>OY783227.1:73993704-78993704 GCA_963678685.1 Patella ulyssiponensis | reverse complement strand
TTTGGGCTTTATTTAAATACATTTTAAAAATATAACTTAAAAATATGAAATTGCAACTTTAACGCTTGTACTATTTTCCTGATTATGTCTACATTGTTACAAATGTTTATCATTTTCATTATGAATATGTTTTCGCTATTTTACTGCGATTTCGTCTAATGGTCAAGTTGCAGCCCAGAGCCGTATGTATGAGTTTCAAAGTGGGGGTGCAGTAGAGTGGCGGGGGCGCCAATATAATGCCCAAGTTATTAAGAGCGGAGCCTGTGAGCGCCTGCGGGAGCGTTGATTTTTGTTTTTAAATTTAGACTGCCGCGTTTTCCATACACTTTGAGCCGCAACCAAAGTCACTAGCAAGTGATCCCGTGTGTCAATTTTGGAGGCACTATTTCTCATTTTGATGTCAAACACACTAAAATGAGAAACTTCTTGTCCTCTAAACTAGAACTAGTCCGAAACACCAATAAGACCATGTGGATAGGACGACCAGATCGAGAATGTCTAATGTCATTTGGTGGCGGCGCCCCCACAGATCTATAAGGCCCTATCAAATGTGGATAAGGCGGCCAAAACGAGCCCACTAATTTCATGTGGTGGGGCAGGTGCTGACCCAGAAAGGGGTGATAGGAGGGGCATTTCGCCGATGGGGCGGCAACCATGTCTGGGGTCTGCCGGAAACACATTTTAGACCACTCTCGTGATACCTAACAGTCGATTTCGTATTTGATATGGTCGATTTTTTTTCAGGGGCGCCATAATTCAGGGGCGGCGGGTCTGCCGGAAACACATTTTAGACCACTCTGGTGATACCTAACAGTCGATTTCGTATTTGATATGGTCGATTTTTTTCAGGGGTGCCATAATTCAGGGGCGGTGGGTTTATTAGGAGAGGCATTTGCTCTTTGGTGGCGCCCAATAACATCCACATAAGTGATATAAGAAAGTTTTGATCCAGGCAAACGAATCAGGCACCCATTGGTGTGTGGGCGTCCCTACAACCGATGGACTGATCATTGACTGAAGAGCATCACTGTATAATTGAAAGGTCAAATTTCTCGGGGCGCCTTATTTTTCTGGGGATACAATGTACCCTCTGCACCCCCGCTAAATACGCCCCTGATACAGCCATGGCGGGTGTGGCGCCAGCCAGGGTAAACTTTCTGGACACTTGTTACCACTGTTCATACTGTATTTTGATTGGTGAACAAACCATTTGCTGATAACACTATACTATTTTGCCGATACTGTTTTTTAGGACTATGAATTTTGTCCAACAGTCTGGATTGTTAGTACTTGGTTTTGTTTTATTATTACTGCCATCTTTCGACTGGATATAAACTATTGTATTCTTATTTAATCACCCCAGTGGTAATGGGTGGAGTATCCCCGAGTTCACCGATCATCCGTCGATCGAAGTGGGTTCAAGCATCAAACACACATGTCTCTAAACATGGTTTTAGGGTTTGTAAAATACACTGTTGTAACAGTTGAATCTCTAATAGGTGTGTCTATTCAATTACGTTCATTATTAACAAAAAATATGATGATCGATCTCAAAATTTGTCAACATTCTGCACATCCCCAGCAGTCGCCATAAATGGGATGCTAAATATCGATGACAAGCTGCCCAATGTTGATTGCTTGTAAAGAGGGCAAAGGATCACTCCGTGTGAGATGATTGGAAATATATGATTACTGAATATTCTCTGACGTATACCTCGGAGTTCATACGTAAATAGGAAAGTAGAAAGAGAAGCCACACAGACATGGCTCCATCAGATGCGGTGGTAGGCGAAGCTATAGCATAAGCATCATAACGTTTTTAAGTATGGGGGGGGGGGCTATTTCACCGGTTTAAAGATAATTGTGGTAATTGAAATTGATTATTAGTTGAGTATAGATTGGGGGCTGGGGGCAGAATGGTTAGCGTGCGCCATACGGCCTGCCATTGAGTCGTCTGGCGTGTTTCGAATCCCCGGTTGTACGTGGAAAGGAGTAGGGTCGCCTTCCAACAGCGTGGATTTTCTCCGGATCCTCCGGTTTCCTCCCACTTCCAAAGACCCCTACGCGCAAGCGAATTATTTAAATGAAATTAAACCACATGTAAGTACCGAAATGACCTAGTTTGTGTCAACTGGGCGTTAAAACCCATCTCTCTCTCTCTCTTTTTCTCTCTCTCTCTCTCTTTATTTTGTGAGATCTTCTGAGGAGACTTAACCACGATGTTATCTATAGCAAATATTATGAACAATTCTGCCGCAGATCAGGCATCTGCTTCATCGGCCAAGCTCACAAATTCATTAAATCAATAAATTTAACATGAGATAAACGACTATTTTAATAGATTGGAGACCAATCTATTTAAACATCGGTGTTAATTGCAGATTAAACAAGTCATATTACGTTTTCACAATACAGCGTCATAACTATAGTTTTACTACCCGTTGTAATTGAACAGTATCAATGGAATCGATTAAACGGAACTGATAACAGGACACGCTTTTGTGGAATACAACTACATTTAATGACCGGTTTTATATGACCGCTATGAAAACTACGGAACACCTTCCCTGCCTCAACAAGTGCAATTTCAATCTAAGGAATACGATTACTGATAATTCCCAAGTGGCGTTTCGAGCATACTTAATCAAGCAATTGATCACTGTAAATGAAAGAGTTAGGATTCCTATAAAGGTGGATCAAAAACTCCCCTAGGAAGTGGACGTTAAACTCCCCAGTAACGAACGAACAATCCCCTAGGAATTGAAAACAACATATTATATGGATATATCCGAACCTGTATCTAACGAAAGACAATATTCTTAAAACTTATATCTCTAAATTGGATATTAGTGCAGGTTTACAATGTCGCTTTGTCGCCATTAAAGTGATGGCTGCATTCTTAAAAATCATATTATGTTAACAGTCAATATGACTAAGGTCTTTTACATATGGAACTTATACAAAATCCTATGTTGTAACATATTAATACTATTAATCTTGTGCCCAGAAAAAAGATCTCTACCCGGGCAGATAATTTGGCCTCATCATTATCCGTATCTGGATGACATCGCGCCTGGTACGTTCGTGCATTTTTTATGCGCAAACTCTTAGTTTTTCTATTACTGGCACGCGCACGGGCACTATTTTGTTTTGTTTTACATGTACCAAAATCTGGGATTTCGCGCGTAGGTACTTTTGAGTTATTATTCTGTGAAGCATAACACTTGCCACTGTACCTGTGTATCGCTAATTATAAACCGAATGTCTGAAGACCGTTCATATTTATTACGCAAAAATTTTTTAGGACTGAGTTGATGCGCGCTCCATTTGTTGCAAAGCAAACCAACGGTATTATTTTCTCAACAGTGTATGAATTTATTCATAGCGATAATATCCTTACACCGAGAGAAATTATCAAGTCTCGGTGAATAGAACCATGGTTGTCTGGTAGAAAATTACTTTTGTATTTTTTGGAACGGAGAACAGCGATTTTAGAAGCAAACTAACCTGCCGCACATGATACTCATAATAAAAGGCGAGAACTCTTTTTGCAGCGGAAGCTTATCACTGAGTAATAGGTCAAGGTGTTATACGTTTGCCGTATACAAATCTAGCAAACAAGGTAAATACCTACGAATGTCGATAAAAAAAAATAACATTCGGATTATAACTCTAGACAAGGTGTGTTAATTAAAAAGGGTGTAAATTGAATATTATAATATGTATAGGAAGCCCAGTGACGAGTGTAGTAAGTGCTGTCCGTCCGTCCGTCGGTCCGGCGTCCACAATTGCTTGTGGACGATCCAGAGGCTAAAGTTAATATCCAATTGACTTTAAATTTATACACGGTGTTTAAGGTCATGAGACAAAGAAGCCTATTGATTTTTAGCAATTTCCGATAATTACTGTCAGAGTTATGGCCCTTGATCACTTCAAAAAATCTTGTGGACGCTCTAGAGGCTAAAGTTAATAACCGATTAACTTTAAATTTATACACGGTGTTTAAGGTCATGAGACGAAGAAGCCTATTGATTTTCAGCGATTTCCGATAATTGCTGTTTGAGTTATGGCCCTTGATCACTTCAAAAATTCTTGGGGATGCTCTAGAGGCCAAAGTTAATATCCGATTGACTTTAAATGAGACGAATAAGCCTATTGATTTTCAGCAATTTCCGATAATTACTGTCAGAGTTATGGCCCTTGATCACTTCAAAAAATCTTGTGGATGTTCTAGAGGCCAAAGTTAATATCCGATTCACTTTAAATTTATACACAGTGTTTAAGGTCATAAAGCGAAGAATCCTATTGATTTTTAGCAATTTCCGATAATTACTGTCAGAGTTATGGCCCTTGATCACTTCGTAAATTCTTGTGAATGCTCTAGAGGCCAAAGTTAATATCCGATTGACTTTAAATTTATACACAGAGTTTAGGTCATGTGACGAAGAAGCCCATTGATTTTCAGCAATTTCCGATAATTACTGTCAGAGTTATGGCCCTTGATCACTTCAAAAAATCTTGTGGACCCTCTAGAGGCTAAAGTTAATAACCATTGACTTTAATAATCATATTTTAGTGTATTATAAATGTTTCAATACCGAAAAAAGTAAAATATGCGACTGTAACACTATAGACTTAGTGTTCTGTTTAATATAGAATTCTTTACCTACATGATGTATGACTAGGGTAATGAAGTAGCTTGCATTATTCTACTACTATCTTAGACTTACTCACAGACAGTTATGTCAGTATACATTTCTGGAAAGTAGGGTACTATCGTCCAGTCCTCACGTACACAGATTAGTACAATTAACTAGAATAGTGTTGATGTAAAACGGTGCCTTTACGAAACACTTACCCATAAATGGTAATTGTCCCGCCCTACTAGATGACGTATTAGACTTCCTTTATAGGAGAGAACTCGTTTGATTTACGCTCAGACAACATCCGATAGAGCCAAGGGGAAGTTCACCCCGGGAGCTGCACAGCTTCCAGGCTGGACGCAGACAACATTTGAGAGATCCACGGGGAAGTTCCCCCCGGGAGCTAGCCTGGCTTACTGGCCGGACGCAGCCGTCCTGATGAAGCAATGTACAAGATATTATAGTGGTTAACGTTTTATATACCTAAAGAACAATAGTTGTATCTGGGCTGTAGAATATATTATTGTAACATATAAAGAATATCTCAAGAGCACAGAAAAGAGTTGAATTCTTATTGATCACAACGTCAAGTCCTACCTAGACAAACGACAGTGTGACACAGAACATTTGGCCGTACGGACACACAGTACGTGTCTCTAGAGTGTCGCAGTCGTCGATGTGGTACCGCGACACAGGATAGTGTCACAGTCCCACAACGTGAAGTCTGAAGAAAAGCCCTAGACGATCATAAACCCATCTGTGACACAGTAGGGTCACGGGTTGCTATTTGGAGTCCGTGACCAGGATAGTCCCGCGACATTCATCACTACCCGTAGTGTAACAGGCCTGCTATTTGGGAGTCTGTGACCAGGATAGTCACGACATTATCCTACCCGTAGTGTCACACGACAACCCTTGTTTACTGCCCGGACGATTTAGCTGCTGTGGGCGTATGTTTCGTTGCCTGGCAACTCTCGTTAAAAGTTGTACGCGAACTAAATGCGTTTGTTAGATACTGACAGAGCAGCCAGGAGTCGAGCAATCGCCGCCCGAGCTGTCTTCGTCAGCTAGTTTCAAAATGGCGTACAACCAGTGCAAGTGGGAAAAGACGACAATAAAATCAGAAATATGTTATTTATTATTGTCGCACTTATTACATCACTCCTGTCTAACAAATCATAAAGCTGTGGTGTTACGGTGGCAGCGGAAGCTTATCACTGAGTAATAGGTCAAGGTTTTATACGTTTGCCGTATAAAAATCTAGCAAACAAGGTAAATACCTACAAATGTCGATAAAAAAAAATAACATTCCGATTATAACTCTAGACAAGGTGTGTTAATTAAAAAGGGTGTAAATTGAATATTATAATATGTATAGGAAGCCCAGTGACGAGTGTAGTAAGTGCTGTCCGTCCGTCCGTCGGTCCGGCGTCCACAATTGCTTGTGGACGATCCAGAGGCTAAAGTTAATATCCAATTGACTTTAAATTTATACACGGTGTTTAAGGTCGTGAGACAAAGAAGCCTATTGATTTTTAGCAATTTCCGATAATTAAACCTACTTTTCTCTATTCTGAGGTTTCAGACAATAGCGTCATACGTCCTTTAACGAATAAGAAGACATGGATGATTTAAACACCCCTAGGCTAGGTATATCGACACCAGACATATTATTCTTGATCAGCATTTTATAATTCATTATTCGCATTTTTATTTATAAATTTTCAGATGTGGTTTTTCCATTGTCTTCGTCAAGAGGAAACATATTTTACATACATAAAGGACATAAGGAATTATCTCCTGCCAACGTCTGTAAGGGACAACCTCACATGATGTAAGTAATAGTGTTCCGTATGAATTTTTATACGTCCACATTCAT
Source organism: Patella ulyssiponensis (assembly GCA_963678685.1). Lineage (NCBI taxonomy): Eukaryota > Metazoa > Mollusca > Gastropoda > Patellidae > Patella > Patella ulyssiponensis. Next base: position 78,987,182 of record OY783227.1, on the reverse strand, counting down.
AATGTGTGGGTGTGTGTGTGTGTGTGTGTGTGCCTGTGGGTCGCCTACAGGGCGCAATTCTTCATGGATTTTCTTCAAACTTTGTATACTTATTCCTCATACCCCACGGAAGGTCCCTATTGTTTTTGGTCCATGCCCGACCCCCAGGGGCAGAGCCACGCCCATTTCTAGTATTTGTTTGTTTGTCGTCTACAGGCCACATATGATCTTGAAACTTTGCATACATATTCTTTGTACCCTAAGGAACATCTCTATTGTTTTGGGTGCATGCCCAATCCCCAGGGGGAGAGCCACGCCCATTTTCTTTTCGTGTGTCTTTGTGTCGCCTACAGGGCGCAATTCTTACTGGATTTTCTTTAAACTTTGTATACTTACTCTTTATACCCCAAGGATGATCCCTATCGTTTCGGGTGCATGCCCGACCCCCAGGGGCAGAGCCACGCCCATTTTCTTTTTGTGTGTCTGTGTGTCGCCTACAGGGCGCAATTCTAACTGGAGTTTCTTAAAACTTTGTATACTTACTCTTTACACCCTAAGGATGATCCGTATTGTTTTTTGGTGCATGCCCGACCCCCATGGACAGTGCCACGCCCATTTTCTTTTTGTGTGTCTGTGTGTCACCCACAGGCCACAATTCTTAATCGATCGTTTTGAAAACTTTTTCTATACTTATTCCTTATACCCTAAGGCTGACCACCATTATTTTTGGTGCATGCCGCACCCCCTGGGACAGAGCCACGCCCAATGCTTTTGTGTCTTGTGTTCGCCTACAGGATGAAATTCTTAACAGATCCTTTTAAAACTTTACATACCTATTCCTTATACCCTAAGGATGACACCTATTGTTTTTGGTGATTTCCTAACTCCCAGGGGCAGAGCCTTGCCCATTTTTACTTCGTGTCTGTGTGTGTTGTCTACAGGCCACGATTCTTAATGGATATGCATTCCTTATAGCCTAAGGACGACAACTGAATGTCCCGACTCCCACAGGCAAGACACGCCGAATTGTTGTGTTTGTCGTTTACAGGCCGCAATTCTGAATGAATCAGCTGGGTACTTGACATATGTATTCCGTATAGCCTGAGGGCGTCCACTATTGATTTTGGTGAATGTCCCGACCCCCATGGGCAGAGCCATGCCCACTTTTTGCCTTTAGCGTTAGGAAGGCACAATTCTGAATGGATTATCTTGGTATACTTATTCCTTTTACTCTAAGGACGGCTACTATTGATGTTGAGGCACGATCCTCAACGCTAAACAAACCAAACGCCTAGCCTTCTTGACAAAGTACCATATCAATCAAAGCAGGAATGTGGACGTATATTGTAGCGTTAGTGTTATGTTTAAATAAAAGCATCGGAAAGTTACACAAATTATCCTTGAATGTAAGTCATTCTAAATTTTAGGGTGTTTAATACTTTAAGATACGCACATTCGTCCATGTATAATCCCCCCCCACCCCAAAAAAACCCAATCCGGCTGTTTTTTTCTGTAACAATGAAGATATACACGCAGAAAGAAAAAAAAACTGGATTAGTTCTTGAATAAATATGACGCCGTACCCACCGTCACGTCATGTCCAGTAAACAATCATGATCGTCCCCGGCAGCAGTTTCACACTGGATTCTAACACTACCATGTTTGAATGTATAAATCATCGCTATATCAAAGCACCTTGTTGGTTTAATGTATTTTTTGCCTCATAGGAAGGCGTTGTACTTTAAAAAAGATGGGGATCCGAAGCCATTTAACGTTATTAATGAGACCGGCATGTATAGGTGTTTACTAGAAGCAGAACTAGGCAATTCGATTTCACAACAATTTGCTGTCGAAAGACTTAAAGGTAAGATAACATTATTAAATGCCTTCTAGTCCACGAGAATATGATCACAGTTCCATTGGGTGAGAATTCAAAATATTGTATATTAATTCAGATTGATGTATTTGGTAGGATTTCACATCGACCTGGCCATCCGGTATTTTGATATTGTGTGCCAGCGGTTACCAATTAATGTGGCATTATCACAAGAAGAAGATATATTAAAGATACATTATGAGAGATTAGATAAAGTGCTGGCAGTTCTCACTATCATAGTTAAAAACTAGATAATGTAAAGGAAATTTGCTGAAAATTTCAGTCTAATTGATCCACTTTGAACCGAGATTTTAGCGATTGAACTTGAGCCTAGCATCGATCATCATTATTAAAGTCGGTACGATATAAAACATAGTCTCGGTTATCCATTTTGTTATTTAATTATTAATGAACGTTAATAATTAAATAAAATTGTAATCGAGTAAATATTGCAGGCTTTCGAAGCCATCGAGAGTTGATAATGGTCTGGATAAGTTAAATAATGTCGAATTAATAATTTAGATAACATTTCAGGCCTAAAGATGTTTAATTAGATATGTAATATCATGTTCCAAATCACGTAAGACTTAACAAATTATCGAATATCCATGCATTAATCTCCTCATTGCGAACGTTCGCTCGGAAATTGTAGCAATATTCAGGCTCGGATCCAGGATTTTGTCGAGGGTGGGGGGCATACATTGGAGCAAAGGGTAATACGTTGCAACCTTGGATTGCTTGGGCGGAGACAATGCGAAAATCATGTTTATATCATCTATTTAAGAGCAAATATGTGAACTACAACAGTAACAAAGCGCCTGATATATTTGTCTGCTAACGTACTAGTTTGAAATGAAAATGTCCTATTGAGCCATCTAATCAAATTGTAAAGAAATTCTTAGTAAATAATTAACTTCCGTCAGTACCTATATAATACATTTGATCAAATAGAAAGTCCCAACATCCCTGAGTAAATGTTGAATATAGGCCATAAACAGATTCAAATCGATCATTCGTAACGTAAGTTATGACCATTTAATGTTTTCAAATCGATCACTTCTAACGGAAGTTATGGCCATTTAATGTTTTCATTAATACCGACATATTCATCTCTCTTAGACTAATACTAATTGTACAGCCACCCCATTCTAAATAAAAGTCTTTTTATACTCAGATATACATAATTACATTATACCATTATACTTAGATATATATATTAACAATTGTCCTAAGAGTAAATATTACATATTTATTTTTATTTACTCTTGAAATATAAATGCATGATCTGGTAAGTGTCTTTAAATATTGACTTGAATTAAATGGATAGATAATATGTTATCGAGATAGCCGACTACATTTAAAATGTTAGGCTTGTAGGTTTAAAACAAATGGCGTTATATGAATAATTTCAAAAATCGACAAAATTACTTTGAACAAACGAAAATTTGATGCTTAGCTCTTTCTTTCGTTACTTATCAAAACAAATATAGCCACCTCGGATCAACGCAGTTCTAAATTTGATCTTAAAATGGTTCACTCCATTGGTTCAGAAGCACTCTCTTTTCTATATTTCAGTTTTGGAGAATAAAACGAAAGAAGCATTTCAAGGAGAAAATGTTCGAGTTACTTGTGGTATTGTGGGAAAGATTCGGCCTGAAGATATCATATGGGATTACCATAAGAACTATGCATATCTGGATCTTTTAGGTAATATCTGTAATGTTGCCATACTGGTATTTGGTAACATATTTTTCATTTTGAAACCTTATTCTTTGGCCGTGGTAGTTCGTATAGAAACCAGAGTTCACACAACGTCCACTGTGGATGTACCACCGTCCTCCATCAAGAGTTTCTTATGAACATTACATATTTTTAAGGATTGTTGATTTAGTGACCATAGGCTAGACCCGTATCAAAATTAGCCGTTTTTGATTGTAAATTACAACCCCGTTTATATTCAGTTTTATAAAAGTGATATAGCACAAACATTTCAAATTTCATATCGTAAATTGCATTGCTATAATTTTTAAAAACTATGTTGCAGTTTTCTTTCAATTCGTTGACACAGATTATAGAAAAGTGGGACTAAATTAAATGAAATTGGATTAATGTCCTGCTGTTTTGTTCCTACTGGGCGAACGAATCAGCTGCCAATGAGTACACGGGACCTCTGTTTTTCGTGCGAGGGGGACCACGCTGCAACACATGGATTGAACACGGGACCTCTAGGTCAGCGAACGTCTTACATTAATAATATTGTTGTAATTCCAGGTGTTCTTCATGTAAATGCAACGTACTCTGAGAGATTTAATTGTAAGGTCCAGGGACATTTGCTCAGTTATACTTCATTGCTAATAACCCCAAGAAGTAGTAAGTAAACTATATTCATAACCCTTGACAACGCGTAGATTTATAGGTTTCATAAAATTCATCTATTTGTATAAATTAAAAGTACTTTCGATTTACAATATTGACACAAAACACAATTAATTGGTTAACATAATAAAGATTCAATATGTAAGAGCTAAATCTGTCTGTTGTAGGCCTTTCATTTCTCTTCAAATATTGTATTTAGACATTTGTTAATAAGATAAGTCCATAATAATCAACTCACTAGACATCGGATGACCGAGATTTAAATGGATTTGGATATCGACAGAATTTCAAAATATAACGTTAAAAAGTGCATTTGAGGCTATTTCTCGGGTTGCGAAGTACCATTGCTACGCTAATGAACGATCAACGCTATATCTTCAACAAGTCATTATGTAATTTGAATGAAATTTTCAATACATTCATTTTTCATTATCTCTATTCGAACTATTTTAGCAAGAACTTCCAGCTCCTTATCTAAAGCTTACATAATGCATATTTGACTTGTTGGTGTCGATTCGGAGAAACGGGCTTGAACTTTATTGCATGGTTTTGGTGAATGTGGATGAAAACTGTTCAATATTAGTTATTATCAAAGCTATGAATATTTACACTGCAAGATAAAACACCATCTTCCTAATGCAAAGAAATATGAATGATTGTTCCTGAATTCCTGCACCCCGTTTGTCGTCTGGTGTTAAATATATACTGCAGGTTCATCTATATAGTTACTCCTCCTGATACCAGAAATGAAATGAAATGTGTTTTAACCCCCTACTTTTCTTCGCGGACCGGGCTAATGGAGACAAGCATACACCATGCAGTGTTCTATGAGGGGAATTTTGCCCGTGCAGCGGCGCCATACTCTCGTGTCGAATTTCAACCGTCAAGGGTGTACACCGCACCTCGTACTATCAGAACGACTAGACAGTTGTCCTTGCCAGGCTCTCCCTCTCCAGCACCACTGACAAGGAAGACTTACGTCGTAGGTCAACCTAAGACCCCCATCTTCCACAGAAGGCTTCATCTCGAATTTGCTCAATACATTCTATCAAGCCCATCACGTAATAGTCTGCATATTTCCTGACTTTTTTCGGATGGCTACTGACTCAGCTGGGCACCTCTCATCATGAATACCAAGTGTCGGGCTTTCCAGCTGAAATGTATACCTGTGATAAACGAGTTGCAAAGTTCAAGTTTCATTTAATGCCTTCGTGTCTGTGGAGGTCGCCATGTTCAATTTGAGTGTGTTTGTGTCACGGCCTCTGATTGGACAACGCTTTTGTTCACGTGTATGTCATGGTAAAGGGAGTTAACGTATCTATAAATACCTGACTAATCTAGCAACGGCTAGATATTGTAAGACCTCCAGGCTAGCAAACCAGAGTCTCACCGAATGTGATTACGTTTGCTAGAACAACACTGCATAAGCTACTTCATTTGGGAAGTTCTGTAGTATTAATAAACTTTTTTCCAGGTGAACATGGTAATCCATTTATGTTTCCATCTACAACTTTGCATACACCTACTGACAACAGAAGTAAGTCCTAGCCCTATACTTTTGAAAGATTCCTCAGCTGGTGTAGCACGGCTGCTAGTTCTCTGTTTTTTGTTCTCCGCGGATCAGTAGAAGATAACTTACTAATATATATGTTTATATTAAAGGGACAATAACATTCTGGCTGGCTGGATAGCTCCAGAAAATAGAAAAATAGCCTTATTCTAAGTGCTAGATGTGTAAGTGTCTTACCTGATGTGTTATTTATCCATTAAATCCTATTTTACTTGTCCAGAGGGTTCGAAAGTATTTTTAAATCCAAATCACATTTGAACAGTCTAACGTAACTCGGTTCAAATTATTTTAGAGCCAAATCTGTCAAGGGAGGTAACTAGCTCCAGATTTGTTTGACTTCCTGTTCTAAGAATAGCATTTCCATGATGTCATCACTGGGATATCCCAATGTGACGCGCTAGATTGTCAGTCAGTAGTGCCCCAATTAAATATACATAAAATCGGTGTAAGTGGATATTAATATGACTTACTGAACAATTAATTTAAGTTGATAAATATCATTCTATAGACAGTCCGTCCGCGGATAATTTGCCTGTATTGTTAACAGATATATAGGCCATATTTCGCTCGTTTCGATATTATCTACTACCGTAGGTAGGCCTACTACACCGACTCGAGTTCGACATTGTTGATTGACAAGACGTGTTGATTTTTTTCCGTCGATTGACAAGTAGTCACGCAATAATTATTAGTACAATGTCATTATGCCCATTTATTCGGCTAAGAAGCACAGACAAGCAGACTGAGATGGTCGTTTACAAATGTGAATTTGGGAACAGAGCAGTGGGAAGAATTGAAAGACTAATACTAATACCTAAAGCCGAAGAATTGGCAACCACAAGGCATAATACATACAGGTAATTTGAAAAAAAAATTGTTATCATTGAAAACCAAATTCAACCTATTCTTATAAGTATTCTTTGCTGTGGAAAAATATATTTTTTTAAAAAACATAATTAATTCTTTATGTTTGTAAAAGACACAAAATATTATTTCTATTCTTTTGCAATTAAGGGCTGATCTAGTGGGGCATGCACCAAATTCCACTGGAAATGGCTTCTAGTTTTTAGAAATTTTCCGGGGGAGGCCACCTGGCCTTCGTACTGGAAAAGTCTGACTTTGTCGTCTGTGTGCACCATGTATCCATGATCTTTGAATCTGCCTTTGTAATTGTTTATTCTGCCTTTGTAATTATTTATTCTCCATTTTTATTCCTTATTGTTAAGCATGTCGTACAATAATTTAGCCCCAAAACAATAATACTTTCACAATTTCAATCTTCCAGGTACCACAGAAAATACCTGCAAGAGGGCACCAAAACTGGGCTTTTGCACAAATGAAAAGGGCCAAGCATTATAGCTTCATGTTTCCTTGCTATATAAAATGGTGAAGGCCTCGGCAGATCACAACACTCATTGCAACGCGAACCAGACTGAGCACACTTGCCATAATACGGTTTCCCACACAAACCCCATGGATGCCACTCTGCAAAAGGCAGTGTGTCTTTATTTAAGGAAACCAAATCGAAAAGGCCTACCAATTATTGACCTCACATCTCCTACCCATACTGGTCTAGGCCTACTATGTGGCTTCTCTGCCAAATTCTATGGAAACACTGTCTGCGATATCGCCCTAATGGAAACAGGCATTAAACCTAAAGCCCCCACCCACCCAATCTTCCCCATTTAGGATGGAGCATAAAGGCAAATAATGATGGGACCCAACTTCAGAAATAGCCAATAAAGAGAACCAGAATTTGATGTAAGAATTTATTTATTTTTAATAATATTCATCTTGAATTAAAACATGTACACTGTCCATTTCTTCCAGAAACAATCCTCATTCAGGAAACAAAATGAGGATTTTAGGACTCTATTCCCTATAGTACCAAGACGTCACATCACAAAGTGCCTGTAAGCCATGTGTCGTCTCCGCGATTAACATCTTCGTCCTAAACGAAATAGTATTTGTGTTTTAATCAGATTGCATTGACAAGATCCAGAACTCTTGGCTCTCTAAACCATACTCTTCAAACTCCTGAAAAATATTCAATTAAACATACATAATGCAAGTGCTAAATCTGCCTAATGTAATATAGGTCTTGCCTTAGGCCTGAAATAATATCTAAATTATTAATTAGACATTAATTTATTTATTCACACCATAGCCTCGATCGCTAGTCTGCAATATTTACTGGATTGGAATTTGATCTGCGGCTCAACGCCCGTTAATGATTGAATAAAAAATGAATAATCGATACTATGCTTTTATCATAACCAACTTTATTTATGACGAACGAGGCTAGGCCTAAAATTCAATCGCTAAATTCTTGGTTCAGATTGGATCAATTTGACTGAAATTTTCAAAAATGTCCCTTTACATTATCTAGTTATTAACTATTATAGTGAAAACAGTCAGCTCTTTATCTAATTTCCCATAATGCATAATGTATCTTTAACTATTTTTAAATTCTATTTGCAGTAAACCATGTAATTTGAAAAGGTACGAATGAAGGGGTTTTAACTACTGCTGTTCGACTACCTACGCCTATGATGACATTAGTCTTCCTTGATGAAATCTTTTGAAGGATATTATGACAGAAAAGAATCACTTACTGCTTGTAATGAAATAAAATTCTCTGGTCTGTAGGCATAACTCCACATCTGCCATAGGAATATACGATTTGGTGATTGGCTTAACTGTTGATTCGCAACTTCTTCCAAAATGTCAAACAAAATTAAAGGCATTATTTCAGCAAAAGACAACAAGTCTCTGTCATCCATCTACATTTGTACTTCTGCATGTAGCTCATTTACCATTTTCTGAAATTTGAAAATTGTGTAAGCAATTTATAAATAATTATCCCCCAACTCATATACTGTTTGAATATTTCATGTGATTATTGTCAGAAATGATCATAGATATTTTTGTATTTCTATTTAAATATATCAGCTTATATTTTTATACAATTAATTATAAGAAAATAGCTGTTCCCCTTGAGCTTATATTTGGGGTTTTCATATAATAATAAGAATGTGTGTAAAAAATAATCCGTTGTGAGTTTACAAATTTTTTTTATGATAATATTTCTTTGTAAATATTCCTCTATACCAGTATGCTGTTTTCGTTTCTGTGTAAATATATTTTGACTATTAAAAGAAGGGTTTGTTCTTACTTTTGAGTTCCTCTGTTCATTCCTTTCTGAGTCTTTCAACTCACTCCCTTGTCGTGGCAGTTTTGCCTTTTTATGGACTAAGTGGGGTGGGTGGGGGATGGTTTCATGACATGTTACATGTAATTGCAACTTCTGTCTGGATCAAATTGTCCTTGATGTAGATGGTGCTGTTACTTTTGAAGGTTGTTTTGCATCAGTAGCTTCTGCAATATGTTGCTAAAGTAGGTGGGGGGGTGTCAATACCAGGTATAGTATTGAATCTAATGATTCCACCTGGCATGTCCAACACAAAAACGCTAGATAGATATCAATCCAGTTTTAACTGATCTCGTATCGACTGCTTTCGAAATACCTGTAGTGTAAATCAAAATGCAAATGTAAATAAATAAGGTTTTCAAGAATTCATATAAAATTCTAGTCAATATGTCAAATTAAAATAAATAATTATATGCAAGAAATTTTTCTGATCCGTCCCAACTTTAGAAATAAATCTTGTGTCACGAATAGGCCTAATATATTTAATATTTAGCTTGAGTTGATATTACTGTCTGAGGGTTCTATGATCCAATCAACAATAATTTAAAAATGGAGCTTGGTGAAGCAATGCCAAGATTAGGCCAAATCCAAGGTAATAATGAAGACAATCACCTAATTTTAAAGATAATCAGACAGTTTGATCTGTCAATTACGTTTACTCGAGACGAAGTATTATTACAAACGAAGTAAGTACCGAAATTCCAAACATTCACTGCGCAATTTGTCCCCGGTTTTGAAGGCTTGAGAGTATAAGTAAATGATATAAACTTACCGGAAAGAATGGAATTATCGTTTGGCATGCACCGTAGCAGTTTATGCTTTCTAAAAGTTAAACTGTCAGTCATGATCTATCATATCATAGCGAAGTTGAAGTTGAGAAGCGAGCTGTCAATAGAATGTAGTAAGGTGACATCTTACGCATGCGCGGCATTGGGATTTCCCCGTTTCCTGTCTGTAGACAGATTTTACAAGTCTCACTGATAGTGAAATTGTGAAAACGCTCAAGGCCTAGTTGAATTTTTCCAATTTTTTTAATTAGGCGTTTTAATATGAAATTTGTGTCATCAATTGATTGGAATAATGTAAAATAGTACAATTTGTTGACCAGAATGAAGATTGGGACATATTATTCAGTTACAGCAAGAGTGTTATTGCCCCTTTAAGCAGGATACATGGTGTACACCAGCTATGATTTTATAAATACAAGCATAGGTCAAAAGTAAAACATCTTTTGGTCTCCTTTAATCCGCTTTGGTCAGAGCGACTGACTTCTGAAAACGCTACATGCAGCATCCACAGGAGCGATGAAGGTGTCTGATTTTTTGGATAAGCGATTTATCAATTAATTTATTCCGACTTTTTTTTAATATAAAATGATTATTTTTGAAAAAATTGACTTTCTTCTCCGTTCATAAACAATCAGTCTAACTACTGTTGGCATCAATCTTGTCTGATAGCCGACATTTCCGTTATTAACAGTGAATCAAATGATGCATGTTGTTCCATTACCAAGGCACGGTCACTACATTGGGCGATATATTAACCAAGATGACATATTTCGATTTGTTATTCAATTTGTAGGCATTTTAGTTTTACTGTTCAATAAGTAAAATTTAACTATACAGTGCATCCAGATCAGCTTACCAACAGACTTGAGTGAAAAGTCCATATCGAAAGGCCCATCCAAAAATGAGAACTAAGAATTGAAAGTTTCCAAAATGTGTATTTAAGAAATATAGAAGTTTATGAGAGTCAATAAGTTGTATTACCAAAATCAATATGTGTGCATAATATGTATTCTTGATAGATGGCGATTTAAACCCCATAGTAACAGCTACTAGACCAGAAGTTATTGGTGTAGTCGGAGCTACAGTTCACCTGGAATGTTTAAGTAGGTATGTATGTTTTTGCTAAAATGCTTGAAATACACTTTTTGAAAATCTAGTTGGCCTAGACAGTACAGTACAGAGACCATTTTTTAAGTGACATAAAATGACCATCATACCCCCTCCCTCGAACGAACAATTAATTAAATAAACAAGTAAGGCAATTTAATTGTTTTAGCTAAATTAAGATCTATTCTGTTATGTGTATTATATAGACACTTGGATGCTTCATTCGATTGGAAAATTCCAGACCGAAATCATACCCCTAAGCATGATTTCGACTTAGTTGCTGAAAGACAGTGGCGTTTAGAACTACAGAATCTGACCCATGACTACAGTGGCATTTATAGATGTATTACTGAAAACCCGATTTCTGGTTCAGCCGAAATAGAACTGAAAATAATTGGTAATTCTTGATTCGTTTCATTTATTTTTTTTATAAAGCATCGAATATCATAAAATGTTCTATCTCAATCGTATACTGTGTGGGTAATTGTGATAATTAAAATTAGATGAACATAAATGTGGGTTTCAAGTCATTCTACGCAGTTGTGAAGCTACTATATTTTGTGCGCAGGATGATTTACCCAATCCTACCAAAATACCACCCAATACTAACTAAATTCTACCAAACCACCACATACTACTTCAGTATTATTGAAAAGTAACATACAACGTCAATTACATTTTAGATGATTTTAGATTCACGCCGTCCCCGGTGGTTACAGTAAATAAATATATAGACGATTATACGCTTGTTCTTGATTACCACGAATGTCGCACAAACCTACAAAATACAACAACCAAGTGGTTTATGAATGGCATCAAGTCAGGTAATCAACATTCTTCATTATACAAGAATAAATACGACCTGTAGCTACTGAGTTCACGTAGACGGTAATGCACCATGTAATATGACTTGCGGAAAAATTTTACCGTAGTAGCCACGTTATAGTGGTCTACTGTTATTTCAATTTCAATGGTTTAACTTCCTGTTAAAGGGACAATAACATTCTTGCTGGCTTGGAAGCTCCAGAAAATAAATAATACCTGTATTCTTAGTACTAGATGTTTAAGTGTCCTACCTGTTGTGTAAATTATCCATTACAACCTATTTTACTTGTCCAGAGGGTTCGAAAATATTTTAAAATCCAAGTCACATTTGAAAAGGTTTACGTTAGACTTTTCAAATCAATTGGTTGAATTTTTCCAATTTTTTAAAATAGGTGTGTTAAGGTGAAATTTATATCATCAATTAATTGGAATATTGTTAAATAATACGATTTGTTGACCAGCATGAAGATTGGGACATATTATTCAGTTACAACAAGAGTGTTATTGGGGCTTTAATCGTACATAAGGGGCTTCGGTATTTGTACCCAACCGAACTACTGTGCGTTTTCCTTGTCAGACTCCCCGTCCTACACAACTGGCAAGCGAGCATTAAGATTTAAGATCAAGAGGAACTATCTCGACCACGCTGAGATCAAATACAGGACCTCGAAGTAAGTGAATCAGTCGCTTACTCACTTAATCATTGTGGCTGAGAATAAATACACGAGTAGCCCTGGGCCCCCCGGGAAATCTGGTTACCTTGGGTCCATCATGCTGAAAAAAATGTGATATGACAAGAGAACGAAACTAGGTTGATACACCTTTTTCCTCCCCCGGCATACAACAGCTACATACTCTATGGTGTATGCCTGTCTTAATGAGACCAATCGGAGTAGAAAAATAGGATTAGGACGTTAAACACCATTTCAATTTGTTTTTATTGGTTATTCATATATACAATTATGTATTTACCCGACATGTTTCTAACTGTGCTTGCCCGAAAACGTTGAGAAGATAATCTTCAAAACGCCCAAATCGCCCAAACAAACTAGTAATTGTTCTGTCATACCTAGCCTCTAAAAGATTATCTAGAATATACTTGCTAGCCAATATACATTCACAAAACAAATGTCACTAGAAATCAGATGTAGAACTGGTAACACCAAGTACTCCGAGTCAAGAGTCACAGTGACTGCCATATACCATAGTTTTCATATAAGAACAAAATACTGATGAATTGTTTCGGTGAGACATTTGAAAAGAATAATTAATTTGATTTCCGGAAAAGGAAAACAGACAAACAATCCATCAGAATATTATTTTTTTCTTACAGAACATGACGTTTATAGCGGAATACGGGAACCCATTGGGTGCATACAGTGCAGTGTAACTTATGGAAATAGACGTCTGTTCCATCAAGCATGTTTTAAGAAAGTCAGTAAGTTTAGTTACACACCTACCATAGCAACTCTTGATGTTTTAAGGTGACTATCCCCCCCCCCCGTCTCCCCTTCTGTAATGTCATTAAGGGTTGTTATAGGGGTACTATTATCCGCCAATAACTACAATCGTTAAATGGCACGTGTTCAAGGTAAACAGCGGTTGATACTTGACGATAATTTGAATGATCAGTGTCGATATTTATGGCAGATAACAACGTGTAAAGTGGTTGCTACGGACACGAGATATTTGTACATGTCCATCTCTTTTCGTCACCAGTGGTTACTATTGAGATTGGTATAAACGTACCTCTGCATGCAAGGGATTATTAATTTTGACAGTAAACAACTTAACAATTTTGGAAGCATGTAGTTCCTGCACCTAGAACCCTACCGGACTATCCTTCTGATTGCATATTTCATAAACTCTATTTTAATTATCTTATATTAAGACAGGGATTGGGATCATGATTTGGATATTCGTTATGATATAAGTTGTATGCACAATATCCCTTTTTTCAGCAAGGATTAAACTGATTCAACAGCCGGCACTCGTCCAAACAATATCATCTGGTAGCGGGATGGACCTTACAATAGTCGCACAGACGTATCCTCTTTTACATATCAACTTCGAATGGGTTACAAAGCCCGTGGATATTTTCATTAATGCGGAAATAATTGTAATTAAGGATACCATCAAATATCATTTCACACCACCAACGGTTCCATCGTCGTATGCTCATTTAAAGAAATACAGCGGTACCTATGCCTGCAATGTATCAACTCTTTATGGTTACCGTATTGTAACAACTGATGTTGTTATTGATCCATCTTTAATCGAAGGTACGATAAAAAAAACCCAAACAATTCGCTCTTGTGAATGAAATTGAGTACTATTCCACTGCGATTTGACTATGTAAAATGGAATACACCATCAAATTCGAACTGCCAAGGGATCTTGTACGTGGTACACAGAACCACGGTTGTTCGTCGCATCCGAACGATTATACGTTTTCCCTTGCCAGGCCCTCAGTCCGACATCTCAGACTGGGGAATCAGGCCATATGAACTAGCTTGGCCAGCGCCGGGATAAAGTATGGAACAGTGATGATCGGAGGCATATCGCTAAAGGTATGATTATCGGAGTCATATCGCTAAAGGTATGATTATCGGAGGCATATCGCTAAAGGTATGATTATCGGAGTCATATCGCTAAAGGTATGATTATCGGAGGCATATCGTTAAAAGTATGATTATCGGAGGCATATCGCTAAGGTATGAAACTCTATTTGATAGTCTCACAAATGAGTATGTGTCACCATTATGGACCGGAGAAGGATATCGGATTATTTTATGGATATTAAAAACAGGAAAAATCCAGGAGCATTAACTGCAACAGTCTCCGAACATAAAGAAGCCATTGGTATTTGAACAGACGACTTTGCCCTTCCTAAACCTATTCTATTTTCTTTCTACAGATAAAATCGAAAATTATGAGATACCTTTGATCGTGGGAAGTATTGTTATTTTAGTTTTCATCACCGGATGCATTGTTAGCAAAAAGAGGGGTTGGTTTAGAAGGGTGAGTAAATCATATTCATAACTTGATTAATTTTAATTCGCCGATTACGACATATCTATATGTTCGGGGGAAGGCGAGTGGATGGTTAGCTTGTGCGCTTTGTATCTTAAGGTCTGTTATTGAGACACCTGGCGTGGTTTTGATTCCACGGTTGTACGTGAGAAGGAGTAGGGTCGCCTCTCCAAACTCGTGGGTTTTCTCCTCCAACTTCTAAAAACCCCTAGGCTCAAGCAAATTATTGAAATAAGATTGAACCATATTGTAGTCCCGAAATGGCCTGGTTTGAGTCCAGTGTGGACGTTAAACCCAACTCGAATTGTAGATGAGCTAATCAGTATGCCAGAAATCAAATTCTTCGGAATTGGGTTGGGATACACAAAATTTTAAGTTGCCTTATAAATCGTGATTAAAGTGGTGCATCACCCTCCTTCAAAATAAGCGACTGGAAATTTCATCGAGAATACAATTAAGATATTGTTATTTTTTTTTTAATTTCATAGAAAATGAATGAGAAGCGGGTAATGCGAATGGCTGCAAAAGAATTTAATGACATAGGATTATCTATAAGAGTAAGTAAGAACTACTACCTTAACGTCCATTTTCTCGGTTGAAATGGTCCGAAATAACATTGCTATTGATGACCCAAAAGAACTAAACATTTGGCCACACACACACCTTCAAATCTCTCAAGGCTAAGTAGTTGTGGGGTGTGTGGTCGACCATAGTTATGCCAAGATGTTATTTGGTACTTCACAAAGCAGTATTTAACATATTCTATATTATTGTATGAACAATGTACTAAGTAAATTAATTATCATGTTCCAAATTTCATGATCTTTCAATAGCAACAGATGACAGATCGGTACCTGCCAGTTACAAAGACCAACGAGGGATTCTCTAGGGAACGACTTCGACTATTGGAAGATCTTGGCGAAGGTAACTTTGGGAAGGTGGTAAAAGCAGAGGCGCTCAATATTACTGGTTGTGGAATATGGGAATGTGTGGCTGTTAAAATGTGCAAAGGTGGGTGCTTTATAAAATAGTTTTGGTGTCATAAGACACAAATATTTAAAGGTGAAGCCTCATTTAAACCATGTTGTGAGTGAAAATCTATAGGGAGGGTGGTGCAAGGTTTGGGTACCAACCAGTTAAAGCAACTACTGGCGGTCTAATATTTATGAGGCGGTTACTATATTTCATGAAACTGTTAGCGATTCACTATGGGAAATTTTACAGTTCTACCATCTTCAATTTAACACATTGGTTCATACGAGTCTGTTCCTTTATCGCATCGTTAGTTTATCAGTCTACGACGAGTATTAATAAGTTTGTTTCTACTATAACTCCACCAGAGACATAATATTCGTGATTCTAGTTTACTAACTTTATAACCATTTTGGAAAATTGTATTGTTTGCTATGGGAAATGACACCGGAACAAAAACAAAAACTGATGTGTTAATACAGAGACAGCAACTGATATGCAGAAAGAAGATTTTGCCAAGGAACTCGCACTGGTTAAAAGTATTCCTAAGCACCTCAATGTTGTTTCCTACTTGGATTATTGTCAGAGTGCTGGTAAGTATATACATCTAATTATCCGAATCATATAGATAACTAAAACATTCCCACCTCTGTACAGACTAAAATACAATTATATTAGAAACAATCTGATTAAAACACAGATCCAATTTCGTTTCGTTTTTTATAGTTCAAAATTTCGTTTTTACTTGTCTTCACTACTCTTGGATCTGGAGGACTTGTTATTTAACTGGTGTTCTGCCTGAAATGAGGGGTCAGCCAATCAAATGGTCTGTCGAATCGACCGTTTGACCTTTTCATGCGTGGAACTGTGGGTAGATATTACCAGCCAACGACGTGTATACTAACACCAGCGGATAGAAATCATAACAAAACAAAAGTGGATTTTGAAAAGCATGGCGATCGCTAATTGGTTAATCGAATGACTGACGTTATCGGGTCAAATGTCCCGTGCTTGATACCTGACGTCATAGAACGTGAGCGTCCACTATAACTAGTTAGATCTACATGAGTGTAGGCCATCGAAAGTATAAAAAACGAAACGAAATATAGATCTATATTTTAATTAGATTGTATTAGAAACTGAAGGAATATTTGTAACATATTTTGATTGTTTTACAAGTAACAATCTGAGACCCCATATGGGGACTTACCATTAGAAACTGAAATAATAATTCTAATCAATTTGATTAAAATACAGAACTATACTTCATTTGTAACTATGACGTCAGACATTGATTACGCAATAAGCGTTGACGTTTCTAGTGGTTTACCCACAGTTTTGTGCATTAAAAGGCAAAGACGTCGCCGTAACATGCCATTTCATTGGCTAATCCCTCACATCATCTTGAACACGTCAATGATAACAAGTCTTCCAGATCCTAGAGTAAAACAGACAAGTAAAACAAACTTTTGTACAATAAAAACGAAACGAAATAAGTTTTTAACGTTTAAAACAATAGTACAATATGTATGTCCACACCTTTAAGAAGTTTGTATTAATGGACCGGGTCTGGTTTAGTCAATGGTTAAATATGTGGTGAATAAAGTTTTAAGAGATCAGAATGTCGTAACCAGCGATGTTATTTGTTCATTTTTTAAAGATAAACCTACCTTGATGATCTTAGAATATATATCCGGTGGAAATCTTCTACATTTTCTTCGCAAACGACGTCCTGATAAACTTGGTGAAAGCTCCGTGGAGCAGCTGGACTCCTCTGATCTGTCATCGTTTGCGTACCAGATAGCAAAAGGTCTAGACCACCTTAGTATCAATAATGTAAGTATTTTTGTTTGTTTAGGGATTCCCTGTGACTTCACGTTTGGCCTGTAAATTCTTGTTTGTTGAAACTGCGAGACGAATATTTATTGCAGAACGCCCGATGACATTTTAAATGAAAGATAGGTTCACAAACACGAAGCATACCTAAGTAGTAGTCCAAGCTATTATAAAGTTGCCACTAAATTAATATTTTGTTGGATCTCAGAAAGTTTCAAATACTGTATAGTGATTAAAAGGTTTCGAGAAAAGGCCAATAATTTTTCAAACAAACCATACGTGACTTCGGCCAGTAAAATAATGCCGCCATGTTTGTTGGCGTTTGGCGAATTTGGCATACTGGAGTAACATCATGACTTTCCCCATGAGCAAGGTTCCCTAATAGAAAGTAAAGTAAGTGCACTATAGAAGCCTCTACCAATTCCTGCATTTTGTGAAATAAGAATAATCTCAAAAAGTTTCACCCATATAAAGATATTGCATGGTGTTGCGATGTGCAGTGCAATCAGAAGGTTTCGATGACAACAGGACAGGCTGTAGTCGAAATACTAGTTTGACGAGCTATAACGAGCCGAACGGACAGACAGGAGCGACTACATTGTTCGATTACATTTTTATACGCCCACATTTTCATGTGGACGTATTATGTCGCCGCCCCTGTCCGTCCGGACGTCCGTCCGTCCACAATTTGTTTGTGGACTCTCTACAGGTCACAATTCTTATCCGATTTTGACGAAACTTGAAATATAGGTTTATCCCTATAAGATCTCGGCTGCTTTCGATATTGGCATGTATCGGATGGAAACTTCATGGATTATGGCCCCTGATTGTACGAAATATCATGTTTTTAGCTTGTGGACCCTATAGAGGTCACAATTTTGAACCGATTTTGATGAAACTTGACATGCATGTTTATAACCCCAAGATCTTGGTTCCTTTCGATATTTGCGCCCATCGGATCGTAACTTCCTGAATTATGGCCCCTGATTGTCCGAAAAATCGCCCTTTTTAGCTTGTGGTCCGCCTGGAGGTCAAAATTATTATCCGATTTAAAAAACCGTTCGATTATATCACCGTTACATGGTAATGAAGGTTGAGTTCGAATTTCGTGAAAATCGGACCAAAATTGATATACAAAATGGCCGCCGTTTGTACGCGAATAGTGTGAAAATATGTTATTTCAAGGTTGTGGACCCTATAGAGGTCACAATTTTGAACCGATTTTGATGAAACTTGACATGCATGTTTATAAGCCCAAGATCTTGGTTCCTTTTGATATTTGCGCCCATCGGATCATAACTTCCTGAATTATGGCCCCTGATTGTCCGAAAAATCGCCCTTTTTAGCTTGAGGTCCCTCTGGAGGTCAAAATTATTATCCAATTTAAAAAACCGTTTGCTAATATCACCGTTACATGGTAATGAAGGTTGAGTTCGAATTTCGTGAAAATCGGACCCAAATTGACATACAAAATGGCTGCCGTTTATACGCGAATAGTGTGAAAATATGTTATTTCAAGGTTGTGGACCCTATAGAGGTCACAATTTTGAACCGATTGTGATGAAACTTGACATGTATGTTTATAAGCTAAAGATCTTGGTTCTTTTCTATATTTGCGGCCATCGGATCGTAACTTCCTGAATTATGGCCCCTGATTGTCCGAAAAATCGCCCTTTTTAGCTTGTGGTGGCTCTGGAGGTCAAAATTATCATCCGATTTAAAAAACCGTTTGATTATATCACCGTTACATGGTAATGAAGGTTGAGTTCAAATTTTGTGAAAATCGGACCCAAATGGACAGACAAAATGGCCCCTGTTTGTACGCGATCAGTGTGAAAATATGTTATATCAAGGTTGTGGACCCTATAGAGGTCACAATTTTGAACTGATTTTGATGAAACTTGACATGCATGTTTATAACCCAAAGATCTTGGTTCCTTTCGATATTTGCACCCATTGGTTCGTAACTTCCTGAATTATGGCCCCTGATTGTACGAAAAATCACCCTTTTTAGCTTTGGTCCCTCGGAGGTCAAAATTATTATCCGATTTAAAAAAAAGTTTGATTATATTACCGTTACATGGTAATGCAGATTGAGTTCAAATTTTGTGAAAATTGAACCAAAATTGACAGCTGTCTTGTCAGGATATCCATCCTTCATCACTAACAAGGGGAAACCATGCCAGAAAATCTAGATGAACTTTGTCACCCAATGCAGGGATCAAACACCCAACCTCAAGGCTGCCGAGTCAGCATCTTACCGACTTAGCAACATGATTCCCAGTCGAATTTGAAGCCTACTGAAATGCACCTTTATAACCCAAAGATCTTAATTCATTTCGATATTTGCACATATCATATTCTAACTTAATGATGTAGGAAAAATCACTTTCGGTATTGCTTGTTCTCTATCCATCTCTCGAAAATGTGGGCGTATCCTGCCTGGCAGTGCCAGCCTATCTTATTAAAATATGTGGATGCATGAAAATACTTTGGGGATCGTATTCGTTATTTCATATGTTACAGATAATACATCGTGATGTCGCTGCTAGAAATATTTTAATCAGTGACACCAACGTGTGTAAAGTGGCAGATTTTGGACTGGCGAGATTTGTACACGAAAGTGATGTGTACGAAATATCATCTAAGGTATTAGTTTAATATTGTGTTTAATATTATCATTCATGAAGTAATTAAAGATTAAATACATGACATGAATGGCTAAAACATGCACTGTGATGTTTATTGGGTACAGCGATCTTCTCTTTTTCGTCAGTGATATTGATAACTGTTTCCGCTGTGCGGTTGAGATTGTATACTTTATAATATCTAACACTTATGATGCTGTATCATTACAAACGAACATGACACAAATATAAGACTTGTTAGATGTTTGTTCGCATGTAAGTTTAATATCTTGCAAACACTAATAACCCAGGTAATTTTAAGGAAGACATGCGAAACAGCTCATGCCTCTGGAATCCGTAACCATCAGATTACAAATGTTGCCAGAGGTTATTGTTCTAAACACCCCACTACCTATACAGACATAGCACAGCCCCACTATCGATGTCGACACAATGCATTGCTCTGGGCACATTTACCAGCCCTTCAGCAATGCAGACGCGGCTTTTCGCTTATTACCATAGGCACCCGTCACAAAGTTATCGGCTGGGATGTCTCTGAGACGTGTAAGAATGTTTTTCAGAGTGTATTACCAATACGATGGATGGCTCCTGAATCATTGACTGATGGTCTTTATACATCTAAATCTGATGTCTGGTCGTATGGTGTTTTACTCTGGGAAATTGTAACATTGGGTAGGTTACCTGGTTTTAAATTAAATGCCTCTAAATTAAGTTTCAAGACTGTCTGTAAGTTTGACACTAGTCTCTGATTCGATCTAATCTGAATGTTTTGAGCTAATACTTCGGGATAGATGGCATGGCAAGTGAGACAGCAAGTTAAAGATCCCCTGACCGTTTGGAATCAAAATTAGACAGTACCATAGGTCAATTCCTCTTAGCATGATGTATGATCACGAATGTATATCTTCGTTATCCCGGCTTGTACTAAATAAAATATACTAATTTTTTCTTCAGAATTCCTCTCAGAAACCCGAACATCTTTTAACTGTTTTTCTTATCATTATATTTATTGCTATAGGCGCAAGTCCATATGCTGGTCTCTCTGCTAGACAAGTGATGTCTGTTGTAACAGAAGGAAAGAAAATGGACTGTCCAGAGTTTTGCAGCGACGACCTGTATGTATTTGGTGTCATTAAGTGTATTTGTTGTCACACTAAAGTAATTGTCTTATCGCAAATTATTGGTTTAATATATACATTCGGGTTTTTGTCAGATGACCAGCGGTCAAAAGCTTGTTTATATTAGATTGGTGTAACGAGACTTAACCAATGCACCGACTTCTTTAAGGTATACTTTTCTAGTCCAAACTAATGTCCAATTAGATTTATTTTAGTGCATATATAGCCAATCAAAAATGATGTATCTACTAAAATTTGGATTTTATTTTTAGTTAATATTTTGAAAAACCAGACCCATTTCCCTAATATTTACAAAAACATGTTAAATAATCTATCTGAGTACATTAGCTTTGATTAGGCCATGATAAATTTGATCATTTAGCGACATATGGAAATGACGCGTCGTTGCTTTAAACAGTTCACATCACCATCACATGTTTCAAGTATTTTAATTTTGCAGACAAAAACTGATCAAGCAATGCTGGGAGGATAACTCAAGCCAAAGACCGAGTTTTACACAGATCTGTAAAATATTAGAAATACTGCTAGAGGAACAAACAGATTATATTAATCTTCAAAATTACGAGGATGCGATTTACTGTAACTTATTCCCAGCTACAGACGAGGAAGATAAATAACAGGAACGAGGATTACTGCTGTTTGGGAAAAAAAAGTAGCTAAATATATTAATTGCTTGCAATTGCTTAGGGATCAATATGATTAAAATGCCATTTTAAATGCCATTACACGTGTATAATGATATGTAATCATTGTGTATGTATAAATTATATGGCTGACAATTAATGTGTTATGTTTTTTGAATATGAATAAGTTAGAATAGTTTCTTTGAATTCTTATTTGTGAGTCGAAACAAGATAAAAATTAAATAAAGTGGTATGTATGTTCAGGATTCCGGCGGCCATTGTCACAAAGTGCCCTCATCTTCTGATTCATTGTAAGTAATCAACAAGAGAGAGAGAGAGAGAGAGAGAGAGAGAGTGGGGTGCTTAACCTCCACTCGACACAATCTAGGTCATTTCGGGAATAACATGTGGTTTAATTTTACTTCAATAATTCGCTTGCGCGTAGGGGTCTTTAGCAGTGGGAGGAAACAGGACGACCCGGAGAAACCCCACGAGTTGGACAGGCGACCCTACTCCTTATCACGAGTACAACCGGGGATTCGAAAAAACGAAAGTTGAATCTAAGACAGGTTTTATGATACAGCACGCACGTGCTAACCATTCGGCCATCCACCCCCCCCCCCCCTCGACTATAATACTTATCCAGAACACATGACACCCCTTGTGGTCAGAAAAATTTCCAATTGTTTATCTGTAGTGATTGTTATTAACGCTTTCGTGAATTAACAAAAAGAACTGGTATATTTGTACAAACGTGCGACAGTAAGTTAGCTATGTGAACTCCATAGTGGTGTTAGGTGTC
Organism: Patella ulyssiponensis; assembly: GCA_963678685.1. NCBI lineage: Eukaryota > Metazoa > Mollusca > Gastropoda > Patellidae > Patella > Patella ulyssiponensis. Next base: position 78,964,397 of record OY783227.1, on the reverse strand, counting down.
TAGTCGTTTGGATAGTACGAAAAACGGAGGTACCGTGTACACATTTTTGTGTACGTAAAAGAACCTTGACAGATGAAATTCGAAATGAGTAGACTGTAAAGTGACGATGTTCAGGCCCAATTTTCTTCACGGCACACTACATGGGGTATCCATCCAGTCTTCAATGGCCATGTTGGTGCAATTTGTATCGGTATTAAATTGAGTTTTCGGTCTACATATTTCTTGTGATCATTTGCTTCTTAATAGTATTAGGAAAATCGTGCCTTTTGGATGCATTCTTATTAAAACTAAAGATATGTTTTAAAGTTTGTATATAGACAGTCATTTTTATGTCTCGACCTTTAAAGCCTTTCAAACGATTTTGCTTAATTTTTTGTATTACTGGGTCGGAGTGGATATTTTGATCTGGGTTCGATCAATTACAATCTGTGTATTACTGAACGCACCCTATAGAGAAACGGAACGAAACTGTGCTACAGTTTTAATTCGCCAGTTTTTTGTTTGTTATGAATTATTCGATTTGCCAATGTTGGATCCATCCATTATTGAGCCCCTACTGTAAATATTACATCCTGCATATATATTGAGACAACTACTGCATGAAATTAAACCAGAGTTACTTCCCCTCATTTAGTTAACTAACATGTCTGTCTCTTATTTACCCCCCCACCTCCTCGGCATGTTAATGCCTGTTATCTTTCGGCTCTACAGACTACAAGCTGAAATAAAGTAAATGTTTTGAATTTACAGGTACAATTTCATGTTTATAAAAAAATCATTTATTTATGAATACAATTTTTCAAGCCGAAATAAAGATGTATCACCATGCCGTCATCGCCGCCATCTTAAAATAGCAACGCCATATTGAACATCTAAGACGGTCAATCGATACGCAATTGTGAAAGAAACACGTATATAAAATTGCGTGCCAATCGTACTTCAATTGACGTCGCCCACCTGTTTCACAGAGAATTACTTACGAATTATCTTTGTCACAGATGACTGTTATCAACACGTGCATTGACTTCACGCGGCGTCAGTCATTGGCTCAATGGCTCGTGCATTGTTTACATAACACGTAACTCCTTCGGACAAAATGATGCCTTTTACTCATTTTAATATTCATTTACACTTACACATTTTAATATTTTTTTAGCTACAGATACTTCAAACGTCTTTATTTATTTTTCTTACACTTCAAACATAGGTTTTAGAATTTATTATGTCGGAGGAAAAAAGTTAATACCGGTGACTCATTAAGTTGCGTCGATGTCATCCTTATCAGTGATTGCAGCGGCCAAGCGAATATTCACTGCTGATCAGTGTGGTCGCCCACAAGAAGACGAAGTAGCGCTTGGGTCCTAATTTCTATTTCAAAAATAAAGCAATAAACATAGGTGGTACGGTTACTTTTCCAATTTATTATTCAATGCAATGGAGACGTCTGCAGCTAGATATATTTAATATTATTCAGATGTTGGAATAATACTCTCTAATCCATTAGAGTCGCGTTCCTTACTTCGATGTGCCGCAATATACGGTTTCAAGGTATCTCTCAAATCCGAATATTCATTGTTAGATTGGATCCTGAAATTAAACAGAATAAATTGTTTATATGTAAAAATTACTGCAATGTTTGTTTTCAGTGATATTCATGACGTGAAACTCTTTGGTTGCGAGCAAATATCGCCCGTTCTCGGCTGCGTATTACTTCAGCCTATCTTTTCTATTCCTAATATAGGGGTTAATGTTCAAACACTTCTATATGTTTACGGTAGACAAATACATACAAAAAATAAAATACTCCCAGTTATAAAAAGCAACCACTTTATTCTGATCACAAACTATCGGTCGGTCATTAATAGTTTAAATGAGATACAGTCCATGAACTGTCATGTACACAACTGGCGTGGTTTCGATTCCTCGATTGTACGTGACAAGAAGTAGGATCGCCTGTCCAACCTTGTGGAGTTTCTCCGGGTCCTCCGGCTTCCTCCCACTGCTAAACTCGTTTTTAATTATTTATCACATACCTAAAAGCAATGCCATAACAATTGTATTGTAAATGACATAAAAGCACACTAACCAGTCTTCGGCCATCTCCAAGCAGCGCTCATCTGCTTTTGGGAACTTGTGGCGAAACTCATACAGTTCTTTATGGAGGTTTTGAAAGCTTTCCGACTGTTTAGGTGAATTCAAGTCTCGGAACAATTTTAATAGCTGCAGAAGTAAATAAAGACTGATGACGATGTGAAAAAAACGGCCAATTTTACTTCTCCTAGATGTTACATTTTTTAAGTGCCAAAATCCCTGAAAAACATTCTATGACCAAAACACTTAAATTGGAATCGGATACAAATATCTACAATGTTCCTTCCACTCAGGTCCTCAAATTATCGCATCAATTTTGTATCCAGTTCCACGAGTTTACAAAGTATTAAGAATTTACTCAAAATTGTTCGTCTTTTTTTACTAAAATATAGTCCTTTATAAAACTTTGTTGTTTTAATGTATTAAATACAGCAATAAGAAAATGTGTGCAAAGTTTGGTGGTTTTTGATCAACGCGCTTTCTCATAATCAGCGATTTACAGTTCAGTAACTTCTATGAATACTTTGTACTCGGGGCCAGTTGGGTTTTCTCGACAGATTAGACACTTAATAAACATGCAATACAAATTCAACATTATTCATAGGTAAACAGAAGATGATCTTACCAAGTATATTTTCACTTTGATCTTCTTCTTCCCTGCGTAAAGTCTATTTTCTGTGATGGTTAGTATCTGATGTTCTTCCATCTTCAATTTTTGAAATAATTCCCTCGTATCTTCGTCACTCTTAGAAATCTCAACTGCCAGAGATCTCAAGAACTCATCCGACATGGGTTTCTTAGCACCTGTATAACAACATAAACAATTTGTTCAAATATTCTAACAGTAAAGTTGTCTATTTATGGATACTTCCATCTGACCAGCTCTGGATAGATGGGACCATGTTATCAAAATGGGGTTTAATGCCTTTGAAGCCATCTATAGTTCTGTTTCTTAGATTATGTCAAAATCGGTTAAAATTGAATGCGTGTCTGTGGGAAGGCAAGCAGGGGTGTAATATATTTTAGTTACTCAAGACACAGATGACGTTCTTCTATTGTATAGAGGTATTTTAGGTGATTCAGTCGGTAAACGGGTTAACGTTGGGCTTTTCTTGACCAACACGGCTAATGAAGACGGGTATATGCCATGCAGTTTGCTATATGGGTGCTATTGTTACGCGGGTGACTCTTATTTTGAAATTCAAATTGCCAAAGCGTACACGAACCGCTGTTTTCTAGACGTTGTTCCTTGCCAACGGCTCCGTTATACAACACTGACGAGGGAAACCACAGCGGAAAACTCGATATCCCCTGGTAATCGAGCAAGCGTCTTATACATAGATACAATTAAACAGAAAATAAGCATTTCGTACTCGCCTCGTGCCATTTTAGAAAAGCCATCTGGGTCTATATCTGATAACCAGATCGTAAACGGTGTTTTTGTTTTAATATAATCTTTTTTCCTGAAAAAAAACAACAACAAATAAAAACATGCCTGATATCCAATAATTTATTTGTAGCTCCTACGGTTTCATGAAAGCATATTCTTTCTAAGCACGTTTATAATGACCCTTTGGTTTGTTACAATTTCCCAGTACTATGACAAATATATGCTTGAATCTTGGGGGCAAAATACCAAGAGGTGTGTCCCGAGCATCACCAGGCATCTATCTGCACGTCACTGCTACGATATTAGGGACATTTCTAATCGTTAACAGAACAAACATCAGAACAAACATATATTCGTTTACGTTTTCGTTTTCGAATCCTCTAACATGCTGTTTCGCAATCCGACGTACGGCTAGAAGGCGTTAATTTCCACTACATGAACTTCTTTGTCCTGGCAATGTTTTTGGCAGATGAGCAACAAATCAATCAGAATATTGCATCTGAACACATTCTACAAATTCTAGCCAATCGACAATATACACAAGGCCTCGAAAAATTGTGAAAAATTCACTAACTGAAACAAGAAACATTTTCGTTTGCATACCCCCGTGAATCCAGCCCCACACGCGCAACGTTTTTCACTGGCCGAATAACTCATTACGGGTTGACGTCACAAGTACACACCAATCGATAACGTTTTCGTACCGATGCAAAAGGCCCCTCTTGTATAAACTGTAAATCATCTATTCAAACATTGTTTAATTTACCATTCCTTTAATTGTTCTAAAATATAATCCACAAGTTCCGCTTCTTTCAAATCACCAAGACCTTTAATCAATGCCGGTAAGCCACCGTCTTTTCTATGTATAGCCATATTTCTCCATTCCATTAATAATTGCTATAAAATATTCAGAGATAAATATGATATTTAACAATAAAAAAAGTTGGACATTAGTGAAGAGTAACTCCGTCCTACAAATTTCGGACATTTAAATGTATCTTTATCAAAATTGTATAGCGGTATTAAATCAAGAATATTTTGCAAATATATTCAACAAAAATGTTGATTAATAAGAAGAGGACTTAAACGGACCCATTCTGGTTCAAAATTGTAGCACTATGCAGTGATATGCGTCGCTGGCTAGATATGGAAATTAATTAGCCTAATGACGTTGAAAACTACCCTTATGTTGATAGTGCAGACTTACACACGTGTTATTTTGTTATTAACCTAGAATAGAATGTTCACCAAAATATAAGTCTTTTTATGTATCAACTTATCAATCATTCATTTTAGTGCACATGAGATAATATGATTTCTATACAAGACGTGAATCAAACAATTAGCCACAGATATTAATTTAAAGAGCAACAATGCTGCAAATCTTGCTATAAAGGATAAATGACTCATTCTTCTGATCATTATTTCGTGTGAACACTGTATTTACCATTCAATATTGGAGTTAGTTACAATCCAATTGAGATCCAGCTAAATGAAAAAGCTCATTAAATTTGTGGCCATTGTAACAGTTTTTGATTATTATTTATCAATAAGTATTTCACAAATCCTTGACAGCACACCAGTGGTATTACCTTCTAAAACGAGTGAGTGGAGTTCGGAAGCTCTAAATAAGAAGGGCAAAGAAAAGAAAATAGACGTTCCACCTTGTTTAGGTCTTAGGAGTGACTTAGCCCAATCAAGGGCGAATAGTTTGTATTCGATATGACTCTAGACATCCCATTTCCAAATTTCAAATTTATATACCTCAGGTGGTGCAGAACTCGCCGTAGATTTATGAAGGTCGACCAGTAGTTTTTCGAATTGTTCCTTTTCAACAAGTTTGTGTGTGATGTGTTTAATAAGTCGATCACTGAGAAAACCTGCAATGTTTGATAACAACAGTTTAACAGAATCAATAATTCAAAGATGTAATATAAACGGCAACCCGGACAAACGAAATGAAATGAAATGGGGTTTAACGTCCTACTCTTCTGCACCTAACCTGGGCTAATGGAAGACGGGCATAAGCCGTACAGTGTGCTATGAGGTAAATTTTGCTCGGGCAGCGGCGCTACGGTCTACTTTATATCGAATTCTAACTACCAGGGGATCTTTTACGTGCACGGCAATGTGTACACGGGACCTCGGGTTTTCGTCCCATCCAAACGAGTCGACAGCTGTCCTTGCCAGGTTCTCCGTTCTGCATCACTGACAAGTGGAAACCACGCCGGAAAATCGGGATGAACTTTCTCGGCCAATGCAGGGATCGAACACCCGACCTCCAGGATAGCGAGCCGGCGCCTTACCAACTTAGCCACGTGATCTCCACCGGGACAAACATCAGTGAATATATAATTATATAGGAATTGGTAGCTACCGAACATACATTATGCAAGAGCTAAATCTGCCAATTGCACGTCTTTCTTTTAGGCTTGAAATGCTATCTAAATTATTAATTAGGCATTTATTAACTTAAACTATCCAGACCATAATCAACTTTAGATGTCATTGTTGGTCTGCTATATTTACTGGATTAGAAAACTATCTGCTGCTCAACGGCCATTGATTATTAAATCACAAAATGGATAATGTTGTTGACCGTGCCGACTTTAGTAATGATGATCGAGTCTAGGCCCAAAATTCAATCACTAAATTCCCATTTCAGAGTGGATCAATTTGACTGAAGTTTGCAGCGAATTCCCTTTACATCATTTAGTATTTAGCGATTATAGTGAGAACTGTCAGCTCTTTTTTTAATCTCTCATAATTTATCTTTAAGGGGCTAATCATACATACCTTCGTACTTCTGTTTTCGGTGATCTTCCTTAATATTTTCAATGGGTTTCAGGTGCAAATTAATGTGATCAATACTCTCACCTGTCGTAAGCGCATACCCTTTATCTTGATGTTGTTGAATTTTAATCTCTAATTGTCCATGACATTCAATCTCAAAATCATCATTTGTGGGTTTTATGTCAAAGCACCGTTTGTTTTCTTTTTTTCGTTTAGGGTGGAATTCAAGACTCAGTTGGGTCTTGTCGTCCCTTGCTAACTGTCCTTTTACGTCCAGAAGAAAAGTTTCACCCGAATACGTAATGAACGGTTTCGTGAAGCTTGGCTCTTGGTCGACGTAACTGTCACTTACGTGGTGCTCGATACGTGATTTATAGTTCGGATCATTTGTACACTCGGTCAGAAGTTCAGCTCGTCCCCTAGAATTAAGATTTGTGAGTAGACCTAAGAATACTGCTTTGCATTCAAATCTCAGAGCTTTTTGATACAGTTCTTCGGTTTCCTCTCGGAGCTTCTTTTTATTACTTTCAGGAATACATTGTCTTGCGGCCACCCTACAATGAAAATGTCGGTATATGTCATTATGTAGTAAAGGAAAGAAAACATGGAACCAGTCCGATTCCGAAACATGGCGGGGGGTTGGGATGGCCTAGTGGTCTAGAGTGCCGCGCTTCGACCTCTAGCTGGCCGGTCACCTCTGGCTTGCGGCTGTGGTTTCGATCCCTGGTGTGAGCGTATGTGGCCTTCTCAACCTCATGGGTTTCCTCCGGGCACTCCGGTTTCCTCCCACTGCTAAAGACCCATACGCGCAAGCGAATTATTGAAATAAAATTGAAACCATATGTTAGTCCCAAAATGACCTAGTTTGTGTCGAGTGGACGTTAAACACCATTTCTCCCTCTCTCTCCGAAACATGGCAAAGGTGCGTCTTGTGTGTTTGTTTTGTAATAATAAGTGCAGGTGAGGGGGCTGCGCCACACATAATTTACACAAAAACAAATCGACGAACAAGACACAATAGCAAGAAATCACAAACAAATGAACATATCAAATAAAGTGAATGAATCCAGGGGGCTAGCCGTACGCGTCCACTGCACTGTACAGTTAGACCAGGGCCTGTAGTGATACAAACTACACTCAAATTTGAAAACAATCAGGAATACAACCCAGAGAAACTATTGTGTAATGCCAGAGTTATGTTCTGCTATTATTATGTTAAAAGAAATATGAATGTAAGCATATTGAAGTAAAAATTACTTATACAAGTAACAACATCGGTGAAATGCATAAAAAAACACCAAGTAGTCTAAATCTAAATGTTCTAAGTCAAGTGAGAAACATTTTTAGTAATCACTAGAATCTAGGTATATTAAATAAAGTTAGGGCATATTATATTTCATGCCAATATTATGGAATTATCTAGGATAACCATTACTTGGGCACATAGAATGATAGATTTCCCTCTTGCTAATTTTAAATGTCCATTTACAGTCATTATTGCACACGACAGTATATGCAAAATTTGTTCACTTACGCACAAAAATGGGGAATATCTGCGTGTATTTTATTTTGGGTGACAGATGGGGAATCAGTGAGTATTTCCCATTTATCTGCATCATACCCGTTGTCACCTTCCTGTCGTAGCATTACGTATAATCTATATTCCTTCGATTCGGAAGTATAACCATTCGGCAACGGAAGCGTCATTTTCACTTTATTCTTCGGCTGTTCTGATGGCAAATAAGTGATGTCATGAAAATTAGTGCACGCGATGAGATTGGGGTACTCTTCTTTAGAAATCATTGGCTTAGGTAAAATCTGAAAGACAATTTAAAGCATTAAAATATAGTAACATGGATAGCAAACGAACGTTTAATTAGGGGTCCGTTAATACGAAAATGAAAATTAATGTAATAGTACGGAGACTTCACCGGGAAGTGCCAAGGTTGGGCAGGGGATTGAGGATTATTCTAAATAAGATAACAGCCGTTCTCAAGCCCCCCCCCCCCAATATTTCGCCAACAATAATGATTTCATAGGAGTGTTCTTAGCCGGCCACATCCTCAGCCCCTCCAAAAAATTCAGTAGCCCCCCCCCCCCAATTTTTAGAGCTGGCTACGGGCCCGGCCGTTCTCAAAGCCAAGTAACAGTACGTGAACTTCACCGGGAATTGCAAAAAGGGAATGGCGGTTTGGGTGTCATTGTCATTTTAAAATAACAGCCGTTAGGTAAAATCAAAGTAATATAACGTGTTTCGTAAAGAGTGAACACGTGGTAGGTCTAATATAGAATTTGAAGCACCAGTACCATGTTGTATTATCAGAATAAAAATCCCAAAATATCTGTGAAAGCCGCTATCAGTTTAGGTGTAAGATATGTGACTCTAAGTCGATAGTTTTCAGAAAAGTCCCCTGATTAGAATTTAGAGGTTATTTGGATAGCGCGTCAATCGAGAACCCATATGAGCCACCCCTGGAATTTAGAAAATAGTATACTCATTCCACGCGAATTTAAGACGTATTAGTATTCAAAACATTTCGAATCTGATCAACATTATAACAATATTTTCTGCATTCATGTGCGGAGTAGCACATTCGTCCGGATCATTGACAAGAACGATAACAACTTGCGTGGTGTAATGTTATACTAACATATACCTGGTGTACCAGTTCGCCATCTTTACTAAACGTGTCCTTCTCAACTTCAAAGGTGACATACGTATCAATCGAAGACTTTACCTTTCCACCATTCGTTGAAACTGGAAAGTATTCTTTCTTCGGCAGAGTAACTAACAACAAACTATCGACTAAACGAAGATCAATTTTTACAGAACATTGTACAAAATCCTGAAAGAAAAAACATAAATATATAGGTGTGGCAATATCCATTTTTTTAGGAATATACGTTAATCCACCCATCAATATATCAGCCTCAAGATAATATCTCGTCATTCATTCAGTCTAATTAAAACCGGCTCATCAATCGCTTTATGCGAAACATGGCGGTGAATTACCATCACGTCATCCGCCAATAAAAAGGCTTGTATCTCTATATCGAAAACAGTGAAAGGAAGTAAGCCATTTCGGGTCCGGTATTCCTATTAGAGATTAACTTATCACAATATTGTAGTTTATAAGAAATTACTTTATCCCTCACGATGGCTAAGTAGGTAAGACGCTGGCTTGCTAGTGATGCAGAACGGGCGGCCTGACAAGGACAGCTGTTTAGTCGTTCGGATGGGACGAAAAACCGAGGTCCCGTTCATTTACTACGACCCCCCTCTCCCCATCACTTCGTTCGTCGACTTATTCACTTGGCAGTTAAATGTTTGCAATGTTTGCGAAGTTTGTGTCTTTTACGCGGGTAAATTGTTGACGTACATGTAAGACCCCCATGTTGACGTTAGCTTAACTTAACTGAGATGTCACAAGAATTTTAACATACCCGTTGTTCATACCGCACTTCGTTCGTTCTCGTTGTTCGCATGTTGTTCAATACGACCTATTACTTACCCGAGACTCTGCATCAGTAATATCCCTTTTTATATTGTCTTTATCTGCCATAGGCTGAATGTTTGTTATCATGTGGACTTCCTCGTGTGGTTGCGGACGACAATACATTGGCACACTGATTTTCACTTCGTCTTTTATCGCTGAGCCTGAAACTCTAAACTGGAAGGTATCGCTGATAAGAAGTTCTTTAGGTCGTAAAACATGTCTCCGAAACTCTGGTCTCACCCGTCTAGATAGTAAGTAAACATCGTCTGAAGAAAACGTTACTGGCGTAGAAATTGTACAGTTAAGATTTCGTAAGTCCTCTGTTTCATCACTTTTTAGGACATTTCGGTCGATTTTTATGTAGCTGGAAAACGAATTTCATATGAATTTAAATAGGCCTAATCTATAACGACAATTGCCCTGCCTTGGTTAAAAATGATTGTAATGGCTAATCTTTGAGATAAAGGGATAATTGGGAGCTGAATGGTAAAGTATAAGTAACTAAATTGAACATACTTTAGTATCATACTACATGTGTGCGAACTGGTTGGTATGGTCTGATGAACCCCCTAGATGCAGAGTAATAAATAGACCACAGAAATCGGCGAATGCAGTGTTTTAAAGTTAATTCCTCATATGCAAGATGTTCTTGCTGATAATATCCGAATCAATATGCATGCAAAGATCAGTGTTTATTTGCAGTTTTGATATAGTATTCTGATTAAACAAAATTATGCAGCAAAGAAAACCTCTTTGAAAAACATATTTTACGTCACGCATGGTCGTAAAAACTCTAATGAAATATCTCTTTCTGCTTACCCCTGTTTAATAGCATTAACAGTTTTCACAGAGTCTAACATCAATGATGACATCTTGTTATCACTACATAATGACCTAGGGGTAACGCCATTCTGAAAACAAAACAAATTCACAACAAAAACCGCCCGTTTCATAAACGATTTATAGTCTTAGTCATCCAGAACCCTTAGATGCAATGGATTTCAATCTTTGCTACCAAAGTTTATTTATTGGAGACTCCATTACTTACGACAGAGATCCATATTTCGTTTCGTTTCTTTCTCATATATGGTTTTTATTAACCCCAAGTAGTCGTCACGATTCATGTTTGTTAAAAATTATGCATGTAGTATAGGATTTATTTTGGGAAGGGCCATAACTCTTTCTTGGCGTTAGCTACAATGTTCCCTATTTGGTGCCTAACCAGGAGTTTAGTTGATATGTGGTTGATTATCCAGTACAATTACACCAAGTGTTGATAACTGGCCCACGCCATCATCAAGTTGAAGGATAGCAATTTAGTGAAAAGAAGTAAAACAAATTTTGAATAATAATAAATAAACCTGCGGACAAGATAAACTACTACATAGATGTTGCAAGAAATAAACAATATCGAACCAATTGAATGGATCCTGTGGCCAGTCGTAAGTGTCCACTGCGTTGTACAATCCCGGGCCTGTAATGACACAGGTTTCTTCACTCAAAATGAAAAAAAAACAAAGAAATAATTTGCAAGAAAGATCTTGATGTTTTTAGCCTGCATTGTGTCACTGGATAGTTGTACGATAGACCGTCTTCATAAGTGAAGCCGGGTTGGCTGTATGAGTAAGTCTTTGTCATGGGTGGCCAGGAGGTCCCATATGGAAGGGTATCGCTGCCAATATTAAATGCTATGCTAAAATGTCTTTTCCATTGATTATATGTAAAAAGTACAATGTACAAAGTCACAATACCGGTAATGATAAAGTCAAAATACCTCTAAGGCCAAAGTTAAATGTAAAACGACAAATGTAATGTGTCAAATGACAAATGTTTTAATGCAGAATGCTGTTCTTTGACATTTCTACATTTTACATTTCTCTCATTACAAATCACATTTGCGCTCTGCAACATCTCATTTGTCATTCACGCTTTCTTTTCATCAACTTGCGCATAGCATCTTCTTAAATATGCAAATATAGTTTGCCACGTGACTTATTAACATATATACGGAAACGTCCGATCTTTCTTGAAATGTGAATATGAATTATTTCTCCCAGTTAACGTGCTGCCATTCTTCAGTTGGCTTCATGACATTCATGGGTTCTTATTTAGCTAACAATAAAGTTGACCTCAGTTGTTTGTCCCGTACTAAGGGAAACCTTCTCGGCCAATACAGGTCGATCCGTAAGCCCAAGTGGTTTCATGCGCGTAGAATCTCTTGTCATTATTCCACTTTCTAAATTTTTGTTTTCGTAAGATTATATAAAATGAAGTAGGCCAAAGACAAAATACAGTACTACGGCTGTGCCACTATGGACATACAGATCCTATATATTCATACATTTATAGTATAATTATTGATACCGTATTATACATAATAACACAGGTAAGTGAAAAATTAATACATGTATAGGCCTAATAAGTAAATATTGCCGAGGTCTATATTATGACAATCACAACGGATGAAAAAATTCCCTGGCTTCTCCGTCCTTTCATTATCCTGTTCCTGTTTAGTGTCATATAAAGGAGCTAAATCGCTAACATTTGATTTGAAACCTAGAAATTGACATAAGAGAGTCGCAACGCATATAATAATGTAACATGAATGTATATAAACTGATTTAAATTCAATGGTTTCCGTTTTTCTCTTATTTCAAATCAGTTATATTCGGCGAAATAAGTCAGTAGTCTCAATCGAATGCAAATTTCTAGCGTCTGGTTATTTCAGTCTACACACGCCGTTTGATTTGTTTCTAGTCTCTTTCCTCGAGTCTCTTGCTAGAACTTGGTTTGAAACGCTTTATGGTACACGATTCGTGTACCAATGGTAAAATGTTTATTGTGTCTTAAATATTGGACATCAGAAGTCCATCTTTTTCCGGTAAGATCACAGCATCAATTGTTGATTTAAATTGACAAATAATTCGTGTTTTCAATGTTGAAGATTTTGGATGATATTGAGTTAGAGACTTAGCTACTTTAATCTTTAAACCTTTCACAAACATCAATAAATGTTTACTAATTCGGGGAAGAAATTGGTCAGGATGCTCATATTTTTAGATTCAACAAAAAGTTATATTTTCCCTTTACCAGCACAAACATATATAAATAATTTAAAAAGAAAAACAACTAATGGCGCGTTAACTGAGTTACCATTCCTTTGGAACAATTATTCATATTGTCCCTTAGTACGGGACAAACAACTGAGGTCAACTAATGAAAGGACGGAGAAGCCAGGGAATTTTTTCATCCGTTGTGATTGTCATAATATAGACCTCGGCCATATTTACTTATTAGGCGTATACATGTATTAATTTTTCACTTACCTGTGTTATTATGTATAATACGGTATCAATAATTATATTATAAATGTATGAATATATATGATCTGTATGTCCATAGTGGCACAGCCGTAGTACTGTATTTTGTCTTTGGCCTACTTCTTTTTATATAATCTTACGAAAACAAAAATTTAGAAAGTGGAATAATGATAAGAGATTCTACGCGCATGAAACCATTTGGGCTTACGGATCGACCTGTATCGGCCGAGAAGGTTTCCCTTAGTACGGGACAAACAACTGAGGTCAACTTAATTGTTAGCTAAATAAGAACCCATGAATGGCATGAAGTCAACTGAAGAATGGCAGCACGTTAACTGGGAGAAATAATTCATATTCGCATTTCAAGAAAGAGCGGACGTTTCCGTATATATGTTAATAAGTCACGTGGCATACTATATTTGCATATTTAAGAAGATGCTATGCGCAAGTTGATGAAAAGAAAGCGTGAATGACAAATAAGATGTTGCAGAGCGCAAATGTGATTTGTAATGAGAGAAATTTCAAATGTAGAAATGTCAAAGAACAGCATTCTGCATTAAAACATTTGTCATTTGACACATTACATTTGTCGTTTTACATTTAACTTCGGCTTTAGAGGTATTTTGACTTTATCATTACCGGTATTGTGACTTTGTACATGGTACTTTTTACATATAATCAACGGAAAAGACATTTTAGCATAGCATTTAATATTGGCAGCGATACCCTTCCATAGTCCCAGTCTTATTCCCGGTGCTGGTCAATAACGTTCATCCCCAGGTACCCCATGTCACCCTTCCGTACCGATCTTATTTCAATGTACGTAAGCTACCGATCTCATCCACAACGAACCAGATGTCACCCCAACATACACGATCTCATCCTAATGTATACCACCTCAGCACGACGCTTAAGATGACAAAACGAACTTAAAGAACTGATAGACTTACGTAATCTGAAAGGGTTCCATCTGCACCACAAAAAACTAACAAATCAACAGACTTGACATGATCACCCTTCACGGCATAATGTAATGGGGTTCTTCCCTCCTGTAAGAATAAAGACGTGCATGGCGTTTCAGAAGTTTGCAGAAATATAACTCATTTGTAGTTAGACTATAAGGCGTCTGATAAAGTTGGAAACTTCAGCCATATGTTTTAGTAATTGAACACGCGCGCCTATTACTACCGAAGTTTTTCTAGGATAAATTTTGAAAAAGAATCTGGTGGAATTTGGAAAAAATGTCTAGGTTAGATCTATCACAAAAATACTACCTTTCTGTAATATTTAAAACAAAATAGCCCAGTGGAATTCGAACAATCTGATTTTTAACTCTTAAAACTAACCTCATCTTTTACATCAATTTTAGCACCATTAGCTAACAGAAGATTGATACTATCAAAGCTACCATGTCCTGATGCATAATGTAAAGCAGTTCTTCCTTCCTGTTAATGTTTAAAAACGGCTTCAGTAATATAAAACAACCTATAAATTAACAGTATAAATTGTTTTTCAATGTCGAAACAACCATTCGTCAAAATTCACATCTTGGCCTTACTACGACCAATAGATCTGCCAGCCTAAGACGAATTTTGGTTTTCGGTTGATCAATATAAATGATTCTGTGTTTAATTTTTTGAAAACCAATGAACCAGGAAATTGCAAGAATCTGATCCAAATTATATTTGTGAATTATGCATACCTTGTCAGTTTTATTTAGCTTTGCACCATTTTCTGTCAAAAGTTTTAATAGTACATAATTACATCCCTTGGCAGCAATTATTAAAGGTGTCTCTCCATCCTGTAGTTAAAAACACAACCATTTGTTATACAAACTTTCACAATCAGTCTGTTCGTTTTTGTTTCCTAATGGCTATAACCTGACGGTGCTGTCAGCAGGGGTTGTTGGATAGACCTAGATATCTAGCCAAGTTACCTAAATATGTGTGATTTGCAGATCGTGTGATTTGCTATGCGTCACAGACGCGTACTGACCAGGGGCCTTTAGAGAAATGAACCTATAAAACAACCAAAACATCCATTAAAATAGAGGTTATACCCTCCGCAATATGGTGGGAGTTTCTATGGTAGTGTAATTAATATACTGCCGGTGGTTTACCCAGCGTGAAACCGGTAGAGCCCTTCGACGGTTCCATTATTGTAGTTTCGCAATCTGATTAAAACACAGATCCTATTTCGTTTTGTTTTGTAGTTCAAAATTTCGTTTTACTTGTCTTTACTACACAGTGTAGGCCATCGAAAGTATAAAAAACGAAACGAAATATACATCTGCGAATTAATAGGATTGGTAATTTCGCGAAACTTGAGGTATAGTATCACCCTCCCTTCTTTGACTACTCTTCAACTTCCGCTTCCACTGATAGGGATATCGCGGACAAGTTGTCTTATTTTACTTGGGGTGACCAACCAGCTGGAGATCGAACTGCAAACCCTGAACAAACCTACCAACAAACGAACATCATATACCTCATTTACTGTATCAATATGTATATTATGTAGATAACGTAATACATTTTCTGTTTGACCACGCCTTATTATAGCAAAGAAACGTCTTTCATAAGATTCCATGTCCATATTCGGTTCTCCCTTCTTCGGTTCTTCCATCTGAAAAAAAAACTAAATTCCTTTAAAATAGTATTCTGTGGATAAAGATACGACGATTTATATGCCTCTTGCCCGAGAGGGTATTACAAGATGGAGCCAGAATGTTCAGACTTGTGAATGTCTTGCGCATTTCCATAATGGCTAAGCAGAGATAAGCAATTTGATTATCTGAGACTTTGGGGCATGATACCTTTGGTTCCTTCTATACGTTTCAAACCGTTTAATGTGCAATTCAATTAATATGTCCATCGACCTCACTTTTGGCTTCACTATAGTAAAAACGATATTATCTTTGCCAATTTATTAGTCAATACTGTATAAACTAACAGTAGCATGTTCGACACTTATTTATCCTTATTCATCCTCAATACTACGCTTATCTAACTAATATAGGCTGTCGGAAGCCGGCTCGGTGCGCGTGGAACGATCATTTAAAGCCCCAATAACACTCTTGTTGTAATTGAATAATATGTCCCAATCTTTATTCCGGTCAACAAATTGTATTATTTTACAATATTCAAATAAATTGATGATACAAATTTCATCGTAACACACCTAATTTAAAAAATTGGAAAAATTCAACTACATGATTTGAAAAGGTTAACGTAAACCTTTTCAAATGTGACTTGGATTTTAGAATATTTTCGAACCCTCTGGACAAGTAAAATATGATGTAATGGATAATTTACACAACAGGTAGGACACATAAACATCTGGTACTTAGAATAAGACTATTATTTATTTTCTAGAGCTGCCAAGCCAGCAAGAGTGTTATTGTCCCTTTAAACAATTCAATTAAACCGCTGTTATACGAAAACTGTTTCTCACCGCTCGGTTCGGCTGGTGGTTTATACATAATCTCAAAAGGACTTCGATGTAAATGTTGCAACCATATAGCGCCAATTAATAAATATATATTTTTTCAGAACTTTACTTTTAATGTCAACGACAATTTGATTTATTAGAAGAAAAACATCATTATATGTATGACTTGTAATCGACTTGATTGTAAAATTTGTTAATAGACATGTCTTTAGATGTGCACAAAACCCCAAAGTACAATTTTAATTTCTTCCCTGTTATGTCTTGACATGACGAAATGTATATGTAATGGGAAACCAATAGTCAATAAGTAACAATTAATTTTCTTAATTTACCCTTGAGTTATTTTCCACTCATTGTTCGTAAATTATACCCTTACACTGCAGATAACTACACGTGTATACATGTTTTCTGTTTGTTACCTACGTAACCATAGACAACGGTAACTATAGACAATTAAAACCACAGTGCTGTGCTCATATTGTGGGATATACTAAATTAAATGAGGTTTAAAGTTCCACTGATCTGCTCCTAAATTGGGCTAATGAAGGAAATTTTGCCAGGGCAGCGGCGCTACGGCCTACTCTTATATCGAATTCCAACTGCCCAGGGATCTTTTTCGTGAATGCCAATGTGTACATGGGGCTTCGTTTTTTTCATCCCATCCGAAAAACTAGGCAACTACCCTTGTCAGGCTCTCGATCCTGCATCACTGACAAGCGGAAACCACGCCGGAAAATCGGCCAATGCAGGGATTGAACACCCGACCCCAAGCTAGCAGCGTCTTATTACCCACCGTGACCCTCACTAAGTTAAATAAAGACAGAAAATACTAATTAAACGGCAAGTGCTTTCTTTTCGTACTGTCTGAATATTTTCAATCCGTTTTAAAGTTACTATTTTGTCAAGTGAGACAAGAAAATCATCCATGACTACGCGGGAGAGGGGACGGGCTAAATTCATCTGGACAAATATCAATATGCTAATAGACCAGGGGCACCCAACCAGGGGTATTTTCAGGGATTTGAGCAGTGGAATTACAAACGTCAAATTTGGCCTGAGATTTAGGGGCTTGCTGGAGATATGTCATTTCATGATTAGTATATTGTACAATTCATATAGTTTGTCCGAGGTTTAGAGACTCTATTATCTGAACTACCGTGTACATCGAACTGCATGGCACATCAGTAAAAACGACAACAAAATTTTGAAAGAAATGCCCGGCACCATATGAAAAATACATTTTTACGCCATATTGAATTGTGTTCAAATGCGGTATTTTACATTTACCAAATTCGTCTGAATTTAAGTATGATTTTGTCTGACATATTCATCATTGGCTCCGTTTGCAATTTGTTATGGGTAAAACGTTATCCCTCCCCACCTAGCAGGTCAAAATTCGTATCCGATTTAGACGAAACATGGAATATAGGTTAACATTCCAAAGATCTCGGTTCCTTTCGATATCGGACCGTAACTTAATGGATTATGGGCCGTGATTGTACGAGAATGTACATTCAAGTTACGTAAATAGCGTAAGGGAATACAGTATCCAAGTTGTGGATCCTATAGAGGTCACAATTTGTTTCCCATTTCGATAAAACTTAAAAGATGTGGGTTAAGGTATCAGACTATATGATAAAGGGCGTATGTGCTAACGATTTAGCCATCCACTCCCACCCCCGCCCTAATTTGAGAGACGATATAACTACAATGTAATATCAATCTGATTAAAACACAGATCCAATTTCGTTTCGTTTTTTATAGTTCAAAATTTCATTTTTACTTGTCTTCACTACTCTTGGATCTGGAGGACTTGTTATTTAACTGGTGTTCTGGCTGAAATGAGGGGTCAGCCAATCAAATGGTCTGTCGAATCGACCGTTTGACCTTTTTATGCGTGGAACTGTGGGTAGATATTACCAGCCAACGACGTCTATACTATAAACACCAGCGGATAGAAATCATAACAAAACAAAAGTGGATTTTGAAAAGCGTGGCGGTCGCTAATTGGTTAATCGAATGACTGACGTTATCGGGTCAAATGTCCCGTGCTTGATACCTGACGTCATAGAACGTGAGCTTCCACTATAACTAGTTAGATCTACATGAGTGTAGGCCATCGAAAGTATAAAAAACGAAACGAAATATAGATCTATATTTTAATTAGATTGATGTAATATAAATAAATTATACATTCATAAAGAGAAAAACGAAAACGAATGGCAAACAACCAAGCGAATAACTCTTTGAAATTCGAATGGCGAATATCCTCTGCTATGCCTAAAGACAATGTTATAGAGAGAGATAGTTTATCTGGTTCAAGTTATTGTTCCCGCTTGTCGGTATTGCGTCGCATTTAAATTTTGGATATGGCATGTAGGATATCCATATTCATAACATTATTTCCTTATGGGCCACTGTTTGCAATACTTCAGGTGCTATTGACCTACCCCTTCAATATAATCGTTCTACAAAAGAAGAACAATAACGCAGCGTATATTGAAATATTTATGAAAGCGCCTCTTAAGTTGAATGCATTTCCATCGCAATACTACTCAATTGCAAATAGATTTATGTCTATACCACTCACAACATGTATAGAACTTGAATAGTTGAAGCCAGTACTATCACCTTACATATAATAACTATATACATAACACGTCTGAATGAAATATTAATATATAAACGGTATATTTGATACCACATGAGATCTTATCTCAGTACATTTAGATTAAGAAGAATTAACTACGTGGGGTGGCTACAATCAATAAGTCACTTTTATATTCAACATCTTAATAATGTATTTTAAAAAAATAAAAAGTCAAATATATTACCCCAATGTAAAGTTGTTTTTAATAAAATGCAACACAAAAGCGCTTTTACAGAATATATCAATCTGATCAAAACACAGATTCTATTTGGTTTTATACATGTAGTTCAAAATTCGTTATACTTGTCTTTACTACACATTGGCGTGTTCTGGACGATTTTAGGGATTAGCCAATGAAACGGTCTGTTACAGCGAGTTCTTGGCCTTTTGATGCACGGAGCTGTGGGTAAACCATTAGAAACGTCAATCAGTGTCTAACGTCATAGGGCCCCATTATTACTTGTCAGATGTTCATGTAGTGTAGGCTATCGGAAGTATACAAATAGGTTGCCAGGCAACGAAACATACGCCCACACAGCAGCTAAATCGTCCGGGCAGTCAACAAGAGTTGTCGCATATTAAGTAATTATCAGAAAATCATTAGAATTTGTTTGGTTTTTATAAAATTCTGCCCCATGCTAACGTTTAGTATACGAAACATTTAATATTATTTCTGAAATTGGATAATAATTGAGACATCTAGAGGGACCACAAGCTAAAAAAGTCAATTTTGCGTACACTCAGGGGCTATAATTCAGGAAGTTACAATCCGATATTATCTGTTGAATATCAAAAGGAACCAAGATCTTTGGGTTATAAACATGCATTTCAAGTTTCATCAACATCAGATTAAAATTGTGACCTTTACAGGGTCCACAACCTTGATATACCATATTTTTATGGTATTCGTGTACAAGCGGCGGCCATTTTGTTGGTCCGATTTTCACGAAATTCGAACTCAACATTCATTACATTGTAACGGTGATATAATCAAACGCTTTTTTTTAAATCGGGTAATAATTTTGGCTTCCAGAGGGACCACAATCTAATAAAGGCGATTTTTCGTATACAATCAGGGGCCATAATTCAGGAAGTTATGATCCGATATGCGCAAAAATCTAAAGGAACCAAGATCTTTAGGTTATAAACATGTATTTCAAGTTTCATCAAAATTGATTTAAAATTGTGACCTCTACGGGTTCACAACCTATATACCATATTTTTACACTTTTCGGGTACAAGCGGCGGCCATTTTGTCCGTCAATTTTAGTCCGATTTTCACAAAATTTGAACTCAACCTTCATTACCATGTAACGGTGATGTAATCAAACGGTTTTTAAATCGGATAATAATTTTGACCTCAAGATGTATCACAAGCTAGAAAGGGCGATTTTTCGGACAATCAGGGGCCATAATTCAGGAAGTTACGATCCGATGTGCGCAAATTTCGAAAGGAAACAAGATCTTTGGGTTATAAACATGCATGTCAAGTTTCATCAAAATCGGTTCAAAATTGTGACCTCTATAAGGTCCACAACCTTGATATAACATATTTTCACACTATTCGCGTACAAACGGCGGCCATTTTGTCTGTCAATTTTGGTCGGATTTTCACGAAATTTGAACTAAATCTTCATTACCATGTAGCGGTGATATAATCAAACGGTTTTTTTTTAAATCGGATAATACGTTTGACCTCCAGTGGGACCACAAGCTAAAAAAGGGTGATTTTTCGTACAATCAGGGGCCATAATTCAGAAAGTTACAAATCAATGGACGCAAATATCGAAAGGAACCAAGATCGTTGGGTTATAAACATGCATGTCAAGTTTCATCAAAATCGGTTCAAAATTGTGACCTCTATAGGGTCCACAACCTTGATATAACATATTTTCACACTAATCGCGTACGAACGGCGGCCATTTTTTCTGTCAATTTTGGTCCGATTTTCGCGAATTTTGAACTCAATCTTCATTACCATGTAACGGTGATATAATCAAATGTGTTTTTTTTTTAAATCGGATAATAATTTTGACCTCCAGAGGGACCACAAGCTAAAAAGGGTGATTTTTCGTACAATCAGGGGCCATAATTCAGAAAGTTACGAATCAATGGGCGCAAATATCGAAAGGAACCAAGATCTTTGGGTTATAAACATGCATGTCAAGTTTCATCAAAATTGGTTCAAAATTGTGACCTCTATAGGGTTCACAACCTTGATTTAACATATTTTCACACTAATCGCGTACAAACGGCGGCCATTTTGTCTGTCAATTTTGGTCCGATTTTCACGAAATTCGAACTCAACCTTCATTACTATGTAATGATGATATAATCAAACGGTTTTTTTTTTAAATCGGATAATAATTTTGACCTCCAGGGGGACCACAAGCTAAAAAGGGCGATTTTTCGGACAATCAGGGGCCATAATTAAGGAAGTTATGATCCGATGGATGCAAATATCAAAAGGAACCAAGATATTTGGGTTATAAACATACATGTCAAGTTTCATCAAAATTGGTTAAGAATTGTGACCTCTATAGGGTCCACAAGCTAAAAACATGATTTTTCGTACAATCAGGGGCCATAATCCATGAAGTTTCGATCCGATACATGCCAATATCGAAAGCAGCCGAGATCGTATGGGGATAAACCTATATTTCAAGTTTCGTCAAAATCGGATATTGTGGACGGGCAGACGAAAATGTGGGCGTATAAAAACGAGACGAAATATAGATCTGTATTTTAATTAGATTGCAGAATATATTTCATAAAACTAACGAGAAATACTTCCTTGGCAAATATTGCCACGATAACCATGATTGTTCTGATGTGAATAACAATACATAATTTGTGAATAGTTAGGCCCTACGTGGGGATATGATAATTGGCCCAGGGCCCTTACATTTTGTAACAGAATTTCTGATAATTGAACTTTTACCTTAATAATATTTTATTGTGGCTCAGCGGGTATGGTGCTAAGGTCCTGTGATCCTCTTGGCAAAATCATTGGTGCAGGACGCGGCAACGTCTAGTTCTTCGGATCCGTCGATGAGGTAAGACCCGCCCTTGTTCTTGAAGGCGTGCACTCAAACGATGCCTGAGCGAGATCAATCTGTTATTAATGTTGACCCTTTTAGTCTTCCATACATATCAATAGCGTTTTTGAATTAGTGT
This sequence comes from Patella ulyssiponensis, assembly GCA_963678685.1. NCBI lineage: Eukaryota > Metazoa > Mollusca > Gastropoda > Patellidae > Patella > Patella ulyssiponensis. The sequence goes on along the minus strand of OY783227.1, from coordinate 78,942,029 downwards.
TTACCTACACTGTTTTTACGGGTGATCAGAGCTATAATACATTCATTTTTTTCTTTGTAAGCTATTTCTAGAACCCGGTAAATATAAGATATTGTAAGACTGTTTTATATTTTAAATATTTAGAAATAGGAGAGAGAGAGAGAGAGAGAGAGAGAGAGAGAGAGAGAGAGAGAGAGAGAGAGAGAGAGAGAGAGAGAGAGAGAGAGAGAGAGAGAGAGAGAGAGAGAGATCTCGACACAACCTAGGTCATTTCGGGACTAACATGGTTTAATTTTATTTCAATAATTCGCTTGCGCGTAGGGGTGTTTAGCACAGGTAACCCTACTACTTGTCACGTACAACCGGGGACTCGAAACTACGTCTGTTGAATCAATGACAGGCCTTAAGTTCTCAGGCGCGGATCCAGGATTTTTTGCAGGGGGGGGGGGGGTCTAGGTTTGATAATTTCTTAACTAATTGCGCTCAACCATTAAGGGGGGGGGGGCCCTCCCCCAGAAAAATTTGGTAAATTAGATTCAATTTGGTGTATTTCCGGAAGGTAAATTCCAAAATTACAGGTCTAAAAATCGCCAATAAAATCGCATAGATTTAAGTTTCAAATTTGCAAGCCTGAGCAGGGGGGAGGGTCCGGACACCCTGGACCCCCCCCCCTCTCTGGATCCGCGCCTGGTTCTCGCTATAATACTTACCAAATAACTAGGGAATATCATGAAAATTTCAGTTAAATATTCTAAGCGACGTTCGGACTGTTTGGAGAACAGACAGTCGCGTGTTTACATCCGTTGATATCCCGAGCATCCCAGGGCAACGAGGGTTGAATGTGGCCTCAGCAAGTTAATAAATGTCTAATTAATAATTTATATAAATAAATTTTAAAGGCCTACAATAGGCAGCTTTTGCTTAAAACATGTTGACCATGATTGATGAAAATGAGAATAAAATAAAATAAAAACAACTAACCTTTAAATGTTGATATATTATGCAACGAGTATCCACCCACTTTCTTTGGCGCCCTGAGTTCAAGATATCACGGTCACTGATGAAAATTACAATAGTTCAATGTTTGTTTAAACTGCACTATAGTCACTCTAACCTGATGTGACATACTACGACTGAATCATTTTACATATCCTGAACATATAAGTATATGTGTGTCATACATACAACTTATTATCAAAACTTACTTTATGAAAATGTCCATGCAACCTCCAAAATGGCTATGCACTGTGGCGGATTATTGGTGGAATGCAAGCCATAGAAATAAAATAGCCTGAAATTTGAACCACGTAACAGAGTAATTTATCCTGACCTTGAGATGTACTTAATGCTTAATGTCGGGGATTTGTTTATTTGTAACGTTGCCAAGGGAAGAAAAATAGCACAGTGAAAAACGGCCCCTAAACTTTAAGAGAAATTATACGCAATGGATACGCAAGTTGCAAGGTAGGGTCATTTATCCTATGTTTCTTTATGGCTATCCTATAGACGGTCTGACAAATGGTCAGATTGGACAGTCGTTGGACACGTTGAAGACGTTTAATCTATGTAGGTTAATCAAGCGTCAAACAATGACGCATGCTACATATCATTGATGTATTACTGTCTTAATAAATGATGATTTTGTGTAGATATATTAACAAAAATTGTTATATGGGCATCGTACAAGAAACAGGAATGACTACTGGTCGCGTTGGAAGAGTGCAAAGCTATTGACCTTTTTTTTCTCGACAAACAGATCAAAACGGGAATACCTAATAATTCAAAAGATATATCATATCTTAGTACTTTTCTAGTAATTTTAATACCCAGACAATTAATGGGATGAGTAGTGTGTGTGGGGGGGGGGCACTTTTAGACAGACTGATAGATGGTCAGATTGAACAGGAGTGGGACAGAATATGAGTACTGCAGGTCTCTTTGCAAGATGAGAAAGCTATTGAATTTCATTTTTCTTGACAATAGATCACGGAGAAAATACAAATTTTTAACACCAAGGCAATTAATCTGATGAATAGTATGAAGCATATTTATACAAATCTTTGTCTGTTTTAGAGCAGACCAGTCAGAGCAGAACATTATTATTTCATTTCGTTTTAGAGCAAAGTTTTAGGCTTTCCAGAATAAAACTGTTCAAAATTTAGATTTGTGTGGAAATGCTTCCTTTACCCCTTCTATTTTTAATGGTTAAAGTTGTTAAAACTAAAATCGTGGCGAGGTAACAACTTATTTTATCATACGAAAATTTTATCAAACGCAAACACGTGTAGAATGGACTGAGTAGGCGTGAACGACTGTCGTACACTTTGAACTATTCGCGTATTTCACTGAACATACTAAAGTGACTGGAAATTACAATAATAGTTTTGAAATTTGAACATAAATCACTTAGTATATGTTCGTATTACATTAATATCTGCTTTTATGTCCATTTTCGTCCTTTAAGGGTTCCAAAGTCATAGACTCTTTAATAAAAAAACATATCTTTTCTTTCTCAGTTTAACCATATTGTTTTTAAATTGATTGTTTCCTTCAGGAACAAAAAGACACTGTCGTAATGTGACAAAGAACTTCGCAACATGGACCGGTAAGTTGTTTTCAATTAAGCATTTGTATTATATAGTAGCAAAATTGGAATTTGTTATCTTCTTCGCTCATTAAGCTCTTTTGTTTATGGACAAGGTATAACACCAATCCATTTCTGCTTCATTGGAATGTTAGGACAGAGACAAAATATGTCACAGTGTATAAATTGCACTTTATAACCGACTCGCAATGCTTTAGGCCGGTAAGACATTTTTGTGTAATCGTATATTGGCGTCTTCCGTGTCTATGGGTTCGATCATATATTTCGGAGAAAAACTATTGCGTGGTTTAATTATCACAAGGACCGGCACAGCTAAGCTGTTATTTGCAGAATTGTTTCATTTGGCTCCAACCCGTGTCAAGGTGTCAGGGAGATTCTTACAATATTGGTGGTTTATTTTGGTTTGTATCAATAAGGAAGTAGGAGACCTAGTATGATGTTCCCACGAACTGCTATTTCCAATACTGTAGTAGAGTGGTTCAGAGACACAGTATTTGTCCTTATAAAAACTGACCCGCTTATCTGTGTGATTGCTCCGTCGAGAAATCTTCTGAAGTGAGCAGAAGTTAGCGCCGCGCACGTGGTTTAGGAAGTCGCAGCAAATATACGTCACATGAGGTATTTTTACAAACATGTATTGGTATATAACGCCGAGTAAAAAATACACTCATTACGGGCTTCGACTTACGTGTTTATTTAATAGCGAACGTGAGCAAAAATTTCGATTTCACTCCTTGAATTGATTTTTGATTTTGGCGATTTTGGTGATTTAAATACAGAGCTAGCTATAATAGCTTCGTTTCATTTCTAACTTTCAAGTAGGTGAAAGCGCCCAGATAAATTCACTACAACCTTTCGAGATTTACTTTTATTAAGTGGCTACATTCTTGGTTTACGCTGGCGACTATTGTGGTAAGGAAATAAATATTTGTTAGCTCTAAATACGCAGAACTATTTGAGACCGGAAAATAACCGAAACAAACTTTTTATTTGTAGTCTTTATTTTCCAGACCCTTTTCGGTAACATGGTGTAAATTATTTTTATAATCATAGTATATTATCTAACCATCCTGTAGCCATAGGCTTTCATCGACGGGCTTATTTTTTTCTAGATTTGAGACTGAGCCCTGCAAGATATCGTCCACGGATGATTTGCTATCCAGCATTGGATTGGACAAGTAACCCTAGGATTTGGGAACTGTAACAAACTACCTATGACAAAAATCACAAATAGGCTTTATGCTAGACAAATGTTAATAAATTCCCGACAACTTCGGAGCATCGGTCTATCATGACTGCTTTACATGACGACTGTGTGACTTTTGGTGACAAATACATTCAAAATAGACTGGTCAGACTGACGACAAGGACTAGGAAGGTGAGTAAAAGTAAGGTTAAGTCCACTAAAATGTATGAAATCATACGATGATTTTCTTGACACCCCATTTACGTTACTCCATCGGCAGACACAAGTGAAATTAATTTAATAAACAGAGAGACTCGGACATCTGCCGATGCGACCTTAACTGATTTAGATAGAAAGAAAAGTATTTGCGGCGATTGTCATAAAAGCACAATCACCAAGTTTAAAAAAAAATCAACTTCCGAAGACTAAAAAAGAAATGATTCGCATGAAGGCTAATAATGAAAATAAAAAACAATTGGCAGGTAAAAAGAATGGTTGCAAGTCCAAACCTTTTTAGATGAACGAAGGAATTTAGTATGATGTCAAAAATCAAAGATACACAGCAGAATGCCATAATTTGGTCATGAAACTTAAAAATCTAAACGTTTCCAATGGTAACGTAGCAGTGGTTATAACCGCATGTTTGGCTCTCGCGGAAAAAAAAATATAATTACACTCCATCAAAATCTACAGTTCAAAGAATATCATGTGAGCGCGTCGGTGTCCACATGTTTAGTAAACCTTGAAGTCGGCGAAAAATACCACCCTTTATAGACCTACAGACGAAACTACAAAATTTGGCTCTAAATTCGGTACATACGCAATAATCGCTGGCTCGGTGCATACGCCACTTACCCAGCAATGTGGTTTTTTTTCATAACAAACATCATGCAGTACAAAATATTTATTTATCTGAGGGACAAAAAATAAAGTCTTAAATTAATAGTTTTATTGGGGTGTTTATCCCTCTCTCTCACTCCCCGTATTACATGTCATTATATTTTCCTCGTACTTTACCCGGCAATTTATTTTTCATAACAAACATCGTACTGCACAATATAATATTAAGTTATCTTTGAGATAAACATTAAAATGTTACATTATTAGATTTATACACCCCTCTCTCTCCCTCGCTCCCTCTGTATAAATAGGCCAGTGTCTTGGTATAAATAAGTAAACGCACTGTTCATTTTAATATATGTATGAGGCTAATCTTGAAATAATTCATGTCAAATGCCGATCTTTTCATCTCCAGCTTAACATGTATTTTAATTTCTACTGTAGCATAATAAACACAGTTAATATAAAGACATTTGAAGGCGCGGGTTTACTGTTAAAACAACGAAGCGTTCGCGCATGCGTACATATGTCAAATCCAATCGTCTCATAGAGTGTATTCGGTTACTTTGCAGTATGGAAATAAACGATATTTTCCGACTGCGATCAAGTTATTTCGTTTCCGGGACGTGCGTAGTTTGGAGCATATTTTTTTAGTACAACCAAGGGACATAGCTCTTATTCTCACTAAGAGATAACTCCTTTGATTATGGAAGCCGGGAAGATTTTGAGCCATTTATAATATATGTCCAAATAATTATATATCCTCAAAATTCAGAAGTGGCCAGACTTCCATTGTTGATCAATGAAGTTTTTATAGTAAGTCTTATCATATGATGTCTTTACTGTCCCGAAATAGTGTCTGTTTGTTATAAAACATTTTTAGCCTGAACCACTCTAACTGTAGTGGGTTGCAACGGAAACTAGAAACTTCTTGGAATCTCGCTCCTGTGACTTTCGGGATTACTCCAACTGCATGGGAGCCCTGTGCGACAGCGAATTATTGAATAATTGAAATGATTAGTTTAATATGACAGGTGCACCATTCGTTTACTTCCGGTTTCATTTTGTATTTTCTTCGACTTTTCAACTTCTATCTGGTTGTACACGTTTATTCAAATGTATGTCTATATTTCCATTTCTTCAATATGCCCAGTTTGTATGTCTTGTACAGTTGAAGAATACCCATATTTAACCCTTTTAGCGTTGTCTTATCTGAATTATATTGCCCTTTTATTGTTGGTATAATTATCGCCAGCAGACGACCACCCTCTAGTCGCATTTGTTCCGATTGCTTCTTTGTATTCAGGTTTGTTTTTTGTTTTGTTTTGTTTTTTCCCTCTGTTATAAAAGGACTTGATTAGTACGCCTATAATTTTCTGGCCCTTCTTTTTGATTACTACATTGACTATTTAATATTTACTTGGCTTTCTATTAAATTTCACATAAATGGTTACCCATAAGAATGTGACTACATTTATATTTCACGCTTATTAGTATTATACAACGATTGGGAAATATTGCCTTAAAGAAGCTAAGTCGCTAATATTTGAGACCTAGAAATTGCCACAAATGGGTCGCAACGTATATAATAGTGTAATATGAATGTATTCAAACTGATTTACATTTAATCGTTTTCGTTTGTACTCTAATTTTAAATCAGTTATGTTCAGCGAAAAACGTCAGACGCTTCAATCGAGTGGCTATTTCGAGTGTCTGGTTATTCCAGTCTACATACGTCGTTTGATTTGGTAAGCGTTAAATCCTTCGTTCGTTCGTTCGTTCGTGGGGTTTAACGTCCACTTTCACCTAGGGTGATATCGTAGACAAATTAAATCCTTCCTTGCGAGGCCGATTTTATAGATTTTGCTGAGCGAGGCATATGTAAGCCCCGCCTCTTTCTTGTTTGAGTCCCTCCCATTTTATTTGAAGGTCGAGTTTAGAAAGGACTATTTATTGTTAATAATAGAATAAATCTCAAGTGCTACTACACTTACGCATACCTAGTGGTTTCCATGGTCCGAGTGTGTGATTATCAATAGTCGCTCGTAACACTTCCTAACAATTTCAAATCTCTACGACCACGGGAGGTACTAGCGGTACGAAAATTCAATAACGACAAAATGTACTCTCCCTGACCTGCTCTACTATGCAATTAGTCTCTATCGTTAAGACAAATATTCTACGTTGAAGACTGGGGGGGGGGGGGACCGACCGAGACTACTGTGTACTCTGAGTTTTAATTGGTCGATGAATTTCCCTATTTCTGGAATATAATATTCTAATAATATGTGAATCACTTACTGAAATATCATTTAATTTACAAAATATTATATTTCTATGAAAATTAATTCATAGAAATACTTTATAATCTTTCATAATCAAGAAAAAGTCCCACTGCTAAGCTAGGCCGATTGGGTTCAAAGTGTACTGACTGCGTAGCTAGACCACTTACACTCTATAGGCGGTATTGGATGATAAATTTAAACGCCCGAAAGAAATATTATTATTTTATGAAAATCAATCGAAATAATATCCCCAAATCTTTAAAACATAAGAAAAGGGCGGACTGCTAAGCTAGGCCGGTTGTATACATAATGTGGTATAGTGCGATGTCTGTGATATATAAGATGCTATCTTCATTTATATAATAATACATTCACTCAAATATTATTTTTCGATGTAAATGTTCGAAAGATAGAGAGATGGGGAGGGTGGATTTAACGCCCACTCGACACAAACTAGGTCATTTCTGGACTAACATATGGTTTTAATTTTATTTCAATAATTTTCATGCGCGTAGGGGTCTTTAGCAGGGGGAGGAAACCGGAGAAAACTCACGTGGTTTGTTCAATATTAAAATAGCATTATGCAAGAGCAAAATCTGCTTATTACAGGTCTTTCTTTAGGCCTGGGACGTTATCTAAATAATCAATTAGACATTAATTAACATATCCAGACCATAATAAACTTTTTATGTTAAGGCTAGCCTTCGATGTTGGCGGATTAAATTCTTATATGCTGCTTAATGGCCGTTGATAATTAAATCAATCAAGTGGATAATCGAGACTATGCTGTTTATATTAATGATTTGAGTAATGATGACCGAGGCTATGTGAAGATTTCAAACTCTTTTTTCTCGGCTAATAGAGGTTCAATTTGACTGAAATTTTCAGCAAATAATCTTTACACTATCTAGTTTTTAACTATTATAGTGAGAACTGCCATCTCTTTATCTTATCTCCCATAATGTAACTTTAAGAAAACGTCCCACTGCTAAGCGAGGCCTATTGGGTTCAAAGTATAATGACTGCTAAGCGAGGCCGATTGTACACTGCATGGGTTATAGTTATAGTGCCGTGTCTGTGATATATAAGATACTCTCAATCATTTATATAATACATTCACTCAAATATTATTTTTTGATGTAAATTTATTCATAGAAATACTTTACAATCTTTCAAAATAGAATAAAAAATAGGTTGCCAGGCAACGAAACATACGCCCACACAGCAGCCAAATCGTCCGGGCAGTCAACAAGAGTTGTTGCATTTTAAGTAATCATCAGAAAATCACCCATAACTACGGTGTAACTGTGATATAATCAAACGTTTTTTTAAATCAGATAATAATTGTGACCTCCAGAGGGACCACAAGCTAAAAAGGGTGATTTTTCGTACAATCAGGGGCCATGATTCAGGAAGTTACGATCCGATATGGGCAAATATGCAATGGAACCAAGATCATTAGGTTTTAAACATGTATTTCAAGTTTCATCAAAATCAGTTCAAAATTGTGACCTCTATAGGGTCCACAACCTTGATATAACATATTCTTACACAATTCGCGTACAGACGGCGGCCATTTTATCCGTCAACTCTGGTCCGATTTTCACAAAATTAAAATTCTCTCTTCATTACCATGAAACCGTGATATAATCAAACGGTTTTTTTATATCGGATAATAATTTTGACCTCCAGAGGGACCACAAGCTAACAAAAGCGATTTTTCGGACAATCAGGGGACAAAATTCATGAAGTTATGATTCGATGGGCGCAAATATCGAAAAGAACCAAGATCTTTGGGTTATAAACATACATGTCAAGTTTCATCAAAATCGGTTCAAAATTGTGACCTCTATAAGGTCCACAACCTTGATATAACATATTTTCACACCATTCGCGTACAAACGGCGGCCATTTTGTCCGTCAATTTTGGTCCGATTTTCACGAACTTCAAACTCAACCTTCATAACCATGGAACGATGATATAATCAAACGTTATTTTTAAATCGGATAACAATTTTGACCTCCAGAGGAACCACAAGCTAAAAAGGGCGATTTTTCGGACAATCAGGGGCCATAATTCAGGAAGTTACGATCCGATGGGCGCAAATGTTGAAAGGAACCAATATCTTTGGGTTATAAACATACATGTCAATTTTAATCAAAATCGGTTTAAAATTGTGACCTCTATAAGGTCCACAACCTTGATATAACATATTTTCACACCATTCGCGTACAAACGGCGGCCATTTTGTCCGTCAATTTTGGTCCGATTTTCACGAAATTCGAACTCAACCTTCATAACCATGGAATGGTGATATAATCAAACGTTTTTTTAAATCGGATAACAATTTTGACCTCCAGAGGGACCACAAGCTAAAAAGGGCGATTTTTCGGACAATCAGGGGCCATAATTCAGGAAGTTACTATCTGATGCGCGCAAATATCGAAAGGAACCAAGATCTTTTGGTTATAAACATACATGTCAAGTTTCATCAAAATCGGTTCAAAATTGTGACCTCTATAAGGTCCACAACCTTGATATAACATATTTTCACACTATTCGCGTACAAACGGCGGCCATTTTGTCCGTCAATTTTGGTCCGATTTTCACGAAATTCGAACTCAACCTTCATAACCATGGGACGGTGATATAATCAAACGGTTTTTTAAATCGGATAACAATTTTGACCTCCAGAGGGACCACAAGCTAAAATGGGCGATTTTTCGGAGAATCAGGGGCCATAATTAAGGAAGTTACGATCCGATTGGCGCAAATATCGAAAGGAACCAAGATCTTTGGGTTATAAACATGCATTTCAATTTTCATCCAAATCGGTTCAAAATTGTGACCTCTACACTGTTCACAAGCTAAAAAAACGTGATTTTTCGTACAATCAGGGGCCATAACCCATGAAGTTACGGTCCGATACATGCCAATATCGAAAGGAACCGAGATCTTAGGGTGATAAACCTATATTTTAAGTTTCATTGAAATCGGATAAAAATTGTGACCTGTAGACTGTTCACAAACAATTGTGGACGGACGGACGGACGGACGGACGGACGGACGGACCAACAGGGGCGACGACAATATACGTCCACATGAAAATGTGGGCGTATAAAAATCCCACTGCTGAGCGAGCCGATCTGCTTCAAAGTATACTGACTGCTGAGCTATGCCGATTGAGTTCAAAGTATAATGACTGCTAAGCGAGGCCGACTGTATACTTCATGGAGTATAGTGCGATGTCTGTGATATATAAGATACTATAATTCAATTATATAATAGATTAACTCAAATATTATTTTGCGATGTAAATTAATTCATAGAAATACTTTAAAATATTTCAAAATAGAAGAAAACGTCCCACTGTTAAGCGACGCCGATTGTGTTCAAAGTATATTGACTGCTAAGCGAAGCCGAATGTATACTTCATGTGGTATAGTGCGGTGTCTGTGATATATAAGATACTATCCTAAATTTCTATAATGCATTCATTGAAATATTTTTTTTTTGATATAAATTAACTCATACAAACACTTTAAAATCTTTCAAAATAAAAGGAAAAATCCCACAGATTTGGTTCAAAGTATACTGACTGCTAAGTGAAGCCGGTTGTATACTTCATGTGGTATAGTGCGATATCTGTGATATATAAGATACTATAATTCATTTATATAATAGATTCACTCTAGTTTGAGATATATAATAAAATTTATATAATAAAATGACCCAAATATTATTTTTCCATGAACAATAATTCAAAGAAATACTTTAACATCCTTCAAATACAAGAAAAAGACATAGCGAGGCCGATTGGGTGCTATATTTCTATGTGAGAGAGAGAGAGAGAGAGAGAGAGAGAGAGAGAGAGAGAGTGGAAGATCTAACATCTCATTTTTGCAACTACTATACTATACATCGAGTCTGTTTAGATACTTTGTGATTATAGGGCGATGAGTTAGCCTACTAGATATAAGATAATATTAATAATTTTTATTTACATTAAAGTATGGAAAATAATTGCAAAAATTTATACAAAATATAAGCACAAGAAACGGCAGCCGGAAGATCCAAACCCTCATTTTAACCTCAACTAAACATCACATCAAGGCCGTTTACCGAACTGTCAATCAAATTGACTGACATGCGGCCTCGCTCAACATCGGTCTTGCTCTGTACAGTTTATCATTTTCCGTTTGATTTGGTGCAATTGTCTAGTCTCGTTCTCGAGTCTCTTGTTAGAACTGGGACTGAAACACATTATGGTACACGATTCGTGTACCAATGGTGAAATGTTTATTGTGTCTTAAATATTGGATATCAAAAGCCCATCTTTTCCTGGTAAAATGACAACATCAGTGTTGATTTAAATTGACGAATAATTCGTGTTTTGAATGCCGAAAACTTTGGACGATATTGAGTTAGAGACTTAGCTACATGTACTCTAATGTTAGTTCACTTTTCATTTTGAGTAAAGTCTGTATCATGACAGGTCCGGGGCAGTACAGCACAGTCGACCCTTACGGTTGGTCGCGGGATCCATTCACGCGATCTGATATGTAGGTTTGTTGTTTGTGATGTCTGTAACTTGTGTCTTGTCGTAGATTTGCCTTGTATATAGTTGTTTGTGTATGGTGCACCCCCAACCCGCACTTACCATCACCCCCACCCGCACTTACCATTAATATAAATATGCAATTAACTGCCAGTCTCATGACACTTTCACAACGGTATCATTACAGGTCCCCGGATGTTGATGAAAACGGATTATATACTTACCGATCAAGGCCGACAACTCCAAGGAGTTCCACGCCAGACATTGAAGTAAGGATTCGCGCGGTAAGCGAGACCTCACCTTGCATTAAAGATGGCAAATTTCATTTTAATTCCCAATGCAAGGTCTTCACAGTGCGAAGAATTATCGAGAGCTACTTCCATGAATGTTTTGAGAATGGGTTTGTTTTCTTGAGTAATAGAAATGAAGTACTGAAATCACAAGAGAAGGATCTAAAACTTGTTGATATTTTACCCAAATTACCAAGATTTGCAGAGACTGCACACTTAAATAAGCATTTTTATTTTGAAGATGCTACCTATAAAGAGGTTAGTGTGTATAACTTGATAATACTTTTAAGAACACTTTAGTTTGTTTTCGTTTTTTGGATTCGCGATTAATGAGTTGTTTATAATCTTTGAGTCAGACGGGTATAATAATTGTAAGCATCTGTTAGAAATATAATTCAAATATATATATCATTCTAGCAGGGATTCAGATTCTCATACCTTTACGATACATGAAAATAATAGGTCTATTGTAGTACACGCAACACATAAATTTTTAGAAACTTGGTAATATTTGGACGAGATTTGACGTGTAAATTTTGTTGTATGACAATGTTCTAAAAGACTAAAGTCAACAAAAATAAAATCTGATCTTATTAAATGCAAACTGTGCTAATTGTAAAGACAGATTTCTAAAGTTGTTGTATGTTGTGTTGTATATTTCGGTAATTGTTTTATAATAAGCCTAGCTGAGACATAAAATTGTTAGATATTGTGCAGATGAAATATAAAAATTACTTTCCATTTTGGCGGAAAAACAATTGAAAGCCAGTTTGAGCCCTGCTTGAGTAACATTTAGTGATTGAGCACATTCAACAACACAACATAATTTATATGGAAATAACAATCACTTGTTTATACACATATAGCTCAACGAACTTGATAACGATAAGAGAACACTTATCGAAATGTTGTGCTATATGTGTATAAACCTGTGATTGTTTTCCGTATAGATTGTTTTGTGTTTTTGAATGAGTGGTTATTGATTTAAATTTAGAATCTAAAAGCAAATTCAGACACATTCATTAAAATGAGTCAATTTTTATGACTTCAACTAAAATACCTAGGCGATTGATGGTTAGAAATAACAATCTATTCTTACTAGCGAGGATGCTACACTGGGTACCATTGGTCTAAAGACGATCTAGTCATATACAGTAGAATCCGTATGAGCAGCAACTCCTATTCAGCGACATCTCCTTGTAAGCGGTCACAATAAATTCCCCCCGTAAAAATTCTATTGTTTCATCTCTTTATTCAACGGTCACTCCTCTAACGCGGCCAGCGGTCACTATTTTGCTAATAAATTTAACAAAACATCGCCCATTCAACGGCCATTGTTGAATGATACCATCTTGTCGTTCTTCGTAACACCCCCGCTATTCCCGTGAGTAGTAATCAATTAATTGGACTCCCACTGATCAGGTAAAAAGAAATGTGAAAATAACAATTAACCCGGGATTATCTGTTAATTAATCTTTTGTTTTATTAAACGACAAACCTGGTCATTGTTTTCACACGTAACGGGACATTATTTGATACTGATTGAATAAACTGAAAATACCGACTAAAAGTCGCTATGTTGTTAAATAGACGTTTTAGCGCCACCTGTAATATTACATACAGAGTTACACCCCCTGTGATTCGGTAGCTAAATCAGCGATGTTATATATTTTCTTTAGCTCAACACCAGCAATGAGGGTGAACGTAAAATGACGATATGTGTGTGTTTGCTGTTTCTTTATGCTGATAGTGGCCTAAGTCATTGGAATCGCAATGATTTGTGGATGCGTCTAGGAGCTCATTCTCTTAAAACCTTCACCTTTGTTCCGTCCAGTATTTTATCAGCGAAACCTTCAGTAACAGGTAAATGCAATTAAACACCTACAAATACTTTGCGAATGGAACTGCTAATTCAAAACTTAAATAAAAGTCATAAATGTTAAGGTTTGTGGTAGTCCAGCACTATGGCCAATTCAGTAGGGTGTCTGGTTTTTGGAATATATAGGCTGAGAGGTACCTCCATGATATTCCAAGCACGTTTCCCGTGTGTCTGAACTAGAAGACGACACATGAGACGACACATGAACGTCCACTCTTGTACGCATTAGCCTATTCGTAACTAAATCCTGGGCTGTTGAATTTCGATTAAGTGGCAATGCAGATTGTGGCCGTGTAAATAACCAATAGTCCAAGTATTTAGGTAATGAACGGAAATGGGGTTTTACGTCCTACTGTCCTGAAACAACCAGGCTAATATTGGTGGCTAATTTTTTTCGGTTATCCCCAACGTCTTTAAGCCATATTATCGTAATATAAGACAACGACAATTACGGCATAAAATAGTTACCAAAACTTGAAAATCATCAAATTCAAAACCTCTTTTCTTTACATTCAAATACATTATTATTTTAGAGTGAACAGTCTAAATAAATTGTCCAAAAGGACAGCGATAAATATTCGTTCTGATATTAAGTTGGTCCTCAGTTTTCTCAACATACTTCTCAGAACATCCATTACGTAATATGAAACATACAAATTCGATTTGCAACTCTTGATTTGCTGTATCTTCACTCTTCAATGATCTGAATTGGTTCGCCTTCAATTAAAATATTAACACAAACGGTAGCGTGAGTCCCCACACATGGATATAATCTAGATTGCTACGGAAGGCGAAATTGAACAATATCCATGATTTGTGTTTATACAATTCCCGTTTCAACATTTTATATAGAAGATCAATATTTTAAACTCATAATTGATTTTTCTACATTTTTGTGTCGACATTTCATGAACAAAATCGAAAGTCTGTTCTAATCTGTTTATTCTTTATTTGTTTTCAAGAGAGCCGAGCTGAAGAAATTAATAAATATGCTGCTTATGGCAAAATGGAAAAAATCGGAGCTTTTCCGAACCGGAAGTTGGCATCTAATCCTAAATTTGCTGATTACAGAGGCGCAAATCCATTGCATTATGCTGCTAAAAATGGAGACGTAAAACTGTGTGAATATCTTATGATTAATTTTGAGAATGAAATCGTACGTTTGAGAGATGCAAAGGATTCTAATGACCGAAACGCCCTTAACTATTTATTAAACTTTCTTGGTATCAGCGTAACAAATGCTGAATATGGTTCGCGTTCAGGCACGCAGAGCACTGCGGGAATAAAAGACTCATCTTTAAACAAAGCTAATCGTACAGACGTAGCAAATAAAAGTTCCCCTGCAAAAACTAAAATAGACTCACAAAATAAATCTAAAAAGTCCAAATCTGAGGTTAAATTGACGAAACGCGAAAAAGAAATTCCAGAGCATACCAGGAATCAGCTAGATGTGATTATTTATCTTCTCACCCAAAAATTCAATCTTGATGAGCCAGATATTCTCGGTATTAGCTGCTCTGATAGATTACAGAATCTTCCAAGCAGATATCTATTATACTTACTCAAACGTCTTGATCCAAACTATATCCCAGATAAAGTTGTTTTACATTTGGCGGACGTGGGATTACAGCTGATACACCGAGATAAAAGCTTCTGTGATGATTGCGTGATAAAATACTTTGATGTTTTGCCATTCGATCACAGTTATATTCTGCCACCTCTTCATTTGGCAACTCACCATGGAAAAGAACACTTTGTTCGAAAATTACTGGAAAGAAATCACGACCATAAGAAAAAGGATGCAACGGGAATGCTGGCTTTTCATCATGCATGTAAGAAAGGCAACCGGGAACTCGTCAAACTTCTGTATTTTGAGGAAATGGAGAACAGCGACTTCTTACAGGGGCTGAAAATAACGTTCGAAGTCTGTTGCCGGAAATATAAGTCATTTGAAGTCTTTGAAGATGTGTATTCTATGAGGAAGACTTACAAATTGAATATGGCTTCTGAATTTGCTGAGTTAATTGTCAAGTGTATGGAAAACAATATCGATGTCACACAGTGGGTACACATCTTGCCATTTCTCGGGGAAAATATTCGACATCGATTTTTATCGCAAGCTTCTTATCTGGGATGTTATGAAGTTGTATACCATCTCGTCAAACTACAAGTGGACGTAAATGTGAAAGATTTTATGGGACGAACTGCGCTTCACGAGGCCATGTACACTGGTAGACATGAGATTGTGAAATATCTACTCTCGGCCAAGGCGAATCCGAATGTTCAAGATGATCGTCGAGCAACACCGCTGCACTACGCCTGTCAATGTGTCGAAACCAATGAATTGTATACCTTGAATGGCAAACGAGTGTTTGATGGACGAGTGTGCTCTAAAAAGACGCAAGAACGGGTTATACAGTGTATGGAAAATTTGATAACTGACGGCGGAGCCGATCTAAGTATTTCGGACATAAATGGAAGGACGCCCATTTTGGTTGCTTTACACCACAAAAGATACATAATATTTAAATGGCTCTTAGATAGGCATTTAGATAAAGTCAAACCATTCTCGGTTGATCATTTTGGGTTTCATATATTGCATTATTTGGCGGAGTTCACTGACAACGACCTGAATTTCATACTCGAGAAGGTTTCAAGTACTTTCAAGAACGAAATAACAAAAGCTGCAGATGCCGCTGAGGGGAGCTGGTTAAAGGAAGTTGATAGTATGGATACGACTGGAGGTTATTGGTGTTTGCCAGATGGCGAAGACAGACCGCAACGTAAGGTGCCCGACAGGTAGGTTTACTTATCATTCATGTTTGAAATTGTAATGCCCCTATGGTGGCCATAATGATTGAATTATTAGTTTATATTTGAGTAAATAACACAGATAACGCGATAATGAAGCATGTGAAGTCATAACCAAACCTGCAAACTACATTATACAAGTTCTAAATTGAATACATATTTTATACTTTATATTAATTGATATTAAAATCCACCTTCTACAATGTATAATTTTGTTAATTAAAAAACAATTTCATATAAATGTCAGCTACACTTCCTAAATGGGCTAAACGCTGTTTTATTTCCTTTTTTGTGCAACAGAATCCGGTTATGTGGATTACGGGAGGCTTTTTTTCGCAAATACGAAACCCAGCCGAACACCCACCAGTCACAGCATTTATTAAAGCACCTGATGTCCCACAGTAAACCAAAAATAGATTCTCTGTTGAAAACAGTTATAGAAGCCTTACCCACAGTGAGAAATAGTAAAATCGAGATGTTCCTTGCTGGCATGACTGCTTCAAGAAACTGGGATGAGGAATCTCTAACCCTGATTATTTCATTATATGGCGAATTTAGTGAAAGCGATCTTTCGAAAATGCTACTTGCAGCTGTTACGTCTACACCGGTGTATGTCCAAGAATGGGACTATGACCCTAAAGATGGGTATTGTGTGACTACTATTTCAAACAAACATCTATTCAAACAAAATAGATTGGTACAATGCTTACTAAGCAGGGGTGCGTCGCCAAATATCTTCTTCAGCGGAAGAGAAATTCCAGAAATTCTGGAAACCAACTACGTGCATATACTATCACCGTATGGCAAATTTGTACAGTTACATGGATCAATGACAGTTCTCGAAGTAGCAGTTATGCAAGAAAATCTGCCTTTAGTTGAAAGTCTGCTCAAATATGCTACGGTCCATGGATGCTTTGCGGCACATATTGCGGCATTAAACGGAAACGTGTCCTTGTTAAAGCTTCTACTAAAAACTGCCGAAAGAGAACTGAAGGGTGTTAGGAGTAATATATATTTGTGCAAAGAAAACGAAGAATTGAGATCATTAGACATACTAAGAGCTGGAATTTTAAAGGCAGCCTGCTGTTCTGCAAAACCAACGGTATCTCTCTTTAAATGTATTTTTAAATACTTCCCTGAAATAGTAAACTATAGCAAGTACGTAAATTATCGAATGATATCAAATATTGTTAACCCGGGTTGTCTTTTTCTATGTGGGTTTAACTTCAAGTCAGCTTCTCCAATTACGGCTTTGTTGCGAAAGAACGCTTCTGATGGGCGGCGTACAACTGTAACACAAATTCTGTCTTATCTGATGGAAAAGGGAGTTTACATGAAAGAAATACGTGTGCGGAAAAAGAGGAATATGCACATGCACGGTGCCTGTGAATCCCTTATGGCAGCGATGTCAATGAAATTATGGGAGTGTGTGAACATCATCCTGGAAAGAACTGGTAACACCATCTGGAAATGTTTAATCTCAAAGTCGGAATCATGTCACAGACATAATTATTCGTCCGCTAATTTAGTTTTGGATTCATGCTTTGCTCAGTATATCAATGAATTCCCTACCAAAACACTTCAAATCGTTTTAAAAGGCGCCAGACAATCTTTGAAAACAAATGAAAGTTTAGATTTGAAGCAAACGTTGGAATCTAAAATGGAAGTTGAAGAGGATCACCATAAGGA
Organism: Patella ulyssiponensis; assembly: GCA_963678685.1. Classification (NCBI taxonomy): domain Eukaryota; kingdom Metazoa; phylum Mollusca; class Gastropoda; family Patellidae; genus Patella; species Patella ulyssiponensis. The sequence goes on along the minus strand of OY783227.1, from coordinate 78,923,906 downwards.
GTTAGATATTCTTTATTTAGAGTACCTTATACGCCATAAAGTTACACCGTCCAAGGCTTTCGAAATCACAATAATCTTTCCTGAAATCGTAGAGAAAACAAATTTGTTTAAGGATATTTTTATTAGTGGGGTGTATAGGAATGGGTATTGGTTTGGACAAGGGAATATTTTTTCTGTAACGCTTAGCGAGAAGCAACCCCGAAAGGTTGACATTCCTAGGCCTTATCTAAACCCAATCACCGGAGATACTGTAAAAGGCAGCGATATAATTCGGGTGACTGGACATGTGAACCAGCAAGTGATAGGATGTTCGCATCTTGAAGGACGGGTTGTCTACCAAGGAAAATTCAGCAATGTACAAACCATATCGGCTGGTACTAGATCGGCACTTTTTTATTATCCCGAAACTCCCGACAACCGCCAGACGAAAGAAAATTGGGGGATAGAAGAAAGCCATAAGAAAGACCAGGGCGGTCGAACTCACCACAGTAAAACAGATGAAGACGCATATGAATTTATTGATCGCAGTCATGTCACAGCACCTATCGCAAATCCTCAAAAGATCGCCCGTCTGATACAGAAATTAAACAGTTACCCCTCGCCATTTATTTCGTCTCTTTCTAAACAGGCAGCGCGGAGCAATCTAACGCATAGAAAACGAAAACAATTTAGCATATCACCGACTAAAGATATTAGTAAACGAAGGGCCAAAAAACGACGTTTCCCTAAGCAAAAGTACTCCTCCGTTGTGAAGGATTTCATGATTCTAAAAATCCCCCCACAGTCCGTGATAAAGGAAAAAAAGATACAAACCTTTATTGGAGAAAGACGAAAACGATTCATTTCCAAGCCCGGTGGCATGTCCGTTTCATCATCGGCCTTTGTTGAGAAACTGTGTTCATTGACGGCACTCCAAAAACGAACAATTTGGCGGCAGAAAATGAACGAAGAGACGCTTGGGTGCGGGCGGAGGAAAATTTTGAACTTTGAACTAACTAATTTGGGAAGATTTCTTAAAGGTTTCCCGGCTAACTGTTTGGATGGATCTTCAAGGCTTCCACTTCTCCATTATATTGCTCTATGTGGTGACATACGCTTGATGAATTATGTCCTAGTACTATCCGGAACTTCAAATCTAAATAAAGATGTAAATGGAATATATCCAATAAATATGGCAGCCTCGGTTTTGGATTTGAAGATGGTTGAATTCTTACTGGACAAAGGTGCCAAAATACAGGACTCGACAATGCTGGCTGCTTGTATGGGAGATTCCTACTTTATTCCAGGTATCCAAATTACATGTATTTGTTTCATAAACAGATATTCTGCAAGTTAAAAATATTGACATATGTGGCTATAGAGATTGCTTGATGTCTTGTTTCACCTCTCTATCATATACTTGATAATAAATCACCTTTCGTAAGGTATTTTGTATATTCGTATTTTTAAAATACCCTCTATATGAAAATATTTTTATTATATAGTATATGATTTTATTTGTTTTAGCAAGTTCAAGGTTTATAAAGTCAAAAGTTGAAAGGCAACCAACGAAGAGATTAGAAATAGTGAAATATTTATTGAATATGTAAGTATAAAACATTTGTCAATGTAAAATACCCAAACTCCCAATATTTGTTTCTTACATCCAGGGTGAGTCATTAACGAATCAGCTAAATGACAATTGACCTATTTAGCTACAAGGGTAACTACATCAGCGCCTAAGGAAATTTTTGTGATATTTCCATTTATAAATTTGGTCAAAGACTGCACTTGATATGAGATAGAGTGTCAGTCAAATGTATGTGATGTACTTCTATGGCTCAGTGAATTTTGCGTTGGAGTTTGTCAGCTGGTTATAATTCTCCATCGCGAACCGCCATAGAAGACAACGGGGCAATACTGTGCATCAATTTAGTTTTCATATCAATATAATTTATATTTAAAGGGGCTGCTCACCATTATTTCAAGACACAGACTATGGTAATTGTTTGGACTGGTCTATATTCCATGAAGACTGGGAATTAACGGACGTTTTACTTCGGAATAATACACCTATCAATCTCACCAAGTATCCTACTGGAAGGTTTGTTGCCATCTACTTTCAGTAAAATCCGTTATAATGATAGACACAGATTTGAAGCATACTGGCTTGGATTCATGCAAGATGAATCCGTCCAATGTCATTTTCTCTGAGCACCAACATTCGACAATTGAGCGAGAGATTTTAATTCTGATCCATTACACTCATGACACATATTTTGGATCTGGTATGGTATCCAGTCAAAACTAAACGCTTTCATTTTCAAATTTAAGTGCGAAAAAAAAGTTTGTTTTTTTTTTCAATGGAAAATAGATCATTTGTCAAGCCAACAAGCAAATATTCTCAATTATAATTTTGGCAATTGTGTGGTTTTTAAATAATTTTACTATCTGTATGACTACTGTTTTTATATGTTTTTGTGAATACTTTAGATTTTTGATGCCCTCTCCGACCCACCGTACTGTCTCTAAGTGCAGGAATAAGCACTTGCGGTGTGTAATTTTAAAAATTTTAAAGACTAGTTCTGCGGTAATTTCGTGTTCAAATTTGAACTGTAAATTGAGTGTTTCCCCCTGCTTTTAAATAATTTTACCTATATATGACCAACTTGTACACACGTTTTATATATTTATTCATCTGGTGATTCCTTCCCAATATACAGTTCCAAGGCGGAGGAAATAGCATTTGCGGTAGTTAGATTTTCAAATGTTCAAGAGGAGCATCCCCAGGCCCCTTCCCTTGCTTCTCCGCCACACTGTAAGCCAAGATTCTAGCTACGAATTAGGCCACTAAGTGCATTCGTAATGTATATTTATATTTTTATATTTATTTGTAGAGTCGACCCCATATCCAAACAGTTTAATGCAAGCAGAGAAAAGGATGACTCGGAACAGTTATCGATGCAGAATACAGAAGGCCAACAACTGTCTCCAGAAGATGAAAGAGGAACCGAAGATCACGAACAACCGACCACTGCTACGGACATTAACAAGAGCACACCTCGGTAAAATACTTTTATCACTCTTATATATAATTAGAACAACGTTATTCGAAACCACAGTTTCTATAGTACAAAGATAAGCTCGATAATACTGTATTTATGAACAAAGATTACCTCTTAGATACAATATGTATCATATGATTACCTAAACAAAACCCATATTTTAACCCTCTCCTAAATTCATAATCCGAATCCCAACTAAGCGATATTTTGTATTATTATTACCTTAACCTCAATCCAACCTTCTCCATATTTTTGAAAGGACTGTTTTATTACATAGCAAAAATTGATTTTATCGTTTAACAGGAATCTAACTAAAATACAGATCTATATTTTGTATCGCTCGTTTTGAACTATAAAAAAAATCGAAACAAAGCACGAGCTGGATTTTAATCAGACTGGGACAGGGTCTAAGTAAACCAATTTGTATAAAATGAAAATGGGTTGAATTAACCCCACAATGTATGAAAATGCTATTATTAATCTGGGTAACTTAATGTATTTCGTAATTTTCTTCCAGTTCTTATAGGGTTATGACCCTAATACAGAAAGCGAGCGATACATTATGTTCGAAAACAGTAGTGCAGTTGACCAAACAGAAAGATGACCTGACCCAGTCGATAACTCTTGAGTTGATGTATGTAGCTGCAAGGAGGAAAACTCCCAACGTACTCGGAGATATCTTTTCTGGACTTGTTCTGCCTTTAGTTAAGGACAAAAAAGACCACATGGAAAACCTCCTGCATCCCTCTAATTGTCATTTTGTAATCAAAATGGTGACACAGTGGGGTTTGGATGATGCACTGAAAGCAATCCTGTCCGGAATGACACACCTAGATGATTTTAAACAATTGGAGTCAATCTGTCCAAACCTTGTGCTCTTATCATTGAAACACCAACGTTGGAATATCTTAGAAATGTTACTTCTAAATGGACTAAAAACTCGAGAAGGATTATCCATTGATAACAAACTCACTGGGATAGATTCTTCAACTAAATGGCGACTACAAAATCTCTCACGCCTGTCAACAACTGCTGCCAACAATGGCACTACTTTGTTACATGCCGCTGCTGCAGAGGGTAATCGCCAAGTTATGCTTGATGCACTGAATCAACCCTTAGGTCATGTGTACGCGCATGCATTAGAGCAAGACCCCGGTGTCGCTGCTGCGTTAAATCACCAAAACGAAACATACGCGCTATGCTTGGAGAAAGGGTTATTTCGCGCTCCAGAAAAGAATCAACGTACATATATCATATCATTTCTAACAACTTTCATCGACTTTCCCAGATTTTTAAACAAATGTAGATTGAGTCTGAAACCCCAAAATGAAAGCAGTGGATTGTACACGCGAATTTGGGAATTTTTTCAGTCGGTCAAGTGGGCAAAGTCTTCGTCTTTTCTTTCTATAGAAAACAGCGAAGATTTCTTGCAACGGACGATTCAAGAAGAAGATCTCACAGAAGATACGTTTTTGGTATTGGCAATGCTTGGTAACTGCCGATTTTTAAAAGTTCTAGGAAGAAAGTTCCATCGTAATTTGATACGGAAACGTTTGGAAATGTCATTTTTGGGAACGTATTCGTTTATTGATTTATTGTTAATATTCTGTGTTTCAAGTCGCGGCAGTAAGGATGAAGACAGATCAGGGATACTTAATTATTTAATATCTTTATCTCAAGTGAAATTTGTTATAGCGCCATTGACACTTCAATTAGCAGCACGCCATGATATGAGTCATCTTTTGCTTGTTATCTTAAAAAGTAAAACACTATCTGCGTCATCCAAGTCTGATTTATTACAGCACTGGCTTCCGGTCCTCTATCGAGCCATCAGTAACGGGGATGAAGAGTTTACAAAAGCCTTCTGGCAGGCTATTTTGCAGGATGCAAGCGACAAGGAGGTCATAATTCATACTTGTATTGGTATCGCTATATTAAAGGGAAAAGGCGCACTCGCTTCTCTCTTAGTCAAACTTTGTTCTATTGACATTGACATTATGAAGCAATTTACACTGCCCCGGACCTCGCGGAGATCTACTTGCATTCTTGAATGCTTTGGATTGTGCTCAGATGTGTCCAGATTTACAGCACTCTTTGAATCATTGATCAAAAATAGAAATGTTGCTAGCGAACATTGCAAGTGCGTTTGCAAAACGGGTTCCATAGATATGTGGAAATTGATTTCCGATGGCTCTGAAACGTTCAGTACTATTTTTGAATATTTAACGATTGCTGCCACGAATGGACACGAGAAATTGTGTATAGAGTTATTTGGGTCTGGAGAATATCTTACCCAGACCATGATTGAGACAGAGATATCTAAAAGGGAAATCCTGCACCTGGCTTGTAGATACAACATGATTGACTTCATTGAAATGATTGTGAAAAAAATGGACAAATCCAAGATAAAAGAAACTTTAATGTCACCCGATGCTCATGGGTTTACACCCTTAGACTATGCCAAACTCTTCGGGCACATTAAGCTGTATTTGGATCTCCAATCCAAATGGGAGGTGTCGTTGACTATAGACAATCATCATAATTACCGGAATAATGTCGGGTTTTTCACTTATTTAATGGAATCAAACAACTCTACTGAGTCCAATGTTCCGAATGTAATAACACTTTCGAAGCCGTCTTATCCATTAATATTTCAGCGAAATAGTAAAACTGATCAAACTAAATTAGACGAATATATTATAAAAGGTGACCAAGTGGCAGTATGGTGGCTTATCAATACGGAAAGGGAGATTCTTGTCGATGATATGAAAAGAAACTATGAAGGCTTTCCATATTTTCATTCATTAGCTAAATATTCATTTCCAAGGGCTATCCAGTCGTTGATAAGTTATTGTGAAAAGTATGTACCGGAAGAACTAAAAACATGGTTGAACACATTGTTAGATTTAAGTCGTATACAGGGCAGAAGATTTATGTCACATTATACTCCACTGACTGCCACAATTGAGTTCAGAGCTTTTGCATGTTTTCCAATTCTCTGGGCGACGGGCGAAGGGCGGGAAGTAACGACCCCCAATAACGATACGATACTTCATCATGCTGTTGCCATGGGAGACAACCACATAATAAACATGGTAAACGAACAAGATGATAGTATTCGTTTACGCCAAACCAAAAACGCACAAGATTACATTCCAGCTATGATTGCAATTCTTTTAGGGAAACATGATATCGTCCCTTTATTAATAGACGGTCTAGATTTTGAATCCCTGATTAAAGACCACTATGAACACGAAGTCTTCGACCACGTCTGCCTACTGTGTACCTTCGACTTATGCATCGGATGGTCAAATATATATCAAAAATCCCTAAACTCTTCAGGGTCAGACCTCTCGGAAAACAATAAACCCATTAGAAATGTATGGAATCCCACTGAACGTGTCATAAATCATCCAACTAACCTAAAAACGATTCTTGGATGGGTAAAAAACATCCACCCTTCATTAAAAGACGAAAGTACCAACAAAGAAGGTGACAAAATATTAAAGGCTGCACTCGGTGCCATGGGATTTAATGGTGGAAGTCAATATGCCGGATTGATTTTAATGCAAAGTAGAGAGGCGCAGCCAATTCTGGCAGTACTGTCATGTCCAGGAATGGACGATATCACATGTGAGATGATAAAGGAACACGAAGTTATATCGGCAGAAGTCGCATCGGATGTCATCAGACGTGCAATCCAGTACAACTGTATCCAAACTATCAAACTTATCGGAGAAAACTACAAAGATATCCTTATAAATCCTGCAAACGAGTCACTAATACATGCTATTAGTTTGGGTAATATGAAACTTGTTGCTTATATCATTAACCTTATACAACAGTCGGGTACTAAAATCGACGAACATTTGATCAAAGTAGCTGAGATTAAGGAAGCTACTCCTTTGCCGATCAGTTTAGTCTGTGGATACCGCAAACCAGGCGATGAGAAATGGGATTCGGAAACCAATCGAATCAGCGATTCCGATGGCTATGAAATTAGTACTTTCATAATGTCCGATTTACTAAATATTATTGATTCATATGCGATAATGGAGTCTATAATACCAAGCATGATTTACGGGAAGAAAATAAATGTTGATATGGCTACATTTGAAAGGCAGTGTCCAACGATATCAGGTGTTGCACTACGAAGACAAATAGTAGTCCACATACTACAGAGATACCCATGCATAATATCTTTCGACACTGATGCCTGGAAACAAATTGAATGTATACGTGTCATTTGCACGACCAGTTCAGAACCCACGTTGGTACGCCAGGATACTGCTTTGCTGGATTCGGTGCAGATCAAGTCAGGAGAATCTAGTTCACCTCTAAGGTTTAATTGTTCTAGCGCACCTCCTGAAGAGATTTCCTTTGCTGGCCTCTTAAAGATGAAGATTGTCAGTGATGTTATTCCAGATCTTGAGGAAAGGGTAAGCCTCTGTTTGTTGATATGTATTATGAAAACACATACCATTTGAAAATATTCTGGCTGATAGTATTTTATTTCTTGCTTTTTTACATCTCGGTGAACATGAATTATAGTATGAGAGATTATATTATATTATTTGATCTTACTTAAAGATACATTATGGGAGATAAGATAAAGAGCTGGCAATTCTCACTATAATAGTTAAAAACTAGAGAGGCACAGCCGCGCAGTCAATTCTGGAAATACTGCCATAGAATTGACGATATCGCATCTGAAATGATAAAGGAACACGATGTTATATCGGCAGAAGTAGCATCGGATGTCATCAGAAGTGCAGGCCGGTACAATTTTATCCAAACTATCAAACTTATCGGATAAAACTGCAAAGATATCCTTATGAATCCTGCAAACGAGTCACTAAGGATTGTTATTAGTTTGGGTAATATGAAACTTGTTGCATATATCATTAACCTTACACAAGAGTTGGGTAAATATCTTACTTACAGATACTATAATAATTAAAACTAAATAATATAATAGGAATTTGCTGAAAATTTCAGTCAAATTGATCCACTATGAACCTAGATTTTAGCGATTGAATATTGGGGCTAGCCTCGATCACGATTACTTAAGTCGGTAGGATAAAAATGTTCTCGATTATCCATTTTTTAATTTAATTATGAATTAAAGTCGAACAGCAAATCGGAACGTAATCCAATAAACATCGCAGGCTAGCGTTGACATCGATAGTTGATTATGGTCTGGATAAGTTAATTAATGTCTAATTAATAATTTAGATAACATTTCAGGCCTTATGAAAGACCTGCAATAGACATAATTAGCTCTTGCATAATGTATGTTTAATATATTCTTCTTTTTTTTTGTAATTTGCAATAATTTTCCTAAAAGCATTTTATAACAGTTTAAATTTTTTACATGAAAAGATTAACATCTGTATTTTCAGGTTAAAGAAGATCTAGAAATTGATGTTAATATAAAAGTCAACTGGTCAGCCATACAGAATCAGGCGCTGACCACCTCTGCTATTCTTACTATTATGGAAGAAAGTGTTTGGTCGCGACTTGGTGGACTTGAAAGTGTACTTCATTCGTGTTCCCGTTACATGGAATTCATCAAAGATCATTACCCAAAAGATATGGTAGGGAGTGTTAAATCATTACTTAAACCCGTAAAAGAAATTGAGGTCCGATACGTGAATACGCTCACATCTTCTGGAAGGCAAGGCTATGGGAAACTAGGGTCTGTAATATTGTGGGAATTCACAATCAGTGACGGTCATTTACAATACGACTCCGAGGCTTTTCCACTTTACGAAATCTTAAGAACGTGTTATATCGCTTACATCTGTATCTATGGCGAGGGTCTTCTCCTCAGCCAAACCGAAGATGAATACAAAAGTTTTGATTTCCAAACCATCACAAAGGGAAATGAATTCATCTTAGATCTGGACATGATGAGCTTCGACATTCTTGGCAGATCTGCAAGAAAGTATTTTGCACACAGTCTGCGCCTGGGGATATCTTCAATAGTTATGGCCAAGAATTACCTTTGTCACATCCCATTACCCATAGAAAAACTGGTAATTAAAAATTCTCCAGTCACCAGCAACTGTAGTTTCTCATATTCCAGAACGGATCGAATTCTTCTCATCAATGTCCATGCCACAAAATCATCTAACCATTGGGGTTTGGCCGGCATGGATTATGATCGTGAACTTTCTAAACTTGAAAGGGATCAAGTTCTTCAAGGGATCAACTTACCATCCTGGCACGCTGCTATAGTATCTGCCTTGGACACTTTATTTTTTGAAGATGACCTTCCCATCAAACTTGTTTTGACAGATAACGACGTCAAAGATTTGATTGTTGTATCCAGAGTAGCTGGTTTACCACAACGGATTTCTTCGGCAGAAGCAATTACTGAATGGATACATTCGGGGTGTTTACGTTTCATGAAAGAGATAACAGGCATGGTCGATTTTATTTTCCAAAACTATTGCAACTGTTGGCCACTAGGGAACTTTAAAGTTCCATCAGGACTTTGGCAACTGGCCACAGACGAAAATGCAAGTAATGACGAATCAGACTCGATATTTTTGAAGTTGACTTCTATTGACTTCAAATTGAAGAGTAATACATCACACTTTCAGAGAAATTGCATTTGCTGGAGATTCGCATCGTTTGATAAGCTGGGCGAGACGATTGGGGAAGGCCGTCTGTGCATTGTTAGTTTCAATGGCCTGTTGTACTTAACACCAGACAAGTCAGCTGTTCTCGCGATTCTGAAGAATTTGCCCAAGGAGATATATCCCCACATTCTGTCAGCTAAAGATCAACTAACATTCACTACTAAAGGTTATTATTCCAAGGATGTAATTCACGAATCATCTTTTCTCAGAAGATGCAGAAAGGACACGGAAACATTCTGTCAATTCGATAACCAGCTATTTATACTATGGAAACGGGGATTAGAAAATAATGTGAACATTTTCATGGATTTAGATGCTATGCGAACGATATGGACAGCACAAACTAATTTTAAAGTAACCACCGTTTCAAATTATCTGATTGATACATTAGATTCGTTTGCAACAACAAAAGAACTGAGGGATATTTATTTAGAATTGATTGAATTCGTCAGTATCGGAGTTGAATATGGTTCGAAATCAATTCATAACATTAAAGGTGAACAATTCAAGGAAAATGTCAACATTGCAATTACCTCTTCATCTAGCATCCATATTGGATTGTTTTCAGACGATGTATCAGACGTGGAATGTACTTTCAAGATGGCCCTTTCACATCTGAGAAGTATGAAGCTAATCCAAGAATTAAATGAGACACTCCGGAAGTACGGTTTTAACATAGACGTGGAAGTAATCCAATTAAGGTCCCCAGAAAAGTTTGAGTATTATATGGAAAGCTGTTCGAGTGTGAAGGAAACACTTTGTGCAGCTATTTCCTACATCAATGACATCTGTGATAAACCACAGGCCGTTATATTTGGAGCCTCTACAAAACTTTGTATTAATCCGAACATGTCTAATAAGTTCCAGCCATTTATTCAATTTAAAGACCACACAATGTACGTGTACTCTCCTCGCTATGTTATGTTCCAGGCTTCCGAGTTCGTGTCGTCAATCCTAGCTAATAATACGGAAACTCCACAGTGCAAGAATAATAGTGTATTGTTTGAACCTGTTGTTTTAGAGAACGAACTGTGTGTTGAAGTTGGGGATTCGCGCCGTCTAATACTGAACTGTCTCTATCACAACAATGAACATAGTCCCGAACATTTGATTAAAATGGCAAAACAAGAATTTCACTTGTACACCATAGAACAGAACGGCGACCAAGTTGAGGTTAAGGCAAAATTTGAGTACGTCATGCTGAATAAAAAAACTATTGAAATTAAATTAACAAACTTAAATCCTGATTTAAGATACCGATGTGAATTAGGACACTGGAAACAAAGCAGCTTCAGACGAATGCGCTCGTTAAAGAAGTACTGGGAATGTGTGACTAAGCATGCGCTTTATAGCAATGGTTTGTTTCGACTTGCTGTGTACCAAACATGTCAATGTAATGACCATGTCCTAAAATGTCCGACCACGGTTCAGAAGAAGCAACAAGGTGAAGATGTACCAAGTGATTTTTGTTTCAAGAGGTATGCTGGAGGGGTGATTTTTGAGTTTAGAGGCATGCCAGTTTTTCTGTGTAATGTTTTACCTCCTGATCGCAAAACTTCACCATACTTTGTAATTTTAATACAATCCCGTGCGGCCAAGAAGAAAGTATATGTGAGAGCTACGTGTGCCCATTGTGGGCAAAAATGTCAAATCCCGTACCCAAGTGGAACATCCGCTGATGGCCAGTGGTTGGTAATGTACGAGCAGGCTCGACGACATGAGGTAAACAATGATAATATTAATAACTTTATTGCTTAAAGAAAGCGAGAATGGGGAGGGGGGTGCACTCGACACAAACATATGGTTAAATGTTATTTCAATAATTTGCTTTCATGTAGGGTCTTTAGCAGTGGGAGGAAACCGGGGACCCAGAAAACACTCACGAGGTTGGACAAGCGATCCCACTCATTTTCACGTACAATCGGGGAATCGCAGCCACGCCTTTTGACTAAAAATGAAATGAAATGAAATGGGGTTTAACGTCCTACTCTTCTGCACCTGACCTGGGTTAATGGAAGACGGGCATACGCCGTACAGTGTGCTATGAGGCAAATTTTGCTCGGGCAGCGGCGCTAAAGCCTACCCTTACATCGAATTCCAACTGCCAAGGGATCTTTTACGTGCACTCCAATGTGTACACGCGACCTCGGTTTTCCGTCCCATCCGAACGACTAGGCAGCTGTCCTTGTCAGGCCCTCCTTATGCATCACTGACAAAGGGGAAACCACACCGGCCAATGCAGGGATGGAACACCCGACCTCCAGGCAAGCGAGCCAGCGCCTTGTCCACTTAGCCACCGCGATTCCCTCCTTTTGACTCAAATGACTCAGATCATCTATTATAATACTAATGCAACGCTTAAGCGTTAACCATTCGGGAACCCAAACCCGCTTCTGAAAAAGTCAGTTAAATTGTTTGCTTATTATATGGAATACGAAGATTTTATACAAGCTAATTCGTCTTAAATTGTATTGTTCCGCGTGAATCTGAGACGACGGCTGGTAAATTTAAACTTTTATCTGATATCATTTCAGATTTCAAAAAGAAGACATTTTACTCGTACATCTAGATGGGGTGACGCAACGTTTTCTGTTTAAAACACATCTCGAACAATTCGTCCGTATCTTTTATATTCATGTGGTCGTATGCTGTCCTCGCTGTCCATCCACCTTAGCCTCTTGAGACAATATTTATAATCTAATCGTTTTAAACGGGTTCGAATTATACTATAAGATATTAGAAGGTTATAGAATTTTAAAAGTCACTCTAATTATGGAACCATTTGGCACTCTAGAGAACATTTATAGAGAACAAATCACTAGTCGAGCTGCTCGAAATGTGTAAGCGGTTGTCTTTTTAGACTGGGAACTGGTCCCCAAGCCTACTGGTCATGTAGTTCCTCTTTGGTGCGCCATTTTCGAAAAATACCCACCGCCCCAATTCAAGTGTGAACGATATGAAACTTGACATGCTTGTTCCTTGAACAACTGAACAACTGCGTACCAAATTTTATATGACGTCACAATTCCAAGATTGTGGTGTTGACATCATGATTCGTTCCTGGACCGTGCAGTACCAGCGTGCGTATCTATACGATTATATATGGCGACCAATAAACTTGAATTTCCGATACTTTGTAGCTTACTATGAGTCTTCCACGGAAAACTCGGCTGCCATAGGCGAACGTTTCGTTGACTTTATTCTTTTAATTTGATAAATTTGTTTGGGGCAATCAACCGTGAGAATAACCCTAATTAAAGAATTGATACCTGTTTGATTTAGGTAAAACCAAAGTGATTCATTTGGGAATATTTGAAATTCTAATAGCTAATTCTAACCCGTTTAATACCAGGTTAATATGTTTTATCAGTAACACTTATCTCATGCTGATTATATTTGAGATTGTTATTTCATCTTTTAGTTAATACATTTTATGAAATGACCTACATTTATTTATTTATATGTTTTATAAGAGTTATTTCATCTTTTGTTTAATTCATATTTATAAGAGTCTTATTTTATCTTTTAGTTAATATATTTTAGAGGAGTGGTCTTATTTTATGTGTTCGTTAAGCCCGGCTAAGATCGACCTTGCGACGCGACTCAACTGTCGGCGACTATCGTAGATTACACTCAGATCGAATTCAGCAATGATCGCCGACCAGTTGCTATCGGTCGTACGATTGAACGCGAGCGCGCTCACATCGACACCGATACACCGACTTGTGGCGTCCTCACGAATAGATCATGTGACTCGTTCAAAATGGCGCCACACAGAATGCAGGTACGCGCACACAAATTTTTCCCATAGAAATACAAAATATGCCTAATTATTCCATAATCTCTCCATCTAATGAGCGAAATTATAGTGAGAAAGCAATTAAATTACCTCGAGGGATTCAAATTTTTGTTGATTTTTCATTCGCCGCTCTGATTGGCTAAAATTTATAGCGCAGTCGGCAACCAATCGTAGTAACGCACACATCGACGATGACGAGTTGGCGACTGGTTCCGTCGCGTCGTAGAAGTAGAACATTTTCAACTCCTGCGACTCAGTCGCCAATCGTGAAAAACTGTCGCACGACAGTCGTAGCTAGACTCGGATCGACTAGAATCGGCGACGGAATTTGTGCGACGATCGGCGGCAGTCGCCAGAAAACCTGTCGGCGACCAGTTGAGTCGCGTCGTAAGGTCGATCTGAGCCCCCCATTTAAGCGGGACTTATGTCGACTTTGCAACCCAAAGCAACTAGTTGCCGTCAGTTGCCAGAGTGCTTATGTCGATCATATCAGCAACTGACGACAACTGGGAGCAACTGAATTCGGAGCGCTTATGTCGACTCAGAACTGATAGCGATCACACTTAACTGTTAATTTATTCATCACGTGATCAACAAAATGGCAAATAACTTAAAAGAAGCAACACAAAGACATGGTCGGTCTTACTACAATTCTATTAGTGTATTATTGTCAACATCATCAACATTTGAAAAGTGGATGTCTTCGTTCGCTTCCATTTGCTTATTTATAAAGTCACATGATACATGTCTTTTATCACGTGATGTTATTTCCATGGAAACGAGTTGACTCAAGTTGCAAGAACGCTCATGTCGATTGCAACCAGTTGCCGCTGGTTGCAGAAAGTTAAACATGTGCAACTAGTTGTAAGAGGCTCTCAGGTCGACTTTTTTCAGTTGCATTCAGTTTCTCCCAGTTGCCGAAACGCCACTTGCTTTCAGTTGCAAGGTCGACAGAAGCCCCCCCCCCTTTATACGAGCCTTACTTTATATTTTGGTTAATACATTTTATAAGAGCGAATTATCTTTTGACTCATACATGTTATAAGAGAGTCTTATTTTATATTCTGGTTAACATATTTTATAAGAGTGTTATTATCCGATTAATGCAATTTATACATATTTCTTTTCTGTTTTAAATCTGAACTGCTTTATCAGCTGTTTTGGTGTTGGTTTTTTTTTTTCGATTTTTTTGAGAGTTTTCACACAGATTCCGTCATAAAGATAGATACCTTGTATTGTTCCAAATGTCAACCACTAACCTTTCGAAAAATGCATCTCTGAAATTTGAAGTATCTACGCCATATATTATTGAAAGTTCTATGCGATGCCAATGAATAGATTTACTGATTACTGAACACAAATTCTAACATATAAGTCATACAATGGCTTGAAATACATGTGTGAAAACATTATTGTTGATTGTTTGTAAGGAAATCTGTGTGACAATTTCTCAAAACCTTCGAAGATTTGGAAGCTGATAATTTTAGATAAAATGGTCTTAAAGAACTGTAAAAAAAGCTTTGAAAAGAGCAAGACGTGTAGGTCTAGTAGCCATTAATACATGTTATACATATAATATTTTATCATTTACTGATTTTTCTGTAGTGTCAATGTTGGTGTTATAACTTCAAAACTATTTTATTGCATGTTATTGTTTTATGTCTGCACACCGGTCATTTTGTTCTTTGGCCTCGAAGGAATCACGTGGCTATGTGGGTAAGACGCTGACTCGCTAGCCTGAAGATCGTTTGTTCGATCCCTGCATAGGCCGAGGAAGTTCATCCAGATTTTCCGGCGTGGTTTCCCCTTGTCAGTGATGTAGGACGGAGGGCCTGCCAAGGACAGCTGTCTACCCATTCGGATGGGAATGAAAACCAAGGTACCGTGTTCAGATTGGCGTGCTCGTAAAAGATCCATTGGCAGTTGGAATGCGACATAAGAGTAGGCAGTAGGTCCGCTGTCCGGCAAAAAATTTCCCCCATAGCACACTTATTAACGTATGCACGTCTTCATTAGCCCAGGTTAGGAGCAGAACAGAAGAACGTTAAACCGCATTTCATTTCATTTCTTTTGTCTGTTCACATAAATCCCCAAAAATGTCAGGACTGTCAAACGCAAAATGAGAGATCGGACAGGGTACCCTACTTTATGTCAGGTACAACCGGGAATTGAAATCACTCCAGTTGACTTAATGACAGACCTTATAATACAGTGTCCTACTTGCCCCCCCCCCCTTAAAAAAAACTGAAAAACGTTTTCATGATTATGTCATATTTTAGTAAGAGTTGCGATTGTACATGTGTTTTGGAAATAGTCTTTAAATTCTAAGAAATTGTGTCCGAACACATGACATAATTATAAATTGTATTCCATGTAATAATTGTGTCATGTGTAAAATTCCAAGAAATAGCCAAATCTTTTGCTGCGATCATTGAATGAATATTGGGTTACTGTATAATTAGAGAGAGAATGGGGTTTAAGGTCCACTCGACACAAACTAGGTCATTTCGGGACTAACATATGGTTCAGAACCACCCCGGTTAACGCAACCACGGTCCTTATGATACAGAAAGTTCTTATGATACAGCTTTACATGTGCTATAAACAGTCGGTCATCTAACTTCCCCTATATAATTAGACCAGGCAAACAGGATATTTCAAACTGACTGTCCAGGTCGAGTTTCGTCAATTCTGCAAAAACAGATGTATTATATACAAACACCTGTTTTCTTCTTCTTCATCTGTTACAAAATATGAGATCTGGAGGTGGCTCACAGAGTAAGACTCTGGGTCGCTCTTGGTGTTTCAGTGGTTCAGGACAGGGGACATGTTAAGGACAGTGTCTAGTCATTCGGGTGGGACAAAAAACAAGGTTCTGTGTACACATTGACGTGCAGTTGGAAATAGAAATAAGACCACAATGTTGGTTGGTTCAGAAAAGCAAAAACACCATTTCGTAAGCCAATGAATTACAGATGCCCCTCTCACTAGCCCAGTGGAAGCAGAAAAGTAGGACATTAACCCTATTTCATTTCTGTTACCCTACAATAGGATACAAGAAAGTTACCTCAAGCCACAACTAAAGCATATGGATGGGTGGAAATATTATAATAACAATGCATTTCTGATATAAAAAATATTAGTTATTATATTATCTGTAATATACACAACAATCTGTATATACATATATAGTGCCCTGATATCTACAATTATTTCTCCACAGTTAATACAAATAATTTACATTAATAAATAGATGCCAAGGTTTTAACAATAACAATCAATAACAAAATTTTCCCAAATCTGTATGTAATAACATTCTGATTTAAACACAGTTCCTATTTCGTTTCGTTTTTATATTTCAAAATGTCATTTTAATTGTCTTTACTACACTAGGATCTGGAAGAGTTGTAATCATTGATGTGTTCTGGATGATGTGAGGGTATAGCCAATGAAACGATCTGTTATGGTGAGTTGTTGGCTTTTTGATGCACAGAACTGTGGGTGAACCATTAGAAACATTAACCTTGATTGATTAATTAATGTCTGATGTCATAGGGTCATAAACCACCTGTTTGACCCCTGACGTGAACTCCCACTATAACTTGTCAGGTCTTCATAAAGTGCAGGCCATCGAAAGTTTAAAAAAATGAAACTAAATATAGATCTGTATGGTAATCAGATTGTATGTAATAAAAGAGTTATTCCTGGTCAAATCATCTATTAAATAAGACCCAAAACATTCTATTATTCTCATTATATGCTTACTTTTGGTTGAAAAAGCTGATATTCCGAAGAAATTTACCTTTATCATCCAACAGTTAGTCTCATCAAGCCAAAATTGGAAATTTATGACACAAAATGACCCAAAATATGGTTTTAATTGAGAATCCCTCTGATTACAAATATATTTCGTTATATACAGTGTAGCCCTCTCTATAAATTATATTAATGGTTCACTTGGAAGTTGACAACAGCAAGTTAACCTGAAATATATAATAGTAATATTACTTGATCATTTAAATCTCTTGGGTCTGTGAAATACAAATATCGATGTATTGGCTTCCAATAAAACAAGCAAATGAATGAGGACATTGTAATGCACCCCCCTCCAATTCCCCCCCCCCCAATCCAAAATAAATAGATGATAGTTGTATTTCATGAACAAATCAAAATGTTTATCCTAGCTTAGTTCAAATCAAATGAATATCATGAGCAGAATTGGCACATTAAAATACAACAGAATGTACTTTTTTTTCAAATTACCCCCTACAAATTTATCAGAAGATGGGGTTCAACTTCCACTCAACACAAACTAGGTCATTTCGGGACTAACATATGGTTTAATTTTATTTCAATAATTTGCTTGCATGTGGGGGTCTTTAGCAGTGGGAGGAAATCGGAGGACCCATAGAAAACCCACGAGTTTGGACAGGTGACCCTACTCCTTGTCAAGTATGACCAGGGATTCGAAACCACACTGGTTGACTCAATGACAGGCTTAATGATACATCGCGCACGTGCTAACCATTTGCCCATCCACCCCACCCCCCCACCGTATGAC
The DNA here is from genome assembly GCA_963678685.1 of Patella ulyssiponensis. Lineage (NCBI taxonomy): Eukaryota > Metazoa > Mollusca > Gastropoda > Patellidae > Patella > Patella ulyssiponensis. Next base: position 78,905,855 of record OY783227.1, on the reverse strand, counting down.
CAGGTGAAAAAGGTATAAACCAATACCTGTTCTGAACTGGGACAAGCCACGATCTGTCTATCTTCATCATTATATTCATCTTGTAAAATCTGTTCTAATTGTTGAAAACATTGTTGAACATTTACCTTTTAAAAGAAAACATGTATAACTGACAAAACAAAATTAAACTAAATTGAAGATCATCTCAAAGATTCATGTCATTTAAGCAACTGATTACAAAAAACAATGGGGTCAGAAACCCAACCTGGTACTAATTGCAGATAGAAAGGAGAGATAGATAGAAATGGGGTTTAAAGTCTACTCGACACAAACTAGGTCATTTCGGGACTAACATATGGTTTAATTTTATTTCCATAATTCGCTTGCACATACATGTAGGGGTCTTTATCAGTAGGAGGGAACCCACGAGGTTGGACAGACGACCCTACTCCTTGTCATTGCAACCGGGGAATCAAAAACATGCCAGTTGACTCAATGACAGACTTTATGATACAGCAAGCACGTGCTGACCATTCAGCCATCCACAAAGCCCCACCCCTGCAGACAGAAGAATATATGGATAAATATCTGTGCTAATTATTGAGCACAATACTAGATCTTGACCAATCTGGAAACTATCTTTCAAGTGAAGGGTTAGGTTTTACAATATACATGTACAAATTGAAGCTGTAAAAATGGTGCATTGTGGGTAAAACTATGAGGTGCGCTAACATTTTGCCCAGACAGCAGCATTTCTGCCTACTCTTCACCAAATTCGAACTGCCAAGGGTTCTTTTATATGCATACCAAAAAGTACATAGATAGTATTCATTTCTTTACCATCCAAAGAACTAGACGTTTTTCTTGTACCACTTTCAATCAGGTTGAGACATTAGGAGGAACTTTCACAACCAACACCGGAGTTGAACCTAGCACCTGTTAATTATATTTGATAGAATTATAATTGTAATTACCTTGATAGGTTTAAAAAGAATAGATTCAGTATCTTTATTGGCCAAATACAAAGCCATACTTCGTAATACAGCTGGTGTTTTAGTTTTAACCATTTTATACGTCTCTGCTACAACATCGTGAACCTTTTCTGGTGTTGCAAAAGGCTGTTGACGTAACGTAACACTTGCTGTTGCTTCTTCCTTTTTCATATTTATCACAACCGATGCCTAAAATAATGAAGTAATTTATAAATACCTATGTATTATAAGGATCTGCCTGTGTATTCTAATTAAAGAAAATAAGAATTATCATTTTAAAGGATAGATAACGATATTGTCTTGCAATTGAACTCAATCAGATTTTACTTAACTTCTTGTTTTATATTGTAAGCAAAATGAAATGGAATGGGGTTTAACGTCCTACTGTTCAGCTCTGAACTGGGCTAATGAAGACAGGCATACGCCATACAGTGTTCTATGAGGGAAATCTTGCCTACTCTTATATCGAATTCCAACTGCCAAGGGATATTTTATGTGCACGCCAATGTGTACACAGGACTTTATTTTTTTGTCCCATCTGAACGACTAGAGAGCTGTTCTTGTCAGGTACTCTGTATATTGTAAGCAAATATAACATCATTCATCATATATTTATTACTTCTCAAAGGAACTGAACTTTTTTTTGACAGATATCTATTTTCGAGATTCAACTTTCATAAACACGGGACCTTGGTTTTTTGTCTCATACGTGTGACTATACTGATGTCCTCGTCAGCCTCTCCATCATGCATCACTGACAAGAGGCAACCACACAAGAAAAGCTGGATGAACTTTCTCGGCAAATGCAGGGATCAAACATCCGACCTCCAATTTAGCGAGCCAGCATCTTTCTACTTAACCACAGTGACAGTGTACACTTACCCTGGACAGAAAAGCTTTCAGTGGACCAGTTAAACTATCTGAAACATGGTGTATGAAATCTTCACATGTTTTCTTTAATTGTTGATCGACATCATGTTTAGAATCAACAAAAAACTCTGTCACTTGTGGCGTTCCCTGTAAATACAAACATTGTCACTGGCTTCACTGATTTATAAATAAAATGGATTTCAACATCCTATTGTTCTGCTCCAACTGGGCTGATAAAAACTGACACATGACGTGCAGTGTGTTATGAGGGAAATATGGCCCAGACAGCGGTGCTAAAGACCTACTCTGGCTACTCTTTATTTTGAATTGCAATTGTCCAGGGTTCTTTACGTGCACGCCAATGTGTATACAGTACCTTAATTTTTCATCCCATCTGACCAACTATATATTGTTCTTTGCCAGGCCCTCAGCCCTACACCACTCACAAGTTTTAATTTTACACGAAGACTATCAACATCTTTCTTTTGGGACCCTCATGCTCATGTTTTATCAAAAGCTCATCATAGAACAGATGTTTATCTAAAATAACCCACTTCATATTTAGTAAATAGATTCATGGATTGGAAGAATGTTTGCAACATTTACAGTTTTGGCTGCACAGACTGACTAACGTTTCCCTCCAAAAATAATAAAAACACTTGCAGATGGAAATAATGTATAATTTTCTCACCTCAAGTATAAAATGAAGAAGAGCATTGGTACTGTTTAAGGCAAATAGTTGGGATTTCTTCTGTAATAAAGCATAAGCAGCATCTGTAAAAGATATTAAAGCCATAAATATTAACACACATCTTATTATATTTGTTCATTTTGATTTATAGAGAGATAAATTTTAGAAAATCAAAATTATCTACATTATCAAAACATCACAAACCCATCATTATGTACAGATAGGGTATTTTCAATATCAAAACAAAAGCTTAATTCATTATAATTTAAATCTGCAGCTGGTATATGCATGGATGGGAATCTTTTATAAAACCGACTGATATATATTGAGTTATATCATCGAAGTTATCGAAAACCAATCGTTATCTACAGATAGCTATTTTCAATACCAAAACAAAAGCTTAATTGATTATATAATCAAAATCTGGTATATAGGGACCTTTTATAAAACATACTAGCATACATAAATGTTGAGATGGTTATATTAATTTTAAATAAAGATACAGATCATGACATTCACCAAAACAGCCCAGACTTTTGCTTTAAAACATTGATTCAAGGAGTCTCTAGATTCCCGAATACTGAAATCTTTACAAATCAAATAGGGCTGAAAATCCGGATGTTAAAAATGGCAGATGATCACCTTAACCAGTGCAAACTATACGTTATAACTAATTTACACAATGTTTTGTAAATAAGGTGCCAGATATATAAAACAAATGATACCATTACCCTATTAAACATTTAATATAAACAAACAACACAAAAATATGTACAAACAATATGTTGACAATGGAGATCATTTTATTCTTTGGTTTGATATTTTGCATTTCAAGGGAGAGTCAATTTCATTTCAACATAATTAAAAAAAAGTCCTTTCATTCAACATATAATTCAAAATAATGACAAGTTATTCTTATACATCATAACCATAAACCGGTCAACGTCATTTTGAGTCGGAATTATTCATAGGCATTTCAACCATTTCGAGAGTCTATAACATTCCTGACATCATTAAATTACCATTTAATGTCAAAACATATTGAATAAAGACATGTTTTTCTCAATGTTAGTGACAAGATAAGTTCCTGTCCCTGAAAATCCGTTATTAAAATAAATAGTGTGGCGATATCAATTAAATACGAAACTAAATATGGTTTATAAAAAAGACTCTTGCTAGGGTCGCATATATGCGAATATGATCGGTTAAGGGATAAAATTAAATCTGGGTGTTTTTTGTGTCTACTTTTCAAAAAAAAAAAATCAATAGATATCATCCATAATGATTCAGCTTATAACAAATCTTATAAACACCAACTAAATATATGTACAGGAAAAATATATTCTGTAAGTAAGCCGACACCTTGAAAATTGCCCTTTATGTCAAATTCATTTATTAACCTAAATTTCCATTTGTGGGAGCCATTTCTAAAAGAAAATCAACATCTTTACACATATTATTGTATAACGAGTGAAAGACAAATGATTTCTAGTGCAAAATGTATTATGAATTGTTTATTTCTAAAGTATGAAAAAAAATATTGTACATGATGTGGTTCTAAGGTTAAATTAATCATCTATTTTTCTAATATTAGTATAAAAAAATAAGTAAGTGTTGTGTAAAAATTAAATGGAATTTAAGATCCTACTTCTCTGCACCAACAGGGCTAATGAAGACAGCTATACGCCGTGCTGAGTGCAATGAGGGAAATTTTGCTCAGACAGTGTTTTTTTTTTTCTGCTCTTCATTAATGTGCATGCCAAAGAGTATATGGATGGACCTCAGCTTTTCTCCCATTTGCAGTGGTGGCTTTTGTATAAAAATTTAGGGGGGTTGGATGGATGGCCGAATGGTTAGCATGTACACGCTGTATCATAAAGCCTGTCATTGAGTCAACTGGCATAGTTTCGAATCTTCGGTTGTTTGTGACAAGGAGTTGGGTAGTCTGTCCAACCTTAGGGTTTTCTCCAGGTCCCCTGGATTCCTCCCAAAGCTAAAGACCCAAACGCACATGCCAATTATTGAAATAAAACTAAACCATATGTTAGTCCCGAAATGACCTAGTTTGTGTCAAACAGACATTAATCCCCATTGCTCTCTCTCTGTATAAAAATTGAACTTATTACTATATTTCTATGAAAAATATAAATTTGAGATTTTTGTTGGTTGCAGTGTGGTGAGGGTGTAGTTGTTGAAATGAAATATATCATATCAGGGGTACAGATATATGTATCACAAACCAAAATTAACACTCCATTTTTTTCAATATTTTCTTGGAAGGGGGCCTTTCATTGCCCATTTGAATAACTAGACACTATTCCTGGCAGACTCTGTGTACTTTACCAGGGAGAAGGGGCAATCCCAATAGAGAATTTTCTCGATCAACACTTGACGGAACATATAGGACCTCTTCGTTAGCCAGTGTCATGCTCAATGGCTCAGACATTGGTTCGCTAGCCTGGGGATCATGTCTTCTATCCGTGTGTTAGCTGGAGTGGTTCCTCCTTGTCAGTGGCACAGGACTGAGGGCCTGGTAAAATTTTCCTCACAGCACACTGTATGGCGTTTGTCTGTCTTCATTAGCCCAGTAGAAGCAGAGAAGGATGTTAAACCTATTTCATTTCACTGAGACAGTCTAAAATTCAAAATCGGTCGAATTGGTTAGTGGCAAGAAGTACAGATTTTAAATTAATTCAAAATGTTTCCAATCTGAACACTTTTGAAATTTAGATCTAACTTTTGGAATGAAGAATGTATCTGGATGTGTTTAAAGCCATAGTTATAGATGCATGGGAGACGGTGAATTTATTTTTGCAGCAAATAGATTTACTTATTCATGTGCAGAAATATGAGAAATCTTAAAATCCCATGCCTGATTATAAAGAAATTAATGGTTTTCTGCTGAAATAGACATGCAGCTGTCATTCAAAATGACTGATATGTTGATGCAGATTACAGCACTTGTTACAACACTAATAAACATAGATATGAACATACCCCTTATACTTCTGAAACCCAGGCCGTGTTCGGTGAATGTCATCTCTGTTGTAGTGAAAACAATATTCAAAGTAAACAATATGCAAAATAAAGCAGCGGATGTGGTGAGTACATGTGTAGTATTATCTACTGGTAAACTTGAATTCTTTAATCTAGTTTATTTTAACGAGGGTTCAAAAAGGAGACATCAAAAACAACATATGTGTGTTAATATCACAAGAGTGCATTATATTATATTTTAAAATGAGATTTTAGACATATTTCTGGTATATTTAACTTGATTAAATTAATCTTTTTATTTTCATGGATCCCTTAAATTAGAAATCTACAAAACAAATCAAAATGTTATACCATAACTCTTTCAGTGACTAATTTGTACATACTCTTTCTTCAAATAACATGTAGTCCATACGCATCACTTCAACATCACACATGCACTATCTATTTTGTTTTAATTCTAATAAATATGAGTTACTCTGGTTAAATCAATCCAAGTCATATTTTAGATATATCCAATGCTTAGAAAATGGCTGCTCCCAGCACCATCTTGGTATTTTAGTAATAAACAGCTGAAAAAACACTGTGCACTGAAAGAGTTATGACACTAAAGGTATAAATGGGATCAGACGTGCATAAAGCAACAAATAATACATCAGCTAATAAATTCAAACACTAACACAAAACTAAGACGTTAGCATGACACTTGAGTGAGCACTGACCTTTAAATTTGGTAAAATCTAGATGAGTTTCCCGAATAGAGAAATCTGCGTGAAATGGTGCAATCTGTTCTCGTAATATCAATAAATGTTTGACAAGGAAAAGCTGTCCATCTAATGCAACCTGTAACAAAAAAACTCAGTCATTAACAGGTAGCACTACTGAATGCCAAAAAGTAGTCTGATTTGTCCCCCTGGTAGGCTGAGTGCGTTCGACTAAAATCGTGATTTTAGGACTTAAAATGTTAGTCAACTAGCTAAATGTTTGTTCTCAAGTCAAGCTAATTGTAAACAGTGTGTGGTTTAATGCTGCCTTGATTGTTATGAATATGAATATGAGTGACTGGATAGCCTGAGTTCTATTTACATACCTTTCTTTTACTTATTCCATCTTCAGCTTTCTTCAACGAATCTATACAAGCTTGTAGTGCTTCTTGTGATAAACCTTGAAAAGTTGTTCTCTGTAAGACAAAAGCAGTAGGGCTAAATTTACATTTGACATTACTGAACTCGGCTATTAGCACATATACATTCAGGTTCTCAGATAATTCTTGCATGGGGGAGAATTTTATATTGATACGAAAAAAAGCAGCTCCATGATTTTATTTTACATTTATATTTTATTTTGAATCATTTTAGGCCCAGGTTAAGATAAAAGGAACTTACATCAATACATCTATATAGTTTGGACAGTGTTACCAATGTTCTACGTACTGTCGGATACCACATACCATGTAAATCTGCTGGTGACATGGGCATATTAGTGGGTGTTATTTCTAAACCTGGCAATATATAAATAACAATAACATAACAATAAAGAAATAACATTATAAAGTCTATATATCAAATCAGGTAAATTTATTTCTTAGAACAAATAAATCAACTTTATTTTCTAAGACCGAATAAATTAACTTTATTTTCATAGACCACTCACTTTAACATTATGGATTAATTGAATGATTCTATATCTGTTGGGCACTTACATTTACTGCACTGTCTATTGTCTCGGAAATGAATCTCTAAATAGCCATCTGTCAATTAATATGTTTTTTCCAGTACTTATTGTGCACTACTTTGTTACTCACTTTGACATTTTTGATTATTGGGACGATTCTGTGTCTGTTGGGTAGTTATACATTGCTGCATCGTCTATGGTCTTAGAAACAAATCTCTGCTAGGCTATCTACTTTAGTTTAACACAGAATGGAGCACACAGTGGCTAAGTGAGTAGGACACTGACTCGCTAGCCTGAAGGTCGCAGGTTCGTTCCCGGTGTTGGCCGAGGAATTCCATTGAGATTTTCTGGCATGGTTACCCCCTTGTCACTTGTTAGTGGTGCAGCTGTCTAGTCGTTTGGAGGGGATGAAAAACTGGGGTCCCGTTAAACCCCATTTTATTTTATTTACATAAACTATACTACCTGGTATTTTGGTTGTTGGTGCCTGTCCAATGTCTGCTCCCATTTGATCCTCCTGACTTACAGTTAGCTGAGCCACTTCTTGACTTGTACTAGAAGCATTTGATGGGGTTCTAGAATGGCTGCTAGTTGCTGGTTTCTTCAGACTTTCTGCAATACTCTGTAAATAACAAAAATCACAGAATAATATATTTAACTGCCAAAACTTAATTTGAGATTGGGAGGTCAGTGATCTTATGTGTGTGTGTTAGATCATACATTGACTCAAGAGGCATGGTTTCGCTCCAAAGCTTTTAAGTGACAAGGAGTAGGGCCCCATGCCAACCCTGTGGGTTTTCGTGCGGTGTTAGTCCCAAAATGACTAGATTTGTGTAGAGTGCAAACTGTTCAACAGCTCAAAATAATTCCTGATCAGAAAAAAATGAAAGAGTTAATCCGATGTGTAATTAAAAGTAATTTATACCTCCATCATTTCAAGTTTTTCAGGATATGCCAGATCCCCTGAAGCTGGTGAATAATTTAATATATCAGATTTGATATAGATATATGTTCTATATACTAAACGTTCTTGTACATCCATCAACATCTGTTTACATATCACTTCAAACGCTGCCAATTCTTGACCTGTAAATAATCAAACATGTAAGTTTAATAAAATGAAATGGGGTTTAATGTCCTACTGTTCCGCTCCTAAACTGGGCTAACGAACATGGGGAAATTTTGCTCCGGTAGCGGCGCCATGGACTACGCTAATATCAAATTCCAACTGCCAAGGGATCCTCAATGTGCACGGCAATGTTTTTTATCACATCCGAATGACTAGACAACTGTCCTTGTCAGGCCCTCCATCCTGCATCACTGACAAGGGAAAACCATGCCTGAAAATCTGGATGAACTTTCTCAGTCAATGCAGGGACCATCGGGCTAACGAACCAGCGTTGTACCCGCTTAACCACCATGACACCCTCTCCCGGAGCAGAACAAATTTTAACTACACCAGTACATCATTGATTATAACAATAGTATAATCTACTGGCATAGACATACATTATGCAAGAGCTAAATCTGCCTATTGCAGGTCTTTCTTTAGGCCTGAATTGTTATCTAAATCATTAATAAAAGTTTATTAACTTATCTTGATGATAATCAACTCACGATGTCAATGATAGCCTGCGATATTTACTGGATTTGGATCCGATTTGCTGCTCAACATTCATTCATGATTAAATTATAAAATGGATAATCAAGACTATGTTTTTTATCATACCGACTTTAGCAATGATGATCGAGGCTAGGCTAGGCTAAATTCTTGATTCAGAGTGGAATAATTTTACTCATATTTTCAACAAATTCCCTTTACATTATCTAGTTTTTAACTATTATCTAATCTCCCATAATGTATCTATAAAACAAACTATCTCTAAAATAACAAATAAATTCAATAAGAATATAATGGTCCATCTTGTGATTACACTTATAGCCATTAAAAAGCTGCATATATCATGTACACTAGCTTATCTAGTTGGCACAGACTACCTGACAAAATACAAACAATGACTAAACAATGTACTTACTATTGTTACTGATATGCTCTTCCATCATTTCTATTTTTAGAATGCTACACAGTTCTGATAAGGTTTCAAGATGGTTAACATGTATAATCAGTGGTCTGAATACATCATATAAATTATTGCACATTTTTTCTAACATCTGACTGCAATGAAAACAATAGTTTAACAATAAACAATGTGAAAGTATATTTAGGTGAAAATGTGTAATTATGCCCTTCCAAAACCAGGATATGTTTGTTAATCAAATCAAAGCTTTAAATCGGCTTGAGATTTCTATAGCTATAACAAGATTGCAGTAATCTTTATTATTAAAGTCTCACACACTGCAAACAATAAAATATACATTAGGTAAAATATAAATAAAATAACAGCAGTGTCCAGCCCATATCGACTTAAGAGACACATTTATTCATAGTTCTCTAAAATCAAACCATTAAAATAAATAAATAAATAAATGAATGAATGAATGAATGAATGAATGAATGAATGAATGAATGAATGAATGAATGAATGAATGAATGAATGAATGAATGAATGAATGAATGAATGAAATACATTGTTCATGTTTTTGGTAGTGAACAGATCAATTCTAGACAAAAAGTACTTAACAAAAAAGTTGAATGTGTGGCACTTAATAGCCGACTTAAATCAATAATCAATGAGACATTGTCAGACACACATTCCAGTTTTAGGGGGGTTGGGTGGCCTGTCATTGGGTCAACTTGCACGGTTTCAAATCCCAGGTTGTACGTGGCAAGTAGTAGGGTCGCCTGTCCAACCTCGTGGGTTTTCTCCAGGTACTCCAGTTTACTCCAACTGCTAAAGACCCCTACACGCAAGCGAATTATTGAAATAAAATTAAACCATAAGTTAGTCCCGAAATGACCTAGTTTGTGTCGAGTGGACGTTAAACCACATTTTCTCTCCCATTCCAGTTTTGTCAGGCACAACCCTGCAAGACTGGTATCTATCATTTTTACTGCTTTTATTAATATGTCCTGCGCAAAGTTCAAAATCACTGGTACAAGTTTATTATTATCTGTTAGAAATTCAGTTTATCATGCCGAGTACTGGCAATTGACCAATAAAAATTATTTGTACTTACTCTAACAAGGGTGTTGGTTTAGAAAAGAAATTAAAGAATAACTGATATTCATCTTCACAAACATGGACCATAAAAGCACAACCACTTCTTACCTGAAACAATCAAATGTTGATGAGCAAAACTATTTTGGTATATATATATATAGTATTTTAATACAATAAAACTGACCATTACGGTGGAAAATTTTATGTTAAATATTTACCAGAGCACAATGATCTCGAGCATGTTTAGCAGCTAAATCTGTAACAGTAGAGGCGATACTAGGACCCAATAACTTCTCTCTTTGTAGAAAATAACACTGATGACATTCCGTCAATACTTCAGCATATCTATAAAATTAAAACAATCTGCTGTCAACTCCTAAAATCATATTAATCAGTTTTAAATCAGAATTGTTGTTTGTTTGTTCTGTTCATGTTTTATTCAACAGTTACCCTATATCATCAACTGCAGTCTGATTAAATTTGATGAATAAAATGAAATGTGTCCGCGGTCTGTACTTTAATGAGATTGTATCAATTGAATACTGCTTCAATACTCAGTATGCCCACTACACACCTTACTGAAATGAAATGTGGTTTAACATCCTACTTTTCAGCAACAATACTGATCCAACACCATACTTACTGAGCCATTGTGGCTCCTATATATATCTAACATGAGATGATACTTTACATAACAGTTAGCAGTAGCATTCAATAGAAATGAAATGAAATGGGGTTCTGCTCCGACTGGGCTAATGTAGACGGGTATACGCCATGCAGTGTACTATGAGGGAAATTTTTGCCCGGACAGCGGCACTATGACCTCGGGATCTTTTACGTGCACGCCCATGTTTCTTTGGTACCTCGTTTTTTGTTTCATCCTAATGACTAGACAGCTGTCTTTGTCAAGCCCTGTGGTCCTGCACCACTAACAAAGGGGCCCCACATCGGAAAATCCTGATGAACTTTCTCTGCCAATCCGGGGATCAAACAAACAGACTCCAGGCCAGCGAGCCAGCGGTTTTACGGCCTTGGTGAAATTTGTATTGGCTGTTCTAAAGAGCCACTATACATTCAATACTTTATAAACAATGATCTTACTCTGGTGATTTGTCGACTCGAATCTCCAACTGTTCTGTTAACGATTTTACACGAGGTGCATTAGCTCGAAATTTACCATAAAATAATGTAAAGGCATTATCTGCTAAATTAGGAGTGTCCTGAAATATCCAAATAATATAAATCATTATGTTACATATTACAAAGTGTTCGCATTCACGGTGGACCGTATGTTTTTTTTAAGGGACCTAACTCTGAGTGTTTAATCATGTGTCCACGAAGTTGCCATGTGGGAGAATTTGTCTGTTAGATCAAACCATCGAGCTGAAATATTTGTATTGTACATTGTTTAAATGTTCGTAAAACTCTGCAATAAATATCGTCTCGATCACATAGTGTATTTGATAGTGTAGTTCTGAGTTTGATAGTCAAGGGTTCTTTTACATTCTTTTTCAGCCCATCCAATCAACTACATGCTGTTTCTTGCCAGGGCAGCCGTCTTGCACCACTGGCAAGGGAAAACCACTTTGAACTTTCTGCCAGTACCAGGATTGAACAAGCAACATCCTGGTTAGTGCGTGAGTGCCTTACTCATTGAGTCACCGTGGCTCACATCAAAGAAAGTAGTATAATAATGTATGTTTTACCTTTTTAGGTTGAACTTGTTGCGTAGCATTTTGTAATATAGTTGTAACATGTGTTTTGATTAAACCCAGAGCTCGAGACAAACACTGTTTAAATCGTGCCAAATATGTCTGGGACTCTTTATATCTTGCCTGAAAGTAATAATAATGATAATGGACATTTATCATTGTGCTTACTCCATCCATGTTAATATGTTATATAGCTAAATGCCAATCAAACAATGCTATTTCACAGTTACTGTCTGCAGTTTACCACCATAGGATTTTACTTTGAGTTTAGCTTGTGGAACTCAATTTTTAGTGTGCCGTTCAACATTTCGCTGCACACTTTGGAAGATTGTGCAGCACACTGGTTGAGAATCACTGGGCTATTGGTGATTATGTATAATAAATTCTTTCAAACCATGCAACAAAATAATCTTAAATAAATGCAAAATTTATTAATGGTTAAATGAAAGCATACTTACATTATTTCTAAAATAATGAATACATTCATCCATTCGGGATAACATTGGTATAAATGATTCATTTGTAACTGATAGGGTAGGAGAACCAAGTTTCTGTAAGAATAATAATATTTCATACAATGAGTGCTATTTTAAAAATTGAGAACAAAACAAAGTCCATTATAAAAGACGATGAAGGGGTTTTCAGGCCCTTACATACATAAAATTAAACCAGGATTTATTAATCAGTACGGCTGACCATGATTCTGTCTAGTCGTTAACTTGCAATGAAATAGAAATTAACTCTAATGCAGCAACCAGGCTTAAGTCGATAGACTTATGCCCAGCAGTGTGCTATGAGGGAACATTTGCCTATACAGTGGTCTCAGAGTATACTCTTGTTTCAATTCCCAACTGTGCTGCCAGTCGTATACACACAGCAGTTTGATTTTTTATCTGATGCAAATGTGAAGGCAATTTTTTCTCACCAGGTCTGTGAGAGAGAGAGAGAGAAATGGGGTTTAACGTTCACTCGACACACACTATGTCATTTTGGGAATAACATATGATTCAATTTTATTTCAACAATACACTTGCACGCAGGCGTCTTTAGCTGAGGGACTGAACCAGAGGACCTGGAAAAAACCCACGAGGTTGGACAGGTGACCCTACTCCTTGTCAATTACAACCGGGGAATCGAAACCACGCCAGTTGACGCAATGACAGACCTTATGATACAACGTGCATGCCCTAATCATTCGGCCATCAAACCCCCATTTACCAGGTTCGTCATCCTGCATCACTGACAAGGGCAAACAAGGGCTGGAAAATCCTTCAGTATTTTCGTTGCCAACACAGTGATTGAAACCAGGGGCCTCCTGGTTTATGATTCAGATCCACATGCTTCAAGCCAACATGACTGCCTTTGACTTATTCACTTTTACTTATGGCATTTCTTCTTTATTCAGTAACACAGAACATTTCTACTAGATACATGCCGATTCTTGTTACAATTTAAATAGAAATACTTACACTGGAAATACTATCAAATTCATTAAAGTATGACAACTTGTTGCTAATACCTTCGGCAAAGTTCATTAATTTTGTCTGAAAAACATTTTATATCAAATTATATAATCTTCAATTTCATATTACTGTTATGAAACCAAATTAGCTTCACTACACATTCAGGTACAATAAGAATGTGAACTACAATTAAAGAAGGACCATGGGAATCGCAAAGAAGAGCTGCCGTTTAAAATTTTGCTTGGTTTTGCAGCAAAAAGGAGACGTTTGGTCAAAATGTCAAACAATCAGATCACCAATCCCTGTACACAGATCTACTGATTTTAAATAAGATGTAACGATTTTAAAATGTTTGATTATCCAGTTATAAAACATATTGAGGAGTAAAATAAGGTTGCCTACACTACATGAGGATCTGACAAGTTACAGTGAGAGTTAAAGTCAGGGGTCAAATGAGTGGTATTTTACAATGTGTGATTAATCAATCAACGTTGACGTTTCTAGTAGTTTAGCCTCAGTTCCGTGCATCAAAAGGCCAAGAACTCCTTGTAACAGATCGTTTCATTGGCTAATCTCTCACAACACCGGTAACATAATAACTCTTCTGCATCTTAGTGTAGTAAACACAAGTAAAACAAAAGTTTGAACTGTAAAAACCAAACGAAATAGGATCTGTGTAAAATGTAAAATAGCTATGACGTATCAAACTTCAGCTTATTCCACTACAACAGAAATGCCTGCTAAACAGCACAACTAAATGATACTAAAATTGCACTGGTAGTATTATTTACTTAACATTTCAGCACAAGCTTTTCTTTCATAAAAAATTCCTGACTAAATGGCCATGAATTTGGTATTGCTAACATTTTGGTAATAGTAATTCTTTTGCATATTAAAGTTGAAAAAAGTTATTTGAATGCTAAACTGACCTGTTCAGCTAGAAGATGTTCACAAGCTTCATGTAGTGTATTAGTTTTAGTAGATACATTAATATACTGATTCTGTAATGTCTTTAAGTAATCTAAAGCTTGTGTTACTTCATCCAATACCATATTACACTGTTGTCTATAGCCATTCAACTCATCGGTATAATTTCTGAAATAATGCACGAATAATTTGAAAACATTTCAGGGTATTCATAAATACCTTAAGAATTTAAAAGTATGTATATATTTTTAAATTCTAAGCTATTTGTGAATACCAATAAATGGAAAACATTTCAGGTTATTCATAAATAGCTAAGAATTGAAAAATATGTACATATTCTATTATTCGAAAAAACATTATTGACTTATTTGGTTTACTTTTGTTACGAGTTTCACCACATGGATCAAAAGGAATTTTGTCATCATAAAATGTTTTTACTTCAGACCCAGCTCACAGCAAAACGTGCAGCAAAAACAAAATCTGCTCAAAAAATTAATTCCTGGTGAAAACCAGCTTTCTGCCTTTCCTATGTTTGAAAGGAGAGAAAGAGAGAAATGGGGTTTAACATCCACTCGACACAAACTAAGTGATTTTAGTACTAACATATGGTTTAATTTTATTTCAATAATTCGCTTGCGCATACGGGTCTTTAGCAGTGGGAGGAAACCGGAGCACCCGGAGAAAACCCACGAGTTTGGACAGGCGACCCTACTCCTTGCCATGTACAACCGGGGATTCAAAACTACGCCAGTTGACTCAATGGCATGCCGTATGATACAGCGCACGCTAACCATCCCCCCCCCACCATGTTTGAAAGGACTGGTCACTCAGAATGGAAGGTAAAACACAGGTCTGTAACTTATGTAAATGAATAGAAATCACCCACAAATGCTTTATAATACAATTTGTTTTCCAGCAGATTTTTTTTCACAATAAGGAAATGAAATGAGGACCTCATTTCATTTCCTTATTGTGAAAAAAATCTACTCATTATGAGATAAAGCTGATAACCTGTAGGATTCTTATGAATGATTGGCAAACATGTGGGCACATTGTCTAATAGATTTTGGCTAGAGATAAGTGCACTCATCTAAATTCATTTTTAAGTTCCTATTGAACTGTACAAGTGTGTTAAATTGAATTGAAATGGGGTTTAACATCCTACTGTTCTGCTCTGACTGGGCTACAAGGAAAATTGTGTCTGGACAGTGACACTACAACCTGCACTTTTATCAAAATACAACCGCCAAGGGTTCTTTTACGGGCACGCCAATGTGTACACAAGACCTTGATTTTCTGTCCCATCCAACTGACTATACATGTATATGTTGTTCCTTTCCAGATTTTCCTACCTGCACCCCTGACAAAGGGGGAACCAGGGGATTTATCATGGGACCCCCAGGTAACCGAGCCAATGTCTTACTCACTGGCCATGCACAATGAGGATCTAAAAAACGTAGCAATATTATACTGAATATGAATGTCAATAATAACACTAATTGTCAAGTGGAGCAGATTTGGTTCACTGATAACATTAATGGGAAATTTTTAAATGTCAAACCTGTATTGAGATTCTTCATCTTGATCCATATTTTCTTCTAACTCAGAAAACCAGGAGAAAAACTTGATGAAAAAAAAAAAGATGTAAATAAATTTATCATGCTTACAGGTAATTCAACCAAAGTAGTCAATTATAACTATGTGTTGACGGACGGTGTCCATTTCAATATCCCTCCCTGACTTTGTTCCCCACGAGGTAAAAATGGTTACGACTTTCAGCACCAGTACATTGCAAATGAAACAGTTTATACAGTAGTTATGAAACAGTTTTTGGCCTCAGAAAATATGCTATGAATATATTATAATTGAAATGTTGTTTATTCATCATCAGTAGCCTACCTGTTGGGCATTTTCAATTTTCCCTCCTTCTGGAGGTCCAGATTCTTGAAAAAGTTTAAAGAAGACATCTTGTCCCCTGGGGGAAAGTGGTTCTGTTGAGGTTGTAGTGACAACTGGAGCATCATCCACCGGAAGCTAAAATAAAGAAAATATTAATAAGGTTAAATGAGATTCAGTGGATGGTTTGTACATGATCATGAACTAGCTACATGTACTATATGTTACAATGCAAGTGTTTTTAATAGTCTGAGGCTTTCTACCTGACAATGCCTGAATCTGTGTCTGACATTGTCAGTAACAGGTGTTTTATTTCCAGGCTTGACCATAGCCACTTGTTTCCAATATTTACATTATTTTCGTTATTTGACGTTTGTCGTCATCAACTCCATATGCAGACATCACACAAAATCAATTCACATTGACTAGCCCATTGAAACAAGGGCCAAAGATATTTTTACTTTTTCTCTCCCTTTTCATTTTTCCCCTTTTGCGTCGCGATTTTTGAGTGTAGAATTGAAGAATATGGTTTTAATATACATTTTCTGCAACCCCAGATTTGGTAAATATCCGAGCCGAAGCGAGAGCAGGTAAAATCAAAGCTTAAACAGGCATTGCATTCCTGTTCTTTTTTATTATATAATTGTTAAGTTCAGTATGGTGTATGCATATACATGTATATAACAGATAGAAGGTCAGATTCCTGTGTTTTGACAGGACAGGTCAGGACCAGGAGGTCATCAAGTCGATCAAGTGCTTTTTTGCTGACCAGAGACCTGCAAATGGAAATACACTTACGTCTTCAGGGATTGGTCTATAATTTGAATGCTCTGTCAACTCTATCAACGAATCCTTCTGTTTCCTTGACAAAGAAGCTCTAGGTTCTGACTTTGATTCCCACAGAGACAGTTTTTCACGAATTATTTTTTGGTTTACAGATTTTTGTTGCAACGTGTCAGCCATCTTTACAAATATTGGATTACATTTATAAATGTATATTTTTCCGATACGCATATTTTGGTAAGTTATGCATGTTTCAATTGTTAAGTTATGATTTTCACTCTATTCTATCTTTGTGACAGAATTGAAATCTCTAACGAATGACTGATAAAATTATTTGTAAAACATATGTTCTATAATTTTTTTTCGTTTCGTTCTAAATTGTAATCCAAAATATATTGAGCCAGAAAACAACATGGCAGCTTCAGTTTCAAGAAATTGTCTGCTCTGTTATAGATTTAATAAATTTGAGAATATTATTGTTTCTAGGTAAACAAAATGCCCTAAGTGTCGAATTAATGCTAAGTGTTTATTCTGTAATATTTTCTGAAATGAGAACGAAACAGAACACGTGCATAGTTATAAATATAGTAATATATACGGGCATATCAATCATTGATGAATTCATTGCATTGCATCAGATCAGTCAATTTGTACATTCATAGACATATTGATACTGGTGTTTCGGTTTTACCTTGTAGACATGCAAAGTTTGGTTCGATACAAAAATTTCCAGGAGAGAACAATTGCTCTCCTCAACATGTAAAATGTTGGTGAGTGACGGACCGTAACTGTGCCCCTATAAAGTCACTTTATCATTATGTCATTATGAGCCAAGACAACAAATTAAATGTAATGCTAATAGTTATGATAAATTTTGTCAGAGATAAAGGAAGGTCAAAAGAGATTCCTACATCTGATCATTATCTGAGAAGATACTATTCAAATTAACTTTATATAATTCTTCACAATAAATAATAGGTTAACATACATTAACATCATCATGCCTCCAAACCAGCTACGAAAGTTGGAGCACAATTACAATAAATATATTTTCATGATCGATTGATTAGTATTAAATTTTTCACAAATTTCATCTTAGTATCCTGTATCATGGTGACAAATACATATGGTATTTCTATTTGAAGATTGATATAAGATACCAAGAGTTCTGGGTAATTACTTATGTATAATTAATTAATGTATTTTCTTTTAGGCTCAGATTTAATCAAAGTGTGAAAGCAGGATGTCAATTCAGCACCTCAAGACAGATAGCCAAGCAGATTCCAAAATCCAACCGTTCAAATTTAAAAGACAATCTTTCTATGCAGTACAGAAGTTTTATAAGTCGAAAAAGCAGAGAAGAAACGACAAAAGTATCTCGCCTAAAACAAAACAACTTAGAGTCAAATGAACCATCTAGATTGTCTCAACTAATCAGGCCATTTGGCTTTACAGTTCTAGTGAGTTTAGAAGGTTGGAGTACTAATGTTAATTGAAGGTGTATACATGCTTAACTAAAGAAGCAATATATTGTTAGCAATTGATATATGTCAAATCCTGTCCTTTCTTTGCATATTGTAAAAGCATTGTGTAAGGTATTTATAACTTAGTGCTTACTCTTATTGTATCCGAAACATCCCACATGTTCTCATTTAAAAATTAAACATTTGAAAACCATACTTTTTAAGCAGCAATATGTGTGCTCAAGCCAGAGTACATTGATTTGTGATCATTAATCAGCCTTTAAAAATACTAATTGTTAAGTATGCAGATGCATTTAGAAATACTAACAGTTTGGGTAAATGTATATGTAGTATTCTTTAACCATGTCCATAAAATCATTTAACCGCATTATTTTATTAATCAACTGATCTAAGATTGACAGCTTTCTAATGTTGTATTTGAAAAATGAGGGGATTTATAAGACTCAGATGACCATAATTATTATATTCATACATTTTACATCCATGCTAAAGATTGGATATGACTGTTTTTCATAAGGGGGCGGTGAATGGCTGAATGGTTAGCATGTGCGCTCTGTATCACAAGGTCTGTCATTGAGTCAACTGGCATGGATTCGATTCCCCGGTTGTATGTGAAACTGAGTAGGAATTCCTGTCCATCCTTGTGGGTTTTCTCTGGGTCCTCCGGTTTCCTCCCACCGCTAAAGACCCCTACAAGCAAATAATTGAAATAATATTGAACAATGTGTTAGTCTCGAAATGACCTGGTTTGTGTCGAGTGGACTTTAAACCCTGTTTTTTATAAATGGATAACATTATTGCTACTTTGAGATACATGCACTTGGCTACCAAAATAGTGTCTTAACTATCTTTTTCAAAGGCACATATGGTAAATATACATGTATACCCGGTATTTCTCCATTCATCAAAATCCAGAAATGTTCCTGTCTCTAAACTATTAGACACTAGACACTGTCCTTGCCAGGCACTCTGTC
This sequence comes from Patella ulyssiponensis, assembly GCA_963678685.1. Classification (NCBI taxonomy): domain Eukaryota; kingdom Metazoa; phylum Mollusca; class Gastropoda; family Patellidae; genus Patella; species Patella ulyssiponensis. Next base: position 78,886,294 of record OY783227.1, on the reverse strand, counting down.
CTGCACCTACATGTACATGTACTTTCAAGAGGAAACCACACTGAAAAATTCTAGGGAAACTTTCTCAACCAATCCCGAGATTGGACCCCTGACCTCCTTATTAGTGAGCTCATTCCATTTAAAAATATCTTGTTAATTTAAATTTTAAAACAACATATCAGCATTTGACAGTTGATCAAAATTTCAATGGGGCAACCCTGTTATAGTTCTAAACTTTTTTTAAAAAGCAGTAATTTGAATTATGTATGTATTACAGGCTTGTGGTAGTAGTTTTGCTGGTGCTATGATATGGAATTATGAAAATATAAGATACCATGCCAAAAAAATGATGAACCATGCAGAAGAGCAAAAAAGGCATTTTCAGAAAACATTTAAGAATTATGGGTTTAGAGAGCATGTAAGTAAGAGCTGCTGACAGACAATTTCAGCGATAGACCATTATTATTATAATTTCATTTTTTAAGTGATATATAATAATAGCTATTTCTAAGTGCTGTACAAGGTTATTTATACTATGATACATGATTCAATATGTATTATTATCTTATCAGATGAGGGGGTTATATAGGTGGCCGATTGGCTAACGTGTGTGTTGAATCAGATCTGCCATTGAGTCAGGTGGCTTGAGTCAGTAGAGTCCTCTGTCTAACCTTGCGGGATTTCTCCAGGTCCCCCTGTTTCCTCCCACTGTTAAAGACTGCTACATTGAACCATATTAGTCCCAAAATGACCCAGTTTGTGTCGAGTGGACATTAAACCCCATTTCTCCCTCTCTATCTTAATAGATGAGACTAAAGTTTAAATTCAAATTGAGATAGATGAGTACACTGAATACTCTTTGATGTCTCTGAATTCTCATTCCAAAGTTTAGAGAATAAAAAATCACCCACTCGGCTTTGACAGTGGAGACCAGCCAATACCATTGTACGTCCTGGCACCTAGCAAAGTATTGTGTGGTTGGATATAAAATCACCCTCTAAATTTAACTGAGCTTAGCTTTACATTAATGATTTTTTTTTTTCAGGTTAATTCAATATGGAATCACATTTCACCAGGTCAGAAGTTAACTTATGGTATAGTTTGTTGTAATTTAGCTGTATTTTTATTATGGAGGGCTCCTAATTTACACACATTTCTTCTTCGGTATTTTGCTTGTTCAACAGGTTTGTAAATCTTATTCAAAATAATTATAACAAAGACAATAAGTTATAAAATTTACCGTAGAAATGAAATGACATGGGGTTTAACGTCCTACTGTTCTGCTCCTAACCTGGGCTAATGAAGATGGGTATACACCATACAGTGTGCTATGAGGGAAATTTTGCCCAGACAACTGCCAAGGGATCTTTCACATGCACGCCAATGTGTACACGGAACCTCGTTTTTTTGTCCCATCCAAATGACTAGACAGCTGTCCTTGTCAGGCCCTCTGTCCTGCATCACTGACAGGGGGAAATCATGCCAGAATATCTTGATGAACTTTCTCCACCAGTGCCTGGATCGAACACCCGACCTCCGGGCTAACAAGCCAGTGTCTTATCTACTTAGCCATGTGATCCCCAATTTACTGTAGAATTAGACATTTTAGATATTTACATATACTTCTTATACATACAATTCATTCTCAAAATCCATACATCACACTGGCATTAATAGCTATCAAGCTGAGAGGTGGTTTGGGTGATTGATTTGTCTATTGCGTGTTCTTTAGATCATAAGGTCTGTCATTGAGTCATGTGGTGTGGTTTTGACCCGAAGCTTAAGATCCCTACACACCAGGGAATTATTCAAATAAAAGTATGTTAGTCCCAAAATAACATAGACTATGTCAATTTGACGTTAAACCAAATTTCTCTCTCTATTTACCTGTCTATCGATCACTTGGGCGAGGGGCATTGTTGGATGGCCGATTGGTTAGCATGTGCTGGCTGTATCACGAAGTCTGTCATTGAGTCAACTGACATGGTTTCGATTCCTCGGTTGAGCCGGACAAGGAGTAGGGTCACCTGTCAAACCTCATGGTTTTTCTCTGGTTTCCTCCCACTGCTAATCACCATCCCAACGTACAAGCGAATTATTGAAATAAAATTGTACCATGTTTGTACAGAAATGACATAGTTTCGATCACTGGTAAACTGATACCCTTGACTTGTGAACCTGGGCCTTTTAGACTGGTTAGAAATTATACGGTTGTCATTTATTAGTAGGTGTGAGGTGTGTAACACTGCAACCCATGTAGCATTTAATCTTGTGTTTTTAGTAATTAGCACATTCATAAATATGTAATCTTTGTTTAAAAATTTGCGAAAATCGTTTAAAATCACAAAAAAAATCATCTAATATGTACTTGTGTGTCTAGTTAAAGTTCACCATTCTATTTTGATCAAAGTGTCCAATTTACAAGCGATTAATTTCTCGATCTCTGTTAAAAAAACAAACAACCCAATTGAATATTGATGTATAATGATTAATTTTTGTACAGTGGCCAGGAATACACATTATGTATATAAAATGATGACTTTGCGTTCTTAGTCACGGAGTCTTTAAAAAAAGTTGCAGTAAATTACATGTGGTGATATATCCATACTCAACATTCCAGTATTATATTAAAGATACCTTATAGGAGATTGGATAAAGAGCTGGCAGTTCTCACTATAATAGATAATATAATGTAAAGGAAATTTGCTGAAAATTCCATCAAATTGATCCACTCAAAATCGAAAATTTAGCAATTGAATTTTCAGCCTAGCCTCGATCATCATTGCTAATGTTGGTACGACAAAAACCTAATCTCGATTATCCATTTCATGATTAAGTCATGAATAGAATTTGAGCAGCAAATCAGATCCTAATCCTGTAAATTTCACAGGTTAGTGATGACATCGAGAATTTATTATGGTCTGAAAAAATTAATTAATGTCTAATTAATAATTTAGATAACATTTCAGGCCTAAAGAAAGACATGCAATAGGCAGATTTAGCTTGTGCTTAATTATTGTTTAATGTATTATAAAATACATCTATCAATATTTTTATTTTAGGTAAACCAGCTATGTCAATGCTCCTCTCCTCATTTAGTCAGCATAGTTTCATGCATTTTGCAGTTAATATGTATGTACTGTGTTCTTTTGCTGGTGTAGCTATTCATTTATTAGGAAAGGAACAGTTCTTAGCGGTTTATTTAAGTGGGGGTAAGTTTATACATTTGCTGTCTTTGAATTACAATTGTCAAGGGTAATTTTACGTACCTGCCAATGTTTATACAGGACCTCAGTTTCTTGTTCCATTCGAATGACTAGACACGGCCCATGTAGATTCCGTCTTACACCATTGTTTCATCCCACTCCTAAAGACATCTATGCACTATGCAAATTATTGAAATAAAATTGAACCATGTTAGTGCCAAAATAACCTACTTTGTGTTGAGTGGATGCTCAACCCCATTTCTCCTTATCCCATTTCATTTCTTATGCTAATAGCTGAAATTTACAAGTTACCTACCTCAAATGTATGAATGACTCAATTTTACAATTTCATTAGCAGTGCATGTACCAGTACCTTATTTTCTGATTAAGGCAACACCAATCAGATTTTCTGTTCTTTGGGAACACCTCTTACAATTTTTCTTCTTATATCATTAGAAAAAGACTTAATTTAAAAACAAAAAGTACTTGGTTGTCCTTTCCAACAACTTTTAGTTCCCAATTTTTTAGTTTGGAAAGTTTAAACAAGCATCTTATTTATTTATCAAGACCACAAAGAACTGAAAATTATATTGTTTTGGCCAAAGTTATAGTTCTACATCTTCAATAGGAGGCTTGATCTGGTTTTAACTCTGTACATCTTGTCAAGCCTTTCACGTAATACCCTGCATATTTCAGCATTAATTTTGATTCGGTAATGACCTAGCTTGAGAGAGAGCTTATCAGATTCATCACGCTTTCCAGCTAAAATGTCTATCTGTAATAATCGAGTGGCAAATTTTAAGGTTCGTTCGATGTCAAGGTTTCCATAGAGGTCGTTATGTTCACAGGTCTGTGGTAAGGGAGATATTGTAGCTATAAGTTTGGAAATTGCAAAGCAGTGTGACAACGTCAAGATGTTGCAAAACTCCGAGTCTTTGCTTCAGGAACATGTAGCTGTAGGGATGGATTAGATACCATATATTACCCTCCAAGTACTCATAGATGGATGGCAGAATGGTTAGCACATGCTCACTGTATCATAAAGCCTGCAATTGAGTCAACTGGCGTGGTTACGAATCCCCAGATGTACATGACAAGGAATACGTTCGCCTATCCAACTTCGTGGATTTTCTCCTGGTCCTCTGGTTTCCTTCCACTCCCTCTTCTCTCCACTAATAGGAACACATCTGTTACATCAAATTTTGTTTCATTTTTCAGCAACTGTATCATCTATGACTAGTATTTTGAATAAATTTATGAGAAAACGTTTTATTCCATCAGTTGGGGCTGTAAGTATTTTATATTTATAAATAATGGGTCATTTGAAAATCATTTGACGTTTTCTATATACAATTTATGAAAATGATCTGTCAAAGATACATTATGCAAGAGCTTAATCTTACATAAACTAAGCCTTAAATCTATGAAAATGATTTGTCAAAGATGCATTATGCAAGAGCTTAATCTTATATAAACTAAGCCTTAAATCTTATATAAACTATTAAACATACATTATGCAAGAGCTATTTCTGAAAATTGCACATCATTCTTTAGACCTGGAGTGTTATCTAAATTCTTAATTAACTTATCCAGACCATAATCAATCAACTCTTGATGTCATTGCTAGCCTGTGATTTTTACTGGATTATAATTGTGGGATCCCATTTGCTGCTCAACTTTGATGCATGATTTAATCATGAAATATGTTTTTTATCGCACTGGCTTTAGAAATGACGCTCCAGGATGGCTGAAAATTCAATTGCTGAAATCTTGGTTCAGGGTGGATCAATTTGACTGAAATTTTCAGCAAATTCCCTTTACATTATCTAGTTTTTCACTATTAAAGAGAGAACTGCCCGCTCACTATCTAATTTCCCATAATGTATCTGTAATTAAATTTATGAAAGTCATCTGTAAATTAAACTTGAGCCTATTATTATTATTTAATATTATTATTTTGTAGTCTGGAGCATTAATGGCTATATTAGGAGCAATATGTTATAGTTATCCTGATTCCAGACTTAGTATAGCATTTGTTGGTGATATAATACCTCATTCTTTCTCAGCCGATAGTGTAAGTACATCTAACTGTTCATTCCAGGTGGGGGGAGGGGGGCGAATGGTTTAACCTGTGCGTGTTAGATCACCTGGTCTGTCACTGAGTTAAATGCCAGTGTTTCGATTCTCCGCTTGTACATGACAAGGATCAGGATTGCCTGTCCAACCTTGAGGGTTTTCTCCAGTTTCATTCAGTTTCCTCCCACAGCAAATTATAACCCCTTGAAATAAATCGGCGTCATAATTTGCCTATTGTGTCATTCAGCCCAATTTCTATTCAATTGAATGATATTCGGACGAATTATATTCGCCTTGTGAGTCCGCTAAGCCAAAGCATTCACCCTATTATAGAATTCATTAGCCAATCACCAGAAGATATGGTCGCCGCCATGTTTAATCATGTGACAAGGAAGGTGATGCAATCAACTGTTGAATTGAGTGAAGGATTCTCCTGGTGTGTCCACCTATTCAGTGGAATAAAATTCGGAGCCAATTGATTTGGCTAATGTGTCCACCACTTTCGTCCAGAAACTCATTATTAGATTGTGTGGAAAATGTGAGGTCCATATTTTTATCCGAGGTTCTTCGGATTAAACGTTTGCTCACTAACCAGAGGATATCCAAGATTGAATTCTAGTGTTGGTCAGGATTTTCTAGGTTGTTTCTCCCTTGTCAGTGGTGAAGGAACCCATGACCGTTTGAATTCAGCGTGGAGTAGGCTGAAATGTAGATTATAATCCTTGAGTGGCATTTAGTGATTGAGCACATTAAAAAACACAACACAATTTATATGGAAAACAATCACTGGTTTTTAAACATATAGCATAATTTGTACTTGATAACGATAAGAGAATACTTGTCGAAACGTCGAGCTATATGTGTATAAACCAGTGATTGTTTTCCATATAAATTGTGTTGTGTTTTTTTTTTTAAATGTAGATGTCTGGACAATATTTTCCTCATAGCACGATGCATGCCATATGCCCATCTTCATTAGCTACATTTTACCAAAAAAATTGAAATTTTCCATATTTTTAGGGGATGAAAGGAATTATCTTATTAGATTTAGTAGGACTTGTTATGGGATGGAAACTATTTGATCATGCAGCACATTTAGGAGGCATATTCTTTGGAATGTAAGTACAAGTAGATCAACTAGCTATGGTCATATTAGGAACTCTGGTGGTTCAGTCAGTGAGATGCTGAAATACTAACCAGGTGTCGACAGAGGAAGTTCATTGGGATTTTTTCTGTCGTGGTTCCCCCCTGTCAGTTGTGTAGGACGGAGGGCCTTGCAAGGGACAATGTATAGTTATTTAGATGGGATGAAAAAGCAAGGTCCTGTGTACACATTGGCTCTAACACTGCTGTCCAAGCAAAATTTCCCAAAAGCACACTGCATGACCTTTGTCTGTCATCATTTACCCAGTCTGTGTAAAAACTAAGATGTTAAACACATTTTCATTTCCTGTCTATATTGCTATTCTGTTTCATAAATTTACAGACCACCTATCAATTTCAGTGTCTAGTGACCGTCCATGGGATCAGAAATTAGCAAAAGTTACATGAAACATAATGTTGGCATCATCACATCTGGCATTGAGTCAAGTGGAGTGGTTTCGATTCCCCTCTTGTATGTGACGAGGATTAGGGGTCGTATATGTTTTCTCCAGATCCTCCAGTTTTCACCCACGGCTAATGACCTCTATGCCAACAACGTGAGCTGAACTACCTGTTAGTCCCAAAATGACCTAGTTGATGTTGAGTGGATGTTAACCCATTCTTATTGGTATGAAATGTTTGTCTATTTTTCAGCTGGTACATGCATTATGGAAGAGAATTAATATGGGGTAAAAGGCAACAGGTCATGAAATTCTGGCATGATATTAGAGGAAACCCATGATTAAAACCAAACTTAGACACTGATTATCTTTAAGTACATTTTTAGATTCAACAACAAGTGCTATACCCTCAACCTGGAATTCATTAGAGATAAACATTATGGGTTATCGTCTCCCCTGACTTTCTGGAAATTACTTTAAAGATACATTATGGGTGACTGGATAACGAGTTAGCAGTTCGCACTATAATATTTAAAAACTAGATAATAATGTAAAGGCAATTTGTTGAACATTTAAGTCAAATTTATCCACTATGAACTGAGAATTAAGCGATTAAAATTTCTATTACTAAAGTCTGTACAAGAAAAATCATAGCCTCGATTATCCATTTAATCATTAAATCGTGAAGAAAAATTATGCAGTAAATCGGATCATAATCCACTAAAGAAGCAGGCTAGCAATGCCATAGACAGTTTATTATTGTCTGCATAAGTTAATTCATGTCTAATTAATAATTTAGATAACATTTCAGGCCCTTGCATAATGTATGTTTAATAATAATAGAAATTCCCTTAAAGTATGCTACAGGGTTCATATTAAATATAACGTTTATATAGGTATGTTTTGTATAGTCTGGAATTCAAAAACTCAATAGAAGGAACACTTTTGATGAATTCTTGAAGATTGTCCATTTTGGTGGAGCTTGAAAAATAAAAGCTCTTGGGCCAAATGTTTTTTACTTTGGTTCCTATTGATTCTCACAACCATCCCCCCTGCGTAATACCATCTGTTAAGGTATGCGATAAGGAGTACAGTGGCTCTCTACAGGATTTCTATTTAATTTACCTACTGCTTCACCATATAAGACATAAAAAAGTGGAATATGTATGCCAGATGTCAACCCACTGTATAATATTAAACCCGGATTCATCTTTTTTTAGTTTAGAATTGGGTTTAAATTCGCAAGACTATTGTGAAAAGTATGAATTTCATAAACTATTTAAAATAATGGTTTTTCATTTGATAGTCATTTATTAGCTAGATAAATAATAAAAAAAATGATTTAAGATGCTTCTAATTGTATTGATTTTCTTTTGTGTAAAAAGTTAATTGATTAATTGTTTAGGGTTCGGATTCATTCTTTGCAAACAATCATGTACCATATATGTAATATCTTTTTTTAGATTGAATAAAATATTTATCTATAATTGTTCCTTTACCATTTTCTACTAAATATATTTGTTGATATATGTCACATAACTACTCTCTAAGAGAGCGAAGGTTGTGACCTAAACCTTACTTTATATTTCTGAAACAGAGACATGGGCTTTGAAATAAGTTTCATGGTCACCAAAGCTATAAAACACCCTATTATACCTATATAATAGACTCTAGAATGTATCTGCTGATTTCAGTTACTTAGGTTTGTTTATTTGAAGGTGCTGTACAGGACAAAATGACAAATTCAACCCATCGGTATGTGTTATAAATATACCCATCCAGATTTATCATAGTCTCTGTCACCCAGAACGTGCTAGTCTTCAATGTACGGAGGGGCCTGGGACGGTTGTCAATTTGACCAAAGGTCCGTTGCCCATGAGTAACTGGGAGTTCGGTTTTTAATGTGGTTCATTATCCATTATCTTTGGCCAAGTGGCGCCCCTTCCTGCAATAAATTCCATAATTCTTGCATTAATAATGAATCGTGATGACGAATTAGGATTCATGTAAAAAACATAGTATATGGCCCATGAAGATATAAATTTAACAATGAAAAAAAAAATGAAAGTGTTGGATAAAGAAGGGAAATGTTGTTTTTTTTGATGTGCGTCAAACTGGTTTTATTGCAGGCCGTTATATTGGAGAAAACACCAGATTTTATACGATATTATGCCTGATAAAACTGTAAACAAAGAGTGTCATGATCCTTTTTGTCGATGTTATAAAAGCTTTCGCTACTATATCCTGGAAATTTATGAAAAAGGTATTGAACTATTTCAATTTTGGAAAAATCTTCGAAAATGGATCAATATTATACTAGATGATGTGAGGCTCTGTGTGTGCCAAAACAATTTTTTGGTCTTTCATTAGTATATCAAGAGGGTGTAAGCAAGGTGATCCAATATCTCCATATCCGTTTTCTCTGTGTGCTGAAGTAATGGGTATAATGTTTAGAAATAATACCCTCATAACAGGGGTTAGAATAAAAGATACCGAATATAAATTCTCACAAATTTTACGTTTTTGGGTCAAAGAGATTCCTAACAGTAATGGGGAAAATTACAGTAGTGAAAAGAATGCTAATACCAAAACCGGTATATCTCTTAAGTACTCCAAGCCCGGAAGTTATTCAGGAAATTGAGACCATGTTTTTAAATTATATCTGGAATGGCAAGACAAATAGAATCTCGAGAACATTAATAGTACAGGAGTGTGAAAACGGAGGAGCATGAAAACGGTGGATTATGCAAACTGTTTCATAAAAAGTCTTAACTTGTCATGGATAAAAAAAAATCCATACAGAAAACTCAAACTGGACAAAACTTATAAAAGATATCATGCCTACAAGCATAGAGAAAATGACATCGTCCAGAGATAAACTTGTAAAAAAACTATAAAAAAACCTAATAAATGAAACCAATAATCAAATATTTTCCAAGCTCTCTATGAATTTATCCATGCTAGCCAGAAAACGCTGAATTCTAAAGACATCATTAATGAACCCGTGTGGCATAATAAAAAAATTACAATTTCCCGAAATCCTATCTACCACAAAGAGTTCTATTGAAAAGGAATAAAATTTATCTATGATTTCTTAGACGAGGAAGGGAATTTTTTCAATCTTCCTTTTACCACATTTTTAAGAATTATAAAGTCTATCAAACCATTTCTCGGAAACCATCAGTATATTGGTTACTGTCGATTCTACCATGGCAGCCCAAAGACATCCAAACTATCATGGGTAAAAAAGTTATTTCGAAAAATTCTTTTCAAGTGTTTGTTGCTCTTCTAAATAAAAAATCAAAAAGCGAAAACAAATGGGAAACAACCATATATGATTAGAATATAGGTGATTTGTGGCAAAGTATCAAATCTTTATCTTCTAATTTAAAAAACTAAAGACACTGAACTTGAAATCTTAACGAAGGTAAAAATCCAAATTTTATTAGATACTTCAATCAAATTACTAAAATTTGGATTGTATCTTAGTTAAAATTTCATGAAGCAGGCCCCTGGTTACAATATATGAGCACTAATCAATATCTAAAAAATAGGTATACTATAGAAATATTATGTAGAAACCATATATTTGTCGTGTGTGGACAAATTGAAAAGTTATGGAAACATTTTCTTAATTGGTTTAGTTCGATCCATGAATTCCGACCTAACCTTGTGTCCAGTCCCCAGTGGATATAATATTCGGAAAATTAAAACCATATAATATGCAAATTAATATACTTTTGTTAATCACAAAAAACTTCATTTATAGACATAAACTATTTAACCAAATAGATATCCTAAAACTTGAAAAATACAAATACAAAATGAATTTGAATTATGAAAAACATATTTAGACAAATGGGGTGTATATGAAGCTTTTATGTGTTTGCTGAATGATCGCAGATTGTAAATCAGCGGAGTGTGGAAGAGATATACATTGATAGTATCATACTACGTGTCTTCCTGTCTTTGTTTTACATGTATCTATGTCGGGGGAAAGCTTACATATAGATCTCCTCAGCTCCCAGTCTCAAAATCTAAGTTCAGATATTTATTTTAGAAAGATATGTAACCGTTTTAATGCACGTTAAAGTACTTATATTGTTATGAACATGCATAGGGGAGTCAAAGTGATTCCGTGAGTAAGACGTGGACTCGCTAACCTGCAGGTTTACCACTTATGTTCCAAACTTAGTCCAAAACCATGATAATAGAGGGCGCTTGTGACACTAAAATTCAAATTTCTCGGTTTAAGTCTGCATGGATTTCCGTCAAATTTTACTCTAAAAATGCTAAATGAAAGTTCAAGAGACCTACTGGTCACTTTTTGGCTATAAACCATGGTTTACCTGGTATCCATTGAAACGCCAAAAAATGATGATGGGTAATGTAGGCAGTGTGGTTTCTAATGGTACCTGGAGATAGCTGCGTCTAAGATCAAGCTTAGAGAAAATTGATGAACCATGGAAATCAGACATCAGTTCGTCCAGTGTTGAAAGTGGGTTGATGTAGATGAACAAAGAGCCTTAAGTCACCAGTTTTTCTGCGCACAATGACTAGATTGGATATCCATGGCGAAGAGTCTATGCATTCAATGATATGCTTATGTCTGGGAAACTTGATACCGAACTGTGAGAAATGAAATGAAATGAAATGGGGTTTAACGTCCTATTATACTCTTTTGCACCTAACCTGGGCTAATGGAAGAAGGGCATACGCCATACAGTGTGCTATGAGGGAAATTTTGCTCGGGCAGCGGCACTACGGCCTACTCTTATATCGAATTCCAACTGCCAAGGGATCTTTTACATACACTCCAATTTGCACACGGAACGTCGGTTTTTCGTCCCATCCGAACGACTAGGCAGCTGTCCTTGTCAGGCCCTCCTTCTGCATCACTGACAAGGGAGAATCACGCCGGAAAATCGAGATGAACTTTCTCAGCCAATGCAGGGATCGAACACCCGACCTCCAGGCTAGCAAACCAGCGCCTTATCCACTTAGCCACCGTGACCCCCTCCGAACTGTGAGAGGTAACCTTCGCAGTGTTTGTGAAACGGGTGCAATGTTTGGATTCACCCTTGGATTGTGAACAAATGGAGTGACTTTACCGATACCGGAAACTAGACCGCGAAAATCCTTCAACATACGGATTGTGTTAACATCTGAGCATGGTTGAGATTGTCTTCTGGCCATAAGGAAACAATTTCAATTGTTGGGATAAGACTTCCATTGTATTAAAGCTTTTGTATAGCTAGTAGATTTTAAAGGAATTAATACGTTTAAGAGTTTTTGTCATATGTAAATTCATTCAGAATTGATACGTTGACACCCAAATCCATCACTAATTCTACATCGACAGCTTTTATATATGTTGACAGTACAGTTCTTGAAACTATTATCTGCTGAAGTTGAATCTATATTGTTGTAAATAAATACATCTGTAGGACACTGTGAATTGGGACGTGGAAATGGCAGTTGAACTTGTCTGACATCGTTTTCTTGCCGGAGCTGCGACACATTTTCCCACAATGACCCCTACTGTTACGTTTTGGCTATAATAAACCTGATCATATATCTGTCAAAATGTTAAGCGCTATTTATCGTATTGTGAGACATCCCCTATGTTAGTTATTTATTGTCTTGTAGTTTTGAGATTTCCCCCTTTACTTTATTTGTGAGTTATCTCCTCTTAGAAAATGAAATCCGCGCCCGATGTCTGTAACTTTTCAACGTTAATTCAAAGAAACAGGCCGTGGTCGTCAACAATTCGGTAATTATACACGCAAACATGTCATAAGCACTTCTTAAACAATAATCTAGCAGTATGTCATTTGTATACACATTGTCAGAAATCGCATCTTAATTATTGTCACCGCATGGTTTGTCATTTGTGTCTTGGTTGGATGGATTCGGACCATACATTGTTTTATTTACAGCACGTGCAGATTTAAATAGAGAGTAGACGTTTCGAGTGTTTTATGTTATATTTGTTCTTGAATTTGTAATCAAGCACGGATCTGAGCAACGATAAACATTTGTGAAACATAGAAAGACTTATTTTGTCAGTTTAGTCTTAGATCTTAATTACTCAATCGAGTCAATCCTTTATTTTGAATTTTCCTGTATTTTTCATTCACTCTTGCTGGCTTGGCAGCTCTAGAAAATAAATGTCTTATTCTAAGTACTAGATGTTTAGTGTCCAGCTACCTGTTGTGTAAATTATTCATTCATTTTCAAATCATGTAGTTGAATTTTTTAAATTAGGTTAGGTGTGTTAAGATGAAATTTGTATCATCAATTAATTTACATATTGTAAAATAATACAATTTGTTGACCAGAATAAAGATTGGGACATATTTACAACAAGAGTGTTATTGGGGCCATAGTCATCGTTATGTTATCGTTATCATTTAAATTAAAGAGATTATACTTCAGATTACTTCATTTCACGAAACTAGTTTTTGATGAGTTGAAAGAACAGAGTCAGAATTAAATTGACGAATATTGACCTTGAGCCCAGAAACTATACACCTACGTTAAAACGGCAATTTCATATTTTTTAGTTATATACTATATTTTTAAAATATATTAAAGTGCACATAAAATAGCCCTGAGCAGTTCATGGTTATTTTATCCACTTTACGGCAAATTCACATCAATCTGACTAAAATTAATTCAGCTATCTTCACTCAGTCAAAGTCGTGAAAATAGACCTCCCGTAAAAACGACTTTGCGAATTATCGAAAACAATCTTAATCCCCTCAGACGCCAGTGACGTCACAGTGACCGAATGCATATTCAGAATGTTTATTTAATGTTAATTTGCCGTAAAGTGGATAAAATAACCATGGACTAGACATATTGTAAAAAATTTTAGGGCCATTTTATGTCCATACATATTCTTCATCTGGTGTATTAATAAATGGGACATTTTATACCAATTTTTGGTGTTTTTAATGTGTTTCTACTTTTTTAATTATGTCTATGCCGGTCATTTTTTAATTTGTAAGTAGGAGGGTTGCTAGTTGTGGGTAACATTCAACTTTGGTCCTAGTCCCTGCCAAGAATGAACTATAGCCTCTCAAACTTTGGTTTTCGCTAAATTCAATTTTCAGAGCGAGTTGAGTATCTGGCCAGTACCAAGATATCATTGGCAGTAGAAACTTAAAACTGTGTGTGTAAGAGGAGCCGGGGTGGTTCTGCTAATGCCAAAAATTTCATCTGTCCAAATCAATTATTGTTCGAATTACAGATCATACAAATTTAGTTCCAAATTAGAGCATTATTGAGTATTTTTCTATTAAAAAAATATTTTTCCAATTTGCCAGGCTGGTATCAACTGAATCAACCTAATATTTCGTAGAAATGTATCTGGGTACTAACCCATCTGACAGAAAAATTTGGTCCAAATCCCCAACGCAAGGTTTATCACTCTCTTTGTGGTGCTCTCGCAGACACGCTCTTCACTATTCAGCGTCCAGAGACCTTTTCCCCCAGAGTTACCCCGCCCTTTCCCCGCAAACTCTGTAGACAGTTTTTATAAGCCCACATGTAAATGTGGTCGTATATTGCCGTCGTCCCAACCATAACCCTAACCCTCGCCCCAATCCATCCATCTCTCGACTCGTCCGTCGGCCACAATTCGTTGTGAAAATTCTACAGACTTCATTTATCAGCTAATTGTTTTGAAATTAATACATGCTGTTTAGATCAGTGGTATGAAGGATCCTATTTAATTTAGATATAATTTCCCATTTCTTCTGGAGTTATGGCCCTTGTCATTTTTTTGAACGTTGTGAACGCTATAACGACAATAGTTTACATGTACATCTGATCCGTATGAAATTTATACACGTCATTTACATTAGTGAAAGGGAGTATACAATAGAATTTCAGCAACTGGGCAATTCCACGCTAAAGTATACAATTAGGTGAAAAATTTAATTAGTTGATAAGTGGACAAAAATAGTGTTTTATGGTGAGAAATAATCTATATTTTGAAGACAAACTCAAATTTTGTCGGAAATTGTTCCCAATTTTTTTTTTATTTTGTCTTTTGTCGAGGTGTACGTTGTAAATGTTGAATTTATAATTTTTAGGTATTTTCTTCCTTTGTGTTTGTTGGATAATTCTAAGTCATAATGTATGATTTGGCATTAGTTATCTGACAATGTATATAAACATGATATTTATACATTAGAATATGAAAATAACATATTTTTGTGAAAGTAACCAACATTGAAAAATATCGCTATGGGAATGTACGTCCGTTACCAAATATTCACATTTTTTTCTCTCTCATTCATATTTATGAATGGAATTGTTTAAAATTTCATATCTAAAGCTAAAGTAACCCATTCTTATTATAATGACCAAAAAAAGAAAAGATTTGCCAAAATTCTCAGAATAATTGTCGTTTTCGTACATGTACGTCCGTTACTTTTTACAATATTTCATGTTATCAAATATTTACATTTTAGCTCTTTCATTCATATTTATTTATGGAAATGTTCAAAAACTCATATCTATAGCTAACATCACCCATTCTTGATATTATGACTGTAGAAAGAAAACATTTTGACCAAATTCTCTGAATCATTTGGGGTTTCATAGATGTATGCACGTCCGTTCATAAAATTTTAGGGTAAAAATGTACGTCCGTTACCAAAATTTTAAGGTCGCAATATTTTATGTAAGGAGTGATGTTTTTAAGAAGGTAACTGCTCCATTAATTCAAATGAGTTAATAATTAGTATTATCTATCAGTCCCATTACCTGAAAGTTTACATATCTCATGTAATGGGTTAGCAATTTGCACTCGTACGTCCGTTACCAGAAAATATGTACGTCCGTTACCACAATAATTTCTAATTTACTGGATTACAAGAATCCAAATGTGAGAAGTGATCATACAAATCACATCTAGTATTAGTGCCCTTTCTTACAGGGATAAAAACTGTTGAATTCCACAGGACAATTCACAGAGTTTTGCAACTATGTTCATACAGGTAAATCATGGTGTTCATTTCTGTACGTCCGTTACCTATACTTTGAGGAGCCAATATTTATTTCCGGTGTTCAGGAATAAATAAAATCATATGTCATTTAATACTTGAAATATATGTCTTTAATACTATATAAAACCCAAACAATTAATTATTCATGGTTAGATAATATTGGAAGTATTCAAAATATGGCGAGTGCAAAATGTACGTCCGTTACCGTGGAATTGCCCAACTTCCTTTTATTACGTCGCTCTAATAACAAATGTCGTCATCCAATCTGTATGAATTTATCGATATCAATTAAAGTAGTGAAACAAAGAAACCTGATGAATTTAAGCAATTTCCGTTTATAACGTCCAAAATGATTGCCTTTGTGTCACTTTGATGAAACTTTTGAATTAGTGAAACGAAGAAGCATATTAAAGGTCAGTCATTTCTATTAGGTGTCATTTAGATTAGTGAAACCACAAAGACGATTGAACTTCCGCTATTTCCGTTAATTACTTGTGGCCCTTCCTTGTTTCACTTCGTTGGACCTTGTGAAGCTCGAATGACAATAGTATCATCCGATGGGTATGAAATTTGTATGTATTGGGTAAATTATTAAAACAAAAAAGCCTGTAGCATTTCAACAATTTATGTAAATTACTTCCAAACAGAGCCCTCAAAAACGAAAACTATAATCTATTCAGTATCAAATTCTCGACCGCGCGGACGAATTAGCTGCTAAGATGTTTCAATATCTGGCAACTATCTCTTACATGCTGTTGACATTTTGTGTGAAGTTTTTGGGCTATGTGAGGACAAACCGTATTCAGCAATATATGTGACTATCCGTTTTGAACTTATCTCCTGAATTTTTTTGAGAAACATTAGAACTGTAAATAAATCGACCTTATTGCTTTTCAAAATGTGCATAAGACATTGACATTAGAAAGGATAAATGACACGTGTATAATATTTTATGTATCTTCGGGTACAATAATATATTGATTGACTTTCGGGACATTCAATTTCCCTGGAACCCCATGGGTGATGAAATTAGTTATTATGTATTTTTGTATACCATCACTTATTTATATTATATTTTGTCTCTTCCATTAGAAGACATATTGACTGGATCTTTAAAAATGTCAGTGCTGTTACTATTGCTGCTGTTATTGAACATCACCTCCATAGCACCTACTAGTAAGTTCTATGTTTTTGTTTCGTGGTTTTTTTTATGAAATTTACAATCATATAGGACGACATGCATTTGACGGAATTTTCTACCTTTGGACCTCCAATAGTTGGTTGCAATTGTTGTTGGATGTACATAAAATTCAACATATAAGTTAAAGACCACACAATCATGGATGAGTTCTATTTTGGCCCTGTCCTTCATTCAAAATGTGTGAACATTTTTTGGCTTTTCTGGTATGAAGAATTTAGAAGATGAGGTCCATTTGCCCAGACATTTTGATAATAGCGTAATGTTATGTTATTTTACAGGTTTACATTGTGATGAGGAAGAACAGAACATTATCGCAGAAATTGATATCTCTTTGTCTCTACCATCATCTCTATGTGATAATATTGAGTGTAAGCACGGGGGTACTTGCTTACAAGGATCCTGCCTTTGTCCAGCTAAAACGACCGGCAAGTTTTGTGAGGGTAAGTAAGTGCTGAAATTGAATAAATTTTATCAAATAATTCCAGTATTACGTTCAATTAATGGTTAAAGATTTAACAACATTTATCGGCTAGTTACGGGCTTTCGCATAATGGTACCGTAACTTAATAGATTATGGCCCTTGATTGTACGAAAAGTCATTGTGATACCATAGATGGCATATTTAATATGTGCCATCGTCAAGGTATGTTGTTTATTTTTACAATATCATTTTAATTTGACAATATCCAGTTGAGCTACAATCCTTATATTCATCAAATGAATGATGATACTTGTATATACTAATTTAATATCTCTGTAACAACCCATAGCCATATTCATGTTTTAGCCTAGGAGAGACAAACAATAAATATATCAGACACTTTATTCTAATAGGGTCCAGCAATCTACAAGTTCAAATATTTCTGGTGAACAATGTGGTGAAGGATTCTGTGTCGGTCGTGACAAATGTTTAAACAACACGTGCAAGAGTAAGTATAATATAGATATGTTATTCATAACGTTTATTTCTATTATTAATGCTGTTCTTCTTGACTTAGCACGATATTCCATAATACCTTAACAAGAGGAATATCTGGTAACACTATCCTATGTTTGATGATTTGTTAGATTTTTATACTTAGTCAACCTGATCATACTCTTTTATATCATGAGAGATACACTTAAACACAATTATATATTGACATTGTAAATTATATTTATTATAGAAGTAGATGTCTGTGATGAGCTGAATGATGGCACTGTTTGCACGGTATTTATTGGTGGCACTTGTTCAGATGGTTTTTGTCTTGGTAAATATGATATATATTCTAGACAGTCATTTATACAAACCTGATATTCAGCATGTAATATCAATAATAAACATTATATAACATTATATAAGAACAACGGTTTGTAATCTGAGTATTGGCCAATAATCCCAATTATTTTCACCTGACCTAGATTTAGATAGAGTTTGGTTGGGTGGCCAAGTGATCTAGTGACATGCTATAGATTATAAGATCAGCTATCCATGCAAGTGGTTATTGCTTCCACTTCTGCATCTGTTGATAGATAGTTATTATGTACTTTTATGGTACCATGTAGTGAAGACAGTGATTATTGATAAATAGTTAGATGTTGTCTTGTGTAATGACATATTACTTATTGTTACAGAAGCATGTAGTGAAGACAGTGATTGTGGCCCATGTATTGATGGAATCTGTGCAGGTAAATAATCACTATTCTATTTATAATCACTTATCAATATCACGTCGTCATCATCTATTTCAATCCGTTAAAATAATTAATTTACTTGTTTAATTTTTATGTTGTAAAACTTACATGTTATTTTCCCCACGAATCATATTTTCTAATATAAATTTATTTTCAGACTTGTTTATTCATAATATATAAACAATGCTTTGCATTTTTCAGGGCCTAAATGTGGAGAATCATTTTGTGAGCCGTAAGTAAACAAGCTTATGTTATGCTATACCCACTTCAACTATTAGTAGATTCAATAAAATAAATTGGGATTTAACCACGGATATATGAATTTTAATATAAACATACATTATGCAAGATCAAAATCTGCCTATTGTAGCTCTTTCTGTAGGCCCGAAATGTTATAAAAACTGTTAATTACACATTAATTAACTTATCCAGACCATATATAACTCTCGATGTCGAGGCTAGCATGAGATTTTGGTTGAATTGTAGTTCAATTTTCTGCAATATTTTCCTTCGTGATTTAACGATTAGATGGATAACTGAGACTACTAGTTTTGTCTTGCCGACTTGAGTAATGATGACTGAGACTAAGCGGACCTTTCATTCCCTTAGTTCTAAGTTCATAGTGGAAAAATTTGACTGAAATTTTCAGCAAATTGCCTTTACATCACCTGCCAACTCGTTATCTAATCTCCCATAATGTATCTATAATACATAGTATATTCAGACAATATTGACTTGTTTATCGATAATATTTAAACCATGTTTTGTATTTTTCAGAGGCTAAATGTTGAAAACCATATTGTTTAGTTTTAACCAAACTAGTTTATGTCAGAGAGCAATTATTATTTGATTCAATAAAATCAAATCTAATATCTAACCACTGATTAATATAATAAACTGTATTGTAATATTTAACCACTTCTTTAAAATAAATGAATGTTAATTAGTTCTTTCTTTATAAATTATAATTCTAGGCCAACAATAGATTCATCTAAACCAAAAACTACAACATATTCATCTGTATTTCATCATAAAATCCTGTTAAACCAAGATTTTAAAATGTAACCCAGATTGGAAAATAAATAGTTTGTTCTTTCTTTGTTGTTTATCCATGTTATCCTCCATATTTTGCTAACCTTAATTCGGCGATGAGTAGACCGAAAAGACGTTGCCCGGGCAAAATTTAAACCACTGTACTTTGCTATATAGCGATTCATGCAGAACAGTTTAAAACCCTATCCAGCCTTATGTAGCTGCTATATGAAAATACGGTAAAATACCGCTATTCCCCACCCATTTTCTCAGGCTGTTTTAGAACCCTTATCGTCTATTTGTCACCACAATTTTTTATTTTCCACCAAAAGGAATCCTTTCTCACTATATTTGACACAAATTTATAATATACTATTCAAAAAAAGTAGGGGATATTTGATTTTTAAGTGTTATTAAAGTCACCTAATGAAACTGACGAAGAAACAAATGACAAAATGAAATGAAGTTCACATTCATCGATTTATTCCAAATGATCGTTAGACTAAGTAAGGCACAGACTGACCATTATAAGGGTAAAATGATACCCGGGGTCAAACAGCAAAGTTACCACAGCATCACAACAAAGTCAGTAACGGGTAAATCCTCCTCTGTTTGCCAAACAAGCATTGATCCGACGCGGCATACTCCTAATGAGACGTCTAAGGTCATTTTGCTCCAGATTGTCCCATTCCTGTTGCAACGCAGCAGCAAGTTCTTGGACATTGGCAGGACGTTGTTGACGTTGACGTAACCTCTGTCCAAGCATGTCCCAGACATGCTCGATGGGGGAGAGGTCGGGACTCAGTGCTGGCCAAGGTAATGTGGTGATGTTCTGTTGTTGGAGGTAACCTGTAACAATCCTGGCCCTGTGACATCTTGCGTTGTCATCCTGGAAGATGAAACGGCGGCCATGACGTCGTGCGAACGGCACAACATGGACTGCCAAGATGTTGTCCCGGTAGTACTGGCCTGTAACACGCCCTGCAACAACATGTAAAGCCGTTCTTCCAGCAACAGTGATGCCTCCCCACACCATAACAGAACCACCCCCAAATCGATCATGTCTGATGACGTTAACGTCTTGGAAGCGCTCGTTTCGATGACGCCACACCCTCCTACGTCTGTCCAAAAAATCAACAGTGAACCTTGACTCATCTGAAAACATCACATTGCTCCAGCGTCGATTATCCGAGTGTTGACGATCCCTACACCAACGACGTCTTGCCTGAATGTGATGATCTCTCAAACAAGGGATCACGCGAGGACGTCGGGCGCCAAGGTGACCCCTATGCAGTCGATTCCAAATCGTCTGGCCACTCACTCTCACACCAGTGTCTGTTTGAAGACGAGCGCTGATCTGATTTGCTGTGATGACACGATTTCTCAAGGCCAAGGTACGGATAAATCGATCCTGGGCTTGAGTTGTCGCCCTTGGTCGACCTGAGCGTGGTCTGTCCTGTACAGATTGTGTATCACGGTATCTGGACCATAGCCTGCTTATGACAGACTGAGAAACATTCATCGTCCGCGCCACAACCGCCTGTGTTGTGCCGATCTGTAGCATGCCAAGGGCACGTAACCTTTCATTTTGGGTAAGCCGACGCATATCAAAATTTGTTTTCTGGTCACTAAAACAATTAAACTGATGTTTCCACCCTGGAATTCAATGCCACAATGACTGTAACATTCAAAGTCAGAGTCGTGCAAATCTTGGGTTGGACCCCCATGATGATCCCAAGCATCACCTGCATTCCATGCGGTAGCTATTGGTGCGTTTGGGCGTCACATGTAACTGGAAATGTTTCTTCTGTTAGGTTCTATAGTGACTTTTTTTGTAGTCATTTGCATATTTTAGTATAATGCCCCCAAAATCAAATAACCCCTACTTTTTTTGAATAGTATAATTCAACTCCATTTTAAAGTAGAATTTAGCAATGAAATGAACATGCGGTTTGCGCATGTCCGGGTCTCGTAATGGCTCTTCAGTTTAAACGTATTTGGAGTATGTTTTTAATCGCAGAATTCTACTTGGAAATAGTGTTGAATCTTTATAAATGTGTGTCAGCTGTGGCAAGAAATGATTCCTTTGGCGAATAAAGTAGAATCAAGGTGAAAAATAGTAGGTAAGGATTCCAAAATAGTCTTTGAACAGAGGTGGGGAAGAACGGTGTTTTCATACTGCAGCTATAGAAGGTCGGATAGGAACTGTCAGTGAATATCGTCTGCTCAAGGACAGTTCCAAAAGGAACTACGCTACGGCCTACTCTTATATCGAATTATAAGTGCCAAGGGATATTTTACGTGCAAGCCAATGTGTACACGGGACCTCGGTTTTCTATTCCATCCGAACGACTAGACAGCTGTCCTTGTCAGGCTCTCCGTCCTGCATCACTGACCAAGGGGGGCGGGGGTGAGAACCACACAGGGAAATCTCGGCCAATGCAGGGATTGAACACCAGACCTCCAGGCTAGTGAGCCAGCGTCTTACCCACTTAGCCAAGTTATTCCCCTGAAAAGTTCTAAACCTGTGTCTATGAAAGATCTGTACAAAGTCAACGGTTTCTGGGTGTCGGTCAGGAAAAAATTTTCTACATACACTCAAAAAAAAAAGGAGTCGTCCACAGCTGACATGTCATGACATCATCAGTACAAGGAAACGGAGGGAAGTCTGACGGGACTGTCGATGAATGCTCGGAAGGAAAGGGTATTATAAATTTATAGGGATCAGACCACCTTGGCTAATCACCTTAAGGGCTAGTCTATATCATCCAGACAATTATTCTACGAATATTATTCTGGATGGGTTGTCAATATATGGCTAGATTATTCAGTCGCCACGTTATTGGAATGTTTACTTTTTTCCAGTTGGAGAGCATAAAAAGACAGATAAATAGGGGCGCCGTGAAAAACGCTGACCTGTAGAGTGTTTACAAGTACTGCAGATGGACCCACGAACGGAAGGGGTGACGACAATATACTCTCATATGAAATGTAGGCAGCGTATAAAAGTATACTTCAAAAAAAATGGGCAATTATCTTATATATATTCTGTAAATGTACACGTGAAGTTGGACTTTATACTACAATAATCATATACACCTAGACCTACGATGCAATGTATCTGCCGTACCACTCCTTGTCAATGCAGACGGTTAAACTTTTAATATACCAGTAATTATCTAGCAGCATTAAACTAGATAGCATAATAAACTATAACACATACTTATGCACGAACAACAATTACGTATTTTATCAATCTAATTAAAATATAGATCTATATTTCGTTTCGTTTTTTATACTTTCGATCTCCTACGTAAAGATAAGTAAAACG
Organism: Patella ulyssiponensis; assembly: GCA_963678685.1. NCBI lineage: Eukaryota > Metazoa > Mollusca > Gastropoda > Patellidae > Patella > Patella ulyssiponensis. The sequence goes on along the minus strand of OY783227.1, from coordinate 78,863,231 downwards.
AATTCAATTTCTTGAAAACATTGAGATTGTTGTTCCATAAGTATGTATTATAGTATATAGGCATGTGTTGCTGGAATCGAAAGTAGACAATTATAGATAAACTACAAAAGATTTTAATAGCTAATCATTGACAATACAATACCACATATTTCCTGTACATTATGCCACATTGTACCAAAAACAATTTGATCTAGGTCCACTGTATAAAAATAATATAACGTGAAATAACTATGCATGGTGATTTCCCGCTTCATCGTCGCCATTCAGCAGGACCATTTCTTCCGGTTTCAGTGGTTTCTCAATTTTAAGTTCCAGTCCATCCAGCGACTTCTCTGACTTTTCAACCTGAATAATATTACATAAAACTGAAGAGAGAGAGAGGGGGGGGGGTAACGTCCACTCGACGCGTAGGGATCTCTAGCGGTGGAGCAAACCGGAGAAAACCCACGAGGTTGGACAGGCGACCCTACTCCTTGTCACGTACAACCGATGAATCGAAACCACGCCAGTTGACTCAATGACAGACCTTATACATCGCTCACGTGCTAACCATTCGGCCATCCAACCACTCACTAATGCGAACAATCGTATTATGTGCACCCAGGTGAAACAATTAACAAAAATAAGATTATCAGAGGATGGTATACACCCGTTCAATCACAAAAGTCAATAACTTTTCACTAGATAGACCGTATAGGTTTCCAAAGTAGGGCCAATAACTCTGTATATAACCACGAATATCTGCCGATAGTTTAATCAAGTGATCCCGAAAGTCACATGGAACACGGTTAAACGTTTCAGCGATCAATTAGAGGCTAATGCGGGTATTACTAATCCCCTGGTGTGAATGCTACATTAAGTATAATGCACCATCGACGCGTAACTGAAAGCAAATACATCGTGACGACTATAATAGTGCATGGAGTTTACTAGTTCAGCTCTGAACGTAGGTCTCATTACAATCGCTCTGTAATAGACCTACGTTCAGAGCTGAACCAGGAATTTACCAGAGGAGCGGGTTAAGTTGACTGACAAAAAAGTACAAGGTGTTCCTCAAAGAGTAGGCAATTGATCTCACACGAGGACATAACACACACCTGTACTGCCACCTAAGTGAGAGGGACGCAATGACGAGCTCTGCGTCGTGGATTTGTGTTTTGCGCCCCTTGAAATTTTGTGTTTTCAGCATAATATAAATCGAAATGAAATGATATGGGGTTTAACGTCCCACTGTTCTGCTCCGTACTGGGCCAATGAAGACGTGCATACGTTATACAGTGTGCGATGAGGGAAATTGTGTCCGTACAGCGGCACTACTGCCTACTCTTATATCGAATTCCAACGGTCAAGGGAGCTTTTACGTGCACGCCAATATGGACACGGGACGACTAGACAGCTGCCCTTGTCAGGCCCTCTCTCCTGGATCACTGACAGGGGGGACCACGGCGGAAAATCTGGACGAAATGCTCGGCCAATGCAGGGATCGAGCACCCTACCTCCAGGCTAGATTATATAAATCACAACCATATAATGCTTTACCAATCGACTCTACCATGTTCCACACAGCCCAATATTACCTGGTGGCACTGATTGGCCCCACCCCACCGACACAGACATATAAATATTGTTTTTACGGGCCCGAACGACGAACGTGATCTTGTTCTTCATGCAAAATCAGGGGCCACCATGCCACTGACTGCAGTTTTTTTTATTATATTAATAACGTACCTTTGTTTTAGTAAAGTCTAAATCACAACGAAGATAATGTTTGATGACGTCAGGTAAACAACAGGTTAGTTTTTGCACATAAGGTAGTATATAACGTGTATCTATATCTTCATGTGCCATAGGACCTGTAAACAACATGTTTATCTTTATCGTACATAAAATAATATTCGACAGTGCGCAAAGGCCTACTTTCACTTATATTGAAATGAATTGGCGGTTAAGATCCTTTTGTTCAGCTCCAACTGGACTAATGAGGACGGGTACAGTGCCGGACTGGTGGGTCGAAGGCCCACCTCCCAGGTCAATGGCCAAGGCCCACACAACTACACGCCGCAAATCTATTGCTCAAGCATTTAAAACCAAAGCAGAAAAAGGCAATTTTTTGATTTCCTGAATTTGAGATCTCCTGTCCTGTCATCTCCTTCCTTCTTTCTTTCTTTTCTTTCCTCCCCTCTCCTTTCTTTCTTATTTCTTTTTTTTTCGTTGTCTTTTTTCTTTTTTCTTTATAGGCTTAGGTAACGGACAGGTGGACAGGTGGGCCAGGTCCGGCACTGGACGGGTATAATGCTATACAGAGTGCTATAAGGGAAATTTTACTTGGGCAGTTACACTACGGCCTACTTGTATTTCTAATTCCACCTGTGAATGTTTCTTTTGCATGAAATATGACATTGACAACAGGCAGTAAATAATGGATATCACAGACACTGTAAGCACTCAGAAATAGGGTTATACAATGGGGTGTGCAATATATTGAGTTTCTGGTCTTTTTAGCATGCCTATTGGACAACTTAATTTCTAGATTGGGGTTGGTCGACGCCAGAGATGCATTTGTTGGTCACATTCATCGACCAATCACAATTAAGAAATTGACTTAACCCATACGTAACAACAGCTATTCCTATAAGGGAATGAAATGGGGTTTAACGTCCTACTGTTCTGCTCCGACGAATCTAACAAAGACAAACATGCACCATACTGTGTGCTATGAGTCAAATTTTGCCCAGACAGTGGCGCTACGATCTACTCTTATGACGAGTTCTAACTGCCAAGACTTCTCTTACGAGCACGTTAATGTGTTCATGGGACCTCGGTGGGCTCATCCGAACGACTATACATTGTCCCTTGGAAGGCCTTATGAAAAGGGGTACTAGGCCCGAAAACCCCGATGAACTTTCTCGGCCATCACCGGGATCGAACGCCGGACATCTAGTTTAGCGAGCCAACATCTTACACACTGAGCCACCGCGGCGTCCTGTGCCCATAGACTTTTGTTGTAAACTGTAAATATTGTTTTTTTTATGGGCACGGACGGGACCTTGTTCTTCATGCAAAATTATAAGCCAAAATCAGAAGTGTTAAAATAGGTTTTCCTTTGTTTAAAAAGCTATATTAGTAGTATAAAAAATGAAATGGTATAGGCCATTAGCATAATATGACAATGGCTTTAGACGAGCATGATACAGACCAGTTAAAAGACTTAATGTTGAACCGACCACCATGGCCGTTATAACACCAACAGCACCAAACCATGTATAAGATAAGGAATACATTTTATCTAGACCCTGCCTGAAACAGAAGAAAATGTTGATTGAATAATTATAGGAAACGAAAAGATTTACTTTCTATGTAGGCGAATACTTAAACTGGGTCCTACATTACACAACCGGGTCTTACAGTTTTATGTGTAGAACGGGGTCGTATATGTGGGATTTTAAAAGTGGGGATGAAGCAGAGAGGTGGCACAGGCCCAGATCCAGAAACGGGTGATACGAACGGCATTATGGTGGGTGGCACACATATCTGGGGTCCGCCCTCAGAAAAGTTTGAAAAATAACGCTGCTGGAAACACCTTTTCGGCCACTCTGGTGATATCTTAAAGCCCCAATAACACTCTTGTTGTAATTGAATAATATGTCCCAATCTTTTTTCTGGCCAACAAATTGTATTATTTTACAATATTCAAATTAATTGATGATACAAATTTCATCTTAACACACATAATTTAAAGAATTGGAAAAATTCAACTACATGATTTGAAAAGGTTAACGTAAACCTTTTCAAATGTGACTTGGATTTTAAAATATTTTCGAACCCTCTGAAGAAGTAAAATATGATATAATGGATAATTTACACAACAGGTAGGCCAAATAAACATCTAGTACTTAGAATAAGACTATTATTTATTTTCTAGAGTTGCAAAGCCAGCAAGAGTGTTATTGTCCCTTTAAAGTCGATTTTGTATTTTATATAGTCGATTTTTTTTTCAAGGGGCCATATTTCAGGAGCGGCAGAATTTTTAAGAGATGCATTAGCTCCTGGCGGCTGCCCCCCCCCCCTAAATCCGTGCCTGTGGTGGCGCCCCATAGCCTCCACATAAGTGATATAAGAAAGCTTGGATCAGGGCAAATGAACCCATTTACGTGTGGGCGCCCTTAAAACCGACCGGCTGATCATGATCAGTGCCTTAAGGGCATCACTGTGTAATCATAAACAAGTGTGTTATTTTATAATTGAAAGATTGTCAAATTCTTTCTTTTTTATTTGATGGGGGTGGGGCTTGGGGCGCTTTATTTTTCTGGGGGTGCAATGTACCCCCTGCAACCCCGCCAGGCACGGCCCTGGTGAAGAATATACATATTAATAACATCTATAACAGATCTTTCATTGTCGTTCAGGTGTTGCAATATTTGGGCACTATTGACAAAAAATAGGTTGCCAGGCAACGAAACATACGCCCACACAGCAGCTAAATCATCCGGGCAGTCAACAAGAGTAATCACCAGAAAAACATAATTCAAACTCACCCATAACTACGGTGTAACTGTGATATAATCAAACGTTTTTTTAAATCAGATAATAATTGTGACCTCCAGAGGGACCACGAGCTAAAAAGGGTGATTTTTTGTACAATCAGGGGCCATAATTCAGGAAGTTACGATCCGATATGTGCAAATATGCAATGGAACCAAGATCTTTAGGTTATAAACATGTATTTCAAGTTTCATCAAAATCAGTTCAAAATGGTGACCTCTATAGGGTCCACAACCTTGATATAACATATTTTCACACTATTCGCCTACAAACGGCAGCCATTTTATCCGTCAATTATGGTTTGATTTTCACGAAATTCAAATTCTCTCTTCATTACCATGTAACGGTGATATAATCAAAGGTTTTTTTTAAATCAGATAATACTTTTGACCTCCAGAGGGACCACAAGCTAACAAAAGCGATTTTTCGGACAATCAGGGGACATAATTCAGGAAGTTACAATCCGATGGGCGCAAATATCGAAAGGAACCAAGATCTTTGGGTTATAAACATACATGTCAAGTTTCATGAAAATCGGTTCAAAATTGTGACCTCTACAGGGTCCACAATCTTGATATAACATATTTTCAAACTATTCGTGTACAAACGGCGGCCATTTTGTCCGTCAATTTTGGTCCGATTTTCACGAAATTTGAACTCAACCTCCATAACCATGTAACGGTGATATAATCAAACGGTTTTTTAAATCGGATAACATTTTGACCTCCAGAGGGACCACAAGCTAAAAAGGGCGATTTTTCGGACAATCAGGGGCCATAATTCAGGAAGTTACGATCCGATAGGCGCAAATATCGAAAGGAACCAAGATCTTTAGGTTATAAACATACATTTCAAGTTTTATCCAAATCGGTTCAAAATTGTGACCTCTACACTGTTCACAAGCTAAAAAACGTGATTTTTCGTACAATCAGGGGCCATAACCCATGAAGTTACAGTCCGATACATGCCAATATCGAAAGGAACCGAGATCTTAGGGTGATAAATCTATATTTTAAGTTTCATTGAAATCGGATAAAAATTGTGACCTGTAGACTGTTCACAAACAATTGTGGACGGACGGACGGACGGACGTCCGGACGGACGGACGAACAGGAGCGACGACAATATACGTCCACATGAAAATGTGGACGTATAAAAATGTTCTTGTTGGTTCTTGTCGATGATTGATAAGTCTCGAATGTTACGCTTTTGGATATTTAGAAATGAGAGTCATGGTGACGAGGGTGTAGAAATCATAAAAATTCAGTAATTAAGAATACTATAGGTAAAGGCTGCTTACGGTTCTATACTTGGAGTGACATCTTCAATAGCAGTAGTAGTGTACATGTTTTCGCCATGTGATGTGGCGTTACTGAAAGTCATGTTGATAGCCCATGAAGTCGTTGAGTTATCTATGAAGCATTGGTCAGTTGGTGCCGCAGGTAACCATGGTTCCTTTCGAAGTGTCTTAGAGAAGCTGGCACCGATTCCCAGCCATGTACATAATATAACACTCAACAGTGTCCCCACCATAGCACCCTTTTAATAGAGAGATAACAATGAACAATAGTGATGCAAAAAATAAAATGAAATGGGGCATACGTCATGCAGTGTACTATATTGGAGATTTAGACGTGGCAGAGGGGCCCCGGCTTACACTTTTTTCGAATTCCAGCTGTCATGGTTCTGTCATGGTCACGGTTTTACCTTCGATCCGAACGACCAGACACTGAACCACTGAAAAGGGGAAACCACACCGAAAAAACCTGAGAAACTTTCTCTACCAACACCGGGATTAAACCCGCCGTTAGCATCCCAGTATCTTATTTACTGTGCGACCTACTGTTCTGATCCAACTGGGCTAATGAAGACGGGCATACGCCCAACCGTGTGCTATGAGGGGAATTTGGCCCGTACAGCGGAACTACGGCCTACTCATATATCGAATTCCTACGGTCAAGGGATATTTTACGTTCACGCCAATTTGTGCCCGGGGCCTCGGTTTTTCGTGGGATCCGAAATACTAGACACCTTTCCATGTCAGACCTTCAATCCTCAGATCAAGAGTAATTGCCACAGTTATTATTCACCTTCACGTTACCCCAAGGGAACAGAGCACCAAGCAAAAACAATCCAGTAAGAGGTCCAGCAAAAGCTGATATAAGTGTACTTGCAATCTGAAAATATATTTAAAAAGAAAATTTAAGATGGGCAAAACTGTCCTTTAAAATGTAAAGAGGCAGCCTAAGTTTCGTATTGTCGTTTATCCTGCCTTTCCTGGGCTTCAGTTTCTTTTAGCTCCCGGATATGTAAAGCTTGCATGTTTATTTCTAAAACATAGTCTTTTATAATTTCATTGAAAAAAAAAACAGAATTACTTTGAGTAAAAGCATTATTATGTTTAGTTACCTGTGTCATTGTTCCACCAACCTGTGCTATCATATAAGCCACACCACAAGCTACTATCGCGGATATAATAACTAAAATAATAAAGGTGTATGCTAGGATGATTTGCCAATTCTATAATGGAATCTTGCCGGACGACTAATTGGTCATATTCCTACAAAACTGCTTGTATTTCATTAGACGCTCAGGATCAGACACTGAATGCACCATTGAAATATATTGTATCACTATAAAGCTAACCAATAAAATTTCCCCACGGGATGACAAGATTTCCACGAAATCGTAGAACATGCAAACTTGTTCAGCGTCCAAATAATATACTGGTTCGGTATTTCGAACAAATGTAGATAAGGTACTACAACGTCTTGTGAAACGGCGAGGTCTAGACACAGAGCTATATCTACTCCGGGAATAGATCTCGGTCATAAATGGCCGCCATAATGCGGTGTTAATCCGTTTCACTTCTTTACAAGGCTAGAGAAACATTTTCAATTTGATTTAATATTATGAAAATGGAAGTGGGATAAATACTTCAAATTTTCGAAGGAATTACAGTGGCGGTCAATTTGATTTAATATTATGAAAATGGAAGTGGGATAAATACTTCAAATTTTCGAAGGAATTACAGTGGCGGTCAACTAGTTTCGTGTTTGTTCTAAACTGACATGATCCTTATACTCCTTGGGAGTTTGGTGGTCGAATGGTATAACGCGTGTACGTTAGATCACAAGGTATGTCATTGAGTCAAGTAGCCTGGTTTCGATTCTCCTCTTTTACGTAACAAGGGGTGGAATCGCTTTTTCAACCACCTGCGTCACCCACCGATACCTCAGGTTTTATCCCACTGCTAATAAAGACCTATATTATTTGTATAAAATTGATCATCTGTCAGTACTGAAGTGATCTAGGGTATGTCGAGTGGGCGTTATCACAAAAAGTCCAGTCGAGTAGCAACAAACTATTTTAGAATCATAAATTATTGTCGATTACCTGAAATTTTTGCGATAACAGTGTATTTGATTTCAGACAAGGCACTATATCTTGGTATTTCTTTTACTATATCTTCCAGGATGATAGCTGACAAACTGCTTAATCCCGTAGATAAAGTGCTGAAAAGAGAAAAGCGGTATATAATATATGTTGCTGAAGGCGACAGGTAAGTAGGAAATGGACTGAAATGAAATGCGGTTTAACGTCCTACTGTTCTGATCCGACTTGACAATGAAGACGGGCATACGCCATACGGTGTGTTATTTCGGATATTTTATCCGGGCACAATGGCCTACTCTTATATCGAATTCAACTGCCAACGGATCTTTTACGTGCATGCAAATGTATACACAGGGCCTCAGTTTTTGTCCCATCCAAACGACTAGACAGCTGTCCTTGTCAAGCTATCCGTCCTGCACGCAACCTCCACACCCACTTAGCCTTCGTGGCTCGCCATTTAAGTAGGACGTTACTTAATTCATTCAATATATTTCTGTTACAATTTATTTCATTTCACTTTAAGTGAATTTGAACATAGGCAGATTTAGCTCTTGCATAATGTATGTTTAATTGCAACAAAACTGGTAATAGTTGAAAAGACAAAAACAATGAAAAACTAACTGACAGTTCTTATTTGATTTTTAAATCAAATATTTTAAATTTGGTATCCAACAAAGAAGACCATCTGTGGTGCCTCCATTATCAGGATGCCATAAGTACGTGCGTATTTTGCATAATGGTTAATCTTCCACTGGACTGGGCACAAACGTAAGGTCAGCGTAAAATGGTTCAATATGAGTCGGACCTTAAACCCCATTTCATTTTCGTATAGGTATAAAAATGGAACTTGCCTTAGAGATGCACTAAAGAGTGATGCTAAAAAGAGTCCCGGCATGCCTGGTAACTCTCGGAACATGTCCATCACCATAAATGGAATGAGCTAAAATAAAACCCCAAAATAATATATTATCTGAACTTGTAGCACATGGAATATATAAACCAAGATATTAAGGAGTAACAGTTCTATATTGATATAAACAGATAGTACAAAGATATAAAAAAAAAAAACAGCGCTTAGTTGACAAGTCGTTCTTGTAACTCGTCCTCCCACCTACCTCCAGAAATGAAGAAATGATAATGACGATTCTCGTACTCAGATTAAGTGAATTGAGCGTGTCTTTGAATATCACAAATTGGATGTGACAGCTTACTAAACAAAAACACTTGATAGAGATGGCATTGGCTTTCTGAATAACCGACTTTCCAGTCAAACTGAATATCAACATAAAATCTCAAATTTGAAATAAACAAATGTGTTTCTGTGTCATATTGAAATACTTTCCAACTGAAACACTCACCTACGAAATATTTATGCTCACCAAATTTTAAAAAGGGTGAATTTTTTATGCAAGAATTTAAAAGGGTTGGTCATCAACCGTATCAGTCTTACCTGGTTTGGGTCGGATATCTGGTCTGATTCTAATGGATCGCATCTGAGCGTTGTATAATAGGAATATGCCACAACACCTTCATATGCCGCCAGAGACAGGACTATTAAATGACCTGGTGTCGTAATTAATAACATTCTGCATTAAAAAAAAACAACTGTTAAACTGTATTAAGCATAGGTTCAGATAATTCGTTATAAAAGGGGCATGCTCTGGAATATTGGAACTGCAACAATTTATAACTAGTGTTTTTTTTTACGTTGCAAAAGCCAAGAGGGGCAATTAAAAATTTGTGCTTCCTTAAATAAATAACAGTTTGTTCCTGACATTGCTATAGTCAATCCGTTACTGTTATGAACCAACAACTTTACGTTATCGAAATACAAGTTTTCGTGATGACATATGAATGTAGCGAAGATACACTGCAAAGTTGATATCATTAACTAAAGAACAAAAATCTTTTATACATGAAAATATATGACACAAATAGATTTAACCCGTTAAATTAATTAAAGGAGCGAAATCGCTGATATTTGGGATCTAGAAATTGACACAAATGGATCGTAGCGCATATAATAATGTAATAAGAATGTATATATATAAACCGATTTACATTCAATCGTTTCCGATTTTACTCTTTTAATTTCAAATAAGTTATATTCGACGAAATATGCCAGAAGTCTCAATCGAATAGCAATATCTAGCATCTGCTTTTTTCCAGTCTACAGCGATAATATTTATTGCGGATGCTCTCCAGATAAGAATATGCCGTCACCGTTTGACATGACATGTAGAATATGTCTAGTGCCGTTATTCGAGTCCCAAGTTAAAAATGGTGCTGAAACGTTTTATGACACATGATTCATGTACCAATGGCAAAATGTTTATTTTGTCTTTAATATTGTATATCAGAAGCTAATCTTTTCTCGGTAAGATCACAACATCAATATTGATTATAAATGACAAATAATTTGTGTTTCCAATGTCGAAGACTTTTAATGATACTGAGTTAGAGACTTGGCTACTTTAAATGTGTAATCAGACAGTTGTCATTAGGTTGGTGCAATCAATAGTGATACGTATTATAATTAGTAACGTTTTAACACTGGCAGTTCCATCTTTACAGCTAGTTTCATTCATACTAGTTTATGATCGTTCTTATATTTGTGAAATTGCACATTCTTTAAAGGGGGGGGGGGGTAATAAAAATAAACAAGATTGACTGAAATGTCTTCCTTACTTGTAGGCGTCTTTAAGGGTTGGTGTTGAAGATATTCTCTGGCAGGTGGATTGGTTAAAAGCGAATCCGAGTCCACGCACAAGACTTCCAAAATATAATCCCCAGAAAGTATGCCTAATTGTGGGATCTAGATCGAATCTACAAAGAACATTCATACAGAATCAGAAATGGTGTGGTTTTAACCTTTGAAACGTTAAAATCATAATCTACCTACCAATTGATAATAACTATGCATGGTCCTTGGCAGTTAAGAAATTTAAATAACACTGGCAGTTTTAAAACTTGTTAAAAATAAAACAAATACAATATTTCCAAATTCGTGTAACCTACTTATCATTTAAATACAAATTACTCTCGAATAAAATGTGTTAATGCTGTGTTACTAGATTTCGCCGAATCCCTCCAAAGAGAGAGAGAGAGACACAGAGAGAGAAAAGGAGAGAGAGAAAAGGAGAGAGAGAGAGATAGAGAGAGAGAGAGAGAGAGAGAGAGAGAGAGAGAGAGAGAGAGAGAGAGAGAGAGAGAATGGGGTTTAACGTCCACTCGACACAAACTAGGTCATTTCGGGACTAACATATGGTTAACTTTTATTTCAATAATTCGCTTGCGCGTAGGGTTCTTTTGCAGTGGGTGGGTGGGCGGAGTGCCCGGGGAAAACCCACGAGGTTGGACAGTCGACCATACTCCTTGCCATCCGGGGATTCAAAACCACGCCAGTTGACTCAATGGCAGGCCGTATGATACACCGTGCACGCTAACCATTCGCCCCCACCCATTCCTCCAAAAGAAATGAAATGAAATTAAATGGGTTTTAAAGTCGTACGGTTCTGCACAGGCTTTACTCATGGGGACGGGCATACAGTGTACTATGAGGAAAATTTTGATTGGACAGGGGCTCTACGGCCTACTCTTATATTGAATTCCAACTGGGAGGAAACCGGAGGGACCAGAGAAAACCCACGAAGTTGGACAGACGACCCTACTCTTGTCACGTATAACCCGGGAATCGAAACCACACCAGTTAACACAATGACAGACCTTATGATACAGCGCTCACAAGCTACTTACACAAAGAAATTCATTCTCTTGCCTTCTTCAGCTGTATCCCAAACAGCTTTTGGGCCTCCAGAGTATATTGTTCCCTGCAGGAATAAATATAAATATACGTGTATTAGCCTTTTCGCACATTTTAATTGGATGTATATTTCCATCTTCATTTGAGAAATTAATTAAATTATTGACCAAACAGCACTTACCTTTATCAAAATAGCAAAGCAGCCACTAAACATAACTATAGCTTGAAAAACATCTGTCCAAACAACAGCTTTTAAACCGCCCTTTAATTCAAAGATATTGATTAGTAGTTGAATATTCCTCCCTCTCTCTCTCTCTCTCTCTCTCTCTCTCTCTCACACACACACACACATACACACACACACCCACACACATACAAACACGGTCATATCGGATCTTACAAAGTTCTATCTTATTTCACCAATTCGTTTGTGCGTAGTAGGGCTCTTTGGAAATAAGAGGAAACCGGAGGACCAGGAGAAAAACCCATGAGGTTGGACGGGCAACTCTACTTCTCGTCATGTGCAGGCGGGGAACCGAAACCACCGCACTTCAGTACATTTTGATTTGTGTGAAGGTAAGCGATTAAAATCGATTTTAAGATGTTCTAAGTGACGCGGAAAATATAAGATGTCATGAAGACACCCAAGCTGGGAATCCTTTTTCAAAAACTTTTCCACCCTTGAAATATCCGACGAGCTTTTGCAATGCCAAAAGGTATCCTACTGAACTAAAAAAAATTGTTGGTTTTTCGTTTTTCTTTGTCGTATTACAATTTGCCAATATAAAACACACACGCTAAACTATCAAAGAATCAAAACATTAAACATCTCTCGTCACTAAATTAAGGATGATTTAAGCCTCAATTTTACATGTAAAATCAAAAAATACTTACGATTGATGTATAAATTGCAGCCGCAAAAGCTATCAGGGAAATAGAAGCACCTTTGGGAAACCCAGTTACTGAAAGAAAACCGTAAGCGTAAATATGATATGAGTTCGTTCTTTCGTTCGATCGTTCCTTGAGGCTTTTGCTTCCGTTTCCACCTAGAGGGATATCGCCGACAAGAGATATGAATTTCATGTTTCATCTTAAATACGTGGGTCAAGCTAACAAATTTTGTTTATGCTTGTATGCTTACAGGAAGAGGGAATCACAAACGTTATATACTATTCAATATTTACCTGCTTCTAAAGCTATCCCGGGACCAAATAATACAATGCCCATATACCATAACTGAATAATAAAAACACCCGTTTAAATGGTTATAATCAAAGAAAGGGATACATTTACAAATTTCTGGAACTCACAATCATCTAAGACACGCGCTTAAATTAGTGGCATTTTTTGGTGAATATGTTGAATTCAGCAGAAAATATAAGTCTTCTTATATAAGTGTTTTATCGTGTTACCAAGCAACCATAGATGTTTCAACGGAATATATATATGATATATATCTAATCAATTACTTACCGTTGTCAGAACGCCTAAGATGGTACCAAACATTCGTACAGTTTTACTTTTAAAACGCAGTTCTAGATACTGTAATGGTATAAAAGTATTTGTGGAAGTAAATACATTAGGTTATCTAGATATATAATATCCTGTTCGATACGTAATAGTAAGAACGGGGGTGGGGGGCATATCACATTTTAATAATTATACAAGACAAACCTACGGACAGGACACAATATACACACACCACAAACGCATTATCAGATCAAGTGAATGGATCCGATGGCGAGCCGGTTTGCACTTATATTTCTTTGAGAAACAATATCTAGATACAATGCGATCTGGTTAAAATACCGATTTATATTTCGTTTCGTTTTTTTTATACTTTCGATGGTCTAAAGTTAGTGTAGTAAAGACAAAATTTTGAACTACAAAAAAGAAATGAAATTGCACCCGTGTTTTAATCAGATTAGATATATTGTAGTGAATAATTATGTGAGACAAAGCGCATTGTAGCGAATTGCAAAGACGACGTCTATCCTACAGTATTCTAAAACTCTTTTTCGAAAAAAATAAAAACTGACGGTTCCATCCTAGGGCCAAACTTCCAAAACTCACAACTGCAATAGTGCCAAGATAACAACTTTCATAAGATGGAGACAGTGTGATTGTCCGGAAACTCATTGCTTGTATAAATGTAAATAACCTAGCACTTGTATATGTCATGTAGAAGATCTGTGTAGCAAATAAAGTTTTGTTCTGTTCTGTTCTAAACAATTAGCCAAAGTTAAATAATTTTGTTGAGTATTTTCGAACTATTCAAAATTATGAGCTTTAACTTATAGCAAATAACAACGGGTTGTTTTTGTTTTGGGTGGGGGGGGTTCTGGAACATTTTGACGTTTACTTTACAAATAGATATTGTCTTGTTTATATTATGAAGCATGACTCTGAATTAAATAGGGTTCCTGACCAGTTAAACAACCAAATTGACTTAATATCAAAGGCTAGGTCATTATGACTTGCCACACAATCTTAAAGGATAGGGGCATTATGGCTGGTCAAACTATCTGAAAGGCGGGGGCAGTATGACTGACATCCGATGAATATTTACAAGAACTTATGTCGATGACACTATTCAAAAAAAGTAGGGGATATTTGATTTTTAAGTGTTATTAAAGTCACTTAATGAAACTGACGAAGAAACAAATGACAAAATGAAATGAAGTTCACATTCATCGATTTATTCCAAATGATCGTTAGACTAAGTAAGGCACAGACTGACCATTATAAGGGTAAAATGATACCCGGGGTCAAACAGCAAAGTTACCACAGCATCACAACAAAGTCAGTAACGGGTAAATCCTCCTCTGTTTGCCAAACAAGCATTGATCCGACGTGGCATAGTCCTAATGAGACGTCTAAGGTCATTTTGGTCCAGATTGTCCCATTCCTGTTGCAGCACAGCAGCAAGTTCTTGGACATTGGCAGGACGTTGTTGACGTTGACGTAACCTCTGTCCAAGCATGTCCCAGGCATGCTCGATGGGGGAGAGGTCGGGACTCAGTGCTGGCCAAGGTAATGTGGTGATGTTCTGTTGTTGGAGGTAACCTGTAACGATCCTGGCCCTGTGACATCTTGCGTTGTCATCCTGGAAGATGAAACGGCGGCCATGACGTCGTGCAAACGGCACAACATGGACTGCCAAGATGTTGTGCCGGTAGTACTGGCCTGTAACACGCCCTGCAACAACATGTAAAGCCGTTCTTCCAGCAACAGTGATGCCTCCCCACACCATAACAGAACCACCCCCAAATCGATCATGTCTGATGACGTTAACGTCTTGGAAGCGCTCGTTTCGATGACGCCACACCCTCCTACGTCTGTCAAAAATCAACAGTGAACCTTGACTCATCACATTGCTCCAGCGTCGATTATCCCAGTGTTGACGATCCCTACACCAACGACGTCTTGCCTGAATGTCATGATCTCTCAAACAAGGGATCACGCGAGGACGTCGGGCGCGAAGGTGACCCCTATGCAGTCGATTCCGAATCGTCTGGCCACTCACTCTCACACCAGTGTCTGTTTGAAGACGAGCGCTGATCTGATTTGCTGTGGTGACAAGATTTCTCAAGGCCAAGGTACGGATAAATCGATCCTGGGCTTGAGTTGTCGCCCTTGGTCGACCTGAGCGTGGTCTCTCCTGTACAGATTGTGTATCACGGTATCTGGACCATAGCCTGCTTATGACAGACTGAGAAACATTCATCGTCCGCACCACAACCGCCTGTGTTGTGCCGATCTGTAGCATGCCAAGGGCACGTAACCTTTCATTTTGGGTAAGCCGACGCATATCAAAATTTGTTTTCTGGTCACTAAAACAATTAAACTGATGTTTCCACCCTGGAATTCAATGCCACAATGACTGTAACATTCAAAGTCAGAGTCGTGCAAATCTTGGGTTGGACCGCCATGATGATCCCAAGCATCACCTGCATTCCATGCGGTAGCTATTGGTGCGTTTGGGCGTCACATGTAACTGGAAATGTTTCTTCTGTTAGGTTCTATAGTGACTTTTTTCGTAGTCATTTGCATATTTTAGTATTATGCCCCCAAAATCAAATATCCCCTACTTTTTTTGAATAGTATATATGAAGATTTCCTCGTATATGAGACTCTGGTGATGAATGAATCAACATACTATAATTTCTAATGTGGATGAAATAGTTGCTATTAACACGAGACATTAAATTACAATCACAGCTTACCCTCCTCCCCCTTATACTCGTTTATAAACATATAATGGTAAATATCTTTGATCTTTCTGGTATATTCTTTGTCCGGAATAAATTGCAGCCTGAAAGTCGGGAGCGGCTTTGGATATACATGTACTCTTCTTGAAGTTTTTCTTTAAACCCGTTACGAGTTATTCTTCCAGGGTAGGTTTTTTTCCATAAGAAAACATGATATAAGTTTATTCTTTCTGGAATTCTGGGATATTCTCATTTTACGTCTACATGAATAAAGACTTCAGATAAAACCTTTGACAGTAAAACCTCTGCCTACCGGGTTTTCTTTTTCTCGGATTATTTTCTTCAGTCTTTCTTTCCCCCAGCATAACCCCAGTCTCGTGCTTTATCCTACAGATTGTAGTCTTACAAAATTCGCAGACAAGTGAAGTTATTCGGAAAATTGCCATTTGATATTGCCGAAAAGTAAAATGTGTTTATTTCTTCAAGAAGTAAATATTCTAGAATGATGGGCGGACGGTAGACAAAACAGTTGTTTTGTTTCGTGTTGTAAATGCTTACCTCATAAATGCTTGTGATTTGTAGGGGGTGAATTAATGGTACTATCAGACACATGCTAATCAAATTAGCAGTAAAAAATCCAAGGTTCGCCATAATCCATTGCACTCCATAAACGTAAACCTCGGCAGGAACTCCCAACATCATTATCGAGGACTCGAAAGACACCAGTAACGAAATGGCTACCGGCATGAAACTCATCTTTCGCCCCCCGACCAGGTACTCCGATGTCGTTCTTTGCCTGTCACCGCTAAGCGCATAGTATATACCAATACCAACGGATATAAGTATTGTAATACTAAATATTACGAAGTCGGCAACATGGAATCTATGTATATCAGCCATGGTGCAGAGCAGGCGTCCAACTATAGAAAACAGAAAATTATGATTATTAGAATTCTTTATTTTCATTACATATACGATTATGATTATCAGAAATTTTTATCTTTATTACAGATATATTGCAAAATAACGGCAGTATAAAACCACAGTGGTTTGATTTAAAACAATTATTTCAAACTGACCACTTTCTGAGAGATAACATTCTCTGAGCTGGTTTTTTTTTCAGATTAAACAAAAATAATGCAACACTTTTTTCTTGGTGAACATACTTAATCACCACTTGTTTACAAAAAAAGATACTTTTTAAACTTTTCAAACTTAGAATACACGAGAATAGCTTTGAAATGTTAATACAGTTAAAATGTTACTCACCCAAGGTTTCTAGCGTTTTGACTTGAGAACAAGTGGAGCAACAGCGGCTCAGCTTAAATTAGCTTAAGCTGATTGTATGCACAGAGTAGACCTCTTAATATCCATGACTTATGACAACTCATGGTGATAACGCATATATTATTAAATCTGAATCTTGGTTGAGTGACATAGTATGCTTTCCACGAACGAGGTTCACTTGGGGGGCAGGGCGTAGTGGAAGACAAAAGTGGTCTGGTGGTTGTAGATCTAAGAACAGTGTATCGGACCTGGGCCCGAGTTAGAGGGAAGCGGTAGATGAATGTTTGGGTATGGCCATCAAAACCTAATAATACAAATAACTGTTGCAGGATAAAATAAGCCAGTTACTGAGGTCTCTAATAAATTAACAGTTGGCGAACCAGAAGTGGCTCGAGTTTCAAATCAGAATTTTGAATGCTTAGTAAAAAAAAGAACTCAACATACTAAAGTCAAATTTAGAAAAGTTCAACTCGAATAATTTGCTATTGTAATGCTGTTTTGGGAAAATAAGTTATATCTGATGCAAACGATGGCAAAGGACTAGATCTATCAGTTAAGTTTTTTTCCAAAACACAAACCACTGTGTAATTATCTCTTCGATCTCCATGGTCGTTATTTTGGATATTAACCTCCGTGCAGAATTCAAAATTACATACAAGAAAATCAATAACCCTCAATGAATCTATTTATTAGAACCAGAATAATATGGGTAAACTTCTGTTGGGACTTTTCAAGTTCCGTTGTGGAAAGGAAACAACCGGGACAACATTGTGGCGGTTTGGTGCGCGTTTCTATCAATTTGTCATCAGACGCCGTCGACTGCATGTTGAAGAATAAAGAGAGAGAGAGAGAGAGAGAGAGAGAGAGAGAGAGAGAGGGAGAGAGAGGGGAGAGATGGGTTTAACGTCCACTCGACACAAACTAGGTCATTTCGGGACTAACATATGGTTTAATTTTTTATTTCAATAATTCGCTTGCGCGTAGGGGAATTTAGCAGTGGGAGGAAACCGGAGGACCTAGAGAAAACCAACGAGGTTGGACAGGCGACCCTACCCATTAATTGTCACGTACAACCGGGGATTCAAAACTACGCCAGTTGACTCAATGATAGGCTTTATGATACAGCACGCACGTGCCGACCATTCATCCATCCAACCCCCGTGTTGAAGAGTTAGGGACGGTGACGTGCGTTCGTAAGTGGGTAATCGAGACTAAGTCTTATTTATCCAATACCGTTTATGCGATAATAAGAATCTATGCTACATCTTTGCTCACAATAAAGTAATTTTTATGAATATTTCAATATTTTCATTTTTCATTATCCATTGTTTATACCATTATAGCAAGGAAAATCAGCTCTTTATCTAAATCTTACATAATGCGTCCTTAATGTTTGAGAAAGTGATTATTACAAACCCCTTGAAAATCCTCTTCGTCTCTTTCCCGTCAGAATAACTTATTGGTAGTTTAAACGTAACCTAGACTTGAACCTATCGTCATATTTGGATTTTCCTTCTAAATATTGACTCAACCAGAAACTTGTTGTATAAAACTACATGTATATGATTAATGTGAATTAAATTTTCTTTTCTAAATTGCACACTCGAAACAACCAGTGATCGGCTGTTCAAAGCTCCGTTAACTTATAACAACTCGTTAACGTAGAGTTAACTGTTAACGGATCATTAACTTTAATGGAGAGAAAGTCTGCTGCTGGAAGCCCTGTTAACACAGAGTTAACGGTTCGTTAGCTTTAATGGAGAGAAAGTCTGCTGCTGGCAGCCCTGTTAACATAGAGTTAACGGGTCGTTAACTTGAATGGAGAGGAAGTCTGATGCTGGAAGCCCTGTTAACACAGAGTTAACGGATCGTTAGCTTTAATGGAGAAAAAGTCTGCTGCTGGCAGCCCTGTTAACACAGAGTTAACGGATCGTTAACTTAAGCGGAGAGAAAGTCTGCTGCTGGAAGCCCTGTTAACTTTAACGTATGGTTAACTTGCCTTTGGGCTCTGACATTAGTCAACCATCAGTCGAAGTTTCTATACGATAGCAGTGTAGTTTTCTACAGAGAGAAGGGGGGGGGGCGCTTCTTCCTCTTTAAATAAAAAAAAACTGGAGGTAAAAACACGAAATCATTCAAATTTATTATAATAATATAGCAGTAAAAACATTGTGTGTTAATGGAATTAGAGTCCAGTAAGTACAATAAATAAACATCACATTAAGAAAGTAAAATGTATATCATATTATATTATATTTAAGATATAGTAAAATGTATATTATATTATATTATATTAAGATATAGTAAAATGTATATCATATTATATCATAGTAAGATATAGTAAGAGAGAGGGGGCTGGGGCTTAACGTCCTCTCGACACAAACTAGGTCATTTCAGGGCTAACATATGGTTTGCGCGTAGGAGTCTTTATCAGTGAGAGGAAACCAGAGGACCCGGAGAAAACCCGCGAGGTTGGACATGCGACCCTACTCCTTGTCACCTACAACCGGGGATTCGAAGCCACGCCAGTTGACTCAATGACAGGCTTTATGATACAGCGCGCATGTGCTAACCATTCGGCCATCCCCCTCCCCCACCCGAAAAAGAATCGCTTACGAGTCTTGTTTGATATCATAAAATATCAACACAAGTCGATAAAGTAAATATGACGAGTGTTGATATTTTTGATATCAAAAAAGACGAGTAAGAGATTTTATTTATCACTCAGACTGCTATAGATTTCACTTTTACCAATCTAATTAAAATATAGATCTATATTTCGTTTCGTTTTTTATACTTTCGATGGCCTACACTCATGTAGATCTAACTAGTTTTAGTGGAAGCTCACGTTCTATGACGTCAGGTATCAAGCACGGGACATTTGACCCGATAACGTCAGTCATTCGATTAACCAATTAGCGACCGCCACGCTTTTCAAAATCCACTTTTGTTTTGTTATGATTTCTATCCGCTGGTGTTTATAGTATAGACGTCGTTGGCTGGTAATATCTACCCACAGTTCCACGCATAAAAAGGTCAAACGGTCGATTCGACAGACCATTTGATTGGCTGACCCCTCATTTCAGCCAGAACACCAGTTAAATAACAAGTCCTCCAGATCCAAGAGTAGTGAAGACAAGTAAAAATGAAATTTTGAACTATAAAAAACGAAACGAAATTGGATCTGTGTTTTAATCAGATTGCACTTTTACGGAACCTGACTACAACAACCGCGTAGTTATACATCATTTTTTGACAGCAATTCAGTCATTTCAAAGTCCTCTATGTTCCATCAAAGTCAATAAAATAAAAATAGTTCTTTTAATAACGAAGAAGTTATTGCAGTGGATTGTGAAATTTACGATACCTACCTGTAGAACGCATTATGTGTAGGATAAAGCACGAGACTGAGGTTTTCCCCAGCGTTTTCCCCAGCATAACCACAGTCGAGGACTTTGTCTATGTTTACATGTACGCAAATGAGAATATCCCATAATTCCCATAAGAAAACCTTATATCATGTTTTCTTATGGAAAAAAACCTACCCTGGAAGAATAACCCGTTACAGGTTAAAAGAAAAACTTTTAGAAGAATAACCCCAAATTCTCCTGAATATATCCAAAGACTTTCAGACCGCAAGTTATTCCATGCATAGAATATACCCAAAGATCAAAGAGATTTACCGTTATAGGTTTATAGTGGGTGATAAAGTATTATGTTAACATTATTTAGTCTGTCTATAGTATTACATCAATGGTGTTTAATATATAAACTATTTTATCGTTTTTTAAAATATGCATGTTATTACCGTATTACATCCACTATTAGAACTACTTTCAAGTTCCCGGATTACCAACGGCGTTGCCCATGACAACGCCTTTGAAAAATGTTTTATCTTGCATAGTTTGAAACTGTTTTTCTTTCAAGTTTATCAGATTGTTCCTTAGACAAGGACGAGTTTACACTGAAAATTCTACACACACATCGAACGACGAAATTTTGAGAACTTCTTTCTAAAAGCGGCAAGTTGTCCTAATAAGTAAACCGGCGCCGCATCGCAATTGTATAGGCATAAGTACATATCACTAATTACTGTCATACAACCGAGGTTAGATGTAGGTTCTGGAATTTGCCGAGGTTTATGCATGTTATTACTGTATTACGCATCCATGTTATTATTAGTGGCTGTTATTCCATGATAGATGTTATTCCAGAAGCGTGGGTCATCTGGTCCATAATTGATTGTACCACAACGGTAAATATTTTCTTCATTAACAGACTCTAGAAAGAAATCTATATTAGTCGGTATATTCATATTACTATCCATAATCAACATCAATCGATTCGGTGTATTCAAAGTTATAAACGATAGACACATTGACATAGTGGTTGATGCAAATTCCGACGCCAAAAATCCAGGGGTCAATATCAGAACGACTCTCCAACTAGAATTCATAGTGTTATAAAGTTCAACAGGTTTATCTTCACCAGGGATCCCATCTCTGTCACGAATAAAAAGTTTTAATCCTCGTTTGAGCTCCATTTCTGCACGCATGGTATGGCACACCCACTGGTACACGTCATCCGCATAAAAAATGCATGCGTCGTACAGAAACTCTTCTCGTCTTCTGGGTTTTATATAACGTCCGATCATTCTTAATAAAATCAATTTTATCTTTAATTTGTTTTTAACGAACACAAAACTTGTCATCAAAGCCACAAGAAGTAAACTTATCCCAGTCACGGCTACTGTTAACCAAGTACTGGAAACGCAATGAAGTCGTAAGGCTCGATAATGATTGGTGATGAGTCCTGTTGTAGTTTTCTTACCCATCTTGTCTATACAGGAATAATTTCTACCATCTAGGTCTACTCTTGTCTCATAAAACCAGGCCAATAAACTTGACGACTCACAGGTACAACCAAACGTATTTCCAAACAATGATAGGTGAATAGGATGTTTGTCTGATGTAAGTTTATCTAATGTACTTCGTGTCTGTTCATCAACTGTCGCCAAGGCATTATAACTGAGATATATACTACGCAAATTTACAAGTGTTGAAAGATCCGGAATAAAGACCAAGTTATTAAACGATAACGAAATTTCTTTCAATTCAATTAGATCATCAAATATATCAACAGGCAGGATACTCAGTAGGTTTTTCGTCAGATCTAAAATTTGTAAGTTTTTCAAAGGTTGAAAAAGTCTTTTACCTATATTAAAAATATAATCATTATCTAAGTTCACATTACTTAATCTTAAGGTGGTTAAATTTGGAAACGTGTCAAAAAACGATTGATCTATATAACGGCAATTACAATCACTGAAATCAACAATTTGTAAATTTTCTAAACCGAAGATTTTACTTATTGGGGAGAAAGTTAATTTGGTGTAGGACATATTAAGAGAAATCATATTTGACCCTCCGGTAACATTAATGATAGGTAACGTTCCCAAACGATCAGCTAGCCCGTCCACGTAAATATATCTGAGTTTTTTGGGCAAGTAAACTGGAACTGCAGTAGGAGACTGTTGTTCTATTTCATGAAATCCTCTATCGCCATCCATATTAAATATTTTTTGATTGGACAAATCTATATATTCGAGATTTACAAATTGAGGGAACCGAAAATAAAAATCAATCGGGTGTGTTATTTTGCCGGTTATAAAATTTCCTGACAAATCCAAATGCTTTAAACACTTTGTTAAACGTGGTATGGATAATGGCAAAAATTTTGAGAAATCTACCATATTTATTTGATTATGGGACAAATCTAAATACTCTATACAAATATCAGAAAGTATGTCTAAGGATAACGGATATCCCGACACATGTAAATACCAGTAATGTGGGTAAGAATTAACTATCTTTACAGATTTTAGCGTTCTGTTTTTAAATAAATGCAATGCAGGTATAAGATCAGGCAAAGCAAGGCTAGAATCCCACGCCGTCGATAAAACGATGTTGACAAGACTCAGTAATGGAGTAAAGGCATCTCTGTCTATGTAATGAAGTACACAATTTTTTAAATTTATAGTTGAAATCGGAATTGATTTAAAGACGCTGAAAGTATTATTAGTAATATAAGGTAGGTGACATTTAAATTCAGTATTATCTATACTCGACAAATCCAGTTCCTGTAGATTATGAAGTTTTGAGAAACCCAAATTAAAGTTCTCGATGATCCACGAATCAATACTAAGATGTTGCAAACGAATTAAATAGCCGAAAGCCATGCTCATCGCGGTAAGCTGTTGGATGTATCCTGTATGCTTGACGTTTGATCGGATACTTAAACGTTTTAGAGATATCAAGGGTTTAAACACTTGATCTGGTAGAGATTGAACGGAATAGTTGAGATTATGTCCATTTAGTTCCAACACTTGAAGCTGATATAGGTTATTGAAAGCATTTTCATGGATATCACTAATCGGGTTGGAACTCAAATTCAGATATTTTAAGTTGGTTAACTTCACAAACTGATTATTTAACAAATGTTTTATCTTGTTGTTATTTAAATACAACTGTGTCGTATTTAGAGGTAAGTTATCCGGTACAGTAGAAAATCCACCGTGAGAACAATCTAATTTCACGTCGTTGTTCGTTCTATCATTGCTAAAAGAACAGCTTCTGGGTAGATCAGTGTACATCTTTACCGTTGGGAGAAACGTTAAAATAAGATAAAATCTCAACATATTAGCTGACATGGTGTTTAGGTAGTTGAATTTATATCTGAAAGATATAAATCATGGAAAATAAAACAAAATGAATATGGAATTATCTCCTGAGTTAACGTACCGTTTTTCTCACTAATGTGTAAACTATTGCTCAATCATAACTTACCTGTCCGTGTGACACCTTCTGTCTATATACCAACATACACGGTTACTATTTCACACGAGGTTACTTTAAATCTCCCCTCACGAATAAATTGACTTTGGTCAATGGGGCTGAACGTTCTTCCTTTTTCATAAACCAAAGCACATGTTATTTATCTATATAATATAGCCTATATTACGTCAAATATTATGTGAAACAGGATGCAATAAGCAAAACAAAGGCTGTGCAAGCGTTTAAAGATGTTTTCAAATAGTTTTATCTAAAGGCGAGTATCTCTGAATACGCTTATCGGTTCAATCGGTTTGGATTCTCATTGACTAATGCCTGGCTTTCACATGGGCTACGAATGTCCCGAATTGTCCCGAATCCAAACAACTTTTTTTCCGATTCGTAAATAAATGGTAGACGATTCTCGAAGTTCGTAAATGATTATTGTTTGGTTCTTACACATTCGTTTTGTTCGTAACACGAAAATTGGAAATTATGAAAAAACGACTGGTGCTATTATCGCGGTGTGTTTATTTCTTAATTTCTTTTAGGACAGAATAAAACTTGGTGTAAGGTCATGACTAAGTTCGACAATGAACCAAGGGCGTGCTAGGGCCTCCGAATGAGGGTAGGCAGGCCAAAGTTAAGGTACGGTACCTTAATTAGGAGAGAGGGTAGGACCGTGAAAATTTAAGTTCTGTGACATACATATGGTAGAATCGATTTGACATACCATATATTGACACTTGGTTAAAGGATTATGATTTAGCCCTAAAGAACACGAACATTGTTAGCTGCAATCAAGAACTAAAAGTAGACTGACAACCCCAAGAACGAGGAACTACCAAGATACACTTTAAGCCAGGCCAAAAAAGTTACGGTGACAGATTAAATGTCAATAGTGTTCGAGATGACGGTGGCGTATTGGGGTTGAGTATGCTAGACAATCGCCCGTGTTGCAATTTTCTTAAATTCATTTTGATAAATATATAATAAAACCAAGGCTTATTAATTGATTCTGAATATTATGGAAATATTAATCTGGCTGTGGAATTCTGTACCTACATTGAGTGCCGTTGGCCTCTGGTATTTATGTAAGGGCAGCGCGGTGTTTTTACCTGGAATGCTTGAAAATATTCCAGGTTGCAGACGGCGGTGCCAGTCGTCTGTCAATGGCGAAGAAGCAGAGATTACCGAGTAGCACATGAAGTAAGGGCTGGCTCGATGAATGGATGAATGTTGGGGGTGGGGACGCTACCTGAAATGCGCGAAAAATTTCGGGTTACAGACGGTGGTGCCAGTCGTCTGCGAGATGCGACGGAATGGGGCTTACCGTGTAGGATCCCTCCCCCACAAAAAAGATAAGAAAATTTGGTAAATATGACGGCCTCAAACGCGTTTTCCCCTGCTGTTTTTCAGCCCCTGAATACAGCAACTTCGAAGTGCTCTAAAATAATATAACCTAACATAGATGACTGATCGTCATTTAGCCCCCGCCTTCATGTTGACAGCACAGACAACTCTGGTCTAAAAAATGATGGCGGTCTTTATAGTAACGGCTTATAACGCCTCGATTTTAAATACGATGATTTATACCCGTTCCAGGTAGGATTATATGCTTAATTGTAATTGGATGTGGCAGAAATATTATGAATAACAATAATCAATCGTTGTTTTGATGAAAATATTGTCAATTTTGCATAGTAATCGCACTTGCAACGCTGACCCAAATGGGACAAAATTTCATCTGGAAACACGGAGTGTTGACTTACGAATTTTTTTTATTGAGGCTTCCCATGCCCCAGTCCCCTCGCCTTCCTGGCTCGTACGCCTAGTGCCGTTGTTACTTCTACTATAATAAGAATTTTGTTATAAACATTGGGTAACATTGCTGGATTGGGTGAATTAGGAGGCCTCTTAAAAAAGGGAAAATTCGTGCGTCTCCAATAGGCCTATAAATATAAACAGCTGATTATCATTAGGATATTACTGTTGCAACTTGGATCAAAGAAATTAATACTGATTTGTGTAGCGCTTAATGTGTTTACACAATAGCCTACACGTACGGGGCTGTAATTAATTAACTGCATAGAAAACACCAATCTGTTTGACAGAGGATTACGAAAGCCTAATATTCACTGCTGATCAGAGTGAGAAAACACTCATGAAATCATAGTCTTCAAGATAAGGATACGATAAATGATACAATGTAGCTTAAATTAAAAGATTATCTACTTAAATAGTTTTCGTTGTCTTGTTTAGACAGCATATATTGCACCGAAATAAATTTCGTTTCGTTTGTGGAAGCCATGCATTCTATTTTTGTACTTTACCGTTAGTCGATCGATGCGCCACCTTTCAGTCAGTGCCTTGAAAGTCGTAAACATGAGTGGAACTGTAAGCAAAGTTGATATGTCTCTAGGTAAAGTATAATGTTATTGGAAAAATTTAATTTCTTTATTTACCTAACAGAAGTGTTTGAAAGCTTCTATTATATAGCTATTTGGTGGTATAAAAATAATGAACTTAGACGGAAGATTTCTTGAGTTTTTACGCTTGAGAAATAGTAAAACTTTTACCGAGCCCGAGGATTTACATGCGAGTGAATGTAAAAAGTTATCGACTAATTTGGTGACTGATGGTGTGGCAAATAAGAAAGTTATATGAATGCTGAGAACGTGGCAACACCTGTTACACATCTTCTTTCTCATGTTCACATTATCTTTAGTTAATGTTATTAAGGGGCCTATGGTTAATGATATTAATTTAAAGCCCCAATAACACTCTTAGTCTTGTTGTAACTGAATAATGTGTCCCAATCTTCATTCTGGTCAATAAATCGTATTATTTTACAATATTGTCAATATTCCAATTAATTGATGATATAAATTTCATCTTAACACACTTATTTTAAAAAATTGGAAAAATTCAACCAATTGATTTGAAAAGTCTAACGTAAACCTTTTCAAATGTGACTTGGATTTTAAAATATTTTCGAACCCTCTGGACAAGTAAAATATGTAATGGATAATTTACACAACAGGTAGGACAATTAAACATCTAGTACTAAGAATAAGGGTATTATTTATTTTCTGGAGCTTCCAAGCCAGCAAGAGTGTTATTGTCCATTTAAAGTAAGTAATTCCAAATACCGTACACATGTTAAAATGTTTGGCATGTAAATTTAAGCTGACTGAGTTCCACAATTTATTTCCCTTTCTTATCAATGAGTTTATATAGGCCATGTATCTAAATTAATGTAGCGACCGGCAGCTATTTTGAAATATTATTTTTTTCTCTAGACGCTTGATATTTTCTGAAAGCTGTACATCTCAGTATTGTAACAACACCAAGTTTATCAAAATCGGCACAGAATTGGCCATTTTGCTTCAATTTTCAACCCCACTCCATATCTCAGAAACCAAAAGTCCTACAGACATAATTATTTCACCAAAATTAAGCTTATGTACTCACCAACACAAACATGCAAACACTTTACATATAGGTCTAGAAGTTTATTTTATAATGTTTGTAATAACGGTACAGAAGATTAAAAAATTACGTAAACTTTAACTTTAGGGTATAAATCATTAACAATTATACAATGGAATCAACATATTTAAACAAGACTTTGTTTCTGAGTATTCAAATACTAAAAATAACAGATAAGTACATGTTAACAAAATATTTAAAAAAAAAAGAAAGATATAAATAAATACATAAAATAAAATTATTTATCCACATACCAATATTTCTATATCATAAAATTTATAATACTCTCCTCCTTGCCAAAATTTATAATACTATTTATCAATCATTTATGTAGTTAACTAACAGTGTCATAATATTAAAAATAACATTATATAATAATATTAATAATAGCCCCCCCCCCCCCCAAAAAAAAAAAATAAAAGATAAAATAAAATAAATTAGCAAAAAAAATATATATTAAAAAAAATTAAATAAATAAGAATTGAAAGAAAATTATTTATCAATGATTTATATAGGTAAATGTAGTAAACAGATCAATTCAATGTAAATAATGTAAATAAAAACAGATTTTTCTCCAAACCAGCACTCACCTGAATACCAAAATATTGGTCTACCATACTAATAACTCTTTGTCAATTTGTGCTCCTTTTAGTTTACTCTAAAACTCTTTCTGAAACAAATAGATATATCTGAGTAGAAGTACAACCACGGTAGTGTAATCAGATATTTTTTAAACCAACTGGATAATACTTCAGGCTTCAAAAACACTTCTGTGTATAGCATGCATGTACTTACTTCAGTTTCTGAACCAATGGTTAGATGAAAGCTATCATCTTCAGAATCTGATGAATTAGCATTCATTATGGAACTGTAATGCTCTCAATTAAAATGGACTGTATTAATTATACTTTCAAAAATAGCATCTGCATTTCAAATTACACTTATAAGTCTAATAATACACACTAGTCACTCGATGACATTTCTCTTGTCAAAGTCAGTCAAGCTATTAACAGTGGTCTGTACCCATAATTTTGGTGGAGTTGCGTCCCTTTGGAACCGACACGGTGCAGATTTCCAGGAATTGCCAATTTCCACGGGGGTTTCCGTCCCCAGCAATATTTTTTATCACTAATTTAATGTTTATATTCACGATTGTAAGCAACACTTTGAGCGTATATGCGCGTATGGGACAATTTAAAAATAAAAGAAAACTTCAACAATAAAATAAAAAGCAACTTACCGCATGTCATCCGCCATAAACCATATTTACAGGCGCGCTTGACCCATGTCTAAAATAATCATGTGTTTTCCGACTCGGATTCCGATGCAAAAGTCTGTACCAGCTCCGCGAATATATGACCCCAAAACCGGTGCAATGGGGTTGAAAATCGGCCATAGCTGTGTACAGCACTGTCTGAGCCCTCTAGCGGAGGCGCCGGTCGCTAATTAATGTAATGAAGATACTGATCTCTATCAGGTAACTGATTGGAATTTCAGGCTTAAACAGTCCAGTTAAAGTCTTTTCTTTTTATTGACTTCCTAATTCCATGACGTAGGCCTACTTGAACAACATGAGTCCAAAGATTTACCCAAAACAACCCAAAGCACCTTTAATATCGTACCCAAAACAGGTGTGAATCTGTTCATCCCAAGATGTTCAACCCTGGGCTGTTTCATCCCATTGACCTATTTTTTTTATCGGGCTATTTCACTCCCCATATAGTATAGCAGTTAATTAATTAAGTTGTAATTTTAATTTATCATTAAATAAGCTTTTAGAGACTTACTAATTGTTAAATACATGTAAACACAGACAAGCAATTAATTATATAATTAAATTTTAATTATTTACATTGTTTGAATGACATTTTGTAATTGAACACATTAAAATGAACAGTTCTTTGGATAATAATTACTGTATATCTATTAAATATATGTCTCAACAATGATTCTCTTATTGTTCTCTTTTTAACGACTAGAGAATCATTCATCATTGTGTATGTAGCTTTAAATAGAAATTTAGTAATTGTTATCCATAGAGCTGTTGTGTATATTTTAATTAATTATTTATTGTTAAACACCTACATGTAATTGATTATTCATTGTTAAATCAATGTGTAATTAATTGGTATTGGTTAATAATAAAAACAGGTACGGTAAATAACTGGGGTGAGAGTTGAGTTGTATTTACACATGAATAGGAAGCCAGATAAAGTAACGAATAAAATTAATTACTTTGATCTAAAGCATTAACTACATGTAGCTATAGATACGATCCAAATTGAAAGATTATCTTGATTGTCTTAAAATGTACATAGAAAATTTCCCCTGCAAGAAAAATTTCTATGGACATTAAACTTAAACCCCATTTCTCTCTCTTGAAGCATCTGACCCTTTTTCAAATTCAAGTTTTGCATAGATTCCATTATCCAATACATTTTACAGGATGCATGCTAAGGTCTTGTAGAAGTAGAGAACTGTAAAGTTGGTCAGGTTTCACAATTCATTCAGTGTATTTGAAAGTTGAAATTATTAGTCTTTTTTCATGTTTTTCAGATGACATCATCAAACTTAATAAACGAACAAAATCTGGTAAAAGCCCACTGAACAGACAGGTACAAACATTTCCAAATATATGATTTACAAATTTATTATCGTCCCACGATTGTATGGCGTATGGCCGTTTTCATTAGCTCAGTTTAGTAGCAGAACAGTAGGACGTTAAACCCCATTTCATGTCATTAGTGGTTGTACCAAATGCTTTGAGACATAGGAATTCATCTGGCAAACAGTCTAATATTTCAAAATTTTATTAGATTTGACAGCATTTACGTTATCGTTTATGTAAACTTACTCTATAATACAGGAAGACATTATATGTACATATAATAAGACAGTTTTCATCTGTGAGATAACTTAGTAGTTTCGCTCTTTACATTTAACAATTTTTTAAAGCACTGAACTATGGCATCCCTAATTGTAATGATATTTAACTGGGATTGCTACAAAGCTGTTTAATATTTTAATTGTTTTTTTAATTCTATGCCCTCACACTGAAGAAAAACCAGAATTTAATCTTGTTTATGGTGAATGCTAGTGAGGTATATTCATTGATGTTTAGATTATGTTGTAGTTCAACATCAACATGTTACTGTCAACTTGTAGTCAAACAGCTGTAAAACAATCTAAATTGGACCATCATGGAGTGTGACATACATGTACAGTATATTATATTTTGTAGGGTAAAGGGGGTGCTCCCAGATCAGATGGCTCAAAGAGAAACCAGAGAAATGGTGGATTTAATCGTGTAGGTGGATATCAAGGCAAAGGAAACGTAAATAAAAATAAAACAAATAATACTTACACGAAAAATCGACTACAAAAGAAACGACAAGATGCATTGAAGAAACTACGAGAAGCTAAACAAGCACTTGCATTAATTGACAGCAAGAAAAACTTCACAAATAAAAGACAAGGATTGCAGGTACGTGTTCAGTATGTATTATAGTTTAAGACGTTAAACCCCTTTTCATTTCAATAATTATGACATAAAATAATTGTTGTTATATCGGTTTGCCAGTTGATTTTCGATTCATTGTGACATCTCTAAGGGATTATTTATTGGGTAATTAGCTACATGTATAGGTAACATATAATTCATTTCATAGGTTATCTCCCTGTTTATATATTGTGAGCCCAATGTACTCGGGCATTAAAGTAGACTAATGGACTAATGGAGTTAGAATTGTACTGATAGTAAATTTAGACACAGTTTTTAGTGGGATTTTCAAAAATTTTGGACTGAAGGAGAAATATTTTTTATTTTTAGACCGACACAATTTTGCTACAGATCGATCTGTTATTAAAGCATGTTACATGCTTTGTTCATAGTTTATTGCAGAGTCTTTATTATTTTCAGAATCAACAGCAGAAACGACCTAGAATAAACAGGAACTATGGCAGTACCCTTTCTCTAACTCAACTCTCTCCACAACAGAATGTTAGACAGGGAATGAAACGTAATTTCACAAGTTCTCAAT
The DNA here is from genome assembly GCA_963678685.1 of Patella ulyssiponensis. Taxonomy (NCBI): domain Eukaryota; kingdom Metazoa; phylum Mollusca; class Gastropoda; family Patellidae; genus Patella; species Patella ulyssiponensis. Next base: position 78,831,670 of record OY783227.1, on the reverse strand, counting down.
CATTAAATCAGGGTCAACAACAAAACAAAAGAAATAGGATGAAACGTAACTATACAAGTTCTCTACCTGTAAACCAGAGACGACAACAAAATTCACAGGGAAATACAAATAGACCTCGAATAAATAGGAATTATGGCAGTAATATGTCGTTAACACAGTTAGGCAATACAGGAAAGAAATTGAACAACAGACGGAATCAGTAAGTAAAAGCTGTTACTTGTGATGCCCGTTTTTGCGGAAGATGGCTTAAAGATTTTGAAGATTTTCAATTTGATTTAAGAGTTTCTTTTATATTCTTATAAATGATAGAAATAAGGCACAGTCTTGTCTTTTTTCAGGAAGAGTTTTTTTTAACATTTTAAATTCGGTTTGGCACAAAGTTCCAAATGTCAGGAACCAGTTTACTCAAACAGTGGAGGATATCTACCATTAATAATTTGACTTTGTTTTCTTAATTAGATGTTAAACAATCAATTTAATTACATTTTTGTGCAGATTAAGCTTTGAAAAATGAGATTTTGACTTTTTCTGTAATCAAATAACTTGATACTAAAAAGCACTGCTCAAGCTGTGAGAGAATTAGTGATGGTCAGAATATCATGCAATGGGCTTATTCCACGTTCTGGTCAGGTGTTTTATCAGGTGAACTATTGTACATGTACATTAACTTCTGTAAGCACATGCACATTCTTAATAAAGCGCATTGAGATAACCAAACTCTCAAACAATGTGTGAATAAGGATTAAACAAATATCGTAGACCGGTAATGATTTTGCACTGTTTATTCTTTCCCTTTTACAGCCTCTACGGGAGTATTATAATATGACTCTGATTTCTACCGATATGCAACTTATTGTCCTGTTACCAATGTTGAAACCAATTACTGGACCATCACTGGAGTCGATATAATCAGTAATTATTAAATTATTTCAGGTGGAATAATAATAGAAATAATCAATCATATGATGACAGTCTTACAGTTAGTGTGTCTAATACTAGTCCAAGGTAAGAATATAGATACAACAAAAAAGATATTCTCCATGTCATGAATAAAAAAGTACAGGAAATGATGGTGGCGGGTCACTATTTATTCAATTTGATATCTTTAATCTCTTGACTCATTACATGTATGTGGGTACATTGAAGTGTTAACTTGTCCTTTCAATCACTTATATGGAGTAATCTCTCTTGGATATTGTTGCACATCCTACTGTTCTGCTCCCAACTGGGCTAATGAAGATGGGCATATGCTATACAATGACAGTGTGCTATGGGGGAAATTTGCCGGGACGGTGGCACTATGACCTGCTCTAATAGTGTACATGGGGCCTCACGTTTTTGTCCCATCTGAACAACTTGACAGATGTCCTTGTCATGCCCTCAGTCCTGCATCACTTACAGTGAAAGGGGGGAACCATGTCGGAAAATTTGAATAAACTTTCTCGGCCAATGCAGGGATCGAACACCGACCTCCAGTCTAACGAGCCAGCGTCTTAGCCACTGTGACCCCCTTTCAGCTTAGCATTTTATCTTCTATATAAATAAAATCAAAGTATGCATGTATGTTTGCCCATCACATTTTGTCGCCACACACTGTACATGTATCTGGTATCAAATTAACCAGCATGACCCAGTGAATGTTTTAGGACGTTGAATGTGGGCCCCAGACAAATTTGAATCCTGATGAATTTGAGCCCCAGACAAAGCCTGGTATTCTGTTAAAATTACGCTCTGATATGCCTTTTATTTTCCAGAAAAAGACAAAACAGAAATAGAAAACAGAAACAGTCGTTTGTAAGTATAAAAATAAGTAATTGTTCTTTTTTTTTTATTAATGAATATTCTTTTAATTTCCTGTAGTTACACTAGATATGATCATTTGGTACAAAGAGCTTGCAACCTGTAGTTATTATAGATCATGTTAAATAATATAACAGGTAGAAGTAGCACTGTATAAATAATGAACTTGGTGTTGGGGTGTAATTGACTTGGTGTTGGGGTGTATTAACATGGTGTGTGGTGTTTGATGCAGTAGTTTGCTTTTATATTTAACCTCTGACTTCCTCTGCATTTGGCTGTTCTGAAAAAATAAAAATTACCATAAGCCATCATTTGAAAGAAATAATTTCTTGTTTTATAAAAAACAAACAAACCTGGAGTACCTGTTGGCTGGAATAAGTGCCTATCGACTAGAATAAGTTTGAATTACAGTAGAATTCTTCCCCTACTGTAAATTAATTGTATAAATGTGGCTCTGTTCTAGCTTATAAGGTAAAAATGTTTTCAGTACGGTAAAACAAAAATGAATAAATCTTCAAAATAGCATTGATAAACTAAAATGAATAAATTGTCTTTAAATTTACTTATTGTTATTTTGTGAATTCTTTGCAAGCTACGATATTATTAACCTCTACATCAAATGTCAGTGCAAAAGTGATTTAATTTGATTCTGTGTTTCCAAAGTTGTGATGAATTGAAAGTTCACAACATTTGCCATCCTCTGCAGGTGTTATCAACAGGCCAGCTCCACCTCTAATAGTTTGGTAAAATCTTTTAATGAACTTCCTTTTAGTTCGATTAAATCTATTTTGGTTTTGTTTTCTTAATTCAACATGCATTATGCAAGAGCTAAATCTGCCTATTGCAGTTCTTTCTATAGGCCTAAAAATGTCTAAGTTATAAAATAGCAATTAATTAACTTATCAAGACCATAATCAACTCCGATAATTAGTGGATTTGAATGCATTTTATTGTGAATAAACTGACCATAAAAATAGATACTTGAAACCTTGTTTATTATGGTAACAAAAGTGGTAATGGCGATCAAGGATAACTTAAAATTTGGAGCATATTTTCTTTTCATTATCTACTTTCAAAACTATTTTTGCGAGAACTGTTATTACAAAAAAATTGATATTATCATTGATCCAAGAATTTTAATGACCATCTACAACTGGAGAGTTAGGGTGGACGGCATGGAGATATACAGGGTTCAAATCACTAAATCAAATATTGTGCCAGGAACATAACAGAACAAAGAAAGTTAACAATTTTCTTTTAAAAATCTTTGCTAATTCTGTTTTGCAGAATATCGCTGTTAAACCCGAGAAACATCAAAACTATGAATTTGACATTAACACTTTTGCCAGTTTAGGGGTATGTAGATATAGTAATAGTCTACACGATTCTCGGAAACCCATCATCTCTGAAGAATATGTTGATTATATTAATACAAGGTACAATTTTATTGGATGCACAATTACTACATTTGTTACTGTGTAATGTTTTGACGAGGATACTCCTGTCTCTATCAAGCACGACATGGTTCCCTTTAGTCAGTGATTCGACAAGGACTGCTATCTAGTTGTTTGGATGAGATGAAAAACAGAGGTCCCATGTACACATTGGTGTGCATGTAAAAGATACCCTGACAGTAAGGTTGCAACGATATCAAATTCTGATATCGCCATTAATCATGATAACTGCTTTTGGAATTATCGCGATAAATAAAAGTCTACGATTATCAATTTTATCACGATAATTCTCTTTATCATTTTATGGAAATAGGATTTTTCGGCACTATGCACCTTCATTATGGAATAATCTCCCTTTTGAGATTCGCGCTGAGAAAGACATTAATAGTTTTAAATGTTCAATTAAAACCATGCTCTTCAAGCGTTATTTCACATGCTGATCATTCTGTGATGAAATATCTTACTTATAGTCAAAATCGCTTTTACTGTCTTCTACGTATTTTTATTCACTAGACGTTATTATATGAACACCATATCATTGTTGAATTTTTAAATCATAATTTATTTTTATTACTGTCTTTTTTACTGTCTTTTACGTATTTTTATTCACTAGACATTATTATATGAACATCATATCATTGTTGAATTTTTTTTTAAATCATAATTTATTTTTATTACCCATGTCTCTGTAAAGCGCGTTGAGACTTTGCCATGCATTTTTATTATATATATTTATGTTATGTTTGTAGAATGCGCTATATCAAGAATAAATTATTATTATTATTTATTATTATTTCTCTTTATCACGATAGTTATTTATAATCGTGATAATTGTAATTATCATGCACCATAATAAAGGATTGGTTAGAGGATAGGATTTCTAGTGAAAAATAGGGGGTAATAGCCATCTGTAATATACAAATTTATTAGTTTGTAAATATGTCATTAATTAAAGTTTAGTCGTATGGTTTTAAATATATGTTCTAATTACTTCTAAAATATTAAAAACCACCGAAAGTATGTTTTAAAAAATCATATCGATGAACCTGAGTGCGGATTCATAACTTGAAAAAAGCGGCTGGATGACTAAGTCGAGTTACTTGGTTGCTTTGTTTTGGCGGGTTAAACAACCAGACGTACAGTACTAACTTAACATTGAAATAAACATAATATTTTCAGTCTTGTTAACCGGGGATTCGCCGCACCGTTGCTACGGTACACCGATGTCGCGTGCGGCTTTGTTTACAAAATGTGTTTCGGGAACTTTCTCTCACCGATTTTTATTGTATAATTTTACAAGTAGTAATTAAACTATTATTTCGAATTCGATCCGGCCCCCGCACCGGTGAAAATGAACTTTGGATTTATTGCACCGACCTCCGCCCAAAAAAATCCTAAAATACCGGGGATTGCGATTATTCAACTTTGGCCGATACGATATCACTTGAAAAAAAATAATCGCGATAATGCGGCATCCCCGGGGTATCGCTGCAACCTTACCTGACAGTTGGAATTCGGGTAGGACATAGTGACGCTGCCCCGACTTAACTTCCCTCATCGCACACTGTATGGGGTATGCAGCTGTATGCCCGTCTTCATTAGCCAGATAGGAGCAGAACAGTAGGACGGACGTTAAACCTCATTTCATTTCATTTCTTTGTCAAGCAAATGGTACAAATATGTACTGGTAACAGGTGGGGCAAATGATGATAAAGACTACATGTACGTATCCTTATGTTGAAATATTACATAGTAATAAATTCAGTAATTCTGTATCCATAAAAAATTGTACATGTGTTAATATATTCAATTACTACATGTCAATTTTATGTTTGTCATTCTGATTTTCATAAGTCCAGATATGTATTAGATATTATCACAGCAAAATCATATAAATTTTTACAACATTTAATATATAGTATCCATGGGCTTGATGAACCTAGCAGTATTAACTGCTAGTGAGAAATGATGGGTTTTCGAGAATGATTTTATGGTTCTGTTAGTATTGGTTCTTGATCTTTTATTGTTGGTTCTTGATATTTCATTTGTACATGGTTTGAGACATATGGGCCAACAATTTGATTATAACAATTTATATGGTGATATAAATATTATAATACTAATAGATTTTAATGTTTTTGTTTTGAATTTGTATCCTGTTTTAGTTTTGAATTTGTTTGCAATTCTTGCATGTTCTATTAATCCATATAACAGAATGAAACAATTATGATTACATTTATTAATATTTATGATTATCTGAATTGTCACATTTTGATTAGAATATACTAGCACCATTTTGATTTAGAATGCTTTTTCCACAATGTTATTTTATTGACTACTAAAGGTCATTTTTCACTAAGGGGACTTTTGGGGGTTTGATTGAGGGCCATGGATGGCAAAAAAGATGATCAATAAAATGAGCTTATTGAACAGCTTTCTTTACATCAGTGCTGTAACTGTGTTATTACTATATGTTTTCCGGCATTGTCTTATATACCTTTTGAGGACTTTGCTTCAGACTTCAATCTGATAGAAAGTATCCTGTGTAGAGTATTTGAAGATGTGAAAGATTCAGTCGATGGTGAAATTCACCAATTTGTTGTTTCAAAATTGTGTAAGATGGCCAAGTGTACAAAATGAATTATGATTTACATATAATATGCTAGTTAAATTTGATTTGGTTACCGTAAAAATATAAACAATATTGATGAGTTTTGTGAAATAAAGTTCGCTGTATTTACCAATGTCTTCTACTCGATATGTGACTCTATCTTTTCTGTATTTTCAGACAGAAGTTTCTCTCAATGAGCGATTCGGTGGAACAAGAAATAACAAAAATAAATTTACAGGGGGAAGACAAGTTTTCTTTTGAGGTTCTCGTAACTTAAAGTTTAAACAAAGGAATGGACTTAATATATTAAATACAGTATATATAAACAGGCAGCAGTCCAGTTTTAAATTTATGTAAACCGAACTTGTTAGCAAAGTAATGCAATCATTAACTTTATTGTGCCGTGGAGCAAACCAAGCATTTGAAAATTGATATTTTTGAAAGATCTGAAAAGACTTAAAAATTGTGTCTTCTAGAGACATTGAAATGTGCTTGTATATAGTTGTAACTGCTGTCTGAGGTGGAACAGCCAGCTGATGGCACTACATTACATTTATCATTCAATCTTTTAAAACTTTATATAGGTAGTTTATATTAGTAAGACACGTAGACTATTGAAATGAAAGGAGTATGTTTTAGAATTATCTGAATGGACTAGAATTAAATTGTGTTTTCTGGAGACTTTTATTCATCCATTTTGTATGCTGACATGTATTGTTCCTCATTTAACACGCTTAACAACATTTATCATCCAATGTTTTAAAAATTTCTTGTATTTTGTAGAAACTTGTGAACACTCTAAAGGCATGTTTAAAATGTGTACATGTACATTTATGCATTGTTCAGATTAGTAAATGGAAGAATCCTATTGACTTTCAACGATATCCATTAATTATATCTAAAATTCATATATATGTTATTAATTTAATTCATAATGAAAATGGTGTGTTCGTGTATATATGTTATGTTAATATGTTTGATAAACATTTTAAATATTTTTTACTGCTTACGTCAGCTCATATTTCTATTATGTATATATTTTATATCATAATATTTTTCATCAAAGGTGGAGCCTTAGAATGAAAATTGAGGAAGCCACAGTTTTAATAGGGCTCTTATTTTTATTCCAACCTTCATTTTAATCTCAATTTCCTGATTAGAAAGAATTATCTTCTTTTATACAGGTGGATGCATACTGTCATCACCCCTGTCTGTCCGTCCTTCCCTTTGTTCGCAGTTCTTTTAAAAATTGTCGAACATGCTGGGACTGTTTGCTTATTGCATTTACGTTGGGTCAAAATATTGACCTTGTCATCAAGACCTTGTGAATGCAGTGTTTCTGAAATCTCATTGTGCCATTTTAACACAATAGGAATCTCTTGCAAACAACAATATTGTGACATTTGAATCTCTAATAGGTATATCGCCCCGAAAATGGTTCAGTTCCATTCAATGTTTTCAAATTTACATGTATCTTGAATTGAAATTCCCTCAATGCTGCTCGTTTAGTGATGAGCACATTGCCCTTTTGTTGTGGGTGAACAAAATGATAGGTCTAATTTAAATCCAATTGAATCAGAGCCAGTAGCATATCTAGCGTTGATATTTTGATTTTATTTTCTTAATCATATGTTAACTAATCAATCTTGAGTACATATTAGCAAAAAATGGAAATGTCCTAATTTAATGCTCCTCCAAATTGTAGCCTAATGTTCTTGGTGCTATGTAAAATTGCTGGTGGGTGTATATTCCTTATTTATATTTCACATGAAATTAAGAGTGCTGTGTTGACATAATTAATGGAGTCTCAAATAATGTCTTCTTTTTTTGATACAAGGTATGATTCGTTTGAAAGGTTATACATATGTTGAAAGTATTTATACCATTTTTTTTATTTGTATTTGTCAAAGTTATTTCATGTAGAAAGATCAGACAGATCTTGCATTCATTTTATGTTTTTCTAAGGTCTGTGGTCAAATCCTACTTTCATTTTATCATTAAATATATTATCTAAATTTTGTTTTTTTTTTATTTGGTGGGCCTAATCCACTGGTAAACGTATTATCTTCAGTCTGACAAGAATGTCTAACATTTAGTTAATATCAACATTGCACAGTGGCAATGATTTCTTCAGAATTACTCTATCGTTATCAAATACAGAGTTGTATTCCCATAAAATGGATTCAGACCACCATTCAAAAAAATAAGGTCTGTTACTGAATCATCTAGCATGGTTTTGATCCTACATCTTCATGCCTAACCTCGTTGTTTTTTTTCCGGGTGCCCCAGTTTCCTGACAACTGATAAAGACCCCTATGCACAAGCAAATTATTGAAATAAAAAGTCCCGAATGACCTAGTTTGTGTTGAGTGGATGTTAAACCCCATTTATTCTCAAAACAATAAACTGACGATTGAAATTAACTGAATGGTAATTTGGTGTTATTCCAAGTAGTTAATGACGTGAAGTGATTCTTGATAATTTATATTTGTGGTTTCACTAATAAAAATCCATGTACACAACCCCAACAGGAGGCAGACCACCATTAAATTTTACCATCTCGTTGAAGTTCGTCTATTTATAGCAGTTCTCTCTCTGTCTCTTTTCTCCCCTTTTGCATGCCCATTTTTGTTGATTTTTTAGGCCTAGAATGGACCGAGAGGGTTTGGATTAATATTTTCTGCCAGGTTTTGGTAAATATTCATGATTTTGAGGCAGAAGTATAACGGCATTATGAGGTTGGCTACGATGATATGTACGGCAACTAGATACATGTTTTGAGTATGCTTCTTCAAGTTCGTGTATCTCAAAATTTTGGTGGTCAACCTCATAAAAATTTTAGTGCAAAGACATGGCCATTTGTTCCTCTGTCTGTAGTGAAAAGCATTTCGCCCAACGAAAATTTGGGGATAAGTTGGAGGTGGGCAAAGAGTCCAGAATTAACATTGAAGTCAATGGGGAAATTAATGGTGGTCTGCCTACAACAATCTAACGGAGTTATTTCCCCTACCTCGAAAACCCGATAATCGTGTTCTAATTCAGAATGACTTATAAATTTGTTACTTTCTTCACTATTTTCAAATTTTAATTGTTGTCGATATTGAAACAATCTCATGATCCGAGAGATTCTAGTATTAAAGCATCAATGACACACACCAATAAGACATTTCGTGCCATTCTTTGTAAGAACTTTGATTTAACCAAAAAACAAAAAAAAAACCAATACTTTTTATGGTTTATTTTTAACAAATATTTACAAAACTATTTTGAGTCTTAATTTAAATATACAAATTATTAAATTAACGTTACATAATAATCATGATCTACGATGAGCTATTGTAATCTGTAAAATAATGATAAAATATAATAACAGGCACCTTCATGGATAACATTCACTACATTTATTAACTGCCACGTTTCCACAAGGATACGCTCACTGTTTTACATTTAATAAACCTTTATGGACAGCTTAATGGATAACATTCACTACGTTTATTAACTGCAACATTCCACTTCGTTGAAAGGTTGAAGTTAATAAACCTAGTGATTATTATCCATAAACCTACCTGTTATAATATATTGCTTTGACTAAATGCTCTGTGAAGATGATAAAATATGATAAGACAACATCGGCCCACCATAGTTTTATACAGTGGCACAGCAGTCTGTCAAGTTTACGCTAAGTGAACATCGGCCTGCCATAGTTATATCATAGATCGTATATAATACAGTTCTATGGTTATATATACAGTAGACCATGTTCCTATTGGCGCCACTTCTGGATATTAGATATTCAGGCGCGGATACAGAGGGGGGCACACGCCCCCTCTATTTTTTTGCGGTGGCGAACAATTTTTAGCTCCATATATATTTTTGCGGGAAAGGAGAACAAAAACAGTTTAGGAAATCGTAATTTACAATACTAGTATGAAATTAGTCCTTGTGGGCATTTTAGTCCACTCAAAAATCACGGGCCGGGCTTCGCACTCCCAAGTCTTGTGGGTCAGTGAGCAAAACGTTAGCTCGCTTGCCTGGGGATTCCGTGTTGGATCCCTGGGTTGGCCGAGAAAGTTCATCGAGATTTTTCGACGTGGTTACCCCTTGTCATTGGTGCAGGATGGGGGTGCTGACAAGGGATAACGTATAGTCGTTTGGATGGGACCAAAACCGGAGGCCCAGCGCACACATTGGCGTGCACTTGAAAGATCCATTGACAGTCGGAATTCGGCATAAGAGTAGCCTCTGCCCGGGCAAAATTTCCCTCGAAGCACACCGAATCAATTTAGGGCTATTTTCTTTATCCAAAAATAAAATAATAATGGATAACCGGGGTTCTTGGTTATTTTGACGTTCGTCTTTTTTACTATTTAATTTTTTAACAGTCTTAGGGAAATAGGCCTTGAAGCACGTATTGTAAACATTACATAAATCTTGGACTACTACGAAACTCTCTAAAACTTTGTGCATCTAAAAGACATAGAAATACAAAAATTCTATTCTTTTTCATAAAAAAATGTTATTAAATGACAACATACAAAAATAAGTATTTTTTTCTCAGACGCATTCAAAGTATATGTTTGAACAAATTTAGTACGCCCATTGAGAGTGGCGACCATTATGGCTAGTACCGTCTGTCTAACGCCAGGGATCAATCGCCTCATACACAGATTAACAAAAACCAGTTCCCTTACACAGAAGAACACTTTGTCACGCTCGCGAGAAATCACGATATCTTAGTGATCGATGCCCGCCATTTTGGTTGTTTCGATTGATTTCTTTTAAGGTTGAAGTGCTGTACCAACAAGTTTTCCCCTTTCGGTTATTTGCCGATCAATAAATTCAGAATTTAATTTCCTAATGGCAAAATCATATGCCATGAACGACCCGAGTTTACAAGGAAATTGAATTCGTCACTCCCGCGATCCTTTTGCTTGGATCTTGTGAGGAAGAAGTAAATATTACCAGACGATCTGAATCAAAAGTAAACTCAGCGCTGACATTGAAAATTGCTCAGGCAAACACTCCACGATGAAATAGCACCAGAAAAAGGCATTCAAATGAAGGGACATAACACGGTTGTTACTCGTTTAATTACGACCATGCTGGCTTTTTAACACGATATTCACACTTTAGGCTCCAAGCAGGTTCCCAAAGTTGACACGCTGATTTGAGTTTATGGGAAGAGTTTGAATGTTTATCGAATTGTGATCAGGTAAATATTTGAACCGTTCTTGTTGAGTTGATTGCTGGCATTGGTAAGTAGGGTAGGATCCAATAACATTTAAATTAGGCATTAAATTTTCTGAACACTTCGTTTCATGGCAAACATCAAAAGGTTTCAATCATACAAAGCACAAAGACCCATATCAATCCCTTTCATCACATCCAATTTCTCCATTCAAAATACAATAAGTCGTTAAAGGGAATTACGGTGAAATATATAAACTTTACAGAGATGCATTCATATTCACCGACGCCCGGAATATTATCCAACGATGGGTATTTCGCAAACTTTCGTTTTCTGTTACGAATATTAGTCAATATTGACGATGTCCCTGTCATTTATCAGCAAGGTATGTCTTCTACTTCTATTTTTTCCTCTTCCTCTTTTTCTTTAGGAAATCGCCTTTCATATAGAGGGTTGGAAAAAGATATGTCTGGATTTGTGCTGAAAAATACACCGCATTCATTTTTAATGGAACCACAACAGATATTTTAGTAACAATAGAAATACAATTGTGTAGTTTTATTCCATAATACGCCCACCGTGACTGTACAATGTGTTTAAAGAGGAACCCCTCTCCATGTTGGTCTGAGGTTTTCTTTCGAATATTGACAATACTACCATCGTGCATGGATTTCAATGGGTGATGTCATTACGCTGGACTCTTGAAAAGCTTGCAGCTACCGTACAGATTTTCGAATGAATTTTCACAAATTTTGCACGATTATTCGTTAGGTGACTGGTCAGTTAATGATTGATTTCCCAAGACGGGATTTCATACAAAACTTTAAATTTTGTTAACAAAACAGAGAAAAATATGGGGTGTATAATGGGGGTTTACCTAGTAAACCCCATCCGACGTTACCTTTTTATCTCTTAGACTGATGGAGTTAATAAAATCATGTAATATGATTTAGTCGTTTGGCACTTCATGAACAAAATGAAACTAAATTGCACATTTATAAATATTATCACCATGACTACCATAATATATCGATTTCCAAAAGGTCGTTTTAATATGAAACCTATCAACTATTTACATTAAACATTCAGAGGGCCAATTAATGAAAATGTTAATGGTTGTAAAATGATATGAATTTCATAAATTATTAATTCAAAAGCTTTTATACGTGTTGTTCGATAATATGACAGCCAAAATTAGCTCTTATTTATATTGTAATAGACCCTATTATGGTCATTGAGTATTTTATAACGTTTGTACAACACTAGACTCTGACAATTTGCAAATCATGTTATAAGCCACGATCCACGGTTAAAGACTCAATACTACTCTTGTTGTAACTGAATAATATGTCCCAATCTTTATTCTGTCAACAAATTGTACTATTTTACAATATTCAAATTAATTGATGATACAACTTTCATCTTAACACACCTCATTTAAAAAATTGGGAAAATTTAACTAAATGATTTGAAAAGCCTAACTTAAATCTTTTTAAATGTGACTTTCATATCAAAATATTTTCGAACCGTCTCAACAAGTAAAATAGGATGTAATGGATAATTTACACAACAGGTAGGGCACTTAAACAACAAGTACTTAGAATAAGGCTATTATTTATTTTCTGGAGCTGCTAAGCCAGCAAGAGTGTTATTGTCCCTTTAATGTTTCATGTTATTGTCGAAAGAGGGCGTCGCACTATTATAGACCTAGATATATTGGGGACGGGAAACGTCGACAAAGAAAGACCAGAATTCTTGGAAATTATCCGTGATTCATCCAACCGTCCCCCTTTTTAGTCGGAATCAACTGTTAAACATCATGTTCCGCAACAAAGTGGGACAGTCATCAGCAAACATTAGCTCTTTAATGGCGAATTTATTGTCTATTTCGACTTAAACAATTTCATAAATGTACTTACCATTCTATACGACATGTTTCTTCTTCATTGTTTGTATTATCTATACTGTAAATAAAAATATTTCATTTCATTCATTTCATTTTTGGCACACATTTAATTTAGTTCTGCACACATTTTGGGTCGTATTATACTTTAAGAGCTGGCTCGCTAGTCTGGGGGTCGGGTGTTCTATCCCTGCATTGGCCGAGAAAGTTCATTCAGATTTTCCGGCGTGGTTTCACCTTGTCAGTGATGCAGGACATAGGGCCTGACAAGGACAGCCGTCTATTCGTTCGGTTGGGACTAAAAACCGGGGCCCGGTGTACACATGGACGCCCACGTTAAGCATCCCTTGGCATATAAGAGTAGGCAGTAGAGCCCCTGCCCGGGCAAAATTTCCCTCATAGCACACTGTATGGTACATGTAAATGCCCGTCTTCCATTAGCCCAGTTTAGGTGCAGAACAGCGTGACTTTAAACTTCATTTCAATTATACTTGTAGACGCTTAGGGGAATGTCGAAGACGGTTTACCGAATTAACGATCCCTAGGTCTTTGTGATAGTTAAACACAAAAAAAACAGTGTTTGTGAGATTTTAAGAGAACACAGTTTTTATGGGAAACAATCACTGGTTTATTCTAAAAGCACGACGTTTCGACAAGTATCCTCTTATCGTTATCAAGCACGATTTGGAATTCTGTAAATGGAGGGTACTACTTGGAGGATTGAGTTATTTGGCTACCTCCATACTTGGATCTGTCACTTTTTGGATCGGGGAGTGGGGCATATGGGTCCCGGTTGCAATCCTGTTGCTGCCCAAGAAATGTCCCGGGAAATCTGGGTGAACTTTCTCGGCCAATGCAGGGATCGAACACCCAACATCCAGGCTAGCGAGCCGGCGTCTTACCCGCTTAGCCACGTGATCCCCTCATGCTAACGTATAAAACTGTAATCTCACGGTACTTACTTATCTTTTTCATATAATGATAAATTTTCTTCTGTAAACGTGTAATTTGGAACATTTCTCCTCTTTGGCAACCGTCTCCTAAAATAAGATAAATAGGTTAATAAACAATATATTATGACGAGTGTGGTATGTAGGTTTTGTTCTCAAAGTGCAAGTTGGTACCTAATGTTAGGTGATATAGGTTTTGCCTGTTCCCTGATCCCTTTTCATGTATTTCTGAAATAAAATATTGTTTACACAAAAAAAAAAATGTTAGGTTCCCTCCATCACGAATCGTGCTGGGATTGAAATTGTGGTTTTATTCGTGAGGTAATCATGAATCAGGGGCCTGTTTCACGAAAATTTTAACTAAGATAAAATCCAAATTTCAGTAAATTAGATTGATTTTAGTGCTTAGCCAATCAAAATTGAAGTATCTACTTATTTTTAGTTAAGATTTCGAGAAACAGGGCCCAGGTCTTATCCTATATTGAGGTCAGTCGTAGCAATCGTGTTGATCGAATCGAAAAGTATCTGCACGTACCAGACCGTGGACTCAATAGGGACAATACTATCTTGAAGCGGGAATTTCATATTTTCCAAGATAGTCAAAATATATTTCTTTCTATGTCTTTTGCTTAATAGGTTGTCAACTCACTAATACAATCAAAGACATTATTTTCCACACTTACAAATCCTTCACAACGGAAATAATAACACAATTACCTCCCTTGTTTTTCCATTCCCCCATGTAATAGCTATCTTCAAACGTTTGAATTTGAATTTGAAAATTATATTTTTGCCAATTTCTCAACTGGCAATAGTGAATTATAGGATTAATAGGATTATTCTTTAACAAGGTAAGACTGTTTGTAGATATCACCTGTTTTAAGGCTTTATTTAAATATATTTTAAAAATATAACTTAAAAATATGAAATTGCAGCTTTAAAAGTTTAACGCATCATACGACAGTGTGTGCTTGACATAATGTGAACTGGGTGAAACAATGAGACATGTGTACTCTTTTTATAACACACAGTACATGTGTTCATATTGACGTCATTTCGTATGACATACAACGAGAATAATAATTCGAAAAGTTCATAAGTGGAATATAACCGATTTTATTTTCGATAATTTTATAAAAGAACAAAACTAAAATTAGTAATAAAAGCAACAGGCTTTGCTGAAATTAAAACCTTTTTTTGCAATTTACACTTTATATTGGTCCAAATTAAAGGCGCCGTACTATTTTAATGTACTATAATAGTTTTATTATTACATGAAAAGCTGGAATAGTTTTAATATTACATGTTAATCTGGAATAGTTTTAGGACCCGGAGAAAACCTTACTGCTTGTCACGTACAACCGGAGAATCGAAACCACGCCAATTGACTAAATTACAGACCTTATGATACACGCTCACGCGCTACCACCCCCACCCCCACGACAAGAAAGTAAATGAAGAAATCTAACATATGGTACATCAAACTGATCCCGCAGTGAATATTCGCTTGGCCGCTACAATCACTGATAAGCATGACATCGACGAGGCTTAATAAGTACGGCATATTAACTTTTTTACTCCGACAAATTAAATTCTCAAACATTTTTTTGAGGTAAAAGAAAAATAAATAAAGACGTTTGAAGTAATTGAAGTTAAAAAATATTTCTTATTAAGTGTAAATGGGTATTAAAATGAGTAAAATGCATCATTTTGCCCGAAGCAGTTAGGTGTTAAGTAAACATTGCACGAGCAGTTGAGCCAATGACTGGCGCGGTGAGCAGTCAACGCACGTGCTGTAGACACTATCTGTTACAGAGTTAATTCGTACGTAATTCTCTGTGAAACAGATTGTAAGATACTGAGTCGTGGAAGACGCCATTAGAATTTATGCCTGTATGGATTATATGGCGAGTTGATTTGCATGTGGTTATATATCGGATTATGACAGACAATACAACATTATAAGATTGAAAAATAGAAAACATTCTTAAATAACCAATGTCTATCAAACCAAAATATCCTTATGTATTATATAAAAACTCCCATGTGGTCTGTAAAACACAGTTGTTATTATTATTATATCGGCTAATAAATCCCGGTTGGATTCTCTATTTAAATTTATACTGCGTATTATTCTTATTTATTTCTTTCCACTATGATGGAAGGTTGACTACTGTGGGGATAAAGTTTTCCCACAGCGTTTTTCTTGGTCTGTTTCCAGTTTAATACGCATTAAAGAGTTAGTTGTATAAGAGTTACTTTAAGATGTTGGTAGTTATATTTATTCATAAAATATTAAAAATAACATAACAATTGCAAGGATATGAGACAAAAACAAGCTAACAGCTTATATAAATGTTCTTCATATATGGCTATATTCACTCCATGATCTACAGGAATCTATTTTTATTCAATCAAGCAGGGTTGGTGTTTTTTTGTAAATAAATAAATGTGAAGATAAACAAGCTTCACCCACACCAGTGATTGTAGTGTTATTAAGTAAGTTGATATGTTAATAAGACGTATTCCAGTCAATCTCAGCTACAATTGGCTATCCGTCAAAACTTTTTGTTAGTTTTATATAATCTTGAATAATTTTTTATTTATTATAACCAAATGAACACGTTGGGTTGTCACTGATTTTGATTTAAGGAAATGAAATGAATTGCGGTTTAATATCCTGCTGTTCTGCTCATGAACTGGGCTAATGAAGACGAGCATGCGCCATTATACAGTAGTGTGCTATTAGAGAAATTTTGCCCGGGCAACTGCGCTACCGCCTACTCTTACATCGAATCCAACTGCCAAGGGATCTTGTATGTGCACGCCAATGTGTACTCCGGAATTTGGGAGAACCACGCCAGAAAATCTGGACGAGCTTTCACGGCCAATGCAGGGATCGAACACCCGGCCTCCTGACCATCTTAGCTACCGCAATCCTCCGATCTTCACAAGGAATTATTGAAGTTTGATTGCTTTTGTCGCTACGCACCGTGCAATTGATTGATTGATATTGACGCCCAATGTTGGTAGAGTTAGTTTAAAGGGTTTGAAGTAAAACTGATAGAAGTGTTGGTATAAAAGGTTAGAATAGTTGGTAGTTAGTTAGATATTGTCGAATTCACTGGATTATACTGATGGAATGGCAACCTGCCGTCTTTCTGAAGTTTACATTGTTAAATAAAAGGCAATATTTAGACGTAACCGATTGTCTGTTCCTATTTCGACAAAGCAAGAGAAATTAAAGTAAAATTAGTAACCAAATTGCATGATATCTTTTTACTCTAAGAATTAGAAATTTCGAGGTTGTACTACATCACTAATCGCACTAACAACATATCAGATCAACCCAATATAATATTTTATTTTGAGATTTGTCATGTTCTTTACTTTAATGAGAAAATTACCAGATCGTGAATTCAGACGTAGACTGTTCCTTTAAGATATATATTTAGGTGAATTACGTTTACAAACAATAGCTTCACCCCATTCTCTGACAATTTCAATTAAAGATTGTATGAATTCTCATTGTTATAACTAGACAGGCAAACTCTCTCCCTAGATGTTTATCACTTGTAGCCACATTTAATAGAAATCTTCAGGGGATATCGAAGATCGACCGCTTTAACGCGGCGGTGAATTCGGTTTGAAAACGATTCCCGTGGTCCTGTTAGTTTTGGCGCCAAAATAGCCATCTGTGGGGATCAACAGTAGCGAATTCCTGTCGCCTTTAGTTAATGGAAGTATTTGACAGCCGCTAATCTTAGCACTGAAAGGCGCCTATTTGCATATGTCTCTTCAGATGTTGGGAGTGCTAAGCCGGTATTCCTTAGAAGTACACGCTTAATGGAATTAAGGCAGACGATATCTAGATCAATATTGGAATTTTATTGGTGGTTGGCTAGTTTTTGGTATGTTCAACTGTTCATTTAATCAACCACTGTTTACTTAAAGCACAGTTCAAATCTTTTGTGTTGAACAGCATTATAACAAAGAATACTTGATCGTGGGAACTACTTTTTGTTGGCGTAATTACATTAAATACTAGTGATTAATCAATCTACAATTCCAATACTATACCCCTTTGGACGAGAGATGTTTTAAGTTCTATGTCTGCAGTTCGCGCTAGAAGGACAAAAAAAGACCATCATTTCTAACAACACCACAAATACCCATGAATAATAATGATCATTATTACAGAAAAAAAGTCCCAAAACAATTGCAGTGTATTATTTGTTCTGAATTTTCATGGGGAATTTCTCTTTGATTTATGTTAAAAAAGGGGATGTTTCCATACATTTGATGTCAGTTCACAATTAAATATTGATATCAAAAAACGTTAGCACAAGCTTGTCTGTTTAGTGCAGTGGGATTTTTTTTATAGAAAACTTCAAATTGTCAGCAGTTAAACATTCTATAAACCTCAATATGTTATATAAATTATGAATTAGCAAAAGACCATAGTCAACTCTCGATGTCATCTGATGAGCCCGATTTTCAACTGATTTGAATCCGATCTGCGGTTCAGCAACGGTTGGTGATTAAACGTAAAAATGGATAATCGAGACTTTGTTTATTATCGTAACAACGGTAACAATGACATTCGAATGAGAATGTTTCGGCTCAGGGTGATGAAATTTGACTGAACGGTTCACCATACTTCCTTTACATTATCTATTTATAACTATCATAGCGAAAACTGTCAGCTCTTTATCAAATCTTCCATAATGCCGCTTTAATAAGACGTTAAACACACTCATATTTCACAACGCTAAATCCCGTTTCATTTCACTTAAAGTAGCCAAGTTTCTAACTCAATATAATTATAATCCAAAATCTTTAACTTTGAAAACACGAACTATTTGTCAATTCAAATCAACATTGATGCTGTGATCTAACCGGAAAAAGACGGACTTTTGATATCCAATATTTAAGACAAAATAAACATTCTTACCATTGGTACACGAATCATGTACCATAATGCGTTTCAGCCCCAGTTCTAGCAAGAGACTCGGGGAACGAGGCTAGACACATTGCAACAAATCAAATGGCGTATGTAGACTGGAATAACCAGGCAAGACACATTGCAACAAATCAAATGGCGTATGTAGACTGGAATAACCAGGCGCTAGAAATTTGCATTCGATTGAAACTGTTGGCTTATTTCGCGGGAAATGACTGATTTGAAATTAGATTAAAAACGGAAACCATTGAATGTAAATCAGTTTATATACATTCATATTACATTATTATATGCGACCCACTTCTGTCAATTTCAAGGTCCCAAATGTTTGCGATTTAGCTCCTTTAATTGTATTAAAATGGCATTAAACCTAATTTTATTTCACTGGATCAATAGCCCGTTAACACCAATTTTATTTCACTTAATTTTGCGGAAATAAGAACAGTTGGAATTCGATAATATACAAATACCGTAGCGCCGCTATCCGGGCAAACATTCCTCCATAACACACTGTATGGAACACGTCGGTCTTTATTAGCCCAGTCGGTGCAGAAAAGTAGGACGTTAAACCCCATTTCATTTCATTTATATTGCCAATTATCACATTGATTATCACATTTAATATAAAATAAATGAACATACCTGTAATATCTACATATCAGTATTAAAGCTGTTATTGTTATTACTAGTAATATTATTAAAGGTATAAACAGTGCTAATATAGTCCTCATATGTATTATTATGGCTTCATGATTCCATTTCTGTCCTGTAATAGCACCGCCATCTTTACCTGGAAGGCAGAAAACATAGTGATATAGTTAATGCGTGGGTTGTCCTTCAAGGACTGATATCTAATGAGTAAAAAAACTATTAATTGCGTGGACATATGGAATAATATCTGATTAGATTGTCTTTGTTTTTGCGCAAAGAAGAATATTTGCCAAAACGCATTATTTAATTACATTTTTTTTCGGTATTATTTCCAGTCTCGTTACCCTTGTCTCTATAGGATGAAGTGCATGGCAAGATCACGCAAATACCAAGATCCCGCATACACGTTGGGATGCAAGGGAAGGATCCACTGTCGGGGTTGGAATTCGATCTGGATTGGGCTAAAACGTGAGAGGGAATGGGGTTTAACGTCCGATCAACACAAACTAGTTCAGTTCGGGACTATCATATGGTTCAATTTTATTTCAATAATTTACTTTAGAAGTGGGTTGAAACCGAAGGACTCGGAGAAAACCCACGGAATTTTAGAGGTGACCCCACTCCTTGTCACGTACAAGCGGTGAATCGAGACCACAGCACTTGACTCAATGACAACTTAAACCACTAGATCCCCCTCCCCCGCCCCAAATAAGGTAACACCTACCCATTGTATTATGCACGGTCGTTGAATGGACGCTATACGACACAGAAGTTTTTACGTCATAATCATCTTCTTCATTCCGGCCTGGTTCAAAGAACATTGCTGTCAGGGCTTTGTGTAGACTACTGTTCAACGACGTTGGGAACTGAACGGTTGTTGTTGGAACTGTTGTTGTCTGCTTGTAAAGAAATTTATACGTTGCGTGAAATCCCGTATTTTGTCCGTGTTGGTCGGTGTTGAATCGGACCAATAAAACGTTATACCGAGACGTAAACGACTGCGATTGTTCATTACCACAAAATGTCCCTATTTTCTCAGCCGCAAGGGAGTCCCCATCGAAAACTTCCAAGATATCGTAACCATCTCCACATTGTCTAAGACTCTGACCCTCTAAATGTATGTGGGTAAAATGGATGAATATTTTGGCCTCACTTGGTGCTGCTATCGTCCACACACATGATAATCCGGGTGCATATAGGTCGGGCCATCCCGGTGAAGCAATTTCTCCGTCATCTTCTGTGAGCATAGCATGACATGGCCAGTCTGAAAGAATTAATATTTAGCGTTAATAAAATGTAAATAATGTAGCTTACATTGAACAATTGAACAGAGGATAATTGATGTGTTTATTATGTACATACAAAACCATTTGGTATCATTTGGTTACAAAAAGTCATAACTCTGTATTTAATTGTTAAAATTCAATAGGATTCTTTTTCTAAACGGACGTTAACAAGAACGTGTTAAACTGTCGGACGAATGGGTTCAAAGAATAGAATATATTTTATTTGGTTTCAAAGGGTCATGATTCTGCTTTTAATGTTAAAATTCAATAAACAATTGGAAGTCGGAACTTGGAATTTGGAACATGGGACATGCAAGTTGAAATGTCCCTGTCGGTCTTTCGTAGGATAATAACTGTAAACGAATGGATGATAAATTTAAAGAGGCCTCCAGAAACGAACGAAATTTATAATATTCCACCCTACTATAATAATGTCCGTTTCTTAAGCACCAAGTCATTCCATAAGCATGAACTGTTTTTAAAAACCATAAACTATAAACAATTTTATTCAGTTTGTCTATGTAAGTGAGATTTTAATTGTGATTTGATTTCTACTAACATTATTAAAAATATAATTGTTTTAAACCAATATACCCGACAAAAAAAAAACCGAATATTAAATGCGGAGATTAATTATCAATCGCTTCCATTCCTGTGCATTTTTAGTATCACTGTGATACTAATATCCATATATGGTAACATTATGAGTGCAGCCGGCATCATAAAATTATGGCTGATTTCTTTTTAATTAAATTATACTATTAAAAATCTACACTGGAATTTTAGTTCCACTCGAATAATGATTTCCATCGTGACTAATCAGACAGTTTTGTCATAAAGTCCGGATTTGATAGAAGTTTGATGGAGCGCTCGTCTCCAATTAGCACAGAATTTACATAATAACAGACAGATGCGACTGCATTTCCCACTCTAAACGGGCTGTTTTCGAAATTGTGAATAAAAAAAAATATCGTGATAAAGGGCAAGTTTATAAAATAGTTTTATTTCGGTTAAGTTAAAGAGAATATTATATTCCTGGCAATTAAGTAAATAAAACCTTATTATAACTTCAAACGGAGGGTTTAGCGTCCTGCTTTTCTATACCGATTGGGCTAAGGAATACGGGCTTGCGTTATATCGAATTCCAATAGTCACGGGTTCTTTTACGTGCACGTCAAGGTGTACATGGGACCTCGTTTTCGTAACTTCCGAACGACTACACGTTGTCCCTTGTCCCTGATAAGTGGTAAAGTTAGCAAATATTCATTGTTGTTATATAAGTCTCTGTTAAAAAATGACGTAAATCATACCAATAAATGGTTAATTACTATCAAAAATACTCTTACCGATTGTGGATATAGTTATGTATGAAACTCACAACAGACGCCAAACCCAGTTAAATTGAAATATGAATTGTTACAACGACTAAAAGATCAGTATATTCAAACCTGGTCGTCTAATATCCAGAAATCCAATAAATCTATTAATTATAGAATTTATAAGACAGAATTTAAATTAGAACCATATCTTATTTCATTGCCAGATAATTATAAATATACTTTTATAAGATATAGAACATGTAATCATAAACTCCCTGTTGAGGTCGGAAGATGGATGAGTGTAGATTTTGAACAGAGAATTTGTCCATTATGTGAAATAAATACAGTCGGCGATGAATACCACTATTTATTCGATTGTACCTATTTTATTAAAGAACGTGAAAACTATATACCCAGATATTATTATACAAGACCGAATACTTTTAAATATAATAAACTTTTTAATTCAAGCAAACGATCAATAATTGTAAAATTATGTATGTTTCTGAAGATAATACTTAAAAAATTTATGTCCATTAACTAAGAAATGAAAAGCCTCCATCTTGTAAATAAATATGTAAATAACCTGTCACTCATATGTCATGTATTTGATCTGAGTTGTGAATAAAGTTTTGTTCTGTTCTGTTCTGTCAGACCCCCATCATGCATCACTGACAAGGTACCATGTTGGAAAATTCCAATGAACTTTCTCGGTCAACACAGGGATCTGAAGCCCCAAGGTTAGCGAGCCAACGTCTTACTCACCGAGCCACCGCGGATCTCATATAACTTCAAACGTTTAACTCAATGTTCCACGATGGAAATTTACTTTTGTAAAGTTTAAAGGGGCGTATTTCAATTATTGAAATAACTATTATGAGGAATTCGACTCCAACGATCAGCCCAAATGCACAAAGGAATATCTCTGAATATTGCAAATTTATGAAAACAACGATGTGTCATTAAACAGACAAGACGCCATTGTAGATTGTGTGCGTTGAAATCATATTAACTTCCTTAAAAAGTCCAGATCTGGAACCGAATCCCTTAGTTTCATTGACAAAAAGATTATCGTCAGATCCAGGACTTACGACTGGCCAAAGGATCAATTCACTTGGTATTTTGTTGTTTATTTCATGCAATGTTTGTGTTGTTTGTCTTGCACTCAAGTTTCTCTTGTTGGTTTTGTTTCCATGCAGGGCAATCCTCCTGCACTTCCTTTCACCAGGTTTGTGTGAAATTTGCAATCCATCATAGTAATAATTATGATCTTAAAATCATCAGATACAAGTTATTAAAGATGAAAAGAAGGAAGCAGAATGAACATGTCTGCTTTATAATTGATCACAGCACTGGTTGCCTGGCGAAATAATAGAAATACGTAGAATAGTGTTGTATTGTTATATTATACAACCGATGGTAATTATATAATAACGTCCATTCTGTCTGTCGAAGCGCTCGAAGGTCGAATTATCAAGGGAGTCGACAATTATGAGTTGGGTCATCTCTTCAGTTCTACCGACATATATTCATGATTAGTTGATTCAGTAGATTATGCGCATTTTGTAAGACAATGGTATTGGCAGGTGCATCACACATTTAATAATATTGAATTTGTGTAAGACAATATGGTATTGAGGCAAGATAGTAAGACATAGATAATATCATCGAAGTCTCCATTAAATTAAGGCTAATAATATATATTAATCTGAATAAAGAGAGAGAGAGAAATGGGGTTTAACGTCCACTCGACACAACTAGGTCATTTCGGGACTAACATATGGTTTTTTGAAATTTTATTTCAATAATTCGCTTGCGCGTAGGGGTCTTTAGCAGTGGGAGGAAATCGGAGTGCCCGGAGGAAACCCACGAGGTTGAGAAGGCGCCCCTATCTCCATGCCACATACGCTCACACCAGGGTTCGAAACCACAGCCGCAAGCCAGAGGTGACCGGCCAGCTAGAGGTCGAAGCGCGGCACTCTAGACCACTAGGCCATCCCAACCCCCAATCTGAATAAAACACAGATCCTATTTCGTTTCGTTTCGTTTTTATAGTTCAAAATTTCGTTTTACTTGTCTTTACTACACTGGGATCGGGAAGAGTTGTTATATAACTCGCGTTCTGGTTCATGTGAGGAATTACCCAATCAAACGGTCTGTTGTGGAGAGTTGTTGACGAGCGATGTACGGAAATGTGGGTATCCTACTAGAAACATCGACGATGGTTGATTAATCATATGTCTGATTTTATAGGGCCAAAAGTCCCTCATATCGCCCCCTAACACGACCTCCTTCTACAACTGGTTAGATCTTCATGGAGAAGAAGTCATGGAAAATATTAAAAAAAACCCGAAATATAGATCTTATTTTAATCATATTGTGATTTGGAATGCAGTCACATATTTCTAATGGGGTTTTTCTATGGTCAACTATTTTCAATATTTCAGAATTTCACACCATTCGTATTTTTTACTCTGGAATCTCAAAGAAACAGAACACAATGAAATATATACATACCTGTGTTATAAAATACTCTAAAACCAGGCGCATCATTATTCATATTGGTGAGGAACTGTAGAGTTACATTACTCGTCTGACTAACATAATTATTCATTGTCTGACTGGCGCAGAACCTGACTAAACCATGTGGGGTCCTCTCTATGATTAACAATCTGTCATTAGCTTCATCACATGTGTTACTCGTGTGTCTGCCTAAATCAAGATGGCTGAAGTCAAAATGAATTACCTGTGTGAAGCAAGAAGAGAAATAATTAGTCTGGTAAACTGTGACAAAATGCCGACGGTCCAGCCATTAAATGTATTCGATATGTAGACAGTATTAACGTTAGGGAATTGAAATGAGTCTTCGTTAATTGTTATTCATGATTCAGGAAGATGTCTTAAGTTTATAACCAGAAACTTTATGGTTATTCGTGATCCGACTGTTAATCATAAAATGATAAGTCATAGAAATACAAGACTAATTGAAATAACATATATGTATTCTTCGTAATGATGATACTAACGATGCCTTAACAGTTTCAACATATCAAATTAAAACGCTGCGAATAACGGGAAGCGAATAACGTTAATTATTATAAGCGAAAAACGAAACGCGAATCTACTCCCCACTGCCCTTATTTTTTGGTGACATCGCGCTCGCTTCACCGTTATTAAAATTATAAGACTATCCCACTAGCAAGTCTAAATGTTAATCTTTATAATCCATTAATGGTACATTGAAACTTCAAATAGAAATCGAGTTAATCCTAATTTCGAAGACTTTATAGACGCTTTGTTGACGTTTATTAACGATATGACGAGCGGAATAACCACATAAAGAATATTAATTTGAAGCGATGTATCACCCTTTCGTTTGTTCAAGTCAAGCAATTTGTTGTAAATGTATCGTCTAAACTGATTATTAGGCAGACAATAGGCAACTAATCTGTGATGATCATCCAACTCCTAGGGTAATGGAATTGCTTAATCAATTCTTTTAACGTCATAGACGATACCCTATGGTGAATTGGGGTTGCTGCCAGAATCCGCCTCTGCGAATGTTCCATGATAATGAATTGATATTGTCTGTTGGAATTAGTCGTCCATCTTCACAGTGACAGGTAAAATAGTCATTTTGAGACCGCGATAATTTAGAAAAGCTCTTCGGTCTTACGTCATCCGACTCATCATCACGCCACTTTCCGTTTACATGTAAATCATTTGATTGCATAGCAGACACTGGTTTTCAAACTTAAAACAGGTATTTCTACAGATATTTATCTTTGCAACATTTGAAACATTGGGGTACTCGATTGGATTCCCTCAATCCCAAAAACAGTGATAACCGAGTGAAGAGGGGTATTTCGGGCTACAACGCATGCATCGATTGGATAAGTAAATATCTCAACCAGCTATGCAGCTGAAACAAATTCGTTGTGTTTAATTCAGTAGTCGGGACTGACAGAACTGTGAGTGACGGGACTGAATTCCGTGTCACTCGATTGCAAGTCTGTCAATTCGGGACGTTCTGGACTGTGAATCGAGCATCCCCACTGTTTATCTGTAACGAAACCATTGGGAAGAACTATGGTGGCACTTGTTGAAACTTTATTGTCTCAAATCAGATTTGTCAACAATTCGATAACAATCATTTCCAGGGTAATATTTCATATCGTAGTTGAGATAAATGAATACAATGGAATATGTCAGGCGCCAATCTAAACGTGTATAAACTACATCGCCGGGTTGCTATGGTAAACAAGATAAGATAAGAGCTACTCCTTAACGGTATCCACTAAGCTCATTTTGATTTCTTTTCTATTTCCACTAAGCACTGCCTGATTTTTGCGTTCATCTTTAATCAAAGTATGTTTCTCGTTGATAGATGTCGGACATGTAAACATGTGTTATTCATGAAAAGGTAACAGAACTTATAGCACAGGAAATACAATTACCAGTGATTACCTTAAAACTTGGAGCCTCCAAATACCAGGAACAATTGAGGTTATGTGGATAATTTCTAGGCCAATTAGGACTGGCAAAATTTCCAGATTCCCCAGTTATTATTCCACCACAATCTGAAGTACAAGAACAGGAATGAGAGAGTGGGAGAAATGAGAGAGTGAGGGAGGGAGAGAGGGAGAGAGGGAGGGGAGAAAGAGAGTTGGACGTCCATATTTCGTCGGTACTAACACATGGTTCAATTTTGGTTCAATTTTGGTTCAATAATTCGCTTGCGCGTAGGGGTCCTTAGCAGTGGGGAGAAACCAGAAAATCCACATGGTTGAACAGGTGGACAGGAATAAGATTTGAAGACTTGTCAGTTCGACTGATTTACAAATGGTGGGTGCAGTAAGCAAGACTGAAAATAAGGCAGCTGTCACAGACAACGTCAAGCATATATTCAGGCTTTGTCAGGCACAAAACATCTGGTGCCTGCCATTTTGTTCGGCACTGATTTGTCTTTTTATTGATATTATCAGTACATGTCCTACAATAAGTTGAAAATGTCAGGTACTATTTCATTAGTCTCTGTCTCTAACCATTTTGTCAGGTACATCTAAAAACGTTATTTCCAGGCCTGGCAGTAAGATTAAGATTCCGTAATTTTGCCTTACACGACCAAATGCATGTGAGTAAGCTGTGTGAGGTATCAGAAAGAAAATATCGAATGAACAAATTACCGAGAAAAGGTTTCATTTCAAAATGATGAACTTGTGTTAATCCTTGGTAATATAAACCACCGACATCGCTTCCTGTCTTGGAACTAAGGAAGCACGTGCCCTCTTCTATCTGAAAGCAGATTAATAAAGGTACATAAGGTAATCGAGATTAAAATTAAAACACTTATAGGGATGTTTCTCAATTTTATTAAAATGCTACGTTTCAATACGCATACAAGCATATGGACAACATTGTGCTCTTTTGACCAATAAAAGACTTTTACCACAAAACCTGGAATTATGTAAGTGCATGACCATCATTCATGTATATAAAGGTAGAAGCACAGAAAATGTTGGGGAATTTTACTCCAACCTAGAATTATACCAGTCCATGGCCTTGATTAGGGTATATCAAGATTGGATGGAATTTTACACCAACGGGTATATCTAGGCACTAATATAGTATTGATGACGTTGCTGTCTTCGCGCAGACGACACCCAGACCAATTACGTTAATTCAAGTGAAAGAAAACAGTGGATGGCTTCATTTAGCCCCAGGTGACTTTTCAAATTGATTTTTGCTTCTCGTTCGATTACGTTTCAGGTGTGAATTGCCTAGTAACGGAAGTTAGTCGAAGACGGATATCCGGCGGCGTAGCGTATTAATCGATACCAACCATGGTACCTTTGGCAATTTTAAACCCATTGATCTCTTCGTTAACAAAGTATGATTTAAGCTTGCCAGAAACATCATTGACTTTTGAATCTCTCTTTTTTTGTCCCTTTATCAATCAAAGGCCTTTATTTACAATACGTGAAGGCAGTTTATTATATCAAATGATACGATCTCTAAAAGTCAAATAACTCTTGGTTGTTTATATTCCTCACGCGCGTCAATGTTTAATTTCCGGTAGCAATCAATTACTTAATCACCGTAACCACTTAATTGGTTGAAACGATGACACAAATAAAATCCATTTTGTTGAACAATTCTGCAACAATATAACGATTTATTTGTGTTTGAAAGATGGTGACATTTTACGCCCTCTTTAGAAAATAAATATTGAAATTGACGTATTGGGTAATAAATTAGATAATCGATAATAAGATTTTAAACATCTTCACGTGTAGACGTTCAGCTCGTAGACTTATTTAACGTTCAGTTGATGGACTTATTCAATTAGTTCTATCACATGAGATATACTAATCGAGAATCAAAGTTAACAAGATTTGAAATCCCAACTGACCGATAGTCTAGAAAGTGTTGAGGTTTAAATTCCACTTGATACTGAGGAAATAATATGGAACATCTATATTTTATTAATTGGCTTGTCCTCGGTAGCACCGGGAAGGAGAACAAGGCGGAAAGGTCCACGTTGGCACAGACTCTGGGTTGGTTAAACAATACTATAGATTATCGAGCCCAGATATAATATCATTTAGCTGCCCTTAATGAGAATAGAACAGTTACTAGTAATTTATTGGTAGTATGTACTGGTAATAAGTCCTGCGTGGTATTACTAAACATATTGTCTGAATATTACCTGATAGTCAAAGGAACGACAAATAAGGTCACGTTCTTCTAGACAGACTCTAGCACATCTATTTGGAGTGACTCTACGGTACGTCTTTTCGTTGTTGCCAAGCACTACAGTATATGGTGTAGGATAAAAGTACTCAAGAAATTCCTCTACAAAGAAAAGAAAAAAAACCACTGAAATATTTTAATGTTATGTCTCAACGGTCATTTCATTTCGGGACTAGCACACGGTTCAATTTTCCTTTCAATAATTCACTTGCACGTATGAAAGGAAACCGGAGGACCCGGAGAAAACCCACGAGGTTGGACAGGCGACCATATTCCTTGTCACGTACAAACGGAGAATCAAAACCACGCCAGTTGACTCAATGACAGACTTTGACATACCTTATGATACAACGCGCACGCGATAACCATTCGGCCACCCAAACCCCCTAATGTGGGGCTGACCATGTCGTTTTTATCATCTGTAGAAGGTGTCGAATTGTGACAAATTTTCAGTTCTGCGTATATTTGTCAAGACAGAAAATAATAGAACCATTTTCGGATTAATTTTCCTTTTAGAGATTCTACTTTCATAATCTTGTAGTTTGCAACGGCGTGCACAACCCCTCAAAACCAGTCCCAGGACTTTCATTTGAGTGACACAAAGATTGACAAATCAAATGCAGATGAGTGCCAGGACCAGGCACCGCAGGGGATCTGATCATTAAAACTGAACTACATAATACAAAGAATCAATATAGCACGTTGGCGAAATTGTCTCAGATACACTTAAACTGGCATATATTGGATCGGACAACTCAATATCACATTATTTCCACATCAATGAATAAAGCAATTGTTGGTGTCGGGAGTCAAACGAGCTCGTCCCTAAAGGCGATGTGTCTGTATTTAATAAAAGTAATTAGTCCAACTCTACGCTTATCAAACCGCAAATATTGCAATGTGGATCGAACATTGCCATAGATCAAACATGTTTCTGAGGTCGATGATATTAAAATCTTCTTTCAAAAAAGTTACAATAACATGATCAATTCCTGATCTCTCGACATGGCCCCAAGTATATGTAATACCGTATTAAATGGAACCGACGTTTACCAAATAAACAACGCTCAGAAATATTAATCGTGGTAAAGAAATTTCGTTCCAGGTTTTTGTTTGTGTTTGTGATGTCGGGATGAATTGGGTCGGGGCAGCGGCATTCAATTTTTATGTTTACGAATCTAAGAGAAATGGGACGAGGCTAATCCAAAAGCAGAAGGAAAATTTTGATTTAAAAATGACTTTTCAGAGTCAACGATTTTAGGGCGAATGTTGGTTTCTGAGAAAGGAAAATATGCAACTATTAGAATCATTGTCGAAGGCAAAGACTCCACATGTAGTCCCACTAGTGAAATGATAACAACTGGATTTCCCCAATAAGGAATGAATCAGACATACTGGAATCTCCACCAGGAAAGTAGTATCGCCCTGAACAGCAAAAGAAATGGAGAATGTCTATAACCTACGCCTTTTTACAAACTGGATAATATTTTCGCAAGGGAGTGTCTTGTCTATTCAACTTTTTATCCTATAAAGTTATGTGTGATTGTATACCTCTTTCTATTTCTAACACTTTCGATACGTTTTGGCGTTACTTTAGCTGTTGAGGCATTAACAGAAATAATTCAGTGATTCGTAATATTTGGTTTTATGGAATTGGTGATCGAGTCAAATCCCATAACTGTCTAGAGAAATTGTTAAGACTGACAGAGTTTATACGTTAAGGTCAAACCAGCTTGACCAGTCGACTAGTTTAATTTGTTTGTAATTCCATGTGGTATTATCGGAATACACAAAGATGCCACAAACCGTAATGAGTGTTTGACCGAATGCATTGATCGGAGTGTCGAGAGAGTTATGTTTCTCTCTGTGACTTTTGACCAAATGAATTCATTAAAACATTCGACCAAACCATTAGAAATGGAAAAGAAACTCCCGGTGTGCATTTTTGATTCCTGGCAATACGTTTTCGGAAACTATTTAAAGTTCCAAATTCTTATATTTAAGTTATATTTTTAAAATATATTAAAATAAAGGCCTAAAATAGATCCTATCTATAAACAGTCCTACCCTGTTCGAGAATAATCCTATTAATCCTATAATTCACTATTTTCAGTTGAGAAATTGGCGAAAATATAATTTTCAACTTCAAATTCAAACGTTTGAAGATAGCCATTCCATAGGGGTGAATGGAAAACAAGGGAGGTAATTGTGTTATTATTTCCCGTGTCACATATATTTATGCCTCTAAAATAATGCCCAGGATCGTATAATAGTGAGTTGACAACCTTTTGAGCAAAAGACATACAAATAATTATGTTTTGACATATATGAAATTCCCGCTTTAAGTAAAGGGATTTTTTAATCATAATATTATTGTAATGATATTGTTATGCAATTCTAACCAAACAAATGTTTCAATTCGTATGTTCAATAAATGAGACTTTTAAGGAGTTGAGGTCATTCTTATGTTCTCAATTCTGTCTGTCGGCCAAAACAATTTGTAATTTTAACTTTTAACATAGACCATTTAATTTAATACTACCTCGTTTTTTTTTGATACATTTTACCGATATGGTTATACCACTTGTATAGGTAAATCTCCACCTACAGAATCGCTTTATTTGGCAAAAAATAAGTATGTTGCCGGTTTCAAGGAATAATATAATTAGAGCACCAGATACTACATCTAATTAAAGATACATTATGAGAAATTAGATAATGAGCTGGTAGTTCTCGCTATAATAGTTAAACTGGATAATGTAAAGGGAATTTACTGAAAATCTCAGTCAAATTGATTAACTATGAATCAAGATTTTAGCCTCGATCCTAATCCAGTAAATATCGCAGGCTAGCGTTGACATCCAGAGTTGATTATGGTCTGGATAAGTTAATTAATGTCTAATTGATAATTTAGATAGCATTTCAGGCTACACGAACTGCAATAGGTAGATTTAGCTCTTGTATAATGTATGTTTAATGTTTTCTGTCTGATACATTTTGATTGTACATTTGTAGTAATATATAATACACATAATTGGTCTGATATGAGTTCCGTTTATTATAAGGTATTTTGATTACAATAACTAGGAATAAATACTACACAATACTAGTCGGTCGAATGGGACGAAAAACTGAGGTCCCTTAAACGTATTGGCGGGTACGTAAAGGAAACCTTGAACCTTCGAATTCGAAATAACGTGGCGCTCCTTTCTGGGCAACATTTCCCCCATAACAGACTACATGGCGTATGTCCGCCTTTCTTCTAGACGGTGCATAAAAGTAGGACGTTACTCGTCACTCGTTCTAATATCTACACAATACTCACCCATTCTTTCATAATGCATGACTTTATAAGTTGGTATGATGTTGGTTTCAAGACCAAGTAGATTAGCAGCAATATACTTGCTCATCTGACAGGTCTTGGAGTTGAACGAATAGTCGAAACTAACACATTTAAACAGAGTCTGTGATAAACATAGCTGGGCACAAGCTTCTAGCGTCACTCCTATCATCACTTTACCGTAAATCTGGTATCCATCTATCTGCGGCAAGGATCCGACTCCGTAGCAAATAAATTTTGAAATTGGTCCATCTGCAAAATAACAAAAAAAGAAGATAAAAATCCGGGTTAAAATTTTTTTATGACATTAAGTACGGTTATCAGAGCATCGCGCTCAATTTTTAAAATTTGGATTAAAATAATACAAGTACAGAAAATTTATTTTAGTGTTGATCAAAAGAGTATCACACAATTTTCGCGCTCAATTTTAAAAAATTTGATTAAATCAATACAAGTAAAGAAAAATTTTAAAAGTTTGATTAAATTAATACAAGTAAAGAAATTTTTTAGTGGTGATCAAAAGAGTTTGCCAGGTGGAGATGCTGTGGAGGATGCATGTTGTATGTTGCCAAAACTCAAATCATCATATCTTTGTATTTAATAAACTGAATTAATGATAGACCCAACTTTCACAAAAGTGTAATTTGGATGGGAGTCGAAACCAATCAAATAACGATCGGAAAGTTTAATTGGAAAACACCATGGACTTTACCGAACAAAATTTTTGTCTAACTTACAAATTATTTGTCTTTTTGACTAGTTAGGCTACCGATTATAAGACGATATTTGTATTATACCAACAATGTCACCCGGTACTGTTTACCCACCATTAAAACGTTGCTGCTCTTAATGGGAAAACAGAGACACTTCTCCAATTCTGGTGTCAATGTTTATTCGGGAAGTAAATGTATAGGGTCTTCTTAAGTGCTAAGTAATTTATATTGAGATTCAACAATACATGGACCATGTTGTTTTATTTACACCGAGAAAAACTCTTCTGGCGGTGTTTGTAGAATCCCGGAGATGACCATTATCACTGTTACACATTCTGCTATGAAGTGTTTTAAAGCTGCTGACACTACAAACAATTGCAAGA
Source organism: Patella ulyssiponensis (assembly GCA_963678685.1). Classification (NCBI taxonomy): domain Eukaryota; kingdom Metazoa; phylum Mollusca; class Gastropoda; family Patellidae; genus Patella; species Patella ulyssiponensis. The sequence continues at coordinate 78,798,356 of OY783227.1, read as the reverse complement.
AAAGAACACATGAAATCTCAGATTCAATAGAATCAATAACAAGAAGTTATCCTTATTCTCAAGCAATGGCCTATCACAGACTTCAACATTGTTCAAATTTTTTTTTTTTAGAATTTTAAGATGAAAAGAAAGGTTAATAAATCAGTAGATGTATGAAACCGATAATTTAACGGCAATTTGCTTAAAATTTCAGTCAAATGAACCCTTTCTGAACCGAGAATTTGAAGATAGAATTTTCGGCCTAGCCTCAATCATCATGTATAACAAAGCACCAGTATTCTTGCTAGATAAGAACACACATAATTTTTCTAAAATTCGAAACAATTTCATTGTTACTCCCAAGCAATGTCCCTTCTAAAGGTAAACAAAATTTATGACGACAGAAACAAATTATATAATACTACATTTCATGCAAGAACAGAACACGCAGAGCTTCAAAAGTTCAGATCAAATGGAATCGATAGAGAGAATTTTATTTTTAATATCACGCAGTGTACTTTCAAAGACGTCAACATATTTCACACTTATTGAAATACAAAATTGATCATTCAAAATATAATACGAACAGTAAGTTGTCAGGAGCATGTTGTACAAATCAACTTATACATAGCCCTTCAGATTGAAAAGCGAGAAGATTATTCTTACACTTAGTCCTTTGCAACTAATTCAAATACAAAACCTATCATTATAATTGCAACTAATTCAAATACAAAACATCAGTATAATTGCAACTAATTCAAATACAAAACATCAGTACAATTGCAACTAATTCAAATACAAAACATCAGTACAATTGCAACTAATTCAAATACAAAACATCAGTACAATTGCAAATAATTCAAATTACAAAACTTATCCTAATAATTATAAGACGAAAACAAAGTTGATACAAATCTATATATTATTATAAAGCTATTACTCTTAAAGTTATCGACCGAGTGATTATTGCTTCGCGATGAACTGGTCAATTTCCCAATTTGTAATAAAAGTATCGTGCGCAATCTATATTTATTTGAGTGTTCCATCTTGCACCATCTTATCATCAACACTTAACGTAAATACAACTCAATCCATATATTAATCATTCCTTATATTGTGTATCTATAAAACGTGCCGTTTCCACAAATGGAAACATATTCGAGTGCTTATTTAATAGGAAAAGTTTGCGTTTTGAAAGAATCATTAAATAATATTGAAATGAAAATGATTTACAATGCTCTGTATAATCGTTGGGGAATGTATTTTCTAAATTGAGGTATTTTAAATAAATTGTCAGTTTCCCTTTTTAGGGTCTGGTTTCTAAACATCGCATTAGACCGAACTTTTATATATTAGAATATTTTATATGTAATTATACTGCTATTCTAATTCCGTTATATAACAGAGAAAACATTTCTCTTCTTTATGCTATACTAATGGAGCCATAAACACCAATCATTCACAAACTATTTCATCAAAGATTAAAGCGAGAGAGAAAGAGAAATAGGGTTTAACGTCCATTCGACACAAACTAGGTCATTTTGGGACTAACATATGGCTTAATTTTATTTCAATAATTCGCTTGCGCGTAGGGGGTCTTTGGCAGTAGGAGGAAAACAGGAGGACTCGGAGAAAACCCACGAGGTTGGACAGGCGAGGAAATCAGGAGGACCCGGAGAAAACCCACGAGGTTGGACAGGCGACCCTAAAGATTAAAGCACCTATAGATATATATGAAGGGGGTATTATGTAAGATTAGATAGACAGATCTCGCTATCATAGTTAAAACATGAAAACAGAATATGCTAAAAAAAAAAATTAGTCAAATTACTTATCTCTGAACCGAGATATTAGCCATTCAATTTCAGGCTAGCCTCGAACGTCATTACTAACTTTGGTGCGATAATAAGCCAATCACGGTTATCCATTTTACGTAAAATTATTCATCCCAAAATGTATTCAAATCCACTTAATATCGCAGGCTAACGATGGTATGGAGCATTGGTATTGGTCTGAATAAGTTAATTAATGTTTTATTAATAATTTATATAACATCTCAGGTCTAAAGAAAGATCGGCAATAGTCCGTTTTAACTCTTGCATAATACATGTTTAATTATACAAAATGATTGCAATTTTCTAAAACAAAATAACTTAGTTTTGTTGCTAAATTTGTCCTTTAATATCACGTGTATAACATATAATAATTCAATAGTTTTTCAACATCCAACCTTGGTTTCTAGAATCTAGATATGGGATATCAGTAGAATAGAGGGAGAATTGGTCGTTAAGGATAAATATGATTTTTAATAGCCTGTATAACCTTAATACTGGCCGTTCTTAACTTGAACACGAAGAACTCATCAGTCGTATTTTTACTGACAACACATCAATAAGTGGCCAATATTATTGTTAGATTAATCACGATGTTCAACAAGCCATTAATAACCATAGAAATATTAGATACGTTAAAGAGAAGGAGAGTCATGCAGTTGGACAGGATTCAGCAGCATCCAGGACACATTCAACATTCATGAAAAATTTACTAAAATATTTTCGAAATCGGAGGAAGTATAGTTGTTTTACAGTCAAATATTCTGAATTGAATGGAGTTATATTCTGGCGCGCACTGTCACTCCCGTTAGCTATCACAATATTTGTTCTTTATAACATATATTACAGCGGTTGGCAGCGCAGACGTTAATCATTCAGCTTGAGGCATGGACAATTGTCTGTTTTCAGATTTAGCTCTCCTCCGCGTCTGTCTAAGCATATGGAAAATGTTAGCACATATAGTATTGGCTATGGTTAAATGTAAGGATCAACAGACACAGACGGGGTGGAGTTTGTTCTTTTCCACCTTTCTTGTTAATCTCGATGCCATGTTTAAGTCTAAACAAATATATACACTCATTATCAATAAAAATTCACTTATTTTGTTTTACGTAATTCAAATTTCGTGTTATTATCGTTACGACATTAGAAACTCTTTGATAGAAGAGTTTAACCAATCAAACAGTCTGTTTAGTCGAGCTTATTGCAAGCTGTACACTGAATTTTCGGAGATCTCCGTAGAGCAAAAAAAGAACGAAACAAAATTTAAAACAAATAGAGAGATTAAACAAAACACGAAACGATATTTCGGAAGCCATTGTCACTGTCACTGGAGGTCCCGCTGTTGGCCCAGATCTTCCATCATGGCCCCCATGTTAATCATGCAGAGCAGAGGGCTTGCCAAGGAACAACGTTTAGTCGTTTGGATGGGACAAACAACCTCGGCCCCGTGTATACATTGGCATACACGTAAAAGAATCCTTGACGGTTGGAATTCACTATATGGTGTGTATCCGTTTTCATTGGACCGATCGGTGCAAAACAGTAGGACGGTAAACCCAATTTCACTAAGAAACGAACTTTCAATTTGTATGTTAATCAGATTGAACCCACTTTAAATGTTCTCATGGCACGATTGAAATGGATGTGCAGCATGACGTCGAAGTAACAGGAATGATCATATCTCTAATAGACGTGTCAATACGTGTACATTTCAGCTATTTACTTCTATTTAGTTCTATTCATCAGTCATGAATCGTGTAAATTTTACATCAATCATTGACAAACTGTCTAAAGTTAGATCAATGCATTTATGATCACAGGAGAAAATTGTTTCCCAAACATAACAACTGTACTGCAATAACTTTGTATACTAAAGGGTAGTCGAAACGTCGCTTAGTAATAAGCAGTAATTGTATTCCATAGAATTGTGACATGTATAAAGGGTACTTGGTGTGCCCTGGACATAGTTTTTTTCTATACTAATAAGTGCAGGTGGACCGCGTCACATATACAAAACATTACACAAGACAAACCTAAGGAAAGGTCACAATATAAACAAACATTTGCAGCTATCAACAACTAAAACATATACCAAATCAAGTGAATGGATCCATGGACAAGTTATAATCGTCCATAGTTCACAAGGCATTCTTAGACTAAGTTTCGACTTTTCTAAAAAAAATCGCCTTTGTTAACTAAAATATAGACCTTTATAAAGCTTTTGTTAATTCAATGTGTCAAATACACGAATACGACACTTACGTGCAGAATTTTGTTTTTACTGGAACAGAGATATTTCTCATAAACAGTGAATGAAAGTTGAGTAAATTCTTAAATTTTATCTGAGACTGCTTTGTGAACTCGGGGACAGAAGTAGTGTTACCAACATGGTATAGATGCACCCATTTCCTCTAGTTACAATAAAGGCAAATTTTCATGGTTTTACCACGGTCGGACACTACATAAAGTCGCCGACCGGATCCTGAATTTTTCGGACACCACTAATTGATTCCCGTTGAATCCATGCTAAATTGTACCCCACTTGACATTTAATTAATAAAACAAAACCTGAAGATCAATGGGTGGTAATCTTCTGACAGTGTCAATCAGATTAGAAAGATACCCATTTAAAGATTTTACTCAAAACGTATAGGTGGCACTGGTTTGTTTATAGCAACTACCGAAAATGCCGAATGCTACAAAACTTAACCAGTTAGACAGAAATTGAGTTTAGAGATAAATTCAGAAAGTCCCCCAAGTGATGATCAGCAGCCTTCAGATTATGGAACTCAGATTTTAAACACAATTAGGAATGTCTACGTTCAGTTGTTCACCTTGGGGTAATTGATCCGTGAATTTGATAGTGATCAAATCTGTAGACACATCAAGTGACATTGCGACGATAAATGATAATATAAGTGTAAAAAAATCCAATATATCATATTAAATAGTTGTGAATAATAATAGAATGTTAAATGATGAATGTTGTAGACATCCATTAGGACAATATCTTTATATTACTTCAATGTCTGGAATACGTTCTATTAAATATAATTCAAACAGGCGGAAATATGATAACCCTTAAATATATCTGTTGTAGAAAAGCCTTGGATTCGAGCAGTTTTTGGTCTCAAACTCATTTAGCATATTTAGGAACAATTTATTTTTTAGTTTTAGTACCGTAGCCGTTTAAAGCGACACCTGAACAAATTATGATCAAATTTAATTATAAATGACTGTTATAATTGATTTAATATTTGGTTTTAAACGAACCGTGTCTTAAGCTAAAGGCTACAAGTTAATGAACTCTTGCTACATGTTTTATATTGAAAACTAAGTTATGGGTGGTATTCAGAAGAACGTTTTGATGCTTACTAATTTAAATGTTCGTTTTTTGTGCAACTATGTTGCCAATGTTACAATGGAATACATTGGTCCCCTACTTTGATGTGCATTTCTGTTTTTATTTTATCCTTTGTATCCCTGTTGTGTTCATTTGTCGTTGTATATTTTTTTCTGTCTTGTATCCCTGTTGTGTTTACTCTGTCTTTGTATCCCTGTTGTGTTTATCTTGTCTCTGTATTCCCATGGTCTATACTTTGTCCTTTTAATCCGGTTTTGTTTATTTTGTCTTAGTATCCCTGTAGTCTTTGTTTTGTCTTTGTATTACTGTAGTGTTTATATCCCTGTAGTCTTTGTTTTGTCTTTGTATTACTGTAGTGTTTATATCCCTGTAGTCTTTGTTTTGTCTTTGTATTACTGTAGTGTTTATATCCCCGTAGTCTTTATTTTGTCTTTGTATTACTCTAGTGTTTATATCCATGTAGTCTTTGTTTTGTCTTTGTATTCTTGTATTGTGTATATTTTCTATGTTTGGTTTAGCCCGATTGGGTATTTCTTATTATACTAAATACTTACCAAGAGTTCGCTGGTAATAATCAGCACCATGATGGACTTGAACCCCATTTGTATCGACAGGAGTCTGTTCAGTCAACCAGCAATTCCTAACTTTAAGTTCATAATCAAACCCTCGACACTTAAACGTCATCTCAAATATACAACGTCGAGCACATTCTTCTGGACTAACGCTGGGGATGTTGCGGTTGTGATGTACCGTCAAGACATGGTTTGGTAATCTGTTGAACAACTTTTCAAAAGCACCTACATGAAAAGTACATATCAATTAATTAACGATAGAAGTATATACTCGTTATATTGCATGGCCACGGTGACTAAGTGGGTAAGATGCTCGGTCACGTCGGGGTGGTGCATGCGAGTCGGACAAGGAAAGTGTGTCTAGTTTTACGGTTGGGACGAGAAAGCCGAGCTCTACAGAGTCCGTGCCAAATTCTCCCATCATATTGCACATGAAATGAACTATAAAGTTTTGTCCACCCGACACAAATTAGGTCCTCTCCGGACCAACACATGATTCAATTTTATTTCAATAATTCGCTTGCGCGTAGGGGTCTTTACCAGTGGAAGGAGACCAGAGGACCCGGAGAAAACCCACGATGTTGGACAGGCGACCCTAAGGAGACTTAGAACCCCAACCCCGAGCCCATTATAATTATCTTATCCATTAATATATTTTCATAACAAAGATCCGCCTTCATACCAATCTTGAATATACAATGGTGAAAGTCAAAAATCAAATAGCCGACATCAGTTTGATTTAATTTTTTTTTTATCAAAAAAGCAAAAACCAATTCTGTGTAAAGATTCGACTTTCTAAGGTATGACGTATATAAAGATATCCGGAATATAATTGATTATGGTTCCAGTAATCCTCTTAATGGAAGGGGTATTAGTTGTTCTATGAATTACATGATCACATGGAACCTCCTGTTATAAATTTTATTCTTTTCTGAAAGATAAAAAACTTTAATGGAACAATACCTCTCAAAGAAAACAAAAAGTTCCAATATGATCTTTATCGGTTTTACTTTTGATTTGAAGTAAAAGAAAAATATCTGCAAAGAAGTTTCATTTAGATTTATTTTGACATTTTCTTAATCCGTTTACAACCCCATCTTTGTAAAGACTCATAAAACAGAATGAGAGTGTTCCTTCTAAATAAACTTATAGAGTTGTGTAAAAAGCTTTTTATATATTTTATGTCTTATTTCACCTGTTTGTATAGACAATAAATCATAGTATTTATAAAGACGCTGGTTTATGTATGTTAACTAATAGTTCAGCATTCGTGACATCACTTCCTTAATGAATCATCTATCAATAATGTCTTCCTCACCAGATGTAAGCATAACGACTTCCTCGCAGTTTTTATTTATTAGATCCGAGATCCTCACATGAACGATTATTTATACGCAACGGATATCTTAATGGACGGAATTTATGCATAATGGATTTGTCTGTAAATCATTTTTACGAAATAAAAGTTTCATGAGAAATCCATAAATAAATCTCTGCACTTGGTTCAAATGGACATCTTAACGTTTGGCGAAGTTCGTTCGTTCCTTCGTTGAGGCTTAACATACGCTTCCACCAACGATGATATTGCACACAAGCTTTGGCCAAGTCAATAAATATATCCTTACGCTGGGTTCAAATGGACATTTCAAACGTTTTGTTAAGACCTTCGATTTAAGCCTTACTCCGGTAAAATATAAAAAGGCAAATGTTGATAGGCTATGAAATCTAAATTCACAAGTTTCTGTGTCAATATTATTGTATGGTTAGATCTTGAATTCAATACAATACATACTGAAAAGAAAGAGAGAAATGGGGTTTTATGTCCACGCGACACAAATTAGGTCATTTCGGGAATAACACATTGTTGAATTTTTAATTTCAATAATTCGCTTGCGCGTAGGAGTCTTTAGCTGTGGGGGGAAACCGGAGGACCTGGAGAAAACCCACGAGGTTGGAGAGGCTACCCTACTCCTTGTCATGTACAACTGAAGAAAACAACCTTATCATATCGCGCGGCCATCATACCCCCCCCCCACCCACCCAACCCCTACAATATATAATGAACAAGACAATGTAGTTACTTACTCCTATAGTGGTCGGTGTAGTGTGCAGTCTGTAGAATAGCGAAAGCATCTTCGTGGGTGTGATTATGTAAATAACATTTCCTGAAAGAGTTGTCAAAATCAAAGGATTTGCACTCGAACTCGGTTTCCTGTACACACTGCTTGGAGCAAAGCTCCACTGTAGCATTGGTAATCTCTCTAGCTGGAATTGCGGATAGTTGTAACAACGGCATTCTGACAAACAATCCTCGGAAAGTTGATAGGTCATCTGAAAGAAGAACAACGATATTTGAATGAATGGGGTTTCAGTATCATCAATACACTATTGGAGAGATTAACTGGTTGTTTTGCTAATTATAAATTGCCTAATGATCAGATCAGAAGGTGGATTTCGATTAACATAACAGAATAATTCAGAGTTGTTGATGGTACGAACTATCTAATAAAACAGATCACTTTAAGAGATGGTAAATTATAATTTGTTAACAGACGAAACAAATAACTTGTTAACTTTAATGATGATTTGGTTGAAAAGTGGAGAAGGCGGGGGGGGGGGGTTAAAGTTTGCATGACACAAATTAGGTAACTAACTTATGGTTCAATTATGTCTATAGCAGTGGGAGGAAACGGGGGCAACCGGGGAAACCAACGAGGCTTGACAGGAGACCCTACCACTTGTACAAGCGAAGAATCGAAACCACGCCACTTGACTCAACGACATTAAACCATTCGGCAACCCAAGCCATGAGTGCCTATGATTCATCTATAGCAATGATGTTATAATATCCGAAGTAATACAGAGACAGTTAACACCAGATTAACAAAAGTAATTTTATTTTAAACAGACACCATACAATGTGATGAGATTCATTTCTAAATTTAGCTAGGCTTAGGGCTAAATATGTTTGATCATTTGATATAAGATGTACGATATTATAATACAACATATAATGTTTCTATGACGGAATTTGGTTTCATATAGAGATGAAAGAATAATTAAAGCTCAACTTCGATGTACAAATTTGAAATCGTAGCTGCCCATCCTGTCTTTTCCAATATCGACATTTCATTGCAAATGGTGAGCTAATTCTAGTAGCCACGTTCACTGTTTATCAATCAAGAGTACATAACGGGTTGTTCGCACAATCCTTGGGGACATCATTGACTGCGACTATAGTTGTAGAAACATAATCAATTTTGAAACTTTAATTTTCCGAACCTTCCAATGCATATATGTCTACGACCGGAATAGTGGGAGAAATGTAATTAACGATTGTGGTTTGAGAATACCATAGGTCATTTTAACATTAAATTTTAATTATGTTCTGTCTTGAACAAGGCGTAGAATAGTTTTCCGGTGGCTGAATGACCCTTTCGCAAAGATCTATGGCATGCATATATACATGTAGTAAAGTAGACATTGACGTCACATTGCAAACGTATGGGTGTTGTTGACAAGAAGCATGTTATCTATGTATTTCCAAATTACTTTATAACAGCTACAATATACAATTTTTCAATATTACTCACTGGTAAATAGCACGTGAAACAAAGACCCATACACAGAAAACCAGACAGGTTTTCAGGGCAGAAAACTACAAGCAAGCCCAAACAAACGGACGGGGTTGCTATCAGTAGTCTTCTTATTGGGTACCGCGGTGCAAGTAACGCGAATTTGTCAATGTTATTCGCCTACCGTTTGGCGTCGACCGATTTATTTCGCCACTTGTTATTCGTCTACCGATCAATTTCGTTGCATGCTATTCGCCAACCGTTTGGCGTCGACCGATTCATTTTGTCGCTTGTTATTCGTCTACCGTTTGGCGATGACCGATTCATTTCCGTCGCTTGTTATTCGCCTACCGTTAGGCGTCGACTGGTTCAATCTTCTATGAACCAAGACAATGAAATCCGTACGCATGTAATATATTTTGTCTTCATTGTGTTTTCGGTTAGACCATGGAAGAAAGGACCACGGTAGGTAAATCAGTGAGTGTAGAGTTGGCTCTCTAACTAGGGGTCTCGGGTTCTCTTCACTTTGTTAGTGCTGTAGGAAAGGATGGGCCAAAAAACGGAGACCCCCCCCCCCCCTTGTAGTAGTTGTCATGCACGTAGTACAGAAAAGTAAGACATTAAGCTGTATTTAATTTCCATTGATGGGAATAAACACATCCACTCCGAATCTTTTCACAACATTTTGACGGCAATCGATCTCCATAGAAAACAAGGTGTCAAGAAAAGATATGATATTACCAATATGTCAGATTACTTGCCAATCATGTTACAACAATATTCCGCACTTATTGACATACTATGAATAATTGAATATCAAGTAGAATAACGGCGTACAGAATTACAGTATAAATTGAACGTTATAATGTATCAATTACCGATGATCAGCCTAAGAAATTACTTTACTAAACGAAAACAAACGTCGGTTTTTCGGATTACATGTGAAAAATAAAAGGCACGCAAAGATTAAAGATTAAAGAGAGAATCAGTTATACAAAATAATAGTAGTTTTCGATTTAACTTAAGTTTAGTATTAAAGTAATGATGCCACATTGGCATTTGTCGTTAAGTTCCTTACGATTTGGGGGGTTGGATGGCCGAGTGGTTAGCGTGCGCGCGCTGTATCATACGGCCTATCATTGAGTCAACTGGCGTGGCTTCAAATCCCCGGTTGTACGTGGCAAGGAGTAGGGTCGCCTGTTCAACCTCGTGGGTTTTCTCCGGGTATTCCGGTTTCCTCCCACTGCTATAGACCCTTACGCGCAGGCGAATTATTGAAATAAAATTAAACGATATGGTAGTCCCGAAACGACCTAGTTTGTGTCGAGTGGACGTTAAACCCCATTTCTCTCTCTTTTTCTCACGACCTAATCCACGCTGACAATATCTACCAAGATGGATTGTTTCGTATCTAATTAAGAAAACAACACCAAATTATATCCACACTAGATCAAGACCCAGCTTGGATTAAATCAGATTTAAAACAGGCCTATCATTCGCAGACAGTAAAATGGCGACTGGCTTACTGCATAGCCAACAGCTGTAAATACTGAACGGAAATAAACCATTATTGGACAGATATTCCTGTGAGAGGTTTACCTTACACTATGGTTTACAAGTGATTCCCATTGCTTGAACTGGCGCATCGGGTCTTTGAAGTTCAATTCTTGCAGCATCTGCGTCGATATGCCAAACGCAGCCGTTTTCATGGTGTCAAAATTGCATTGTTAAAGCAAGACAATTGAGATAAATTAAACCCATTGTGTGTTTTAGAATTAGGAAAATTAAGTATTGGATTATTTAGTGATGGGGGCAAATAATACACAAAAATGTGTTTGTTGTTCGAAGTCGGGTTATTCTGTTTTATAGTTGACCTACTGTGTAATATCCATATATATTGTCATTCCAGGAACTAAATCAACATATAAAATCCAATATGGAATAATCTTCAAAAAATCTGGATGGAAATTGCAGATTTAATGTATCTGAACATTTGTTGATAATGTCATAAAATTTCCTAACCTCGTACAAAAAAATGATACTTAATAAAAACAGCCATAAAGAAAAAAAATCAAGAAATTACAAATTCTAATATCAGACTAGCAATTTTATACGAACGTTTAATGATCAATAAAACATAACGATTATCGATTTTATTTGATACATTTAATGATCCAAGTATTATCTAACGAAGACATATCGTTCTCGATCACACCCGTATATTGACAATCAAATATACTAACCCTATTACAGACCCACAGAAAGACATGGCCGTCTATCGGCCGGAAAAACGTTTATCAAATCCAATGATTACTTTGACTCGACTCTCTGCTTTTATTGCCTTATTTATTGCTCTAAACCAAACATTAACGATGGCACCAATCAAATCTTATTCATTCGAAGAATTGATGTTTCTCGCCAATGTTCACGGAAAGAGGCAGGAGGTCAGTTTGGTGCCAGCCGACTCAACTTCCGAAGAAAAGAGATTAAAGTACGTTTATCTCAGACAGGAAGTTCCGCCTTTCTTAGATGTTTGCAAGGGGCAATATATATGTATATATATGTTTAAAGTCTCAGACAACCAACATTTACAATATTCTTCGTCAACATATTCATTTAAAGCACCAAATGTTTCGGAATTTAAAGCATTTGCAATTTTACATGCAAATGAAAGTTTGTCAATCTGGAGCGGTCGGCTTGATTAACCCAGTCGGAGCAGAACGGTAGGACGTTAAACCCCATTTCATTTAGTTTCTATCTGGAGCGAATTTTAAGAAACTCAATCGGGTTAATCCTGTCTCTGAACAACATCTTGGTTATCAGTATTTATCTTTAGTTTGGGTAATCCTAAATTCACTGGATTGTCGAAAAACATTCAGATACATTAATAGTAAATCAAGCAACCATGGGCTCGAATCATCTTCAAACTAAACTAAACTGTTGAAGTTTGTTTTTTCACATTTATATTTGACTTTCACAGAAATACTATTTGTCTAAAAATGTACACGGTAGTAATAGTAGGGCCTAATACTTGGCGTTTTGCTGGAAATGAAATACGGTTTAGGGACCTACTGTTCTACTCCGAACTAGACTAATGAAGACGGGCAAACCTCATACAGTATGGGGAAATTTTGCCTGGGCAGTGGCACTGTGGCCTACTATTACATCGAATTCCAACTGCCAAGGGAACTTTTACATGCACGTCAAGGTGTACACGCCTCGGTTTTTTGTCCCATCCGAACGACTAGACACCACAAGGGGAAACCACGTCGGACAATCCCGATGAACTTTCTCGGCCACGTTTTCTTGGAATACGGATGCCTATAAGAAAGACAGGAAACAACTGAGTCAAGCCTTTAGAAATGTTTCACAAAAGTTTAAATGTTATCAGCGTGAAAGGGAGATTAGGATAATTGTGCTTTCATCTCAAAGAAACTCAGCAGATGGAATGTTATTTACTCATAGCGATTTGAATAAAGACTTTCTGATAAACTACGCTACTGAAAGATTGTAACGATCTTCTACATTAAAATCGGCAACATTACATGTCAAAGGAACATGGTCCACCGAGAACCTTTAGAATTGATGTACTAAGTAAATTAAGTTAACGATTTTTTTTGTATTCATTGAACTTAAGGACATCTTTTTTTGAAAGAACAGTAATGAAGTGATTTCGTAGAAGACATCTTTTATGACCAAAAGTGACCTCAGCTTCCAATAAAAGTGCTTCATGAATGTTCACGTGATTATCGACACAGAATGGCCGATATTCGAGTATTCCTTGATATAGCTGCTCTGCAATTAATATTCTGATAATTAATAAGGCAACACGTTGTAATTGTAGAATAAACACACTCAACCGACAGAGGGTATACCCGGGAGCTATTCTTAAAACGTCCAATATCAATGTAATGATTTATAAGAGCTAAATAAGAATTTTCCAATATTAATAAAATTCATCCATGTTTAATGTCCCAGTTTTTGTGCACTAACCAAGTAAAGAAATGTGGATATACACCATGCAGTGGGGCTATGAGGGCAATGTTCTGCCAACTCTTCAACAAATATCTGAAATTTTGTTAACGTGCACGCCAATGTGTACACGGTTGGCATCGGTTTTTGTCCCATCAAAACAACTAGACGTTCTACATTTCCCGTTATTCTATCCTATACCACTGTGAAATCACGATAAACAATCGCGGCCAACATCGTGTTCGATCCGGAACCTTCTGGTGAGAGAGCAAGTGCAGTACCCACTGAACCACCGTGGCCTTCATACAAGATGTGATAAACTCACAACGGTAACAGTAAATATGTCTTTAAAGATACGAAAAATGAGAAATCGATATACAGTGGGGACTATCTGGTATTAAAAAATATAGATGCATCACAATACCCTCTTATGATGAGAAAATATCAATATACCAATAAAACTAATAACGCCTTGAAATCATGTTTCTGTAAGCATATGCTTAAAAAAGAATAAATAATATTGACCATATCTCCTCTCATTGACTAGTTATCGACCGATATCCTGGAGTCCAGAGATCCATTCCGAAATTAAGCCGTAGAAAATTACCAAACCCATTCATGGAGCAATGATTATTTGATCAAAGCCCCCTAAGCATTTAATATTCGATCGTGGAGAATTCATTGTTGGCGGTTAAATGAATGATATTGCCCCGCCTCCATTTCCTGCGGTTATATGATTCTTCCAAGAAAATAGACTGCTTTATTGAAACAAACAATAAAGGTTCCCTGAAACTATTTTTTAAGATACGCATTTGTAATGATTGGTTTTTAAAGAAGACTGAACCAAAATCCCTGACCTCCGATTGCTTTGAGTGGTAGGATCACCATTATATGAGACTGTAGCGATGTATTTATAAACTCGCTTGTACAATGTAATAAATTTTCTTCAGAATAATCCAGGTTCTTCCTAATAAATACCAGAGAACTTAAAGCATCAGAACATAAAACCTTTATTTGTAACCCTAGTAAGGGATGTAGAAGATGTTTTGCTCACTATGCAAAGATGATAATGATATAATTTATATTACTATATTTCTCATTACCTATTATTTATTACATTAGTATTCAATACAATTATTTACTTATCTAAATGGTATATATTATTTCGCTATCTTGTTTAAAATTGATTGTATAATAATGTTTTAACAACACGTATGGAAATGATCATTTTAAGTTTTGGAAACGTGTGCTTAATCCGTGCGAAAATTAACCTAAAGGTATATTGCCGGCTGTTCTCTGTATGATCATTCTGCTGAGATCTAAAGGGCCAGTCTAACTGAGCATGAAACGTGTTTAGCATCATGAATAGTCACCTGATGGAATTCCTTGTTAAATAATTTGAAATTTCTCAACAATTGACTGAGGGTTAGTCCTTTCTTCATAAACTTTGTATGTAGACTGAAATTGAACTTAAAGATGCATTAGGCGTAACTTTATTGTGTCATATAAACCATTATTTAGACATTTATTTACAAAACAAGCCTATAGTCAACACGCTGGGTTGAGAAATAAATAGATTCATACACGATCGCCATTTAATCATTTAATTAAAAAATGGTGAATCGAGGATGTTTAGGAAAACAAGTACCGTTGCCACGATAATAAATAACACATGCCGCATCTTGTTAAAACTTCTAGCCGGGATAACTTCACCCATTATAAAGTAATTTAACTAAAATTTTCAATCTATTCATTTTGCATTATCTATTTTAGAATTATTTTATCCGGAACAGTGAGCTCTTTTTCATAATCTTACATGATGTCTCTTGTAGTTGTGTTGGGTTTTTTTAATATCACAATTATTTGATCATGGAGATTGAAGGGGTTATTGCCCTTTCTGTATAAATCTGAGTAAGGTTACACACAGAATGCCAATTTGTAATTCCAAAACAAATGACCTGACTGTGTAATTCGTCCATCTACGTATTTAAAGACGTCGAATGACGGGATCGTCAGAATAGACCCACATTATACACTATAGTTTTCTGCTGGGGTTTCGTTCGTGTGATTTCGATTGATAACTTCTAATGACGATTGATTAGACTCGAGATAAGTAGCGAATATCCTTTTAAGAAAATCCTCTCAATGAATTTATAATAGAAAAATAAATACTGATACGCGTCTTGTATAAAATGAAAGGAAAAAGAATTGACAAACCATTAACCCAATATTTATAAATGTCTGATCTAGAAGATTATCTAAAATGAAACTGGGACTTTTTCTCGGATTGTAGGGGTAATGGAGAATCAGCTAAGACCTGGAAAGTGATAAAGTATAGTCGTTCGGATTGAGCGTAAAGGCGAGCACCCTTCACATTTAGTGCACGTAAAAGAACCCCTGTCTAGAATTCGAAATAAATGTAGGTCGTAGTGCCGCTGTCCGGGCAAAATTTCCTCATAGCACAACAGTGGGACGTTAAACCTCACGTCATTCATCGTAACTTTTCTCACCAATTGTATTTAGGACACGCTTGGGAATATTCAGATTTTCACACGAAGAGATCCTTACGAAATTTAGTCACAGATCGATATCCTTTCGCAAAACCTTGCGGGATTACTCAATATGTTTTATGGGGAAAATTAGAATCTTGCGTGGATTTACACCAAGTTAGTGCCCTTATCATCGACATTATGTAAACATATCAGAATTGTACTTCATACAGTGTCCGTGGACGTTTTCTTTGCCTTTATTTTGTCGAGCTTTCCGGGCTCAGTTTGATGGTAATTAAACGGTATCCATAAAAATAAATTCTAGACTTCCAGACTCAGCAATTTTATATAAAATGAAAGCATTTGTTTTCTAAAGCTAATTTTAATATATTTCTAGATTTAGAATCCATAAATTTCTCCTCAGGGACGGCGGCTTGATCAGTAACATTCACCTTTTAGATTGGTAGCAAGTTGATCGATTTGAGCAGTTGATAAATTTTCTAATTTGCCAACATGACTTAAGAAGTCTAAGAAATACGCCGTTTTGGAAAATCTTATCTAATGTAGAAGTCTGACATCTCAATTTAATCACTGCTCTGAGTCCTCGTCGGTCGGCTACAGATTTGTAACGTTGATATGTATAAGTTGATAAGACCAGTTTAGATGAGGTATTAAACTGCAAACCATATAATCTGCAAATCTTTACCGAAGGTTTATATGAAACAAATATTAGAAAATAGTTTATCTTGTTTATGTATAGCCATATGGAGAGAAATTATCGACGCCATCTGGGATATTGTTGCACTAATTAAAGACGCCAATAGGATTTTGATATGTGCAAGCAAAGGGCACTGAATGTCATAGCATTACTTGTACTTCCAAAATATATCAATATTCCACTCAAAACAGAACTACAATGATCGTTTGTTGGTTATTAAAGATGCATTATGTAAGATTTAGATACAGGGCTTGCAATAATTAAAACAATAGATAGTGCAAAATGACTATATTGAAAATTTCATTCAAATTACTTTATTCTAAGCGAAGTTATCACTCTTTGTAGTATTTGCCACTGATTGTTTATTATCAGAACAACGGTACTTGTTATTCGAGTCTAAGCCCAGCTTCTCCACTTTCAAATTTAAGCATTAAATGGCCAAATCTACTTAAATTCGGAGATATCCGATACCCAAGAGAGTTGAGCATGTGCTTGGCATGTTAATAAATGTTTAAATAATAGGTTATATAACATTTGAAGCCAAAATAAAGATCTGCAATAGACCGATTTAGCTGTTACATAATGCATACTTAAGTATTTTTAAACCAATACATGCTAGGTGGATTTCCTGGAACACATGATACCACTTTTGGGGATTTCATATAGCTATATCAAATGGGCCCAAACTATCACCAGGCTTAGTTTTAGGTATTGGCGCATGTCATGTACGGGGAAGTATATGCTTCTTACTCTTCAACAACACGTTCTAGTTTGTGTTGTACTTTTGCGTCGAAATTTTATAATGACAGTTGCCTACTAACTTCCGTCTTCATTTGCCCTGTCGGAGAAGAACAGTAGGGCGTGAAACTCCAATTCATTTCATTTCATTTCCTATTAAATGTTTGTAGGCGCCAATAGCATTCAGTACTAAATATTGAAATTATTTAATACTCTAAAAACGAATTTATGCAGTACGTCCCAATGAGCTTTAAACGGTATAAAATCTAAAATACTGAATTGTAAACAGGTCATAATAGGGGTCGGAAGTAAGGAAGAGGGAGACGGGGTCGGGTTGTAGGTAACAAATATATTTGATATATGTAACGTATGCACATTTATTGTACTTGATCTTCGTCTTCGGTTGTGATTTACAAGTATAAGACAATGCTATTTATTAGGATTTATATAGGTTACTAGTTTTTAAATTATGATTAACCAAGACTTGCAGTTAATACCGAATACATAACACATAATCTAAATTTGCTACTCGTCGCTTGAATTATTTTTAACTGGAACGTAGCTTTAAAATTAATCAAGAAAACTAATCATATCTATCGATAAATATCCGCATATCATTCCAACATATATCAATCGGCGAAAGACGATTGTCGTAAATTACGAACCGTAGACACAGCGCTTCCTCTCAAGCCAAAGGTCACCATTAACGTGAAATCCGGGTCGCAGAAAAAACCATTGATTATGTTCATACGATGTCCTGATATTCCAACTAGATCCTAT
The DNA here is from genome assembly GCA_963678685.1 of Patella ulyssiponensis. Classification (NCBI taxonomy): domain Eukaryota; kingdom Metazoa; phylum Mollusca; class Gastropoda; family Patellidae; genus Patella; species Patella ulyssiponensis. The sequence goes on along the minus strand of OY783227.1, from coordinate 78,780,334 downwards.
AAATAACGGCTATAAGCGATTCTTGGCTGAAAGAAATATGAAAATCTAGTCCTCGGGGCATGTACACCATTAGCAGTTTAATATTAACGGTAGTTTTCCTCAGCAAATGTCAATTGTTAATTTCTTTAAAACATACATAACGCGTAAAGAAATCCACACTGTGCTTTGATCAAATGCTATTCAGACGTTCAGTAGGGAATATATACTGATACGATAAACATACATTGTCTACATAAGATTTTAAAAGACTTTTTAATTGACTTTAGATATGCTTACTCGTCGTAAATAGATCTAGATTCAGAATACATTAAATCCGAACCAAGAAAAAACGATTCCTAAAGCTGTCTGTTTGTGACTGGAATCTGGGAAGAAATCAAATAAAAAGAAATGGGCTTTAACGTCGAACTTTTATGTACTGGACTATTGAAGACAAGGGTACACATCTTGAAGAATAGTAAATACGGTACACCCGAACGACAAGACGCGTTTTCGTGACAGACCCTCGTTTCACAACACCACCACATGGGAATCTGGAAGTAAAACCTGATCGGTCAAAATCCGTGGACTAATTTGTTAATACAATCTAAATTCTTTGCAGCTAGACCCGTCCTTTATCAACCGTCATCCTGTTACGTATTATGGAAGTACCGTTATGATACCATAGGGCCATTTCAGTTCCAGCAACAATATATTGATCTATGGTTAAATTATTTAACAGATCATAAACTACGAGGTTTTTCTTTGATATCAGCTTAATCTTATACAGCCATTTATTACTTGTCAACCCACGAATAATTTATGCTTTATTAACCCTGAATAAAATCATATAAAAAAAAAATGTCCTTTGAAAAGAGAGCCGGAAGTTATGTTCATAAGGATTTCCGTCAAAATCTCTTTTAAAGGCAGTTTCCGCGCATGACACATTTTTTTCTCATTATATAAATGAATAGCCCGAGAATAAAATTGTATTTTCTATAATCAGCTGATTTCAAAATGTTAATGAATCCAATATATCAAATTTAGTAACTCACACCAATGAAATTGAACTAAGCACGTCCATGGATTATTAACCATGTTGTGGGATCAAAGAGAATTATTTGGTAGAAACGATTTACATGAAACCGGAAGAAAGCTTGACATTTCGCTTTTATAGTGTATTGGTTGGAATTCCCTTGCTTACCATTTGATGCAATGTAATCAACTTTATAACCGTATGTACATGTCGATGGTAGATTAATTTATATACCCATATAATATTATAACTAATGGCATTATTCAACATGAACCGTCCGGTACGTGTTGTGGTGTCATGGAGTACCCATTTAACCTATTCTATGGACATCATATAGAAATTTCAACTATGGCATTACACAAAATGGAAGATCAACCAAAATACGGTGACGTCAAGACATAATTTCATTAGGAAACAGGGATTACACACCGAGAAAGGGCTTTTATTGAGACGACTAAAACCGGATATAGATTCCTCATACAGTTGTCATCGTCACGAAATACACAATGTAATGAGGTCACTGTATTCTGGTAAATCTTTGATGAAATGAAATTCAAAGTTACATTCTTCCAATTTTGGCCATATAACGCAACTACTTTTCAAAAAATTAAATGGAGGAACTTATCAGCTAAGTGGTATTCTCAACATGACCCTGACTCGCTATGTTATCTTTAACATACCAGCTCCTGACAAAGACTTTAGGGGTTTGCAATGCTCCTGACATATTTAAAATTATTATGAATTTGTGAATTAACCTAGCTATTATCAAAATTGAACAACCCACAAAGATTACAAACAACACGGCTCGGTAATCACGATAACAAACATTTCCAGACGGCTGAAAATTTAAATCGCCGGATCTCAGTAAATGCCAACTTGTCTCTCAATCACACATGTACATGTATATAACAATAAAAGGCTTTAAGTACTATATTTTTGCATATTACACTGACTAGCCCACAGCATCTAAAGCGGGTTCTTAAGAATAACCACGATTTAAGACTATTTTAATCAAAATAACAATATGTTGTTATAATGAGACCCGGGAGTTTTCATTTTAGGATGTAAAGGGATTAAAAGTTTTCAAATATTTCTACAATAATATTTCGCAATAATTACGATTCAGTTAGAAGCGGTGTACGTCTTATGGTCATGGATTTCTTTAAGCAAGAGTCAAAGCATTTCCAAATGTATCAATGGCCAATCACTTATTGAACAGGACTTGAAACCATTGGAAATTCGCTTCTATTACCGATAATATGTTTCAGTAGGGCTTTTATATTTTGCGGTATGTTTATGCATTGGTAGGCAAACCAGGGGTATTGGCGTTGACATATTAGTATAAAGTACATCTCGGACATTGCATGGCAATGATATTTTAACAATAAAACATTTTAGTCTTTAAATTATCGAAATACTAACCCTTGTGCGTTTCTCTTATCGAAGGTTACCGTTCTAAATCGGTACTCGATATCAGTCATGAGTCACCAGGATCTTAGAATACGATGATTAACCGGGTGTAGTTCTCTTAATAGTAACATCTTCTAGCAATCTAAATTTTCTATAGTACTTTACTAGTACTTGGTCAATAATTGTCTATTCTAGCCTCAAGCAACTATTTCATGGACATCTTTTCCCTATTAACTTTGATAACTTTATGCACAAATTGATAATCTTTATAAAAGTCTTTGGTAAACTTCAATAGCTGGGGAATGTTCCCTTTACCAAACCCTGTTAGGAGTTATTAACTGACATCTCAATGTACAGCTGTTTATGATATTAGTAATTAATGACTAAATAATTTATTAAACGAATATGCATCGTATGATCGGAAAATGTTGGGTGTCCTATGGGCTTTAAAATACCGAATGTCATTCCAGCGACTGATGGACGACATGCATTTAATAAACAAAGTAATGATCAATTGTAATCAATACACAAGTACGACAATCTTAAAGTGGATTCAGATGTCTAAGTATAAGAGAGGGATTTCATTATTTGTGGTCTTAATTAAGGTCAAATGTGAATATTTTGTTGTGTTGTTCGTAGAAAAATGTAAAAATATTATAATGAAATACTATGTTATAAATATAAATAGTATATACTTTGATGTCTAATGTAAATGTTATAATGAAGCTATTATTAATTAAAGTTAAATGTATAAATATTATAGAGTAAAGATAATGAAATGGATAAATTGTATAATATAGATACTATTAATCAATGTTAAATGAAATTTAAATGACTGAATGTTTCTAGACCTACTAGTTATACGAATAAAGACTTTTATCATTTGAGACAATTAGCGTATGAATATCCTAACTTGTGCACGACTGTCGTCGCTACTTATTACTATTCGTTGACATACATTACACAGAAGAATCCGGTGTCTGTAAAAATTCGCTCATTCAATAAAAGTAAGTGTGACCTAAAGATCTCACAATAGAGTCGCCTCTTGACAAAGCTCATTATTTACTCGTAACTGAAACCCAGGAACTGGATCAAGCCATAAAGAATACAATTGTTGATCCCACATGATACTAAAGTATTCATTTCAAGATATCTTGAGACCGAATTATGGCAAACATCGATTCTCGTGTGTACATCTAACTAGACTTAAATATACTTGTCTGTAATCTGTAATAGAATCTTTTATAATACACTATATTATTAGCCAAATCAATTTTATAATCTTATGGCATAATGAAATTCTGTGTCTATCAGTTAGAACTTCATAATAGCACGTCCGGTACTACATAATTGAAACCAGGGTTAGTTTCTGGTCAGACAAACTAAATGTATCCAAAGGGCTTGTCTGGAATGATGTACAATGAGACGTTTAATAGAATACATTAAATTATTACTTAAGGTCTTTGATAATGTCATTTAAACAACCGAATAGAAGCTGGTGATGAAGTGTTTCTATTTCCTGTGTTTGAAGTTCTAGTTTATTTTATGTTTTCTAGTCGTAACATTTCAATCTCCTGCTATAAAGATTCGGTTCTCCATCTTATTTGATAGTTATTTACCTATTTTCTTTAGCAAGTTCGACTACCTCTAGTACAGCCCAATAGTTTCCAGCGAGCATCATCAAGTTTACTCCGGTGATACGTCTGGTGAAACGGAAGAAGGCACGCGAACAGGGCTTAAAGTCCTTCTGTTCTGCTCCGAACTTGGTCAATGAAGTCGGAAAATGGTGCTAACACCACAGAGTAAAAAATGTTTGAATCTGGAATAGAGTCAATACAGCCATACTTTTATAAAACCATGGAATATCATTGAAATATTTGAGATTGTGGTCTTAAGTAAACTGGGCTACGTTTTTGTTAGATTTACCATACCATAATCGATCAATGTGGGGAAACTGATGTACAAACCCTTAATACAATGTATAAACACGATCTGAACTGCTTTATGTAATCTCCTTAACGATATTAAGACCATTGAAGTGCTATATAGTACCGTGTTGTCGATGAATCCGCTTGTCAAACGTCATGCAAATGTTTGATGTTGAGGTGAAAGATTTTGTTCTGCAGCAAATTTGCTGTAGGGTCATCAATGTAGACTATAATTATCATTAGTTTCCTTTGTTCTTTTAATCATCATGGAGGATGAACACCAGACTGCTAGACCATCGACAATTATAGATTAGATTTAGCATTATCATCAAGACGTTCGTGAATGATCATTATTTGTGTTATTTTGTACAAATTGCTCTTGTGTAAGGAATATGATATTGCTAGAAATAGTCTTCTTAATGAAAATGATGGCATCGGCAAAATTTATGGTACTTGACTTCACGGCGATTAGTAATTTTGAGATCAACTCAAAGATACGCCATGTTTTCCAATTCAAAACGAACTAGGCTGTAGACAGGAGCAGTATTCTCTGGTTCATTCCCAGGGTAGCATCTATTTGCATTTAAAAGGTCGTCTTGAACATTAAAATATGCATTATTCCCCAAGAGTAACAGTGGCTGGCCCATTTAAGAATGCCATATATTATTGTCTAGGTCTGGCTTTTCGTTTAAATGTGTTTTATTTGTCTCTTGTTAGCTACATGTATGTATTACACTTTGTTATTGTTATCTACTTTCCCAAATAGTTAACTATATTGTAAATACTTATGTATATTGCACGTGGTTCTGAATGTGTAGAAGGACCTTGCCTTAGGGCACTTCGGCAACACTGTATCTGAAATTGTACTGACTAAAACTGTGTTTATAAAACAAACAGTTGTATTCTGGATTTTGTTAATTGGATCTGGACAGAGGTTTCCCTAACGCGCTCTATTTTCTACCCAACTATACGCTGGTTTCTCTATCATGTCTGGTCTTCTTTGACAGGTTGTCCTTGGAAACACGCATCTGTGGTATCAGCTCAGATGGCAGCATCATCATCTGTCTTTTATCATTTTGATGTTGCTGCAGTGTTGGCGAGGATGGATGGGTTAGTGGTATTTTGTTTGTTTTAGTTTAGAAATGCACATCTTGAGTTAATCCGTAATTATAAAAACAAATATTATACACTGAACATGACGTCATGCCGTCATCTTGGAATTGTGGCGCAACCAAGTAGAACAATACGACCACTAGCGCTCAACGACAAGTTTTTGGTCCAGAAAGGTGGTGTCCCTGGTATTTTCCCCTTACTTTATCGCGAAATAAGACAAGTACCCTTTATTAGCCAGCAACTACTTGTTTGACGATATCGTGATCTACATAGTTAATATCTATCACGCAATCTGGCAAATAAAAACTTCACTCTATTAAATGGCGCCTTTTTTATAATTTATTTTACCAAACGTGTAAAACTGGAAAGCTATTAATACTCAACGAATGCATAATAATTGCTTAATGAATTAAAAATTTATTAAACGCTGTAAAGGTGGTAGTAGTGCAAGGAATTTAATTTAGATCAGGTACAGATTGGTCAATTTTTCGTTTTGTTTTATAAAGCATTTGATATACAAAGGAGTAAAACTAAAACACTTTTTCTGCCGAAATTATTTGTAATGGAATTGGGTTTAATGGCTTGTCAATACAATACTTCTGTCATTTCGAGACCATCATGTGTCAAGTTTTACTTATATTGTTACCTATGCAATTTTTCCCTGACAACCGCGTATCTGCCTACTCTGCCATGGTTTCCAATTGCCAATCGTTTTTTTGTTTTTTTTTGCATGCTTCGAATATGCACACGGAAGCAAGTCGATTGCATCGTCTCTTTCGAACGACTAGGCACAATTTGGCTGCGACCTAAATTTTTTGCTCTTATCGAAGTACTTTTTCGCTACCAGCTTATCTTGAGAAGTAACCAATCTTGAAGGTTCGTCGAGAGGCCCAATGTCCACTTTCGCCCCAACCCCTTCCGTCATTTATAATTGGACCAAATGTAAGTCGTTTAAGAAAGGGTTTCAGTTTTTCATTTTCAATAATCGATCGCGTTAATAAATTGCAGCATTGTTTGTGATGTAGACAGGCGTACGTAATTGATTTAAACATGACAATCGGATAAATCAGGGATGTCTTCCTGCTAACCAGGAACATCTTCTAGATGGAGTGACAGAAAGAGTAAGATGTTTATGTGATAAATAAGGACATGGCTAATAACTCAGTCTATCATTAACGAGTCGATAGAAGCCGAACAAAAGGTTAGACTCATTAATTGACTTACCGTAACGACACCATCGATAGATGGAACTATATGATAAAATGATGATGCTCTTCCTAATTAGATTATCTTGTTCATAATGAGGGGCCAATTAACGGTGTACATCATTAATAATATATATATATAATATTGCTAGAGTATAAGTCATGATCAACAGGTTATTTTACATTGCTTATTGTTGGGATTGAAAGGGAAGAATAATGTATCAGTTGTGGACCAGCTAGGGATTGTGTAATACCAACTGTCCCTTGTCTCGTGTCACCTTCTCCCAAACCATCAGATTAGTAAAGATTGTTGTATAGGTGTGATGCAAATCCGGATTTTCTCCAAATGTATTAGCATGGCCCCAATCCACGTGGTTTTATAGTAGTTTTATTACGTACAATATCCATTTTTTGTATGCTTTTTAATGAACTATAGCACAGGCGTTACACCATTTGATAATTCAAGCCCCCACTTACAAAAGGACAAGTGGAAGTCATCATGAAGTCGAATGAGCAAATCAACTACTGTCGTAAACAGCACCACTGAATACACTTCAAACGTTTGTGGAGTTTAACGTCCACTTTCACCAAGGGTGAAATAGTAGATAAGTACTTTAACCGAAGCTTCAAGAGAGGGCGTTATCATATGTACACTTTATATATTCATAGACAATTTTTACTCATTTAAAAACGGAATCCATTAATCCATATTCCTACTTTTCTATCTCGTTATGTTGACTCATTGATTTTTGTTAATTAGATAATTCAGTAACAGGCTCATCGCCTCATTACATGTTATTACATTGCGATGTTTTTCATTCAATAAGGCCAAGCCGTTCGTTACTTTTCCAACCGTGAATTATTGATAAGCCGTATACGTATATCATATCATATTGAGGTTTTCAAATAAGTGTCCAAATGTCAGCTAATTTCCAACCTAGACATCTAAATGTCAACTGATTTGTCTCTCAAGGGTTCGTTACAGAAACTATTGTTAAAATGAAAATGAAATGGAATGGGGTTTAGCGTCTTATTTGTCTGCACAAATGAAGGGATAATGAAGAGTGACGTATGCCATTTTATTCAGAGTGTCGTGTCTGAAATTGTGCCGGGATGAAAGTGATTTTAAATCCAAGACATGAAATGCTGAAACAGCAACTTTGTACTTCATGATGGCGTCTTAAACGGGTAACGGGTTGACACGCAGCAAATCATTGGCATTGCTCTCGCTTTACAGTTAACAGACAAAAGGAAATTCCGTTACAATACCATCATTGATATCCTCACGGTGGTTTGATAAGCATAGCTCCGTGTGGTTCATCTGGTCTCGCTTTCTAATTTCCCCGTTTCAGTGATGCGGGGTGGTGGGTCTGATAAAGAAAACCGTTGATACGTCTGATGTAACGACAATCCGAGATCCCAAAATTTTCCGTTATTAGCCCGTGGCAGTAAGAAACGTTTAAAACCCGCCTCATCTTACTTCACTACACCGAAATATTGTGGCATCTAGTCCTTCGGAGCTTTTATTTATTGCACAACTATGTTTTCAGGAGTCCGGTTATAACAGTTTAACATTCAGTGATTCAAGGATTCAACACAACGAACTTCATACAAACTAAAATATTGCCAAATAGCTATCCGTGACATTTATGGCAATAATCTTTTTTTTATTTAAAAAAAAAGTTTCATTACTTATCAGCCATAACATATCTTTTTTTTAAATATATCAATAAAAATTGTAATAATGAAACAAGATCTATATCCATGTGTCCTTTACAACTAGATCTTTTCCGAGTTCAACAAGTTATTTTTTCTCATCTGTTAAACAAGTTATTTTTACCATCTGTCAACAAATTATATGCACAATGTCTAGTAACTTGTAAAACCATATGAATGTAAAAGTCCCGATGTATCAACAAAAAAAATAATAATTCGAAGTGCATATTGTGTTTATGCTGTTGTACATTCAAAGGCGATTTCAGAAGCTTTATTGCCTCTTTAAGCCGGACCATCTCCTTTCTACACTCATTGATAGAACACTGACATGCAGCTTGTATTAGTTTGTAGTAAAGTACTGAGTTCTTAGTATTGGAAAATGAAATTAAAGGCGTTTATCGTCCTACTTTTTTCCTCGAAGTGCGCGGACTAATGAATAAGGGCATACGTCATACACTGTGGTTTTGGGACAATTGTGCCATCACAGTGGTGTTTCCGCCTACTCCGCCGAAGTCCAGCTTTTAATAGTTCTTTTATGTGCACGCCAACGAACTCGGTTTTCATCTTAATCGGACGTCTTGGCACAATTTTCTCACCATCCCCACCCCCTCACTAAGCTATCGTATATGTAAATCTCGGTACCCGGTTTCCCCTTGTAGGTACCCGGCATGTTGGAATTAGGCGAAGAGTGGGTGACAAATTAACCCCATAGCACACTGCATGGCGTATGTCCATCTTCCTTATCCCTGCAGTAAAATCCCGCCTTCTTTCATGTCTATATCTCAATATATATAAATTAAAAGTAATTGAAGGTTTATAAATCTCCATTTCAGAAAAAAGCGATATTAAAGTTCGTAAGAAATATGTAAACCACACCCTCTTCCAAGTGGCGCTGTTTGTCTATTCAGTTAATAAGCTAACAGACACTTTGTTGCTCTACGTCTACCTCACCCCAGTAATTATGCAACAGCTCATCAGATACAGGTGTAAATTAAGTAATGATTTGGCTCAAAGGATAACACACATAGTTAACGAAGAACATGCTAAACTTGGCTAAGTATTACTCATTAATGACGTCTAATGGATATTAGCAGCTATTAATTATTTACATTTTCCTTGATAGTCTAATCACTGGTACAAGGTGTGTATTGTTAAATACATGATACATTAAACAAGTTGTCTCAGATATACTTTGGGAAATAAAACTAGTTAAGTATGCTCGCGAACCCTGGGGATCCTTTATACTCATTTACCGTATAAGGACTCAGACTAGTAATACCTCCCCTGTTGACTTCAATAATGTTACATTCGCTGTATTCCCTAGTCCATAATGTTTTATTCAGCATTCCGATGAACTTTAAAATCCCCCAAATCCCAACATTCAACAATAATCTGATGAACATATTTCAGGAGGTTAACCATCATGATGTTTTGCTACGCCCTATGAAAGGAATACAGGGCGACATTTTGGTGCGAGACTTCTCTCATTCATGCCTGTTTACTTCCTGATTCTTCCGCTCCAGAATCCTGAATGTTTAACACAATGTAAATTGAAATATTCCTCGTTGGGTCTAGACCAAATGGTGAATATTAATGCCACACAAAAGGTATTCATGTATCATGAAACCAGGAAGCAATCACTAGTTTCAGGTCATACAACTGTTAATACAAGCATGTTCGTTTGTGGATGACGTTAACCACAAATAGTATGTCTATTTAATAATTTATATTTTTAATTCCTAAAGAGAGACCAGCTCCAGCTCGTTCTTGAGTAATATCCCTTTAATAATGAGACGTAGCTGATTATGGGTTTTGCATGTTAACCTCATCAGCTCTGTCCAAGTATTACACGTTTCATTACTTCCATCAAACATATTGGTGCGCTACGAACATATATTTCAAATAAAAAAAATGTTTTTATCAAATAAAAGAAACATTGATATTAATTCAATTATATATGCTTGTGTTTTATTAATTTGCTAATATTAAGAGCTGAAGGGGACCATATGTTGTACATCCAGCGTACACGCGTTTGAATACAGACAAACAGATGGTTCCAAGTTCGGCAACTGGTAATGTAAATATTGACTAGGTAAATAGGCCAACGTAACTCTCGGTACAAATTAAAGTAGGACTACTGATAGGCAACACAGTATGTCCAGGGTACAAATGATGAGAAAAATAAACGCCATGTTGCAGGACAGGGTGCCTGGAAAGAGACAACGTATAGTCGGTCGGGTGGGGCGAAGAATCGACAGTTGGATTTTGAAATAAGCGTATGTCATAGCGCAGCAGTTTGTGCAAAATTTCCCACATAGAACACATGGTGTATGTAATATGTCTTCATTACCCCAGTCGGTGCAAATAAATAGGACGCCAAACCCATCTCTTTTTACTACTACTACTACGGTATACATGTATGTATATATATCGCCCCTGTTTCAACCAACACTGTATGTCCAGACACAGTCGTACATTCAAAAATCTTTACCACTTTCAGTTATTACGAGGAATTTTTGATTGTTATTTAAAAATCTATATTATATTTGTTAAGAGTGATATCTGAACAATCAGGAAAATCCTATCTGTTTTCTGAAGATACAATACATCTGCATTTTCAGAGTGACAATTTAAATATCAAAGGACGTATGGCTCAATTTTTGGAACCTCCAAAAAATCAACGAAAAATGAGCTAAAAGCAGATACTAATGTAGCATATGATGGATGTAACGTGAATAATATTCAATTTTTGGTTTAAAAAAATGTACTAAAAGCAGATATTTATGTAGTATGAATGAATATAAAGTGAAATTTATTCAATTGTTGATAAAAAAAATATTGTAATTGCTAATCAAATACTTGAACAGCCTTTGAAATTATTCTTTAGTCGTTTGTGAATCAGTCTTTACTAATTACTATCACATTGTCTTGTAGAGTATGTTTTTATTTGTTCATTACAAAATAGCATCCGAAACCAATAAACAACTCGTGCATTGATTATAAAATGTTAATTCTGTATTAAATATTGGATATTGGGGTCCTATTAAATATTGGAAATTAGAGTTCTATTAAATATTGGATATTAGGGCCCTATTTTTCACGACAAGATAACAACATCAATATTGATCGAAATGGACTAATTTTAATTTCAAATATTATAGAAAATATTGTGTTAGTGATTTAGCTCCTTTAAAGCAACTCAAAAGTCAAAGTTTAGAAATTGTAATAGGTTTATTTTATTTAAAACTTTGATAGCTCCTTTAATTAATGGTATAATCATTCCACTAGCTTGTAACGAAAACTACGTTTAACGAAAACTATCAATATAACGGGTCTGCATGGTAATCAACGAAATGTAAGTTTAAAAAATGTTCTTACCGCTCAAAACAGGAACAGCAATCAATGAATAAATTAAAAAGGGTTTCAGAATACCAGCTAAATCCAAACTGTTCTTATTTCGCTTAAACTGCATTGTGATGTAATGGAAACGGAGTTTAAAAAGCAATTATATTTCTTCTCTAAAACCAAATGGTACAATCCATCACGAAATCACGATAACATGAAATTCATCTTCTTATTAATTTAACTTTGTAAACTTTTGGGTGTTTTCTTTGATTCCGTCCAAATCCCCGATGAAATGTTATGTGTCGTCTGTCACTATCGCGTGCGCTCGTGTTTCAACGTCTGCTGAAGAAGCGAGTATAAAAATCCTCGAAAGCGTATATCTCTATAGGCTTGCAAAATTAGCTAACGAAGACAGCAGGAATGCATTAACTATCGCCGTAGGTGGTGCTATCTACCTATAGTGGTTATAGGATCGAACAGGGAAGTCTATCGACTGCCAACTTCAACAACTATGAAAATTGTAAATTCAGCCAATAAATTATTATATTATCTACTAACATGGCAATGAAAGATTCGAGTTGGGCATCGTGATCAGTCGATAATGAACCATCGCCATTTGTCAGCCGTGGAATTGTTATTGATTCCATTGTTATTAATTGTTGAATGCTGATTGGTTTATATGTTTACTTTGATGAGTAGCTATTGTTATTGATAATGACCCTAACATCGATATTGGTTAACAGAAATCAAATAATTGACTTTGTAAAGGAAAATAGTCATCAGATGAATTGTGTAATCTTTGATGCTTCATCTCTTTCAAACTAATAAAAAGACGTGCTAATAAGACAGCCTGTAAAATCTGGGACCTTATTCACGAAATATTTTAATGAAATGTTTTAAGAAGCACCCATCTCATTGGCTAAAACAGGACACTTGCTAGAATTTCAACTCTCAACCAATGAAACATACGCATCCATATTTTAGTTTAGTTTTCACGATTAAGGTCCAGGGTAGAAGAGGAGTGTGGATCGACAAATCTCTCTCGATGTCGCGATCTTTCATTTTTCCTCAAATCATTAACTAGACATTTATCCAAATTCCATGCCCACAATTTACTCTCTAGGGTATCGGATGGTGAGATTTAAAGACGATCGCAAGTTAATAATGTTATTAGAGGACGGATAATCGAGACTTCACTATCGTAGCAACGGTATAAATGACAATTGAGAGTAAACTACTCTTCAAACGGACAAAACTCCGCTCAGCATATAATAATTTGACCGAAATTTTCAATATATTCTCTTTTCATTATGTATATTTTACCTGTTATAGAGAGACCATCAGCTCTTTATAGAAATGTTAAATAATTCATCTTTAAATGCATTCTTTGTGATGGAATAAGAAGTGTTTTAATGTCATTAAATCTGTTCAAAATCTCAGGATTATGAAGCCTTAAATATCTTTTAAAAAAATTTTTCAGATTATAGTTTGGTCGAGCGTGGATACATATAAATGTACATTGATTTGCTAGTTTACGTCTTAGAGGCTTTTAGCAAAGTAAGTTTCAGACAGACAAGCTAATGTAGGAGAATGTGAGAGATTTTACGAGATTTGTATGATGAAACCTGGGGCAATGTTGGAGAATTTCTGGTAAATGTCATTTAAGAGACATTTTGCTCACATACGTTGTTTAGTTCTCGTCGCCAAATTGTTTTTGTTTTTTGGGGGATATATAGGGTGGTCGCATTTTTACGTCATTTTTAAATGTCCATCGACATAAATCAATCAATAACGTTTTTTAAAGGTAGAATTTATTTTAAAAAAGCTCTAGAAATATATTGTCGGGTTTCGGTTAACTAATATTTCAGATTCAGTCATAATTACCCAGACTACCAAATAATTGAAATGTTGACGTATTGTGCGTATATAACATAGCTACGGCTAAGCACAACTTTCTCAGGCAGCTTAATAAATGTAAACAGCGAAGGCGCCACATAGCACTCACCGGTCATTTGAATGGGGATAAAGCTTCGCTGAGCGCAAAATAGAGTTGTGCGATCAAGCCCAACACGTTTGAACCAAATATTATGACTCGAACAAGTTTTCATTAAACAGCGGAATTCCTGCTGATGCGAATAAAAGCAAGCCATGTAAGTCTGAAAACTATAGGAACTATGGAGTTATGACGCCTAAACAAAACTCGAAATTTCAAATCGATGCACAATTGTCCAAAGAACCACCACTCCAATTGTCAAGTTGATCATACTGCAGAAGAACAAGAAGAAGATCCCCAAGTAGATACATACTGGTTCCGGTTCATTATGGCTTTAACAGTGAACGGATGGAAAGGGACGGCGACAATATTGTCCCACATAAAATATGGACATAAAAACGACATTTCTTCTGAATCATAAATTAATAATTTTTGTTTGAAGTTTTTTTTATATATTTTTTATCTACGTCTGTAATGGTATCCGAAATAACATGTCCGTTCAATTTAATGTAGGTTATGAATAAACTGTAGCTTTATAATATCTTAATTATGATAAATTATGTTGCTGGGAAAATAATGTACAGAAAAAAGATCCTTGGTTGTTGAGATTTTCAAGGCAATCGACCATTTTACCTTTAACCGACATGTGTGTCAACTGGGTCTACAGGTAAAAGTGTAACTTTACCCCACTGGGTTAAAAATTCGTTGAGGGAAACCTTCTGATCATCTGAAATTACAATTTGAAAATTTGAATTTGAGCATTTGAAGCCACTGACTCCGTCATAATGATTATAAAAGTCAATTCTGTTAGTTCTCAAACCAAGTGCTCTAAGATAATCTGACATGTAGATCAATATGCAGGCCTATAATATAGGTGACTGCGGCAGAAAGTTAATATAATTTCTACATAAAAATCGCCACCCTTACACGAAATGTCTTCCGAGTTACGAGATTGGCTAAGGTTTGCAGACTCATTTTAAATGTACGCGTTTTCGCCGGTAGCCGGTAAAATTGTCGGACTAATGCAATTTATTCAATGATATTGTTTCCATGTAACGGGCGAAAATGCGCCCACGAAGTTTGTATTATTCTTTTCATAGTCATTGTATATTAAATAGAAGGGTGTATAGTAATATAGTCCTTTTATTCAAATATTATTATCCGATACAAGGACAGCTGTCTAGTCATTCAGATGTGACGAAAAACCGAGGTCCTGTATATACATTGTCGTGTACGTAAAAGACCCCTGGCCGTTGGTATTCGATATAAGAGTAGGTCATAGTGCCGCTGTCCGGGCAAAATTTCACTCATAGCACCCTGTATGGCGTATTCCTGTCTTCATAAGCCCAGTTGGAGCGGAACTGTAGGACATTAAACCCCATTTCATTTTGTTCATTGATTAACTACATGTAATAGTTCATCCAAGTTTCAAAGGAAAGGGAGGCTACTCCAAATTCGTACTCCCAATTCCTTTACCTCATTCAACTACTAATCGAATTATAGAGGAATCTCTACTTACTATTCATGTCGAAGAATACGTAGATTGCTTGCAAATCATTTTTAGTAAGTACGCCGTCATGGGTCTGATCGGCACGTGCGAATAAGGCGTCAGCTTCTTTGGTATTTCCAAGGCTAAACTTGTTAACCCAGTCATCCTCAAATTCAGCTCTAGTTACTTGTCCATTGGCTATTTAAAACAAAAGAAGAAAGAAATATAACCACTGTAAATTATATAACAAAGACACCATTTATTGCAGGTATCGGCTTCACAGCGACGGCGCCAGATATAGACCTACTGCGCTTGGGGGTTGTGAAACTTTCAAAGATTCAGGGAAAATACGCGAGTCCTTGCTTTTAGACCAACCGGTCACTAAAGTGTCTAACCAGTTCGCATTGCTCAATTCAACCCATAAGTGGATAGCGGGGATTTTAATTTGATGGCTTTTTCTATCTAATTATTCAAAAACCAAATATGATTGCTATTTGCATAATGCCATAACTGATCATTACGGTCTTCAACCAGTAAATATAAAGGGGCAACTTTAACTGAACAGATGCAACCATGTTGGTCACAGCGTACTAATTCTCGCTTCTTATATAGACGAATAGATACGACAACGACAAATGTTCAGTTCAGAGAGAGAGGGGGGAGGGGGGCATTTCGAGACTAACATATGGTTTAATTTTATTTCAATAATTCCCTTGCGCGTAGGGGTCTTTAGCCCTAGGAGGAAACCGGAGGACCCGGAGATAATCTACGAGGTTGGACAGTCGACCCTATTCCTTGTCACGAACAACCCGGGATTCGAAACCACGCCAGTTGACTCAATGACAGACTTTATGATACAGCGCACACCTGTTAACCATTTAGCCTTTCCCACCGGACCCAACATAAATGCATCTCGACGCATGTAATTGATACTTATTTCAGATAGAAGAGAATTGCCACAAGCATTATAGTATCTCGACATATGTTTGAGATTTATTTCAGACTGAAAACAAAATACCATCAGAGATCTGAGATCTATTTTAGATAGAAGAGACTTACCATCAACATCGAATAGAAGGAAAATGGCGTCCAATTCAGTTTGGTCTAAGTAATCGCTTTTATCAGTATCAACTTTGTCAAATAATACCGCAGCTTTCATTGGTTCGGAATTACACCATACCAATGGTAAAACACTTAAAAGGTAAAATGGATAGTGAGTATATATAATGCGGGAGCCAGAAATGAAGTCTAACGTCCAGATAGCTCACATTGAAATTCAATATATTGTCATTGCGGCAAAACCTACTTCGTGCCCAACCAAGTCCAACATTTCTGCAAAAAACTTCTTCCTATCCAGATAGTCAGATTATCTGGAAATCGATGAGCGTCCACTCGACACAAACTAGCTCATTTCGGGACTAACATATTGTTTAATTTTATTCAAATAATTCGCTTGTGCGTAGGGGTTTTGGACAGGCGACCCGACTCCTTGAAATGTACAACCGGGGATTCGAAACCGAGTATATAATGCAAAATGGAATGGCCAACCGGGGATTCGAAACCGAGTATATACTGCGTATACCATACTATTCATGATGCACTCAAACAGCAGCACTACGGTTTACTCTTATTTCAAGGGTTCTTTTATGTGCATGTCACTATGTACACGTGACCTCGAGTTTGCGTCTTATCCGAACGACTAGATCTAGACACTTTCTTGCCAAACCCTTCGTCATGCAATAGGGTTGTCGGTCTGATATAATTTCTGACTACAGACTACAGAAATGTAAATCTACATTTAAGTAAGTATCTGCATACATGTATATGACGTACAGTGTTAATCGAATCTGTGACATTTAAAACTACAGACTTTCAAGTTGACAAAGTCATCAACATCAACAATTATAACAATTCACTGGATTTAGACAGTTGTAAAAATAACTACCATTTAAATATCCAGTAGATTAGACAATGCAAAATTTTCTTGGTGATCCGTGCGCTTGCCGTTACTGACAATACTCATAGGTGTTAATAAAGCATTAACGCCTGTCTTAAAGGGCACATAGTACCAATCAAAATTGAACTTACCATGCCAAAAAAATAAATGCTTTCATTTTGACTGAAAATAGAATATTCATTGAGTGTAAATGGTGCATGTAAAATAAATAAAAACAGTTTAACGTTCCATTATGGGTCAATCTGACTAAAACACAAATCCCATTTCGTTTCGTTTTTACAGTTCAAAATGTCGTTTTAGTTGTCTTTAATACACTTGAATTTGGAAGAATTGTTACGTAAGTCGCGTTTTGTTTGGTGCAAGGGATTAGCCAATGAAATTGTCTGTTACGTCGAGCGAGTTCTTGACGTACGGTGCACGGAATTGTGTGTATTCCACTAGAAAATCAACACCGATTGGTTAATCAATTGTGCGGCTTCATAGGGTCAAAAACCGTCTGTACGACCCTGACGCGACCTTCCATAAAACGTAGTGTGGGTTATCGCAAGTATAAAAAACGAAACGAAATATAGATCTGTATATTAATCAGATTGGGTGATGGGTGTCCAATCACCATTGTTCACCGACAATCAGCGACAAGTATGCTACTTTCTAGAAAACTCCAAAGAAAAAGACCATGTTATAACCTCCTTGTTCGCGTATTCCACCCAGCATCCAAAGAATTTTAAATTTATCAGAGCCGGAACGGGCAAAATCGATCTTTGCCCGCTTTTTAATTGTAGATTTATACACGAGAATAATATTAACAACAATATTCTTGCAAATCGTGTTGAGAACGACGGGCTGAATAATTAGTTAATAGGAGTGTGCGCAGTTAAATTGTCTCGCAATTAAGCATAACAGAGAGAATATACCACAACCAATAACTCAACTTCATGCATGTGGCGGGGCTCACGGTGGCTAAGTGGGCAAGACGCTGGCTCGCTAGCGTGATTCCCCCTTGTCAGCGTTGCAGGACGTAGGGCCTGACGTGGACAGTGGTCTAGTCGTTCGGATGGGACGAAAAATTGCCGCTGCCCTGGCAAAATTACCCCCATAGCACAAAATATGGCGAACAGTAGGACGTTAAACCTCATTTCATTTCATTTTCATGCATGTGGTATGAATAGAAGCAAACTATACTTATTCTACTAGTATCTGATGTTTCATGAAGATTACAGGTACATGTTGATTCTTAGATGAATAGAAAATATATATTCGACCTACCTGATCTATAGTATGTATTCCAGCTGATACAGATTGACGAATAATCCGCCTTTTACGTGTGTTATCTTGATAAGAAATAAACGGGGCCAGTAAATAGATTGTGGTGACACTGTTAAATAAAGTGTTAAAATATAAACAAGGCTGTAAACATTAACCGATCCTCTTCAGGAACGTGGTGACCAATGATTTTGCACGAGGAACAAGATCCCGTCCTCCCCTCCAAATGTTTGATATATGTGTGCATTGAGGGAAGGGGAGGGGGCCCCAGTGCCACCGGACAATATTGGACCGTGTGTAAAACACGCTAGAATCGATTTGTAGCATATCTGACCCACGGTATATTACGGTTATGATTAAAATGTTAAAAACCGCATTGCAAGGAGGCACAAAAAACTTACGGGGCAAAAAAAAACAAAGAGATTCTGGTACATCCCAATTACTAATGTTTCGAATTAATTCGATCTGATCTTGTAGTTGTACTAGCTATGTGCGACGAAATAAAAAAAAAAGAGGAGTTGTAGTGTCTCGATTTTTTGACTCCGACAACATATTAACTAATCAAACACTCAACGTGATGGCGATTACGCATATCATGCTGTCACACAATTGTTCAAGATGACTATGCCTCGTGCCTACCCTTCGCATATTTCGATTATCAAATTTCTAACTTCGGAAATCCCGTGGACTATTTTACTATGTGGACTATTTTACTATGTCCCCGACATCTTTACAGTGCATTGACAAGTCTAATGGTTTCATGTTTTATCTCTGCACGAGCTGTTCATATTTGTTAGAAGTACAAATACCCACGTAAAACTGCACTAAACATTTTCGATATTTATATCTCTTTTTCGTCTTTTAACTTAACAAAGAGAAATTAAATTTTTCATAAGCCCCTACTTTTCTGTACCGACCTGGCTAACGAAGACATGCATACGCCGGCAGTGTACTGAGGTAGGAGTGTGCGGGATACTTTGTCTAATTCTTACTCTCAATAGTTGTTTGGCATGCACGTTTAAAATCTGGACCCTATTCCTTACAAGTCCATCTGTCCACGGCAATAGGAAACGAGACAAGGCGTATCACTTACTGCCGTTCCAAATAACACCATGTTTATTATCAGTTTGTGTTTAGAGTGTATCAAATTGTATTTTTCTGATATATTTAGTAACTGAACAATTCCGATTTGTCTAATTTTAGCCAGATAGACATGATTTAAATGATAAAGTCATAGATTTATATTTAAAAATTACTTTAACCTAGATATAAATTTGCACATTCACCAAAATAAATTATTATAGTGAATGTTATGGAACGTGTGCAAAATGCATGTGTGAGTTGTAAAATGACAGTATATTCGTCTTTGAATAAGAACATAGTCGTCTAAAAATGAGTATTGGTAATGAGTGTTGCTTCCATTCCATTCCATTAATAATTAATTAATGGGCACCGACAAATCTCCCTTGGTGGTGTGGAATTTTAAATATTCACTTTAATCATTAATTTTCCAGTGTGGTTTTCGCGCTAGAAATTGTAAAGTAAATTTCATAAACAAGTAATATTTAACTAAAATTGTTGCATACAACTTTCGAAATGCATGTGACCGCCTAAACAATGACCCAGACATCGACTCATACCATTAATAACAGTGGTGGTAATGAGTCCCCTTGTATAATGCCACACTGACCTGCAGACTTTGCACTGTCAATATTTGTTTTAAGATTTTAGGATAAATTGTTTAGATGTTTTTAATTTGCTAGCATATGGACGTACATAAATCATGGTCGTCGTTATCATACCTTTGAACACGCTAATTTATTGGGAGATATTTCACGTGTAAATCCTTCAACATATTTACAAATTGTTCAACTGGCTTTTTACAACTGTCTAATTTGTCATTTGAAATTAAAAACATAGTGACATTTCAAGTGGAAGTACAAAGCTATAAAATTAAGCACATCATGATACACGGAATGGGATGAATTTGAATTCAAATGATTAATTTTCTCTTCCCACACGACCAATGCAGATAGACATGTGCCATGTGGTCTACTCCGTTTGCGAGTTGTGTCAAATCCGAACAAATAGACAATTTCCCTTACTAGACCCTCCTTTCTGCACCACTAAAGGGAAACTAGTCCTAAAGTTTATTTGGCCAACACCGCGACCAAACGCCGGACTACCTGGTTTGTGAGTCAGCACCACACTGGCACCAACAGACGTACTGAAACCAACAGACAACACGGATCCAGTTTGTAATCATATTTAGAGATCGTACAAATTTTCCGTATTTTCCCCCAAATTGCAGAGATTTAGCTTTTGTTTTATGTTTAGTTATGACTTTAAGATTGTGAAGTCAATATTTTAAGGAAATGTTCTTCTTGGCCTTTCTTTCTTTCTATCAAGCAACATCCTGGATCCTTTCAATACATGAGAAAATTCAAGAACGCCAATAAAATGAATAAGACAGGCATGACATAATTCATGACAAATCAATTTATGTCAGTCTATCTTCTATGACAGGAATTACTATTTCTAATCTTATCATAAATGTTATTTTAGTCTGGAGTCACACAATTCTGACCTGTGGCTTAACACCAAGGTTGTTGTTAATGTTGTATGATATGATTTCATGCAAAGTCTATGTTATAACTGATTTTTTTTTACTTGTAAGTAAGGTATACGACGAATAGTTCACAGCTCGATCGTGACTACAGTGCACGCGTATATATCAATGAAAAACATTTTGATAAGATTCTCATATTCTTTATAGATTTGACACTATGGTAGGTCGAAATCTGACTCAATTATGCTGACCCAATATTAAAAAACAAGCCAAAATCTGTTCTATCAACATTTAGGTTCCTCTTTGCATGAAACGACGCTTTATTGGTCGAAAATTCTTGATCAAGAGATTTGTCATTCGCGTTCAAGTTTTGAACCGTTTTTTCTGTATTGGTTTGCCGCTCAGGTTTGCTGGACAAAGTCACAATCATAGCATAGGTTGACTGATAAAGAGTGTTGTGTACGAGGCAGGATATTCCTAATCTTCTGATAAAATTTAGAATTTGAGGCATTCGCGGTGTTACATGTTGTATTGTGATCTAACCCTGGATAGGATTCGTTCAACAGTGTTTGAAGGGGAATAACTATTTTATGTGTCTGGATGCAGACTACTCAAAATTTTGTGTCCGACCACCAAAGTTTACCCCATTGACTTTAATGTTAATGCTCCACTATTTGCTCGCCCCTTACTTTCCTTAAAATTATTTTTGGACTGAACCGTTTCTAAGAATACCTTAGCCTAAAGTTTGTATGACATTGACTATGGACATTTTCATTTCGAGAATTAGCTTACTAGTAAACATATTACTACCACTCTAAAGTCTGTACACAAATATGAATTCTATATAAGGAGAGATAAATATTAACCCGCCTCCGACTTACATCTCGACATATTACTAAAAAGCGATGCCAACAGTCGCCTGAGTAAACTCCATCTATCAGTGATCACTTAGCAACCCGAGGAAATAGTGGAGCATTAACATGAAAGTCAATCATTCGATAAATCACGTGGACTACCAGAAACAGTGATATGAAAGAGTAATTTATTGAATCCATGCCCGAAAGCCTTTATCCATATTCTTTATTTCATTTTCCTTTATTTATAATGTACATAGGTAAGATATATAAGTTTACATCATGTAGGTTATGAATGGGACTATGTATTCTAAACGATCGGAATTCCGTGGGAGGTACCTTGTTAACAAATCATCCATTCAATAGTTGAAGACTGGGTGATCGTGATATTCTGACCTAATATCTGGATAATCTGAAATAACACAATACATGTATTATTAAATGCATTCAGCTACTTAAAATTGGGTTAAAGTTGAAGTATGTGGTATCATTTGTTTTCGGGAACTGGACAGAATTATGGATTATATTATATACAGTAACCCTTTTGCGACTAAGTAAGAAAGGAGCTGGCTCACTAGCCAGGCGGTCCGCGGTTCGATTCCGGTGTTCCCCAACCAAATGCCCTGGAATTGACCAGAGTGGTCTGGCTAGAAAAGGCGCCAAGTCGTTCAGATGGTATGGAAACCTTAGGTACCGTAGCCAAGTTGCCGTTTACGTAAGAGAACCCTTGATATTTGGAATTCAACAGCTGTCTGGGCAAAATTTACATAAGAAGTAAATCCTCGTTCCATTCATTCTTTCATTCCTTCATTTATTTCAGTACACGATACACGATACTGATTTATACTAACCTTGCCAGATTGTCTGATTTTACTATCTTCTATTCTAACCCCATCAATAACAACTTTATATGGTATTCTCTTTAAACCATAGATTTCTATAGTTTTGATGCGTAGATCGCCCGCGGGTTGGTAGTTATGTACAACTGGAGTGATAGTTAGAAGTCCAGCCTATAGTAAAATATTACAAAATATATATCACATGGCACTAGAACAGTACTACAAATGTTTTAATCCATGAGGACTATTTAATTGAGAGTGATATCGGGTGTTCTGAAGCACATCGCTCATTATAGCTAAATGAAGCAATGGGTTTGGACCTTGATTTCAGACGCCGAATGTCGCCATCGGAGTCACCAAGAGTTTAAATGCAACAGAACTAACGGGAAATATTCCTTCCATTTTAAGAAATAGCGTCTAGAATTAAATCACACATAATAAATATTGATTCTTAAATGAATATAAAATAATTATGTTAATTAGATGTATTGTCCCACGATGGATTAGTGTACCGTCCGTGTAATATACTCATTGGCTTTACTTACTGCCATAGATTGTTTTATCATGATCTACTGAAATAAATGGATTGAATTCAACAAAGGGTTTTAGTTGACCAATGTTTTTACCACTATGAGGATGGTAGATTCATTAGAATTAAAGTCAAGAGTCAAGACTTACTGTTTGAAACTATCAGAAGAATAAACTTACCATATTCATATTGAACTTGATAACAGTAGATTTACCATTTGCGTGAGTTTCTAGAAGAAATTTTAAAGCAACTAAGATTTTATGATGCGGATGACATTATTGAATCATTATCATCTCTACATTTGAAATTTGATATAAACTAAGATGTTAAAAAATCAATTTCAAACATAAACCTACCCAAACTTTCTCCGTCATCCAGAAATAGTTCACCATTAGCTAGATAATTATCGTCTAAAGCAATAATGATACCCATAGGATTCTTTCGACTGAAAACACACAAAAAGCACAAATCTTTATTACTAACACATTGTATTAATGGCATGTCGTCCTAAAATAGGCTACAGGGCAAGATGGCTAAATGTAGGTATTTCACGCTGTAGAGTAGTGTCAGAGCCTCTGATGTTTTTATTTTAATCTTGCTAAGGAAGCCCTGGGATAGTTTCGTGCTATTAGGGATACTCCACGGCTAATTTAAAAAAAAATTTAAATCATATCCTTAACGTCAATTGACATACCTTTCAAACGTTGTAGTCGCTGGTTCTTGCCATGGTATCACATGACCTCCTCTAATATGTAAATTAAATTTATCTAAAGGTGTATACAGTGAATGAGTTGTACCAGTCATCATTATTTCTTGCCCCTTAAACCAGATAGAAATGGAAAATTAGAGGTTTGCTGCTCGTACCATAATATCATTTATTTAAAGTCGATAAAGGTGGAATCAAAAATTCGTTTCAAAACAAACTTACACTAGTGTAGTCGTACCATCGGGTTTGAGGAAAGTAGGCCTCAACAACCGTTTGATTCTGTAACAAAAAGAGAAGCCTTTATTAAAAATACTCATCTTTACTTTAGCCATTACATAGATTTTGATATTTCTCAACCTTGTAATACTTATGAAATCGTAATATTGATTATTGATCGCGCTACAAACGCTTCATGTTAAATAATCACTTATTCTGGAGACAATACCGCATGGACAAGATCATGTAGCAAGGTTTGAAAGATAGAAATGAAACTTAATAAAAAGGAGTTTAACGTCCTACTGTTCGATAGAACGAAAATTAAGTATACATTCTAGTATTATTGAAAGGATGGTCCAATTACTTGGTTCAGATCATACGAGGAATTATTCCACGGATGGTATTAATACCGGTTTAAAAGCTCGTGTGGCATAATGGTTTACCATGTGAGAGCATTATCTACGAAATAGCGTGTGATTTTATTGTACGTGTTCTGCTAATATTGTCCTTCAGAAGATATTAATACACACACGGTACATCAGATGATATTAGTCTAGAGGTGGTGTTTTCACTTGTCCTTGAGCATGTGATAGTATTCTAGATGTGGTATTTTTAGATGTTCTAGATCGGTTCACAGTATTTCACAAACGACACGTTTATTCGTTTTAAAGCTGGTAATGTTCTAGAGATGGTATTATTACCTATTCTAAAACTGGCGATATCCATCTGGTGATGGTATTATTATCTGTTCTAGAACCAACAATATTAATCTGGAGATGGTATCATTACCTGTTCTAGAACTGGTGATATTATTATCTGTTCTTGAGCTTACAAAATTACCTATTTTAGAAGTGGGGATATAAATCTGGAGATGGCATTATTACTGGCGATATCAATTAGATGGTATTATTACCTGTTCCAGAGCTGGTGATATAAGAAGAGCTGGTCCTAATAAAAACTGTCGATCTATAGACCACGTGTTTCTATCTGCTGGGAACCTGAATAATAATTCAAAATTCCGTTATATAGAGTAATATTCGTTTATAGAATAATGTATGTAAAATAGATATAATATGTTCTGAGCAGTCCAGTTGTTTCATACAGATAAAATTGCATAATAATCCAAAAAATATAATTTTTCAGTTTCAAAAACTGAAATCATTTTTTAAGCATTATAGGGATTCAAGTTCGAAGTTTGAATACCCATTTCTATTGGAAAAAAATGTGGCTCGGTGCAAGCTCAGTAATTAAATTTATAATGTAGCACTTTTGAGAGTAACCATCTCATGAATGTGGATTTAAGTACCCGTATACAAATAACCTACAAAAATGTGAAGAAATTATAGACAGAATGAATTGTCTGGAATTTTCAATATTGAGTACATTAATATTACTTACTCAAACAGCAGAGCTTTCATGACCATGTGTCCTCCTTCATGAGCTTTATACATAAGAGTATATAAATATGGTAACAATCTGTATCTAGTCATAAGAACAGGTTTAACTATATCTACAAAACGCTGATCCCAAGCTGCTGGATCTTGATGCTAGAAATAGTAACAACGGCAGGTTAAGCCATATCCATAGAACGCTGGTCCCATGATCCTTGATCTTTATACAATACGTGTATCACAACAACAGGTTTAACCATATCTACAAAACACTGGTTCGATGCTACTGGATCGTGATACTATACATAGTAACACGTTTATGTTATCCAAGGTGGTATTAACCTATTACATCCATGCTAAGGAATCGTCTGTATCGGTAATCAAATTATTTATAATACCTTAAAAAGTTCCGGATAGTCTCCCTTTCCGTTATGATTTCTAGCAAACGGATAAAAAGCTCCTAATTGGTGCCATCTTAAACACATTTCATATTCAGCTTCAAACCAAAATCCGCATATATCAGCCCCATTCTGAAACAAAGTTCAAATATACATTTTTTAGATAATCGCTGATTGGATCATAAGACTAAGCAAATGTCGGATGTAGGGGTGTGTGCGCGTGGTATGCACAGGGCAAATAACTTACAAGAGCCAGAGAATTTCACAAACGTTTACCCTAGACGTCCCCATAGCCGAATTATTATCATTTTCAGTATTGCCTTTGGCTGCAATTTGACATTTTTGGGGTCCGGGGTGTGGGGTGGATGATTTTATATCCGACATTCGCGATTCTGATTTTTGGACAACGTATCGCCCTGTCTACTAATTTACATCGACCGTAATTTCCAAAGGCCGGCACTGAATAATCTTCTTAACATCTCATTAGGCCTAATTATATTTTGTTTTCTGTGGCTTGATCTTACAGCGGGTCATTAGCTGTTTTATTTACTAGTCGAAATAAAGCGCTATCTGACCGACTCTCAAATAGAACATATAAATCCATCCCCTTTGACGGTCTACAAATAAACACAGTTACTACTGAGGTATGACATACCATAGCGAATCCAAACATGCTGAACTCCATGATCCCAATTATAGACCAATGCATCTGTGGCCATTTACTCTGATTATCACCCATCCATTTAGTAGCATATTTACCAGTACCAACAAATGATGATCTTGTCATCGTCCATGGTCTGAGTCCTGGCTTTTGTCTTATCAAGGCACTGTAAGCAATCAACCAATGATAGAATAA
The DNA here is from genome assembly GCA_963678685.1 of Patella ulyssiponensis. Taxonomy (NCBI): domain Eukaryota; kingdom Metazoa; phylum Mollusca; class Gastropoda; family Patellidae; genus Patella; species Patella ulyssiponensis. The sequence goes on along the minus strand of OY783227.1, from coordinate 78,753,545 downwards.
AATTCTAAAAGAGCACCTATACAATTATTGCATGGAAATACTAAATCAAAATAAATGAGACTACTGATGTTTCGCCTATGCCATTTTACTTGGGTTATTTCGCTATCTTTACAATGTGAGGGGAGATCCATATTTCCACCTACTTGCCTTGTAACTCAAATTGCAGAGACATCTTTCTATGTGCACAACCTAAACGATTTCCTTGTCAGCGTCGTCGGATTAGGTCATAAAAATGAAGAAGCATCTGTTTTGATGGGCATGGTATGTCCGTATAAGCTCTGAACATCACAACCTTAAATGATTGTGAGCCTGTGTGCATATATTATGCCCGAATAAGCAGTGAACATTGCATACTTACTTGTGAGTTTGGATGGACATGCTATGTCCGTATAAACTGTGAACATCATAATGGCGACCCCAGTGCTGTAGACTAGTCATACACAACGTTTTATCAAACATTCTACCTTGATAATCAGATCCAGCTATTTCTGTGATAATAAAAAAAATAGGCATTGGCTATTAACAGCGAACATCGCAAACAACGTACGTGGGAGAGAGGTGAAAAATCAAAGGAAAACAATTGTTTTATGGACTACCCCATACAAATTCTTCAGATTCACTACCACCACCTTAGAGATGTTTAAGCATTGAAATTCTCTTGACCGAAAAGAACAAATTCGGAAAATCAGTGTGATAGAAATATCTGAAGGAAATATATTTATCGGCATACTACAAATTCTTTAGACTGATCACACTACTTCCACCTTGGAGACTTTCAAGAAATAAAGATATCACTCATTGCTGTGCGTACAATTATATGTTAACAAGATAAATAAACACCAACCATGTTCATATATATCGAGACGAAAGAAATATGATAAAACTGATTGTATCTATGATGAAATTATAAGAACAATCAATGAAGTAGCTATAAAGTCCATACATTAGTTGGCATTGGTTAAGGAATCTGGAAATATACAATCAAGGATTTAAACATACTTGGAACATAAGGTGGATAATCTAATGACGTATTTTCACAGCCATATATTGAACCAGGAACAAAACTTGAAGGTTCATTCATATCCTTAAAAATAAAATAAAACATATGACAAGAATGTACTTTTATCTTCTCATATTAGTAACTGTCCCAATGGGCAAAGTACTGACACTCTTGAACTGAATAATAGAATACTTTACGAACCACGGTCGCTTGAGTAAAATTAAGTTTGCATTCCATAGCTTTACATACTTGTAATTTGTCTTGTCATCAGGCGTCAGAAAGTATAGGCAATGGAAGCACGAATATTAAATAAGTTTGCCTTCGTTTTCAGAAACTTGAAAACTAGAAAAATATATTTTGTCAAGCAACGACACATACGCCCACAGTGAGTATAGAATCCATAAAGGCCGTCGAAAAATCTTTTTGCAGGTAGAAAAGTATATACAAGACTCTAAATTGTGACCAAGGGAAACAACTCATAACGTGAATACTGGGAAATCGTTGAACATCAACTGCGTCTAATGATCATAAATAATGCATATAAAATTTCAGTCAAATAAATAATAACATATAGCGTCAAAAGGCAATCGTTGACTATGGACTGTCGGAGTGTCGGGCGGATTGATGAGGGGTAACCACAGTGTACGCCCACATTCAGTGTGGGTGAATAAAACTTACTATCCACAGAGAATCATATTGAATTGACTCGTTCTCATAGAAAAATCTCATCCACTTTAACCAATACTCTTCTGTGGCTGGTTTGGTAAAATCTGGATATGCTGTAAGTCCTGGCCAGACCTGTCATGAAAACATATTCATTGTTGATTCGAATTAGTCTGCCCGTTATCAGTAAATAAACAAACAAACATATTGCCTTTATTTATGTTGTTTTGGTCTGACTTATACGAAGTTAACCATTGTCCCCTTATCTTGGATTCCTTGACATTTATATAAATCACGAGAGAACAAAGTAAAAAAGAACCGAAAACATTTACCAGAAAACACTTAAACCGTACACGAAAGCGGCACATGGATGTCTTGCGTGTGTTGCTATTATGTACACATCAACTAAAGACTGTGCCGCATTTGAAATCTGATCAAAGAAAGAAATGTAATGCATATGATAGTGCTTCGAAAATGCATGAGAATCAGATCACAGTTTTGAAATAGACACAACAATGGCCATTACATACAAATTATACCTTTGCTATAAGAACGTTGCCTGAAGCGTTTTTGATAAATATATCTTGTTGTACACCATCATCAAACATATTATACCCTGGACTATTTACTGCAGCTTCGTTTATTAAAGTTCTGTTGGCACCAATTCCTGGATCCTTCGAAAATCACAAACAATATAGTAAGTCACAAACACGCAAAAATCAAAACTTACACCCAAAACTATCAGAAAAGTAACATTGCCAAATGATGTCATGTCACATACTTAGAAAAATCAAAATCATTATAGCCTATTTAATTGGACAAACTAACAGAAATGTATAAATAATCCCAAATAAATATCACATACTTACAAGAATAACAACAAATTTCATGTTGTTTTTGTGTAAATCTTGAACAACTTCAGGAAGACCAGACCAGTCTTTTCTGTCATAGGTAAAAGCATATTTCTTAAACATATATTCTATGTCACCCCATTGAACATCCTGAAATAAAATATATTAACGAATTTGTGTAATGATTAAAGGGAAATGGATTATACACATCATGAATCTCTGGTCGGAGAACAACACCATAGCATAATTATAAGTCGGTCAACAATGTTCATCCAGTGCCGGACGGAGAATAAAAGGTTTTTGTTTTTGACACTCAAGAAAATTCTCAAATTCATCAAATGAAATTGGTCTTAGGTCATTCTGTTATGTAAATGTATCAGGAAATCAAATATTTGCCTTCTTCTTCTGAAATGCTTGGAAAATGGGTTTGCGGTTGTCAATTTTCAAAATTTTCCTTGTGGGGGGGGGGGGGGGGAGGAATGACCGCGCACCCCCAGACGTTCACGCGCCTTCCGCGCGCTTGTGAAGCGCCTTCCGCGCTTACTTGTGTGGGCCTTGGTCAATGTTCTGACAGGTGGACCTTTGGCCCGCCAGTCCGGCACTGTGTTCATCACGTTGTGACCGTGACATTCCCAGTCAGTCCTTCAGATGATAAAGATAAAACGTAACTAATTATAACTTACATAGGGTATACCAGCAGCTCTGGTTCTGTTGATCACCATCTTCATATCTTCTATATCTTTATATCCCCATCTACATAGATGATATCCTAAAGACCAATATGGTGGCATAACAGGTCGTCCTATAGCCTATGGTAATATATAAATAGAAAATACAGGTTGTATGCAAATAGACAGGGAATCATTTGTAACCTATTAAAAATACAAAATGGCACAGAATCCCAAAGCTTTTATTTCTAAAATAATGCTGTTTTAAACGAAATGCAAAGTCAGTAGTCAAAATATGAGCTTACCTGTATATATTGGTGTACAGCTTGTTCAGGACTTGGTCCCATAAATATATAGAAATCCAGAATACCACCAATAACACGATATGTTATAGCCGGATTAGGACTTGGCTGTAATACTATCTCTAAAAAAAAAATACAATTCATAAGGCGTCAGATTAAAACTACAGTTATCTTGAGAATTATATTGTTAACATACTTACCCATGGCATTGCTATTTTTTAGTAAGACGACGGAGGCTTTGCCATCATTTTCTAAGTTCATATAAACTGGATGAGCACCGTATAGATTCTCTGGTCCCTAAATAAAAGAAAAGGTACTAAACACACAGAAATAAGTTATCAAAATCTACTTAAGAAGACATACAGTTAAAGTGTCTTCTGTTGTCACGTGTGAAATACCCGGGGGCGGGAGTGAATTGACCTAGGAGAGTGGTGTTTCTGTCCACGCTTCAACAAATTCCAAAGGTCAAGGGATCTGTTGCGTGCACTTCAATATGTACGCGACTGGACATAATTTTTTTTTTACTTTCCGAACGATTAGGTAACTTAGAAACAGCCCAGACCAGGATCCTAACCTGGGGCAACAGGCAAGTAGTGCAGTACCTCTCGACCACCCGATTTCGCAACGGATACAAATGTTTGGGAAAATAATCTAGTTTAATTTGACGAGCATATCTAGCAATAGTCTAGTTTCAACACCAGGCCTAGCAACAGGGGCGTCGTGACAAATGATTTGGCACACGGGTCCAGGAATACGATTATGATTGTAGCGTTTAAAACCGCACTGAAACCACGTGGACTTTTCCATTCGAGAAACAGTGCAAAAACTCAGGAGGGCGCAGAAACTCACAATCATGACCCATCCCTTAGCCCCTGTCTCGCAACAGTCAAATATCGCTAGAAACACACAAAGAAAAACACTCACCACTGCACCAATGTCTCTAGTAAATATACTCCATGTTTTCCAGTTCATGTCATGACGAAATCTACGATGATTATGTTCACCAAAACCATAGAGATTATCAGACGGTAGACGAGTTGTTATTTGTATAAACTGATCAGAGTAGGTCATTCCTGGTAGATCTGTAGAAAAACTGTAATACAAGTTAATAATTGATATACACTAAGACATATATTAAAATGGTTGGCTCTAAACATGCACTGCTTTGTTTTACGGTCAGTACTATACTTTACTTACAGCTATAACACCCAAGGATACTAAAGTAACAAATGTTTCTATAACAGCCCATCTTGACCAATACAATGTTTTATAACTTACACAGTTGTGTTTGTCCCCTTTCTTTTGACAACTATTCCAAACTGTGGTGGCCCTTTAATTAATGTTACGTCATAGAGTTGAAGATAGGGTAGGGTGCTAGATGCTGTAATATTGAGAGCCTCAGGTGGAATTTCATACCTTGTCACGTTACTTGGTACAATCTATGGGAAAAAAATTAGCAATTCAAGTCAGAATATTTCGGAATCTCTTTTAAAGAACAATATTGGTGTTAGTCATTATCACATTCCTGAAACCTTTATTACTCATCTGTCGTAGCAATGATCTATGTGTTAAAAGTATATTTGGAAAGTGTTTAACCAGTTCTATCACATATGTGATAATGACGGACACCAATGTTGTCCTTTAAACTAGATACAAAATTATGTCCACCACGCACATCACTTGCTTTGCATGTTCAAGAAACAAGGGTTTGGGAAAGAGATAAATTAAGCCATAAAAAACGATAAGATACATATTTTAGCATTGCTTGATAATGACTGGAGAAGCCTTATTGAAACGTCGCTTATATAACAAGGATAACAATGTTTAATGGCCCACGTCCAATTATGAATGGTACAAGAAAGCCAGACTGTCTCTGTATATTATGATTTAATTTTATATAAAACAGTATCAGACAGGGAAGGAATTATAACGTGTTTTGAATTTATCTGTCTCCCCCATTATAAAGGCGTATTTAGAGTCAGTTTACCGTTATTACTTTTAGAATGAAAGAACTCCATATTGTAAACGATTAATTGCCCCCTACTGTTCTAAACATTGATGACAACGAATATCTAACATCTTGGAACTATTTGTTGCAACAAACAAGTTATGAAACTATTATTTGAAATCATTTTGATTATTAATAAAAGAAGTTCCTTACGATAATGATCTTATGTTAATTATTTTTAAAAAAAAAGAATATCCACCTTAACCCTTAAACTGTTCTCTGTTTGGTATTCGACGGTAATAGAAAGTTGTTCATATATATCTCCCCCATATATGGTATCTGTCTTTATCCTTTGCAGTTGGGCCGATTGGCCTCGAGCTGTCAATGTAACATCACCATCTATCAAATAACCATGACTCTCTGGGTATATGCACCAAGGGGCCCCTTTCATCTTTTGTTTCGCCCAAATACATCTATAAGATAAAAGGAGAATTCGGATAGAATTTAATTAAGCAATCACGTTTGAAAAGAAAGATTTCCCTAAAGTACTGTCTATACTACTTCTGATGACCTCATCCACGCCGTATAACAACAGAGCGAAATTAATGTATATTTGGTCCATTTACATTTCAGTATGTAAACAAGCAACTTGTTTAGGTTTTAAAAGAAAGAAATCACTTACCCTCTCTTTGAACACGAATCCTGGCTAGCACCTTTAACTGGATGACAGTCTATTAATTCATTGTGTACCTGGGCTTGGTTGTTAGAATTCTTGTCTTTAGCTTGTTTTGTGTCACTGGTCACAGACAACGATATTGCAATTATTATGTTAATATTATTATTAAATTGAAAACATATAGGAAATAACGTAATTTGATCCACAACCATCCGTGATAGTCTCACTGTCACAGATAGATCGATTATAACCCTGCTCTTCCTTAATGGCAAGAATAACTATGCCCCGCCTTAATGCCAAGTATTACCCTGCACTTACTTAATGTCAAGTATGAATCTGTCCTTCCTTATTGTCAAATACAGCCCCGTTTCCTTAATGCCAAGTGCAGCATAGCTCTTCCTTGATGTCAAGTATAACCTTGTTCTATATTACATTCAGGTGTAATATCCTCTTTCCGTAAATGTCAAGTATAGCCCTGCCCTTGTTTCATGTCTTGTCTAATCCTGTCCTTACTTAATGTCAAGTCTAATCCTGCCCTTGTTTAATGTCAAATATAATCCTTCTCTTCCTTCATGTCAAGTAGATCCCAAATCACCTTTAATTTAAAGTGTAACCCTGCTCTTGCTTAAGGTCTAATAAATCTCCTTAATATCAAGTATAATCCTGCTCTTCCTTAATGTTCTTCTTTAATGTCTAGTATAATTCTGCTTTTTTGTATTTTTGTTGGTGAAGCCTGTACCATTACACGTTCGGGACTATACAACGCAGTAGACGCTTACGACTGGCCCCAGGATCCATTCGTTTCATTTGATATCTATTAGACATTTGCAATGTCTATTTTCTGTCTTGTTCGCAGGTTTGTCTTGTAGATTTTTGTTTTGCGTGTATTGCGGTCCTCCTGCACTTACTATTAATGTCTAGTATAACCCTGTCCTTGTTTGATGTCAAATATAACCCTGCTCTTACTTAATGTCAACTATATAACCCTGCTCTTCCTTAATGTCAGGTGTAACCCTGCTCTTATTTAAAGTAAGAGACCAAGGAAACATTTACCAGAATCAATTGCAATCACAGATTTGGATCGTACCTCGGGGATTAATGTACAAATGAACACGAGCTTTTTTGTTTGTGTTAAATCATATATCAGAGGACACAAACTTTCCGAGTCTAGCTATACCTACTTTAATTACCGGTAAGACCCTCTCTCAATATTTTATTTCTAAATTGTATTAAACGAAAATGTCATGTTATTTGTTTGTTAAACGTGTTATAGCTGTTAAAATAGAAAGGTCAAAAAAATGTTTGACTGATGACATGATTACATAATAAAAATCTTCATTCAGTACAAATATTTGCATTCAACTTACCTCGCTTCGTTATTTGTATTAAAATACACAACTAATCCCACAATAACTGCTACTGCTAAAACTGTTACAACGATCAGGCCAACAACTAATTTGGGACGTCTCGTATTCTTAGTGAATGTAACTTTGGAAGAATTTTCATGTTGGAATTGTTCCATCCTGGCTGTCTTCAAATATATCTCCGTGTTCGTTAAAGTTTCTTTCCTAAACTAGATACTGTATCAGAAATAAACCTGTTGTCAAGTATTATTATATGTGGTTTAATGCGAATTGGGTTTGCTTAACTTTATAACACTTGCAAAATGCGCATATTGTGATAGACAGAATAGCTAATAGGTATTTAATATGTGATCTGCGAACGATTATATTGGGCACGCTACCAGTAAATTATGTTAAAGATGCATTAGATCAATGCTATAAAGTGTCAAAATAGATACTGAAAAAAGAATATATGGAAAATTTAAGTTGATTTTGTGTGAAGTTACGAGTGTTTGAAATTTTGACTAAATGTGGATTGACTTTAATCGTGACAACGGTACTTGGCTATCGAAACTTGATCTCGATTATCTATTGTATAGTGTTAGAAATATATTTAAAACTGGAACCTTCTGATGGCCAAGAGAGTTGATTATGAGCTTCTTATCTTAAAAATTGTTGCTAATTAAATTTATTTAACATTGAAGCCAAAAGCAAAAGCTGCAATATGCAAGCTAGCCGCCTATGTTTATGACGAATAGCGCTACAATTGAAATCGTGGTTTCAATCGTGGAGTATTCGTGGTGATCCTATCAGGTCCTATCTAATCGTGGCCAGTCGTAGCATCGTATTGATCGTATCGAAACGTACCCGAACGTATCTGCACGTACCAGATCGTGGATTTAATAGGGACAATCCTATCGTGACGCATCGCGCGACAGGGATAACCTAACATAAGGTAACGCATCTTTAAGTGTGTCAGTCCAAACAATGAGTATATCTTCTCGTTTGGATTTGTGTCGCCAATAAATCTATCAAATAGTCATTTTATTTGCATTACAACAACATGGCGACGAGTCAACAATGGTGGATGCTATTATCATGTTAATTAAAAAGAATGCCCAAACAGTTGGAATTCTAAGAAAGTTATGCGTGAACATTTTCCTTCTTGATATTGCATAACCTCTACTTTGATATTAAACCATATTTTAAAGTCTTCGACATTGTAAACACGAACTATTTGTCAATTTAAATCAACATTGATGTTGTGATCTCATCGGGAAAGAGTTATTCTGATATCTAAGACAAAATAAAGATTTTACAATTGGTACACGAATCGTGTACCATAATTCATGTCAGTGTCATTTGTAACAAGGGACTCGAAATCCTGTCAGATGGTGACGCCATATTGGGGGGTGGGGGCGATGGCCGATAGGTTAGCACGTGCGCTGTATCATGAAACTTGTCATTGAGTCAATTGGCGTAGTTTCGAATCCCGTGTTGTACGTGACAAAGAGTGGGGTCGCCTGTTCAACCTGGTGGGTTTTCTCCGGGTCCTTAGGTTTTCTTGCAGTGCTACAGACCGCTACGCGCAAGCGAATTATTGAAATGAAATTAAATCATGTTACTCTCGAAATGTGTAGAGTGGGCGTTGAACCCATCTCTCTCTCTCTCTCTCTCTCTCTCTCTCTCTCTCTCTCTCTCTCTCTCTCTCTGGCGCCATATTGTTATCTGGGGAGCATGCGCAATAAATACTATCGTTGTAGTTTGGAATAACCAGCAGCTAGAGATTACCATTCGATTGAGACTTCTGGTGTATTTTGCCGAACAAACTGATTTGAGGCACCGTTGCGAAACAAGGCTAACAAAGTTATCAAGTACAAGGCTAACAAATTTATCAAAAATATAAATTCAAATAATTAGTAGAATCTACTCACTGTGTTACGTAAACATCAGAATGTAATTATTTTATATAACCTTACCCGATATCTTCTACCAGTAAATATTTTTTCAGCGTCAGAATTCACATCCTTTTGAAGTTTGTAATCCAGGAATCGCTGATAGTCCAACTCAGCTAGAAAGTCACTACGGTCGTGCCTTAATAAATGGGGAATTGTTGAATGAGTTTTATGTTTATTTAGGGCAAGTGTACCCAAAAGATTAGTATAATATGCGATAGACATGTCTTGTAACATTTGATTTAGACACGTACGTAGTAAATTAGTACTTAGCGCCCTTTAATGGACCACTTACACTCTTTACATAATCAAATATACAGATCAGTTAAAACAATACTGAAGTAAGTACCGTGTAGTAATGTAAACAGATAATTGTTCGCACGTCTAGTCAGGTTATATCAGCCATTGTCAGACATGTATGTCTGTGATTATACTGATACTGTTGAGTATGATTCTTTCTGGCTTGCTCCAGTTTTTCATTCAGAGAACCAACCTCGTGGGGTTTTTCCGGGTACTCCGGTTTCCTCCCACTGCTAAAGGCCCTACGCGCAAGCGATTTATTGAAAAAAAAATTAAACCATATGTTAGTCCCGAAGTAGCCTGGTTTGTGTCGAGTGGACGTTAAAACCCATCTCTCTCTCTCTCTCTCTCTCTCTCTCTCTCTCTCTCTCTCTCTCTCTCTCTCTCTCTCTCTCTCTCTCTCTCTCTCTCTCTCTCTCTCTCTCTCTTTCTCTCTCTCTCACATTCAGAGACATGGAGTTTAACGTCCTATTTTTCTGCACGACTGGGTCAATAAAGATACATGTAGACAGACTCCAAGCCTTGCTGGCCAGCGTCATACCTTCTAAGTCACCATGTAACTTGAGATCTTCAGACTAACGAGCTAGTGTCCTACTCATAGAGTCTCGGCAGCTCATTCAAATAAAGTTGATTTTATAGTTTGAAACTACTTTTTGTGTTTGATTTACTAATTGTTTTGTATCTCACACACGCCCCCGTTGTCATATTGTTCTATGGTGTCGTCCTTTTTTCAGAATTCATTTATAACCGACATTTTGAAAATGGTACATTTGTAATTAAAGAGAAGATTTTTCCTTTTCGTCAGTCGAACTGAAAACATTACGTTTGAACATTCAACCTCTGTTAGAACGGTGGTTTCTGTGTTCCAAAGTCTCACCAGTCAAATCGAAGTGTCTACTTGGCCTTCACAGAAAATGCAAAGCATCTAACTTAGTCAAGATATTAATGGAATGAAACTTCCAAATGTCACCACTTTTATATGATTAGAATCCAAGCTATCGTGCTCAAATCTCTCGACCGACCAAACTGAATATCATTGCTTAACATGAGCAACCTACTCATTATCGAACTTAGTCTAGGTATTGATTTAATGAAACTATAAACCAAGTTTCACCACTCTCCAAAGCATCGACCTGCATTTGCTTAGTCTTAGCGGAAGCTGACCATTCACCGGTTAAACTCTTAGTATGACGACGGGCAAACAGACAAACGAGTCCTTTTTAACATTTTTAATAGTCATTTTTTAAATAATATCCTGGTTTCTGCAAAAGGCGGGGGGCAATATCACATCATATCAATCCAATTCAATACTTTATTTTGAGAAAAGTCAAAGCGGCAAAGTTATGAATAATGACTAATAACAATAACATTTGCATGATCTTTTGTTAGTAAAAGTTTAATACATCAACTTATTTCCTCATCACGAATTAAAGGCGTTGACTGCAAGGGGTCAAATCACTCGGGTGTTAAAATCTGATCGTGTATTTGAAATAAGTTAATAATAATGTTTATAATAATTGTCAAGGAAGACAGAAATTCATAAAAACGTGCAAAGGTGTGAAAGAGATATAAAAAAACAGGCTTCCTACTTCCTACTATTTCTGATAAGCATTGCCTCCCTCTCCACTGTAGTGTCCCAGATGCTGTTAGGCCAAACCAGGCGAAAATTCCTAGGTTAGGGCACGTGATTGTTGGCGACATTGTGGGTTTTGTAGTTTACATCTCAGGATCTTTGACTAAATCTGAAGGCGGCACTAAGAAATAGATCTAATCTCAACCCGAGCAGATACTACAAAACGGTCGCTGTTTTGGTTCCAAAATTAGAATTTTCATCAATTTAAATAATATTATGGAGTTTGGTATCTAAATATACGTTTTAACGACTGCAATGGACAAATTCAAGAGGCCACCTGAAGCGCGAAAATTCCATCTTTATAACCTGATCAATGTAGATGAATATATTTTCGAGCTTCATTTGGAGATTTGATTGGGGATAGCCTGGCCTACGACTGGCGCCATTCCTAGTTCATTGTGTAGCAGGCAAATCGACTGTGGTCACTCCCAGCTAACTTAGAATAGGGATTTATATGTGGGCGTTCGCTTGCACACAGTGCTGGACTGGACCCACTGTCTACCTGTAAGTGCCTAAGCTTATTTTGAAAAGTGGGTCTTACCACTCTAACAATATAGAGAAAATAGAGAAAGAAAATAGAGGGCCCACGGAGAATAAAAGATTTTTGTTTTTGACACTCAAGAGAATTCTCAAATTCATCTAATGATAGTGCTCTTAGATCATTCTGCTTTGGTCTGCAATGCTTGGAAAATGGCTTTGCGGTTGTCAATTTTATAAATTTTCCTGGGTGGAGAATTCCCCCCCCCCCCGCGCGCTAGATCCCCCTCGCACGTTTGCGCGCCTTTGTCGCGTACTTGTGTGGGTCTCGTTCAAATGACCTTGCACATCATTCCAGACAGACTACAGCTAAGCTCGTGATAATCGAGTTGCAAAGTTCAAAGTCGTGGTTTCAGTGGAAGCCGCAATGTTACAACCCCTGATTGGAAGCTACCGTTAACGTGTCTGTAGACAATGTAGATATAAGTTCGGGAATAGTGAAGTAATATTGAGGGCGGTTGGAGTTGGGGGAGGGGGGCTAGTGGTCTAGAGTGTCGCGCCTCGACTTCTACCTGGCCATTCACCTCAGGCTTGCGGTTGTGGTTTCAATCGCCGGTGTAAGCTTATGTGGCTGGGAGATAGGGGCGCCTTCCCAACTCCTTCAGTTTACTCCGGGTATTCTGGTTTCTTCCCAGAGGAAAGACTCCTGCGCGTGCGCTAAAATAACAACAATGAAAATAAGACAACTTGTCTGCGATATCACCTTCGGTTTAAGCGGAATTAAACACTAAGAACAACAAGTAATATAGCAACGTCCAAATAGTGTAAAACTCGTAGTCATTCCTTCAGGAACATGAGACAATCCATAAACTGTGGTCGACAGTCCAACTGTAGCAGCTGCCAGGGCTAATATTGGCCTGTCTGAACTGTTATAACCTGGTGCTACCCCATGGGATCCAAATGAAAGCTAGGTAGATTGGAGCACAGAGTATAAATAATGCCTCTAGTTATGAGGACACAGGATTTCGATACTCAGCTCGATCGAGGATTAAACCCGCAACCTTGTTGTAAGATATCCAGTTCGTTAATTGTTGTGTTTTGTGGATTTTTTTTAACTTATTCGAAAAAAGAAAAGGGATGGACTCTAAACCATATCTGTTAATATATTTATTATAGCAATCATGTCAGAGGGACGCAAATCTTCCGTTCATTGATATTCCACTGTCAGCGGTAACTGAAACATGAATGGTTATGACAACACGTTTCACAAGGCCTGTGATATTTGTGAACTGAAGATTCTTAGAAATGCATTTTACTTTTCGCACAATTAGGCATTTATACGTTTTCTTTAGATTTGATGTTCTTAGATAATTTTTCCCAAAATTCTTCAGTTAATCCAATTTGTAGATTAACGTAGAGGATATTATCTTCAGAAACAGCTTCCAACAAGAAATCGATATTGGTGGGTATATGCATCTTATCATCGATTATTATGATTAATCGATGTGGTGTCGTTAGTGTAATTGATGATAAGCAATTGCACATCGTAAAATAAGCCAGGTTACTTCTTAAGAATTCTTCTGTTAGAATCAAAACGATCTTCCAACTGTGTCTCATTGCTTCCAACAGGTCATCAGCCATAGAACCCCCAGGTATGTGATCTCGATCACGCAGGTTCAGATCGATTCCTCGATTCGTTTCCAGTTCAGTTCTTAGTTCATTGCAAACCCAACATGAGATAGAATCTGTGTAGATGATAAATGCGTCGTATACAAAGTCTCTCCTTTTCCTGGGATAAATATGTTGCCCGATCATCCTTAGGAGAATCAACATTAGCTTCATCTTGTTTTTGACGAATACGAAAGCTATGATGAGACTAACAATTGTGATGCTTAATCCACCAAGAGTATAATTCAGCAATAATGATGAAATGCACTGCCTATGAAATGATGACCATCTTTTATAAACAGATTTGGTAAATGTCATCTGTCCCGTGGATTCTAAACAAGAATAATTTTTTCCGTCTAGTTTCACCTTCGTTTCGTCTAACCACAGCAAAAAGGAAATCGAGTCACAGGTACAAATGAATGTGTTTCCCATCATATATACATGAAGATTGGTGTTTACCTCAGTTGTTTTATCTAACATATGTCTGTTTTGTCTGTGTATGGCAGTTAAGGAATTGTGATTGAGATATAAAGATTCGAGCTTAACCAGGTGAAGCAGATCTGGAATGGCCACCAGCTTATTACCCGTTAAATTAATGATTTTTAACGTAACCCGGAAGTTAAATATATCTTTTGGTAAAATCACAAGACCATTATTAGATATGTCTAAAAGTTCCAATTTTTCCAAAGGTCTTAAAAATCTGGTACCGTTTTTGATAATAAAATCATTGGTTATAAAAGAGTTACTTATGTAAAGTCTGGTCAGATTAGGGAATGCATCCATAAACGTTTCATTAATAATACTTAAATCATTGCCACTAGCATCCAAAACTTTTAGATTTTCCAATCCAGATATTTTATGTTGTAAATTGCTCACTCCGCAGTACGATATGTTGAAGTACTTTAAATTTTCCATCTTCAAAACACGAACATTAACTGTCAATGGTCCAAGCTCATGTGGTAATCCGCCCATATTAAAGTAACTCAAATTTGGGGAACCAACAATTTGTATGTCGCGATCGAAATTTCCGGGCTTATGAGATCTGTGTCGGGCCCTGGTGACGTATTTATCAAAGGAGAATATTCTTTGATCTGATAAGTCAACTTCTTCTATGTTGGGCAAATTCTTCAGAAAAAAATGGAAGACCGTCTTACTTATTGTACCTGAAATACGATTTTTCGCAAGTTTAAGCCGTTTTAAACAATTGGATAGCGGTGGACCGGCTTTCGGATACGGAAACAGTACATCAAAATCCACTGCATTAATAGAATTATCACTTAAGTCCAAGTTATTAACACATATTTTGGACATGATTTGGAGATTAATCCTTCGATTAAAACCAATGTATGGTAAAAGAGTTTTGATACTTCTAAGGCCGATTTCAGTAATATTTTTATATTCAAACACACGAAGAACATCAATCACCTGTGATAAGTTGCTACTCCCTACATTAACATTATTGAACAAAAATTTTTTCAAACTGCGAAAAGGGCGAAGAAAATTTTCATCAAAACTTTTGAAACTACAACTGTTCAATTGTAGTACTTGAACAGGAATGTTGGAAAATACTTCAAATGTGTTATTTACTATCGAAGATAATCCACAGGCAATCCGTTTGCCATATTTCCTGGTCTCACCAATAACAAGTTCTTGGAGTTCTGTTAAATTGCCAAATCCCGATCTAAATATTGCCCCAGAGCTTGTGTCAATGTTCAAATACTGCAATCTTTTAAGGTGCCCAAAAACGTCGTCCCGTAAATCAAAATCGCGATTTGGAAATCGGGATACATTTGATCTAAAGCTTAAATGAGTCAATGATTGAAGAGGTGAAAAAACATCTGAAGGTATGGAGGAGTTCTTGGTATAATCCAACTCGTGGCCATTGACTTCTAATACTAATAATGACGTAAGTCCATTAAACGTCCACTCTTGTAGGGTATTAATGGGATTAAAACTTATATCAAGATATCGTAGATGGGTTAAATTCCAAAAATCATTGTTATGTAGAATTTCAATATTGTTAAAGGTCAGGTCTAGGCTTGTAGTATTTGTGGGTAGATTACCAGGAACTCTTGAAGTTCCAATACTGGAACAATTGCTTTTTGTGCCACCATACTGAGAGTCCAACTTGAAGAGACATGGTTTAGTTCCCTCTTGACTTAAGTTTGGAGTTAGGATGGAGACTAATCCGATTATTACCAACTGAACCCTTTGAGAAACCATTTCTAAAATGTAAATGAACCGCCCGGTCTTTAATGTATACGTTAATATTAGAAATAGAACTATATAGCGATTAAAGTACAAGATGGTGGAATGAATTGCTTTTATACGGAGCCCCTTAAGTGCACGATTCCACTCTTATATAATTTTTTCGTACATGATTCCACTCTTATATAATTATTTCGTTTAAACGAAATATTAATTCGTTTAAACGAAATATTAATTCGTTTAAACGAAATATTAATTCGTTTAAACGAAATATTAATTCGTTATAACGAAATAATTAATTCGTTATAACGAAATAATTAATTCGTTTAAACGAAATAATTAATTCGTTATAACGAAATAATTAATTCGTTATAACGAAATAATAATTCGTTTAAACGAAATATTATTTCGTTATAACGAAATATTATATCGTTATAACGAAATATTATTTCGTTTAAACGAATTAATATTTCGTTATAACGAATAAATTATTTCGTTATAACGAATTAATTATTTCGTTATAACGAATTAATTATTTCGTTTAAACGAAATAATTATTTCGTTTTAACGAATTAGTTATTTCGTTTTAACGAATTAATTATTTCGTTTTAACGAATTAATTATTTCGTTATAACGAATTAACATTTCGTTATAACGAATTAATATTTCGTTATAACGAATTAATATTTCGTTATAACGAATTAATTATTTCGTTATAACGAATTAATTATTTCGTTTTAACGAATTAATTATTTCGTTTTTACGAATTAATATTTCGTTATAACGAATTAATATTTCGTTATAACGAATTAATATTTCGTTTAAACGAATTAATTATTTCGTTTAAACGAATTAATTATTTCGTTTAAACGAATTAATTATTTCGTTTAAACGAATTAATCGTTTCGATTAATCGAATTAATCAATGTCGATTTAACACGTCGACTAACCCCAATGCTCCAAACAACGAAGTTGAAAAACAAATTTTAAAAAAAAACAATCGTGATCTCTATCGTTATCGATATACGGGATATACACGTGGTTCATATTTATCTCAATAATTCGTTTGCGCGTAAGGATATGTAGCAGTGGGCCCGGGGAGAATCCACGAGGTTGGACAAGCGATCCTGCTGCTTGTCGCGTAGAGGCGGTTAATTGAAATAACGGCACTTGACCCAATAACAGACCTCATGTTTACACTGTTTTCGTACTGGGGATTATGTGATTGGTATGAACTCTATGAAGCATTGGTGACATAAAGATATGGCCCGGGTTCCTCCTCCCCCTATTCTGAGGATACACTTTAAATCAGTTTTTTTCTCTTCATAGGTTTTCGTAATGGGGATCATGTGATGGATATTGAGTCTATGAAGCATTGGTGGCATAAAGAGATGGCCCGGGTTCCTCCTCCCCCTATTGTGAGGATACACTTCAAATCAGTTTTTTTTTCTTCATATATTGGTGTGAAGCATAGGGGTTAATGAGAGAACGGATCCTATCGTTTCCGCTACCTACTTCTCCAGAGACCCATTTCCCAAACATTATCCCCCTTACGAAAACCCTGAGAACCCTATAGTTTTTAACATATATTTTAGGGAATTAACCATTGGGTTCACAAGCTTTAGAGGTCGCTGGTACGTTCCCGGTGTTGGCGGAAAAAGTTCATCTGGTTTTTATCAGTGATGCAGGACGGAGGGCTTGACAAGGAGAACTGTCAAGAAAGTTCATCTGGTTTTTGTCAGTGGTGCAGGACGGAGGGCCTGAAAAGGAGAGCTGTCAAGTTCGGACTGGACGAACAAACGAAGTCCAGTGTACACCCAAATGCTCAAAACACCAAATTTGAAAATAAAAGATGTTAAAAAAACCCAAAAAACCAAAGACTTTATCAATTTGCGGTGGGTTTGAGTCGGTAATCTTGGAACAGAGACACAAACTAGGTCATTTCGGGACTTACACGTGTAATCCGCTTTCGCGTAGGGGTATTTAGCAATGGGATGAAACTGAAGACCCACGAGGATGTACAAGCAGTCATACTTCTTGTCACGTACATGCAGTCAACCGATACAACGCCCCTTGACCCAATGGCGCACCACTAGACCACCCAACATTCATTTCGCTGGAACGGCAAGTCACGTAACACTAACAAATCGATAGGGTGTATACCCTTATGAAATGGGCTTAAACGTCCTACTGTTCTGCTTTGAGTTTCACTGGGCTACTGAAGATGGGCATACGCCAAATATTGTGCTTTGGGGGATGTTTTGCCCAAACAAAATCGCTACAGCCTACACTTATATGAAATTGCAGCTGCCAAGGGATCTTTGTTGCGCACGCCAATCTGTACACGGGACCTCGAATTTTTCGTACCATCCAAAAGACTAGACAGTTGCCCTTGTCAGACCCTCCTTCCTGCATCACTCACAACTGGAAACCACGAAGAACACCCCAGATGAACTTTCTCCGCCAACATTGGGGCGAATAAGCGACCTCCTGGCTAGCGCGCTAGCGTCTTATCCACTTAGCCACCGTGGCTCCTACATACGCTTATAAACCAAACGGTTGATACCCCAAAACATATGTTAAAACATTTGCTGCTATCTGTTTAATAAGGTTTTCGTAATGGGGATCATGTTGGGGGACACGAGGCCTGACAGGGTCACTTGTCTAACCTCAAGGGTTCTTTCTGGGTCTACCTGCTAAATAGCATTACGCACAAGCGAATTAATGATATAAAAATGAACCATGTGTATATCCCGTATATCAATAACGATAGAGATCACGATTGGTTTTTATTAAGTTTTTTTTCAACTTCGTTGTTTGGAGCATTGGGGTTAGTCGACGTGTTCAATCGACATTGATTAATTCGATTAATCGAAAAGATTAATTCGTTTAACGAAATAATTAATTCGTTTAAACGAAATAATTAATTCGTTTAATCGAAATATTAATTCGTTATAACGAAATATTAATTCGTTATAACGAAATATTAATTCGTTATAACGAAATATTAATTCGTTATAACGAAATAATTAATTCGTTAAAACGAAATAATTAATTCGTTATAACGAAATATTAATTCGTTATAACGAAATAATTAATTCGTTATAACGAAATAATTAATTCGTTATAACGAAATAATTAATTCGTTAAAACGAAATAATTAATTCGTTATAACGAAATATTAATTCGTTATAACGAAATATTAATTCGTTATAACGAAATGTTAATTCGTTATAACGAAATAATTAATTCGTTAAAACGAAATAATTAATTCGTTAAAACGAAATAACTAATTCGTTAAAACGAAATAATTATTTCGTTTAAACGAAATAATTAATTCGTTATAACGAAATAATTAATTCGTTATAACGAAATAATTTATTCGTTATAACGAAATATTAATTCGTTTAAACGAAATAATATTTCGTTATAACGATATAATATTTCGTTATAACGATATAATATTTCGTTATAACGAAATAATATTTCGTTTAAACGAATTATTATTTCGTTATAACGAATTAATTATTTCGTTATAACGAATTAATTATTTCGTTTAAACGAATTAATTATTTCGTTATAACGAATTAATTATTTCGTTTTAACGAATTAATATTTCGTTTAAACGAATTAATATTTCGTTTAAACGAATTAATATTTCGTTTAAACGAATTAATATTTCGTTTAAACGAAATAATTATATAAGAGTGGAATCATGTACGAAAAAATTATATAAGAGTGGAATCGTGCACTTAAGGGGCTCCGTACTTTTAAATGACAGTCAGTGACATTCCTAATTTTAACTTTGCAACACATCAATCGTAAAATTATTTTTTGAACAAACTGGAGATACGACTCGTTAAAAGAATATGCGGAACCTGATATTAATTATTTATTCTTTATATTTATCCATGCTTCAAATTTTAAAGTTTCAAAGATGAATTGTTAAATTTAAAATTTATAAGAACTTTATGTAGACAAACATGACATATTGTAGGAAGAATTTCGCTGGATATCCGAGCCGCCAAAGTTTCACTTTCGATTTTAAATTTCCTATAAAAAAGGCTAATAAAACGATTCACAGGTAAAATGCATAGTTGAAATTGACATACAGCTAATAACAGAGAATTTCTATCGACGTGGCCAAACACTTGAATTATATGTTTTCTTTACTTGAATTTGAAGATATGTTAACGGAAATAATTCTAATGTATTCAGTGTGTACTATAACATACATTTCGAAACATAGATTAGTGTTTGGTCATACTTGAAGCTGATATAGCCAAAATCCCATATTTTAGAGGCCAACATTTTTAATCCGACATGTCGGTCGAAAATGTGGTCAAATCGCTCGTGTCCCGTTCGTATTCGAAAGATAATATCAAAAATACCAATATGCACATACTTTTATGAAACAGTGAAAGAATCTGTGAAACAAATCGACTCAAGGGCCATGACGTTAAATCTTGGTGATTCTTGAAGAAAAATCGTAAACACTTTTTGCGATTTGAAGCAGTTAAGAAAACTGTTTGGTTACGGACATTTACAAAAACTGTTCTAGGCAATGTATAAAACAGTCGCAGCGCTTGTTGATTGAATCCGAATATCCGATGCTGTTTAGGGTTCTCTTCAAGAATAACCAAGATTGCCCATAGGCTGGCAAACCTCCATAACTCTTCGCAAACCGTACCTCCACTGGGACAGGGGCAATAACAAATAGCCTCCGCTTTGTCTCGGTTTTATACTTACAATGAATATAAAGATGGCTTACCTGTATGCTCTATTCGTACGCGTTCGTTTATTAAACAGCCAAATATCAGTGCACTGACAATCAGAGATTATAAGATGACTAATGTTTAGGTTTTTTCTGGTTATGAAATTGTCGCCGATTCATTTCCGGAAGATAATATGTGCTTAAACAAACATAGACGTATGTCGCTACTGTTATTTAGAGATTATAATATGTCTAATGTATGAGATAAAATTGTTTCCAAGTTATAAAGGATACGCTGATTCATTTGCGGAAGCTAACCTTCGCTTAAAGAGACACAGATGCATGTCGCTACTGTCAATCAGAGATTATAAAATGTCTAATGTATGGGATAAAATTGTATCCTAGTTATGAAATTGACGATGATTCATTTGCGGAAGATAACCTATGCTTAAAGAGGCACAGAGGTATGTCGCTACGATTCAATGACCTCCCATGTAAAAGCAAGTGCCGTTTCAAAAATGGTATCGCAGCGCCCCTCTAATGTTTGAATATATGCGTCTAAAAATGAAATAAGGACTGCACCAAACACCTTTGCGGTCGTTGAGCATCATTTTTGAACAAATCTAATATCCGCATTCTACGACTTTCCGTTCCGGAGTTATCTCCCTTTTGTCGAAAATCTTGTGAACGCAATCGATAGATTCTTTTCAAATTTAGTGTGAAACTTTATAGTCATGGGTAGACGTACTCTATGGCATTCCGTTTAAGGGTTATCCCCCTTGTGGGCATGATTGTTGCAATATTTAGTATGGAGCATTAGGGTCATGAGGGGGTAAACCTTATCGATACTCAAGAGTTCCGTAAAGTTATGTCCCCTTTTCCGAAAAACCTTATGAACGCTACAACGGCTATAGTTTTTAATGGTTTTTTTCATATTTGTCTTGAAGCATTGAAGTCATAATCCGCAGTCGTCATCCCACCGTGTGATCGCCTTCAAGGTAAAAAAAGACAAGTGTCATCGGGCGAGGTCTACACGATCAATGTTTTGTTTGGAAAGACTAGGAGGAAGTCGGCTTATTGATTATATCAAAGTCTAGTTATTCATTATAAGGTATACGCACGCTTAGCCATTTTAATTACCAGTGAATTCAATGGAGAGCCAAATACAATTTTTAGTGGCAATTATTGGTATAACTCTTCCTTGTTATATAAATTATGAAATTAATAAACATAAACGTTGATTCATAACTGCTTCCTCTATCGTGCTAATATTTATCAACATAGGAAATGTTCATCTGGAAGGATCGAGAGCCTCTTAAACGAGCATTATGCGAGATTAGATAAAGAGTTGAAAATTCTCTTCTTCTTCTCCCAATAATGTACCGGGTTCTGTGTTGAACATATTCGCACATGGTTACAAGTTTAAAATCGTGTTGTGGTGAGTTCACATTTTTTAAAAACAGGACAAAAACAAACATGGCTTCCCAGGGCTGGAACGTTCCGATTCTGGATTTGAAGTTATTCAGGGTATCGGCATCCACAATATGGGTTGGTAATTTATTCCACTGGCTGATTCCGGCAGGGAAGACGGAGTCTAGGTGAGCCTTGAGACTGCACGGTGGATGAAGGTATCGGATGGTATGACCTTTGGTCTTCGAGCCAGTTGGTTGAAATGGTGTTGATGGTATATCTATAAGGTTGTGAACTACCCGATACATCATGGTAGCTCTAGCCTGGGCCCTTCTCGTCTGCAGAGCTCGAGCTCCTTGAGCATAGCTGTAACGCTGCTGATCTGGCTGTAATCTCCCATGATGAAACGGGCGGCTCTGCGCTGTACCGCCTCCAGGGTGTTGATGTGGGTTTTGGTGGTGTACCCCCGTCCAGCCGGCTTGCACCTCGCCGTCCCTGACTGCGAGCGCAAGGCGTCTCTTAGCCAATTTCCGGAAGGAGGTGGCTTTCTCCGAAGACATCACTCGACGTGGCTATGCCGTAGTCCAGCATGTCAAGCAGGTCTGGCGTATATGGCAGGCGATCACCAAGGACTGGGACCCCGTTGCCGACTTCGGCTCGCACAGAGCGGCGCGAGACCTCTGGCTGATACCCATGCTCGCCTCGGAGGCGGCCGTTGGTACCGTAAAATCGTACCTGTCCTCGCTCAGGCTGTTCATCGAATTTCTGCGAGAACGGTCGAACGTCGTCGATGCCAGTTACGACTTGTGGCTGACCAAAATCTCCGACTGGGGTCGATCTATCCGTAAGAGGTTTAGTGAGCGCAGGCACGTAGTGGAACAGCGCGATAAGCTGCTCACCGCCACCGATGTCGCTCACATTGACAGCAGCGACGTGACAACCACCGCCCGAGACATACTCGGGCGGATCGACACCGATGCCACGCTTCAGATCACCGCCGTCCGGTTCCGTACCGTACTGGCCTACCTCTTCGCCCAGATCTTGCTCAACACGGGTCAGCGCAGTCTGGCCGTCTGTAACATGGCCGTAGGCGAGTTTTTGGATGCCGTGCCGTCGACGGGCGCCGACGGCGAATTGATCAGGGTTATTCCAGTCTACAAGCACAAGACCGGTTACGTCGGCCCGGCTAAATTCCCCCTCGGGGAGAAGTTCTACGACGAGATCGTGCGGTATTTCCAGTTCATGCGTTGTTTGGCCCAGGCCAGGCACAGTCGTGAGGACAGGCTGTTCATCAAGTTCAGGTCCGCCTTGCCTTACACGCCTTCCGAGATGGGTGCATTGCTCAATAGCCGCTACGGCAATTTCCTAGGGAAAAAGTTTAACAGTCGGGTCGTACGCAAGTCCATCGTGTGCTCTATGCTCGAGCAGCACCCGACCCTGGCTGCCGATCTGGCGGCACAGATGTCACATTCAGAGGGAACTCAGAAGCACCACCTCCCTCTTCAAGTGCGGCGGTCTGCCGAGATCAGCACTGTTTGAGGCGAGTTCTGCGAGACGGGCAGCCCGACCCCGTGGCTCGCTAGCACCGACAGCATCCCGTCGACCGTGCCTGAGAACAGGCCCGGCGCACCGGGTCCCGCCCGACCCTATAGAAAAACCAAAAAAAATGTTATAAAATGTTGGCCGGGGAGGCGCTTCCCCGCCCTACTGCACTCCCGAGCTGAAAGCCACAGCGAACTGGCGGGCGCCTCTCCGACTGCGATAAAATCAACCAAAAAAAATATAAGGTGAACCTCGGCGTTCACCTATAATCAAGCGCGGGGCGGCCAGAGCAGCCGTCCTTCGCTTGAGCCAACGTTCCCCTCCTCAAGTGCCCCGTCCTCTCGAGCAAGTCGGCCAACGACAACCAGCGTCGCTTCTCTGCAAGGGATCCTAGCGGGAGGAAACAGACTACTGTATTCTATGGTGCATTAGTCGATGTGCAATATAAGCCCAATCATCATATTTTATTCCTTTTCTGGCCTTCATCCATAAATAGATCGAAGTGGTGTATAAGACGAATGTAATATTCATTAATGTAAAAAAAATTGTTGCTAACTGTAGGACTAACCTGAGTAATATTCCAAGTTTTGTTCGTGGTTGAAGTGAACCAGTTTCTATTTCGATACATCCGATAAATACTAGACAATACACGCCATTCTGTTTCTAATCACATCGATTCTGATGGCATTTTCTAGGGTATACAAAACACGATGTGATTATCTCTTTGATCTTCTGTAACATACCTTAGTGATAACAGAGATCGGGCTTGTAAATATGATTTATACATAACTACAACAAAAATTAAAATTTCACCAGGAATATAAACGATTACATTAAAGGACAATATTGGTGCCAGTCATTATCACATATATGATAGAGCTGGTTAAACACATTCCAAATATACTTTTAACAGAGAGATCAATGCTACGATAGCTGAGTAATACAGGTTTCCCAAATCGGAAGTGACGAACGCCAAGGAAAACATGAGTCACCGGTCTATTTAACTGACTGAAGCGACGAGTGATAACAGATACACGGCCGAATTTCTACTCACTAATAATTCCTTCGAAGACCAAAAGTTGTTGTGTGAGACTGTGAGAGGATATCTGACAATTCATAAAAAGAATTGACTGTCACTAGATAAGAAAACACGAAAGAAGGACAGAAAAAGTCCGTGCATTACCATGTTTTTATAAGGTATAGAATGAATATAAACAGGGGAATGTACGGACTATTTCTATTTTTCTCGTGTTTTTTTATCTAATGACATTCAATTACTTTATTGAATTGTCAGATATCCTCTTACAGTCCCATATAACAACTTTTGGTCTTCGAAGGAATTATTAGTGAGCAGATATTCGACCGTGTATCTGTTATCACTCGTCGCTTTAGTCAGTTATATAAAGCGGTGACTCATGTTTTCCTTGGCGTTCGTCACTTCCGATTTGGGAAACATGTATTACTCAGCTATCGTAGCATTGACCTCTCTGTTAAAAGTATATTTGGAATGTGTTTAACCAGCTCTATCACATATGTGATAATGACTGGCACCAATATTGTCCTTTAACATGGTACATTAGAACGATCATTCCGTCCTCCTGCCACGACTGCGGCTGAACTCAGGTGAGTCCATACGCCGGTCTCTCCGTCCACTTGCACCAGGGGTGATATGGTATGTTAGATATCTAATGAAAGTCTTAAGTGTATGCAATGCTATAGATTTGGTCCCGGGAAGTCATGGAATATCCACTGAATTTCATTCATATTTTAGTGTGCGAAACCTGTGTAGTGGTCCCCATGTATACCACTACTCGAACTTGTATGGTGGGGGGGGGGTCACGGTGGCTAAATGGGTAAGACGCTGGCGCGCTGGAAGTCGCTTATTCGATCCCTGCATTGTTCATCAAGATTTGCCACCGTGGTTTCCCCTAGTCAGTGATGCAGGACGGAGGGTCTGACAAGGACAGCTGTCTAGTCGTTCAGATGGTATGAAAAACCGAGGTCCTGTGTACACATTGTCGTGCACATAAAAAAAGATCCCTTGGCAGTTGGAATTCTAGCACACTGTATGACGTATGCCCATCTTCATTAGCCCAGTTTAGGAGCAGAACATTAGGACGTTAAACCCCATTTTATTTCATTTCTAACCTGTATGTGCATATTGATAAACGGACATACGGACCGGAGCTGTCATCGCCTATGTGGACGTATAAAAAAAATGTGCGCTGCTCTTCGTTTTAGTTTTTCCATTGTTTTAATTTAACTTTTGAAAACTTTTGCTTGCTTGTTACGTGATTTGATATTTGGTATTTGTTTCTTGAAACGTCTGTGTAGTTTGTCATGTCAAATTTGTTATAATATGAGTTTTGTCTTGCATGAAATGCGGTCCTCCTGCACTCACTTACTATACTATTCAAAAAAAGTAGGGGATATTTGATTTTTAAGTGTTATTAAAGTCACCTAATGAAACTGACGAAGAAACAATTGACAAAATGGAATGAAGTTCACATTCATCGATTTATTCCAAATGATCGTTCGACTAAGTAACGCACAGACTGGCCATTATAAGGGTAAAATGATACCCGGGGTCAAACAGCAAAGTTACCACAGCATCACAACAAAGTCAGTAACGGGTAAATCCTCCTCTGTTTGCCAAACAAGCATTGATCCGACGTGGCATACTCCTAATGAGACGTCTAAGGTCATTTTAGTCCAGATTGTCCCATTCCTGTTGCAACGCAGCAGCAAGTTCGTGGACATTGGCAGGACGTTGTTGACGTTGACGTAACCTCTGTCCAAGCATGTCCCAGACATGCTCGATGGGGAGAGGTCGGGACTCAGTGCTGGCCAAGGTAATGTGGTGATGTTCTGTTGTTGGAGGTAACCTGTAACGATCCTGGCCCTGTGACATCTTGCGTTGTCATCCTGGAAGATGAAACGGCGGCCATGACGTCGTGCGAACGGCACAACATGGACTGCCAAGTTGTTGTCCCGGTAGTACTGGCCTGTAACACGCCCTGCAACAACATGTAAAGCCGTTCTTCCAGCAACAGTGATGCCTCCCCACACCATAACAGAACCACCCCCAAATTGATCATGTCTGATGACGTTAACGTCTCGGAAGCGCTCGTTTCGACGACGCCACACCCTCCTACGTCTGTCCAAAAAATCAACAGTGAACCTTGACTCATCTGAAAACATCACATTGCTCCAGCGTCGATTATCCCAGTGTTGACGATCCCTACACCAACGACGTCTTGCCTGAATGTGATGATCTCTCAAACAAGGGATCACGCGAGGACGTCGGGCGCGAAGGTGACCCCTATGCAGTCGATTCCGAATCGTCTGGCCACTCACTCTCACACCAGTGTCTGTTTCAACACGAGCGCTGATCTGATTTGCTGCGATGAAACGATTTCTCAAGGCCAAGGTACGGATAAATCGATCCTGGGCTTGAGTTGTCGCCCTTGGTCGACCTAAGCGTGGTCTGTCCTGTACAGATTGTGTATCACGGTATCTGGACCATAGCCTGCTTATGACAGACTGAGAAACATTCATCGTCCGCGCCACAACCGCCTGTGTTGTGCCGATCTGTAGCATGCCAAGCGCACGTAACCTTTCATTTTGGGTAAGCCGACGCATATCAAAATTTGTTTTCTGGTCACTAAAACAATTAAACTGATGTTTCCACCCTGGAATTCAATGCCACGATGACTGTAACATTCAAAGTCAGAGTCGTGCAAATCTTGGGTTGGACCCCCATGATGATCCCAAGCATCACCTGCATTCCATGCGGTAGCTATTGGTGCGTTTGGGCGTCACATGTAACTGGAAATGTTTCTTCTGTTAGGTTCTAAAGTGACTTTTTTCGTAGTCATTTGCATATTTTAGTATATCCCATACTTTTTTTGAATAGTATATTAAGCTCCATAAAGTTACTGTAAAATGAAATACAGGCGGAGTTTTAAATCTTTTTAATAAACAATATTTTATTTACATAAAAGATTAAGAGCAGACTATGCCTATATACCTAACCCATCTCCTCTATCACAAAGAATTTATATAAATAAGATGAGCAAAATGGCTATGTACATATTTACAGTTTCAAGTTCGGGAGATGCAGAAAAAAACAAAACATGAACGCGTGTGTAATGAATTATTATTATGGTCTGTATCGTTAAGGGAATGCTGAATTGTCAGTCCAGAACATTCCGAATTGCACAAAATTCAGTTCTGTCAGTTCAGGTGTGAAGTAGAATCATGACGTATTCCATATAACAAATATGTTTTAGCTGAGATATTTTTTATGCAGTCGGCACATGAGTTGTACTCCGAAATTTACCTTTTCATTATTTTTGGATCGACTTTCATCTAAAACAACAATAATGTTAAACAAACGCATAAAAAAACACATAATATTACAAAATAGCAATTACCATTCAATAAAAAAATACATTTAAATAATAACGTAAAACCTGAGCTGCTCAGCTCCTAGAAATTTATTAAAATAGAAAATGGCGGATAACCCGTTTACAAGAATGAATTCATTGAAATTAAATTCAGAAGAATCCTGAAAGTCAGTGGCTGACATTCTTTACTAAATTAAATTTGGAGGCATCCTGAAAGTCTGTGACTGACATTCTTTAATGGCTGCGTTTAAACCTTTACTACGTCGTCCAGGTAATAATAGTTGTATCTGTAATCTTGATGTTTAAGTTCCGAATCTGAATAAACTGAAATACGCAAAAACAATGGCTACGGTAAGTGAGAAAAAAATGAAATTGCGTATCATAAATAAAGTTTAAAAGTCATTAATTTATAACATAAATAAAGTTTAAAATAACGTTTAAGAGTCATTAAGTTACACCATAAATGGCGGATAACCCGTTTACAAGAATGAATTCATTGAAATTAAATTCAGAAGAATCCTGAAAGTCAGTGGCTGACATTCTTTACTAAATTAAATTTGGAGGCATCCTGAAAGTCTGTGACTGACATTCTTTAATGGCTGCGTTTAAACCTTTACTACGTCGTCCAGGTAATAATAGTTGTATCTGTAATCTTGATGTTTAAGTTCCGAATCTGAATAAACTGAAATACGCAAAAACAATGGCTACGGTAAGTGAGAAAAAAATGAAATTGCTTATCATAAATAAAGTTTAAAAGTCATTAATTTATAACATAAATAAAGTTTAAAATAACGTTTAAGAGTCATTAAGTTACACCATAAATAAAGTTTAAAAGTCATTAAGTTATATCACAAATAAAGTGTAAAAGCCATTAAGTTATACCAAAAGTAACGTTTAAGAGTCATTAAGTTATACCATAAATAAAGTTTAAAGTCATTAAGTTATACCATACATAAAGGTTAAAGTCATTAAGTTATACCATAAATAAAGGTTAAAGTCATTAATTTATACTATAAATAAAGTTTTAAAAGTAATTCAGTTATGACAAAGTTTATGATACGGCTTCCCAATTAGTTGTTGACTAAACGATTGTATTAAGTCCCTCTATGAGTAACACATCATAGAATATGATCACCGGGATCTTACTCTTACTTGCAAATGGTTAATGCTATAGTAAATTTGTATGTGTTATTTTCAGAATTTAACAACCATTATAAACCCATAACGGAAATATCTTTGATCATTGGGATATATTCTATGCCCGGAATAACTTGAGGTATGAAAGTCGGTTATTCTTCTGAAAGTTTTTCTTTAAACCAGTAACGGGTTATTCTTTCGGGGTAGGTTTTTTTCATGAAAACATGATAAAGGCTTTTTGTTACGGGAATTCTGGGATATTCTCATTCTGCATACACGTAACCATAGACGGTGTATAAGCCAGATAAAGTCCTCGACTTCGACGAAAGAGAGAGAGAGAGAGATAGAGAGAGAGCGAAATGGGGTTTAACGTCCCGGAGTACCCGAAGAAAACCCACGAGGTTGGACAGGCGACTCTACTGCTTGCCACGTACAACCGGGGATTCGAAATCACGCCAGTTGACTCAATGGCAGGCCGCATGATACAGCGCGCGCACGCTAATCATTCGCCCCCCCCCCTCTCGACTTCGGTTATGCTGTGGATGAAAGACTTGGTTTTTCTTGGGGTTATTTTCTTCGGTATTTCTATCCCAGCACAATCTCATGTTTCATCCTGCACTGAAATTGGGCACACACAAAACCTAAGGAATTTTAAAGCTACTATCGCGTTTTAAAACCTTTAAAAATTCGTTTAAAATTTATTTAGCCCTTCATTAAATAAAACAATTTCAAAAACTGCCTTACTATCAAAAACTTTAAAAATGCACTGAAAATATATTTTTCTCTCCAGTAAATAAAACAGTTTTTTTTAAAACAAAAAAAAACAACAATGGCGATGAGAATAAAGCAAAAGTAGACAAGTGTGAAGGAGATATTGATTTATGCCTACCTTTTTTAACATGCTTATATTTGTTCTATCCACTGAAGCGTCGTTAATACGGACATCGTCGGGTATCTTATTTAAACCATATATTTCAATAGTTTTTATATGTAAATAATCAGCGTTAATATAATTGTTCACCATATATTTAATCACCAATTCACCTGTCTGCAATAGTAAACATATAATCACTGGATCCTTATTTTCGTGAAATTTAAAGGGAATCTAAACTGCCCACGTGACATTTCAAACTGTTTGTAAATGAAATGAAATGCGGTGTAACGTCCTACTATTCTGGGCTAATGAAGACGATCATACGCCATACAGTGTGGTATGAGGGAAATTTTGCCCCGGCAACGGCGCGACGGCCTACCCTTAGACAGCTGTCTTTGTTAGGATCTGGGTGATCGAGTCTCGCTCATCAGCGGCCTCGCTTCTTAAGTTCTATCACGTGATAAAGCCTACGAAGCGAGGCCGCTGTTAAGCGAGACTCGATCACCCAGTTCCTATGCACATATAGAGTAATGATAGGTTTATAAAGGAACTGGGTGATACAGACTTCTTAAGACCTATTTTCGGATTACGTCCGGTCTCGGGAAGTTGATTGTCGATAAATGATAGCGGTTTAAGTTTGATTTGTTATCAATAACAGTGTTAAATGACCAATTTAATTACATCGGAAGGTGAATAATAATCAAATAAAGTCTCGTTAGCAATAAAAATGACATGAAGTGTTAGAACTAGTGAGTATTGTGAGATCATATCAGACGATTCATGGTAAATCAGTCAAAACAAGGATGGCGTCTGAAATAACTTCTTGTATTAAGCAGTGGTAAGAAGTTTTATTTTATTTTATTTTAATCCCTTCAAGTGCCTGTGGGTAAACAGTCGCAAAAGTACAGCAGCAATTCAGAAATGAAATGTCAAAATGTGTATGCCATTTGTTGATTGGTAATGGTCACGTGTCATTTTGAAGCTAATTCTATCTTTTTGTTATTATAAACAATATTTTCATTCAAGTTGTGTTAGGGAACAAACTAAGCTTATGTAAAACCCCTCTCCATAAATAATTTATATATATTCAGGCGCGGATCTAGGAATTTTGAAAAGGGGGGGGGGCGCCGCAGAATGAGGGCACTTACTCCGGGTCCCCCACGACAATTATTTGTCATTTCCTTGCATTCCAAGAGCTATTTGGCTGATATTTTCGTCTAAGTAAACGTTCGGAGAGGACATTTTTGGGTCTGAAAAAAGGCACTGTCAGCAGTAAAAAAGGGCATTGTCGAAAATTAGGGGGGGGTGGGCGCCTGTAATATTAATGCAAATGGGTGTTCATACATAGTTAAAATGACAAACACGTACATATTATATAAATATAAGAAGATTAGTGAAAGTGTACAGTTTATATAATAGGTCATAGTTATCCATACACAAGCATAATAATCCAGTCTTTAAATAGGAGTGAATGAATTTTTAACCTCTTTCGTTAGTCGACAATAGATCATTAATCACAATGCCATCTATATTAATATGTAAGTAAATTAATCAAGTACTCACTTTAATCATTGAGAATTGAATAATTGTTGACTTTTTATTCTTGTGTGTTTCTAAAATGAAATAAAGTGAACATGGTGGTTTAACT
Source organism: Patella ulyssiponensis (assembly GCA_963678685.1). Classification (NCBI taxonomy): domain Eukaryota; kingdom Metazoa; phylum Mollusca; class Gastropoda; family Patellidae; genus Patella; species Patella ulyssiponensis. Next base: position 78,722,119 of record OY783227.1, on the reverse strand, counting down.
TCCGGTTCTGTACCATCCGGGCTTCTAAACACGGGCGATGCTAATTGTCAATCTGTTTCACAGAGAATTACTTACGAATTATCTCTGTAACAGATGAATGTCCGTTACGTGCGTTGACTGCACACGGCGCCAGTGGCTCAACGGCTCGTGCAATGTTTACTTAACACCTAACTGCTTCGTGCAAAATGATGCATTTTACTCATTTTAATACCCATTTACACTAAATAGGAAATATTTTAACTACAAATATTTCAAACGTCTTTATTTATTTTTCTTTTACCTCAAAAAAATGTCTGAGAATTTAATTTGTCGGAGTAAAAAAGTTAATATGCCGTACTCATTAAGCCTCGTCGATGTCATGCTTATCAGTGATTGTAGCGGCCAAGCGAATATTCACTGCGGGATCAGTTTGGCTAATTGTAGGCCAGTTGGAGTGGTTGGAGAATTTCCCCACTCCACAAACCCTTTTTAGATGAGTGAACTTGGATCCAATTTATCTTTACTCCTTAAGGGTTTAGGGATAGTATTGACCAAATCACACATTTATGTAAAGTCACCATTGTGGACTCCAGAAAAATCTCGAACCTTCTCAACCGGCCGACAATTACCATTTCGGGACTAACATATGGTTTAATTTTATTTCAATAATTCGCTTGCGCGTAGGGGTATATAGCAATGGGAGGATATCAGAGGACCCGGAGAAACCCCAAGCCGCTGGACAGGCGACCCTACTCCTTGTCACGTACAACCGGGGATTCGAAACCACAGAGTACCACGGATGAACATCGGTTATTCGTCCTGCACGGGTGAATTTCAGATATTCGTCCCAAAAACTTTCCTGCTAACACCCAGCTTAAACCGAGATCGAATACGGGACCCCTCCCCCCCCCCCCCGCATACATCATAAAGACCATACGACCAAATATTAATGCTGTAGGTACGATCTAATTAACGATTAGTGATTACTACATATGGTAACTGTACACGAGAGCTACGGATGATTTCTATTATAATTATTGCTTTTTATTTGATATCTATTCCTACCTAAGCTTTCTCCATCATCCAAGAATAATTCACCATTAGCAAGATGATTTTCATCTAGCGCAATTATAATTCCCATCGGATTCTTACGACTACAAAGTAGAATATATATATAGATATTAAGTAGTAGTACTATATAAATTACTAGGTGTTCATACATCAACCCGACTATAAGAAAACGCCCACAATTAGCCACAATGTATGTATGTATTACTCTAGAACAACACCAAATCAAGTAAATGGAAATTTCAGTTGCTAAAAATTATCCTCTTCTATCGCCAAAAGAATATAAATTATAGCACGGATTCACCAAAGTAATACGAACCAGTAATGCATTCTCACAATAATAGTTAAGATAATGTAAAGGGAATATGCTGAAATGTCAGCCAAATTGCTCCACTCTGAACCTAGATATTAGCGATTGATCTTTCTGTCTGATCTCAGTCATTATTACTAAAGTCGATACGATAAACAACATATTCATCAATGAGCGTTGAACAGCAGATCGGATTCAAATCCAGTGACATTTAGGATGACAGCGAGAGTTGATTATGGTCTGGATAAGTTAATAAATGTCTAATTAATAGTTTGTATAACATTTCAGGCCTAAAGAAATACCTACAATAGGCAGATTTAGCTATTGCATAATGTATGTTTAAGGGTTACATGATACACGATTACAGAAGGCGTTAGAAGCCATGATAAACAGCCATATATATATAATTCAGAAAACACCCAAGAAAACAAACCTTTCATATGTTGTTGTTGATGGTTGTTGTACTGGTATCACGTGACCACCACGTATATGCAGATTAACTTTCTCAAGTGGGGTATATAGTTTATGTGTGCTACCACTTGGAATAATTTCTTTTCCCTGTAAAATTGGGCGATATTTATAAAAGACATCAAATAACCCATAAAGGAATCTTTGGCATGCTGCTCATTTTACATCTATTACACGTGACCATATATACTGTTGATTAGAAAACACATCTCGTGGAAAAGTTTAAACGAAGTTTCATTAATCCTTTTTATGGGTAAGCGCGGTTCGATGTTATTACTTTCCTGTCCAAATGAAGATTATTTCAGTCAATACGTTACTCAGCGAGTTAGACAAACTTAAGGCGGATCATTGCACAGATACCATATAATTAGTTTATGGCATTTACTATTGTTTATATTATATGATTATATTCACACCAACTAGCTGGAGTTAAATAAACCACTGTTTATTATATCACATTATATTCATTATATTAACTAGCTTGAGTTAAATAACATATCGTTTATACCTGATTATATTCATACCAAATAACTATAGAGTTAAATAACTTTCGCAAATGTTTATACCTGATTATTATATTTATGCCAAATAACTATAGAGTTAAATAAACTACTGTTTATACCTGATTATATTTTCATTCCAAATAGCTTGAGTTAAATAAGCTTCTGTTTATATTTATAACATCTAGCTTGATTTAAATAAACTATTGTTTATACCTGATTATATTCTTAACAACATACAAGAGTTAAATAAACTACTGTTTATATATGATTATATTTAAGCCACCTAGCTTGAGTTAAATAAAGTATTGTTTATACCTGATGATATTCATACCACCTAGCTCTCGGGAAATAAGCTTCTACAACTGTTTGATTCGGTTCTAGAGCTGGTGATATTAGAAGAGCTGGTCCTAATAAAAACTGTCGATCTATAGACCACGTGTTTCTATCTGCTGGGAATCTGAAAACGAATTTTAAGTTCCGTTCTATACAGTTTAATTCGTTTATAGAATAATGTATGTAAAAGAATATAATTTTTCGGTCATTAAAGTTTCAAAAACTGAAATCTTTTTTTAAGCATTATAGAGATTCAAGTTCGAAGTTGGAATACCCATTTCTATTGGGAAAAAAAATGTGGCTCGGTGCAAGCACAGTAATCAAATTTATAATGTAGCACTTTTGAGTGTAACCATCTCATGAATGTGGATTTAAGTACCCGTATACAAATAACCTATAAAAATGTGAAGAAAAAGACAGAATGCCTTGTCTGGAATTTTCAATATTGGGTACAATAATATTACTTACTCAAACAGCAGAGCTTTCATGACCATGTGTCCCTCTTCGTGAGCTTTATACATAAGAGTATATAAATATGGTAACAATCTGTATCTAGTCATAAGAACTGGTTTAACTATATCGACAAAACGCTGATCCCATGCTGCTGGGTCTTGGGGCTATAAATAATAAGACATATATAAGATTTCGTCCCAAGATGGTGGGTCTTGAAGCTATAAAAATAGTAACACCAATCTTATTATAGAAACAAGTTTGACAATGCTGATGTATAACGGCAGTTTATTCGAGATGTTGGGACTTGGTGCTATAAATAGTACCACAGCGCTTATGGACTCAGACTAGTAATTATTTGCCCATTGACTTCAATGTTAAAAGCATGTAACATCACAGGCTGTAGTTTTTTTCTCAACATTCCGTTGGTTCCAATCTTTTTAGGCACAATGGGGACCACATCTGGCAATCTCCTCATCATAAATTTGTAGGGGGTTGACCGTTTAGATTTTTTGCTACGGGGATATCGACAAAACGCTTCCAATCTTTTTAGGCACAATGGGGACCACATTTGGCAATTTCCTCATCATAAATTTGTAGGGGTTTGACCATTTAGATTTTTTGCTACGGGGATTTGAAGTTCGCTGGGGTAAAAATCTCACTTCCGACACAATGATTGCTCCGCAGAAAGACATTTTACACCCCTATCCCTCCGCTGTAATATCCTCAGTATTACCCAAAACTGCTATGAAATTGAAAATTTGATGCCTTTTCTCCAATTCTAGACCAAAAAGTCAACCAAAAAATGCAGGAAGAGGGGAGAAAAAAAATAAAGGAAAAATTGTCTATTTATAACTCGTACTACATTCGTCCATCATGAAATAAGGGGAAATAATTACTAGTCTTAGTCCTTATAAGAACACATTCTATTGAACCATAACTCCTCAGGGGATATCGCTTTACATGAATTTGATTGGTCAATTAAAAAGGAACTACTTTTTTTATTAAAAAAGGAACTACTTTCGGATCCAGTAATGTTGTTGGAGAAAAGCTCTTAATTACCATAAGCAATTACAATACTCTCCATAACCTTAAAGGTAACATCAGGTCAACGTGTGCATTACTGTCAAACAATGATTTGCCACTATCAAAGAAGTACATTTACATCTATTTATTTGTGCACGTACGAAGGGTTGGGTGATAAATAAAAACTCCTACTCATCTTTTTTGATATTTGGAGATTCTCTTTATGTTGGGTAATGATGTAACAATAGTAACACCACTTATTTAATAAGAAGGGCATGCTTAACTATATCAACACACGTTTATCACACGATGTAAAAGTAATAACAGCGGTAAGCATGGCTTGGATATTATTGAATATCTATGCTCGGTGGTTAATCATCTCAGAAATAATTTATCTATGGCCACAGTTTATCTTTTTTGATAATCATAAAGTGTCTACCTTGGCCCTTTTATCGTGTTTTGTCATTTCTGGGTATCAAAGTGGTCGCACTTAACACCAGGAGCGGACTGGGTAGCTCTGGGCCCTCGGGCCAACTCCTTTCCTGATTCACCTCCCCACGCCCCACGAACATTAATTTTAATAACATAATCAAATACTCAGGACCCTCGGACCGTGTTTGACTATTTAAAGCCCGAATGTATGACACAAAAAAGTCAACATTATTACCAAATATTGTATTAGTGAAAAATATCTAAATAGTACGTATCCTAAATGGCCGCCTATTACAGGGCGAAAACCCCAAATTTGAACAATTGGACATACATTTCGATTTCCTGTGTGTATATATACGTACCCTCTTTTTCCTGGTATTATGATTTCTAGAAAATGGATAAAATGCTCCTAGTTGATGCCATCTTAAACACAATTCATATTCAGCAGGGTAGCCAAAACCGCAAATATCAGCCCCATTCTATTAAATATAAAATTATAGAGTAACTTCATAACCAAACACGTCATCCATTCATGTGTACCTGTGACGTCATCAGGTACATAAATGCAATAAATGACCTAGTAGCAGAGTAACTTCATCTGGTACATAAGTCTTCGCATGTATTAAATCCTTTGTAAACAGTAAAATTCCCATATAAAATGCCTGACTTACCATAGCAAATCCAAACATACTGAACTCTATAATACCTTTAAACAGAAATTCAAATAATAAGCCAAGTTTGGGTTATGTTGGATGGCGGTATAAACAATTACATTATTTTTGGGTGGTATTAAATAGAAATAGTTTTGACAAAATGAGTATTAATATTTGGATTATGCGTCACTTTAGAAGGCCAATTTTTTGTCACAAAATTTTATATTTATCTCTTATGAGAATTCAATTTTGCTGTACTTCTTACATACAGTCGACTGGAGTGCTTTCGATTCGCCGGCTGTACGTAATAAGGCGTGGGGTTGCCTTCCAACCTCGTGGGTTGTCGCAGGGCCCTCCGGTTTCATCCCACTGCTAAAGTCTCTTAAACGCAAGCAAATTATTAAAATAAAATTGAACAATATGCTTGTCCCAAAATGACCTTGTTTGTGTCGAGTTGACGCTCATAGATTCCAGATAATCTGGATAGGAAGAAGCTTTTTGCAGAAATGTTTAGTTGATGCCTAAGTCAGTATGTTGGACTTGGTTGGACACTCACGAAGAGGTGGGTTTTACTGCAATAATGATAATATATTGAATTTAAGCTATCTAAAATCCTTACTTATAACTGACCAGAGTAAATCAGCCCATGTACTTCTATTATCACCCATCCATTTAGTGGCATATTTACCAGTACCAACAAATGATGATCTTGTCATCACCCATGGCCGTTTACCTGGAAACTGCTGCAACAAACCACTGGAAAATAAATGAAAAGTACATAGTGCGTGTGCCCCCCCCCCCCACCCTTCTCATAACACCAAGTAAGCGGCCCTGTGAGACAAAGTCCCTTCAGTTCCAGTTCCAAAAAATCTGTAATTTTTTCGAGCCTACCGCGTTCAATTCCATTCTGTCATAGTCTTCCACTCATCTGTCTTATACTACTATCTCATCACTATTATATTCAATATTATAGTTAGCCGCTTAGTTAGTAGTAGGGTTTACAGTTCTGAAATTTCCCCAATGACCAATTTCACAAGGTACATAAATTTGGAAAATGGACAACGGTTTACAAAACAGATATATACCTAAAATTGATAATTATTCTCTATTGAACAATCCATGATTTTGTTCCAGTTTAAATCCACCAAGAACTTACTACGTCGGTATCGTTAAGTTATGTGCATTTATAATTAACTTACATAAAATAAACTCATTTGTTATGTTTGAAAATTCCACGTGCCCCTATCTGCAAACCTCTAAATCACTGTATTTGAATAAACTAAACCAAACACTATTCAGTATTCATACAACAAACACATGTGTGAAACCCATCGTGTGGTTTCCAAAAAAGTTGAAAATGCTAAATATTAACAGACGGTTGACAGACGGATGGATTGGTCACATATATCACATACAGTCGTAAATTGAGCCCGCATTAGCACAATAATATCGCTTACTTGTGAGTTAAAATTGATTCACCATGACCATATAAAGCACGAGAATCATAATGTCGACCCCAATGTTGCTTTAGATCCATGCAAATCGTATTTTTATTCAATATGGTACGTTCACTACTTCCACCAACGTCTGAAACATTTATATTATTGACGACAGTTTAAACAGATACGAGATTCAGGTCTCAGATGAGTTGCAAATTTTCTTATTTTAAACTCAGCGATAATTTGTTTATATTGTTATTCACTGAAGTCGTTGATCGCAATTTGCAATTCTTGTTCAGATAATACTAATCATTATTAAAATGATTTCTCTCTTTAAAAAGCTCAATTTGTATGTATGACTTTGTAATTAAGAGACGATGCTGACAGATTTCCTTAACAGGAACCTGGCAACCCCCCTCGAGCAAAAGTTCCTCAATCCGCCCACGGTAATCCATGCTTAAATATACTCGAATTGATTGATTATTTAACATTTTTCTTTAAAGAAAACAAAACCAAAATATCAATGTTGGGACTTAACATAAATCATACCATATTGTGACTGATATTGCTGGTGCTTAGAGATTTAACTTCCGCGATATTGTAGGTCCCAAGTACACATTGGCGTGCAATATAAGAGTAGGTCGTAGCGCCGCTGTCCGGGGAAAATGTCCACATAGCACGCTGGATGGCGCATACCCGTCTCCATTAGCCTAGTCTGCGCAGACCAGTCGGACTTTAAACCCCATTTCATTTCATTAACAATATTGTAGTTTAGAAAAATATCAAACGACGAATTAATGTTACACCAATGGAATCAATTTTTGAAAATACTTTTAGTAACCCCTGTCGCCACAGCTTATTCCCATATTTACCCATGAAAGGCAGCACGCCATTTAGGGGCGGATTGGGCCATCGGGCGATCGGACGATCACCCGAAGGGCCGGTCTGACAAAAAACGAAGAAAAATAATTTTGTCCAATTCGTCTTAAAAAACCTTTTATTGGACCGGCCATGGAGCGATGATGATCAGGTTGTATGTGGCCGGTGGCTTTAACGGGCCCCACGCCATCACTGGAGTCTGGAATGCGCTGGTAAAATAGAATTACTGGGTCGGGTGTGGGTCAGAATTCTCCTGCAATGGGGATTTCGAATTTCATCCGAAAATTTCATCGGATTCACCCGACACTGTCTCCCGCAAATTTACTAATTATTAAGTCACCTGCACCCTGTTTGTGGGGATACGCCAGAATCCAAAATTCAAAAAGCAGCTTTTATGAATTTCACTATCGTCACTCCGTACCAATGTGTCTCGTGGCCTTCCATCACAGGAGGAATCAACTAGCGCTCCCGGCAACAAAAATGGTACAAAAATGGGACATTTTTCAATGAAAATATTCCTACTTAATCAATATTCCTAACTGGTTAATCAAATTGTCCAAATTTTCTCAGCTAGTCCCATTTTTTAACCATTTAAATTCTCTTGGCTCTTTGACGATACAATGATAATACGTTAATTAATAATATGACGATATGATAATTTCACAAGTTGATGGTTGTAAATTACTTGCACGTCATGGTTTTGGCTTAATCGATTTATGAAATATATTATTTGACAGAGATTATAATCAGATATGCCACCAAATCGCATATTTTGGATTCATATTTCAAAAATTTTCAGATCATTCCAGGTGAGCTCAAATTCCATATATATTGTTGTGATTTCTAGTTAAAATATAGTTTTTGTTACAACTTCGAAGCAAAACATACCGGGAACGTAAGGTGGGTTATTCCATTTGTTCGGGCTGCATTTCATCGAATCGCGTGGTGACACTTCATTCTTATCCTGGAAATATATTAAGCAATGTTTGATTGTCCTAGTTCTGAATCTAGAAACTTTCCAAAATCAGTATATACTCTATATGTTGTATTTATAAATCCGAGACCATTATTATGCAAATCGGTGGAATTAGACAGCGCCCACCATTGCCTTCCGTCACACAAAATCCGGACTCACAAATGTGACCCAAGAATAAAGCCACTTAATGAATATCCTCGATCGGCTGGTACACGTGAAATAATGCAATACCTAATCTTTCAACAACAAAAACACGATTTGAAGTAATGTGGGTTAAATACATTACATGCGACACGGCCTTTTTTTAATCAAAGTTGACTTGGTTATTTAAAATCGGAAGTTTGTTAAATAATGTGCGTGCATGATACCCAAGCATCTTTTATGTGATGAAGACCAGCTTACACCAGTTTTACAAAACAAGACAAACACTATACTTGTATGGAACTGACGAAGTAATTAAAGAGACACAAATGACATGAATTTTTTTAGGTCGATATGATCGTCCATATTAACAAAATAAAATATTCTAAACAATTATCCGATAAGCTATATGAATACTGAAATATTACTTACCAGCCACAGAGCATCGTATTTAATATTTTCATCATTGTATAAGTACTCCATGTTTTTTAACCACCAACCTTGTATTTTAGGATTTGTAAAATCTGGTGTGGCTGCCATTCCTGGCCAATACTAAAGTAGAAATTCAATCTTTTTTTTCATTTTTAATAAAATGTGATCCAAGAATAAAGCCTTTTATGAAAGCCTCATGGGTTTTCTCCTGGTCCTCCGCTTTCCTCCCACTGCTAAAGACCCCCACGCGAAAGCGAATCATTGAAATACAATCAAAACCACATGTTAGTCCCGAAATGACCTAGTTTGTGTCGAGTGGACGTTAAATCCCATTTCTTTCTTCTCTTTGTTTTATGAAAATCCTCGGTCAAATGGCCCACGTCAGATTGTGCAATGCCTAATCTTTCAACAACAAAAAAACGATTTGAAGTAATTTGGGCCTTTAAATACATTAAATGTGAAACAGCCTTTTAATCAAAGTTGACCTAGTTATTTTAAAACTGAAGTTTGTTAAATTCTTGGAAAATGTCATAAAAAATAAACAAAATGCCGCCAGTGAATTTAAATTACCTTTGCCAGTACGATTTGGTTGGATCCATTTTTTATAAATACATCTTGTAAAACACCATCATCATAGACACTATAACCTGGACTGTTCAATTTCACTTTATTTATTTTCTTTCTCGTGGCTAAACTTGCTGGGTCCTGTAAAATTGGGATACAGTATACGTAACATACAGTGGTTACAAATTATGATTACTTCTATAATTCAATCGCTTACAGTAATAAAAATATTGATATCATTTGTGATTATTTCGAAATTGGATGGGTGGGGCTCTAATAATTAGTTTTTCACTTATCCGTTTAATGCCGGGTAGAGAATTTATGGAGGGAAATGGAATTGGACTTAGAAAGGGTCTTGCCTATGTTTAAGATCACACAAAGTTTGTATTAGTTTACCGAATATGAACCTAACATGACGTCAGTTCTGGTAATTTATTGGTAACTAATGTAAACAGTATAATTTCCAGTTGTTGCATTGAAATATTCCGAAGCCGAGTTTTAAGCAGCTGAATCTCAATTAAGACGCCCGCCATCCCAGGTTCCAATTCTGTATGTAATAGCTCCAAGATGGCGGCTGCGCACGGGTCCTTGCCCATTAACTACTGCTTCGAGTTAGTCGTAAACTAGATATTGAATAAAAGTGGGGTAGTTCTAGAAGGTCATGTGGGTAGAGATTAGTTGACAATTTGCATTTTAAACATCGTTACTCTAATTGAAATAAGCATGATACTATATACTTACAATAGTTAGAATAAATGTCTGATTGTGGCCATGTAAGTCTTTAATTACTTTAGGTAGATCTCCCCATAATTTCTTATTGAGCGTGAAATCAACAAACTCATATTTATATTCAATATCAACCCATTGTGCATCCTAAAACATTGATTTCAAACGTCAAAACCGTATAAAGAATAATGTATTCAATCTTATTTATTATTTACAGGAGAGGAAAGGGAAATAAGCGGAAATGAATGACTTACCCACACTTTACGCAATACGCGTACTTAATGCAGCTGTAATGTTGTGTCAGATAGGGGCCTTGCTACATCTTTTTACTATATTCAGTTACCTTTGCTCAGCCGGATTTTGTTCTGGGGCATTTGTGAAAAAACATTTCATAAGACATTGAAAAAAACTAATAACTTGCCCAAATTCAAAACTTGCTCAAATTCATTAAAACATTTCATAAGATATTTAAAAAGCGAATAACTTGCTGATTTGTAACCATAGATATTTAAAATTCTCTTACATATGGTAGACCCGCTGCCCTAGTTCTTTTAATTACCGCCTCCACGTCCTGGGCATTGTTATAACCAAACCTACATACATGAAAGCCTAATGACCAGTACGGTGGCATTACAGGTTCACCTATTGCCTAAAAAAACCAAACATACATAGAAATCCAGAATACCGTCAAATAACATGATATATTATAGCCAGACTCAGACTTGATTATAACGCTTGGTGGATCACGTGGCTAAGTGGGCAAGGCGCTGGCTCGCTAGCCTGGAGGTCGGGTGTTCAATCCCTGCATTGGCCGAGAAAGTTCATCTCGATTTTCCGGCGTGGTTTCCCCTTGTCAGTGATGCAGAACGGAGGGCCTGACAAGGACTGCTGTCTAGTCGTTCGGATGGGATGAAAAGCCGAGGTCTCATGTACACATTGGCGTGCACGTAAAAGATCCCACGGCAGTTGGAATTCGATATAAGAGTAGGCCGTAGTCGCCGCTGTCTGGGCAAAATTTCCCTCATAGAACACTTTATGGCGTATGCCGGTCTTCCATTAGCCCAGGTTAGGTGCAGGGCGTTAAATCACATTTCAATTCATTTCATTTGATTATAACGCAATGAAATTTACCAGTGACTGTCAAATACAAAAGAATGAATGAGATGGGGTTTAACGTCCACTCGACACATACTAGATCATTTCGGAACTAACACATGGTTCAATTCTATTTCAATTATTCCCTTGCGCGTAAGGTTCTTTAGCAGTGGATTGAAACCGGAGGACCCGGCGAAAACCCACGAGATTGGACAGGCGACCCTAGTCACGTACAGCCTGAGAATCGAAACCACCCCAATGACAGAACTTATGATACAGCCACGTGCTAATCATTCGGCTACCCCTTCTCCCCGCTCCCAGTCAAAAACAAGGTGTGATTGCCTATAAATGTCGTACCTGTATATATTGATGCACAGCTTGTTCAGGACTTGGTCCCATAAATATATAGAAATCCAGAATACCACCAATAACACGATATGTTATAGCAGGGTTAGGACTTGGCTGTAATACTATCTCTGAAATAAAAGCACGAGGAATTAATATTATACAATTACAGACTGGTTTCAGAAAAGACAAATTCACTCCTGTGAACTATATTAGTTCAAAATCAAGCCACAGTTTCTATCAAATTCAGTTAAACTCAGGAAGATAAATACCCATTGCGTTGGTGTTCTTCAATAAAACAACAGAACCTCTTCCGTCATTTTCCAGATTCATGTAAACTGGGTGAGCGCTGTATAAGTTGGTTGACTTTTCACGTCCCTGGAATTATACGATTTAAATTATTCAGTTGCATCCTCATTGCTTCGAGAGAACAAATTCATCTTTCAGCACAGGTAGTGGCGTATCTAGATTTTGTTCTACCCCATCCCGCCCCTTACGATATCTTGTAAGAACCCTCTTTTGCTTAGGTAAGAAACATAGCTCAGAATAAATGAAAATCATTTGATATTATTAGACTTTTAATCTATCAACGCTTAAAACATTTTTGGAATCTAATAGTAAACGCAGGAGGGCCTCACAACACGGCAATCACAATCTACGAGATAAACCTCTGGAAAGAGATGGATCTGGGGGCCAATCGTAAACGCCCACACCTTTGGACCCTCTTGTGTTTAAAATGTATTTGTAATACATACAATTCGTCTTGGAAATATACTCCATGTTTTCCAGTTCATGTCATGTCGGAATCTACTGTGGTTATGTTCACCAAAACCATAGAGATTATCAGACGGTAGACGAGTTGTTATTTGTAAAAACTGATCAGAATAGGTCATCCCTGGTAGATCTGTAGAAAATCTGTTAAATTTAAAAATTGTGCATCGATTATCTTGAAAAGTAAGAGCGAAACTCGAAATGTATAGTTTTGAAATGGATAGTTAAAGCTGAACTCCGGTTACAAAAATACCGAAATAATTAAATAAAAAAAAGTTAACGCCTCCAGCCGCCATACTTGTTTCCTAATCTGTGAAAATCTAATCTAAACTATCTGTTTATTGCATAATATTATTTATAAACTATCTGTTTATTGCACAGTATTAGTTATAATTACACTGGACATTATGCTGCCATAACTTTTTTGGTGATTTACATATATGTGTAAGATATTCACAAGAAGACGTGGAAAAAATAATAATAATATGAAGAAGACAGTAGTTTGTGTTGCTGATTTGTTTTGCTTGGAAATTTCACGTCGGGGTAAGTCATCTTTTTGTATCTTTTGTTTTAGAGTAAAGCTTAGGCTATATTGTAGTAGACGCGGTTCATATAAATATTTACAGGCTTACCTGATCAGACATTTTGCAATCTTCAATAATTTGGTATACTGTTGGGAAAAATAGAGCAATCACTAGTGAAGCGTAAAACCGGATGTGTACAGGTGGCTGATAAGCAACAAACTGGAAGTGAGATCGGCTAACCTTTCCAGGTCATAAGCCTCTATGTCCGCCATATTTATTTCACATATTGGAAACAAGTATGGCGGCTGGAGGCGTTAACGTTTTTTTATTTAATTATTTCGGCATTTTTGTAACCGGGGTTCAGCTTTAAACGTATCCGCCCATCTGCCAAGACTTGGTTAGTGGTTACTTATATGGAGCTTGGTTTTTGGTATCAACCGAATGACTAGAGGATGTGCCTTTCCAGACTACTCATCCTACACCACGGAGAAGGGGAAACCATGCTTGTAAATATAATACCAAATGGAAATTGAATGGAATGGGTTTTGTGTCTTACTGTTCTTCTCCGAACGGGCTAATGAAGACGAACATACGCCGGACAGCGGTGCTATATGCCCTACTATCATATCGAATTCCAACTGCCAAGGGATCTCTTACGTGCATGCGAGTGTGTACACGGAACATCAGTTATTCGTACCATCCAAACGACTATAGATTGTCCCTTATTTGACCCTCTTTTCTGCACCACTGACGAGGGGGGACCACGCCGAGAAAACCCAGGATCATTAGATTAGCGAGCCCAAGTGGCTCCAATATAATACCAAGTAAACTGACTTAAATCTAATCTTACACTGCCGTAGAATCGCCCTTTCTCTTAACAATTATACCAAACTGCTGAGTTCCTTTTATCACTTCTACATCATATAAACGATTGTCGGCAAGTGGCGGTTTTCCGGGCAAACGTATATTTAATGCTTCTTCTGGAACTTCATATCTATCCACATCTTTCGGCACAATCTAAATCAGAAATACTTTCTTTTAAAAAAGACACACAAGCAGAAGTGTAGGGCTATACTTTATGGAGATATGCCATTGTGGTGGGGGTGGGGGTGGGGGTGGGGTGCGATACTTATTGGCGTTCGGCACTTTTAGGGATTGGATGTCTGGATTACCCCATATCAAAAACGGTGTTTTCTGTCTTGGATAGTTGAAGGACACAAAACGACTGGCACAATTTTATTTTTCCACAAAAACACTGATTTTTCTTTAACAACAGTTTAAGTATGTTTTGTGGCTACCGGTTGGACGACATAACTCAAAATTTCGTTTTTTAAAAAATGAAGTAATATGCCCATTTTGCATCATTATGTTGTAGTATTGGGTTGTATCTGGTGATATTGGATTGGTATTGGGTGGTAGGGCCTATTGGGTAGTATTGGGTAGTATTGGCTATTGTGTTGAGTGTTGTGATTCTCATGTGGGTTAATTTAAATTAGCGTTAAACTGTAGCTACTCAGCTGACTGCATGTTTTATCGAATTAATTGTGTGGGGTTACCTTTATTCTTAATCTTGATTCTGTTTGATACTCAGCAGTAACAACAAGTCTGTCATAGATTTCACTATCATATATCTTAGGTGTCTTTATTCTTTCTAGTTCCGCTTTAAGTCCATTGCTGGTTTGAGTTATCTCCCCTCTTACTAAGTAACCATGGCCTTCTGAGTAAACACATTGTGGGGAATTATCATCGTTCGTTTGTCTCCATACACATCTAAATAAAAATATACGGCATAACTGAAATTGATGTATTTCGCCCGCTTTTATCAAGGTGAAATCACAGATCTTTTTTGAGTGATTTTTTATTTTAGTAATGGTTGGTTAATATATTCAGAGTCAAGGATTACATTGTCAAATTTTTAATTCATAAAAAAATTCGTAGATTCATTATTACTTTTACTAAGAGCAAATGGGGGATTTGTCTCAAATATTGCACATGGTCCAATTGTATAGATCAGAGTTTTTTTAATTGGTCAGCAAGATTGATAAAACACCTTGTAACAATACCGGGAATTATACTTTACCTTCAGAAAAAGAAGGAAAATGAGGTTCAACAGACATTTGTAATCATTTACAGAATGTATTTAACTAAACATTCCACTTTATTCCTTTATTATTCACTGTAAAAAAACACACGACCGTGATAATTTTTTTTATGTAACTGAGCGGGGAGTGGGGGGGGGGGGCTGTATCCGCCCTTGATAACAGTAATTTATTTTCATTCATACACATTCATAAACATAAACCAATTTACCCTCGCAGTGTACAGGTAGTTTTATCAGCGAACTTTTCTGGATGACAATCAATGAATGGTCCAATGTTTACGGGTTGTTCACTGTCTACTGGTTTTCTATAAGAAATAAAAATGTGTTATAATATGATTCCATGGTCGTCGCTGTAAGTAACATTACCAAAGTTTTTAAAAAAAAGGATTCCCACTTGCATATATTCTAATGTCTACAGTAGATGAAAATTTAGAAATTAAGTTGTTTCCGGGTAGAAAACTGACCATTGTATTACTATATCGAACTGCTGGGTTTAAATGAGAGTGGCCTACACGGTATTCTGGTCTGATTTGATAATATAGAAACATATCAAAATTGTTGTTCTATTATTTCTTAAAACCATTTGCCCCACTGGTCTTCCATACAGGGAGAATTCATTTTTCTTTAAGACGTATCTAAAACTACCCTCTGTCACTGAAATCTACCACGATAACATTTGAGGTACAACGCATATCTGGTAAGCTCTCGAGTACCCTGTGTGGACACATAATGCGTTATTCTATATAAATATAGCTTACCTTTTTGGGTTATCGGCTAAAAACATGAAGTACACTTGCACACAAATAAGTGTTGCGATGCCTGTGATGAAAATAAAAATAATTTTTGTTTTCATATCCTCTCCTTTAAGATGACTACGGAAATAAACAGAGTGCATGGATCGTTGAATTCTCGGTTGTATTTACGTATGCTCACAACAAGACACCGACTCGTTATTTTTCATTATTGTGTCATACTGGCCATTCACTTGTGCGCAAATCCAAATGTACCGTACATTTTAAAATAAGTGCACTTCATGTGCACATGAAGACATCGGCCCGTCATTTTTCCTTATTATGTCATACTGACAATTCACTTGTGCGCAAATCCAAGTGTACCGTACATTTTCAAATATGTGCGCTTCATGATTTACAATAATATTATAATTGAAGTTCCATACGCCGTCAGTGTGAAAAACTTTTATTTTTGTTCGCATTATTAGGGTTTCACAGTTTGAGCTAGATGATAAACGTATTTCTTAAAAAGGTTTGTGGTAGCTAGGACTCGTGCACAAAATTATTTACAAAATGTCACATTATATCATTTTGACTTGAAAGCCTAGAAATTGGACATTTACAAAAGTAACAAAATTGGAAATTTCACCATTAATTATGTTGTATAAATTGCAAGCACTGCATGCACCACACCCCTTCCTCCTCATAAAAAAAAGAAGCGGTTGTCATGGAAGATACACCCACGTATTGCAAGAGAAGTACAGAAATCAAGTTAAAAAAAAGGGATTTTCGTCAGGATGTTACGGTTCGACATGCGTCATTTTCAAAAGAATCCGAGAGTTGGCGAGAATCTTGGAATATAAACATATATGTTAAACATTTGTGACCAATAAAAGGTTATAATCCAGGAAGTTGTTCTCCAATATTGTTCATATCGAAATTAATCGAGATCTTCGGGATATAAGCATATCTTTTAGGTTTCATCAAAATCTGATAAGGGGTGTGGGGGGCAATTTGTCAATAACAACTTCCGTACAAGGGGGGGGGGGCAATTTGTCAAATCGATCGGTTATATAAACATGTATTTCAAGTGTCATCAAAATCGGATAAAAACTGTGACCTGTAGAGAATTCAAAACTTTGGTATTACATACTTGTACATTATTTGCATACGGGAAGCGGCCATTTTCTGTTCGATTTACATAACCGCAAAAATTGTTATCTACAGACGATCCATAAGTTTAAAACGTGATTTTTCGTCCAATCAAGGACCATTCACCAGGAAGTTACTGTCCGATATGCGTCAATATAACAGGAACTGTGATCTTTTGGTCTTAAACATGTATTTCAAGTTTCGTCACAATTGCATAAAAATTGTGATCTGTAGTGGGAGGCCTAAAAACATAATGTGAAGGTGGGCGCCTATTAAAAGCAAGGCCATGATTACACTTAATATGGTAAATCAATAGCGCATATATCGTTGACGTTCAAAAACATACTATGCAATAACAATGCATTAACCCGGATTTTCACCTGCCTAGTACATAAATATGAGTGATAAGTCAGGTGATGTTATTTCATTTAGTTACAAAAATATAAAAATATTGCTCTTAACGGGGCGGAACCCAAATATGACAGGTTCGATTTCGGTCATTTACTATTATTCACGTCAGAGTTAGCGCCTATAAGGGTGAACCAGGAAGTTGTTCCGTGTGATAACTAGTATTTGCTTATAAAGCAGTATAGTAAATGTGTGGAAGGCGTCAAGCATATTGTCGCCCCTGCTTATGATATCAATATATATGTTAAACGCAGATTTCACATCGCGGCCATAATACCCCGCGCACATTATTAAAATATGAAAAATTTAATAACAGCTAACATTTGTGGACATTCAGTCAAGTGATCAGTTGGCGTATACAGCAAAGATTATGAGATACTACTTTATCTTTAAAAACGTCGAACAGTGGATGAACTGGCTGATGCCTACGATTTGTCACTCCGCAATACCCTTGATGAACTTGCACCAGTTCGCACGAAATCAATGGTGATCAAGACTCGCGCAGAATGGTATTCACCGGAATTGTTAGAGAAGCGTAAACAACTCAGAAGGTTAGAGAGAAAATGGCTAAATTCTGGTCTAGAAATTGATCATCAAATTTTTGTTTCGTCAAAAACTGGGTATCATAATAATCTCGCTTTCACAAAGAAGCTGTTTTATAGGAATCGTATTCAATAGTCTGATTCTAAACAACTATTTGCTATTATAGATGAAATAGCTGGTTCCAATAGGTCAACTGCAAACGTCCTTCCAGATTTTGAATTGGAATCCCTACCAAATATGTTCATTGAGTTTTTCGGCAGTAAGATCAAAAAAATTCGTGATGACTTTGTGATGATACCGGGACAGTGGCATGCTCAGAGCCCCAAACCTGTCATTCTCGGTTACTGAATTTTAAATTGTTGAGTGTTGATGAAGTTAAACGACTGGTGCTGAAAATGGATTCTAAATCATGTTCTCTAGATCCTTTACCAACATCTTTAGTGAAAGAGTGTATTGGCGAATTGGCATCTACTCTTACAAATATAATTAATTCATCCTTCAATGATGGTATTTTCCCAAGCCCTTGCAAAACTGCAGTTGTACGCCCATTGTTAAAAAAACCTTCTCTTGATAGAAATATTATGACAAATTATAGACCGGTATCTAACTGTTCATTTCTGGATAAGCTTTTAGAAAAAGCCGCTTCAGCACAGTTCAGTGACTATCTTTCAGAAAACTGTCTGTTTGGTAAATTTCAGTCTGCGTACAGGCATGGACATAGTGTTGAAACAGCCCTCTTACGAGTGCAAAACGATATTTTGCTAGCGCTTAATAATCAACGTGATGTCATTCTTGTGCTGTTAGATCTGTCTGCGGCGTTCGACACAATTGATCATGATATTCTCAGCCAACGTTTGCAAACACGTTTTGGATTTGGATAAACTCATTCATTCGGGGTCGAACACAGAGGGTTAGTATAAATTCGAATCTATCCGATGAGGCAAGTCTGGACTACGGTGTACCCAAGGTTCAGTTCTCGGGCCTGAGCTGTTCTCATTGTATGTTTCCCCACTTGGGGATATAATTGTCAGGCATGGACTTCATACCATGATGTTTGCCGATGACACCCAATTGTACATCTGTTGTGAAACTAGGGTGGATCACACTGTTCAAGCTTCAGCTGAGACCTGCGTGGATGAAATTCGCCGGTGGATGCGTACAAATATCCTAGCATTAAATGACGGGAAGACGGAGGTTGTCTGGTTTTCGTCCAAGTACAAGAAGGCGGATATGAGAGTCAGCATTACAGATGGAAGGCTACGAATTGGTACGACAGAAATCAGTCCCTCAGACTCCGTGCGTGACTTAGGAGTGATCTTTGATACCGATTGAATGATGTCATCACAAGTTTCCAGTATGTGCAGTACGGCTTCGTTTGGCTTATGGCGAATAGGGAGAATCCGAAAACTACTGGATCAGTCTACTACTGAGAAATTGGTTCGTGCTTTCGTGACCTCCGGGTTAGATTTTTGCAATAGTTTACTATATGGCCTCCCTGACACACCACTGAAGAAACTACAAAGAATTTAAAATTCTGCAGCACGGCTTGTGACTCGGACACGTCTCCGTGAATATATCACTCCCGTTCTTCGAGACCTCCATTGGCTTCCCATTGTACAAAGATGTCGCTTTAAAATTTTATGTTTAACCTTCAAATTAATTTTCGATCCTTTGGCTCCTGTGTATTTAAAAGAACTTATCTGCATTCGAACACCAAAACGTTTAACAAGATCGTCATAAGCTATCAGACTCAACTTGCCAACTATGAAGTCCAACAAAACATATGGGGATAGAGCATTTATGCACAGCGCACCAAAGGCTTGGAATGAATTGCCTGCTACAATTAGGAACATTGAAAAATATGACTCTTTTAAATCTTTGTTAAAAACATTCTTGTTTAAAGACTATTACAATCAGTTCTAAATGTTTAGTAATGTTGAAATAATTGACTTCAATTTCTACCCCCAACATTGTAAAGCGCGTTGAGATATTATTTGTATATTGTAATGCGCCATATAAGAATAAATTATTATTATTATTATTAAAAGTAATCAGCGCAAAGGTGACAACCTGTGCACCAGTTTTATATGGACAGATTACAATCTGCGCATAGACCCTGCGCAACACGGCCACGCAGATTGCAATCTGCACAAGGGTTAAAACGTGCCCAACATTTAAATTAGGTAACGTACTGTTGGTTTGGTTAGAATTGTCTTTGAATTATAATATTTGAAGTTTGGAATAAAACAAAACTCAAACCTTACTAGTCAACATTAGGATGAAAACAAAATACATATTAGAATAATGTATCTCGTTTGGATTATACTAATATGTGTAAGGCTTCGCTTATGTCCTTAAGCATTCTTGAAAACCTGATTTTGAAAAGTGGTTACTTTGTTAACTTCGCGTCTAGATAAGAAAAAATAATTTCTTTGACCTACTCCTGCAATATCACCACCGTGGAAGCAGACGTTAAACTATCGCCAGCAAGAGAGAGAAATGGGACTAAAATATGGTTCAGTTTTATTTCAATAGCGGTCTTTAGCAATGGAAGGACGGAGGAACGGGAGATAATCCGTGAGGTGGCGCAGATGATCCTATTCCTTTTCGCGTACGAGCGGGGGATCGAAACCACTCAATAACAGAACATTGATACAACGCACACATATTAAAAATTCAAACACCCAACATCCTAATAACCAGCAAGCATGCTAACAGCTTACCAGTACGTAAGGGCAGATAATGATTAGGAGATAAACACTTCCTGTTTGGCATTTAGAGAGGTGTTATTGTCCAATAGACATGTCATGAGATCATTAAGACCCAAGACACATTAGCATCGTGGGTTTTAATGTAGTAGGTCGACGCGCCGGTGTCCGGGTAAATGCCCCTCATAGCGCACTGCATGTCGTATGCCCGTCTTCATTAGTCGAGTTGGAGCAGATAAACTGGACGTTAAACCCATTTTTATTTCATTTTATCAAGTTCATTCAGGTGATTGTGTATGTAGGTCAAGTTCAATAATATTATGTGACCAGAAACACTTAAATAAAGATTCGCTTGCCGTATACATTCACATAAATATACCATACATGCCATCATTGTACCGGAATAGAAATTGAAAATTATAATCCTAAATCAAATAAAAAAAATCTAAACTATAGTCCTAAATCAACATGCATTCATATTGAAATTATTCGCCAGAACTAATAAATTGACTGGGTTCCAGATTAAACACTGCCCCTATTGAGTCATTTTTTTAGGAAAAGTAAGGTAAAGAGATATGACTATCAATGCATTTTAACAACGTCTCGTTCGGGAAGTGGAACATCGTTTTACATTGACTCGATATGAATGCATCAAATCAACTTCTATTGTTAATATCATTCAGTCTTCAGGCCAATTTTGTATATTTATCTGTGAGTCAGGACAGGTGAGTAAGTCATGTTTATAGAAAATTATATAAATTATTTGAATTAAAGATACATTATGTCAGATTTACATAAAGAGTTGGTCGTTCTTGCTATAGTAGTTCGAAAATAGATCATGCAAAATGAATTTAGAGAAAATTTCATTCAACTGCGAACGAAGATATTAGCTTTTGAAGGTTTGACAATGTGTTCATTAATTGCAACCACCGCGCTGGTTGTTCGAAGCTTAGCTTTGCTTCGTCAATTTTAGATTAAATCACAATACGACTGAACCGTTCTAATTGCATCCACCACACTGGTTGTTCTAAGCTAAGCCTCGCTTCACCACTTTTAGATTAAATCAAAATACGGCTGAACCGTTCTAATCTACATAATATCGGAGATATCCGATGGCATCGAGAGTTGATTATGGTCTTGTTATAACTGTCTAAATAATAGATTATATCAAGAAAGACCTGCAATGTTTAATCGACAAAATTAACTTTATTCGCCTGTGAATATTTTTGGTTTGCAACTACCGAAACCTCTCCTTCACCCTCCACCTAAACCCAACCTACTTCGCTGTCCACGGCACTGACGCCCTTCAATCAATGACGATCATGGGATAGCTTATAATGCAATTGGTTTTAAGGATCGTGTACTATTTATTAGTTGGCAGTATTTGTTTAAAAGCATCCGAGTAGGTTCACCTATGCTGCACCCAGCGATCGATCTACGTCATACTTCGAGAATACAACACTGCCCTAAATGCCGTCCATTTAAAACGCTCACGTGATCAATTTGGGGCGGGACTTATCGACTAGCCAACTGCTTTGTACACCCGATCGCAGGCAGTCTTAGTTTGGGGTGAAGGTTTTCCGAGCAAATCTGCATAACTTTGCTTTCGTATCTGTTTATGGATCAAAGGTTTTATTTGTTTAGTAAATTAATGGTGAATTTTGCTTTGCGTGTCAAAGATTGCGTAAATGCAAAGCCCAGCTTAACCAGAGTGGAGCCCTGGGTTTGACTAGAATCGCGAGGCCCCTGAAACGACGAAAAGATTGTTCCGTACCCTTTTGAATGACACGCATACGTAACACACGATTACACGGTCTGTAATACAAAGAATTACGTAATGTCAGTTCCGAGTGGCATACAATGCGCGGAAATGACATATAACGACTGGGACCTGCAGGCGCGGATCCAGGATTTTTTGCAGGGGGAGGTCTAGGTTTGATAACGCCCAGCGCCGAAGGCGCTCAACCAATTAAGGGGGGGGGCTCCCCCAGAAAAATTTGGTAAATTAGATTCAATTTGGTGCATTCTGACGTAGAATGGTAAATACCAAAATTACAGGTCTAAAAATCGCCAATAAAATCGCATAAAATTTTTCAAGTCTGAGCGGGGGGGGGGGGGGGGTCCGGACCCCCTGGACCCCCCTCCTCTGGATCCGCGCCTGACCTGTTATAACAAGTGAGGGATAGCCAAGTCTGCGCCCTCGCGCCGCTAGATCTATTACCGTGAAACTTTCATTTGGAATTTGAATTGTTTCTCTTTTTGCCATGAACCGTGGGGCCCCCTAAACCGCGGGGCCCTGGGCCTGGGCCCCCCAGGCCCATGCCTAAACTGGGCCTTGCGTAAATGGAGTAAACACATTATAATCCCTATCTAACGTCAGATAAACGAACAGTGGGCATATGTTTCATATCTTAAAAGAAAGGTGATATCCATATCATAATGTCTCTAGGGGTGCACACACTTATTTTCCTGGCGAAGGGGCTCACAAAATCAAAACATCGAGCCACTCAGTATTAGAAAATCAATTATTACCCCCAGCTAGGTCGACAAGTAGCTAGGAAGTACATGTATAGCATTATGTAATTTTTGAATATTTATTTGTAGGCTTTGATTGAATGTGTAAGAGACACAACCCCCCCCCCCCCCCGCAAAAAAAAAACCTGTTGTCCGCTCCTAAATGTTTACTGTTTGTATTCTGATAATTAAAATGGGGGTTTCAAGTATGTTAGATTGATTTGGACAGCAAATATATCCAATTTTTGGCCACATTGTGATATCAAGTAAACGCATAATGTCGATTTTAGCTCGTTATATTTCATTTCAGAGACGCAGGTGACTATGATTGTGGTGAGGATGAGCAAAGTGACATTCAAACTTGTCAAATGAGGAGGTAACTCTGTTCCTATACCTGGCCCCAAACTATAGTCACCCCACTATTTAAAACCACCAAATGGAACCATGGTGGCTTAGTGAATAGGCCACTGGCTCGCTGGCCTGGAAGTCGCATGTTCGATCTCTGCATTGGCTGAGAAAGTTTATCGTGATTATCCGGCGTGGTTTCCCCTTTTCAGATTGCAAGAAGGGGGCCCTGACAAGGACAACTGTTTAGTCATTCGGGTAGGACGCTAACCCGAAGTCCCGTGTATACATTGACGTACACGTAAAAGATCCCATGACAGTTGGAATTCGATATAAGAGAAGGCCGTAGCCCCGCGCCCGGGCGAAAGTTTCCTCATAGCACACTGTATGACGTAAGCCTGTCTTCATTCGCCCTGTCAGAGCAGAACAGTAGGACGTTAAACTCCATTTCATTTCATTTATAAACACAAACATAAACCAATCATCTCTTAAAATAGTGAATGGAATGACCGTTTCGACAGTTTTCTTTAGGCTCTGGCATCATTTTTGTACATGATTTCACTAACTGATATAGGTCTACTTTCTGGTAATTCCCCCCAAAATCACGACTTTTTATCAAAACCTGTGTGAAATGGCCTTCTTCCATTCTAGATCCAAAGGTCAATAATCATGGCATGCCAATGGGGAGAAAAATAGGGGATAAAAACTGAGAACTGATATAAATAGAGGCACTACATTCAAATATATCAATCATATAAACATCAAGAATTTTTAATCCTTTTCAGCCGTCCAAACGAAGATGATAAATCGTATATTCCACGAGATCCACTAATCGACTGTCACCCAGACAAGAGGTCCAACAAAGATTCCTGTATAACTCGAGGGTAAATTGATTACTATAGAACAAACCATAATGGATAATGTTGTAGGTGTTAATCCCAAAAGTTGTAATGTGGTCGTATATTTGTAATTACCATGTCCGTCAGTCGGTCCGTCCACTCAGATGTCTTCTTAAACTTTCCTGAAGCTTGTATTTATGACAAGAACAGTAGGACGTTAAAACTCCTTTCATATCATTTTCTTTTGTATTGTGACAAGACCCGGATCCCTGTTTCTTTTCTTCAAGATTGAATTAATATTTATTTTCGACAAAGCTATCCGAAAATCTTGTAAAAGTGGGGTTTTTTTTCTTCAAATTTTATCTGAAGCATTGATGTCATGAGATGTCGAACCCTTACACCTTGTGGACGTGATAGCGGCAAAAATCTTTGTTGAGTGGCATAGCTGTTGTGTTGGCGTATTCGACGCTTTGTGTCTCGACATTCTGTGCCTTTTTGCCAAATCGAATTGCGGTAACAAACTTCAGTGGTTTAACAGCGTCATTGATCATATTCTAGGTGTTTGTGGAAAGAGGACAATGATGCAACAAATGCGCCGTCTTGCATCTATCCTGAAGGCCATGGCTACTTAGTAAGAGGGGAAATAACTCAAACTAGCAACGGATTACAAGCAGAACTAGAAAGGATAAATACACCCAAGATATATGATAGTGAAATCTATGACAGACTTGTTGTTACCGCTGAGTATCAAACAGAATCAAGATTAAGAATAAAGGTAACCCCACACAATTAATTAAATAAACATGTAACAAACGTGCAGTCAAGATCAAAATTAAGAATAAATGTAAGAATTTAATTTTGCATTGACAAACATCCAGAAGACCTCATTGAACGCTTGTCAAAACCATCCCTATTGCGTGTTTTATATCTTATAATCTTCTACAATATGTCTGATTTCGTCGACCAATTGTATACTCAAATATAAAGGTGTGGCTATGGATACTCACACCTTTCGCATCGTTACGAAAACGAATACGAAAACGTCATCGATTCGTATGTACTTCTGACATAATGAGTTATTCGGCCAGTGAAAAACGTTACGCGTTTGGAACTGGATTCACGTAGATATGCAAACAAACATGTTTCATGTCTCAACAGTTTTTCGAGGCCTTATGTATATTGTTGATTGTATAGAGTTTGTAGAATGTACTCAGATGCAATGTTCTGCTTGATTTGCCAAAAAATCGACTGAAAAATTTACCTTGACCGAGAAATTCAGAGAGTGGAAATTAACGCCATTTACCTGTTATCTTACATAAGATTGCGAAACCGTGTTTTAGCGGATACGGAAACGAGAATGTAAACGAACATATGTTCGTTTTGGTGTTCGTTTTCGTACCGATGCGAAAGTCCCTACTTCTGTCGGCCCAACGTATGCTATGCTCATTTAGATGAGATCTAGTATAATCAGATATATATTAGACCGAAAGTGCTAGCCGCATCATATAGTGTTCCTTTCCGTGAAAATTTAACATTAAATTATTATTTCGTTCAATTATAATTCCAGGTTGCACCAGTGGGAGTGAAGAGATATGAAGTTCCTAAAGAGGCAGTCGATATACCTTCGCCTGAAACCCCACCATCCGGCGACAGGCAGTTATACGATGTAACATTGGTTGAAGGGAAACCTCACTTTGGTATAATCGTAAAAAGAAAAGGAGAATCTGTAGCAGTGTAGGTTAAACTTACTATGAATTATATAAACAGCAGATACTGAATAGTGAGTGCACCGTGCATGTCATTCTAACCACTAGCATAACGGTATACATTTTTTTCTGTTAGTCACTAAAATCTAAGACCCAAACTGCCCAATAGCTCCGTGACATCCGTTTATAGTATTTATAAGCACCTGGTTTAAATGAAATGGGGTTTAACGTCCTACTGCTCTGCTCCTATATTGGGTCAATGAAAACGGGCATAGCCATTCAGTGTGTTGGGGGAAATTTTGCCCGAACAGCGCCACTATAACATACACTTATATCGAATTCAAACTGCCAAGGGATCTTTTACGTGCATGCCAATGTATTGTTGGAGTCGGTTTTTCGTCCCATACGAACGACTTGACAACCGTCCTTGTCAGGCCCTCCGTCCTTCACCATTGACAAAGGGAAACCACGTCATAAAATCCCGAGTTAATACATAATGGCATTTAAAAGGGGGTCTGTATTGGTTTGACCATACAGCTGAACGCCGTGATCGATGAAATCGGTATTTCTTTATGATTTTACAGTTTTTCTACAGATCTTCCAGGAATGACCTACTCTGATCAGTTTTTACAAATAACAACTCGTCTACCGTCTGATAATCTCTATGGTTTTGGTGAACATAATCATCGTAGATTTCGTCATGATATGAACTGGAAAACATGGAGTATATTTACAAGAAGCATTGGTCCAATTGTGAGTTATTTTGTATTATTAACACGCTTGTCCAATATTATAGAGAATCCCCTACGAGTCGTTTTTGATATCAAAAAATATAAACACTCTGTTCTACTTCGGAGAGTTGATTATGGGCTTGCCATGTTAACATGTTTAAATAATAATTCATGTAACATCCGAGGCCAGATAAAAGATCCGCAAAGGCGTAGATTTAGCTGTTGCATAAAGCATCTTTAATTTTAAACAAAAATATTTTGTTTTCATCCAGGGACCTGATAACCTGTATGGTGCTCATCCAGTTTATATGAACATAGAAAATGACGGAAGGGCGTCTGTTGTGCTGCTTAAAAACAGCAATGCTATGGGTAAAACATGTTTTGATATCTAATAGGAAATCTCGAAAGCATGGCTTAAAAATACATTAGTTAAGAATTTAATAATGCATTAGCCATTCTTGCCATTAAAAAAAATCAAAAATAGATGATAAAAAAGAAAACATTGAAAATTTCCGAAAATATAGTTTATCCTGAACGGAGGAATAGACATCAACTGTGTCCGCGAGAATTGCCGATCCTTTGGTTGACAGACGATAACTCCAACCACGTTCTCGATTATCAAGTAATATTTTCAATGGTTATGGTACACTAGCATGGAAAGCCTTTTATCGGCGGTCTCCGGTAGTGACGTCATTGACTAACGTTAAACGTTAGCTTGGTCGACCATATTAGTTTAGTTTAAATCCAAGCTGTATCCAAGTCATCCGGGGGCCATGTAAATAAAGGTCAAAGTAACAATTTCAGTAACATCTCAAGCCTAAATAAGGACTTGCAATAGGCAGATTTATTCATTGCATAATGTAGGTTTAAAATTCGTAATACACCAACTACTTCTTAAAGACATTTCAGTTATCGAATTCAATAAGGCGTATTAAATCTATTCATATGGCGATTTCAGATATTGCGTTACAACCAAGTCCTCATCCTGCTATAACATATCGTGTTATTGGTGGTATTCTGGATTTCTATATATTTATGGGACCAAGTCCTGAACAAGCTGTACAGCAATATATACAGGTATGCTCATATTTTGACTACTGACTTTGCATTTCGTATAAAACAGCATTGTTTAAAGCCCCAATAACACTCTTGTTGTAATTGAATAATATGTCCCAATCTTTATTCTGGTCAACAAATTGTATTATTTTACAATATTCAAATAAATTGATGATACAAATTTCATCGTAAAACACCTAATTTAAAAAATTGGAAAAATTCAACTACATGATTTGAAAAGGTTAACGCAAACCTTTTCAAATGTGACTTGGATTTTAAAATATTTTCGAACCCTCTGGACAAGTAAAATATGATGTAATGGATAATTTACACAACAGGTAGGACACATAAACATCTGGTACTTAGAATAAGACTATTTATTTTTTAGAGCTGCCAAGCCAGCAAGAGTGTTATTGTCCCTTTAAGAAAAAAAGCTTTGACATTCTAAACCGTTTTCTATTTTGTTAGGTTATTAATGATTCCCTGTCTGTTTGCATATAACCTGTATGTTCTATTTACATATTACCATAGGCTATAGGACGACCTGTAATGCCACCATATTGGTCTTTGGGATATCATCTATGTAGATGGGGATATAAAGATATAGAAGATATGAAGATGGTGATCAACAGAAACAGAGCTGCTGGTATACCTTATGTAAGTTACTTATCTTGTTCCGAACGTAGTTAAGGGATAAAGGACGAAAAGATCCCCGTCCGTCCTTCGAGGACATATGTCATCCACTTTTCAATACATCTTTATTATGAATTTTTGTACAAATTTTCGACGCATAATATATTTCTAGCGGCCCTCTTGTAGACTTATTTTGTAGTTAAAAGGCGATAAATTTTGTGCGTGGCGTGATTCTGATGCCTTTACTGTTTAGTAGAATATGACCCAAACTATCTCTTGTCAACCATGAAATTGATAGGTAATAATGGTTGTGTAATATTTCAGGATGGCCAATGGGTAGATATAGAATATATGTATAAGCAATATGATTTTACTTATGACAGAAAAGATTGGCCCACTTTACCAGAAGTTGTTCAAGATTTACATGAAAATAACCAACGATTTGTTGTTATCATTGTAAGTTCTACTGTATTATATTTTACAAGAAACCCGATAATTTTCGTTCTGTTTAATCAGGAATCCGGTCTTGGTGCTAACAGAACTATAAGAATCTGAAGTAAATAATCAAGGTTATGATTTGTCTGTTTGAACTGTACTATTGTTTGTATTTAATGTACTAGAATGAATATGAGTATTTTTTGTATTTAATGCACATCAATGAATATGATTTGTGGTTGCTTTTAACATACTATATTGTTTATGATTTTCGAAGGATCCTGGAATTGGTGCAAATAGAACTATTATAGAAGAAGCTGCAGTAAATAGTCCAGGTTATGATATTTTTGATGATGGTGTACAACAAGATATATTTATCAAAAACGAATCTAATCAAGTATTAATAGGAGAGGTAACGAATGGTAGAAGTTTTCAGTTCGCAAAAAGCAATTATTTGTGTTCTTAAAGACTTGTTTTTGTGGAGGGGAGGGGGCGAAAGTATCAAGCAGTGCGATGGTTTCTGTATTTGCTATGACTGAAACTAGAGTCCCACAAGATATTGGACATAGAAAAAATATCTTGTGGAATTCCGGTGGTAAAAACCATCACAGACCCAAAACACTCGTATCTAAATTATTATAAGTCGGCAATCTTGTTGAATGTAGTACCATACAAGCATATATGGGAGCTGAGAAGAAGTTTGTGAAGAAAATGATTGTTTTTCTTTGTCCAATATCTTGTGAAAGAATGGTGGATTACACTTACAAGACGTTCAGATAAACTATTAATGTTTTCAAGCAAAAATAAATACAAAATTCTAAACGCTTCCAAACCTTGTCATGTCTCAGTGTATGTGCTAACAACTTAGACAAACCTGTCTTCTATCCGCCATTCTTTCATTTTTGTTATGGTATTCTAGTGGGTAATAGCATTTACAGTTTATCAATACAACGTATCGTAACTTCTTTTATATGAAGAGATTGATAGATGATAGTTGCTGAATGTTGATAACGTTCCCCGGCGTCCTATTCATGGCATCTCAAACTGAAATATTTGAAGATACCATCCTCTAAAAAGTGAACCAGGATTTTGACACTCAATTAAAGCAGTATCCCTAACATTTTCACGAATAAAAACCTCAAATACTTTATTTAAATTGACCATTTGCCTGCTTATACACAAACCAATCTGTTATTAAAACCTACAGGTGTGGCCAGGTATGACAGTTTTTCCGGATTTCACTAATCCTAAAACACAAGATTGGTGGTTGAAGTGGATGAACTTTTTATACCACGAAGAAAATATTAGATATGACGCAATATGGATAGTAAGTAATGATTTGAAAAGTTGGTTCATTACTGAAACAATTAAAGTCCACATTTTCGGAATGTATAATATCATAAAGTGTACGTAAGTAAATTTCTGTTGATCATTATCCATTATTTTACACTGTGGTTCCCCTGCTGAGGGCTTGGCACGAATAGGTGTTTCGATTTTCAGTTTTCTAGAAAAACTCCCCCCCCCCCCCGTATGTACGTAAAAGAGACACCCTGCTTAGTGGGACAGCGCCATACTAACTTAGCAACAACGAACATGGTTTCCGGTTTGGTGAAGACAATAGCAAAGAATCATATTATGTATATAGAAGCTAAATCAGAATAATATTTATTTAGGATATGAACGAACCGGCTAGCTTTGTTCATGGTTCAACATCAGGATGTAAACACACTAGATGGAATTATCCACCATATACTCCACGTAAGTTCTGTAAAAACTACAACCCGTCGATCGCCATTTTGTATTTTCAGACAAATTTTAAACGGCTTCATCAGTGATTAAATATACCCAAATTGATTTTTAACAATATGTACGGCAAATAATCTCTAAGATCGAATACAATCGGATTAAAACAGTTATAGGTGGCGGTGGCTTTTTTTTGTATCATCTGAAGAGGTTGACTAATGTTCCTAAATTCATCATATTCGAAGTGATACATGATATTCATTTTAGCGATTCAATTGACTATAAAAAGAGAATTACCATAAAAGGCAGATTGAATGTTATCAATCATTTTATAATGTAGTAAATAACTGTGATTTTTATAATTTATAATGTAGTAAATAACTGTAATTTTTATAATTTATAATGTAGTAAATAACTGTAATTTTTATAATATAGTAAATAATTGTAATTTGCAAACAAAAATCTTGAAATCAAACAAAAATTGTGAACTGACCAAGGAAGAGGCAAACAAAAGGGTAGATATGGGTAACACATGGTTCTATTTCCATAATTCGCTTACGTATACGGGTTTTTAACAGTGGGGAAACCGTAGGATTAAGCTCACGACTATGGACAGGCCTGTCGCGTACAATTTGACAATCGAAACCACCCCAGTTGACCCAATACCAGACCATCCACCCCACCCTCTCTCCCACGTACAATGTATTGTGAATATTATCAATGTTGCAGATGTAGCAGGCTCTGAAGTTGATGGTAAAATATATGAAAGAACTATCTGTGTGGATAATATACAACACTGGGGTCGTCATTATGATGTTCACAGTTTATATGGCCATAGTGAAGCTATCCAAACATACAAGTACGTTCACATTTGAGATGGCCATGCTGAAGCCATCAAGTCATCATCCTCGGTATCCCCAGTGTCATGGTTCTTCCGTTCTACGCCACTAATCACTGGGTCCATTCATGAGGTATTCACGAATTCTAATTATCTGCCCTTGATGATTTCGTTGGCCACGTAGGTTTATTCTACGAACCAATCAAAGAACAGTTTGCATACTAGTCTTAACCATTGGCTGCATTCACCACAAGACATCAGCATTGGGAAGTTGGCAAGAACTTTGATACAAAATAAGTGACATGCAGAAAAGGGACTAAATGGCGATCTCTGATGGACACAGATCACTAAATATTCATGAACGGACCCTGAGGTTAGTGGAATGGAACGGAATGATACCACTGAGGTTACCGACGATGTTCAGACATGCAAGTAAGTTCACATTTTATATTTCCATATTAAAACCATCCAGACTAGAATAAGTTCACGGTTTATATGGCCACTTTAAAGGGACAATAACACTCTTACTGGCTTGGCAGCTCTAGAAAATAAATAATAGTCTTATTCTAAGTACCAGATGTTTATGTGTCCTACCTGTTGCGTAAATTATCCATTACATCATAATATTTTACTTGTCCAGAGGGTTCGAAAATATTTTAAAATCCAAGTCACATTTGAAAAGGTTTACGTTAACCTTTTCAAATCATGTAGTTGAATTTTTCCATTTTTTTTAAATTAGGTGTGTTACGATGAAATTTGTATCATCAATTTATTTGAATATTGTAAAATAATACAATTTGTTGACCAGAATAAAGATTGGGACATATTATTCAATTACAGCAAGAGTGTTATTGGGGCTTTAAAGCCACCCAGACATATGAGTAAGTTCAAATTGTATATGAGCAGACATACAAATAAGTACAAATTGTATATGACCAAACATACAAGTAAGTTCAAATTCCCATGTTGTCCTCGTTTGCCTTGCTAGCCTTACATTAAAACGTGGGTCATCATTTTCTATGAAAACCCTGTCGGTACAATTCGTCGGATTATCTTCATTTTAAAAGACCCACAATTAGAGCAAGCAATATTTCATTCCAAAAACTGAATTGGTTCAACAACATAGTAGGCCAATATATATCTCTATCTGTATTAATATTAACAACCAGTTATGGTAGTATGAAAATTAGTTGGTATGAAAATTTTAACACCTAAATTGGTTGATAAACTGAATAACGTGTGTTTAAGGTAAGGTACGTTATTGGGGGATGAGTCATGTGAATAATGTGACTAATGCTTAAGCTGTTAGAATTTCTAAACCAATGTGCATACTTAGTATAATCAATAGTCGACAGATGTTTCAGATTTGCGTTAGGCTATATGTATGAGCTACATCTGTCTACATCTTTATTTTGGCTTCAAATATTATATAAACTATTATTCAGACATATTATTCACATGACACGCATATACTCAATTCTGTAAACCATCGGATGGCGGGGATTTAAATGGATTGGAGCACGGTCGCCATTTGATTACCGGTATTTAATTTAAAAATGGCGAATCGAGGCTACGTCCCGAATAACAAGTACCAATGGTTACGATAATAAACAATATATGTACAATCTATTTAGTCATATTAAATAACATCAAGACGATAAGCAAAAAGAGATAAACATATTTAATTGTGTTGTTAATGGATTTTGATTGCATTTTAGTTTAGGCGGTGGCTTCAGTCCCCATTTTTAACACCATAGATTGAAGAGAAATGTTGAAGTCATATTCAAAGGGAAATGCTTGTTGTTATAAGTCCTAATTAATGTTATGTTTTTATTGTTAAATTGTTCTTACTCATGGATGTACTATAAATGTAGAGTTGTTATTCATTATTGATCATTGCTTGATAAAGATACCTGTAAGAGTATTGAAATGTTGTATGTAATAAACCAAGAAGGAGTAAATCCATAAAGTTGTGTTATTATGAATATTATACCTCTACTTCTAAATGTCATTCAAGGAACTAATCTATGCCACCTCTGATCAAAATTTCAAACAGTGATTACTTCGTTCAGATTAAAGTAATCTGAATGAAATTTTTAATATATTCATTTCGCATTATCTATTTTTCTTTATCAAAATCGTACATAATACATCTTTTATAAATCCGTTCTTTGTTGATGCAATCACCGGATCAACGACCAAGGACGGTGGCTATATCATTATTTGTTGGTACTGGTAAAATCTTACATAATGCATCGTTCATAAATCGTTTTTTTTTTGTTCTAGTTCTTTGTTGATGCAATCACCGGATCAACGACCATGGACGATGACGAGATCATCATTTGTTGGTACTGGTAAATATGCCACTAAATGGATGGGAGATAATGAAAGTAGATGGTCCAACCTACACTGGTCTATTGTCAGTAAGTGGGTGGGGAGAATGGGGTTTAATGTCCACCCAACACGAATTACTTCATTTCGGGACTAACATATGCCACAGCATCATTTCAATAATTCGCTTGTTTAGCGAACACGCTGCTTCTTGAGATCAAGATATCAAAAGCATTTGCCTCAATGACAAACTTTAAGATTTAGACTATTCAGCCACCAAACCCACTTAACGGTACCTTCCTTGCTAATGACCCCGACTGGAAAGGGAATTATTTAAATAAAATTGGATCATAAGTTAGTCTCAAAATGACAGAAGTATGTGACAGATTACCTGGAAAGCAACAACGTATAGTCGTTCGGCTGGGATTAAGAACCGAGGTCCCTCGTACACATTGGCGTGCACGTAAAATAACCTTTGAAATATGATTAGACCATAGCGCCGCTGTGTGGACAATTTTTGCTTGGTAGCAGCCTGTATGCCGTATGTACGTCTTCAGTAGCCCAATCAGTGCAGAAAAGTCGGACGTTGCATAATTCGGTAAAACAAAATATAGATTTGTAGTTCGTAGGAATAAAATAAAACCAAGTACAAACAATCCAAACCATTAGTCAAAATTCGAAACGTTCGGCCCATCGAAAATTTTGGGAAAATGATGTGTAGCTCATACGGCAGTGCATCAACTATCAAATTCCAACATAACAATTATGTTTTTGATATCTTTTCAGGCATAATGGAATTTAGTATGTTTGGATTTTCTATGGTAAGAACATAATTATTAAACTATGGTAAACATATGATTAATACTTCCAAATGAAGAAATATACCAACTCTACCTTAGGGAGGGGTCTAGGCTACATTTGTGATGGTCAAGCCAAATGATATGAAATAAAATGTGATTTTACGTCCCACCTTTCTGCATGAACCAGGCTTATCAAGACGGGTATGCGCCATGCAGTGGCTTTGAGGGAAATTTTGCGCTCACGCCGAACGACATGGCACTGTTTGTTACCAGGTCCTCCGTCCTGCTCCATTGGCAACCACAAACGACACTGTAAAATCCTTGGCAACGTTCTCGTCGGCTAATAATGGGGTTGAACCTAGGATCTCCTGGTACGTTAACCAGCGCCTTACGCACTGAGCCACCATGGCTTCATGTTCACGTCAAGGGCGTTGCCATGTCTAAGATTCGCACTAACTTTTCAAACTATTTTTCGGTGATACTTTAGTACCTGCCTCCTATCAAACTTTCATTTCACCGGATAGGTCAGGAAAGTGGGTCAAAGGGAGGGAATTCCTGGCCTTGGTTGATCTACAAATAGTATCCAAACTTGTTATGAACGTCACGGTAAATAATAATAGCTTGCCTGTCTTTGTTTCGACATTGAAATATGCTTCTGTTGTCGTGTTTTGGTCATTTCTGGGACACAGTAACTAGACTGAGGGGAATTCTTTCGACAGATGCCGATAACGAAAAAATTGCTCTATTTGTTTTCTTTGTTTTGTGGGACAAAGATCGCATATTATGTTTCAAAAAATACACTGACAGGAACGGCAGAGTCTACTGATTGCTAATAAATGATAGTTTGTCCATTTTTTTTACAAATCGCATTAGTTATTACACGAATACGTCACGATTCGAAAGGATCTTTTATGTAAACCAATGAAAACGATGAAAAAATCCAAGTTCTACTCAACCGATTTTGACAAACTTGGTGTCAAATTGAAGCTTAGATTCGGTACAAATTGTGATTATATGAAATAGATTATTTTTTTTTGATTTTGTGGAATTTTGGCCTTATTATTTGCACCATGAAAAAACACTCCTGTAATTTTATCAAACACTACCATAGCTATTTGCATGCCAAAAATTATGACAAAAATTGATCATTTTTAAGCTGATTACAAAATTGAATATCTCTAAAACCACAAGAGATATGTGCCCAAACTATGACTTGAATCACAGCGTCCGATGTCTATTTAAAGCTAATTCCAAATTTGTGAGTTTGATAAATAATATAAAATAAAATGCGAAGTTACCATAGGTTAGACATGGCAACGACCTCAAAAATAAAAATGTATTGATACGGCACATAACATTTGAAACAGCCAAGTCCTTGACAACAAGGAGATGAAGTGACCTAGATGAAAATGAAATGAAATGAGGTTTGACGTCTTATTGTTTTGCCCCGACCGGGCTAATGAAGACGGACATACGTCATGTAGTGTGCTATGAGGGAAATGTTGCCTGGGCAGCAGCACTATGGACCACACATAAATCGAATTCCAACTGCCAAGGATATTTTACGAGCACACTGATGTTCACACGAGACCTCGGTTTTTCGTCCCACCCGAATGACTATATAGATAGCTATCCTTGTCAGGCCCAGTCAATCATAGGGCCTGTCATTGAGTCCAGTGTTTCAACCCCACACTTGTACTTGACAAGGAGTAGGATCGCCTGCCTCACAACGTGGATTTCTCTTGGTTCTCTGGTTTCATCTAACTGCTACCCCCACCACCCTCCGTCCTGTAAACTTGTAACAGGAAATCCGTGCCCCTTCTCCCATCAACGGCTGCTTTCAAAATTTTACAATTTTCATGTCAGTATTTTCGAAGGGTGTAAAAATAGCATCCTTGAATTTTTAATTTTTTTTTCCAATTCAAAGAATGGCGTGGACATTTGTGGATTTTGGTATGAAGCTGAATATGAAATGTGTTCAAGGTGGCACCAGCTTGGGGCGTTTTACCCATTTGCCAGAAATCATAATGGTAGATGGAAAAAACACATATTTAGGGTATGTTTCATAGCGATTCTTATTTAAGTATAAATGTGTGTTGGGTGAGTGGGGGGGGGGCGAATAGGTGCGTTAGGTATACGTATATTGAGTGTGTTTGTTTGTTTTTAGGTTGTTTTTGCTTGTCGTAATTATGATTATGTTAAGCAGTAAAGTTGCAATGGTGTTTATGTATTGTTCCCTTTTCCCTTGTGTTTTAATGTGTGGACTTTTTTGGTTGTTCGACAGCAGCTTTTAATTCGTTAGTACATTTACTAATGTTACTCTGAGATAGAAATTTTCTACTTAGGAATGATAATATGTTACTATTTATATAATTGTTAATATCTATGATAGGAACTCGTCTGTACCCCACCCACAGTCAGTTCAGTTGAGATCGGGTACATTTGCCATTTCCAAGCAGTCCAAGCATATCCGTAGTCAGTTACACCCGTTCGCAACTAGTTTCACCACGTTTCAAATACGTCCGCAACTGGTTCTCATTAGTTCTAACAAGATTGTAACCTGGTCACCCCGTTAAGAGACAGTTCAACCCGTTCTCACATCGTTGTTAGTGTGTTTGAACGCGCTCCCATTGCGTGTTTATTCCCGTCCAAGCTCGCGGTCTATAAAAAAGCAACGCGTTCTTGTCATTCCCATGATCCTATTCCGTTTCGTTTTTTATAGTTCAAAATTGTGTTTTAATTGTCTTTACTACACTAGAATCTGGAAGAGTTGTTATATAACCCGCATTCTGGATCATGTGAGGAATTAGCCAATGAAATGGTCTGTTACGCCGAGATTTTGACGTGAGGTGGATGGAACTGTGGATAACCGACTAGTAACGTCAACGGTTTATCACATGTCTGACGTCATAGTTTCAAAAGTCGCTCATATGACCCCTGAAGCGACCTTCCACTACAACTATCTGATCTTCATGTAGTGTAGTCCATCGAAAGTATAAAAAACGAAACGAAATTCTAATCAGATTGTTCCTTAATATGCAAGAACTTTTTAAAAACAAGTGTAAATATTTTAATTAATTAGCCTGTCCATAATATCGTACTTAATCTATTGAACATTAAATTTTTAATAAACAACAACATTACCATTCCTCATTCCTGTTCCATACTCTAAGCTGTGCAAATCAAACATTCAAATATAGTACTACAGTTGCCTCTTGTTTTTCACCATGCCTCCAAAGACAAGTGCCAGAAGGACTTCCCGTGGGAAAACACTCACTAGTACTGCCAGAAAATCCCCCAGCTCCAGCTCCTCGTGGGCCTGTCCCTGGATACTGTTGATCTACACACTCTGTCTTAGTAGATAATGGAGAGTAGCAGAAGTGCCTTCAAGGATGAACAAGCAAACGGGCCTGGTCGAGCTACAAACTGACTGTTAATTGATGCTCGACCACGTCACGCTGTAACATGTCCCTAGTAGGATCAAAGAACAAGAATACCGTCCATAGTACAATTCCGTTCATAGTGCCTCCATCTCGTTTTAACAGGCGCAGATCAGTCAAGCCGTTCTTACTTACACAGATCGGAAATAGTTGATACTACGTTCATTCCATTCTCTCGTAGGCCTATGTTTGGGCCCATTTGGCAACATGACCAGCGTTTGTTTTGTAGATATGGTTAAACCCGTCGTTTTAATATACATGTGTTACTATTTCTAGCATCAAGATCCAGCATCGTGGGATCAACGTTTTGTAGATATAGTTAAACCAGTTCTTATGACTAGATACAGATTGTTACCATATTTATATACTCTTATGTATAAAGCTCATGAAGAAGGACACATGGTCATGAAAGCTCTGCTGTTTGAGTAAGTCGAATTGTTTAAATACTAATTAATTGAGTCATTGACAGTGTTGGCAAGATGCTAGAAATAACTCTTTTTTATATATGTATAAACAATATTTTATTTAGGATTGGGAAACAGACAAAGCCTATATAATCCATCTCCCCAAAATTTTAACATGTAAAATAATAAGACAAAGGAAATATGTACACTATTTACAATATAACACATAAATATAACTATATTTAAAGCGATAATTTCATATTTTCTAAGAAAGTCAAAACATAATTATTTCTATGTATTTTGCTCAATAGGTTGACAACTCACTCTTACACGATCATAGGCATTATTCCACACACTTAAAAATAATTGACACAGGAAACAATAGCACAATTACCTCCCTTATTTTTCCATTTCCCCCATGGTATAGTTATCTTCAAACGTTTGAAATTGATTTGAAAATGATTTATTTGCCAATTTCTCAACAGGCAATAGTAAATTTTTGGATTAATAGGATTAATCTTTAATAAGGTAGGAATGTTTATACATACCATCTATTTTAGGGCTGTATTTTAATACATTTTAAAAATTTAACTTAAAAATATGAAATTGCAGCTTCAATAAATCAGTCAATTGAACATGCTCATAATAATGAAATAAAAATCGTTTTGTAATTTCTATGAAATTATGAACTATTGAAAATAGTTGGTAGCATTGGTAAGTTCGGAAGATCCAGAAAGTAGTAGTTATGTTTCTCTGCCGTGGTGGAAGAGTCTCAATTGGTATCCGTAGTTCATCAAAATACAAGGGGCAAACTAGTAAGTAATAATAAATGTCTTCAATTGATGCCCACAATTACAACAAGGATTTTGTGGAATATGTCTGAGAAATTTCTGACCGTTTAAATTGCTCATATCTAGACGGAGTTTGGAATGAATTATTTGATGTTTTCTAGAGTCATAATCAAAATAGTTTGGAGGTAAAATATCAGTTTTAGAGAGATATGTTTTGAAACAACTTAGGGAGGGTAAATGTTTGACCGTATCGGGTAAAGAATTCCAGAGTCTGACTACAGACGGAAAGAACGAGATACAGAAGAGAGAAGTGTTTGCCAAAGTATCCAGCAGTTTTTTTACATTGCCGAATTAAGAAAATATAGTCATTCCGTGTTTTACGAAAGTCTGCCCAGTGGATTGCCAAATCAGACTTTTTGGCTTTCTTATGAAGTTTATTTTTGAATCTGCCAAGTTTCCAAATTTCACTGTTCATCCATGACTTGTCTCTAAGTCTAATTGTAACTACTTTATTTGGAATAGAGTCAGATTCGTTATATCTAGTAGGAAAAGTAATTAATTGATTCAAATTATAAAATTTATGTGAATTTGATACATGATTCATCCACATCATTATCAGCAAAAAATGATTGCTAATCAGTTTTAACAATATCTCTAATAAGGCCAAATAAATCTATGTTGTCCCAGATAACTCTTTTAAAGTAGTGAATTTTGGGGCTGTTGAGTGAAAGTTGACAGTACATAGGGCAATGGTCACTACAATAATTAGACAAAATATCAGAATTTTTGACTTACGTGGGTGAATTTGTTAGAATCAGGTCTAAAAGTGGATTACAGTCAGACTCGTTATATCTAGTAGGAAAAGTAATTAATTGATGGATTCAAATTATAAAACTTTTGGCTTCATGAATAAGGGAATTAGTTTGGCTCAATATATCAACATTAAAAACTCCTAAGATGAAGCATTTCCAAACATTATCAAATAGGGCAAGGTTAAAAGATTTTAAAAATAGTTTATTTACAGATATTTTTGAGTTGGGAGGTCTATAGTAATTACCAAAAAAAATGTTCGTTTGATGTTGCCATCTCGAGTCATATACACTCTGTACCATCAACTTCTAAATCACAGCGCCTTTTAAACGACAGAAAATTCCTGACATACACGGTAACTCCGCCACCACTATAAGTTGTGCGATCTTTCCTGACAGGTGCATGACACGATGGAATGGAAACTGAGCCAGGTTTCAGATATTGAGAGAATGTCATAATCATCTATTTCTACTGAGATGAGATCAACCTTGTGTCGCAAACTCCTTGCGTTCAGATGAACGAAAGATAACAAGTTTTAACTTTTGTAGGACCAGGGTTTGACTCAATGTCACACGAAAGAGCAAGAAGCAACGAAATGAGTTTGGGAGATCGTAAGTTTCAAAGAGGTAGTCGATAAATATGAGACAAAAGGACAGTTAGATGGAGGACGGCAGATTGACGGACGATACAAGGGTGAAAGGTATGACGAACGGAATAACAAGCCTTGGCATTGACAATCGCTGTTGTGTAACTTACCAATGAATGCAAGTGCAATTAATTGTGTAGAATACATAGTATGGCAATGACATATATAGTAATACAAAACATATTTACAAACTATTTCACGTACCGTACACATTTTACCTTTGATTCTTGGTCCAGTACGCCATTTCAGGAGTGAGTAAACGATTTAGATTATGTGTAAAACGGTATAATAATTAGGTTACAAAGTCATTATTATTGCCTATGTTGATGTAGAAAGAAAAAAGTATATGTAAATTTATAAATGATCAAATAATATAACATCATATTTATATATTGAAGTAAGATCTTATGTTGATATATGCGAAATTTCGGTATCTTATGACATCAATAAATAAAACATTATCTATATTGATGTAGAACCTATGTTGATTTAGAGATCAGTTGATGAAATGTATTTCTATATTTAAAAAAGAGTCTGTGTGGAAATAGACTACAGGTAATTATTTTATGAGTGAGTGTTGTCGATTAAGATTGTGTATACCCTATTGGACTTCGGCTAACTGAATAGCATATACATCTTACACAATGCAAGTCGAATCCATGCAGAAGATATACCCTGGGCATATCTTAGACGTTCATTGAAATTAAGTCCGGTAAGATTTAAAAAATGGTATATAAAATGAAAGAAAATGGAAAACGAATTGAGATTATTTAAATAATGTCACTGGGTACACTGCAGGCATTCTTAGAGAACCAATCCCAAATATTAGCATAATGTGTAGGCACTAGTGGGTTATGAAGACGTTTACAGAGTTCACAAAATTTTTCTGGTATATTAAGTTGGGATTTATAATCTACTTTATTTGATAAATATTCTAAATAAGCCGTGTCATTTTTATCTAAATACTGGATGTAGTCAGCTAAATCTTTTGTTGTTTCGAAATCACGGGTATCGATATATGATTGTTTCGGATAAAACTGAGAATAATTTCCACTTCCTCGTACGATGACGACCCAATTTAGATTTTGCCTCTCGAAAAACTTTTCTGTTATATAATCCTTGCATAAAGAATTTTCAAAGGCGAGATAAAATTTATATTTTACACTTATAGGTTTAAACCAGTCATATCCTTGACCACCTGAAAGCGTTCCACATCTTCCGTAAATATCGATCGGCTGTTCAAGATGTCTTTGAAGAAACTGGATGTATTTCAGTCTGTTACTTGGCGCATAATAACAATTACTCACAACAGCTGCGATAAGTGTGGATTTTTGGGAAAGAATCCCTTTTAAATTTGGTAGATCTTGTATCGGCGTCGGAAGCACTTTATGGATGAGAGGAATGGAGGAATCTAAGCGATATGTCATCGTCCAATTTATCTGTGATTGTCATGCAGGATTTGACCAGACATTGGTCATCACGTAATGAGGTGGTTCTAAACTTAAAAGAACCCAAAGTTGACCTAAAGGTCGATAAAACGGGGATTCGAGTTGGTAGTCAACCATATGAATAACCACAACATCGGCTTCTTCCTTTCGGGTGGTAAAAGCACAAGATTTGATTGAACAGAACTTGAAGCTCATATCCTCTATCCACGGCCAATGGGGTTTATTTTCCCAAGCAATTAACTTTGAGGCGTTTGGCAGCAAACGTCTCTCCAGTAATACCGTAGAACTCCAGTTGGACTTCCTGCTAAATTCTGCTCGACGATTTATAACATACTTATATACACCACAGCTGAAGAATAGTAGTACCAGTAATGATATTTGGATACGTCTCATCTGAAGCAGAAGGGTGTTAAGTATGGAAGACCAAACAGCTCTTTATTCAGTGTTCTTAGTTCTAAATTCAGAGTCCTTAATTCTTACTTCTTCATTTGTGGTCGTATTTCGACATTTGTACACTAAAATTAAAATTTGTATCTTAAAATCAATTTT
The DNA here is from genome assembly GCA_963678685.1 of Patella ulyssiponensis. NCBI lineage: Eukaryota > Metazoa > Mollusca > Gastropoda > Patellidae > Patella > Patella ulyssiponensis. The sequence continues at coordinate 78,679,303 of OY783227.1, read as the reverse complement.
GTTTCACAAATCGGACATTTGTCGTATCAGATTTGTAAAATGTATTTTAAAGATAAATTATGGGAGATAAGATAAAGACTTGGCAGTTCTCACTATAATAGTTAAAAACTATATAGTGTAAATGTAATTTGCTGAAAATTGCAGTCAAATTGATCCACTATAGGCCGAGAACGGAGTGCGTGAAACTTCTGAATAGCCTCGGTCATCATTACTAAAATCATTAATAAAAACAGAGTAGTCTCGATTATCCAATGTTGTGATTTAATTACAATGGCCGTTCAGCGGCATATTTGAATCTAATCCAGCTTACATCGAAGGCTAGCCTTGACACCGAGAGTTTATTATGGTCTGGATAAGTTAATTAATGTCTAATTAATAATTTAGATAACATTTCAGGTCAAAAGAAAGACACGTAAGGCAGATATTGCCATTGCATAATGCAAGTTTAATATAAGATATTTATTTTTTTAGAAAATTAATCAATATTTACATTTCATCAGAAAAAAACAACGAAAAACAAATATCGAACAACAAATTTCAAAATACAAATCTCCAAATACAAATCTTGCAAAACATTTCTCCAAAAACATTTCTTCAAAAACATTTCTCCAAAAACATTTCTCGAAATTCATTGAACCGGAACATTAGAAATCAACCTGGCATACAATAAGTCACAATATAATAATGGGAATCGAGTATAAGCACATGTACAATAAGAATAATCGCTCGGTGACCGCGACGTTAGTGAAACGATCCCTTGGCAGTTGGAATTCGATATAAGAGTAGGCCGTGGCACGGCTGCCGGAGCAAAATTTCCCTCATAGCACACTGTATGGCGTATGTCCGTCTTCATTAGCCCAGTTTAGGTGCAGAACAGTAGGATGTTAAACCCCATTTCATTTTATTTCTCTAGTGAAAACACGTGCGCAGAACAGCTAATCGGACCAGGCCTTCGATAACGAAAGTAGTCCATTTTCGGAAATTAGACGAATTATTGAAATAAAATTGAAACCATATGTTAGTCCCGAAATGACCTGGTTGTGTTGAGTGGACGTTAAACCCCATCTCTCTCTCTCTCTCTCTCTCTCTCTCTCTCTCTCTCTCTCTCTCTCTATAGTAATTAGGATATTGTATGCTAGCGACACATTTTTATACGCCCACATTTTCATGTGGACGTATATTGTCGTCGCCCCTGTCCGCCTGGGCGTCCGTCCGTCCACAATTTGTTTGTGGACTCTCTACGGGTCACAATTCTAATCCGATTTTGAACAAACTTGAAATATAGGTTTATCCCCATAAGTTCGAATTTCGTGAAAATTATATCACCGTAACATGGTAATGAAGGTTGAGTTCGAATTTCGTGAAAATCGGACCAAAATTGACGGATAAAATAGCCGCCGTTTGTACGCAAATAGTGCGAAAATATGTTATATCAAGGTTGTGGATTCTCTACAAGTCACAATTCTTATCCGATTTTGACAAAACTTGAAATATAAGTTTATCCCCATAAGATCTCGACTGCTTTCGATATTGGAATGTATCGGATCGAAACTTCATGGATAATTGCTCCTGATTGTACGAAAAATCATGTTTTTAGCTTGTGGACCCTATAGAGGTCACAATTTTGAACCGATTTTAATGAAACTTGACATGTATGTTAATAACCCAAAGATCTTGGTTCCTTTCGATATTTTTGCCCATCGGATTGGAACTTGCATTATGGCCCTTGATTGTCCGAAAAATCACCCTTTTTAGCTTGTGGTCCCTCTGGACGTCTAAAATTATTATCCGATTTAAAAAAAACGTTTGATTATATCACCGTTACATGGTAATGAAGGTTGAGTTCGAATTTCGTGAAAATCGGAACAAAATTGACATACAAAATGGCCGCCGTTTGTACGCGAATAGTGTGAAAATATGTTATATCAAGGTTGTGGACTCTCTGCAGGTCACAATTCTTATCCGATTTTGACAAAACTTTAAATATAGCTTTATCCCCATAAGATCTCGGCTGCTTTCGATATTGGAATGTATCGGATCAAAACTTCATGGATTATGGCCCCTGATTGTACGAAAAATCATGTTTTTAGCTTGTGGACACTATAGAGGTCACAATTTTGAACCGATTTTGATGAAACTTGACACTTATATTGATAATCCAAAGATCTTGGTTCCTCTGTATATTTGCGCCCATCGGATCGTTACTTCCTGAATTATGGCCCCTGATTGTCAGAAAAATCGATTTAAAAAACGTTCGATTATATCACCGTTACATGGTAATTTAGCATGGGGCAGAACTTAATAAAAACCAAACAAATTTTAATGATTTTCTGATAATAACTTAATATGCGACAACTCTTGTTGACTGCTCGGACGATTTAGCTGCTGTGCGGGCGTATGTTTCGTTGCCTGTCAACCTATTTTTTGTTCAAACTAAAGAAGCTGTGTTGTCATGGAAGTCCTAGTAACTATTTAATAGTGTCGAAAAGCGATAGGAACACACTTTCTGGTAATGCATGACATGACGACTGGATGTTAAAAGAGCCTTACTATAACTTAAATTATACCCGCATATCACTTAAAAGACTTTAGTACCATCCAACTGTAAAATATTTTACATGTAGCAAGATGCTTGAATTTCATATTAAGATCCTAATAAGAAGTGCGTACCCAACTTTGGTCGTATTTCAAGGTATGCAAACATGATTGTGTCATCAAATAATAATACAGCATAAGACGCATCGTGCTATCTGGCCGATTATGCCAGGTTGATTTCAAGTCAATGCCAATGAATAAATAAGGTCAGTGAATTGAACCTTTGATTAACTAAACCGATAATATTTGCGGTTATTCGAAATTTTTATCGATACATTGTGGCCGCGAATACTTAATTAGTCTTAATAGTATACAATTATTTTGTTTCAAAAATGCTGGATATCACATGCATTAATAAAAAAAAAATTGTAAGAGTATGTGAATCTAACAAGATCAAATCATACCTAAAACAAGCCCCTGTCAAACCGGTGTGGCGTCCTTAATGCGCTGCTATGACCGTACTGCGACAAGAAATGCACAAGGTCGCCGCCAAACGTGAACACTACGCGAGAAAATGTTCCAAAAGAAATGCCGCCTTCTTTTAGCTTTCCAGGTCAGATCGCAGAACCTTGGCGTTTGTTTTCAACATGCTCAAAACAAACGCCGTGATTCCACGATCAATGGCGACCTTGGAGAGCACAGAACGATATCTGGCGTTTTCATAAAGCTCTAAGACCATTTTCCGTCGCCATAGCAGCGCAGTGAGGACGCCACTGCCGTTTGGCGGGGGTATTATTTACCTTTCCTATGAGAGTTGTGTTCCGTGTTTCATTACTGCGATTAACGTTAGATCAACCTACTAAATAATATTATACAGGCGTTATACAGTTAAACTGTTATTGGGGCATTGTTTGCCTTTAAATAAGTATCGGACAGCTGTCACCATTCTGATCAATCGCACAATAATAGAATATAATTCATAAAATCGATGATAAACCATATGGCATGTTTTATTATTACTACAAGCGGTTGATACGGCGTAACAAGGGTATAGCCATGAGCCGGAAGTATAACTCCGAAACCGGAAGTGGGAGTTCGTCGCCACCAAGTCTGAGCCACCCTTATACACGAAATTTCAGCCTCGGGACAGCCTTAGTGTAGCCGCCAACAAAAGAAATAGTATTAAATACAGAAAATACTGGTCCAATACCTTGTCCTGTTCTTCCCTTGGACCTGTGTGTTATCCAGTTGCTGGCATGGTTTTTTTATGCTTCTGTAGTACTGGCCGGTGTTCTCTCTCAATGGTAGAAACGTCTATATAAACTCATAATTAAAATGACATTTCAGATTCCCAACAGATAGAAACACGTGGTCTATAGATCGACAGTTTTTATTAGGACCAGCTCTTCTTATATCACCAGCTCTAGAACCGAATCAAACAATTGTAGAAGCTTATTTTCCTAAAGCTAGATGGTATGAATATAATCAGGTATATCCAGTAGCTTATTTAACTCTAGCTAGTTAGTTTGATATATAATCATATATAAACAGTAGTTCATTTAACGCAAGCTAGACGGTATGAATATAAGCAATGTGATCACAATAGTCTAAAAGGTCCAGTATAATGTATCTATCCTTTATTCTCTAAATATCTACTATACACCATACCATAAGCTGGTAGCATTACCAACAACTATACTACCAGTTTCTTCAGTTCGTCACAACAGGAAGTTCATACCATACCACTGTAGAATCAACTCGTAACAACACTCATTTTTCCCACGTGTAATCGGTCATTGGAATCGTTTACCGGACCAAGTCCTCCAGCTGGACTCATTTGACAGCTTTAAGGAAGCGTTACAGTCGACTGTGGGCGTATAACCTCAGTCATCAAATGTATAGTGTACATACAAGTTGATCTTTTAACTCCCACGCTTAGGGGAAATCCGACCCTGTGCATGTACAGTCCACCCAGCACCTTCACGCCATGTCCAACAGAGGAATTTGTGAAGTATCTCATTGAAGTTGAAGTTGAAGGACAGACACTATAATCACAGGGAATGTTCTTATACAACATCAATATTCTCTAATTCTCTAACATATGGTTGACTTATGACTGATTGATTGCTGATTGATTCATTGATGATTGATTTACGAATTTGTTTGCTGTCCACGTGTCTTAAAGGGCAACAAAAGTTCTGGTCAGCACAGTTTTTCTCCATCACGAGTAATTTACCCCTGATTCAGGACCGTTCAATTCGCGGATTCGGACTCCGCATTAATTAATAAGGAAAAACGAACTAAATTAAGTTGCACATACTTTGGCACAAGATAAAATACAACAATACTACTTGATTCAATCAATATAAAAATATTTTTTGGCCTCAACAATCAGGTATAAACAGCAGTTTATTTAACTCTAGCTAGATGGCATGAATATAATCATATATAAACAGTAGTTTATTTAACTCAAGCCATAAAAAGGTATAAACAGTAGTTTATTTAACTCTGGCTAGGGTGGTATAAACGACTGTTTTAACTCAAATATGGTGATATATAAAAAATCAATTGTAAAGTTTAGTTAACATATCGTCGTCCCCGTCCGTCCGTCAACACTAGCTTGTACTATCTCAGTGTTTAATATATTTTCTGGAATAATAAGTATTGGCGTGTCGATTTCTAGGGTATAAACAGTAGTACAGACTAATTTAACTCAAATATGGTGATAAAAATAAAATCAATTGTAAAGTTTAGTTAACATATTATCGTCGCCCCCGTCCGTCCGTCCGTCCACACTAGCTTGTACCCCTCAATGTTTAATATATTTTCTGGAATAATAACTATTGGCGTGTCGATTTCTAGGGTATAAACAGTCGTACAGACAAATTTAACTCAAATAAAGTGATTTATATAAAATCAATTGTAAAGCTTAGTTAACATATTGTCGTTCCCGTCCGTCCGTCCATACTAGCTTGTACTATCTCAGTGTTTAATATATTTTCTGGAATAATAAGTATTGGCGTGACGATTTCTAGGGTTTTCGTTACATTTTGAATCTAGAAATGTGTTATATAGTATATGTTATAAGTTCTTGTATGTATATTACCTTTGACAGGGAAATGAAATAATACCAAGTGGTACAACTCATAATTTATATACACCGTTGAATAAATTTAATTTACATATACGTGGTGGTCACGTGATAGCAGTACAGAGGCCATCAACAACCACTTATGAAAGGTTTGAGGAAGAATTTTGTCATATAACAGTAGCTTTTAAAAAATAAAAAAAAAGCAACGCACAAATATGCGTGGTTTCCGATTTCCCTGTATATGATTTGTTTTTCTGAATCGTATGGAATAATCATTGGAACTAAATCTAGTTAGAGGTGCTAGAGATCGACCAGTAACTTGACACGAGGTAACCTACTGTCGGGGTTTTCCATTCTGAGTGTAATTTAGTAAGAAATGTCAGCTTTAAGATAAAATTGCAAACTGACTCACCTTTAGATCTAAGGCAGCAATTCACATTGTATATAGACAGTAGACTTAATTGCACTTACAGGGGGTTGGATGGCTGAATGGTTAGCACGTACGCGCTGTATCATTAAGGCTCTCATTGAGTCAGGTGACGTGGTTTCGCTTGTCTAACCTAGTGGGTTTTCTCCTGGTCCTCCGGTTTCCTCCCGCTGCGAAAGACCCCTACGCGCAAGCGAATTAGTGAAATAAAATTAAACCATATGTTAGTCCCGAAATGACCTAGCTTGGGTCGAGGAGACGTTAAACTCTCTCTCTCTTCCTCCCTCTCTCTCTCCCTCTCTCTCTCTCTCTATTTGCACTTACCATTTTGTAATAATACAATGTTATAATCACAAACCGTTTGTAGACAAGCGGTTATTAATTAGTTTGGATAATTCTTGGTGACCTGAGTTGTTCTAGTGGCCCGCTACGTGACATCAAGTCGTTTTATTTTTAATATTTTTATCTTGCAGTCGTAAAAATCCAATGGGTCTTATAGTAGCACTCGATAAAGATCAGCTTTCTAATGGTAAATTATTCTTGGACGATGGTCAAAGTTTGGGTAAGTATAGATTGGGGCGAACTATTAACCAGGAACCAATCATGACGTCATCGCAATCATCTTTGCATTGTGCCTTCACATCGCAAATCCATAAATCGATACGCAATTGTGCCCTTGCCTTTCAACCACGCAATAAGTGTAGTTTGTTGGTCGAGTGCGAGACATTAAAGGACAATATTGGTGTCAGTCATTATCATATATGTGATAAAACTGATTAAACACACTCCAAATATAATTTTAACACATTGCTACGATAGAGGAGTAATAAAGGATTCATGAATCGGAAGTGACAAACGCCAAAGGAAAACACCAGTAATCCCTCCATGTAACTGACTGAAGTGACGAATGATAACAGATACATGGTCGAATTTCTGCACACTAATAATTCCTTCGAAGACAAAAAGTTGTTACATGGGACCGCAAGAGGATATCTGACGGTTCAATAAAGTAATTAAGTGTCATAAGATAAGAGAACACGAGAAAAATAGAAATAGTCCGTACAATCCGTTGTTTTTATTCCTTCTATAGGGGAGACCGGGGCACATTGAACCATTTTGTTCACATACATGTTTGTCCTCATTTCATATCAAATGTTTTTATTTTAAGATCTCGTTACTTTATTGTATTGTTTGAAGACATATCATAGTTGCTATCGTGTATCAGATTCAATTAAATTAATCTTTAACTTATATTTTTAAAAACAAAACACACATTTTAATCCACTTTACCGTAATGGTTCAGTGTACCCCTCTTTACAAAATAGTCGGGGCAAGTTTAACCAAATAATGGGGCACATTGAACAGTGGTAAACATTTCATGTTAACATAGATCTGGACAATTCTAGTCACTTATTTCGTAGTGATCTAATGAATCTGCAAACAATCAGTGTATAATTAAAAACAAATATCCACATATTTGACATCCATGCAACAACGATCGAAACAAGCAGGAGTGTGGATTTCCTATGCTCCTACATATCGCCGTAAAATCCATATAAGTTGGCAGATTGGTGGGATCAAATTCAACTTTTGTAGTGAATTAAACAAAACTTTGTCCAATATTCTGTGTAAATTCGGACGGCCTGATTTGCTGACTAGCGACTCTAGTCCGGTAGACCCATGGAGAAATGTGACTGAGAAATTGTCTCACTTATGTATATAGCCTTGGGGTTGTCTAGTATTATTTATTTATATATCCATGGCGGTTCAATGTACCCCGGTCTCCCCATCTTCAATAGAAGGCTTGATCTCGCCTTGACTACATACATCTTATCAAGCCATTCACGTAATACCCTGTATATTTCGCCACTAAGTTCGATTGTCACAAGCCCAGCTTGGGAACCTATCAGATTCATCGGTCGTCGTGAATACCAAGTCTCGTGCTTTATAGCTAAAATGCCTACATGTGACAATCGAGTTGCAAAGTTCAAAGATCGATCAACGTCACGGTTGCTGTTTTCCCCACGAGCTTCTCAAATTAAAAAACCCTGTTTGTTTACAGTGTGTTTGGTGCCACGAACTCTGATTGGACAATGCTAATTAGTCACTTGTAAAAACAACTAGCGCAAAGTTCGGGGAATTGCTGACTATTCAAGCTACGGAGAGATGTTGTATAACTCGCGAACGTTGCTTAAGGAACATGCGGTCTCCCCTACCTTATAAAACATGGTAATGCACGAACTTTTAATCTGTTTTTCTTTCGTGTTCTCTTATCTATTGGCAGTCAATTCTTTTTATGAATTGTCAGATATCCTCTCACAGTGTAACACAACAACTTTTGATCTTCGAAGGAATTATTAGTGAGCAGAAATTCGCCCATGTATCTGTTATCACTAGTCACTTCAGTCAGTTATATAGAGGAACAACTCGTGTTTTCCTTTGGCGTTCGTCACTTCCGATTCATGAAACCCTTATTACTCCTCTATCGTAGCAATGATCTCTGTGTTAAAATTATATTTGGAATGTGTTTAATCAGTTCTATCACATATGTGATAATGACTGACACCAATATTGTCCTTTAAGTAATATATTGATATTGCATGAGTGCGTTTAGCTCGAGTGCTATATCTGTGCATTACGCAATGTCTTGCATTATTAAACAACTTATAATACAGACAATATCCAGCAAGTGCATTTCAATGATACCCTCCAAGCTGTTGTTGATATTTATTGATTATGATATACCCTTCTCTTTAATGTGGTATTTATGGCTTCCAACACGGGTTTGTTATTGATTGTTAAATTTTAAACATGGCCTATTTCAATTGAGAGATTTCTAACAGATAACAAATCCACTTACGTAAATAACGCGTGTCACTGATCTGAATCACTTGCATTCGGCAGCCATCGTCAGTTTAGGTAATTTCGTAATAAATAAATGAATAAAAATGTTGGTGGTGCCTGAGCTTCAACCGGGTTATAATGCGCCTGAAACTAATAGAAGAATTGCTCCTAAAACATGCATCAAAACATGGATATTTTACAGATATTCCTGTATCTACATTTACATACATGACATAATTTCTTTCTTTTTAAATGAAAAAAAAAACAATATAGATACGAGCAAGAATAACAAATCAACGATTGTTCACTTTAAAATGGTGAAGGTAGGCTTGTTTTTGTTTATTAAAATTTATTTTGTTTATAAAATTTATTTTGTTTAAAAAAATTATTTTGTTTTTAAAATTTATTTTGTTTATAAAATCTATTTTGTGTATAAAATCTATTTTGTGTATAAAATCTTTTATTTTTTTTATAAAATCCTATTTTTTTTTTAATAAAATTTTATTTTTATTTTATAAAATTCTAAAACAAATTTAATTTTAATTCTTTTTTTTTAATTCTATTTTTCTTTTATAAAATTCTATTTTATCGTCCTTTTTGAATGGGGGTATAACCATGTCCATATGACGTTTTCGGTTGTCGATTTAGTAAGCTTTTGTGACGCCATATCCAACCGCGTGGGTTCTCTCCCTTTGTTATATTATACAGATGAATTGTTATATTGTACAGGTGAATTGTTATATTATACAGGTGAATTGTTATATTATACAAGTGAATTGTTATATTATACAGGTGAATTGTTATATTATACAAGTGAATTGTTATATTATACAGGTGAATTGTTATATTATAGGCAGGTGAATTGTTGATTCAGTCAGGTATAAACAACTTTAAGGGAGCTGAAGATTTATATATAAAAACTGTAGAAATTTACGGTTTATATAAAATACCTTCTGATGTAGAAATCAACCATGTACCTGTAGACGATAGTAACATCAGACAATCTGGACAGGTAGGTTTATAAATTCCCATAACTCTCACTGTATCCGATGATATTTCTTGCTTACAGTACCAACCAAGGCATAAATGAAATACGGAGTGGACAGTGGGGGAAATTTGTACCCGGGCTGCATTTGAATTCGAACGTTCAAAGGTCCCTTTACTTGCGATCCAAGGTGTATGTCCAATTCAAACGACTGACAAGAGGAAATCACGCTGGAAACTCCTGAGGAACTGTCTTGGCCAACTTCAAGATCCAAAACCAGACCTCCAGGTTAAAGAGCCAGTGCCTTACTCACTCAGGGAGAGAGTGTGTGAATCAGTGAGAGAGAGAGAGAGAGAGAGAGAGAGAGAGAGAGAGAGAGAGGTGGGTTTAACGTCCACTCGACACAGACTATGCCATTTCGGGACTACCATATGGTTCAATTTTATTTCAATATTTGTGAATATTGTTCACAATAAGAAGCAAAATAAATAAGATATATTAACAGGATCATTTTGTTATACGAAAAACTAAGTGACGCCTTTTCTATGGCGCTCGGTATATACTATCCTGATTATATGTTTTTCGGCATAAATTTAAAAAAAAAAACCCATTGATTCTGGATTATTCTGAATATTAAATCTTTTTATTTATTCTAGATTATCCATCCAGATTGTGAAGGGGGGGGGGCATAAATTTAACATACAAAACATTGATTGTATGGATGAAATCGTTTTTATTTTTTCTAGATTATCCAGATTCTGAATCTCAGTATAAAATTAACAGAGAAAGCTTTGATTACATGGATGATATACTGAGATATCACTGTAAGAAAAATATATATACAATTGTATATACAATTAAAACATTTAATACAATCGTGTCTCTTTTCAACATGTATCTCGGATAGGCAAACAAAAGATGCTGTGAAAAGCAACAGTGTTCATATTCGGGTTGATGCTCTCATTTTGATATGAAAATATCACTTAATAGTTTTACCAATGCGACAAAAAAACAATTGGATCTATACGAGTTGGACCAATCTTAATGTGATGAAGTTTTTTTGTTTGCAAGACACCAGCGAAGAGAGAGAGAGGGGGGTAGGAGAGAGAGAGAGAGAGAGAGAGAGAGGGAGAGATGGGGTTTCACGTCCACTCGGGATTTTCCGGCGTGATTTCCACTTGTCAGTGATGCAGAAGGTGGGCCTGACAAAGACAGTTGCCCAGTCGCTCGGATGGGACGAAAAACCGAGGTCCCGTGTACACATTGGAGTGCATGTAAAAGATCCCTGGGCAGTTGGAATTCGATATAAGAGTAGGCCGTAGCGCCCCGGGCAAAATGTCCCTCATAGCACACTGTATGGCGTATGCTCGTCTTCCATTAGCCCAGGTTAGGTGCAGAAGAGTAGGACGTTAAACCCCATTTCATTTTGGCCATCCACACCTCCGTCCGATTTATAAACATTGTATGTAAATATCAATTCTGATTTAAGTAGCTAAAAATTTTAAGTATACCTTCGGATACGTTGATGACATAACAGATCAATGACATTGGGGATATTCCATTGAACGTTTCGGATTTCCATTTCCTAAATCCCACAAATAGTGACAATCAAGTGGAAAGGGGAATTTCAGGCTACCGTGATAACGTCGAATGCATAAGAAAATGAGGGTACTCGAATTCCGCACAACTCGATTGCAATTCTGTCAATTCAAAACATTTCATACGCACAATCTTGTATCCCTAACATCTGTGTGACAGGGAGTAGGGTCGCCTGCCCAACCTCGTAGGTTTACCCTGGGTCCTTCGGTTTCCTCCCACAGCTAAAGACCCCTACTCGCAAGCGAATTATTGAAATAAAATTAATTCATCTTAGTCCCGAAATGACCTAGTTTGTGTCGAGTGGGCGTTAAACACCATTTCTCTCTCTGTCCAGCATCTGTTCAGCTGCAGCAGAGGGCCGAAGGGCGATAACTCTACAATGCATACTAAACATAACCCCCATTGAACATAAATTCTATTATTGAAGCTAATAATTTCTTTTAAAAACTTGTAATTACTTCGTCGATCGATGTTTTTCTATTTTGGGAAGGGATGAATGGAGGTTTAGGAATATAAACCTGAAACAGATATAGTCACGTATCCTGCGGATTTTAAACAAAAGAATTGATGTCAAGTCTCACGTTGTTTTAAAATGGGGGCTTTTAGCTAGTTACAATCCTTTGAAGTATTTTGAACATATTGGGCAAACTTGGACTATTTTTATGTTCTAAGAAGTAGCAGAAACGGCTTGTTTTATTTTTTTTCCTTGAACACCAACTGACACTGCAAAATGTATTTTCAAAATTCAACAAGCCAATGATTTAAAGCGGGAATTTCATATTTTCTAAGTAAGTCAAAACATAATTATTTCTATGTCTTTTGCTCAAAAGGTTGTCAACTTACTATTATACGATCATGGGCATTATTTTAGAGGTATAAATATCTGTGACACAGGAAATAATAACACAATTACCTCCCTTGTTTTCCAGTCAACCCTATGGAATGGCTATCTTCAAACGTTTAAATTTGAAGATGAAAATTATATTTTTGCCAATTTCTCAACTGGCAATAGTGAATCATAGGATTAATAGGATTATTCTTTAACAAGGTAGTACTGTTTATAGATACAATCTATTTTAGAGCTTTATTTTAATACATTTTAAAAATATAACTTAAAAATATGAAATTGTAACAGTGATCCAGTCAATTAGAGGTATACAAAATTAATTGATGTCGTGCAACCTCCCCAATTTAAAATAAATAGTCCATGTAAGAATCCTCGTTTACAATTCATTGATTCCTTTTTCTATGAAAAAAAACAATAGACGCCCTGCTGAAGTACCCGACATTTTCTGTGATCAAACGGTGAACAAACGGGGAATAAATATAAACATTTTTCTGTATCAAAAATTACGGTGACTGTCGCTACTAAAATACGTCATTGGATTTGATGAAACAGAAAGTAAGGAAAGCCCACACAAATCAAAAATCTAGGGCGGTAAACCGCATTTCATTTCATTTGATTCAGATAGGACTAAAACCGAAGTCCACCCTTGTACAATTTGGCGTGCACGTAATACATCTTTTGGAAGATGGATTCCATGAAGAGGAAATGCAGCTCTCTAAACAAAATTCTTCTTCTCTAATTGCATACGTAACCACAGAAAAGAAAATTACCATGTTATGTTTGTCTCACTATAGGAGTAGGTCGTAACGCCACTGTCTGGGCAAAATTTCCCTCATAGCACACCTTGTGGGTTTTCTCCTGGTCCTCATGTTTCCTCCCACTGCTAAAACTACGCGCAAGCGAAATATTGAAATAAAATTAAACCATATGTTAGTCCCGGAATGACCTAGTTTGTGTCGAGTGGACGTTAAACCCCATTTCTCTCTCTCTCTCCCCTCTCTCTCTCTCACACTCCTTCTCTCTCACTCTCTCTATAGCCCTGACGGAGCAGAACAGTGGGACGTTCAACCACATTTCGTTTCATTTTCCTAGTTAGCGATCCAGCATCTTTATCACTGAGAAACCGCGGCTCGCCTATATAAATTCTAGCTTCGTGTATTTGAAATATTATAAATTCTCTATAATCCTTTGTCTATGAATACTTGTCGTAAGCTCGTTTATAATCGAATAGCCCTAGAACAAGAAAAGAAAAGTGTGTTTGAGGAAGTATTTATATCTAATAATTAAATATTTGTCGTTCTATGACGTTAATCGATTACCATTTTTTAACGCATTTAGTCATAAGATAAATATTGACATTATGGATATAGATGACTTCTTAAACGATCCATCATCTAAATATTTAGTCGCCATCTTAAAATATGTAGAATGTCTAAATAGAAGGTATTTAAAGCTATACGTTTTTTTCTGGCCTACGATGAAGATAAATAAAGGCTACAAATATTACGTGTTCAGTGTATACACTTTCTGTGTTCGAGTCCTAAGTAGACGATTACAATTCATGCGTCCATGTTTAATACGAAAATAAATAAACTAACTCTAGAGACAACTCTGACACGTTGGCAACAAAGCTGGGTTTGTTTTTTGTCATCTGAGAAAAGTTTACCTTGCTTTGCCACCAACATGATTCACATATATTTACTAACGAGCTCTGCGGGCGGTTTCTGTCCCTGCAAAATATGTCGCATTCGTAAGAAAAAGAGCCGGTTTTAATTGGCAACAAACTGGAGTCACACACGGTTTATAAACTTTTCGGTTGGAAATATGTACGGTATATTGGAAGTGGTATTAGGTGTTACCGGTATTGTGCACATTAATAATGGTTGTATTTTGACGAGATTTGTAGTATTGTGTTCATGCTGAAACAATAATTTATCGTGTTTTGATATGAATTTGGGAGACACGGTGGCTTACTAACCAGGTGGTCCTAGGTTCAATCCCAGTGTTGGTCCGAGAACGGTCCTCGGCCTGGCAAAAAATCGCGTCTCGTCTTTCGGAGGGGACGAAAAACCTCGGTCTTTTGTACAGATACAAAAACCTGTGAAGAGTAGTGGGCAACCCCGCTGTATCGGCAATATTTAATGTAACTAACTTAAAGCACATAAGATTTTAATATAACTTTCTGCGAATAGATTTGTCAGAAGGTTGTAATATAACTTTGTGACAATACGGTTGTAATAGAACTGTATTATAACTCTGGATATTGCTGTAGCTCCCCTTGAACATTATTGCCTGTACTTCAAAATCCACCAAGGGTCGACACTTAACGTATTGGATATCAACTCGGTACTTTCATCTCATTTAAATCCTTTACAAATGTCATTTTTTCCAGACAAATGAATTCGATATTGAAAGCTAGAGCTGTCATTAATCAACGGGATAATATTCTTAACGTCATGGATTAATCAATCTTTTTCATTACCTTGTTCAAAGAAAATATAATATTTCAACAATTAAGCTATACCGAGAGAATATTTCCAATTATGAGATATTTTCAGTGAGTGGTCTGTTCAAAATGTAGGCTTATGTATGTAAAGGGAAGGCCAGATATATTTACCAAGGAAAACTGCAGATGGCCTTGATAAATAGATATAACCGTTAAATAATGTGTTGACATAAACTCGTACACAGAGGAAATAGGGTAAAAGCTTTCTTCAATTGTTTTCATCCCAACTACACCTCTATTTACAGTCTGTAAATCTATTGTTGGAATCACAATTACTTTGATTGATGTGTACAGTCACGTGGTAGAACGTTTCTTGAAATAAAATCAAATGATATGAGGTTTCACATTACACCCGGATGAAACCAACCATGACTGCTACCCAGCAAGGACACTATGCCAAGTCGGCCCTCCTTCCTGTGGCCGGTTCAGGCTAGTTTCCTAGGAAACATTTAGTCTACGATATCACCTCTGGTGGAAGTGGACGTTAAACTCCCAGTAACGAACGAACGAACGGTTTCACATTTGTCTGCGATATCACTTCGGTGGAAGCGGACGTTAAATGGGACCCGGCGCTACTCTTATTTTGAATTACAACTGGCAGAGTTTCTTTTACGTGAACGCCAATGAGTACATTGGAGGTTTTCCGTCCATACGTCCACTTCCATCGAGAGTGATATCGCAGAGAGTCCTTTCTGCGCTGCAATGGCTACGGAAAATGGTCGCAGATCACGTCAAGATCGTCGTAAGCGTGGTGAAGCGTGGAAGAAACGCTAGATATCGTGATTTGGTATCCATAGTCGCCAATGATCGCCGAGTCACGGCGTTTATTTGAGCTTGTTCAAATAAAACGCCAAGGTTCTATTTTCTGACCTGCAAAGCTGTAAGGACATTCTCAAGTTTGTAATTTTTTGGGACATTTTCTTGCGTTGTGTTCACGTTTGACAGCGACCGTGTGCATTTTTTAGTCGCCGTACGGTCACAGCAGCGTCCAACTGTTCTGATCCCATCTGGGCCAATTTAAACGGGCATACGCCATACAATGTGCTATGAGGGAAATTGTGACCGGGCAGCGTTGCTATGGCTTGCTCTTATATCGAATTCCAATTGCCAATGGGTCTTTTAATTGCACGCCAATGTGTAATTGGGACCTTGGGGTTTCGTCCCATCCGAACGACTAGACAGCTATCCTTGTCAGGCCATCAGTCCTGCATCACCGACAAGGGGAAACCATGCCGGAAAATCGGAATGAACTTTCTCGGCCAATGCAGGTATTGAACAAATGTTGATATCCATTACTGTGTGCAATAGTTTGACATCCGCTTCCACCGAGATGATATCGCAGGTGATACATTACCATTCAAGGTCATGTTAAATATTAATACCAGTATTTTATATATGTTGTCAAAGACACTGTTACAGGGTGTGTAAATAGTTGTTAACATATACTATCTTCTAAACTAATCTATCATTAATTAATTAACTCACGAGTCATATGTTAATTAATCACCCTATATTCTCAGTTAATTACATGAAAGGCAATAAAACCTGTTATTACTTATATTCATCATAAATAAATTGGATTCTTGTTTACTGAATAACAACATAGATATATAGTAGGTCATCGATTATTTACTACGGACTTGGTAGGTTAAAGGTCATAATATTTTGAGAAAATTAGTTTCAAACAATGACATTTTGATCCACATTGGAAAATGCATATAACATGATGGGTTTTTCTCAGTATGCTGCTGGATCATGAACAAGGGCGTGTCGGATTTACCTGTTAGCTTGACAGGTTAAAGCTTAGGGCCTTAAGATCTACAGGGGCACTGTACATAGTCCGAAATATTCTCTATCATCCTTGGATTTGCTCAATTTGTGTTTAAAATAGGCACTTTCATCTTCTTTTAGTCGTGAGGTTCGATATTGGAGGGGGGCAGATCATCCTTGGAATAGCCATGAGTCTGTCTTCATCGGAATCCCTGTATTCCCCATGTAACTCGTGCTGGGTAGATGGACAGGGACGAGCAAAGTGTATGTCCGTCTGATTGGTGAAGAAAAGATATTTTCCCATGCGTTGGCTTTGGAATCTTGGGGGTCGGGGTTGATAACAGACTATGGAAAGTGACCTTGAATGAGACAGGAACAGTTCTTGGTGGTGGATTGTGATATACAAGAACGTCATCTTTACAGTGCAGACTGTGATTTGGGAATACTTTATTAGTATTATTACCCATAGTGTTCTTTTCTCGAGTGGCATTGAGCAATGTTATTCGCACAGGCGAATCCATTTGCGGGGTCCTATACTACCCCCCACCCCCACCACCACTACTTCCCCGACAGTATAAAAATTCAGTTATTGATGTTTCTATGAAAGGTGTAAGGGGGGTTGGAGGCGAATGTGCGAATGGTTTAACGCTTGCACTTTACTTACAGGCCTGCCATTGAGTCAAATACGTGACAAGGATTAGGGACGCCTGTTCAACATCGTGGGTTTTCACTTGGTCTTCCGATATATTCTTTGCTACATATCCTTACGCGCAGGCGAATTATTGAAAAACAATTGAATCATATTAGTCCTGGCCTAGTTTGGGTCGAATTGATGATAAACTCTCTCTCTCTCTCTCTCTCTCTCTCTCTCTCTCTCGCTGCGAAACGTGTACGATTAAGCATTTTGCTTGTTGGGGTGATGTAGCTGATGAAATCGAATGTTATATTCGAGTCCACAAAGTTATACGCATCAAATAATTGACACCACTTTTGTTTGAGGTGATCGAGCCCCTCAACAAATTTCCTGGGCCTGCCATTAGCTGCTATACATCTAATGTAAAGGTTGACGTCATATAAACATTGGTAATCAATAGTGTAGACTGTTAGTAGGTATATATGATTATACGTCACATCAAATATTTACCATGTTCCCAGCCTTCTCATGTTTGACATTCTAATAAATTATTTAAAAGTATATAAAACAAATAGCCTAGAAAGGCTTTCCGATACCTCAGACAAATGTATCTGTTCCGTCATAGTACAGGAATGAATGAATGAGACAATGAATGAATGGATGGGTCAATGAATGAATGAATGAATGAGTCAATGAATGAATGGATGAGTCTATGAATGAATGAATGAGTCAATGAATGAATGGATGAGTCTATGAATGAATGAATAAGTCAATGGATGAGTAAATAAATGAATGGATGATTATCTGCATGAATGGGTGAATAAATGAATGAATGATGAATGAATGACGTTTTACTTTTTTGTACCAACTGGATTATTGAAGATGGATATGTGCCTTACAGTTTTTGATGATGTATAATGGCAGCGCCTACGCGACCATTTTGAGCCAGTTAGTTTGAAAAAACGGTGCCGCAAAATCCCGAGGAACTCCTTGTCAGCGAACCAGCGTCTTACTCACTGAGCCACCGCGTGTCACTTGTTTGAGGAATGTGCGAGTTAAACATAAATACACTGGTAACAAATAAGATTGACTTGCATTTTAACACAAAACAGGGAAGTGAGTCAAAAGTATTAACCCACTGTTTAAAAAGTCAATATTAAACATCAAACTAAAAACTAAATGTTTATTTACACAACACATTAAACAAATTCAATCGAGTACGAAACTACCGACACATCTGTCGAAAATAGCTTCCTTATATCTTATACTCGAATTTGTCAGTTTACGTAGAGCTGTTTCTGAAAGGTAAAACTCGAACAACGACTGTCTATGACAGTTGATGTTCAGCCTCGTCTCATCGATCCAAAAAACAAATTTAACAGCTTTTGGAACCCATCCGTCGTCGTCCTTAAAACGGATTTTCAAACCAAATAACACAACTATGTCATCAAGGCCGGATAAAATGAATAAAATCAACACGAAGCTCGAGTTTAATCGAAATTTAAAAGATGAACATCCGCTGAATTACAAACTTAGATTTCAATTGAGCTTAAAGAATGTTTACATACTCTCCGAATCTATTCCAGTCTTCCGAACAAAACATCTGAACAATTGATTCAAGTCAAGTACAAGTAGTTGATCATTTTTTTTACAAATTCTGAATGTCTCGTATTTTTGTTAAAGGAAGAAAAAAAATAAAATCGAAGTTTAGAATGACCCAAAATATGTGTCAAAAACATCTGAAAGGTGCAGTGTCATAGCTGGATTTTGTGCCGCCTGGGAAGTTTCTAGGTATGGTTCTCTGTTAGGTGTAGTGGCATAGCTACGCTTCTGGCATGGTGAGGCTTGGGGTTATAACGGGATTTTGTTGGGGGAGGGGTATGGCGGTCAAGATTGAAATTTCCACTTAAAGTAAAATGAACATCGTTTCAAATTTCTGTACGATCTTATGTGAACATACATGATGTAACTATATTGTCAAATCATATCAATTCAACCATTTTAACCCTCCAGTTAAAACCTCGAAAGCACGTATTTGGGTTATAGAGGAGAAAATCACTGTCCTGGGTCCGTTACGCTACTGTTGAGCCCTCATTGAACGCGTTTGGTTATTAATGAACAACACGGTTATTTCTTTTGTCTTATCATTAATGGACATGACATTTATAATGTCTACAGATCACCAACCAAACGATACCTTTTTTTAAATACAGGGAATACCTACCCACAATACCTACTCTATGGCCTAGGGCCGCAAATAGAAAGATTGCAAAATCATATTCCAAAAACAGGAAGAAGCTTTGGCACTCCTATGTCCTGTGTACGATATCACATCTGTGGAAGCAGACTTTAAAGCACCAGGTAGTAGTAGAGTAGTAGTAATAGAGGTTGGCCAATGATTGTCAGTGGACTAAACAGTTTAAACATTTAACAAAAGTAATATTCAACGGGGCGATATAGAATCGTACAATAAAACCTGTCAAAAAACCCACTCACTTGCCTAATACAAATACTACACCGTCACAAATTTTATCCATTTTAATATTTGCTCCCAAACTTTACCTACCGATTGCATTCACTCTTAATAAGATCGCATTTCAACTCCCCTCAAGCATTACTTGTTGCCCAACAAATCTCATCCATTTACATCTGGAGATTAAGATAAAGAGCTGGCAATTCTTACTATAATAGTTTTTAAACAAACTTTATAATGTAAAGGCAATTTCTTGAAAATTTCAGTCAAATTGATCCACTATGAACGGAGATTTTAGCGATTCAAAATTGGGGATAGCCTCGATCATCAATACTAAAATCGGTAGGATAAAAAACATAGTCTCGATTATCCAGTCTTTGATTTAATTATGTATGGAAGTCGAACAGCGAATCGGAACCTAATCCAATATATATCGCAGGCTATCGATGCCATCGGGAGTTGATTATGGTCTGGATAAGTTAATTAATGTCTAATAAATAATTTAGATAACATTTCAGGCCTGATGAAAGACCTGCTATAGGTAGATTTAGCTCTTGCATAATGCATGTTTAACTTTATCTAATTGTAAGATGTTGATAAAGATCTGACTGTTTAGCTACAATAGTTCAAAAATACAGCAAAATGAATATGTTGAAAATATCATTTAAATAACTTGGCATAGATTGTTTATTATTGTAGAACGATACTTGGTAACCGAACGCTACTTGTTTTGTTAACCGAGACTAAGCCTAGATCCACCATTTTTAATTTAAATCAGTAAATGGCGATTGTGTTTCAATCCGTTTAAATACCCGAAATCCGTAGATCTAGATATTCCATTATAAGCTTGTCATGTGAATGAATGTCTAAATAATAATTGAAGTCAAAATAAAGATCTGCAATAGGCAGTAAAAATGAAATGAAATGGGGATTAACGCCCTGCTGTTCTGCTCCTACTGACCTAATGAAGACAGTGTGCTGAGAGGGACATTTTGCCCGGACAGCGACACTACGGTTTGCTATTCTATCGAATACTAACTGCCGAGGGATATTTTACGTGCGTCTCATCCGAACCACTACGCGTTATCTCTTGGCAGGCCTTCTGTCCTACACCATTGACATGCGGAAACCCGGCCGGATAACCAATGAACGTTCCACGGCGAAGCAGGGATCGGACACCCGTATTACCCGCTGATCCACCGTGGCTTCCTGCAATAAGCTGATTTAGCACTTACATAATATATCTATAATGTGTCTCACTCCATTGACAGATTACTAGTTACCGAGCAACACAGCAATAAATCAATAAATCGATAGTTTAAATAATCACTATGAAATACAATATTGTATAAATTATAGATTACGATGAAATCACACTAACGAGCTTCTACATACCAAAGCCCTGTATAGGGAAAGTTACGACAACTCATTTACAGGCGCCATTGTGGGTCCCAACTATGACGCCATAAAAACTATGACGTCATTGCGCCATATAGCTTTACTAAACAAAACGTTACGTTTTACGGGCTACAATTTATAATAAACAAATTGGAAAGAAACCAATGCTGTTTGGTTCAATGATAAAAATGTCAGACAAATTCATACTCAAAATCGGCCGAATTCGGCCATGGAAAGAATGACGTAATTAACATAATTCAATACGGCGTCGCTCTCTCCGGAGATTATTGGAGAGCGATATCTCGTAATCAATGTCTTTCAGTGGTGGGAGGATAAATAATTTCTTTTTAAATTCCTCAAACACAGCTACCAGGACGGATCGGGTGTCGTGGGCATCTAAACTGTAGTTCGGGTAGAGTCTCTATACCATGACACTGAGACTCTAAACCATGATGTATCCTGTAGTTCGGACAGTCTCTAAGCCATGATCTACCAGGTAGTCTCCAAAACATGATGTACCCTGTAGTTGGGATAAACCATAGTTTTGTAAATATGAATTGTAGCCTACGATATGTTAACCCAGAAATGATATGAATATATTGTTAAAGCACTTTAATTATCTGGATGCAGGATCGCACTTCACGCAAACCCAAGAAAATCTTAAAGATAAATCTGCGGACAAGACAGAAAATAGACATTGCAAAAAAAAAAAAAAAATCAATTAGTGGGAAAAATCATAATTTATTCAGCTCAACATATAAGACGTACAATGCCGTCTTGTTGCATACCATTTATATAGTTGAATCATATCATAAAAATATCTTATTTCATGTAGGCCTAGTCTTACGTATTTGTCAACATCAAGGTGAACTTGCTCTATTGCTCCATTTAGCCTATTCAGAATTGTTCAGATGAATCTGATTTTTAAATTTATTTAATACATAGCGCTCTTATCAGTCTTATCTGGTGATCTTCTATTTTATTTTCTTATGAATAAGTTATTATATAACAATAATATACTCTTTGTGTTGTATAATTATAATAATAATGATAGTATGTTCAGCTATACTTTTCGTTTTAAAAATATATGTTTTATCTCCAATAGAATATTTTTCGCAGAAATCTATGACATATCTACCCACATCCTGTATGTCTGGGCAGCCAATTGCGACACAACAATAAAATAGGGCATATTATAAATAGGTACTTGGGACCCAAGATGGCGTCTTTTTACACATAACGTCATATTTTCATGACGTCATGTGAATTTTCTGGCTTCACAGTTGTCGCAACTTTATCTATATACGGCTTACGGCTTTGCTACATACTACATGTTTTAATTTGCTCGATATAGGTGTGTATAATAATAGAAACTCTCTATAGGACACACGGATAGGATTAGGATTTCCCTCGGGTGTTGACACAGATTATGTATAACACAACACAGTTTATGGATAACATACACACGACGTTTCGGCAACATATCGCTGGTTTGTATGCTTGATAACGACCAGTAAATTTTGTCCAAATGTCGTGTGTATATAACATTGAGATTGTTATCCATAGAAATGAAATGCAATGAAATGGGGTTTAACATCCTACTCTTCTGCACCTAACCTGGACTAATTGAAGACAGGCTTACGCATACAGTGTGCTACGGGGGAAATTTTGCCAGGGCAGCGGCGCTACGGCATACTCTTATATCAAATTCCAACTGCCAATGGATCTTTTACGTGCACGCCAATGTGTACACGGGACCTCGGTTTTTCGTCTCATCCGAACGACTAGACAGCTGTTCCTGTCAGGCCCTCCGTTTTGCATCACTGACAAGGGGAAACCACGCCGGAAAATCGAGATGAACTTTCTCGGCCAATGCAGGGATCGAACACCCGACCTCCAGGCTAGCGAGCCAGCGCCTTACAAACGTAGCCACGTGATCCCCCGTTATCCATAGAACTGTGTTGTGTTATATTATCTTCAATCGCGAAATGTCATGCAAAGATTACGACAGATCATGTAATCTAAAATCCAAAACAAAGTTCACAATCATAGCTACATCATAAGCAACGGGGCGTTAGGGTTCCTGTAATTAAAGGTTCATCGGTTATGTTGTTACTGCAAATCGCTCTAACATTATAGATTTTAAACCAGACAATAACAAATTTTGTAGGTAAGTTTTGTCCACACAGCGAAATACTACTATTCGACTTAAAACGTACAGGAAAATTGTTGAACAGAAAGGTAGTAACTGTAAGTGATTAACCTTAAATTTGCCTAGTATTGGTGTCTAATGGTTAGCACGTGCGAGCCTGTCATTGAGTCAACTGGCGTGGTTTCGAATCCCCGGTTGTACGTAGCAAGGAGTTGGGTCGCCTGTCCAACCTCGTGGGTTTTCCCCGGGTCCTCCGGTTTCCTCCCACTGCTAAAGACCCCAACGCGCAAGCGAAATATTGAAATAAAGTTGAACCATGTCCTAGTCCCGAAATGACCTAGTTAGTGTCGAGTGGACATTAAAACCTCATTTCTCTCTTTGGTGTCTACAAATTCATACCCAAACTTCTCTCTAATGATCTAGAAGTCTGGTTAGGTATACGTATAGATGAGGTATACGTACGTATGCAGTTAATCATTTGGTTGTAGTAGTTTTGTATGCAGTTGTTTTATACCTTGCAAGTTACGAAAGTGGTTACTTTAGTCTTGGGGTGGGGGAGAGGAAGAAAGAGAGAGAGAGAGGGGGGGGGGAATGGATGTGTGTGGTGTGTGTATGTGTGTGTTATGAAATATACCTTTCTCCATGTTAGTAGTGCAGGACGGAGGGTCTGATAAGGAATAGTATATATATGTTCAGATGAGACGAATGTCGAGGACCCGTGTATGTATTGATCAATTTGGAATTCGAAATAAGATTAGACCAGGCACAGTTTCCCCCATAGTACACTACATGGCGTATGCCTATCTTCTATAGCCCAGTAGTACGACGTTCAACGCTATTTCATTTTCATTTCGTCATGTAATATTTATTCACCCATTTAATATACATCAACATGGTAACTAAACATTGCATGTCATAAATGTCAACTAAATCTATATTATTGGAATTAGAGATAAAATCTATCGCATGCGAACATAAATTTCCTTTTAGAAAGTTGAAAATCAATAAACCTAACAAACACAAATTAAGTGATCTTTCTGATGTACAATGATTGAATAATTATTTGAGTTGAGGTACTAATCAAAGAATATACCAAGTCAGCTTATCTACATTTATTTTAAGAATATGTATGGTCAGCGGTTAATGTGCGTGTGTGTTGGGGGGGGGGGAGTGGGGAAGGCGTCCGCGCAGCACTAACTGTTGATAAGGAAATGGGTTTAACGTCCTATAAAGCAAACGAAGACGGACATACAACATGTACTTTGTAAAGACGGAAAGTTTGTCTGGAGAGTGGTGTTACGGCCTACTCTTATTTTGAATCTCAACTTTAAAGGGTTCTTTTACGTGCACGTCAATATATACACGGGATGTCGGTTTTTCTTTACATCCGAACGAATATGCGCTGTACTTGCCAGGCCGTCTGCCCTGCACCACTGCAAAGGAGAAACAATTATAACAACGGAAAATATTCTCGACTAACACCGGGAGCAACCCAAGACCTGCAGGTTAGCGAGGCTGCAGCGTCTTACTCACGTATAGACTGTCTAACGAGAGGGTATGGCTTATACGATAATACCCTTATATCGTCTGTTTAAACTCTTAACCTCCATTGTTGACATAAATTATACACTGTTGAAAACGATAGTTTGTCTCTAAATCTGACCAATATACTGTCGTATACATTTTAACGGAGATAGATGTTCAAAACCTAAAACCAATCCAATTGACAGCAACATTACCCATTTTCAACGCAGTTAAACGCGAGCTGTTATTTTAGTTTCCTCGACACCTCCACCCCACTCCTTCTCAGGGCGCCGGAATGGTATGAGGTCCGCGGTACCAACAGATATGGGGAGACCACCACCCCCACAAAACCCCCATCCCCCCCGCCGGCCTCTAGAACTCTAGAAAATTTTGAATTTTGTCAATTTCGAGAACGCTGTTTAGAACGCCTCTAGCATTCCGAATTCCAAAATAAAAGCCTTAAAATACATGATTCGCGATCAACCAGCAAGTAACTACATATCTACCATTTAAAAATGAATAGACTAGTAAAAAGATTAAAAACTTTCATAATTAAGGCATTAATTACTATACTTGTAACGTTAAACTGTGTGTTTAACGTTACAATTGGTACAGTCTAAGACTACTTACGCAAGTTCAAATAGGTTCAAACGCACAATTGTCAACACATATCATTACAGTTTGTAATGGAATAAGTAATTCTATCACAAATAGTGAAGAGTGGACCACTAAATAAGTTACCGAACAGTTTTCCTTTATGGTAATGCGTTCTACATTTGCATAGCGACGTTTCTTGTATTATACTTGTAACGACGTATTACGCAAGCCGCCATGACACCGGCCAGTTTAAAATTTCGCGTAGCAGTTGGGTTTCATCAAATCATATAATTATGCGATAAGGCTTCACCTTTATTTCAATGGCAATTGATTTATGTGCAGTACAGTTTAGGGTTAGTTTATGTATAAATTATGGGAGCTATAGGTCAGTAAACTTTTTGTAGTCATTTGACTAAAAAAAAACTTGCGCAAAGGAATTCTGTAGGAAAAGCCACTACTGTGCCTTGAGTAAGACGGAAGACATCATTAGTGGAACCATTTCTATGGTAAACATGTATACCCCCAAAAAGGGCATGGTACCATTTGTATAGCCTGGTACCCTGGTTCCAGCGCCCTGTCCCTTCTTGTCAAATATCTTAATGACACGCCATAATAAACGTCGCTATTTTAAAGCAATTACGACCTCCATAACCATTTTATAATCTAGACCTAGAGGCATGCATAATGGTGCTCATTGTAATAATTAATCAATTGGGGTTGAATGGATTTGAATAGTAACCATGGAAATTAAAATACTTATAAATTACCTATATACCATAGTCTATGTATTGTATAGATTGTGTAGGAAATGGCGGAAACAGGTGTGACCTAAATAAGCGTGAATTATAATGGATAATATAGAATAAAATGAAACTCATTCATGTGGAAAATAAAAACTGAAATCACAAGTAAATTTGAATAATAATTAACAATAATTTTGATAGTTGTACGTCCGATCTTATGGGGTTAACGTCCACCAGACCCAAACTAGGCCACTGACATCCTACTCCTTGTCACGTACAAGCAGGAAATCGAAACCACGCCTCAAAGACTGAATAGCAGACCTTATGATTTGACCATTCGACTATCCAACACCACCCTGAAAAGGGACTGGAGGTTAGGGTCAAACCTTGATAGACAACGTTATACAGACATTAAATATTAAGAAGACGGTAAAAAATTGTTACAAGTACGTATATGCTATGAAGTTCCACTAAAGAAAGTTGAAAATATCAAAAATTTAATGAGTAGCACTTGTTTCACCACAAATCAAAATGACTTATCGGGTCAATACTAAATCAAAGAGGTCTTGCTTGTGCCTTTCATTTCAGAAAGTGTCACCGTGATTCAACTTATTGGCCTATTTTTTGTATTATTCTTATTGCTCTATATATGGTGTCATTGAGGTCGTAATATTCCAGAATAACCAGAAAATATTGACTTTAAGATCAAACAGAATTAGGAAAAACAATCTTAACAAAAAGCACGCATTGGTTTAAAAGTATTAAAATCGATCAATCATACGGTGAGTTATGGTTAATAAATGGTTCACATTACTCTTCTCGATCAGTCTAAACAGTAAACTAAGCTCCCGGACAAAGTAGTAGACCTCGGCACCCTACCTGCACAACCACTTTGAAGGATAAAAATTAAATGGTCGATAAAATTAGCCATATATTTATTGTAATCGTACTTCTAACAAAATCACTGTTTAAACAGCAGGTCATAACTTGATGATAAGTAATGGGCCTCTATGCTTGTGGGGCCCGGGAATCTGTTCATCGTGTCCATGGGTTACGACGGCCCTAGTACCTTCCTGTGCCGCCATCAAGTGGACCATCTTTGGCATAAACAAGATATCAGTCGAAATGGAGCCCATACTTATTAAATGAAACTAAAGTTACATGTTGATGCAAAATGACGGCATATCCTTGGGATCACTTGATGATTATAATCTTGACCATCATCCTGTCTTTAATCCGTGTGCTGTAGACCAGGGGATTTCAAGATCATTCTTTACCAAGAAACCCATGGAGTCTATCACTAGTATCGCTATATTTAACGTGATCATTCTATTAAGATTGATTTACCCTAATAAAATATTAACGTAAATTGAAGATACATTATAGGAGATTAGATACAGAGATGGCAGTTCTCACTATAATAAATAAAAACTAGATAATGAAAAAGGAATTTGCTGAAAATTTCAGTAACATTGATCCACCCTGGAGCGAGATTTTTGCCTAGCCTCGATCAGCATTACTAAAGTTGGTACGATAAAAACATAGTCTCGTTTATCCATTTCAAGATTAAATCATGAATGAAAGTTGGCCTGCAAAACGGATCTTAATCCAGTTAATATCGCAGGCTAGCGTTGACATCGAGATTTGATTATGGCCTGGATAAGTTAATTAATATCTAATTAATAATTTAGATAACATTCCAGGCCTAAAGAAAGACCTACAATAGATAGATTTAGCTCTTGCATAATATATGTTTAAAATAAACCTTTTTCTTGATAAAATACAAATTCTAACGTATTGCCTAAGGGCATTCTTAAATTTAATTACGCTAGAATTAAATTAACCATAAATGATCTATTCAAGTAATTTGACACATTTTATGTGTTTCTTGGCATAAGATTTTTTATTTTCGAGTGTTAATAAATTACATAGCATAATGGTGCAGTATAATCAACATTAATGGCTGTTTAAAGTGGGGATTCTTCTTATTCATTGCCTTCGGGTATTCTTAAATTTTATTAAGTTAGAGTTCAGTTGATGATAACTGATCTGTGCATTAAACAAATCGTTGTGCGTTTCTAGGCATATATTTATTTCAAAGAGTGGGAAGTGTTAATAGCATAATGGTAATAAAATAAACATTAAAGTGGGGCTATATGAACTACAATCTGCATTTACATTAAGTTAGGCTAAAAGAAATAAAAACAAAACTAAAGAGAAGAATCTGACATTGGTCCTTTAAATATCACAACCATGACACATTTTTTTCCTGGTTTAAAATCTGTCTAACGGTTTTCCTCGTGAGTTTTATAACAAACATATATCGTGTTGTTACTTTAATAATTTCTCTATTTTAAGCACCATGCATCATTCATAAAATAACAATAATTCGATGTATACAATGACACCTCTGACGTTCGTTTGTATTCGCTCTTAATTCCATAATTCCATAATAGGTCTTGTCACTCTGATACGGAAATAAGCGAATTAGCGAAATATAGCGATCTCTTCAATCGATTATACACAGTCCGTAGTTTCAATACCAGGCATTCTTTTGACCAGCACACCGGACAGCGCGATAATACTTCTATTGTCGTATATCATAGGCGATTATTGACGGGTAATTGAATCGTTTTGATAAACACACGCATCTGTCATTAATAAGTCAGTCTTTAATACTTCAAAACATTCTCCAGGGAAAAGATACTCATAACTGTTAAAGTGTCATTGACAAACGATCAATTATCGCAATACACGATTTCCACATTTTTCTACCAATGAAGGGCATGCGTATACTAATAAATGAATAAGCATAGAATATAAGGATGTCACTTTAAACACATGTGGCATGTGGATTAAGCCGATATAAAAATAATTTGTAGAATACAAAATGAGTTATTTATTTATGCAAATTAGGTTGGTAGAACTGCAATTACAGTTTTTATGTCCCATCGCCGCTCATGGCGTCGTGAACTCTGGAATCCTTTTTCATATCTTCCTCCATGTCCGGATCCAGAATATTGCTGTTAGCGAATCCTGAAGAATTGCTATCGTGTGATTCTTTGCGATCATGATGTAAACTGGGCTTCAGTTCAGGAGAAGCACTAGATAAGATATTGCCATTAGATTGGTTATCCCCTTTTTCTGTCTGGTCACTTTTAGACAACTGATTGACGGGTGTGGTCGGCTCGCTGTCTGAATCGGACGTTTTAAACATTTTCTGCCTATCTTCCTTATTCCGACCAGACTTCCAATCCTTATAAGCGATTTGAAAGGCTCTGGATAACACTAACGCCATGGCTTGTGCCCTTTCCTTACTTCCACACAACACGGCAAAACATTCCAGTTTTTTCGTCCCGGGAACGCGAGAAATCCAACAAAAAATGCGGTCATTGACAGCTTTATCCGCGTTACAAAACGAAATATTCTCAATGGGAAATAACAAAACTGCATCTTTTTTGTCCGTGAATTTCATAGTCATGCCAGATTTGCCCAACACCATGTTTACCTTTTTCAAGTGTCTCTCCTCTCCGGCATTGTCCCACAGATGCTGCACAGACGTCAGGGTACATCCTTTGCCACTCGCTACAAACGTTTCAATACTGCCGATGAAGCGAGCATTAAAGACGGGGTCCTTGTCAGATATTTTAGCTCGGTCTTTCTTTCTACCAAACATAGCTGTGAAAATCAAATTCCAAATTAAACAAACACCTTTTAAACCACAGACTATGGCTGTCGTCTGCTACCACATTCTCAACGATAGTAGTTTCAACTTTTTTTTACCCTGCTTTCCTCAATCTGGCGCACGACTTAAAATATTCCTTGTTCGTGATGAATAGGGTTCTAAGTGTGTTTACATAATGTCTCCTCAAGCAGAGTTGACGGTGACTTGTCGTTGCTTGGTGAAGAATAATTCCATGTTATTATAGCATAGAGATGTGTCAGCAACAACGTGGATTACTGCCTACTCCGTCCTTCTGTCACACTTGTTCGAAACTAACATTGACTCAAATCGATAGCAAGTAAATACCCACGTCATGAAGACTAAGGGGCGATAACTCTTCATAATGGGTTTCTCATTAAATTTTTGTTTGTTGGTTGGTCTGTTGGGGTTTATTTTAGCGGCCTGTGTCATTATATCCCATCAAACTGAAAGTTCTTGGGATTTATTCTCAGCTCACACACATCGATGTCCCATAACACAACAGAAAGTTCCAAGGATTTAGTTTTAGCTCAAAAACCGTTCACATTATTGATGTCCTATATTTTGTATATCAAACAAAAAAGCTAAAGCTCCCCTTTTTCCAGAGTAGGCAATATTTATGAAGACTAATGAGATTTATGGACATCAGTATACGACTATTTAGTATCTGCAGCGATTAAACCATTCATCTG
The DNA here is from genome assembly GCA_963678685.1 of Patella ulyssiponensis. NCBI lineage: Eukaryota > Metazoa > Mollusca > Gastropoda > Patellidae > Patella > Patella ulyssiponensis. Next base: position 78,648,783 of record OY783227.1, on the reverse strand, counting down.
CAGTGGGAAAAGATTAGATGTGGTGAGATGGATATTTCTAACCGAGGTGTAGAGTCATTGAAGACTAAAGGTAGATAACTCTTACATATGACATGGATACAGACCACCGTTTGCATTGTGTGTACCATGGCGGTTATTTTAATCGCAGTTTTGTATGGCCATCAATAGTCGGCTACTGATTTCACTGGAATTTTCGCCAATTTAAATCTGGCATGCAAAACGAGAGACAAAGAAAGTTTTTGCATCCATAAAACAACTTTTGCATTTTATGGAAATGAAGATGGCAGTAATTAGACGTCAACTTTTTAAGAGATCTATAACGTGCACTCACCATTTTAAAGAGGGAACATTGTTTCCACCATTTGAAAACTTCTGGGACGAAACAGTCTATAATGGACGACGCAAAAGGCGATTTTAACTTGGCTGCATAAGTCTGGTCATAAACGTCCTCGTCTAACAGGCCCTGCACTTTAAGATAACAGATCGCCATATTTGTAATATATTCCTATTATTATTTCAAAACTGCATACATTACCTTTCGTATCAGTTCCTGGTATTTTTCTGGATTCGTGATACGAAAAAATTACTTAGCATGAATAAATTAGTGAATTTTCTGTGCACCAATCATTTAGGCAGTTAAAATAACTCTCGAGTGGCTTTATCGGTCATACTTGGTACTTGCAAACTTGAATAGCGAATTAAGTTGACAATGTGAGTGACCTGCGTGTACTGTTTTCCTTTCGTACACAGCATTAGTCATAGGTCCATATATATATATATAAATTTAGATGTGTGTCTCTTATTAGTAAGACGGGCAGGAACGGTTAGAGGATTTCTCCGTCCAGAGATCGTCGCTCCGAAACGACCTGGGAATGATACACCAAGCTTTTCGCATGAATCAGTGAACATTTATAAGCTTTTATGGTCAAAAACATGTGATGCTGACTTCAAACGAAATTTAAAAGTCATTTGTTTCATGGCATAATATCACCTGTCTCTCTATTAGGTTAGTATAACCATCCATGCTGGCAAAATGGGCCCACAAAAATCGAAAGAAGTGTTTTCGGGTGATCGTGAATGAAGGGAGATAACTACAAATAAAAACGTTTCTTACTTCCCTTTAACTGTTTGGCAAAATAACCCTGGATCCACCCTTAATGCTTACCCTAACCTATAATTTTTCCAACGATCGCGTGCCTTAGCCCTATTTACATATCAGTGACCTTGGGGAAAATTGAGCTGGCCTTAACAAAAAGATTTAGTCCTGTTTCAATATACAATACTTAATGTCCAAAACCGTACATGTCATTGCTTTTAAAAACGAGCAATTGAATTTGAGAAAGTGCCACTCAAACAACACACATGCTTAATATAGTTGGATAAACGACTAAGAAGAAAATGGAATATATAAAATGTATTATTGTCTGCTAGCTATTGAGCTGCGCCGTTCAATATGAACTCATATGAATTTATAAGCCCTTCGTCGGTAATTATTTTGTTTCAATTCACGAGCTCCCCGGCCACCGCGGGTATAGAAAGAGAGAGAGAGAGAGAAAGAGGGAGAAATGGGGTTTAACGTCCACTCGACACAAACTAGGTCATTTTAGGACTAACATATGGTTTCAATTTTATTTCCATAATTCGCTTGCGCGTAGGGGTCTTTAGCAGTGGGAGGAAACCGGAGTGCCCGAAGGAAACCCACGAGGTTGAGATGGCGCCCCTATCTCCATGCCACATACGCTCACACCAGGGATCGAAACCACAGCCGCAAGCCAGAGGTGACCGACCAGCTAGAGTTCGAAGCGCGGTACTCTAGACCACTAGGCCATCCCAACCCCAACCCCCACCGCGGGTATGGTTAGCAGGTTGATAAAGTTTCCGTATGGACTTTTCTCATGACATTTCAATTAATATCAGACAAGCTTTGTTTTTCATTGATGGTATAAAAAATAAGCTATGGTTCTATAATGTGTACTATATGGAAAAACAATTGCCTGTTGAGTACATAGTTTAAACGTTTTGAAATACATTCGGGAAATACGAAATATTTTTTATCTAGATATACCGGTACTTCACACACCTTTATTTATTTTTCTAATACTAGAAAAAAAACAGTTGTCATGCAAGATACGCCAACATTTTGCAAAAGATGGACAGAAAACAAATTCAAAACATTAAGAGTTTTCGTACAATCGGGGACCATATTCCGGGAAGTTATGGTCCGATATGCGTGAATACCGAGATCTTCGGGATATAAACACATAATTTAAGTTTCATCAGAATTGGATAAAAACGGTGACCTCTAGAGGGTTTATGACCTTGGTATTACATCCTTTTACAATATTTGCATACAAGGGGTGGTCATTTTATGGGGCAGTGCCCTTCCGATTTTGTTTTCGAAATTCGAATACAACCATCATTATGTTGTAATGGTGATAAATCTTAAAGCCCCAATAACACTCTTGTTGTAACTGAATAATATGTCCCAATCTTCATTCTGGTCAACAAATCGTATTATTTTACAATATTCCAATTAATTGATGATATAAATTTCATCTAAACACACCTATTTTAAAAAATTGGAAAAATTCAACCAATTGATTTGAAAAGTCTAACGTAAACCTTTTCAAATGTGACTTGGATTTTAAAATATTTTCGAACCCTCTGGACAAGTAAAATAGGTTGTAATGGATAATTTACACAACAGGCAGGACACTTAAACATCTAGTACTTAGAATAAGGGTATTATTTATTTTCTGGAGCTTCCAAGCCAGCAAGAATGTTATTGTCCCTTTAATGGTTTTTAAACTCGGATAAAAATTGTGACCTCTAGAAGGTCCACAAGCTAAAATGGTGATTTTTCGTACAATCAGGGACCACAATCGCACGAATATCGGAAGTAGCCAGGATCTTTTGGATATGAACATATATTTTAAGTTTCATCAAAATCGGATCGAAAGTGTGACCTCAACAGGGTCCACAAGTTTTAAAAACGTGATATTTCGTACATTCAGATTCGAACTCAATCTGGGACCATAATCGCGTGAATATCGAAAGAAACCAGGATCTTTTGGATATGAAAATATATTTTTAAGTTTCATCAAAATCGGATCAAAAGTGTGACCTCAACAGGGTCCACAAGTTTTAAAAACGTGATATTTCGTACATTCAGATTAGAACTCAATCAGCATTATGGTTTAACGATGTAACGTTTTTAAGTGAGAAAAAAAAGGTGTGACTTCTACAGGAACCACAAGCTAAAAATGAGATTTTTTGTACAATCAAGGGCCATAATCCTTGAAGTTGCAGTCCGATTTGTACGAATATTGACAGGAATCGCGATCTGTGGGTTATAAACATACATTTCATGTTTCATTGAAAACGGAAAAAAATGTGACCTGTAGAGTGTCCACAGCTTAACAACGTGATTTTTCAGCGGCCATAATCCATGAAGTTACGATCCGATACATGCCAATATCACAAGGAACCAACATTTTTTTTTGGGGGGGGGGGGGAACCTATATTTCAAGTTTCGTTAAGAATTGCGACCCGTAGAGAGTCTACAGACAGACAGAGGCAACGCCAATATACGTTCACATGAAAATGTTCTAGAATTTAATTTGCAGAAGAGAGGATCACGTGGCTAAGTGGGTAAGGCACTGGCTCCCTAGCCTGGAGGTCGGGTGTTCGATCCCTGCATTGGTCGAGAAAGTTCATCCAGATTTTCCGGCGTGATTCTCCCTTGTCAGTGATGCAGAACGGAGGGCCTGACAAGGACAGCTATCTAGTCGTTCGGAGAAAGTTCATCCAGATTTTCCGGCGTGATTCTCCCTTGTCAATGATGCAGAACGGAGGGCCTGACAAGGACAGCTATCTAGTAGTTCGGATGGGACGAAAAACCGAGGTACACATTGGCGTGCACGTAAAAGATACCTTGACAGCTGGAATTCGATATAAGAGTGGGCCGTAGCGCCGCTGCCCGGGCAAAATTTCCCTCATAGGACATTGTATGGCGTACGCCCGTCTTCCATTAGCCCAGGTTAGGTGCAGAAGAGTAGAACGTTAAACCCCATTTGATTTCATATTAAATTTGCAGAAGAAAATAATGCGAGCTCATTAACCTGTACCTGTGTCATCCCTATTAGTGATTGTACAGCCGCCTGGCGAATATTCACTGTTGTTCAGTGTGGTATTATATAAGTGGGTGCGAGATGCGCACTATTTTCGGATTAGTGTCAGACTAAGTCGACCTAACTAACTAATAATGATAAGCCAATAGTTTGGACGAAAAAGGAAACGGACTATAAATAATGTGTTGCATCGATCGTTCAGTTTAGATAAATAGGATAATAGTCATTGGATAATAACGTCTGTAATCTATGCAAGATAAACGCTTATCTGATTCCGATAAGGTCAACCTCTTCAGCAATCTAATTATTTTAGGTAGTTTCAAGGCTTAATTGCTTCGTCTTGGCCTGACACAGTTTACGATAAAGAAATATTTAGAAGAAAAAAAAACTAATTTAGCTAACAACAGTTTCCAGAATCGATAAGATTGACGTCGATGCACCTTTACCACATGTGCTGACATATATTTTATAGCACGTGTTTAAAGATCCGATCGATGACCGGTGTAGGAATGGTTGCGTGATTACGCCGTCAGCTTTATGACCTCTAAATAATCGTATTTTCTCTCTTTTCTCTAGCATTTTCTGATTGATTGTCACACAAGGCCAGATATAAGTTCAAGCGCGGACATCCAGTCTAATCCCCCTCTCATTGACTTCTGGTAATTTTTTGGGTCCTTTTTGGTTTAAAAGAGGTGGATTCCTTACATATTTTGAATGTCTACTGTGTTTAAATATTTTGCTTACAGGGTGGGAAACCCGGAAGTAGGAGAGGCGTCAACTAGTAAAAGGTTTTGCTACCTGTATGCAACAATCTACAATGGGTTGACAATGGACTTTATTGACAGTGCAACGCGTTGGGTTTTTTTTTTTAAAAAAAATCTCTGTTTTTGTTATCTTCTCTTCATTCGAAGCCAGCCATTGCCTAGGGGTTGAAAGTCTTAATATGATTTTTAATCATTTCGTGAAAAATATGATTATAATTATTTCGTTTTTTGTCTCATTCGAGCTAACCTGCACCGATGACAAGAGAAACCGGGAGCCAGCGTCTTACTCACTGGGCCATCGCGACTTGATACCATAAAATGACTTTCTTGAAACGGCAAATGTATTTGTTTCATCGCCCATCCGCGATAAACACAATAAATATGGTCAGCTGCATGGACCGGCTGAATCCCTCTCGCGGATAAATGCCGCGGTATCAGTAGGAAGATGATACTGTGCTTTGTGCTCGCCACCCATCTCGATTTGTAGATAGGATTCATGAAGGCACAATGGCCCAGCACAATTTAAAATGCTATATAAATAAGTGTATATAAATAATATTCAGAAAGACAAAGCAATTGTAACGGACTAACCCGCATGGTTCATCATTATTTCAATAATTCGCTTGCGGGTAGAGGTCATCAGCAGTGGGAGGAAACCGGAGCACCCGACGAAAACCCACGAGGTTGGACAGGAGACCTTACTCCTTGTCACGTACAACCGGAAAATAGAAACCAACCCAGTTGACCATATGATATTGCTCGCACGTGCTAACCATTCGCCCATCCACCCCTCACCCCCCCCCCCAAATTGTAATGAACATCATCAGTCATTGGAGCCGCGGTGTCAAAATGGACCTCATATTGCGGTGTGAAATGGACCTGTATGGCATGTGTACACCCGTCTTTATTTTCCCAATCGGTGCAGAAGAGAATGACGTTAACCCTATTTGTATTCAGCTTCGTTTTAAGGAAGTAATTTTATGGTAGGGGTTTTCAAAGGTACCAGTTATGTTGTTGTTCTTAGTTCTTGACGTCTTCTTAGTTCTTGACGTCCTCTTCCACCGAAGGTGATATCGCAGACAAGTTATCTTATTGTGATTTTATTATCTTAGCGCACGTGCAGGGGTCTCTCCTGTGGAAAGAATCCGGAGACCTGGAACAACCCTACGAGGTTGAGAAGGCGCTCCAAGCAGTGGCGGCGCCAAGGGGGTAGAGGGGGGGGGGGCAAAGGGGGCATTTTGACTTGCATGTTGAGTGATTTCTTACCAAGCCCATCCTGTTGTAACCCTACTTCGGAGTGCTTTTTACGATCCTCAAAGTTTAAGGGTATAGATTCAAACCGTCGAGAATATGCATCCATCTGGTACACTCAGTCCGTTCGTTTGACACATCCTTCTCTGTTCGGATAAGCTAATCATTTGGCGACGAACAGTATCTGGTCAGCTCTCTTTATCTGGATGATCAGTCTCTGAAATGCTGCCTGGCTGTATTTCCGGCAGTCTATTTCACAAAATATCGTGGCGAAAATATTCATTCACTTTGAGTCATTCACTTTGGGTCATTCACTCCGCCGTTTGACAATTTCCATCTTTGGTCGGATAAATTAGTGATTTGGCGACAGACGGGTTTCTGTCCAATGTCTGAAATACTAGATGGAGCTCGTCCCTTTGCCCCCTTAACCCTTGACTTTGCCCCAGCTTCGCCCCTCCAAGCCACGTACGCTCACACCAGGGATCGAAACCACAAACAGAAGCCAGAGGTGACTGGCCAGGCTGAGGTCGACGCACAACACTTTAGACCACTAGGCCACCCCAACCCCCCGTAGCAGTCATTGTTGTAGTATTGTTCGTTTATACTTGATCAGTGTTATCAAAATAACTAATCAGAAAGTTTCGTTTTTTGATTAATTCTGCGTACTTACGACGTTCATGAGTTAGTAATCAGTAATTATTTCTTTTATAGATTTATAGTCTTCTCTTTTCATTATGTATCAGGTTTATCTCTACAAAATCAGTATGAATGAACTTGCGGTGAATATAATTATTATAGTCTCCACATATATTTTTAAACACGATTACGTCTAAGTTTTCTCCAGTTTTGTCGGCAATGACGCAAATGAGATGATAATAAGCTGTCTACACGTGATAATGCGGGGTGACACGATTGTTCAGTGTTTAGGGCGCCGGCTGGGCTCACCAGGAAGTCTCGGATTCGTTCCGTTTGTAGGACGAGAAAGTTCTTCTCGGGTCGTTTAGAATTGTTACCCGATGTCAGTGGTGCAGCAACAAGGTCTAGTCCCGGGAAAAAATTTCCCTCGCAGTACACTGTATGACATTATCCAGTTGATGCAGAAAGGTATCTGATGTTAAACCCCAGTTCATTTCATTTCGTTCAGATAATCGAGGCCCCGTGTGCACATTGGCGTGCACGTAAAAGAAATAAGAGCAGGTCTAAGTAGCGCCATAGTCCAGGCAAAAGTTTATTAATAGCCCACTGCATGGCGTATGCCCGTCTTCATTAGCGCCGATATATAAAACGTTAAACCCGCTTAATTTGACAATGCGGGCCCGACTGAATGGGGGTGCATGTTTACTTTCGATTTAAAAGTGTCCAACACAATAGGATGACGCATATACGTCATTGAATACAACCTATAGATACGATAGATTGTAGCCGAAAAGATATCATTTCCTTGTATCTGTGCCTCTTTAAATTGCAAATATAGCAAGAGAAAGTATAACGTTGGTGCCCGAACTTTCAAAATGCACATACTGTTAATTAGACAGTGCCAGTGGGCCACGTGTAACACTAACCACTAGCACAAAACGTGTGGTTGGGTGATCGAGTGGTCTAATCGCTTTAAAATAGATTATAAGGTGTGTCATTCAGTAAAGTGGCGTGGTTACGACCTTAAAGGAGCTAAATCGCCAACAATTAGGACCTAGAAATTGACGCATATGGGTCGCAGCGCATATAATACTGTGATATGAATGTATATAAACTGATATGAATGTATATAAACTGATTTACATTCAATGGTTTCCGTTTTTACTCTAATTTCAAATCATTTATGTTCTGCGAAAAGAGCCAGTGATCTCAATCGCATGCAAATTTCTAGTGACTGGTTATTCCAGTCTACATACGCCGTTTGATTTGGTGCAATGTTTCTAGCCTCGTTCCTCGAGTCTCTTGATAGAACTAGCGCTGAAACGCATTATGGTGCACGATTCGTGTACCAATAGTAAAATGTTTATGTTGTCTTAAATATTTGATATCAGAAGGCCATCTTTTCCCGGTAAGATCACAGCATCAATATTGATTTAAATTGACAAATAATTTGTGTTTTCAGTGTTGAAGATTTTGGATGATATTGAGTTAGAGACCTAGCTACTTTAAGCTTGCTCGTGGCAAGTAGTAATGTCACCTGTCCACCATGTTGAGTTTCCCCTTGTTCCCCTGGTTCCCTCTCATGCCCAATCGAATCATTTAAATGGAGTTGAACTATTTGTTAGTCACGAAATGACCTGTTTCTCTTGGGTGGACGGTAAGTGTCGCGTTTACGTTAAACCATCTCTCTCTCTCTCTCTCTCCCTCTCTCTCGGCCTTCTCGGTTGCGTTCATTGATTTGTGCCTTTAAGGTGAATGATTTTAGTAGCTGTCAAAGTTTAGTTCAAATAGACCTATTATGTCATTATAACATCGACGTACATAGCACATTACCTGGGCTATTTAGGGCTAGCCGGAATCCCAGTGATTACTTATCTTGAAAAAACGTGCTTAAGAACGCAAATGGACTGTTCTATTATCACCAAATTTAGGAGATTTATATTAATAGTCACGCGCCTGAACTGATAACCGAGTTCTTCACACATATTATAGGTTTCAGTGCGTACCTTTTATTTAAAAATATGCAACGCAGACATACACCCATCAAGGCGTGGCATGACGTTATTGTGTCGTATTGTGTATCTCAAAAATTTAACGCAATATTAGTCAACCATGCTATACTACTCATGTTGATTTGTTTCAGTTTTTCATGGCGGTTTTCACTTGTCAGTGGTGTAGAACGGAGGGCCTGGCGAGGAACAGTGTCGGGTAGTTCGGATGCGAAAACCTCTGGTTACGTGTACACATTGGCGTAATCGTAACAGAGCCTTGACATAATTTGGAATTCGAAATATAGGCCGTGAAAAAATTAATTTCACCGTCAAACATTCAAGGCTTTACCAAAGGTCTGACCCTGTTTACACTCTTTTGGTGACAAGGGCAATAAATACGTGCATACTGGAAGCAAGCCTATGGAAAAGCTCGGCACAACTCTAAAAGTAGTCAGTATTCTTATAGTTCTATAATGTCTAACTATTTTCCTCAATTTTAGACCACGCTTTGGCAAGGTTTTGGAATCGGCACACGATAAGGCATAAATGTATTTATTGCAGTGAACAATCATTGATCAAGAATTTGATGACAAGGAATTTTGATTACATCTCAAAATAATTTTTGTCCCAAATTTTTTAATGTTGCAAAGAAATGAAAGATGTTTGAAAATTTCTGAGAGCTATATTTAGACACGTGTATAATATAATTGACATTTCTAATATTAAATTTGGATGTAGCATTGACGAGAAACTGTTATAGGATGAATTCAAAATCCATTGACATCAATTTCTATATTTTTATAAATATTGCTGGACAGGTTCTTTAATTGCTGCGTCATCGCCGACAATGGCAAGATGCCCCTTTAAGCGATGTAACAGGTTTACATTTGCATGGTAACAGCCTTTGTAATAACGCACGCGATATTCTCTATATTTATCATTGATTCAAATAGAGGTGGGCGATATATGAAGACAAGTAGAGCACGTGAACGATAGATTAAAGCAGAGCGTTATATATAGAAAGGAAAAATCGATATTGAATTAATGTGGTGGGCCAGATAAGGTTTTTCTGGCTTCACTATTCTGTCGCTTTATAACAAAGTACCAGTATCATTAGTAGACTATTGCTATTCGCGTCTGACAATATAGCCTATAGACGGCTACATTCAAGATGGGAAGAATAATTGACCGACGGCAGGAAGTAGGGCGACTTGGCGGGTTTTAAATGGTATAGGATGTAATTATTTCTCCTTTAAGATAATGTAAAGGGACATTGCTGATTTCGATTTAATCAAGTTTTATTCAATTTCTAGAGAATTCTAAAATTTATGAGTTAAACTGGGCCAGTATTTAGGCCTACTGGGCAGTGGCATTTTAGAGATAATCGCATAGCTGGATTAGTAGTATTATATCCAATCTGATTAAAACACATATCCTATTTCGTTTCGTTTTTTTATCGTTCAAAATTTCGTTTTATTTGTACTACGCACGGAACTGGAAGAGTTGTTATATAACAGGCGTTCGGTATGGCGTGAGGGATTAGCCAATGAAACCATCTGTTACGGCGACGTCTTGGCGGGCGATGCACTAGAAACGTCAACGCTTGATTGATCAAAGCCAGGGGCGGATACAGGATTATCAGAAGGGGGGGGGGGCGTGCTGCACCCACTTGGGAGTGCGAAGCCCGGCCCGTGACTAATTTCATACTAGTAATGTAAATAACGATTTCAAACCGAAACTGTTTTTGTTGTCCTTTGCCGCGAGAATATATGGAGCTAAAAATTGTTCGCCATCGCAAAAAATAGAGGGGGCGCCCCCCTCTGTATCCGCGCCTGAAAGCCAATCTTACAACCCCTACCGCGATCTTTTAGTACAATTGGTCAGATCTTCATGTAGTGTGGGCCATCGAAAGTTACAAAAACGATCTGTATTTAATTCAGATTGTATAATAGCGTTCCAAGTTTGGCCTCGTTCATCAACTTTGAATTGCCGTTAAAAATGAGAAAACACATGCGCATGAAATACGTTACAAATTAAACCAGTTGTTGATGAACGGACGAATTGACGGACGAATGAACGGACAGAGTGGCGACATAATACGCCCACATTAAATCAATGACGTATATATAACAGATTGCGTGCCTGTTTAGAATGTCATAGTTCACTCCCTTATGTTTTTGTCGTTACTTGAAAATCAAATATATCAATATTGATATACTGACGAATGGGAAAACTCACTAATGAGTCTAAAAAACTAAACGATAGTTATCTAATTTGATTTAAAGTGCTGGCGAGACATTATAGTTACAGAGCTGAAATGGCATGATGTATAGGCTGGACATTTACCGACAAAACCAACACCAACTACAAGTAAAACACTTGTGTAATGGCGTCCAAATCTTCGGGCGACGGTGTGTGCTGTTGCCGTCCCAAAAGTTAATATTGTGCGAAAGGCTCTTTGAAATTTTAATATAGCCTATATCCGTCTGAACGACATATAAGTTCCATTGAACTGTCCCAATACACCAGTGTGATTCATTGTCTACATCCCATTAGTGGCCAGATTTCTCACCAAGAATTAGATTTAGATTCAGTCTGATTTGCTTCAATCAGCGGTAAGTGGATTGAACTGGGGTTTAATGTCCTGCCCCTGCGACTGGTCTAATGCCGTGCGCCAAGAGGGAGCTTTTGCCCTGAGACCAGCGTTTCCGCCTTCTCATAGTCGAATTCCAACTATATCTGTGGTTCTTTTGTGTACACGCCATCGTACACCATGAGCCTCGGCTTTTTGAGTCACCCGAACGACTGGGTGCTGCTGCTTGAAACCTCCTGTGCCAAACTAAAAAAAATTGCCAACAAACTTTCTCGACCAACGCTCGCATAAAACTCGGGCCTTACATGTTCCCGATTCTTCACAATGTATGGAATGCATGAAGCCCTTGTTTCAGTTGTTTTACCCGTTCCACAGAGAATGTCTATATTATTCATCGATATCCACTGCAAACCCTACCAACAACCACGAAATCGAGAACCCACATGAATGTCATACATAGAGAGGCTTTGATTTAAGACATCAGCTTTGCGGGGTAACCTTCAAATAATCAGTTATATGGGAAATAATTATATTATTTTACGTTTCTACATTGATTATCTTGTTAATGGAACTAAACTTCTAGCTCAATATTTTCCATAATATTCGACATTAAAATTCAATATTGGTGCATTATAATCAATACTAATGTTGTTATCTTGTAATCATAATTTTAGGCGCTGTACCTAAGGTCTGTCATTGAGTCAGCTGGCGATTCCCCGGTTGTACGGACCAACCCCGTGGGTTTTTCGACGGGTCCTCCGGCTTCATCCCTCAAATAAAGATCCCTACGCTCAAGTGAATTAAATAAATTTGAACCATTTGCGTTAGTCCTGAAATGATCTAGTTTGTGCCGAGTGGACGTTGAACCCCACGTCTCTCACTTACACTCTTTCTTCTCTCTCTCTCGCAAGTAAGTAATGGTATCTTTAAGTTATGGCAGCCGCCAGTTCTGATCTTTTTAACTAATTAACCGAGCTCGAAACTTTATAATAATGCCCCGTGGAAGCAAATATTGGTTACTATGACGACCAACCTGCTTATGTTTTGCTTTTCCTGACTTATATTACATCATTTAACTTAATTAAGAAAATGTCGTCTGCATGCTCCTTCAATTAATGATAATTTCATATCTAAAGGGATGCCTTGCGGTCGATGGCATGTTCGCCGTTATCTATTATATTCTTGTTTACTGTAAATTACCAGATATTTCTGGAACTATATATATATATATATTATAAACATTTATCAACTAATTACAAATTATCCATAACGCAATTAAATTTGTTTTGCTTACAAAGATGGATTTCTTTTGAAAAACATGTTAAAACTTTCATGACTGAACACATGAACATATGATCTTCGGCTCATGATCTTCTTTGTATTTGAAAGTCGTGTTCTGTTGATATTCATCCGGCTAAAGAAACTGGCGCTTTGTAATCCTTGCAAATGATCGAATCGAGAGAATCCCAGATAGCTCTAAATATGAAGGCCTGTATATCATTCGTTAATTCATTCATTGCCGTTCATTGTTTAAGGTAAACGCTTTCTATTTGATCTTCATCCGGCCAATTAAACTGACGTTTTATAATCCGTACAAATGGTCGACTCGACCGACTGTCGGTTAGATCTAAATATTAAAGCCACCTGCAGATTAAGTCAAGGTCGTGAGATGTAAACATGGCTAACCCAACCCACAATCATCCGCAACGATCACGTACCCTAACCCTGTTAACATCTCGTGCCCATGCCTGTGTTCAGTTCAATTATTTCCGGCACCAAAATCACGTGACATTATACCCGACGTAGAGTTAAAAATGTAAGTTCTAAGATCGATATCTCCCTTTTCATACCAGGCGGTCGGTGGTGGCGTTCTTGGACCACTGTAAGCCTATCCTACAGTGTACAAAGAAATGAAATAAAAATCTACGTCACTAGACTGAAATTCTGCCATAATGGGACGTTCCGGACTGACAATCGAGCGTCCCCTATGTATGATCAACAGAGCATTATTATTGAATCCCTAGCAATATTGAATGTGAAAACTATAGCGCTAAACTGACTTGATGCTGAAAGTTAGAGAGACGACGCCTACTCTTATATCGAATTCCAACGGTCAATGTTTCTTTCACCTACCCGCCAGTATGTAGGCCTACGCGGTACTTCGGATTGTCGTCGCATTCGAATGACTGACTATATTGTTATCAGAGGCGGATTCAATGGGGGGCGCGAGGGCGCCCCCCGCCCCCAATCTTCGACAGTGCCCTTTTTTACTGCTGAAAGTACCTTTTCTCAGACCCAAATATGTCCGTTCCGAACGTATTAGACGAAAATATCAGCCAAATAGCTCTTGGAATGGCTGCAGATGCAAGAAATGACGGATTATTTTCTTGCCCCCCCCCCCCCTCAGCGGCGTGCCCCATCTCCGCGGTCAGTGCCCTCATTTTGCGGCGCCCCCCCCCCCTTTTCAAGATTCCTAGATCCGCCCCAGGTTATCCCTTGCCAGGCCCTCAGTCCTGCATCAATGACACGGGGAACCACGCCGGAAATCCCGAGCCAATGTCTTACTCACTACGCCATCAAACTCCTGAAGCGTATTAATAAGGGAAATATATATTTCCCCGAGATCATCACCAAGATAAGACAACAATGCCAGGTAACGATTCAGTTGTAGTGTGGCGTTGTCCATTCCACCACACGACCCACTTTGTTTTATTACCAATGATAATTTCAATAATTTTCCTAAATGGGAAATCATCAAAATAATATATACCAAATTTTATGAGCTGGCTACGGGCCCGAACCCGGAACAATCTAGATAGTCAAAGTCCACTGGACGAGGTGGACATTAAGGGCAATTCGTAGTTTAAAGTTATAACCATCCCTCTTATCAAAGAGGTTGTTGTTCGCGTGGGACTTCAGAAAAGAAGTATTGCAAAGGCGAAAATAAATTTCATGAAGCCTTCAGCATTCTAAGAAAAATGTTCCAACCATTCATTGGTGGGAAAAGAACTGGGGGTTAACATCTGCATCAACCGGTCTTATGACGTGTGCTGTGTGGCTGTGGGGGGTGTTTCCTACTCTTTTTTGATTGCCGGCTGCCAATTTACATAAACTCAAAACAATAGGTTCAACATACTTGAATCATAAAGAACCACATTTGTGCCCCGACATAGATTGAATATGAATGTTCTGGGGATATGAATATTCAACCTGAATCTGAATATGAGGTCCAAAGTCAGAGTTGAATGTTCACTAGTTTACAAAACAATCGCACCAGATCTTTAAACATTAATGTGTATACGACTTCTTACACAATATTTGTTTGGTTGAACATTGCCCTCGTAGCTCAGTGTGTCGTGTTCTGAAGTCCCGGGAATTTGTGTGGGCAAAATCGATAACCTGCAGAAAATAAAGAAAAGTGGAGAAAGAGTGCGAACGACCTTCACCCTTTTTACTAAACATAACACACAAGGCAAGGCGTATGAACTTATTATTAGAAACTGGCGCGCTCACAGATGCACATAATAATATCCTGTACTATACTAATAACAATGTGGGACACGGCTATCAAGTAACCCGCTTTTGCCGCCAAGCCATCCGCGTTCACCATAATCACCGACCGGCTTGTGTACTAAAACGAGACCCGATAATTTATCGTCATTGCTGAAACTGTGTCAGGTAGCTTCCATTTCATGTGTGAGGGGTGTTGGCTCTTTTTATTAATCGACCCATATATTCTTCGACCCATAATATCCTAATTAATGCGATATTTATTCGAACGATCGATACTTTAACTGTATATTTTGATTTTAATCTCTTGTTGCAGGACCTAGATTATTATCAATAGATTATGGTTTCATCCTATACCAACTACGCCCCTTATAGTATTAGAAATATGTACGTCGTTTATTCCATTTAGAAAATGGGGATATTTGTCATGTGGATATTGATGTGAGCAATTCCCGACGCTGATTTGAGAAGTACAGTAGTCATGTTTCATTACAATAATATGTCCTGTTTATCAAAACTAAAACTTCAAACGAATTAAACACGGAAGAACATGTTTCTATAACGATGAATAATCAATTTGTTATGTTCACTCCACTGCGGTACATTGGGATATCCCTTGGCCTCAATCTGCGTGACGTCATGCAAGGTAATGCGGTCGAACATGCAACTAGCATGTATCCCTACGCCATTTCATTAGATCGAGATCCTCGTTGATAACTTGGATTAACCAGTTGATTGTAGATAATAATTTGTTTACAGGGTGTTTATTTGTTAAGTTGTATTTGATTTATGTGCTGAAAGTGTTCTGCCCGTCTAGTTCATAATGTATTGTATTAAAATCGCGCCACATGGCGTAAAATTCTAGCTTCCTCCGCCATTGTGGGAAAACTGACGGTGTGTCTATTTCTGACGATAGTGAGAGAGCTTGCACGGTTTTCCTTCATCTCTTTGCCAATAACGGGATATTTATATTAAATTTGTGTTATTCTCAACACGTGATGTGTTCAGGCATATCCTGATTGTGTCTATTACGTTTATTACTGTTTAATATACACTGTTTATTGCTTTATTTATTATAATAATTGGAACGAAGTCGTGTGACTGGGAGTGCAGACTTTTCTATTAGGCTACAACAATATAGTTCGATCTTTCTAGATACTGTGAAGTCGACTGAAGACACTGATTACCGACTACAGAGTGTCTTCAATAAAGTTTTATTTGTCCGGATTCTATCGGAAGTACATGACCAAAAATATTGTGATAGTTGGAATAAAACTCATAAGGATTTTAAAGTTCTAAATAAACAATACATGTAAGTAAGTAAATTCCTCAGATCTAATGATTTATCTTTATCCCAGTATTATCTATGACTTATTAACGAGATGTGGATTTATACAAGTCACAGGTAGACCAAGCTAAGATTTCTGATAAAAATGATAGCGAAATCAATAGGCTAGGCATAAATGTAATCCTTTCAAATAGATTTTGTGGGCTGATGAATGAGGAAATGGCTGTCTTGGACTGGAGTGATACTAATGAAATGAAACGTTCTGTTTCGTGACCGACATCCGTCTTGTGATTGTTGTTTATTACTATTTTCAAAGTTACAATATTATTATGTAGAATTGCCTACGACGTTCTCCTAAAACGATTCGTACATTTCAACTTCAAACAAGTCATTTGGCACATGTAGAAAGAGTGTAGGGGGAAAATGGGGGAAGGTGGACAGTTCACTTACGGTCCCCTGTCAGCAACTGATTTTCCCTTCCCCGTAGACCACCCCATACCATTTGCCAATAATATCGGTCCATGGTAGAGGTTCGAATCAAATTGAAAAATTAAAGTTTAGATTCGGTCGTTTGTCGGAAGGAAGCTAAGCAGGCTTTTGATTTTGTTCAGGAGCTTTTCTATAGCCTGTTTCAGTTATATGTTGGTTTTCCAGGGACTATAGTCTGCATATTAAAAGTGGGTAGAATGCAATCTATCTATAGCCTGTTTATTGTTTGTGTATCAGCTTGGCTGATCATGATGAAACGTGTGTTTTCTGTTATAGTCTGTTTCATAAATTGACCAGCAATATGGTAAATCACATGTAGCTGAATGCAAATTTAATATTTTAAATGAGAATTTTGAAAAAAAATTGTTTAGCAGACTTCATTACTAAAGATTTCTGTAATAATTCCATTTATATAAGAAACAAATAATTGTACATATATTTTGTTTCTCATTAATTCACACACATTAATATTATTAGCAGTAGTATTATTTGTGTGATTAGTATTATTTGTGTGATTAAAGATGCATTCATATATATATAATACATTATACAATAGCTAAACCTGCAATCACATAATCACCCAATGGGTGATTGAAATAGAATTGATTGAAATAGAACATGTCAGCCGCATTTAATTTTGTAATTTAATGTTAAAATGGATAATAGAGACTTTGGTTCGTACTTGACAATCAAGACTGTACAGTGTATGTACCAAGGGTTGCTGACAACCAGTATCGCAGCACAGTTTGCGATACATATTTTTCCTTTACTAACTGTGAATCATTAATGTGGTCTGTCATTTTGGATACTGACACAAAGATTAGGGTTGGGCGATATACCGGTATTTCGGTATACCGTGATAAAATCATCGAAAAACCGGTATATCGTGATACAAATTTTTTATCGCGATTATGATAATTATCGTGTACCAATATCGATGATAATACCACAGAGTGTGATAATACATCGTCGCTTGGACTCGTAAAGGAGAAAAAGCGTGTTTGGCAGGTCAAGGTGGGACAGTATTTTACCCCAGTCGCAACTGTCAACTTTTTACAATGTTCTGATTATTAAGAAGCGATTTTAGAATCCTGCCAATTCTGGTTACATATTTTCGTTATATTAAAACTTAATATTCTAGTTCGACTAACTAGGCTAGTATACCATTCTATTGATAGAATTTAATTCATCTACATGTACAAGTCTAAAAATAGCATTATTACGTACCGGCATGTCAAGGGTAAATTTTCATCATGGCGTCAAGCTCCGTTAGCAACGATATTTATAACAGTCATAACAAGCAACGGTTTGCTGCCTAAAAAAAAAAACCTCCATCACAAGTATTCAAATTTTGACTTCTATACACGTGTAACAATTATCACGATAATATCTTTTATCACGATATTAGATGAATTATTATCACGATATTTTTTTTTCATTATCGCCCAACCCTAACAAAGATTTATCCACATTTTGAAGACCAGAAGGCATTCTCAACACTTTCAAGGTGTATAAAATAAAATATCAAATAAAATTCTATAAACAAAACTTCAAATTCTCTGTGTGACATTTTCTTCTTTAACTACCCAGAGACGATTCACACTATACAATGTAACACAGGGACATACATACGTACATGTAACAACATTAAACCAGAAAAAGGGAATCAAGCAGTACTACTCATGTTGTGAAACATGACAATTTCGAGTAATTATGTCAGTATTCAATTTGAAAAAAATAAATCCAGTGCATCTCCCACCCATTGTAAGTAAATAGAAAAAGATATATGTGAACGTATTTGTAAAATTATAAATCAAAGTAAGAATTCTTGTAAAATATTATTGTTTATTCGACATGTGTCTAGTTAATCAAGTTTATTCATTCATTGCTGCATGTATCTGATTTAACAAAAATGGTAACAGATGATAAAAAGCAGGCGAAATTGTTTGTTTTCAAACAAACAATTAACAATTGGAATGAGTGGGACTTGGGAAGCCACTTCCAAAAATTCGCTTCAGACAATAGACCTCACAAAAGTGTACATCACATTCACAAACTGTCACAGCTACCGTACCTGTAGTGTGTAACAGTGCTAAAAAACCTAATCCTTTGTTATGAATTAAAGTAATATCTCGTTATTTAGATAGTTTATGCTTAAACTGGGAAACTGCTAATAAATTTATAAATAATTTGCAAATCAAATTTGATCAAATTGGACTTTTTGATTAGCAGTGCAAATCAACTGTGAAAAAGTATCGAGAGCCCTGTCTGCACCAGTCTATTTCTAGCAAAAACTTCAACCTTTCACAGTGTTGCCCAGAATAAAATAACTCGACTGAAATTGTCATTATTTATTTTTGAACTATTATACTAATTATAGCAAGAACAGACATCTCTTTATCTAAATTTTGCATGATGCATCTTTAAACATGAGAGTTGCTTTTCATCTTTTTCTTTTAAAAGTCTCTTTTTTAATGCCCAACACTTTAAAAGATACATTATTTATGAAATAGGGGCAGTTTCCTTACATTGATAAAAAATAGTATGCCACATTGTTGGAACTGACCATTAAATGAGTCTAGAAAGATCAAAAGGTCAACCATTAATAAGCAATTGATATTTGTGGTCATGCATGACAGAAGAAATATAGGTACATTTGTACATGTACATGTAGGTTAATGATAGATGAATGGTGTAAGATTAGGGATGAGAAGTCTGAGTTGAAGTTGGTGTGTTGTGGGAGTTAATGTGATATAATATTATGTAATATGATGTGGAGTTGGGTCAGTTAATTGTTGACCCAGAATGTACTGATTGTGTAATGTCTAGGTTTATATATGATTTACAACATGTACTCAATCAGGTTTGCACACAAGTTATCAATGAACCTTGAACTTGGTTTTGAAAACAAACACTAATCAGTTTACTTAGTTTTCTGGGGGTCGGGTTAATTTTTTATTCCTTTTCTTTCTAAGCTCTCTTCTGAGTTGGTACATGTAATTTTTTTGTGCAATTTCTTCCTTAAAGATAATATACGGCACATTAAGGAAGGAACGGAACAAAAAAGCAAATACATGTATGTAGCCTACATGTGTGGGAAGAAAATAAAGATTGTGTGTCTTTTGGTTGGTCTAGATAGAAAAGTAGGGCCATAAGATCCAATTTGGAAGCCACAGGCACAGCGACTCGGTGAGTAAAATGTTGGCTCACTAACCAAGAGACTCTGTGTTCACTGTTCAGTTCCAATGTTGGCCGGCAAAGTCTGTCAGAATTTTCTGATGTGGACTTGGTTCTTCCCTTGTTAGTTATGCATTACAGAAGGATTTCAGTGTAAAAGTAGGTCATAAAATATTTCTCTGCACACTGTGTGGCGTATGCTTGTCATTATTAGTGCAGTCAGGGCCAAACTGTAGGATGTTAAGCCCCATTTCATTTCAAACTTCATTTTATTTTACTTATACATGTATTATCCAAAGGGTCAAAGCTGTTGATCAAATAAAAGGTGGAGCCGAAAAATGTTCTCAATGACATGTCCAGAAATGCACCTATCAGTTTTACATGCAGACAATGTGGGTACATTTTCTTTCTGACTGATTGCAGAATTTATTCATTACATATCATATTACATATACGTATATTTATAAACAAAAAAAAGGAAGAATATATACATGCATCACTGTATGTACATGTATGTATATAGTAGTATACTGCTATTTTTTTTATTTATGAATGATGTATATTTTTTTTTTCAGTCAATGAATAAAAGGTGAGCCGATGTTAAAGTTGTCCGATCTTCATGTCTAAGTTGTTTCCACCATGAGTTTTAGTAGCGATGAGGTGAACTTTCTTGTATATCGCTACCTACAAGAATCAGGTGAGATATAAGACTATTTGTTTTTATTTGACAAATAAAATTCTGTATAGATAGGGTATAGAATACATGTTTACGTTTTCGACGATTTCCGATACTTGCAATTACTGCCAGCCCAGAGTTAGGCCCTTTATCACATTGTACGATGTTTTAGGTCATGAGAGGTGAAGAAGTGTATAGATTTTCAACGATTTCTGATAATTACTTCAAGAGTTATGGTCCTTGATATGAAGAGTTTAGTATACATGTACTAAACTTTAAGATACATGTACATGTAGCACAGAACACTAGAAGTCAACAAATTCTAATGGTTTCTGATAATTACTTCCAGAGTTATGGCCCTTAATGTTAAATGTTTTGAATACTAAATTTCCGTATAGGACAGAACAAGAAGCCAAACAAATTCTAATGAATTCTGATAATTACTTAATGGGATGATTTTAGTGTGTTGTACATGTAAATGTATCCATTACTGCCAAACAAATATATGTCTCACTCTACATGTAAGTAAAAATGGTTAGATACGTGTAAGAAATCCACATACAAATTGTGGCCCATTTGTGTTAGAATATGGATATTCCTTTATTCTTTTTTAGTTGTGTTTCTTATAAATTTAAGAAGAAATGATCTCTTTTTTTATTTGAAACACAGAGTTTGGCAAAAATTTAGTTTCCTTTCCTGTCTATACCATGAAGTTCTTCAAATTTATTTATATTGATTATCAGTTATGACAGCGACATAAAACAGTCTATCCCAGCAGATACCAGATAGTCAATACCATTACCCGTCTGACCAACTAAAGCCATGGTCACCATTTTGTTACCCAATCTATAAGTTTAATAGATAAACACTAGAAGAACACTATAGGCTAAAGTACATGTAAATATCTGATGGACTTTAGATTTAAATGAATTGTTTTGAGCATGAATTGTCCCAGAGTCCATGTACAGGTACGTGTGTAGGTGGCTACACTTAAGAACTGGTTAAGAATCTGTAATTGCACGACACTAAGGTACGAAAAAAAACCATTTCGTTGCCGTTCTTATAAGCCTCATAAAATTATTATTATTTGGCTGAGTGATTAGCAGCGCATAAGGTCTGTTTTTGAGTCAACTGGCATGGTTTTGATTCCCCAGTTGAACGTGACAAGCAGTAGGGTCATCTGTCCATCCTCATGGGTTTTCTCTGGGTTCTCTGATTTCCTCCCACTGCCAAAGACCCCTACATGTATGTGCAAGCAACTTATTGAAATAAAATTTGAACCATGTGTTAGTCCTGGACCTAATTTGTGTTCAGTGAATGTTGAACCCCATTTCTTTCTCTCTCATAAAATTGCTGATGTACATGTACAATGTAAGCTCAAAATGTTGAAAGAAATGTTAACCAGTTCATATTAAAACACAGGATGAGAAAGTAACGACATTCCCATTTAAACATTTAATTGACGTTATTTATTCTTTGTAGGTTTTGTGCATTCTGCTTACACCTTCGGTATAGAAAGTCACATCAGTCAAACAAATATAAATGGGGCGTTGGTGCCCCCAGCTGCCCTTCTTAATATCATTCAGAAGGGATTACAGTACACAGAAGCTGAGATCAGTATCGCAGAGGTATGGTATACATAAACATTTCTTATTATTCTGTACAGTTTGGTGGGGAATTTCTCTTTCATACATCCACGATCTTTGACCTTTACCCTTTTCCACAGGTGTCATTATTAACAACAACAAACAGATACATTGAAAAACAACAAAAGAAAATATATTATTGTATCCATTACAAATGTTAAACGTACATGTGCTTTTAATTTACAGTTACTTTGCCTCGAGGGACAGTTTGGCCTATTTTAAAAATGTGGTGCAATATACATACACAGTGTCAATATACATTGTAAAGCCCAAACTCAGACAGAAATAAAATTCTAAAGATTTTGACATTTATATACACAGCCTACAAAGGCACACATGTAAAGAATTTTTTAAATGCAACACTTGCTAATGTCATTGAGATATTGAATAAAATATTAATAAATTGACTGAGTTGTAAAAATTTGGCTCAAACCATTCAAGAAACTGACTATACATTTTGGTTAAGAAATTATAGAAATTCAGCGTTGAGTTGGGGTTACATAAAACAGACTATAGTGAAAGCAAGCCATCGCTGCTGTGCTGATTCAGCCATGCTGTCTGATGTATGTTTAGTGGAAAAGCCCATATTTCTTTCTTTCTGGGCTCTTTATAGAAAAGCTGGCAGCCAAACACTGAAGTCGGTCATGTCATTACTGGGTCTGTTGTTTATCACAGCCAAGTTATTGATTAGAAAGTAAAATCTGTTTTGGTAAATTTATTCAAGCATGAAACGGGTGATAATGAATAGAGTTTTATTGATAAATTGAAATTCTACCATAGCAACTATTTATATTGTTATTCTATTTTAACCATTAAATGTATAAATCTACAATGTTCTACGTACCTGTTGATAAAGATTTAAATAGCATTATTAACAATTCAATGGCTGCACTGTATACAATGTAAAATGTACAGTATTTGAATTTGAATTTTTTTAATGCCAATGTGCTGATGTGTTTGCTATTCCTCTGGTTTTTCTTATTTAAAAATTAATTGACCCAAACGGCGAAAATTTACAATAGATTCCTTTAAATTTAGGCAATCGTAAGATAAATCCCAAAATACATTTCATCCTAAAAAAAAGTAAATACAATGTATGATGAAAAATAAAAGATTTGTGTAACAGTGTAGAGTGTGAAAAATTCCCAACTGATTTGATTCAGAATATGGTGTTAATTAATCTTTTAATTATTGATTGTACACAGTTTAGAGAATAAATAATTCTGGACTTTTATCTATTTATAAATTATAAACAAAGCAACAGTTTTAAGGCCAAGGAACTGCAGGTGCAAAAACACAAATAATAAATGTAGTTTTTACCGCCCATATCAATTGTCACCAAAGCAAGACAACTTCACAGATTTTGACATACATGTACAGTGTACGTGTACACAATTTAACATCTTTTCACAATGCACAGCAATGGGCATGAAGAAATTGCTGTCTGAATTTGTGATGTCTTCGGGCTTAAATCAATCGCACAAAGTTTCTATTTCCATAAAAAATTTATTGTCAAAGTTCAGTTATTCATTGGTTTTAGTTTACATTCTTGTTGTTACATGTACATGTAGCTAACTACTATTATGAGCTACTGTGTCTGTGATTGACTAAAAACAACCACTTGAATCTTAATACGGGAATCACGGTGGCTAAGTGGGCAAGGCGCTGGCTTGCTAGCCTGGAGGTCGAGTGTTCGGTCCCTGCATTGGCAGAGAAAGTTCATCTCGATTTTCTGGCGTGGTTTCCCCTTGTCAGTGATGCAGAAGGAGGGTCTGACAAGGACAGCTGCCTAGTCGTTCGGATGGGACGAAAAACCGAAATCCCGTGTGCACGTAAAAGATCCCTTGGCAGTTGGAATTCGATATAAGAGTAGGCCGTAGCGCTGCTGCCCGGGCAAAATTTCCCTCATAGCACACTGTATGGCGTATGCCCGTCTTCCATTAGCCCAGGTCAGGTGCAGAAGACTAGGACATTAAACCCCATTTCATTTCATTTTGAATCTTAATACAACCATTTCCTATGGAATCTCTGAAGTTGGTTTTCACATCATGATGTCTTCAGTGGACATGGAACAAGACAAACTCCAATTGCCTGAGTGTTAAAGATACACAAGTTGACAGTTTGATAAAGAGTTGATCATTCTTGGTATAATAATTCAAAAGTAGGCCTAGATGATAAAAAAAGACAATATTGAAAATTTCATTGAAATTACTTCATTGCCAAGATGAGTGCATAGTTACAGTAGTAACCAGGGCACTGGTAAATATTTGAGACATAGCCTCACTTTCCCATTTTAGAATTAAAATTTTAAATGACGAACCGTTCTACATGTAATCTAGTTAAAATCTGGAGTATCAGATGCCATCTATTCAGCTCTTGCAAAATGTCTGTTTATTAACATTTTTCGATTTCTAGCGTGTTGGTTCATTGTATTCCAAATTGAGATATCGACTTTACATGTATGTTTAGTACTTGTTGATTCAATAAATTATAACATGAATGCACTCGTACATAATTTAGTTTGACATGGATAATTTGATTATTTGGACATCTTTGCATTGATGAATTTTATTAAACTTTTATTAATACATATGTATGTAGCCTACATCAATATTTATTGATTTTTGCATTCAATCATTGAATGTATAAATTGATTTTATATTTATTATGAATGGTTCTGTTTTGAAGGATGGAACGGTACGACCTATGGAATCACTCTCATTGATCGATGCTGTAATGCCAGAAACTGTTGAGTCCAAGAAACAAGCAGCCGCCAAGGCTAATCCAATCAAAACGGAGACAGCAAATACAAATGGAGAAGATGCGTCGCATACAGTAGGTAAGTAACGAGCATGGTATTTTTTTTCCTTGCCCAACATGTATCTGAATTGTGTGGATATATCATCCTCAAATATCATTTAAATGAAATAGGATGAACAATGCAAGATACATGTACATATTAAAGACATAGAAGAAAATAAACAAAATATCAACTAATTGTTTGGCAAAATAATCCGCCCAAAATATGCCAAATAGAAACCAGTTTGAGATGTGTACTGTACTGTAATCACAGTCTGGAATATCAGACCCATTATTATTTACATTAATGGTTATTTTCATTAGAATAAATGTAAATTATTTTGTATTAAAACTAAAGTCTTTCATATTTCTATTAATAGGATGACAAATACTGTGCAATTTTAAAAGTCTACCTGTACCAAAATTTGATTTCTTGTAGTTCTCTGTTCTCTATTTTATAAATTTATTTTAATTCACTATACATACATAGTTTGACACCTAAAATCATAAAATGGACCAACCCACACCATTTACTTTGGTTGTCTCACTTCTGCTACTGGGCGGGCAGAATGCCATAAATTTCCCAAATAAGCATCTGGAAGGCTGACATTAGATCTGAAAAAAGCCTGTGGATATGAAAGAAATGTTTGCTATAATAATAGGATGTTTACAAGAAACTCCACTACAATGCTGGCATGTTGATATGTAGGATTTGAAAGAAAGTTTGTTTAAAAGAAGGTTGAATGAGGGCACAATGCATCATGATGTTTTAAATGTCCTTATAATGACCTGCAGTTTTAGCGCTTGAGTACGGAATCATGCTGTCATAACAAAGCTGTTTTGTTACATATATTTATTTTGCAAACTTAAAGCCACCGTTCGTCATTAATTTTGCACTTCACAGCAGACCATATCAACTTTTTCATGACTTAATAATCTGTGCCAATGTACTTAGATTGATTATATAACATTTAATGAAGAATACAGAATAAAAATAACTATGGTAGATAAATCCCAGCATGGATTCAGTCGTATTAAAAAGAGGTCTGTCAAGAGACATTATTCATGTAGGTTCTGCTAACATGTTTCAGCCATCCTGTTTATACATTACATAACTTACAGCCTGCAGAGTACATCTTCCATTACATAAATATTTTAAATACTAAACGGAGTTGAACAATTTTTGGACAGGTATCTCTAGGGATTCAACATTCAGAATATTGTAGTTTGCAAAGGATTGAAAATCCCTTAATGAGAATTAGAGATTATGTGAATAGAACCATTTTAGACCAATTTCCTATTCAACTTGATTCAAGATTCTTGTGAAGCATTTTAGTACATGTATGTATAAATGATATTAGATAATAAAAGGAAATTATTACAAGAATTGAATCACATTTGCCACGTAACTGTACATGTATGATGAACAAAGGGTGGAAAATAATCCTAAACAGAGCATACTGTACATCTAGAGATGATGAAAACGCCTCATTATTATAACAAAACAATATGAAACAGACTATAGGTGATTTTGGCAGCTGAAATGTTTTGTCAGCCTTGTTGAATTGGGTGAGATCCAGTATGAGATTATATAATATATGTTTTTCTATAAGCTCACTCTGTTTGCTTTCTCAAGCAGAACCATTGACTATAAATTATAAATAAATAGCTTAAAATTCTACATGTCTAAATTTAACGTGGTTAATTTGGAGCAATACCCTGTAACTGCCAGTTCATTAATTATGTATGAAGGCAGTGTTATAAATGAAATGAAATATTTTAATGTTCAGTTGTTTACCTCTCTAGTTACTATTATGTAGTATATAAATCATTATATTGTGTTCATGTTGTGAATAGGTTATGGTGGCTTACTCTACTATTTAACATGTACATGTAATTAATTTTACATACTACACTACATTGCATAAATGTATACTACACTACATTGCATACACATAGTTTGCAAATTGAAACAAGCTACAAAGTTATATGTAGATCTGTATTAGTGGACATGTATAGGGGACCTTTTTATAGTCTGCTTCTAGAACGTGATCCCTAATAGGTTAACGATTAGTAGTCCTTTCTAAAGATCTATGAGAGATTAGATTACAAATTGGCAGTTCTCACTACTATAGTTAAAAACTAGCTAATGTAAAGGCAATTTGCTGAAAATTTCACTCAAATTGATCCACTATTAGCTTAGAACTACATGTAAGCGATTGAAATTTCCGCTTAGCCTCAGTCATCATTACTAAAGTCAGTAAGACAAAACCAGTAGTCTCGGTTATCCATTTTTAGTGGTAAATCACGAAGGAAAATATTTCAGCGAATCGAACTGCAATCCAACAAAAATCTCATGCTAGCCTCAACAGCGAGAGTTGATTATGGTCTGAATATGTTAATTAATGTTTAATTAATAGTTTTTATAACATTTCAGGCCCAAAGAAAGACCTACAATAGGCAGATTTTGCTCTTGCATAATGCATGTTTAATAGTCT
Source organism: Patella ulyssiponensis (assembly GCA_963678685.1). NCBI lineage: Eukaryota > Metazoa > Mollusca > Gastropoda > Patellidae > Patella > Patella ulyssiponensis. The sequence continues at coordinate 78,621,335 of OY783227.1, read as the reverse complement.
ATTTATTTTTCACGAGTGTACATGTACATGTACATGTTATTCTTAATGATACATTGTACTTTTGTTTCTAGAACCTTGAGAGTCCGTAGCAAAAAACAAACCTGTAAAGTAAAGCGTGAATTTGTTTATAAATGTGACGTTGAATTTTAATTAATACTCATCTTACCTCCCATTTCAAACCATGTTGACGTCATCTTTATGCAATGGACAGCTGAAACTGATTTCCTGAAAATAAACAAGTTTTAATCCTTCCCTTCCCCAATAATGAATCCAAATTACAAAACAGATAAATAATTACATAACCGTACAAACAAATATTTAGTTATAATTTATTTATGAAACAATATCTCATTTTTAAAAGTACGAGCTATGACCCCTTTAATCTTGCCTCAATTGTTTTCATTACACCACTTTTACCGATTGAACTACATGTAAACACAATTATAAATTCTTATTGTAATTATAATTTATTTATAGTACTGTAGTGAGGAAATTGGGTGGTCCTAGTGTTGAGTTGTTTTCAGTATTATTTTTAAATGTAAAGGAAATGCATGGCCCTGTAAGGTTGAGTTCATTAAGTTTAGGTTATGAATTATTAAAAAATTATACACAGGAAGTCAGATTTGATTTTATTTTGGGGAAAACATTAATACACATAAGATGCTTGTAAATAAAAACAATAATTTGTTTGTTGTGGGCCTTTGGTACAGCTAGGTTAAAGATTGGCCTTAATTTACATATAGAATGCTTAATTAGTTTAAAAAGGATTCAGTCCAGGATAGAATTCTCAGCTTTATTAATGTGTTTTGGCAAGCTGCCAGCTGTCGAAAATAGACCGTCTGATAGGTCCTCTGTAACTGACATCACGTGGGATGATGTAAGTTGAATTACACCAGTAACACAGAAATATCAACCCTATTCTTATACCCCTCCGCGTTCCTGATAAAAACACATATTGATCTGTTCCGTCTGACTCATGATGTTTGGGATTAGTCTAGTTAAAGTGAGAAACTAGAGAAGAGGAAAAAAAGCAGTTTGCACTTCAATTTACAAATATCCCCTTCGCATTGATTTAGAGCAAGGTGAAGGTTGGCCATTATTTATACTTGAATGTGTGAGTATGCTTGTGTGTACTTTGGTCCTGGGTCTGCTATCAATGCCCTTGAGGAATGTCATTATAGGATATAAACAAGAGAAATAAGTCACATGACCATGTGGATGAGTCCATGTTTATGTATAGGGTGGAGGGGTAATTTTTGAGATGGTTGTGTTATGTTTAACTAGGGAGGGGTAGAGGTTGTAGACAGTGTAGACGAGGTTATGGGTTTTAATCAATGTTTGTGTAGGCTCCATTGTGTTAGATAGAGATAAGAAGGTTATTTGTAATGTCAATACTACAGAGTCGAGTTCAGAGATCAGGAGCATTGACCTGCTATTTTGATTCAACAATGTATTCTTTTACACCCTGACAATGAAATATGAGTGCAATAATAACTGCTCTATGAATAACTCGCTGAAAGGCAGTTGGTGAAATGGGTGGAGTTAAATTTCAAACAGTCTAACATAAATCCATCAAAACTTTTATGACTTAACTTTTATTTAAAAGGGAAATGGGCTGAACTTATGACATATTTATAAGTCGGACAGGTTGAACGTATTTTTAATTTTTTTTATTAATACCGGTACTATTTCTTTAAGAATAGTAGGGTTACATATAATTAAATAGATCAAGTAGACCACCAGTGTTATTAATACTTATCTAAATGTAGTCAGTTGCCCAGTGATATTACATAGCAGGATATGGTGAGAAGACTTGACCTAGTTTTTATCTAAGCCTGGTCACAATTGATTTATCTATAGTGTATGGTCTAACCTGTCAATATAGGGGACTATACTTATGTCATGTACTGTAATTATTTGCTAAATCTCTTGAGGTGTACATGTAGTAATACATGATATGCTCCACTGGATAATGGAAATAGTTGTAGATAGTGGTTCAAGTCCAGTCATTCATAACAAAATTGCTCCACTCTCTGGAGTACAAATTTACGCCCAATTATGCAACTTTGATACAATGCATTATGTAAAAGCTAAGTGTTTTTTCTGGCTTTGAATGTTATATGAATTATTATTTACATATTTATTCCTATGACAAGTCCTGCTGGCTGAGATATTATTATGGTAAATGGATTAGAAAATGTCTGCCATATCTTTGTTAAACCGGAAAATCGATACTGCTTTTTTTATCATAGTAATGCTACTTGACGATTAAGACTATATTTATGCTATTTCTTATCAAAGCTTCAAGTTCTAATGTTTACATGTATAACATCGCTCAGAATAAAGTCAATTGGCTGGAAATTTCAATATTCATTTTTTATTAGCAAGAATTGTCAGCTCTGTGTCTAAGTCTTACAGAATGTTTAATATACATCAGTAAAATGGATAATCATTGAACTAATAATTACCATCCATAAACTTCATTCCTATCAAATACTTGGAGTATTGTATTACAATATTAAAATATAGACAATGAATGCCATTCCATTCCTCCTATTACACTTTATAATGAGTGTATTGAGTACTATATGATTGAAATATAAAAGTTATATATAACAAGTTATAAAGTCAGTGTCACTTAAACTTCATAAATAGTTTATGTCACAGATTGTTCTATTAAAAGAATTGATTTTTTTACCTTTGACTTGATAGAAATGACTCAACTACCTGTATATATATACATGACACATATAGGTACATGCACTTGTATATGTACATGTAGTTATCGAGCAGGTTGTAAACATCCAATATATCTATTGACATACATTACACCATAATTCAAGTCATATTCCATTTACACCATAATTCAAGTCATATTCCATACTTTTATCACAGTGGGAATCATTTGCAAACTACAATATTATGAAAGATGGATCTCTTAATAACATATCGTTCATTATTTTCAAAGATATGTTGAATTGATAATTCATTGATTGGGGTTCTCACCAAGTAATAAGTCCTCCGCCATTATGTTATGGGCGAACAGAATGGATGGGGCTATTGTAAATCCAATTGAATTCAAGCCACTAGATTATCTACATGTAGCGTTGATATTTTGATTTATAAAATGTTAAATATTAGTGTTCATGAAGCCCAGTGAAATTATATATTTTCTTGACTATTAGAATAATACAATTTGTACATGTACATGTAACAACAAACCACACATTCATCACAAAAAATACATGTTTTTGCGTACGCACACCTGAACCATATATGCCTGTCCATGAACTCTTTGATTAAATTAAAATTGATACTCTGTGTTTAGGCTTCTGATTCTGATTTACAGTTTATTTTTACCCTTGGTTTCTTTAAAAAATCTAGTCTACATGTATCTTTAAAGTCATACAAATTGTTTATGTTCATTGTGCATGAAATGATAAAGCTTATCGATTTCCGATAATTATCTTTACGGTAAGGTTACGGCTTTGTATCCTTTTTGAAAAAAAACTTTGGAAATTCATGTTGACATTGTACACGTGGCTGCTGAAGCCAATCAATTTTAATGACTCCAATAATTACTTCAAGGGTTATTGCCCTTGATAACAGAGATTCTTCATTGGGTCATATTGACCTACGGAAGATAAGAATTTTTTCATCCCATATATTGCTCTGTAGTCCTTCCCTCAAATTTATGAAATATTGTGAACATGATGCAGGTCATGTTTGTATATCTTGCCATGCAGCATTAGTTAAAGATACATTATGGGAGATAAGATAAGAGGTGGATGTTCTCACTATAATAGTCAAAAACTAGATAATGTAAAGGGAATTCGCTGAAAATCTCTGTCAAATTCTTCCACTTTGTGAACAGAGAATTCAGCGATTGAATTTTAGGCCTTGCCTCAATCATCATTTCTGAAGTCAGTGCAATAAAAAACATGGTCTATCCATTTCATGATTAAATCATGAATGAAAGTTGAGCAGCAAATCAGATCCTAATCCAGTAAATATCACATGCTAGCAATGACATCGAACGCTGATTATGGTCTGGATAAGTTAATTAATGTCTTATAATTTAGACAACATTTTTGGCCTAAGGAAAGATTTGCAATAGGCAGATTAAGCTCTTGCATAATGTACATACATGTATGTTTGGCAATAAATTTAAAGCTACATGTACATGTAGCAGCTGCTCTTTGATGTCTTGTAAATACTCTTGTTGCATGAATTAATATAATATAAAAAAAACATAACTGTATCTGCTCGACCATGTATTGTATTGCTACAGGTACATTGGTGGGGGTGGGATGGCCTAGTGCTCTAGAGTGCCACGCGACCTCTAGCTGGCAGGTCACCTCTGGCTTGCGGTTGTGACTTCGATCCCTGGTGTTAGCGTATGTGGCATGGAGAAAGGGGCGCTTTCTCAACCTCATGGGTTTCCTGCGGGCACTCCGGTTTCCTCCCACTGCTAAAGACCCCTACGTGCAAGCAAATTATTGAAATAAAATTGAAACCATATGTTAGTCCCAAAATGACCTAGTTTGTGTTGAGTGGATGTAAACCCCATTTCTCTCTCTCTCTCTACAGGTACATGTAGGTGTGTTTTTTGTTGACTGACAACCTATCTTTATCTTTTTAAGTTTAAGCATATATTTTTTATTTACAGCTAATCATTCAGAAAATATGGAGGTAGATGGCGCAGTGGATATTCCTACGTCAAAAACGACAGTTCTCAGAGGCCATGAATCCGAGGTGTTTATTTGTGCTTGGAATCCCGCCAATGACCTGTTAGCCTCTGGGTAAGTGCAAGCAAATAAACTTGATTAACATGTATGTTGTAGGTTTGGTACCTATAATTTTTAACATAAAATGTTTTAAAAAAACTTAACTGTTACTTCGTACAGTTATAGAGTTAAAAATGAGTGGCTTTTTTTTAAATTGAAAAATATATTTGACACTTGACACTTCGATCAATCAGCAAATTTAACTAGAAAAGCCGAATATAAATTTTTATAAAATTTGAGGCATTTAAAAACAACGTGAAAGTCTGGGAAGTGCAAAAATGGTCCTGATTTTTAATTTAACGTGAAAATGTTAAAATATTGGTGAGTGCATGTGCAGTTATAATGATATGATTTAATGAGATGCTAATTGGTAATGGAGATACATTTATAAATATACAATACAACCACTATACATGTACATTAAAATGTTATTAAAATGGTTATCATGTTACATTTTTAAATAAAAGTATGACACAAATAAGAAGCTCTTGTCAAAATCATGAAGTAGTAATGCAATGATAAAAAGCACTACTTCAATTGTAAAATTCATACATGAAGATGCAAAATACGAGAAAAAGTTCTATATTGAAATGGGGGGTTGGGATGGCCTGGTGGTCTAGAGTGCCGGGCTTCGACCTCTAGCTTGCCGGTCACCTCTGGCTTGCGGCTGTGGTTTCGATCCCTGGTGTGAGCATATGTGGCGCCTTCTCTACCCCGTGGGTTTCCTCCGGGCACTCCGGTTTCCTCCCACTGCTAAAAACCCCTACGCGCAAGTGACTTATTGAAATAAAATTAAACCATATGTTAGTCCCAAAATGACCTAGTTTGTGTCGAGTGGACGTTAAACCCCATTTCTCTCTCTCTCTATATATTGAAATGGTAATCATTTTATTGATACAGGATCATACAGGCACAATATTTAAAAAGTTCTATCATAATTATGAAAATTTTACATTGTATAAATACATGTACAAGCTCGATATGATAAAAAAAAAGTTATATATATCCTAATCATGAAATGGTTATTATGTTACCATTTATAAATAGAAGTAAGATTAAAAAAAAAGGACAATATAATAAAAAAAGTTCTATCATAATCATGAAATGGTAATCATGATGCATTTTATAAATAGAAGTCTGATAAAATGAGAAATTCTATCACATAATGATACATTTTAAATTTTTGCTCTGCATTGGTTACATCCACTTTAAATTGACTGTACCTTTGCGTAACTAGTCTATGACGCATAACATGACAACTAACTAGACTACTTGACGGAAAAAAAACAAGTTCTATGTATGTCATGTGTGTTATAAGTTCCCCTGGTAATTTGTCATTCTTTCTACTTGAACAAAGAAAGAAATCTATACCACATGGATCATTTTGGGCGGAATTTAATAGAAAAAACTAGCCATTAATGCCAATAATGACCAGTTGACGTAAGCGTAGCTAATTCTGTCTAACGAGATTATGTCATTTAATGTCAAAGGTTATTGTGTTGTCGTGTAACACATTCAGATGGTGAGCACGAGCAGACAGACTCCTGTTTGTGGGTTTTTATATGGGCCACAGGAGGTCCAACCAGAAATAAATGTTTTATTATAAATAATTTAACACCTGTTGTATATTACGTTGTGAAATAGATTTATATCTGACCCCGTTCTTGAACAATTTTTTTACATTATTATACTATAAATTATTATTATTTTGTACACGTGTGGCTGGCGTCATCATAATAATGGTCCTGCTTTTTATGTAGTCAGCTAGCCTAGAAATTAGATTGTGTCGACATTGATACAGATAATGATCAATTGTTGCGTACTTTTATTGAATTTCTATAATCATAAATTGTATATTAATCATATTTATTATTTATAAGTTTGGGATATTGATTTTGTTTTTCCTATCAGGTTTTTTAATATTAGTCCATAGTTTTATTATATGAATGTAACATTTAGTAGAATGGGGGACAATTGTAATAATTTGTCATGAAAAAAAATTGTTTTCAAATACTTACGTAAATTAATTTACCGTACCTAAAATTTCAAGTGAGAAAGAGTTATATAAAAGTGTGTAAGTGAAACATTTCTTCAACTACCCAACCCTCTGATAGTTAAAGTGGTGTTGCTAGAGATAAGATAAGAGTTGACGGTTCTCACTATAATAGTTAAAAAATAAATAAAGTAATATAGAATATGCTGAAAATTTCAGTCAAATTGCTCCAGTCTGAACCGACAGATAAGCTTTTGAATTTTAGACTATCCTCGATCATCATTACTAAAGTCAATCCGCTAAATATCCCAGACTAGGGATGGCATCCTGAGTTGATTATGGTCTGGATAAAATTGTTAATGTCTAAATAATATTTCAGATAACATTTCAAGCCTAAAGAAAGACCTGCAATAGGCAGATTATGGTCTGGATAAAATTGTTAATGTCTAAATAATATTTCAGATAACATTTCAAGTCTAAAGAAATACCTGCAATAGGTAGATTTAGCTCTAGACTAATGTATATTTAATTAGGGTGACATAATATTAATTTTAAACTTTTGAGAAATAAAATATGAAACCTTCTCTTTAAGTTTATTCCATTACCCATTAAGTATATATATACATATGTACAGTGTATGTCTAGAAGCAGAATTTGTATTATACCATGCCAGTTTCATACTACATCGGGTCGAAATTTACCCTGTGGCTTAGTTGATTATATGAAAACGACGGGCCTAATATAGACATTTCTACGAGACTCAATTATTGACAGCCGTTATTGAGAGTTATTAAAGAATGTAGGGTACTGCAGGTAGGCGTCATGAGTAGGCGTTCGATGAAACCTTGCTGTTAATTTCCTAAGGGACGTAATTTACAGCATGAAAAACAGATGATGACAAAGGCATGATTGTCAGCAGCAATTATTAGGTCACATGCTATGTCTGCCACTCAAAGAGTTCTTTGATCTCTGACATTAGAAAAAATGGAACATGTTTTCATGATTTTTAAAACCGAGATTTCAAATAATTTGCAGAGATAAAAAGTATCACCGGAATTGGAAAAACAATTCCTGAAATCTTTGTTTTATGATTAGCTACATGTAACATCATATATGCATTTAGAAACAGGTCACCTCAATTTCACTGTTGATGAAAGGGACATTTTCAGTCATGAGACCCCCCACCCCTACCTCATACAAAGTTAATCGAGCCCTGTGTTTGCCCTATGCACATACATGTGCCAACCCCACCTTTCTGACTTTCAACACATGTATCATCTAATTAATCTATTATTAGTTATATGTACATATTTATTTATTGATTTTGTGTACTTTTCAGCTCTGGTGACTCGACAGCTAGAATATGGAATATGAATGATATTAGTTCGAACGCCAATCAATTAGTTTTACGTCACTGTATACAAAAAGGTGGTACAGAGGTGCCCAGTAATAAAGATGTCACATCGTTAGATTGGAACGTAAGTTGTAAATTATTTGGTTATTATATCACATTAAAGCCACTGACAAGCATTTAATTAAGAAAACAGAAGCAAAATATCAATGGTAGAAAATTTCATGACATGATTCCATCAGATTTAAATAGAGAGCCATCATAAAAAATAGACACCTGTCAAAAGATTTTACCTAACGCTTACTCACAGGTGGCGCAGGCTTATTTATATCTTTTACAAAATAAGCAGAATTTTGAGAATATTTATTTTATTACATCTTTATAAATATTAAACAGAATTCAACCATTTTTGGACTGTTATTCCATTTTAGATTTCAAGTTTAAGAATATTTTAGTTTTCAAAGGATTCAAAACACAACAAATGACAACTCAAATGTATGTTTTCATGTGATGTAAAACAGGTTGGATAAAACAATTAAAAAGAATCTAATTGAAAACACTCCTCGGACCGAAAGACGGATGGACGGGGGCGACGGCAATATACGTCCACATGTGGGCGTATATTGCCGTCGCCCCCGTCCGTCCGTCCGTCCATCGTCCACAATTTCTTGTGAACGCACTAGAGGCTAAAGTTAATATCCGATTAACTTTAAATTTATACCCATTGTTTAAGGTCATGAGACGAAGAAGCCTATTGATTTTCAGCAATATCTGATAATTATTGCCAGAGTTATGACCCTTGATCACTTTGAAAAATCTTGTGAACGCTCTAGAGGCTAAAGTTAATATCTGATTGACTTCATATTTATAGGCAGTGTTTAAAGTCATGAGACGAAGAGGCCTATTGATTTTCAGCGATTTCCGATCATTACTGCCAGAGTTATGACCCTTGATCACTTTGAAAAATCTTGTGAACGCTGTAGAGGCTAAAGTTAATATCCGATTGACTTTAAATTTATACACAGTATTGAAAGTCATGAGACGAAGAAGCCTATTGATTTTCAGCAATTTGCAATAATTACTGCCACAGTTGTAGTTGTGGCCCTTGATCACTTTGAAAAATCTTGTGGATGGTCTAGAGATCAAAGTTAATATCCGATTGACTTTAAATTTATACACAGTGTTTAAGGTCATGAGACGTAGAATCCAATTGATTTTCAGCGATTTCCGTTAATTACTCACAAAGTTATGGCCCTTGATCACTTTGAAAAATCTTGTGGATGCTCTAGAGGCCAGAGTTAATATCCGATTGACTTTAAATTTATACACAGCGTTTAAGGTCATGAAGGGAAGAATCCTATTGACTTTCAGAGATTTCTGATAATTACTGCCAGAGTTATGGCCCTTGATCACTTCAAAAAATCTTGTGGACGCGCTAGAGGTCAAAGTTAATATCCGATTGACTTTAAATTGATACACAGTATTTAAGGTCATGAGACGAAGAAGCCTATTGATTTTCAGCGATTTCCCATAATAACTGCCAAAGTTATCTCCCTTGATCACTTTGAAAAATCTTGTGACGCTCTAGAGACCAAACTTTTTATCCGATTAATTTTCAATGAATTTTGATAACTGAACAGCTAAATCCATGATATTAGATGTTTTGTATACTGTACTGAATGTTAGCATGGGCCAGAACTTTATAAAAACCTTAGTCCCGAAATGACCTAGTTTGTGTCGAGTGGACATTAAACCCTATTTCTCTCTCTCTTTTATAAAAACCAAACAAATTCTAATGATTTTCCGATAATTACTTTATGAGTTGTTACTCTTAATCAGCTTTTAGTGTAATATAAATGTTTCATTATCGAAAAAAAGTAAAAATATGGGACAACTCTTGTTGACTGCCCGGACGATTTAGCTGCTGTGGGCGTTTGTTTCGTTGCCTGGCAACCTATCTTTTTAGTCAATATTGATATGTTTTATTATAATACATGTATTTAAATGAACTATATTCATGTATATTCAGTCCAAAACTTTGAGCTGGACAAATTCAGATAAAATCTTTACTTTAATTTGGTTGACCTAGAATATGCACTCAATCCTTATTCATTCACAGGATTCAAAACAACTTAATAACAAATCCCTTGAGTTCATCATTTCAAAAGCTAAACCCTTTAACTGTGTGTTATTTGTTTTTTACAGTGTGATGGAACATTATTAGCAACTGGTTCATATGATGGATATGCCAGAATGTGGAGTACAGATGGTAATATTTATTTATATTAAAGTACACTTCTGTCATGCTATTAAACTAGCTAAGCTTGCAATGATTCTCGAACTGGAACTCTGGTTTCTCCTCGTCTGTGTTGTAGGATAGAAGGCCTGGCAAGAATCAGTGTCTAGTCATTCAGATGGGACAATAAACAAAGATCCTGTATACACATTGGCATGCATGTAAAAGAACCCATTACCAATTGAAATTTTATTGGCAGTAGTTCTAGTGTCCTTCCAGGCAATATTTTCCTCATAGCATGTTACACACTACAATCATGGCTGTTTTCAGTAGTCCAGTTGGTGCAGGAAAGTAGGATGTTAACCCTCACTCCATTTCATATCATTTGTAATGGTCTTAATTATCTATAACTAAAGATATGCGGTGTGGGTGCTCTAGTGCTCTAAGATCATAAGGTCTGCCATGGAGTTAAGTTGTGTGGTTTGGATCCCACGTTTGTATGTGACAAGGAATAGGTTTCCTTCAACTACTAGAGTCTCTTAAAATTGAACCATATTATGTTTGTCCCAAAATGACCTGCATGTAGTTGTATGGATTGGACATTAAACACCCCCTCTCTCTCTCTCTCTCTCTCTCTCTCTCTCTCTCTCAGACATAATATACATTAAAACACAATAATGTGAAAATGATAGCACACATTTACAATGATGAAAGTGATAAAATTGCTGTTGTAGATAAACATTAGTATAAAATGTGATTATTATAGTGACATGTGTGACAATATTGACAGATGTTGTCTCATTATTGTATGTATATATATGCCAACATACATAAAAATTAATCTAATTTTACTACATAGATAATGCTTGTTTATCACAAGTTATTGTGTATGGGGTGTATATATGGTTATAAGGAAATACTATGAGTTATTGCATTTGTTGTTATATGCTGTAATTGTAACATGTTTCTTACCACATTTGTTGTTATATGCTGTCATTGTAACATGTTTATTACCACGTTTTGCTGTAATCCAGTAACATGTTCCTTACCACATATGTAATAAGCACGTTCCATGTAAGTTCAGTCTTTCATTTGGGGAACTCTTTTTTCCAAAACAGTGCAACAGATGGTCTAGTCCATGGTCTGTTTTAGTCCAAGAATGACCTAATCGGTGTTACGTGGACTTTAAAACACCATCACTATCTTCAAAAGCAAAATACATGTGTAGCTTTCATTCAAACCTTTTCGTAAACATTCCTACTGTTTCTTACTTACATGTCAAGTGATTGGAATATTGGTTTATTATATTTAACATGTCAGTCTAAAATGGTGATATTGTGTTTAATAGAAAATATCTGGAGGCAAATGACCCCATTAATTAACATGCTTTTATGATTGCTTTCAGGTCGCTTAGTAAATACATTAGGACAACATAAAGGTCCAATATTTGCCTTAAAGTGGAATAAACGGGGAAATTATATTTTAAGTGCTGGTGTAGATAAAGTAAGTATATTCGTCTAAAATAAAATCGGAAAATCCTACATTGTGTGATTAATTTGCTTTCATAAATAAACAATATAGGTTAAAATCAGAAATAAAGTTTGTAAACTTCAAGTTTTTCTTAGGAAACTAAATTTGGGTTGTATGAAACTTGCCCCAACTAATAAATCAAGATTTGATCAATCCAATTCTAGATTTTAGTGACATAAACCATTATTTGGTACGGGAAAATTGATTAACGGATGTTTTGTATACGTCAAATTCATTGGTTGCATGTTAAGTTCGTCATTACTAAAGAGGTTTCATAGAAGCTCTCTTTAAAATTAAAACAACTATTAAGTGGGTTCTGGTAATTGAAGACAGTTTCATGGTATTTTTATCCACACACCCCTTTGAAATAAACTCGTCTTGTCTTATTGACAATTGTATCCAGATATTTTAAACGTCTGTCATTTTTGTGGAAATGCCAGGAACATAATTAGCAACAAAACAGAGCAGGCTGGAAGCAGATTTACCGTTTCTATATGTAGTCTATTACGCGATGATTTGAGATGCCGAGAGGCTGGTTACAGCTGTTATTATTGTTGATGTTATTCGGGCCAGCGTTAGCTTGCCGTGGTACGAAAATAGCTTGATCTACCTGCTGGCTGATTACCCGACTTGCTCGAGGTGTAATATCTTTATCAGAGTTGGTGTGATGTATTTAAGGAGCACTCAACTGTTCTTAATTTAACACCTGTTTACTGCAAGATCAAATGGAAAGGGTGTTGGTTTGCCGAATGGTTTAATGCATGTGCTTTATATCATAAGGTCTGCCGGTGTGTCAAGTAACTTGATGACAAGGGGAACAAAATGAAAATCGGTGTAACGTCTTACTGTTCTGCTCCAACATGGATAATGAAGTCTGGCATACAATACGTTATGAGGGGAATTTTGCCCTGGCAGTACACAGGAACTTGTTTTTGATCCCATCTGCAGGACTAGACAGCTTTTCTTGTCAGGCCCTCCATTTTGCACCATTGACATGGGGAAACCATGTTGGAAATTCCCAATGAACTTTCTTGGCCTATGCAGGAACGAACATGCAACCTCCAGACTAGCGAGCCAGCACCTCTCACCCACTTAGCCCCTGTGGCTCCCAGACAAGTTTTGCCGTTTATTTAACCCAAGCTTCTGTGTATACTATTGTCAGTTTAAAATTGACAATATCCCTTGTCATAGCACACTGGATGGCATTACTCATCTTCATTAGCACAGTTGGTGACCAATGGTAAGAACAATAAACCCCATTTTAGTTTTGCCAATTGCAAATCTGAGATTCTCTTTAAAGTGAACATTGGGTATAAGATGATGATAAATGACTTACACTCAAACACTTGTTTACATGAGCAGTAAGATAAGACTGTATGTATGTTATATTACCTATCTTTACTTACATACCAATAACATGTTTCTAGTACAAGCTTTAAATCTGGCACATATTACAGGTGTCTTATACCATCAATATATAGGTTACTACATTATTACTTCACCAGGTGTAACAGTCTTTAAATACCTGGCAACTTCATTTTAAACACATTTTATTGTACATTATACAGATTTTAATTAAGAAAAAAAAAATTAAATTGACAAATGTATATCAAGATATATGTTCACTGTTCTGGAATTAAAGAGACCATGGAATGTTAATTTTAAAAGTCAAAAGTGAACTACGAAGTCAAAGTGAGATTATTCATTTGCTTGATAAAGATGAGAGTATCTTTGTCGTGAACTTGCAGTGTTATAATAAATTCAGTAATTGAATATCCAGTCAATTGTATTTTGTGTTAATATGTTCAATTATACTAAATGCCTATCAAAGAAGAGACTATTCTTAGATTAGCACTCCGTTAATGAAATCCATAAATTCTAAGTGTACCTCATGCACTTCACGACGGTTATGCAGTTTTAAGCGAATTCAATGTTTCTGACATGCAGGCCCCGATCGACTTTTCTCACTTGACAAATACAGCTGATGGAGTTAGCTTAAAACCAAAAAAGTATTTTTCAAGAAAATAATTTTTTTTTTTTTTTGCCTTTTCTTTCAGACAACTATTATCTGGGATGCTAGCTCCGGTAGCTGTCAACAACAATTCGCATTTCACTCTGGTAAGTTCAGTTTAAATCTCCATTTTAAAGTTTTGATTCATTTATTAAAGCAAAGTCTTAAAGCATAATCTATCATGTATTAGTGATTTTCCGAATATCAGTTTATATTAGCCGATAAATGACTTATGGGTCTATTTAAACCAATAGGTTTTGCTGTCGGCATCTGATATTGGTAAAACTGATAGGATCTATATCAGTCCATCACTATTCACTATACAAACCTGTACATTTCTCAAATACAATGCTCAAAAGCTCTAAACCTTCAATGAGGGGGGTTGGAATGGCCTAGTGGTCTAGAGTGCCGCGCTTCGACCTCTAGCTGGCTGGTAACCTCTGGCTTGCGGCTGTAGTTTCGAGCCCTGGTGTGAGCGTATGTGGCATGGAGACAGGGGCGCCTTCTCAACCTCGTGGGTTTCCACCGGGCACTCCGGTTTCCACCCACTGCTAAAGACCCCTACGCGCAAGCAAATTGTTGAAATAAAATTAAAACCATATGTTAGTCCCGAAATGACCTAGTTGTGTCAAGTGGACGTTAAACCCCATTTCTCTCTCTCTCTCTCTCTAAACCTTCAATGAGTGGTGTAATGGATGGCCGAATGGATAGCGAGTGCACGTTGTATTATAAGATCTGTCATGGAGTCAGCTGGTGTGGTTTCAATTCCCAGGTTGTACATGACAAGGAGAGTCGCCTGTCCAATTTCTAAGGTTCTCCAGGTGCCCCCACTGCTAAAGACCCCCATGTGCAGGCAAATTATAAGAATAAAATTGAACCATGTGTTAGTCTCAAAATGACCTAATTTGTGTCTCATGGACATTAAACACATTTTTCTCTCTCCTGTCGAATTAGTCAGGTAACAAAATAATGTTTCTTTACCGTAAGTGCCATTATTGAGATATAAAGAATGAACATTATTTGGAAATATTGCAAGTACCGAGGTTTAAACTGCTTGAATTTCTAAATTAATATGCAGATTCATTATCGATCTTGATAAATTATTCTGGCTGTGACTCATTTCCATTTTAAATACATTGTCTACTGAACTCTAAACATTCTTATAAAATCAGATCAGTGAACTTACAAACTTACAATATTTTTGGATTAAGTACAGAATAAGTGTGGATTAAATTATAGACTACATAATTTAAAGATGTCTGTAACTTTGTTGTGAAAATCTAATATATATGTAAATGAAGACTACATAAAATATAATATCTGAAATATATTAAATTATTTTTAGACAGTGGAGTATATGTCGCCTAACAGTAAAGTGCATTATACATGCTGCCCTATTGACCTGATAAAATGTGTGGTATATACTTCAGTCTAAACATTCATCACAAATTAGGTCAAACTGTCTGATCATATAATAGTCCAGCCCTGGAAAAGTGTCAATTTTACCATTCCTGGTCACTTGAATACAAAAATGGCAAAAAGAGTAATGAATTGTGATATCTTTATTTATTTATTCGACATATGGTTATTAGCCATATTCACATTACATTAAACCTATTTGCATTTTTTGTTAAATAGCAAATTTTTCCACAGCTTAATCCACAGTAATATGTACTCTGATTGGTTATTTAACATTTAATTAAGAAAACAAAATTAAAATATTAACAGCAAATATTTTTCCAGGTTTGGATTCAATCAACTTTAAAACAGGTCACTGCTTTTTGCAAGCCTGGTTGTCAATTGATGGTGGGGGGGGGGACAATATACCTAGTCATTCGGTTGGGATGAAAACACAAGGGCCAGTCATAAACACATTTTTGCTTACACAAAAGAGCAGTTTATTCCATTCTCCTCCTTTTGTGGCACATGATATAACCAGAATAAAGATCACCACATGTCAGTCAAAAAATGGCTGAAATTTTGCCTTCAGACCTTAGCCCTTATTTTATTTCTAACATAGTTTTGAACTTTGTAAATGTTGTTTTATTTTAGCCCCTGCGCTGGACGTAGATTGGCAGTCTAATATTAGCTTTGCATCCTGTTCAACAGATCAGTGTATTCATGTTTGTCGACTAGGACACGACCGACCGATAAAAACATTCCAAGGACACACTGTAAGTTTATTTTGTCTGTTCTAGTGCTGATTGTATTCAGTATTACTGCAGACTTGAATATTTTGATTTGAATTTTGAAATTCTGGATTCTACCGCTGTCAGTTTCTAATTACTTCCAATTAAATTCATACTCTAAATACATTCTATCGGTAGAAGATAAATGCATTGCGTGTAGACAACGATTCTTAATACAGATGTATATCCGTCTCAAAAATAACGAAGAGAAAATACATCTAGGCTTCAATTTTTAGACTCGTCTTAGTCATATTTCTTCAGATTGACACATATATTTCAATATTTTATTTCAGAATGAGGTTAATGCTATAAAATGGGAACCACAAGGCAACTTATTAGCATCCTGTTCAGACGATATGACATTAAAAGTAAGTAGCGAGAACGAACAAGACTTTAACCTCTCAGACACAATTCATTACCGTTAATTTTTACATGTTGTGTAAACCATTTGTCTGTGTTGGCTGGGGGATCACATGGCTAAGTGGGTAATCAGCTGGCTCGCTAGCCTGGAGGTCGGGTGTTCGATCCATGCATTGGCCGAGAAAGTTTATCTTGATTTTCCGGCGTGGTTTCCCCTTGTCATTGATGCAGAATGGAGGGCCTGACAAGTACAGCTGCCTAGTTGTTGGATGGGACAAAAAACTGAGGTCCCGTGTACACATCGGCGTGCACGTAAAAGATCCCTTGACAGTTGGAATTCGATATAAGAGTAGGCCGTAGCGCTGCTGCCTGGGCAAAATTTCCCTCATAGCACACTGTATGGCGTATGCCCGTCTTCCATTAGCCCAGGTTAGGTGCAGAAGAGTAGGGCGTTATACCCCATTTCATTTCTGTGTGGGCTGCCAACTACTAATATACCAGATAAACACATAATCTCATTGTAACACAGCTGTCGCAAGGATTCTGGTTAATCAACACTTTACTCGGTCAACTGTTAATATTGAATATATTACACGATACTGACATTAATTATCTATATTAAATTATGATATTATCTATATATTATATGTTAGTATCTTTATATTATATATCTATATATTAAATATGGTATTATCTATATAAAATGATACTGATATTAGATATTATATTATCTATATTAAATGATACTGATATTATTAATATTAAAGGTACTAATATTAGATATTATCTATGTCATATATGATATTATCTATGTTAAATATGATATTAACTATGTCATATATGATGTTAACTATGTCATATATGATATTATCTATTATGATATTATCTATGTTGTAGATATGGAGTATGAAACAAGAAACCTGTGTTCATGATTTACAAGCTCATAGTAAAGAAATTTATACCATTAAATGGAGTCCGACGGGACCCAACACAAATAATCCTAATGCTTCTTTAATTTTAGCCAGGTAAAATTTCTATTTTTGTCTTTGAAATAATTGGATACCGAGACAACTGTGGAAAGGGATAAGTCTAAAACGTCCTTGACAATTATTAACCAATCAAAATGCTTTGTTGTGTATCTCAATGCGTAGGGTTGCCATATGACATCCAAGTTTCAGTTGAGGTCACAGGAGCTACCAAGGAAATGAAATTCTCATTGTTAAAGTTTAATGTCTGCTTTCTCTAAGAGTGTTATTGCAGACATGTTGTCTTATTTTATCATACTCAGTGTACACACAGACACGATTCTTCCTATGGGACCACCCAAAATGTTCCCATGAGGTTGAAAAAACACACTTATGTGAGCTGCTCCCACAAAGCCAGGCTTTTTGTCATTGTCTGAAAGGAGAGTTGGCAGCATATTTGAATAGTCCACTTAAACTTACCATAAATGCGATTTTTCTTAGATTTGTCGTATCATCTTAGATTACCTCATTCACAGCAACAAGAAGGCATGCCATTTTAATATGCTTTTGTGTCTGTAGTACAAAATGAAGTTATGTGACAACTACCTGGTTTCCTTTGATTGAAAATAACGTCCCCAAGCTAGATAGATCTCGATCGTGACACTGTAGACCACTAATTAAATATGGATTGTAATTGTATGATTTTATTTCAGTGCATCATTTGATTCAACGGTAAGATTATGGGAGGTAGATAGGGGAACATGTCTTCATACATTAACTAAACATCAAGAACCAGTATATAGTGTAGCATTTAGTCCAGATGGTAGATATTTAGCTAGTGGATCATTTGATAAATGTGTACATATATGGAATGTTCAAGTAAGTATAAACAATCAATATTATTTCACTGGAAATTTTGTAATTCATGCATGATGTAAATAACTATCCATTCTGTACGAATGAGCTTCTGTGCACATCTAAATTATTGCAAAATCTGATATTCAAATAAGCATATTGTTTGTTTGTAAATTGTAGGCCTGAAAATGGCTGTAGCTCTGTAGTGAGTTAAGGTCTCAACTTAACGTAATTTTGAGTGTGACATGACATGAAATGAAATGGAGTTTAATTTTTCTAATTTTCTGCACCAACTGGACTAGTTTAGATGGACATCTCAGGGAAGTTTTGCTCAGACCAAGGAGTTGCAGCCTTTGGTTCTTTTACGTGACTCTTAATGTGTACATTAGACCTCAGTTTTTTGTCCCATCCAAACAACTAGATTATGTCCATGTCAGACCTTCTGTCCTGCTTCACTGACAAGGGGGAAACGTGCATTAAAATCCCAAGGAGCTTTCTCGGCACACGCCTATCTTCATTAACCCGGTCAGTGCAGAAAGGAAGAATGTTAAACCTAATTTCATTTCAATAAGAGTAAACTAATGGGAGCAATTTAATGTCTGGATCACTTAACTAATCAATCGCAGTTCTCAATACAAATTGATATCTGATTGATTTGTATTAGTACAGAATCCATAGTTCCTGTTTTCATTTAAATGTTCTGAAAGGGAGCAGTTGATTGTCATTCCAAGATTAAATAGTGGGAACTATAGCCTGATTAATGGGAGATCACTCCATCCTGCAAACCCTTGCTGACAGGTGTCTCTTCCTCATATTAATATGGGTGTTGGGTTGTAATTCATTTAATAAATAAATTAAATTATATATTAATGTGTTTATAGAGTGGCAGTTTAGTTCATAGTTATCGAGGTACAGGAGGAATATTTGAAGTTTGTTGGAATCATAGAGGTGATAAAGTTGGTGCCAGTGCTTCAGATGGTTCTGTAAGTATCTATATATGTAATACATCTTTATTTGTCTCTGAGTTGGTTGTCAAAAGGTCTAAAAGGTGCGATTTAGATTATAAGGTCTGTCATAGAGTCAAATGGTATTGTTATACGCCCACATTTTCATGTGGACGTATTATGTCGTCGCCCCTGTCCGTCCGTCCGTCCGTCCACAATTTGTTTGTGGACTCTCTACAGGTCACAATTCTTATCCGATTTTGACGAAACTTGAAATATATGTTTATCCCCATAAGATCTCGGCTGCTTTCGATATTGGCATGTATCGGATGGAAACTTCATGGATTATGGCCCCTGATTGTACGAAATATCATGTTTTTAGCTTGTGGACCCTATAGAGGTCACAATTTTGAACCGAGTTTGATGAAACTTGACATGCATGTTTATAACCCCAAGATCTTGGTTCCTTTCGATATTTGCGCCCATCGGATCGTAACTTCCTGAATTATGGCCCCTGATTGTCCGAAAAATCGCCCTTTTTAGCTTGTGGTCCGTCTGGAGGTCAAAATTATTATCCGATTTAAAAAACCGTTCGATTATATCACCGTTACATGGTAATGAAGGCTGAGTTCGAATTTCGTGAAAATCGGACCAAAATTGACATACAAAATGGCCGCCGTTTGTACGCGAATAGTGTGAAAATATGTTCTTTCAAGGTTGTGGACCCTATAGAGGTCACAATTTTGAACCGATTTTGATGAAACTTGACATGCATGTTTATAACCCCAAGATCTTGGTTCCTTTTGATATTTGCGCCCATCGGATCCTAACTTCCAGAATTATGGCCCCTGATTGTCCGAAAAATCGCCCTTTTTAGCTTGAGGTCCCTCTGGAGGTCAAAATTATTATCCAATTTAAAAAAACGTTTGATAATATCACCGTTACATGGTAATGAAGGTTGAGTTCGAATTTCGTGAAAATCAGACCAAAATTGACATACAAAATGGCCGCCGTTTATACGCGAATAGTGTGAAAATATGTTATTTCAAGGTTGTGGACCCAATAGAGGTCACAATTTTGAACCGATTGTGATGAAACTTGACATGTATGTTTATAAGCTAAAGATCTTGGTTCCTTTCTATATTTGCGGCCATCGGATGGTAACTTCCTGAATTATGGCCCCTGATTGTCCGAAAAATCGCCCTTTTTAGCTTGTGGTCGCTCTGGAGGTCAAAATTATCATCCTATTTAAAAAACCGTTTGATTATATCACCGTTACATGGTAATGAATGATGAGTTCAAATTTTGTGAAAATCGGACCCAAATGGACTGACAAAATGGCCCCTGTTTGTACGCGATCAGTGTGAAAATATGTTATATCAAGGTTGTGGACCCTATAGAGGTCACAATTTTGAACTGATTTTGATGAAACTTGACATGCATGTTTATAACTCGAAGATCTTGGTTCCTTTCGATATTTGCACCCATTGGTTCGTAACTTCCTGAATTTTGGCCCCTGATTGTACGAAAAATCACCCTTTTTAGCTTGTGGTCCCACTGGAGGTCAAAATTGTTATCTGATTTAAAAAAACGTTTGATTATATCACCGTTACATGGTAATGCAGATTGAGTTCAAATTTTGTGAAAATCGGACCAAAATTGACAGACAAAATGGCGGCCGTTTGTACGCGATTAGTGTGAAAATATGTTATATCAAGGTTGTGGACCCTGTAGAGGTCACAATTTTGAACCGATTTTGATGAAACTTGACATTCATGTTTATAACCCAAAGATCTTGGTTCCTTTCGATATTTGCGCCCATTGGATCGTAACTTCCTGAATTATGGCCCCTGATTGTCCGAAAAATGACCTTTTGTTTTAGCTTGTGGTCCCTCTGCGGTCAGAATTATTATCCCATTTAAAAAACAGTTTGATTATATCACCGTTACATCGTAATGAAGGTTGAGGTCGAATTTCGTGAAAATTGAGCCAAAATTGACAGCTGTCTTGTCAGGCCATCCATCCTTCATCACTAACAAGGGGAAACCATGCCAGAAAATCTAGATGAACTTTGTCACCCAATGCAGGGATCAAACACCCAACCTCAAGGCTGCCGAGCCAGCATCTTACCCACTTAGCAACATGATTCCCAGTCGAATTTGAAGCCTACTGAAATGCACCTTTATAACCCAAAGATCTTAATTCATTTCGATATTTGCACATATCATATTCTAACTGAATGATGTAGGAAAAATCACTTTCGGTATTGCTTGTTCTCTATCCATCTCTCGAAAATGTGGGCGTATCCTGCCTGGCAGTGCCAGCCTATCTTTTTGATTTAGTGCTGGCACGATAAATCGGTGAATCGATGTATCGCGATTCACCGTCTCACGATACCTGTATTGAATCGCGGGATGCCGAATCGATTTTTCACGATTCTTTTTTGCTTTTTATCAACTATATTATGAACTTTAAAAACTTTAAATTATATCCTCAACCCTAAACTTTATTTGAAACAATGACACTTCGCAAACGATGTCCAGTAGTCTTGACATGTGTGTTACTATAAATAGCGCACGACCGTAATTACCGTTAGTTTCGTAGGTTAAGATTAACAACATTTTAACATCTTTTCGTTTTGTTTCCGAATTTTAAAGTTTGTTATAAGGCTTAGTTAATAAAAAATACATATTTGAATACATAAAACAGCATTTTACTCTCGAATTTTATAAATTTAGAACGTAAATATAATAGATAGTAGCTCTTGTAAAAATCAAAATGGCGGTAAACACAGTCGCAATAACAAATCCTCCAGCAAAATATAAATCTAAAGTTTGGGAACATTTTGGGTTTTTGAAGGGTGACACAACAAAAGTTGTTTGTAGAATATGCAAAACTATTCTAAAATATTGTGGTAATACAACCAATCTCATCACTCACTTGACAAGACACCATGGTGTCCATAGTGGCGACTGTCTTCTTGTCTAAGTTCGTCTGCTAGGATTAGAGTTACTACCAAATAGTAGGCCTAATCAAGTTTATTTATTTCCTGGTTTTAGTGACTTCATTAAAAACACAATCACATATTTAATTTGTTGTTTTATTGATAAATCTATGACCTAGTTATGAATCGCGATACGTATCGTATCGTGGTACATGAATCGCAATACGTGTCGTATCGTGACTGCAGTCGCAATACCCAGCACTATTTTGATTCCCCGCTTTTACATTTACAACCCCGCGGGTGTTTTCTGTGTCCTCCGGTTTTCTCCCACAGCTAAAGACCCCTACACACAAGCAAATTATTTAAATTGAATTGAACCTTGTTAGTCTCAAAATTTCCCTGATGGCACACCATTTTGTATCTTTTGTATGATGGAAAAACAAATTTTATTTTTCAGGTTTTTGTATTGGATTTACGGAAATAGGAATTATATTCTAGATATGGGTTTTAACTTGGTGCGTATATAAATCTGTCACTGCTGCTGATTGGAAGAAAAACACATGAATAGTTGCCAAAATCTGACTCTTCCTGTGAAAAACAACCGACCACTACGAATGGTACAGTGACGTGAAAAAAAATAGCACAAATCAGCTGGGAATATATTCAGTTCAAGGGTCAATGTTCATGATCCCAACCCGCAAGGCAATCAAGTGCTGAAGGATGAAATAGAGAGAGTGACATATCACTCAATATCATCACATCCAGAATCGCCCCATACCAGATATTAGTACGAAACAAAGTACAAAATAAAACAACAGATTGCTACGGAAAGCAGAAAGTGTTCCAGATTACGAAAGTTGGCCATCTTAAAAATGAGGGTGCTTTGATGTTTAGCATATTTGCTCACGTCGCAGCTTAAGCTTTCCATGGAAGCCTGCTTCAAAAGCCTTAAGACATTACATGTTGTTTTCTTTAGATTAGTAAATGTTTGTTTAAAAAAAGAAGTTTGATTTTTTTTTTAGTCGTGAAATCTTTTATTTTTTTAAAAAAATTAAACATAACCTTATTTCTCTTCAATTTAAAATGTTAAGATTGTTAAAACTATTAACAATAGAAATTAAAATTATTTTCGTAAATTTTCTTTATTTTCAATGTTATAAAATAGAAACGTTTTCTTTTTATCAAATGATTTATATGTGGATAAAAGTTGAATAGGGCAGTGTGTTAAGTATGTAAAGATATGGTAACAAGAATGGCTAGAAAGTATTAATGTTTTTGTGATACTGTTAAAATAATGACAATCTGAGAACAGAACCTTTTAGTTGATAATTGAGAATGTTTTCAAAAGTTAGAAATCGTCAGAAACGAAAGATAATTTACTGAAGTTTTGTGTGAAAGTAATAGGAAAAAAATCAGATTTTTTTGAAATTTATTTAGTAATTTAGACTGTTTCCAAAAGTTAGTCGACGGTGATATTGAAAATATCTACGAAATGAAGGAACTTAAGCCTTCTGGAAAATTGTTATCCAGAATAAAGAAAATATTTAGATAAGCCTTATGAAAGTTATGAATGATTGTATTGGTAGTAGTAGATTTTTCTTTATGAAAGAAATTGTTTTGTTGAATTTATACTGTTAAATATCATCATTAATGTTTAATACTTTTATTCAATCATTCTTATACTTTCAAATTTTTTCCTGTTTTAATATTTTTTGATAAATAATTACCTTTTCTTTGTAGATCTATTTGAGTCATTCATTAATTTACATTCTTGTAAAATGATAGATACTGTTGCAATTATTACCTACTCTTTCCTAGGCAATTAGAAATAAGTGATAGGTTAAACTGAAATATTTTTGAGCGCTTTGTTTTAAATATTGGCAACTTCCGTACAGAATGACTCAACCAGTATAAATGATATCTCACAGATCATTTTCCTATTTCATTTCTATTTCCAAAAATTCTAAAAATACTGTTTTCTCGTCAAATTTCATACAAAAATTTTACAATTGTGAGAAAAGACAGAACGACTATTTTTTGTACAATTCGGTAATTGTGCAATTAAAGAGAATAAGTGCATGTATTTATAAGTATCCACCGCGACATAAAGAAATGGACTGATTGTACAGAGAGAATATATTTTCTTTAATAAAAAAAAAGATAAGCGAAAAAAATGATTTGTGCTAATATGGAGCCTGCGTACAGAACAAAGTGCCAGATTGAAGTGTTCATGTTGCGAGGAACAGACTCAAGTGATTGTTGAAGTTTGTGAATGTGACGCTTGTTGGATGTGGTCTGTAATCCGTTCATGTGTTTCTATAAAAAGCAGCCATCTTATGAAAAAAAGATTTTGGGTGACATTACTGAAAGGGAGTTAATACAACAACCCCCAAGACTGTTTTTAAATGTGCAGCACTCCCCTCAGTGAAAAAAATATGTCGTTATTGGATGTACATATGTCTCAAATTTTGTCCAAATGAGACTTTTTGTATCATGTTGAGATGTTTATCAAAAAAACAAAAAAATAAAAAATAAAATATTGTGATTTGTTGCTGTGATTTCCCTTGATAAATGATCTACATGGAAAATTGCTTGAGGTCACTAAGTGGTACCTGTGAATTCATTTGCTGTCTGGCCAAAATTCCCTCATAGCAAGCTGTATGGCATATACCCGTCTTCATTAGCCAGGTTGGTGTAGGATGATAAACCCCATTTTATGCAATCATAGCCTGGCTTGTACTGAAATGTAGAATATTCAACTCCATTTTATTTTGTAACTAGTCGATGACCTGGCACTGCAAGGGTTAAAAGTAGTATAACACCGAAGCAGTAGGCCAACCCCATGTAGACTATGCTACCGGGTACTCCCTTTTCTTGTGTACACCTACACACCAAATTTCAGCCTCAGAATTATCCTTCCATTGCTATTGCAAGGGAAGCAACTTTGTAATTTGGGATCTATACGGTGTAATATATTGAATGAACAAATTGTTAATAATCTTTTGTGTGCTGTTTTTTTGCAGTGAAAACAAAGAGATTCAAGGTAGTGACCTTGTCTTCACACTGATGTAACTTGGTGAACAACTAACTCCTGATTCACAAGAAGTATCAATCTCTTTAGAGTTGTTTTTCCTTGCTCAATGAACAACTTGTTTGTTTTGATGCAGGATTAGGATCAGATTCTGATAAGGTTTCCAATCAGGAGGTCACGGCTTCTATCCTTGTATTCACCGAAAAAAGATATCCTGTAGATGGGCATGAGGTAAATTTTGCCCAAACAGCGGCACTAGACAGAGAGAAAAATGGGGTTTTAACGGCCATTCAACACAAACTAGGTCCTTTTGAGTCTAACATATGCTTCAATTTTATTTCAATAATTGACTTGCACGTAGGGATCTTTAGCAGTTGGACAGGCGACCCTACTCCTTGTCAAGTACAACCAGGGGATCGAAACCATGCCAGCTGACTCAATGACAGACCTTATGATACAGCGTGCACTTGCTAACCATTCTGCCATCCATCCCCTGGCACTACACAGTCTATGCTTCTGATTGTAATGAAATGGAGTTTAATATTGTCAGTAGCCCAACATATTGATACAAAGTTTATCACTAATAAGGTTAGCACCAGCGCATGATGCTATTTCAAAGTTTTGCACATGGGACATTTTTAGTTTGGGTTAATTTAATAAGAGTCCAGAATTCGGTCACCAGAAGATGTTGGTCAGCTTCCGGGAATAACGTCAATAACTTAGGACTCAAACACAATTTCACATTAATATCACAATTTATTTCATACAACAGATAGTCACTTACAAAATGTATGGAGAGTCTAACATTTAGTATTATACATAGCTAGAATTAATAACATAAACACTATAATAACAATTAATAAAACATAGCCAGATAACAAGGAATAATGATTTTACATGTTTTAACAATAAATGGTAAATAATAAATTATAACTTGATTAATTAAAACTTATTAAATAACTAAAAAAAATGTATTAATAATGACAAATGAAGTAATAACTGCGAACTGAAAATGATCTTTGTACAAAATGATCTCTTCAATTTTATCCTTAAAAAAATGTATTAACAATGACAAACTAAAATTTGAGAACTGAAAATGATCTTTTTACAAAATGAATCCTAATTTTATGCTAAAAACAAAATGCTCTATATTGACAATGTTGAAAGTTAAATTTTTAGTTTACAATGTATTTACAGTAATGAATGATGCATCAAAATGAATATGAATGAAACATAATTCTTTTTTTAAACATTACCAAAGATTCAAAATGGCACAATGATGATTTACACTTTGGCTTACAGCGTACAATATCATACTTAATACCAATCTGATGGTGAACAATGTACATGTCATTATACAGCAAAAATTGGGGAGAAATCATTGACCATAGAATACAACCTTGACTATAGGCAGTCTGATGCTTATAGAAATGTACATTCAATTCTAGATTGTTTAGTATTGCAATTTCAAAGAACTGTTGGAGCAGATGTTGGGGAGTAATCATTGAGGATGGAATACAACCTTCACTGTAGAAATCAACAAACAACTTTTCTAAAATATCTAAACATAAACAACATCACAAAATCAATTTTAAGAGCTTTTCGCTGTTCAGTAATCATCAAGGAAAACAATTTCTTCAAAATCTCCATTTTTAAATGCCAAACAGAAGCAAGGAATTTGAAGCTAAATGACAGTTCATTTTAGATATTAATGACCCTTTGAATTCAAGACAATCAAAAAAAATGTTTATATTAATTTTGGAGTTCCATATTCTGATAATCCCTACAGTAGAACAGGAAATTTAATACAAGTAAAAGTGTTACACGTGACCTCTTGTTAGTTATATTTGTAAGCATTTATGTTTCAAGAAAGAGAGAATAAGTTGCTTGATGGTGAGTTAACACAATATTAAATATAACACCCTTCAAACATAAATAACAATGATAATGATACAGGGACCTTATTCAACGAAACTTTAATTAAATTATCTTAAGAATACTGTCTGTTCATTGGACAAAAGATAAAGTATGATTTTAATGTTAGCCAATCAACCATCAGTATTCTTAGCTGTATTTTTTATGAATAAGGCTCCTGATCTGCTTCATCCATTGTTAAAATTGCAAGAAGTCACTCATCTAATAATGTTCATTTAAAAGAGAGTTTTTATACGATGGGCCAAATCAACTTTCAACACACATTTATTTGGATTTCCTTTATGTCACATTTCCTGCTTTATACAAAACAGCCCTGTTTAGATATTGTAAATTGCATTAACTTCTTTTTTAATACAATATAGTCATGCTTAAATAATATAATTCACATTATTCCCTGGCCGATTCATCTGTTTCTCCTACATAAACGCCACTCTCACAACTTAACGATGCACTTCGATAAATATGCGGAGGTTCATCCACGGCAGCATCAGCATACGTAGCCAATGAATCACTAATCTGATAGATTTGTAATATCGGGAATTTACCCATAATTAATAAATAATATCTAGCCAGACGGATACCAGCATTACACAACAACACAAAACACACAACAAATAATAAATAGGTTAAAATACAGAAAGCTAATCCTCGCACAGTTCTTAATAACGGAGATAGTTCTTCTAGCACTAAAGCTGTTATCTGGGCAGTATCAACATCTATAATACAAGGAAAATTATTTTAAAAACAAATCAAGATTGGATAATTCAAGGATGGGACTAACATCAGGAGTGGTCTCCCTTGACACATCAATTGATGATCTGCAACAACACTAGATAAAGTTACAAATCCTTAAAAGCCATAATATTCCAGAATAAAAGGCAAATATAGACTTTCAGACTAGACACAGTAAAATCTGGTTTATTGAAAATAATACATTTGTCCATAAATATTTAAACCCATCTTAAGAGAAGTTATGCCCATCTACAGTTCGCATTATTGTCTATTAACTTCATTTTATCTTGGATTGTTAGCCAACACCCTACAGGGTAATGATAATTCATTTCTTGTCTCGAACATCAAAGTGAACATGTTATCTAACTTATTATGAAACAGTTTTATGGAAAAAAAAATCACTGGTTTATACACATACAACACAACGTTTTGACAAGTATTCTATTATCGTTGTTTGATATGTATATAAACCAGTGATTGTTTTCCATATAAATTGTTTTGTGTTTTTAATGTGCTCAATTGCTAAATGTCACATAAGGAATATAACCCATTATGTTTGTTTTGGTTCTTTAGAGCTTTAAAAAATAAACTGCGGTTTGTTTTGGTTCTTTAGAGCTTTAAAAAATAAACTCCAGATGTGAACATGTATAAACGTGGATACAGTAGCACATATCAAGCAAATAGAATCATACTTTTACCATTTTAAAAACAAATATTAATAGTCCTAAATATCATGAAGATTCTTCAACACCACACTAACATTTTGGGACTAACACGTGCTTCATGTAGGGGTCTTTAGTAGTGGGAGGAAACCGAAGGACCTGGAGAAAACCAACAAGAATGGACAGACGCCCCTACTCCTTATCACGTATTACCATGGAAACGAAACCACGCCAATTGACTTAATGACAAACCATACGATACAGCGCACACGTGTTAACCGTTTGGCCATCCAACCCCTCTCCCTCCTATAAATAAATAAAGTTACTTACCATCAATAACATGTTGTTGTAGAGGTAGAAAGTTACAGGTTGTTATTGGTGGTGGTGTGGGTAATAATATACTGGTATTTATATTACAATCACCGATACCACTTGATTTACATACTGATAATAACATACTTAATAACTGACGAGTCTACAAATAAATATAACATCAATATCACTTATAAATTAATCATCATAATATGGTTTAACTTATATCATTTGAAAGTAGGATTTATGGACAACTAGGCTTCAGTGGCATGAAATTAGAAATGAAATCTGGAACTAGGGAGAGAGATGGGATTTAATGTCCACTCGACACAAACTAGGTCTATTCTTATTTCAGTTTTTAATATTCAAGGCATCTTCAAAGGACTGCCAATTGTTAAACAGGACCTCATCCAAATTACTATGGTAGATGCTTTTCTTATCCAGGCCATTCGACCTGCCTACTAATAAGGGAAACCATAATGAAGGAACTTTCTTGATCTGACCCTGGACCTCATGGTTAGTTGGTCAATACTGATTGCGCCAAAAACTGGATAAAAATGAAGATCCAGGGTTCCTTGAGCCATCACAATTGCCAATTTGTGTGAAACAGAGTATTCGATACTTTAAAAATAAGTCTTTCTTACCTGTTTGTGAAAAGTGTCAGCTAAAAGTTGATTAATATAACTAACATCAGTATCAACCGATTGTTTCATATCTTGTAATAAATTATTAAATTGATCAACTCTTTCTGATAAATGTCTATTGATCATAACTGTCTGCCATTGTAGCTCGGTGACCACGACGTCTGCTCCCACTATAACTTCAATATTCACTTGATTAAACCAATTATCCACAGCATATATTAAACAACACAGGAGTATCACTGCCCCACACGTTAACGATGACCGCCATGTTAATCGAGATAAAACACAGCGATGTATCCAATGTATGATCATCATACACTCGTTTAAACAGAAGTCGTTCACTTTAGTCACAGACGCATACGACTGACTTTTTTTATACGCCCAAATATCACGTAATATGTCTTCTTTACATTTAGGATACGGCTGTACATAAGCTATTCCAAACTCCCCCTCAGTCGATACCTCTTTCGCAGCATTCTCTTTGTAATATTTAAAAGCGTTTTCTATTTCTATATCCACTGTTGAAGGGGGATGATTTCCAGTCAACAAGATATGAATTTTACGTGAACTTTCATCCGTGGGAACTTTGACCTCGTAGCCTGTTTTTGATAGTCTGAGTTGTCGACATAGCCATGATATACGATAGCACCATAACAAGACGTCCATTAAAATAAAGAGAAAAATAAATAAATACATGATAACATTGTAATGACTAGAATCTAGGATGTCTTTTTTAGTTGAGTTACTGGTAGAATCAAAATGGAGTTCTTCTATTGTCAGTGTATTATTTTTGTCTAAAACTTGGTTGATGAAATTTTGAGATTTGAATGAGTTTGTTTGTAATCTTGGTACTTGTTGAGTTGTGAATGTTTCTATAAAAACTTGTGGTTTGTACAATTCTGGCATTGGTGCTGATTCCTGCAACCTGGAAGTATAATGGTTTGATTAATGTAGGGAGTAAATCACATTTGACAGAGAGAGAGAAAGGGAAAAAAGAGAGAGAAATGGGGTTTAACATCCCCACTACACAAATTCAATCATTTCGGGACTAACATATGCTTCAATTTTATTTCAAATAATTCGGTAGGGCGAAGGGGTCTCTAATAGTGGAGGAAAAACCAAAGGACCGGGGAAAACCCATGAGTATGGACAGGCGATCCTGCTCCTTGTCATGTACAAGCGGAGAACTGAAACCACACCACTTGACGCAATGACAGACCTTATGATTAGGCATGCAACCCCGCCTCTAAAAGACATAACAGTCCACAACTGTATCATTTTCATTCAATAATTACAAAGATACCAGAAACATGCACCATCCTCTGCAGACGATATAAACAAGCGATCCAAAAGGCTAAAGCATCTTCTATGCAAGGTTCTCCATCCTGCTTCACTGACAAGGGAAAACTATACTGGAAAATTGTTAGGAACATTCTCTGTCAATAACAGTATCTACACCCGAACCTACTAGTCTACAATGTAAATGTTTTAGCATACCTTTGATAAATTGTATCAGTAATTGACACCAGACCTTCTGCTTTGTCAATCTGTAACCAAGACACAAACTTCTTTAATTGGGAGTAGGACATTTCCTCGGCAGATTTCATCTTTTCTAAATCTCCGATAAATATTTCTCGAGGGAATTCCAGCCATTTATTATCCACGACTGATATCAAAAAATGTTTATACATACTCGTAAAATGAGCAAAGTCTTCTAAAAGGGTATCGTTACCCTTTTTAATGTAGTCTGTTATGACTTTATGTAATTTTTCTTGTTCTGCAGAAAAATGTTCTTCAATTAAATACTGAAGCGAACCATTCTGTACGTATATGACTTCTAAATGTTTCTGTGTGGTTATCGAATACTCGTGTATCGAATTCTGTGTGCTTTGATGTAGATGATGTTTACATGCTCGCTCTCGATTTTTAAAAAGTCTCTGAATTTCACCCATTTCCTTTATTTCCATGGATTTCAATTCTTTTAAAGTTACATTTACACGCCTTTGCAGACGGTCACTAAAATCGTTTATCTTTGAAAAATCTGGGAGTATTGTCTTTTGATAGGCGTATAGGATGCCGAAACTGACAGAAAAGGAGAGAAATATGCAATATAGAATATACAACACCACAAATATATACACAACACACAATGACACTCTCCTTCTTTTGGGATAAAAATCTGTCTGCTGAATTTTTTCGTGGTCCTCGTTATTCAAGATGGTCATTTCAATTTTATTATCTCTCCGTTCATAATTCAACGGAGCACGAACGGTCAAACATAAATACAGGACAAACAGTATCCACAGAGCAATGAGGGCCAACATGAGAATGACGATGATGGGTATCCAAGGCGGTGATTGGTCAATGATTTTCTCACTAACTGCCATGGAAGAGGATATCTTATTGGACAATGTCTTGGATGCAACAACTGATGAAAGTACCAAATGATGTTGGGTTGTTGAGTCATTTATATGAATAATGAAAACATCAGGGAGATGTGTTCTGGAACTGGTGAAATTAAAAGTTATCCAGAAATTGTCAGCGCAATCAACAAAAGCATCAAATAAACCCAGACTCTGCACTAGAAGTTTATCAAATATTTGAATATTTAGAATTCCTGGACAACTATCTAAAGAACCTGAAAAAAAATAAATGATTTCAAATTAGAGTGAATACGGAATTGATTTATATTACATTATTATATGCCTTGCAACCGATTTGTTTCAATTTCTTCATCCCAAATATTAGCGAGTTGGCTCCTTTAATCAAATTATAAGAATTGAACTACTTCACATTTACAATGATGAAAACAAACCAAGATATGGCAAAAAGCAAATAATTTATTTTAAAGTATTCCCCCTACCTGATACATGGAGTGACCACAGTTCTGGTATTGGATCCCATTTCACAGATGCTTTTAATGAGTTAGAATTTATATAAGCTTTACCAGTGGTTGATTGGAAGAATGATAAAATAGATTCTCCCTCTGAAATAAAATATTACATCACTTGATCATACTGTTAAAATAGATGCTCCCTCTAAAATAACTCTAGCTAGAATGTGTTTTATAATAAGCAACTAGATAAGCCTAAATTCTAGATCGAACGGTTCTAGGTAGCTCTTTTCAAATATCATATATTAGTCAAGGTCTAAAAAGCGAGTGTGAGGGATATGGGTTTTAACGTCCACTCGACACAAACTAGGTCATTTTGGGACCAACGCATTTCCATTAATCGCTTACACAGAGGGGTCTTTAGCAATGGGATGAAACTTGAGGACACGGACGGAGAAACCCACGAGGTTGGACAAAAGACCCTACTGCTTGTCACGTACAACCAGGGTATTGAAACCACTTCAGTTGACTCAATGACATACCTTATGATAGAACACGCAGGCACTAACATCGGGTAAATGAAAAAGATCCCTTGACAGTTGGGATTCGATATAAGAGTAGGCTGTAGTGCTGCTGTCAAAGAAAAATTTCCCTCATAGCACACTGTATGGTGTATGCCCGTCTCAATAAGTCCAGTTCGGAGCAGAACAGTAGGATGCTAAACCCCATTTCATTTCTGTAACCAAATGAGAAATGATTGATCCTATACTTACTGTTAACTGATAGTTTAACTATTGGTGAGCGTTTACTGCGATACATCTGATGTTGCATTTCATTCTTCGTATTCAACACTTTAACTGTTACTGGTATTGATGTTGATTTATACTGTGTCTGATTCGGAAAAACCTTCGATAGATTTTTAAGACATCCATTTCTGTACCAAGTTGAAGAACTGTACGAAAAAGGCCGATAAAACTGAACAAGTGTCGAATATCTATAATGGGCATCTTGTTTCACTTTATAACCTCTTGCTTGGTTGAATTCATCATGTGATTTAAAGGGATGTAACTGAAATTCTCCCATCTGATCACTATAATCTTTATGATTGGCTATAACTAAGACTTCGTCTTCCAGTTTATATCTCACATCATGAAGAACATTTAAAAAGTCAACTTTTTGGTTCTGGGTTTGATGCGATTCAAGACTGTCCGAGAAAAAACTAAAGTTTTGTTGAGGTAAAACGTAATTTGATCCAGGTATCTGTAGCACGTAGGTAACGTTGTAGAGGTATTTTGGTTTTCTGTATTTAAGATGACACATAAAACGTTCTCCGATCTTCTCAAACACCGGAGATAAAGTAAACTGGTTCACGTTACCTAAAATAAAATATCATACCTCATTAACAAGTCAAAGTCGCGAAATATTTAAACAATAACACATTAAACAAGTACTGGCATATTATGGACCAGGAACCCAAACCTGACGTTATATCGCCATCAAAATTTAAAGTATGTCAATCAATGCCTAATTGTCCAAGGAACAAGTATACCAAGTTCCGAGGTGATTGTACTTGAATTGGTGAAGCTGTAGAAAGTGTGAGTCAAATAATGTGGTTTCGATTGAAAACAAAATGAACCATCCCGAAATGACCTAATTCGTGTTGAGTAGACGTTAAACCCCATTTTTCTCTCTCAAAAAAAATCTGGTGTCTCTTTAACATAATAAGGCGGTTATTGTGAGACTTGACACCTATTTCAATCAGACAATGTCTACGGACATTACCGATTTGTTGACAGGATCTTGGTGTTTGTTCAAAAATTAAACACACTTCCCTGTTAGATTTAATAGATCTATTAATCAATTATACTTCTTATTTAGCCAAAGGATTGTTGAAACTAGGCCTTTATAATAGTTCTATGTATACAATTAATCAGGGTACAATAAATTCACCTTTAGCACATTTAACAGGAGCTGGTGGACATGTTGATCTATAATACTGTAGACAAAAACTATTACTATAACATGATATACTACAACAATCTTCACTATAACCTGTAATATATAACATGAAAAACTATATATCATGATATACTATAACTATATAACATGATATACTATATTCATTATAACCTGTTATATATAACATTGTACATGTACTACAAACTGTCTTTTTTTAGCCATTAAACTCCAGTTGATCAAGTGCTCGACTACAATTATGACATCTAATGAATTTTGACCTCATTTCCTTAGTGATGATACCATTCTGTTACTTTACCATCAAATCATTCTCAAGTATAGACAACCCATATCAATTTCAAAAAGATGTATTTATTATCACATAAGTCTCGATTATCCATTTCATGATTAAATCATGAATAAAAGTTGAACAGTAAATTGAATCCTAATCCAGTAAATACTGCAGGCTGGTGTTGACATTGAGAGTTGATTATGGTCTGGATAAGTTAACTAATGTCTAATTAATAATTTAGATAACATTTCAGGCCTAAAATAAGACTTGCAATAGGCAGATTTAGTTCTTGCATAATGTATGTTTAAACAATTCATATAACCCTCAGAAAGAATGAAACATATAAAATAAGACACAATTGATCTTGTCTAAAATTCATAACACAAAATCCAACAGACGAGAAATTAAAGGGTAGAAATAAAATCCTACATACTATTATTTGTACATGTTTTGGCATTTAAACATTTCTCACATTCAGCAGCATACTGAGAACATTCAACACTAGGAAATCTCAATCTTTCTGTTTCTGGCATGGTTTGTCCGAACACTTCGGTTAGCAGATCATTTGTTTCATCACAGATGATATTGTTGAGATTTAAAGATGATAATTTGACTAAATTTTTACGTCTCCCTGGCTGAAATTTTAATAAAAAATAGGTTGCCAGGCAACGAAACATACGCCCACACAGCAGCTAAATTGTCCGGGCAGTCAACAAGAGTTGTCGCATATTAAGTTATTATCAGAAAATCATTAAAATTTGTTTGGTTTTTATTAAGTTCTGCCCCATGCTAAATTACCATGTAACGGTGATATAATCAAACGTTTTTTTAAATCGGATAATAATTTTGACGTCCAGAGGGACCACAAGCTAAAAAGGGTGATTTTTCTGACAATCAGGGGCCATAATTCAGGAAGTTACGATCCGATGGGCGCAAATATCCAGAGGAACCAAGATCTTTGAATTATCAACATACATGTCAAGTTTCATTAAAATCGGTTCAAAATTGTGACCTCTATAGGGTCCACAAGCTAAAAACATGATTTTTCGTACAATCAGGGGCCATAATCCATGAAGTTTCGATTCGATACATTCCAATATCGAAAGCAGCCGAGATATAACATCTTTTCACACTATTCGCGTACAAACGGCGGCCATTTTGTATGTCAATTTTGTTCCGATTTTCACGAAATTCGAACCCAACCTTCATTACCATGTAACGGTGATATAATCAAACGTTTTTTTAAATTGGATAATAATTTTAGACGTTCAGAGGGACCACAAGCTAAAAAGGGTGATTTTTCGGACAATCAGTGGCCAGAATTCAAGAAGTTACAATCCGATGGGCAAAAATATCGAAAGGAACCAAGACCTTTGGGTTATTAACATACATGTCAAGTTTCATCAAAATCGGTTCAAAATTGTTACCTCTTTTGGGTCCACAAGCTAAAAACATGATTTTTCGTACAATCAGGGGCCATAATCCATGAAGTTTCGATCTGATACATTCCAATATCGAAAGCAGCCAAGATCTTATGGGGAGAAACCTATATTTCAAGTTTTCTCAAAATCGGATAAGAATTGTGACCTGTAGAGAGTCCACAAACAAATTGTGGACGGACGGACGGACGTCCAGACGGACAGGGGCGACGACAATATACGTCCACATGAAAATGTGGGCGTATAAAAAATCAAGCTTCGGGTTTATAAAAATAATACTTATAGAATACAATGGAGCAAGGGAATCTTTACTTACAAATTTTGTGGAGTGAGAACGTAAATCAGTTCGTTACAAATGTCATGGAAACCATTTTGTACACGATCTTCTGATTATAATATGTTTATGGTGTCTTAAATATTGGATCTTAAGATCCTATATTTTCACATAAATATTGATTGAAATGGACCAATATTGAATACATTCATAGATAATATTGAGTTAGAGGTTTAACTCCTTTAAACCAACTGTCTAGTTGATTGGATGGGACAAAAAAACAAAGTCCTGTATGCACATTGGCGTGCACATAAAAGATCCCTGGACAGTTGGAATTCAATATAAAAATAGGCCGTAGTGCCACTGTCCGAGCAAAATTTCCCTCATAGCACACTGTATGGTGCATGTCTGTCTTCATTAGTCCATTTCTGAACAGAACAGTAGGATTTAAACTCCATTTCATTTCATTTAAACCATAGTCTAGTTAGTCCAGGTTGTTTATAACATTACGTTAAATTATTTTTTAGCCACCCTAAAACAAAATATATCAAAAGTTCACCTCATATTCATTACAGATTTTGTTGATTTTTCGGTTTAAATATGTTTCTCCATCTTCATAATTATCTGGACAACTTGTTTTCCTTTTATCTTTAGAATCACAGACGACTTCTTCTGCTTCTGTCAGACGATTTTTTATGGTATCAAAATGAATAGAATAGTAATCAGGTATAGGATGCCTGGAATAAACACCAAAAATATTCATCATATTCAATTTTATTAGATCAAAGTCAAAATTATTAGAGTTGTTTTAGAGTTTACAGACTCTTATTAACGAATCATAAGAAAAAATGTTCCGAAAATTTTCTGAAGCGTTCATTTTAACACAGGAAAACATCAAAGAGGACGAAATGTCATTCTCACTGCTAGATATTTAGTATATAATTATCATATTTGCATAGAAAATTATTGTTTTGAAAGCATCTTATTTCAAAAGGACTATTAGATTTTCAAAATGGGGTCAGAATCAGGACTTTTATTTTCAAATTTTGTTTACCTCGTATTAGCAAGATATTACAAATTTTAAAATTATCCCAATATTTTTATGTGCTGTATAATATAAACTATAAAATTTACTGTATTTATCCGTTTTGTCAGTGATGCAAAACAGAGGGCCTGACAAGGACAGCTGTCTAGTTGTTTGGATGGGACAAAAACCGAGGTCCCATGTACACATTGGCAGTTGGAATTTGATATAAGAGTAGGTCGTACCGCCGCTGCCCGGGCAAAATGTCCCTCATAGCACAGAGTATGGCGTATGCTCGTCATCCATTAGCCAAGGTTAGGTGCAGAAGAGTAGGACGTTAAACCCCATGTCATTTCATTTATTACATAATGATTGGTCAACAGTACTAAGTGTAATAAATAACAAGTACCTGCAGTAATAGTTAACCACATGTTGATATAACTTATTTGTTTCTTCCGACACATTTTTATCAAAATGGAGAAAATAAGCAGTATCATCTTCATGATCTAAATCAACGTATTCTGGTACCAGATAGACACCAGACACACTGATTTTAATCTCTAATCCTGATTCCCGCTTCCAGACGAAATCTAAAGACTGTTGATTGTTTGTGATGTACATAGTTGTTTCTAACTCTTTCATATCTCTCAGTCTTTCTAAAAACACATTCGATGATGACCACATACTGATGTTAGTCCCGTCTGAAATATAATAATGAATAAAAGTTTTTACAACTTTAATAAAATTGACTAATGGTATTGTTGATAGAACATAAAATTATATAATTAAGCCATTTGTAATTTAAGCATTTACAACGTATTTTCACTATAAACTTACCATAGACAGAAGTAGAATTCGGTGGTAAGAATCCTACTGGAAAGGATACATCTGCAAAATTATTGAAAATTAAATTTACATTTGAAAAGGCAGTCTGACGTAAATTGTCATGCAACTTGTCACTTCAAGATTAAATCCTGTATTTTATAAAAAGTTTGTGATATTATTTCATTTGTGGAAGTGGTCACATTTAATACAAATCTTTCTCACAATGTTCCATTGTAAATAAATTAAATACCAGATTAATATCGTCTTTTGTAAAACAATTTAAGAGAGATTTAACATCCCCTGACGCAAACTAGGTCATTTTTATTTCAATAACTTGCTTGGGCATTGGGGTCTTTAGCAGTGTGAGGAACCTAGAAGACCAGGAGAAACCCCTCTAGGTTGGACAGACGGCCCTATTCCTTGTTATGTACAACTAACCAAAACAATGTAAGAAAGCTTACAGTATTTGTTATCATTGTATGATTGTGATTATACCAGTACATTAAGATTAATAAATTATAACAATACTTACCAACACAGATAGTGTCTTTAGTTGTTGTACAGACAGCAGCTTCATATTGTGAACCATGACAGCCTGTACATTCTATAATAATAATACATCAACATTACATAAAATAATATACACAGATAAAATAATGTATACTGCCGAATACTACATGTTTGAAATTTCGCTATCTTTGTGTTGTTTAGAGAGAAAGAGAGAAATGGGGTTATACGTCTGCTCGACACAAACTAGGTCATTTGGGACTAAAATGGTTCAATTTTTATATCAACAATTCGCTTGCGGGTAGTGATCTTTGGCAGTGGGAGTAAACCGGAGGAGTCGGAGAAAACCCACAAGGTTGGACAGGTGTCCCTACTACTTGGTGCTTAGAGATACAGTACCATCTTTACATGACGTCTTTTTTCTGTAAAAGTTTTTATTTTTTCTAAATTAAAGGTAACCCTTACTTCAAAAATCTTTATTAATATTAAAAAAAAATGGAAATATGGCAAGTATTTATATCTTGCTTAACACATAAATAATAATGAATATGTTAAAAACTTACCTTTACAGACTACATCACTGGTAGCAGAACATGATGATGTCATATAATGACCATCTGGACAAGTTAAAGTACAAGCTGTAATCAGATATCATTATATATTACATACATCAGTAATTATATCTGGATTATTCTATTACGAAAAAAACAGCGTTTATATTTTTGTGTTTATATATTATGAGACGAGAATGTCAGGTTTCTTCTGGTGCAGGACAGAGGAACTGGTGTTACACTATAGACCCCATATACTGTAGGGGTTACCTTAGTTTGTAAAATATCTTCTGGTTTATGCATTGAAATTGTTAGTGACAACAAGAACTAGGCTAACAAGGATATGTCTGGAAGTTTAAAGTAGGGCAATGACATCATAAGTCTGATAATCAAAAAAGGTAACCCCATGAGTTAAAAACGTGGTTAGTCGCTCTTCTATGTGCCCATATAAGTACACTGTCTTGAAATCCAGGGTAGCATCTGTGCATCTGACCAATCCGATAAAGGAAGCACCTGGTCAATTTCCCGGGGCTCAATTCTGACTCATGCACGTAACTTCTTTAAAAGAACGTGCGCGATTTAAGTTTCTTTAGATATCATTCGAGAGATTCAAGGGGAAGTTCATACCGTGAGCTGCCCTGGCTCACAGGCCGGATTCAGATATCATGATGAGGCGGTAGAAAATAGAGACCATTGGGTGGTTGGGAGAACACCACAGCCTTCCCGGCTGAGAGTCAAGGAAATGCCACCTCAGAACACCAGCTAAGGATATTGAACTTATATTCAATAATATTGTAGTAGTTTGCTGTTTTCCATATATAAACATACTTAACGTAAAAAGTGTTCCAGTGTCAGTTAATTGAAGATCGGAATAATTGATCTTATAATATTTAAACAACGTGAAGTCCGAAGAAAACCCTAGAAGAAAGGCCTAGACGACAGTTACAAAGAGACACGGTAGTGTCACAGGTCTCTTTTTGGTCCTGTGACACAGGATAGTGTCACACTGGTAAGGAACAGTATCTAGTCATTTGGATGGGACCAAAACAACAGAATTCATGTGCACACAAGGTGTGCAGGTAAAATAACCCCTGACAGTTGGAATTCAATTGCTGTCAGGCAAAATTTCATCATACCACACTGCTTGGCGTATGCCCGTCTTCATTAGCAGAAAAGTAGGATGTTAAACCCCATTTCATCCCCTCATTAATAAGAAATTTCAGCAACTACTGTGTTTATATATTATGTTACAAGAATTAAGACAAGGCTTTTATTTCTGCATTCAGAATAAAACTAACTGAATTACAAGCATCTTTTCATTTTACAGTGAATAGGTATATACTGGGATATCTACAGTTAATAAGGGAAAAACTGCCCCACTGATATTATCCCTCAGTTGGATGCAAATATTTGAGACATTGCCAGCTGTGAGTCCACTGTTCATATTCAAAGTAATTGTATTCACAGCTTGACAGTAAATATAATATTCTCATTGTGAGAAAATCGCTTTATTTCTTTCATAGTTTCAATTTATGTTAGAAAAATGAGATTAAATTAAGTAACATATCGTGATATTGTTTGAAAATTGTTTTATTTCTTTCACAATTTCAATTTATGTTAGACAAATGGGATTAAATAAAGCAACATACCATGACATTGTAATTTATGTTAGACAAATGAGATTAAATAAAGCAACATACCATGACATTGTTGAGACTGGAAGTAATATCCTCGTTTACATCTACAGGCTAACGAATCACTAGCATCAACATCATCACATATAGCATACGTTTCACATAAAGATAGATCATCATTACATTCACTTTTATCTATAAAATATATCACCACTTTAAATATTTCTTTTCTTTCCTAATTAGGGGACTGTGGTAGTCAAGAGGGGAGGGCACTAGACTCTTGACTAAAATATTTGTGGGTTCAAACATCAATTGTCATCAATGGGTCGACAAGGAAAGAGTGCTTAGATGTTCAAATGTTTAACTCATTAAAATAGCCACAAATCTTAATAAAGGAAATGTCATCAATCTGTAATCTATTAAACAGTCTTAGATGTTTATAAATGTGAAATATACTATTTGTAGCATATTAAATAATACAAAGGACAAAATTCTTGATAAAAATTGGAGAAGTCTAGTCGAAACATCACTCGGATCAGTGATAAGCAGTAATAGTTCGTACTCCATAGAATTGTGTCATGCATTGAAACAAATTATATTAAGTAAACCTAACCTAAAATTCTGCAGTTATACTTACCATATAGTTGTAATCTTGATACTAAAGATAGAATAGTTTTATTGAGCTTTAACCTTTTTATATCTGGATCACCAGAATACATCCGAACTCTTCCTGGAATGCAGAAATGCAGAAATGAAATGAAATGGGGTTTAACATACTTCTTTTGTACACTGACTGGGCTAATGCATAATTACTTACAAATGCTGAGCCGTAAGCTACAATTTTCGTAAGCCAAACTCAATTACATTATTAATTACATAACTTAATATATTATTTATCAAAGACATTTAAATCTCCATAGAACAACTCTTAAGTTATTTCAAGCCCTGCACACTGTACAATCATCTAAGTCTCTATATTATGTAATTATCTCTATTTATGTAATTATGTATGCAGGGCCTATGTATCTATTTATAATGTGCACATGTATCCAAATCAGAGAGAGAGGGATTGCACATAGACATAGCCTGTTCCCTAATCCCAATAAAAATATTGTTTATAGAAAAATATATTGATTTTA
Organism: Patella ulyssiponensis; assembly: GCA_963678685.1. Taxonomy (NCBI): domain Eukaryota; kingdom Metazoa; phylum Mollusca; class Gastropoda; family Patellidae; genus Patella; species Patella ulyssiponensis. Next base: position 78,579,380 of record OY783227.1, on the reverse strand, counting down.
ATAAGTGTTGTTTTATTATGCACTTATAAAGGACAATTATTAGAACAAATACATAAGGGGAAATAACTCTGTCCTATAAATTACATTTCAGTCTCACCCTTGATTTATACTAACAGTTTTAAGTTTTCAGAAACAAACTATATTTAAGCAGTAAAACAACTTCATTGACAATGAAGTATAAATAACAATTCAATGATTTATTTGAAAAAATTCAAGAAAATAGCAATTAACTGACTTTCTTGTGCATCAAGGGGGACAACTCTGTTGTAATAAAATATTTTGGACATTCCAAAACCCCCAGCTCAAAATATTTAATTCAAACTTACTCAAATAATGAAAGGAGATAAGTTAGAGATAAAATAAAAGCTTTACTTACTGATAAGATTACGTGGTATACCAATATTCAATCTGATGTCTGCTGAGGGAAATTGAACAGCAGCATACGCTAATCCTACTAGGAATGTTAACACCACCACTACAAGAAAATACTTTCTAGACTTGGTGTAAAAAATGTTGGAATGTGGTAAACATTTCTGTTTAATGTTTGTTGGAGAATTTGATTCAATTTCTTGGTATATTTCTTCTTCTTCCTTGAAATCATTCTGTAAAATGAAACAAACATTAGTTATCAAACAGATCTTCTCAATTTCTTTGGATTTTTTAACTTTAGAGTTTAACATCTTACTTTAATGCACCAACCAAGCTAATGCAGTATGCTACGAGTAAAATTTGGCCAAACAGCAGTGTTACAGCCAACTGCTCATTGAATACAAACTTTTAGAGGGTCTCTGTTAGTTGGATGAAAATGAGCAAAAGGTGGACCTTGATTTTTCATCCCATTTGAATGACTAGACACTTTTCCTAGCCATGGTTAAAGCGTGGGTGTCGCATCATAAAATCTGTCATTGAGCCAAAAAAGGCTTTAATATAATAATTTTAAATCTTGATGAAAGAAATATAATACACTACCTCCTCTCCAATCATTCTAGATGTTTTATCAGCCATTATCTTCTCTTGTTTTTCCTTAACAAAGTCAGCCTTCCATCCATTTTTATTTCCTTCTACTCTGTCTTTAACCTGAAACAATCAATAATTCTTAATGAATAATCACGTAAAATTCAAATAAAACATGAATCAATAAAGTATACTATAAGAAGATTAAAAATTAAAAAGCCATGACAAAGTATTCGTCCTCTGATGAAACAAATAAAAAAAACACAAAAAGATTTGTGTCAACGACTCAAACACGGATTCCAAGAGTAATCAAATTATGATCAGATTGCATTAAAGATGTGTGTTTCTTAGAACTATCAAGCAATTATCTGAAGAGCCTCATTCTTCTGAGGATCAGATAATAGTTGGGCTGAATCCAACCCACCTATCCGCTTGCGCTCCCAATCTTTCATTCATTTAACCCTCAATATTTTATACCAGATTTTTCATTCAAACACTTTAAAAAACAAGTTTGAAGATTCTATAGCATAATAATCCATAAATAATTTTTATAAGAATTTTGAACACCTTTGGTTCTAAATCGTCCATCCGGAAATGTTCATTGCTCTAACAATGTTGCCATAAGGCCCTGAGGCATGAAATACTTTTATTTTCATCAAACGTAAAAATAAATAAACAAGCCAACAGTGAGGCTGATGTCCCCCGCCGAAATCCCAAAATGAATAGATGACACATATTAATTAATCACACATTTATTTTTTTCAAAAGTATCGAGCAATCAAACTGTACACGAAGTGTCATCCAAAAGTCATCCACGCTTGACAAAAGGGCCCCTCTGGCCAAGGGAAAGGGCCCTCGTGTCTGAGTCAATTGTTTCTTTCCACTGTTACTGTCGAATCCATTACTGAATGAGAATGCAGTCATTGTATTGGCATAAAAATCATCAATCAAGATGAACCTAAGTTATCTTGTCCCAAAGTATCAACCAATCAAATTGCTTATCTCTGCCTACCCTAAGAAGAAAATGCTCATCTTCGAACTCCATCAAGGCATTGACCTAATAAGCATACACGCCAATTTTGAACATTTTAATGCAATTCGAAGGAGAGTTATTGTGTTCCAAAGTCTCGGCAAATCAAATTGCTTATCACTCTGCTTACCCTGAGCAGAAAATGCTCATTATCGATCTTAGTCAAGGTATTACTGTAATGAAACTATACACCAAGTTTCATCACTCTCACTTAATTAGAACTAAAGTTATCGTGTGTCAAAGCATCAACCAATCAAATTGCTTATCTCTGCTTACCCTAAGCGGAAAATGCTCATCTTCGAACTCCATCAAGGCATTGACCTAATAAGCATATACACCAAGTTTGAACATTTTAACTCAATTAGAAGGAGAGTTATTGTGTTCCAAAGTCTCGACCAATCAAATTGCGTATCACTCTGCTTACCCTGAGCAGAAAATGCTCATTATCGAACTTAGTCAAGGTATTACTGTAATGAAACTATACACCAAGTTTCATCACTATCACTTAATTAGAACTAAAGTTATCGTGTCCGAAAGCATCAACCAATCAAATTGCTTATCTCTGCTTACCCTAAGCGGAAAATGCTCATCCTCGAACTCCATCAAGGCATTGACCTAATAAACACATACACCAAGTTTGAACATTCTAGCTCAATTAAAAGTTATCGTGTCCCAAAGCATCAACCAATCAAATTGCTTATCTCTGCTTACCCTAAGCGGAAAATGCTCATCTTCGAACTCCATCAAGGCATTGACCTAATAAACACATACACCAAGTTTGAACATTCTAGCCCAATTAGGAAGAGAGTTATCGTGTCCCAAAGCATCAACCAATCAAATTGCTTATCTCTGCTTACCCTAAGCGGAAAATGCTCATCTTCGAACTCCATCAAGGCATTGACCTAATAAACACATACACCAAGTTTGAACATTCTAGCTCAATTAGGAAGAGAGTTATTGTGTCCCAAAAAGTGTGACGGACGGACAGACAGACGGACAGACAGACGGACAGACAGACAGACAGACAGACAGACGGACGAACCCATTTTAATAGTCCCCTGCTTTCTTCGAAAGGCGGGGGACAATAAATCACTACTATAAGGGAAGAAAAACGTTGCCTGTCTGACATGTTAAATCAAGGCACAAATCAGTTAGGAATCAATTATAAATTATTATTTATAATAAAGCTGTCAATCACCCTGTGTATGATCTAATTAAGAAAGGTTAATTCTAGCAGGTTATAAGACAGTCAATAAATCACAATCATAAACTGATCTATTCTTATATCTACAGATTGATTCAGATAACAACAAGTGAATATAATCAAAAATCTTCTTGGTTTACACACATGCACACACTGGTTATCTTAAACATGATAGGGAGGAAAGAGAGAATTATAACAAGGAAACTACAATGATTGTTTTTGTCCCTTAAGCTAAGGGACCCTCTCCTAGTTCAGTATGGTGTCAAACAATGCTGCTTAAAACAGATTTCTACGGCTTGAGGGTTTTGTTACAATTAAAATTTTAGCAGCGCTTTTGAGAGAAATGGGGTTTAACGTCTACTCGACACGTCCAATTAGGGACTAACGTATGGTTCAATATTATTTCAATAATTCGCTTGCGCATAGGGGTCTTTAGCAGAGGGAGGAAACCGGAGGTCCGGAAGAAAACCCATAAGGTTGGACAGACTACCTACTATTTGTCACGTACAACCCTTAAACATGATACGAGTCATTTAAACCCACTGATGATCCAAGATTGTCTTTTAGAGAATATTTTGGTTTTTATTTCTTAATCAAATCAATCTGGGTTCAGGAGGCAGGAGGGTATGAGCGGAGAAAAAATAGATATTTTATAAAATATGCAAATGGCAATCAATGGTTTTGAGGCATGTTGTTTAAGAGTTTCAGATTGAGCCTGTTTTTTTAATGCCTACTTATTGATTCCAATGTCAAAGTTTAACATTTTAATTTTGAAAACATCATGCCGGGGCTCAGTGAGTGAGATAGCTCGCCAACCTGGAGGTCCCTATTTCGATCCTTATGCCAAGACAGTTCACAGTGATTTTCTGGCACGGTTCCACATTGCTAATAGTGCAGAATTGGACAGTAAACCAAGGTACCATGTACACAATGGCGTGCATGTAATTGATCCCTCGGTGGTTGGAATTTTGATATATAAGTAGGCATCTTATTCACTGTTGATTTATAATAGGATTTAGCTCCCTTTATTCAACAACATCAGCAGAAGGCATCTGTGTAGTTCTAAAGATTTCATATTATTCAGTGGTAAATAAAGGTTAACTATATGGAAATTGAATATACTGGAATGTGAAAATTATCTTGGTATGTGAGTAGTCATTTCAATATTTTTCACCGATTACTTTCCAATTAATGTCCAAAAGACCGACAATGGTGACCTTTACAATAAGACACGATTATTAGCATCCGGTCAGAAATGCTTGGTTGATTAATAAAGAAACTAGGTAACTGTCCAGTGTATATCATTATACCTACTATGTATATCTATTAAAGCATAAATATAGACTCAAAGGGTATTTATTAGATACACTCTTGAAGCTGTCATCACTAATAAAATTTTGTCCAACACTTACAATTGCTCGTCCTCAATATTAGATTCCGCTTATAAATGGATTTCATAATCGTTAACTAAGGTGTGAAAAGGAATTTCGATAAAAGCTGCTATTCAGCCATAGTAGCAAGAGCAGGAGGACCTAACTATATGCAAACAAAGCCGATAAGACAACCCTGTTTGAAACTGTTATATCTAATAAAACTTTGTCCAACAGTTACAATTGCTTTTCCTTAATATCAAAATGGGCTCCAAATGGAGTTCACTCATAAACTAAGGTGTGAAAAGAGTTTTGATGAAAGCTGTCATTCAGCTATGGGTAGTATATGATAAGTGTTTTGACTGTCATTTTTCTTACAACTTAGAAAATGTCATAACGATTATGCGAATCTTTCACACCTGTTAATCAGTGCCTAGAGTTTATTCAAAATGAGGGATCAAAAATTGGCTCACGTCTAGAATCTACTAAACACGAGTCAAGCTTTAGTTTAAACACTATCTTATTCATTTGAAAAGGATTGAACAACAGGCAAGGCCTATACAAGTTCTTTCCCTAGTATACAAAAATTATGAACATTAAATATAAACATAATTATATACATAAAAATAAGATTAGGTATAATAAATTGTAAAATCGAACATATATACAGTTTCGTGTGGACAGAAGAAAGTCTACCCAATTTTAATGGAAAAGGCCAGCTGTCTAGCCGTGAACAGAAATAGAGAGGGGGGGGGGGGGGGTGAGAGTGAGGTGGGGTTTGATATCCACTCAACACAAACTAGGCCATTTTGGGACTAACATATGGTTCAATTTCATTTCAATAAGTCGCTTGCGCGCAGGGGTCTTTAGAAATGATAGAAAAATGGAGAAAATACCAGAGGTTGGACAGACGGCCCTAATCCTTGTCACATATACAAGCGGAGAATCAAAACCCTGCAACTTGATTAAATGAGACCTTATGATACACATGTTAACCATAGCCGTTAATAAGGCTCCAATCAAAATAACAGGGATCTTGTTTCAGTCATATTGGCCAGCTTTGACAGACAGGAGAACTTATAGAAAGAGAGAGAGAGCTAGAAATGAGATTTAATGTTCACTTGACACAAACTAGGTCATTTCGGGACTAACATATGGTTTGCTTTTATTTCAATAATTTGCATGCACGTAGGAGTCTTTAGCAGTGGGAGGAAACCGCAGTGCCCGGAGACAACCCCCGAGGTTGGACAGGCGACCCTACTCCTTATCCCATACAACCAGGGATTCGAAACCACGCCAGTTGACTCAATGACAGGTTTTATGATACAACACACACATGCCAACCATTCGGCCATCCAACCCCCTGGACAACTTATATGCCATGAAATTAAAATTTCCAAAAATTTACCTGAAACCCCCCCCCCCCCAATAAATGCAGTTGAATTCATACTTTTTATGTTTAAAATTCCTTAAAAATGTACATATATTAAAAGAATCAGATAATTACTAAAAGATTGTCATATTTATAAAAGAAAATATGTTTTTAATTTGGAAATTTTTGGAATTGAAAGACCTGTTATGTACTAACGAATAAGAAATGCTTGGACCATAATCTTATTAACGCCCACAAACCTTTCATCGAGCTATTAAAAAAAAGGACCATTATCTTATTCCATAGTATGGGAGATAAAAGTGACGAGACACATGAATATTAGAACCGAGGACGGTAATCCAAGAACTCCATAATTATCCGAACATGGGTCTTTAATAGCAGAATTTTGTTCATTTCTTTTGATAGCGTCTGAGCACCACCGCTATTATAGAAATTGGTCAGTACATGTCACGTCTACTTGTCCAGGTAAATTAATTGTAAATACATGTATCTGTGTCTAGACTTTGGAATCATGTCAGTGATTTAAGCACTTAGCAATAATGGTACAGGTATTTTTCAGAATGGTGTGAAGTAGTTCATGATACAAGAACTTTCAGGAATCAGTTTTTTAACATCTACTAGCATGATAATGTGTGAATAACTCATTTGCTGGTTAGGTAATTTTCATGCTGTGCCCAGACAGACTATCGCTAATGGAACCACATACACCAGAAATCTTATAACTTATTCATTTGAAAAACAAAATTATTTATGCTTGTTAACACAAATAATGACTTCAGAAATGATAAATCACTATTTGAAGGACTTCCTGGTTTTGATCTTGTTGACTAACAGTATTCAAATTTCATATAGTTAAGTGACCATTCTTTATAACTTTCAATTTCAAAATGAAATGAAATGAAATTACATGGAGTTTAATGTCCTACTGTTTCACCTTCAAAAATGTAATATCTAATAAAATGGAATATAAACCAGCGATTAATAATGTCAAATAAATGGAAATTTAAAAAGGAAAAAATAGTGCAGCAAAATTTTTTCAGTCTATATAAGCTGATAACTGACTGTGAACTTAAAATAAACAATAAAACAGCCACAGAATAAACCAGATTACAAAATGGTTCACTTAAACAAGTGTCAAAACCATGCCTCGTACCATTCATGTTCGCTAAATCCAAACCTCTTGAGAAATGGAAAGAGACAAAATGGAAAACATTCTCAACTTCAAGCCATGGATTGTGATTCATTCATGTTAGATTTGCTGGGAATAAAAGGGTGATTTGTTAGTTACACAGTTAACAATGTGGCGTTAATTGAACGCCATCTCTAGAAAGGACCAGATCTGATTAAAAAGTCTATTTTAACTTGTAACACCATTGAGACAGGGCAACATAATCAAATAAACTCTCGTACAATAAGTATATAGACAGTAAACGTCCACCCTACCCGTATGACGTAAACATAGTACTTGGTCAGAAATAGTTAATTTGTCGCAAGACGGACTTGTCTATCAGTCGTTAAGATCAATAAAACTTCAAGTAAATCACCTAAGTGGTCAGTTTAAAAGTATTGAGAAACAATCAAATACGTTTCATTTCCATTTAGTATCGGGGTTGTCTAAAGTGTGAAAATGTCGCATATAAATCTTGCTCGTAACTCTGTAAAGTTGATCTGTTATTAAACGAAAATCAAACAATGAAGTCTGGCTTTTACGCTGAGAAATTCCAGCCAACTATATAAATTCTGTTTTTACAGTGATTATTCAACTTAATCAAGGGTTGCATAGACTAATAGTCGCTTAACATGCAGAATGAAATTTTAAATTCTTTTATATCATTTCATTTAAATCTATTATTATAATGCTTACATAGAAGGAAAAGAGGAGGGTGTAATGGTATCAAGAATTCCAAAGAATAGAACATTTAACCCTTTAAGATTATTCCATTTAAGGGTTGCATAGACTATTACCTGCTTAACATGCAGAATGAAATTAAAATCCTTTTACATTATTCCATTTAAATCTATAATTATAATGCTTACATGGAAGTAAAAGAGGAAGAGGTACAATTATCAAGAATTCCAAAGACTTTAAGCTCCAGCACATGGAGAAACATTTAATCCTCTAAGATTATTCCATTTAAATCAGTTCTCACTTTTTATTTAAATGTAAGAACTACAATCAAAATTTTGAACACTATAATTCATTATCTGTAAGCTATATTGGTTTAATCAAAAATTCTGTAGACTTTAAGCTCCATCCCGTGCATTCTCTGTATTCCCAATAGTATTGTTCCGTTCTACTCCACAGGGTTTTCTAAAATTCACATTATCTGACCTTGAGAGAGAGAGAAATTGGGTTTAACAACCACTCGACACAAACTAGGTCTTTATAGGACCAACATATGGTTTAATTTTATTCCAATAATTCACTTGTGGTTAAGGGTCTTTAGCCATGGGAGGAGGTTGGATAGGCGACCCTAATCTTTGTCACGTACAACCAGGGATTCAAAACCACGCCAGTTGACTCAATGCCAGGCCTTATGATACAGCATGCATGTGCTAACCATTCAGCCATCCAACCCCCCCATGATTCTACGAACCAATCAAAAAAGTATTGACAAACCAGTCTTAGCATCATTGATTACGTTCACCACAGAAATCTTTCGTTGCAAGTTACTTCCCCTCGCCAACTCAATTGGGCGATAAATTTGCAGTAGTATCAAGGGCGGATAATTCGACTATGTGTCTCCGCGGTTGATGGATCCAGAGGTCAGTAAAGTTGAAGGGATTGCATTCGAATAAAATGGGATCCCACCTTTTTTGTCGTGAATAGAAGTGTTATAATCAAAATGTCATAATTTTGAACACTAGGCCTATTTTGCTTACTATATTCTTTAATACCACATTCCGGGTCCTTTGAATTTCATATCTGAACCGTGGCCAACAAATTGATCTTGTCTTCACCATTGATGTATGACCTTACAAATAATACAAATAAATATTATCAAAATACACAACGATCATGGTGAGCGTCTGTGTATCTGTTGACGATATCCTAAGTACCTAATTGAATTCATTTATCAACTACCTGAAAAGGTGGGGTTACGAAAGGGTCACACACCAAACAAATATGCTCTCTTTATGTTATTGTATTGTGGATTAAATTTGTAATATCTTTTAATCGCCAACCTTTTGCAATTGATGTTCATTAATTAAATAATAATATAATAATAATAATCATCTTATACAGCGTGGGAATTTTAACCAAATGGTAGCTCACTGGCACCAATTACAATGTCATTAAAGTCATTAACAGAATGACTGTTGGAATAGTCCTGTTTTTACGTTCATTTTAAAAGATTCTATATTGTCACTGTTTTTTACACTTTGAGGTAAAGTTCCAAATATTGGGAGCAACAGAGGAGGAGGCACGAACAGCACGGTTTAATTTTGTTGAAAGTACAATAAGTAACACACGGTCCATTTTTATGGACACACAATTACTGAGATTAATATGAGAGTATCCTCGTCGAAACATCGCTTAGTATTAAACTCAGTAATTATAAAATTGTACCTTGTGTTAATATGTTCAATTACTAAATGCCAATCAAAGAAGGTGTAATTAGTAGATTCTTATCACTGGATCTTAAATTGTAAGAAGAACCGTAATGGGATTAAATGTTCTTTTAAGCAGCCTGCAGTAGAGTCACAGAGGAGACAGTTGTAACTTAAAACAGATATTTTAAAAACAACATTTCGTTTAACTGGAAGTTTAAGTTCTTTATTTTATTTCATAAATTTGAAAATTAATTTATCGTCCCTTGATTAAACAGATATTTGCAGACGGATAATCTCGACCTCCTTCATTTAGGATCTAAGATGTTTTCTTTGAGTAGTATGAATGCAAAGAAAATCATCTATTCTTTGAGTAAGATAAGCTGACAACAGATTAAAGGAATCTGCAGTCAAAATGTAGACAGTTTTCAAGGCCATCAGAGTTTGATAGTATACAACCTTTGAACTTTTTTTTATACTACAAAAATATGGAACCAGATTGTAAAGAAACAAAGACAAATAAAACAGACCCAACTTGTAACAAGTCATTGATTTTTTGTCAAAGATCAAATTTCCCATAAAAGCATCCTTCCTTCCAAGATGAAAGATATTTCCTTTCCATCCATCAAACTTCATCTTTAAATTTGACCCGAAACAATGCAAGATGTTTAACTCACACGATTCTGTTTTTACTAATCGCGCTTTAAAAACGTCATGATAAAAAAAATCATCTAGTCTCTTTTAACCATACTGAAGAAATATATATAGATTCCTTGTCTCTTTTAACCATACTGCAGATATATATATATAGATTACAATGAGCCTTGTTGATTGAGTCTACCTGATTCTGTGGGACTACTATAATGAGCCGGCTGTGACAGGTGTGAGTACCAACATACCACAAACCATAAAGTAAACCCTTGACTAATTTTGGCACTCCCAACTCACTTTTTCTTACGATTCCTCTTGATTTTTTTACCAAACTACAAAACTGACAGGTCAATTATTTCACCATAGTAAAGTCAACCGTGAGGAATGTGGAAGTTTTTATACATGGAAATTCTGATCTACATATCTATTTTTGATTATTTTTCCTTTTGTCAATCGGTAAAAGACAGAATTAATAAAAAGTCAAATATTTCCTAATTTTCAGTAGGAGTTGGAGTAATATTAAATACCTTTGACTAAAATATGCCCCCCTCCCTCAAAAAAAACCTTTTAAATACTTGCTCGTTGTTTAGGTTGATCAAAGTAAAATCTGACTGAACTGAAATACATATTGAAATTTATAGTATCTGGTTAAAGTGCAGATCCAATGAGGGAGTTCTAAAAGGACAAAATCAAACAAATTAATGCCTATTAGCTCTACCACACAAGTAATGTTCCTCTTCTATTAGATCGTTCCCCAGAAAAACCACCCACCCCAACACTATAAGATCTTGCTTGTGGTGGATATTGAATCTAGTCTACGATATCACCTTAGGTGGAAGTGGACGTTAAACTCCCAGTAACGAACGAACGAACGGATATTGAATCTTCTACTATTAAAAAAACCAGATAGTTGTATGTATTTTATGACACAATTTGACTAACTGATTGCCATTGATTCTGCAACCATATTTCTACAGTTCAGTTAATAATAGACCAATAGTTTAACGATTTCATGTTTAATGATATACTTCAATCCAGTTATTTCACCTTTTATTTCGACAAGTCAAAAGCTAATTCTACTTTTTCGACATGACACATCAATTAAAATTCTTCTGACTTCAAGATGATTAATGAACAAGAAACTCAGATGAGGCAATTGTTTTTGTAAACAGTTGGTACTACAACATAGTGGAAGATTAATAATACTCAAGCCAATACCAGAAAACAGAGTAGCAATTGATGGAACATTTTCAGACAAAGCCTCAAAATCTACGTTCACAGAGTCTAATCCTTTCTTCAAACCATATAACAAAAGGTATTGTTAGCTGTATTCCATTCCTATATACTGTAAAACATATGAAATTCCTAAAAATAAAACATTCCTTGTTAGCTGTACGAAATTCTGAAATGCAATGTACAACATCCACTGTTAGGTGTTCGAAATCTTTAAGTAAATTAAACCTCTGTACAAAAATTAAACCTCCACTATTAGCTGTATGAAGTTCCTAAATGAAAAAGTAAACCATCCACTGCTTGCTTTTTGAAATCTCTAAATACAAAAGTAAATTAAAACCTCCTTTATTATCTGTCTAAATTACCGCAATAAAAAAACAAAATCTCCATTGTAAGCTGTAGGAAGTTCCAAAATACAAAAGTAAATCATCCACTGTCAGCTGTTCAAAATTCATAATACAAATACAAAACATTCATTGTTAGAGGTTTGAAATTTCTAAATACAAAAGTAAAACCTTTGTTGTAAGCTGCTGTCTAAAAAACTAAACCCTCCATTGGTAGCTGTCTACAAAACTAAAACATCCATTGTTATTATCTGTATGAAGTTCCTACATACAAGAGAAGAGCATTCAGATTATTACTGGACTTCAGAGAAATGAACCACAAATCTTTTATTGCAATTTTTTAACCATGCTAAATCGGTGAACCAAAATAGTTCATTTAAATTTTTGTTATATAATCAAATCAACGATGGCGGCAACATTAATATGAACATGCTAAATCGATCACAAAGATCACTTCTCCGACCAAGTTAAGTTAACGGAATCAAATTCTTAGAATCGTGTACATTCCTCTCTTTTGATTTGATTAAGAGAATGCTTCTGTCTTCAAAGTGCACTTTCTGTCAATATGGTTGCTAAAGAAAAATGGTACTCCATGTTGAAATTGTTGCGTAAATTAACTTAAGGTTTCTATAAAGTAGGCACTAGGTGGTGCTACTCTACGCTGCAATACAACCGTCGCCACTAACAAAGATATTTATAAGCTAGTAATAGCTACAAGGCTGTATGAACATGGAAAATTTAATTTTTGAATATGTGTGCCCTTCCAGAACATGGGTACCTAAGACTATACCAATTTTTACTTTCTAATTCTTAAGGGTTGTGAATAACTTAGGATATACAGCCACCTGTATCTTGTGAACTATGTTTTGGGTAAAATTTCAAAATATAAGAACTAAAACATTTAAGGAGAGCAATTTTGACCAACCCTTCTAGTCTTTGAACTATTGAATTTCAAATTATGTTTTGTGTACAATGCTAAAACTCAAAATTTAATTACTAATAGATTTCAAGAAGAGCAACCAAGCATTTTAAATCATTTTTTCTCCAGCTTCCCCCTGGTGTTTCTGAAGAATAAAACTTTACATATGGGTATGGCCTAAAGTTCCTGACAAGCTGTAAACACAGTTCATCCGGGAGAAAACCTATATTTGGCATTTTCTTGATTTATGCTGTTTTATCATTTAGCAGCAATTGCACACAAGGCACAAATTGATCAATTTTTCAGACAAAACTGACAGTCAACTTACTGGTGCAGTCCTGAGAAATTATTTATTAGTCACTTGGTACTCTACACATATTGTGATATAATTAACGCAGATGTGTAGTCATAATTTAAACCTGGTGGCCTGTTTCCCACTTCTCAGTATTCATGATTACAAGGCAAGAAGAAACATGCATTCTGGATGCATTTATATGATAAATTGAAATGAAGAATTAGAAGAATAGGGAGAAACCTCGCTGTCAAACTCAAATTTCCATTAATAGATGTTAGTCTCATAATGAAACTTCTTTTTCGTTAATTAAATTTGACTAAATTCGTCAACTGGATTTGGATTGATTATGATTGTTTTTATTTATTATGAAAAATAATAGATTTAAGTTTCCATTCCCTTTTCTGTTATATTATTCAATTTTGCTGAATTTGTCAGCTGGATTTTGAATTTGATCACGGGTTAGGATCGATTGGAATAGATTTTAATTATCATTCTAAAGGGGGGCTTATTTCAACCTTGCAGCTGAAAACAACAGGCATTTCTGCAACTGGGAGTACGGTAACTGAATGTAAGTGAAAACAGTCGACCCCAGCGACGCTTACAACTCAAAGCAACTAGTTGCGGTCAGTTGCAGTCACTACACTTGGCGGCAACTAGTTGCAGTCAACATGACCGTTCTTAGAACTGACGTCAACTCGCTTCCATGGAAATAACATCACATGACAAGATATATGTGTCATGTGACTTTATAAATAAAAAACATGGAAGTGAATGAAGACACCCACTTTTCAAAAATTGATTATGTCAACAATAATATATTAATAGAATAGTGGCAAGACTAAACATGCCTTTGGGATGCTTCTTCTAAGTTTTTCACCATTTTGTTGTTATCATGTGATGAATAAATTAACAGTCACATGTTAAGTGTAATCGCTATCAGTTCCGAGTGGACATGAGCGCTCCAGATTCAGTTGCTCTCAGTCGTCCTCTGAAGATACTGATATGATCGACATAAGCACACTTACAACTAGTTGCTTTGAGTCGACATAAGCCCCACTTAACAAAATGTATTTCTGCCACATGTCTATCGGTGCAGTCTGTTGGTAAAGATGTATATCAGAATGTAAAATACTCAGCACACCTGAAGTCAGATTATAATTTCTGTAGTTGGTAAATAAAATAAACCACGGGGAATTACGTTTACAGAAGTTGTACAATGTTACAACCTGAGTACCAACTTTTTTTAAAATGTACTGTTTTTAAGTGTATATTGGCATTTCGTCAAAAACTCCTCGATTTAAACTTGACTTTGTTAAACAAACACTTGTATCATATCAACTCCATTTTTTACAAATAAACTATTGAAATAAAGTCTTTTCTGTTTCTGTCGTAAAAGGCTTTGTGCTTTGTTAGATAATGAAATAAAAAATACTGCTAATAAATAAACTTAAATCTGTTTATCAACTGCACTTGTACACTTAACAAAAGCTTTTATCTTTTAAGCTGATGTTTTGAGATGTACGGCCATCCTACTTTGTGCGTTGAATTTATAATTAAAATGATGCTTTTTACTGACAATTTTTAAATGACTAATCAAAATTCTCTCTTATCTGAAAAAATATTGTTTAAATCTTTTTTGTGAATTGGTTTCTGTTTTTCTCCTTCAAAAGTGCCTGCTTTGTGCATTGTTATTCATATGAAAAAGATTCTAAGACAGAATGATAATGTTTAGTCTACTCATTTTCAGTTTTTACCTTTATAGTCGTTCTTCAAGAAGTAATATCTATGTTTATTTATGAGTTCTGATATTTGCATTACATGTAGAGTAAGTATTTGTATAAGTGCGATAAACTCATTTTGTACAAATTTTTACTGCGAAAAGAAATGGGTTTCTGCACGAATCAGGCTAATAAAGGCCAAAAAGCCTTGTAGTGTGCTATGAGGTAAATCTTTTCCCTGACCGTGGCACTATTTCATAAACCAAGACCTTTCTGCACCAACCGGGCTGATGACGATGAGCATAAACTTTGCTGTGTGTTATGAGGGAAATTTTTCCCTGACTGTGGCACTACAGAGATAGAGAAATGGGATTTAACGTCCACTCGACACATACTAAGTCATTTCCGGACTAACACATAATTAGCTTGCACTTATGTGTCTTTAGAAGTGGAGGAAACCAGAGTACCCGGAGAAAACCCATAAGCGTGCACATGCTAATCATTTGGCCATCCACCCCCACCCCACTCCACCCCCTTCTACACAAACTGGACTAACAAAGACTGGTATTCGCCTTGTGTGCTACGAGAAAAATTGTTCCTTGGCCAATGCTTTTCAGTCTATTTCTGAGTACAATTTTCAAGCAGTTTTGTGTAGAATTAAGAAAACGATCAAGCATCATTTCATACACCAAGTCATTCCACACGAACCAGGCTAACAAAGACAAGCATACACTTGGCTGTGTGTTAAGAGGGAATATTTTTGCGGACTGTGCCACTAGGGCTTACTTTTACATTTGTCAAGGGGTCACTTCTGTTTGTATCTACATTTGTCAAGGGATTGTCATGAGCAGTTTTGTATGGAATTTAGAAAATGGTCAAGCATTACTTCATGAAGCCAGACCTTTACACTTACAGTTTTATCTTATCAGTCAAAACTCAATTGCATCCTAAATTCATTTGATTTTTAAATGTTTTTCACATAACTAAGATGTTTTAACAACTGGTTGTTAACTCATTGTATTTTGCTTCTGGAATTTAACAAAACTGACAGCCGTAATAAAAACAATATTCTGCAAAATATATTGTCAATTCAACTGTCTCTGCTCTTTTTTTAACTGAATGTTCATTAGATATGATTTTATTAGTTAAAAGATCTTTAACCAAGTTGGATGCCATTAGACATGTTTTTCTCTTTCTTGTATTGATGTATTTGCCAACTGGAATAAGAATTCAAACATTACTGGTAAAAGGAATAAAATTTCTTCAAATTTATGCCAATTTCAACAAATTAATTTCTAAATCTGTGTTAAATCCATCAATATTATCTTATAAATCATAAACATGCATATATGTAAATTCCGAGATGCCCGCTTTCATATATATATTTATCTGAATAATCATGGTGGTCAAATTTCTAGCAACCGGCAGCCAATCTAAATACATTATTGTTAATGATATACCATATTTCATTTTATAAACAAACCATAAAAGCTTTTTAAATAAAGTCCTATCACAAATCTGTACCAGCGGTTAAATTCATTTCCCAATCTGATTAAAATACAGATCTATATTTTGATGGCCTAAACTACATGAAGAACTGACCAGTTGTACTCGGAGGTTGCGCAGGGGTCATACGAGTGGCTTTTGACCCTTTGATGTCAAGGCATTGATTAATTGACATTTCTAGGAATTTACCGTGCAGAGAACGTCAAGAATTAGCCGTAACAGACCGTTTAATTGTGTAATAAGTCACAAAAACTTTTAGTAAACAACTGAAAATTATCAACAATCAATGCCTTAAACTCAGAAGTCGGTTTATTTTGTTTAAGCCAAAAGTGGGGCTGTGTATTACATTCAATACGGTATGCATATTCTTTCTTCCATTTTCCAGACATATCTCATCTACCATTTTGTCCAATAGCAGACGCACTCGAGCTACAGGTTATTATTATTTAAGATGTATTGTAAGAAAATATCAATCGAACCATGTACTGGTATTATTTTTCCACGTAAATCTATGGTGAAAACATCAATTATTGAATCGCCGCCAAAAATATTTTAGCTTTTATCCGACCGTCTGCTTCTATATGTTTTGATTATTTTTACTTCATAAAACCTAACATGTCTAACATTTTAATGATGTTTTTCCCACAAAAGATTTGTGTGAGGTTATCAGTTAACTTTAACCCAATCTTTTGATGTTTTATGAACTTACAAATTCAACAAAACCGTGAAAAATTATCGGTTCAGTCAATGGTTTTCAGGTTACTCCGAGCTTATTATAAACTTGATGAGGTGCCTTGATTGGCTTTTAAGGCACCATCTAATAACATTATCGCATGCATTAGCACACACCGTAGGCATGTTAGATAACTATAGCCAAAATAAGAGGTAATAAAAACATGATGTGTGACTCAGAAATGTAGAGAGAGAGAGTAATTGAAAAACACAGATTCCTGCTGCTTCCTGACTTAACTCAATTTGGGTTTCTTAAAACAAAACTCATTGTTAGTACACGACATGTAATTAGTGAGATATAATCCACATTTCAAGTAATTGAAAGGCTAACACATGGTAATATGTTATACGAAAAAAACAATTTTTTCTTCAAAGAGCACTATTTTGATTTTTCAGGTATGCGTAACAAAATTTGTTAGTTCATGACATTTAATTGGTGAGATTTAAACCATATTTCAGGTAATCTAAAGGCTACACATACTAATATTTTATACAACAAGCCAACAGTGAGGCTGATGTCCCCCTGTCGAAATCCCAAAATAAATAGATAACACAAATTAATTAATCACAAATTTATTTTTTTCAAAAGTATCAAGCAATCAAAGTAATTATCAACTATGCACTAGGTATCGTCGTATCTTTCAGATTGAATCAAAGTCATCTTGTCCCAAAGTCTCAACCAATCAAATTGCTTATCGCTCTGCTCACCCTCAGCAGAAAATGTTCATTATTGAACTTAGTCAAGGTATTCATGTGATAAAAACTATACACCAAGTTCCATCACTCTCATTTAATTAGACACACGAACCCATGTTAATAGTCCCCTGCTTTCTTAATAAGACGGGAGAAAAAAAAAAAAATTTTCCTGCAAAAAGTAAAACTTTGATTTCTCAGGTATGTATAACAGACCCTGTTCCTCAAAATCTTAAAGATAAAATCCAAATTTTAGTAGATACTTCAATTTTGATTGGCTAAACACTAAAACCAATTTAATATTATCTAATCAAATGACTAAAATTTGTAATATCTTCGTTAAAATTTCATGCAACAGGTTCCAGAATAATATTGTTCCAGTACTAAAATATAGTGAGGCTAAATTCAACCTTGCATTCGAATCATACACAATTTGGCTTCAATCAAAATTCTCACTTTCAAGTGATATTTCAAATGTTGATTGGATGTATTGCATTCAAATACTATATTAATCCAATTTGGTGTTCTCAATGGAATTGAAAATTTGAAACTACAATCGTTATCTCGCATGAAAACAACAGCATCTCACATAGCACCAACATCAATAATAATAGCACTATTTTAGGAGTCACAGGCTACTGACTTTCAGATAATGAATGAATCAAAGCATGGTTTTATTTGATGTAACAAAATTATGGTTCAAGTGATTTTGTTTAACCTACCAGTTTTGCTTCATCTACTGATATTTTATTCGATTGAAACTATAAGAACTGAGGTTATAAATTGGGCAACTCTATCTTCTTGTCAACAAATTGATGACAGTCCTAAGATATGAAACATAATTTCTTAGACCCTTGAGTATCCTCTTGCAAAAAAGAAACAAAAATGTTCCTGATACAACTGGCAAGAAATATACAGGGTAGGCTAGAGTAGGCTTAATTAATAACAAGGCTAGCAGCTTTAGGAACTAGATTTGCCAAGTTTCCGCGATTTTGTTGGGAGTTTCCCAATATTTAACAAAATCTCTTCTATTTGACACAGTCTCTCCCTTCATACTTGGGAATACCCCCTCCCAACTCCTTTCAGATATTTCATGCTTTCATTACAACTATTTTTTATTTCAAAGAGCCTGATAGTTAGACAACAAATAATTTTTCTATTATGTACTTCAAAGAATTTACATGTTTTTGCAATCCTTTGGAGCTTTCAAGGTGTCTCCCTATGATTTGTTGGTCTCTGCTAATACTAAGAGTCTCCAGATTGGCAAGTCTGTAAGCAATCTTCCAGCAAAACACTATTCACTTGGCAAAGAACATCCCTTTCTGGATAGATGAACATTTATTATAATGACTAAATGGCATAGAGAGTAAATTAAGGTACTTGTGTGTTATTAGTGTTTTTCACAGTAAGAAACAATGTCAATTACTTCTGCAGAAAGAATAAATGGCATAGAGAGTAAATTAAGGTACTTGTGTGTTATTAGTGTTTTTCACAGTAAGAAACAATGTCAATTACTTCTGCAGAAAGAATAAGACATGGTACAGACAAATTATATATGTACTGTGCAAATTTCTCATGTTTTAGAAAATAATCATCACTTAAAAGGCTGGCAGAAAAATCAAGCTGTCTGAATCCTGCTGATTCAGAAGACATCTTCACCAGAATCATATGGAAACGGTATCACTGATTGGCATTCCCATGCTGACATATTGAAACTGACCCCCTAAACTTAAGTACTATTTTGACCTACCCGTGTTGCGATTGGCTTCATTATGATTAAAGTAGCTGACATATAGGTGATATTGTCATTAATAAAGGTGCTGATTGATAACCCATCACGACACCTGTTGATTTTCTTACCTATATGATATATATACATGTAGCGGAATGGCTTTAACGTAAAGTAAGATTTACGGTCTATTAATATGTCTAGAAGTTCATTACAAGTTAATAAGTTAATAATTATAATTAGATTATTAGTATGTGTGTGTCTTATCCTCATAAATAAGGAACTAGTTACGAATTTCATGAAGATAATACAAACGTGTATCAATGGCACTGTTACTGCTGTTTTTGCTATTAATTGAGCAAACTTACATCAATCCTGATAAATGTAACCTTTTTGATGATAAAAAATGATCTCAAAAAGGATTCATTAAATAAGTGAATGGTATATAGAGAAAAGACATTAAGAGACGTTTCTCCACTATGTTACTAAGATACTTCCACTGCCTCCGGGTTGAATAACTCAGAATAGGTTAGTAAAATATCTTTAACCCTATTAAAGACAAGTGTACATAACTAGAGGATATATAGCCACCTTATACACCACCATCTATTCAAGCAAAACTCATCCATTAATAGTTACCCCAATTAAAGACACGGAAACCGCTAACTAATCCGACCAATATCTAAAAAGCGCTAGAAGGCTAGTCTGGCGATGTTAACAAATAGCCACGGAACCATTGTGACGGAAACTTATCATGAGAAAGTATTTACAACATAGACAAACTCTAACAAGTTAATTATTGACATATTTATAACACTAACGAGGTAGTCCACCCACACATCTAAACAGGTGATTAAAACACCATCAGCATTATCTCAATTACTTAAAGAGCAGATTGGATGTCTTTACAAGCCTTCCATACTTTAATTGTCTAATCAGACAAAATATTTAAGGCTCTGATGACAAAATCATCTCAACTCAAATGACTTTTGATAAAAGTTATGAACTACCGTCTGCAGCTCGCGTCTGTTTTAATCTTTTCATTATGTTCTATTAATACAGTACCATCTAAAATGTCACCCGGAGTATACGAGCCAATTGTTAGCATAAGCCTAATAAGAAAATGTATAATTAAAATAGTCTCGGATCCTGTAACCTGATCTTAAGCTAATTATTGTAAGAGCCCTATATTTATCAGGACAATGCCATCAAGATATTTATTGGTTTCAGGAAATATTGTCATACACAGGGACGGTGGAGGTGGGGATTCTACACAAGAGATTTCAAAATCATGGCATCAATGGTATTAAACCTCATAAAATCATCTTTGTATTCAGTACATTTATGCAGTAATCCACAAATTTTTGGAAGGAGAAAGGGGGAGGAAATCAACCACAAAAAGTGCAAGTTTAATGTATATATTAAGAGCCATCGACAAAAAGTTTACCACCTCAAATCATTAAAAACTTGCCCTTTTCATTGTCAGATTTTGGATAAATTTTTCGTTTGGTTTTACTTTCATTTTCGAAACCAGTGGATAAGAAGTGTCACTTAATCATTCTATGGGATTCCCCCTTGATCTATAATGAGAAAATCAGAGATTATCCAGCACAATCAATAGATTCAATCTTAAGATAACACACACAAGTTAGAAAAATGAAAAAATAGTGTGGTGTCTTCTGAAATTGTTTAATCAAAGTATTAAGACAAAAATAATATGTTAATTTTCCTCTGTTCTATGTGCTACCATTATTTTGATGTGTGGAGAAATTTATCTCACAACTCAGAAAAATCATGTGCATTATTGGACCTGAGATATTGTTGCCATTATTTATCACAAACTTCGCAGCATATTTATTTCTGCTGAAAGAAATCAAACGTTATTGCAGGAGCAAGTTCTCCATTAGAATAATCGTATTAACCAAACACATTTTCATGTAAATCAATTTAACGCATTCCAATTTGAGAGATTTCCATGTACATTTAATTTTGTTTTTATCAAATGTGTCAACTTCCGTAGAATTTAAAACGTGCAGTCTGTGTTGTGTATTTGTTAAGCGGTCATACACAATACATCAATAATCTATTAATATTATTACAACTGAGTATAAACAACCTTTGGTATTTCAACAAAGGTTCGTGAATCACCATTCATTAACGAATGATTATTCCGAGCAAAATGTAGCTGTCTTAAACGCTTTTCTACAACCAGCAAAAAGGGAATTGACTGGAAGCAATAAATAATACAGCTAACATCCTGAGCAGACGTGATGTTCTTTTCACAAATCCATCAGACATTAAGAGGACTTCATGCAAGAAGAAAAGGATTAGCTAAATGTAAGAAGTAAAGGGATGGTATTAATAATGCCAATAACTCATAGGAAATCAATACAAATTTTCTGCACAATTTCCCCTTGTAGCCCTAAATCAAACGAAGCGAGGTTTCTCTGCTGCTGCGGATGGTTCACGAAGATAACAATTGTTCAAGGCGAGTTAATACCACTGGGAATCAGATCTGAAACCCGTCTGGCTTATCTACCAGATCGCACATGATCTCTGTTAATACTATCATTGTAGCAATTAGTCACACACAACTCATCCAGAAAGTGAACATAATCTTGTTGAATTTTTCTCAGACGATTTAGAACAAACCTTAAACTCAAATTAGTTCAACCTCGTAAGTTTCAAATTTCTGTAAAGGAAGGACTTATTTGGGTTTTTTATTCAAAAGCATATGATCCCAATTTTCTACAGAAAGAATCAAGTGCTAAAGGATTAGTTGAACTCAAGATGTTTCAGCTCTTTATGTATCTACTATCAGATCTTTATGCGTGAAAAGACACCCCAGAGTTATGTTCCTTTGAAAATTCAAATATCATATGATAATTATATTGGTTTTAATATCCATAATGACACAATCTATATACAAAAGGAAAAACATAATATATACATAATCATAACGCCTTCACACATTCTTGACTTTTGATTGAAACTCAGCATGATTCCATCCAAGTACTTATCATATAATTACATGACCTAGTGGACTTGAAGTGGATGTATTAACATTTTGACCAGTACACTTTAGTCCCATTCAAAGTCTTTTCTTTTAACCACTGTCACTTCTTTCATTGAAAGCAATTACTAGCCAGACCTATTCCAAATTGATTTACATTATCTATTGTCCACCATTTTTATTGGAAGTAAAATGGCTGCCACTTATGGCTGCTGAGAGTATTTGAATGAAAGATAGAAAATGAGTAGTATATAATTAGAGTATATCAGAGAAGCGTTAAACGGTGACGTAAAAGAGAGGATAAATCACTTTTTAAGAGATGTAGATATAATTGTTAATCTTAAATTACGGAGCAACGGATAATTTCTCAACGCCTCCCACTTAAAAAATGATCTTCTGTCCCACATAAAAAACAAACCAACAACTGTTGTGTTGAATTTATTAGGTTCCTGATCAAATTCATCGTTCTATTTTTAACTCATGTTTATATACTCATATATATTCCCTATAAATAAGTCATAGACTGCTCTAGATTTATAATTTGACGGAAGGGAATAGCACGCTCCAACACAGATTAGTTAAAAGCCTTTATTCGATTAACTGAAAAGTAAAGCCAGTCGAATTAAGCTGTGATATTATATTCTGTTTTCTTTCTTATTTTATCAAATAATTACCATTGAATAATCCATATCTGTAAATATGTGTCAACAACAAGAACAAACAATATTCTTGAGAGCTTGATCGAAGTCTCGCATGCTGGGGGATAATAAGACATATTACAGGTTTCCTGGACGTGCATTTAGATGGCTGTTCTTTTATACATGTCTCGGCCATTTCCAGTCTTATTACAACCAATCAGAGAATAGTCATTATTAAGTGCAGAATTAACATCTGATATGAAAACTGCTTAAGTTGATTATATCCGTTCAGCGATTATTAATAACCGGTTCAGATAGGGTTCAAGCACACGAATAGTGAGAACCAGTGTACCTGCATGCCCAACTAATCTGCCCATTATTAAATGATATGCCTCTTTAATTCCAACAATTTCAATGGCTGTTCATTATTGAACACGCGTCCACTACTTAAAACTTGTTGATATGCAAAGGGCCATTTGTATTGTCACAGTCCACGCGCGTCTGAATGTCCTGCCGTTTAAAGCATTTAAACAATCTGAGGTTTTTATTAAATTCACTGTTTATATTGATCTGAAGTAGTTAAATCCTTTAGGGAAACAAATAAATACACTGTTCAAGCTGAGAATTGAAAGATGCCTTGAAGGCTACACGATGTACAGGCTTAATATCATTCAATTAAACCTGATCATGAAATTGAATTTCACACTGAAATATGGTTTTGTATTTAAAGAAACCAATTGTGTCTGTCAAATTCAGTTGTTATCTTGAGGGGGAAATACCAGACACAATATTTTCATCAATTCTATCCTATCTTTAGCTTGTGTTTTAATATAGTTCTTGCTGAAAATGACATACATTGGAAGATATTCAAACAAATATTAGAAGAAAATGGGTTAGGCTTTTTCAGAGGTTATTTTCATATCATGGTCAGTACTACACTATAAGGATATCATTATTTTTCTTATCTATACATCCATATTGGTTTCATTGATTAGATGTCACAAGAGGGTTTTTTTACTTATCAGCCCTATCCAACTTATGAAGTCTGCGCTATATGATTTGGACATTGACCACATAGAGAGGGAGTAATGGGGTATTAACATCCACTTAACACAAACTAGGTCATTTTGGGACTAACATATGGTTCAGTTTTATTTCAATAATTTGCTTGCATGTAGAAGTGGGAGGAAACTGGGGGACCCTGCGAATAAACCCACCAGGTTGGACAGGCGACCCTACTCTTTGTCACATAAAACCTGGGAATCAAAACCATGCCAGTTGACTCAATGACAGACCTTACGCTGCAGTGCGCACACACTAATCCACCCCCCTCCCCCATTGACAAAATAATTGACAGAGAGATGTGATTCTGTAATTCTAAAGATTATGATTTAAATGAGATAAAAATTCATATCAATATATTTAAATGAATATTCACAATTACAACCCACAAAAGCACATTGGTTTAATTATTCCATCAATTGTGTTCCATACTCCAAAATTAAATACAATTTTGTTAGAAAAGCCTGGCACCAACACTGTTTTATTATGTACGAAAAAGGACAAACACAATTATTTGGCAAGCCTTGCATCTATCTGTCATTACTTGATCAAAGCCAGAAGTCATTTCTTAAATTGAAAATGTCTGTTAAATGGAATCTCTTAATCCATAGAAAGTATTTTTTATCAATTACATAATCATATAATTGTCCTGTGTATAGATCAAGGTAGATATGTGTACTTATATAACCTTGTTTTTACATACCATGTTCATCAGACTCCAGATAGATCTATCTAAAAGCCAAATATAATCAGTTCCGATCATTTGTAGCCGTCTGCTTTATTTCTGTTCATCAGACCAATACGTCTGTATGTAACCTCTGATAGAAATTCAAAGTAGCATTACGTAAAATGATTGGAAAATAAATTAAGAATTTTCTTCAAATCATCCACCAACAGCGTTTAATACAATGTGTGTAGTAGATTATGGTTATTCTCAATCTTTCATCCACTTTGAACATGACAGTATTTTATCACATTGAAGGAGCTATAATTACGAAGGCTTCTATGTATAATAAATAGGGTTGTCACGATTAATCGGTTTAGTCGTAATCGATTCGGTTTCTAGCTCAAACCGATTCACACTTTGAAAAATCGGTAGTCGTTTCATCCAATTTATATTTATACAAATACATATAATGTTTGACTTTTACTCTCTGTTAAACACACTGCTGAATTGCTGCCTATTAAAACCATACGGAAACTACGTCTTTCAAGACGCAATGTACAGTGGCACGATCTCAATGTCGCACGGAATTCTTCGCCTACCATATTAGGCATGGCTTACTACGAAATGTGTAAAATAGTTGATATTGGCGGGAAATAGTTGTCAACAACGGACAATAACAGACATTCGATAATATCTTAGGCATGGATTGAAAGCATGCCGCACGAGACGGGGAAGTTGGCTGTGCCTTTTTACGAGTGATAAACTAGCAATGTAATTTTATTGAAATTCCGTTTTATAAAGAAGAACAATATGATCGAACGATTTCCTCAGAAATTCCTCAAATATAAATTAATTTTAAATCCTGTTGTAATTTATTATTAAATTCAGAATCAGAACGTGTCGTTACTGCATCCGAGACAACGAATAAACGAGTTCCTAACATCGCCAATCAGGAGGATCTTCTATTCGCCCCCCTCGGCATATGTTGCCGTCTTTTTAAATGTCACGTGTTTTTTTGTACCATCTTTTGCGGCTTCTCTCGTTGTTTTTCGTCAATATGATTATCGCTATATATGTTTAAATATCATGTAAGGGAATTGTTGTACAAGTGAATTGTAATCTATTGCCAGTTTTGGATTTTTAATTAGCAGTTAAAGCCGTAGGGGTAAGTCAGAACACGGGAATGTCTTACTTCGCTCAACCTCGTAACTGCCAATTTAAATGATTTATTCTGACATATCTTTAGTATAAACTCAAATAAATGTACTACAATAATATACAATCAGCTATTCGGTGTTGACATATCATTTTATAATTTCTTTATCAACAAACAATCACATGAAAAAAAACTCTGAACGCTGTACAGACATTGATTGACATTACGGAATTTATACGGCATCCGATTAATCGGCACCGATACGATTTTTGGCTGGACGATTAACCGATTCAAGAATTTTGTAATCGTGACAACCCTAATAATAAATAACCTTGGCGAAAGAAATTCGAAATTCTCGGCAAACGTTGAGATAATAAAAACATTGATGAATCCAAGGCTTTCGAAATAATGTTGCCTGGGATCACGGTGGCCGTGCGGGTAAGATGCTGGCTCGCTAGCCTGGAGGTTGGGTGTTTGATCCCTGCATTAGCCAAAAAAGTTCATCCAGATTTTTCAGCGTGATTCCCCTTTTTTAGTGATGCAGGACTTGACAAGGACAGCTGTCTAGTCTTTCTGATGGTACGAAAAACTGAGATCCCGTGTACACATTGGTGTGCACATAAAACAACCATTGAAAGTTGGAATTTTATACAAGAGTAAGCCTTGGTGCGGCTGTCTGGGCAAAATTTCCCTCACAGCACACTGTATGGCGTATGCCCATCTCCATTAGCCCAGTTCAGAGCAGAACAGTAGGACGTTAAAGTCAATTTCATTTCATTTATCATCTTGCCAGTCGGTCAGTTTTTAAACTTTTCTGTTTACCTCAGATTAGCAACATATTTTTAGCATTTTCCCCCAATTTTGAATATATATTTTAAGTGTTTTTACTCATAATTATTATAAATTTAGTAGTATTTATTGTGTCTTTAGTAGTATTTATGATCTTTGAATCCAGTTTTACAGCCATTCAATTTCCCAGCCAGTCAGTCCGGACTGGCAAATAAGACTGAACCGAAAGCCCTAGAATCAATCTATCTTATTATTTGATGTCGCCATACATTTCATTGCTGCTGGCTATTTCAGTTTCTAAGCTCCATAATGCACGGAGCTAGTTTACAAATCCCCTAAATACCCATGCTTGAGAATAATGGATTCTCATATCTTAGAAGATTTGGAATGCACAATTACTCCTTATCAAAGACAATAAATGGCTCAAATTCAATAATTCATTAATGGGTACAAGCATGGGGCCAACTTAAGCAGATAAATAGTCATTAAATAATGTGTTTCCGTGCTGATTTCTGGAATAATATTAATTACGTATATCTCACTCAGTAAGGCTTTATCGCTGCTCGAGTCTAATCTCCTAACACATAATAAACTATGGGCCTAAGTCTTACTATCAGATTAACTACAATATTCATGAGGATTATATACAGGGATTTAACAAATAAATAATTCAAACAATCTGCATCAATCAATAACACAAAATATTCCACTTCTGATACCAAATGCACAATATTAATATGTTTTGGCGTCTCTATAATACTGATGCTAGGTCTACTGATTATATCGAGCCCCTAGATATCATACTGAAGGACTTTACTATGACACTATTAGGAGCCATGTTGTCTAGAGTTTGTGCCACTCACTGTCATTCACATCAAACATACTTTCTGACTATGTTTTTGTGTCAGGTCTTGTGTCCTTTTACTGTCCTGATAGAAACACAATGGCTTATCTACAATATGGTAGGCCAGAAGTTCTGCCTTCTATTGATATGCCTCTCCTTCCATACAGAACAGTGGTGACTCTAGAGACCATGAATAAGGGCAGGAGCACAACAGGTACCTTCTCCTAAAAAATTTCAGAAACTAGACGCCTGAAAGTCAAGTGATCTGCAGCATGAATTCGGTTCTAAAATAATTAATTTTTATGGGACTTTTACATTCAGAATTCTAGATAGGGGTGAGGTGTGTGTGTGTGTGCATCATATGCACCCCCAACTAGATCCACCCTTTCAGAACTCAGCCATAGTGCACCTACACTTACACTTTTGGATTTTTTACACAACCAGACAGCTTTCCTAGTTTCATCAAAAATCCCAGTCAAAAGAACTCTTCATTCTATCAAAATAATCTAATAAAACAATCACACATCACAAAGTTATCTAGTTATATATCGAGTAGATGTTAAACCCTGTTTTTTTTTCCTGTTTCACGCGTCAGCTGAAGTTTAGACTTATTGTTATATTCAACCAAAATTTACAAGGCACTTGCATAACAATGGATGAATACCAGTGTGGCCACACCATAACAAGACAGAGAAAGAGGAGGAGGGAGGGGGGGGGGTAATGTCCATTTGACACAAACTTGGTCATTTCAGGACTAACACATGATTTAATTTTATTTCAATAATTCACTTGCTGGTAGGGGTCTTTAGCTGTGGGAGGAAACCCGGAGGACCCAGAGAAGACCCACCAGGTTGGACAAGCGCCCCTACATGGGAATCGAAACCACGCCAGTTGACTTAATGACAAACCTTATGATACAGCACGCACATGCTAACCAACCCCCCACAAACTAAAGTTAAATAAAAGCTTAACAATTTAGTAAATGAAAAAAATCAGATCTGAGGTGAATTGCTCCAGCTGTGCTTGGATTCACACAGATCATTGAACATGGTAACTATTATGTAATTACTCATTGGTGGCACTAAAAATGGTTTAGTTAAAAAGTAAAAATTGTCTGACATAAACCCCAAATGGTGTCTGATCATTTGGATGGAAAGAAATAATTGAAAATAATTCAAGAGTTTACTCGAAAGTCTAGAACTCAAATAAGAGTAAATTTTTTTTAAAGTCAATTCAAAGCAATTTTAAACACACAATTTTTAGAATGTTTGTAGTATTTGTATTAAGAGAATGATTTACAGCGGGTTTCAGGAAAATGAGATGAGTTTCTAGGATGACAAAAATCATTTACTCAAGTCACAAGTTTCCAATTTATTAGCCTGAATATTGCCAAACATTTTTAACAATAATTCTTATGATGTGTGAGTTAAGCTGGATATTGACACAGAAAATAGTCTCCATTCTCTATTGATTGTCAATGGAACTTTAAGGAGCTTTATAAACCTGCAAGCAAATATCAATGTTCTGCAGCAACAGCAAATACGAATGGGGGGAAAAGAAGTGTTATCTTCAAATGAACGAAATTTCCCTATCCTGGAATCTCAGCGAGAAGTAATCTGCTTCGAGTATTGAAAAGCTACTTTATAAAGGCCTGAATGAAGGCTATTTAATGATGCTATAAAGACTTATGATATTGGAAATCTCTCCACCCAAATGTTAGAACTCGAGTAGCAATCGAGAGTATCTCTAAACTCCGAACTATTTGAGCTTACACAATGACTCCCAAATTACACGGGCACAGAATAAAAGATTGCCCTACTATAAATAAACTGAGTATCAATCAATGTGATAAAAAAAAACCTATAACAATGTCAAGTATAGATAAGCAGGAACCAACATAAAGAAGATCTGATTTTATTTGCCATAACACGGAATTAACTACGGAGAGTTGAATCACCTAATAAACAAATAAGAAAATCTATCCATGAGTTGTTTTTAGTGTTAGATTCAATTATGATAGTCTTTCTACTTTTTCATACTCTTTCAAGCTTATATACCTGAATTTACACCTGTGCCTAATTTGAATTTTAAGTACGTAATATTTCATCTGAGATTTAAAACAAACGTTTACTTTTCTGCACTAACCAGGTTAATGAAATGAAATGAAATGAAATGGGGTTTAACGTCCTACTATTCTGCCTCGACTGGGCTAATGAAGGTGGGAAAACGTCATACAGTGTGCTATGAAGGAAATTTTGCCCAGACAGTGGCACTATGGTCAACTTTTAAATTATATTCCAGCTGACAAGGGATCTTTTCCTTCCCATCCAAATGACTAGACAGCTGTCCTTGTCATAGGTGGACATCAATTTTTCATCATATACCAAGGACTAAATGCTTTTCAATTCCTGCCAGTCCTTCCATCCCACACCACTGACAAGTGGAAAACAGACTTGAAATTCTGAGAAACTATTTCTGTCAGCACCAGGGCCTTACTCACTCACCCACTATTGCTCCCGATTTAAAACTATTCAATTTTTAAAATTTATTATCAAAGCATTTATATATCCTTCATAATATATTTTTCTAAAAGTTGCGAACAAAAATCAAAAAATATATATAGGATTCTAGTAATTTTGCTTCAAGATTATATATTTATACTTTACCAATAATGATGTGATAATATTTCTTCATTATAAATTATAAACTTCATGGTGTCAGTATTCCATGTGTTCCTGTAAATTACTGGTGCATGTTTTTACAGGTTTTATTATCTAAGACTTGTCTAATTATTTTTCTGCACTCAATCAACTATTTATTAACAACTTCCGCATGCTGTTAGATAAACGGCAATCAGATTCCTACAACAAACATGGAATAAGGTTTTTTTTGTCTACATGAACGGGGATTTATATATTTTAATGAGATAATTTCCTGAATTATGTACTTCTGAAGTAAGTCTGGCATAATGTATTTGATCTCAATGACTTCCAGTTTGAATAGTCGTGATTCCATAACCCTAGAAATATATATAGAATGTGTGGTACTCTTGAAGAATGTATTTAATTTCAAAGCTTTTATGCCCACATGGAAGTATCTAGGCATCACCATTGTGTGGCACATAGACATAATTCTTTCAAATATACAAGAATTGTCCAGTTGGTCATAAGGAAAAGCCCCACCATAATTCATTTAAGTTCAAAGTTACGAAGTCAGTCTGTGCATGCTTGGGCCGGTTTCCTTACTAGAATGCTGTTGATTAGGACACAAGAAAAAGTCTGTGAATATCAAAATTTATGGATCAGTAACGTGTTTGCAAAGTTATCTTTCCAATCACCTATTGAC
Organism: Patella ulyssiponensis; assembly: GCA_963678685.1. Taxonomy (NCBI): domain Eukaryota; kingdom Metazoa; phylum Mollusca; class Gastropoda; family Patellidae; genus Patella; species Patella ulyssiponensis. The sequence goes on along the minus strand of OY783227.1, from coordinate 78,548,543 downwards.
TTTAAAAGCTTGTGAAAGTTCTTGATGGAATGTCTTAAAACTTGTGGTATTGTTTTTTTGGGAGAGATAATCATTCAATACTTGACTAATATAATCACTGGCAATTGTGGTTCCAGGAACAATGTTACAATAAACATGTTTATCTCTACAGTTTGAAATGGTTCACTATGAAAATGTTCAAACAAATGCACAAAAATCCATCCTTCACTGACGAAAAAAGTTATTTAATTATCAAGTCAACAAAATACCACCCACATCTTGCAAAAACATTTCACCCAAACATTCGAATCTCCTCCTGCTAAGCCATGTTAGTACCTTTTGTGTATTGTCTTAACATATGTATCACCTTGCTGATAGTACCTAGAATAAATACACATAGGACTTACACTGTAACAAATTCATAAATATTTGATAAACAGGTTAAGTGAATCCCACACAAACTCCCGTTTAGTACCTGGATTATGACTATGGGTAAAACGTGGGAAAGTTACATGATGTGCAACTACAAATATCATGCACAAACAAAATTAAATATAAACATAACAAAATGTACCCTTTCAAAAGATCACAATACTTTAAAGCGAATTGATAGTTATTATATTATTAATGTTTTAGTTATTCAGCTATGAAGTGTCTGGTCGAGAAAATAAAAGTTAATAGAGTACATCAAATTCAATTACTTCCATGTCTTAATTCTCCCTTTTATGGAAAGCATAATAAAATTTGAAATAAACATAATGAGCCCCATAAAGCTGTTGTGGAGGAAACATAACAATTCAATTTCCTATCCAACCATCACCATTAGTGACTGTCTATTTACTTACTAATTTTAGTCAATATTATTACTGTATTGCTTCAACATGTTATATTTGTTCTCTTCTTTTGTTTTAGTTTTTTTTTACATTTGCTCAATGTATGTATACAGTGTACATACTTCAGTAAAGAATTATTATTTTCAAGTGACAGATACAGAGGGGGATTAGGCGGATACAAACCCACCCACCCCGCTAAGCTACATAAAAGAAATTGTAGAACAATTTTGTCAAAGTAACCTCTGGTTAGCCCAGATATACGCCAAATGACAATCAAGACCATGTACTTCTTAAAAATTTTCAAAGACCCACACCCACCCACCCCCCTAAAAAGATACCAGGAATCTGGCAAACCCCTTCATGCAAAATATTCCTGGATTGAACTGAATTGAAATGTAACTACATGCTTTGACAAATGAACAATGAAAGGGTATTTTTTTATTACTTTATTCGAAAGCAAGACACAGGTGGAGCTAAAACTAAAGTATGTGCTATCAATATAGAACCCCCATAAAATACAAAAGTAGTAATCGATGCTTAAGAAGCAATTATTTATGTTGATGTGTTCCGGATCCACTACTCCAAATCACATACATTGTTCGAAATATTTCAATAATTTCTATGGGAGCATCCCAACCCTTCCCACCCCTGCCACCTTGATTGCTGACATACATTTTTACCCTTTTAATGTTCTCTTTAAGTATATGCAATGCTTCATGCTCATGCACAAATGATATTGCTACAATTTATTTAAGGGAATGAGAAAAGAATCATGTAATATTGAACATTACTCTAATAACTGATAATTCTTAATCTAAAACAAATATTTGACAACCGTATTACACAAATAATGAACAAATGAGTTCTATTTTCATTCTTCTAATGCTCTGCTACATTATTTAGATAAATAGCTGGTTTCTAGGGAAATTTAGGATTTATATGTTGAAAAGATAAGATCTCTACATCTGTATCTGCAAGCCCAAAATTAACAATATTTTAATTACACATTTAATCCAACTTAAAATATAGATAACACTGACAATATCGACTGAAAGGTGACCTGTTAAAAGGCTATAAATCATACACAAACAAGAAATGAAATAGCATAACTTTATAATAAAAGGAATTATCTGGATTAGCAAAGATTCTAATTTTTGGACAGGAAGTAATTGTAGATATTGTTTATCGTTTTGTATATCTAAAATTTGATCTTTAATCATATCTTGTTTTATGGCCATTATTGTATTAATCCCTACTTTATGCGTTATTTAAGTATGTGAGCTATGTATATTGCATCTATATATTATGTGTATTACATGTATGTGTATTGTATCTATATATTATGCATATTTTTTCTATGTATTAACATGTATGATGTACATTGTGTGTATTACTTGTGTGTATGTGTATTTTATATGTGTATTACATGTTTGTGTGTATTTCAAATGTGTATTACCAGTATGCTATGCATTGTGTGTATGTGTATTACCTGTATCTATGAGAATTTTCAAATGTGTATTACATGTATGTATGTGTATTTCATTTATGCATTACCTGCATTTATAATTAGCTACAATATTGTGATAAAATAGTTATTTTCTATAAGTACAGCAGATTTGTATAAGAATTTCTAGAACAGTTTGGATTTCAATGAAAAAAGATGTCTAACGTACTTTCTACTAATCAAATGTAATGGGGGGTTAAAACATAAAAGGTGCAATAGTTAGAGCTTAGATTTCAGAAGCTAAATCTCCTGGGTAAAATCCTTGTAAAGTAACACCCTTTTTCACTCTTTTTATTGTAGTAGGTGTTTCACCTTTCACACTTTATCACTTATCTATGATATCTACATCAATCTACAGCGGCCATGTTTTAAAACCAGCAGGTGATAGCATCCGGTGTCTCTTCCACTTTCATATTTACTCTCTCTAGACAATTTCTCCACTTCATCTTCACATATATAAACTGAAGTTCCTGATAGCTGTAAATTTACAACTTTCTTTGATATTAACACTGATAACGATGTCTCAAATAGTTCTATAAAGATAGTCTATATGTTTTGATATGTTCCACCCTAATATTTGTAGAGAATGTTTATGAGGTTTAAAAAACATCTGTATCTATGAAAAAGTTCAAGTTCTTTTTAACTTAAAACTGAAACTGTACCAGTTGTCTACACATGTTAAAAAGCAATAAGCAATCAATTCAATACGGAATCACAACACCCAACCCCAATCAATCCAATATTTAATCAATACCCAATCAATACAATTCATAATCAACTCCTAATCAATACCATACATAATCAATACACGTAGGCATACAGACCTGATGAACCAGTGAGTGCCTAAGGAACGAAATTTACACTGTAGTCGCCTCCCCTAGAAAATTTTACGGCCCAAAATCTCTTTTCCAGCTAATCAATATCTAATCAATGTTATAAATCAACACCTAATCAATACACGGACAACACCTAGGCTATACCTAATCAATACATGGCAAACCAAATCAGTGCATCTAGAATCATGAGTAGAATAAGCACAGAACAAATTCTATGTATATTTTCGCCTTGAAATAAAATCTGTATAGCAAGTATTTGTTTGTATTTGGGAACATCTCAGTTGATAATTCTTACTCCTATGTATTGGTAACATCAGAAGACTTGCTTCTAAATATTGCTTCTAAATATATATACTATAATAGCTGTGAATGTCAACATTGTATTTACTTGAATTCATAAAATATCAGAAATATAATACTATGTTTGCTAATAAGAAAATGTTCTGTTATGTGGGTGGTACACCCAGTTTAAAATAATTATAGCTTTATTGGTTCTGGCCAGATGTTGTAATTCAGAATCAAATAGGGTTGTTTCTATATTATCCTTAGCTTATCCTTACAGTAATATCTTTTCTTGCTAAGATGTGTTCATGATTTATCAAAGTTTTATAAATACCTTTTCAGACAATCAAAAATTCATAAAACCAGAAAATGGTCTTTATTGCAAACTTGCAAACACCAACGTAAATTTTGATTTTGAAAGCATCGCATATTTGTTGTAGGCCTACATTTTATTAAAAAAAAAACAGCAGTCTACAAAATAAATCTAGTTATTCAACATGAAACATGACATTTTAGAGCTTGTTGTTCCCGTGGAAAAAAATCATTGACCAAATCTTAAGCATCATCTTTTTAAAAAAATATAAAAAATTGCACAACTTGTTTAGAGAGACTAGGAGTAATCAAGTTTTGATTAAATTTTCACAAACCTGTCTGATATTTTTTTAAGGTGGTGTAATGAAAGTATCTGACAATTCACACACTTTGTACAAGATTTTAAGGACAAGAAATTAAAAATACATCCATTTGACTGCACATTCAACAAAACTAATTACTGTTTTAAATTACTGAACTGTCAGTATTAATCTGCAAAATGTAATACATGTTAAATTGTCTATTCTTCCATTCTTCTTCTACCACGTTATAGCCTGCAAGGTGTCCAATTTACTTAAGAAATCACCTTTTGTTATCTTTGCCATTTTACTTTTTCTTGCCATTTTGTCTACATAATATAAGTATAACACTTTATTTGTGGCAGCATGTGGAAAAACCTTACTGAAGTTAAAATCCTTTTTCTTGAGTTTACAGGACAACATTTTCCAGACAGGTATGTGACCAGTAGTCTCAAAGTCCTGATCTTCCTCAAGTACATACTGGTAATCAGAAAGCTTAATCAATTGATATCAATCTGTGATAGAGCTGCAATGGCCCTAGGTTATATCTGATCTAAATCATAATTAAAGAATTATAAAATTGTTATCAAAACATACTTTCAATGATAGATTAATGCATCATATGCAATATGCATTTCATTATGCAATACACATTACACAATGTAATACACATTACACAATGTAATACACATTACACAATGACACTCAAATTACATAATGCAACACACATTACACAATGCAACACAGATTAATACACATTACACAATGCAATACACTTAATATAATACAATATACATTACACAAGGTAATACAAATAATATAATGCAATACACATTACATAATGCAATACACATTACATAATGCAATACACATTCTACCCGGGGGGAGGGGGGTCTATCCTGTACTTAGGCTGGTCTAATTTGTCATGTAAGTAAAAGAACTGCATGTAATACACATGACACTTTTGCATCTATGAGACGTATACGCAATATTGCTTCATTTTGAAGGGGACGTTAAAAAAGGCTTCTCACACACAGACATACATAAATAAGACAGAAGTACATGTAAATGGATTGAGATATTGGCAACTTGGCAAGCAAATTATTTTAACAGTATTTAAAACTATTTGCGTCCTAAAATTAGTCGTGTGATTTACCTCCCAACACATGTGAAATGTTGATGAGGTAGTTCTGCACAGACAAGGTGCACAAATTTAAGTGATAAAAATATTATACAAGCTCATCATCAACAATAATGATGTGTGAATAAACATAGTTGCATGTATATGACAGAGATGTAAGTGATGAAAATAGACTTTACAGATAAAATAGCTCTAATTCTTGTCTTGGGTATCATGAGATAACTTAATGATTCACCCTTTTTAAGTTGTAAAGATACATTTTGATTTGTCAGGTACCGTACACCAAGGATCATACCTGACAGCAGAGAGAGAGAGAGAAATGGGGTTCAATGTCCACCCGACACAAATTAAGTCATTTCGCGACTAAAGCGCGGTTCAATTTTATTTGAATACGTTGTATGCAAGTAGTGGTCTTTAGCAGTGGGAGGAAACCAGAGGCCTCAGAGAAAACTCATGAGGTTTGACAGGCTACCCTACTCCTTGTGGGATGAAAACCATGCCACTTGACCTCATGGCAGACCTTATGATCTAAATCATACGTCACTCAATCCCCGACCTAACTTTTTTTTCTATTCATCAAGATATTATCATCAGGTGAAATATTTCTTTAACTTAGAATTAAACATTGACTGACATTTATTCACCAATAAATAGGTAAAAGAATATGTAGTTTCTTGAAATAATAATAATAATAATGGTATTAAAGGAATATATATCAAGAACATTCGATATCACTTCTCAATTATTTATGAGAATAGGCTGTAGTGCCGCTGCCTGGGCAAAATTTCCCTCATAGTACACTGTATGGCGTATGCCCGTCTTCAGTAGGACGTTAAACCCAATTTCATTTCATTTCTCAATTATTTTAGCTGTTTAATTATATGTACTTAACATTTTCTTTTATTGTTCAGTTTTGTAGCCGTATGATTAAACCAGGAGTTGCCACCTTTAATTTACACCTGTTGGTACAATATATACCTAACGAGTTTTACTCAGGTGTGTAAAATAATACCTGTATCGTGGTATATATATTCCAGTTAGAATTCTAACAAACAGCTGTTTAAATCCAACTCTTGTCATTATACGATAATTCTATTTCACTGATTCAACATTTTGTTTACATTCAATTTAAACTTGTGAAAACACCATGCTAATTAAAACATTGATCATCACTGCTACCGCTTGTTTTCATGGTTTTTTATGTATTTTTTATGACATATTTCTCTGTGCAATTATGTCTAATTTACGATCAATGCTTTAATTAGGTCTATAAATATATTGGATATGTTCATCTGTTGTTCTGTGTACTCAATTGTTTTTCTAAACCACTTTAAACAGGCATTATGCAAGATCTAAATCTGCCTATTGCAGGTCTTTCTTTAGGGTGTCTGATATCCAATGTTTAAGACAAAATAAAGATTTTACTATTGGTACACTAATCGTGCATCATAATGAATTTCAGTGCCATTTGTTACTATACAAGAAGGTTCGGGTACATCATGTCGCACCACATTCTGGCAGTGAACATTAAATTACGGTCATTCAATATTGAGATGGATGAAGTTGCTTTGACATTTTTAAACTGATTCTATAATGTGTAAATCTCCAATATTAAGACTGTCATTTCAATAAACTACGAAATAACAGTAATTGATTATAAAAGATAGGTCCAAATCCTTCCGAGATTTTTTTTCGCTTCTGGTGTTTAAGTCCACTTCCACTGGGGGTGATATTGTAGACAATCCTTCAGAGAGGTTCAAAACCCTTTAAATAGGTCCAAAACCCTTCTGTGTCATTTGTCTTAAAATTCGCTACAATATGTTCTGGAAAAATCATCTCAGTGACATCCTCCAGATGCTATAAATTCGAAGTTGAAATACCAAGATTTTTTCACAAGAACAGTTGTGAGGTTATCCCGTACAAATTCTATAAAGAATAGGCAAATGTAGCTAATTTGTCGATGTTTTAAGATCTGAAAGTTCTTCTCTTGGCCAACAGGAAACATTTATCACCTACTTATGGTTGCCTAAATATTGACACGCGAGGAGCAAAGGTAGTCAATCTTACCTAGTGAATAAACAATTTCACTAGCTGATGTGATAACAAATAAATCATTAGCAAGTCAGTGATGGTAATACCCTCCAAACCAATAACCATCCACTTTTAAACCTGGCCAATGACATCAATGAATAAATATCTTAGCAGACACATAAAATCATAAAAAAAGATGGCATCGTCTATCAGATGTTTGTGATGTAATATAAATAATCATAGCGTAATTAAGGAAGGTGTCATACACATAATGTGTGTTTTTCAGATAAAAGAAACAGGTTTTTACCTTGAATGATGTCAGTGTCTCACTCACTACTTTTAGTTTCTGAAATATAAACAAATATACCTGTATTAAAGATACGATTGTAAATAATATTAAAGATACCCTTGTAATTTAAATTATAGATATCGTTGTAATGAATAAGTTAAATTTATCATTCAACTCTAATATGTAATCAAAGCGGACATGGAATGAAATAAAATAAAATTAAATCCCGGCTTTAACATCTTACTTTTTAGCATCAACTGGGCTAATGAAGATTGACAGATGGAATATATGTAATGTGCTATGAGGGAAATGTTTGAAATGTTTATCAGACAGCAGCATTACGGCCTGCGCTTATTTCAATTTGTAACTGTCAGGAGATCTTTAAAGTTCCATCCTAATGATTTGATAATTTTCATCGTCTGTTCATCCATCCTGCACCCTGACAATGGGGAAGCAGGTTCGAAAATCATGAGAAACTTTCTCAGGTAACACTGGGATCAAACTCCTTGAACTCCTGGTTAGTGAACCAGTGTTATATTCACATGGTCATGTAATCAAGGGCGGATCTAGAGAAGCAAGTCCAACGCTGCAAGCACCTAATGCGCAAAGCTCACAACAGAGTGTCAAGGTGATCTACCCCAGTAAATTTTGAAAACTAGAAGCCCAGAAATTTGATTTTAAGTGATCTGAGACAAGAATCCACTTCTAAAATAATGTATTATAATGTGTTTTTTTCAGTCAGAAATCCAGCTTTGGGGGCGTGCACAAGGAGATATCCACTATTTTAAACTGAGTTGTCAGACCTCTTGATTGATAAATTTAAAACAATTTTTTGTATGCTCTTCTAAAATAACAATTAATGAAGCATTCTGTAACATGGTCTATTATGGATCTATATATTCAGTCTCCATTACACTGCGAGTTAGTTTTCCTAATCATTCTGCTATAGGCTGGTCCCAAAATGGAAACTATGACTTGAACTTTAACAACTGCACAATTGCAAACTCATTTAGAAAATTAACAACACAATTTTTCTCAAGACAAAAACATTATTTAAGATGTGTCAATAACATTTGAAGCGATCATCAATCAAACTTGAAAACATGCGGCAACTGACAAACTTATGTCTGTTGTTTTTGCCATTTGATCTTACCGAGGTGTCTGCTTGTTGTGAAGCATTGTGTCTGTAATTATTTGCAAGCACACTTCCACTTGGAATTGAATTGACATAAATTGGATAGATTTTAAGACGGTTTACACATGCATGAATAAGAGTTAGAAAGTCTTAAAAGAATCAATGTCCCCCCCTACAGGAATAGATTATATTCAACTCCAAAAAACCAATCTAGACTGAAACGAGGACGAGTAAAAAATAATTTTGAAAAACGTTAAACCACTTAATTAAAATATCTTTATCTTTAGAGAGAGAGAGAGAGAGAGAGAGAGAGAGAGATAGAGAGAAATGGTGTTTAAATGTCCACTCCACACAAACTAGGTCATTTCGGGACTAACATATGGTAGGGGTCTTTAGCAGTAGGAGGAAACCGGAGGACCAGGAGAAAACCCATAAAGCTGGACAGACGACCCTACTCCTACTCCTTATCATGTACTACCGGGGAATCAAAACCACGCTCGTTGACAGCAGCGCACACATGGTAACCATTCGGCCATCCGACCCCCCTCTTTATATTAAGAACAATAAAGGACCCCTCCCACAGTACCCAGAAGACCTTAGATTTTACTTTAATAAAACTTCATTTACTTAAGGCCAATGATTTCTTAAATTCAAATCTAACTTTATTTTTCTGGATTTTTTTCAACCAACAAGTATCTAAATGATTGGCATATGATCTCCAGGGCTTCCGATAATGTCAGTTGAGTTTTAGGTTCTCGCTGAATTACTGCAATTACGCAAAGCAGACACAGAAAATGATTTAATCGATATCTGTAAAGATTTATACATGTATTTGATTTATAAGTATAAATGGAGCAGTAAATATGCCTAAAACCAATGTTTACATTAGTTTACGACTTCTTGAAAAGTTAATTCGATAAAATGATCAGATTGCATTGATGTAAATCAAGATTATCGTGAATTGAGCTCCGCATGACTAAATAAATGTAGGATATTGACATTTCACTTAAAGTTATCTACATTATTAAATAATTCTCATTTATTTTTAGCTCCTTAGATTTCAAAATACATGAAGCTGTCAAGTTTATATATTGCTGTAATAAATTAAAAACAGTAAAGTTAAAATACATGACCTGCAAACATTTGCAAATATAGATTTTGACAATGAAATGAAGTGAAATGGAGTTCAATGACCTAATTCACAGCAACCAACAAGGATAATCAAAATGTGCATAAAACCCACATCAGATCGACTAACATTTGTCGGCACCTAACAAAATAAATGTATTAAACTGTTTTTAAATTTCCTGCAAATGCTAAATTTTTAATGCAACCGACCATCATTTGTTCCAAAGAGAATGACATTGATTGACCCGAACATAAGGTGGTCACAAAATGCCAATGTCAGCCATTTCTGTACCATGTTATTGTTAGTGAAATACTGACTGAATGTCTGTATAAAATGTTTCGCTGTTTGTTGACATTCAACGCAAACAAGACCAACACAAACATCTGTTTTTGAAATCTAAAGAGTTTGATCTCGCGGACATTGTTCGGCCAACAAATGTTTGTGTTGAAATCCAACACACACTTGCTTAAGAACATTTTGGCAAGACAGCGGTGTTTCTTCCTATTATTCATCAAATTTTTACTGCCACGGGTTCTTAAATATTTACACCAATAAGGAGAAACAAGGATGGGAAATCAACAGGAATTTCTTCACCAACATCCTTATCACACACTTGTGACTTTCTGGTTAGTGAGCTAAGGTTCTGTGTACACATTGGCGTGCACGTAAAATGTCACTTGGCAGATGGACTAGATCATAGTGCCACTGTTCAGGCATAATTTCAGTTATAGCACACTGCATGACGAATGCCCACGTTCATTAGCCCAGTAGGAGCAAAACAATGGTATATATAAGACATCATTGGCTTTGCATTCCCTCCAGTATTCCTTGCTAGGTTTTCCATCCTTCCTCACTGGCAAGGGGAAACAGACCGAAAAATCATGAGGAACTGTCTCCGCCAACTCCCTGAATGAATCCAATACTTCCTGGTAAGAGAGCCAAATCCATACATTGGTTACAAACAAATGAATCTAAAACAAATTTCTCGAGGGGCTCTCGATAAGCCATTAAACGTTAGTGAAGCAGGTTTGATTACAAAATTACTAACACAATAAAATCCAATCAGACTTTACATTTCTAACTTAGCCAGCTCAGACGAATCAGTCCCTGTTATTCCATGTGTAAATCATCATTACAAAGGAACAATGTTCCTTTAACAAACCTCAAGTTTTGTCAGGCCAGATCCAGATACACGATTACGTGTAAGCTTAATAAAATTATCCCAGAAGCTTTCACATTGTTACGACTTATGTAACTGCACATGACATTTCGCAACGGAATTATGCGGCAGGTTTAATCACTTGTCTTATTTAATCAATCGACCGTCCATTTCATAAACATCATCATCTACTTTTTTTTATTTTGTTTCCATAAAACTCATCTTGAAATGTTGCAGAAATCTCATTATTTCAGATTAGAATTAAAACTTTATGCAACATAATATTGAATAACTAGGTTTGCCAGAAGCCAGTACTTTATCTCATTTCAAAGGTAATATCAGTTTCCAAAGAAGTATATATATAATACTGTTCACTAATTCTATAAGGTTACTTTTATCTTGTTTCAAATATAGTTGGTTTCACAAAACTTTTCCTAAAATGTCCTGAATTGAACAAAAGAACAAAATGCTAAAGGGCATATGTTGAGAACATCAGATAATTAAGTCAGACTTGCCTAACTTTAAAATAAGTATTAAAGTGTTTAAATTGCTGATTGACTTCGACTTTCAGACTGATTCCATTTAACAACAAATAAAAGCCAATTTAATGAGTGTCTGGTAACAGAAAAAATAAATAAATAAAAAAAATAAACAATCAGTTACTTGTGTTGTAAAGAGCAATTGAGGACGAGTTGTCCATTTTAAGTTCAAATGTATGTAGGTCTCGGGGAAACTATCACCATCCTTATAGCCAGTTGCTTTTAAGTAAAGTCATGAAATATTAAGCATCCCTAGATTGGATTACCGAAGTTAATTATCTAACCATGATTCTATGAATATCAAAAATCATTTTCCATCAGTTCTCAATGACTGTAGACAGTTTTATGATCCTTATATATTATGATCCTTCACAAATAAGTACACCCATGGCATTATAAACATGTGATGTGGTCAATGTTTTGTCTGGTCAAGGGATTAGATATGTAGGCATACAAATTAGTTATTGATAGAATTAGTTGATTAATATACGGTATCAAATATAATCTCATGCATTATAATGCTAAATTGAATATAATGTCTATGTTCAAGAAGTTTAAGAACTGTAATAGCCAACTGAATTTTAACAAACCATGCCCGTTAATCCCAAAATAAATAGACGACACTTGTTTACGTATTTGCACATTTATATTTTCATAGAGCATTTAGCAATCATTTTTGCTTTACACTCTGCCTAACCTGAGCAGAAACTGCTTAACATCTGATATAATGAAACTATACACCCTCTTTCAATTAGAATCAAAGGTATTGTGCTCCAAGACATCAACCAATCAAATTCCTTATCTCTGCTTAGCCTTGGAAGAAAATGCTCAACAGCGAACTCAGTCAAGACATTCACAACATCGATATTCCAGTTCAGTAAGATGCAGAGTTCTTATGTTCCACAAAAAAGTGAAGGACATACAGATAAATCTCTTTTAATAAGGCCCTGCTTTTTCTAAAAAGCATGGGACAATAACTGACAATGTTGGTCAATCATAACCATCTTTGCCCAAAAAGTTCTGTCATAAAACATGTTTAAAGAAATTTTGAAGTTGCTCTTTAATGAATGAAATATGGCTTTATGGCACATCAGCTTCAACCATGCTTTATTGTGCCAAAGCAGTATTCTCGGTCAAAATTACTCTACAAGACTCTATCTCTGAATTTAAAAATTTTGTCGGACTATGGGAAGAAGCAATTCTGCAGTTGCTAAATAGTACAGTCTTATTTTTAGATAAGAGACCATACCAAACACAGATCAATGAAGGAAGGGAGAGGTTGTGCTAGAGATGACAAATTTAAGACCAAGTATAGAACTGAGTTTTATTTGGTTTACCAAGCGCCATTTAACATTTCAAAGTTTAAATGATGTATCCTTCCATATGACTGATCAAAAGGATAATACTTGACAATGTCAATAGAAAATATATTTTAAATGAAGAAGCAGTCAATAGAAAATATATTTTAAATGAAGAAGCAAAGGACAGAACGATCTAGACATCTGTGGTAGTATGTACACAAAAATATAAATCTGGGTCACCCATTTACCTTGCAAGCCCCCAAACCCACACTTTCGATAATAGGAGCTTTCACATAAACTTTCCATCAATATCTGTGCTTGCTATTATTTATTATAGATTTTTAAAGAAAAACTGTAATAAACATAGCAAGACTCAGTCATCAACATCCTGCTCCACTGTTTCCATGGAACCACAAAAATTCTCAAATCCCCAAAATTTCTAATTTGCAAGCGTCATAACATTAGGTTTGTGTACAAAGTTTAATAAAAACATCTTAATCCATTTATAAGAGGGAGAGAAATGGGGTTTATTGTCCACAAACCAGGCTATTTCTGGACTAACAAATGGTTCAATTTTATTTCAATATTTCACGAGGAAAACTCACGAGGATTGACAGGCACACCCTACACCTTGTCATGTATAACCGAGTAATCAAAACCACACCAGTTGACTCAATGACAAACCTTATGATACAATGGTTTATGAATGGCTGATGAGATATGTTCCAGTTACATAACTGGGGCGGAAGGAAGCTAATTTCAGTGCAGGATAATTAGGTACCACTTACCGGCTTATCTTAAGGAAATACAAACTATAATAACGCCGTTTTATTTAAATTATACAAACATGAAAGATTTCTTTGTATTCTTACACACACTATATAAGCTATTGAAAAAAAAAATCGTTTTGAGCAAACAAAATTTTTCACAAACAATTTCCTACAATTGATTTCGGAAAACAAAATCCATGTTTGTGTTCAAAGCAAAAAATTTGTTTGGCTGTATTTCAAAACCCCCAATTATCACTTCAATTAAAGCATTCACACTGCACAAAAATTGTGAATCTTAGCAATTATCATGACATACAGTTCGATAATACGCTGAAATAACAGTTCCGCAGTCGTTCAACAACAATGGCGCGATATATCAAAGATAAACCGATATTTATAATGACATAATTGATAATAAGTGTTTATTATGTCTGAAAATACATCCTGCGATGCCGATTACAAAGCTGTCATCTTCAACGCCAGTGAATAAATATTTTTCTTGAATATGATAACTCATGATTATTTCTATAAGCAACAAAACACGCTGAAAACTTGTATTCTATGATCTAATACACGTTCTCATAAATCCTTTAATTCTCGTCATCGATGCATGTTGGGTTATGTTTTTGTTGACTGGAATCATAAGATCGTATTCCTATGCCCATTAATATTTATATTAAGTCAATCAATTTATCATCGCGTCTGTGGTGTTAATTTTTATTGACAGCATGCAGTCACTAATCCTGTAAACATTATTTTCGAGCGTCTGCAGTTGTTCCCAAGACTCTCTTTAAACGTGCATTATTTTAATAAACAATAAGCCAAACGAGGCAAATTGATTTTTTGGAAAAGTCATGCATCATGTTTGATTATGTTAACTTTCTCTAATTTGTCAACACTAACCTGTAAATTTTCATTTCGTATCTGCATCAATCGTCACATATTAGGACAATTTCAATGGTTCTTAAAATTATGAGATAGTATATCAGTTTTGCGATAATTATTTGCTGGTAAATATACTAATATCAATAGTGGCGCCATAATTGTCTGCACATTCTTTAAAGGTAAATTTCATTACATAGGAGACTTTAGCAGTGAGAGGAAACCGGAGGACCTGGAAAAAACTTATGAGGCTGGACAGACGACCCTACTCCTTCTTACATACAACAGGGGAATTGAAACCAGACCAGTTGACTCAATGACAAACCTTATGATACAGCATACACATGCTAACCATTCATCCATCCACTCACCCCACACCTCCATTACATTGGAACAAGGTTTCAATTGAAAAAAGCTACTATTGCAATTAATGAGAAGAATGGCTATCCCTAGGAACAAAAAATGAAATTTATTTGGCATTTTGAACATATTACAATGACTATTACAGTGCTTTCCAACATTTTATCTGGATTATATTGTTAAAAAATAAATTGTTGTTGTAACTCATGATGTCAACTGGCAGACAATGTCCATTCAGAAGATAACCACCTCCAATACCAGTCATATTATGTCTTTTATATGTTTATCATATTATTACAGACGCGGGACTGTACAGCCCAGGGGACGCTTACAGTGCCACCAAATCCATTCAATTAATTTGATATATTTTGTTTATTTCTTGCAATGTCTGTGTAGTTTGTTTTGTCAGCAGGTTTTGTTTTGTGTGTAGTGTGGTTGTCCTGCTCTTACTTTGGATGTACCAAGACCTGTTGCTTTCTATTAACAGAACATAATTTGTTACGGTAATCACAAGTTCTATATCTGTGATGGGTAATTATCAATCTATTTCCAAATCAGAACGGTAATTATTTTGTTTTGTATGGAAGGCATATCAGGTTTTAATTGTAATCAGTCGATATGAGTTCCACGTTTTATTCAAAGCTGGTTCAACAAATCATCCATCACTGTATTAGTCTCTGTTTGCATCACAAGACAGACAACAACCGCCAATCTATACAAAACTTACAAGACTTCCAACATCAAAAACTTTCAGAATTTTCAGTCAAAACATCAAAGACGTGGTTCTTGAAAATATAAGTCTTTATCGTGGAAAACAAATCAATCTCTTCTTCAAAGTAATCCGTTGGTGCTACATAGATTGACAAAGCTAATTTCCCTTAGTCCATTAGTTACATTTTGCTGAATTATTTAAATTAATAAAATGAAACAGGGTTAACATTTGTCTGTACAAACCAGGCCATGTACTATGCTATGAGGAATATTTTGCCAAGTCAGCATCATTTCCATCTTAACTTCAAATTTCATGTGTCAAAGTTCCTTTATGTACATAGCAATAAGTACACAGGTGGACCTCAGGTTTTTTGTACCATCCGAAGGACTAAAACATTTTGCTTTGCCTTGCCTTGCCCTCTGTTCTGCACAACAGACAAGAGGAAACCAGATAAGAAAATCACCAAGGAGGGTTCTTTTTAAAGATGACTTCATTGCTGGAATAATCAGATAAAAAAACATTATCAGTTTCAAATATGCTTACAAAACCTTAGAACAGTCGTTCTCAACCTTTTTTTGCAAACGGCACACCGTGGGACATATGACATATCTGGCTAAATAAAAACATACAATCGTAGACACAGACTTGTCATAGAGACATCGACTGACTCAAAACTAGAGAACAACACAGCTATGAACTTACCAGTAGACACCAGTGAATACTCAATTAGGATCATTTACTTAGTGTGCTGTTCACACTGGTTGAGAACCACTGCCTTAGAAGGACATTACTTGTGGCAACAGGAAAATAAGTCAGAACAATGCCAGAAGGAACATAAAGTAGATATATCAGAAAACTTTGTCCAACAAATTTAACTATAGGTGTTCTGGACTATAGGTCTTGACCATGGCGTTTCCACATCTAGTCTGTAGTGTTGTTGTGGAATATCACATTCTGAATCCTGCAGCATAGCTAGTGATGATGTTGGTGGTGTCGGTGGTTTAGGCGAGACATTTGGTCTTTTGGTGGTTTAACTGTCACACAGTAGGCATTTCCAATGAATACAAGACACCTACAACAACTGAAAACACTGCTTTTTTGTTTCACATCTTAAGCATGCTTGATGCGTATTGTGTTCTATTGTATTTAGATGGAGGAGACAAACTCACAGATCACAGCAGAAACGCTAGCTTTGTCAGTGGCTAGAACCAAGGTAGGTGAGATAGCCCACATCATTTTGCATCAATCATATTCTTTTGTAAGGTCTCATGTACAATATGGAGGTAGAGACTTGAGGCATTTGCACAAACTCTTCTTTATAGATCCTGAAAATTCTTTTAAACCAACATCATTATTCTATCGTGATTTCAGAATCCCAACCACCAGACAGATTACACAAAGATGGAATTCATAGATGTTCACATAATTCTATCACCAAATTATCCACAGAGGTGTGGGCTGCGATATTTAAAATGGCATAGACAGAAAACAATACGCCTTTTAGCAACATTTTATTCAATCCCAAATTTAATTTCAATGTACATAGATAAATCTTATCAAATTATCCGAGTGGAATTGACCTTATAATAAAATATACTGGCAATTCCTTTTCAAGAGCAGACGATCAACCTTTCATGTTTTATCTCAAAGGATACAATGAAAGATTTCCGTTACGCATTTGTAATGTCTACAACTAAAGCTTTAATGAAGCAGAAATACTTCAGATTCCCTTGCGCAAGAGCACCTACAACATAGACCAGTGCGTACATGTATCAGAAGAATTACGATCCAATAAAATTAAATCAGAATACAATAGATCTTTAATGATGCTGGGAATTTTTGTTGCACCGAAGGTAACACTCATTTAGTAAGAACGTCCAGCGCATCATGGACGCCATACATAATAAAAGAAGATAATCATTCAGCAGCAGATTACTTCTGATTGATTTAAACCAATCAAAGATGGCGGTTTATTTGATTAAGATCTATAACTGGTTGAAGAGGTGGAAGTTTCTCTTATGTCTGAGGAAAGAAAAGCTGATTATTGTAGTTTTAACTACATCTAACGCTATCAGACAATTTAAAGGCTCCCAATAATCTTTGCCAAATGATAAACAAGTTGAAGTAAGCCTGGTTTTATCTTTTGAACACTGGAAGACAATTATCTTTTTTGGGTGAAATAAAATCATTTAAAGAAATAGCAATCTACGGTTCATGTCTGTGTTTACTAGGGAACTAACTCAGAACTCTATGTTCAAGACAATGTAGGGGTGGGGGCATGAAATCAAGGCTGATCATGTCTTTCAGGACATATCCTATTTGATATGAATTAATTTGATTCCATTTTATTTTTATGCTTAACATGATACTGGCTAATGATGATGAACAATTTTGCCCTGACAGTGGCATTCTAGCCTAATCTGATTTCAAACTTAAACCATGTGTACATGTGTACGCTGGAAAATCCTAAGATATTTTCTCTGCAAAAAGCAGAACAGAACCCTGTGTTTCTCCTGGTTATTAAGCCAGGTCGATTTCAAGCATCAGAGCAAGACAATGAATGGATGTGAATAATTGCATGCATTAAAGGAAAACGTGTACAGATTTTAATGCTTATTTAATTCATTGTGGGCTTAATTGTGTGCATAATTTTATTTTTCATGGTCATTATAAATTTACTTTCACATAAGAATAAGTCTACTGGGTCAAATGGATTGCAAGACAGTGATCTGTCAGGGTCTATCTAAGTTGAACCTCATTCTTCCACTTGCCAAATTCCACACTTTTAGAGGTAGTACACTATTTTTGACCTTTCTAGAAATGCTGATACCTTTTCCTACTTGAATCAATATCTATTTATATTGTTTTTTCCTACACAGATTTATTCCTGGAGTATATCTCAGAAACACTATTGCTAATAAGAAGGGGAGAATGGTATAAGGTGAATGCTTTACATCTATAGGTATGGATTCGATTTCCTGCTTGTAAGTGACCAGTAGTACTGTCCCCTGTCCATCTTCATGAGTTTTCTCTCGGTCCCGCACATTCCTCTCACTGCTAAAGACCCCAATGCGCAAGCAATTTATTGATTTAAAATTGAACCAAATGTTTGTCCAAAAGAGATCTAGTTTGTGTCGGGTGGACATTAACCCATATTTCTCTCTCTCTTTTGCTGATAAGATTTTGGCAAATTGTCATTAAACCACATTTCTCTCTCCCTATTGTTGATAAGATTTTTCTTATTTGAATAATTCTATTTTTGTGCAAGTACATGAGATGTTAATGAACACGTCATCATATACTTTAATCTGTTTTATGGATTTAGAATGAGCTGCAAGTGTTTTGAAGTTAATTGGTACTTTGGCACTTAATACATAATTAACATTATTTAGAGGCTAAGTAGAACAATTAATGCACAAGCATGACTTATTTCCATACAGCTGTACAAAGAACTCAGTAATAAAGTTAATTAATACATACATACATATTGCATAAGTGTTTCTTGTACTTCTGTATATTAATATATTTTGAAGAACCATAGGTTGTTTTATACTTTGTAAGTTGAATTACAGTTCTTGAAATCGGTGCACATACATTTAGTTTACAAAATCTTTATTACCAATGTATGATCTATTAAACCTGTGTATGAGAGTTTTCAAAATCTTTATTGCCAATGTGCGATTTTTTTAAAACCTGTGTATCTTAAAATTTATTCGAGAGTTTTCTAAATCTATATTGTTAAAGTACGATTTAATTTAAGCTCTGTTTTTTAAAAATCTATATTATGACTTTTCAAAACTTTACTGCTAATGTACGATTTATTAAACCTGTGTATTTTATAGGAATTTTCGAAAATCTTTATTGCTTATGTACGATTAATTAAACCTCTGTATTTTATCGAGAGACAAACCTATCAAGCAAAATAAGCAAATTTTAGCTGGCAATGTGTAGAATCTATATTTATCTGCAACTAGATTTATCTAACAATAGAACTGTAAATAGTTTTCCCATGTCCCAATACTTGCACACATGTGCTCATTTTCATAATTTCTAAGATTAACATATAAAATCAATCCCAACATAAAGCAGGCCAGGGAAATGGCAAATGCAAAATAAACAATATTTCACATGGTTAATTGATGAAAATTTAGATTACATGATTGCTGCTGGGGAACATTACATTGATAATCAGTGGCTTTTCAATGGTATCGGGCCGATAATTGACGGAAGCATTCAGTGGAAAAAGATCATTGAGAAACTGTTTCAGGGGTTTTGAAGACCAATCTAATAACGATTTGATTATTTCCAAGCATGTGTACAATTATAAAACTGATTTTTTTTTAAAGTATAAAACTTGTTCTATTTGTGAACTCTATAAATAATATTTATTTTGTGTTTTGAAAATATTCCTAATATGATAAAGTAAAACGTGATTATAGCTTGTAACTACTCACTCTACAAGCTGCTGTATTTTTTTAAAAAATGCTTTCACATGATTAAAGAAGCCATGGTGGCTTATTGAGTACAGCACTGGCTTGTTTACTTTAGTCAAAGGTGCTGTGCGACGGGAAGGTATTTTGTCATTTGGATGGGGCGGAAAATTGAGGTCCCACATATATTATTGGCAGCACATAAAAGATCCCGGAGCCATGGTGGCTCAGAGAGTAAAGTGCTGGCCAATAAATGGGGGGACCATAATCCCATTAACCAAAACAAAATTTCCTTTCATAGAACATGTCATGGCATTTGCCCATCTTCCCGAGTCTGGTTGGTGCAGAACAGTGTGTGTAGGACATTAAACACAAATTCACTTCCTTTCATTTTGTTAATGATCCCTCTGCACGCCAATGTATACACAGGACCTTTTTTATTTGTCCCATCCGAGCGACTGACAGCTGTCCTAGTCAGGCCTTCCTTCCTGCACGGGGGCTGAGATGGCCTAGTGGTCTAGAGTGCCGCGCTTCGACCTCTAGCTGGCCGGTCAATTCTGGCTTGCGGCTGTGGTTTCGATCCCTGGTGTGAGCCTATGTCGCATGGAGATAGGGGCGCCTTCTCAACCTAGTGGGTTTCCTCCGGGCACTCCAGTTTCCTCCCACTGCTAAAGACCCCTATGCGCAAGCGAATTATTGGAATAAAATTAAAACCATGTTAGTCCCAAAATGACCTAGTTTGTGTCGAGTGGACGTTAAACCCCATTTCTCTCTCTCTCTCTCCTTCCTGCACCCCTGACAAGGGGAAAACCATGCTGCAAAATCTTGATAAACTTTCTCAGCCAACACTGCGCTCAAACTCGCGACCTCCCTGATTTATATGTTGCAAGGGTTAATGGAACAGTTAACTTGATAAAGATAAATCATACCTTAAATACCATTGATTGTTGTAATACTAGTTCGCTATGATTAACATACTCATCTATCATTAATAAAATACTCATCCATTTATTAAATAACACAATAACAAGCTGTCCATGGTTCTCCTGAATATGAGGCCACACACAAAGTTTCATTTAATATTAGACTCCAACCGAGTTTCATTGGGTCACAACATAGGTGTACAAGCTTAGGGGTGGGAGCAGCTGCCCTTCAACTTTCAGGAAATCTGACTTTTCGAGCAGAAGGGTAATGTGAAAACAAATATTATTATTTCATCTAGTTGGCAAAATAAAGTGTATGAAATCTAATAAAACACAAATTTTACTTTTCTTTTAATTGAATACAACAAATTTGTACTGGATTAAAACATATTGTATGAAGCCACTCTACTTTGTGCGACAGCAGGAAAACAAGTTTGCGGCAGTTAAATTTTCAAAATGTTCTCTCAGCGGTCGCGTCTCCGTGGACTGTGAAAGATTGGTTTTTATTTGAGTCATCTACCTAAGTTAGGGTACATTAGATCACTTTGAAGTTGCTGTATTCATGGGCAGAATAGCACAAAAATGCATTTGCTGCGCCATATTTATCAAAACAATTTGGGGGGAAGGGAGGCTCTATAAACCTTTGTCGTATTTTTCTATAAAAATATCATTTTATAGTAGGAATTTTATAAATGTCAAAAGCTCAACAAACTTTTGTTGTACTTTTCTATAAAAATAAATTTTTATATTACTTTAAGTAGGTGTTATAATTGATGTAAAAAGGTTTATAAATGTCTGAGCAATATAACACAGCTGTGGGCAGAACTTCCAAAAAGGCAGGTTTCTGCTGGCCTTGAATTTCTTAAAAATAAGTTAATTAGAGAAAAACGATAGTTAAATTATTGATGTCTTCAACTTCTGATTATATTTCACTTGTCAAATTATACTCAACCTCCAACATAGCTTTTCTATGTATGTATTTTTTTTTTAGGTATTTTCTGAAAAGTCTGGACAATTCTTTGAATTTAAGGTAGCTTTTCTATGGATGTAGAAATTTTAGGTATTTGGTGGAAAATTTTTGAATTTAATGTTAATGTAAATCTCAGTAATGGCCAGAGTCAGGTCAATTTAAGCATTCCTACACTACATGGAGCTCTCCCCTTTTCAGTACACCACTCACTGAGCAATACTTTCAGACATTATGATGGCATCTTTAACCAAGTTAGGCCGAGAATGTTCCAGTGGATTTTCCAGCCTGGTTTCCCTTTGTCAGAAGTGCAGGATGGAGAACCAGGCAAGGAAAAGCATCTAGTCATTTGGATTGGAGTAAAAACCAAATCCCCATGTACACTCTAGCATGCATGTTGAAGAACCCTTTGGGAGTTCAAAGAAGGGTAGGCAGCAACACAGCTATCCAAGCAAAATCTCCCTCAAATCACACTGCATGGTGGGTGTCTGTCTTCATTAGCGTAAATTGTTAAGAAAAGAAAAACATTAAACCCAACTGCAATGCATTTCATATAATTTCAGCATGTTTCGACATTTACAAAATTATAAATAAAATTTATTACACATGATTAAATGTTGAACAAGAAATTTCAATGATTGACATGATCACAGTAATCTGTTATAGCATGATTCCATTTTTATGAGCAGATTTCTTACTGCCATTTATCAATGGAGCAAGTAAATCATACCCTAGTGTGACAGAAATTATCCTTCATTTTCTCACCATAAAAATAAAATGCAGCTTAAATATAGGTATTGAGACAAGTGAGTATGGAAAGCAGATTACAACTGTCTGAGAAGATAGTCGTTTTTTTCTCCATGGATATTAATTCCAAGCAATTGACCTAATGTTGAAAGGCTCGGAGCAAGAGTAACAATATGATAGATGGCTTATTAAACTGGCATTGATCTTGACAATAAATAGATGCCTTCATTACTGACATATAAAACTGAATTATACTCGTACAATGAACTTATTCCAGACTGCTGAAAAAGGCAGCAAAGAATGATATTCATCAGGAGTATGGATTCACCAACACCAAGAAGGTCCATTTAGACAGACGATTTCCATATTTGCAATGCTGGATTTTTAAAAGTTATTTTTTAAGAACCTTGGGAATCAGCAGCCCTTTTGAATCCACCCTTTATTTGTTTGACAATAATAATCCAGCCCTGCCCAGACTGTGGTGATTCTGCCTACTTTTTCTCAAATTTCAAATGTTAAGGGTTCTTTTATGTGCAACTATTAGATATAAACTTGTGTTGCTTAATTGTTATCGTTCACACAATTACCAATAAATAAAGATTAGGACATGAAACCAAGTGAATATGAACTTTCAAGATGGCCGTAACTTATGTTGAGGTTGATTTAGGTTTATTATTTTTGGACCAATATGCAGGACTACTTTGTATTCTGTATGATCTGAACACTGGATCTGGCAGTTATTCAGGAGTATTGTGACTTCAATATTTCATTTTGTCCATTTCCCTATACCCCAAGGCATTGTATGCTTGTTAAAACAATAAAATGTGGATTTTATTTCAAAAAGCATAATGAGTGCCATTAAATTTATTGACATTGCAATTAGACTGACAATTTGATAATTGTTGCAATATGTTTTCATGATTTGTCTCTGTATCTGTTCATTACTCTTCTGTCGAGTCACAGTGCCACGGTGAAGAGCCAGTGAGTTGTTTGGAAACAAAATACACAGTGGCTCAGTGACTCTAGTTGTTCAGATTGGACAAAAGTCCCAAAGTACTGACTGCCCATGCAACTGACAGCAAATTAAAAATTCCCCCTTAGTTGAAAATCAAAGTAAGAGTACGTTGTAACACTGCTGCCAGGGCAAAATTTCCCATTGCACGCTGCACTGTGTATGCAGTCTTCATTAGCCCTGTTGGCGCTAAATCTCATTTCTTTGAATAACTTCAGTCAGAACAAAAAAAAAGAACTTTCAGTCTAGTTTGCTGTCAACCATTGACGACTGCTGTATACGCCTGCCACATGTTTACCATATTTCTGATGCAGCAATGAATACTAATGAGGTGAATGTTGATCTCTTTAGCTCCGTCACTAATCCTCAAATTGCTATTCAATAAGACAACTCCTAAACTATGACTCTTCCTACTAGAGATAACGACATCTGATCCCGGTGTCTCTAACATGGTACCGATTTCCTATGCTGATCTCGCCACCAAGTACAACTCAACTACAAACAGACATTTAAGGCTTAACTTGGAACCAATGTGATGAATCATGAAGAACATATAACGATTCATCTAGAACTATTCCATTTTGGGACTAATGACTAATGGGTGGGGGGGAGGTAAATCATTTATTAAGAACCTGTGTTTTTGAATTTCCATACAATGTAAAAACTGTAAACAAAATTTTCATTCTTTTCACGGCGACTTTGAAGTTGTAAAGATGGTCAAGATAAAACATGTTATTAGAAAAACTCTATCAATGACTGATAGTAAATATGATGCTATTTTTAGTTTAGTTAATAACATTTAAATTATGTGCTTTGAAGGAAATTTTGCCTGGACAGCATTTTGAATTCCAACTGTCAAGGGTTCTTTTACGTGCAGGCCAATATATACATGAGACCCCGGATTATATTACCATCCATACGATAAGACGCTGTTCCTTACCCTTGGTCCTGCAATACTGACAAAGAAAAAACACAGGAATATCCTGGTGAACTTTCTCTACCAACACTAGGATTGAACCTGGGACCTCCTTGTTGGTGAACCTTACTCATTGAGCCACTGTGGCTGTCCTCGACTTAACAGATAATTTCATTGGCTAATCCCCCACAGTTTATCTTAAAAATCTACCATGAAGCCAGTAAGAACAAAATAAAAACTATTAAAAATGAAACTAAATATTAGCTGTGTTTTCGAAAATACTGGTAAGTCAACATAAAAAACAAGAAAAATAAAGATTTCGAAAATAGTTTTCCATAAGGTTCTCTAATAATGGCAACATAAAAGTTGAATGAAATGAGGCTGTTACCAAATTACTACAAATTTCTATTATTTAAAGATAACATATACCCACGAGAATATATTTTACTGTTTAATATAAATGAATAATATCATGATTCATCATACAGTCATTTATTAACCGTACTGATATTATCCTAGATAGATTCATTATCGTAAATCACATCAAATCATCATTTATAATTAATATCCTCATATTAGTATAGTATTAATATCTCAGTTCTCAATGTATTTTATTCAAGAACTGTATATACAGTCAACTTGTACGCCTATTCAAAACCTGGTTCCTTTGTAAAGACCATACGCACAAGCGAATTATTGGACCATATATTATGTTAGTGTCAAATGACATAACTTGTGTTGAGTGAACGTAAAACCTATTCCTCTCGCTCTTTCTCTCTATTTACAACCTTTAAACATTTTAAAAATTTAACTCCAAAAGGTTTAATTAAGCCAGTCTATTTACTTTGACTAGAAAAATTACTAAAGACCAAAGAACAAACCTTTATTTTTTTATGAAGGAAAAATCTTTTGTTGCCTATCCTAAAAAGTACTAAAAACCACCATGGTATCTGATCGATAGTGAATATGTCATTTTTTCCAGGCCTGATGTGTCATTTAGCACTATATAGGAATCCCTTGTAAACTACAACATTGTGAAAGTTTAATCTTTAATAGGAATATCATTCCAAACATAGTTCAATTCTGCTCTGTATTTTCATTGATCTATGCTGGTCGCTATATAATAAGCCTTCCTCCATATTGTTCTCCGCGAAAGTCTATTGGTTGGTCTGTTTCAAATCCAAGCCAAGACATTATTTAGCGTTGGTATTTTGATCTAGTTTTATTCACTTAATGTTATTCTGAGATTACGCCTTGAGACATTTGGTATTTTAGCGAAAAAATGCAAATGACACATTATTACTTTAAACTGGTATAAATAACGTTAAAATTGAAGAAAAAGAAATATACATGAATTTTCAATAATAATCAAATACAAAATAATTCGTAAGCTAAATAATCCTCCAAAAAGGGAGCAATCTGGGATGCTAT
This sequence comes from Patella ulyssiponensis, assembly GCA_963678685.1. NCBI lineage: Eukaryota > Metazoa > Mollusca > Gastropoda > Patellidae > Patella > Patella ulyssiponensis. Next base: position 78,522,624 of record OY783227.1, on the reverse strand, counting down.
CACTGTCTGAGATATCTGGCACATTACTTTGACTAAAATAAAATTACTAAAGACTGTAGTATTCCAACAAACCTGCATTTATATGAAGAAAAAAATCATTACTAAGTCACATCCTTCTCAACAATAATTTCACAATGATGTTACAGTTAGAATTACGGATTGTAATATTTTTAAAACTTAAGACTATGTTTTTGACAACATCTGAGTAGTGTCAAGGGAACTGCATGTTAGCTGGAGTCTTTACTGACTTCCTTACACAAATGATATACTTATACCAATAAAGCAGATACTTTACTATGTTTGCAAAAACAATCAGAAGAATATTTCAATTCATAATCTTTCCCATGAACACATTCTAAAAAATGAAGGCAATCTGTATTAACAATCAGCAAAATAAGCATGCACATAAGGCACCAAGGGAGGAGGGCAACACCAAGTTTTTTCCCAGTGCTGGATTTACCAAGGTGTAGATGAACCTTTAAAGGGGGTGGGGGGCACCTTGATCTTTTCAGTACTAGGGGCCTCTTAACTGGGTGCTGAATAGAGCTTAATAAACAAACTTTTATATAATAAAATGATTATATTGGAATTTGAAAGGACAATCTCTTTTAATGAACATCCAATTTCATTATCATACATGAATCGAGCACCAGAATTTTTGAAAATCAAATATGATTTGGATAATTTAGTGCAGAGGAGAAGCTTTTTGCTATAATTTTCACAACTTGAATTTTAGTCGTGCACAAATGATGCAAATCAGTGGACAAAAAACAAAGTTCATCTTTTCAATTAAGAGAACATTCAGTATATTTTTTACATTTCTATTTTATTGAAATCTTTATAATTCAAGTAATGTAAAACAAATATTTATTGGTAAATTCTGTGATTTTAATGTGCTCTTTGCTTTGCAGTTTTGGTTGACATTTAAGGTTACCATCAAAGGAAAATGTTTATTTGCCAAAAGCTAAAATGTTTTTTGTTTGGAAAATGAGTTCTGACCACAAAAATTGACTGTATTCAATGAATAATAGGAAATCTGTATCTTTTAATTTGAAACTGGCATTTTTTTTTTTTCCTCTGCACGGTTCCAACTTGTCAGGGTAATTGCCCTCAGGACATTATGGAAACAGAGAACCTCTGTCCTGAATGTTCACCATATTCAAAAATTATTATATTGTTTTGTAAGGCGGTTCTACTACGTTTCACATCTGGCATACACACAAAGGCTAAATAAACCTATTCAATTCTATTCTCAAAATTCTTTTAATATACCTGGTGATTTTTTCGACTAAATGGCGGTCAGCTAGCTTAGTGTCTGTCTCGGTGTAGTTTAGTGTATGTCTCGAGCGAAACTAACTGTAGACAAGCAGCCTAAGTTTAGTATACAGTGCTGCCTGGTTGGATGCAATGAAAAACAGAGGACTCACAAGTGGACAGATTTGTGTAAAAATAAAAGAGCCCTTGATAGTTTAGAAATTGATAAAGGTAAAATTCTCATCCTCAACATAGCACACATGATCATGGATGAAAAAAATAACCATTTTGGTCTTAAAATAACACAAGTAATGTGATGACGAGTTGTCAACCCCATACTATTCCATGTTTTTGCCTGGAGGAGCAAAAAGTCATTACACTGCGTTTCACAAGGTCAAGAAATAAAACGTATCTATATATTGCAAACATTTTGTACGTGTTGTAACTTAAATTTTGTCATAAAGCAACAAAAATATTCTTAAATTAGGTTGTTCAATAAAAACATTAAGTTGCTGGTCCATTAAATGTTGGGGCTTTTTTCTATGAAAAACAGGATACATCAGTCTGGGGTAAAATTCTAATTTCTTAGCAAGTCTGAAGGTTTCTTTGTGCATCCGAAGGCTGATGAAAAGCCCATGTAGCTACGATAATCCATAAATGGCTACAACAGTTCTGTAAAGAACTTAAAAGACTGTAAGCCATTGAATGGCAAAACATCTCATCAAAGTGTGATCACCGATCAGTGTATTAGTGTCTTGACAGAAATAAACACGTTTCAGACAGTGACATATTACTGATTAGATGCCACCTCATTATCATCAGACGGGCAATCAAAATCTATCTAGCAGACTGCTACTTCCAGATCTGCTTTCTCCTGCTGATAGTCAACTTTGATAGAATACTGTAACCATGTATTGTTGATGACAATCAGTTAACAACCTTTAATAGGCTTGTCATGTCATTATGGAACTTCCAGACCTATAAATATCTGCCTTTAATAACCAAAACACAGCCCTAATTGGCATTTTTTGACAAATATTGTGTCTAGGTCAATTATAGCCAATATTTTCTGTTTAAACTCAGAGCTAATGAATCCTGTCAGACGACAGCATGGTTGCAAATTACGCTGTTATTCATATTTCTTTCTGACAGGCAACAAGATCTTTTTAAAATGGTAATTCATATTCGCAAGAAGTAAGGAGGTTGTTTGCTTATTGCTGAAAAGATGATAAATTTCACGCCAACTTTCATGATAATTAACTTGTTTTTATATATATTTCCTGCATGATAGAATGATAAATATAGCATTAATACATTAAGTGGTCATGAAACATCCCATGTAATTAAATAAAATTAACATTTTATGAATTAAAATTATAAAATATTGGGCTATATAAGAAATTATAAATTTTGCTCAGCTTATCTCTCAATTTTGCAAAGGAAAACCAATGCTAGTTAGTTTTAAATGGATGTCAAACCCTATTGAGAGATGCTTATTGTGGTCGGTTGGTGAGGTTCGAGAGTTTCTGGAGACCACAATGGTTGCGCTACATAAATGAGAAATTTGGGGAATACTAACCCTGACACTCTTAAGCGGAGTAAAAGGTAAATTGGATCTCTAAGTTCAGTCTTCTAAAAAGGGTTAGGGTTAGTATGCCCAATAATACTCATTTGTGGACTCTGGAAATTCCTGAACCACTCCAACAGGCCTACAATTTGTATCTCTCAACCCTATCTCTTTTCATCTATATTGAGGAAATGTCCATAATAATCTACAATCAAAATATATTAATATAATTGAAAACAACATACCGGAAACTGAATTGCTCATAAACTGTGGTTAGCTTTCCACAAATACACTTAAGATAAAAACAGTCATAATATTTCCTTTTTTACTTCATAATTACACAAAATTAAGCGGATAATTCAGAGGATAATGAATGTGTAAAGTCTGTCTCTTATTTCAGTACGCATCAATTTATTAAACATCAATAAACTATTTAAATCTGTCTACTATAAAAATCTGTCTTTAATACCTGATCCATCTGCTAGCTGAAAGACGTAACAGCTATATTGTTTGCAAAAGTGATCAGATTTAGTCAAAGATAGCAGAAAATCTATTAATGGGCTTGTTAACCTGTGATAAAAAGAGGACATCTTTTGATCAATATGCAATAAAAAATGGTAATTAACAGAATCGTTAATACTTGATAAGTTTGTCCGTCTTCCTGGTAGGTCTCTAAAATAATACAGCAAGAAACACAGTACGTGATCCACATGGCTAACGATGTGCGGTTTGTTCATTAAAACTATGCACATTTTAAAAGATTCTGCGATTAATTCATTTCACACACTTTTCTTTCCAAACCACTTAGAAGCTAGTAGAGTGGAAATATGAATATGTATGCCACATTGTCCTTTTTTATACTGAGTGAACTTGTAGAAACCATACTTTGATTTCATGGTTCTCTGTTCTCAAATGAGTTTTCTGCATGTCAAATTTTAAAATAATGATTTGAATATTTTGTTCTCCTGATGCAGTGCAATATAATAATGGTTTGCAAGTACACACATGAAATCACCACCTGTGGGTTTTAGCATCTCTATATATTCAATTTTTTTGGAGAATGATACAAGGCATAATTTTCTATATTAAGGTGGATCATAATTTTTTCACAAAATTAACTTTAATCTGTGTAACCATATAACCTACACATCCTTTATATGAGACACTTTGATGACTTATCTTCCAGTTGCTGACATATTATACTCCTGATAAAAAAGGTAACCAGGCTTTTAAAAGTCCGAAGATGATTCAATTTTTTCCTAATGCCTCTGATCACCATTTGAGGAAAGCCAAATTCTTCACAAACTACTATAGTCTGAAAGTTAAATCTCTAAAAGAACAATTTGTTCAAAAACGGTTCAGTTAAGATCTGATGAATTGTCTAAAGAAATGCAAATGACAATCAATACACACATGTGCTTTAATACATGTACATCTGTAACAAATAATCATGAACTGATATATCATCTGATAACAGTACCATAACTAATCCAGGCTTCTGCCCAAAGGCTTCTTGTTGTTTATAAACATTTATTTAATGAACTAACAAATATATCTGAGTGAAATAAATTGATTTTTTCTTTTACATTAATGGAAATGATCATGCCATAAATTGTTATTTATAAGCCCTAAATCTGGACCCCATACATGATTATATCTAAATGATATCACTTAATATCAACTCCACTTGGAAAAAAGACTTAATAAATCATCTTTTACATTAAAACTGTGTTAAAATAATCTCAAAATTACTGTACCAGAAAACAGGGTTATATTTATCTTAGTGTATTTTACAAAGCCATTGTTGTGAACATAGATCATTTCTTATTCATAAGGTTTAATCAAGCTACTGGGAGGTATATGAAATTAAAATTTTATTTTACTTCATGGTTAATACCTGTGAAAATCAATATAATTTCACCATGGTTCTTTTCAAAGAATAGACACTGACACATGATTTGATTGTCTTTGTACATTAACTAATGAAAAGTTGTAGGTGCATTACTTAAACCAAAATGTTGAAATTGACAACCTATTGACTTTCCCTTTCTAATCTAATTACAATCATAACAGTTGGAGACTTGTTGGTCCTATGTTTTGTGTATTTAACCATAGAAGAGAATCTTACTTTAATCAACATTTCCTAGTGTGTAAATGGACATTAAGTAAAGTGAGGTGAGATATATATCTATATCATGTCAACAGTGATGTATACTTTACTCTTTGATAACATATGATACATGTTTTACTCCTAATAAATATACATGATAAGCTAAAAAGTCATGGGAGGGGGTCATCTGATCAAGAAAATATTAATCTCATACCATTCATGCTACAAATTAAGTATACTCATTATTTTTTAAAGTACAGATTCAACTGCTTTGTCAATTAATAACTGCTATTTAACATCAAATAGTATACCAATTTTTATGCAACTCTTATTATTTTTTATAAAAACTGATTTAAACATTCCCTCATTTGAGCCATATTGATTAAAAAACTAAAGAAAAACAATCCTAAATCAAATATTAGTCATTTAAAACACATCGATCAAATCATTAATTTGCCCTTATGGACATTGCTTTAAATCACATACACCCAGACTATGGTACTTCTCCACAGACAATAACACAATTTAAAAAAATCTTAATTATTACCCTGAAGCAATTCCAATTTTATATGCAAATCATTGCATTGACAGATGCCATGTGCACACATAATGGACAAAGTTAAATAGTGTGATATCATTTTCGAATAATTGTAAAGCTGCGCAATTACATATGTTAGTAATTGAATTGAATTATTCATTCATGAGCTTGCATAATGTTACCTCCATTAACAATTGGTTTCGCCAGTTTATATTAATTATGAGTCATAATTATTCATTATCGGTAATACATCAGTAAAACGTTTGTAAAAACTGTTTACAATGAACAGGGGAAAAATGAGAACATTTCGATTCAATCTTGTTTATTTTCCAACCTCTCTGATTAACAAACCTGATATAGGGTTGACATTAGATGGTATCGAATCGTCTACAAGAAGAGCTAGAAGTTTTTGTGTGGAATATCTAATATGTCAAACCGTGACATATCGCTACATCATTGATTCGATAAATATTCCACTGTAAGAATAGGCAGAACAAATAAAGAGGAAAAAGTTACAAAAATTGATATCGGTTGATGAACGAGGACCCACAATCAAATTATTGATGGGACCAGGAGATTTCAACAAGGGACGTCAATATTGTTCTAATGTGCTGGATCAATTCATTGAATTCAGCACCATAAGATGCTATCAAAAGTATAAAATACAAAATCTAAATGGTAACATAAATCTCATTGTTATTGATTTACAACATATGGTCTGTATAAAAAATTTGTCAACCAAGATTTAATGGTAGAGACAATTTTTTCAGTTTTTGATGAAGCTAAAGTCGACTTTCTAAAGTTAACACAAGTTACAAAATATTTATTATTAATAGGGTTGGTTGTTTAGGGTGTTTTTCAAGATAAAAAATGTCTATGATTTTCCAAAATTTTCTGGGGTTTACATAAGTAACATAGTCATAATTAAAAGGGGAAGTTGTGGGTTTCCAAGACCACAGAACGTGGGTTTAACTATATAAATTTAGCAAGTATATAGACATGGTTATCTAACAACTCACAGTGCCTCGCATGAAACCTGAAAAGGAAACACTGAATAGTTCCACAGGACTGTAAGAGTCTTTCGTAACTTATTAAAAGATTTGGGTAAATTCTCCTTTAATTTCATTTATTAACATTTAATTCTTAATAAAACTTAAAACTAATTAAATCCTCATGCTTTTGCTTCCTTTCAGTGATAAATCAATATCCAGTTGTCCGCAAGCAACTCTGAAAATTAACAGAATATCCAAATCTTTTTAAATATTTATCAAAAGTAAAATATTGATTTTTAAATTGATTTTAATCTACCATAATTTTAACTTACTGATGGATGCTTTAGTTCTTTAAACACCTGTAAGAGAAGATAAATAAATTTAAGTTCATTATTAACAAGGTTTTTTTTACCGTTTAAATAAATGTTGACTCTTGTATCTTTGGAAAAGTATTGATTTGAGAATTATATGAATGTTAAAATTGAAATGTTAAATTGGAACCAACAAGCAACAAAATTCTACGGTGCAAAGTAAATAGCCTCTCGACAGAAGGTGTTGTCATGGAAAGTGGAGAAACATTTTCCGATTGCCTTTATATTTTTTATGATTGGTATGTTTTTTTCCTGATTTAAAATAAAAAAAACTTAATGTCAGTGTTACTATTGATTAGTATATCAATAGTATTCAAGTTTAAAACTTTCATTATCATTTGTAATTTTAAAACAATATTTAACTTTTTACTGTTTAATCAAAACAAAACTGTACTCAAATTCATCATTTAACATGAAACTAAGAAAACTAAAGAATATTAACTGTAGATAATCTCATAGCTTGGATTCAATCAGATCACAAAGAGGCTCATCAAAAGATTTTATCCAAAGCATATTGGCTGCATTTGTTTATCTATAACGTCTGCAGAGATTGTTGAATGTTTGGACTTTTTTAATTTGTAAATACTGAAAGGAGTTGAATGATCTTTGGTCTGATATACCAATTGACATTCAACTTTGATAATCAAACATAGTCAATCGAAAATAGTTTGCAAGGGACTCAGAATCTCTCAAATGCCAACAAGCAGCTTTAACAGTTGAGTTGCAAGTGTTAAAATAGTTTAATAAGTGGGAAAGATTAGTAATGCTTAAATTGTAAAATTAAAGCCAGGAGCAATTTCTCATGAGGACTTGGGACAAATGCCTCAGTTTGTTTTATGGCCAATAATTCACATATAATCTTAAATATTTGTGGTTCTACCACTTGCAGTTGTTACCTATAAGACTTTTTTAGCCACTGTATTTCTTGCCACATCATCCAAAGTCAAGTTCCGACAACAGAACCGAACTACATTTGTTGGTATATTAAGTGAAAATAACTTGTTTTCCGGTCCCACATGAATTTTAACATTTCAAATTTTAATCATATCATAAAAATGACTTCATCAGCTACTAAATAGTACACAGTACAATGTTACATATTTTCAGATGGATTGGCAAAATCTCAAGTTTCTCAACCACTACCTGATAATATATTATCTGTTAGGAACTCAACTCTTAAACTTTATTTTTATTTTTTTTTACAAGTAAATGGTAATAACATCCGACAAGTTTCTAAAATAATTACTAAATTACACATTTTAAGCGAAACCTTGGTTATAGTAAGATTATAATAATTGAGATATATGTGGTTGGATATTTACAAACTCAAGATCAAGAATATAGAGTATAACTGTTTGTTATCTTTTCATTACCCATAAATAGATTTTTCACAAAAAAATAAGATGTGAGACAAGATTTCTACTGGGTTAAACTAAGCTCCATATAGCTGTAAATATTGACAGATGTCATGAACAAGGCAGTGTTCCATTTACTATTTCTAGAACACCTGATACCACTCCTCTGAACTGGAAGCATACTGTCAACCAAATGAATTAATGTGATTCACGACAGGTCAAGCAAGTAAAATAATTTGGGGTTTTGATCTTGATTATTAATTTATTCAGGAATAAATTTTGTTCTGCTTTACAAAAAATTTTAGGGGATGTGTTACATTGCTTTAGAATAAGAATAAATTTATTCTAATATGCATGATAACATGTGCCATTAGTAATAACAAAACAACATTGATGATTGTACTTTCACACCTGTTGCTTATAAGGTACTATTAGGTCAGTAACTATTGTCATTTATTATATTAAATTACATACAAATAAATGTATACCTTGGTGTCTTATAAATGTTGAAGGATTATGCATAGTCACAAACTATTATGATTTCTAACTATACCGTACCTGTGTCTTATTCTACCGATCTACATAAGACATAAGTATACAGTTTTACTTAGAACACCTTGTGTCAATACCATTCATGACATATTAACCCATAACTTTCAAGAGCGGAAAAAACAAACAAATTTCTGTTGACAATAAGAACATAAAGACAGGTATATACATCTTTAAGCTTGTTCAATTGTACTTTATATTCTATTACTCTATTTTTATTTCGTTCTAAATTATTTTGATTTCTTCTCTTGAGATGGTTTCTTTATCATCATGATTGTTTGGTAGCTAAAAATCTCAATTTAAACTTGTTTGATAAAACTGCTCTAAGTAACTTAGATAAAATATTTCATTCATTCTGATAATTCTCCTCCGGCCTGAATTTAGTACAAAGAGGTTACAATTTAAATTCTGAGAATTGAGAAAATAATATGTGATAAATGATATGTAATTTTCTTTTTGCCTGGTAGACAGATGTAGAATATGCACTTCATACACTATAAGTACTTTCTGGAATTTAATATCCAATATCAAATGTACTCAACTGTTTTAAATCGGGTAAATTGTTTCAATAAAATTATTCAACACCTTTGTAAAAAGGTATAAAATTATTTTGCAGAATTTTATAATTTTTTTGTGTGTGTAATGGTAATCATTGGGTTAAGAATCAAAGGGACACTATATTGAACTCGTGGCAAGATTTTACCAGTTTAAAATTTGATCATGGTCCCAGTAAAAACAGTTTGATGAGCTAGATACAAAGGTAGTTGGGTATCTCGGTCATAAAAAATCTCCACAACCTCCAGCATACATATTCCCAAAACACAAAACCTCATCAACCTTTCCAAAATGTTATTCGGGCTAAAAGGATAATTTTTGGAAAAATAACACAGAGACCATAGTTAGTTCTACTTCAATTCTTATTCAAGCAGTCAAAATGGTGTTAATAGTCACACAATTTGAATCTGAGGTGTTAAACCTGTGTATTAACACCTTTCTGTTACCTTCATTCAGTAAGCCAATCACATGTAAAACAAATTTATATTAACACCTTTTAATGCCTGACAGAAGAGAAGTCATGTTTTAAGTACTGTTAGTATTTTTGAAGCATATCACCCTTTTGTCTTCAGGCCCATTACATACTGGGAAGTGAGGTGGCTGCATGGGCACTCAACTTCAACGAAACTTGAACTGAATTTAATTTTAAGTTTCTCTAGCATAAAAATCATGTATAAAATGCAAAACTGCCTACACATCCACCCACCAAAGTTCTGCCACAGACACACTTGCGGGTGTTGTAAGACCTTGAGCTGTCTTTCTCGTGGTCTATGGCCAATATCACACTCTCCCAAACTAGCTCTGTACAGCCTTGCCTTAAAGATAACAAAATAATATTTAAATCTAAGAGCCTTATAAGTCTTGCCTTAAAGATAACAAAATAAATATTCAAAGTTTAGACAATTAAACTTTTGGTGATAGGTTGAATGAAGGTGGTTATATCACTTGTCATTATTAAAATATAACCACTTTTATTTAATTCTATTTCCGTCTATCCATCTATTTGTTTTGGGAAACTTTTAGAACGTTGAAATAAAATGATGCTCTTGTCCTTGGTAACAGTTCTCCCACAACAAACCAAAAAATAACTACAAATTCGAGCTACTCAACTCATTTAACTTCAATAACACAATTTACTGGGTTCAGTCATGGAAACCATCTATAGTAATATAACATTCATTTATAATACATGAGTGTTTTTGGTTTCAAGAGAACCTGCCATCTTACAAATCTAATTAGAAGGTAACACCTCCGTGTATTAACAATTAAATGTTATGGGGAACATTGTATGTCTATCATATCTTGACAACCTACTTGAATAATCGTAGACCTGCTGAGACTTAACATAGTTACTAATTTTACGTCACTGTCAGAACCAAATTCTTATCATTCTCTTCTTCAGTTCTGTTTCTTATCCCAACAAAAGTGCGAACGGCCTCAGAAAGTTACTCAAGCACTGAATACATTACACGATGTGATGCTATCAAGTTGTAGTTTCTAATGATTTCCATTCCTGTGAAACAACAGTATGTTAAGGGTTGGGACAGAAAGCTCTGTAGTAGATGCCGTGATTGAGAGAGTCATCCACCATTGAATGAATGATATTATAGGCCTATATATAGATGTGTATATTATATTTTTGTCTCTGGGGGGGATGTCTAATGCGATTTCTTAACAGAGCACGCTTCACCAACTTTGTTCTCTGATTCAATAACAATCCATAGTAATCATAAAAATACAAAAATATATAAATTCCTCTAATGAGAAGTGGTATCAAGTGTTCTAGAATAAATGTGACTAGTGACATGTTGAAAATTAAACACATATTTTGAATTCATTTTTAATATTTCACACCAATTCTCAAGTATATGAAACAAAAGAAAATACATCATTAAATGGTCTGATTTCTTGATAAATGAAGCCTCAGAGAATGCAACTGGTAACATACAGAATTACACAAATTTCAGAGGGGAGCATACGCCTGTATTCGCAAGAACACTTGCACCTTAGATGCATGGCGACAGTCTGCTGTTATTATAATTCACTTCGAGGTCCCTTATTAGTCAAAATCTTTTCATGTTGACTCAACAATTTATGATGTTTTGGCCATATAATCTATGGTGGAATTTTATAGGTATAATCTAGTTAACCTAGTTTACTTTTCTAACATAAAATTTCCAATCAAGTACTGAAGAATGACATTTATTTCAGGATGATTAGGAGAAAACTATTTGTCAGACGTCAAGTACGAAACTAAGAAAACAGACTGTCTACTAAAGAGCTACCACCTGTGAGCATGACTATATCTTTGTGTTTGTAATTACCAAACATTGATTCATTGTCTAGTGTGATTTTGATCGACTTTACTGGAGATGGGATGTCTGCAGTAAATATTTTACTAGGATTACTAGGGAATATGAAATTAATAACGATTCCAAAGAGAAACACACGAAGAAATTGTAATCCTTGTTTGACGTTAACTTTACAGTTGGATATTTTACACAACCTGTTGATGTAATTTTCAAAGATCCTGTCTGCAATTAGTCTGTGTTTTTGATTTGCAGACGTCCAAAAGGATCAATAAGTATTGAATAGGTGGGTCACTTGTCTGAAGTTTGGTTGCAGGACAGGTTATTCCTTGTACTTGAAAGGGTGAAAAAGCAGGAATATCACACATGAGGCTTGTTCAAGATGACCAGTCCACTATAAATATAAATTGTACTCAGACATGATGATTTCTCTCAACAACTGCTCCACATCTTCAAATCTCTTACACTCTTCAAGACTCTTACAATGGGCTTTGGTAAATGAGGCATCAGAACATTCTATTAACCAAGTGTATACCATCACCTTCCAATCTCATCCTAATCTGGTAATATGTGAGACAAATCACTTTGAATTTCATGTCATTAAAAATTTGAACTGACTGTCTCCTTAGCGAGTAATAAGAAAAACTCTATAACAAACTGAATATTTCTTATATGTCAAATTCAATAACTACAGCTTGAACCAAAACATTTTTAGTATTTTGAACTCAATTGTACTTTGAAGTGCACGTTGTGCCAAAATAATGTCCTTACAATATGTGAGTAACTGTCCGGTCCAAACAAATTTGTAAAAGCTTTGAACTTATTTAGACTGTATTCCTCCATAGCTTTTTTTTATCTGAAAGTGGAGGTATGAGGTTTCATAGCCCCCTAGCAATTAGATTATGCATTAACTTTAATTCCAAGTTGTAATGTCAAGCAACGAACCATAAAATACATTTAATTTGTATCTCCTCCTCTGTAGCATCTACATTTAAGCTTGTCAACATTTTTGCAATTGTAATCAATCAATTTTTCAAATTCCGTTGAAATTTTTTTAACTTATTTACTCGAAACCGATGCCATTCTTATCTATATCTATGAAATTCTCTACTTATGAGACAGACCTCACAGCAAAAATCTTCAATTATTACCATTGACATTTTTATCAGATTAAATTAGGGAAATTATTTACGATTCTGCGACAAATAGATGTGGAAGATACATTTAATTAAATCAATTTGTTTAGCAATATCTTGTCCCCTACAAAAATCCAAACCAACCCAATATTAGCATGTTTTATAATTGAGATTACACTTTGACTATTTTACATTTTTTACCGGCAAAGATTTTCTTTCAATGATACTCCTGATTGGCATAATTTTGGCAGTATAAAGTTACTATTTACATCATTATTGTGTCGGTGTTGCACAATTTTGATATCATCAAGTGTAATTATGTCTGAAACAAACTATAAGAGGATGTCTATTGATAACAACATTACAATGCATCAACTGATGGATGCAGTTTCCAATTACTCTGGGTTTTTATCACAATCGATTACTAGGTCATATGGTCCACATATCTCCGTAGAATTTATCACCATTTTTTTTACTTCGAAAGTTACCCACCCCAAAAAAGATGACTGGAAAACAAAAGGATAAAGTTCTTTGGGGAATTTCAGTGTTTTAAACAAGAAAGAAATTAAACACATTCAATGAAAATTATCCTTATATCAACATTTACAATTGATTATTTCTTGACGTGAATTTAATTATGAGAAGAAAAAGGAGATGGAAATCATATACAATGAGTTAATTGTTGTAAGTTTGGATAAGGGAATTGACAAGAGTGTGAATAAAATATAAAAGTACACACAACAAATCTATGATATCGTGACAGACATTAAAGCTTCCTGGTATCCAATGGATATTTGTCCATACCGGGGTGGGTGGGTGGATGGCATTGTATCATAAAAGTACAAAAAGTGACATTAGAATTTCCACACAACAGATCTATAATATCTTGACAGACATCAAAGTAGGAGTGAGACGTGAGCTTCCTGGTATCCGATGGATATTTGTCAATATTACAAAGGGGGGGGGGGCTGGGGAGGGGTAGGTGGCATTTTAGCTTAAATTCTGTTATTGAGTCACCTGGTTTCCATTCTCCGGTTGTACATGACAAGGAGTAAGGTCGCCTGTCCAACCTCGTGGGTTTTCTTCGGTTCCTCTGGTTTCTGTTACTGAGTCACCGGGTTTCGATTCTTCGGTTGTATATGACAAGGAGTTAGGTAGCCTGTTCAACCTTGTGGGTTTTCTTTGGTTCCTCCAACTGCTTAAGACTCCTACTGGTATAATTTATTGAAAAGGGAACCAATAAACCCTGCTGGTTTTCCAGACTTGCATATAATAAATAAACTTGACTTGATTCAGTTTCTTTATATTGTATATCTTAACCGTCGGACAACAGAATAAATGTAAATTAATGAACTGGAATTACTTTCCTAGGGAATACTGTAAGGTTTTAAACACTGGATTCAATCTTGTACGATCTTTCTTTATTACAGATAAAATCTAAATATCCACTTTTATTCATATTGTTTTCAAGAAGAGTTCAAGATTAGAAGCTGAGGCAGTCTAAGCTCGCCCCTTGAATTCAAAAGAGTATGTGTAACCTCTCAAGGGGAAATGAGAGTTCAATTTGAGGAATACGTCCAATCCCTTACAAAATCCTGAGTAGTTGGTCATTTTGTTGAACAAACTTCGCCTTTGGGAATATCTGGCCAACTCAATCAGCTTCAAATCAAACTCTCCCAACTGTGAATAAAATGAAACTGCAGCAACACATTCTTATCCAGATTTACAAAACTTTTAATGTTATGATGTTTAATTAGGAAGGTCATCGAGATGTTTATGTATATGTGACTTTCTGATTGCATTTAAAGTAATGCCTATATATATGGTTGTCATATAATCCTTTTCTGTATCAATACCACCAGTACCTCCTTTCTATATGAATAGCATATGTACCCCCATACCATAGAACTTTCTATATGAATACCATAAGTACATCCATACCACAGAACCCCTTTCAATATGAATGCCTTAAGTACCCCCATACCATGTAACCCCATTCAATATGAATACCATATGTACCCCCATACCATAAAACCCTTTTCTATGTGAATACCATAAGTACCCCCATACCATTGAACCCCATTTCAGTATCAACACCAAGTACCCCTATAGTGTAACATCTACACACATGCCAATGTCCGATTCTCAATTTTTACAGTAGATTTTTAACCATTTAGATTTGTTGTTTTTCTCCAAATGTATCATGCTTCATACACCCAGGTTTCCTTAGTTAAATGCATCTATTTGAATTTTGAACCAGAAACCATTCTAGTCCATTACATTCATAGTTGCAATAACTAATCTGTTGAAATAGCTGGTGAGAATGTGGTAAAGTCTTTAACTATACCAATAATAATGCAACATAATGCTTTTTGCTGCAAAGTCATTACTTAAAGTATAGTTTCACTTGGGTATATATTTGCCATTTATTAAATGCTCTTTACTTTGAATAACTAAAATAGTTTTGTTGAGGGAGGGGGGAGGAATCGAGAAAGATAGAAAAGATAGAAAGACAGAGAGAGACTATTGTTTAATGTCCACTCAACACAACACAAAACAGGGAATTTCCGAACTCACAGATCCTATAATTTTATTTCAGTAATTTGCTTGTCGGGAATCTGATACGTTTCTGATCGGCAGTCAAGAGTTTGGCACCCATCTTGCAGAAACTTGTCATTCCTAACTCATTGGCAATAACATGCTCAACCCTCTCATGAGAATTGCTCACAACACGGGCAAGTAGTCAATGGTTGCTGTTGATGGACTTCCAGGGACCTCGGCTTTTCGTTCCATCCAAATCACTAAACAGCTGCCCGTGTCAGGCCCTCCGTCCTGCATCACTGATGAGAAATCATGCGAGAAAATCTGGATGAACTTTCTCTGCCATTGCAGGGATTGAACACCTGACCCCCAGGCTGGTGAGCCTGCGTCTTACCCAATTAGCCACTGTGATCCCATGTTTAGAGCCAATAACTCAACTACAAGTATCAACTAGAAGTATCAAAACAAGCAATACAAGATCTATTACGAATTTCCGTAAACATGTACAAAGATCTATTATCCAAGTACAAAAAAAAAAACATATCAATTTTGATAAAGCGTAATGATTTAATAAAACTAGATCTTAAAAGATATAATAAAAGTTTTATGTAACAAAAGTAATGAGGATATGACAAAGTAATAAAACATTCTTTGAAGGTGTGGGAAGTCAATGATCATATCTCCTGTGGGTATATGCTACACACAAAAGCAATATATATGGCACTGTGACTTCATTAAGTGTGAGTTCAGGTAACCAAGTTTTATTATGATTTACGATACACCAGGGGAGTTTTAAAACACAGCCTAATCAATTTCCCAGGAATCAAAAGTCAACGATTATTACATACTACGGGATGCGTCTAATACTATTCCATTAAATGTTAATAGTAATAACAGTAGCGCACCCTCTCGTCAATGAGAACTAGTTTTTCCTATTAAAAAAACATAAGTGTTTGCACGTAGGTTGGCAAATAATGCACAAGATAAATTAACTTTCCTGTTGCCGTCTGCAACATTGGTTTCTCGCGGATAAAATTGGTCATTTACAGGACCTGCTTCTCTGTTTTTGTTCCATTATTGATTTATGATGTTAAATTACAACTAGATGCAAGTCTAAAAAAGTTAAGCATCTTTCTGGAAAATTAATTAAATGAAGTAATGGCAATTTATGGCTTGAAATGTAATCTCGAACAAGGATTTTTCAATGGTTTACAAACAAAAGATACATGGAATCAGCTAATAATTAATCCAAAGAGATCAATGCTTCTAAGCACACTTGAAAACAAAGCAGTATATATTTAACAATACATAATGCAAGAGTTAAATCTGCCTATTGCAGGTCCTTCTTTAGGCCTGATATGTTTTCTAAAGTATTAATTAACTTATCCAGACCATAATAAACTCTTGTTATCATCACTAGCCTGCAATATTTACTGGATTAGGATCTGTTTTGCTGCTCAACTTTCATTCATGATTTTATCTTGAAAGATAATCAAGACTATGTTTTTTATTGTACCGACTTTAGTAATTTTAATCGACGCTAGACAGAAATTTCAAACGCTAATATCTCAGTTCAGAGTGGATCAATTTGACTGAAATCTTCAGCAAATTGCCTTTACATTATCTAGTTTTTAACTATTATAGTTAGAACTGCAAGCTCTTTATCTAATCTCCCATAATGAATCCTTAACCTGTCTCTAAAGTTTCCGAGAATCAAAAAGTTTAGAGAAGCTATAAGCTAACACTTTTTTAATTTTCTAAGAAACTCCTCAGATATGTTATACAATACTTGAAATTTTTTGATCTTGAATGAGGACGGCGTGTTTATTGTGGTATAGACAGTCCAAACTTTTTCGAAGTGATTCAAGATTTTTTCTTTCTGTTCGTGATTTAATACATTTTAAAGAAGACATTGCCACTTCTATGTTAGAAATTTTGTTCACCTTAACAAATAAATTAGTTATTAATTGTAAAATAGATAGGTATATATCTTTGTTATCATGATTTGTGCCTCAAAAACATAAGGATTACTTACATTTTCAATCTCTATACTTATCATTAGCACAAATAATTGATACCGCTGTTACTGGGAGTGAAAACTATGTACTATCAAAATTACTCTGTTTTTATTACTCATTGGCAAACAATGTGTGCTTATTTAAGCCTCTCCATTAAATATTGTCATCATTTTTTCTGATGTAGTCTAATCTTGTACAAGATAATGTATATTTAGAAGCAATGTATAAAAATTACCGTTTGTGAGTTGATAATTGCTTTGCGGAAAATAAAGTGAATTATTTAGGTTACATTTTCAGTCATGTTCATTTATATAGGCAATGAATCTTAGCCAAGCTCTTACTTTTAAACTATGTTCTTAATCAAGACAATTGAAAAAGAAGGATCTGTAACAAATACGACATTAAGAGAATGTCTTGAGAATTTCTTTTTTTTTAACCGAATCTATTTCAGTATTTGAACTTTACGGGTGCCCGTGCTCAATGCAAAAGTATAATACCAAAGAAATATGTAAAGTGTCTTTTGATCTGCATGGTTTCTGCACGTTAATCAGATATATATGGATACTTAATTTGTAAACGCTCGCATGCAGAATGTGTTTAATAACATAGCGTAATAAACAGAGAGCATTCTCCATGGCGTTAATGATCAAAAACATTGGAACCATGCTGGTATTTTATATCCACACCATCAAATACCCGCATGCGAAAAATATGCTAATGTGGCCACCGAAATAATCAAAAAACACTGAAAAGACATTTTTATGAGTTACTAGCATAAATAAATCTTAGTAAATTAAAGACTATTTCCGCTTGAGTATATTATATTCATGAAATGCCAAAACTTTGATCGCTACAATTCATATTTTATTTCAGATATTGATTTAGTTGTCAATCTGCTGGTAATTTGAGAGCTACCCATCACCCAACACAGTTATAAAAAAACTGAAAACGTAATCACCTAATTAAGAATCGGTTGTAGTGTGGACCTGATGACATTTCTTCTTTTTTTGAATCAGTTTCCTGAACCCAAAGTTATAATATCTCCAATTCCAAGTTTTCTTATCGTGAAATTGGCAATTTATAGCAAAATATGGATAAACTTCCATTCACGATATAAGACAACATGCAACATATTTATTTGATTGGAATACAAATTGTTATTTCAAAAACTATCATGTACAATATGCTTTAACCTAAGCTGAGTCAAAATCTAGTTGTTCTTTAAAAAAAAAAAGAGGGGGGTGGGGACTGCATTACGTCTAGATAAGGAAGCTTCCGATTTGAAGCTGCAATACTTAGAAAGGCAAATAATTGATTTCGTTATTAAGATTCAAGCCCCTCCAAAAAATCTGAAAATGTTTCTTTGAAAATATATTTGGATGGTTAAAGTAAAAAAAACCTAGGTTAGATGCCATCTTGAAATAGAGAGAGAGAATGAGAGAAATGGGGTTTAACATCCACTCAACACAAACTAGGTCATTTTGGGGCTAACATATGATTTAATTTCATTTCAATAATTCGCTTGCGCATAGGGGTCTTTAGCAGTGGGAGGAAACCGGAGTGCCTGAAGGAAACCCACGAAGTTGAGAAGGCGCCTCTATCTCCATGCCACATACGCTCACACCACAAACCACAGCCGCAAGCCACGGGTGACCGGCCAGCTAGAGGTCGAAGCGCGGCACTCTAGACCACTAGGCCATCCCAACCCCACTCTTGAAATAGATGTTCATGGCGAGAAATGGTGTCCGAATGGTTTAATGATTGTGTGTTGGATCATATGATCTGTTGAGTCGAAGGGCAACCTCATGGGTTTTCTCTGGGTTCTTCAGTTTCCTCCAACAGCTAAAGACCCCTTCGCACAACCCAATTAAACCATGTCCATCCCAAAATAACCTAGTTTGTGTTGACTGTTAAACCCCATTTCTTTCTTTCTCTTCTCTCTATTTAGAAATGAGTTATCCATCAATAGTCGACGGACGATTCTAAGACAATAAAAATGGTAGGATGAAATCAATAGCAAGTAGTATGAACTTTACATGCGGACATACATCCAGATTGTTCTATTTTAACACTTTTGGATCAATTTACATTAAGGTAAGCCTACGTTTTATTTGTTTGGTCTGAAAGTCTATATTGCAAATTTAAAGTGTCGAAATTTTATTTGATTCTGTCCATAATTTCAATTATCGTAGCACTTCAACACATTCCCACCAATTATTTTACCGTAATTTCAGAGTGGTTAAATGGAACAAGAGTTCTTAATCATTTCATTTGATCAGACTTAATTCAACATGTAAGATTTACAAACAAACTGACGTTTATTATCCAATAGTCTAGCCATGCAAGATTAATTATATCACAGTAAATCCATGTGATTACTAGTACATGTGATTAGTTCAGATGGATTAACAGTGTATGTCTTACCTTGTCTGATGTTGGTGCCAATACGTGGGTTAACTTGCTTAATACTTTCCTTACATGACCTGAAACAAAAACACAATAATTAATCTAATGATCAAATCATATCAATAACAACTTGTTCAGATATAAATTAGGGAAATATTAATAATAAATAAAGTGAACTGCTATCTTTTATGGTTATCTTGTATTAGTTGACTTGTAGTTGTCCTATGTTATCTCTTAGAGTGGGCACAATTATTTTCAGTTTTTATTTGAATAGTAAGTGCAGGAAGACTGCACTGCACACAAACAAACCCCATAATTATATAATTAATAAGTACAAATAAACCAACTTCCATCGAAACAAGATTTTGTACTCCTTAAAGTCCAAAATTGTCCTTAAATATCATACCAATATAAATTCAAATTCTCTTTGTTACAGATTTTGAAATTGACAAGGATAGTTTGAAATGACACTGCTCTGGCTAAATTCTCAGTTACAGATATTAATATACTTTTATGGTACTGTAATTGACTTAATAACAAAACTAGTTTATGAAAAGGTAACTAGGGTATCAGAGAAACCTACATTTGTTAACAATCTAAATCAATTTTTTTCTTTTATTAAAATCTGACATGTTTATAAGATACCTATATGTATAAATGATTTGATTAAAGTATGTTTTTATATACATCAGTAAAAATACATATGTTTATAATTTATTCACAATTTCTTATTAAATTCTTTTCTTTTTACTCTATTAACATAAATTGCATTATAATTAGTCTAAACAAAAATAAATCTGTCAGACAGAAAGCTGACTTGGTGCAGGCAGAAACTATGTCATATTCTGTATGGCATCCATTATAGGTAAATCTAATTTTGGCTTTTAGTCTGAAATATTGTGCCATTAATTATTTTCTGAAATCTAAAAAGGAAGACGCAATACAAAATATTTTGGATAACTTTTAAATTCAATTTGACTGAAATTTTCAGCAGATTCCCTTTACATTATCTAGTTTTTAACTGCCAGCTCTTTATCTAATCTCCCATAGTGCATCTTTAAGAAAACAGTCAGCTGTTTAGAACACACTGAAGATCTGAGACCCAGTAGCTGGAGCTGTCTTTTATACAATGTCTTTTATAACATTATCAAAACAAGAATCAGAACTACATCAGCATTGAAGAAGGTTGTGTATCCTGTTCCATACTAAAATTACTATAATCTGGTACTTTACTACTTAGAAATGAATGACCAAGTACAGATTGCAAAGCAGAAAAGTTGTCCATGTAACTATGAGCATAATTAAAGCTCCCACTGAGAAAAATTCTGAAAATGAATAGTTCTTCTAATGATTAACATTAAAGACAGCCAATATAAATTTCAGAAAATAAAAATAAATGCAACGTAACAAGTACTCACAAGATTTCATATCACACGATGGAGGAGAAACAGTGTTGAAAAGAAAAGATTTTAAATGCACATGGAAGAAGTTGAAATATTTCTGGTGCAAACATGCGATATATTTTTGTCAGGATCTATATCAAAAATTCTTCCAATTTTCCCACCCATCATAATTTTCATTATTATGAATTGTCGAAAATTGTGATCTTAAAAAGTTTGTCTAACAGATTCTATTTTTCTCACAATTAAGTGTGTGGCCTCTCATATTGAATCCAGCTGTTTAACTCTTAATAAAAGAAGCTCAAATTGACACCCTTACTCATGTAGGGGTTACGAAATCTTCCAAGAAAATAGAAGTTAATTTTGCCTTAAGTACAACCAGATGAATAAACATTGTTCATATTTTAATTAAGAGGGAGAAATGTATGTTATACACACCTATATAAGCATCTTACATGTCTACTTCATTGGTATCTTATATGTACTTAGTAGATATTTTTAGTACAGTCTTATCTATTTTAACTAGAGAAATACAGCTTTGATTTAAGCACCCAATTCTTGTACACTAAAGAACAACGAAGTTTGTCGGATAACTACGAAAAGTGTTCCAGAAAGAGTAAGCATACCCGGTACCCTGCTTGATGCAAAATATCCCTCACTCCTTCGACCTGGATTCAAAAGTCTTGGGAGCAGTGGTTAATACCAGGATAGCTGTTTCTTCTATATTGTGTGCACATTTCACTGTGTGCACATGGGCATTGATGTTTGAGTCTAATTATTTGTATTTTGTAACTATCTATGAGACCAGGGTATGAGGAAATCTCCTTTTATCATCTAAATCTAATGTTTCTTAAGTCAGTCTGGAGTACTTATTCATTTCTCTAGTTGCATGACCCTTCAGATAATGTTGAATCAAATCAGAGGCGAACCATTGGAATCAGTAACAGCTAATGTACATAGATGATAACATGTCCAAGATAGAGACATGGATGTCAAAAATATACCCTTGCTTAGAGACAAAGTCGACATATGATAACCAGT
Organism: Patella ulyssiponensis; assembly: GCA_963678685.1. NCBI lineage: Eukaryota > Metazoa > Mollusca > Gastropoda > Patellidae > Patella > Patella ulyssiponensis. Next base: position 78,500,482 of record OY783227.1, on the reverse strand, counting down.
ATAGGTATGTATACACTGGCCTGATTTGTTCTGCACTGAAGATAAGATTAAAGTTGGAATGGGTGGGACAATTTTTCATTTAATATTTCCAGGGGGAACTTTTCTGGGAAGTTCAGATAGGGAGGTGGGACAATATTTTCTTCGTTCATTTTACTTAAGGGAATGATATTATTCAATTTTATTTATTAGTAAATTTTAACTTTTAGATAATTCTAATTTATCAGTAAATTTTAATTAGTTTAGCAAATTTTAATTAGTTTAGCAAATTTTAATTATTTTTGTAAATTTTACTTTATTAATTTATCAGTAAATTTCAATTTATTAATTTATTAGTAAATTTTAATATATATTGTTGATAGAGATACATCTGGTATAGTTAAACTTGAGATAACCAATCTCAATGATAAAGCACCACCAACAGAAACAGTCATGAAACAATCAGGACTGTGCCATACCTAATCTGTATTAAGATGTCTGTGGTCATCAATCACTGATTTAACCAATGAGCTGATCACGTTACACAAACTTGCTTGCAGTGTCTGCTCATGCAGATAAACTATTCAAACTGCCAACAATGTGTGAAGTCTTGTTTGATACGACCGCATGCACAGCGTAACTTGTAGCATATCAATAGCATAAAATCAATGATTCTATTTAAATTTAAATCAGAAGCTTGTGAATCTTAATCTTTAAGGGACAATCTGCATGCCTAAATTTCCTGCCTTCCTTTGGGATAGAATGAGTTTAAACATCCAATCAACAATACTTTGGTTATCTTGAAACACTCCCTAAGGGACATTATGCATGTCTTTTCCTGTTGAAATAGAATTGAATTTTAACAGAATATCAACACGATACTATAGCGCTTTTGAAACAGATTGTGGCATTTCCACCTAACTTTGCTTTGAATTGTTCACCCCGTTGTTATTTGATACAAAAGAGAATTTTGTCCTGCCAGTGCATTTCCATACATTTTTTCTTTGATTTTTTCATTACACCCAAATGAATTTCTATCTTATTGGATATTGAGGAGAATTGAGTCCAGTTAGTGACATTTCCACCTACATATCTTTGAATTGGTCATCCCATCCACAGAACTAGTCATCTTATTGAATTGTAGTTTATTGCCATGTATAATTGAAATGTGGGTGTCCTTACAAAATACAATAAGCACAAAATTTCATTGATATGATGATAAGTGATAATAAGTAATTAATTTCAATGCAATAAACTATATGTATGTGTCTTTATGTGATCATTAAATATAAATAAATAAATTGTGTGCCTTATTATAACAAATGGTGATCGGTGTGTGGGTATCTTACCAGATGTAATAAATAATTTGTGTACCTTATTATAATAAATGGTGATCGATATGTGTGCCTTATTGTAATAAATGACAATTGGTAATTAATAACAATAAAACTATGTGGGTGTCTTTCTAGATGTAATAAATGCCAATCAGTAATTAATCTAAATACAAGAAAATATTCATTATTTCTTTTGTATTTTGGCACGAAAATGAAACCCTAAATAAATAGTAATAGATGAGAAGGAGGATGAAATTGATCAATTATATTGTTATAGGTATAAATGAATTGCATGTTTAAGTCAATAGACTTCTGTTATTTTTCACGGCTATCAATATCCCACAATAATTATACCATGTAGCGCCAATTAGACCAGCAATCGGATCAGGAGACAACATCCTTTAATGTACCTTTGAACACGTAATATCAATTAGTTTAGAATAATTTCTCTTCACTAAGTTACGTAATTTGATTAAGGGAATACTAATCAGGCGTGAATTATGGTAACAAGAGCGTATAATTCGATACCATACGTAAATAAATTTCTGTCTTATTCTCATGGTAATGATTCTACTTCTTCCACTCCTTAAAGTGATGATGATAACAGCACACCTTTTTAATCTTTAGTCATACAAAAATGAGAAGTAGAAATGAAATTGAAACATATCCAAATTCCTATCCACCAAGTGTTGATCTGCTACATTGCTCACAGACATGCTCTACCAAACCACTTTACATTACAATCTCGTAATCATTGATCTAAAAACTGTGGTGATCCAACAACTATGGTGATCCAACAACTATTGTGATCAAACAACTATGGTGATCCAACAACTATGGTGATGAAACAACTGTGGTGATCCAGTGTACAAGGCTGTTTTTCTGTACACCATGGACTCATGAGTGGAGTAGGACAGAAACATCTGAGAGGGAAAGGCATCTAGTAATTCGGCAAGTACAAAAAAACAGGATTCCATGTATATTCGTTGGTGTGCACATCCATTACAGCTGGAATTCAATGAAGAGAAGGCACAATTTGCATCATAGGACACTGCATATGCTGTCTTCATCGACCAGTTTGTGTCAAAAAACAGGGAGCTAAACCCCATTTCATTTCAATATAAAATTTACGTATCAGTTTCAAATACCTTCACCAAAATGTGATAAAGATCGAAAACTGTAAGCACAGGTGTTCACCATAACTAATATTAATATACTATAGTCCTCTTATCATCACCCATCAAATCTTTTAATATGACATATTGAACAAGATAAAATATCTCTAACACAAATAAACATGATAATAATCACTTATAAACTCTACATAGAGTATACAAAACACTTACTTAATCCTAATTATCTGTCTACACATTTACCCAATTTGAATACAGTCGGTGGTAATCTGAAGAGCCATGGTCATCAGTGTATATCTTGAAGATTTTTAATTAGAAATAGAGAAGTTTTGCTAAGACTTTTAATGAAAAGTCGTATCGTGTGTTCTACTTAAATCTAAATGTGGAATTTTAGTATGGATTTTTGTAACGGTACCTACTACTAGGTAGAAGGTCATTTTATAGGTTAATGACCAAAGGTCATGTAATCGTCAATATTATTGCTAATTTCCTTGTCAGTGGGGCGGGATGGTGGAAATGACATGGAAACGTGTCTAGTTGTTTGGATTGGATAAAAATCCAAGGTACAGTGTATACTACTGGTGGTATATCAACCTTCACAACATGCTTATTTTCATCAGCAAATTTTATGTGGAACAGCAAAATGTTAAACCCCATTTAATTTCAATTTTTATTAAGGTATAAAATGCCCCTACCCAAATTAGCCCAGTCAGAGAAGAACAACATATTATTTTACAAAATGCCCATTACAAACGACCAGAGAAATAAAACACAAAATAGTCAATTCATCTTCAATCTAGAATCTATAAACCCTTCAGATGCCATAAACATAAATGCCCATAAAATGCCCATAGAAAAAACGACCAGATAAAAAAACACACAGTTGTCAATTTATCTTCAATCTAGAATCTATATTTACCAATCCGTAAAAAGTCACAGTTCTAGTTTAAACCCTTCAGATGACAAAAACAAACATGTAACTGTATAATATAGATACTTCTAAAGGTAGATATTGTTTGACGAGTCAACACAGTGTGTCCACACTAATATATTGATATTCAACACCACGCGATGGTCAAACAAAACTAATGATGACAAGGAGCAAGTCTTACCACTTTAAGTGCTGATTATTGACCACTTAGTGGACATTTCATTACATATTAAACAAACCAGAATCAAAAATCAACGGACATGAAAGGCCGCAAAACTAAGAAACAAACGATTATTGAATAAATGTACATGTAAAACGAATTTATAAAGGATCAGCCTGAAGATACAATTTTTAATCAGCTCTGGTCTCAATTATAAAAGGGAAGCATTTTTTGTCTTCTGCTGATACGGGTGTGACAAAAACTGTGCCTGTGTGTGTTTTGAATAACACATGAAAGAGCATTAACCAAAGAAATGAACTAAACAAAGTGTAAATGGTTAATGTTACTTTTCTGTCTTCTGTAAGACATTTACTTGTAGATAAAAGCAGATTCAATACATTCCAATAATAAACAATTCAAAATTCTGGAATTGAAAAGTACAAAAACATGGAGATTCACAATCAAAAATGGAATTTGTTAATTTTACACGCTTTATGATTGTTTTTAAGTTTTGACTTTAAAAAATGTATTAATGATAAATTTCAACCACCCTTAAAGCTGCTTGGTGATATTGATAATGTGCTATGAGGGAAATTTTGCTCGGGCAGCGGCACTATGGCTAACGCCTATATCAAATTCCAACTGCCAAGGGACCTTTTACGTGCATGTCAATGTATACACAGGACCTCGGTTTTTCAACCAGTTTGAACGACCAGACAACTGTTCTTATCAGGACCTCAGTCCTCTGTCCCACCTGGCCAATGCGGACATTAAGAAAGACATTTCACTAATAATATTATGTATATTTTGTTTGGTTTCATCCATAGGCATAAGTATTAATTAGTGCCTCTTATTACATCAGCAGCATTTGAAAATAAAATATTGTCTGGTTAATAAGGACTATCCCACTAAACATGGATGGTTAGATTTACGTTACTTTTACGTCATTATGGTTAGATTTTGGTTAGCGTCCAATAACGGTAAAATTTTACGGTTAAATTGACGTTACTTTTACGTCATAATGGTTATGGTTACTTTTACGTCAGAAAATGACGTAAATCTAACGTAAATTTTATGACGGTTTTCTTACCAATTTTTTTCGTAAGAATTCTTCTTGATTAAATAACCATACCAGTGTGTGCACATTCTAACAATTGATTAATAGTCGAAATTCAGACAAAATAATTATATATGCGTTATTGGTGATAATTCTAACGTTAATCTAACATAAATTTTACGTCAGGTTTCTAACCGTTAGTTTATGGTTAGTTTTCTGACGTAAATGTAACGTTAATTTTCTAACGTTAATATAACGTTATTTTTCTAACGTTTATATAACGTTAGTTGTCTAACGTTAATGTAACATTAGTTTTCTAACGTGAATCTAACATAAACCTAATATTTGTTGTCTAACGTAAAACAAATATCAGTTTTAAAATGTCAGGATACTAACAATTAAAATACCAAATTCTAAATTTTAAACATTCTTTTGGGCAAATTGAACAAAATCTGTTTATAATTGTAACCTGTATAATATCAACTAAAAAAAGTGAGTGTGGCACCAGCCCCGGGGGTCAAGCCATGCAACAAAATTGATAGTTGTTAATATCCTTACGGCATAAGGAATAAATATACCAAGTTCCAAAATGATCCATTCAGAATTGCAGCCCGTTGACAAAAAACCCACAAAAAATAAATAGGTACAACCCTAAGGTAGATCATACCGAGAAGGAACAAAAACTGTTCCTAACTGCAACATGTAGACTATTTATAGACGGGGGATCACGTGGCTAAGTGGGTAAGGCGCTGGCACGCTAGTCTGGAGATTGGGTGTTCGATCCCTGCATTGGCCGAGAAAGTTCATTTGGATTTTCCGGTCTGGTTTCCCCTTGTCAGTGATGCAGAACAGAGGGCCTGACAAGGGCGGTTGTCCAGTCATTCAGATTGTTACGAAAAACCGAAGTCCTGTGTACACATTGGGCTGCACGTGAAAGATCCCTTGTCAGTTGGAATTCGATATAAGAATAGGCTGTAGCGCCGCTGCCCGGACAAAATTTCCGTCATAGCACATTTAGATGGTACAAAAAATCAAGGTCCTGTGAACAATTTATGTGCATGTAAAAGATCTGTGGCAGTTGGAATTTGATATAAGAAATGAAATGAAATGGAGTTAAATGTCCTACTGTTCTGCTCTGACTGGGCTAATTAAAGGATGTAGGCTACACCATACAGTGTGCTATGATGGAAAAACTGACCGGCTTGCTGCACTACGGCCTACGTGCATGGCAAAGTGTACACAGGACCTTGGTTTTTCATCCATTCCGAACAACTAAACATTGTCACTTTTCAGGCCCTCTTGTCCTGCATCACTGATGAACGATCTCCGCCAATGCAGGGATTGAACACCCAACCTCAAGTTTAGTGAGCCAATGTTTTACCCACTGATTTTCGAACGTGGTTCCCCCTTGTCAGTGATGCAGGATGGAGGGCCTGACATGGACAGCTGTCTAGTTGTTCGGATGAAGTCCCATGAAAAATTGGCGTGCAGGTATAAGATACTTTGGCAGTTGCAACCTCTTACCCACTGATTTTCTGGCATGGTTACCACATGTTAGTGAAGCTGTGTAGTCGTTTGGATGGTACAAAAAAACGAGGTCCTGTGAACAATTGACGTTCACGTAAAAGATCCCTTGGTAGTTGGAATTTGATATAAGAGTAGGCCGTAGCCCTGTTGCCTGGGCAAAATGTCCCTCATAGCACACTGTATGGCGTATGCCTGTCGTCATTAGACCAGTTTAGGAGCAGAACAGTAGGACGTTAAACCCCACTTCATTTCATTAGTCAGTCCCGCTTGAGAATAGACACTAAGCTAGTTGACGGACGTTTTAAGTCCTAAATCAACGGTTTTAGTCTAAAACTTTGAGTATTTTTTGTCTCGTTAAATTCGCCTTATGTTTGGCGCAATATAGCCCGGTTGGAGCTGATGTGCAATAAAACAACATTTCATTTCATTTTATTTGTTGAGTATTTATTCTGCTTCCATTTAATAAAACTGAAAATGTGTGTATGACAGATGTAAAACGGAGTATGGCGGGCATTTAGGGCAGAGATATATTCTCTAGGAAGGAAGTAGATGGATCTCCCTGTGCTGAATGGTTTATTAGGTGAAGCTAATTTTAAAAATCCAGTCATAGCTAGAAGCAAACACATCAGTATATCTCAACAATTTTAGTTACGTTCACATAGGTATGTGTTGGCCGATCAAGGTTTTAGTGATTTTCATGGCTGGCTTCATTTCGGTAGTGGTGCAGAACCGCCCGGGCGTTCAGATCTGACGAAATACCGAAGTCCTGTGCATATATGCTGTGTACGTTATAATAACATTCAGCAATAAATGTTCTTAACTTGAAGCTTATTTGAATATTAAATTTACTGTCTCAATGTGTTCAACAAGATGTAGCAATTAATGCAAAAGCTTTTTTTAAATTTTTGAATCTGACTAAAATTGAATATTTACTAGTTTTTCGATTCCTCTCACATTTAAGAAACCCAAAAAATTTTGAAAATCAATAAAGAAATAAGAAAGTTATTGCACTTTTAAGGCACAAAATTGATCAACGTCCGTATACACTTTTTTAAAAAATTAGCCGAAAAGGTGACCGAAGAAAATTTCTTAGCAACCTTTGAAGACATAGGCATGAAATTTTCAGGAAATACCCTTCCAACCATTTAACTATTTATTGTAATTTTCAAATTTGGGCTATATAATTTATTTCCTTTAATTGATATAGGGGTCATTCTATGAGAAAATATGTTTATTTTCAGTGACGAGCGCCGTTTTTGCCTTTTCTTGATAATTTTATTTTTTCAAAATATAAGAAATAATTAGCTCTGTTACCACAAAAATATATTTAATTAAGTGTTATATAGTATTATTAGTAGATTCTATCACACGTTTGAAAGGTGTCAAACGAATATGGTGTAGTTTGACCTAGATAAATTTAACACTGAGAAAGTAAAAATTAACAAATTCCAACAACCTAAAAGTAGAGACTTATATATTCGCAATCGAAATATTGGTTTAAAAATCGGGATTATTGAATTTGATACAACTCAATAAAACGACTGTTGTCGATCTATTTCATTAAACATCAACAAAATAACTAACTATAAATAATAATAGCTACATCCATTCGTATGGCGTATTATTTATATCATGCACATGCTTAAAATAAGGCCTCGAAATCAAATAATAATTTCTTCAATTTTACTATTCATATACCTAAAATAGTTTAGCCTACATATAAGGTATTGAAGTGCGTACAGTTGATTTTGTAAACTCCAGAAACGAACGAACGAACAGTTGATGGTCACATAAGAAACATGCGTATATGGCGCCATTTTGGGTCAGGGGTCAAGGTCAAGATAAATTACTCTAAATTATTAAATGTAATATCTATTAACGTATTTCAATATTAGCTGGTCTATTTTTGTTGTCGTTTTCCGTATGCTGTCCACACTGATTAAACAATCATTATTAAATAATTTTTTTATTCTTTTATATCTATACGCATTTTTTCTCAACACAGCATGAACCAGGAAGCTAGGTATCCTGGGAATGCAAGATGGCGCGCGGAATGGATTTTTTCCTAAATTGCATGATAAATGTACAAAATACAGTTCTTGGATTACACAAACAGAGAACTAGAAAAGTAGAATATACCAGATAAATGAGTGATTGGATTTGAAAGTAAGTTTTTTCTTATATCCCCAACTGCTGATGTATTACTGAGCTTACAAATTCAGGGATGTGAAAAGAACTTCCACGACCACACCACAGTGACTCAGTGAACACAGCTATATATTTCTGCTGTATCCCTATTTTATATTTTTTCACCGTAATTCTTTATTATCTTTTGAAAGGAATCATTTGTCACAACATCTGACGAATTTTTTTTAACAATCCAATACTATTTTCAAGTAGAAGTTTACGATTAATCAACATAATATTTTGTTTCTATTTTTTCGACTAACTGTAAAATGAACTGATTTCTGTAAGTTGTATTTACACATTTAAGTAAGTAAAGAAGCCAGATAATCTAACAATTAAAATTAATCACTGATCTATGTATTTAGCGTAAATTAGTCGGAATGTGAGAAAGGAATTCCTTAAACCTAATTTCATTTTTATTTTGGAGTATAAAAGTTGCTTTTATTTTGTTTTTTGTTATTTTTAGAGATCCTATATATATATGTAAGGAAAATTTGAGCATCATTGGTGGAAGTCATGTCGAGGAAGATATAAGAAGGTTGATAAGGGCTTTATATATGGAAGCTAGATGACATCACTGCTTATCATACCAACTTGGGATTGAAACCATGCATTGAACTCAATAACAGTATTAACCGTCTTCATGGTCGAAAGCACATTTATCAGAGCAGTATTAACCGTCTTCATGGTCTAAAGCACATTTATCAGAGCACTCAGCTACGAAACTGTCCAGAGAAATAAAGACTTTTTAATCATGTACCGAACCAATATATTATATGTACCGAACCAATATATTATATTTATCTATGGTAGCACAAAATACACCAGAATGTAGGCCAAAAGCTTTACTTTACAAGCAGTAAGCCTAAAATATTTTCCGTCTGATCTTGTGACAGTCAATTGTTTATGAATAGTTTGCCTCAAGCAGATATCCTGTCAGTCTTATATACATGTAACAGCTCTTTGGCTTAAACTGATTTGTATCAGTGAGTTGAAAATCTACTGCAGCAAATAATATTCAGCTTTTTGCAACTTTCTCGTTTAGGATTACTATATTCATTGGGGCATAAGTCTATATCCCTTTTCGCTGAAATTGGGCCTTCGTCTTGTACTCCACATCGAGTTATATATGGATGAAGGTATTTGTCGACATTTCTTAGCTTGTTTATTTCTTTATTAAAAACATATCTCTCCCGCCCCCCCTTACCGCAAAACATGTGAATACTGCTTTATAGTTTTTTTCATTTCGGAGATCACGGTGGCTGAGTGGGTAAGATGCTGGCTCGCTAGACTGGAGGTCTGGTGTAGATCCCTGCATTGGCCGAGAAAGTTCATCCAGATTTTCCGGCGTGCTTTCCCCCTTGTCAGTTATGCAGGGACTGATAAGGACAGGCTGTCTAGTCCTTCAGATGGGATGAAAAACCAAAGTCGGCATGCACGCAAAAAATCGCTTGGCATTTGGAGCAGACCGTAGCGCCGTTGCCTGTGCAAAATTTTCCCCATGGCGCACTATATGATAATGCTCGTCTTCATAAGCCCAGTTTGAAGTAGAACAGTAGGACACTAAATCCCATTTCATTTTTTCAGACGTGTTTCAATATTCAGTATTCCACAAATTTCCTTTCCAAAGTTAGTTTGAAAACCTTATGCAAAGGTGATAGGCTATAGTTTTTCTTTTATCAAATTTGGTCAATGTCACAGTTTTCCTTCCAAATATGCGACAGACTGTGGCCATATTCCCACATTTTCAAAGTGCTATACAGATCTTTTTCTCATAGAGCTGTTTCCTAAATTGTCACTAATTTGGTGCTGTGGATAAACTGTGACAATTTAAATGCCTGTTTTGTACTTTATTACATTATATATTTATCTTTTAAATAAAGTATAGATACTTGTAGCGTATTTTGTTATATAATTATGTAAAGTGTGTAGTTTTTTACGTTTGGTTACAATTACTTTTAGAGAGAAATTAGGTTTAACATCCACTCGACTCACACTAGGTCATTTAGGGGCCTTTAGCAGTGGGATAAAACTGGATGACCTGGAGAAAATCTACTCAGCAATCGAAACCATGCCACCTGATTCAATGACTGATCTTATAATGCACTGCTTAGAGAGAAAAATGGTTTTTAACGTACAATAGACAGACTTTGGGACTCACCTGCAATTCAATACAAGTTAAATAATTTGAGGAGGGAGGGGATGGCTGAATGGTTAGCACATGCATGCTGAATCATAAGGCCTGTTATTGAGACCCCTACATGTACATGCCAGCGAATAATTGAAATAAAATTAAACCATATTTTAGACCCGAAATGACCTGGTTTCTGTCGAGTGGATGTTAAACCCCATTTCTCTCTCTCTCTCTCAATACTTTGGTTGCGCTAGGAGTCTTTTGTAATTGGAGGACCCAGAGAAATTCCCTGTTCACGTCTAGTATCGAAACCAGTCCACTAGGTATCACTGACAGACCTTATGATCTAAAGTGCATTCATTAGATCACATTACCATCCAGTCCTTCCTATGGTTAAAGAACATTTGGTTATTGGTTGACTGAATGTCATGTTTACAAACGCAAATAATAGATTTGACGTTAGAATTGCATCCGAAAATGATGTTTATTTAATGTTAGATTTACGTTATAATGGTCGGTTAGATTTTCATCATTTTGCTCATCCTTTTAACGACAATTTAACGTCAGGAAATGACGTAAATTTAGCGTAAATTTTACGTCAAATTTATGTCATATTTACGTCATTTTCTGACGTAAATCTAACGTAAAGTTTACGTCATTTTCTGACGTAAATCTAACGTAAGTGACGTAAAGTTTACGCAAAATTTACGTTAGATTTACGTCAGAAAATGACGTAAACTTTACGTTAGATTTACATCAGAAAATGACGTAAAGATGACGTAAAAATGACGTAAAGTTTACGTTAGATTAACGTCATTTCCTAACGTAAATTTATCGTTAAAAAGATGAGCAAAATGATGGTAAACTGACTGACCATTTTTACGTAAACTTAACGTAAAATTAACATCATATTGTTAAGTGGGATATAGATAAACCATAAACACAAACTACGGATGAGTAAATTTTACTCTGATTATCCAGACACAGAACATTTTCTAACTGACAGACAGCTCACAGGTCTGAACTTTGATCCAAATAAGGATGTAAAGGATAGATATGCCACATTTAGGCATTGACACCTAATAAACTCATTTGCATTTTAAAGCATTACTATCTGGCAGTATTCCATTAATTATGTAGTATTTTCAAATTTGATGAAAAACTATGTAACAAAATTTTGACTTTTATGAATTTTGACGGAAGGTAAAGGCTAAAATGAACATTACATACTAGACAGATCAACTGTACCAAAATAACATGGTCAAGTTGTGTTTAAATTCTATTATTGATATACTCAGTCTTAATAAAGAAACATGTGAACATAAAATTGAATTCACCTTCAGAGAGAAGGTTTGGTTCTCAAAATAACCATCGATCTGAGACATATGTTAGTCTTCATTTTTAATGGTCTCTCTCTCTTAATTTCCTCTATCAATCTGCACATAAACCTAATTTGGTACTGTGGTCAAAGAATCAGGATAAAGTTAATTTCAGAACAGAAATGAGCCTCAGGACTAATTTGTGAAAGCATAGTTTTGCTTGATACAAGTATGATGTTGCTTTGTACCAGTATCTTTATGCTTGATACAGGTATTGTTATGCTTGATACAGGTACCATTATGCTTGATACAGGTATTATTATGCTTAATACAAGTATCATTATGCTTTAAAGCCGTACCAGTATGCTTAATACAAAGATGATTATGCTTGATACAGGGATAATTATACTGGATATAAGTATCGCTTCCCAGTATACAAATATCATTATGCTTTATACAAGTACCACTATGCTTTTTATAAGTGTCACTATGCTTTATATAAGTACCACTATGCTTTATTCGAGTATCATTCAGGCTTTATACAAGAATTAATTTTGCATTATAAATCATTTAATCAATTCCAATTTGTAGACATTGAAATATATCATCTGCTATGAATTATTTAAACTTGTACTTAATAAATAAACAATATCATTGAGAAAAACATGGAGATCTTGAACTTCACATTCTACGAGGGGGAGTGTCTCGGTTCTCACATTACGGAATCTGTTTCAAGACTCCGTAAACATCTACAGTATGTATGCCCAATCTCTTCTCCGTCCAAAAAAAGGAAATGCGATTTCCTTGATATTGCATGTAACACGTTTCTGTGATATCAAACGTAAATATGTTGAGTTTATTTTGTAATGTTGTAACATGTCTATGTAGTATGACAGATTTTGTGCACTGCCTCTGATCTGACATTTACATGTCGAGCCTTTATGACATTTGCGTTCTTTCAAGTGTATCTGTAAATCTAAATACCAGCGCTTAACACTTTCAATATTCTTAAACACGGCTAAAAATTAAATTAAAAAGTTCATGGAACTCATTGTACATGTCTAATAATACCCATGACTAAAAATGGCCCAATATTATGCTGACAGTGAAACATGTGATTTAATCATTAATAAGGGTGTAGTTCACCTCGTATGGTATCAAATATTCTCAATGAAATCATAATTACACACATATCTGGTGAATTTAACCTTTAATAAATATTAACCCTTTATAAATAAAATCACTGACATGTGCTTTATTACACAGATATTTTAAATGCCACCACCAACTTTATCAGTTAAAAATTTTTGAAATCTGCTTTAATAATAATTTCTTTCATAAGCTGTTTTATCAAAAGTCTTAAAAGAAGTAAAATTAAATACTTCATTTCTATCAATTTATTCAAAGCATAAATGTTATAGTAACAAGAATTGACATAGTTGTCCTATCCAGGTAATCATAGGATGGCAGTGGCACCATGGCCTACTCTGATACCAAATTCCAATTGTGAAGGTCCTCGGTTTTTCGTCCCATCTAAATGACTAAACAGCGGTCATTGTCAGGCACCACTGACAAAGAGAAACACACTGGAAAGTCTCGATAAACTTTCTCGGCCAATGCAGATAGTGAACACATGCCCCGTAGGCTAGTGAGCCAACGTCTTATCCACTGTGACTCCCGATTTGTTAAAGAAATTTGTGTACTGGACTTGACAGATTGTTAATGTGTTAATTTTGTTCTTTCTACGAAATGTGTACAAATGATCAATTACAGACCAAGGACATTTCATTATGGTCAAAGATGCTTCCCACATCTTATTATGCTTTTATCTTTCTATCTACCAATCTCTATTTTGGAATAGAACCATGTTCTTTAGGTCAAAACAGTAATCTGGTACATGAAATGCTTTACAGAACAGATATCATTTCCTGATCAGGAAAACATAGATTAATCGATCGATCGATCAATTAACCTGAATTGAATTTATCTAAAAATCAGTTCAAAAACAAAATCACTATTATTTCATTTGATCAATGAAATTAATTAGAGATTCAAAGTTGTTTACAAATCAAAACTTATAATTTGTGAATGAAGTAAAGCAACAATGACTTGTATTAATGAAGGACTGAAACAGAATTATTTATAAGGATCTAGATAATAAGACCCCCACCTAGATGTATATTTTGACCTTTAAGTCGTAGCTTGACATGGCTAGATGTCGATATTTATCATACACAGATCACCTTAACTGTTGTATGTTTCTGTTACCCAGACTCAACAGATACAAAGCCGGTAATTAATTGGTCTTTTTCTGTCCGTCTGCTGATGTAACTAGGCAGTTGCAGCCAATCAGTTTAATGTTTTATTGAGAAGAGAACAATACTATCAATCGACGCGGGTGATGAACTTTTCATCACCTTAGTATGAGTGGTTGATGTTAGTAAGGTAGTTACTGATACTATAATACTAATAAACATTGACTGGCTACCAGACATCAACACTTGTTCTTCCATACCTTTCTATCAATAACACCTTGTAACTAAAGTCAAAATCTTTATTTTCAAAAGTCATCCAAAAAGATTTAGAAACAAAAGGTTTATGATCACAGAACGAACATTTTAATTTTGTCTGCAAAGGAACAATTTCAATTATTACTTTTATTATTAAGTACGTGGAAATTTCTGTTGCAAAATTATTAAAAGATCAAAGCTCAACTTTTAATTCCTGGTGGAGAGGGAGTGTTAATTAAAAGGATAAAAACAGGAGCTCAGTGTCACCTAATGTAAATTGATCATAATGGCACTGGCACTGAAAAACATTTATCAAAGATATATATAACTTATCGCAGTACATAATTCTTACGGAATACATCTGGTGCTCCTTGCCCAGGAACATCCATAATCTTAATGAATAAATATCACAAGTATTGGCTGAAAAGTCATTTGTTATTCTAAATGAGAGCAAGAGAGAGAAAGAGAAAGAGAGAGAGAGAAATGGAATGAAATAAAATGGAGTTTAACATCCTACTCTTCTGCACCTAACCTGGGCTAATGGAAGACCGCCATACAGTGTGCTATGAGGGAAATTTTTGCCCGGGCAGCTGCGCTACGGCCTGATCTTATATCAAATTTTAACTGCCATGGGGTCTTTTACGTGCACGCCAATGTGTAAATGAGACCTTGGTTTTTCGTCCCATCAGAATGACTAGACAGCTGTCCTTGTCAGGCCCTCCGTTCTGCATCACAACAAGGGGAAACCAAGCCGGAAAATCGAGATGAACTTTCTCAGCCAATACAGAGATCGAACACCCGACCTCCAGGCTAGAGAGCCAGCGCCTTACCCACGTGATCCCCCACAGAGAGAGAGAGAGAGAGAGAGAGAGAGAGAGAGAGAGAGAGAGAGAGAGAGAGAGAGAGAGATGGGGTTTAACATCCACCTGACACAAACTTTTTCATTTCAGGACTAGCATATGGGTCAATTTTATTTTGATAAATTGCTGGCGCATAGGGATCTTTAGCAGTGGGAGGAAACGACCTGGAGAACACCCAAGAGATTGGACAGGTAATTCTACTATAATTGTCAAGTTATTCAAAATGATATGAAAACATGCAATCAGAATGCAAGCAATATCCAGATTTAAATTACAATTGTCTCAATTAATTCTAGGATCTCATGTTTTCTGAGTGACTTAGGCTGAACAACGTTTCAGTTTGGCTTCTATCAAGCAATGATTGCTCGCAACAAATTATACTTTATATTATTAAATATGCTGTTAAATTAATTTTGGCAATATTTTAATAATCAGTAATTTTATTGCATTCCATTGAAATGTGTCCTTTCCAGTTACAAAAGTAATTATTTTTTATAGTGAGTAATGTGTCCTGTATTTTCCCCATTATAAACAGTAATTGTATCCTATAGAACTGTGTTTGTGTCCTGTGTATTCCCCATTATAAACAGTAATTATCTTTAGTATACAGGTCACAATTCTATGGAATACAATTACTGCTTATTACTGAGCGACGTTTCGACTAGGCTTCTCTAGTCGTTATCATCATTGCTTGATAACGACTAGAGAAGCCTAGTCGAAAACGTCGCTCAGTAATAAGCAGTAATTGTATTCCATAGAATTGTGACCTGTATACTCTAGTTCAATTACTAAATGCCATTGAAACAGTAATTATCTTCTATAGAATTGTGTCCTGTTTATTTCCCATTATAAACAGTAATTATTTTCTATAGAATTGTGTCCTGCACATTTCCCAATCATAAACAGTAATTATCTTCTATAAAATTGTATTTTGTATTTCCAGTTTGGTTTTCTAAATGCCATTGAAACAAGTTACATATAATATGCTTTGATATTAACCATTTCATAAAGTCTTTTATCTTCAATTGATTTTCCTTAAATTTTGAGAGGACATTTTACTCTTTACTGCATTTCAAGCAAACAATAAGTATTATTCATACAAGCATAATCCAGTTGATTTATTGTGTATATAGATTTTAAACAAACTTAAAAGTCTATTCAAAATTGAATACAATACTTATAACTTCAGTTTAAACAAATATTTACAATGTAATTTTCAAAACAGATGGTATGCAGTCAATATGTAGCTTGTTACAAAAATATTATGTCATTTTTAAAATGCCATATTGATGAAATATGCCAATGACAGCTGTTTATTGCCCAAACCTGGCTTTATGTTTTTTGTTCTTTACAACAAATCCGCATTTTATATTATCAAATATTTCAACAGATTTATTATTCTTTCAATTTTTTTCAAACTTATGTAACTTAAACATCATGTTCAGTAGACCTGGATAAAAAAAACTCAACATTGAAAATTCAGAATCATGAATAAATACAACACACACGTGTACCAATCTGTTTCCAGTCAAACATTTTTTGATTTATAAAAATATTGGCAATGTAGCTTTAACGTGCCACTTTCAGCTGTTTATATTCAGCCATGCTTACTATCTTGGGAGAATTTATTTACATTCCTGTTTCTAAAAACAATGTTGGCTGATTACAAATACACAACAACTAAAAACATATTCTTTTAATTCTACAAGAATTTAACAGATTCTATTTCAGAAACTTTTTAATGAAAATCATTCATCATTTAGGGGATTTTGAATCTGCAGCAAACAACAAAATTATGAAAGTAGCATCTCTTAACCCTTTGAACACTGACTATACATGGGGTGCTGCACGTCCCTCCCTGGATTTACAGGACGTCATATTAATTATGACGTCAACGTAATTGGAGCTTGACACCCCCCAAGCCGCAAAACCGACATTTCGGGTATATGCGATACAACGTCAAGCTGGTTTTGCGGCATTTCGGGTTCTAAGGGTTAAAGGCGGAACAGTCCAGAAATGGTTCAATTCCTTTCAGAATTTACAAAGATAGGAGAATTTAGCAACATGAAAGGCTTTTTTTTATCAATTTGCCAAATTGATTTGAATTTAGAAGATATGTCATGTGACAGAATAGTCAATTTCAAAGTACTTTGGTGAGTTTGTTAAATGATGCGATTAGATGTGAAAAATTCTTGTGGCTGGACACACCCTGAATTGATTTGGCGATTCAATGTAATCGCTTCGGAAATCGGTGTCGATAAATTCATTGGAAACCTCTAATAAAGTGGACATGTAAAGTAGACATGTCACCAATCACGACCTTGCATCTTTCGGAGCATTACACACTAAAATGTCATTGAATTGAATATTTACTTTAATTAAGAATACAAAAACAAAGTATAACCAGTAGCTAATCTGTCAGTTTGGGTTCAATCGAATTAAAAAAGAGCTATTAAAAGATTTACTCATTAATTATATGTGACACTGGCTTGTTTGTTTACTCATTTGCATAAAATGCTTCATATTGTGAAATTTTCAAGTCATCACATCTTTGTAAATACTGAATGCAATGAAATTATTTTAAGACAAAATTTCCTTTTACAGATTCAACTTCCAAAAAATGTCAATCAGAGGGTCTGACAAGGGACAATGTATAGTCTATCAGATAAGACAAAAAAATGAGGTCTTGGGTACTTGTACATATAAGAACCCTTGGCAGTTGGAATTTGATATAAAAGCAGGCTGCATCGCCACTGTCTGGGCAAAATTCCATCATAGCACACTGTATGCCCACCTTCATTACCCAGTCGGAGCAAAACAGTTGGACGTAAAACCCCCATTTCATTTCATTTATAAGCCATATCAACTATATCACGACATTATCTTATTTCCGTTTGATAGAAAATACTGAAACTTTTATATATCAGAGAGAAACACAGATAATGTATGAATAACTTACATGCTAATGGTGTTTTATCAGTTAAAATTGTGATAATTTAATTTTGTTTGCCAGTCAATGATTTCAAACATACACAATGTAACTACTATAGTATTTCTTTTCATGCGAGAAAATATATATTTCAGAATATCTACAAATCAGCTAGCTGTATATTCTGAATGAAATTATACTTCATGGAAAATCAGCCCCCATGAACACATCCTGGAAGTGAAAACAGAGGGGATGAGGATCTGAATTTTTCAATCAATTTGTCCTCAAGCAAACTTTTATTCATTTGACTATTTTTAATCAAAAAGATAATTTTTGCAAATTTTTTAAAGATATATTCCATCTACTAAATAAGGTCACCTTTCTGATCCAAAGACCTTATATTAACTTCAAATTAGGGTATTTCTAAAGAACTGGGAAAAAAAATATTATAGACTTTATATAATTTAATATATAGTAATTAAACTAAGTGTCAACCGCTGTTTGGGCCATTGATATTCATGCTATTCACTGCTTAACACATGTACTAAACAATAACAACCATGTATATTTCATTAATCGGAACTTTGCTTGAAACATTTCATACGCTAAAATATTTTGATAATGAATATATTAATCCACATGAGTTTGAATATATTTTCCAGTCAATGATTACATGGTTTACATCTTTAAAGCTTGATTGAAAAAATGTTCAGCCTAAAAAGTTATCACATTTGTGTTCAAATTCTCGACATTAGTTGTTATTATCAGTAAGCAATGCTCAATTACAGAAATAACTTCTGGGTAACCAATTCATGATTACACAACCGTTTAAGATAAGTTAACTTTCAAACTTTTAAAAACATTTACATACACTAAAGGTGAGGCCGACATGTATAATAGGGATATATTGAAGTATTTAGTGCATAGGTCATATATTCATACCTTACAATGACTTGGGGTATTTAATAAACCATAAGGTAACTTACCAAATATATATCATAGATAAATATGAATAGTATATTGATATACCAGCACTCAACAATATATATACATAGTAAATACACATACTATAAGACTGTTACACTGTAATCCATGCCATTTCTTAATTATATACATGTATATATTATTTATCAAGAACTGTTAATCCCTCAAATTAAAGAGTAAGCTATGATTGATTTCTTACCTTGCTGTTCACAAAAGTCAAAGAAATAAGTAAAAGTAGGTAAAACTGTTTATGAGTTTTTCCCAAATGTTAACTCACAGATAAATGTAAAAATAAAATGTGTTATTCCAATTTCACAATCTCTCAAATTTACATGTATCCTTGTAAGATTCACAAAGGTCACAAAAAGATACACACAAAAACTAAATCGACTCAAGTTTACCGAGTTGCATACATCTATGAGAGAACTTCTATAAGTTTGAAGAGGTTCTTATCGGACTGTGACTGTCGAGTGAGAGAGGGATTTACACTATGATGAATAAGCTACCCTGTTACAATAGTCCCGCTGATCTTAGTAATAGCTAATGATACTGAGAGCCCCTTTAACACTCTCTGGGATTCACTATACGCTATCAGCCTTCACAGCTAACCAATAACACTACAGCTTGTCGGGTATACTCCACTGTTAATTCAAGGTTCCACTAAGCCAAGGGAGAGTGAGAGAGAGTCCTATTATTCAAACTTTGTATGTAGACCCCAGTCAACAGGGGCAAGACAATAAGAAAGGTAGGCTTCATTTATATCTTTTGTAGCATGTATATGATTCTTTAGGGTTTGTTTGTGAAAATAACTTCTAGCCATAAAACTATAGACAAACAATAACAGTTATAGAAGCTCGTACACAACTACCATTATATCTATCTCTATTCATTGCAGCATCTCTGAAAAACTGAATGATCTTTTTTTTATTTTTCTATAAAAAAAACATCATACACTATGCATACGATGTACATGTTGCTATATTTATATGTCACAATGTGTGATAATCAGAGCATCTATATATATATTGAGTAGATATAAGAAGCATTTATAATGATTAAATGATGTTGATACATGCTTTATACATAATATATACTTGATTTTAATTTTCAATATTCAAATAAATCATTGAGAATGTGTTTTAACACTATTCTTGATATCAAAATATCAGTTTCTGCGTTGGGGATGGGGGATCTTTCAATTCCAATATGTAGCCTACTTAAATGAAATGACTGAGAGGATGTTTATATGACATTAAATGAGCCATGGTGGCTCAGTGAGTAACGTGCTGGAACAGGACACAAGGCCTGGTAGGAAGCATGGTACAAAAACTAATAGTTGGAATTTGAAATCAGATTAGGCTGAGTGCCACTGTTGAGGCAAGATTAACATCACTGCATGGCATATGTCCATCTTTACTAGCCCAGTTGGTGCAGAAAAGTAGCTCAGTTGGTACAGAAAAGTAGCTCAGTAAACCCTATTCATTTCACATGACATAAACCTTTTGTTATTAAGATATCAGTTTCAGCAACAGTTTTATCCCTCATTCCTGCATACAAATGGGGATCTTCCAACCCATCAAAGTCTAATAATAATTCTGAAAGCATTATGATGTGTTCACAGTTTTTCTCTCTCTCACAAAATAAAAAGAGGCACATTTAACTCTTATCATATGTAACTGACATCAGAGCATTTTGCCGGTGCGGCTGTAATGTTAGGTAACTCACTTCACAAAGTAATAAAGTTACTTCTATACATACAATCTGATTACTTTTTTTCCAATCTGATTACATTTTTCAAATCCTCGCCGAAATCCAATTTTTCGTTGGTTGGCTGGAAGATAACACTGTTGACATTTGGAGAAGCCAAGACATGTGAAAGACCTTATGGCATTTGAAAATAAGTCATGGACAATTTTGCAGTTTCACAGAGGTTTCTCCCGGCACTGGTGGAACTGGTCCTTGACATATTTTATTTTCACTCTACAAAACATTGTTGTCAATGGGGAGAAATTCTGAACATTGACATGTGTCATGTCTTGAACATTGCTTCTATATTAGGAATGAAATCCTACATCAAATTTTTTTAGGCCCCCAAAACATGTTCCCTGACATTTAATTTTGTTTGTTTCTGTGGTTGACATTTTCTGTAATAATCCCACAAAACATTACTTCTGGCAGTGTGTGCACCCTAATATTAATACAGGACGTACAAACACTGCAATACAAAGCCATATAGAGAGAGAGAGAGAGAGAAATGGGGTTTAACGTCCAAACGACCTAAACTAGGTATTTCGGGACTAACATATGGTTTAATTTTATTTCAATAATTCACTTGCGTAGGGGTCTTTAGAAGTGGGAGGAAACCAGAGTACCGTCCAAAAACCCACAACGTTGGACAGGCGACTCTACTCCTTGCCACGTATATCTTGGGATTTGAAACCACGCCAGTTGACTCAATGATACAGTGCGCCCATGCTAACCTTTCAGCCATCTACCACCCCACCCACCCCCGCCCACCCCACCCCCACCAAAGCCATATAACTTTTATACCTTTGGGAAATTCCAAAATAAATGATATATGGTGTACTAGAAATGAAATGAAATGTAGTCCTAATGACGTTTAACGTCCTATTGTTCTCCTCCAAACAGCAGCACTACAGCCCACTCGTATATCAAATTACAACCGCCAGAAGATCTTACACAGGCACACCAAAGTACACAGGCCCCCCTTTTTTGTCCTATCCAAATGACTAGACAGCTGTCCTTGTCAGGCCCTCTATCCTGCACTACTGATAAGGGGGAATCTCTTTGGATAATCCAAATGAACTCTCTCTGGCAACAGTAGGAGCAAACCCGTGACCTCCAGGCTAGCAAGCCACCGTGACTTCCTGGTGTTCTAGAAAAAATACCTTGTGGGTTTTCTTCGGTGTCCTGCTGTTTCCTCCCACTGCTAAAGACCTGTAGGCACAAGCGAATTATTGAAATAAAATTAAACCATATGTTAGTCCCGAAATGACCTAGTTTGTGTTATGTGGACGTTAAACCTCATATCTCTCTCTCTAGAAAAAATTATGCCCTGTGCAGAAAAACATGTCTGTCCCAACTTATATCCTAATATCAGTCTTGGATTTCTGAAGATAAAATGTTTCTCAAAAATCTTGACAAGGCCTTGTCTTTAAGCAGAAGACAGTCATTACACCTGGCTGCAAGAAAATGTCTTGGCCAGTAAAATGACAAGGGCAGTAATAGGGGTCCTCTTTTGCTGTATCAGAGAAATCACAGCAAAACGTGGTTAGTAGCTACAATTTGTACAAAGTGCCATACATGCAGCAGGGTATGCTTACTTTTTCCTAAACTGATGATACCACTCATAACTTGGTTATCTGTGAGAGACTCTTCAGTGGTAGGTAGGTACATGTCTGGCTAATAGTTTTGTATTGACTTCGTAACTTTGTTTATCTTATTAGTACAAACTGTATTTTTGATTTTGTTTTCAAGGGCTTTGCCACTTAACTTGACATTTTAGATTTCTGTGCTGTGTTGATATACTGGCTCAATGAGTAGGACCCTGGAGGTCACGTGTTCGATCTCGATGTTGGGTGTGATTTTCCAATGAGGCTCCCAATTGTCAGTGGTGCATGACTGATCAGGGACTGACAACCAACAATGTAGTCATTTGATAAAATGAAAAATCAAAGTCCTGTATCACATTGTCGTGCACGTAAAAGAACCCTTAACAGTTGGAATTTGATATAAGAGTAGGCTGCAATGCCACTGTCCAGATAAAATTTCCCTTGTAGCACACTGTATGATGTATGCCTATCTTCATTAGCCCAATTGGAGCACAGTACTGCTCTATATGCTGCTCATACTAAACTTAGACTGCCTCTCTACACTTAGCTCCATATCAAAAGAGACACTAAGCTAATTGACAGACATTTTAAGTCCTAAATCAACGATACTTGGCGAATTTTGAGAAGTATTTATTCTACGTCCTCGTCCTTTAATGGAATTGAATAACTTTATTTAGTCCTTGAGTGTATGCCAAAAGTGAAATAGAGTAGAACCGCATCACAAAACAATTTACTAATTTTTGGATATGGCGGCCATTTAGGACAGAGATTTATTCTTGAAGTATGAAGTAGATTGATCTCTGTGTGCAGAATGTATGCTGCTTAGTAGGTACACAGCACTGTATGGAAAGCTAGTTTTGGCAAGAAAGACAAGCAGACATTATATTGTCAAATAGATTACAGTTTAACTTTCTCAACAAGACATGAAGTATGCATTAGGAAATTAAGTAAGTGTCTTATCGTTTTCTGTCTCAAACATGCTGTGCTACATGCAGTTCTCATATCTGTAAATGAAATATATTTGACAAGGAGGTATGATGAAGGTAGCAGAGGCTTACGGTCACCTTGTGGTCTCTAAATGGTATACATCTTTGGTTAGCATCAATGGACGTTACAGTTGCTAGCTAAGTGGTCAGAATGTTTAAATATTAGATTTTTAGAACAGTAATCAAATTCTTATTAACATTATAAAAATAATAATTGGTTACCTAATGAAGGAATTTGTACTCTAAAAACAAACAAATCCTGTAATTTGTGCGATAAAAGTTTTATGAATTGCTTTAAATATATCAGAAAATTGATATGAAATGGTGTTCAAATGAGACAGCAATAGTACAAAGGATCATGAATCATTCATGAACAAACTTTTCCTTATTTCATGCATAGGGGCCATGGTGGATAAGTGTTTAACGCTCTGGCTCATTAGCCTGGAGGTCGCTGATTTGCTGCCAGTGTTGGTCATGACAGTTTATCAGGATTTTCCGGCAAGGTGGTGCAGGGCCTGACAAGAACAGTTGCCTAGTCGTTCAGATGGGATGAAAAACCAAGGTTCCGTGTACACATAAAATATTCCTTGGCAGTTGGAATTTGATATACCTGACAAGGAGTCGGTCGCATGTCTAACCTTGTGGGTTCTCTCCCAGTCCAACCACTCCTAAAGACCACTACTTGAAATAAAAACTAATGAACCATATGTTAGTCCCGAAATAACCTAGTATGTGTCGAGTGGACTTCATACCCCATTTTTCTCTCTCACACATTGCAATGCAGGCCAGACTAAATACATGTAAAATGGAATGATTACTTTATCATACTCTGTCTCCGTCAAGCTGTGCTATGAAAGGTCTGATATTTGTAAATGTCTACTTTTAACATTTTAAAATCCTATTCCATATTTATCTTCAGCGATATAAAGCAGGAATTCAGCATGGGAGGACGAAAGAGTATGAAATAAATCTATCAAACAATAGCGTGATTGCTAATGATAGCAGTTGAAAGATAGAAATAGTTTGTAGACAGTATTATTACCTAATTTAATGGTCTTCTCCCTCAGAGGTCGATATGTTTGATTTAAGAGGGACTTTAATAACCTAACAATTCATCTTGAGATTAAAAATCACAAAAAAGTGCAAGAATAAATTTTAAAAATTTTCTCAGACATTTATACTCTCGGGCTCTATAAAGTTAATTGCGGTGGAGGAGAAACATTGCTAGGAGTTTTTCATCCATTTCTCACAGATGCTGTTGGCTGCTTATCGTGTGATCTTATAAGACTGAAATCGTGGTGGTGGTTTTATTTATGGGTTTGTGGTGTTAAAATCGTTATTTTTTTCTGTGTTGGGACAGTAGAGCTTAGTGTTACATGTGAAATTTGTATTCTGAACCCATTATCATATTTGGGTTACTTCCCTTCATAGGAAGCCTGAGTAATACCAGAGCCTTATATAAAGAGAGTCTGGCCAACCCGTGTCCCGATTATAATTGGCTAATGGTGGTCAAGTGACACATAGACGCCATTATGTTACCCATCTGAAAAGAATCGTCTGTACAGTAACCTATAATTTGACGTGTTTTAAATGACATTTTATCCGCGTTTTTTTTATATTATTGGTCTGTTTTGTGGCTTTGAAATGCCACACAAATAATGGGCAAGGGATTTATTTCCACAGGTTCCCAAAAATTGCGAAAAGGCGTCGATTGTGGCAAATATTACATCTTGTGTAGGCTAGTGTTAGTTAGTAGCCTAGGCCTACCCGTAATTATTATCCTGTCATTCGCGTTTTTAATGATTCTCATTGTAGTTTGAAGAAATTCCGAACCTAATGACATATTCACGTCATAGGTTATTATTTTTTGATGAATGAATTTTCAAAGATTTGTTATGAATTGAAAAAGACGCTTTGACAGTGTAGGCCCAAATAGGCCTATAGGCCTAGCCTTTGTTAATTAGTAGATGTTTTGTCGATTTAAATTTCGTCTATATGGTATAAAGTGTTGCGGTTTGCGTTACTTTGTATATGTTTAATGAATTCATCCACGAGTGAATTTTCCAAAAAGATTTATGTACTTGGGAATAACACTTTTGAGTTTAATAGCCTACCGTGTAGGGCCAGGCCTGGTCTGGCCTAGTTAGTAGATGTTTTTCGAATTTTAGCTTCATCGATATGGTCATTTTTATTTTCATTTTTTTTATAAGTGATTATGTTTGATATCTCCATCCAGGGGTTAATCTTCAACAATTTATGAGCTTGAGACACACAGTGTAGGCTTAGCAAAGTTCCCGCTTGACTGAAGTCATCAATATTATTAGTTATTCGGATTAAGCCGTTCAGCTTAAAAAAAATCTTTTTATTCAGATTATTATTTTTCTTTTTCTGGTCTTTGTAGGGAGTCGAAATTTGAATTTTGTTTTCCGGCAATTTTGAATAAAAGGCTAAATCATTTATTTTTGCTCCTCTGAATAAAAATTGTAGCCTACACCAAAATCTACCTCGAATTTGTTCCCATGGTGGGAGAGAGAGAGAGAGAGAGAGAGAGAGAGAGAGAGAGAGAGAGAGAGAGAGAGAGGGTAATGTCCACTCGACATAAACTAGATCATATGGTTTAATTTTATTTCAATTAGGGATCTTTAGCAGTGGGAGGAAACCGGAGGACCCGGAGAAAACCCACGAGACTGGACAGGCCACCCTACTCCTTGTCACTTACAACCTAGTGGGAGGACCCGGAGAAAACCCACGAGATTGGACAGGCGACCCTACTACTTGTCAATTACAACCGGAGATTCGAAAGAGAGCTAGCGTATGGTACACCTTTAATAATTCGCTTGCGCGTAGGGGGTCTTTAGTAACGGAAGGAAATTGAAGGACTAGAAAACCCACAAGGTTGGACAGGCGACCTAATCCCTGTCACGTAGAATCTTTAGGTCGAAACATCGCCGCTTGATTCAATAACAGAAATTATGATTAAAGCAGGGGCGGATCCAGGATTTTCAGAAAGGGGGGGGGGGGCGTGCTGCACCAAGTTTTTTGAGTGGACTATAATAAAATGACAACAAGGACTAATTTCATACTAGTACGATTTCCAACCTAAACTGTTTTTGTTCTCCTTTCCCGTGAGAATATATGGAGCTAAAAATTTGTTCGCCACCGCAAAAAATAGAGGGGGCGTGCGCCGGGTGCACCCCCCTCTGTATCCGCGCCTGGATTAAAGCGCACGTGTTAGATCACACGACCACACAACGTCTCCATGGAAACACACAAATGATTAAATACTAAAGATTTCTAATTAGCAAAAGGCACAACCTGGTCTAGTACAGTTCTATGGCACAACTACTATAATGATGTGTTTACAAATAAAGTTCCATAAAGATACTGGGATGGACAGAGCCCGTTTCAAGATCTCCCCTTACTTCCTTCGACGCGGGATAATAACATAAGATAAAAATTAAATAAAAAATTATATTGGTTCATTGCGGTATTTTTAATGTTAATTTTAAAAAAATCAGAAACGAAATCGGAATCAATGGAACCCGTTTCAATATTTCACCCTTAAAATATAACAAAAAAATTTGTTTCTGATTTCAAAGGTAATCTTTGAATCATTATTCGATACTTTCAATTTAACCTTTAGATAAACGATATATTGGATTATTGTGGTGTTTTTAAATGTTTAAAAGGTAAAAAAAATAAATATCGTAAATAAAATTTACATATTGTGATTGATTTATTAACATTATTGTCTACCCCTACACACGAGTGAACATAAAAATACATTTGCACAAATCTAAAACATATAAATCGGTCACACGCTGTACTGCGGCTCTATGTGCAACGTAAAAATGGGTAACAAAATGGCGCCCACGACGTCAGTTGGCCAGACTCTCTATATATAAGGCTCTGAGTAATACTAGCTAAGTCTGCCATCTTGTTGGATCTGTGAACACGTATTGTTTATGCAAACTAAATAAAAACTTAAATTATTGAGCAGCGATGGATCCTGGATTTTCTGGGAAGGTGAAGGAGGGGGTCAAGAAATTTTCTATCTCCATATTGAAGTGTTTACATTGACAACAAACATGCAGCGAAGATGCAAAGAGAACGCTGGTAGGAGTCTTGGGGGCCTACCCCTGAAAATTTGGATAAAATTGAATGCTGTTGATATCAGTTCTATTTCTTTGGGGTCCCAGGCATATGCCATACATTGTACTATGAGGGAAATTTGGCCCAGACAGTGCCACTACGGCCTACTCTTACACGAAATCCAACTGCAAAGGGATCTTTTATGTGCACGCCAATGTGTAGATAGGACCTCAGATTTTTTAACCTGTCCAAATGACTAGACAGCTGTGGTATTAGAAATAAGGGAAACAAAAGGCATGGAGTTCAATGCTTTGTCAACAGAATACTTTGTAATTTTGAGACTTACACATAGTTATTGTTCACAGGTTATATGTACAATACTTCAAAGAAAGATTTTGCCCAGATTTTGACATTTCTGTCTACTTTTCATAAAATTCCAACTTCCAAGGGTTCATTTACACAGCAACTTGTAAATTAGACAATAAAATTTTTGGTATTGTAGAAATTTTTAGCATTGGGACAGGGAATTTTTCAATAGTTGTTATCCGTTACAAAGTGGATTAGAGTATAAAAATTCTTTTATATGTAGTGGTATATTCCCTTTAAATACCTTAAGGCCTATAACTGTCTAGACTTCATGAATATGCAAAACTGCTGCACGTGCACATCAGGGTACTTGGTGACGGATGGTCTTTGCATGGTATGAAGCTAAATAAACGTCTACCTACAAGTCCACATGGTCATATCTACCAGTAGCCATCATGGACAGCACTTAACACAACAGAATTGTAGAAATATGGAGTATTGGGACAGTAAATTTCAGTAGTTGTTATCCATCTTATTTCCCACAAGTGGCCTAGTTGGAGGTCGCAATGGGGAGGTGCCGAGGTGTAAATGTCTTCTCTACAATAGAAAATTCTCTCAGATTAACATCTGAACTTACAATATTTCTTTTTAAAGGGAATATCCCAGATTGTAACAGAGTCTCAAATACAAAAGTGTATGTTTGAAATTTAAGTGCCAAAATATAGAGTAATGTTGTATTTACATCGTCTCAAATTTACAGTTCGAAATAATGAGTCGTCTTGCATCAACATCGAAACCGCTTAGATACTTAGAGGTCTATACAGTGCATGACCCACGAATGGTACATTTCACCTACACAATATTTTCATAAAATAAGAGTCTGGTTTTATCCTGACACCATATTATATTGCTTGGGACACCGATCTCTGTTTCCAGATGAAAACCAACAGATTTAAGATGTTTGAAACC
The DNA here is from genome assembly GCA_963678685.1 of Patella ulyssiponensis. NCBI lineage: Eukaryota > Metazoa > Mollusca > Gastropoda > Patellidae > Patella > Patella ulyssiponensis. The sequence goes on along the minus strand of OY783227.1, from coordinate 78,471,735 downwards.
TATCATGTATATTGAGTTAGTTGCTCAGACCAAAGGTATAGGATGTTAAGGGCTTTTAACACAAAATTAAGCAGTTTTATTCTCCAAAATATAATTGAAACTGATTCTTTAAATAAAGCTCCAGCCCTGAACAATGAAAATGGAATTATCATTTCTAATAAAGTTGTTTGCATAACCCTGCTTGGCAAGTCATTACATAATCATAAAAAGTGTCTATTTCATGATTTGATGGTATTTAATTGGCTGTTTTGATATTGCTTTTGCATTTTGTTTACTACATATACAACTGAGTGCCAATTGCATAAATTTTCATGAGATATATTAAATATATTATCGTTTATTATATAAAAACATGAATGGTATGTTTGTAATTATCAAGCATCAAAGACCTAAAACACAATTATTGAGTTTGAACCAGTTTGAACTGCTTTTTCACTTCTTACATCTCTTTGTTGTAAATATTGTGTGAACATATGAAACTGAAACAAAGAATGTAACAAACTCGTAATGCAACCAATGCCAACTTTGGCTTGGTGTTTTTTTCTCTACATAATCACTTGAAAGTGTCACCAAATATGCATTTCTCCATACGCTCAATAAGATTTTGGTATGGTTGAAACCCACCCCTCAGAAAGTTTTTAAAGCCTCACTGCATGATTTTAGCGCAATAGCAAACTACTATATTGTGAAAGATGGATCTCTAATATTGGCCCAAAAACTCTCAGCTCTGCTCAGTATTTACAAAGATATTTTGAATGGCCATTTTATCGATCTATGCTACTCGCTATGTAATAAGCCTACTGCCATTTTGTTGTTCACAAACATAATTATTGATGGGCCTATTTTAAATCTGATTAAATTCAAGTCAGGAAATTATCTAGCGGTCATAATGTGATTTGGTTTTCTTAACCAAAATTTAAATAAGTATACACATTAGTGTGGATTTAGTCGTGAGAAATTTCAAATTTTAGTGAAAAATGCAAATGATACATCATTACTTTAATACATCTACACCTTTATTCTAGTTTTATTTCTAAATGACCTTGAATTAACAAGTAAATCTTATTTCTCTTAGGCCAAGCTGGTTTGATATTTCAAATTTTAGTGAAAAATGCAAATGATATATCATTACTTTAATACATCTACACCTTTATTCTAGTTTTATTTCTAAATGACCTTAAATTAACAAGTAAATCTTATTTCTCTTAGAGCAAGCTGGTTTGATATTTAGTTCTTCGTGATCTTCATCCATACCTACTAATTTCTTGTGTTCGATGTTTTGTTAAAATTTTTAAACTTAAATGTTGGGAACAAAAAACTTTTAAGTAGAGCAACTAATTAACTACTTTTTTTCATGAAGAAATTGGTGGCAGACTTTTAAAACAAATATTCAAATTGATGTGGCCTTACTATTTATAACATGAACAGTTTGGGATTCTGATTTCACAAACATTCACCTTTTGAATAATAGACACTGATCTCTTGACTAACATACAATCATAACAATAACCCCTTGTCGATTGTAAATAAAAGAAAATATCATTATCCACAGGAACTGTATGAAATAAGGGTTAGGGTTACTTACATAAAACTTTAATATACATATAACATTTCCTTGAGTTAATGTCATTACATGAGAAAGGTAAAGCAAAAACATAATATCGTGCACTAGACAAATATGTAACTACAATATTCTTTAATGTAAATGAGACAAAAACCACTACTCATGTACTCGCTACATATCATGTTCATGTTAAAACACTTTCAGCAAATATACTTTGACTGATTTACAGCCAAAAAAACAGGAGTTGAATGGCCGAATGGTTAGTGTGTGTGCGTTGTATCATTAGGTCTGTCATTGAGTCAACTGGCATTGTTTCGATTACCCGTTTGTATGTGACAAGGAGTAGGGTTGCCAGTCTAACCTCGTGGGTTTTCTCTGGGTTCTCTGGTTTCCTCCCACTGCTAAAGATCCATACACACAAGTGAATTATTGAAATAAAATTGAACAATTATTAATCCTGAAATGACCTGGTTTGTGTCGGGTGGACGTTAAACCTGATTTCTCTCTCTTTCTCACAACCAAAATCACCCTCAAATTTAGCTCAGTGTACAAATTCAGAGGATTTTCCCCAAGTCCATCCAAATACACATTTAAATTCAATTCTCTTGGAATTCAAGGGAGGTGACTACTGCACTGAAAACCAAAGTCAACCTTTTTCTTGTAAATTTATATGTAAACAATTAACAATTTGTGTCCACACATCTAATATACCCAAACAATTAGTGTCTATACACCTATACCCACACAATTTGTGCCAAAAAAACCTATATACGCCTTATACGGTACCCACAAGTATCGAGTTAGACAAATGAGGCTTAACATCTACTCAACATTTTGAAACTATATAACAAAATGAAATAGGTTTTCACGTCAGACTTTTTGAATCAACCGGGCAAAGGAAGATATGCATACACCATGCTATAGGCTAAGAAAGAAATTTTGCTCGGACAACCGTTCTACAGCCTACACTTATTTTGAATTCCAACTATCAAGGGTTCTTCTATGTTCTTTCCAACTTGTACACAGGACCTCAGTTTGTAACGACCAGACACTGTTACTTACCAGGTCCTCTGTCTTGCACCATGATGAAATATAATTTAAATTCTAATATCCCCAAGGTTAATGTTGATAATTATTTATTAATCATATTACATGTGTAGCAGTTATAAATTAGCCAATCTATTGTTAAGTTACACAAACTTTAATACTGTTAGAGATATTGACTGACACGTCGGGACTATTGATATTACACAATGTAATTGTCTCGTCTCCACGGGAATATTATATTATATGCAATAACATCTGTAACTTGTTAGTGCCAATGTCCTTTGACGCAGTTTTGTTTCTTCAGATGTTGTCTTTCATTCTCATTCATGGTGGCAAGCTTTTTGCGTTCGTCATTTGAAAAGTATGACCTATGTCTGCTCATTGCATATTCTCTCGTTTTTGCATAGATGACAAATGAAATGTGGTTTTATATCCTGCGTTTTCCGCAACAATCAGGCTAATGAAGATAGACACATACCATTGGAACAAAGGGAAACCAGTCTGGAAAACTCTGTTGGAATTTATCAGCCAGAAGCTTAATAGAGACACATAAAATACTGCCAATGAAAGCATTGGTGAGAGAGAGAGTGAGAGGGGGAGTAAGTCCACCTGACACAAACTAGGTGATTTCAGGACTAACATATAGTTCAATATCATTTCAATAAGTTAACCACTCGGCCACACAACCCCTCGTACTTGTGAATGAGAGTTTTGCCTAATTCACATTTGATTCATAATCAAAAATGTCAGAATTCGATTCTTCAATAGAAAATAAACTAAACAAAATTTCCATACTTCAAAAAATATTTAATTCAAAAGCTCCTTGGGCTAATAATTTCAAATCTCCATTTTCGACTTAAAAAATCTTTGATTAATTCAATTTCAATACCAGTAAAAAAAATATTAGATAGAGCATCAACTTTCACTGAAAATATAGTTATTACCAAAAATCTTTGTCAAGTGACTGATGAAAATATGTCGTCGTATAATTAAGTTATAGATTTTAATCCATTATTACCCACATCAATCTTTCAATTTACCCTATCAATTTATCAAGATGCTGATAAGAGCAGAAAAACAGTTTAAATTATTACACATTCATATGGCAGTTTCTCATGCTGCAGGCAATAGGCATTGTTCTAGCTTTGACAAGAGATCAAGAGGTTTTCAAGATTGAAACATAAGCTCCTTAGGGTGTTATATCGATCCTTTAAGACATAAAATGAATTTAGGTTTACAATTGATTATATCCATTTTTTAGGTTTGCATCTGCATTAAATTGAAATTGTATTTTTGCTGCACTAAACTTAAAAGAATTTTATCAAGATTTGAATGAAATTTGAGATAGGATACAATCATGTGTGCCTTGCTACAGTTGATTCAGATGCTTTTGCTATCAGAATTTTCATTATTTCAATTTTTTGACCAACACTAAAGTGTTGTTCACATTGGGAATTAGTGCAAGACGAGTGTTGCACATAGTCCATTTTTTCCGTCTGTTTGAAAAGTTTGAGTAAATTGTCCTTGTTAGACTCTCCTGTCCTGTTCTGCAGACAAAGGGAAATTCACCAACTCTGTGATTGCACCCAGGAATTCCTGGTTAGTGAGCCCCAGTGCCATTATCATTCAGCTACAGTTCAGTGCCAACCAATATCATCGTACAACAGTTCATTTCTGCTGAAACAGGTTAAATCTATTCAACAGCAAACATGCATTTCAAGGGAATATTTCAAGGTTTGAATGTCATAGGCCTACCTATATGAATTAATAAGAAAGATTTGCTAGCTAAGTGAATTGCTCTAATGAAACATGGTATTAGGCAAGCCTGGACATAAGGTATCCATTGCACACTTGTACAAATCATCACACAATGTGGGGTGTTGGGATGGCCTAGTGGTCTAGAGTGCCGCGCTTCGACCTCTAGCTGGCCGGTCACCTCTGGCTTGCGGCTGAGGATTCAATCCCTGGTGTGAGCGTATGTGGCATGGAGATAGGGGTGCCTTCTCAACCTCGTGGGTTTCCTCTGGACACTCTGGTTTCCTCCCACTGCTAAAGACCCCTAGGCGCAAGCAAATTATTGAAATAAAATTGAAACCAAATGTTATTCCCAAAATGACCTAGTTTGTGTCGAGTGGTTGTTAAACCCCATTTCTCTCTCTCTCTCTATCACACAACGTATATGCTATTAATTATGGTGTATGATCATTTGTGTACGACAAAGTCTGTCAAAATATTATAATATAAATGCTGTATGATAATTGATAACCAACAATGCTTGTGAAAAGCGTCTTGTGTCCAAGGTTGGTATTAGGTCTTCTAGAATATCCTGGTTCACCCAGAACACTTGTCGCTACTCACAGCTAAACAACGGTAGAAATGTCTAGTTGGCCAAAATTTTCACATCAATTATAACATACAACATTATCATTATTATCCAACAATTTACACTAGTTGATATCATATTAAATATCATAGTACAATATTTGACATTTAATATTTAATTCTATTTCTGGTAGTTGAAAAGACTAAGATACCAATCTTTAGTCTCCATCTACATGCCATCTAGTGTAGATGGATTTATGGCTAACAGTGGGCCTACACAACAAAGAAGAATATGTAATGACTTTATATACTTATATTGATATATATCTGAAATAATTAGATGAAGTAAAAGATATCCTATCCTTTCAGTTAAGTGTATATTATCCTCGAGTTAACCATCGAATACATCTGGGTGAAAATCACTCCTCCCTCGTGCTAAAGACAGTGGGATAGGTCAGCTAGTTTAACAGACTATTGACATATAAAACCATCTAACAAGTCATTTTCACAGCTGGCTTGTTAACTGTGTGAGTATTTTTCTAAAACAGCGAATCAAAGAGGAATGTCATTGCTGATTGCTGAATACGAATGAAAATGAAAAGGTGTTCAGTTATCTTTTTCATCCAGGGGAAAAAAATTGGGTCAACATCAAAAGAGGGGTCAATTTGACACTTAAATAAGTTGTTTATTAATCAACAGGCAATGTGACCCGATTGTCAAAGCACATTGGGGATATTCTCTTGCTGTTATTTACATATATTTGAAAGTTTCGCATGATCTAGCCTGATCTCTAATTACTTGAAGAAACTAAACCCTTAAGAGCATTAATCTTGGTACCAACGAATCTGTTGGTTTATTTCTGCTTAAAGCCATATGAATGCCGTAAACAACATTCTAAAGCCTTAAGGGAGCAGTTTGGATCCATTAAGGTCAGATATATTCCAATCCATAATTCATACATTATATTATGTGTTGAAGACGCAAACACCTAGCTTTTGGACAAGAATGTCCTGAAATTGAATTCCTGCATGGGCTGAGACAAACCTTCTTGATTTCTTAAGCCCAGTTTTCACTTGTCACGAGTGACACCTATCATGTTGACAAGAGAGAGAAATGGGGTTTAACATCCATTTGACACAAACTAGGTCATTTTGGGACTAAAACATGGTTCTATTTTATTTCAATAATTCGCTTGCACATACAGGTCTTTACTTGTGGGAGGAAACCAAAGAAATGGGAGAAAACCCACGAGGTGAGACAGGCGACCCTATTTTTTTACTCAATGACATACCTTATGATACAGCGTGCATGTGCTTACCATTAGGCTATCCAACCCCCAGACGGGGCATTACACACATACATGTAACCATACAAATAAAATTTATAAAGTTAGTCGCAAATTGTGTTGTGTTGACGAGACTTTAAGGTCTATTTCATTCCAAGCTTTGTACACTTGAATATAAATGAGAACGTAGGTTTGCTGGAGTATGTCTTTGTCTACACCATTTGATTCACTAAAATAACACCTTAAGAAATGAGCCTTGTACCACCATTTTGTCAAGGACTAATTTTAAATGAAGACCACTCCACCTAATGGTCTTATGTTATAGAGTTGATGGTACTTGAGACTTCAACTTTTTTAAAGCCCAGTTGACAATTTCCGTTTCATTCAGGGTGTTTTTGCCGGAGTAAAAAGGTTTGAAATGACGCACTGTTAAGCTACTTATTCAGTACTGCAGTAATTGTCTCATAAAAAATGGTTGTCTTCTGCATTCATTTGTCAGTCCAAATGTCAAGAGCTTCCACACTTTGGTAACAGTTATCAGGATTTGATTGCCATATCTCATCAGGAAATTTACACTTTCTCAACAATTAAAAACTTCCAATGAACTATGCACTGACTAGCAACTAAGTTTCACATGCCATTTTTTAATTTTGACACCATATTTCCAAGTTTTCAAAGTGTTTCTCCAGAATCCCAGTACATTTTTAAAAACATGAAGAAAACACTCTTGATTTGATTAATGAATAAAAGTGGGTTGAAGTCCTACATACATTGAGCTGATGATGTAATTTTGCCCAGACAGTAATCAGGCGCGGATCCAGGATTTTTTGCAGGGGGGGGGGTCTAGGTTTGATAATTGCTTAACTAATTGCGCTCAACCGATTAATTTGGTAAATTAGATTCAATTTGGTTCATTCTGACGTATTTCCGGAAGGTAAATTCCAAAATTACAGGTCTAAATCGCCAATAAAATCGCATAAAAAATTTTTCAAGCCTGAGCAGGGGGGGGGGGGGGTCCGGACCCCCTGGACCCCCCCCTCTGGATCCGCGCCTGAGTAATTGAATTCCAACGGTCAAGGGTTCTTTTACATGCTCGCCGAAGTGTACAGGGAACGTTACTTTTTTGTCCAATCTGAACAATCATGATCTCCTTGTCAGGTGCTGTGTTCTGCATTCCTGACAAAGGGGAACCATGCCGGAAAATCTCAAGGAACTTTTGCAGCCAAACATCCAGGTAGTTAAATTGATTAATTGGGTTGGATAATTGGAAATAACTCCAAAATTATTCATCAAAGACCATGTAGAATTTTGTTAATTGTACTTCTTATTTTACAAAAATCACATAAAGACGGGCCTCCTTGCTAGTAGTGAATTAAATAATCCTCATAATTGTACAAAATTTATATATATTGAGAGAGGAATGGGGTTTAATGTCCACTCGACACAAACTGGGTCTCTTTTGGACTAACATATGGCTCAATTTTATTCCAATGATTCACTTGTGCCTAGGGGTCTGTGTGAGTTAACCTGATGACCCAGAGAAAATCCACAAGGTTGGACAGGCGGTAGACATTGATAAGGTAACCATAAAATAACACAACATAGCTTCTCAGTAGACATTAATATTGCATAATAAAAAAATCAAGCAAAATTGATCCAAATCAGCAGAAAAAAAGAGAAAAAACTGTAACTTAAGAACTTAACCTGTAATTAATCAATGTACAAGATTCAATGCTCATTAACTATTCTAACAATGGGGGGTATAAAATCAATGTGAGAAAAACCTGATCAAATGCATTGTCGATTACACATGAATAATACAGCAAGGAATCCAAGTAGCGTAACCGATAATAAAGCAGTTGGAAAACTACAACTATCCATCATTACAGCACATTATTACAACATAATAATGATCCATTACTAATAAATAAACCACAACTATTACTTATGAATTTACCACTCTCTCTGGATTGAATGTCTAAAATGCGATTGGTATGCTAAATCCTGTTTCAATCTGATCAAAAGCAGTTGGAAAACTTCAAGTTTCCATCATAACAGCACATTATAACAACATAATCATGGTCCATTACTAATAAATAAATCAGAACTATTACTTTAAAATTTACCACTCTCTCTGAATTGAATGTCTAAAATATGGTTAGTATGCTAAATCCTATTACAATTTGATCTAAAGAATCATTACAGCTCATCATTACAACATAATAATGGTCCGTTACTAATAAATAAACCAGAACCAATACTTACAAATTTACCCCCTCTCCGGATTGAATGTCTAAAATATGATTGGCATGCTAAATCCTATTACAATTTGATCTATGCATATAGAGATATTAAACAGGATTGTCTCTCTCTCCTACACAAATCTCATCTTTCTGTTAACATGATTGTAAAGCTTTGTTCACCCGAATATAAAAGGTTCAAGAAGTAAGGCCATTACATAAGGAGTGTGAAAAGACACCTTTCTTCTTTACTTAAATTTGTAAAGGTAATTATTTTTTTTTAATTGAAAATTTTTCAACCTTTTTGACATGTCTTTCAAAACGCCTACCTAATGCGCCTCTTTGATTAGAATTAAGAATAAAACTGTCAAATTTAGATGAATTTATATGTTTATTTGATCCTTTTGATGGATGAAAATCTGCCTTCATTGAAGATGTACATCTACAACCGATTTTATGTTTTACTGACAACACAGTCAACCAAGAGTAAAACAAAAATTAGTACACAAACTTAATGACCTCCACTTAATTTGTCTAACCAATCTAACCAATTTTGAAGCAACACATCAAAACAATACTTTATTTTTTTTATGCAAGTTCAACTCCTGTAAAGATTCAGCTGAACAAAACCATGCATAATCTGGATTCATCCCAGTTGCATTATCTGTCAAGATAATGTAATGTTAAAATTGTAACATGGAACGTGCACCCATAAGAGAACTTTAAACAATCACAATTTTCATATATCTGTTAACTTTGAATAAGGAATTATTCCTGGAAAATGATATCGCTACCTGTAATTGAAAAAAGAAAACAAATCTTGATTCCACCTTCCAGAAAGAGATACATTATCAAGATATGGTTATCTAAGAATCAAAGAGAAACACAAGCAGAATGTGAATGTTATTAACTGCTAATTCAAACCAAAAACCTGTCAAAGAATGAGATACAAATGATGTAAACGCCTGACACTAAGCAATATTCAGAGAAGTTAACAGCCTAATTGCAACCATGCAGCAGATAATATTTGTTCATTTTATTACGCTCTTGACATTTCTGATCCATCCACTTTGGGGATAGAAAACGGGGTCTAATTTTACTAACGGAAATCTTCAATCATGTCAGCGTCTGAAAGCAGACGCACAATAATCAGACCCTGACCAAGATGAAAAACGGGCGAATGGCTGGAAAACTGGAATTATTCAACGTCTGTTAGATAGAATACAAAGTATCAAATATCCACGGTAATTAACTTTTCCCTGGTTATTCAATATTTATCAATTTTACTCACTATATATAATTGAGTTAATGTGGCTTGCTGGTATATCTAAAGGGATTTCATTACGGGACAATCGACAATGTTCTGCCCATCTTCAATAATATTAAGCAGCATTCTCTGTTTATATCGAGATATTTCACCCACCAGTGGACTTGATGTATGTGTCTTAAACCTGTATGATCATGTACTAATTATGATGTAACATAGATATCTACTGCATGTCAAACCGTTTGTTGTGAATTGGTGTTTGCTTTTTTTTATATAGTCAAGAGAACATGAATGCCATCCTATTTTATGTCATTTTAATTAAATCCCCACGCACAGATTTTAAGGTGGAGGTAATTTCAAGATTAAAGAAATATGGCTGTTTTTGATGAATTGTTAAGAATACCTAATATTAAATATGTGTATAATTTAGAAACAAATGAAATGAAATGAAATGGGGTTTAACGTCCTACTCTTCTGCACCTATCCTGGGCTAATGGAAGACAGGAATTTAGAAACACTATAGAAAGTACCATTTACACACAATTTTTCAAACAAGATTCCACCTCCCTATAGTGTAGGAATCCTTAATGGAGCAAGGATCAGGACACCCAAGACCATAGTAACCATCACTTCATGTAAGAAAATACACATTTAAACAACATTCAAATATGGTCTACCACCTGTTGCAATTTCCCCTTGAACTAAAGATAAACAGTTTATTGAAAATTTTGAAGAAACAGAAACGTTTGTTCTGCATAAGAATTAGCTGAGAAGGGACAAATACAATGTTTATAACCAGATATTTGATGTGAGTGAACTCAATTGTTTCCAGACGGACCTTCCATATAATTATCCATCTGCATAAAAAGTTTACGAAAATACACATTTAAACATCATTTAAATTGTAATATGGTTTACCACTTGTAGCATTTTCCATTCAAAATAAAATTAAACCGTTTATCGGATTGTTCGAATAAACGTAAACTTTTTGTAAAATACCTGACTAATTGTTAGGCCACCCATTTTTGATTATTAGGTTCACAGATTTTTAGGACATAGAATTGATGATGTCAGTCGAAATAAAAAAAAAAAAAGATGTCAGTGTCTTATTTTTTTTATTTTTTAAAGAGTAAAAATTTGATGTCGGGCTATAATAAAAAAATAATTTTTCGACTAATGATTAATTTCACCAGATCATATATATATATATATATATATATATATATATATATATATATATACAGCCGAAATCTCTAACCAACACGACCGCATAGCTATGTGACAAAAAAAATTAAAGTCAATGGATGGCAATGCAAATACCACTATTAGAAAACCCTTTGGCAGGCCATTCCAATGACACCAAAATCACCTTTCTGCAATAAACAGCAAGAAAGTTAGAGCAATTTAAATGTTGCATAATTAGTCATTATAACGCGTCAATTAATTTTGTAAGCGCTCGCGAAAGAACTTTGTGACACAATTTAACACCTCACTAAATGTTTTGTAACTTTCTCAATTATTGTTCAATTTCAATAAACTTGGTATCATTGGAAAGCACAACAGAAGCCCCACAGGTCAATATCAGTTGTATTTATTATTAAATATAATAGGCATAGTATTTCTTGTGCCAAACAATTCAGTCAATGGGTGTGCGGGGAAATGGGTCACGTGACCAACAAACCTCAATGAAATACCAGAGGCGAAATAACTGCGCGGACAAATTCACTCCATGGGAGTCGATAGATTTGCCTGAAATTTGGCAAGTAGATCGTCAGATAACCACAGTAAAATATTATAATAGTTTTAAAAAATATTTTACTTATTTTGTAGTAAAGCGAAGTGATTTTGATGACTTGAAAAATCGCAGAACATGCCGATCTTCGTGTTAAACTTCTACAAATCCAATCGGAAAAAAATCAAGACGAGCGAAATAGCGGGCTTGTTATCTACGTCAGCAAAATGTGTGTAGACCCCCCATATACGATCTATGCCCCCGCTAATGTAAATAAACACCAAAACACCGATTTTATGAGTGGGGGGGACCAATGCTGAAGTTCCGGCAGTCCAAACGAAAACGAGGCTGTTGACAAAGTTTGCACTGTCGAGAAGCCAGAATTGTCACATAGCTACATCTTCAATGATATTGTTGATCCGATTTTTCGTGTCACCACGAGGTAACGGAAATCGGCATGCCCGTAAGTCGCAAATTGGTTAATTCCCGCCGTGCTCGTATACTGTCGTAAAATATTACCAGAAAGTGACTGCCGTGATTAATCTGTCAAAACTCCGGTACGGCGGTATTTTAAAACGACAAGAAGCTTCGATGTAATAGTAAGCATTTTTTTGTCAGAATCACGTTTCGTTATATGCTTCGGCGGTTTAAAAAAAAATAAAAAAACACACGCATTTTTTATTTTCTCAGCGGCAGTTTTGAACTGTCGTCGGCGGATCCGTGATCCGAAAAATCTAAAATGCTTGGCCTTAATTTGTAACACCTTTAACACCATATCTTTCTACCTGAGATTGTTCATTTGATTAAATGGACATATCTTTTTTTCATAATTGTAAAATAATATACCAATTGTAAATTTATATGATAATTTAATACAGAAATTTTTAAGATGTTTTAACACCATATCTTTCTACATGACTTAACAATAGATTGTTCATTTGATAAAACGTAGCCATTTTTTATAACGGTAAAATAATACACGAATTATCATTTCATATGACGTATTTTTACAGATAATGAAAGTAGTCAAGTAGCGTGGAAATTTGCAACATGTTTTAACAACCTATCTTTCCCTCCCTTTTCAGACATGGACTGAAAATAAGTATGATAGTTTCTGGGGTCCCTACACTAGTTAATGTTCTTGCGTAGTCATGAATTTATGTCATTTTTGATGAATTGTAAGCGCCTAGTGCCATGTTTCTCAACCTTTTCTTACTGTTCACCCCTAAATGAATTCTCAACCGACCCATTTACCCCCAGAATTTTGAGGAGGTTACTGACCGCGAGCGCAGTAGTCGCCAAGCCGAGAAACCTTACCACAGATGAAACACTGAGGCTTCTCGACGCCATTCGCGCCTGTTATCGACTTGAACCCGAACGATAATACTCTTCTTGGTATTTACGCTTCTTTGGGGGCATGAATCAAAAGCACGTATAAAAATTCAAAATAAAACTAAATTGGGGATTCGTCTGTTGAATGAGCTGGCCATACAATGACAATGGACACCTGCGCTGTTTCCCACTCACACAGCCAAGTAAACTAGCTATCACATGGCAACCACAGATGGGCGGATCTCGAGATCGAGGCCTGGGCTGCCTGGATCGAGCACGATCATCAATTCAAATTGAAATTGAGAAAAAGTTGACAACTGAAATCTTGAAATGCAACGTCACCTCTCATAGAACTGCTGGAACGACTGCACAACCTTTATATGACCATTTTTGAAGTTACTGGGAGGGAGTGTGGTCATTCACCCCCTGGACGCGAGCCATTCCCCCCTTGGGGGTGAATTCACCCAAGGTTGAGAAACGCGGGCCTAGTGTATTCTTTGTGTTAAGATTAATATTTTTTTTTTATTTTTTTTGTTATTTTCCAACAAATCTCAGATTCTATCACCAAGAGAATGGCAAGAAATTGTGGTTCTCTCCGCCCCGTTGCAAAATTTATTTTGAAATACTGACTGTAAATGATGTTTTCTATAGTATATGTCTTGCATCTAAAGCAAAAATTTGATGTCCGACAATCTTATTAGAAATTAATTTTAGAACCCAATATAGAATTCAGTAACTCCGAAGTTTTATTTCACAAGCAATATCCACAAGAACAAAATTGCAATTTTGAATTCTACCATTTTGGATTTCAATTTGAATTTCTGTTGTCATGGATTGTCAACATGAGTATTGAACCCATTGTCAAAGTTCTGTATTGCAATATTCAGCCCTACAAAAACGCATCTTAATGAATTGTCACCAAGCAGTGACGATCATATTATCAATCAATCACACTGCCTATTTGTTTATTTCGACATGTCACTTGGACAGTGTTTATAAAATTACAAGGTTTCTTTTCGAAGAGAAATGAAATCTGAGAACAAGAAAACATGGCAACTGACAGACATGTTGAATCTATAATAGACGCAACTCTTTTTACATTCCCTTGCCATTTTAAATCAGAACTTTCATTCAAAAGTCGACTGCTCATTGCATTTTATTCTCACATAACAGCGGTGCGCGGCTATCATTCAGAGCATTGATGTATGCAATTTCTGTCAGCCATACTTTGTCTACTTGAAAAGACGTACAAGCATTTGCACATTAATTATCTATTGTACGCTTGACATTTCATTACATATTTTTACAGTCGAACATCTAAAAATCTTTAATTGTTGAAATAACAAAAAGCAGGATGCTCTCACACCAAGAATCGATACAAAGTTAGTAGGGATCTATATAGATTTTTCAATAAAATGGCGTTATGAGCCAATAAGAATGATTAATTGAAAGGCAACCCATTCTAATGAATCGATCATAAAAATATTGTGTGCTTGCATACAATATCCTTATTTCGGGAGACAAAATGGTTTGCATAGGAAAAAATAAATAACAAGATTTGTATTGAATTAAAACCGTAATAGTTTTTCAATAGTAGAAGTAGGTTATGAGTCATAATGCTCCACAAACTATCTGCATCATCACGAGACACCAAAAACCAAAAGTGCCACAGGATGCACAATTAATGAAACCTGCTCAACTAATGAAATTCTTCAATCATTTAAATGATTCTGCACATCTGCAAACTGGGGATTGGAAAGTCGAATAATGTGTTCAAAAAGTTCCTGAAGTCTTCCATGCATGAAAAAAATATTTACAAGCATTGGTACTGGTGTGGAAACCAGGAAACTTTGTGCAGATATCTTTAATATAATTATCTTTTTGTACGAACAAGCGGAAAAATATCTGCATTCTTCATTAAGTCTGATTTCTTTCTTTTGATTAAGTTACTACATTTACTGCATTCATATATTCACAATATCATTCTTAGTATTTTTCAGCAGACATGAACATTTTACCCGTTTTATATGAAACAAAAAGATGTCTTTTTCTCTCTCCAAATTCCATAAAAGCATAATTTTTCAAGAACATAGAAAAACATAAATAGATATTTATGTATATTTTCCACATAAAACGTCCGAAAAAGAAAAGCATGTCTGCTTCTTACACCCATTGTTAAGTTAATTTGTTGAGGCTGTCAATTACCTGTTCAAAACTCCAAAAATAAACTAATTTCCAGAATAAAATTTGAATACATGGAAGCCAATAAACTTGCTTAATTCTATAATTGTCGAAGAATAAATCTGTTTACAGCAACCTATCAAGCCCTCCATGCAAAAAAAAAACATGTAAAAGCTATGAAAGGATATTGCGAGATGAATACCCTAGAAGAACATGACAGATACAAAGAGAAAGTTGACAGATCAAGGATAAAACATATAGAAGATTAAAAATGTCATCCTTAAATCCAAAATAGAATTATCCATTTATATTTGGTTAGAAGGCTAAGTAGTAATTACATTTGCAAAACCATGGAAAATTTGCTTGACAAATGATAGACAATTCAAGTTTCACAATGACAAAAATACACACCAGAGCCATCTGTTTTCGTATCCCTTAAATCTCGGCAAATCTCGAAATCTTAATTAATTCAGTTAACTGCTTTCTTTTTGTAGCGCAAAATACATGAATACTTCAATGCAAATTGAGATTTTATTTTATATGTGTCAGCAAATGCATCATTCAAATTCATCTTACTTCCAGTAATGGCTAAAAATATTTACTTTGACTTGAATTTCATGAAGTGGTTGCAATGAAAGACAAAGTCAATACAAAATGGCCAATAATCGAAACCTAACTAATGTGGCAAGAAATTTAAAAATTCATTCACTATATAAAACAAAATCCCATGAAAGCTCTAAAAGAGAATTTCTTTTTCTGACTTTCAGATGGCAGTTTCCCTTGACGGTCATCACATGGAGGAAATGTAGAAGCAGGTGAGTGGCTACAAATTAGTTCTTGATAAATGGGAAGAAAACTTGGTGCAATATCGCTCATTGGTATTTCAATTCTCTTAGATCAATCTTAATCTGTATCTAATGACAATACTTCAACCATTTCAACAATAGTAAGTGAGCCAGACGTTGACAAGCAAGTAGATTTGGTGTCTGGGCCATTCAGAACATCTATCCAAATTTCTGTGCTGTTTCTAAAACGGAAGTCTATTTTTGAAACATAATAAAAGTCTTTTAATCAAATAATAGGAGACATCATTTTTAGAATATATTAAAATTGATGTATCTAAATAATGTTTTAACATAAATTGTATAATTGTTTACCAGCTATATAAGAAGTTTTCATGTGTACATAAAACTCTACTCAGAAAGAAATATTTAAATCATTTGGATCTAATTTAATGGATAGAATATATAAAATGCGCTTGCAGCTACCTTTCAAGGCCTTCATACATTATAACCATGTAAAAGCTATGCCACAATCTTGAGAGATGAATACCTTAAAAGATTGTTACATTGCAGATGGACAATGTCATCCCCCAATCAAAATAGTATTATCCATTTATATTTGGTTAGAAGTTTAAGTAGTAATTGCATTAACAAAATCACCCAGATTTAACCCTAACCAGTTCGCTTCTATTTAACCTCTGTGCACTAACCTCGGTGGCCAATCTGCAGATTTCACGAACATTCAAGTAATTTGACATATTTATGGATTTATTGCAATAATTTCTACATCATCATCCCCCATTCTGTATCGCAAACTAATATTTTCCTTCATTGAGGACAATTACCTGAATAGAAAGTTCAACAAGAACGATTTTTTAATGACGCAATATGTCGGTATAAACAACCTAATCGGGTAACACAAAAACCCATTTATATCTCATGAATTCACCACCATCATAACATACAGCATCAAAGAAAGGGGTGAACTTTGGGCAAATTAGCACTAATTAAGCGTTTTAGCAACAAATAAACATCTTGACCTTTCAATAACGAACGATAATAACGTATTAGGCTCTGTGGAAATTGGTCATATTATCATCACAGACGCATTACACCCTTGGCTGATGTCTGATCTTGGAAACTTATGAAAAATAATGCTTACAGTGTGCTTTGTGGTGGCTGTGGGCTATGGGTTTTTAGGCAGCGAGAGAGAGAGAGAAATGGGGTTTAATGTCCACTCGACACAACTAGGTCATTTCGGGACTAACATGGTTTTTAATTTTATTTCAATAATTCGCTTGCGCGTAGGGGTCTTTAGCAGTGGGAGGAAACCGGAGTGCCCGGAGGAAACCCACGAGGTTGAGAAGGCGCCCCTATCTCCATGCCACATACGCTCACACCAGGGCTCGAAACCACAGCCGCAAGCCAGAGGTGACCGGCCAGCTAGAGGTCGAAGCGCGGCACTCTAGACCACTAGGCCATCCCAACCCCCCTTTTTAGGCAGCTGACGTTAGGATACTATTAAGAGTTGTAATATTTCGTAGTAAACAAAGGTCAAAAAAACAAAACAAAGCAACAATGACAACAGAATTAGATACAAATGATGTTTACAAAGAAAACATAGATCTGGTAGTCAAGTCTGAGATTATTTTGATTTAGTAGCACCTTCTGTCGACAGTCATATTATCATTATCCCCTGACATTGTTTAACCGCTATACTAGTTAACTAACTATATGTGTATTATGATATACTATACAGTACTAATAGGTAAAACTCTTGGTAGTAGATAGATACTAATATATCTACTATTTACATGGTAGGTATATTTACATATCTGCTGTCAATCTCTCCATCATCAACAAGATAAACAGGTATATAGATTATTTGTACTAAAACACAACTATTTATCAACATGGACTACTTGTTATGGTCATCTTATGATCGCGGAATCTGAGATAACATACCACAAATTAGACAAATTAAGGATACTATAACAAAGTTAAAAGCCAATTCAGAAAACTTCCTGGTACCAAATTGGTAACTGTGTTACTCTTTGGAATTTGTTGTCTTAACTTGGTTAAAAGGAGTAGGAAGTCTGTATGAGCAGTACTTCAAGCAGTACCTGCAGCCGTAGTGGGAAGATGTCAGGAGAGAAAAAGGATTTGAAGATGAAATTCAGCTGCCGAGGACACCCACCCACCCAATATTATACAAAGAAACATAGCCTAACATCAAACTTTTACGATCAATTCTTCTGAAGGTGCCACCACTCCCATTAGAAAAAGCTTGAATTTACATGTGTCATAGAAACATGGATCTCCAAAATATATATTCTTCTAGTAGAGGGTTATGGTCAATAATTCTCAATATCAGTAACCAAGAGGTCACTACTAATGATATAATTTACTTTCCAACCAGGGATTGCCACTATAATGTTGAATAATGCGGCAAGTCAGTTTTTCATTTAGTCGTACTCTCATAGTACTATGAGTAAATTGCCTAGTAATCATGCGACACACTTGCTGTAATGAAGAATGTCAAGAAGAAAAGATTGCCCTCGACCAAATGTCATCCTCCATTATATACAGTACTTAGACAATCTTAACCTTTCTATATTAATGCATCTTGTGGCAGACGACACCTCTTGGCTTCTGACACGAAAAAAACAGACTTATAGTACCCTTCAGTCGGTGATTGAAATGATTTTATCTAAAATACATGCAAAAACAGTCCAAAAATCATAAAAAGTCATCAATTTAGCAGAGTTTGCTATGTTCCTCATCCCATATTTTACCACTGAAATTACCATTGAAATGGAGAAATGATTACAGGGAATCCTAAATACCCATACATTTACCTGCTGGATTGAACTAAGAAAGAGAAAGAGAGAGAAATAGGGTTTAACTTCCACTCGACACAAACTAGGTCATTTCGGGACTAACACATGGTTTAATTTTATTTCAATAATTCGCTTGCGCGTAGGGGTCTTTAGCAGTGGGAGGAAACCAGAGTACCCGGAGAAAACCCACGAGGTTGGACAGGCAACTCTACTCCTTGCCACGTACAACTGAGGATTTTGAAACCATGCCAGTTGACTCAGTGGCACGCTAACCATTCAGCCATCCAACCCCCCTTTGAAGTAAGAAACTGATAATTCAATACACAGATTGCATTCATACCATCTCTCCGAAGAGAGATATATTCCTAATTTTTCAAAAAGGACCAACTCCGTATTGCTCCTACAGTATCATTGTGATCCACACTGACTTGCACTGTTTCAAGGATTTTTCCACCCACCAATTCTACTTGAGTAAGAAGTTGATTCGTCGCAGCCTTGGAATTATAAAGATATATTCTTAGTTTAACTGATACTGATCATTCAGATTGCAGTAGGACAATTAAATATGTCAAGATGGACAATTAAATATGATGTTTCAAATTTTAGGTGGGAGACTGACAGGTTATGATGAATGTATTCTTCAATAGAATAATTGCTTTTGTTGTTACAGATATCTTTTAATAACTGAGATATGTACGTAAATTGATAGCTTGAAAAATAACACAATTTTAAGAATTTTGATAGATAATAGGTGTTACCTGGATATGAGTTTTAACATTTTAATGGTCAGATTAGGTTTCCAGAGATAAAATTCAAAATTAATATCACATGATACATAGATGACACACACTAAAAAAAAATATCTTGAAGAATAGAACTGGGTTCATTATGGACAAAAATTATGTAAAGGTGAAATACTAACTACATTTTGTTTTGGGGGACATTGTAACAAATTAAAAAGGTGATATTAGATATATCTGACAAGTCATTTCTAAAAATTTTTCTACAGAATAGTCACGGTATTAATTCATATTTTGTTACAAATTTTACAGGTGATACAATAGATTCATATGATCTTCAATTTCTAAATTTATGTTCTTTAAAAGATCTAAATGTCTAATATTTGGGACCTACAAATTGAAACAAATGGGTATATATTGATGTACTATGAATGTATATAAACTGATTTACATTCAATTGTTTCCATTTTTACTCTAATTTCAAATCAGTTATGTTTAATGAAATATGCCAGGTGTCTCAATCAAATGGCAATCTCCAGAGCCTGGTTATTCCCGTCTACATTGATTGCGCTTATCGCTCATTTTCGCTATATAAGAATGTATTGCCACTGTGTTACAAATAGAGCTAAAACACATTATGGTACACGATTTGTTTATCAATGGTAAAATGTTTATTTTGTCTTAAATATTGAAATATCAGAAGCCAATCTTTTCCTGGGAAATTCACAACATTAATGTTGATTAAAATTGACAAAAAATTAGCTTTTTCAATGTCAAACCCTTTGGATGATACTGAGTTGGAGACTTAGCTACCTTATGGATGTCAGTCTCAGTATTAGTTCTTAGTTATTGCTTAATTGCACTTGTAAAAATGTTGGCAAGGTTATGTACCTATGACCCAAGATGTAGCATAACTAAGAGGAATTCTCAACTGCTGAAATTTACCTTAACAACATGACCTTTTGAAGGTCAATTCATATAAACTAACAAGTGTACGATGACAAGACAGAAGTGGATTCATTTCTCATATGGTTTAACAGTTTAAACCATTACCTCAAACTTTAGGAATGTAAAAGTAACTCTGAGTACCTGTGCCAACACCTTAGCTGTGTACCGTCTTATCAATTATATAACGACAGAATAATTTGTGTGTCTATTTGAAGAGTTGGATGTCGCGTCCCGTCTGTATTTGCGTAGGCATTCCTTCACCTGTTGATATAATTCAGACAATAAATACAACGCCACTAAGAAAAATGTTGCTTTAACGTTATTTAAAAACGTGAACCATCGTCTTCGATGTAAAATTCATTACGCTAAACATGCAAAAAAAAACATCCACCTTGTTTAAATATGTCTTATTGGCAGCATTGTAGTCGTACATCTTAACTCAAAAGAAAGAAATAAACTGAATTTCTCAAGCTATAAATCTAACAACTAACCTTAAACTGATCCAATGCTTGGCACGGAGGCAAACAAGACAGATTTTACCATTGTAATAAAATTCTTCAATATTTTTTTTCAAGGTTAAGGGGGTACACTTCTATTTGATTACCTATTGCATGGTAAAATAATCTATAGTAGTAGATTTAACTTTTTAAATTTATTCCTCTCAAATACAATTTGCTTAAAAGTTGCTCATCATCATTGATTTTTTGGAAAAACATCTAATTCTTTATCTACATTAGATTCTTTACAATTTAATCTACATTAAAAAATTTTATAGGTTAATCCACATTAAATTGTTTACACATTAAATTTTTGACAGCTTAATCCACATTATAATTCTCATTAAATTCTTAACAGTTTAATCCACACTCAAATTATTATTTAACATATGGTTCAATTTTAATTCAATAATTCACTTGTGATTAGGGTTCTTTAGCAGTGGGAGGAAACCGGAGGACCTGGAGAAAACCATGAGGTTAGACCAGTGACCCTACTCCTTGTCACGTACCTGCTCAGATTCAAAACCACGCCACTTGTGTCAATGACAGACCTTATGATGCAATGCGCACACACTATAACCATCACCACCACCCTCACCCCCCACCCCCAAATGGAAACAAAGCCTTTTTGAACGTTATTCCTCAGGATTCATTTTCTACACAATATTAAAGTTTGTAAATAAAAAATATTTTTAACTGATATTCCTTTTAAAGATTAAATCTTCTCAATATTGCAGTTTCCAAGAAGTTCAAAATCCCTAAATATGACATGTACAACCAGCATGTTCAAAATTTTTGCTGTCAAATACACAACATTCTTAAAAATGGTGTGTTTCATGACAAAAATAAAAGAACGAACAGCAGAATTCGACAATTGATCACATATGTTTATCTTCTTATGCTTAGAACATAAAAAAAAAATTCTCACAGAAATGAAAGAAATCATGAGTACAAATCTATGGTTAAATGTAGGTGTCAGACCACATTACCTACTGACAGATTTAACGATGACATGTGAACACATCAAACACCACTTTAAACCTATTTCACATCTGATCTTAAATCTTAGATTATGTAATTTGATTGGTTAATAATACTTATTAAGGCTTTAATGAGGCCAATTATTTACCTGCTTACAGCTTGAACCTGTCAAAGCAAATGATAGCTTAATACGATGGGTGTAAAGATTCCTCTCCAGCTAGTGATTATCAACTAATGAAGATTACAAAGTATTTGATAAGACTGTTTGATGTACTTAAGCATGTCCTGCAGCAAGGCATGAAGATTAGTAAAACATCAGTGAGTTCTTGCTGAACATACACATCAATTAATTATAAGATGTTTATAGCAAACCTAGTTTCCTACTTTACAGAGTTAAGACAAGAAATATAACATGGTTTAACCTCTTACTTTTTGAGACTAACCAGTGTGCTATGTAAGAGGAATTTTGCCTGGACAGCAGCGCTACGGCCATCTTTTACTTGGAATTTCAACTGTTAAGGGTTCTTTAAGTGTGCACAAACAGATCGTTGCTCTTTTTGTCCCTTTCAATGACTATAGATTGTTCCTTGCCAGGTACAACTAAAATCGTTATTTCCAGGCCTGTCCATGACACAAGCTAAGTCATTTCATATGGTTCATCTTACATTGTCTTTCAATAATTCGCTAGCATGTAGGGGTATTTAGCAGTGGAAGGAAACTGCAGAGAACACACAGGGTTTGAAACGTGATCCTACTCCTTGAAACCTGACTCAATGACAGACCTTATGATCAAATACACACGACCACCCCCCTCAATAAAAAAGACAAGCCTGTGATTGACATTGACCTCCGAATCGGACTGACTGTGCTCGACAAAGCCTGAATTTGTACCGGACAACATCCCTGACATATGCCTTACTTTCAGGTTTGATAATGAGAAAGCAAATTATCTTAACATGAGTTCACTTCAGATCCTTGCAAATAAAGTCGTGTAAACAGTGGCAGAACCCTGTTTGATCTGGACACTTATTGTGTTTTGATAGGCCACATAAAAATGTTGCAGGTTTTAAAGATGAGGTGCTGTGGCATTTATGTTATTGATCTTGTCAGTTAATGGTTAGAATTAATTACGCATTGGCACATGTTCTAATTTTGCTACAACGGTAGTCGCAGCTGTTTTTTTCAACCAAAACGTTCATAATCTCAAACCAGCTTTGAAGAAACTCTTCTCAAAGACAATGAAATGAAATGGGGTTTAATGTCCTACTGTTTTGCTCCTATACTGGGCTAATGGAGACGGGCATACACCATACCGTGTGCTATGAAGGTAATTTTGCCCGGGCAGCAGCGCTACAGCCTACTCTTATATCAATTCCAGCTGCCAAGGGATCTTTTATGCTCATGCCAATTTGTACATGGGACCTCCGTCCCATCCGAACTACTAGACAGCAGTCCTTGTCAGACCCTCCGTTCTGCATCACTGACAAGGGGAATCAAAGACAAGTAAAGAGATTGTTTTTATAAATGGTTTATTTGCACACCACGTTTATTTTCAGAAGACAAAGTTAAACTGGTTTAACAATCGTCAGGGATTTAAACCAGTTTAACTTGAGCATCTGAATTTGCTATTAAGACCCTTCCCATCCAAAATCTTATTTATAAGCTACTCGTTACATATATAATAATAACAAGTATAATAGTAACCAGCTCTGGCTAACTAAGACACCTTGAAACACAACTGTGTTTGAGGTTATATTTCCGAGACCTTTAAATCGCTACATGTATGTGACATGTAATTATCTTTTTAAAAAATGGTAGAGTTCTTATTGCCTTGGAAATATAAATTTTAACAATCATATGCTGAAAAAAGTGACAGAAAGTTAAAGACAAATACAGCACAGCAACCAAAAACAGCAAATTTTCTAATAAGGTTTCACCATTGAATTTCAAGAAAACAAAAGTAAGAAAAGTTTAGAAGGAAAATATGCAAACTTATCTGACAATTCAAATGTTGAGTGATTATATGAAGTTTAAGTGACAGGTCACATGAAAGTATAGACATACAGAAACATGTACAGTTTGATTTCAAATATAAATCTGATCCTTCAACTACGCTAATTAACACATGTAACATTTTGGAGAGTTGGAAGTTTTATGACAGGGAGAGCGGGGTGGGGAATATCTATATATCAATTTTCTACATCTTTTAAACACAAAAAAAAAATATTTCACATGTTTCAATTTAAGATTTATCAGATATTTACCTGCAAACTTGTAAATTTTTATTTCAATCATTACTTTCAAATCATTCACTTGTGACTATCCAATGTGTTTCCCTATACCTATATAACTGCATTCATAATTAATTCTTTACAATTTATGTTATCAAAATGTTATAATCATGTGCAAAGATTCTAAAAAATAACGTTCACTTTCAATTTGTGCATGTTAGCTTAGTATTTAAGGATCTGGTACACTGACAAGTACGTCCCCTTGTTTGTTCCAGGAGTGCTTTGCAAGAAAAGGCATCCACTGGTAGTTGTTTGGTTGGACGTGTAAAAGATTCCTTGATAATTGGAAATCCAGGAAAAACCCATTATCCATACTTCACTCACTGCATAGTGTATGCCCATCTTCATAACTGTAGGACTTACATCCCATTTCATTTCATTAATTTAGTACAGCTGCATTACATTCATAATAAAATATACTTCCGATAAATCGTAAATTTTTGTGAAGTTTACCCAGCATTAAATTTCTTTAACAGCCATGAAAGGGGTTGATCTGCTGAAGGCAATATTGGACACGCTGAAGTGAACCCCAATGGTACCTCAGATAATGAATAATTGGAAGCAATTTACTCTAAATTGTAGCCCAAGGGTATTTTATTGTCTATCATATTGAGGTTCATGGGGGGAGGTAGGAAGGTCACCACCCCCAATTTGACAGGTTAAATGTAGATCACATTGAACATATGTTGTTATCTGAAAAAGTGAATATTTGATGATATTTTTCAACAATTGATTCAAAGAATAACAAACAATCAGGTTAAAAGATTAAGTGACATGGTCAGCCTCACGGGCCTGACTTAAAAGAACTTGATTTCTTACTTGTCACATCTTTTAGATCATCCATCATCCCATCTTCATTAGCCTGGTTGGTGCAGAAAAGTAGGATGTGAAAACCCCATGTCACGTTTCAAGTTTCCATCTTTCTTTGAAATCTAACGTAAGTTTTGTTTTGGGGGAGGGTTAGTCCTTAAAATGCTTCTTTTGATGCCATTTGGGTTGATGATCCACAGACAACTTATCTAAGAATTGCAACAAGTGAAGAATGAGTGTTGTTGTCATTTTTCTAGATCTGATATTTATGAGTTTATAACTTAACTTATATCTGATTATTCTTGAGTAGTGATGAGTGTTGTGTATGAGACAATAAATTAATGTATGATAATGCTTCACTCAGTGGTTACAAATACTAATATTTCATGTTTTTGTAAATTAGATTTTTGTATATGATTATCTTTCCATAAGCAACTATTTAGGCTTATTCTTATGGTTTATCACACCAAAATAATAACTATGGGATGCAATTTTGTTTTCTTACAGTAATAGTGCTGTGCATGATGCAAAAATGCATAATAATGCTTCACTCTGAGTGGTTCCAAAGGCTAAAATTTCACAGTTTTGTTAATTAGATTTTTGCACACGACTTCCTTCCATAATCAACTATTTATTCTTTTTTTTTTATCAGACCAGGGCAATAACTATGGGATGCAATTTTGTGTGTTTTCTTGCAGGAGGTATAATTATGTTTAACCTAACCTAATAAAAAACCTACATAATGTTGTAATATTTGTTTGAAATCGGGCTTATCATTGTCTTTGATGTGGTAAACCAACATAGATAAACGTATATATAATTGCCATTATTAAGATAAATGTATTGTTAATAATCCTATGTAAGTAATAATCATCATCTAGAAAATCCTTTGTTTTTAATAAATTGAATAAAAAAACCTAATCAGCAGTAGTCGATTATTGGTACACTGGTACTTCAACATGTAATTAAAGATATGTCTTTTCTACTAGGGCTCTTGATTCAAAATTTTGCAAGCCGGTCATTTTTTTTATCTCAATTTACTATTCAATTTAACAACTTTGACATTATTATAGTTTGTTTTAGATCATAAGGTCTTTTATTGAGTCTGATGGTGTGGTTTCGATTCCCTGCATATATGTGATTGTCTGTCCAATCTTTGGGTCCTCTGCTTTCCTCCCACAGCTAAAGATTGCTAGTGCAAGCGAAATATTGACATAAAAATTTTAAACCATATGTTTGACCTGAAATGATACAGTTTGTGCTGAATGGACGTTAGACCCAATTCTCTCTATGCAACCTTCTCAGATAATAGGATGGACTGTTAAGATATGTTTTGAATTATTTCGGTTTCAGGGATTGTGATTTACTTCCAAGCATGTTTATAAAACTTGTTTTGAATTATGTAAGTAAAAGAGAGTTACATGAATGTAATGTTATGTTAGATAAAATCTGTGTTGGTATTCAGGTGTGACTATAATCACAGTCTTACCTGTAGCAATAGGTAAATACATGTATGTTTACATACATGTTAAACAAATTACCACACACTCACACATTTTGATACAAATGTGCATTTAACCCTTTGTACACAGAAGAATGTATGCAACACTCTTCTGTTAACGTTTCATGATTAAAATACTTGTTATTCAGTCATTACATATTTGAATGATTCATAAAAAGAAAAAAATATTGTAACTTATAGAGGGTCCAAAAGTTAAAAACGTCATTTTTCAAACAATCAGGGGAAATAATCCATAAGATTGTGGTCCGAAATGTGCCAATATATACAGGAACTAAAATTTTTGGGATAGAAACATATATTTTAAGTTTAGCCAAAATAACATAAAAATTGAGACCTGTTTTGTGTCCATAAACAAATGTGAACGCAAATCTGAACAACAGGGGCGACAACATAACACATCCACGTGAAAATGTGGCCATATAAAAGAGCCTCATTTTTATACGCCCACATTGAAATGTGGTCGTATATTGTCGTCATCCCGTCCGTCCGTCCGTCCGTCCGTCCGTCCGTCCGTCCGTCCGTCCGTCCGTCGGTCCGTCGGTCTGTCGGTCCGTCGGTCCGGCGTCCACAATTGCTTGTGGACGCTCTAGAGGCTAAAGTTAATATCCGATTGACTTTAAATTTATACACAGTGTTTATGGTCATGAGAAGAAGAAGCCTATTGTTTTTCAGCGATTTCCGATAATAATTACCAGAGTTGTGGCCCTTGATCACTTCAAAAAATCTTGTGGACACTCTAGAGGCCAAATTTAATATCCGATTGACTTTAAATTTATACACAGTGTTTATGGTCATGAGAAGAAGAAGCCTATTGTTTTTCAGCGATTTCCGATAATAATTACCAGAGTTGTGGCCCTTGATCACTTCAAAAAATCTTGTGGACACTTTAGAGGCCAAATTTAATATCCGATTGACTTTAAATTTATACACAGTGTTTAAGGTCATGAGACGAGGAAGCCTATTATTTTTCAGCAATTTCCGATAATTAGTGCCAGAGTTATGGCCCTTGATCACTTCAAAAAATCTTGTGGTGGCTCTAGAGGCCAAAGTTAATATCCGATTGACTTTAAATTTATACACAGTGTTTAAGGTTATACGACGAAGAAGCCTATTGATTTTCAGAAATTTCCGATAATTAGTGCCAGAGTTATGGCCCTTGATCACTTCAAAAAATCTTGTGGACGCTCTAGAGGCCAAAGTTAATATCCGATTGACTTTAAATTTATACACAGTGTTTAAGGTCATGAGACGAGGAATCGTATTGTTTTTCAGCAATTTCCGATAATTAGTGCCAGAGTTATGGCCCTTGATCACTTCAAAAAATCTTGTGGTTGCTCTAGAGGCTAAAGTTAATATCCGATTGACTTTAGATTTATACACAGTGTTTAAGGTCATAAGACGAAGAATCCTATTGATTTTCAGCAATTTCCAATAATTAGTGCCAGAGTTATGGCCCTTGATCACTTCAAAAAATCTTGTGGACGCTCTAGAGGCCAAAGTTAATGTCCGATTGACTTTAAATTTATTTATGTTTAATGTCATGAGACGAAGAAGTCTATTAATTTTCAGCGATTTCAAATAATTACTTCCAGAGTCATCTCCCTTGACCACTTCAAAAAACCTTGTGACACTATAGAGGCCAAACTTATCATCCGATTGACTTCAGAGTGATACACAGGATTTAAGGTGTTGAAACGAATAAGTATTTTGATTTTCAATGAATTTTGATAACTGAACAGCTAAATCCATGATATTAAATGATTCGTATACTAATTGTTAACGTGGGGCAAAACTTTTTAAAAAGCAAGCAAATTCTAATGATTTTCAGATAATTACATAATGAGTTGTTACTCGTAATCGGATTTTAGTGTATTACAAACGTTTCATTCCCGAAAGAAGTAAAATTATGTGACAACCCTTATTGACTGCCCGGACGATTTAGCTGCTGTGGGCGTATGTTTCGTTGCCTGGCAACCTATCTTTATTTGATTAGAAATACAAAATCTCGATGAAAAGATGGCAAAAGAAAATTCAGACTCTGAAAAATATATCAGATAAGGACTTTTATACCCCTCACTCCTCACCAACAATACACATTGGTATCAAAATGATGAACATTTTAATACCTTTATTCTTTCATCTGTTTCAATTGATAATTTTTAAGAAACCTTCCCTTTAAATCAACAATACGTCGTCCCTTTAAATCAACAGTATGCACGTGCTGATACAAGGCATGATTCCTATTTTAAATCATATGTTAATTCCCCCACGGACCAATTATCACAAATAATACATGCTGCATAAATGCTGGGTGATTTTGAATGTTCACCTCTGTATATCAATATACCACAGGACCACACACCAGAGGAATGATTATATCTACATACGCCATCTTCACAATGTCAGAGTATAATGACATACATACTCATAGACAACTTGATATAAACTACACAACAAAGCTCTTGTCTCAGTCATATCTATCAGTCTTGACTGACTAACAATGAAATTGATTGACTGGAGAACTTATCTTTCAGTCAAATCACATACAATAACAGTAACCATAATTAATACAGTTAAATTTGGAGTTTTTATTTGTAAAACCTCTTAAAAAAATGGAGATAATGCTAACAATAATGTCTTGCTAATGAGAAGTAAAGATATAAACTTCAAATATTGAGCGGACGGCAACATCTTGAAAGTAAAATTTCTGGTGCATAACATGGATTGTTTACAAATTATTTTTTTTCTCCTGCTCTAAAACTACAATCACTGACCATAATTCATATTTTAACATTTTTATTTACTATCTATGAAATTTGACAGACCTATCCACAGTAAAAAGGTTACCTCGTGTGATTTTGGTTTAATTTCTGTCCAGCTTTGTTCAATTTTTAGGTTCATTTATTGCGAGTGAAGTATCTGACAGGAATTTTGATATGTTACGAGAAGTTTGATAGCTGTGTGAACATTTCAAATAAACTAAGGTATAAAGTGTTTTAGATGAATTGAGCACACCCTGTCCAATGCATGACACATGTCATTACCAGTAACTAGACCGTAACTGATAGACAACCTAAAATTGATACACAGTTCACCCTATTAATAGATATATATATATATAACACATGGTTATATACAGGACAGATTTCCACTCCAATTTGACAGCAGAACCACTAAATTACACACAAAAACTCGACATTCTCTCATGTATTTTCTGTGTGAATTTGCACTTCTGACATTTTCATTTTTAAAGAGAGAATCTGTAATTACACATTTGCATCAAACACCCTTAATGCTATAATTGTATGGGTTTTACGCAACTGTGTCGATGGAATTTGTGAGTTACATATCCTGACCTTAGCTGACATACCAGAATTTATTGGGGAGGATAAAATAAACTATAAAAAATATTTCAAGTGTGTTGTCCTTTAATTAAATGGAGAACGCATGTTCACACTATTTCCTTTCAGTAAAAAATACCTTGTTTGATTTTTAGTATATTGTATGCTGTCAGTTTTACGATTTTCTGTCAACAAAGGTTACAAACTTTTTTAGATATTGAAGTTAATTTCTACGATTTTAATCAATCCGATTATGGTCAAAAGATCAAAAGGGGGTTTAATGATCAACAAGTGCAGTGTCTAATAAAAGAAATCTTAATCAAATATTTTCCATGTCCAGATTGAAAAATTCTGAATTGATTTGATTTGATATGACTTTGAAGTTTCAATTTAATTAACAATATCAAGATTTGCTCTAAAAGACATTTTCAACCTGAAGATCTAGTTTTCATGCAATTTTATGCAAAGTGATAAAACTTGATTAATTTGCACATGCATAGAATTAGAAGTATATTTGGTGCCGCTGTTCTGCGATTTAAATAAAGGGCCTCATATATGATTACTTAAAATGGTTATTGGTGCCATTGTGCTGTGACATAAATAAAGGGCTCTAACCATGGTTACTTAATCTGAAATATTATAACAATACAGCCTTTTCATTGGATACAAACTATTATCTGCCAAATCCTAAAAATATTTTTGTCGAATTTTTGTCAATGTACATGTATCTGATATTGTAATTGATTTTCATGACTATTTATTGAGTAGGCCTAGAACCAAAATAACCTCCATTTTTGTAATTGCACAAATCATAGACAACTGCAATTTATATATTTATCAATTCATAAATTTCTCACACATTTTTTAGGAATTCTGATTATTTGTGTATAAATCATTAAGAAAACCAGGTGGCTTATCTTGTTCAAGTCAAAGTTGCGAAACATAAGTTTCCCTAATAAAGAAACTGAATGCATGGATTTCTATCAGACATCAAGCTGTGTTTATATGCCAGACATGTCCTGCTGGCATTGAATATGTCTGTTTCAGAAATTAACCCAAACAGACATTCTACATGCCAGTGATCACAATAATCAAAGGAATTATATTCATGTATAAAAAATACTACATGTTTTAAGCGACTTTCCATTCTGATCAATTTATCATATTTCTAACATGTTCACAAGATAACATTTATTCATCAGACAAAATCTGGAATAAGAAATTCTCAAGGGGACAATAAACATCCCTAAACAATAGCCATTATCATTATGTCAACCTGTTTTTGTGGAATTTGATCAATTTAAAATTATGTTGGGTGGAAAAACGACAGGCCTCACAAAAATTCATAAATGTGTAAGATAAAACATCTCCACAGAGCCAGCCACCCCAAGGAACAAAAGTTACAAATATTTCACTACAAATTTAGTAATTCCAGACTCTTTTTATAAGAAATGGCTCTTTCAAACTACTTCCTTCTGGACATACTTTTGAAACTTTTTTAAATGATTCATGCAATTATGGATAATGTCCCACTATGATAAAAAATATAATTCAACTTCATGCACATTAACAAAATTTAAAAAGACATTTGATTATATCAGTACACATCAACTTTGGTTAACATGAACAAAGTACATTTAGATAGTTTCTAGGATAGCAATTTAATCAAAGTTGCATTAAAATCTTTTCAATTTAAAGCCCACTGTATTTAGAGTTAAAAGAAACATGGGGTATTGAATATCCGTATTGACAGCAGACAGGTTATTTGGTTCGACAACCTGACCTTTGATATGGTATGTTTAATTATTTGAATCATGCAAAATCTATTGATTTCATTTGTGTCTGCATGCGATAATTTTAAAAATATCCCTAAATCGGTACAAAAACACACAACAATACTTTTCGAATATTGTCGTCAATCCCCTTACAAATTATCCCAAGAGTCGTCTGGAAAATAATGAATAACTTTGTTACTTTGATTGATCATATTAAAAACAATGACAGCAGTTAAATGAGTGTTTAAATTAAATCTATAATACAAGGAGCACTGATAGAACTTAAATATACAGAACATAGAAACACTTGATTATTTCAAAATTTAAATCTTTACACTTGCATATTTAAAACTTGACATTAGGAAATTAAACTGACAGAGCTTAGATAGGCTTGTTTATTTCAAACTTAATGGGCATTATAGCATTTGGAAACCTTTGCTCATAAGAAAAGTTTTTCGATTTGACCCGCTTTGTGCTTATAGCTGTACTGCAAATGTTCAAATTGACATTGTATTTTTGCAAAATTTCAGACAGATCTGCCCAATGATCACGGAGATACTTCAGTAAAGCCCCCAATTCTCATTTGATAGATTCTGAATTTCTTGCAAACTACACCATTGTGAAAGTCAAATCTCTAAAAGGAATATCAATGCCAAATGGTTCTATTCCATTAAGCAATAACAAAGTTAGAATGAATAGAAAATAACAGTTATCATTATCTGCAGACGAAGCCTTGTTTTTAATCTGAATGAATCCAAGCCAGGGGAGCACCTACAATTGATATTTTGGTTCATGTTTTTTAATTAAATGTTAAATAATTAATTGAAGTACATTGTAGCATGGATTAGGCCTAAGCTGTCAAACAAACTAGATATTGTCCAAAAATACGCAAATGACGGTTAGCTTGGATTTGCGATAATTAGGCGAGTTTAAGGTTATATTGAACATGAGATTATATAAAATTAATTACCGGTACATTACCAGTACATTCTTGCTGAAAGCGATAATGCCCCTTTAAATATAAAAACATAAATCAATGAAAATTATCTCAAAATAAAACACCTCCTACACACCAAGTTGCATATTTTTTTTGCACATAATGGCATTTAATGTTTAACCATTCTATACACTCGTAAAAGGTCTTCAGCCATCAAAAAACCATTAAATTAAAATAAAGCCATTTTATTTTACAGATTAAATCAATAAAAACAGTATAATCTGAATTGTTTTCTTGTAAACATGACACTGGGGAACTCTTGTTACACTCGCCTACTGTCTATTTCGTAGATATACTACAGCATTAACAATAACCAGACATAATCTTTAAAGATTATGAACTAAATATCTTGGGAGATTGTTTCACACTGAGTTATTGCAATTGAATGGGGTTTAACATCCTACTTTTCTGCACCTACTATGGAGAGAACATATGCCATACAGTGTGCTATGAGGGAAATTTGTTGGCTATTATTAATATATTGTAAATCATCAAATCAGAAGTCTTATTACGTGCTTTACAAAGGAAGCATACCTTACCCCAAGCACAACATGTGTCACTACAACTTATAGCGATATTTTGGACTGACTAAAAGATATCAATAAACATTCAAACTTCAAAATCAGTTTTCTTAATATTTAATGTGAACTTTCAAAATTGAGTGTTTTTTCGTTGGGTTTTTTTGTAGAAAAATATAGGATTTGGTTTCCAACTCTACTTTTTTGACAATACAAAAAATGTAAATGATTGAAGCCAAAGCATTATATAATACAAAAATAAATCAGAGCTAACTTTGAGCAATTGAAGCCTGAGATCAGAGACAAAACTTAACCAACCCCACAACAATGTATTGTCACATAACTTAAGAGATGATATAGAGATTGATCATTTAGATGTTCAAGATGAGTAATTATTTTATTGATGATGGTAAAGTAAAAAGACGAGAATTCCCTTTGGAATCAATACTCCTTTTATTCTATAAACAAAGAAATTCTTTTGATAAAGAAAACTAATGGACCCAACTTATGATTTGTCATACACCCCAGATCTTCTGTTCAGACACAATGATGAATCTCCTATAATAATTACGCTGATATTGAAAACCCATCTTAAAGGATTGTCACTTGGAGTAATTTGTTGAAAAATGTCTGAATGATATTGAAATGTGAGAAATGTGTATGGTCACTCATCTTGTCATGGAACCATCAATTAATTTGTCTAAAATGTAAAAATATTTTGAGATCTTTTGTTTCGCTTTTTATTTCAAT
Organism: Patella ulyssiponensis; assembly: GCA_963678685.1. NCBI lineage: Eukaryota > Metazoa > Mollusca > Gastropoda > Patellidae > Patella > Patella ulyssiponensis. The sequence goes on along the minus strand of OY783227.1, from coordinate 78,437,973 downwards.
GTTAATCTTCCTCTTAAGATAACTTGACAAATAAAACAGTATGCATCTTGGTATTCAATTCCTGTCTTCATTAGCCCAGTCAGAGCAGAACAGTACGATGTTAACCCTCATTTCATTTGGTATTAAATTTGTATTAAAAAGAGTTGTTTGTACCCTAATCCTAACAGACATATACAAATAATAGACAGCTTTGTTAACACATGGCAGTGTGGGGTGGGGTTTATAGTGGTAGTAAAATTGATGAAATAGACCCCGGAACTACCATTCTAAAATGATGGTGTGCTGTAAGCCACAATGATTGAAGGACAAATTTGACATTTTGAAAAGCAATATTATCATTTCGTCAATTTTAAAGAGATTTGTCCTGTTTAGCAATTTCAGCCCTACATACATGTAAGCTTCTTGTGTAGCAAATATTGTAAAGGATATCAAATTAAATGTCATAATGTGTAGCGAAATGTTATATATTTGCAAGTGTCCCAGTAAAAATAAATAGCACTTCTGCACCACTGATCTTTGCTCTGGACATTTCCCACCTCACCACTTCCCGATGTAGCTCTAACAGATGGACATGGTGTATGTGACATTTCCGGATATAGTTTATTTATGGTTAATTTTTTATAGCTTTAATCAGACAGTTGAGATGAATTAATTTATCCTACGATATTACATAATCAAGGTTATCTGAAACTGTTTTCTAGAAAAGACATTGGAGAAATTATTGACTTATTGTTCTTATCTATAATTAATCACACTTCAACTGACATCACTATTTACTGTGCACTTCATTTAGTATTATTACAAACATGGCTGCCTCCTTATCGTTTAATTTATAATGTCTAAGTAAACATTGATATCATAAATGATATTAATTACTTGTTCCCAAAATTTATGAATTCACTTCCATCTTTAATTACCACAAACTAAGCTTCACAAAAAATCCTGGTGTGGGCAATGGAGAATCTTGGAGTTTGTCAGGGGAAGACTCTGCAAGACCAGCAAGTGGAGAAGGGCCCTGCTATTCGGCTTGAATAAAAAACTGAGTTCCACGCTAGTGCTCACTGGTAAACACATAAAAGAACCCCTTGAGTTCCAGCCTAGTGCTCCTTGGCAAACATGTAAAAGAACCCATGATAGATGAAGTCTGAAGAAAAGTAATCAGAAATGCTGCTGTCTGGACGAAATTCTCATGCAGTGCAGTGCACACATATGTAATCTCAAAATGACTAAAGTTGACGAGATAATAAATTACATTTGTTTACTTTACCAAGAAAGGCGTGCTAAAGTAACATATCTGGTGTTCTGTAAAAGAGTACATATTATTTACCTCATGAATCACCTGCCACAGTAACTCTTGAGTTTGGTCTTAATGCTAAACCTTGCAAGCCAGTCAAGTTTATAATTATTCTGAGAACCAAAAAATTCATTTTATGGCATTTACACTGTACGGCAGGAAAACTTGTGTCCAAATCAATGCTAATCAGTCAATGCTCATCAGTCATGACCAGCAAATGTCACGTAAACGAAAGCCCAAAAATTTAAATCGAAACCAAACTCATAGATTTATTCAGACTAAATATTGATGGATGGAATTATTCATTTCTAAGATATTAATGCCCCCCCCCATCCCTGCATCGCATGTACATGAAAATATTTTAATATCTTATGGAACCCTTTCACAAAGACACTCTCAGACTATGACCCTGTCAGCTTGCGGGGCCGGATCTTTTCTAGCGATTGACCTTGAACGTTATCAAGAAGAATTAACCAATAACTGTAATTATACTATTCTTCGTCGTTTGATTGACTGTTTTCGATTCATCGTCTATTTATCCAATATGTACATCATCTTTTCGTGATTAGTTGCAAGTCAAATTGACCCTACATGTCGTCTTTGATTAAAACTCCACTTATTAATTATTGGCAAGGGCAGATAATGCATGTACCTTTAAACCCCTGACCTTGTCAATCAATGATTCAATCAACAATACATGTAAATATCGGTGCAACAACCAATGGCTGCTAATTTATTAACATAATTAATCCCTGGAACAGACAGTTTCCAATCTCTTGTGACAAGTTAAATGAGCTATCTTGATTAATCATCACATCCCCTGTTCAGATTTGACGATCCTTTATTCTACTGATCACTTGAAAACAAACAGGCAGACATCATTATTTCCAAATTCGACATATTCGGATATAAACACATATATTTAAACCATTTCTTTGAATAGCATTTAGTAATTTATGGGTAACACAATCAAACTTGTTTAGAGTAACAAGTACTGGTTTATTAACATGCAACGTTTCCACAAATATACTCTCATCTTTATCAATTTATGAGTTTCAGTGTGGTTCATTTTAAACGGTCTAACAATATCTACTTTCTAGAGAGGTGGGGTTTAATATCATTTCGAGACTAACATATGGTTCAATTTTATTTAAATAATTTGCTTGCATGTAAAGAGTCTTTAGATGTGGGAGGGAACCGGATGACCAGAAGAAAAACCTACAAGGTTGGACAGGCAACGCTATTCCTTGTCACATACAAGCTAGAAATCGAAAACCTCGGCACTTGACTCAATGACAGACCTTCTGATCCAACACGCACGCGTTAACCATTTAGCCACCTAACTCCCTATATCTACTTGCAATTGGGGCATCTACCTAGTCCATCTATTGGCAAATTTGCTGAAAATTAGTCAAGGATCAACATAACATAGTTAAAATCAATGCTATTTGAAAAGTAAACACAGAGGCAAAAGTTAAACTAACCCAAATGTGTAACAGTGTTTTATTTTTTTTAGCTTGACGTTTGTAGAAAGATTTTGGGGGGATTTGATCCTCTGCAAACAATCAGCTCATCATGCAAAGAACACGAAGCAAGTGGAAAGAGAATGTACTCAAAACATTATTATCTGTCTTGAACTTAAATTTGTGAGAGACAGAAAATGGGATAAATGTCTACTTAACACAAACTATACCATTTTACTATTAACATATTGTATATCTTTATTTTGATAATTGGAAGGTGTCTTTAGCAGTGGAAGGATACTGGAAGACCTTGCAAAAATCCATCAGATCAGGTAGATGCAACAATACCCCATTGTAACATACCACAGACACTCATGAATGACAGACCTAATTATATAAATTACATCCCCACCTCCACCCCCTAATTTATATCAAAAGACCCCGGATTAGATATACATTTTAAGCGTAATGTTTTAGCAATATTTTCCAAAAATCTTCAGATAATATTTATCAAGTTTTGTTAATCACCTGCACATTCAAATATTTAGATAAAAAAAATTAAATGAAATGAAATGGGGTTTAACATCTTACTGAGCTAATGAAGAAGGGCATACACCATAAATGTGCTATGAAGAAAATTTTGCCCAGATAACAGCACTACAGCCACTCTTATATATATCGAATTCCAAATGTCAAGGGATCTTTTACCTGCACGCCAATATCTACAGGGACCTCGATTTTTTGTCCCATCTGAATTACTAGAGGGCTGTCTTCGTCAGGCCCTTTAATTTGGATAACAAAATCAGCATGCCCTTGTATTTGATCTGCTCTGTATTGATTGGTATTAAATTTGTGATTTATATACAGACAGACAATATTCTATTGTACTGGTATATCCCTAAAGAAAATAAACGGCTTAAATGTGAAGGACGTAGGTTTATATCTTAATTGTTAGTTTTGGGACTTGGCTGACCTTTAAAACCTCTTACAAATAACCAAAAGCAGGTGAGAAGACACATAGATCAATATGTATAGGTCAAAAAGGTTACACTTTCCAAAATCTTTGTCTTAGCTCCAACACTAAAGAAACAACCCATCTGTTTTAAAATAAAAGTTTTTGTGGTGATCTATTGTTGGGAGAACAGAGACTGTTTCTTGAGTCTGCATGCTATTTTTTAGACTCAGGTATTTTTTTCTAGTTTGTCATGAACTATCAACATGGCTTCTTCATGTCCAGTATGTGCTTCAGAGTATAATATGGAGGCATACAAACAGTAACAATATTTACCTGAAAAATCAGTCCAAATGATTTTATTTCATTGATCACAGTATTTATTGTCTTATAGCACAATTAATGCTATGATTATTACTGTACAATTAATGCTCTCAATATTGCATTATAGCGAAATTAATTATATCACAGTAATGCTGTGTTTATTGTATTATAGTACAATCCATGCTGTAATTATTGTATTATATTACAATTCATGCTATGTTTATTGTATTACATTATAATTCAGGCTATAATTATTGTATTATAGTATAATCCACGCTATAATTATTGTATTATAGTACACTTAATGCTATATTAATTGTAATGTAGTACAATTAATGCTATGATTATCATATTATAGTACAATTTTATAGAAATTTTTTTGATGGTAGTGCAGACCTCAATTTTGAATAACAGCAAACCTAAACTTATTTACTAAGACTTTTATAATACATTTGTATTATTGCCATTCCACTTTAACCAGGCCTTTGTAATACGGTCAGATCTCAGGGGTCAGCACCCTTAACATAACGTCTGTATATCAAATAATACAATATTTTACCATCCAGCTTCTTATATTGAACTTCTGTCACGATAGGGCAAGTTATCATTTGTCATCTGACATTTTTTCTAGACCAATTTTTCCTTCCAAAAATATTGAATTTCATCTTCAACTACAAGCAAAGTCTTCTCGGAGATACATTGTAGATAGAGATAGATCGGAAAATACACAAAGAAAAATAATATTCTATATTGGAGTTTTGATTCCTGAAATGATAATGGTTCCGAGGAACATTTTGTACAATAGCCTGCTTAATACTTCTGATGGAATCACTTCAAAAGAAATCAAGAAAAAAATAATCTTTTGACAGTATATTGGTGCTCCAAATTTTGAACAAAATCTAAACAGTGGAAATTCCAACAAATAGACTAATAATATATTTTATTCTGCTTTTCGAACCTTAATGAAGCTGATATTCATTAATCCAGGTATATTCAAAGTAAAAAATGCATTTGGCGCTGAGAGAATTTTTTCATTACATTTCATATACATATGATGTTCTTGCTTCACTTCATTTATCAGGCATTATTCTACCAGTAGTCAATTACAATTAAATGGACTGAAATAGAAGGGCATTTCACAGTCAGCTACAGTGAGAATCAGGAAGCAACTGTTTGGTTACAGATTAGGGCTCTTGTTTCAGTTATATTTGTTGGTTTTGACTAACCTCTAGTCAAGAAGTGTTGCTCCAACTCCACCGAACAACTGGATGTTAGTATATCTTTGGAATGTTTGTGGGGCCATAGCCGAATGATTAGCATGTGCGCGCTGTATCATAAATCCTGTCATTGAGTCAACTAGCGTGGTTTCGAATTCCCAGTTGTACGTGACAAGGAGTAGAGACGCCAGTCCAACCTCATGGGTTTTCTCACGGTCCTCCGGTTATCTCCCACTGCTAAAGACCCCTACAAGCAAGCAAATTATTGAAACAAAATTAAACCATATGTTGGTCCTGAAATGACCTAGTTTGTGTTGAGTGGATGTTAAACCCCATTTCTCTCTCTCTCAAAATGTTTCACAGCACTTCAAATAGTTGCTGGAGACAAGAATAAAGGGAAGAAGCAAGAGCCTTCTAGACCTGATTAACCAGCTTTATACAAAGACATGTAGTGTACGTGATGTTCCTTTAAATAATATTAGACTCACTTATCCAGTCTTGAAAGAGCGTGTTTAAATTGCAATTACTTAATAAGTTATTAAAAAAGACTTTCAATATTTTTTGTTTGGAATGGATAAATGTTTTTTTATAACATAAAAAAGGAATACAACCAAATTGTATTTTATTGAATTTGGCTGAAAATCTGACTCAATTTATTTTGTTAACTAATGTAGTTACAGCTAGTAGTAAACATGACTGGGAAAAATAAAACAGGTTTTCATTAACTGATATTGACATTTTACAGGAGGGGAAAAAGTGACATCCTTGTAAAATTATTTTTAATTATTTAAAAACCTTTTAGATAAGTTTATATTAGGTTTCAGATAAGTGTTAACGTGGTTGTTTTTGAAGCAAAACATACAGAAATTTAATTAAACAATGATTTGTCATAATGTATTTAATATTCTAAGGTTTCTGAGCAACCTGCTGATTTTTTTGTACTTTTATTCAAAGGATCCAGTTGCTACTGTGTGCCTTATTCCTGGAGATAAGAGTTTCTAGAATAGACAAAATCATTGTCCTAAAGTGTCATCAACTACATGTGGAATGCCTGGTATTGCCTGATATGTTCCACTCTTTTATTGTCTGTTATATCTGTTTTTTTGCTTAACAGCATTCCTGCATTGTCTAAAAATAATTACAACTTTAACTAACGATGTGTAGAACTTGGAACAAATGAATGCCAATTCACATTTTACATCAGAAAGGGTGAATAACTGATGTAATTACGTTTGTTGGCACTTGAAATCTGGAAATCTACAGAGATTACAAAACCGCATAAAAACTACTGGAAATCAGGCAGAGTAATCATGCAAATAAATTTGATTTCTCAAGCGACATGAATTGACTGCTTAACTTAAATTTCTGAACTGCTCAATTGCTGTATCAGTGGCGTAGCAATCAATATTGATAGGTTGAATTTAGTTCGTAGTCAGGAATGACGGAAATACCCATTGTCCATTGAATCAATTAAGTTTGGAACCAGGCACCTTTTTATAACCCATTTTATTATAAAACCATAATATTTGCTTGAGTGGATAGCAAGTCGTTATTCTGGCCTGTTAATGACAAACACGCAAAGAAATAGTCAGGTTATGATGTTGAATGCAAGGGATAATGGATCTGGAAATTTTATAGTAAATCAGCAAGTTTTGGGGAGGTAATAGCAATTTTCCGCGCGTTCTTCTATTGATCTTATGTTTAGTTAAGTGGGTTTACATGCTGCCAAATCAGTAGAATATGATTTAAGAGTTGCTCTTCTTTTATTCGTGTTTCCAAAATGTCAATTTTTTCAAATTTGCAATCATCTAATATCAGCTCTGTCGGATATCTTTTACAGGAAATTCGATAAAGGGGATATATTTGGAGAGCGGCATTAAATTAACTGTATTATCGTCCCAGACACACTCAAAAATACTTGTGAGCGTAGATTGAAACTAGTTTTTAGCCACTACAAATGTAATCAGGCTCCGAGTGAGAATTTGTTTATTACACAATATTAGAAAGTTTACGAGATACATCTGATGTATTCATCTCCTACATCAAAAAATAATTTTATATGTAGGTTAGAATCTAAATGGATTAAACTCTGTTTTACCGTGATATCAAACAGTGGATGGATGATATTTTTTTTTATACAACTCGTGTATTAAATTATTTTGATATATATGTCCCTACATTAAACAAATTTTGAGATAACTGACTTTCTGTTTAACAGTCAATGGTTTACAAAAAGAAATTAAACTAAAACAGACCTACCTCCTCTTTAAACTTGTCATTATCCTACCACCCTTCGAAAAATAACTAAAACAGGCCTACCTCCACTTTACCGAACCTGATCAAAATTGTCATTATCTTACCAGCCTTCAAAATAACCCTTTATATCAATCAAAAACAACATTTGTATATTAAGGTCAAGTAAATGTAGCATTAAAAATAAACTATAATTTTTTCAATCCTAACGAGATTACATCCTTGTTGTGTTTTATCTTATAAAACTAAAACTAACTCTGTGTTTTATCTTTTACAAGCAAACCAACTCTGTGCTTTATATTGTACAAGTAAAACCAACTCTGTGTTTTATCTTTTACTAGTAAAATCCAACTACTGTGTTTCATTTTGTACAAGTAAAAGCAACTACTGTGTTCCATTTTGTACAAGTAAAACCAACTACTGTGTTTAATTTTGTACAAGTAAAACCAATTACCGGGTACTGGGTTTTTATTGTACAAGTAAAACCAACTACTGTGTTTTATATTTCCTGAGTAAAATACAAATTCTGTGCTCAAATAAAACCAACTTTCGTGTTCAAGTAAAATTAACAGTTGTTTTTTATCTTCTGAGCTTTATTTCATACAAGAAAAACTCATTTTTATGTAGTTTTTAATAAAATAAAAAAATAAAGCTCATCATTTCAATTTACAGGAATCTGCATTCGGATATTTTTTCCTTTTTAGATCAAGGAATTTTATCTTATAATCAACTAGAAAAGATCCCCTTTCAGTATGTTTGATGCTAAAGTGAATGAATGACGATTTGTCAGTAATGGATGCATTTGGTGCAGACTTTTTACAACTCATTTGATCCGAGATTAGTAATTGAGGCTTCTATCCGGGATATAATTTGGCAGCAGTGAATTTAAATTAATACCTTCTGCAGCAATGACTTTTAATATCAGATAAAAAAAACACGAATGGTTTACAATAACGCTTTCATATAATCCACATTTGATGCATTGCCATTAAATTTGGCACAGTTTTACTTGTTTGTGCAGAAGTAAACAATATTTCTAATTTCATCTAAATCATACCAGCTTTAACAATAAAAAAAACTCGAACATACCTTTCTCACAGTAGACATGGCGTAGGAATATTAATAAGCAGACTGCTAAAAGAAGTAAACCTATGAATACCACACTTCCCGATGTCGAGGTAACCAAATTTACATGTCCCTGAAATTTCAAACAATTTTTAGTGGAACAATTTCTACAGAATTGATGCATGTCAATCAGAAGACTAGCCATAAACTATTTTAAAACTGCTGCCTTTTTATGCCAAGAAAGTGGAGCATTAAGAGGGATTAGGAAAGAGACACGTTAAATTTGTGTACATTTACCACAAAAAGGTGATAAAATGCAAATGACCTGAACTATCTGAAGCGGGCAATTTTAAGATGGCCAAAATGAGTCTGCTTACAAAATCCTTCTGAAAGACAGGTTATGAGCTGGGGGTTTTAAACTGATTAATTTTCTCCACCTGTGCATTCAGGCAATAAAGTTAAGCCAGCTAAATAATCGTCAACATTTTAAAAACCATATTAACGTAAGCGTCTGAACTCTGAATAAAATAATATTTTACTTTGCGTTAAGAAAACTGTGGTGGCTCTGAAGCGGGCAATTTTAAGATGGCCAAAATGAGTCTGCTAACAAAATCCTTCTGAAAGACAGGTTATGAGCTGGGGGTTTTAAACTGATTAATTTTCTCCACCTGTGCATTCAGGCAATAAAGTTAAGCCAGCTAAATAATCGTCAACATTTTAAAAACCATATTAACGTAAGCGTCTGAACTCTGAATAAAATAATATTTTACTTTGCGTTAAGAAAACTGTGGTGGCTCTGTGTGCGTAAGCTTTTGATCGCTAACCTGGATGTTCCGTTACCAATCCCAGTGTTTGCCAAGAAAGATCATCAGGAGTTTCTGGTGTGTTTCCAACTTGTCAGTAGAGCGAAAGCGACAAGTTGTTATTCAGATGGGACGAAACAACGAGACCCCCATGTTATGCATGTAAAAGATCATTATGGCAATTGGAATTCAATAAGAGTATTAATGTTCGTGCAAAATTTCCCTGCATAAAACACTGCATGGCGTATGCCTGTCTTCATTAGCCCAGTCAGAGAAGAACAAGTATGACGTTAAACCCCATTTCATTTTTTACGAACTACACCTAAATGAATAACACTGACACTATTCTTTTTAACACTTTTTACACCATTAAAAATTTTAGTGGCCTCAACGATAAGATTTAGTTCCGAAGGGTCCCCACCCTCTTTGTTTCCATTATTTTTGATAATACAATGTAACCCTGATGGATTTAGCTAATTGTCCTAGATCATTTGAACGGACGATGTCTATCATACAATGATATCAAAGAGGATTTCCTGTTTACAGTTTATTTTCTAACTAACATATGACAAGCCAAAAAGGTCAATTTTTAAAACCTGTAACATTTTCTGTCACACTCATCATGACCAGAAAGTTAACCCTTTAGCGTTCAGAGCCCACAAACTGCTTTCACTTGGGCTCGTTATATCGCCCAAAACCCCTCTTTCAAGTGCACACCTGTATGTGACGATTGCAAGAACTAGTAAAAGGTCCTATGATACAGAAAGCTATTTACTTATCATGGCCGGATTGTAGGTGGTCAAAGTTTCAGACTGTCCAGGGATGTACCAGTATTAATATATCACTTTTATCTAATTTTCTTTCAGTAACAGGGGTTGTCAATATTTACATGTATTTAAAGGGTTAAACTTGCGATATAAAAGTACCAGACTTACAATGTGTATTCGAACATTCTGATATGATGAAAGGGAGATAACTTCATATTTCAGTAATTCCACTTGTGGTTGATGATACTGGGAATGTGCTTCGACAATAATACTGTTTGATTTGTGATTAGGATAAAAATACACTGGAATCTGAAAATAGATATCAAAATATTAATAGATTTACATTTAAGTCAATATAACACTGATACTAGATATCAAAAATATTAATAAACCAAAATCTAAGTCAATAAAACAGTGAAAATAGAAAAAAACTATTTACACAAACAATCATGTTAGGGAAAAATGTATTTTTACTTTCAAAGTGATTGTTTAAATTTTATTCCCATAACAACAATGGCCGTCATGCATTGCTGATTTTTTAAGCAATCCAATATTTTACACAAAGATTGATTTTTTTGAGTGATGTAAATCAAAAATATAATTCAGCATTGTTGAAAGAGGTTGTTTGTACTACTACACAGAACAATAAAGTTGATGGTTGTCAAAGTTTGTAACAATTTATGAATGCACAAAAAAATGTTCTACATCAAAATCATGTAAGTAGGCCAATGTTCAATTGTCATGTGACTACGGTAAATGAAATAAATTGACTGCTCTGAGCTAATGAAAACAGCATTCGTCAAACATTGTATTTTGAGGGAAATTTGCCCCGAAGGAGCGCAAAGGCCTACTTTTGGTGCACGCCAATGTTTACACAAGCCCTCAGGTTTCTGTTTTATCTGAACCATTATACAATGTTCTTTGCCAGGCCCTCTGTCCTGCACGTCCTGACAATGGTGGGGAACCATGCCAGAAAATTCTGATTGACTTTCTCAGCCAACATTGGTACAAAACACAGGACCTCCAGGTTAGTGGGCCAACGTCTTACTCACTGATTCCCCACTGCTATCTAAATTAAATAGTCCATTTGACATATACTAGGTCATTTCGGGACAAATATATGGTTCAATAATTCGCTTGTGCGTAGGGGTCTTTAGCAGTGGGAGGAAACCCGGAGAATACTCATGGGTTTGGACAGGTGACCCTACTCCTTGTCACATACAACCAGGGAATCAAAACCAGGCCAGTTGACTCAATGACAGACCTTATGATATAACGCTCACATGCTAACCATTCGGCCACCACCCCCAACCCCTAGCATAGATGTGGGCTATTTATTAGCTTTGGTGAATGATTATAGCACTGTTTTACATCTTTTTTAACACTGTCCTTGAGATATGCAAGTTTTCTGACAGGTGTTACTCACTAGGCTATAAAAAGATACTTCAACAGATAGCAAGGAATAGAATTGCATGTAAATGGGGTTTTTTCATCTGCGTCTGCATATACTGACAAAATTTGATATGATATAATCCCCACATTTCTATTTCGCACAATAATGACATTGATACCAAAGAAAACAATATCCATGTTTAAATTGCTACATGTATCTTCTTTAAAATCAGGTATATCTATTCAAAAGGGCTTTGTCACCCCGAAAAAAACTCTGAATTAAGGATCTCTCAAATTTCCTCAAATTTTAATAACAAAGGCTGTCCGACCTGAACCTTTTCTCAGACAGTGGAGCTGTCTTTTTCCAGCCTTACATGTTGTCGTTAAAACTTTAAACTAATAAATTGTTGTAGCAGTCAACATGTTAAAGACGTGATTTGACAAAACCCTAACAATAAACCTCTACATCTTATTATAACTGATATTGTGTAACCAAATCCATCACCATTATTATATATAACACAACACGTATCTTATATATTAACAAGATTGGACTAAATGAGACACATTTCACGGGCCTCTAACTTGATCTGATAGTCCTGTCCGTAGGTTTGACTTGTGTAATTGTTTTGGTGTGGTGCCTATCCGTAGGCTTGTCTTGTGCAATTTTTTTTGTGTGGTGCGATCCCCCAGCACTTTAGATGCATTATCTAAGATTAAGGTAAAGACCTGGTTGTTCTAGCTATAATAGTTCAAAAATAGATAATGAAAACTGAATGTGTTAAAATTTTCATTCAAATAACTTTATTCTGAGCAAAGTTATGAATGTTTGAGGTTTTGACAAGAAATAGCTTAAATTGTCACTATTTTCAAGTATGACTGCCATGATAATAAACAATGTCTTGATTTTCAGGCCTTCAATCAGCGATCACTGTGAGTGCCACCATATTATTGTTTAACATAGATATGGTGGGTATTGTCTAAGCCACTCAATATCCAAGTCATCCAATAGTCTTGACAGTTAATTATTGGCTTGTCATGTGAATAAATGTCACAATAATAATCTATATAACATACAAAGATTTAGATCTTGCATAATACTTCTATCATATTATCAATTTTGAGTTTCCAGAATAATTGTCTCCAAAAATGACCTTATTTGTAATTCCCCAAATTTAAAAAATCTTAGCAGAAATTGATCAAATTAGCTGTTTTTCTTTTGTAAGGACGTATGCTTTGTGTCTTTAATTTTAAATTCCTTTTATCTTGAACTCAATATTATTTTGTATACTTAAAGACCTCAATTAAAGGTCTTTGAATAGAAAATTTAAATTGATGTATAGTTGTGTTTTGATTTTTTGATCCATCCAAGGACCCATCCATGAGCATTTAAAATTGACAATGTAAATGTTTTAAAATATTTTATGAACATTATATCAATTTTTTTTTACATGTATCCACTATGTGAACTACTCCTATGAGAAGTGGTGTCAGATGTTCTGGAAAGTAATCCTACCTTGTTTCGTACACAGCATCGGTCATTAACTAAATCATACTAATATTAAAAAGCAAACCATGTCCCAGCCAAATAAAGTTAATCGATGGACAGTAAATTTGAGTGGTGAGTGGAAGTTTGGATGAGAAAACATGTGTCACCTGTTTAAAGCTAATACCCACACCCTTTCACAATCAGTGATGGTTATTCTACATCAAACATGAATCTATAAAATGTTGATTAAGAAAGCTCTTAACATGAACACGTTAACAGATCGGTGTGTGTGATATAGATAAAGAACATATTCTAGGAAAATATGGTCTAGAGATTGAGCCATTGGATGCATGAATGCCTGACATTGAAAGTGTATCATGCAGAACAGATAGCCTTAACAATACATGTACTTTTCAACTCATTATTACTTATTAGAATGGGCATTTTACATATTTTGTCTACATGGAATTTTATTACTGTAATCTTTAATTCCTTTCTATTGTATCTTTAGCGGGTATAGACAGTTGTGTTGTCATTTATTTGTATCATGTTACCAGAGATGGATCTCATATGATACTGATTAAGCTTACGTTTCAGGACTCCTAATCCCAGAGAAGCTACATGTAATTATGTGACAAGAATTACGGTCGTCTGCCTAACTTTGTGGGTTTTTTTTACAGATTCTCCTGTTTTCTTTAACTACTAAAGATTCCTGATCCCAAGTGAATAATTATTCATAAATTTACCTGGTTAGTGCTTAGTGGACTTTAAACCCTATTTTTCTTATTTTAGATATATTCTTGCACGCTGTAATTTTAAGTCGACTCTTACGTCTGGATATATTTTCCTCTGTCTTAATACTTTTTTAGGAAAATTTTCATTATCTGTAGTAAATTACATATAGTGTAACTAACAGTAAAACATATTTTACACCTTTCAGTGTGAGATACTCAAATACACACTATTTCTGAATACACAAACACAACTGGTGAAGAGATGTATATTGTCTACAAGTGGCAATTATTACACCTCAAAGACATAACACCTACTTAATAACTACTGTGTAATTACTGACCACCTTTTAGACCAATAATCGTTCTTCTTAAAGATACATTAGTTAAGAGTTTAATAAAAGTTGGCCATTCTTGCTATAATAATTCAAAAACAGATGATAAAAAAAATAAAAAAATATTGAAAATTTCAGACAAAACATTTTATTCTGAACAGAGTTATCAGTGTTAGAAGTTTGGACAAGAAATGGGTGCAAATTGCTGCGACACCTTAACGACAATTGTCGATCGTTTGATTGACAGACGATAACTCCACCCACATATTCTTGATTATCCAGTAACATGCTCAATAGTAATAGTACTCTCGCTTGACAGGCCTTTCATTGTCAGTTTCCGGTAGCGCACGTCACCGAATAACAGTAAACGTTATCTTGGTCAGCCATTTCTGATTTAATTATATAGAAAGACGACTGTTTAAATCCGAGCTGTATCCAAGCCATCCAGGGGTCTACAGAGTTAATTTTGTGCTTGTTGTCTAAATGAAGGTCTAATTAATCATTTCAAAAACATCTGAAGCCTAAATAAAGACTTTCAATATGTTGACTTTGCTCTTGCATAATGCACGTTTAAGAAATGATCACTTACAGAATTGGATGTGGGACTTCCTATACAAGAGGGGGTGGGGTGGACTAACATGGACATTTATAGGAGATATTGGGATACAGCATCAGATTTCTGGGAACCACACGATGTCCTTGGTGTTTTAAATCAGGATTAGAGTTATATTTATATGTAGTAAATCTTTTTTGTCAGTAAAAAGTAAATGTTCTTTAACAAAGCTTTCTAATCCTGGTATAATTAATGGATGAATGAATAAATGAATGAAAGAATGAAACATAGTTTTTATGGCAGGTCACCTCCTAACATATGGTGAGAATAACTTAGGGGACACTGTGGCTCGATAAGCATAGTGCTGACTCACAAACGAAGAAAAAGTTTATTGAGATTTTCCCAACCGGGACAAAGGTTCTAAAAACTTCTAGGTCATGTATACATGTATATCATTCACTGCATATTAAAGATCCCCTGGGAGATGAAAATAGAAATAAGACAGGGTTGTCCCCATCTGCTTGGTTGGTGCCGAAAAGTAGTAGGCTACATTAAATCCCATTTCATTTCATTCGGTTCAAACAGTATTCTATTCAAAAAAAAGATTTGTATTTAAAATTCATCTTTTGAAAATAAAATAATAATAAATTTTTATTCGTACACTAAGTACTATAAATTTGAAAAAATAAATACATATAAATATACACAATTTCTCAATTAATAGAGAGTTGATTACTTCATTTAAGTTTATATAAGTGAATAGGATGCACTGGGTACACTGGTCATAAACAATTTCATAGTACAAATTGTCACGCACGTGAAGTCAAGCTTCACTGATATGCGCTGTTCCCAGTTCCCGTGCCAACAGTCTAGACTAGATCTTTGTAGACATACACTTACTCAACTATCAATCACGACACCAACAAGCTTTTTCCGTCGCTAATTTCATCGAAGCCAAAAAAAAAAATCAGACACATTAATTGCAAGTACATGTACTAATACACTTATAATCAATAACATCACACGTAATTGTCATAATATAAAAACAATGTTCTCACTATTGATTCCATCATAAACTATTATTCCACAATAAGTTGATACCCCAAAAAACTTCAGAAACAGGAATACAAATCAATGGTTTCACAATACATCAATTATTGTTTAATGCTGTAAAACATGACAGTCCTATTGAAGACACGGCACGCTTCATGCATCGGTGCCGAAAACTTTTTATTCTAATTATGCAAATAACTCCATAAATGCATGTTTAATTAAAATATAAAAAACATGGATGCTTAGAAGCTGAACGAGAGAAAACAATAGCCACCAAACTCATCAAATATACTTTTAATTAAAGATATAAAAAAACTAGATAAGTGGAGCAATTATTAAAAACAATAGAGATCATTTTGTGACAACCAATAATCAACAAATTGTTATCCTCCGTGTACATGAATGCTTTTTACAAAATAAATATCTAATTTGCTCAAGTCTATTTGATTTATATCGGTAGCAGATCTGAAGAAGGTGTTGATGTGTTTCACAATAGACTAGAACTACAATAGTATGGAAGTTAAACTGCTAAAAATGAATGCCAGTCCAAAAATGATTCTGTTCGATATTTACAAGGAACTCAAAATTTGTAAAACCCGCAAAGCCATCTGGAAGTATTTGGGAAATTCTTTTAATAAGACTCTCTTTAATCTGATCTGATTAAATCCGATCTTGGAGATTATCTCCTGTTGATATCTAGCTGTCTTAAAGGGCTGTTAGGAGAGATTAGATAAAGAGTTGACAGTTCGCGCTATAATAGTTAAAAAAATATATAATGTAAATTGAATATGCTGAAATTTTCAGTCAAATTGCACTACTCTGATACAAGATATTAGCTTTGAATTTTAAGCTAGCCTTAATCATCATTACTTAGTCGTTAAGATACAAAGCAATGTTTTGATTATTCATTTTTGACGTTTAATTGTTTTTCGAAAAATATATTCCTATCCGCTTAATATCACAAACAAGAGATGGCATCGAGAGTTTATTATGGTCTGGATACGTTAATTAATGTATAATCAATAATTTTGATAATATTTCAGGCATAAAGAAAGACCTGCAATAGGCAGATTTACCTGTTGAAATCTGAGTGGTCTATACTACTCTCTGTGTAATATACCTGCTGCCATTTTGTTGTTCATGAACATAATTGATGGGTCTGTTTTCAATGTTGGTAAATCCAAGCCAGGAGTTATTGGTGATATTTTGATTTTGTTTTCTTTATTAAATATTAAATAATCAATCTAGTGTGGATCAAGGTGTGAGAAATTTGATATTTTAACGAAAAATAAAAAAAAAACGCAATGCGACTTTAATTAAATAATCTAACCAAAAATTCATGGTGTGGATTAGTAACTTAAATAAGCTTAAAAAATGAATGGGGGGTGTGTGTAACTTTCATAATACAAAACCTAGGATATAACCTCATAAAAACAGGAATGTACCATTATAATAGCAAGCCTTTACTTATTATTGTATACATATAGATATAATACATTATGTTATTACCCATAACATGCAAATTTAGAACTCTTCATCTACTGTTGATATTTTGGTTTGGTTTTCTTAATCTTAATCTTTAATTGTGGGCCAGATTTAAATATTGACTGACCTGTACATTGAACCATTAAGAGAGAGAAATGGAGTTTAACGTTCAATCAACACAAACTAGGTAATTTCTGGACTAACATATAGTTCAATTTTATTTCAATAATTCACTTGCACATAGGGGTCTCTAGTAATGGGAGAAAACCGGAGGACCCGAAGAAAAACCTACAAGATTGGATTGAACCATTAACCCTTTGGACCTGAGCGGCCGAAAAAGACCAGCTCAGATGTCCCATGGCTGGAGTACCATGAGTACCTGTTCGCCCAATCAGTAATGGCTGCCCGGCATTCTAGCCGTTTTTTTTGTTCACTTGGACCATAACGGTCCATAATATCACAAAAGAAAATGGGGGGTCCATTTTTACCCTGGGAAGCTAGTACATTGGCCAAACATTATTTAGGATGTCGGTGTCCAAAGGGTTAAATGCCGATTTACGAAATACATTTGTAGATACAAATCTGTTTCATGCACTATAGGCCCATTCTCACAAAAAGTGAGCATTTACGTGTCGCCGCTATTTATATCATTATATTTTATACAGAAAGTTGAATCTATACAGTTTAATTATTCTGTATCAAAGACATTGGCCATTTAAATAAAACATTATGTTAATCAGTGTTTATTTACTTGAAACAACGCTACACAATGACATAAAAGTTCAAAAAACGATATTTACGTTACTGTCGCCAAGCAATAGTTTACTATTGCAAGAGCGACATAAACAAAATACTCGACTTTTGGTATATTCTATTTATATTACTTTCATTTGACATATATCTCCCAACATTTTACCTACAATGTACAAGATAATACAAATAATTCAGTCATACACAGTGGCATTAGAACTGTCGCCAAAATTCAAATTCGGCTTTTTAACCGAGGTTAATTGTCTTACAACGTATATTTATGCTATTACATTGGGTCCATATTATAAGTTATTTTTATAAAACAGAAGGTTATATTCCCTACTTTTTGAAAATATGTGAATGTATTGTTAGTAGTTATCTGTAATTTACTGAATTTTGACATTCTTTCAAAAATTATAAAAAGACCTGATTTCAGGAAATATTTACGTTACAACCATTTTAGGTATTAAAAGTTTGAATATTTAAAAATAGTTGCTATAAATTAAAAGCATATCAAATATCAGTATAAAAAACCATGATATGCAGAACGAGTTACAACTATTTCTTCTAGCTAAGGCTACATCAGTCTGAAAATCATTTTTACGTTACTGATATTTACGTTATCAACCTGGTCAAATTTGTATATTGGCCAATGTTTTTTCATGTGATCAGACTCGATTTAGATATTTCTTCGACTTTCAAACCAAAGAAAACGTGGCCAACGACTTGCCTAAACTTGGCATATGCTTACTTGTTAAAACAGCTCACACACTGAAATCAGAGTCGTCTTACGGTAAGCCCAATAATATTTATGTTGCTATTTTGCACATTTCTGCCATGTTCAGACATCACTTTCATTTCAAAACACAAGAGATATTATGACTGTTCCATAGTTCTCATGCAAGTGACGTTGATATTTACGTTACATTTAGTAACGTAAATATAACTCCTCTTATCCCGTACCCAAATGGATGATGTCATTATTATAGTGACCATATCATCATTCATTTGTTTATTACACTTGAAATATTGTGTAATATTTCACAAATCAATCAAAATATCAGTACTTTTATTGATAGGGAATTTCGAAAACTATAGTCATAAATGTCATTACAAAACGAGTGTTCATCAGTGGCAATCCTACCATCCAGATAATGAATCAAGACATACCGGGTCAGTTGCATGTATAATCTTAAAATTGAATTTTTTTTTACGCGAAAAATAAGTATTTACACAGCGTACTTTTTGCTATTAAATTGGACTATTGAACTTTAATGGTGGTAACGTAAAAAGTAACGTAAATATTTTGTTGAACACCAGATCAGTAAGTGTCTAGGAAAGGTTTTGTTACTGTCCTATCCGTCTCATTGGTTGGGTTTGCAATCGTTGGGACTTGCATGTTTTGGATTTCATGAATATCAAAGTCAGGGGCGGCGATGAACAGTAACAATCGGTTCCCGATACTATTGATAGTGATATAATTCCTGAAACTGTCGATTCAAATAATGGTCTCCAACAGAAAGCATAAAAGGTTGGCGACTTTGTAGTATGAGTACACGATAAAGAATGGTATATTGGAATCGTTTCAGAAGTAGACGAATATGATGTTACTGTTTTATTCATTTAAGCATCGAAAGCAATGTTTAAGTGGCCACACATTTACCAGATGAAATATGGGTTCACAAAAAAAATAAAGCTCAGAGTACATCAGATGACCGGAATCTTCTGGAAAATTTAGCTGAGTCTTCATAATCAATGACGAGAGAGAGAGAGAAATGGGGTTTAACGTCCACTCGACACAAACTAGGTCATTTTGGGACTAACATATGGTTTCATTTTATTTCAATAATTCGCTTGCGCGTAGGGGTCTTTAGCAGTGGGAGGAAACCGGAGTGCCCGGAGGAAACCGGAGTGCCCGGAGGAAACCCACGAGGTTGAGAAGGCGCCCCTATCTCCATGCCACATACGCTCACACCAGGGCTCGAAACCGCAGCCGCAAGCCAGAGGTGACCGGCCAGCTAGAGGTCTAAGCGCGGCACTCTAGACCACTAGGCCATCCCAACCCCCCAATCAATGACGAAGATCGATATAATAACAATAGAAAACATAATATATGACATGTTTCCTAATACCGGTACACACTAAATATTTATTTTCAAACTGATCTGCAGTAAACTTTTTCGCATGGTCGCTCTAATCACTGATAAAGCTCAGTCAATTGTTATTAACTCTTTGTTTTCTGTCTATAAAATTATAAAACTGTGTTTAAAAATTATTAAAACCATAAATGAAATACTTTAGCAGACATATATTGCAATTACTGAAAATGGTAACAAAATCAGTGCGCACAGAAGGATAAAATGTGTAAAAAGTGTCAATTCATCCCTGTTTGGCTTCTATTTACGTTACCGTAAAAATCAGACTTGGACACAACTATCTTTGGCCAAATGATTATACTTATGTATATATGTTAAATCTACGTTTTAATTAGGACTTCTAAACGTTTTGTATAATCATCCAATAAATCTGGGACCTGTTGGTGATTTCATGGAATTGGCTATCCGTTTTCACACTCTCCGCAACAGCAAAATCAAAATCCGGACGTAACATATGATCTAATATTTGATAATACTGAGTAAAAGGCACACGAGCATTGTCATTTCAGATAATGAATGTTTATAAAGATATTCGTTACAAAATTCGAGTTCACTTACAACCCTTCGAATATGCAATATTTACGTTACGTTTATGGGGACTTATATTATGCTGATGTATTTTGTGTCTGTCATAGTTGGGTTCAAACTTTTGATGTATATATGTTATCTAGGAAAGATCATAATGACCATCAAAATAACCACTGCTAGAAAATAATATTTAGTAATTTTATATAACAAACCCACGAAAACATATTGTCTTTGATGTTCTTGCGTAATTATGCCATTTACGACTGCTTCACTTCTGCGACCAATAAACCAATTATCGATTTACAAAGATCTTTATTTTTGGTTTTGACGGCTTGCGGATAAGTTAATTTTGAAAGTTAGGACAATATTTGAACATTTCCTTGTATATGATTTAGTTTCCATAGCATCAATTCATTGAATTTATTTGTAACGTAGATATCATAAAGACAGTTACGTGATTTTGGTGACAATAAGGAAATGTGATGCCAAATATTTATACCCGGTGGATAAAGAGAAAGACATATATTTTCGAAAACTTTAATGTTTGCACAAGACGACGGCATAAATGTTAAAGCTGTGACGATTGATTAAAATTTTAGTAATCCTGTTTTGCAAAAGTGCTTAAATGTTCACTTTTTGTGAGAATGGGCCTATAATGTTAAGTGCGCCCAAAAGCTGTGGGCATCATAACAGCAGCTACACACATGATGCTGTGGGCATCGAACAGCAGCTACACACATCTGATGCCTGATTAAACAATGGTTTCTATATTTATATAAATATACTATTTACGTTTTATATAACCATATTCCTTGTATAAAAGACACTTTTGGGTTTGCCACTGTTTATCAAAGTAAATGTACTAGTTGTCTGGTCTGTTTCCCTTCTGGCGATTCATTGAAGATAAAAGATATTGTCACATCTGTAGCATTTTGAAATCTTTTAAAGTAGCAATAAGGTCAACTTGAAAAATATATGCACATTATTGAAGTTGAAACTGTGTCAGAGCCATACTCTACAGAACTATTTCTATTGCAGGGCTCTAGTTTCAATCATTACTGACAGGCATCATAGGACTGACCGGCTGGAGACAGAACTTACATGTACATGTCCTCCAACCATAACGACCGCATTGAGATAAAACTTATGTGGCCTCCATCATAACTGACAGGCATCTTAGAACTGACCTAATTGAGTCAGAACTTACATGGCCTCCGTCATAACTGGCAGGTATCATAGATCTGACCGGTTGGAGACTGAACTGACCAGTTGGAGACAGAACTATATTAAAGAACTAAAGAACTGACTGGCTAGAGACAGAACTTTCATGGCATTCAATTTACATGTCAAAAAATTAGAATTTCAAAACATTTAACCATGAAGCACAATAAATACTGTTCAATTTGTAGTTTAAATGTGTAAAAAGATTTTAAAATAAAGATAAAGCTCAAATATTGTTATATTATTTAGAAAACTATCTTGATGAACAAAATACATCAAAAGAATAACCAACTGACAAACTTTGAAATGAAACCCCTGTTCTGGGTTATTAAAGAAATATAAATGCTGTTTTTCAGAACATTTGGGCTATTATAAACTGTGCATAATGTCATCATATTTTACATCGGCCATAACTAAATATACACAGAAGAATTCCCACGCAATGATACATACATAAATGAATAATATTACAAAACATTATAAGCAATTGAATGTCAGCGCTTATTTCAAATGTGTCAATTTCCTCAAAAATTGTCTGTACATCAGATGATGTAAAAATAACAAGAGCGGTATCATTTACGTATTGTATCGTAATTTGTATATCCGGAATAATACCAAAGTTACATGACCCGTCAAATGCAGTCTTTTTATCATGCCATTTGAATGAGATGCGTTACATGCCTTGTCAAAATCCATTTTATATATTGCAATTCTAAGGTCAAATTTCTGATCAGAATATTCAATCAATTAAGAAATATTTGAATTTAGCGGTCATGCAAGTGATTCTTAATGTGGTCCGCACACCCACATAAAGGGATGCACTTTAAATATAAAAAGGTGGTACGAGGGGCAAACACAAGTACTGCCCTTGGGGACACAAATTCTCACTAGGTCACTGGTAGTTCTTACTTCTCTTTAATCTGGACATCAAGTGACTACCTAAAACAAACTGGAAACTGGTTTACATAACAATCAGACTTCTTTCGTTTAAGAACATTTTTTTAATTCCTATAGTAGTTTTAAGTGCAACTTTATAAAATACTTAAATTTTATGTCATTTAAATTAAATGACAGGAGTAGCAATAAACCCAATTATTCAAGATATGGCAGATAACTCGAATGAGAAAAAAATATGAAAAAAAATATGTCCAATAAACAAAAAAATTTATACACACTCAATTATTAAAGTTACATTATGGGAGATAAGATAAAGAGATGTCAGTTCTCACTACAATAGTTAAAAACTAGATAGTGTAAAGATAATTTGCTGAAAATTTCAGTCAAATTGATTCACTATTAGCCGAGAAAAAAGCTTTTGAAATATTCATAGCCTCGGTCATCATTACTCAATTCATTAATATAAACAGCATAGTCTCGATTATCCACTTGATTGATTTAATTATCAACCGCCATTAAGCGGCATATACGATTTTAATCTGCCAACATCGAAGGCTAGTCTTGACATAAAGAGTTTATTATGGTCTGAATATGTTAATTAATGTCTAATTGATTATTTAGATAACATCTCAGGCTTAAAGAAAGACCTGTAAAAATCAGATTTTGCTCTTGCATAATGCTATTTTAATGGATTTATCTTTTCATTGCAGGTTTTCAGAAGACTAAGACTTTCTAATATCAAAGTGTAACAAATGAATTCCCATTGAAAAAATACATTAATTAAATTCAAAGCAAAGCAGGTATGTTTATCAATAAATATGGTATTAATACATTGTTATTCAGGGATATTCCTTAAAGCTTATTAATAATTCTTTTTTAAGGGATTAAGATATACATATTATTATGTTTATGCATGAACAAATGTTGTAGCGAAATATTATTTAATAAACCTGGACACTCACTCATACATGATTCTTAATAAACAATGTCACTTAAGGCTTTGTTTTCATATAAACGGAGCCTAAGTGACATGACTCCGCATGATTTATGAGGAAATTAAAAGATGTTTTGATTAATAATCACACTTGTGTCAGATTTGTAAAATCTCAAGGGACATTTCATTCCAGGCACGAAACAGCTGAAATAAAGTTTTGACAATAAATGCTGTATTCAATCTTATTGCAAATTATGTCCTGACATGAACCAAGCGACTCGAGCGACTGTCAATAGATTGTATCATAAATTTATGTCCAATTCCATTAAAACGTTTATTACAATGTATCTATTGCTATTGTCTCTGGTTGACTTCTGCTAAGATAAACATAAAAATCATCAGCCATATTGTAGTATTTCCATTCATCACTTCATAATAAAATGAAATTGGAACATTAAAACTGGCAGTAGTCAATAGCATAGCGGCTTGGTGCCAGGTATATTTAGGTTCTATAAATGTTGTAACATTAACAACAAAAGTGAATAACACTCAATTCAATTCTATTAATAAAAACAGATTTATGACCAATGGTTATGGTGGGTGTGTTGCGCCACAAATAAAATAGCAATGAAAGTTGATAATTAAATTGATGATATTGATACTTTAATAAACCATGATAAATCATTATAATAAGAGGACATCTATTTAAGTAGGAACTATTATGTAATATAATATTGTAATTATTGAAATAATATTTTGTTATGCCAAAAATAGTACGTATACTGCATGGAGAAATGTAACCAAGATGCATTCTTCAACCAATTGAACTTAATGAATGGGTGGACACTTTCCATGTAATAATAGATCATGTCTGTTTAAAGAAATTAGAAACTTCAAAGCAGATAAAAGAAACTCACATCAGATTTATCAAAATGATAGTTTGTAACTCAAATGAACAAATATTTTTATACGGTTGCACTTAGTGGTATGTCCATTTTAAAGAAACTTATTCACTATCAAATCTGACATTGAATAATGGAAGTAAATATTGATGTCTTGTTGAATGAATAATGGAATTAAATATTGAAGAGTTGAATCAATTATGAGTTAAATATGGAATAGTTGAATGAATGTTGAGTTAGATATTGGAGAGCTGAATTAATGAGGCGTTAGATATTGGAGATTTGAATGTATGATGAGTTAAACCATGCAGATTTTAATGAATGGTGAGTAAGACCTAAGAGATTTGAATGAATGATTCGTTAAATGTTGGAGATTTGAATGAAAGATGAGATAAATCTTGGAGAGTTGATTAAATGATGAGTTAAATCTTAGAGGGTTGAGTTAAAAATTAAATCAAAGATATTTTAGTTAAAGTGTTAAATCTTTGAGAGTTGAATGTATAAGGACTAAAATGTATAAAGAATGATGACATTAATTTTTGAGACTTGAATGAATGATGACTAAATTTTCGAATGACTTGAATGATGATTTAAATCTTAAGAGATTTTAATGAATGATGAGTTAAAACTTGAAGAGCTGAATGTCTGACCAGTTAAATATTGTAAAGTTGACTGGATCTCAAATATAGATTTAGAATTGGTGAGAAATGGGCTTATAAGACACCCCCAACCCCCCTCAAAGCATGACCTATGATTTGCCACTACCCTAGAAATCTAATTCCAAAACCATTTCACCTTCCAATCTAACTTAGGTGTCAACAACCTTGTATATTCCTGAAGGAATGTTCCGAGAAATCCCTCTCTGTCCATTGCTGGATTGGCTTCTGATACTTGAGCTTTTGAGTGAGTGTGTGCATTCTTCCCATTCAATCAAATCTATCCCATGTACAGCAACATGACAGCCCTTCGTATACTATGGGGTCTTCCCTAAAACTTTGGACAGTGATTTAAGGTATTAAAAACGGTGAAAGTATTATTCGTCTTCATACATTATTGTTTACATTGTATTCTTGTTGATAGCCTCGTTTGCCACGCAATTAGTTTTCCTGCAATATTCTGCTATGCACTGGTTCATTGGGCATAATAAAATCCTAAACCATGACCTAACGTTATGTAAACATATTTGGTTCAATTTGGAACTTTGTTTCAGATTTAACGATTTTGTTACACAGTTAGCCGTTTGTTTGTTTTTCAGACTATTGACCAATCATAATTTGCAACAGAAATTTGCTTCCACTAAAGCAGTGTATAGTGGGATTAGCTCTAATGAAACGATACACTGCAAGGAGTATGCAACCCAGTAGAAATGAATATTTTAATAATAGACTTGTATGTAAAAAATATTTCAAGGGTTATATTTCTTCTTAGATTTATTTATCTATATGACCAAAAAAACATCTCAAATGACCACCTAATTGTATATTTATATGTAGATGACGTAAATCTATTGGAACACCTGTAACATAGTGTAGCTGACATTACCTAATAGTCATATAGATTAGTTGATATTTCACCAAGGATTTACAGGTAAATGTGAGAGAGAAGCAACCTGCTATGTATCAAGTCCTAACTCTTACAATACTTACACCTCAATACTTATATAGACAACATGATATAACCTTTTACCTAACAACAGCTTGTTATTCTAAGCAGATCTACCTATATATGTTTTAACAGTCTGGAGAATTTGAAGTATCTAAAGAAGCTCTACTTTTTTCTTCAAACCGCACCTGATGTCCTGACCAACATTCTTTTATGTACAAATTTTCCAGTCATATTTTCATGTATGACCGTTCGACGTTCAAATATGAAAACCTGTTCTATAAACATACTCTTGCTTTGATTTATTGTTTGCTTTTAAGGCATAAAACCTGATTTAAACATCAAAAGACTATAAATATGATTGTATATTTTGCTTTTTTTATAGGCCCAATATTCCAGAATAAAACGATAATGCAAACTACATGTATCGCCTATCGGACCATACATAATATAAAAAAGCCATAACAAAACGTATCCCAAAAGCTATTAAAATCAACAATGTTTGCATAAGTTATAGCTATCAGAAGTTCACAATTCTTTCTATTGATTCTACTCTGCCATCATTATCTCCTTGTAATCAACAGTCAACAACTGAATGATAACTCATTTTTATCTATAAAAATCAAGGACAAGATGGTATCTTGAGTAGATATTTGTGTTATAATCGTCTAAATTTCAAGCCTTTTCACTCCATTTATTGGTCTTTTAGAAGTATTTATGAAGAAAGGACAAACCTTCCATCATGGTATAGAATTTTAAGATTTTAAAGAAATGAAATGAAATGGGCTTAACGTCCTATTGTTCTGCTCTTATTTCAAATTCCATGGGTTTTTGTATTTGTGCGCCAATAGGAACTTGGTATATCATCCCATCCGAATAACTACACGTTCTCCCTTGCCAGGCCCTCCAGCCTACATTACTGACAAGGGGGGATCAAGCCGGAAAATTTATATGAACACAGGACTTCAAGGTCTGCGAGCAACAGTACTACTCACTGGGTCACTGTGGTTCCAAGATTCAAAAGAATTGAACTGATTTGGGTCAAAGTACTGTATTGAATTAGGTTGATTTGTTTTGTTATTTCTGTGTCAAAAGCTTAAGGGACTGTCAGATTTCTTCTTTTGGACTATGTAGAACAGAAAATCGGTTATATTGCAGTCTTTAGAACTTTGAAAGACATCAGACAGTCCTCAGACAAAACTATTTAACACATAAAATCTAAAAATTTAGATTCTGTTTAAGATTTTAACCATTGAGACTCAGACTTTAAACAGATTGATACTTTGTTATTTACATGTTGTAAATTTTTGAAAGAGAATCTGTTTCTTTAAACTCCATTTCTTACATGTCATGACTACAGATAGTGACCTCCATTTTACCCACTGAACTTCTTTACAAGTTAAAACAAGATTGACAACTTGTATCTAGTACGCCTTTCGATATCTACTTTAAAACTACTCATAACCCAATTGCCATTAAACGAGAATATCATAAGCTTATCATGAATATGTCTTTTAAAAAAAGGTCAATATTGTTCAATAGCAGACATGAATAAACTAGGTACACACAGCTTTTGTCATAAAAGAAATAATATGAAAATCAAGTTCGACAAAGTAAAATCATAGGCAGTCAAGACGTTTTTGCATAAAGTAAGAAAAATCATGTAAAATCTATCCAAAAAGCACTTAAAATGGCCACGAATCTGTTTTTATGATATGACTTTTGTTGACAATTTGACAGATTTATTGTTTTGAAAAGGTTATACACAGATTATATGATGTTACCTTTTGTATATCATACATAAGTATTGTTATTTGATGAGGATTAGGCTACTTGAACATGACATGACAGGAATACATACATAATCTCAACATAATATGAACATACTTGTATCATGTATATAATAGCATATCCTTTGCTTACAAACCAAATGACTTTTCACATCAAACACTGATCATCTTAAAGCTTATTTACCACAACATGTGTCCATTTTTTATTGGATTAGAATCCGCCTGTTGATGATTAAACTCAAAAATTAATAATCGAGACTTTGTTAATTACAATGACAATGGTAACAATGACAATGACGATCGAGGCTACAGTTACCGGTATTTTAAAATAAGGCTTTTTGGTTCAGACTTGAACTTCAGAGTGAAATTTGGGCATTTTGTCTTCACATTATCAAGAACTGCCTGTTCTTTAGCTAATCTTCCATAACATATCTTTAAATAGAGAGAAAAATTTAAAAAATTGTTTCAGAAGGACAAAACTTTGAACTCACACACCTTTAAAACTATTTGGTCATGTATATAAACTTTTGTGGAGGAATGCTTTAACAAATTACAAACATTGCACCAAGTGATATCCATATACTTATTATAAGTAAAGAATTCATGAAAAGAACATTTCCAATATACAAACCCTCTATTGATAGAATACAATCAGTGATTGTTCTTCAGTGACAATCAGACGTTTTTTTCCTTCTTTGTATGTTAACCATTGAGAACTAATGATGCATATGATTGGAATAATAGATATAATAAGTATGTATATAACTCATAATTTACGTGGTATTTGTACTCAGGACAAAATACTTCACTTGTGTCTGCCATTCTCAAGATAAGTTACATTACATGATAATAAGACAATTGATCTCAAGTGACTAGACAAAAATCAAGAGCTTGTGTTTCTGTGTATTTAATGTCTGGAATGCAATGGGTTTTAACATCTGGTCAAAAACAATATTTCGCCTATTTTAGTCATTATATTTTCAATGTGGAATTTGGCCCTGACAACAGCGTTTCTGTCTACTCTTCTTCCAACTCTTAACTTCCAAGGGATCATTTACATGCACTATTAACTTGTACCATGGAGCTCAACTTTTTATCTTATCCTAACAACTATGCATATATGCTGGACCCTGGTCATGACTGTGTATTTTACAACATCTAGACGTTGCTAGATTACTTTGCAATTCCCAATCTTATAGCTCATTTACTGCATACACGTTAACAGTGGCGTCTAATCAGAAGTTGTGACACAAACACACTTAAATCAAATATAGCGACCTCCACAGAAACCTTGACATTGAATGAACATTGAACTTTGCAACTCGATTATGACAGATAGACATTTTAGCTGAAAAGCATGAGTCTTGGTATTCGTGATGATCGAGGAATCTGCTAGGCTCTCAAGCTGGGTGAGTGAGTACCCCATTGAATTAGTGCCAAAATATGCAGGGTGTTACAGGAAGACCTTGATAAGGTGTACAGAGTTGAAGTAAGATCAAGCTGTCTATTAAAGACGGCTGGTCACCTGCTTAAACAAAACAATATGGTAGTCTCAAGAAGACTCCATCATACTGTCTATTGGGATTTTGATGGTCATTTGTTAAAATTTGTTAAGGGTTTTTTTTGTGTAAGTTACATGTATGTGGTGTCCTCTCAAAATCTTACATAGCAGACATTGATAAGATGAAAGTCAAACAAAATATGAGTATAATAATAATAATAATATATTGCATTTGATAATGTGCCACCCAATATGAATAACAAATAATGCATTTTCAATTTCCTTTCTAACCCACACAAATTTCTTTCAAAAACAATTATGATGTACATGAAGCATTTTTATTATAAATCCAGAAAATGGCTCATTAAATAAAATACAGCTATCTTTTATGGCAAAATTTATAAAAAAAAATTCAAAGCAAATTCAGTAAATTTAAAAAAAAAATGAAATATGGCAGTTCCTGAAAAACAAGTGAAATGCAAGGATGATTGATTAAACTGAAACTAAATTTAGCTCAGAAGAAAATTATGCATTCCAAAAAAACACCTGAATGAATTTCTATGCGACTGTCAACCCCTAATCAAATGATCCATGAGCAAAAATATCCTTCCTGACGAAACTGACATTATGCAGGCCTCCTTCTCATGCTTATTATTTAAATTGATATTCAATAAAATGAATCACTTCCATGGCAGAATAAAACGAAATCAATAATGTCTTCTTAGAGACAATCATTCATGGTAACTGTAAGGTTGTCAAATTGGTGAGCATAGGTATTTTTAATTTTACAAGTGATTATGCAGTTTTAAAAGTGGCTAACTGACAAGCAAACAAATCTTTTTGAATCGATCATGGACAATTTTGTAACATCCATCACCCGCCTTGAATTAGATTTCATGTAAAACAAATTTAAATGATATAACTGCCTTGATTTTCTCAAGAGGACTGAAAATAAGCAGCACTCTGTTCATAAATCGAATTCTAAGTAACAGTTAAAGGGCCACTATGTCAAACATAGATAAAGAGCTACATGTACATGTAGTCATTCTCACTAAAATATTCCAAAAATAGATAATGCAAAATGAATATATTTAAAATTTCATTCTTGACTGAAGTTATCAATGGCTGTAGTTTTAGCGAGATGTGTGCATTGCACGTAACCACCATACTGGTCATTCATGTCTTAGCCTCGCTTCTCCATTTTTAAATAAGATCATCAAATAGCCGAACTGTTTTAATCTACTTAATATTAAAGCCATCTGATGGCATCTAGAGTTCATTATGATCTTGTCATGTTAATAAATGTTTAATTAATAATTTATAAAACATTTGCTCTTACAAATGAAATGGGGTTTAACGTCCTACTCTTTTGCACCTAACCTGGGCTAATGGAAGACGGGCATACGCCATACAGTGTGCTATGGGGAAATTTTGCCCGGGCAGCGGCACTACGGCCTACTCTTATATCGAATTCCAACTGCCAAGGGATCTTTTACGTGCACTCCAATGTGTACACAGGACCTCGGTTTTTCATCCCATCCGATCGACTACATTTGCTCTTACATAATGCCTGTTTAAGCAATGAGTTCATTGAACTACATGTAAACTTTACATGTTGTTCATTGAACTCATTGCCTAAACATTGCTTAATTGAAAAGACTATAGTTGCCAGGCAATAATAAATACGCCCACAACAGTTACATCCTACATGTATGTCATCTGAGCAGTGCATAAAGGTTGTCACATTGAATTTTTATGGGACACTGACATACACGTAATCAAAGGATACAAGTAATTATCAGAAATTGTAGTAATTCCTATTCATAACAATAATCAAAAACAAAACTTAATGTAGATGGGATCATGACTTTTGCTGTTAAACCGTTTACAAGATTCTAAATTGTAAGCAAGGGCCAGAAGTTTGATTTACAAAAAACATTCACAAATTGACAAGGGCTATTCAGTAGGCTTCTTTGCTTCATTAACTTAAGACAAGGCAAATAAATTTCAAGCAAGACACACGATAACTGCCATGGCTAGAGAGTTCAAAAGATTTTATGAAGTATATAAACTATGAAAACTCAATATACTTTGTTGTTTCACTAATCTGAGCAATCCATGTAAATTTCAAACAGAGCAGAGAATAACATTCCAATGTGGATGTATAAAAATTACCTTAATTGATGATTTAACACAGGGAGGGAGGGGGGGATGTTCCCCTCTTCAAATTTATTTTATTGTGTTCCTCCACGACTGCAGTGACGGATCCAGCCTACCCCTTCCCCCTAAATAACAGCATAAAAGATACAGTTACAGTTCTGTAAATTTGAGTATTATGTTGGTTAGGCTGCTGAAATTGGATGCTATATCTGGGTCCAGATATACACCATAAAGCCCCATAGGAGAGGGGAGGTAAACCCCCTGGGTCTCCCATACCAAATATCCTGCATTAGCTACACTGCAGGATTGACATACATGTACATGTACCAGACAAAGGGAATAGATTTTAATAAAATTATTCAGCGAATTCAAATTGAATACATTAAACTCTGTATAATACTACAGGTGGCTTATTAGACAAATACGGCCATTTTAATAATCAAGTTGAAACCTCTTCAAAAATTTTCTATTAAAATCTAGTCATGGTTTCTCTATATGCCAAAGGTATTATAAAATTGTCATAATATTTCCAAACATCTGTCTTTATAAAGAGCAGTAATTTGTGAAAAAATAAAATTACTTAATGTCACATATTAGATTATAGGCACTTTATTCGGGACTGTAATCCATACAAAAAATATCGTATCAAAAAGTTTGTCAAAACATTAGTAAAACAATCAAAGCAAACGAAAGTTCTCACTTTCCACTGGGGCGCACATATCAATTTTGTACACAAATTGAGCACCACTGGTACCAGATTCCTAAGGGGAGAGGGGCTGGGACATGCCCCCCCCCCCAATTTTTTTTTTTTTTTAAATCTACAGCCTTTAAAATGCCATTTCTTGGACTTATACAAAACTCTGTCTGTAACTTTAAAAATAAAGTATAATGCACTGTAAGTTTAAAGATACATTATGGGAGATTTTTATGAGGAGTTAGCCATTCTTGATATAACAGTTCAAAAATAGATGATGAAATCTGAAGAATATATTGAAAATTTCAGTCAAATTACTTTATTCTGAACATTGTTATCACCACTGTAATTTTTGACACCTTTTCTAAATATGGCCGATGATTTGATTGACGGGCGTTAAACTCCACCTAGGTACATACTGTGTTAGCCTATTTAGTTTGCTCACACGGTCTCCAGGAATTGAATAATTTTTCATTATCTGTGTTTAGTTTATTGCACTTTAGTTTAGATGCCATTTGTTATGGCCTCGCTTCGTGCAATCTATCATTTAGCCTCAATCTAAAATTTCCAGGAGTATGTTGTGTACGTATTAATCTCCGCTCAGGACACCATTCAAAATTTAATCAATTAATGAAACTTGTGTTTAAATCCAAGCCCAATCCAAGCCATCTGTGAGTCTACAGAGTTGATTTTATGCTTGTTGTTTAAATAAAGATCTAATTTATAATTTCTATGACATCTGAAGCCTAAATAAAGGCTTGCAATAATCAGATTTAGTTCTTACATAATGTATGTTTAAGTATAATGAACTGTACCTCTAAGTATAATGTGCTGTATCTGAAAGTACACGTAAAATGTGCTGTACATGTATCTGTAAGTATAACGCGCTGTAACTAAATATAAGTATAAAGATAATGCTCTGTAGCTGTGCTTCAGGATATGATGTAACATTGAATTTAACTGCTTCAGTAGTGCAACCACTCCATTTATCAAATAGAGTCATAATGTTTATCTTAACACTTGTATATTATATCATATTAAAACCTCATATTTTGAATGTAATAAGTCACACAGTGCATTAACTTAACAATACCCAATGGAAAAGGGAAATAAAACACATTGGTGATCAGTAAGTTGTTCTTTGTACATACATGTGTATTGCTATATATTTTTAAATTAATACTAAATATTTATACATTATGTGGCTATATAAATGCTAGATGGTTGCATTCATGCAGGCTATAAAGGGAACCAACTTACAAGCAACTATTCTGATACTTACATGTAGTTAATTCTCCTATAAGCAAAATACTTGTGCCCATATTTAGCTGAAACTTGCAATTTTAAGCCAACCAGTTCAGACGACCAAGATAAGCCATCTTAGAAAAAAGCCTTCTCAAACTGGTAATTGTTTTCCCCTCCTATGCAAACAGATGACAATGATTAAGCTATGGTCAAATGTTTAAAGTAGAAGTATAATAACCAAACTTCTACAGAGAAGGGTTAACATAACCACTCTCTTCACTAATACATTACAATAACCCTAACCAGGGTTCTTAATCCATTTAATAAAATGGAATTTCTCCAGGAGGGTTAGGCTCCCTAACCCTCCTGGAGTAATTCCATTTTATTAGATCTTTTTTAATACTGGTATTAAATTAAGGAGGAATAAATGCTTTAGAGATCTGTGCTAGTCAATAAAAAATAATTTTAGATTTGACTTGATTTGAATAAAGGGGATGCTCGATTCACAGTCCAGAACGTCCAGAATTGACAGAATTGCAATCGAGTGACATGGAATTGAGTCCTGTCACAGTTCTGCAAGTCCCGACAGCTGAGGTGGTGTGAGTGGAATCGTGACGTATTTTAAGTAACAAATATGTTTCAGCTGCCATGATTGGTTGAAATATTTTTTATGCAGTCGGCACATGCGTTGTACTCCGAAATTCTACTTTTCACTCGATTGACACTATTTTCGGAATTGAGAGAATTTAATTCCGGAACGTTCAATCGAGTACGCCCATAGAGTCACATCGCTGATCTTCAAATTCGATTGTTAGCACCAAATTCACTTCATTAATTGTATATCCCAATGCCAAGATCAAATATTCTGAATGTGTAATTCAGCCGAGCCAACATGATGTCCCAAGCACATAATACACATAGATTAATCGTTTCTGTTATTTTTTTTCTGAGAATATGGGCACAGGCTAGCTACTGTTATCACAGAGAGAGAGAGAGAGAGAGAGAGAGAGAGAGAGAGAGAGAGAGAGAGAGAGAGAGAGAGAGAGATGGGCTTTAACCCACACAAACTAGGTCATTTCTAGACCAACATTTGTTTCAATTTTATTTCAAGAATTCAATGTGCATAGGGTTTACCCACAGAAAACCTACGAGGTTAGACAGGTGACCCCATTCCTTGTCAGGTTCCTGTACAAGCTGGGAGTCAAAACCATGACACTTGACCTAATGACAGACCTTGTGATTTCTATGCACACTTTAAACCAATTCGCCACCAAACCCCCTCTCATCATAAAAGTACCATTCTTAACTAGCCAAGTAGAACTTATATCTGCGATATCACCTCGGTGGAAGCGGACGTTAAATAAAGCTATTTCACACACACTTATCTGCTGCCTTGGTGGAGATCTGGGGGTAGAGCAAAATGTGATTAAAGATACAGTATGGGAGATAAGATAAAGAGATGTCAGTTCTCACTATAATAGTTAAAAACTAGATAGTGTAAAGGTAATTTACTGAAAACTTCAGTGAAATTGATCCACTATGATGAGCCGAGAACGAAGCGGGTGAAATTTTCGCATAGCCTCGGTCATCATTACTAAAATCATTAATATAAACAGCATAGTCTCGATTATCCACTTTTTTATACGCCCACATAGAAATGTGGACGTATATTGCCGTCGCCCCCGTCCGTCCGTCTGTCGGTCGGTCCGTCCGTCCGTCCGTCCGTCCGTCCATCGTCCACAATTTCTTGTGAACGCACTAGAGGCCAGGGTTAATATCCGATTGACTTTAAATTTATACACAGTGTTTAAGGTCATGAGACGAAGAAGCCTATTGATTTTCAGCAATATCCGATAATTACTGCCAGAGTTATGACCCTTGATCACTTTGAAAAATCTTGTGAACACTCTAGAGGCTAAAGTTAATATCCGATTGACCTTAAATTCATACACAGTGTTTAAGGTCATGAGACGAAGAAGCCTATTGATTTTCAGCAATATCCGATAATTACTGCCAGAGTTATGACCCTTGATCACTTTGAAAAATCTTGTGAACGCTCTAGAGGCTAAAGTTAATATCCGATTGACCTTAAATTTATACACAGTGTTCAAGATCATAATACAAAGAAGCCTATTGATTTTCAGCAATATCCGATAATTACTGCCAGAGTTATGACTCTTGATCACTTTGAAAAATCTTGTGAATGCTCGAGAGGCTAAAGTCAATATCCGATTGACTTTAAATTTATACACAGTGTTTAAGGTCATAAGACGAAGAAGCCTATTGATTTTCACGGATTTCCGATAATTAGTGCCAGAGTTATGGCCCTTGATCACTTCAAAAAATCTTGTGGATGCTCTAGAGGACAAAGATGATGTCCGATTGACTTCAAATTTATACACAGTGTTTAAGGTCATGAGACGAAGAAACCTATTGATTTTCAGCGATTTCTGATAATTAGTGCCAGAGTTGTGTCCCTTGATCACCTCAAAAATTCTTGTGGATGCTCTAGAGGCCAAAGTTAATATCTGATTGACTTTAAATTTATACACAGTGTTTAAGGTCATGAGACGAAGATGCCTATTGATTTTCAGCGATCTCTGATAATTATTGCCAGAGTTATGGCCCTTGATCACATCAAAAAATCCTGTGGACGCTCTAGAGGCCAAAGTTAATATCTGATTGACTTTAAATTTACACACACTGTTTAAGGTCATGAGACAAAGAAGCCTACTGATTTTCAGCGATTTCAAATAATTACTTCCAGAGTTATCTCCCTTGATCACTTCAAAAAACCTTGTGACGCTATAGATGCCAAACTTATCATCCGATTGACTTCAGATTGATACACAGAGTTTAAGGTGTTGAAACGAACAAGTATTTTGATTTTCAATGAATTTTGATAACTGAACAGCTAAATCCATGATGTTAAATGTTTCCTATACTAATTGTTAGCGTGGGGCAAAACTTTATAAAAAGCAAACAAATTCTAATGATTTTCAGATAATTACAAAATGAGTTGTTACTCTTAATCAGATTTTAGTGTATAACAAAAGTTTCATTCCCCAAAAAAGTAAAAATATGCGACAACCCTTGTTGACTGCCCGGACGATTTAGCTGCTGTGGGCGTATGTTTCGTTGCCTGGCAACCTATCTTTGATTTAATTATCAATGGCCGTTAAGTGGCATATAGGAATCTAATCCAGCCAACATCGAAGGCTAGCCTTGACATCGAGAATTTATTATGGTCTGGATAAATTAATTAATGTCTAATTGATAATTTAGATAACATTTCAGGCATAAAGAAAGACTTGTAATAAGCAGATTTTGCTCTTGCAGAATGCATATTTAACTCTTGATGCTTTTAATCAGTAAATATCAAGGAAATAAATGCAAACATATATTATACAGAAATGGCTGATTTGTGCTTATATGACAAATTATAATCTGATCCAAATTTCAAACAAATCTTTATCCTTCAATTGAGGAGAGTTCTATATGGTTATTTTTAAATAGAGATCACATGATGACAGACCTCCTCCCATCTTCTATCATTATACTTTACAGTTCATGCATCGTGTAATATCAAAGAGCTGTATATAGTGTTTTATGTTTAGTGTGTATACATGTATATAGTAAAGGTAGTTGACAGGTAATTAGTACTTACTGTGGCATATATACCTCTAGATAATAGTAAATATACCTACAGATTAATGAACCAAGAAATGTAAATATTGAAAAAGGGTTATGCTTATTTGGTTTTTCGGGGGGTTGTATGGCTGAATGGTTAGCACATGCACACTGTATCATAAAGCCTGTCATTGAGTCAACTGCCGTGGTTTCGAATCCCCAGTTGTACGTGACAAGGAGTAGGGTCGCCTGTCCAATCTCGTGGGTTTTCTCCAGGTCCTCCCACTGCTTTAGACCCCTACACGCAAGCAAATCACTGAAGTACAATTAAACCATATGTTAGTCCCAAAATGACCTAGTGGGCATTAAACCATATTTCTCTCGCTCACTTGGTTTTTCAATATACAGGTATAAATAGAAGGAGAATGGGCTACAACCATTATTATTTTGGGGATCCTTTTAATAACAATAAATAATGTTGAGATAAGAGGAGATCTTTGTTTTTGAGGTGTTGACTGTATAATTATCATCCCAGTAGGTGTGAAGGTGGGCGGGGGTAGTCACATGCTAAAATCTTTGGGTAAACACAGAAAACATGTCAATCCTTGACATCATTGATTTTGCATGGTATATACATGTATTGTATCTTTTGGTCTGCACAGACATTTGCTTATTTGCCAAAAAATATTATGACATGTTTGTTTTTTTTATAAAAAGAGAAGGTTGGAGAAACTGAATGATTTTGTGTGAAATGAGCAAATTTGATAATTGAATCTGTTTTTTGCTTATAAAAATATCTAAAAAACAATTTGGTTATTACAATGAAGGCTGTGACTCCTGGGGGTCTTGAAATTTATGGTTATTTCATAGAATTGTGGAAACTTAACACCAAAGACCGTCTGAGGACGTGGTTGTAATAGATTCCAACATGCAACACTCTCGTCAAAGTACAAATATACAAAAGAGTTGCAGCTCTATTTCTAAGGTCATCTCCAGGACACCGTCAAAATCATGCGAACCCTTATATTAGCAGATTTTGAAATTAAAATTCCTAAATTTACAAACCTGAATTCCCAAATTAAAAACTTGAACAATGTAGATGTGTATATATACATGCGTAATTCGGCATAAAACCAAAATTCTTGACAGGAAATTCCTTTTTTTTTTGCATCGTGTCCATAGATACAACGATCCTAGGACACCTGACATGACCTACTTCCAGGGGTTTCCCGCCAATCATCAAGGTCACAAAACCACTTGAACAGTCTGAGCGATTGGTGAATAAATGGCCGTTGTACGATTTGTAAACTTTGTTCCGAATTGGCGCTTTGAAATTTCAGATTGATTCTCTTGCACTAAGTTTTGAATGGACGAACAATATTTGTAAAAGAATGTAGCCTATTTAACTTTCAGGAAATAGGACTGGTTTCCATTTTTTGAAGTTAAAGATGATACGTCACTGATTTTTTTTGCGGCCGATTAAGCAGGGTATCATAACATGTATTTTGTGATTAACTGCCTTTATATGTTTGTTTAAAACTTTTCAAGTGTTTATTTTAGAAATCGGGAGTGGGTTAAAGTTTGCATTGAATGGGTTTGGTATAAAGTTGTAATTTTAAATTTAAAAACATGTTTTTACCTGATGATTGTTAATTAAATCCAAAGTTACTCCCACTTTCTCTATAGGTATATGTAATTTCTGTAGCACAAAACTATTATCCATTTCCGAAAACATCGGTGAATATCCGTCGCCTGTCAGTGATTTTAACACACGATAATCAGTCCCCGTGTCTACTTGAGTCGCGTGTTCTTTCAAACTGTGTACGCATTGTAATTCACATAAAACACTTAGTAACATTACTGACAAAAACATGCTTCTAGTACGAATATACATATTTTCCTAATAATCCTAGAATTTGCAAATGTTTAATAGAACCATCACTTCGATTTGACAGTCGGACAGTGCTAATATCTCTCACCTGTCGCAGCCCCTTTTACACTCGACCGGGAGATTGTGCTGTTGATTTCTATTATCTTACGCCTTCGTACAAATCACAATGAACGAATGCTTAGAGTAATAAAGTAATTATCATATGCTGAAATAATGACAACGCTGAATGATAAATATTTAAACAATGTTCTCTATTAGTTCCTCAAAACTCAGATTTTCTTATATTGTCGTTTCTTATTTTTGCATCATAATTTTTAAAATTGTTCACGATGTCGAAGAGGGGGTAAACTCATATAAAGTAACGGCAGATAATCTTCTATACAGACGTATACGGTTTATATACCGTTCACAGTTTTCAAAAATGGAATCACAGTAAATCTGTTTTAAAAGTCAGACTTTTGTAGGAATTATGTGAAAATGAACAATAAAGTCATCCACAAATTTATGTAAGAATTGGGATTCCTGTCTTAGTGCGACGTAAGCAGATTTGACAAAGAGTGGCTCGTGTAAAAGACACCTATAAGACATAATGTATCGTGTTATAAAAGGTATGTTTACATTTAGGAACATATACTAGTATATTTATTATATTACATATATTATAGTTTAAGGTTTATTTATTATATAGTATTTAGAATTATAGGTTGTATTTAATTTTGTATTTATCGTTTGGATTAGGCTATGCATTCACTGTGTAGGCCTATGGCATAATAGTGTCTTTTGATGACTTTTATATTGAATTTAAAAATATGTGTGTGTGTGTGTGTGTGTATGCAAAGTTTTTTTTTAATGTTAACAAGATGATAACTGACCAATTCAATAAATTTATTTTCTCAATATTAGATTTTTTGCAATTACTGTGGACTGCACTATTTTACGACAATGGAATGGATATCTTCATTTAGTTGAGATATTAGGGAAATGAAATGGGGTTTAACGTCCTACTTTTCAGCACCAACCGGGAAAAAGACGGCGTGCGTCGGGCAGTCTGCTACGTGGGGAAATTTGATCGAATTCAAAAAGCCCAGTGTTCTTTTAGGTCTACGCCACTGGGTACATGGAGCCCCAATTTTTCTTCCCATTTGGCAAGGGGAAGCCAGTCAAAAAAACTCTTAGGAAACACAGGGATCGACCCCGAGCCACCTATTAGCGGGCCAATGCCATGGTCAAAGAGTGATCTTACCGGGAAACGATGGGCTTCTGGAATATTTTACCATTTTACCATTGGTACACGAATCATGTATCATAAAGCGTTTCAGCTCCATTTGTAACAAGGGACTCGAAGAACGAAGCTATACATATTCCACAATTCACGTCAAACGATGGCGTTATATTCTTACCTGGAGAGCATGCGCAATAAATACTATCAGTCTAGACTGGAATAACCAGACGCTAGAGATTGCATGCCATTCGATTGAGACTTCTGGCGTATTTCGCCGAACGTGGCTGATTTGAAATTAGAGTAAAACGGAAACGATGGAATGTAAATCAGTTTATTTACATTCATATTACATTACTATATGCGTTGCGATCCATTGGTTTCCATTTTTAGGTCCAAAATATTAGCGATTTCGCTTCTTTAACCTTTCGGTTTATGGATATATTTAGTGAAGATTGTAGAAATTGTTTTAATATAATTTACGTTATACAGATAAGAATAAACCGATATATTGTGGTTGGTAATGACCCAGTTTTATTATCTAATCATAACTTGATCCAGTAGAAATGAGTGAAATATACATCTTATCTTGTCTTATGTCAATCACCTTCAATGACATGAAGATTCAACACGACTGTTTTGTCTTTGACTTGAAATAACTTTATGACAAAAGGCAACACTTTCTTACTATTTAGAGTAATAGATATTGTTTCAGAATTTGCAAAGACACGACATCTCCAAATTATTGTATTAAGAAAAACAATCCGTAATCAACAACAAAATGCCAGCATGACAGCTGAATATATTCCAGAAATTATTGTCAACACATGTACCGAAAACATGATGTGACGGTTTGCACGTAATCGCCCTTGTATTTAACCGATTCATTGCCCCCGTTTGATTTTTTCTCTGGTCGGTTATGTAGGTATGAACAAGTAAGTTCTGAAACTAATTCGCTTGTACGTAGAGATCTTTAGCAGTGAGAGGAAACCGGAAGACCCGGAGAAAACCCACGAAGTTGGACAAGCGACCGCACTCCTTGTCACGTACAACCGGGTAATCGAAACCACGCTAGTTGACTCAATAACACCTGCGCTTTCATTCGTCCCCCCCCCCGAAACTAATATAAATCATCAACATACGTGAAATACCATTTCCTGGTTTAAATTTTAAAATAAAATCAATTTATATTCCGAGAGTATTAGTGAAGATTTGTATAGAAAACTTGACACCGATGGTGTTCACTTCTTACTATTTTTACAGTTTCATATTTTCCCCCAACCCCTTGTGATTTTCCCCCTGTTCGGATATAAAGGTTAATCTAGGTCCGAACGAATTATAAGATCCGAAACAAATTTATCTATCCATCAACGTCCTTGAAATCGGTAAACCGGAAGCCGCTGTCCTGGACATAATATTTATTGGGTTTTTCAAAAGTTTACAAAAAATAACACTTTGAATTAAAGTTATACAATGAATGCATGATTTTATTGAAGGTTAAATGTTGCCTTTTTAGCCATTTGGTTTCACGCTTTAAGCTGGTTATTGAATGTTAATAAATTTAATGTGTTTTTTTAATGAAACAAAACACAGTTGTCAAGAGATAGGTTATGAATAAAATATGAATAATATGTAATTCATTAACCTTTAAATAAATGTTATATAATATAATTGAATATGTCATGAAATAAGTACGTTATATCAACTATCAAATAAAGACAGTAAAATAATCTGGTTTGTTGTCTACAATAGAATTTTTTTTGACACCTGTTCAAATTTAGGAGGTTTAATATAATGTCAATATTATAACAACCATTACACACTAAAGGGACATTCTAATGAGATTTCTGATTCTGTTATTCCTAAAACGCGTATATTGTCCTGTTTTATGTGTACGACATGGTCTCGTTATTTGCAGATGCGTAAGCATGTAGACTAGAATTGATATAAAAATGAAATGGGGTTTAACTCCTACTGTTCTGCTGGGAAATTTTGCTCGGACAGCGGCACCACGGCCTAATCTTATTTCGAATTCCGAATATCAAGGGATCTTGTACGTGTACACAGGACCTCGGTCTTTCTTACCAGCCGAACGACTAGTCTTGCATCACTGACAAGGGGGAACCACGCCAGAAAATTTGGATGAACTTTCTCGGCCAATGCAGGGATCGAACACCCCGACCTCCAGGCTAGCGAGCCAGCGTCTTACCGTCACCGTGATCCCAGTATTAATATAACAGGAAGTAGACTAGTTTAACATGACACCGAAATCACTACTACGAATTCATATCTGAAAATATTAAAGTGTGTTTTTTTACTAAAAAAGAATTTTTGAATTGTTGATACCCGGCTATTTTTCTCTTTGAAATATTGTCAATCAACACTTGGAAATGAGTTTTACATGGGTTTTGTTTGTTGTACATCGTTTATACCTGAATGATGGGTGGATATCAAAATATCATCTACAGAGATAATATGATCATTGACAAAAAATATACCGTCTAATGGGGGCAATATAATATTATCTCTATGTATAGTCTGTTTTCTTATTGTATGTTTTACCTATTATTTGACATACAGGGTTTATATTACACCTATATAGGATTATATTGTTATAACTATATATATGATCCAATAAGGTACGAAAATATTCCTTTCTTTGGAAATGATAACACACCTTGATGCCCATTCGATAGACAAACGTTTTAGCAAGTTCTCGTAAATACTTCAACTAGGCACGTAGGGGGCCAATCTCAGTTTGCGGGAAAATTTGCTTTGTCACCCAAATTTTCAGAATGCATCAATCATTAACTAAAATGTGTTTTCCACAAAGCTGTGATGGTTGTTTTTTCTTTAATTTATTACACAATTATACAACAATATGAATTTACAATATGATTGTGCCCGGAAAACAGAAGTGCATTCACCGAATCTTGAAGGCTGTTAAAAACAGCACCACCACCCCACCCCACACCCCTTCCCGCCGCCGTGGCTCCTACGTCTATGCTTAGGGATGCTATTTCAGTCGTATATGCCGGGCACGTCCTCCGTGGATTGGTAAACGTCCGACCGGGAATATGCTTGTTGACGGCTTCTGGGGTATAACTAGTACTTATCTCGACTTTCGTTCATAATAGGCGCTATTAACTAAGTAATAAATGACCAACACTTTTATATTGCTATATACGCTTACTCTAGTTAACTATTTATACGCTACCTTGATTCACTTACTTAATCTACGTGATTTACTTTATATTTTACTTTGCATTGCTTTACGATAATTAGTTTACATATTATATGTATTCTAATTGTAAACGTTCATGGAATTCCTTTGCAACTCTGTATAATTTACAACATAAAGGTCGTCTTTTGTAAATTCTGGCGAATACAGTCTAAATTTCAACGTTTATACCCCTGGTCGTATATTCATATCAAGCGTATAATGCAATATTGTGAGTTGGTTAAGATTAGGTTTAATTAGTGGCGCTTTAGACTTCATATGTACACCCTTAAAATAACCTAATAACGTGAATAAAACAAGATTTATCTGAGTCTATCGAACTTAGCCCAATATTTCAAATCTCGCCTGATTTTCAAAGTACAATGGTGATTTTAAGTCACCCAGATATAAATGTAACGACAAAAAGAGAAACACACAAGATGGAAATGTGAATATAATTCAGTAAATAATAGTTTTAGATACAGTATTTAGTCCCCAATGTGATTTTAATCAGATAGAAAGAACAAGAAAAATACCAGTAATCCACCTGTTTAATCTGTTTATACAGAAACTTTGTACACGCCATCAATCAAAGATAGCAATAGAACTAATACACACAGACAATAACTCCCACAGCAGCATTTTAAACATGACATCAAGAAATTAGTTTTAAAGATATTATTTATAACATGCTGAAAAATGAGAAATATTTCATTTTGTGCGGGGATGGTGCTGACTTTGAGAAAATGCCGTCTCGAATTTGAAAAAAAAATGAACTGAACTATTAGATTTTCAACAATTATTCAAATATTTCATTTTGTGCGGGGGTGGGGCTGACTTGGAGAAAATGCTGTCTAGAAATTTTAAAGAAAAATGAACTAAACTATTAGATTTTCAGCAATTATTCAAATATATAAAGCCGCCCATGTAAATGGTGAAATCATTTCCATATAAACCGTGCCAGTTTTTACAGCACAATATGTTTTTACTGCTATGATATATGAAGGCAGTCTGGCAATCTAGAATTTTACAATACTTTACTCGTCAGTTCAACAATGATATCTTTTTCTCTTTTTTTATTACGTCAAAAAACATACAATATATAAAATATATGATAAAAAA
This sequence comes from Patella ulyssiponensis, assembly GCA_963678685.1. NCBI lineage: Eukaryota > Metazoa > Mollusca > Gastropoda > Patellidae > Patella > Patella ulyssiponensis. The sequence goes on along the minus strand of OY783227.1, from coordinate 78,393,335 downwards.
AATCAGAAAACATGCACAGATCAATCCAGAAACCTTTGTAGATTTAATGTAGATTTCTTATCGTTGACATACATATATATAACAAGGCCGTTTTTGTCATTGGAATGTTCGTATATGAAATAAAACCTGTCAGGATTTAAAGGAAAACAATAGATACATTGTATTATGTTTTAGTGTTTGATATTTGTCTAAAAGTTTTACATATGTATATGTTTATGTAGGTCTATGTTATTTATTATAATAGTAAGTTATTGACAAAGCCGGGCACACCTTTTCTTTAATAAAAAGGAGATTTCACAGCGGCTTTCATACACATATATACACATGCTTAAAAGAATTATTCAGTTCACGGCGACACTGCTAGAGGCATCCGGCCTCATCCCAGACATCAAAAACTGTCTATCTGTCAATACAAACCATCACATAAAAGATGTAGGTGTCAAAACATAGGTCTTATATTCTTATATAAACTGAACGGGGAAAGCAACGCCCGGATTCCTGTGGGTTAACAATATTGCCAACGCAATGATGTTAAACCCCTCTGTTCCACAAATTTTATCTATATGGGAATACAAGTCCAAGCGGATTGATTAGATACTCAGTTTCCTTTGTCAGTATCCATAAACCTCCGTGACAAATTCATATAGATGCGAACATTTTACGTTCGTTCGTTTCTTGAGTTGACGTTCACTTCCACCGTGGGTGATATCGTAGGCAACGCATTTTACGGGACGTGGCCACCTATTAACACCCCCCCCCCCACACACACACGGCCCTTCAAACCCGTGTAGTGTACACTTTGAAAAAGCCCTCTCCCCATCCATAAAACACCCACCAAAACCTAACGAAACAGTTCTTTGCAGAAGGTTAGTTCTAGAAGTTACGTCTAAAGTTTAGTCTCGTGGCGTTTCTTTTGGTTCTCAATATATATAAAATACCCCGATTATTCCCCATAAAACCGTATCCTACCTGTATTTTACGATCTAAAGAGATAAAATCGCTTATTAGTAGAACTATCAATGTTTGTATTGTAGGGCAACGGAAAATAATATTTATATTGTTATATAATAGAATATACAGTTCTATTACTCTGATTGATTCCTACGCAATGATTTAATATTAAAAAAAACAAATGCAGTTTACTGATCGAGTAGCCATAGGAATGATTATTATGCATTGATATAAGTTTTTGGTATTTAGACAATCAAGAATATGTAAACATAATTTTATCTGTGGTAAATATCAAATTAAAATGTCTGATGATTTTCTATTGTTGAGGTTATTGCATGGACGAAGGCGTATTTTTGAAATGAAGTGCATTTAATTAAGTTCACATACAATTTCACCGTACAATTTGCATCAAGGGTTGTGCTGCAAAATGGTTTCTCGGTTTGTATAGGGATGCTTTGCTTCCCCTTATCAGACGTTCTATGTGGTCAACGAGAACGCATATACCACAGAGTTCCCCATAAACACAGCAAAACTAAATGTCATAAAAATGAAACATTTTGCGAGAAACAACCAGACGAGATATCTGCAATCTAGTGAAGGATCAGGATCATTCTGCATTTAGCTTTAAATAGGTTGTCTGATAATCTTTTCCAGTTTTCTGAATCTGAAAAGGATATTAACATTACTGCTCTCTAAAGTGTCTAATACCGTAAAATAATCAAACAAACTTACTGAAATAATAAAATATTGAATTAGATACATGATAGACTGGGGGTACGCGCCAATGATTTTTAACAATACGAATTCGTCACATGCTGTTTTATTCGACTCCCAATGTCATCCATCTTCAATGAATTTTTGAATACGACGGTGTTAGATGTCACAATGTCTCTAGCTGAGCACGATTTTAAAACACATTTTTCAACAGTTTTAATATTTCCTCCATTAAGATTATCCCTTTCTTGTTTGCACTTCAGTCGTGACCGACATATCGTTGAATAAAAATTATAGTTACGCTCACTAGAACCGCCATTTTCCCATTCATAAAATGACAGCGTAATGTTTTAGATATATTAATGGAATCTATTATACTTATTTTATTCATTATATGACTGGGGTTTCTTCAATTCTTTCTCACAATTAGCCGAGGAGCACAGAGTGATAAGTGATCACCAACTGAGAAAATATATAGAGTTCCTGTCGATTTGACAACTAAAATCACCAAACCCGCTCAAATATATGTCAAGATATTTATAAAATCTGGGTTGGTGGTATACAAAATGGATTTTTTTATTTTTTTGTAATCTTATCTGAGAATGTTCCACACTCTGCTTTCATACATGTTTGTTATATGTAAGCTTGCACCCGCGCCACTAAAATTACACAAGACATGGTACCTGATATAACTATAGATCTGCAATGGAAATGCGGTGTGCTATTACCGAAAGTTTGTACTTGGGTAGCGGCTTTTCGTCAAGTGTTCTTTTACGTGCACGCCAACGTGTACACGGGACGTCGATCTCATCCGAACGACTAAACGCTGTTCCTTGCACCCCTTACCTGTCTCCTCCACCTACAAGATGAAACCACGCCGAAAAGTTATGATTAAGATTCTCGATCGACATCGGGATCGAACTCGGGTCTGACAAAGCATCGAATTTTCGGTCAAAATTAAAATATAGTAAATCGATCCTACTAAACATCCGTCATGTGTGACCAATCAGTGTAATATTATGCTGACGGACGTTCCAGTAGAATCAGATGTTTCGAAAAGAGTAAACATGCTGTGTACCACATAGATGAGGCTCCAGAACCCAGGTTGAATACAGTCATACAGAAAGTATTTGAAGTAGTAGTGGTCTGTATTGTGCAATTAAGATGCCGAATGGATTTTTAGACCCAAGAGTTTTTATAAAACGCACCACCGTGTTCTGCTGTCAAAAATACAACGGTACTAAATATAGTTCTTTCCAAATAGCTAATGTGGACAATCCTTTTTTTGTTGTTTGTTTCAGATAAATAATGTACAAACTGCAGTGATTATTGAACCTGGCTAAATTCCATAATGAAAACGGCAGTTCTAGTTTGCATGATATTTGTAGGCCTACTGTGGGTCGACCAAGTTACGTGTAGAGACAAGGCCTCCCATTTGTTGATGTTGGAACAACCTTCAACTTATCATCATGCTGGTAAAACCAAACTGGAAATACGCTCCAATTATTCGGTGAGTATCATCAATTTTAAAGTACTTACCAAGTTTTAAAAGTTAAACAAACATGGTACCGAAACCTTTATTTTTCTATTGCAAAATAGGAGCAGAGAGGTTTCAGCCACATAATCCGAATATTGATTAGTGACGTAAAGCGCAAGTCAGGCCTTAAAGGGTTCTTTTAGTATTTTGGCACATTATTATTATGTTTAAGGCTGCTGTAGGGGTTCTGGACAGGAAACATGACCGCTTAGACATTTATTCAACAACAAGCACGGCTATCAACTGGTCGTGGTGCATTGCTTAATGAACTTGGTTATTCAGATTATCCGCACAGAGAGCAACGACAAAGTAACTTTCAACACAAGACGCGGATGTGCCAACATAAAAATAAAAAATTTAAAATTAATGAAAAATTGTGAGCTAGTGGCATGCCCCATTAATTTGAATATTCCGTATTGTAGTTAAAACGAGATCATTATTATGTCATAAATTCCAAGACCAAGGCGAATAGATCCAGCCCTATCCTTCAAGAAAAATAATAAAATGTGTGTAAGATTTGGTATTAAAATCAGAGCCCTGTTTCTCGAAATCTTAACTAAAGATAAAATCCAAATTTTAGTAAATTCCCTCAATTTTGATTGGCTAAGCACTAAAATCAATCTATTATTATCCAATCAAATTCGGATTTTATCTTCGTTAAAATTTCGCCCCAGGTGTATAGATTATATATATGTGCCAAGCCTGAATATATTGATCTTTTAAACTTTGAAGACATTTCAACGTATGTGGAAGGCAAATAAGACTAGAACACATTCAAAATAATTTCAATAAATTGTGTCACATAGTTGCTTGGGGATTATTATTACCTACTGTTTACATGTATAGTAAAGTTATAGGTGTCACATTTAGATCCCGAACCTAAAAACTAATTTCATTTAGACGGATTAGAGGGACCAACTCGAATTTAATCCACCGTGGATTTTGCATACATAGATCCCAGGAGAAAAACACCCCCGTGGTATGAATTAACTTTCCTATGATTTTAACACAGATAAAAGTTCAATATCAGTGTAAACTGATTGACATTAGAAATCGACACGGATTAGATAGATTACCAGATTGGTATAGATTATAGGATGTCTTTCTCGTATTAAGTATTGGAAAATCGTTGAATTTCTCATTGAGAAATTTTGAGGTCTATTGTTCGGCAGTTCTAATCAAGAATTGTGCCTTGGAATCTTTTCATTTGAACAAGTTTAACGTATTATATAAAAGGGAATGTCATACCTTATAATATGATTGATATATTGGTAACAGGAAATTAAAATACCTGTTACCGGTATCAATAGTGTTCATGTTCTAACTATCGATAGTGTTCGCTTTCTAAGTGTCTTATTGCTACAATATTTTCCACCATAGCTTGATTTTGATGCGTATAATTGACGGAAGGTTGATTTAACTTGCCGTTTGGAAGAATCAGTCGAGCATTTGGTTTTATTATGTAACTCTTTATCTATTAAGGCACCATGTATCAGAAGTCATTCGATATCATTAAATATAAATTGAAAGGATCTGAAATGTGTACTAAGTTACATACTTTTTATCCACGTCATTTATTACGGTTGTTATAGCACCTAAGTTGTTTCTGGTCTTCGAAAAGCATAATACGTATAGCAACTTTACATTTTATGGGTGGGCGGTAGTTTTGGTCAACTGCATTGAATGGGGGAAAAGGCTGTTTTTCTGTCGGAACGTTAAAAGGATATACGACGTGACACATTTCCATATCTTTCCACACAGCTCTGTTTACGACCGGGGGGTGGGGTCTGATTATATGTAGATATTGTATTTCACATAGTTAATTAAATCATAGGAGATTGCTTTAAATCTTGTTATTTTCACTTAAATTTGAACAGTGTGAGTTCACATAAGGGCTCCAACGAGCGGTTTTTGAACCTATGACGCCAAGTACTGATTGATCAATCAGCGTTGACGTTTCTGGTGGTTTACCCAAAGTTTCGTACACCAAAATGCCAATAACTCATTGGCTAATGGCTAATATCTCACTTCAACCAAAACGCCGGTAATATAACAACTCTTCCAGATTCTAGTGTAGTAAAGACAAGTAAAACGAAATTTTGAACTATAAAAACGAGACGAAATAGGATCTGTGTTTTAATCAGATTGTCATTTTATCAGAAATTCCCTGAACTAACATTGTGCTTGGGTGTAAATGGTGCTTTAAGATCTAATTCCCAGGGGCGCTATATCCGCTATCACCACCAACATTAATCTTCTAGATGCGCTATATTTGCCATCACCACAAACGACTACCCCCTTCAAACATATTTAAAAAATTAATAATATAAAACATATTGCTAGGTGTGACCCAAGAAATTTGATTGAAATCTTAGATTGGGACCAGTAGTACTATGATACTATAGACATATTGATAAGTATATAGGTATATATACACAAACAACGCAATTCGTTTAATACATATATCACGATGTAGTCATATATCTATCTAAATACTAACCCAAAATAATTTCTATTAAGATATTTGACGAATAAACAAAAAGTCATTTGGAGTAGACCAAATATTAACTGATAATGACTTCTAATCATGTAATAAATTTAACCCTATAGATAAGTGTGTTGATACTGACCCATTTAACCTAAATAAAGCCCACCAAGATATAAGAAGTTTATCTTGCGGTATCAAGTTCCGCTTAACATGCAAATAATAGTCACCTTAAGAAATGGCATAGGTTAGTCTTATTCAACATGTGAAATAAAAATATTTTGTTTGATTAAGATATTAGATGCACACCTATTTGTTTAGGTCACACACGTTGTACAAGGTGTGCATCGTGTTTCCTGTGTTGATACTGTGGTTTTCTATTATTTCTTTTTGTTAAGCCAAAAAACTATGATATCAATTCATTACTTAAAAAAAGAAAAACAACTGTGATACCCTTTCATGATCCTTTTGTGAGTGCTTGTAGAAGCTCCCTTAATAACAAAAGACTAGGCGAAATGATCAAGGGAGAGAGGGAAATGTGGTTTAACGTCAACTCGACACAAACTAGGTCATTTCAGAACTAACACATGGTTCAATTTTATTTCAATAATTCGCGCGTAGGGGTTTTTAACAGTGGGAGGAAACCGGAATACCCAGAGAAAACCCGCAAGGTTGGACAGGCGACCCTACTCTTTGTCACGTACAACCGGGTAATCGAAACCACGCCAGTTGACTCAATGACAGACCTAGTGATGTAGTTCGCATGTGCTAACAATACGGCCATCCAACCCCCGTGAAACCAATAATGTTCCTCATATTACATTATACAATTTTCTGTCTGTTCAATTAGACTTTGAGGGGGCCCCCTTTAGGCGCAATATTGTTGACTTTCAGAACATACACAATGGAACGCATATCGGTCCAAAAATAACCAAAATCGATCCATTCTACCGGAACATTATGGAAAGAGTATCGGCCCAAAATTTATCGAAACCGATATAATCTAATTGCCATAATTTAAAAAAAAAACCCCTGTTTATTGGCCCTTTCATGCTTAGATAATTTTAAATCCAATATGACGCCTTAAAGGTTTGAAGTAATATAGTACCCCGAGTTTATTTTATTGATATTTAACTCTTTCAGGGAACAATTAACTTCGTTGAATCTAATGAGTTTAGAGTATTAATTAATACAACAGCCGACGATCTGGAGGAGGTTTACAGGGTTAAAGCTGATTTAGATGAGCATAATGGTGGACTTTTATTACAAGTCGTAAGAATTATCTATTTTTTATTTCTGTTTTGTTTAATTCATACTTTAAATCATGCCCTGAATGGCTAGCATTTTCAAAAATTAGTATATATACTATATTGTAATGCTGCTCTGATTAAGAAAATTAAATTAAATCGAATCAGCATATATTTCTCAAAATTCTCGAAGTTGTATTAGTGTTGTCGACTAAAATCGTCGATAAAGGAATTAAAATGTCTGCCAATCAGCCTCGTGTCTGTTCTCAAGCGGACAGACAGCGTAACTTTCGTATGAATACATTTATATGGAATGCAGTGACTGGTTTGTTACACAGGCAGGACGACGTTTCGGCAAGTGTTCTATTATCATTCTAAATGCAATGTTGTTGGGTTTTGTTTAAAAAAACAATATAAGACAACGTTTGTTTTTATTGCGCTCAATCGCTAATTGACACTCAAAGATTATATACGCAATAACCATGTTTTATGTTTTTCTACAGTATGAGAAACCAGAATCGGTAGTATGGATTCAGCTAGAATGGATTATAATAGTGATTGGTGGATTAACAGCACTCGTATTTACAGTATCTTGTGTGACGGCATTGTGTTCTTATCATTCGGAACACTCTCGTTATGATTCCATTGATAGAAAGAGTTACACCAGTGATAGCCAACGTATTGTCTTCAGGTAAACACTCAAAATAAAACCATCTGATATTTCAGTCTTTGGTTGGGTTCTTAGTCAGTTGGACAAAAAATGTTGATTTGGGGTTATTAAACTACATATTTACATGGCACAATGTTAAAAATAGCGAATTATTGAAAGAAAGTTGTGTCATACCTTATTCCCGAAATTACCTGGCTTATGACGCTGTATTATAAACGTTTTCCCTGCCAATTTACGTATTTGTAAATTTTAAGAAATTGCGCCAAATGGCTGATTTTAAGGGGGTTGTGACTTATATATTTGGTAATTAAAAGAAGCAATGCTTATTTGGTACATTGCATTTTTCCAAATTACTTGTGGCGAAAGTGATAATGTTCCTTTTAACCCCGATTACAAATCATTCATGGGAGTCCTAAATCACTTTGTGGTAACTTTATATTTCGACACGAATGGGTTAAAATCCCTAAGTTCTAATAACCACTCAGACCAATTAATTGACTGATAATGTCATAGACTCAATTTGACAATTTGTCCAACTGGTCGCATATCGTCCGACAAATAAATGATATATGGCATCCATTCATTAGGAACATTATTTCATATTATAGTAAGAAATGAATAAATGGACGTGGTATATAATTATCGTGTTCATGTAACGTATTTTGATATCACATGCGCAATACCATTTAGGATACAGGTAATATGAACACAGTTACGTACTCGGTATAACTTTAAACAGTTAAAATAGGTAACTTGCACTCTATTCCACTTCATCCACAGGTCCAATGTGTTTTATGTTATCTACAGATCAATAGGTTCAAACAATAACTATCGAGGACCTATCACTTAAACCCACAATAATAAAACCGCAGGTCTACAAATGTTAATTGCATGCATTAAAGAACGAAATATATTAGACCTTTTGTTTTTTCAATTAGATAATTGAAAACGTCTATTGAACATCTATGTGATTCTCTGGAGACGAAAGAATAATGCTATTAATGTTAATGTATAGGTCTAGAAGCAGCATGCACAGTAGTACCCAGGGTGAACATATATTAAATGATGATGGAGACAACTACCAGAATGACGATACGTTAAAGAGAGTACCAGAATTACCAGATGAAGAAGCCGCTGCTGAAGCTATTGAAATGGTTGGTAATCAGAAAAATAGAAATGAAAAGTATTCCAATGGAAATAATTAATCGTAGGATCACACCCTATTATTCTAATGCACAATCCCACTTATTTTAATCCCGCATTATGAATCATAATTGATACCCAAAACACATTAGCAAAAACTGTAATACCCCACCTCCAAAAACCGTTACTTTAAATATGTATACGCCCAGACTGTCTGGGCAGCTTCTACATAAGACATACGACACATTTTACACTATAGTCTAAGGAGTAGCCTGAATTAATCTTTGTTAACCATAGCAATGAGGGGCCCTTGTCACCCATATAACTTCCTCTTCTTACTGTATATCTTCTCCGTTTTTGTTTTCCAATTGCACTTCCTTGTTGTAATTTGTGGCAACAAATTTCAAATTTTAACGGGTATCATTTTCAGGACAGGGTATACTTAGATTTAGGGTGTACTACTTAGCTTCGATATACCTAATAACACTCGCGACTGTGCCCGGGATGTTGTTGCATATTTCTGTTTAATTTCAGGAGGAACTAAGAAGACAGCAGCTGAAATCAGATGATAGTGATGGTGAAAGTGATACAGAGAGTAAAAATTTAATTAAACGTAGATATCAATCTTCATCTAAAAAGATTCACAAAGAAATGTTTCCAAAGGAAAAGAAATCCAAAAGCCATTCCAAGCCAGATAAAGAGGAAGCCACAGATTTGAAGGACTACCTTGAGTATTCATCCGACGGTTCAGAATGTTCTGAGAAGGAGTCCAGGAACAGCAAAATATTGGACAAGAAGTTAGAGAGGCAGAGAATCGAAGGTGTCGTTATGCATCCCAGAAAAGACATGACCACTACTTTCTCCGAGAGTGAAATCAGCAGACAGGATCAATACAATAAATATACCCCATTTCCCGTTAGTGCCAGTATGGAACAAAATAGATTAATGGAAGCCACTCCTGGTTTGGCACGAACCACCCCAAAAGAGAATTTGGGAAGTACAAATTCTCAGACAACAGATGATGGAGCTTACCCTTTTCTTGTCCAGGCTGATGTGCACCTTCAGTCACCTAAAACATCATTAAATAGATCTTCAACTCCTGTGGCAACATCCTCCCCCATGTCAACCTTTAAAAATCCCGGTAGAAAGGTAGCATTTGCCGACCCCGATTCAAAATCAGGGAACCAAGATGACCCAAAATCAAGCATAAACTTTCAAGATGTTTTTGACAAATTTTTGTTGGGGCCAGGTGGTAATATGAGTCAGATACCTGAGGAAAATCAAGATGCAGACAGTGCACACAGTTCCACTAACCAATCGGTATATAGCGGAAGTGATCTTGCAGACAATCCGCACAGATTGTATGTGAATATTGGGGATTCAGATTCAAACCCAGATTCTAGAGGTGGTTTTAGAAACACAAGACCTGTCCTACCGCCTTCATTGGTGGCTGGAGCCAGGCGACCGATGGATTCGTCTGGTAGTTCTTTAAACAGTGGATCGGCAGCTTCCCTTCCACAACAATTAGGACGAAATAATCAACCAAGACTCAACACTTTTGGATCATCAAAGCCATGGACACCACTTAGAACTCACGATTTGCAGAGACCCTCCTTGGACTCTGGCATCACATCATCTAATGGTACCTTAGGTCAGTATTCGGCATCTTCAGATGCTGGTAACTCATCACCACCTTTACCCCCTCCTCCAGATGGGTATGAGGAGGAAAGTGGTATGCAGTTTGACTTCCCTTCCCCGCCACAGATGTATTCTCCTGGTGGTATTGACCAAGAAGAAGTAAGATACCAAAACACTCCTGCCAGAGATAAAAAGGGGAATGGTCAAAGAGGTGGTGGAAAAGGAAGCAAGCTGTAAGTTATATTAAATGTATTAAATTTGTTTCCCAGTAAGAATAATTGCAAACAATACAGTGAAACCAGAACTCTCATATCATATCATGCATTCTCGTATCATTTTGTTACTTAAGTTTTATTTTCCCGGTTGTGTTTCAGAGCTCATATGACGTTCCTATCCATAACGTGTGTATTAAGTTTGATGACTGGTGTTTATTGTGTGAGGTTTACGTCAGATGCTAGAGTAGATATAACAATATATACACCGAGAGATTACCTCTCTAATACATCCACTATATTCCTTAATGTAGATAAAGATGGAGAAGTTATAAATGATTTAAATATCCCATTACAACAATACAGTAAGTAGCTTTTGCCACTGTGTTCATCTATTTGGACTAGTATTTTACACAATCATGTTACATGAACATCGCTTCTTGATAAGACAGCCATGGTACGATCGAGATGTTCAAGTCTATATGTCAGTTTCAGCACAATCTCCTACAGCAGTTCTGGTCTTTAGCCAACCAGATGCCAAGCTCGGACACAACGTCAATACGATGATAACAAGATCTGGTGGAAAGTGAAGATGAATGTTGGCTGACATTGGCTATACATTCATAGCGTATCTCATTCCCTAATCGAACATGTTTATGGAGATTAAGGGAAGTGGCTGTCGGGTTATTTCAAATCTTGGTTGTACATAAAATTATACTATTCCAGTTTGTAATATTTTCTTTTTACAGATGTTAAACATCCATGCTATACGTTCATACCCTATCTCATTCTCTATCGAACATGTTTATGGGGAATAGGGGAAAACGTTGTTGCGTTGTTTCAAATCATGTACATAAATTATTGATACTATTCTATTTTGTTATATATTTTATTTTTACAGATATTAAAAATCCAATTTTAAAGGATATGTATTCTGATCTATGTATGGAACATGATTGTGAACAAGGTTGTGATATACAAACTGGTCTGTGTATATGTAAAAAGGGCTATAAACTGGATGCAGCCGGTCAATGTATTGGTAAGTTTATCATTTTAGAAAAAACATGGATTTATGGTGAAATATTCCATTCCACTGCTTATTGACATTAACATAGAGTTCACGTGATGTTAAAATGAATAATATCATAGATATGGAGAGATTTAAATCATAAATACATAGATGGGGGTCAAATACTGAATTGATTTGTGTTAAATTATCAATAAGATAGCGATGAACCAAAAGACCGCAAAACTCCTCTTTGAGCCCACCTGTTGCATAGCCCCTATTAAAATGGTTTTCTCAAGTTCATACCTACTGTGTTCAAGAAACGAATGTATAAATATGAACTTATTGAAATTGCAATATACATGAAATTTTGACTCGAGTAATGGTATGAAATAGTTCCGCCATAATATGTATTCTGACTATAATCTTATCAATATGAATTTAATGAAATTGCAATATACATGAAATTTTGACTAGAGTAACGGTATGAAATATTTCGGCCTTAATATGTATTCTGACTATAATCAGATTCGAAACTATTTTTTATCACAAATTTAGAGCCTAGCCATTGAATATTGTATTGTAATGATATATTTGACTTGTAGATATCAATGAATGTATGGAGGGAGGAGCAAGATGTCACAAAGATGCTGGTTGTTTAAATAACAAAGGATCGTATAATTGTATCTGCAGTGGTGAATTTTACGGTGATGGTAAAAACTGTCGAGGTACGTTAAAGGTTATCAATTCCAAGTTCCCTTTGAACAAATTAATGACTACATTTTGCTATGGTTTCCCTCACATTTTTCGATATTCTGCTCTTGAGGTCGTTTTGAAATGGCATATTTAACATTTTACAGCTTTTATTAATCCATTGTCTGTTGAAACATCATGTATATATGTATTCCTTGAGCGGCATTTAGCAATTGTCACGCCTAATGAACACAAAAACGTAATATGGAACACAATCATTATTTTTATTAAAGCGATGTTTCGTTGAGGGTTGTCTCAACGTGAATTTTGTGTTCATTATGCATATATGTTTACGAAAATATCTTATAATGACATGGTATGGCAATCGGTGATTTTTTACACTATGCTTCAGAGGGTTATTTTAGAAGCTTAATGTTTGAGGGAGGTCAACATTTTGGGGGTTTTCTTTGTAGTTGATTCCACACTGCCCGCTGTTTCATGTTGATGGCACAGTATCTCAACCATTGATTCTATACACGGTGCTTCAGTGGATTAGGTCAATTCTTTGGGGTTTCACAGCAGCTGGTACCGCAAGACCACTGTTTTACTGAACATACCTTATAAGGGCATGGTATCGCAACCGGTGATTCTATAAACGATGAGTTGTGAGGTAAACGTAGCTGATACTGCACGACCCGCCGTTTCACGTTACTGCATGCATGCATGTAAGTTTGTTCTAAAGGCAGTGAGTGTTACATATATTTTACAGAATGTAAGGCTCCTTGTGTGAGAGGTACCTATGAATACCAATCATGTGATCACATCAAACAAAAGATATGTCGAGGTATTGTTTATGTTATACATACGTTATTTATATATAGATTATTTATTTGTTCTTTTTTTTTTTTGCATTTTACTATTACGTTTACCGGCTTAAGAAGGCATTGTATGGATAAAAACTATCCGTCTATACTATCTATACACACCGCAACGTTTAGACTTATTACAGAATATTTCTTTTACAAGAGTATTGGACTTTTAATGTCACTATGCACATTCGATATCCCCTACCCCACCCATCTTGTAGTCTTCAATCACCGATTTCAATAGGAGTGTACCTATAACTTCATTAATACAACATTCGTCACACATTTGGTTATTCTGCAGACAGATCTCGGTTCTGAATGGTCGTTATTTCTCAAAATTAGTATCTTTATATCTTTTAATTTTATTAAATGGAAGCAGAATAAATACTTCTCCAAATTCCCGAAGATATATTCAATGTTTTCGACCAAAATCATGGAGTTAGGAACTAATGTGTCTGAGCTAATTATATATAGACAGCGTGAGTCTACTTATAGATAAGGTCAGACCCTTTGTAATATTTGAAGAGGCCAAAAAAACAAAATTGATTCACTTTTAATCTGTGACAATTGAGATATGCATGTTAAGGAAATTGTCAAACGTGAATAAAATGTGTTTTTAATAAGGGAATTTAAAAGGTTGGGTTATTTACTATAGTAATAGATGTTGTGAATATACAAGTCAATACACTGTGAAGTGGTTGTATAATCTAATTACTTAGTTACTGGACTATCTGTGACATTAGATTAAAATACAAGTGTATCCAGTCACATAAACTATAATCAATCTAAACCTGTACATGAATCACTGGGAGTTTAATAAAGTATAGGTGTTCGCTACCTACATATATAGAAGGTCAGTTTTCTGTAGATACCACATGCTGTATAATATCTGTTTTGGTCAAGACACCTTTGCCCAAAGAGGGACTTATTGAAAAGGCGAATCAGCAGACGTTATACGCGCCCTGAGTCATGCGTTTAGAGTAATTGGTTTAGAGAAATGGGGTTTTTCGCCCCACCCCCTGAGTTTTCGCACCCCTCGCTAATACAAATGTTTCAGTGCGAGTTCTAAACGTATTTTATAGGTTCTAACAATTACTACAGCTGTGAAAGCACGTCGGTTGGTTCACAGCCACCGTGGCTCAGAGATGCTACAAAAAGACCCCAGCTACGACCTCCCGCCCCTACCCCTTCGCCCTATTGCTTATTTGTGTCCTCGCGAATTCGATATCCGCAATTAAAATCAGCGGTCACAACTCCCCGCAGCAACTGTCATAGAGAATGAAATAAACAGCAATAAACACAATATTAAGTTGACAAAAATCTGGTCCATACTCTCTATGGTGCCCTTAAATAAAAGAGATGCTTACGTATTTTTGTTTCTAAATAATTTTACCCGTTTTATCACTTCACTTAGATTGTGATCTTTTGAACCCACTGCTTTAAAATATTCACGCACCATTTTTGCTTTTAATTTGAATTTTTCAGCTTGTAAAGCATCTTGTCCAAAGGGTTTTTTTATGAATAAAAGATGCGATATGAAGCATAACGCAGAATGCAAAGGTCAGTTTGGTTAGACCAAGGTCATATCTTTAAACATTTACATTTAAACATCACTGGTTAGTATGTTACCAAGCTCATTTTGAGACTAAGATATAGTTATTATTTACCATGTTCGAAGGAGAATAAGTTGGAATTCAACTGCGAAGGGTTCAGTAAGTGTACGCCAATGTACCGATAGGATCTATTATGCTTATCTAGGACGGCGTTAGGAAACTGTACGCACTTTGAGTGCCTTCTTGCTTGATGCTAAGTTACAATTTGTATTAAAAGATTTATGTTATGAAAAAGGTTTTTTTTAATATCATTTATTTGTTTGTTTTGGCGACACATTGTAGAATTTGTTTCTTTTTTATTCTTCAATTTTTGACCACCATCCACTTATGACACATTATTCCCAGCACATTTTAATATTCATCCACTTCAAATGCAATCCGCCTAAATACAATATTCAAAATGTCAGGTGAAGTGCACACAAAGAAAGATTTGTCGCCAATAGTTCTATATTCCAACGAACGGGCGCACACTCTCCTGATTTTGGATCAACGGTTTTGGTTGTCGACAATAAGTGGACCATATAATTGTCAACAATGGAATATCCCAGAAAAAGAATTAATGGCATGCCCTGAAAACTTAAAACATGGTTGTATATTGCTGTCACCGTTTGTCCGTTGATCCATCATCGGCAATTGTTTGTGGGCAGTCAAGGGGCTAAATTTATTTTACTCATAGAACGAATATGCCTATCTGATTACTTGTATAATAAATGTTAGCATTAACAAGAACTGCTGATAATAACTTCATGGCTTGTTACACGTGAGCAGTTTATTGTATCTGATAAATACTCCCATTACTTACAAAAAAATAATAATAAATATGCGACAACCTTTGAGGGCTGCCGGACAACTTGGCTGCTGTGGTCGTATATTTCATTGTCTGGCAAACTATCTGTTTTATTTTTTAATGATTAAATGCATGCATGTATGTATAATTTATGACAGGCCAAACTGAAATATGTTGTGGCGTTGTTAAGCAGATGTTGTTTAGGCTATTTCAGAAATCAATGTTTTGTTTTTATATAAAATATTTTGATAACTGCATTGTTATGATTGCCTGATTGTTGATAGTAGTCTCTATGTTTATAGAAGTGTCATAGTTATTTTGTCCACGTTTATTTTCAGTTTGTAAACCTAGTAAATGTTCTGAATCTGATTTTGAATACAGAATGTGTACCAATAGACAAGACAGGGAATGTCGAGGTAGGCTCCCTTTTAGTTACCGGTGCATGTTCCAAGCATTTGATTCGTGTAATGTCTTCTCATATAGTTATAAAGGAAATGCTGCTGATTTAAATGTGGCCCTAGGCTATGTTTGCTAATTTAGTGAAATTGAATAATCCGAATGTATTTATTGAAGAATTTAAAATATTCGAAATTTAGGGCCTTGAATTGGCTGATTTTTTTAATTATACAGAACTGCATGTCGGTTTTGCCTCGGTAAAATAGAATTCAATAATTCATTTTTTAGTCAGCTTTTGTAAAATTAGATATATTGGCCACAATTGCTAATTGCAGGAAACAATTCATTTCTATTTTAAGCTTTAATTTAATGATTATTTATTATGATGCATGGATCTTGGGTTGTTAAGTATCTAGATATCCTGGTACCTGGAATATTGTTATTTAGAATAAGGTTATACAGCATTTCCTTCCCTGAAAATATCACGGTACCCATTGTTATTTTTTTATGTTGTTTTCTGTTGTCAGATAGGAGTATTTTACAACCACCTGTTGGATCTAAGAACACCATTATAGAACGTTTACGGGGCATCGAAGATGACACAAAGAAAATTGAATATTTACGACCATCCGATTTTATTGGTTTGAGAACTTATACTTTTGATAGAGGTGAGGAAGACGTAATTAATATAGACTTTATGGTTTCTTTTCATGAAAGTTTTGTTCAGATACGTCGAGAACAAGATTAAACGTCTGCCCAAAAAGACATCTTTTTTCCTTTGATACTTTCAACATTGGACTATAATTTTAGAAAGGCACTTTCATGACTTAAGAAAATCCATTCCTTCTGTTATTAACAATGCATTAACATAAAAAATGTTTCACCATTCAGAATTCTTTTGTTTTCGTTAACAGGATTGGGGTTAAAGGTTGAAGTTCGACTTACGTCACTACAGGCGTCTCAGCTTTTTGTGCCGGTGAATTACAGTAGCCACCAGAGTGATGGACTACCACCGGGAGCTAAACTTGAAGACTTCAGACGATATTGTCCACACCCTGTGCCTAGCTACTATAAACTCTTCTATGAAAAACATGGTGTAAGGCCCTTTCATAAATTATTTTAGATATACATGTACAACATAATCAGTGCTTTTTGGAAACATAGGGTGTTTGCCGAGAAAGTTCATCAAGATTTTCCGGCGTTGTTCCACCTTGTCAGTTGGAAATAAAAACAAGAATAGGCCGAAGAGCCACTGTCCGGAAAAAATGTTTCCGGGGAGCGGGGGGGGGGGAATGAGAACATTTCATGAATAATTTCTAGCGTTTATTTGAAATTCAAAGCATTAATTACACTGAATTAGAAAACTCCTGTAGAAAGAGTTAACCCTTGATAACCCTGCCTTTTTAATGTACGGACATTTAGCAGCTTTACGTTAAAATGGCGTTAAAAATTCTAAGTAAAATTTAGCAGTTATCATTGATAAATTTATTGAAATTTTCTTTTACGAAATAAATATTAAACTGGCCGCGTGCACTTAAGAGAAAAAGGATTCTGAAGAAAAAATTGCTGATCTGCGTATTTTTCGTTTGTCTATAATCTGAGTTTGTTTAATTTTTTAATCTTTACAGAATATAACATACAGAATAGACGAGAATAACCAGGTACAGCCATGTGAAACTTATAAGATGTTTGGTAAATTTCCAACTGCCAGAAATCTAAAAGAGCAGTCTTTTCTAGCAGTAGAGCCTGGACCTATAACTAACATATTCGA
The DNA here is from genome assembly GCA_963678685.1 of Patella ulyssiponensis. Lineage (NCBI taxonomy): Eukaryota > Metazoa > Mollusca > Gastropoda > Patellidae > Patella > Patella ulyssiponensis. Next base: position 78,375,606 of record OY783227.1, on the reverse strand, counting down.
GATTAGACCGACTTATTTTAAATATTCTACTATATGGGTTCACAAATCCAAAAGGTGAGAATTTTAATAGTTGACTTAGACTACATTGGTACTGGTTTCGGGTAGGTGGTCGAGTGGTCTATATATACGGAGTGAGATTCAGATAATAAAGTCTCGCATTGAGTCAAGCGACATGGTTTTTGCGCCCCTTCGCTTGTACGTGACAATTAGTAGTGTCGGCTTCCAACCTCCTGGGTCTTCCCTGGGCCCTCCGCCCCCTCCCATGCGAATTATTGTAATACCATTAAACCTAAGATGTTAGTCCTGAAATGTCCCAGCTTGTGTCGAGGGGACATTAAATTACATTTCACTCTTTCCGCGAGGCAGGATATTCTATGTAGGACAATTTTGCCTACATAGCAACACTTCCTCGTACTCTCCTTCTAGACATACTTTGCTTATGAGCCTCACGGGCGTGACACTTAACAAGTTTGAAGAATCCTGTACGCCCATACTGGAATTCAGAAGAACCCTCGACATTCTATTCCTGACAACTGGGTTACCACCGCCAACTAATCTCCCTTGAACACGCAATATCACGCTTTACAAGATTAGTACATTTAACTGGTTTGTTTTGCAAAAACCTAGACTCCGTTAGAATCTGGTCTCCATTTTGATTTGCCTGCATTGTATTCCGTATTCAAATATCTACAGAGATATGACCCTAGAAAACTTTACAATTTGTTGTTGTAGAATTATGCTGTATAATGTTGTTGTATAATTGTAGATGTATGAGGTACAGTGATGGGTGTGATAATTGTACTATCCAATGCGTGGTTCAGATGAAGAATACAGAAGATTGTAAAGTAAAGGGTGATGATAATGACAATGGCTGGTCACCCAGATTAAGAGTGTGTTATAATTGTTGTGCACGTACAAATTGTACAGATAATTGTAAAGAATATCACAAGAAACACTGTCAGTCAAAGAAGTAAGAAACATAAGTTTATTATTCATTTTGAGTGATGTCTGTATTAATCACTATATACAGGCCAGGATTGTACAGCGCAGTGGACGCTTACGGCTAGACCCCACCTCCACACAAACTTGGTCTGATATGTACGTGCCTTATTTGTGACGTCTGTATATTGTGTCCTGTATGTGAGTTTGTCTTCTGTAATTGTTTGTCTGTGGTGGGATCCCCCTGCATTGACTATTCATTTTTATTGGGGAAAACCAAAATACGTCAGATATAATAATTCAGTTTTCGGTGGACTCGGCGGTTTGGTAGGTGAACGTCTTTTTGCTGGTTCATGGCAATGCTATGTTAGAATTAGTAATTTTACGAGAAGGACTCAATGAGACATTCATTCTAGTGAAGAAATGATGATAATTGTAACTGTTACAAAATACGGAAAAACGAATGCTCGTCGTTTTTATGTCTAAGCATGGCCTGTTCTCAAGCAGAAAATACAGAACTATTGCTACATAATGTATTTGATCATCTTTCCCGCTTCTTAAAATACGACCTTCCTCATGCTGGCGTTCTATTCACCCCATTGAAATTACAAATTATGTTTGTGTGGTTATTGATGTATCCTTACGGTGGCTCAGTAGGTGAGACGTTGGCTCACTAACCCGTAGGTCCCGTGTTCGGTCCATGTGTTGACTAACAAAGTTCGTCGAGATTTTCAGGCGTGCTTTCCCCTTGTTGGTGCAGGGCGTGGGGTCTAGAACGGACGACATATAGTCTTTGGGAATGGACAAAAGACCCAGGTAAAGGAACACTTGGGTATAAGAGTAGACCGCAGTGCCGCTGCCCGGGCAACATTTCCTTCAAAACACTGTATGGCCTATCCCTGTCTTTATTATCCCAGTCGGTGCTGAACAGTGGGATGTTAGACCCAATTTCATCTCACCAGAATATGATAGGGCTACTGAGCATTAGATGATTAGTATCGTTCATTGTCGCTATAATTTCCTTAAAGGGGAGCTAACTATATTTATTTCAGTGTTGAATGCCGTCGAGGAACAGTGGTCGAGTTTAGAATACAGCCACAATGGAATACATCTCAAGCTAATTATTTCTTCTGTCACGTACAACCTAAGAAACAACAGAAACTTCTGAAATTAAACTACGTCGTTCTGTATAAAGGCAACGCTTTACATTATAAAGAAATAGAGTTAAATGGTGACCTCAAGTGGGAAACGGAAGGGAAAATGATTCATAAGTAAGTGTGTTACAATATTAGATTGTAGACGAAATGAATCGGCTTTTATTGTTACGTGTTGCGGTATTGTGAGTTTCGCAAGGTTTATTGAAGTATAAAGATAGAGTTCGCCCGTTTCTTTCTGGTGACGTAACAAGGTTTTCGAGTCAAGTGTAACTACTGTGTACAACGAAATTTCCGGGGAATCACCAATTGTCGGGAAATCACCGATTGCCATTTTTATGAAGACACGATTACACTATGAGAGATGTAATAATAAAATATAAAGCCACTGAGATTGACCTGAAAAAAAAACAAGAGAGGTCTTTGTCAGAAATTCTTCTTCTTCGTAATATAAATGATTTATATATAAATCGGATGATCAGTGCTGGATAAAGAATTGTGACAAACAGATCGATCGAAAGAATACGACGGCAATATACGACCACATTTCTATGTAAGTTATAATAGCGATTTTAAAAGACTATGTCCCATGTTTAGAATGCATGAAAGGAACCAATATTCAATTATGTCTTTTTTCTGTATCCTGCTTAGCCTCAATTTGAAACAATTTTTATTTTATTTTACAGAGATAGTATCCTATCCATATTGGTTGATGCTAAAATCAACAACATGCCAAATTTTCTGGAGGGAGAGTTTGCTGGTAATAAAGAATTATTTAGAGTTGGAGTTTACAAGAACAGTGGATCTACTGTCCAGTCTACAGTTATAAATGGACAGTCTATATTAGTTCGACCAACAAAACCATTTGGTCTTGTAGGAATATCAACAGGTATTATTTTTTATCCTTCTTGCATTACTGACGCTTATCCCTCTTGCACTACTGACCCCGGTTTTTCATCGCCGACCATCTTCCCGAAGGACTAGACGTTTTGATTAATTTGCTGTTTTGAAGGCTGTCGACCATAATAATATACGAATGAAGTGTACATTATTTGCCGAGTTTGAGATGACGTGATTCGACTGTACTTCTATTTCAGGAACAGAAGCTTTCAATGCATTACTTAATTCGACCGTGGCTACCGAGAGGGAAGTGCCGTATGAATCTAACCCAGATCTGATGGTGGTTACAGTAGAAAATGCTTCATATCCATACATCGTCACACATAAAAATGGCGCACCTCTACTGAAACTCGGGGTTTCGAAGACCGTGTCTCTCCTGAAGAGTATTTACGTCATGGGTTCATTGAAAAGAAAAAGTCTTGATGGTGATTTGAAATATAATGGTACTCATTGGTTAGTTGATATGAAGGGGCGACTGCACGATTGTCCAGGTAAATAACGTTTTTTAACAGAATTGGTATGACCATCAATTGACGTCATTTGTTAGAATACGTCATTTATCTGATATAAAAGTTTACCGTCGATCCAGATCCAATCGCCTGATTAGATTTGACGCTATTGGCTTGTCATCTTCATTGTATGTTTTCTTGCTGTACACGTGTTTCCATTAGAAGTTTGACAGTTTTATGTTTCGTTGGTGGTTGTGTTATGCGGTCTTTCTGTAACTGTTGTTGGATCTGCCGATTCAACATATGGAGCACTCACCCGTAACTTGTATTTAAAAAGAACGAGAAACATTCTTAGTGAATTTAAGGCCAATATAATTGAGAGAAAATGACAATTCGTTTCGTTTTTTTTTCTATTTTTCAATAACATAAAATAAAAAACGAAACTAAATTGTACAATATTATTATTTCAGGTTTATTACACATTGAACTGATTAATCCGGACTATCCATCAGAATCACTATACCAGTGCGATGTTGCTGTACAGTGTCCTAAAACATTTACTATACAGTTTGCTGTTCCATCTGGTGATGATTCTAATGTGGAGAAAGAGATGACTGTATCTATAACAGACAATACAACGTCCTATCATATACGTCTGCTAAAACCTGGACAGGTACAAACAGATGCACTGGAAGATTCCGATATTGTTGGTAAGACAGAGGCACATGGAACATTTCCTTCAAATAAACATTTTCATGATAAATAGTCGCATCTTTGACACCTCTCGCCGATAATGAATCCCGGGTATATCTTGAGAGAGAGAGAAATGGGGTTTAACGTCCACTGGACACAAACAAGGTCATTTCGGGACTAACACATGGGTTAATTTTATTTCAATAATTCGCTTGCGCGTAGGGGTCTTTTTAGCAGTGGGAGGAAAACGGGGTGCCCGGAGGAAACCCACGAGGTTGAGAAGGCGCCCCTATCTCCATGCCACATATCTTGAGGACTACAGCCCGCTTTGTCCATGGTTGGTAAGAATAAAATGACCGACAGAGAATTCTAGGCACATTTTGATGGCATATAACCATCACTGTCTAGACAAAAATAAGGACGATTTTTTTTTAAATTGTTAATCCAGACAATTAAATCACAAAACCTAGGTCAGATGCCATTTTGACCTGGATGTGCAATGTACATAAATGAATTATTCTTATGAAACTAACTGACAGTCTAAGACAGTAGATGTAGTAGATGTCCATAATTAAAGACCAGATTTGTCGTTTGTAACAATATGTCAATCAATTGTCGATAAAACTAGTATTGATTGGCGTGTTGTCTAATTGTAACAATTATATTTTATATATATTTTCAGAAGATGATATAGAATCTAGTTCTGTTCAACCAGTTGAAGATGGCAGTGAACCCCGATTTCCTAACGGCGTCGTCTTCTCCATTCCTTTTATAGCTTCTATCTGTGGTGCCGTCGTACTTCTGCTCTTTTTGGCAGCTTTTGGTTTTGGTCTTGGATTAGGTAACTCATGGATTATATGAATTTATCTTAAGTGCTTGCTTTGAAATGTTTGTTAGGTAGCACCGCAGTTGATTAAAGTTGGGTTATTCTAAACCAAAGATGTGTTGCCAGTCGAGCCACGTCAACCGCAATATCTGCCATTTGAAATGTCTATCGTCGGAATAAGGGTCTTTGTCTAAAAAAATGATTTTAAAAAATAGTTCAAGCATGTGAAAATTTGGGTCTTTTCTATTTTCAGATCGACCGGGGTTTTCATTTCCTATTCATCTAACGGGCATTATAAAGTTTTTTATTCCATATTCTTGTATATATTCCAAAAACAGTAACAGGAGATATTATGTATATGTTACAGGATCCTTACCAGATGCCCCTGTATTAAGATGGTATCATGTGATAATGGCGGTTATATACATCACGTTTCAATTTCTCTACAGTCTGATAGCGACATTTACAGTTTTCTCATTAATGTTGGTCATAGTTAATAGGTAAAATTTTAAATGTATAAATTAAAATATTAGTAACAAATAAAGACACGTAGAGATTTTAGAAGATTTTAAAGCCATTGCTCACTAAAGTATGGTAAAAGTTAAACCTCCAAAACAAAAGAGTCGAAAAATAGTTCCATTTCATTTAGTATTTACAAAACTACGATGAATTGAAATGTTCACGACATTCAGCAACATCGGCTAGTGATATAAATAAGTAGCGCCAGCTATAACTGTTGAGTAAAATCTTTTGGCGGGCCTCTTTTTACTGAGATGCAACCCAAGCCGGGAGATTATCTATCGGCAGTATTATTTGGAAGTTGTTTTCTGAATTAAATGCTAATCAATTTCAGTAGATTTTAGTGTGGATCAACTCGTGAAACATTGGATATTGTCTGAAGAGTACTAATTTAACAGATTTAGAAATTTAGAATCTAATTCCATGATCCCCAATACGGATGTAAGATACGTGTCTCAGATAAAAGGAGAATGGAGCTTGGCTTATTTTAGGGTTCGGCTAAAGTGTCTCCAATTCCACATTATGTATTGTTGTTATTTCAGGGAACCTGTATCGTTAATAATGGACTATAAACAACAGGCAGTTGCTAGATCAGCTATACAACATTTACAACATGCCGAAATGGAGATGCATCTTTCAGAGGAATTATTTAGACAGAATACAGAATCAAGTAAAAGTAAAGCTGTGTGTCTTGGTGATATGACTGGAATAGTCGCTGATATTGACAGGGTAAGATATGACAGACGCGAGCCATGCACGTGAAGATTTCTGGTTTATGGATATATACCAAAAATTCATTTATCCCCATAGTCTTTCTCTCACATTTTCGTTTACCATTTCTCAACTTTTGCGTGCCGATTGTTGGTTATATTGAAAATGAGGGTTGTGAATTGACATTTTATGAACATTCATGATTTTGAGGCGTAAGGCTAACAGATTAAAGCCTAGCTCGCATCCCACTGTACGTGGTACTACTGGCAGTCTGGGGAGAATTTTAGTAAACCCGTGTGTGAGATTTACGCGTCACTTGCATATGTTCAGCACCGTAGAAGATTTCAGGTTGGTCGCACATACACTGTTCTCACCCGGTTTCTTGCGGCTGGTCTGCGAGTTAGCAAAAACTACGACCCGTGGCCGTATGTGTCAAAATACGTACGACGGGCTGTAAGCTAGGCTTTAATTAGTATGTTACTATTAGCGTGTGTATCTCAGAATTTCCACGGTGAACCTCATACATGTACATAGCATTGAGCAAGGCCTTGTCACACATTGCTCCATTTTATAGCCATTGTATGTTTGGGTGACAAAGGGCCTTATAGAATCCCCTTTACGTGGCATGGCAAATTCTCGCAAAACTAAGACGTTTCCGTAACGGTATTTTAATGTTCTATTACAGCTACACAATGTGTTGTTGTCTAAAACAGAGGAAGTATTTAATAAGAGAAGAATACCAGATTTAATAGAACAACATAGTGATAGAGTTATAGACATGTTATCTCAAGATCTACATTCATTCAAGTAAGTTATTCGTCAAACGCATTAAACATATTATTTAAAATGTTAGCGAAATAATGAATATTTGTTATCAATGGTAGCACGTTGGCTTGCACGTAAAAGAAACGTTGACATTAGAAATCCGATGGCGAGCAGGCCGAAACAGGGAATTAACCCAGCATTTATTTTTTATTCAGATCCAAGTTTCAGATCTATACCCGGAGTTTGATAGATCAGATTAATGATGACGTCAGAAGGTCTTATAATAGTATCAGACAGAATTCCTGGTTAGCTGGTGCCAGATTTTTACGAGCTAGTATTGAGAACATCCGAAGTTATACCGCTAAAGTTCAAACTAAACCCTTTATGGAATGGGCGGGTCTCTTTTATGATCTATCAAAACTTTCAATAAGTAAGTTTATCTTCATTCACATTTTCTGTAAGAGCTCATCATTCCTTGAACATAAAGTCACTGATCGTATGACCGTGCCATTGTTCGAACAGTATACAATATTTTGTGACTTAATCCATGCTTAAATGTATTCAAATTGATGCTGAAAATAAAAAACAAATAATAAAGGTGGATGATCTCTCTTCATCAGTACTGTCGATTTTATTTCAAAAACATAAATAAGCGAAGTGTATAAATGGGGATGGCTATTTTGGTCTGATATTTATTTTTAAGGCTCAGTGCATCAATTTAAAACAAAAGTAAACTACAGTGATGTGAAAAAGGGTTCCCACAGTAACATCAGCCCAAAAATGGTTCATTTCCCTTCATTATTTACAAGTGTTGAATTGAAATTTCATCGATCTATGTTTTGATAAACCCGCCACTATTTTGTTGTTGTTTGCGGTGTTTTATTATTTGCCTTTCAGGATAAAATTTATTTCAAAGACTGATCAAACTACATGTACATGTATTCCGTTTATCTTTTAAGTTATCTATGTTTGATTATACTTTCAGATTTAACAACATCGATGCCAAATGTTCCCGACGTTCGTGAAATGATGACAACCAAGGTATCTGAAATAAACAGAATCAAACAATCGCCCATTCGAGACGATTCTACTGCTAGAATGAGGAACGTTAAACTATATAATCAGTGGTCTTATCCCTACCAAAAAACGAGTTTGAACCATACAGGTCATCTAAACAGTAAAGCGAAAGAAGGTGAATCTCTTCCAGTGACGTTCTATGCCTTTTTGGCGTGTATGATTTTAGTGGATGTTGTGTTGTTTCTCCATCGTTTCTGTCAGTCAGTTTCTATGAGCCGTCTGCTGATATTTGGTTACCCAGAATTCATTGATTGCAGATCTTCAAGTGGTAAGCTTTTATATTTTAGTGGATGATTGGCAATAAAAAGATTGATATAAATTTTTTGGACAAGACACAGGCACCATACTGCTACTCATCTCGTTATTCGCCTTGTTCTTCTGGGGGTGACGCTCTTTGAAAAAAGCCAAGGCCTCTGCCAATTCAAGTAGGATCAACATAAAATTTGGCATTCTTTGTTCCTTGAATTGCCGGACATCACAATTCCAAGACAGCGGCGATGGTGTTATGCTAGTCCCTATAGCACTATCGCAACAATCTTGTTATCGTATACAGTAATTATATGAAAACGTTGTTTTCTATTCTTATGCTCAGAAATTTAGATAAGAATGCTGTATTCCTTTGGTTCATCTATAAAGGGATTATTGTATATTTCAGAGAAACCATTAGATAACGATGTATTTGATGAAGATAAACCTAAGAAAAAGAAGAATATAATGAATTGTTCTAGTGGTTCAACATGTCAGCGGTTTTTCTCACAGGTACATATTACAACAATCATCTCGATTTTCCTGCGTGGTTTCCTCTTGTCAGTGATGCAGCTGTCTAGTCGTTGTGATGGCACGAAAAACCGAGGTCCCGTGTTCACACTGACGTGTTGGAATAGGATATAAGAGTAGGCCGTAGCGCCGCTGCCCGGGCAAAATTTCCCTCTTAGCACCTCGTATGGCGTATGGCCGTCTTCCATTTAGCCAAAGGTTAGGTGCAGAAGAGTAGGACGTTAAACCTCATTTCATTTCATTGCTTCCCACTTAACTACTTGACACTGTCTATTGCATGCCCTCCATCCTACACCAATGACAAAGGGAAACCACGCCGAAAACACATTGATTTACTCGCCGATTCGCCGTGGTACATAAAAATACAATAAAACCTCTCTATAACGTCTCCCCGTAGAATAGACTACTCTTAACCTTGTATCCGTATGGCGTTACATCCCTTGACTACGAGATTAATACGTTAAATATTCTTATCAGTAACTACCGTGACATATTAATAAATAAAAGTATGAGTAATATATATATATATATGATAATGACTATTTTATTAATTTTATTGTATATTTCAACAGGTGTTCGCATCGTTATTTGTACCTAAATGTATATTAACTATATTAGTATGTATAGTTGTATATTTATCTATGATGTTATCAGGTGATATGTTAACAACTAAATCACTACAGAAACTAGGACTTAACTATGATATGGTAAGACATATTTCACAATAACCCCACTTCAATTTGATGAAAGTTAAAGTTTATTATCATTAGATTTAAATAAGAGAGTTGGGTGTTCCACAAAATTTAAATAGAATGTCCAGCTTCGAACAAAATGTCCTTTTGGAGAGCTGTGTGTTCCATAATCTATTTAGTCATTTTGTAAATGTAAATTGTAGACCTAATTTATAACTAGGTCACTGAATTTTCCAATGCGAAAAGGGAGGTATAATTATATTCGGTTGATTGGGAATAGGGCAGTGCCACTTTAAGAATGAGAACACCGATGGAAGGTTACTATTGGAACCATATCCCATAACACGATTCAAATCTAATCAGAATTTATCAAAATATATCTTGAGCATTTATTCGTAAAAAACTAACAAACGACCTTACACCCCACCGACCCACGTCAACAAGGGTAGTTTGGAGGTATAAACTATCTCAATGAGCATTTTAAACAAGTACGACCATACTATGATCTAGGAATCAGCGTGCTTGTAATTGTGGCGTCATTTCAAAACTCGAAGCTCCATTTTGTCAAATTTAATCAGGTTTCCTCAAATATATCTTGATATACGACCTTATACCCCACCAAACAACTGCAACAAGGAGACTTTTTGTTTATGATCCAGGAACCAGCCATCTTGGAATTGTGACGTCATTTCAAAACCGAATGCCAGGCGCGGATCCAGGATTTTTTGCAGGGGGGGGGTGTCTAAGTTTGATAATTTCTTAACTAATTGCGCTCAACCAATTAACGGGGAAATTTGGTAAATTAGATTCAATTTGGTGCATTCTGACGTATTTCCGGAAGGTAAATTCCAAAATTACAGGTCTAAAAATCGCCAATAAAATCGCATAGATTTAAGTTTCAAATTTTCAAGCCTGAGCAGGGGGCGGGGGGTCCGGACCCCCTTGACCCCCCTCTGGATCCGCGCCTGAACGCTTCATTCTGATCATATTCATATAGACCCTTTTGACGAAGTTGACCAGTGCATGAAACCACTTTCAGTTTCTAAAACCCCTTACATTGTATACAATTAATTTTTATTACAGAATACCTACCAAGATCTACAAACACAGATGATAAACACGAGACTGGTAGCTCACGCTCATCAGATAAATACAGTAGAATATCCTAGTTATTTAAACTGGATGTCCGCGTATATTGAACGTCATAAGTTTGCTTTACGTCTGCACCAGGAACAACAAAGAGTAATGGGTATCGTGCACAATCGAACCTATTGTCAGTATGTACAATATCTTGAGCTGGGTATAGATTGTGTGGCTGAAGATGAAGAAGAAATAATGTTAAGTGTTTCTAGTCCCGGCTGTAAATTTTCACCTGTTCGTCCTGAACTGTATTCAAGGTAAAATCAAAACAGACTCATTTCGGGACTAACACATGGCTCTGTTTTTTTTCAATAATTCGGTAGTGCGTAGGCAAGAAATTATTTTTCTTTATTAAAACCGGAAGTGATGTAGTTGGTTCAAAAGGCTCACTGGTCGGACCTAACTAACGTACGAAAATTAAATATGAGCTGACTTGCGAGTCTGTCGTTCAAATTGGCTCACTGGTCTCTATAGTAAGCATACATATAGACAGATTGTTTTAAACTAGCGTTCATAGTCGAAAGAAAATAGATGGATGTTTATTAATATTCTCAAGGGATTTTGTTCTTTAATGAAAAATAAAACATTTAGTCCTATTAAATGAAAAGGAATATATTAACTTCGGTTGGTTGTTTAGAGAGATTTTATAACAATGTTTTTATTTTTGTATATTTCAGAAAGAAATCAGCGTATCACCATGCTGCTAGTGTACAATTAGAATCATTATTATTTAACATGAGACAGGTTATAGCTAATACATGTCAAGTTATTGTAGTCTTCCTATCTATCGTCGTTCTTAAAGAATTACTTGGTACTGTTCTCTGGTTATATCTTAAAAGGTAAACATGTTTGCTAATTACTGATGATCTATTCCTGTGACCAGTTGGAATAATCATGAATTTATTTTGTCGTTGATGATGTATATGGACCATTCCAGGCATGTAGTGGTATGAGCGAGATCAGTCGGGTTTAACCCAAAGCAATTCTACCCGTTTGTCATGAAATCCAAACTGCCAGTGGCACGTTCACGTGCACGCCAACGTGTACACTAGACCATTGTTTTACGCCCCATCAGAACGATTAGACGTTGTCTCAACCAATATCAGAATGGAACCCAGAACCCCAAGGTTACTGAGTCGGCGTCTGACTCAATGAACCTCCGCGACTGTCCTTTACAATCAGTGAATGGGATATAGGTCAGATCAGAATTATTAGCCAGATCATCACGACGTCATAACCGCTGACTTGCATTACACAAATAGGTTTTCTCTTTTCTGCTACATAAGTATGGGATATCTCTCGTAAACAAAAATCTTTATCAAAGTATTGTCAAATGTTAAAGATAAACTACTTTATATTTCAACTGTACCGACTTGAACTCTATTAATATAGGCTAATTTAAAGGAGATAAGTTATATTGTTTTTTAATTTGTGTGCGTGTATGTTTGTCGTGAAATGTTTTTTATAATTCTGAATGTTGTTTTTTTATCTTACAGATCGAATCGGCTGAGATTAAGAATTATATTTGAAAAAGATGATACAAATGAAACATCGGTTCTGAACAATACAAACTGAACATTTATACATGTTAAATTGGTTCTCGATAATACAAGCTACATTGACAACGGTTCTGAATGATGAGAACTGGTTGGTTTTGAACGAGAAAATGAACTAGAGTGACCATCGGTTATGAATATCTGAACTTTCTTGAGTTCTGAATATCTGAACTTTCGTGGGTTCTGGATAGCACCAACTGAACTTTCAGTGGTTCGGAATAATACAAACTGAAATCATTCTAAATACCAAATAAATGAACTATAATGTTCGTTCAGGATACTACAATCTGAACTTACAGCAGTTCCCGGTAACATAAAAACTGAACAAACGTCAGATATGAGTTATACATTATAACCCAACATGTTTTGGAGATTTTACTGTAAATACTCAGTGTATGTGACCACAGAAATTGGGCATCTTCGTTTGTGGCAAACTTGTGTGCCTCACATCTTTGTAAACACCACGTAGACGGTTTATGTGGTGCCAGTTAGTGTGGATATTTCAGAGATGTAATTTGTAAAGTGCTAGACCCTGAACTCATGATTGTATAGTGACAATTTTTATAATATTTGTACTTACTATTAATTATATGCTAAAAATTCATCCTCATAAAACAAATGGCATCTACATAATTACAGCTGTGGGACTGTCTCCATTTGATCTCAATAGTGGGGTGTTCTCACTACTGAGTGAGCATGCTTGAGGCAAATTATCTCAATTCCCTTAATCATCATCACCATCATCATCATCATCATTTCTATCATTGACATGGTCCTTATATTATTGTTGTACATGTATATATCTAATTTGTATATTTGTGAAAATTTTATTTATTAACTAATCATTGATTGGTATATATGATAGAACTTTTTCAGACTAGAATACTATTCATGGATAACTGGCATGTTTGATACTGTATTCATCCGTCTTCCATTAGCCCATGTTTGGTGCAGAAGAGAAGGACGTTAAACCCCATTTCATTTTATTTCATTTGATACTGTATTCGATTATCCTTGTCAAGAACACAAAGATTGTAAATCCCCGTATGACAGGGTAGGAGATACTAATAACAGTGTCTTTTTGTTTTATTTGTTTCAAAATATTAAAATATTTGATTTGAGTGAAAAATGAATATGAATATGTTTAATTTCAGAATAATCTAATGTTGAGATCTAGTGATTTTTGTTCAGTAGATGATATACACATGAGTAAAAATGGCGGCTATACAGCTTGTACAACGGCAATAATTAAATAACACACATTTTATGGAATAACAATTACTAGGTCTATTTTACTGTGACGTTTCTACAAGATTACACAAATCATTATCAAGCGTGTACACAAATACATAAAACAGAATGATCATTACATCATGTAATGTGCTCAGTACTATTCGAAATGAAACATTCAATACATAACATAGATGAAATTAGTTATTATCTGTACGTCCATAGATGAGATTGGTCATTATCTATACCTCCATGTGTTGTATACTGTAACATATGAATATCGTAAAATAAACTTGATATAAATTCAGGATTTGTGTAATTATTTAATACTAGGGCGAACCCAGTTTCAGGACATTCCCATCGCCAATCCCTCCCCGCACACACACCTTCGCCAAACCGTCTTTGTTAGAAAAATTTAAACAAGTGTCATTTGTAATTTACCACAGTAGCAATGGTAGCTATTGATAACGGGTCGAGGAAAAAAACAAGGGCTTAGCGGCAGGGTATATATGAAAGGGGTGAGCGGGTCGCTATATTCTTGATATTTTTTTTGTTTAAACCACGCCCAGTCGCCCCACCGTATTCGATTCTGTGCTCTTCTACTGTGAATCTATTATATTTTGTATCAATTACGGGAAGCCTACTGAGTTTAAAGGGTCGGTTGCACCAATCCAATCTTCGGTGGCCGCGCTGGTCCGGATTTTCCAGAATGGGGTGGGGTCCCGAACACTTCCACTATACATTTTCAAATTATGAAACTATGAGCCAAATAAGCGACCTGGAGTAATTCAACAAACATATTCGCACCCAAGCATTGGTCGTGGCGATTGGACGGTTTTAACGTCCAATCGACACACTCTATGTCATTTCGGGTTCAATTTTATTTCAATAATGCGCTTCCGTGGAAGGAAAGCGGAGGACTGGAAGAAAGTTCTGTTACTACTTCACATACAAGATGGGATCCAAACCACGGCACTTAACTAAATGGCAGACCATTCGGCCACCCAACCCCATTGGACATGGCTAACTTTGAATGAAAAGTGCATACTGTACATGAATTTTTTATGACCAGCCGACGAAACAGGTCGGATAGCCGGGCTGCGCTACTAATCCTCCAAATGGAAAATTACGCAAAGAAACGTGCATATACGAGAATCATAATGAAGATGGGTATGCAGTATGCTATGGGATATTGCACCAACACCTGCGTTATGGCCTACTCCAGGTTAGTCTGACACCTTTTTTTCCCTGACCCACCGCGGCTCCCTTGAACTAAAGCACCAATACAAAGACTAAAGACCAATGCACGGAACACATAGTACAAATATATTGAACGCCAAACACACCACATGGATAATAATACAAAGTTTGCACTTTAAACACAATGCATATAAACAGTATGTAAAGTATAGCCAAAAATAACGCAATGAATGAATTACGGATCCTTTTACATAATAATGTTAGATAAATTGGCAAATGTTCCAAACAATGTTCATTTTGATAGAAATACGAGTTAAACAGCTGAAGCGAATATAGCTTAAGAAATTCAGTCGAGCCCAAGCGACAAAAAAGTGCAATATATAGAATGAATCGTTAATCCAAACATAGAATGAAAGAATGAATCGTTAATCCAAACAACCAGTGAATAAAGCAGTGAAAGCACTCTGTATCATGCATGTCAATGCAATGTGAATGAGTGCAGACAGTCAAGGTGTGCCTTTTCCGTTATAACGGAAAAGACTTCTTGTATCGGGATAGGCAAAACAACAGGTACATGTATTTTGTTAAAATTATATTGCCTGCTCGCTTTTTTGTGCTTTGTAAATGAAATTCAAACATTTATTTAGTCAACTGAATTCAAATTAATGACTTTGAATTTGTGTCTAGTCCGTTATGTCTTGAATACGGTCTTGGTAACATTTTTTTTTTTATTTTTAAGATTCCTGCGTATCCTTCCTCTAGAGTTATAATTCTATAGAATACAGTGAAAATTTCCTTAACAATTTATAATTACTTTTCAAAATTTCACGTTTTTTTGTAAATAGCCCACGTAAATAAACCACTAAGCTGATGACGAGTAGACGTTAACTGTCGGTAAGTTCTAAAAGTTAAGGCCCGTTAAAGATTTGGTCAACTGGATAGTGCTAAAAGCCCCATAATCCCGTCAACTATCACCTGCCCTAACCCTATTTACGCGACCTTAAAACTGCTATGGGCCTTAACTTTTAGAGTTCGCCTCTCCCTCACAACCCACTTCATAGCATAAATATACTCATCTATAACGTGAACTGCAGGTAAGTTGGGCGTTAAATTTAATTTATTTCATTTCAGGAATACGAGAATGTAGTATCGGTAACCATTAAAATAGCAGAAATGTATTAATTTTGTTTTGTATGGGTAATAAGTCTAGTAGCTGAAAGATGTACCTTATTTAGTTTATATATTAGGCACTGTGGCAGACCAGTAAACAGGAAATTACACTTATCGAGGCATGAAGCAACAGGAAAAGTAGTATTAGATATCAGTAGATAAATCATATCTTGGTGTGTATACATGTATACAGTAGAAATGCTGTGTTGTTTAGGAAAGTTAGTGTTGTTTTTTTATTACCTTTTTTTATAAACGATGTAAAATTGTGGGCGTAGAAGAAGGCAGTAGTCAATGGCATACTCCCCCATCCATCCTCTCTAAATACATCATGTCTTATTCAATCTACCCGGTATGACTGAGGAGATTGGGCAGTATTATGGTTGGCCTTAACAAGATTCCGTATACGACTGCTAAATTTATCATATTAATTAATGAAGTTGCGCAAAAGTATGGTGCTCTATTTCGACCACTCTGTGCATTAGGTGGAATAAATGCGCTGGTGGCGTATGAAAAGGGGGTGTGGTTTAAGGAGCATTCAATAGGTTCTTGCCTATACAACCCCACCCACCATTGTAGCTGTAGGTTGTTAATAAAGACTCCATACACGCTTAATAAATAATGAACATTTTCTGTGCATTAATGGTGTCATTTTTGATAAATATTTATGTAGGGACATTCTTCTATTGAAAGACCCCAACGCGCAAGCGAATTAATCTCTCTCTCTCTCAATCTCTCTCTCTCTCCCTCTCTCCCGCCCCCGGGACAAGCGCCTGAATTTTCTAGGCCTTAGCCGAAAATACTCTTCACCTTACTCAGTTAAGACAATAACATGCACATCTACAGCAAGTTTAAACATTTTCCCTCAATTTGAAACATATTGCGTCCCAAATAGTGTGACAGACAGACAGGCATCTAAATAAAATATAATGAAGAATGAATAAAATATATTTGTAATACGATTAAAAGAATGAATAAAATATAATTGATAAGTTTTGCCCGACGAAAAGGGCGACACGTTGCGTTATTATTATAGCTTCACATTAACAAACGAGGGGGTGGGGCTTAACGCGTGTGCATGAAATCACGTAGGACTGTAATTGAGTCAAGTGATTTGCTTTCGCTTCACCGCTTGAACGTAGCGCAAGGACTAGGGTCGCCTATCCGACCTCGTGAGTTTTCTCCGAGCCCTCCAATTTCCCCACAATGCTAAAGACCCCTACGCGCAATTGGGTTATGTTAGTGCCGAAATAACCTACTTTGTATCGTGAGGAAACAAAAAGGCCAAATTAGAACGCCATACGGAAATTAACTAGCGTAGTATTGCACCGAATAGTCCATATAACCGTGTTGGAGCAAGTCCAAAACTACATCATTATGGGTTATTAGGCTTCAGATCAATCAATAACTCTGTGCTGTGCAAATCGTAGACTTGGACATACCTCGCTTCATATTCAATATTCTATGCAGTCACTGATCATGTTGCCTGCATGATTCAACAGCATGCAGATACTTCCGATTGTGGCGGTTCGCGAGGCCTTATCGTAGAAAAAGATGTAAAATCAACATGGGTCAGCTTTTTTTAGAAACGTAAGTACGGTGAAGTGGTTGAGTAATTCGCTAATTTTACAACTAACGATGTCAGCTATTATAATGTGTGTCAATTGACACGAAACGAACGCTAGCACTTTATCGGCTCATAACAAGAGCGTCTAGCTATTATTGTATCGATATGGCGTGATACATTTGAAAAGTACATTTATTTATTCAATTACTAAGCATTAGGGTGATAAACCGTACGAGTATATGGAAAATTATTGAAGTAGAAATACGTACGTGACACGCTGTTTTTCAAAGCAAAATTATATTATAGTTGTACTTTTATTTAGGTTAGCAGTCTGACTGGGGCAGCAGTACTATGGCTTCATCGGTGGATAAAGGATGGGCATGGATGGTTGTTGTGGCTTCGTTCTTTGCTCATTTTTTCTCGTTTGGTATTGCCTGGACAACTGGGGTGTATAATATTATATTCCTGGAAGAATTTGGAAAGTCTAGATTGGCAACAGCATGGGCTAGTTCCCTGACACCGGCGTGTATGTTTTTGGCGGGTAAGTAGGCTAGATACATTTCATGGGTGATTGATAACATTGGATATAAAACAAGGAAATAACCGGTATTCTTACTTTTCTTAACTGACAGTGATTTCCGTTTGCTTTCTTATTTTCTTTTAATAAATTTGGGATTAGAGAAAAGGATTCCATCATCCATAAGCAGGTGTACAAGAAGGCATTTTGCAATCGACCGGTGATAAATGAAATGTGATTTATCTTTTTTTCAGTGTCAGAGTAAATATGGGGTTAATGCTTCAGACCCGACACTTTTAGTGGCCCCTTCTTTGAATTTTATAAGTAGTTTATTTTTATGATGCATTTGTGACAGGGGACTTCTGTTCCTTATACATAATATACACCACTTCCAAATACAGACTTCTGGACCGTCCGCGTCTTCGGTTTAAAAGATTAATTTTATCTGTCTTTTTTTATGTCAAACACATAAAGACTAAGGCCTCAAAAATTAATCTGATCTCGAATACGTATATAAAGACGATTCCCAGCAGGGTTTCCATTTGTCAGTAATACTGCAGGGTGGAGTGTTTGACACGGAAGTGTTAATAAGTCTTTCAGTTGGGACGAAAAACCGTATGCCCATCGTCATTAGACCTTTCGGTGTAGAAAATCACATTTCATTTCATGTAAAGATGACAAGACGAAGCAATTCCTGAGAGAGCCCCAAATTGTTTACATGATGTTTACATACATATTTAATATAAAAACACGACTCATATATTAAATACATGGATATATCTCATGACATTTGAAGATGGGTAATAAAAATCTACAGCGGTCTACATAAAATGTATGTATTTTGGAATAGGCTATGCACAGCTATTTCAAAAGAAAGCCCATTACTTTAAACCAGGATATGTACTGACTGTACAGGTTTGGCAGGCTAACTATAATTCACTAGTGGGGGCCAATTCTGTTTAGTTACATATAGATTTTAAAATATGGTTTTCTCTGATGTTGTCCTAAATAGAAATCCAGAACATTTTCTCAGACGCAGTTAGCTCTACGAACCCTCAGGGTAGATAAGATGGTGATGTATAGCTCTACTAATCCAGAATGATTTACCAGATGCTATAACCTAGATCCACGCATCCAGAACTATTTACCAAAAGCTGTTCAGCTATTGAAATTTAAAAGGTTTTACCGAGCGCTATGCAGTTCTACGAATGCCGAACGCTTTATCCAATGATGCCCAGTACAACGAACTAAGAAAACTTTACCACATATATAGAGCGCATTACAAGACTGTCAAACTTTAACGCATAACTAGATGCTGTTCAGTCGTATAAATACAGAACGTGTTACCAGATGCTGACAGCTCTGCGAATCCAGGATGCTTTACCGGATGATGTTCAACTTTACTGTTCAAGAATGCTTTACCGGATGGTACCCAGCCTTACCAGTTGTTGTCCAGTTCAGCAAACCCTAAACGCTTTTCCAGATGCTGTCCAATTTTACGAGCCCAGAACGCTTTATGTGGATACACAGTATTAGCTAATGAACTTCCTGAATAAATAAATAGGAATATAGTGTGTATTAGAAAGAGTCATCATACCCGTCACTAATTACAGCTAAATGGTTTTATAATCTGGGAATGGCCCATAAAAGAGAACTTTTCTTTGAACCCAGACAACTTCAAGATTCTTTTGTGTTGTCCTCGGGGATCTAAATGTGCTTTCCCAATGTAACAAATACATTAAAATACATACTAGTATACACAGTTATAAGTATTATATCTTATGATACATGGATAATAACGTATAAACGAGAAGTTGTTAATTGTGGCAGCATATTTTAACGATTATCTCTTTAGCGTTGTTTAGCTTATGGCCATCACCAAATAAAGATATGAAGTATAACCGGTTTGATGGTTAATCGATAAATCTATTAAAATTATCGCTTACTATTCTATAACCCAGGAAATAAATAATTAAGGGACACACCAAATTCAAAAACTAATACAGCGATCCTGTAGTTTCGGGTCCTTTTTAACAGTTAATTATTGCTCCTATCTTTTAGTTTAGTTTCGAAATGGCCTAGTTTGTGTCGAGTGGACGTTAAACACCATTTCTCTCTCTCTCTCTCTCTCTCTCTCTCTCTCACTCTCTCCTACCTTTTAGTAAAATAGATCAATGCATACCGAAGTTGTTCAACTAACCCCTATAAAAGCTTTGTGAACATTTTCTCTTCGAAAACTTCTAGGAGCATTCATGGAGATAGACCCCTATTCAAATTATGGGTCAGTTTGTTACGCTCGGCATACCAACGTAACATCTTTGGGACGTTCTTTTCAAAGCCTTAAACATAATGATAGCCTTTATATCCACTCGAATGATCACGGCAGATGTTTTTTTTACCGACAGCCACTATCATTGTCTTGTAAATGTTAAATATTATGGGAGATAAGATAAAGAGATGGCAGTTCTCACTATAATAGTTCAAAACTAGATAGCGTAAAGGTAATTTGCTGAAAATTTCTGTCAAATTGATCCACTTTTAGCCGAGAAAAAAGCGTTTGAAATATTCACATAGCCTCGGTCATCATTACTCAAATCGTTAATATAAACAGCATAGTCTCGATTATCTACTTGATTGATAGGAATTTAATCCGCCAACATCGAAGGCTAGCCTAAACATCAAGAGTTTATTATGGTCTGGATATGTTAATTAATGTCTAATTGATTATTTAGATAACATTTCAGGCCTAAAGAAAGACCTGTAATAAGCAGATTTTGCTCTTGCATAATGCTATTTTATGATTAACATCCCCTTTTCTATATATACTATTCAAAAAAAGTAGGGGATATTTGATTTTTAAGTGTTATTAAAGTCACCTAATGAAACTGACGAAGAAACAAATGACAAAATGAAATGAAGTTCACATTCATCGATTTATTCCAAATGATCGTTGGACTAAGTAAGGCACAGACTGACCATTATAAGGGTAAAATGATACCCGGGGTCAAACAGCAAAGTTACCACAGCATCACAACAAAGTCAGTAACGGGTAAATCCTCCTCTGTTTGCCAAACAAGCATTGATCCGACGTGGCATACTCCTAATGCGACGTCTAAGGTCATTTTGGTCCAGATTGTCCCATTCCTGTTGCAACGCAGCAGCAAGTTCTTGGACATTGGCAGGACGTTGTTGACGTTGACGTAACCTCTGTCCAAGCATGTCCCAGACTTGCTCGATGAGGGAAAGGTCAGGACTCAGTGCTGGCCAAGGTAATGTGGTGATGTTCTGTTGTTGGAGGTAGCCTGTAACGATCCTGGCCCTGTGACATCTTGCGTTGTCATCCTGGAAGATGAAACGGCGGCCATGACGTCGTGCGAACGGCACAACATGGACTGCCAAGATGTTGTCCCGGTAGTACTGGCGTGTAACACGCCCTGCAACAACATGTAAAGCCGTTCTTCCAGCAACAGTGATGCCTCCCCACACCATAACAGAACCACCCCCAAATCGATCATGTCTGATGACGTTAACGTCTTGGAAGCGCTCGTTTCGACGACGCCACACCCTCCTACGTCTGTCCAAAAAATCAACAGTGAACCTTGACTCATCTGAAAACATCACATTGCTCCAGCGTCGATTATCTCAGTGTTGACGATCCCTACACCAACGACGTCTTGCCTGAATGTGATGATCTCTCAAACAAGGGATCACGCGAGGACGTCGGGCGCGAAGGTGACCCCTATGCAGTCGATTCCGAATCGTCTGGCCACTCACTCTCACACCAGTGTCTGTTTGAAGACGAGCGCTGATCTGATTTGCTGTGATGACACGATTTCTCAAGGCCAAGGTACGGATAAATCGATCCTGGGCTTGAGTTGTCGCCCTTGGTCGACCTGAGCGTGGCCTGTCCTGTACAGATTGTGTATCGCGGTATCTGGACCATAGCCTGCTTATGACAGACTGAGAAACATTCATCGTCTGCGCCACAACCGCCTGTGTTGTGCCGATCTGTAGCATGCCAAGGGCACGTAACCTTTCATTTTGGGTAAGCCGACGCATATCAAAATTTGTTTTCTGGTCACTAAAACAATTAAACTGATGTTTCCACCCTGAAATTCAATGCCACAATGACTGTAACATTCAAAGTCAGAGTCGTGCAAATCTTGGGTTGGACCCCCATGATGATCCCAAGCATCACCTGCATTCCATGCGGTAGCTATTGGTGCGTTTGGGCGTCACATGTAACTGGAAATGTTTCTTCTGTTAGGTTCTATAGTGACTTTTTTCGTAGTCATTTGCATATTTTAGTATTATGCCCCCAAAATCAAATATCCCCTACTTTTTTTGAATAGTATATGTAGTATATTCGGCAGGGTTAGGTAGCTAATATTTATGTCGAACCTTTGTAGACAACATCTGTAATTTGTATGCTTGATAACGACCAGTGAATTCTTGTCGAAACGTCGTGTCTATACATGTATAATATAGTGATTGTTATCCATAGAACTGTGTTGTGTTATATTATGTTCAATCGCTAAATGCCATTCAAGATTAGATTAGGTTACATTCGATTAGATTATAACACTAAATGTGGCATAGCAAACCGGTGTGACGCCAGCGGTCGTTCTTGCGCTTTCTGCCCCACGTGCACGTCAAATATACTTAAAAGTGGTTCTTCGTGTAAAACGTGACAGAAAATAATCTTTTCCCAGGCAGTAGACCGAACGTTACGATCCCACACTCGATTCCCAACTCTCCACGCCCAACCAAAGCGCTCCCACCACATAGTATCTCCTCCTTAAGAAAGTGCCATCCCTACCAGCTTGGGCAGTACACTTAAGAAAATATAGTATACTTTTTGTGTTAGAATCTATTAATAGATACGTCATGTTTAGAATGGTGAGAAAAAAGATGATCGTAATTTTCAGCCATATTTTGTTGTTATTTATTTCAGGGCCATTTGCTAGTATACTCATTAACCGTCTGGGATGTCGTGTTACCATGATAATCGGAGGATTAACTTCTTCACTTGGATTAATTACCAGCTATTTTGCACATAGTATCCAGTATCTGTATATATCATTTGGACTAGTCGCAGGTAAATACAAACTTCAGCCCATTTCACCAAGGGTTGTGGGTTGGGCTGTGATTAGAGAGAACTGGGCTCTCAGAATTTCGGCGTTGGTGAGCCTTGTACATTCAAACCCGTGCGTGCATGGGTGGTGTCACTAAAAGTCGTTTGGATTGGAACGGACCCCCCCCCCCCTAAAATCAACCTTTTAGTCTTTCCTTTCAATTTTACCAAAATTTTAATATCATATTAATTCTGACAACGAGCTGTATCAGTTGCAAAAACGATTATTCTTGGTGGCCTACAAATCTTGGAGGTTCTTCTCGGCCAATCTAGTCAACGGCTTCCGTGCCTGTTTTGTTCGATTACCACGGTTCGCTCTCGAGTCTGATAGTCTGAGACCACTTTGTTGCAGAGATAATTTTAAGTAGGGACAGGTATCAATTATAATACTCTAAATTTAAATGGCCTGTTTAAAGATGAACAGAGAGTTTTATTTTAATTTCAGGATTCGGTTGTGGTCTCAGCCATTTGTCAGCAATTTCTGCAGTAACGTTTTGTTTTGATAGACGTCGTAATATTGCTACGGGGATAGCTGTCACGGGCGTCGGACTAGGAACTTTAACCTTCCCACCGTTCATCGCGTATCTGGTGGAACGTTATACATGGAGGGGTTCTTTCCTGATTATTGGTGGATTGTGTTTAAATCTCTGTGTCTGTGGTGCCTTAATTCGACCAATCAGATCGTTGCATAAGCTCAAAAGCCGGAACAGTTTTGACGTCAGCATTTTTAAGAAGGCCACATATTGGTCGGTTTGTGCCAACAGCTTTTTAATATGTTTTGGAATGTCCGTCACTTATATTCATTTAACTGCTTTTGCAAAAGATTCTGGCATCAATTTGGAAGAGAGTACTTTATTGATATCTAGTATTGGAGTATCTAATTTGATTGGTCGTTTAATATTAGGAGTACTTGGTCAACACCCCCGTGTTAATTTAGTTTTATTATATATGTCATCTTTTGTTATCGCTGGTATATCTGTTTTTATCAGTCCGTTCTGGAAGACATTTGTTGGTTTACTGATATTGGCTCTAACATTCGGCTTCTTTACTGCTGGAATAGGAACCTTATTTGCACCAATATTAGCCAAGCTATTAGGACTGAGAAGATTTGCTGGTGGATATGGATGTGTGTCCCTGTTTAGTGCTGTTGGACAAGTGTTAGGTGGACCAATTGCAGGTGAGTACCGATGAGAAGTTTTCTGGAATAAAAAGGGTATAACGAATTAATTTCATATTCTAAATCTACCACCATACACTTGTTTTAGGGCATTCCGGGGGTTGATGTCTCTGTTAAAATAGGACGCTCACACTACAGACAGGACAGAATAATTACATTACTAAACAGATTTTGTGAAATGAAATGAAATGAAATGAAATGGGTTTCAATGTCCTACTGTTCTTCTCCGATTGGCATTATGAAGACGAGTAAACATATTTTGTGAAATGAAATGAATGGGGTTTAACGTCCTACTGCTCTGCTCCAACTGGCATAATGAACACGGGTAAACAGATTTTGTACATGTTACATATAACTGTCTGGTCAATATATTGGGTCCAGCATATGTGAGGCTGTGGAACAGTGTTTTATTAGTTTGCTAACTATTAAATGGTGCTGCCAACCTCATTCCCACGACAAACGGTGTATTCCACGGAGGATACGTGCGTATAATGAACCAACGGTGCCCATCATTTAACACATACTTGCTGTTTTCGAGATGGCTTACATGTTAATAGAATGATAACCAGGATAAATAATGACGTATTGATTTTACATAAAAGTAGATGTTATTGATTTCCCATAATTGTTAATACATTTCTGAATCAAACTGAATAATTAATATTTTAAAACAATCGACCATGACTAGATAACATAGAACTGTTGTGTTTACTATATACACCATCGTAACGCTAGTGGACGTAATCGTGTAGCAGAAAGACCCGGCATATCAGAAAGTCCCAGCATGCAGATATGAACATTTCTCGATTCTGCCCCTTAATAGAATAGAAATAATAGTTAATGGTAGCTATTACTTGCTTTGAAATCTGATAATTCATAGAATGAACGTTTTTAATTTGAAGGAAAATGATATAATAGAAACACTCGTTTAAACAGAGTAAACTATAGTCAATGGGTTTCCAAACATTATGCTCCAAGATTCTCTAAAACATCTCTTAAAATTGACATTCCTTTGGACGTTTTTTCATTTCAATTTTCCCATTTCTATTTTCTATTTCAGGTCTACTCTTTGATTTAACGGGAACCTACTCAGCGTCGTTTTGGACCGGGGGATTAACTTTACTAGCTAGCAGTGCGTGTATGGTGTTACCTTTGCGATATAAGGGACACTCACGAATATCATCTCCATCAATCCGAGAAGACTTTTTAAGTGAGACTGATGGCAGCAGCTTGACTGGTCCGACGACAACTATCATCCCTAATCGAATACAAGAACGAAAAGCTTTTATCACCGTTAACATGAGAAAAAGCAAATAATAGTTGATCTTTGATTAAATTTGTGAATTTTGGGGTTTCTAACTTTTTGTAAGCTCAGAATTTGATATGCTTTATAAATTTTGGTTTATTCCAACGTCAATGGGAGGATATTCTCATTTTGAAATGATAATACTAGCACAGACATGGTAGTTTATGTGGCTTTCAGAAGGCCCTGGAAGTACTGTCGTGAATCACGACGGCTGCAATTGTAATATAAATATTGCATCTGTTCTTAAAAAAATAATACCAAATGTAAAAAACAAAAAGTATTTGAAACTAGTGTTGAAGGTGGTTGATCCGAAATATCGCTGTTTGATTTAGTAAACTATTTGAGACAGCACTGGTCTTTTAAGAAACGTTCAGTTCTGAGACGCTCTTTGGTCGTCGTCGCTTGTCGCAGGATCTTATTGACGCTCAAGCCAAACGCGGGTCGTTGAGAACATTATTTAGGCGTAATTTATACAGAAATGAAAAACCAATCGGAAAACGATATTTAGTCGCTTCGTCGAGCATATCGTGTGTTGCTTTGCAAGCAATTTTTAAAGGCTATTGGTGCTATGTGTTCTATTTCTTTGGGGCAATAAACGTGAGTTATTACAATAGCAAGGCTCAATGGTGCAAATTATATACTCAATATAAAATATATTTTTTTGTTCATATCTTATTCTTGTTACACGAGTTTTGGTATTCTGTATACCGGTGAATATTTCTGCTCAGTTTTATTTCTTCTTTATAAATTTATGTTTTGATTTACACATGAATATAGAACAATATAATATTTATATAGATAGTGGTGTTCTTATTCTTCGGTTAAATCCTTTTAAACAAATTAGAGTACATTGCCCCTGATTGTTATTAAAACAGAATGTCATCGATTGTCGCTCATGCAGAAACTTGAGCAATGCCCTGAACAATACCGCCAAAATAAAACATGTTGTGGTTATTGAACCACAGATTATGGAAGCCTATAACTACCATTCGTAATTTCTACTTTTCGCCCCTCCAGAACGCGAAAATTGAAAAGTAGACGTTACGACAAAACGTGAGGTGACAGCACGCTACAAGCCAAAATCGACCCGAAAATAAGGAATTAAGAAATAAACACACCTCGTCTAATTTTCAACTTGCATTTTGTCTTGTGCAGCGTCTCGGTGACTTCCGACTTATAGATAGTCATAACAAATAAAAGGGTATGTTTGCGCAGACAAACTCAACTCGGCGCCCACGCCGAATTACCTACTCTGAACTTCGATTATGCAGGACACAAGTCACCAATGATTTCCATATTTTAATTTTTTCCAAGTCTTTCGTTGAATCCGCTCAACTTAATGCTTGGTCCCACAACACAAGGGGGGGTGGATGGCCGAATGGTTAACACGTCACATGCGTGTTGTATCATAAAGTCTGTCATTGAGTCAACTGGCGTGGTTTCGAATCCCGGGTTGTACGTGACAATGAGTGGGGTCGCCTGTCCAACCTCGTGGGTTTTCTCCTGTTCCCCCGGTTTCCTCCCATTGCTAAAGAGCCCTATGCGCAAACGAATTATTGAAATAAAATTAAACCATATATTAGTCCCAAAATGACCTAGTTTATGTCGAGTGGACGGTAAACCCCAGTTTCTTCTCTCTCCCCCACAACACAATGTATGTGGAATAACATCACTGGTTTGAACAGTGTACTCAAATTGAACGACGTTTCGACAAATGTCTTCTTATCGTTATTGAGCAACAAAATTATATAACGATAATAGAAAACTTGTCGAAACGTAGTGCTTTATGTGTACAAACCAGCGATTGTTTTCTATATTAATTGGCGTGTTGTGTTTTTATTGTACTCAATCGCTAAATGCCCGTCACTATTATCGCTCATCGCCAATATTATGGGAGACAACTCGTATGTTACTATACGAAACATACGGAGACAGCTCACCAAATATTTATACGCTGTCACTTTTTAGTCTTTCTCTCCCTTTCCCTTGCCCCCATCCCTTTTGCATGGTGATTTTTATTGACTTTCTGATGAAAAGGGTTTGAAAATACATTTCCTGACAGGTTTTTGTGAATACATGAGTTAGGGGTTGGTTGGGTTGCATGTTTACTTGTCTCTACTTCCAGCTTGTGTATCTCAAGTTTTTCATCGGGAACCTCATACATGCTTTTGGGTAAGATTTTGCCACACACATGTTGCTCCGTCTGTGGCAAAAAGCGTTCTAGCAAACGTAAATTTGGGACGAGAATTAACATTAAAGTTAATAGAGAAATCTTTAGTGATCTGTGGCCATACAACAGGGCTATATAACATTGATATTTACCACCCATTTATTTAAACATACATTATGCCTATTGCATTGCATGTCTTTCTTAAGGCCTGAAAAGTTATCTAAATTATAATTAATTAACTGTCATTAAGGAAAATAAGATAAAAGCTGGCCTTTAGATTTACAAACAGTAAAGTTTGAGCTTTTTAAATGGGTTACGTTATGTCTCGAACAAGCGGCGTTATGATTTAATTCAAATTACATCCAAAACTAACCCCTTTCAGTTTATATAGTTACTGAACAAATCAAGATCCATGTATGTATGTATGTGAATGTATGTATCTCATTCATTTTTTTTTTTTGAATGTAAGACGCTGGCTCGCTAACCTGGACGTTGGGTATTTGATCCTAGTTCCTTTAGGAGCTGTCTTGAGCGGACAATGTCCACTGACAGTTCCTATCCGGTCTATATAGCTGCAGTATGAAATACTGTTCTTTCCCACTTCTGTTCCAAGGCTATTTTGGAATCCTTACCTACTATTTTCCACCCTGATTCTACTTTATTCGCCAAAGGAATCATTTCTTGCCACAGGTGACACACATTCATAAAGATTCAACACTGTTTTCAAGTAGAATTCTGCGATTAAAAACATACACCAAATAAGTTTAAACTGAAGAGCCATTACGAGATCCGGACATGCGCAAACCACATGTTTATTTCATCGTTAAATTCTACTTGAAAATTGAGTTAAATTATTATAAATTTGTGTTAAATATGGTGGAAAATAAAGAATTGTGGTGACAAATAGAGGGTTCTAAAACAGCCCGAGAACAGAGGTGGGGAATAGCGATATTTTACCGTATTTTCATATTGCAGCTATATAAGGCCGGATAGAAACTGTCAGCGAATATCGTTCGCTCAAAGACAGTTCGAAAAGGAACTAGTTTGATCCCTGCAAGCATTGGTCGAGAAAGATCATTTATATTTTACGGCGTGGTTTCTGCTTGCAGTGATGCAGGACGGAGGGCTGGAAAGGACAGCTGACTAGTTGTTCGGATGGTACGAAAAACCGAGGTCCCGTATACACATTAGCGTGCAGGTAAAAGATCCCTTGGCATTTGGAATTCGAAGAGTAGACCCTAGCACACTGTATGGCGTATGCCCGTCTTCATTAGCCCAGTTTAGGAGCAGAACAGTAGGATGTTAAATCCCACTTCATTTCATTCAGTTTGGTTTATCTGTTAATTTGTAATGTAATTTAAATTTTATGTTGAGGGTCCCGAACAAGTGTCAACGTGGATTGTTTAAACACAAAGACTACAAAGGATAGGGCTTGATAACGTTCTGTGCTACCTTGTATAGCTTTTTAACAGTAATTTTTCAGAAATATAACACATCTTTTGTGAATATGCTTAACAAATTTAATTCCATTTTCTACGTTTCAAAGCTCTTCAGATATTTGTTTTGGGCTTGTACCGCCGTGATAAAACAAGACGAATATTTGTGGTCGTCGAATATAATATTCGGGTGACTAAAATGAAAAGGTTTTCAATTTGTATCCATGGCTTCGTGTGTATATTTATTTGCTAAAGTTTGATCTACATTAGTTACTTTAGTAACGAATAGATCTACATAATTCTAAAGTTTATTTAGGGAGGTATATCACCCATTGGGTAAGTTTCACATCAAAGTAATCTACACGGAATCGGAAATAAAGTGCCACAATTTGCAGATGTCTATGTTGGGCGTTGACGAACTTTTCTCCCAGTTCGGGTTTCTCTTATGAAGCAAAGATCAGAGGCGAACATCTCGTGAACTTTACTTTCTAGAAATGTTTTAGTACCACCTGGATATAAGAATATAACAATTTTGGGAATTTATAGTATCACTAGGGCCATTATTGAGAATATATTACACGTGCGTAACACGTTTCTTGCATTGGTAGGCTACCTCCTAACCCTAATAACCCTATATAGGACGCTATGGATAATGTTATGACATTAGATATTGGGTAAATAGTGTGATTTTGGAGATAAAAAATATAGGGGTTTTTTTTTGGCACGCCACTACCTGGGCCTAATCCGTTCCGATATCGGTCGGGAATGTTCTAGCTTTTGTCTCCTTTTTTTATAATGACAATAAATTATAAAACAGTGTTCTTTTTCATCAAATTACAAATCTATATTTATAAATTGTTTAAGCGACACTCCGTGACTGAATGAGAATAGAACATGAAACAATTATATGGAATAGAAATTACTGAAAAGTTTAATTCTTGCAACGTTTAGGTGAGAGTTCTTCCGTCTTTATCTTAGATTGAAAAGACGGGAGAATCTTCGGCGAAACGTCGTCAGAAATAAACTGTTAATAAATTGCCATGTGTCATGCGTTAGGCCTACAATTATTCCAACTTGTCCGATTTTAAATGACCAAGTTTAAATAAACTAATTATTCTAAACTAAATAACTCCTCTGGTACAGATGTATTTAAACAGTTTTGTCTGGCCGCAACCAATTAAGACCACAAGATAGATAGTATGGATAGTATGTAACAAAGGGTCTATAAATACATATACCTATATACCTACATTTCAGTATTTATTTTAACGGCGCCCTAATATATAATCCATGTGTTCATTGACGTACACTAGAGAGGTCAATATAATACTTGAATATTTCTATATCTGTCGAGACTCGAGTCAGCGATGAACAGATGTGGATGTTACAGCCATCTACTCAATCACGGGAAATGTGCAATTTGATTAAGTATTTGGTTTATTCTAAAATATAAGTATAACTAAATATATAAACAATAAAACCCATTATTTTTTTTTTATTTAATAAAGAAATAATTGATGAAAATTATTTAAAAATCAAAATGATAATAGGTGTAGTAATAAAATAAGACTTTTTTTTTTATTTTACTTGACTAACGGTTCATGACCAAAATTAATCCTTTAAAATTCAGATTAATCAATTAATGATTAATTTCTTGTGTGTTTTTCATAAATTTGCTATTATACGGTAGCCTACCGGTATCTGTGAAAAAAATAGATCAGATATCGATTTTACAAACATTATTTAGATTTTTTTTTTTTTTACTCCCTGTATTCAATCATTGAAAGGTTTTATCAGATATAATATAAAAAGTCTAATGTCGATCATATTATCGATTCCTATCGGTCTTCAACGTTTGTCAATATTCACAACCAATGTACATTTTTCCGTTATCATTCAGTGGGTCATCATGTTATCAATAATCGGTTTGCTTGAAACCGGTTTGAGCTGTACCGGAAGTTTACAGCCACTTCCGTATTCTTGTTGCGCGCCAGTTTGAGAATGACAGACTGTTTCCAGAATAAATGGCTTGTTCCATAGCTTCAACAAGTTCTTCTTCCACTTTAGAGGACTGTATTTGTCCAATATGTATGTATATACTTATTCACCCGGTTACCATGCCGTGTCAGCACGAACTTTGTATGCCGTGTTTCAAACAAAATGTGGAAGAGTCATCGCTGCTTTGCCCAATGTGTCGGACTCGTATCGGCACATGGGCAAGGTTGTCAACAAAACAAAACAAATTGGTTAATGAAAAACGATGGCAAGAAATACAGAAACTATTTCCGGAAAAAGTTAAACGAAGATTAGAAGGAATAGAAAGTGAAGAAGATGAAGACGACATGCTTGAAACATGTAAGTAAACAAAGTCTGTCAACATACTAAGATACTTCCAAATATATAGACAGATGACATTTAATTTCGGAATTTAGTTAGGCCATCAGAATTCAGATCCGTGTCCAGCAAAACTGTTACATGTAGCCTATTTGTTCTACAAAATTAGCGTGTGGCATGTATGTTCAAGATTCCGGGATATATTTCGAGGAGGAATATTATTCCTTTCAAGGCCTTAATAATAATATTTTGTCGATGATAGTTCTAACAGTAACAATCACAGGATTACATGTCATTTGGGACTCAGGTCATTTGGTACTCAAAAAAATATGACTCAGGTATACAATGTTTGGTGCGCCCCATCGATGGGACTGAACACCTAAAACATTTCCATTTATATGCGGTACCATTCCGGTTGAAATCCTGATACTGCTGCTGGGAAATTACTAAAAATAAGGGTAAACTCCATTGATAGCATATACATGTACACTTCATTCATAAATATAATAATAATATACACTTCAATCACATATTTAGAAATGGAATATGGCACGTATATATAATACATTTGGGCTTGGATTAGGAGTGAATCGTGTCACTAATCAACTCCAGATTAAATACAACAAAAGACCGGCATCTGCAGTCGTGTTTTTATTAACAGCTTTAATCATTAAGGGTGTTTTCACTAATTGAATACAACAAAAGACAGGTATCAGTGGTGTTTTTCTTTTCAATTGAAAAGTAACAGCTTAATTAAATGATCAATAATGTTTTAAAGGTGCCTGTTTTAAACAAAATAACAATTATGTTTCAAACAAAATAACAATTATGTTTCAAACAAAATAACAATTATGTTTCAAACAAAATAACAATAATGTTTCAAACAAAATAACAATAATGTTTTAATTTCTTTATTAATGTTAATAATATCATCTAGAAGTAAAACACAATGTCAATAATCACCCATCACTTATAAATAAAAGACAACTACCGTAATGATGTTATCATTTCTTAATTATTATTCAATATTCATAATCTGTCTTTGGCCATCGTCTAAAACGAAAAAGATAAGTTATTACTATTTCTACATAAATTTTTAAGAGTCCCAACTCCCAAATGTTGTTTATATTGAGTCCCAAATGATGTCAATCAAGTCCCAAACGTTGTTAATTAGTCAGTGTGTGAAAGAGGAATTCTAGGGGGTGGGATCAGCTGTTCTCTCTGCACATGGCTAACATTAACAATTTAAGTGTCATGTGTACAGGTACGAAGTCATGTTTGATATTCAATTTTTTACGGATACATTAGAATCTAAACTCTACATGTACATGGCAGGGTCATTGGCCTTTATATTAAGTTTAAAGTAAGACTTTGAATGTTAGTTTTACTTGGCATTGAATGTGCTATGAGGGAAATTTTGCTTGGACAGCAGCACTACGGCTTACTCTTATATCGAATTCCATCTGTCAAAGGATCTTTTACCTTGGTTTTCCATCCCATCTGAACAGCTAGACAGCTGTCCTGCATCACTGAGAAGGGGGAACCACACAAGAAAATCTGCATGAACTTTCTCGGCCAATGCTAGGATCGAACACCCGACCTCCAGGCTACATGTAGCTAGCCAGCGTTTTACTCATTTAGCCACTGTG
The DNA here is from genome assembly GCA_963678685.1 of Patella ulyssiponensis. NCBI lineage: Eukaryota > Metazoa > Mollusca > Gastropoda > Patellidae > Patella > Patella ulyssiponensis. The sequence continues at coordinate 78,342,521 of OY783227.1, read as the reverse complement.
ACCCAGGAAAATCATACAAAACTGGCTGAATGTTCGCACATGTATGCCCAAAACAACTATCAGTAATTTATCATTGGTTACAGGCCACTAATCGCGGGAAATGGTCATTGAATACTTAAGAAAGTGATGTTATAAGATAAAAACATTTAAGAAATTGTATACATTTTTTTTTTTTTAATTGTTGGGGTCAAATGACCCATGTAAATTTGAGACGAAACAGTCCGGGTGACTGAAACGATCGTCGGATGAAAAGACTTGCTCCAACAATATTACATGTACATATACCGGTTTGTCATCCAGTGATTAGTGTTTGTTCCTGGAATTCTGTGTAAATCATTTAATTCCCATTGACTCTTTGTGGCTGTCACATCGTAAAGTACAGCAATTGAAATATATTTTTTCTAAAATTCCTAATTAAAACAAGTTTTAAAAACCTGTCATTTGTTTTCTAAACAACAATAATCCTTGTCTCTTTTCTTGGCAAAAAGAATCTATCTAACATCTACACAAGTCAACCCTTGTCCTTTTCGTCAAATTTCAGCAACTTGCATATTCCTATTTTTGCTTTCATCCAACCAATTTTTATACGCCCACATAGAAATGTGGACGTATATTGCCGTCGCCCCCGTCCGTCCGTCCGTCCGTCGGTCCGTCCGTCCGTCCGTCCATCGTCCACAATTTCTTGTGAACGCACTAGAGGCCAGGGTTAATATCCGATTGACTTTAAATTTATACACATTGTTTAAGGTCATGAGACGAAGAAGCCTATTGATTTTCAGCAATATCCGATAATTACTGCCAGAGTTATGACCCTTGATCACTTTGAAAAATCTTGTGAACGCTCTAGAGGCTAAAGTTAATATCCGATTGACCTTAAATTTATACACAGTGTTTAAGGTCATGAGACGAAGAAGCCTATTGATTTTCAGCAATATCTGATAATTACTGCCAGAGTTATGACCCTTGATCACTTTGAAAAATCTTGTGATCGCTCTATAGGCTAAAGTTAATATCCGATTGACCTTAAATTTATACACAGTGTTTAAGGTCATGAGACGAAGAAGCCTATTGATTTTCAGCGATATCCGATAATTACTGCCAGAGTTATGACCCTTGATCACTTTGAAAAATCTTGTGAACGCTCTAGAGGCTAAAGTTAATATTGGATTGACTTTAAATTTATACACAGTGTTCAAGGTCATAATACAAAGAAGCCTATTGATTTTCAGCAATATCCGATAATTACTGCCAGAGTTATGACTCTTGATCACTTTGAAAAATCTTGTGAATGCTCGAGAGGCTAAAGTTAATATCCGATTGACTTTAAATTTATACACAGTGTTTAAGGTCATAAGACGAAGAAGCCTATTGATTTTCACGGATTTCCGATAATTAGTGCCAGAGTTATGGCCCTTGATCACTTAAAAAAATCTTGTGGATGCTCTAGAGGACAAAGATGATGTCCGATTGACTTCAAATTTATACACATTGTTTAAGGTCATGAGACGAAGAAGCCTATTGATTTTCAGCGATTTCTGCTAATTAGTGCCAGAGTTGTGTCCCTTGATCACTTCAAAAATTCTTGTGGATGCTCCAGAGGTCAAAGTTAATATCTGATTAACTTTAAATTTATACACAGTTTTTAAGGTCATGAGACGAAGACGCCTATTGATTTTCAGCGATCTCTGATAATTATTGCCAGAGTTATGGCCCTTGATCACATCAAAAAATCCTGTGGACGCTCTAGAGGCCAAAGTTAATATCTGATTGACTTTAAATTTACACACACTGTTTAAGGTCATGAGACAAAGAAGCCTACTGATTTTCAGCGATTTCAAATAATTACTTCCAGAGTTATCTCCCTTGATCACTTCAAAAAACCTTGTGACGCTATAGATGCCAAACTTATCATCCGATTGACTTCAGAATGATACACAGAGTTTAAGGTGTTGAAACGAACAAGTATTTTGATTTTCAATGAATTTTGATAACTGAACAGCTAAATCCATGATGTTAAATGTTTCCTATACTAATTGTTAGCGTGGGGCAAAACTTTATAAAAAGCAAACAAATTCTAATGATTTTCAGATAATTACAAAATGAGTTGTTACTCTTAATCAGATTTTAGTGTATAACAAAATGTTTCATTCCCAAAAAAAGTAAACATATGCGACAACCCTTGTTGACTGCCCGGACGATTTAGCTGCTGTGGGCGTATGTTTCGTTGCCTGGCAACCTATCTTTTTAAAAATTATCTTGTAGTGTCAATATATAAAAATAATAAAGTATATTTGTAAGCACATGCCAAAAATTTAACAAAATATGACGTACGTGCGAAAGGTCACGTGGCCAATTGTGATTCAGATTAGTTTATTTTAAGTGTTACCTGTAAAATAAGTAGGCTTTTGGAACTTCCAAATTCAATGCCTAAAGTTCAAGGTCAACCCTGCCATCACTATCTTTGGCTATTCTTTCACTTCGCATGAATGAACTCAACTTAGTTTTTTATTTACGAAATGAGCCGATAAGGATTGACACCGAATGTATTCATTGACTCTTTGATGGATCTCTTAATTGAAGAGTAATAAATATCTCTTTGTAATCGAACAAAAATAGATTAATATATGACATCATGGTGGCTGGTTCATTGTTTTATCAATCGTCATGATAAATAACGCTTTGTAAATCGGCCAAAAGTAGATTGATATATAATACCATAGTGGCCGGTTCGTTGTTTTACCATTTGGCAAGATTAAAGATCAATTGGCTAAAGCCGACAAAAAATAGCCGATTAAGATCTCTGGGTTGGGTACATTCTTAACATTTTTTTTACCAGTTCTGAAAAAGAATTGCCAATACCTAAAACGTTATCACAGTCAAACCTATCCCCCCCCCCCCCTATTTTTAACGCAACCGTGTAAGCAATGTCGTCCAGAATATACATGTACCGTTGATTCTATTTTTCTCTTTTTTCTGGGGGCTTTGCGGCGTCGTACTGGACCCTACTCCAAGTTTCTTCTTAATTCAGTGACAGCCCCACCCTGCTCTCAGATCAATGGTTATTGTTTGTATGAGTGGAAGGAAAGCTACATGTTGAGGTCATATTCTGTGCTTAACTGCTGGATAAACAGACTAAATGATAATGATATCGTATTTCCCAATGTATTCATACAGTAGAATCGTATTAAATTAAATCACTTTTAAATTTCTGGTGCTACCATTAAGTGCATATATGTGGCAAATTTTTCTCTTCTTTGTGACGTCTGAGTTATTATTAGCTAAAAACTGCAATCTCCACCCAGTTTCATATTTCCGTAGTCTTTATTTACATAACTTGGACTCTCCTATGGTGTACATGATTCATGAAAGGCTTCTGCCCATCTAGTTTCTATCTTTTATTGACCAGGTAGCACCTCGTTTGAATATCAAATATGTTGGGTCATTGTGTAGTCACATATTGCCTTATTTAACTAATTGATTTCAAGTATGAATAACCAAGATTTCTACCAAATTAGCAAACAGGAATAAACCTGATCAATAAACTTGAATTCTATTGTACATGTATCAGCAAACTTTTATACTTTGATCATGGATGATTTATTAATGTGAATTAAATTATTTGAGTAATATAATTTTTTTTCATTGCATACAGTATGTTAAAAAAAATTTGTGCAAATTAGTTTAGACTACATGTAGTAATAGTCGAGTACGTACATGTAAGCGTCCAGCAAATAACAGCATCTAGGCGTTCCCTGGACTGGAACGGGTAACCAAGATCACATAATAGTTAAAAGCGTCTTGTGTACATGTAAGTGCCCGGCAAAGAACAGCATCTAGGCGTTCCATGGACTGGGATGGATAACCAAGATCTGATAGTACACTGTTGAAATTATCTTTGTCAGAGTTAGAAATTCACAAAGATTAGGAGGAAATGTTGTATCTGTACATGTATTTGTCTTTGTTAACCTGGTTAGAACAGAAAATTCCATGAATTTAGTTAATTCAATTCTTTATTCTAATTAAATGCGTTTACCAACAGACAATGGTAGTGAGAGGAATACAATTAATAGAATTAGTTGAGCTATTATTAACTCAGACCAGATAATGTTATAGACCCACATCTGTGTGAACTCCAGCCACTACCGGTATTTACTCAATATTGAGTTGGGCGTGCCCTTACTGTAACTTAGCTTTCCTACAATTCATGTTACTCATAGACAGTTTTTCTGTCAAAATGGCCTCCATGCTGATTGATGCTATAAATTATGAAGGTGTTTTTAGTATTATAGGTATCATAGTTTTCCTAGTATTTGTTAATTATATGCTGTTTTTTCTTTCTTTTAATCATGCTCCAGTTCATCATCCGATAGTTAATATAGCCCAACCAGGAGAAATCAGAAAAGAATATGAAGAGCAGCTTCAAAAGGTTAGACTTTAAATTTCACTTTAAATTTCACTTTAATTTACCTTGTATTGTTAAGGAAACTGGTTGCATAATATTTAAATTTGATTGATTGCATACACAACAGGCAATGGCACATAAATGTAGGCTCGATTGTACAGATACTTTCTGTTATAATAAAGGTATACATGTATGATGAAATTTTTGGCAGACTCCCAAATATATATATGATATGGCTATATTTAGAGATTTAATTTAACCACGTGTGTATTTTGTCCTTCTCCATTGAACTACATTGTAGGTAGGAGTTGGTTGGTACATGTACATGTAGTTTGATAAAAAAAACTCATCCCCTGTGTCGCGAATTTTTTAAAGCTGGCTTTGCACAACATTTTAAAAGCGGAATAGGCTTGATGTCTTAATAGCACTTGTTCCAATTTCGTGGGTTTTCTCTGGGTACTCCGGTTTCCTCCCATTGCTAAAAACCCCTACGGGTAAATGAATTCTTGAAATAAAAATTAAACCATATGTTAGTCCCGAAATGATGTAGTTTGTGTCGTGGACGTTAAAACCCATTTCTCTCTCTCTGATAGCACTTGTAGATAAAAACAAACACATTCTGGTAGCAACATGTAGTTGGTAGTACAATGTAAACACTGTATATGTTACATTATATAATGTGTTACTGTTACAAAATTTACACACATTGCTTTTACAATGCTGCTGAAGTGAAATGAGTTTTAAAAAAAAAATTTTTTCGCTGCGAGCAGGATTCGAACCTACGCGGGTAGAACCCATTGGATTTCAAGTCCAACGCCTTAACCACTCGGCCATCGCAGCTGCTGATTAATTCAAGTTTTTATCCTATGATATTTGACTTGGGTTATTTTATTGATTCATTTTTCTTTATAATTCAGTAACACCTGGCTGTGTTCAAATCTCTTTTCCTGACATTCTCAAGACCCAATCTAACATAAAGTCTTACAAACCCTTGTAATTCAAGGTTTATTAAATAAATTCCGCTTTCCATGTTTAGAAACTACTTCCTGTCAACAGATAGATCAATAAGTTAGGTCATTGATGAAGTCCATTTAAAGAATAGATCATTCATATTAATTAAGGGTCACTGGAAAGGCTTTAAATTTTTAAAAAATAATACAAGTAATTATGTCAACAAATCCTTTCCATATGTAAAACACAAACCCCAATGTCAATATTACCTGCAACAGGTGAATTTCAACGTTAGTAATGATTTCTGTCATTCTTGCTGAGTAGACGAAAGTTTCTGTCAATAAACAATCTGTAAAGCCTCTTCTCATCATTTGAGGGTTTTTGAATCCCTAGTAGACTACAGTAGTAGCGGTATGGAGGTTTTCTATCTAAAATGACCCAAAAATGGTTCAAATGCTCCAAAAATTGGCATCCACTGCAGACGATATAAATGAGATATGGTCAAAAGCCCCGGCCCAACTCGACTGTGATGTGATCTTTGCAATTTTGGATGGGCCTTTTTTTAATCCAATTGAATCCAAGTTGGTAGATTTTCTAGTTTTGATGTTTTAATCAATTTGAGGAACATGTACATGTATCTTACATTTTAGCATAAATTAAGCCATGATAAATTTCATATTTTCTAAACTTTAAGATTTAATGCTGGATTACACTTAATGAGAGGTTTATTTCTATCTGGTGTTTAAATATTTTTTCAGTTACAAAAACAGAGGGAAGTTGAACAAAGTAAAGAGGAAGCTGAAAGTGCTGCACTAATAGAGAAATTACAACTAGAAGAAGAAGAAAGGCAAAGAGAATTGGAAAGACAAGCAGAAGGACAGCGACTTAAAGATGAGGAATTAGCTAGACAGCTTAGTCAAGCTGCTGCTGAGGTAATGTGTACACATCTGCGAATTGTGACTATTTTACAAATGTAAAATGTTTTTGAGGAAATGTATATACTCGGTTCCCATATAAGAACCCTTGACAGTTGAAATTCGAAATAAGAGTAGGCCTCAGCATCATTGTCTGAACAAACTCTCCCTCATAGCACACTATAGTGTATGACCATCTTAATTAACCCAGCCTGTGCAGAAAAGTAGGACAATAAATCCCTCTTCATTTTCATATACAAAGTCTGGAGTTTTCCATACATATTAATATTAATTAGGGTTAATGTGTGGCCATTGTCACAATGAGCATCAGTAACATATTCAGCTGAGCATTGTTGGTTACGTTGGCTTTCAGGTATTTGAATGGGTTTAGCTGAGTACATGTACATCATGTTCTAGATTAACAAGAAACCATCCATGTTAGACAAGTAGGTCTATTATAGCAGGATGCAAGATGACCCTCTTAAGGACGCATTATAGATACATTATGGGAGATTAGAGCTGGAAGTTCTCAATATAATAGTTTAAAACTAAATAATGTAAAAGGAATTTGCTGAAAATTTCATTAAAATTGATCCACTTTGAACCAAGATTTAAGCGATTGAAATTTTGAGGCTAGCCTTGATCATGATTACTAAAGTCAGTACGATAAAAAACATAGTCTTGATTTTCTATTTTTTGATTAAATCAAGAGTTGATTATGGTCTGGATAAGTTAATTAATGTCGAATTAATAATTAAGATAACATTTTATGCCTGAAGAAAGACGTACAATGGACAGATCTTGTTCTTGCTTAATGTATGTTTAACTTCTCGCCTTTACAGTATAAATGTACATAAGTTCATCTATTATACACATTAACATGTCATTTACGTTTTTATGTTTTTACAGACGAGTTTAAATGAAGGTAGTGAGAATAATCTACCATTACAACCAGAGTCAAGATCATCCAGAGCTTCTTCCTCAGCAAGTAGTACAAGTAATGGTATAAACACTCTAGATTCCTTCCTAAGTCCAGCGTCCAGTGTTCGTGACACGGCTGGTTCATCATTTTTAGAACACAACCATGGAACACGATACAAAGAAGATAAGGAGAAAAATAACAATGATCATTCAATTTGTACTGCTAATGGTTTTATATCTAATAGAAGTCCCCGAACAAAACACGGTGACACGTCATGGGTTGAATCACATCACGAACAGTCATCCCCATCAAATAGTTCTCTCGCGGACACATCAAATTTCTTGTCGCAACACAGAGAATTTGTCAGAAATCAATTCACAGTTATGTCCCGATATAGTGATAACACTAATAAACAGAAATCAGCAACAGTGACTTCAAATTCAAACATGGTCAATCAAACAGTCGTTCGGAGTGATTGTGATTCAACAACCGACAACGATAATTCTTTATCTTGCGATCCAAAAGAAACTCCACTTATTGACTCAGAATTTGCAACTTCTCTGGTGTCGAATAACTCAAGAAAAGCTGTTAATAGTGTACCCAAAAGGTTTGTAGGTCTGTTTCCACCAGAAGAAAACACAGCACTATCGGTTGATGATATAACTAATAATAAGGGTATTTATAACAGAAATATTCTTTCTGATGATGATGATGATGATGATGTCGGGAGTGATGAAGTTGATGGGCAAATTTCTGATAATATAAACAATAATAATTTATCAGCCCCCGCGAAAAAAGCTACAAAATTGCGTAAGAAATCAGTAAAAGTGCCATCTCCTATTTTAAGTCCACAGAGGTCTATTAAAGACTGGTTTTCTCCGAGTGCTAAAACAAAAAAAGACAATGTTACAAAACCATCAAAAGTTAAAAAATCTGAACTTACACCAAAGAAAAGATCTGGCAGCGTGAAAGAGCGTGCAAGAACAACTGCCAAGAAAGTTGTGAAGAAAAATAGGACTAGATCCACAACTGTGTCACAGTCCACAAGAAAAAAACTGATATCAAGTCCGCAAAAGAGATCGCGAAAAAGTTCCAAGTCTTTGGAGTTGTCTGATGAAGACTATCAGTCGGATAATGTAGATGCAGAGAAAAGACTTCAAAAGACAAAACCAATTGTTGAAACAGACCTTGTTGTGCCATCCCCACCAAAAAGACAAAAAAAGCACCACACCAATTTATCAATAGAAAACAATGATACTGAAGTATTTTTGAACAGAGTTGATAAAGCAATGGATGTCAGTGATATAGAAGGGGGGACAACTCCATTAAAAGAATCGAGAAAGAAAACTAAAAAATATGATGAGTCAGTTGTAACTCCAACAAAAACAGTTAAAAGCAAAAGGTCAATTTCTGTTAAAAGCAAATTTGATCATTCAACAGAAAGTGACGAAAACAGTGATATAAATACGAAAGAAAAAAGAGAATCTAAGAAAAATCTCAAATTAAGAAAATCCACAAAGCCAATAAATAAAACAATGTCTGATAGTGAAATTGACGAAGACCTGAAATTAGCATTAGCATTGCAGCATCAGTTTGATTTGGAAGACAAACTTGCTAGACAAGTTGATAGGTCGAAGGGATCCGAGTCAGAATATTTATTCCGACAAAAGCCATCCACATCTTCACCTTTAAAACATGCTTAACAAAACTTTTTACTGATTTTATTTAATTTGTGATTCAGCGTTTGTTTGCAATATAATTACTTTAATATATGTTTGTTATTGTATTGGATTAATTCATGATTTTATAACAAAATAACCCAGGTTACAAAGGCATTAATCTATCATCATATTTTATTTAATTGAATGTTTTCTTTTTTAAGCCATTATGTACAGTGTACGTGTTTGGATATAAGTTTAGTTCGAGTTTAATGCATTAATCAACACAAGTGGAACTAGTATATTTTATTTTATTGATGGGTGTTCATATAATTTGTTTTCTGGTGTGGTATCCCCTTGTCAGTGGTGCAGGACGGAGCGCAGGACAGCTGTCTAGTTGTTTGGATGGGATAAAAAAAAACAGGTCCAGTGTACACATTGGCAAGTACAAAAAAGAACGCTTGCCAGTTGTAATTCGACATAAGAGTAGGCCACAGTGCCGCTGTCCAAACCAAATTCCCCTCATAGCACACTATATAGCATTTACCTGTCTTCATTAGCCCAGTTGGAGCCGAACAGTAGGATGTTAAACTCAATTTCATTTCATTTTTGCATATAATTTGATGGTGTAAGAAAGATTGGTATAAAATTTTATTTCTCACCCAATAATGAATGACACATTGTACATGTACATACATGTATATTTATATATAAGTACTGCTACAAGTGCTATATGCATGTAGCTTTACTATTTTCATTTGAAACACTCTGGTTTATAAATGATATTGGGTGAAATCATACACATCTTTATTGATATCAAATTCAGCACTTGTTAATCCAGTAGAAATTAATTGTTTATGTATCATACAAACTTATGATGAATATTTCTGATACCAAAACAGACCATTAAAATTCTCTAACCCCCCAATTTAAATAATGAATAAGGAAAATAAACTGGTATCAGAATTATATGGAGTGAAACATGAAATATTTCGGGGTAATAAGCCTTATCTATCAGTAATTGAAGTACATGTAACAAATCAATTTATCATTTAACTGGGCCTAAAGCCAGGCGCAGACGGGCAACTTTTTCGAGCAACTTTCAGGCAACAGTGAAATCGCTGGTCGTTGAAAGAAAAAATTGCTCGTCTGCGCTAACGGGCAACAATAGTTGCCTGCTGTTGCTCCGAGTTGCTTCTCGTTGCCAAATATCAAACATGTTTGATATTGGGCAACAGAAAATCGCTCGTCGCCAAGAAATGGTTCATCTGTTGCTTCAAAATTGCTCGTCTGCGGCGGTAGGCGACAACAGGCAACAAGCAACTGGTTAACTGTCCAATCAGCGAGCGCTCTACTGTCATGTGATACTTCAAGATGGCGGCGTCGGAACAACTGTTGTTGTATGTACGGCGCCATTTTGAACGATCGCGTGATATCGGCATTCCGAATACATCCGGGGAAAAATTGCTTCTTGTTGCCAGTCAGCGCACACGGGAGACCTCGAGTTGCCAATTGCTCGGAGTTGCCAGTAGTTGCCTATTGCAGCAACAAGCGACGAAAAGTTGACCGTTTGCGCCAAGCTTAAGTCAGGGAGATTCTTGAAACTTTTTTGTATATCCATCATATGCATGTATAATATTATAAAGTGTGAGTTATTAGAGAATATACTTACTTTGCACAATAGACTAATGGTTTATATGTGTATTTAATATTTTATTGCACAGTAGAATATTACTTTATGTTATTGGACCACTTCAAATGTAGCATTATATTTTTGTCAAGATAAAATAAATCTCATCAGTACAGATACTGTTGTATCACTTGAGGATGGAAATTAAACATTGTGTCCGAATTTAAACATTGTGTCCAAAGTTAAACATTGTGTCCACAGAGTGTACATCTTGTACTTCATATCTGGATGCAGCTACCCACAGCATTTTGTTGCCCTGAGCCTACCATGATGAAAATACCAGATTAAAATGTAAAGTGCTTCAACATGTTTTAACTAACACATATAAAGTTGTCTTATTTGCTGAAATTTGAAGGTGATGCTAAGATTATTAGATAATTTTATGACCGTTATAAATATAATTTAAACAAGTCTTTTTTGTTTTTGCATTTTTTGCCTTCATAAATGGAAATAAGTTCAGCAAAGATTGTGAAGAAGCGCAACTTCTCTGAGCTAGAAAGCCACAATACTAAATAATATTAATACCTGTCATCATAGGCCAAGTTGGAACAAAACAGTTGAATGTTAAACCTTCATTTCTATACCTACCTATTTCGGAAAGATGCCAAATGGTTTGTTTCAAGCGACAAGTAGCGTTACTGGGTGCTAACACTGCCGTTCGCATTTTCAATGTACTTTTGACTGAATGATGTTTTTAATTAGGTGGAACTTGGAACAGTGATTGTAGATATAAACATAAAGAAAATATGGTTAACGTGTGTTGGATAGCTAGATCAGATGTTATTTCATTGAATTAAGTGATTAGTTTCCATATTCAGCTTGTACGTTCCAAGGGTGGCCTGTCTAACCTCATGGGTTTTCTCTAGGCCCTCCTACTGCTAAAGACCTCTCCTGCTGCTAAAGAGAGAAATGGGGTTTAACGTCCACTCGACATAAACTAGGTCATTTAGGGACTAATGCTGCTAAAGACCCCTACGCACAAACGAATTATTGAAATAAAATTAAACCATATGTTAGTCCCTATATGATTCAGTTTGTGTCGAGTTGACGCAAAACCCTATTTCTGTTGATCGCACTTTTTAAAGGTTATTAATCAATGGGAGGTAACTCCAGTTTTGTTAAATGGAAGCAGACCACCATTCATTTCCTCATTAATTTCAATATTTATTTTGGTTTCTTTGCCCGGTTCCACCTTTTCCCCAAAATTTCGTTGAGCTGATTGCTTTTCACTTGAAACAGAGCAGCAAATGGCTATGTCCTTGCTTCAAAATCTGTATGAGGTTGACAACTGATTTTGAGAAACTTTAACTAGCACACTAAAAACATCCGCCGTACATATCACCGTAACCAACTTCCTAAATATCGTTTCGTATCTAAACCTTGGATATTTACCAAAAACGTAGATATAAATGTAAATTAGAACCCTCTTCCTCGAAACAAAAAACAAGAATGGCCATACAAAAGGGGAAAAAGAGAGAAAGACTAGCATTGGAGGAACTACTTGGGTAACCAGGAGATCATTTTTAATGCTGCATATTTAACCATGTGCCTCACCTTCAGATTAATTTTTCGACAATTGTCGGTTACTCTTGGTAGGTTGTTATGATAGACAGATAGTTTGTTACTGGTACTGTAAAATGTGTACTCACACTACATTTACATGCCAAAAGACATACGGTGGCACGATGACGCTGTGCTTCCAATAAAACATCCATTCTTGACATCATGTTATAAAAAGCAGAGGGTTGAAATCATCCTTAAATCGAAGAAAATAAATAACACTTTTTCCCTGTAAGAAGTGGGTATATGAAATGAAAATCAATGTGATTATTTCTGTAGTTGTTGCCCTTTGGTCGTTCGTGAGTCCGTTTCACCAGGTGAATAATTTATCTATTGTTGGATCTGGCAGGAATTGCAATAAATGTAACGTATAGCAGGCGGCGACACATAACGGGAAACTTTCCATAATAAACATCCATGAAACGATCGAACCCAAAATAGTTTTGTTTTACGACCGCTTTCATCGCGGTGATATCGCCGACCCTGGCATTTTTTTGGACATATTAAGTGGCTAAACAGATGGGACCATTGTCAATCTGTTTCACAGAGTTATGCAACAGACGTGTTTTATCTCTGTCCAAGATGACTGACCTTTATAAAGTCAGACCGCTATAGTTCTGGGGGTGATACATCACAATGTTTGCCAACAAAGCATGCTTAAAATCACAGTATATACGAAGAATCCTTAATCAATCATAAACTGTGTTCAGTTCAACAGGAAAATAATCCAACTGTTTCAAAAGCAAACAAACTGAACAAAACGTCATATTGATGGATCACGCGTGCGTTGTTTACATCGAACGTAGTCATATGAACTGGTACCCATTTTACGCCTCCGCGTACTATTTTGTGTACCTATTTATGCTAAATATGGACTATTTTATTTCCACATATACTTCAGACACCTTTATTTATTTTTCTAATACTCCAAAAAATGTTTTAGAATTTAATTTGTCGGAGGAAAAAAGTTAATATTTCTGACTCATTAAGTCGCGTCGATGTCATGCTTATCAGCATATTCCTGAAGCAATGGCCCGAGAAATCTCTCTCTGGCCATTGCTGGATTGACTTCTGATTCTTGAACTTTTGCGGGAGTGTGTCTATTCTCCCCGTTCAATGAAAGCTATCACTTAAGTACAGCAACATGACAGTCCTTCGTTTAATCTGAGTCTTCCCTAAAACTTTGGACAGTGATTTAAGGTATTAAAACGGCGAAAGTATGTTCGTTTCCAAACAGTATTGTTTACATTTCATTCGACTTGATAGCCTCGTTTGTCACACAATTAGTTTTACTGCAGTATTCTCCTATGCACGGTTTAATTAGGCATAATAAAAGCGTGAGCCAGGGTAAGCGTTAAATCCTTCCTTGCGAGGCCGATTTTATAGATTTTGCTGAGCGAGGCATATGTAAGCCCCGCCTCTTTCTTGTTCGAGTCCCTCCCATTTTATTTGAAGGTGGAGTTTATAAAGGACTATTTATTGTTAATAATAGAATAAATCTCAAGTGCTACTACACTTACGCATACCTAGTGGTTTCCATGGTCCGAGTGTGTGATTATCAATAGTCGCTCGTAACACTTCCTAACAATTTCAAATCTCTACGACCACGGGAGGTACTAGCGGTACGAAAATTCAATAACTACAAAATGTACTCTCCCTGAACTGCTCGGTGAACACTCTTTCAGAGCTACAACAAAGTGACAGGCATCATACACACCAGTGCAGAATGATTGACAGCTGTCAGCCTTCACCTTCGAAATATCAAGGGAAATAATTCTAACAACTGGAGGCAGACCACATAAATGTTAAAACCTGTTCTACTGCTAATCCAGGCCACGAATTTAAAGTAAAACCATAAACTAATATAGCCATATTTATATCCCTAACTTTGACAATCTGTCTTTCGCCCATAATGCCATTAATCCCCCCCCCCGCACATGCACAAAAAGTCACGAAAGAAATAGATAAACATTCAATGTATTAATTTTTCTATACCCCCCCCCCACACACACACCATAGTTATATTGGCTTTCACTGCAGGATTGTTTTTATTTAGAATGTCCCCAACAGTATTTTCTCCATTGGTCCCAACAACATGATTTTTTTATTAGCGCCCACGGCACGATTTTTTAAATATTGCATGTTATAATAATATTAGTATTTCTGTGGTCCCAATGATTTTATATAGATTGCCAGTCACAGCAGAATTTTTATTCGCATTAGCCCCCACAACAAAGTTTTCTTTAGATTATCCATCACATCGCGATCGGGCCTCGAGTTCACTAAGCATTCTCAGGCTTAAGTTAATAATTTACTCAACTTTCAATTACTGTTTAGGCGAACAATTTTGAGTAAATTTATAAACTAAAGTCTGAGAGTGCTTTGTTCAGTTTGGCTTTCACAGCAAAATTTTTCTTAAGATTAATGCCCCCACCATTATTCTCTAAAGATTGCCCCACCCCACCCCTCAAAGCAGTAATTATTTATAATGGTTCCGATTTGCCCTCACAGCAGGATGTTCAATAGATTAGTCTCACCAATAAGATTTTCTCTAAATTATTACAGCATATTTATTACTAAATTATTACAGCATATTTATTACTATTACATCATATTTATTATTATTATTACAGCATATTTATAGTGCACCCTTTCATATTCCGTGTTTAGGGGCACTTTACAAAGTGACAATGTAATCGTATAAAAAAAACACAAAAAAAACAACAACCAAATTATGGACATATCAGTTGTATGCATGAGTGTCTGTTAAAGCGGCTTTAAATAAACATTTTAAAACGGGTTTTTTTTTATACTGCATGGAATATTATTCTATAAAACATACAGTTGAAAACTAAAACAGCCCCCATAAGAGTCTTACAGAAACTGCGAATGTTCGGGCCAGCAGAATTTTTCGTCCGAATAGCCATCACAGCACAATTTGTTTTCAGATTAGTTCCCACAACACGATTTTCTATAGATTGGTCCCAACAGAGGGTTTTTGTTTAGATATCCATCATATCAGGAGTTCCCCGTTAGATTCTTTAGAATATCAATTATATCAGGAATTTCTTTCTTTAGATTATTATCCATCACAGCAGAATTATTCGGCACAATAGCCATCACAAATTTTGGGTCAAAATAGCTATCACAGCTGAATTTTCTTTCGATTGGTCCCGACAGGAATAATTCGTTCTCAGCAGGATTTTCTATACATTGCACCCAACAACATTATTTTTTCGAAGATAGCCATTCGTATCAGGAATTGTGGTTAGATTATTCATCAGAACAGCAGAATAATTCGGCATAATAGCCACCAAAACAGAATTTTTCATCAGAATAGCTATCACAGCAGAATTTTCTATAGATTGTTCCCGCAGCAGGAATTGTCATTAGATTATTTAGTATATTCAGCAGAGGAGGAATAGTCATTAGCATATCCATCACAGTAGAATATTTTCGTCACAATAGCCATGACAGCAGAATGTCTTCATCACAACAGCCATATACAGCTAAATTTGTTTTTAGTTTGGTTCCAACAGCAAGATTTTCTATAGATTGGTTTAAACAGCAGGATTTTCTATAGATTGGTTTAAACAGCAGGATTTTCCTTTAGATTATCCATCATACAAGGAATTTCGTTAGAATATCCATCACAACAGGTTTATTCGGCAAAATAGCCAGCACAGCAGACTTATTAGTCAGAATAGCTGTCACAGCAGAATTTGCTACAGATTGGTCCTAACTGGAAGAATTGTGGTTAGATTATTCAACAGAGCTGAAATTTTCGTCACAGTAGCGGTTATAACAGCAGAATATTTTTATTACAATAGCCATGACAGCAGTAGTTGTTTTCTGCTTGGATATCTTCTATAGATTGGTTTAAACAGCTGGATTTTTCTTCAGATTATCCATCATATCAGGAATTTCGTTACATTATCTATCACAGCAATGGTATTCGGCAGATAACCACCAAAACAGTACTTTCGCCAAAATAGCTATCACAGCAGAATTTTCTATAGACTAGTCCCAACAGCAGGAATTGTGGTTAGTTTATTCAGCAGAGCAGGAATTGTCGTTAGAAAATCCATGACAGCAGAATATTTTCCTCACAATAGCCATGACAGCAGTATGTTTTCATCACAACAGTCCTATACATCAAATTCTTTTTAGCTTGGTTCCAACAGCAGGATTTTCTATAGACAGGATTTTCCTTTAGATTACCCATCATATAAGGAAATTCGTTAGAATATCCACCCCAACAGGTTTATTCGGCAGAATAGTCAACACAGCAAACTTATTCGTCAGAATAGCTATCACAGCAGAATTTTCTACAGATTGGTCCTAACTGGAAGAATTGTGGTTAGATTATTCAACAGAGCGGAAATTTTCTTCAGAATAGCGATTAGAGCAGAATATTTTTACCCCAATAGCCATGACAGCATAAGTTGTTTTCTGCTTGCATATTTTCTATAGATTGTTTTAAACAGCTGGAATTTTCGTTAGACTATTCATCACAGCAATATTATCATACTGCACACAGCGATCCACCTACGTCAGACTTCCGAGAATGTTATTCTCAGACGGAGCTAGCTTGAGATAGGCAGCCTAAGTTTGGGATTCAATATTATTCGACAGATAGCCACCAAAACAAATTTTCGTCAGAATAGCTATCACAGCATATTTTTCTATTGATTGGTCCCAACAGCAGCAATTGTGGTTAGATTATTCAGCAGAGCAGGAATTGTCGTTAGAAAATCTATGCCAGCAGAATATTTCCGTCACAATAGCCATGACAGCAGAATGTTTTCATCACAACAGTCATATACAGCAAAATTTTTCTTTGCTTATTTCCAACAGCAGGATTTTCTACAGATTTGTTTAAACAGCAGGATTTTCTATAGATTGGTTTAAACAGCAGATTACCTATCCTATAAGGAATTTCGTTAGAATATCCATCACAACAGATTTATTCGGCAGAATAGCCAACACAGCAGACTTATTCGTCAGAATAGCTATCACAGCAGAATTTTCTAACTGGAAGAATTGTGGTTAGATTATTCAACAGAGCTGAAATTTTCGTCACAATAGCGATTACAGCAGAATATTTTTATCACAATAGCCATGACAACAGAAGTTGTTTTCTGCTTGGATATCTTCTATAGATTGGTTTAAACAGTTGGATTTTTCTTCAGATTATCCATCAAATAAGGAATTTCGTTGGATTATAGCGATTAGAGCAGAATATTTTTATCACAATAGCCATGACAGCAGAAGTTGTTTTCGGCTTGGATATCTTCTATAGATTGGGTTAAACAGCTGAATTTTTCTTCAGATTATCCATCATATCGGGAATTTCGTAAGATTATCTTATTTGGCAGATAACCACCAAAACAGACTTTTCGTCAAAATAGCTATCACAGCAGAATTTTCTATAGATTGGTGACAACAGCAGGAATTGTGGTTAGATTATTCAGCAGAGCAGGAATTGCCGTTAGAAAATCCAAGAAGGCAGAATATTTTCGTCACAATAGCCATGACAGCAGCATATTTTCACCACAACAGCCATATACAGCAAAATTAGTTTTTAGCTTGGTTTCAACAGCAGGATTTTCTATAGATTGGTTTAAACAGCAGGATTTTTCTTTAGATTATCCATCATATCAGGAATTTCGTTAGATTATCCATCACAGCAAAATTTTTCGGTACATAGCCACAAAATAGAATTTTTCGTCAGAAAAGATACCACAGGAGAATTTTTTATAGATTAGTCCCAACAGCAGGAATTGTAGTTAGATTATTCAGCAGAGCAGAATATTTTGGTCACAATAGCCATGACAGCAGCATTTGTTTTCAGCTTGGTTATGATAGGAGGATTTTGTATGATAAAATCATCATAAAGTGTTATGCTTTCTTGTGTTACAGAAAATATTTGCCTACACATAGGGTGTTTCCTTTAGAGGGGCCACGGTGGCTCAATGTTCCACTCAGTATAGACTGACAAAGGTCATCATGGCATGCTTTTCCAATGTTGTTCCCCTAAAAGGTTAGGACGGAGGGGGGGGGGGGCTTGGAATTTGAAATAAAGAATAGTATTTTGCAAAGGTCATAATGGCATGCTTTTCCGATGTTGTTCTCTCTTGTGAATAGGTTAGGAAGGAGAAGGGGGTGGGGGCTTGGAATTTCAATCATATCACACTGCATGGTGTATACCTGTCCTAATATGCCAGGTAGGTGTAAAAACTAGGATGTTAAACCCCATTTCATTTCTTTACATCAGATTGGGCCCAAATGCAGCATTTCCCCATACCGCAGAAAACATTAGGACCTTAATTTGTAAAAGAAAAGAGGCATAACAAAAAGAGTGATTGAAACATGCAGATGTATAACTTTATTTTTCATATTTGGTCAACATAAAATTTGCCTCTCCACAGCATATATTTATTTTGTTCACCACAACAAATACTGAGGATTCTTTCAACAAAATGTTGCATATAAATTGTCAAGATTATAAACACGGAAGTTGTAATTCTGGAGATATGGTAAATGTAGCATTGCAAATAGAGAGTTTTTCTTGAATCTTCTTTTTAATAGTTTTGTACATAGATATACAACTAATTGGAATCCCAGTGCCTGAAAGAATAATGGTAAATAGTCTTCTTTAATAAATGAATTTAATCATAGTGTAAGTGTACATAAATTAACTAAAATTACAAATTACCACCACTACCATCAAAGAATCAACAAATTGGAGACAGTTCCAGATGCAGGTTTACAACACAATGTAATGAAATTTTATAAATACACCTCCACATGACACAAACTAGGTAATTTTTGGAGTAACATAGGGTTCAATATTAGCAGTGGAAGGGAACCAGGAGAATCAGGATTTCAACAATTTGCTTGCGCATTGGGAGTCGTTAGCACCGGAAGGAAACCAGGAGAATCCAGAAAACCCAGGAAAAACCCAAAATAGCCTGAAAGTTACGTTAAATGGTTTATGAGATAATGCTTTGTAAATGAAATATGGGCGAACAAACCTCGTACTATATTCGGCTCAGTATAAAAGGGTTTGAAATAAAGAATAGTATTTTGCAAAGGTCATAATGGCATGCTTTTCCGATGTTGTTCTCTCTTGTGATTTGTTTTGCTATTTGTTAATATGCTAGAGACTGTTCTGTTTTCGCGTTATCATGATATTTCTCAGGACCGCACGCCTATAATGTTAACGATTGTTATTGTCAATGTTATATACTACATGAAATAAACTTAAATGGGTTTTAATTTCCAATATGGAGCTAATGAAAACGGGCAAACCCCATGCAATGAGGTTTGAGGGAAATTTTGCCTGGACATGGGGGGGGGGTTGGCCTAGTGGTCTAGAGTGCCGCGCTTCAACCCCTAGCTGACTGGTCACTTCTGGTTTGCGGCTGTGGTTCCAAGTCCTGGTGTGAGCGTATGTGGCATGGAGATAGGGGCGCCTTCTCAACCACGTGGGTTTCCTCCGGGCACTCCGGTTTCCTCCCACTGCTAAAGACCCCTACACGCAAGCGAATTATTGAAATAAAATGAAACCATATGTTAATCCCCAAATGACCTAGTTTATGTTGAGTGAGTGGATGTTAAACCCCATTTCTCTCTCTCTCTCTCTCCTTTGCCTGGACATAGGTGCTATCAAACACAGGATGACCATGTCTAGCTATTGCTAACCATACTTTACACATTGAGACTTTGGGGCTCCCAATATTATAGAAATAAAATGAGGTATAACGTCATACTGTACTGCTCTGACTGCTATGAGGGATATTTTGCCTAGACAGTGGTGTTACGGCCTACACTTATATCCAATTCCAACTGGCAGAGGAACTTTTACGTACACGTCAATGTGTACACTGGACCTCTGTTAATCTTTGCATCCCAACAACTAGGCGGTTTTCCTTGTCAGGCCCTATGTTCTGCACCACTCACTAACAAGGAGAAACCACGCCGGAAAATCGAGATGAATTTTCTTGGTCAACACTGGGAACTAATGATGGGTACTTTATCATTTTTAGTATTATAGGCTGAATTGCTGTCAAAGGATAAAACCACTTACATGAATTTCTACTTTGACATTAGATTTTTTAATAGACTATCAGAGCATCATCCTGAAGAAAAATGAAAATAGAACAAAATTAAATAAATGAAGCTTTATAAAGATGCATTGTTACTTAGACTATTTAAGCTTTGCTTAACTTGACCCATCAGCCATGACCCCTGTCAATAATAATAGTGCCAAATAACAATTGATACCTTGGGTAACATTACAAATTAGGTGAAGGTGAAAATAAAAATAAAAATGGAATTTTAACGCCACTCTTCGGGTAATGGCATAGCATGCCATTGCATTTTACCAGTTTATGCCCTATCCAGAAAAAATGTCATGATTTGAACATTGGTTTTTGAACTACAAGAAATCGCAGTTTGACTTGAGCCATTTCGCCATTTGCCAAGGGATCCATTACGTCACATGCACATCAATGTATTGACGGAACCTTTGTTTTTCGTCCCATCGGAAAGATTACACAGTTGTCCCTGTCAGACCCTCCGTCGATCAGCACTCACGTCGGAAAATCTCGATGAACTTCTCAATTCTCGCCCACTGACCAATACCGCCCGGTACAATTATTGTATTACAATATGGAAAGACATATTTACGGACCAAACGACCGTATATCGATCGATATCAAAAGACACTTCCTACCTGGTGCATTGAAATTCCTGGTGTTTCGTGTTATACATTGTGTCGTAATAATAATAATAATAATAATAACTAGATCTGCTACTGTCCCATGCAGATATGAAAGCTTTCATATTCATCGTCACGTGTCATCGATTATATCAAGTATCTCAAATAAAAGGATAAGAATAACAAACTATCAAAATTGGTCAAAAACTCGCGAAGTTACAAGTCTAAATATAGTATGAAACATTGAGTAATCTGAAAACTAAAGGGAAATAACTGATACTTGTGTTGCTGTAATCGGGATGACTTCCGATTTCAAAACTATCAGAAAAATGAAATGAAAATGGTAAGAAAACATCGAAAAATTGAATGAGATAACTTTGAACAAAACTAAAACTTTTTGAATCAGGTTGAACTCAACTGTTTGAATATGTACGTTAAATATGTAGATTTGGAAAATTATAAAGACATAATATCAAAATCGGTCAAAAACTCACAAAGTTACAAATTTAAATGTAGTGAGAAACATTGCACCCGGGCAAAAAAATAATCTTTAAACTAAAGGGAAATAACTGAAACTTGTATAGCTGTAATCGGGCTTCTGCAATAAAAAAACTGGCCAGAGATTTCTATGCAGAAATTAAATAATTGCTAGAACCAGAAAAATATTTATCCACTATAATAAATAAGCAACACAGAGAAAATGAAATGAAATTGAATGGGGTTTAACGTCCTACTGTTCTGCTCCTACAATGGGCCAATGAAGACGGGCATACGCCATAAAGTGTGCAATGAGGGAAATTTTACCTGGGCAGCATACTCCGCGCAGCGTTTCGTTTGATTATAGGTAATCTCACTACACACTGCTCTTCTGAGTGGATATTGTGGTGTTAAATTTTGATTAGTCAGTAGTCCGACTACCAACCTATCACTACCTACCATACAAACGCTTTACATTTAAAACGAGTGCCAGTATTGGACCAAATATGTTTACATAACGTTACGTCATGGCTCACGCTTTTATTATGCCTAATTAACCCGTGCATAGGAGAATACTGCAGTAAAACTAATTGTGTGACAAACGAGGCTATCAAGTCGAATGAAATGTAAACAATACTCTTTGGAAACGAACATACTTATACCTTTTTTAATACCTTAAATCACTGTCCAAAGTTTTAGGGAAGACTTAGATTAAACGAAGGACTGTCATGTTGCTGTACTTAAGTGATAGCTTTCATTGAACGGGGAGAATAGACGCACTCCCGCAAAAGTTCAAGAATCAGAAGTCAATCCAGCAATGGTCAGAGAGAGATTTCTCGGGCCATTGCTTCAGGAATATGCCTGGGCAGCGGCGTTACGGCCTACGAGGTTGGTAAGGCGACCATACTCCTTGTCACGTACAACCAAGAAATCGAAACAACGCCAGTTGACTCAATGACAGACGTTATGATACAGAGCGCACGTGCTAACCATTCAGCCACGCAACCTCCCTAAAATCGGCAAATTGCTGACCTACAGCGAGAAACATTTCAACCGGGCCAAATTTTCTATTTTAACAGTTTAATTTGCACGGTACCTTTAGTTATCAACCGAATATTACAAAACTTTTAAAAATAAGCTCCCCCTGACCAGCTTAATCGTTCGCAATAAACGTTTGCCCCTTAAAATCGACAAATTGCTGACTTTAAAGTGAGAAACATTACAACCGGGCCAAATTTTCGGTTTTATCACTTTAACAGTACCTTTGATTACCAACCGATTATTACAAAACTTTATAAAGAGAAAGAGAGAAATGCGGCCTAACGTCCATTCGACACAAACTAGGTCATTTCGGGACTAACATATGTTTTTTAATTTTATTTTAAAACTCCCCTTGCACGTACTGGTCTTTAGCCGTTGGGAGGAAACCGAAGAACACGGAGAAAACCCACGAGGTTGGACATCATACACCATGTCACGTGCTACCTGGAGATCGAAACGACGCCCGTTGACTCAATGACAAACGTTACGATACAGCGAGCACATGCTAACCATTCAGCCTTCCAGCCTCCCTGAATTCGGAAAATTGCTGACTTATAGCAAGAAACATTTCAACCGGGCGAAATTTTCTGTTTTAACAGTTTAATGTGCACGGTACTTTAATTACCAACCGATTATTACAAAACTTTTGAAAATAAGCTCCAACTGACCAGCTTAATCGTATGCAATAAACGTTTTGCCTGAATTGAAAGTTCTGCACGGAAAAAGTTCATCTCGATTTCCCGGCGTGGTTACCCTTGTCAGTGAGGCAGAACGGAGGGCCTGACAAGCACAGCTGTCTAGTCCTTCGGATGGGACGAAAACCCAAGGTCCCGTGTACACATTGGAGTGCACGTAAAATATCCCTAAACAGTTGGAATTCGATACTGTTGAATAAACTCTATACGATGACTAAATGCATAGATTGTAGTCACCCACACTGCATGTTTCGCTTAACAATGAAAGGGTGCCGTTTTCAATGTTCGACCCTTTTGTTCTTCTACTCCTGATATGTTGGACTGTTGATCGATGGTTTCATATAAAAGACTACCAATAAGACTCTTTGTAGAAGAAGTTCCCAAAAAATAGTATGTTGACTTTACGAGAAAGACCTCTAAACATGCTCCAAATTGTAAAAATACGACTTTTTGGATTTTCAATCTCTTTTTTTCGGCTATCCCTGATATTTAAAAAAATGATACAATGATTTCACACAACAGGCTAGCTATTAGACTCTCTATGGACAAAAGTTTCATCGCCCTCCCTTCATTATAACCGAAGTTATCGTGCCCTAAAGAATCAACAAATCAGCATGCTTATCTCTGCTTACCCTAAGCAGAAAATGCTCATCTTTGAACTCAATCATAACATTGACCTAGTTAACGTCTACAACAAGTTTGAACATTCTAGCTTAATTAGAATGAGAGTTATTGTGCTCCAAAGTCTCGGCCCTTCAAATTGCTTCTATTTTTCATTTTCAATTCAAAATGGTGACTCCCGGTTGACCTAAATCAGAATTCTATTCGCGACATTTTTTAGGCCTTCCTACAAGGATTCAGAAAATATAACTCCCGAGTCTGTAAGTAAAATAGCAAAAAAGCCTTATTGATTTTTCACGTTTAAAGATGGTGGCACTTCCGGTTCAATCGACAAACTCCATATTTTGTGTACGAATCAGTAATTCCTTGTCTAGTATCGAAAAAAAAAACTAGGTCATTCTGACCTATATTTCGACGATTTTTTTGAAAACTTTGATCGTTAATTTCACCAAGGGGAGATAAGTTAGAAAATTTCTAAAGTCATTTTTCAAGTCGCATCATTAAGGTCTACTTACATATTAAATTTCATGAAAATCGTACAACTACTAAAGAAGTTGTCGAGGTGGTGTAAACTTCCGGTTCGAAATCACAGCGACGAATTTTCGAAATTCGAAAATCCGAAATTGCAGATTTGAAGTAAATGTCTTAGGATACTCAAAGAAAAAAGAATTAGTAAAATAGATCAAATAGTCACAAAGTTACAGCATTGTAGGTCAAATGCATTCGTTCGTAAAATTCGGTGATTTCGGATTCGTAAAACGTTTTGAAAATACATTTAATCAAGGTTCGCACCCCATTTTTGGGGGGGTAGGTCAAAATTTCAGAAAGATCCTATGGATAGATTCTGAGAAATCCGATTTGCAGAAAACACACAAAAAAAAAAAACTAGATCTGCTACTGTCCCATGCAGATATGAAAGCTTTCATATTCATCGTCACGTGTCATCGATTATATCAAGTATCTCAAATAAAAGGATAAGAATAACAAACTATCAAAATTGGTCAAAAACTCGCGAAGTTACAAGTCTAAATATAGTATGAAACATTGAGTAATCTGAAAACTAAAGGGAAATAACTGATACTTGTGTTACTGTAATCGGGATGACTTCCGATTTCAAAACTTTCAGAAAAATGAAATGAAAATGGTAAGAAAACATTGAAAAATTAAATGAAATAACTTTGAACAAAACTAAAACTTTTTGAATCAGGTTGAACTCAACTGTTTGAATTTGTACGTTAAATATGTAGATTTGGAAAATTATAAAGACATAATATCAAAATCGGTCAAAAACTCACAAAGTTACAAATTTAAATGTAGTGAGAAACATTGCACCCGGGCAAAAAAATAATCTTTAAACTAAAGGGAAATAACTGAAACTTGTATAGCTGTAATCGGGCTTCCAAGATATGTTATATAATTATGGTTTCCAATATGTTTGGTTATAAGTAGGAAATCGTGACGACTTCTTAAGCATGTTTTAAACAAAGGGTCATAGACTGCAATATACAAGAATGGCACTCTGCAATAAAAAAAACTGGCCAGAGATTTCTATGCAGAAATTAAATAATTGCTAGAACCAGAAAAATATTTATCCACTATAATAAATAAGCAACATAGAGAAAATGAAATGAAATTGAATGGGGTTTAACGTCCTACTCCTACAATGGGCTAATGAAGACGGGCATACGCCATAAAGTGTGCAATGAGGGAAATTTTACCCGGGCAGCGGCGTTACGGCCTACGAGGTTGGTAAGGCGACCATACTCCTTGTCACGTACAACCAAGAAATCGAAACAAGGCCAGTTGACTCAATGACAGACGTTATGATACAGAGCGCACGTGCTAACCATTCAGCCACGCAACCTCCCTAAAATCGGCAAATTGCTGACCTACAGCGAGAAACATTTCAACCGGGCCAAATTTTCTATTTTAACAGTTTAATTTGCACGGTACCTTTAGTTATCAACCGAATATTACAAAACTTTTAAAAATAAGCTCCCCCTGACCAGCTTAATCGTTCGCAATCAACGTTTGCCCTTTAAAATCGACAAATTGCTGACTTTATAGTGAGAAACATTACAACCGGGCCAAATTTTCTGTTTTATCACTTTAACAGTACCTTTGATTACCAACCGATTATTACAAAACTTTAAAAAGAGAAAGAGAGAAATGCGGCCTAACGTCCATTCGACACAAACTAGGTCATTTTGGGACTAACATATGTTTTTTAATTTTATTTAAAAACTCCCCTTGCACGTACTGGTCTTAAGCCGTTGGGAGGAAACCGAAGAACACGGAGAAAACCCACGAGGTTGGACATCATACACCATGTCACGTGCAACCTGGAGATCGAAACGACGCCCGTTGACTCAATGACAAACGTTACGATACAGCGAGCACATGCTAACCATTCAGCCATCCAGCCTCCCTGAATTCGGAAAATTGCTGACTTATAGCAAGAAACATTTCAACCGGGCGAAATTTTCTGTTTTAACAGTTTAATGTGCACGGTACTTTAATTACCAACCGATTATTACAAAACTTTTGAAAATAAGCTCCAACTGACCAGCTTAATCGTATGCAATAAACGTTTTGCCTGAATTGAAAGTTCTGCACGGAAAAAGTTCATCTCGATTTCCCGGCGTGGTTCCCCTTGTCAGTGAGGCAGAACGGAGGGCCTGACAAGCACAGCTGTCTAGTCCTTCGGATGGGACGAAAAACCAAGGTCCCGTGTACATATTGGAGTGCACGTAAAATATCCCTAAGCAGCTGGAATTCGATACTGTTGAATAAACTCTATACGATGACTAAATGCGTAGATTGTAGTCACCCACACTGCATGTTTCGCTTAACAATGAAAGGGTGCCGTTGTCAATGTTCGATCCTTTTGTTCTTCTACTCCTGATATGTTGGACTGTTGATCGATGGTTTCATATAAAAGACTACCAATAAGACTCTTTGTAGAAGAAGTTCCCAAAAAATAGTATGTTGACTTTACGAGAAAGACCTCTAAACATGCTCCAAATTGTAAAAATACGACTTTTTGGATTTTCAATCTCTTTTTTTCGGCTATCCCTGATATTTAAAAAAAATGATACAATGATTTCACACAACAGGCTAGCTATTAGACTCTCTATTGACAAAAGTTTCACCGCCCTCCCTTCATTATAACCAAAGTTATCGTGCCCTAAAGAATCAACAAATCAGCATGCTTATCTCTGCTTACCCTAAGCAGAAAATGCTCATCTTTGAACTCAATCATAACATTGACCTAGTGAACGTCTACAGCAAGTTTGAACATTCTAGCTTAATTAGAATGAGAGTTATTGTGCTCCAAAGTCTCGGCCCTTCAAATTGCTTCTATTTTTCATTTTCAATTCAAAATGGTGACTCCGGGATGACCTAAATCAGAATTCCATTCGCGACATTTTTTAGGCCTTCCTACAAGGATTCAGAAAATATAACTCCCGAGTCTGTAAGTAAAATAGCAAAAAAGCCTTATTGATTTTTCACGTTTAAAGATGGTGGCACTTCCGGTTCGATCGACAAACTCCATATTTTGTGTACGAATCAGTAATTCCTTGTCTAGTATCGAAAAAAAAAACTAGGTCATTCTGACCTATATTTCGACGATTTTTTTGAAAATTTTGATCCTTAATTTCACCAAGGGGAGATAAGTTAGAAAATTTCTAAAGTCATTTTTCAAGTCGCATCATTAAGGTCTACTTACATATTAAATTTCATGAAAATCGTACAACGACTAAAGAAGTTGTCGAGTTGGTGTAAACTTCCGGTTCGAAATCACAGCGACGAATTTTCGAATTTCGAAAATCCGAAATTGCAGATTTGAAGTAAATGTCTTAGGATACTCAAAGAAAAAAGAATTAGTAAAATAGATCAAATAGTCACAAAGTTACAGCATTGTAGGTCAAATGCATTCGTTCGTAAAATTCGGTGATTTCGGATTCGTAAAACGTTTTGAAAATACATTTAATCAAGGTTCGCACCCCATTTTTGGGGGGGTAGGTCAAAATTTTAGAAAGATCCTATGGATAGATTCTGAGAAATCCGATTTGCAGAAAACACACAAAAAAAAAAAATAATAATAACTAGACCTGCAAGCAGCACTGAACCGGCTTTCAGGAATCATACAGGAAGTTTATTATACCATAGCCGATCCATTGAGCTACCAAACTATACTTTAGTTGTTTTGCTTCAGTGACACCCTCTATCATATGTAAAAGTAATATTTGCTGGCGAAAAGACCGATCAAAATAGTAAATTATGGCAAAATTACGTCACTTCCGGTGCCGAAAGAAATTTTTATAGGTGAAAAATAAGTCGAAAATTCGCAGCATACAAAATACAAACTTTGTTTTATACATATCGGGCAATAAATAATTAACCTATAACCCATAAACTGAAATTAAGAAGGTAAAAAACTTAAAAGTGACCCTCGGAAAATTGGTTATTATTCGACAAGAGAAAATGCTAGAAGCCTTTTCTTGATATCAATATGATGGTATTGATTCAGTCTTACTGCCCATTAGAGTCAGACGTTATAAAGTTAAACGAATAATAAATATAAATCCCTTCAAAAAAATGTTTGTTTTGAAGGCTAAAAATACGTTTTTTGCAAAAATTACATTACTTCCGGTGATATTGAAAATGTTAATTTAGTTCATAGAAGTCATAAATGGCATAAGGCATCAAATGGTAAAAAGATGATAAAAATCGAATAATAATTGACACTTTTATAGACCAAAAACCTTGAAAAGTGACTTATAGAAGATCGCCTATTTCTCTGTAACCGTACAAGTTAGAAACCATTTTGTGGTATCCGTATGGTCGTATGGCTTTATTCTATTCGCTGGTGGGAATCAAATATCATGATTTTAAAAATATTATAAGGCAGACTCATTTTAATAAAATATTTGTTTTTTAGGTTAAAAATACAGTTTTTGCCCAAATGACGTCATTTCCGGTCACAGTGAAAATGTAAAATTGGCTTGACCTAGTCCAAATTGGCATTAGGCATCAAATGGAAAAAAAATATTGCAAATCGAATAATAATTCACTCTTTTA
The DNA here is from genome assembly GCA_963678685.1 of Patella ulyssiponensis. Lineage (NCBI taxonomy): Eukaryota > Metazoa > Mollusca > Gastropoda > Patellidae > Patella > Patella ulyssiponensis. The sequence goes on along the minus strand of OY783227.1, from coordinate 78,313,780 downwards.
TAGGCAAAATAACGTGAAAAGTGATGCATGCAAAATTGCATATTTCTCGGCAACTGCTCATATTACAAACTAATTTTCGCATACATTCTCTTCGTCTGGATTATTGCTACGAGTTTATGAAAATTACAAATAAATATTTCAAAATATGAAGACGCTGAATGAATTGTAAATAACTGAATTTTACACTTTATTTTACATTTTATTCGAAATTGCCCGAAAATGAAATTGAAATTAAAAAATATGAGCTAAGGATTTTGTGCACCTTTGCAGGGTGCATCCTTTTAGTTATATCAGTTTTGAAAAAAAAATAATATTTGCTTTCAAAAAGTGGTACCGAACTGTCAAAATTGTAGTTTTTGTTAATATTACGTCACTTCCGTTGCCGACAGAAAAATTTCACCGTAACAAAAAAAATTACAATTGGGACCACGGAGCATATGAACTTTGTTTTATACAAATCGAACAATAAATAATTTTTCTGGGTACGAAAAACTAAATTAGCCGATGGCGGCTAACGCAAATTACCGAGACAATTTTTTTTTCTCATTTCTGCTCAAGTACGATGATATTTTAACCCTGTGTTAAATATCATCAAAAAATATTCATAAATAAAAAAAGTATTCGTAAAAAAATTAATTTTTTTCAAAATATCGGACATTTTTTCGACTACTTCCGGTTTTACGATCATTGTCGGGATAGCTTTACGAAGTTCTTTCGATACTTAACTTTCTGTACCAGAAGTGTCAGAAACATCCATTGAGTAGTTTTGGAAAAAAAGATAAATTAAAGAGCGTTTACAAAAATTTAATGATTTTTCAATTTTTTTCAAAGTTTGATGACATTTTTGGACCACCTATATTATTTCAATGCTTTTCATTTTGGATTCACTATATAGACAACCGATAGGACTTTGAGTAAGAAAAGTTTAAGAAAAATCTGCGGCGTCGTTTTCAAGAAAAGGGCGTCTCAGAATGTTAAAAAATCGGAAAATACTAGATTTTTGGCATACAATAATTTATTTCCCTACCATCGAAATCGTATTATTTAGATACCATATGATGGTCCATTAATAGGGCTTTCCAACGACACTTTAGTTCTTTTGATCCGCTATTACCTAAGGGAGAAATCGAGTTTTTCGCAAGTGCGACAATGTTTTTAACCTTTTTTTTTCATTTTTTGAATACTTCCGGTATGGTTATTATTGTTGGAATAGTTTTAATAGCCCGGTTGGGCACTAAAATAGCCACAGGGCTCTGTAATGATATATTACATTATCTGATCAGATAAAATGACCCTGAGAAATCCTATGTTGAAAAGTGCCAAAAATGCAAAAAATTTAAAATATCGAAAATTAAATTTCAATAACTGCATACATATTATACATCGTTAGAATCGTAATTAGGTCAGCTATCTGAATATACAACCTTTTTTTGAAAATCTCTTAAAATAAAAAAATAGTAGAGCATTTTCCAAAATTTCACGATTTTTCGACTTTTTTCGATTTTCAGTCCATTATTTCACCTATTCCAGAAATTTCAAAGTCTTATTGGATGGCATAATTCACAAGACTATCCAATGGACTCTCGATAGAGAAAGTTAAAAAAAAAGTTGCGGTTAAGTTTTCGAGATACAGGCGTCCAAAAATGCTCCAAATCAGAAAATACTTGATTTTCAGCGTGCCATATTTTGCTTCCTGCTCGTCGTATCCGTATGAATTAGGTATCATACGATAGTACAATCCTGGTGCAGTCCAATGGTACCCTAATTACTTTAATTCGTTGATATCGGGCGGAGAAATCGCGTTTTTCCCCAAAAATATCCATTTTTTGCATTTTTTTCAAAATATTGAACATTATTTCGACCACTTCCGGTTTAAATATCCGTGTCGAAATTGCTTTATCAGTTGGTATTGGACTATAACTTCATGTTCCAGAAGTTTCAGAAACGTCAATTCTACCATAAAACGAAACCCGAGTTCGCAAAATGGGAAGAAAATTCGAAAAAAATCGAAAAATAAAGGGCGATAACTCTGAATGAAACTTATATTACTGGAATCGGATGGACTTCAGGTATCCAAAAATGTAGGTCAAATTTGAAAATTTTGAAAAATAACAAAAATTGTCTCGTAAACAAAAGGGTTTTCAATTTTCGAACGATAAAAGTCATAGACGAATGTTCGAAATTGAAAAATGTGAGATAGCCATTGTCTCAGAAAAGATTCAGGGATTCCAAAAATGTAATTTATTTGAAAATGGATAAAGAATTGACGAAACTATGGCCGATTTTCAATTTTTAGACAACGTGCAAAGTTCGGTCACTTCCGGTATGCGCAGAAATTTCAAAAATATTTTATCAAGTAGCCACCACATGGTTTCCCAATAGAAAATCTAATTCCAGATCGATATCTGTTTTCGATCATGGAGATCTAGGCCCCCGCGGTAAATAATAATAATAATAATAATAATAATAATTTTAGTAATCTCAATAGGCTTTCAGACGAAAGTCTGAAAGCCTAACTAGACCTGCAAGCAGCACTGAACCGGCTTTCAGGAATCATACAGGAAGTTTATATACCATAGCCAACCCATTGAGCTACCGAACTATACTTTAGTTGTTTTGCTTCAGTGACACCCTCTATCATATGTAAAAGTAATATTTGCTGGCGAAAAGGCCGGTCAAAATTGTAAATTATGGCAAAATTACGTCACTTCCGGTGCCGAAAGAAATTTTTATAGGTGAAAAATAAGTCGAAAATTTGCAACATACAAAATTTGTTTAATACATATCGGGCAATGAAAAATTAACCTATAACCCATAAACTGAAATTAAGAAGGTAAAATAATTAAAAGTGACCCTTGGAAAATTGGCTATTATTCGACAAGGGAACATGCTAGAAGCCTTTTCTTGGTATCAATATGATGGTATTGATTCAATCTTACTGCCCATTAGAGTCAGACGTTATAAAGTTAAACAAATAATAAATATAAATCCCTTCAAAAAAATGTTTATTTTGAAGGCTAAAAATACGTTTTTTGCAAAAATTACATTACTTCCGGTGATATTGAAAATGTTAACTTAGTTGATAGAAGTCATTAATGGCATAAGGCATCAAATGGTAAAAAAATTATAAAAATCGAATAATAATTGACACTTTTATAGACCAAAAACCTTGAAAAGTGACTTATAGAAGATCGCCTATTTCTCTGTAACCGCACAAGTTAGAAACCATTTTGTGGTATCTGTATGGTCGTATGGTTTCATTCTATTCGATGATGGGAATCAAATATCATAATTTTAAAAATATTATAAGGCAGACTCATTTGAATAAAATATTTGTTTTTTAGGTTAAAAATACATTTTTTTGCAGAAATGACGTCATTTCCGGTCACAGTGAAAAATGTAAAATTGGCTTGATCTAGTCCACATTGACATTAGGCATCAAATGGAAAAGAAATATTGCAAATCGAATAATAATTCACTCTTTTATAGGCAAAATAAAACAAAATAAAGTGATGCATGCAAAATTGCATATTTCTCGGCAACTGCTCATATTACAAACTAATTTTCGCATACATTCTCTTTGTCTGGATTATTGCTACGAGTTTATGAAAATCACAAATAAATATTTCAAAATATGAAGAAGCTGAATGAATTGTAAATAACTGAATTTTACACTTTATTTTACATTTTATTCGAAATTGCCCGAAAATGAAATTGAAGTTAAAAAAATCTGAGCTAAGGATTTTGTGCACCTTTGCAGGGTGCATCCTTTTAGTTATATCAGTTTTGAAAAAAAATAATATTTGCTTTCAAAAAGTGGTACTGAACGGTCAAAATTGTAGTTTTTGTTAATATTACGTCACTTCCGTTGCCGACAGAAAAATTTCACCGTAACAAAAAAAATTACAATTGGGACCACGGAGCATATGAACTTTGTTTTATACAAATCGAACAATAAATAATTTTTCTGGGTACGAAAAACTAAATTAGCCGATGGCGGCTAACGCAAATTACAGAGACATTTTTTTTTATCATTTCTGCTCAAGTAGGATGATATTTTAACCCTGTGTAAAATACCATCAAAAAATATTCATAAATAAAAAAGGTTTTCGTAAAAATAAATTTTTTTTTGAAAATATCGGACATTTTTTCGACTACTTCCGGTTTTACGATCATTGTCGTGACAGCTTTACGAAGTTCTTTGGATACTTAACTTTCTGTACCAGAAGTGTCAGAAACATCCATTGAGTAGTTTTGGAAAAAAAGATAAATTAAAGAGCGTTTCCAAAAATTTAACAATTTTTCAATTTTTTTCAAAGTTTGAGGCCATTTTTGGACCTCTTATATTATTTCAATGCTTTTCATTTTGGATTCACTATATAGACAACCGATAGGACTTTGCGTAAGAAAAGTTTAAGAAAAATCTGCGGCGTTGTTTTCGAGAACAGGGCGTCTCAGAATGTTAAAAAATCGGAAAATACTAGATTTTTGGCATACAATAATTTATTTCCTTATCATCGAAATCGTATTATTTAGACACCATATGATGGTCCATTAATAGCGCTATCCAGCGACACTTTAGTTCTTTTGGTCCGCTTTTACCTAAGGGAGAAATCAAGTTTTTCGCAAGTGCGACAATGTTTTTAACATTTTTTTTTCATTTTTTGAATACTTCCGGTATGGCTATTATTGTCGGAATAGTTTTAATAGCCGGTTTGGGCACTAAAATAGCCACAGGGCTCTGTAATGACATATTACATTATCTGATCAGATAAAATGCCCCTGAGAAATCCTATGTTCAAAAGTGCCAAAAATGCAAAAAAAATAAAATATCGAAAATTAAATTTCAATAACTACATACATATTATACATCGTTAGAATCGTAATTAGGTCAGCTATCTGAATATACAATCTTTATTTGAAAATCTCTTAAAATAAAAAAATAGTAGAGCATTTTCCAAAATTTCACGATTTTTCGACTTTTTTCGATTTTCAGTCCGTTATTTCACCTATTCCAGATATTTCAAAGTCTTATTGAATGGCTTTATGCAAAAAACCTCCGAAAGGACTCTCGATAGAAAAAAATTTAAAAAAAATTGCGGTTAAGTTTTCGAGATACAGGCGTCCAAAAATGCTAAAAATCAGAAAATACTTGATTTTTAGCGTGCCATATTTTGCTTCCTGCTAATCGTACCCGTACGAATTGGGTATCATTCAGTGGTCCAATCACCGCCCGACCAAATGATACCTTAATTCGTTTAATCTGTTGATATCGGACGGAAAAATCGTGTTTTTACCCAAAACACCCATTTTTCACTTTTTTTTCAAAATATCGCATATTATTTCGACTACTTCCGGTTTACGGATTGTTGTTGAAATTGCTTTAAACGGTGGTTTGACCATATTACTTCATGTTCCAGGAATTTCAGAAACGTTGATCTGGCCGTAAAACGAAACTTAAGCTCACAAAATGTGAAGAAAATTCGAAAAAAATCGAAAAATAAAGGGCGATAACTCTGAATGAAACTTATATTACTGGAACCGGATTGCCTTCAGGTATCCAAAAATGTAGGTCAAATTTTAAAATTTTGAAAAATAACAAAAAATGTGTCTTAAACAACATATTTTCATTTTTCGAACGCTAGAAGTCAGCGGCGAAGTTTCGAAATTGCAAAATTTTCAACTGCTATCGTCCGAGAAAAGACTCAGGGTTTCCAAAAATGTAATTTGTATGAAAATAGATACAGAATTGACGAATCTACGGCCGTTTTTTAATTTTTTGGCACCGCACGAAATTCGGCCACTTCCGGTCTGCGCAGAAGTTTCAAATACAGTGGAAGGGATAGCCACCATATGGTTTCCTGATAGAAAATTATGTCCCAGATCTGTATCTGTTACAGACACTGAGAAATAGGCTCCCCCGAAAAATAAAATAATAATAATAAATAATAACTAGATCTGCTACTGTCCCATGCAGATATGAAAGCTTTCATATTCATCGTCACGTGTCATTGATTGTATCAAGTATCCTAAATAAAAGGATAAGAAGAAAAAATTATCAAAATTGGTCAAAAACTCGCGAAGTTACAAGTCTAAATATAGTATGAAACATTGCACCCAGGCATAACAATAATCTGAAAACTAAAGGGAAATAACTGAAACTTGTATTACTGTAATGAGACGGATGAGAAAATAAAATGAAAATGGCGGGACAAAAAATTAAAAATGGCAGGTTGGACAGGCGACCTTACTCCTTGTCACGTACAACCGGGCATTCGAAAACACGCTAGTTAACTCAATGACAGGCGCGCGTGCTAACCATTCAGCCACCCAACCCCCCTTTGAAATCAGACACGTGCAATATGTCATATAGGAAGAATAAGAAGTCGCTCACAACAAAATGGTAAATTAATGAGTTTAGGTCAAAAGGTTGAGCTACTGTTTTAGAGTACTTAATAGTTTTAAAGAGACACGTTAAGGGTTGTTCATAGTTAAATGAAAGTTTAATTTTAAATAAGACCAATAAAATTACGATTTAATAATGTCAGACTAATATTTCCAATATGTTTGGTTATAAGTACGAAATCGTGACGACTTCTTAAGCATGTTTTAAACAAAGGATCATAGACTGAATTGTACAAGAATGGCACTCTGCAATAAAAAAACTGGCCAAAGCAAGATTTCTATGCAGAAATTAAATAATTGCTAGAACCAGAAAAATATTTATCCACTATAATAAATAAGCAACATAGAGAAAATGAAATGAAATTGAATGGGGTTTAACGTCCTACTGTTCTGCTCCTAAAATGGGCTAATGAAGACGGGCATATGCCATAAAGTGTGCAATGAGGGAAATTTTACCCGGGCAGCGGCGTTACGGCCTACGAGGTTGGACAGGTGACCATACTCCTTGTCACGTACAACCAAGAAACCGAAACAAAGCCAGTTGACTCAATGACAGACTTTATGATACAGAGCGCACGTGCTAACCATTCAGCCACGCAACCTCCCTAAAATCGGCAAATTGCTGACCTACAGCGAGAAACATTTCAACCGGGCCAAATTTTCTATTTAACAGTTTAATTTGCACGGTACCTTTAGTTATCAACCGAATATTACAAAACTTTTAAAAATAAGCTCCCCCTGACCAGCTTAATCGTTCGCAATAAACGTTTGCCCCTTAAAATCGGCAAATTGCTGACTTTAAAGTGAGAAACATTACAACCGGGCGAAATTTTCTGTTTTATCACTTTTACAGTACCTTTGATTACCAACCGATTATTACAAAACTTTAAAAATAAAAGAGAAAGAGAGAAATGCGGCCTGATGTCCATTCGACACAAACTAGGTCATTTCGTGACTAACATATGTATTTTAATTTTATTTAAAAACTCCTCTTGCGCTTACTGGTCTTTAGCCGTTGGGAGGAAACCGAAGGACACGGAGAAAACCCACGAGGTTGGACATCATACTTCATGTCACGTGCAACCTGGGCCCGATTCCTAGAAAATTCTTAAGCACGTTCTTGTGCTTAGATTTTAAGTAGACTTTGCAATTAAGTAAACTTACCTTATTTTGTAGTCCCAGAAAATTCTTAAGAACGTTCTTGTGCTTAGATTTTAAGTAGACTTCAGTGTAAGCACAAGCACTTTATTATGCGTTCCAAGAAAAAACTTAAGCACAACTTCGTTCTTACAATTGCCAATCTAAGCAAAAGTCCCGAGCAAGGTATAGGGAGGGCTTGCTTACCAACCTTAAGCCTGTTTCTGCTTCAAACAATATGGCTGACCGTATAGTTAGTTATTCGACGGCATTTACTACATCTTTTGATACCTAAGAGACATTTGGAAGACGGAAAATCCTTAAGAAATATATTCTCGACAAGAATGCTATAGAATATTTCCGCTTCTACACTAAAAACATTTTATTTATTTACAAATTGGTAAACAACACAAACGCAGGCAACTTGAAAGGAGCTAAATCGCTAACATTTGGGACCAAGAAATTGACACAAGTGTGTCGCAACGCATATAATACTCTAATATGAATGTATATAAACCGATTTACATTCAATGGTTTCCGTTTTTACTCCAATTTCAAATCAGTTATGTGCGGCGAAATTTGCCAACAGTGTCAATCGAATGCAAATTTCTAGCGTCTAGTTATTCCAGTCTACATGCGCCGTTTGATTTGGTGCAATGTTTCTAGCCTTGTTCCACCGAGTCTCTCGCTAGAACTGGGCTGAAACGCATTATGGTACACGATTCGTGTACCAATGGCAAAATATTTATCTTGTCTTAAATATTGGATATCAGAAGCCTATCTTTTTCCGATAAGATCACATCATCAATTTTGATTTAAACTGACAAATAATTCGTGTTTTCAATGTCGAAGATGCTGGATGACATTGAGTTAGAGACTTAGCTACTTTAAAATCAGGCGCTGTCTCAGTCATTCCGTCTGTTTGTATGTGCTTGCGTTTTGGGGTATTTTTTAGCTTATAGACCTATAGGGGCCATGTCAAAAGGATCACGTGGTTAAGTGGGTAAGACGCTAGCCAGGGCCAATTCCTAGAAAATTCTTAACAGCAAGCACAAAGTTATGCTTCACTTTTGCTTACGTAAGAAACTTTATAAAATACCGTCTCTAGAAAATTCTCAAGACCGTTCTTACGTAAGCACAAGTTAAGTACGAGTCTAAGCACATTGCGACTGGTAAATTGAGAGTACGATGCTCTCTAACGTCAAAAAAACATTTTTGGTATGCAAATTACACCGTAATTGTAAATTCGTCTGCATCGCAGAGTTTCTATATATAGCTCTATGGTCTGCATGGAGTTATAAATAGACCAATGACATTAACCCCCCCCCCCCCGAAAATAGTCGATTTAGATGTATTTTATTATTTAACAAATTAAATGAAATGAAATTTAACGTCCTACTATTTTGTTCCTAATCTGGGGTAATGAAGACGTAGATACGTCATACAGTGTGCTATGAGGGAAATTTCGCCCTGGCAGCGGCACTACTCTATCGAATTCCAACTGCCACGGAATCTTTTACGTGTACGCCAGTTTGTACACGGGACCTCGTTTTTTTCGTTCCATCCGAATGACAAGACAGCTGTCCTCCGTCCTGCATCACTGACAAGGAGAAACAACGTCGGAAAATTTGGATGAACCTTCTCGGCCAATGCAGGGATCGAACACCCGACCTCCAGGCTAGTGAACCAGCGTCTTACCCACTTAGGCAAGTGATCCTCTGATACCGTTGACGTGTCCCCTATAGGCCTACACATATAAAATATACCACAGACTAAACAAAAGAAAACAACCCAAAACGCAAGTACATGCAAAACAAACCGAATAATAATTGTGAGAGCGACTGATCTTTAAGTAGCCCGCGTGTGTGTTGTTTACCAATTTGGAAATAAATGAATTGTGTTTAGGGTAGAAGCGAAATTTCCTATAGCATTCTTCTCGAGAATATGTTTCTAAAGGATTTTCTGTCTTTCAATTGACTCTTAGGTATCAAAAGATGTAGCAAATATCGTCGAATAAATCCACGGTCAGCCATATTGTTTGAAGCAGAAACAGGCTTAAAGGTTGGTAAGCAAGCCCTATACCTTGCTTGGGATTTGTGCTTAGATTGACAATTTTAAGAACTAAGTTGTGCTTAAGTTTTTTTCTTGGAACACATGATAACGTGCTTGTGCTTACACTGAAGTCTACTTAAAATCTAAGCACAAGAACGTTCTTAAGAATTTTCTGTTAACACAAAATAAGATAAGTTTACTTATTTGCAAAGTCTACTTAAAATCTACATGTAGGCCTAAGCGCAAGAACGTGTTAAAGAATTGTTTATGAATCGGGCCGAGGTAGGGTGTTCGATCCCTGCATTGGCCGAGAAGGTTCATCCCCTTGTCAGCGATGCAGACGAAAAAATAAGGTCCCATGTAAAAATTGGCATGCACGTCAAAGATCCCCTGGCCGTTGTAATTCGATATAAGAGTAAGCCGTAGCGCCGCTGCCCGGGCAAACTTTCCCTCATAGCATACTTTATGGCGTATGCCCGTCTTCATAAGCCCAGCTTAGGAGCAAAACAGTAGGAAGTTAAAACCTATTTCATTTCATGTCATTTGTCAAATACTTCTAAATCGACTATTTGAAGTTAATGTCATTGATCTATTTATAACTCTATATGCAGACGAATTTACGGTGTAATTTGCATACCAAATTTGTTTTTATGACGCTAAAGAGCATCTTAGTCTCAATTTACCAGTCACACTGTGCTTAGACTCGTACTTGGCTTGATCTTACGTAAGAACGGTCTTGAGAAGTTTCTATAGAGACGGTATTTCATAAAGTTTCTTACGTAAGCAAAAGTGAAGCATAACTTTGTGCTTACTTTTAAGAATTTTCTAGGAACCGGGCCCTGGAGATCGAAACGACGGCCGTTGACTCAATGACAGACGTTACGATACAGCGCGCACATGCTAACCATTCAGCCATTCAGCCTCCCTGAATTCGGAAAATTGATGACTTATAGCAAGAAACATTTCAACCGGGCGAAATTTTCTGTTTTAACAGTTTAATGTGCACGGTACTTTAATTACCAACCGATTATTACAAAACGTTTGAAAATAAGCTCCAACTGACCAGCTTAATCGTATGCAATAAACGTTTGGCCTGAATTGAAAGGTCTGCACGGAGAAAATTCATCTTGATTTCCCGGCGTGGTTCCCCGTTGTCAGTGAGGCAGAACGGAGGGCCTGACAAGGACAGCTGTCTAGTCGTTCGGATGGGACGAAAAACCAAGGTCCCGTGTACACATTGGAGTGCACGTAAAATATCCCTAAGCAGCTGGAATTCGATACTGTTGAATAAGCTCTATGCGACGACTAAATGTGTAGATTGTAGTCACCACACTGCATGTTTCGCTTAACAATGAAAGGGTGCCGTTTTCAATTTTCGATCCTTTTGTTCTTCTACTCCTGATATGTTGGACTGTTGATCGATGGTTTCATATAAAAGACTACCAATAAGACTCTTTGTAGAAGAAGTTCCCAAAAAATATTATGTTGACTTTACGAGAAAGACCTCTAAACATGCTCCAAATTGTAAAAATACGACTTTTTGGATTTTCAATCTCTTTTTTTCGGCCATCCCTGATATTTAAAAAAAAATGATACAATCATTTCAAACAACAGGCTAGCTTTTAGACTCTCTATTGACAAAAGTTTCATCGCCCTCCCTTCATTATAACCGAAGTTATCGTACCCTAAAGAATCAACAAATCAGCATGCTTATCTCTGCTTACCCTTGACAGAAAATGCTCATCTTTGCACTCAATCATGACATTGACCTAGTCAACGTCTACACCAAGTTTGAACATTCTAGATTAATTAGAAGGAGAGTTATTGTGTTCCAAAATCTCGGCCCTTCAAATTGCTACTACTTTTCATATTCACTTCAAAATGGCAACCATCAGTTGACCTAAATCAAAATTCTGCTCCCTACGATTTTCGGGCCATCCTTCAAGGATTCAGAAAATATAACTCCCGTGTCTGTAAGTAAGATAGCAAAAAAGCCTTAGGGATTTTTCATGTTTCAAGATGGTGGCATTTCCGGTTTGATCGACAAACTCCATATTTTGTGTAGGAATCAGTAATTACCTTTCGAGTATCGAAAAAAATTTTCAGGTCATTCTGACCTATATTTCGACGATTTTTTTTAAAACTTTGATCCTTAATTTCACCAAGGGGAGATAATTTAGAAAATTTCTCATTATAATTTTGAAGTCATATTGGTAAGATCTACTTAAATACTAAATTTCATGAAAATCGTACAACTATTAAAGAAGTTGTCAAATTGGTCTAATCTTCCGGTTCGAAATCACAGCGACGAATTTTCGAAATTCGAAAATGTGAAACTGCAGATGTAAATGATTTTTTTCAAGGTATTCAAAGAAAAAAGAATTAGTAAAATCGGTCAAAAAATAACAAAGTTACGACTATGCATTGTCAGTTTTTTCGTTCGTAAAATTCGGTGATTTCGGATTCGTAAAACGTTTTGAAAATATATTTAAACAACGTTCGCACCCCATTTTTGGGGGGGTAGGTCAAAGTTTCAGAAAGATCCCAACGTTAGATTCTGAGAAATCCGATTTGCAGAAAATACACAAAAAAAAAAATAATAATAATCTTAACAGAAACAATAAGCTTTCATATGTAATATGAAAGCTTAATAATTTTAGTAATCACAATAGGCTTTCAGACGAAAGTCTGAAAGCCTAATAACTTTAACAGAAACAATAAGCTTTCATATGTAATACATATGAAAGCTTAATAATAACTAGATCTGCTACTGTCCCATGCAGATATGAAAGCTTTCATATTCATCGTCACGTGTCATCGATTATATCAAGTATCTCAAATAAAAGGATAAGAATAACAAACTATCAAAATTGGTCAAAAACTCGCGAAGTTACAAGTCTAAATATAGTATGAAACATTGAGTAATCTGAAAACTAAAGGGAAATAACTGATACTTGTGTTGCTGTAATCGGGATGACTTCCGATTTCAAAACTTTCAGAAAAATGAAATGAAAATGGTAAGAAAACATCGAAAAATTATGTTTGGTTATAAGTAGGAAATCGTGACGACTTCTTAAGCATGTTTTAAACAAAGGGTCATAGACTGCAATATACAAGAATGGCACTCTGCAATAAAAAAAACTGGCCAGAGATTTCTATGGAGAAATTAAATAATTGCTAGAACCAGAAAAATATTTATCCACTATAATAAATAAGCAACATAGAGAAAATGAAATGAAATTGAATGGGGTTTAACGTCCTACTGTTCTGCTCCTACAATGGGCTAATGAAGACGGGCATACGCCATAAAGTGTGCAATGAGGGAAATTTTACCCGGGCAGCGGCGTTACGGCCTACGAGGTTGGTAAGGCGACCATACTCCTTGTCACGTACAACCAAGAAATCGAAACAAGGCCAGTTGACTCAATGACAGACGTTATGATACAGAGCGCACGTGCTAACCATTCAGCCACGCAACCTCCCTAAAATCGGCAAATTGCTGACCTACAGCTAGAAACATTTCAACGGGGCCAAATTTTCTATTTTAACAGTTTAATTTGCACGGTACCTTTAGTTATCAACCGAATATTACAAAACTTTTAAAAATAAGCTCCCCCTGACCAGCTTAATCGTTCGCAATAAACGTTTGCCCCTTAAAATCGACAAATTGCTGACTTTAAAGTGAGAAACATTACAACCGGGCCAAATTTTCTGTTTTATCACTTTAACAGTACCTTTGATTACCAACCGATTATTACAAAACTTTAAAAAGAGAAAGAGAGAAATGCGGCCTTACGTCCATTCGACACAAACTAGGTCATTTCGGGACTAACATATGTTTTTTAATTTTATTTAAAACTCCCCTTGGACGTACTGGTCTTTAGCCGTTGGGAGGAAACCGAAGAACACGGAGAAAACCCACGAGGTTGGACATCATACACATGTCACGTGCAACCTGGAGAACGAAACGACGCCCGTTGACTCAATGACAAACGTTACGATACAGCGAGCACATGCTAACCATTCAGCCATCCAGCCTCCCTGAATTCGGAAAATTGCTGACTTTTAGCAAGAAACATTTCAACCGGGCGAAATTTTCTGTTTTAACAGTTTAATGTGCACGGTACTTTATTTAACAACCGATTATTACAAAACTTTTGAAAATAAGCTCCAACTGACCAGTTTAATCGTATGCAATAAACGTTTTGCCTGAATTGAAAGTTCTGCACGGAAAAAGTTCATCTCGATTTCCCGGCGTGGTTCCTCTTGTCAGTGAGGCAGAACGGAGGGCCTGACAAGCACAGCTGTCTAGTCCTTCGGATGGGACGAAAAACCAAGGTCCCGTGTACACATTGGAGTGCACGTAAAATATCCCTAAGCAGTTGGAATTCGATACTGTTGAATAAACTTTATACGATGACTAAATGCGTATATTGTAGTCACCTACACTGCATGTTTCGCTTAACAATGAAAGGTTGCCGTTTTCAATGTTCGATCCTTTTGTTCTTCTACTCCTGATTGTTGGACTGTTGATCGATGGTTTCATATAAAAGACTACCAATAAGACTCTTTGTAGAAGAAGTTCCCAAAAAATAGTATGTTGACTTTACGAGAAAGACCTCTAAACATGCTCCAAATTGTAAAAATACGACTTTTTGGATTTTCAATCTCTTTTTTTCGGCTATCCCTGATATTTAAAAAAAATGATACAATGATTTCACACAACAGGCTAGCTATTAGGTACCTTTAGTTATCAACCGAATATTACAAAACTTTTAAAAATAAGCTCACCCTGACCAGCTTAATCGTTCGCAATAAACGTTTGCCCCTTAAAATCGACAAATTGCTGACTTTAAAGTGAGAAACATTACAACCGGGCCAAATTTTCTGTTTTATCACTTTAACAGTACCTTTGATTACCAACCGATTATTACAAAACTTTAAAAAGAGAAAGAGAGAAATGCGGCCTAACGTCCATTCGACAGAAACTAGGTCATTTCGGGACTAACATATGTTTTTTAAATTTTATTTAAAAACTCCCCTTGTACACACTGGTCTTTAGCCGTTGGGAGGAAACCGAAGAACACGGAGAAAACCCACGAGGTTGGACATCATACACCATGTCACGTGCAACCTGGAGATCGAAACGACGCCCGTTGACTCAATGACAAACGTTTCGATACAGCGAGCACATGCTAACCATTGAGCCATCCAGCCTCCCTGAATTCGGAAAATTGCTGACTTATAGCAAGAAACATTTCAACCGGGCGAAATTTTCTGTTTTAACAGTTTAATGTGCACGGTACTTTAATTACCAACCGATTATTACAAAACTTTTGAAAATAAGCTCCAACTGACCAGCTTAATCGTATGCAATAAACGTTTTGCCTGAATTGAAAGTTCTGCACGGAAAAAGTTCATCTCGATTTCCCGGCGTGGTTCCCCTTGTCAGTGAGGCAGAACGGAGGGCCTGACAAGCACAGCTGTCTAGTCGTTCGGACGGGACGAAAAACCAAGGTCCCGTGTACACATTGGAGTGCACGTAAAATATCCCTAAGCAGTTGGAATTCGATACTGTTGAATAAACTCTATACGATGACTAAATGCGTAGATTGTAGTCACCCACACTGCATGTTTCACTTAACAATGAAAGGGTGCCGTTTTCAATGTTCGATCCTTTTGTTCTTCTACTCCTGATATTTTGGACTGTTGATCGATGGTTTCATATAAAAGACTACCAATAAGACTCTTTGTAGAAGAAGTTCCCCAAAAATAGTATGTTAACTTTACGAGAAAGACCTCTAAACATGCTCCAAATTGTAAAAATACGACTTTTTGGATTTTCAATCTCTTTTTTTCGGCTATCCCTGATATTTAAAAAAATTGATACAATGATTTCACACAACAGGCTAGCTATTAGACTCTCTATTGACAAACGTTTCACCGCCCTCCCTTCATTATAACCGAAGTTATCGTGCCCTAAAGAATCAACAAATCAGCATGCTTATCTCTGCTTACCCTAAGCAGAAAATGCTCATCTTTGAACTCAATCATAACATTGACCTAGTGAACGTCTACAACAAGTTTGAACATTCTAGCTTAATTAGAATGAGAGTTATTGTGCTCCAAAATCTCGGCCCTTCAAATTGCTTCTATTTTTCATTTTCAATTCAAAATGGTGACTCCCGGTTGACCTAAATCAGAATTGTATTCGCGACATTTTTTAGGCCTTCCTACAAGGATTCAGAAAATATAACTCCCGAGTCTGTAAGTAAAATAGCAAAAAAGCCTTATTGATTTTTCACGTTTAAAGATGGTGGCACTTCCGGTTCGATCGACAAACTCCATATTTTGTGTACGAATCAGTAATTCCTTGTCTAGTATCGAAAAAAAAAACTAGGTCATTCTGACCTATATTTCGACGATTTTTTTGAAAACTTTGATCCTTAATTTCACCAAGGGGAGATAAGTTAGAAAATTTCTAAAGTCATTTTTCAAGTCGCATCATAAAGGTCTACTTACATATTAAATTTCATGAAAATCGTACAACTACTAAAGAAGTTGTCGAGTTGGTGTAAACTTCCGGTTCGAAATCACAGCGACGAATTTTCGAAATTCGAAAATCCGAAATTGCAGATTTGAAGTAAATGTCTTAGGATACTCAAAGAAAAAAGAATTAGTAAAATACACCAAATAGTCACAAAGTTACAGCATTGTAGGTCAAATGCATTCGTTCGTAAAATTCGGTGATTTCGGATTCGAAAAACGTTTTGAAAATACATTTAATCAACGTTCGCACCCCATTTTTGGGGGGGTAGGTCAAAATTTCAGAAAGATCCTATGGATAGATTCTGAGAAATCCGATTTGCAGAAAACACACAAAAAAAAAAAATAATAATAACTAGATCTGCTACTGTCCCATGCAGATATGAAAGCTTTCATATTCATCGTCACGTGTCATCGATTATATCAAGTATCTCAAATAAAAGGATAAGAATAACAAACTATTAAAATTGGTCTAAAACTCGCGAAGTTACAAGTCTAAATATAGTATGAAACATTGAGTAATCTGAAAACTAAAGGGAAATAACTGATACTTGTGTTGCTGTAATCGGGATGACTTCCCACTTCAAAACTTTCAGAAAAATGAAATGAAAATGGTAAGAAAACATCGAAAAATTAAATGAGATAACTTTGAACAAAACTAAAACAGGTTGAACTCAACTGTTTGAATATGTACGTTAAATATGTAGATTTGGAAAATTATAAAGACATAATATCAAAATCGGTCAAAAACTCACAAAGTTACAAATTTAAATGTAGTGAGAAACATTGCACCCGGGCAAAAAAATAATCTTTAAACTAAAGGGAAATAACTGAAACTTGTATAGCTGTAATCGGGCTTCCAAGATATGTTATATAATTATGGTTTCCAATATGTTTGGTTATAAGTAGGAAATCATGACGACTTCTTAAGCATGTTTTAAACAAAGGGTCATAGACTGCAATATACAAGAATGGCACTCTGCAATAAAAAAACTGGCCAAAGCAAGATTTCTATGCAGAAATTAAATAATTGTTAGAACCAGAAAAATCTTTATCCACTATAATAAATAAGCAACATAGAGAAAATGAAATGAAATTGAATGGGTTTAACGTCCTACTGTTTTGCTCCTACAATGGGCTAATGAAGACGGGCATACGCCATAAAGTGTGAAATGAGGGAAATTTTACCCGGGCAGCGGCGTTACGGCCTACGAGGTTGGACAGGCGACCATACTCCTTGTCACGTACAACCAAGAAATCGAAACAAGGCCAGTTGACTCAATGACAGACGTTATGATACAGAGCGCACGTGCTAACCATTCAGCCACGCAACCTCCCTAAAGTCGGCAAATTGCTGACCTACAGCGAGAAACATTTCAACCGGGCCAAATTTTCTATTTTAACAGTTTAATTTGCACGGTACCTTTAGTTATCAACCGAATATTACAAAACTTTTAAAAACAAGCTCCCTCTGACCAGCTTAATCGTTCGCAATAAACGTTTGCCCCTTAAAATCGACAAATTGCTGACTTTAAAGTGAGAAACATTACAACCGGGCCAAATTTTCTGTTTCATCACTTTTACAGTAGCTTTGATTACCAACCGATTATTACAAAACTTTAAAAATAAAAGAGAAAGAGATAAATGCGGCCTAACGTCCATTCGACACAAACTGGGTCATTTCGGGACTAACATATGTTTTTTAATTTTATTTAAAAACTCCCCTTGTGCGTACGGGTTTTTAGCGGTTGGGAGGAAACCGAAGAACACGGAGAAAACCCACGAGGTTGTACATCATACACCATGTCACGTGCAACCAGGAGATCGAAACGACGCCCGTTGACTCAATGACAAACGTTACGATACAGCGCGCACATGCTAACCATTCAGCCTCCCTGAATTCGGAAAATTGCTGACTTATAGCAAGAAACATTTCAACCGGGCGAAATTTTTTGTTTTAACAGTTTAATGTGCACGGTACTTTAATTACCAACCCATTATTACAAAACTTTTGAAAATAAGCTCCAACTGACCAGCTTAATCGTATGCAATAAACGTTTTGCCTGAATTGAAAGTTCTGCACGGAGAAAGTTCATCTCGATTTCCCGGCGTGGTTCCCCTTGTCAGTGAGGCAGAACGGAGGGCCTGACAAGCACAGCTGTCTAGTCCATCGGATGGGACGAGACACCAAGGTCCCTTGTACACATTGGAGTGCACGTAAAATATCCCTAAGCAGTTGGAATTCGATACTGTTGAATAAGCTCTATACGATGACTAAATGCGTAGATTGTAGTCACCCACACTGCATGTTTCGCTCAACAATGAAATGGTGCCGTTTTCAATGTTCGATCCTTTTGTTCTTCTACTCCTGATATGTTGGACTGTTGATCAATGGTTTCATATAAAAGACTACCAATAAGACTCTTTGTAGAAGAAGTTCCCAAAAAATAGTATGTTGACTTTACGAGAAAGACCTCTAAACATGCTCCAAAATGTAAAAATACGACTTTTTGGATTTTCAATCTCTTTTTTTCGGCTATCCCTGATATTTAAAAAAATGATACAATGATTTCAAACAACAGGCTAGCTATTACACTCTCTATTGACAAAAGTTTCACCGCCCTCCCTTCATTATAACCGAAGATATCGTGCCCTAAAGAATCAACAAATCAGCATACTTATCTCTGCTTACCCTAAGCAGAAAATGCTCATCTTTGAACTCAATCATGACATTGACCTAGTGAACGTCTACACCAAGTTTGAACATTCTAGCTTAATTAGAAGGAGAGTTATTGTATTCCAAAGTCCCGGTCCTTCAAATTGCTTCTATTTTTCATTTTTAATTCAAAATAGTGACCATCACGTGACCAAAATCAAAATTCGGATCCGACAGATTTTTAGGCATTCCTTCAAGGATTCTGAAAATATAACTCCCGAGTCTGTAAGTAAAATAGCAAAAAAGCCTTTTTGATTTTTCACGTTTAAAGATGGTGGCACTTCCGGTTCGATCGACAAACTCCATATTTTGTGTACGAATCAGTAATTCCTTGTCTAGTATCAAAAAAAAAATTAGGTCATTCTGACCTATATTTCGACGATTTTTTTGAAAACTTTGATCCTTAATTTCACCAAGGGGAGATAATTTAGAAAATTTCTAATTATATTTTTGAAATCACATCGGTCCTTAATTTCACCAAGGGGAGATAATTTAGAAAATTTCTAATTATATTTTTGAAATCACATCGGTGAGATCTACTTGTATACTAAATTTCATGAAAATCGCACAACTATTAAAGAAGTTGTCAAATTGGTCTAAACTTCCGGTTCGAAATCACAGCGACGAATTTTCGAAATTCGAAAATGTGAAACTGCAGATGAAAATGATTTTTTTCAAGGTATTCAAAGAAAAAAGAATTAGTAAAATCGGTCAAAAAATAACAAAGTTACGACTATGCATTGTCAGTTTTTTCGTTCGTAAAATTCGGTGATTTCGGATTCGTAAAACGTTTTGAAAATATATTTAAACAACGTTCGCACCCCATTCTTGGGGGGGTAGGTCAAAGTTTCAGAAAGATCCCATGGTTAGATTCTGAGAAATCCGATTTGCAGAAAATACATAAAAAAAAAATAATAACTAGATCTGCTACTGTCCCATGCAGATATGAAAGCTTTCATATTCATCGTCACGTGTCATCGATTATATCAAGTATCTCAAATAAAAGGATAAGAATAACAAACTATCAAAATTGGTCAAAAACTCGCGAAGTTACAAGTCTAAATATAGTATGAAACATTGAGTAATCTGAAAACTAAACGAAAATAACTGATACTTGTGTTGCTGTAATCGGGATGACTTCCGATTTCAAAACTTTCAGAAAAATGAAATGAAAATGGTAAGAAAACATCGAAAAATTAAATGAGATAACTTTGAACAAAACTAAAACTTTTTGAATCAGGTTGAACTCAACTGTTTG
Source organism: Patella ulyssiponensis (assembly GCA_963678685.1). Classification (NCBI taxonomy): domain Eukaryota; kingdom Metazoa; phylum Mollusca; class Gastropoda; family Patellidae; genus Patella; species Patella ulyssiponensis. Next base: position 78,293,666 of record OY783227.1, on the reverse strand, counting down.
AATATGTACGTTAAATATGTAGATTTGGAAAATTATAAAGACATAATATCAAAATCGGTCAAAAACTCTCAAAGTTACAAATTTAAATGTAGTGAGAAACATTGCACCCGGGCAAAAAAATAATCTTTAAACTAAAGGGAAATAACTAAAACTTGTATAGCTGTAATCGGGCTTCCAAGATATGTTATATAATTATGGTTTCCAATATGTTTGGTTATAAGTAGGAAATCGTGACGACTTCTTAAGCATGTTTTAAACAAAGGGTCATAGACTGCAATATACAAGAATGGCACTCTGCAATAAAAAAAACTGGCCAGAGATTTCTATGCAGAAATTAAATAATTGCTAGAACCAGAAAAATATTTATCCACTATAATAAATAAGCAACATAGTGAAAATGAAATGAAATTGAATGGGGTTTAACGTCCTACTGTTCTGCTCCTACAATGGGCTAATGAAGACGGGCATACGCCATAAAGTGTGCAATGGGGGAAATTTTACCCGGGCAGCGGCGTTACGGCCTACGAGGTTGATAATGCGACCATACTCCTTGTCACGTACAACCAAGAAATCGAAACAAGGCCAGTTGACTCAATGACAGACGTTATGATACAGAGCGCACGTGCTAACCATTCAGCCACGCAACCTCCCTAAAATCGGCAAATTGCTGACCTACAGCGAGAAACATTTCAACCGGGCCAAATTTTCTATTTTAACAGTTTAATTTGCACGGTACCTTTAGTTATCAACCGAATATTACAAAACTTTTAAAAATAAGCCCCCCTGACCAGCTTAATCGTTCGCAATAAACGTTTGCCCCTTAAAATCGACAAATTGCTGACTTTAAAGTGAGAAACATTACAACCGGGCCAAATTTTCTGTTTTATCACTTTAACAGTACCTTTGATTACCAACCGATTATTACAAAACTTTAAAAAGAGAAAGAGAGAAATGCGGCCTAACGCCCATTCGACACAAACTAGGTCATTTCGGGACTAACATATGTTTTTTAATTTTATTTAAAAACTCCCCTTGCACGTACTGGTCTTTAGCCGTTGGGAGGAAACCGAAGAACACGGAGAAAACCCACGAGGTTGGACATCATACACCATGTCACGTGCAACCTGGAGATCGAAACGACGCCCGTTGACTCAATGACAAACGTTACGATACAGCGAGCACATGCTAACCATTCAGCCATCCAGCCTCCCTGAATTCGGAAAATTGCTGACTTATAGCAAGAAACATTTCAACCGGGCGAAATTTTCTGTTTTAACAGTTTAATGTGCACGGTACTTTAATTACCAACCGATTATTACAAAACTTTCGAAAATAAGCTCCAACTGACCAGCTTAATCGTATGCAATAAACGTTTTGCCTGAATTGAAAGTTCTGCACGGAAAAAGTTCATCTCGATTTCCCGGCGTGGTTCCCCTTGTCAGTAAGGCAGAACGGAGGGCCTGACAAACACAGCTGTCTAGTCCTTCGGATGGGACGAAAAACCAAGGTCCCGTGTACACATTGGAGTGCACGTAAAATATCCCTAAGCAGCTGGAATTCGATACTGTTGAATAAGCTCTATACGATGACTAAATGTGTAGATTGTAGTCACCCACACTGCATGTTTCGCTTAACATTGAAAGGGTGCCGTTTTCAATGTTCGATCCTTTTGTTCTTCTACTCCTGATATGTTGGACTGTTGATCGATGGTTTCATATAAAAGACTACCAATAAGACTCTTTGTAGAAGAAGTTCCCAAAAAATAGTATGTTGACTATACGAGAAAGACCTCTAAACATGCTCCAAATTGTAAAAATACGACTTTTTGGATTTTCAATCTCTTTCTTTCGGCTATCCCTGATAATTAAAAAAAATGATACAATGATTTCAAACAACAGGCTAGCTATTACACTCTCTATTGACAAAAGTTTCACCGCCCTCCCTTCATTATAACCGAAGTTATCGTGCCCTAAAGAATCAACAAATCAGCATGCTTATCTCTGCTTACCCTAAGCAGAAAATGCTCATCTTTGAACTCAATCATGACATTGACCTAGTGAACGTCTACACCAAGTTTGAACATTCTAGCTTAATTAGAAGGAGAGTTATTGTATTCCAAAGTCCCGGCCCTTCAAATTGCTTCTATTTTTCATTTTCAATTCAAAATGGTGACCATCACGTGACCGAAATCAAAATTCGGATCTGACAGATTTTTAGGCATTCCTTCAAGGATTCTGAAAATATAACTCCCGAGTCTGTAAGTAAAATAGCAAAAAAGCCTTTTTGATTTTTCACGTTTAAAGATGGTGGCACTTCCAGTTCGATCGACAAACTCCATATTTTGTGTACGAATCAGTAATTACTTCTCTAGTATTCAAAAAAAAAATTAGGTCATTCTGACTTATATTTCGACGATTTTTTTGAAAACTTTGATCCTTAATTTCACAAAGGGGAGATAATTTAGAAAATTTCCAAGGACATCATTGAAGTCGCATTGGCAAGATCTACTAACATTCTAAATTTCACGAAAATCGCACAACTATTAAAGAAGTTGTCAAATTGGTAATAACTTCCGGTTCAAAATGACAGCGACGAATTTTCGAAATTCGAAAATCCGAAATTGCAGATTTGAAGTAAATGTTTCAAGATACTCAAAGAAAAAAGAATTAGTAAAATCGGTCAAAAAATAACAAAGTTACGACTATGCATTGTCAGTTTTTTCGTTCGTAAAATTCGGTGATTTCGGATTCGTAAAACGTTTTGAAAATATATTTAATCAAGGTTCGCACCCCATTTTTGGGGGGGTAGGTCAAAATTTTGGAAAGATCCTATGGATAGATTCTGAGAAATCCGATTTGCAGAAAACACACAAAAAAAAAAAATAATAATAATAACTTTAACAGAAACAATAAGCTTTCATATGTAATACATATGAAAGCTTAACTAGATCTGCTACTGTCCCATGCAGATATGAAAGCTTTCATATTCATCGTCACGTGTCATCGATTATATCAAGTATCTCAAATAAAAGGATATGAATAACAAACTATCAAAATTGGTCAAAAACTCGCGAAGTTACAAGTCTAAATATAGTATGAAACATTGAGTAATCTGAAAACTAAAGGGAAATAACTGATACTTGTGTTGCTGTAATCGGGATGACTTCCGATTTCAAAACTTTCAGAAAAATGAAATGAAAATGGTAAGAAAACATCGAAAAATTAAATGAGATAACTTTGAACAAAACTAAAACTTTTTGAATCAGGTTGAACTCAACTGTTTGAATATGTACGTTAAATATGTAGATTTGGAAAATTATAAAGACATAATATCAAAATCGGTCAAAAACTCACAAAGTTACAAATTTAAATGTAGTGAGAAACATTGCACCCGGGCAAAAAAATTATCTTTAAACTAAAGGGAAATAACTGAAACTTGTATAGCTGTAATCGGGCTTCCAAGGTATGTTATATAATTATGGTTTCCAATATGTTTGGTTATAAGTAGGAAATGGTGACGACTTCTTAAGCATGTTTTAAACAAAGGGTCATAGACTGCAATATACAAGAATGGCACTCTGCAATAAAAAAAAACTGGCCAGAGATTTCTATGCAGAAATTAAATAATTGCTAGAACCAGAAAAATATTTATCCACTATAATAAATAAGCAACATAGAGAAAATGAAATGAAATTGAATGGGGTTTAACGTCCTACTGTTCTGCTCCTACAATGGGCTAATGAAGACGGGCATACGCCATAAAGTGTGCAATGAGGGAAATTTTACCCGGGCAGCGGCGTTACGGCCTACGAGGTTGGTAAGGCGACCATACTCCTTGTCACGTACAACATAGAAATCGAAACAAGGCCAGTTGACTCAATGACAGACGTTATAATACAGAGCGCACGTGCTAACCATTCAGCCACGCAACCTCCCTAAAATCGGCAAATTGCTGACCTACAGCGAGAAACATTTCAACCGGGCCAAATTTTCTATTTTAACAGTTTAATTTGCACGGTACCTTTAGTTATCAACCGAATATTACAAAACTTTTAAAAATAAGCTCCCCCTGACCAGCTTAATCGTTCACAATAAACGTTTTCCCCTTAAAATCGACAAATTGCTGAATTTAAAGTGAGAAACATTACAACCGGGTCAAATTTTCTGTTTTATCACTTTAACAGTACCTTTGATTACCAACCGATTATTACAAAACTTTAAAAAGAGAAAGAGAGAAATGCGGCCTAACGTCCATTCGACACAAACTAGGTCATTTCGGGACTAACATATGTTTTTTAATTTTATTTAAAAACTCCCCTTGCACGTACTGGTCTTTAGCCGTTGGGAGGAAACCGAAGAACACGGAGAAAACCCACGAGGTTGGACATCATACACCATGTCACGTGCAACCTGGAGATCGAAACGACGCCCGTTGACTCAATGACAAACGTTACGATACAGCGCGCACATGCTAACCATTCAGCCATCCAGCCTCCCTGAATTCGGAAAATTGCTGACTTATAGCAAGAAACATTTCAACCGGGCGAAATTTTCTGTTTTAACAGTTTAATGTGCACGGTACTTTAATTACCAACCGATTATTACAAAACTTTTGAAAATAAGCTCCAACTGACCAGCTTAATCGTATGCAATAAACGTTTTGCCTGAATTGAAAGTTCTGCACGGAAAAAGTTCATCTCGATTTCCCGGCGTGGTTCCCCTTGTCAGTGAGGCAGAACGGAGGGCCTGACAAGCACAGCTGTCTAGTCCTTCGGATGGGACGAAAAACCAAGGTCCCGTGTACACATTGGAGTGCACGTAAAATATCCCTAAGCAGTTGGAATTCGATACTGTTGAATAAACTCTATACGATGACTAAATGCGTAGATTGTAGTCACCCACACTGCATGTTTCGCTTAACAATGAAAGGGTGCCGTTTTCAATGTTCGATCCTTTTGTTCTTCTACTCCTGATATGTTGGACTGTTGATCGATGGTTTCATATAAAAGACTACCAATAAGACTATTTGTAGAAGAAGTTCCCCCAAAATAGTATGTTGACTTTACGAGAAAGACCTCTAAACATGCTCCAAATTGTAAAAATACGACTTTTTGGATTTTCAATCTCTTTTTTTCGGCGATCCCTGATATTTAAAAAAAATGATACAATGATTTCACACAACAGGCTAGCTATTAGACTCTCTATTGACAAAAGTTTCACCGCCCTCCCTTCATTATAACCGAAGTTATCGTGCCCTAAAGAATCAACAAATCAGCATGCTTATCTCTGCTTACCCTAAGCAGAAAATGCTCATCTTTGAACTCAATCATGACATTGACCTAGTGAACGTCTACACCAAGTTTGAACATTGTAGCTTAATTAGAAGGAGAGTTATTGTGTTCCAAAGTCCCGGCCCTTCAAATTGCTTCTATTTTTCATTTTCAATTCAAAATGGTGACCATCACGTGACCGAAATCAAAATTCGGATCCGACAGATTTTTGGGCATTCCTTCAAGGATTCTGAAAATATAACTCCCGAGTCTGTAAGTAAAATAGCAAAAAAGCCTTTTTGATTTTTCACGTTTAAAGATGGTGGCACTTCCGGTTCGATCGACAAACTCCATATTTTGTGTACGAATCAGTAATTACTTGTCTAGTATCAAAAAAAAAAATTAGGTCATTCTGACCTATATTTCGACGATTTTTTTGAAAACTTTGATCCTTAATTTCGTCAAGGGGAGATAATTTAGAAAATTTTTAATTATATTTTTGAAGTCACATCGGTAGCATCTACTTATACACTAAATTTCATGAAAATCGTACAACTATTAAAGAAGTTCTCAAATTGGTCTAAACTTCCGGTTCGAAATCACAGCGACGAATTTTCGAAATTGGAAAATGCGAAACTGCAGATGAAAATGATTTTTTTCAAGGTATTCAAAGAAAAAAGAATTAGTAAAATCGGTCAAAAAATAACAAAGTTACAAGTATGCATTGTCAGTTTTTTCGTTCGTAAAATTCGGTGATTTCGGATTCGTAAAACGTTTTGAAAATATATTTAATCAACAGCCACCACCCATTTTTGGGGGGATAGGTAAAAGTTTCAGAACGATCCTATCGTTAGATTCTGAGAAATCCGATTTGTGGACAAAACACAAAAAAAAAATAACAATAACTAGATCTGCTACTGTCCCATGCAGATATGAAAGCTTTCATATTCATCGTCACGTGTCATTGATTGTATCAAGTATCCTAAATAAAAGGATAAGAAGAAAAAATTATCAAAATTGGTCAAAAACTCGCGAAGTTTCAAGTCTAAATATAATATGAAACATTGCACCCAGGCATAACAATAATCTGAAAACTAAAGGGAAATAACTGAAACTTGTATTACTGTAATGAGACGGATGAGAAAATGAAATGAAAATGGCGGGACAAAAAATTAAAAATGGCAGGTTGGACAGGCGACCTTACTCCTTGTCACGTACAACCGGGCATTCGAAAACACGCTAGTTAACTCAATGACAGGCGCGCGTGCTAACCATTCAGCCACCCAATCCCCCTTTGAAATCAGACACGTGCAATATGTCATATAGGAAGAATAAGAAGTCGCTCACAACAAAATGGTAAATTAATGAGTTTAGGTCAAAAGGTTGAGCTACTGTTTTAGAGTACTTAATAGTTTTAAAGAGACACGTTAAGGGTTGTTCATAGTTAAATGAAAGTTTAATTTTAAATAAGACCAATAAAATTACGATTTAATAATGTCAGACTAATATTTCCAATATGTTTGGTTATAAGTACGAAATCGTGACGACTTCTTAAGCATGTTTTAAACAAAGGATCATAGACTGAATTGTACAAGAATGGCACTCTGCAATAAAAAAACTGGCCAAAGCAAGATTTCTATGCAGAAATTAAATAATTGCTAGAACCAGAAAAATATTTATCCACTATAATAAATAAGCAACATAGAGAAAATGAAATGAAATTGAATGGGGTTTAACGTCCTACTGTTCTGCTCCTACAATGGGCTAATGAAGACGGGCATACGCCATAAAGTGTGCAATGAGGGAAATTTTACCCGGGCAGCGGCGTTACGGCCTACGAGGTTGGTAAGGCGACCATACTCCTTGTCACGTACAACCAAGAAATCGAAACAAGGCCAGTTGACTCAATGACAGACGTTATGATACAGAGCGCACGTGCTAACCATTCAGCCACGCAACCTCCATAAAATCGGCAAATTGCTGACCTACAGCGAGAAACATTTCAACCGGGCCAAATTTTCTATTTTAACAGTTTAATTTGCACGGTACCTTTAGTTATCAACCGAATATTACAAAACTTTTAAAAATAAGCTCCCCCTGACCAGCTTAATCGTTCGCAATAAACGTTTGCCCCTTAAAATCGACAAATTGCTGAGAAAATGCGGCATAACGTCTATTCGACACAAACTAGGTCATTTCGGGACTAACATATGTTTTTTAATTTTATTTAAAAACTCCCCTTGCACGTACTGGTCTTTAGCCGTTGGGAGGAAACCGAAGAACACGGAGAAAACTCACGAGGTTGGACATCATACACCATGTCACGTGCAACCTGGAGATCGAAACGACGCCCGTTGACTCAATGGCAAACGTTACGATACAGCGAGCACATGCTAACCATTCAGCCATCCAGCCTCCCTGAATTCGGAAAATTGCTGACTTATAGCAAGAAACATTTCAACCGGGCGAAATTTTCTGTTTGAACAGTTTAATGTGCACGGTACTTTAATTACCAACCGATTATTACAAAACTTTTGAAAATAAGCTCCAACTGACCAGCTTAATCGTATGCAATAAACGTTTTGCCTGAATTGAAAGTTCTGCACGGAAAAAGTTCATCTCGATTTCCCGGCGTGGTTCCCCGTTGTCAGTGAGGCAGAACGGAGGGCCTGACAAGCACAGCTGTCTAGTCCTTCGGATGGGACGAAAAACCAAGGTCCCGTGTACACATTGGAGTGCACGTAAAATATCCCTAAGCAGTTGGAATTCGATATGAAAGCTTTCATATTCATCGTCACGTGTCATTGATTGTATCAAGTATCCTAAATAAAAGGATAAGAAGAAAAAATTATCAAACAAAATTGGTCAAAAACTCGCGAAGTTACAAGTCTAAATATAGTATGAAACATTGCACCCAGGCATAACAATAATCTGAAAACTAAAGGGAAATAACTGAAACTTGTATTACTGTAATGAGACGGATGAGAAAACGAAATGAAAATGGCGGGAAAAAAAATTAAAAATGGCAGGTTGGACAGGCGACCTTACTCCTTGTCATGTACAACCGGGCATTCGAAAACACGCTAGTTAACTCAATGACAGGCGCGCGTGCTAACCATTCAGCCACCCAACCCCCCTTTGAAATCAGACACACAATATGTCATATAGGAAGAATAAGAAGTCGCTCACAACAAAATGGTAAATTAATGAGTTTAGGTCAAAAGGTTGAGCTACTGTTTTAGAGTACTTAATAGTTTTAAAGAGACACGTTAAGGGTTATTCATAGTTAAATGAAAGTTTAATTTTAAATAAGACCAATAAAATTAGGATTTAATAATGCCAGACTAATATTTCCAATATGTTTGATTATAAGTAGGAAATCGTGACGACTTCTTAAGCATGTTTTAACCAAAGGATCATAGACTGAATTATACAAGAATGGCACTCTGCAATAAAAAAACTGGCCAAAGCAAGATTTCTATGCAGAAATTAAATAATTGCTAGAACCAGAAAAATATTTATCCACTATAATAAATAAGCAACATAGAGAAAATGAAATGAAATTGAATGGGGTTTAACGTCCTACTGTTCTGCTCCTAAAATGGGCTAATGAAGACGGGCATATGCCATAAAGTGTGCAATGAGGGAAATTTTACCCGGGCAGCGGCGTTACGGCCTACGAGGTTGGACAGACGACCATACTACCCGGGCAGCGGCGTTACGGCCTACGAGGTTGGTAAGGCGACCATACTCCTTGTCACGTACAACCAAGAAATCGAAACAACGCCAGTTGACTCAATGACAGACGTTATGATACAGAGCGCACGTGCTAACCATTCAGCCACGCAACCTCCCTAAAATCGGCAAATTGCTGACCTACAGCGAGAAACATTTCAACCGGGCCAAATTTTCTATTTTAACAGTTTAATTTGCACGGTACCTTTAGTTATCAACCGAATATTACAAAACTTTTAAAAAAAAGCTCCCCCTGACCAGCTTAAGCGTTCGCAATAAACGTTTGCCCCTTTAAATCGGCAAATTGCTGACTTTAAAGTGAGAAACATTACAACCGGGTGAAATTTTCTGTTTTATCACTTTTACAGTACCTTTGATTACCAACCGATCATTACAAAACTTTAAAAATAAAAGAGAAAGAGAGAAATGCGGCCTAATGTCCATTCGACACAAACTAGGTCATTTCGTGACTAACATATGTTTTTTAATTTTATTTAAAAACTCCCCTTGCGCTTACTGGTCTTTAGCCGTTGGGAGGAAACCGATGGACACGGAGAAAACCCACGAGGTTGGACATCATACTTCATGTCACGTGCAACCTGGAGATCGAAACAACGCTCGTTGACTCAATGACAGACGTTACGATACAGCGCGCACATGCTAACCATTCAGCCATTCAGCCTCCCTGAATTCGGAAAATTGCTGACTTATAGCAAGAAACATTTCAACCGGGCGAAATTTTCTGTTTTAACAGTTTAATGTGCACGGTACTTTAATTACCAACCGATTATTACAAAACTTTTGAAAATAAGCTCCAACTGACCAGCTTAATCGTATGCAATAAACGTTTGGCCTGAATTGAAAGTTCTGCACGGAGAAAGTTCATCTTGATTTCCCGGTGTGGTTCCCCGTTGTCAGTGAGGCAGAACGGAGGGCCTGACAAGCACAGCTGTCTAGTCGTTCGGATGGGACGAAAAACCAAGGTCCCGTGTACACATTGGAGTGCACGTAAAATATCCCTAAGCAGTTGGAATTCGATACTGTTGAATAAGCTCTATACGATGACTAAATGTGTAGATTGTAGTCACCCACACTGCATGTTTCGCTTAACAATGTAAGGGTGCCGTTTTCAATTTTCGATCCTTTTGTTCTTCTACTCCTGATATGTTGGACTGTTGATCGATGGTTTCATATAAAAGACTACCAATAAGACTCTTTGTAGAAGAAGTTCCCCAAAAATATTATGTTGACTTTACGAGAAAGACCTCTAAACATGCTCCAAATTGTAAAAATACGACTTTTCGGATTTTCAATCTCTTTTTTTCGGCTATCCCTGATATTTAAAAAAAATGATACAATGATTTCAAGCAACAGGCTAGCTATTAGACTCTCTATTGACAAAAGTTTCATCGCCCTCCCTTTATTATAACCGAAGTTATCGTGCCCTAAAGAATCAATAAATCAGCATGCTTATCTCTGCTTACCCTAAGCAGAAAATGCTCATCTTTGAACTCAATCATGACATTGACCTAGTGAACGTCTACACCAAGTTTGAACATTGTAGCTTAATAAGAAGGAGAGTTATTGTGTTCCAAAGTCCCGGCCCTTCAAATTGCTTCTATTTTTCATTTTCAATTCAAAATGGTGACCATCACGTGACCGAAATCAAAATTCGGATCCGATAGATTTTTAGGCATTCCTTCAAGGATTCTGAAAATATAACTCCCGAGTCTGTAAGTAAAATAGCAAAAAAGCCTTTTTGATTTTTCACGTTTAAAGATGGTGGCACTTCCGGTTCGATCGACAAACTCCATATTTTGTGTACGAATCAGTAACTATTTGTCTAGTATCGAAAAAAAAAATTAGGTCATTCTGACCTATATTTCGACGATTTTTTTGAAAACTTTGATCCTTAATTTCGTCAAGGGGAGATAATTTAGAAATTTTTTAATTATATTTTTCAAGTCACATCGGTAACATCTACTTATACACTAAATTTCATGAAAATCGTACAACTATTAAAGAAGTTCTCAAATTGGTCTAAACTTCCGGTTCGAAATCACAGCGACGAATTTTCGAAATTGGAAAATGCGAAACTTCAGATGAAAATGATTTTTTTTATGGTATTCAAAGAAAAAAGAATTAGTAAAATCGGTCAAAAAATAACAAAGTTACGACTATGCATTGTCAGTTTTTTCGTTCGTAAAATTCGGTGATTTCGGATTCGTAAAACGTTTTGAAAATATATTTAATCAACAGCCACCACCCATTTTTGGGGGGATAGGTAAAAGTTTCAGAACGATCCTATCGTTAGATTCTGAGAAATCCGATTTGTGGACAAAACACAAAAAAAAAATAACAACTAGATCTGCTACTGTCCCATGCAGATATGAAAGCTTTCATATTCATCGTCACGTGTCATTGAAGAAAAAATTATCAAAATTGGTCAAAAATTCGCGAAGTTACAAGTCTAAATATAGTATGAAACATTGCACCCAGGCATAACAATAATCTGAAAACTAAAGGGAAATAACTGAAACTTGTATTACTGTAATGAGACGATGAGAAATTGAAATGAAAATGGCGGAAAAAAAATTAAAAATGGCAGGTTGGACAGGCGATCTTACTCCTTGTCATGTACAACCGGGCATTCGAAAACACGCTAGTTAACTCAATGACAGGCGCGCGTGCTAACCATTCAGCCCCCCCCCCCCTTTGAAATCAGACACGTGCAATATGTCATATAGGAAGAATAAGAAGTCGCTCACAACAAAATGGTAAATTAATGAGTTTAGGTCAAAAGGTTGAGCTACTGTTTTAGTGTAATTAATAGTTTTAAAGAGACACGTTAAGGGTTGTTCATAGTTAAATGAAAGTTTAATTTTAAATAAGACCAATAAAATTAGGATTTAATAATGCCAGACTAATATTTCCAATATGTTTGGTTATAAGTAGGAAATCGTGACGACTTCTTAAACATGTTTTAAACAAAGGATCATAGTCTGAATTATACAAGAATGGCACTCTGCAATAAAAAAAACTGGCCAAAGCAAGATTACTATGCAGAAATTAAATAATTGCTAGAACCAGAAAAATATTTATCCACTATAATAAATAAGCAACATAGACAAAATGAAATGAGATTGAATGGGGTTTAACGTCCTACTGTTCAGCTCCTAAAATGGGCTAATGAAGACGGGCATATGCCATAAAGTGTGCAATGAGGGAAATATTACCCGGGCAGCGGCGTTACGGCCTACGAGGTCGGACAGCGACCATACTCCTTGTCACGTACAACCAAGAAATCGAAACAACGCCAGTTGACTTAATGACAGACGTTATGATACAGAACGCACGTGCTAACCATTCAGCCACGCAACCTCCCTAAAATCGGCAAATTGCTGACCTACAGCGAGAAACATTTCAACCGGGCCAAATTTTCTATTTTAACAGTTTAATTTGCATGGTACCTTTAGTTATCAACCGAATATTACAAAAGTTTTAAAAATAAGCTCCCCCTGACCAGCTTAAGCGTTCGCAATAAACGTTTGCCCCTTAAAATCGGCAAAATGGCTGACTTTAAAGTGAGAAACATTACAACCGGGCGAAATTTTCTGTTTTATCACTTTTACAGTACCTTTGATTACCAACCGATTATCACAAAACTTTAAAAATAAAAGAGAAAGAGAGAAATGCGGCCTAATGTCCATTCGACACAAACTAGGTCATTTCGTGACTAACATATGTTTTTTTAATTTTATTTAAAAACTCTCCTTGCGCTTACTGGTCTTTAGCCGTTGGGAGGAAACCGAAGGACACGGAGAAAACCCACGAGGTTGGACATCATAAACCATGTCACGTGCAACCTGGAGATCGAAACGACGCTCGTTGACTCAATGACAGACGTTACGATACAGCGCGCACATGCTAACCATTCAGCCATTCAGCCTCCCTGAATTCGGAAAATTGCTGACTTATAGCAAGAAACATTTCAACCGGGCGAAATTTTCTGTTTTAACAGTTTAATGTGCACGGTACTTTAATTTCCAACCGATTATTACAAAACTTTTGAAAATAAGCTCCAACTGACCAGCTTAATCGTATGCAATAAACGTTTGGCCTGAATTGAAAGTTCTGCACGGAGAAAGTTCATCTTGATTTCCCGGCGTGGTTCCCCGTTGTCAGTGAGACAGAACGGAGGGCCTGACAAGCACAGTTGTCTAGTCGTTCGGATGTGACGAAAAACCAAGCTCCCGTATAGACATTGGAGTGCACGTAAAATATCCCTAAGCAGTTGGAATTCGATACTGTTGAATAAGCTCTATACGATGACTAAATGTGTAGATTGTAGTCACCCACACTGCATGCTTCGCTTAACAATGAAAGGGTGCCGTTTTCAATTTTCGATCCTTTTGTTCTTCTACTCCTGATATGTTGGACTGTTGATCGATGGTTTTATATAAAAGACTACCAATAAGACTCTTTGTAGAAGAAGTTCCCAAAAAATATTATGTTGACTTTACGAGAAAGACCTCTAAACATGCTCCAAATTGTAAAAATACGACTTTTTGGATTTTCAATCTCTTTTTTTCGGCTATCCCTGATATTTAAAAAAAATGATACAATGATTTCAAAACAACAGGCTAGCTATTAGAGTCTCTATTGACAAAAGTTTCATCGCCCTCCCTTCATTATTACCGAAGTTATCGTGCCCTAAAGAATCAACAAATCAGCATGCTTATCTCTGCTTACCCTAAGCAGAAAATGCTCATCTTTGAACTCAATCATGACATTGACCTAGTGAACGTCTACACCAAGTTTGAACATTGTAGCTTAATTAGAAGGAGAGTTATTGTGTTCCAAAGTCCCGGCCCTTCAAATTGCTTCTATTTTTCATTTTCAATTCAAAATGGTGACCATCACGTGACCGAAATCAAAATTCGGATCCGACAGATTTTTAGGCATTCCTTCAAGGATTCTGAAAATATAACTCCCGAGTCTGTAAGTAAAATAACAAAAAAGCCTTTTTGATTTTTCACGTTTAAAGATGGTGGCACTTCCGGTTCGATCGACAAACTCCATATTTTGTGTACGAATCAGTAATTACTTGTCTAGTATCAAAAAAAAAAATTAGGTCATTCTGACCTATATTTCGACGATTTTTTTGAAAACTTTGATCCTTAATTTCGTCAAGGGGAGATAATTTAGAAAATTTTTAATTATATTTTTGAAGACACATCGGTAGCATCTACTTATACACTAAATTTCATGAAAATCGTACAACTATTAAAGAAGTTCTCAAATTGGTATAAACTTCCGGTTCGAAATCACAGCGATGAATTTTCGAAATTGGAAAATGCGAAACTGCAGATGAAAATGATTTTTTTCAAGGTATTCAAAGAAAAAAGAATTAGTAAAATCGGTCAAAAAATAACAAAGTTACGAGTATGCATTGTCAGTTTTTTCGTTCGTAAAATTCGGTGATTTCGGATTCGTAAAACGTTTTGAAAATATATTTAATCAACAGCCACCACCCATTTTTGGGGGGATAGGTAAAAGTTTCAGAACGATCCTATCGTTAGATTCTGAGAAATCCGATTTGTGGACAAAACACAAAAAAAAAATAACAATAACTAGATCTGCTACTGTCCCATGCAGATATGAAAGCTTTCATATTCATCGTCACGTGTCATTGATTGTATCAAGTATCCTAAATAAAAGGATAAGAAGAAAAAATTATCAAAATTGGTCAAAAACTCGCGAAGTTACAAGTATAAATATAGTATGAAACATTGCACCCAGGCATAACAATAATCTAAAAACTAAAGGGAAATAACTGAAACTTGTATTACTGTAATGAGACGGATGAGAAAATGAAATGAAAATGGCGGGAAAAAAAATTAAAAATGGCAGGTTGGACAGGCGACCTTTCTCCTTGTCACGTACAACCGGGCATTCGAAAACACGCTAGTTAACTCAATGACAGGCGCGCGTGCTAACCATTCAGCCACCCCACCCCTTTGAAATCAGACACGTGCAATATGTCATATAGAGAGAATAACAAGTCGCTCACAACAAAATCGTAAATTAATGAGTTTAGGTCAAAGGGTTGAGCTACTGTTTTAGAGTATTTATTTGTTTTAAAGAGACACGTTATGGGTTGTTCATAGTTAAATGAAAGTTTAATTTTAAATAAGACCAATAAAATTAGGATTTAATAATGCCAGACTAATATTTCCAATATGTTTGGTTTTAAGTAGGAAATCGTGACGACTTCTTAAGCATGTTTTATACAAAAGATCATAGACTGAATTTTACAAGAATGGCACTCTGCAATAAAAAAACTGGCCAAAGCAAGATTTCTATGCAGAAATTAAATAATTGCTAGAACCAGAAAAATATTTATCCACTATAATAAATAAGCAACATAGACAAAATGAAATGAAATTCAATGGGGTTTAACGTCCTACTGTTCTGCTCCTAAAATGGGCTAATGAAGACGGGCATATGCCATAAAGTGTGCAATGAGGGAAATTTTACCCGGGCAGCGGCGTTGCGGCCTACGAGGTTGGACAGGCGACCATACTCCTTGTCACGTACAACCAAGAAATCGAAACAACGCCAGTTGACTCAATGACAGACGTTATGATACAGAGCGCACGTGCTAACCATTCAGCCACGCAACCTCCCTAAAATCGGCAAATTGCTGACCTACAGTGAGAAACATTTCAACCGGGCCAAATTTTCTATTTTAACAGTTTAATTTGCACGGTACCTTTAGTTATCAACCGAATATTACAAAACTTTTAAATATAAGCTCCCCCTGATTAGCTTAAGCGTTCGCAATAAACGTTTGCCCCTTAAAATCGGCAAATTGCTGACTTTAAAGTGAGAAACATTACAACCGGGCGAAATTTTCTGTTTTATCACTTTTACAGTACCTTTGATTACCAACCGATTATTACAAAACTTTAAAAATAAAAGAGAAAGAGAGAAATGCGGCCTAATGCCCATTCGACACAAACTAGGTCATTTCGTGACTAACATATGTTTTTTAATTTTATTTAAAAACTCCCCTTGCGCTTACTGGTCTTTAGCCGTTGGGAGGAAACCGAAGAACACGGAGAAAACCCACGAGGTTGGACATCATACTTCATGTCACGTGCAACCTGGAGATCGAAACGACGCCCATTGACTCAATGACAGACGTTACGATAGAGCGCGCACATGCTAACCATTCAGCCTCCCTGAATTCGGAAAATTGCTGACTTATAGCAAGAAACATTTCAACCGGGCGAAATTTTCTGTTTTAACAGTTTAATGTGCACGGTACTTTAATTACCAACCGATTATTACAAAACTTTTGAAAATAAGCTCCAACTGACCAGCTTAATCGTATGCAATAAACGTTTGGCCTGAATTGAAAGTTCTGCACGGAGAAAGTTCATCTTGATTTCCCGGCGTGGTTCCCCGTTGTCAGTGAGGCAGAACGGAGGGCCTGACAAGCACAGCTGTCTAGTCGTTCGGATGGGACGAAAAACCAAGGTCCCGTGTACACATTGGAGTGCACGTAAAATATCCCTAAGCAGCTGGAATTCGATACTGTTGAATAAGCTCTATACGATGACTAAATGTGTAGATTGTAGTCACCCACACTGCATGTTTCGCTTAACAATGAAAGGGTGCCGTTTTCAATTTTCGATCCTTTTGTTCTTCTACTCCTGATATGTTGGACTGTTGATCGATGGTTTCATATAAAAGACTACCAATAAGACTCTTTGTAGAAGAAGTTCCCAAAAAATATTATGTTGACTTTACGAGAAAGACCTCTAAACATGCTCCAAATTGTAAAAATACGACTTTTTGGATTTTCAATCTCTTTTTTTCGGCTATCCCTGATATTTAAAAAAAATGATACAATGATTTCAAACAACAGGCTAGCTATTAGACTCTCTATTGACAAAAGTTTCTCCGCCCTCCCTTCATTATAACCGAAGTTATCGTGCCCTAAAGAATCAACAAATCAGCATGCTTATCTCTGCTTACCCTAAGCAGAAAATGCTCATCTTTGAACTCAATCATGACATTGACCTAGTGAAAGTCTACAAGAAGTTTGAACATTCTAGCTTAATTAGAAGGAGAGTTATTGTATTCCAAAGTCCCGGCCCTTCAAATTGCTTATATTTTTCATTTTCAATTCAAAATGGTGACCATCACGTGACCGAAATCAAAATTCGGATCCGACAGATTTTTAGGCATTCCTTCAAGGATTCTGAAAATATAACTCCCGAGTCTGTAAGTAAAATAGCAAAAAAGCCTTTTTGATTTTTCTCGTTTAAAGATGGTGGCACTTCCGGTTCGATCGACAAACTCCATATTTTGTGTACGAATCAGTAATTACTTGTCTAGTATCAAAGAAAAAAATTAGGTCATTCTGACATATATTTCGACGATTTTTTTGAAAACTTTGATCCTTAATTTCGTCAAGGGGAGATAATTTAGAAAATTTATAATTATATTTTTGAAGTCACATCGGTAACATCTACTTATACACTAAATTTCATGAAAATCGTACAACTATTAAAGAAGTTCTCAAATTGGTCTAAACTTCCGGTTCGAAATCACAGCGACGAATTTTCGAAATTGGAAAATGCGAAACTGCAGATGAAAATGATTTTTTTCAAGGTATTCAAAGAAAAAAGAATTAGTAAAATCGGTCAAAAAATAACAAAGTTACGACTATGCATTGTCAGTTTTTTCGTTCGTAAAATTCGGTGATTTCGGATTCGTAAAACGTTTTGAAAATATATTTAATCAACAGCCACCACCCATTTTTGGGGGGATAGGTAAAAGTTTCAGAACGATCCTATGGTTAGATTCTGAGAAATCCGATTTGTGGACAAAACACAAAAAAAAAATAACAATAATAATCTTAACAGAAACAATAAGCTTTCATATGTAATATGAAAGCTTAATAATCTTAACAGAAACAATAAGCTTTCATATGTAATATGAAAGCTTAATAACTAGATCTGCTACTGTCCCATGCAGATATGAAAGCTTTCATATTCATCGTGACGTGTCATCGATTATATCAAGTATCTCAAATAAAAGGATAAGAATAACAAACTATTAAAATTGGTCTAAAACTCGCGAAGTTACAAGTCTAAATATAGTATGAAACATTGAGTAATCTGAAAACTAAAGGGAAATAACTGATACTTGTGTTGCTGTAATCGGGATGACTTCCCTCTTCAAAACTTTCAGAAAAATGAAATGAAAATGGTAAGAAAACATCGAAAAATTAAATGAGATAACTTTGAACAAAACTAAAACAGGTTGAACTCAACTGTTTGAATATGTACGTTAAATATGTAGATTTGGAAAATTATAAAGACATAATATCAAAATCGGTCAAAAACTCACAAAGTTACTAATTTAAATGTAGTTAGAAACATTGCACCCGGGCAAAAAAATAATCTTTAAACTAAAGGGAAATAACTGAAACTTGTATAGCTGTAATCGGGCTTCCAAGATATGTTATATAATTATGGTTTCCAATATGTTCGGTTATAAGTAGGAAATCGTGACGACTTCTTAAGCATGTTTTAAACAAAGGGTCATAGACTGCAATATACAAGAATGGCACTCTGCAATAAAAAAACTGGCCAAAGCAAGATTTCTATGCAGAAATTAAATAATTGCTAGAACCAGAAAAAAATTTATCCACTATAATAAATAAGCAACATAGAGAAAATGAAATGAAATTGAATGGGGTTTAACGTCCTACTGTTCTGCTCCTACAATGGGCTAATGAAGACGGGCATACGCCATAAAGTGTGTAATGAATGAAATTTTACCCGGGCAGCGGCGTTACGGCCTACGAGGTTGGAC
Organism: Patella ulyssiponensis; assembly: GCA_963678685.1. Taxonomy (NCBI): domain Eukaryota; kingdom Metazoa; phylum Mollusca; class Gastropoda; family Patellidae; genus Patella; species Patella ulyssiponensis. Next base: position 78,274,768 of record OY783227.1, on the reverse strand, counting down.
AGGCGACCATACTCCTTGTCACGTACAACCAAGAAATCGAAACAACGCCAGTTGACTCAATGACAGACGTTATGATACAGAGCGCACGTGCTAACCATTCAGCCACGCAACCTCCCTAAAATCGGCAAATTGCTGACCTACAGCGAGAAACATTTCAACCGGGCCAAATTTTCTATTTTAACAGTTTAATTTGCACGGTACCTTTAGTTATCAACCGAATAATACAAAACTCTTAAAAATAAGCTCCCCCTGACCAGCTTAATCGTTCGCAATAAACGTTTGCCCCTTAAAATCGACAAATTGCTGACTTTAAAGTGAGAAACATTACAACCGGGCCAAATTTTCTGTTTCATCACTTTTACAGTACCTTTGATTACCAACCGATTATTACAAAACTTTAAAAATAAAAGAGAAAGAGATAAATGCGGCCTAACGTCCATTCGACACAAACTAGGTCATTTCGGGACTAACATATGTTTTTTAATCTTATTTAAAAACTCCCCTTGCGCGTACTGGTTTTGAGCCGTTGTGAGGAAACCGAAGAACACGGAGAAAACCCACGAGGTTGGACATCATACACCATGTCACGTGCAACCTGGAGATCGAAACGACGCCGGTTTACTCAATAACAGACGTTACGATACGGCGCGCACATGCTAACCATTCAGCCATTCAGCCTCCCTGAATTCGGAAAATTGCTGACTTATAGCAAGAAACATTTCAACCGGGCGAAATTTTCTGTTTTAACAGTTTAATGTGCACGGTACTTTAATTACCAACCGATTATTACAAAACTTTTGAAAATAAGCTCCAACTGACCAGCTTAATCGTATGCAATAAACGTTTTGCCTGAATTGAAAGTTCTGCACGGAGAAAGTTCATCTCGATTTCCCGGGGTGGTTCCCCTTGTCAGTGAGACAGAACGGAGGGCCTTACAAGCACAGCTTTCTAGTCCTTTGGATGGGACGAAAAACCAAGGTCCCGTGTAGACATTGGAGTGCACGTAAAATATCCCTAAGCAGTTGGAATTCGATACTGTTGAATAAGCTCTATACGATGACTAAATACGTAGATTGTAGTCACCCACACTGCATGTTTCGCTCAACAATGAAAGGGTGCCGTTTTCAATGTTCGATCCTTTTGTTCTTCTACTCCTGATATGTTGGACTGTTGATCGATGGTTTCATATAAAAGACTACCAATACGACTCTTTGTAGAAGAAGTTCCCAAAGAATAGTATGTTGACTTTACGAGAAAGACCTCTAAACATACTCCAAATTGTAAAAATACGACTTTTTGGATTTTCAATCTCTTTTTTTCGGCTATCCCTGATATTTAAAAAAAAATGATACAATGATTTCACACAACAGGCTAGCTATAAGACTCTCTATTGACAAAAGTTTCACCGCCCTCCCTTCATTATAACCGAAGTTATCGTGCCCTAAAGAATCAACAAATCAACATGCTTATCTCTGCTTACCCTAAGCAGAAAATGCTCATCTTTGAACTCCATCATTACATTGTCCAAGTGAACGTCTACACCAAGTTTGAACATTCTAGCTTAATTAGAATGAGAGTTATTGTGCTCCAAATTCTCGGCCCCTCAAATTGCTTCTATTTTTCATTTTCAATTCAAAATGGTGACTCCCGGTTGACCTAAATCAAAATTCTATTCGCGACATTTTTTAGGCCTTCCTACAAGGATTCAGAAAATATAACCCCCGAGTCTGTAAGTAAAATAGCAAAAAAGCCTTAGTGATTTTTCACGTTTAAAGATGGTGGCACTTCCGGTTCAATCGACAAACTCTATATTTTGTGTACGAATCAGTAATTCCTTGTCTAGTATCGAAATTTTTTTTTAGGTCATTCTGACCTATATTTCGACGATTTTTTTGAAAACTTTGATCCTTAATTTCACCAAGGGGAGATAAGTTAGAAAATTTCTAAAGTCATTTTTCAAGTCGAATCATTAAGGTCTACTTATATATTAAATTTCATGAAAATCGTACAACTACTAAAGAAGTTGTCGAGTTGGTGTAAACTTCCGGTTCGAAATCACAGCGACGAATTTTCGAAATTCGAAAATCCGAAATTGCAGATTTGAAGTAAATGTCTTAGGATACTCAAAGAAAAAAGAATTAGTAAAATAGATCAAATAGTCACAAAGTTACAGCATTGTAGGTCAAATGCATTCGTTCGTAAAATTCGGTGATTTCGGATTCGTAAAACGTTTTGAAAATATATTTAATCAAGGTTCGCACCCCATTTTTGGGGGGTAGGTCAAAATTTCAGAAAGATCCTATGGATAGATTCTGAGAAATCCGATTTGCAGAAAACACACAAAAAAAAAAAATAATAATAATAACTTTAACAGAAACAATAAGCTTTCATATGTAATACATATGAAAGCTTAATAATCTTAACAGAAACAATAAGCTTTCATATGTAATATGAAAGCTTAATAATCTTAACAGAAACAATAAGCTTTCATATGTAATATGAAAGCTTAATAATAACTTTAACAGAAACAATAAGCTTTCATATGTAATACATATGAAAGCTTAATAATAATAACTTTAACAGAAACAATAAGCTTTCATATGTAATACATATGAAAGCTTAATAATAATTACTTTATTTCAAAAGGGTTGAAAATTAGGCCAATGGCCTTTCTTACATTTTGCCCTTCAAACAATGAGAACATATGTACATTAATAGATAGAAAAGAGATTGAAATTTATACATTAAAAGATATATACCTATATATATTATAAATATAATATAAACAAATAGACAAAAACAACAAACCATTTGATCATGTATTTACATTTTAGGCATTATGAGAGGTGAAACATGGCATTGAAGAGGAATGACTGTGACAAGCTCATAATTAATACATGTAACAATGAATATATATAGGTTATATATAAGGTTAATCAAATCGGGTAAAAGACAGTAATTAATTTTCATTTAAATATTTAACTACATTGGCGCGTGTACTTTTGTCGCTTTCATTTATTTCTCAGCTTCCTAAATGCATTAAACAGCTTGTACATCTCAATTGTCGGTAGGTAAATGGGTATCGCCATCAAATTCAAATTGATGATCAATATATCAATTCGCTGGTGAGGCGAGCTGCTAACGCGACCTTCACCGATCATGTCAAGGCGTGGTTATGCTTCTTAATTCCCGCCTACAAACGCGTTAGAATTACTGCTCATCTAGTTATTGGTAGCTCCTCCCCTTTTTTATATTTAGATAGATACGGTATAGCATCAACCGACCTGCTCTACTATGTAATTAGTCTCTATCGTCAAGACAAATATTCTACGTTGAAGACTGGGGTAAGCGTTAAATCCTTCCTTGCGAGGCCGATTTTATAGATTTTGCTGAGCGAGGCATATGTAAGCCCCGCCTCTTTCTTGTTCGAGTCCCTCCCATTTTATTTGAAGGTGGAGTTTATAAAGGACTATTTATTGTTAATAATAGAATAAATCTCAAGTGCTACTACACTTACGCATACCTAGTGGTTTCCATGGTCCGAGTGTGTGATTATCAATAGTCGCTCGTAACACTTCCTAACAATTTCAAATCTCTACGACCACGGGAGGTACTAGCGGTACGAAAATTCAATAACTACAAAATGTACTCTCCCTGACCTGCTCTACTATGTAATTAGTCTCTATCGTCAAGACAAATATTCTACGTTGAAGACTGGGGGGGGGGGGTCTCGAGACTACTGTGTACTCGGAGTTTTAATTGGTCGATGAATTTCCCTATTTCTGGAATATAATATTCTAATAATATGTCAATCACTTACTGAAATATCATTTAATTTACAAAATATTATATTTCTATTATAATTAATTCATAGAAATACTTTATAATCTTTCATAATTAAGAAAAAATCCCACTGCTAAGCTAGGCCGATTGGGTTCAAAGTGTGCGGACTGCGTAGCTAGACCACTTACACTCTATAGGCGGTATTGGATGATAAATTTAAACGCTCGAAAGAAATATTATTATTTTATGAAAATCAATCGAAATAATATCCCCAAATCTTTAAAACATAAGAAAAGGGCGGACTGCTAAGCTAGGCCGGCTGTAAACATAATGTGGTATAGTGCGATGTCTGTGATATATAAGATGCTATCTTCATTTATATAATAATACATTCACTCAAATATTATTTTTCGATGTAAATGTTCCAAAGATAGAGAGATGGGGAGGGGCATTTAACGCCCACTCGACACAAACTAGGTCATTTCGGGACTAACATATGGTTTTAATTTTATTTCAATAATTTTCATGCGCGTAGGGGTCTTTAGCAGGGGGAGGAAAATGGAGAATCCGGAGAAAACTCACGTGGTTTGTTCAATATTAACAAAACGTCCCACTGCTAAGCGAGGCCTATTGGGTTCAAAGTAAAGTGACTGCTAAGCGAGGCCGATTGTACACTGCATGGGGTATAGTGCCATGTCTGTGATATATAAGACACTATCATTCATTTATATAATACATTCACTCAAATATTATTTTTCAATGTAAATTTATTCATATAAATACTTTACAATCTTTCAAAATAGTAGAAAAAATCCCACTGCTAAGCGACGCCGATCTGCTTCAAAGTATACTGACTGCTGAGCCATGCCGATTGAGTTCAAAGTATAATCACTGCTAAGCGAGGCCGACTGTATGTCTGTGAGATATAAGATACTATCATTCATTTATATAATACATTCACTCAAATATTATTTTTTGGTGTAAATACTTTAAAATCTTTCAAAATAGAAGAAAAAATCCCACTGCTAAGCGACGCCGATCTGCTTCAAAGTATACTGACAGCTAACCGAAGCCGAGTGTATGCTTCATGTGGTATAGTGCGATGTTCGAGATATATAAGATACTATCCTTAATGTATATAATACATTCACTCAAATATTATTTTTGGGTGTAAATTAATTCATTGAAATACTTTTAAAATCTTTCAAAATAGACGAAAAAGTCCCACTGCTAAGCGACGCCGATTGTGTTTAAAGTACATTGACCGCTAAGGGAGGCCTATTTTATACTTCGTGTGATATAGCGCGATCTCTGTGATATATAAGATACTGTTCTTCCTTATATAATAAATTCACTCAAATATTATTTTTCAATGAAAATTAATTCATAGAAATACTTTAAGATATTTCAAAATAGAAGAAAAAATCCCACTGCTAAGCGAAGCCGATTGGATTCCAAGTATATTGACTGCTAGGCGAAGCCGATTGTATACTTCATGTGGTATAGGCCTAGTGCGATGTCTGTGATATATAAGATGACATCTTCATTTATATAATACATTCACTCAAATATTAGTTTTCGATGTAAATTTTCGAAAGAGAGAGAGAGGGAGGGGGGGGGGGATTTAACGCCCAATCGACACAAATTAGATCATTTCGGGACTAACATATAGTTTTAATTTTATTTCAATAATTTTCATGCTCATAGGGGTCTTTAGCAGGGGTAGGAAACCGTAGAACCTGGACAAAACTCACGTGGTCGGGTCAATATTAAGAAGATGTCCCACTGCTAAGCGAGGCCTATTTGGTTCCAAGTATAATGACTGCTAAGCGATGCCGAATGTACACTGCATGGGGTATAGTGCCATGTCTGTGATATATAAGACACTATCATTCATTTATATAATACATTCACTCAAATATTATTTTTCAATGTAAATTTATTCATATAAATACTTTACAATCTTTCAAAATAGAAGAAAAAATCCCACTGCTAAGCGACGCCGATCTGCTTCAAAGTATACTGACTGCTGAGCCATGCCGATTGAGTTCAAAGTATAATCACTGCTAAGCGAGGCCGACTGTATGTCTGTGAGATATAAGATACAATCATTCATTATTTCATTTATATAATACATTCACTCAAATATTATTTTTTGGTGTAAATTTATTCATAGAAATACTTTAGAATCTTTCAAAATAGAAGAAAAAATCCCACTGCTAAGCGACGCCGATCTGCTTCAAAGTATACTGACTGCTAACCAAAGCCCATTGTATGCTTCGTGTGGTATAGTGCGATGTTCCAGATATATAAGATACTATCCTTTATGTATATAATACATCAACTCAAATATTATTTTTTGGTGTAAATTAATTCATTGAAATACTTTTAAAATCTTTCAAAATAGACGAAAAAGTCCCACTGCTATAAAATAGAAGAAAGAAATCCCACCTCTAATCGAAGCCGATTGGGTTTAAAGTATATTGACTGCTAAGGGAGGCCGAGTTTATAATTCATGTGGTATAGTGTGGTCGCTGTGATATATACTATTCAAAAAAAGTAGGGGATATTTGATTTTGGGGGCATAATACTAAAATATGCAAATGACTACGAAAAAAGTCTCTATAGAACCTAACAGAAGAAACATTTCCAGTTACATGTGACGCCCAAACGCACCAATAGCTACCGCATGGAATGCAGGTGATGCTTGGGATCATCATGGGGGTCAAACCCAAGATTTGCACGACTCAGACTTTGAATGTTACAGTCATTGTGGCATTGAATTCCAGGGTGGAAACATCAGTTTAATTGTTTTAGTGACCAGAAAACAAATTTTGATATGCGTCGGCTTACCCAAAATGAAAGGTTACGTGCCCTTGGCATGCTACAGATCGGCACAACACAGACGGTTGTGGCGCGGACGATGAATGTTTCTCAGTCTGTCATAAGCAGGCTATGGTCCAGATACCGTGATACACAATCTGTACAGGACAGACCACGCTCAGGTCGACCAAGGGCGACAACTCAAGCCCAGGATCGATTTATCCGTACCTTGGCCTTGAGAAATCGTGTCATCACAGCAAATCAGATCAGCGCTCGTCTTCAAACAGACACTGGTGTGAGAGTGAGTGGCCAGACGATTCGGAATCGACTGCATAGGGGTCACCTTCGCGGCCGACGTCCTCGCGTGATCCCTTGTTTGAGAGATCATCACATTCAGGCAAGACGTCGTTGGTGTAGGGATCGTCAACACTGGGATAATCGACGCTGGAGCAATGTGATGTTTTCAGATGAGTCAAGGTTCACTGTTGATTTTTTGGACAGACGTAAGAGGGTGTGGCGTCGTCGAAACGAGCGCATCCAAGACGTTAACGTCATCAGACATGATCGATTTGGGGGTGGTTCTGTTATGGTGTGGGGAGGCATCACTGTTGCTGGAAGAACAGCTTTACATGTTGTTGCAGGGCGTGTTACAGGCCAGTACTACCGGGACAACATCTTGGCAGTCCATGTTGTGCCGTTCGCACGACGTCATGGCCGCCGTTTCATCTTCCAGGATGACAACGCAAGATGTCACAGGACCAGGATCGTTACAGGTTACCTCCAACAACAGAACATCACCACATTACCTTGGCCAGCACTGAGTCCCGACCTCTCCCCCATCGAGCATGTCTGGGACATGCTTGGACAGAGGTTACGTCAACGTCAACAACGTCCTGCCAATGTCCAAGAACTTGCTGCTGCGTTGCAACAGGAATGGGACAATCTGGACCAAAATGACCTTAGACGTCTCATTGGGAGTATGGCACGTCGGATCAATGCTTGTTTGGCAAACAGAGGAGGATTTACCCGTTACTGACTTTGTTGTGATGCTGTGGTAACTTTGCTGTTTGACCCCGGGTATCTGTGCCTTACTTAGTCTAACGATCATTTGGAATAAATCGATGAATGTGAACTTCATTTCATTTTGTCATTTGTTTCTTCGTCAGTTTCATTAGGTGACTTTAATAACACTTAAAAATCAAATATCCCCTACTTTTTTGAATAGTATGTAAGATACTGTTCTTCATTTATATAAAACATTCACTCAAATATTATTTTTCAATGTAAATTAATTCATAGAAATACTTTAATATCTTTCAAAACAGAAGAAAAAATCCCACTGCTAAGTGAGGCCGATTGGGTTCAAAGTATATTTACTGCTAGGCGAAGCCGATTGTATACTTCATGTGGTATAGGCCTAGTGCGATGTCTGTGATATATAAGATGCTATCTTCATTTATATAATACATTCACCCAAATATTATTTTTTGGTGTAAATTAATTCATTCAAATACTTTAAAATCTTTCAAAATAGACGAAAAAGTCCCACTGCTAAGCGACGCCGATTGTGTTTAAAGTATATTGACTGCTAAGTGAGGCCTATTTTATACTTCGGGTGATATAGCGCGGTCTAGGTGATATATAAGATACTGTCCTTCATTTATATAATACATTCACTCAAATATTATTTTTCAATGTAAATTAATTCATAGAAATACTTTAACATCTTTCAAAATAGCACAAAAAATCCCACTGCTAAGTCAAGCCGATTGGGTTCAAAGTATATTGACTGCTAGGCGAAGCCGATTGTATACTTCATGGGGTATAGGCCTAGTACGATGTCTGTGATATATAAGATGCTATCTTCATTTATATAATACATTCACTCAAATATTATTTTTCGATGTAAATTTTCGAAAGAGAGAGAGATAGAGTGAGAGAGAGAGAGAGAGGGGGGGAGGGGGTGATTTAACGCCCACTCGACACAAACTAGGTCATTTCGGGACTAATATATGGTTTTAGATTTTATTTCAATAATTTTCATGCTCGTAGGGGTCTTTAGCAGGGGTAGGAAACCGTAGAACCTGGACAAATCTCACGTGATTGGTTCAATATTAAGAAAACGTCCCACTGCTAAGCGAGGCCTATTGGGTTCCATGTATAATGACTGCTAAGCGAGGCCGATTGTACACTGCATGGGGTATAGTGCCATGTCTGTGATATATAAGATACTATAATTCAATTATATAATAGATTAACTCAAATATTATTTTGCGATGTAAATTAATTCATAGAAATACTTTAAAATATTTCAAAATAGAAGAAAACGTGCCACTGTTGAGCGACGCCTATCTGCTGATTGAGTTCAAAGTATAATGACTGCTAAGCGAGGCCGACTGTATACTTCATGGGGTATAGTGCCATGTCTGTGATATATAAGATACTATAATTCAATTATATAATAGATTAACTCAAATATTATTTTGCGATGTAAATTAATTCATAGAAATACTTTAAAATATTTCAAAATAGAAGAAAACGTGCCACTGTTAAGCGACGCTGATTGTGTTCAAAGTATATTGACTGCAAAGCGAAGCCGATTGTATACTTCATGTGGTATAGTGCGATGTGTGTGATATATAAGATACTATCCTAAATTTCTAAAATGCATTCACTGAAATATTATCTTTTGATATAAGTTAATTCATACAAATACTTTAAAATATTTGAAAATAAAAGGAAAAATCCCACCGATTTGGTTCAAAGTATACTGACTGCTAAGTGAAGCCGGTTGTATACTTCATGTGGTATAGTGCGATATGTGTGATATATAAGATACTATAATTCATTTATATAGTAGATTGACTCTAGTGTGAGATATATAATAAAATTTATAAAATAAAATGACCCAAATATTATTTTACCATGAACAATAATTCAAAGAAATACTTTAACATCCTTCAAATACAAGAAAAAGACATGGCGAAGCCGATTGGGTGCTATATTTCTATGTGACAGAGACACACAGAGAGAGAGAGAGAGAGAGAGAGAGAGAGAGAGAGAGAGATCCAACATCTCATGTTTGCAACTACTATACTATACATAGAGTCTGTTTAGATATTTTGTGATTATAGGGCGATGAGTTTTCCTACTAGATATAAGATAATATTAATAATTTTTATTTACATTAAAGTATGGAAATTAATTTCGAAAATTTATACAAAATATAAGCACAAGAAACGGCTGCCGGAAGATCCAAACCCTCATTTTAACCTCAACTAAACATCACATCAAGGCCGTTTACCGAACTGTCAATCAAATTGACTGACATGCGGCCTCGCTCAACATCGGTCTTGCTCTTTACAGTTTATCATTTACCGTGAGCCATGACGTAACGTTATGTAAACATATTTGGTCCAATACTGGCACTCGTTTTAAATGTAAAGCGTTTGTATGGTAGGTAGTGATTGGTTGGTAGTCGGACTACTGACCAATCAAAATTTAACACAACAATATCCACTCATAATAGCAGTGTGTAGTGAGATTACCTATAATCAAACGAAACGCTGCGCGGAGTATGGCTCATCAGACACTAAAGCGTCCAAGCGAATATTCACTGTGGCTCAGTGTTAGACGTGGTAGGGAGAAAAACTGTCTGCAACAAATTTGTACTGGATGTAACGATGTACAAATCGTGCCCTATTACAGTAACTGCTGAACAGTTGGAGGAACCAATTCAGTAACTTGTTCAATCCAAAAGAGGTCTAAACGGCAATGTTGACCACTCGGCAAACCGACGTCAAAATAAAACTGGATAGTAGATGCCAAGGGATCTGCTTGACCTCTTACGGGATACAGGCAATGAAATGGAGTTTTTAGTTTAGAGCCTTAATGTACTGTTCTTCTGAATACTACGATGGCCCGGAAATGACAAGTTGTGAGTGAAATGAAATAAAATGGGGTTTAACAGTTTAACATCATACTGCTCGGCTCAGACTGGGTTAATGAAGACGGGCGTACGCCATGCAGTTAGCTATGGGGAAATTTTCCTCAGACAGGGTTCTTTTACGCACGTGAACGCAAACATGTTCAAGGGACATTGGTTTTACATCTCATCTGAACAACTTTACGTAGTAGTGTCTTGCCTAGTTCAGCTCTGAACGTAGGTCTTAGTACACACGCCCGTACGTTCAGGGAATCCTTGGCGAAATGGCGAGACGCCTCATAATGACTCACACGATTAACACCACAACTTGATTGAAGGGGTGCCTTATTCCACACAGGCACCTATAACGACAATATATTATGATCGTCGGGTCACACTTAAAGCATGATGCCGAGTAAGACTCGTTGGGCATGATTGGTGGGGTGCCTCATCCCAAAGGGGTGTCCACAATGCCGAGATTGGTGGGTCGCCCACGACGGAATCATGGGCACTCATAATAATTATACTTGATATTAGTAAGGCAACCACGAATGAATTGGGTGCTCATAACGGTGTAATAATCTTCAAAATTCAAACAAGTCGCACTTAACCAGATTGCGAACATTTCATTTTTCTCACGAATTTTTATAGGTACGTTAAAGTCGTATCCCTTTATTTCAAATTTGTATAATGTTCATATCTAAATATCCTTAGTTGCTCATTTCCTCGGTTGCAAATGGAGACGAGTGACTGTATTTGGCCTTGTCAAATAGATACAACCGTTTAATTTTCACTCCATTGAAAGACTGTTTAGTCTCGTTATAGAAAATCGGTCAATTGGAACAGGCCCTAGAACCGCTGACCGGGCACACTTTCCCGTATAGCGCATTGTATGGCGTATACCCACCATCATTTGCCCAGCCGAGACAGAACAGTAGGACGTTAAACCCCATTTCATTTCAGTATAACAGTGTACGATCCACTGCGGACAAGTTTGAAAGTCGGATGTTTGTACACAGTAACCACGACACCCGATAAGGAAGTTATTTTATTCAACCGTTTGTATTCTATTGCGGTTACCAACTCCACTTTGGATACCAAATGCTACCAAGGATCACCTTTAATCTGTCGATGATGAGAATTGCGCCGACGGGGACAACCTGTGAGTGAACTATTTAATACACTAAATCTTTCTAGCTTTAGCTATATGAACTTTAATCTTTAAGTTGCATTTAGCCATTGGGAAACACATTAACAGAAAACAATTTTTATGGGAGACAATCCCTGGTTTTATTCTAAAAGCACGACGTTTCGATAGTAAATTTGGCTTTAATATATAAGAGTTAAACAAGAATTAACAAATTTACAAGAAGATCTAGAAGATCAGACATCTAAGTTTAAAACCTAAGATTGTATTAATACCAACATGTCGAAGGAGTTGGTGTATAAGAGGATAAAAGAGCAAGGGGACAAAATGTTAAGAATGATCAGACAGCTAGAACAGGAGATGATACAAAACGTTAAAGCAACAGAAGACGGGGATGTCGAAACGATGAACAGAATTGCTGAAGGCGGGGACACAATTTTGTTACAACTTCACGATAACATTAAGGCTATGTCCCAGACATATAAAGAGGACCTAAAAGTTACAAATACCCAAAGAGGACAGATTACAGAGTTACAAAAAGGAGAAAGCCAAAGGCGGAAAGACCCAAAAGCAAGTTCAGCTAAATCTCACCCCGCTAAAAGAGATGATATTACGTCACCTTCGCTTCCACTGCAAAAGATGGGAAAACTTAATCTTCACGAAGAGCTTTTTCAACAGACGTTTAAGATTCGCCGTGGCTTCAACGATTTACTTATAGCAGAGTCGGACGGTCCACAGTTTGTTGCTGGGGGTTTATTATGGAAAGTCAGTTCTTACAGATCTAGACTCAGAAGTGATAATCCAAACAGAATATTGCGGTACGCGTGTAACGCTCTCCATCTTATAGCTAATAGCCAGTTTAACGACATCCAAAAACCAAAGGAATACCTTCATATCAATTTACATTTTGAAGTTAAAAATAAATCCTGTACAGGGGAATTTACCATCAAACTCATAAATCACGAGGATGACAGAAAGTCCCTCGAACGAGAAGGTAAACAAACTTTCAGCAATGCATTTCCACTTTATGAATGGAATAACGTCATTGATTTTGACGAATTATCGGATCCAAGCGATGGTTTTTTGCAAACGTATATGAATTTTACTATACAAGTTCAGATAAAAGTAACTGATAAAATCGAATAAAATGAAATATTATAGCAAGTCAGTACCCGGGTGAAAATAATGAGTACGCGAATAGCGCCACTGTCACTGACTTTTTCGCCTAAAATCGAAATACATCATTTCATTTCCCTTATTCATGAAAACTAAAATATTGCAAGACTGAAGGTTTTTTTACTAAGATTTAGCTTTTGGTAAATATTTTGGTTTAATTTTATCTGTAGGAGGCCCATGGTGCCTTTATTAGTAAACACAATTAGAACTCGCTATATTGTATATTATATACATTAGAACTCGTTAAATACTATGTTATAGAAATTATACCGTGTATTAAATCCCATTAAACTATATCTTGTCGACTATATTATAGCCCCACTTAATTGTGTGTTATAGAAACCCATTAAATTATATTCTCATTAAATTGTATATTATATAAATTAGAACTCGTGAAATTGTATCTTATAGATATTGTAGCTTACATTAAAACCCATGAAATTGTATCCCATAGTATTGTATAGCCTGTATTAAAACACAATAAACTGTATCTTATGGAAATTTGAACTCTTTTGAATTGCTTCTTATAACCTTATCAGAACTGAAAATCGTAGGCGTACGAGCCAGGGGGGCAAGGGGGGGGGGGGGGCAGCTGCCCCCTAACTTTCGGGCAAGCTGACTTTTCGGGCACGCGGGTAAAGTTAGAACAAAAAAATTATGTACTAGGCAAAATAAAGTGCCCGAAATCTACTAAAACACTAATTTTACCGGCTGGAATAGCAGTAAGTAAAACACGTTTGCGGCCGTCAAATATTCGAAAAATTTCTTGGGAGGGCTATACATCGTCGCTTCTCGAAGAAAACCGGCGTTGCTGTCTGTGAACCTGAAAGTTTTGCTTCCCTAACTGTCATCGAGCCCTAATAAAAGGCTAATTTTACTTTTCTTTTATAGAATACCACGAATTCGTACTAAGTTGACTATGGATTAAAACATTTTGTCTGGAGCCCCTCTGCTTTGTGCGACATTTTTCGGGCATCGATTATTATTTGTAAATGCGTCTGCAACAGTCTGATTGGATGCATGGAATTCGGAGCGGGGTTTCGGTTACAAAACCATTGGATACTTTTGGAGTTACTTACACGGGCTAGAATAGCAGAAAACGCATTTGCGGTGATTAAATTTTCATAATTTTCTGCGGTAGGGTGAGGCCCCCATACTCCGTGACGATTTATTGGTTGCTTGGAATTCGGGTCAGCAGGTAGGCTGTATTGGACCCAATCGATTTTGCTGTATTCACAGGCTGAAATAACAGGAAGACGCGTTAGCGGCAGTTAAATTTTTTCAAAATTTTCCCGTCTTCGAGGATTGTAAACGATTGATTGAAATTCGAGTCAGTCACCTTAATTAAGCTATATTAGACTACCTTGAAGTTGCTTTGTTCACGGGCTGCAATAGCAGGAAAACATGTTTGCAGTCGTCAAATATTCCAAACTTTTCTTAAGGGATGGGGGTGGGGCGTCTGTAAACCCGAAACTTTTTCGGGCAATTCAGGTTCTGCCCCCCCCCCCCTTAACTGTCATCGAGCCCATACGCCTATGCTGAAAATGGATAAAACTCGTACATGTTTTTCACATAATCAAATCCAATGTTTGTCAGCCCTTAACTGTTGTCCCACGAACCATGACTGAAGTTTTATTGATGCTACGGTTTTATAGGTAATATAGCTTTGACAGAGAGTCATTGTGGGTCTGGGCATTTTATGGTGGTTCCATATGTAACATCCAGTCGATACCCCCACCCCCATACGTTTCGGTAATTTCAATTGGTTTTTATACGCCCACATTGAAATGTGGTCGTATATTGTCGTCGCCCCTGTCCGTCCGTCCGTCCGTCCGTCCGTCCGTCCGTCCGTCGGTCCGGCGTCCACAATTGCTTGTGGACGCTCTAGAGGCTAAAGTTAATATCCGATTGACTTTAAATTTATACACAGTGTTTGAGACGAAGAAGCCTATTGTTTTTCAGCGATTTCCGATAATAACTACCAGAGTTATGGCCCTTGATCACTTCAAAAAATCTTGTGGACGCTCTAGAGGCCAAAGTTAATATTCGATTGGCTTTAAATTTATACACAGTGTTTACGGTCATAAGACGAAGAAGCCTATCGATTTTCAGCGATTTCCGATAATTAGTGCCAGAGTTATGGCCCTTGATCACTTCAAAAAATCTTGTGGACGCTCTAGAGGCCAAAGTTAATATTCGATTGGCTTTAAATTTATACACAGTGTTTACGGTCATAAGACGAAGAAGCCTATCGATTTTCAGCGATTTCCGATAATTAGTGCCAGAGTTATGGCCCTTGATCACTTCAAAAAATCTTGTGGACGCTCTAAAAGCCAAAGTTAATATCCGATTGACTTTAAATTTATACACAGTGTTTAAGGTCATAAGACGAAGAAGCCTATTGATTTTCAGCGATTTCCGATAATTAGTGCCAGAGTTATGGCCCTTGATCACTTCAAAAAATCTTGTGGACGCTCTAAAAGCCAAAGTTAATATCTGATTGACTTTAAATTTACACACACTGTTTAAGGTCATGAGACGAAGAAGCCTACTGATTTTCATTGATTTCAAATAATTGCTTCCAGAGTTATCTCCCTTGATCACTTCAAAAAACCTTGTGACGCTACAGATGCCAAACTTATCATCCGTTTGACTTCAGATTGATACACAGAGTTTAAGGTGTTGAAACGCACAAGTATTTTGATTTTCAATGAATTTTGATAACAGAACAGCTAAATCCATGATGTTAAATGTTTCCTATACTAATTGATAGCGTGGGGCAAAACTTTATAAAAAGCAAACAAATTCTAATGATTTTCAGATAATTACATAATGAGTTGTTTCATTACCAAAAAAAGTAAAAATATGCGACAACCCTTGTTGACTGCCCGGACGATTTAGCTGCTGTGGGCGTATGTTTCGTTGCCTGGCAACCTATCTTTTTCTTTCTTCCAAATAATGTTATGCTGTATGCTGTGAGATTTAATCTAAACATCGAGTCCAATTGAGTCCAAAGGGTTTGTGGGCTTCAATTCATTTTTACCTCTAGATTTTTTCGGCAATCCAAGTTTTGTAACCTGTGCATATACCTGGGAGCGTACCACTAATGAACCTATCATATCACCTGATAAACAACCTTAAAGTGAAATATAAAACACACCCTTCTATAGAACAAAATTAACTCCAATATTTTAAGTAAGGACACATAAAATACATGTAAGAATGAAATCCAAACCAAGACCAAAACTACAAAAGAGATATGTATTCACCACGACCCATAAAACCCTTCTTTCTTTTAACTTTTTTAACTATGTAAAATCAATACTCGAAATTTCATTAATTGAATTACAAGATCAAACAACAAAACGGACAAACTGAAAAGTATCCAATTATACACTGCTACAGATGTAAACAAGTCACGAATTTTGACTCCGTATGATGTGACGTCACCAATAAATTTTGAAAATAAAAAAAAAATTGTGATACGTTTCGGTAATCATTACCTTCTACGGTGATTAAATCCCACACCCCCATGCATGTTGAAATACTACCAGACTGCACACCGGAAAGTCTACTTTTCAAATTATGGGGGACTTCGTTGAGGTTCGCGCGTCCGTTCATTTGACACTTTCCTCTCTGTCAGGCAGCATTTCCAACAGTCTATTTTTCAAAATTTTCTTGGGAAGCCCCCCCCCCCAAAAAAAATAGGAGTGGCTACTATTGCGCTGACAAGGGTACTTCGTTGAGGTTCGCAAGTCCGTTAGTTTGACATTTTGTTCTCTGATGGGATAAACTAGTGATCAGGCGATAGACGGTCTGTGGTCAGATCTATTTATCTAGACGATCGGTGTCTCACTGAAAGCTGTAAGACAAGATTACCGACAGGGTATTTTTTCGAAAGTTTCTGGGGGAGGTCCCCCGTAAGAACTCCCTACTTTAGCACTCGTGAGTGGGATTCGTCGAGGTTCGAATATCGTTCGTTTGACACTTTACTTCAACGATCATTGCTTGAAATACTGCCAGGTTGCATTTCCGGTAGCCTGTTTTTCAAACCTTTCAGGGAGAGGCCCCCTATCCCTAGTTGAAGCTCTTGCCTTTGCCCCCTTGGCCCTTAACCTTTGACTTTGCCCCAGCTTTGTCCCCCCAACCACTGACAGCTTGCACCGCCACTGGACGTCACACACACAACCATACTGCACGTGACCTTAAAGACCAATCATCTTGTACAGAATTTAAAAAAAAAAGACTTTCGCATTACCGTTTTGAAACAGATTGTTAAACCCCCATCAATATTAAAACCCAACCGTTCCCTTTACATGAAGCATAGATAAAGTTCTGCCATTCCCAACACCCCTTAAATGGCAACTCGTTGTTAAATAAAAGCGCATTTTCTCGTTGGGTGACACATCGCTTAACTGGATGATTAAGTGTAGATGATTCACCATTACAATATCGATACAATCAACCTATTGAAATATACTTAGCTTTAAACAAAAATATATCCAGACAAAAGAAAATTTACTGGAGACGCAATTCCTACCAATAAGTTCATTTTGACCTTTATGACGCACACTACCTTTCTAGAAGCTAAACGGAACTACGGTGGCCCTGGAATGACACGTTTAAAATGAAATGAAATCTTGTTCACAATGAAATTAAACAAAAAGGGTGCTTAACATCTTTCTTTTCTGCTGGGCTAGTTAAGACGGGTTTTCACCGTACAGTGTGCAATGAAGTTAATTCTATACGGACAACAGCGCTCTTATATCAAATCGCAACTGTAAAATCGAAAGTTCTTTAACGTACACGCCAATGTGCACACATGGCCATATATCGCCCCTGTTTATTTTAAAAGCATTCTTGCAGCGGTATTCTATATGCTTAGCATGCCTCTTGTCTTTGTTTAAATGGCCGAATAGTTAGCGCAGGCACGCTGTATGATAAGTTCTGTTATTGAATCAACATGCGTAGTTTCGATTGATTCCCCTGTTGTACGTGACGAGAAGTAGGGTCCCCCGGTTTCCTTACACGGCTAAAGACCACTACGCCCAAGAAAATTATTGACATAAAATTGAACGATATGTTAATCCCGAAATGACCTTGTTTGTGTCGACTGGACGTTAAACCGCATTTGTTCTTTACTCTTTTTTTTACTATTCGAAAGACCAGTTCTGTAAGAAAGAATTTAAAAAGTGTACGGTGTCCAACTTGAGTAAACATTTAATGCTACGAGGTTAATGCCTTTGTAGCAGGAGGATTGCATAATCGACTCCAGGTCGGGGTTGCACAAAAACAGTTGAAACCATTTAACAACACAACAGTTTATTTCGGGACAATATACACTTGATACACAAATAAACTAAATATAGTGTTTAATTAGTATCCCCTGTGTAATGTCTTGTTAATTGTAATGTCTAATTGTTTTATAGTGTTCCTTTATTGTGTTCTCCATAAAGTGTACAACTCTATAAGTAATCTTTATTTGCCCGAAGAGCACCTGTCTCAGGGTATGTTTGATATAATATGTATATCTTACAAAGACAGGCGTATAAGAAATATTATGTCACTCTTGAATCACCGTACAAATCACGGTGAACATGTCTGTATCGATAGCATGATCGCATGCGCACGAACAACATTAACCAATCAACCTGTCGTCATTGGAGAAAAGTATCCTGATACAAATATGAGGATAACACGAGACATCAGATTATACTTGGCGCCATCTTAATGCTCGATATTAATCCCAAGTCCAATAAACAGGTGCTCTAGTCAATCTGATATCGTCAAATTCTCATAGATAAAAGCCTTCAACCCTAAAACAATAAATGTTATAAACGCCAAAGAGCCGACTTTGAAGCCTATATTCTGTTGAGATCTGGAAAAATGTAAAACTATTAATCGATTAGAAATGGATAATGAACAATATTGAAACACATTATGATATTATATTTTTAGTTGGCATCAACTCACTTCTAAAGACGTTGCGATGCAATGAAATTATATTTTAGCATAAGATCAACGAAGAGTGTCCTTGCAGCACAATCAGACATGCATAAACACCTATTTTTCAGCAATATTTAAACAACAAAGTAATTGCCGTTGCCGTATAACGCAAAAACATCGTCGGGGCGGGGCGGGGAGGGTGTAGGACCGGTAGAAAATCCAAGAGGTTGTACAGGCGACCCTACTTATTGCGTACAAGCTTTTGATCCAAATCGGGGGGTTGGGATGGCCTAGTGCTCTAGAGTGCCGCGCTTCGACCTCTAGCTGGCCGGTCACCTCTGGCTTGCGGCTGTGGTTTCGAGCCCTGGTGTGAGCGTATGTGGCATGGAGATAGGGGCGCCTTCTCAACCTCGTGGGTTTCCTCCGGGCACTCCGGTTTCCTCCCACGGCTAAAGACCCCTACGCGCAAGCGAATTATTGAAAAGAATTGAAACCATATGTTAGTCCCGAAATGACTGAAATGACCTGGTTTTGTTGAGTGGACGTTAAACCCAATTTATCTCTCTCTTTGATCCAAATCACTCCACTTGACCCAATGATAAACCAAGAAATCCAATTTTACAGATACCATTAAATTGGGATTCCATGGATAATTGACATTCAAAAATGACACCTATATTTCTAGAAAATTAAGATGGAATAATGTTAGAAATTACCAATTCGTTTATGTAAACATGAACCAAGCAGCAAGTATTCTAATTTATCGTCATTAAGCTTTAAAAAGTTTTTACTCAAGAATTTGGACGTCTTTATAAAATAAATTAGCTTAGATGTTGTGATCTCACACCAGCGAAACTAACTTACTCTATGTCTTCTTTGCTTCCTAATAACAAACACTTTTTGTCACATCTTTGACAATCTAATTGTCAGTTGGGGGACTATTAAAATGGGTTCGTCCGTCCGTCTGTCTGTCTGTCTGTCTGTCCGTCACACTTTTTGGGACACAATAACTCTCTTCCTAATTGAGCTAGAATGTTCAAACTTGGTGTATGTGTTTATTAGGTCAATGCCTTGATGGAGTTCGAAGATGAGCATTTTCCGCTTTGATGCTTTGGGACACGATAACTTTAGTCCTAATTAAGTGAGAGTGATAAAACTTGGTGTATAGTTTCATTACAGTAATACCTTGACTAAGTTCGATAATGAGCATTTTCTGCTCAGGGTAAGCAGAGCAATTTGATTGGTCGAGACTTTGGAACACAATAGCTCTCCTTCTAATTGAGTTAAAATGTTCAAACTTGGTGTATATGCTTATTAGGTCAATGCCTTGATGGATATTTGAAGATGAGCATTTTCCGCTTAGGGTAAGCAGAGATAAGCAATTTGATTGGTTGATGCTTTGGGACACGATAACTTTAGTTCTAATTAAGTGAGAGTGATGAAACTTGGTTATAGTTTCATTACAGTAATACCTTGACTAAGTTCGATAATGAGCATTTTCTGCTCAGGTTAAGCAGAGCGATACGCAATTTGATTGGTCGAGACTTTGGAACACAATAACTCTTCTTCTAATTGAGTTAAAATGTTCAAACTTGGTGTATATGCTTATAAGGTCAATGCCTTGATGGAGTTCGAAGATGAGCATTTTCCACCTAGGGTAAGCAGAGATAAGCAATTCGATTGGTTGATGCTTTGGGACACGTTAACTTTAGTTCTAATTAAGTGAGAGTGATGAAACTTGGTGTATAGTTTCATTACAGTAATACCTTGACTAAGTTCGATAATGAGCATTTTCTGCTCAAGGTAAGCAGAGCGATACGCAATTTGATTGGTCGAGAGTAGTCAAGACTTTGGAACACAATAACTCTCCTTCTAATTGAGTTAAAATGTTCAAACTTGGTGTATATGCTTATTAGGTCAATGCCTTGGTGGAGTTCGAAGATGAGCATTTTCCGCTTAGGGTAAGCAGAGATAAGCAATTTGATTGGTTGATACTCTTGGACAAGATAACTTAGCTTCATCTTGATTGATGATTTTTATGCCAATACAATGACTGCATTCTCATTTAGTAATGGATTCGACAGTAACAGTGTATAGAAACGATTGACTTGGACACGAGGGCCCTTTAACTTGGCCAGAGGGGCCCTTTTGTCTGCCTTTAGGGTCCCCCTAACTAGGGTACATTTTCATTTTTCTCGTCGGTTTTAGCATTTTTCTTTATAAAACACTTTTGGATGACACTTCGTGTACAGTTTGATTGCTCGATACGTTTGAAAAAAAATAAATGTGCGATTAATTAATATGTGTCTTCTATTTATTTTGGGATTTCGGCGGGGGACATCAGCCTCGCTGTTGGCTTGTTAAAACACAGATGGTATTAGCTTTTGTTTTAATAGTTCGAAATTTCGTTTTACTTGTCTTTACAACACTAGGATCTGGAAGGATTGTTATCATTGACCTGTTCGGGATGATGTGTGGGATTAGCCAATGAAAAAGTCTGTAACAGTGAGAACTGCGGTTACACCACCGGAAACGGCAAAGCTGATTGATTAATTGATGTTTCACGTCATAGTGTCAAAGGCCGCTCGTTTGACCCCTGGCGTGAACTCACACTATAACTTGTCAGATCTTCATGTAGTGTAGGCCATCGTAGGTATCTGTATTTTAATCATAGTATTGCATCCTTGTGAACCATACTAATACATTATTCAAAAAAATTTCAGTTGCCATACATTCTTGCTTTACAGTATTTGTTTTATCAAGATTTCTCCAATAAATGAGATGGTACGCAGTGATCCATTAAGAATAGGCATATTCTGCGTCCTGCTCAACATGGGCCACGGCATGTATATTATTGCATTTGTTGGAGCAACAGATACGAATATAAAAAGCAAACTATGGTATTACCAGGCATTTAATACGTACCCCGTCTTGGGTAAAATGTGAAACACGGTTGTCTCTTTAAAAATGAAATTTTTAGAAGAGGCGAATTACTTGACAGACCGAGAATGTTTACTGTTTCTGTATCGTCCGTGGTATATGGAAATTATTCATATGTTTTGAAGGATAGAAGTATGATTATAATTGACATCGACAGCAAACGTAGGACTTTAAATATTAATGTATAGATTTTATTTATCAATGGTTTCTATTCTTGGTTCATCTTTCAGCAAAAAAAAATGTTTTTGATTCCAGATATTGTTATCAATGCTGATAATAATAGTAGGTATAATTACTAATGGCCTTTATAATGACGACGTTGACAATACTGGCGTCGTGGAAACCAAGCTGGTTGTGGTGTAAACTGCGTCGATGATCTGTATAGCTGGCGACAAAGAGGTACCATTAAACATACATTACGCAAGAGCTAAATCTGTCTATTGCAGGTCTTTCTTTAGGCCTGGAATGTTATATAAACTATTAATTAGACATTAATTAACTTATCCAGACCATAATCAACTCTCAATGGCACCAGATACTCGAGATTTTAACTACTTTAGAACAATCGCCATTTAAAAATTCAATTTACAAAAAAGAGAAAGCGAGGTTAAGTCGCACACATTTTGTCAAAACGTCCAACAGTGATAATTTGGTTAAGAATGAAATAATGGGAATGGAATTTTCAATATTTTCTTTTTTGATTATCTATTTTGGAATTATAGAATGACCAACTCTTATGTATCTTTAAGAGCAGGATAAATTTAATTCTTAATTCTGCTTTTGTCAGTTAATGAGCTGCGGATCGACAAGCGTAGGATACATAAACCACTGAGAAGGGTAGGATCAAAACGCGCCGATTCCATGAGTAGGCCCTTCAAAGGAGCTAAGTTTCTAACTCAATATTTTCCATAATATTCGAAATTAAAGACACCAATTAGAATTTCAATATTGATAAGTTTCCATCAATATTGGTGTTGTTATCTTGCCGTGAAACTACAGGATCCTAATATTCAATATTTAAGACACATTTTATAATCAGTACACGAGTCGTGTTCTGGTTTCTGGTGCCATTTTCTAATGAACAAATAAAAACATATCCTGCAACACAATGTGGAAGTAATTACTAAAGTCTAATTCACACACGACAAAATATATATAAGGTCATAAGGTCCATGGTTAAAAACATGTAGAATGCAATGTAAAGAAGACGTATTCAATTTAAACTGCTCATGTATTTCACAGAACATAATTGAAGAGTAATAACAATAATTTATTTTCAAAAATTGAATATAAACCACTTTATATGTGCTTTTAGAGCCATTTGTTCCCAAAAATAGAGCCATACACCCTTTAATTTGGTTTTAAAAAAAATTACGTATTCTGGATAGCTATGTGAATATGACGTATATATATCAAGAAATGAAATGAAATATTATGCTCCGACTGGTCTAATGAAGACGAGTCAAGTATAGAAAAACAAGTTTTTTATAATCATAATAATATTACCTTTCGACACAATACATATCACATTATTCAAACTATTCACTATTCACTATTCAAGAGCTAAATCTGATTATTGCAAGTCTTTATTTAGGCTTCAGATGTCATAGAAATTATAAATTAGATCTTTATTTACACAACAAGCACAAAATCATCTCTGTAGACCCACGGATGGCTTAGATTCAGCTTGGATTTACACGGGATTTCGTTGACTAATTAATTTTTAAATGGCGTCGTGGGCGGAGTTAAACCGTTACGTTGACGTCATACTCCCAGATCGAGGCTAAATGATAGAGTGTACAAAGCGAGGCCACCGTCTAGCGAGGCCTCAACAAATGACATCTAAACTATTTCAAGTGCAATTAACTAAACACAGATAATGACAATTCCTCGAGACCGTGTGATGACTAATACAGACGGACAGGTTTTCTGTCTTAATAATATCAATAAAATATTTTTATTTCCACAATAGGCACGACGCCCCTGGTGTATACCTATAGATTTATCATAATTGTATTATAATATTATGTCCTATATTCAATTGATTTAACGCACGCCCAAAATACAAGTAAGAACGAAAATTTAAGGTCTTACTCATTTAGTCCAATTGTTATAAAAATCCAAAAAGGTAAAACACAAATTCGGATATGATGACAGCAGACAAACGACAGCGAGATTATGTAGGTGGAGTTAACGCCTGTCAATCAAACGATCGGCCATACTAAGAATCGGTGAAGATGGAATTCAATCCCATTTCTAGTCAAACATTACACTGGTGATAACTATGTTCAGAATAAAGTAATTTGACTGAAATTTTCAATATATACTTCTTTCATCATCAATTTTTGAATTGTTATAGTAAGAATGACTAACTCTTTACAAAAATCTCCCATAATGTAATCTTTAATATACTCAAATTATAACCGTAAGGGAGGGGGTTAGCAATTGATGCTGCTGTGCAGTTTTGATCTACTTCTTTGAAAACACCCCATTTTGTTTAACAGTTTAACTATGTGTGATGTGTATTGTATTGTGCTTTGTTTTTTCTCGGAAATGGCGGAGGGAGTTCGTGATAAGTGAAAAAGTCCAGTGTCCTGGCTTGAGTGGGTTTACACAATTATAGTGCATGCCAGTGGCGTAGCCGGGGTTGATAAACTTGCGTCATAGTTCTGGGTGATTTTGCGAAAAATGAGGGTATATCTCTACATTTTTCCACAATCATCTCGCGATACGCTCTTCCTCCCACACATCCTTCGTGGTACAGCCACTCGTACATACGCCCTAAAAATTCCACCAGTCTTTGTAGGGGGAGGGGTAATCGATTAATAGAGCCATAGAGGTTTTCCTCTATTATGGAATGACGTCGATATCTTTAGTTTTCTGAAATGTCATCCCACCACTTTGCAAAATACTATTATTCATCGTGTATTGCACTAATATAGCGTCTGCCACCAAATATTTTAAAAATCGACTCACATCCTACGCTTGACGTAAATTCCTTGTGCTAAAAAATCAAATGTCGGAAACCACAATTCTATTTTCAGTGAAGCTTGTTGTTAAAATAGATTTGGCTTTCTGCCGGTATTTAGAATATTTATACAGAAACAATCTATTTTTGAGAGACCACAATAAGAAAATGTGAGTTGTTGATATAAAATTACTCGGCGATCGTGAGTAATGTTCGAATGAAATGGCGAGTCTCCAAACTATTAGCTAGTTACTTCCCTTCAAACAGAGTTCTTCCCTTCAAACAGGGTTGAAACTTCTACCAATATCCTACTTCCTAAGTTTGACGGATTTAAATGAAATCTTTCAATTAAAGGACAACAACATCCCTTATGTTTTTGTTATTCTTTTCCAAAACACATAATATTCGTTATCTAACTTTAAATTACATGTAGATATTCGGCCTTAAAGAACTTTGAAATACAATTGTTTTCCCCTTTATTAACAACTTACCACATCGGATATGACGTCATGCAAGTTAATATTGTTTTCTACGTTGAAATTAATCGACATTGACCATCATCAGAAATTTATTACTGTGTCTCCCACTAGGGCAAACAGTTTTTCTGGGTGCAACAGCTATTCTCGGGCATCACGTTAGACATTTCGTTAATTGTTTATTTATAAGTGGCATAACTGCATTGGGAGATGCTAGTTGTGGGCCAGTTGAGGAGGTGATCGATTTAAATAAAATTAGTATTTCGAGGAATACTAACCCTAACCCTAATTCTTTTAATAGGGGTAAAAGGTAAAGTGGATCAAATTTATTTATATAAATCGGCCATTGTGGACTCCGGAAATTCCCGAACCTCCCAAACCAGCCTACGTTTGTATTATGAGTTGACTATGGTGGAAAAAGAAAGTATGGGTAGAAAATAAAATGAAACTAGACAACGAATAGAGCATGTATGTTAAAAAAGCTACAACGATGGTGTTCCCCTTTAGTTTAATTGACAAGTTTCAACTTGATCTGCTAACACTGATTATATTGACCATGTGTGAATACTTTATTGGATCTGATGTAAATAAACCTACATCGTGAAATGTACCCCATTACATAACGGAGGTGGACATGAAATGAAATGGGGTTAACTAATGGAGGTGGACATGACCCAACCACCACATAAAGCCTTAGTTTAAACAAGTGCAGATATTTATAGCTGAATGAATAGTCATGAGAGATAGTGAAACACCAAAACAGAAAAACAAGAAGAATTGGCCATCAATTGCTACACAAGAAGACATCAAATTGATCTAAGGTTATGTGGAAGTAAATGTCATTTCTCTAAAAGGACACATCTTAGGAGGGTCGTCGTATTTTGTCATGCAATCTGGCTCTCTTAAATAGAGAAGTTTTATCAATTAGGCCCCATTATATAGCTGTGGAAGATACGATGTCTAACTACTTAATTTTCAATTGGAATGTTAGGTTGGCAACCGGGACTCGTCGACGATTTCCGGTAAATTCTGATGCATTGATGTTAGGGTTTTATTGCTATTCGAATATTGCATAGAGCGTCAGGTTGGTGTATTTTACCGATTCATATGACAATTAATTGTTTACGCTATTTCATGATTTTTCCGTAAACTATCTTCAAAGTACCCCGTGATGAAGGACTCATGATAGGTTGACTCGCTTAAATTTTAGGACCCATCGACCATTTCAAGTCCATTTGAAGAAAATATTATTTAAAAGAGCTAAAGGGGCATGGAACGAAGAAGGTGTCACGAACCGAGAAAAACAGTGTCATACAGGAAACTGTTTAAACCACAAAGAATAACAGTTGGGTTATCTCTCAGAAATAGAGCACGACCCAAAACAGAAGCTGATATTAGAGCTTATAAATTTGGACGTTGAGAGAGAGGGAGGGGGGGGGTCATTTCTGGACTACTACGTGGTTCAATTTTATTTCAATAAGAAAATATGAAAACTTTATTTTCGCCAGTTTTACAGATCATATTTCTTTTTTGGGAAGAATTTTTTTTTAAAATGAAATGAAATATTTTTTTTTGGTTCTTAAAAACATTCAATATAGTAGCCTCTGTGTTGAATAAAACGTATATAATTATGAATTTACAAAAGATCTTCAATATCTTGTCGCCCTTTTCAAAACCAAAGAAGGGAGAGAACAGTGACACATATTCATAAGTATGTCTATATCGATCAATCAATCAACGAGGAAGGATACTGATGCTACCAGTGTCATAGTGTAGCTTTACAAATAATTAGACAAATTGACTAAACGCATTGATCATAATATTGTTACTTGTCACCTCGGTTCTATATAAGTCACCGCTATCTTAAATTACTCACATGTCGTGCAACCATTTTTTCTGTTATCAGACAATGCTTCCATTTTCCGTTCTATTAAAACACTTTACAACTAATGGACAAAATGGCGGGTCAATTTAATATGGCGCAATTTCCGTTCTGACTCTTCCGGTTCCAACTGACGGGAATCGATGAAATTATTATACTATTCCTGGTTGATATTAGAGAGTAATAATTATGATCCATTTTTTTTATATTGGAGACTATAAATATACATTGAACAATATGATTATACTAGGTTATAGAATCTTACTCAGAAAGATTAGACCCTGATGACGTAGAATCTAGATAAATATAGCACATAAGGTCCTGCTGATTACCGAAGAGAACCAACAAGAGCGGGGGGGGGGGTAAAGATACAGGTTTTGACAAAAGAAACACTCTTGTCAGTTCCTGTAGGACTGTCCAACGTTTCGGTGATTAATTGACCGTTATCAGATACACCCATTATCTAAAGATCCTCCGTAAAGCAGACTCTCCGCAGTTCTTTTAAATGTTGAACTACAGTTTCTAGCGCAGTTTCTCTCCAGTTAACGACTTGCTTTCCCTGAACAATTTCTACCGACATAAACTGTTTCAATGCATTTAGTAATTGAACCGGAGTATACAGGTCACAATTTTATGGAATACAATCACTGCTTATCACTGAGCAATAATAAGTAGTAATTGTATTCCAGTTTTCCGGCGCGGTTGTCAGTGATGCTGTTTATTTGTTCGGGTGGAACAAAAAACAGACGTCCTGTGTACACATTAGCGTGCTCGTAAAAGATTCGTTGACAGTTGGAATACGATATAAGAGTAGGCCGTAACGCCGTTGCCCGGGCAAAATTCCCTTCATAGCACACTGTATGGCGTATGCCCGTCTTCATTAGCCCAGGTTAGGAGCGGAACAGTTAAACCCCATATCATTCCACCAAGTTGCGACCTGTATATTCTACCGACATGTTTAAAGTTTGAATAATATCAACAGCTGAAACGAAATAAGGTAACAACTACAAAGTCAATATAAATTCTATTCGACTTTAACCGTTTCCCTTGCGAGTTAATTTTACACATGGGGAACCTTCAGTTATGCATAACATATGCCACATGCCACAGACCATTTAGTTATCGATTAACAAATTCTGTTATCAATGAAAATTGTTATTATCGTTAGTACTTATAACGCATCAGTCACCTATTGCATGTATGTAATTATATCAAAAGTTTATTATTTATATATTTTATTAGTTGTTTATAAGTAAGAGGTGGAAGTGGAGTTAATTAACTGATAAATAATTTCTTAACTAACCAATGACTGATTAACTCATTAACTCAGCAGGCGATTTTATTAAAGCTAAGCAACAGACGCCCTCCCACATTTCTTCCTTTAACCTTACTATCATTATATTAAAGGACACGTCAGTCTTTCTATTGTACATAAAAGTGTATAAGTGCAGTTAGGTGAAGTACTTCAAAATGGCGCTGACGATTTTTAATTGTAATGGCATAAATAAATATAACACCCTAATTTCTTCTCTTTGATCGACTCCAATGTTCTTCAAACAAAGTACCGCCATGCAAAGGGGTGAGGGGGATAAATGGAGGGGAAATATATTGGGGTTAAACGCCCTGTATTTATGCTCCATCAGGCTACTCAGGACGGGCAGACACCATGGAGTATGCCGTGAGGTAAATAATACTTTGCCCTGACAGAGGTGTTACGACCTACTCTTATTCCAATGATCCCATTATAATGCACAACAATGTTTACAAGGGACCTCGGTTTCCGTCCAATCCGAACGACTTTTCCCCGTTCCTTGTGTAACAATATTATGACCTCGACCTAATATTGGTTTCAAATTCATATGATGCAACGAAATAAATGATATTTTATATATTAAAATGATCAATATATAGGTTAATAAAACTACCTGTCATGTGGGATGGCTGAATGGTTAACGCATACAAGGTCTGTCATTCAGTCAACTGCGGTGGTTTCGTTATTCTGTTGTATGTGACAAGGAGTGGGATCGCTTGTCCAACCTCGTGGGCTTTCTCCGGGTCCTAAGGTTTCCTCCCACTGTAAAAGACCACTACGCGCAATCGAATCATTGAAATGAAATTGAGCCATATGTTAGCCCCGAAATACCCTAGTTTGTGTGTGTGTGTGTGTGTGCTTGTCTCTCTGTGTCTCTCTCTTTCTCTCTCTCTCTTTCTGAATTGTAGCAGTTTGTTTTTGGTCACGGAGGAAGCCACAACGTTGAAAGGAAAGTTAAGGGCGACGATCCATTAATACTAGAAAGGAAAAAGGAGAGAAAGACTATTAATAGAACAAACCCCATTAATGTGTAAGAGTTTGATAACAATGCAACCAGAAACATGGACAATACATCAATCAGAAAACTTTGCGCCCTAGTTCGCTCGGCACTGCATCATTAAATAAAATGAAAACCATAATATGCCCAAACCCATACTATTAGCTAATCCACAAGGTATGAAACAACATTATTGTTATAAAAGCTACATATGTAAAGATTTAAAGATAAAATATATATTTTAGATTTATTTACGAATCTCTTAAAGGTCTAAACCCACTTTAACTTCGACAAGTATCCTGAATTACATTCTAACGACTTTATAAAAAGTTGTAAATTATTCTAAACATGTATACATTAGATCTGTTGTCATGAAACCATGAAGATAACTCGGATTACCAGAAGAGCTATATACCCATCGCAAAGACTATTTTAAAATGAAATGAAATGGAGTTTAACGTCCTATTTTCCTACAGCGACCAGGCTAATGAAGGTGGAATACGCCAATTTTGTTTACGGTTTACTCTTATTTCGAATTCCAATTGTTGAGGATGCACACACGACCTCGGTTTTTCGCTCCATCCGAACTCCCGTTTCAAGACAGGTAAACCGTCATGCACCCAAGACAAGGGGGGTAACCACGCTGGAAAATCACTAGGCACATTCTCGACCAACACCGGCATCGCGCCCAGATTACCTGGTTGGTGAGCTAGTTCCTTACTAATACCTTGGCTCCATGGATTATTTCAAAAAATTGATTTATGACAATTGACATAAAGTTTGAATTGTATTTTTTAAGATTTGTAAAACATAATCCAACATAACAAATGGCCAAAATGGTCGCCCTTGCCCTTCGCCGATGTAAAAACAATGAGTGATTATAGAAATAACACATGTCATCGTATCGATCATATTCCGTGATGGTGCACGATTTGAAACAGTTTTATGCACTACTTTAACAAACGAAGTTAGTATCTATTTATTTTTATATCTATAATTAGGTACGTTTTAATCATTACGTACAATAGTCACCATGGAAACGTTTTTTTCTTACGTGCTCTCTGCATCGTTGTTATTGCTAATTATCGTTTATCATCCATTTAGGCAGTCTAATTCTTCAGGCCTAATTTCTCACTGCACCTGTATGTTACGTTTATTATCGGTGCTTCGGCCAGAATTGCTCGTTATAGTTGGAATGAGCTACAATAAATCTTACTTTATGAGCTTAACCCAGACGATAAAGCAGAACTATTATTCCATCTATTTTCTGCTATCTTAACGTCAAACTGCCAGTCTGTGCTATATAAGGCATTATTATTAACATCAATGATATTTTTTTATTCCTTAATTAGGGTCGCGTATTGTCCTGTCAGAGATCCTGAGTGTCATTATTATCGCAAGCAGACATCTGTTTACCTAGCTTTCTTTCGAGCAAATTAAGAATTGAATGAATTTAGAGTCTTCCCTAGTTTTACATCAAGTTCAGACATTTACTGTTTAGGGGTTTCTTTCTGATTTTCTGTTTAATTAACTATTTTTTTTTTATAGATCTTTGGTGTTTAACGTTTCATGAATTTCGAGCCATTTTCACACGAACTTCAGACATTCGTTTCTATTTTTGAGGTTTCTTTCTGATATCTACTTGTCTGTTTTAATCTCTTGGGTCTAACAGAAGTCGTAGACATCTCAGCTGCTTGAAGTCTTGAGATGTAAGATTTAAAGGCAGGCAGACGGACAGACAGACATACAGAGTTTAACATCCACTGACTTGACACAAACTAAGTTATTTTGAAATCAATATATGGTTGAAATTTTATTTCATGCTCGTAGTGGGAAACCAGAGGGCCCAGGGAAATCCACGTGGTTGAAATGTGGGATCGAAAAAATGTTAGTTGACTCTAAAGCTATGGTTCTCAACTTATTTTTGATAACGGCACACCATGGAACACATAACAAAATAGCGGCACACCTGGCTAAATATATATATATATGAAAAATGAAAAATATTTGAATTTTGCAAAATAAAAACGTGGCAAGTCATAGACAACACACAACCGTCGACACAGACTTGTCATAGACACATATAATTACTCAAACTAAATAAAAAAAAACCCACAGATATGAATTTGCGATTAGTCGGCTTTGAATACTCAATTAGAATCACGTGGTATTTCGCAGTTTCTTAATGTGCCGTTCAAAATATCGCGGCACACTTACGAAGATCTTGTGGCACACCTGTGTGTCGCGGCGCACAGTTTGTGAATCACTGCTCTAAAGGTAATAGAAGGAGAAGTAACAGCAAAAATATACAGAACTGCAACATTAGGTGATATTAGGGTACCTAGACCTGCGTCACCTCTTCTACAATTTCGCACGGCGGAGTCGTTGGGTAAGCAAGGAGGGAGCTTCTGTTAATAATAAGACCGAGGTCCATTCTACAATACCGATATGAAATGAGGTTTAACGTCTTACTTTTCTGCTACGAATTGTTGAGGAAAATTTTGACCGGACGCCAATGAGTACACGGGACCTCGGTTGTTCTTCCCATCCGGAAATGACGTAGGCCGTTAACAGTCTAAGAATGACAACGACGCTACCCACACTATAGACACTTTTATTTCTAACAGCTTTAAATTGTTTCTGTTTTCCTTTCAAAATAGATGGTCAGATTGACATTGTAATTCTATTAACGGGCTTAGTCACTTTCAATATTGCTTATTGTCGAGCAGAATAATCCAGACGAAGCCACTTCAAAAAATGGAGGACCAAATTATTATTCATGTAAATCACATTATACACAATTACAATAGTCTATGGTAATTATTTCTTCTATTAACCCCAGACTTATTCCAACATTAACATCCGTAATTTTATTAGACGTACTTCAATTGAATATCTTATATATCATCCACGTATCCCTCGAAGAATCCTAGAACAGCCATTTAACTTTTTTCGTCAAAACGTAATTTTGATCAATTATTATGCCATCCGGTCTAAAACTTATACACGTAGATTGTGTTACATTTCTCATTTTGTGAACATTAGCAATGGCTGAAATGATTAATATCGGTGGATTTTTTTGTTCAGTTAAGGGGATATTTTTTGATGAATATCAATCAGATGATTTTGTTCCTTAAGAGAAAATCGTCTTTAGCCTCACTTTAATCATATCGATCTATGTCAAAAGCAGGAATAATAGCGTCTAGACGAGTCAAGATGGCGTCACGACCACTAACTGAACAGACGATAATTCATGTCATTGAATAAAGATTGACTTTTTACCAAAGATGATACCCCGCCTAGATTGGCATTATTCTGGTTTGTGGTCAGTCGATGAATTCCAAATAGATCTTCATTACTCATAAACGTCAATCTGGATTGTCCGGATCAGATACGTGGAGCAACTATTATTTGCGATCCGCTTATCTTACAGAGTTAACATCACCATGCATGATAGCTTACAACACCTGACCACTTTACGTTGTCTTTTCTAGTCATATCTAATTGTATCACAGTGTTTAAATGGACAGAATAAGCAGCAGAATTGATGATGATCCATCAGGATGTCTTCTCAAGAGTTTTGGATGATCTTACTATATTTAATAAAAAAAAAAGGGGGTGGGAGTCGCAACATTCGGTCTATGGTAGTATCCTGATTAAAAATATTGATTCAAAACAAAAAAAAAACAGTTTTGAATTGTCGCTAGCTTCTGTTTGTTTGGTTGCTTGGTTGCGGTGCATTTTACGGTTTTCGGACAATTTAAACTATTTTATTGCCAATTATAACATAATTCTGTCCACATATTCAACAATGAAAAACTACCAGATACTTGTTTTTGATATCTTTAAGGTAAATCGTACTTAAAATATATACAAAATTCTTTCCAAATATTCAACCTCACAATGAAAGAACTACCAAATACATGTTTTTGTCATCTTTAAAGGTAACTTGTACTCTCTTTATATATAAATCAGTATATATGGTAATAGAATAAACAGAATCTATGTAAAAATGAATACGATTTAAATGATAGATATGTTTGTTTTTTCTCATGACTAGACCAATTACTTTCTTACTGTCAAGTTTTTGATTGCTTTTTGCCATTATATATATTTTATGTATAAAATCATGTTAAGGTTTTTGGCGCGTTCTTAAGCGTATTTCCATGTAATTCTGTATTTTTAGGGCCATTTTGAGTCAGACGTGGGATTCTTTATGCTCTGGGGGCTTTCAAGTCTTAACAGAGAACTGGATGGAATCGTGTAGCTAAGCTTGAAAATCTATTGTTCGTATGTATACATAGAGTTTTACATCGATCGATTCCTGTCTAGACAAGAGATGGTTATATAATTATAAAGTACAAAAATACACGGAAGACGAGTGAGAAAAAAAATGGTTGCCATTTGAAACCAAGATGGTTGAAAGAGATGATAGAAGTCTCGGTCATCATGTTGTGTTTTATGTTTAGAGGGTAACGTAATACTCTCGAGTTCTTAACAAATATTTCTTCAGTTCTAATGCGAGAAACGTGTGTTCGATTACTTTTTATGTTTTTTGAAGCTTCAACTGGAGTTATTTTCATTTCAACAAATACCGTATTTAAACCAACCAACCGTGTTTATAGACTTATAAAAACGACCCCAAATAATACATTAACCGTCATTATTATCTTAGTTGTTACTGATAATTTCGAGTTGCAATTCAATCCCGACTTATACAAAGAAAAGAAGGTCCTGCCACCCCAGCAGTGTAGCGTCGAACGCCAGGGTTCCGGGGTTGGGGCAAGGATCGCGCGCTCTTGATGTTACGGGTTAACGTGTATTATCCCATCATCTATAAAAAAATATACGTGCAATTTGGTACAATGCTTAAACATTGGGAGATTTTCTGGGGAGTTTTTTTCTGTTACAACTTTATCTTCATTTCTTTGGAAAACTGCGTCCAGGGTAGCCGACTACGTCACGCTTCAGTCTTCCCCGGAACCATAATTGACTTTATTCATAACAATAAACAAGGTTTATGGCTGAAAGGAATGAATGAATGGAATGTTATTTTATGGCACGTCAGCGCCAACCGGGCTATATTGCGTCAAACATATATGAGGATTCTCGAGACATTATGGCTGATAGGATGTAACAAGAATATCTTTGAGAAACAATTATAATGTGTCTTTAACAAAAAGGGACAGCCATCTTCAATTAATGCTATTATTCTTAAGGTTTCTGTGTGGGCCGACAAACTACCGTAAAACCGAGGACCGTATCTCTATCTACATCAGAGAAAATATTTCTCGTGCAATATTTATAACAACTAGTGATCGCATTCCATATACATGTGTCTTGTGTTCTATTTTAAAGAGATTCATGATAAGGTGATGCGTACGACCGAAAGGGTTGCATATGGTCACTCATGCTAAGATCGTAAAGAAGGAGGGGAGGATAAGTTAAGTTTTTCTGTAAGATTACGTCACAGTTGATTTCACTTAAGGTCTGCGCTTGGTCCATTAACCTCTCTGGAAATATAACCTGTTTATAAATATAATCTATATATTTCCAATTGCTGTAACGAATGTATCATTGGATGATAATAGAGTCTATGATTTAGAAATTCATCATTCATTGAAATTGTTCTATACGTACTAGACAGTCTGATAAACCTATACCCAAGAAATCCCGACAGATGAATTTTCGGTAATGAAATGACCGACCTGATCTTCAGAATCAGCATGGAACAAGGCCGAACTGTACTTTCTGAAAGGTGTCGATTTATTTAAGACACGATTTTATAGATCACCTTCCCGCAGATACTGTGGGGTCATTTTGGCTGCAATTGTTTCTGAGGAAAATTTTAAGTCTCACGCTTCTAGACTGATTTGCATCACACGGCTGAAGTTATTAGCACCACACCCCCCACTCTCCACCCACCCAAACCGATCTGATCTCCCCAACCGACTTGATCTCGGCAACCCTCCCAAATAAAGACACCAATCAACTTCATTCTTTATTATATAAAACGATATGACGGGTTACTGTCATTTTCTTTATTCTTTGTGCTTTAATTAAAACCACAGCCTTTAAATCAACTGAAAGGACTACAACACTCTCGTGACGCAAATTGGTGACCGCACAGAGGGATGTTGGAAGCCAGCCATATAGCCTGATAGAGAAAAGGAACCAATTGCTCTCTCTTCTAGTCTAAGACAACATCTTTAATATGATATAATGCATGCTGGTTCTCATCATTTTCCCCGAGGCAGTCTTCATACAACAACATGTAATTAATCGCTTTCCATACTTGAACATTTGGTCGCTACAATCCAGTCTGTCAAATCCAATAAAACCCCATTCACACGTGCAGTTTAAGGCATTATGTTAGAGGAAAATCGTCATAACAACTCCTTCAAGACACGCTATTATTTTTCAAGGACTTCTCCAAGCGAAACTGCGCATGTACTTGCCTCTACTGTACGGCAACTGGCATCTCTAAGAGTGTGTAGTATTTTTTCTTTTAAAAAATATTGATTAGATTTTGTTTTGTTTTTTTGAATTGGGATATGAAACCCTTAATACGAATCTGCAATGCATGTACGGTGCATAGTACTGGTCTATACGTGTTTAGATTTCGTAGTTTAAATGAAATTATTTCTTTGTTTATTTGGAATAATTTCTTGCATGTCTGTGATATCATATTTTTCAGAATAGTTTTCGAATGGCACTATATATTGACTTAGCTAATATTTGTTAAGTCAGATGAGTCCGTGTCAAATTATGGCCTGGAATTATGGGACTGTAGTCCAGGGGCTAGAGTACCCCCCAATGATTATATAAGCAGAAAGTAGTGAAGTCTAAATTATTATAAATTATCTGTTTTAAAAAGGGGATAAAGTAATATAATGTAATCTGGTATCACGGTGGCTAAATCAATATTCTTACTAACCAGACAGCCACGGTTTCGATCTCAGTGTTGACCGAGATTATTCCCCCAATTGTCATTGGTTACGGACAGCGGGGGTTGGGATGGCCTAATGGTCTAGAGTGCCGCGCTTCGACCTCTAGCTGGCCGGTCACCTCTGGCTTGCGGCTGTGGTTTCGAGCCCTGGTGTGAGCGTATGTGGCATGGAGATAGGGGCGCCTTCTCAACCTCGTGGGTTCCTCCGGGCACTCCGGTTTCCTCCCACTGCTAAAGACCCCTACGCGCAAGCGAATTATTGAAATAAAATTGAAACCATATGTTAGTCCCAAAATGACCTAGTTGTGTCGAGTGGACGTTAAACCCCATTTCTCTCTCTCGTTACGGACAGCGGTCCTTTCAAGGGATGGAACATAGAGGTTTATTCGTGTACTCGTAGAAATGGTTCAATCATTGATGTCTTCCAGCCGCAGTAGTGGACCGTTACAAGGACTACCTTTGCATGGTCAAATTATTTCGTCATTTAGACTACAAAAAAGTTACCGGCAAATATAACTTTCTTAATTTCAAATTAAACTGATCCCAAACTGAACGGCACATAGCTTTTAAGACATATAATAAGCCAATTCCCATTAAAATAAGGTTAAACGTACCACATAAATCCATAATTTTAATAAAATCCAACGTTTACGCGATGTCGTTTTTTAAAATAGACTACACGTGTGATGTCACGTCACCTCGAAAATATAGAAACACTGTTCCGTAAGATAGGATTAAGATTTCATTGTTCCACTCTTCACTATTGTAACGTAATTACTTATTTTCATGCAATCTGTGTTCATTATTTTGCAATTGAAGCTATTTTTACTTGTGCATAGGCTCGCAGGATGTCTCAAATGTAGCGGTAGATAAGACCAGTACCACCGCTACAAATATTGCAGCTAGTGTACTCGTTGACGTGCACGTAAAAGAGGCCTTGGCAGTTCGAAGTCATAATATCATGTTAGAATTAAAAACCAGTAATCAAAATACAATTTGAAATTTGGCCAAATCATTTAGTATCAAGTGGTCAAATCCGTGCCCGTAGCCAGCTCGTAAAATTGGGGGGGGGGGCTACTGAATTTTTTGGAAGGTCTGAGGATGTGGTCGGCTAAGAACACTCATAAGAAATCATTATTGTTGGCAAAATATTTGGGGGGGGGGTGCTAATTTGATTTTTTTTTTGGGGGGGGGGGGGGCTACGGGGCCGGTCAAATCCCATGTTGCCATCTCTCACCATTCTGTGGCAACGGTTAACATTATGATGACAATATTCTATGGTCATGTGAAACCACTGCAGAAACAAAGAACAGCCATGGTTATATGAACACAAAGATATAGTTACAATAAACTTGTTTGACTATTTCTATTCAACATCAGTTGTTGAGAATCGTATAGTTCTTGATATGAATTTATTCGAAACCCTTTTTTTCTGCATATTATGTGCTGACTTGATTAATCGGGTGTGGATATAGCTGGAGGTCCGTAAAAATCAGCACACGTGGCCAAAAACAATTTTGGACTACTTATTCATGGAAAGATTGGTGGAAGGGGGGGAGGGTGACAGTCGCGTGTCCTGTCAGTGAAGAGAAAGGTAATAAATAGACAGCAAGCTTCAAAGATGAAGACATTCAATTACAAAATATTATCTGTGTATTTCAGCGGAATGTATTTCTAATCTTTTCTCCCGTCCGATGTTTTAACAACAGGCTTCAACTTGGAACAGATGGGTCGTGAACAATTGTTTAATGAATCTCAGCACGGGCTACCCCCGTTATTGTGCAGCCTATGCAACAGAATATTATTCTTCAAAGCGATAATCATTGTCATCCTTTTCAACAAAATTATAATCATTTAATCTGATAATTAAATTTGCTATTATTCTCTTTTATTCCCTCTAACTGTCATGGCGGGCTTCTTATGACGTAATCACGCGCGGGCGGTTTAACACGCAGGTGTCATATCTAGTAAAAGATAACAACCATGTTTTTTTAAGGTATTGTTTTTGATTGGAAGAAATGCTTTGAAGAAAACATGATGACGGTATCATTTCTCGCTCATGCTGGTATTACAAACTAAATTCATTTGTCAATTTCCAAATACGTCATAATCTTAAGAGGGGTCAAATCACGGCCGCTTGAGACTCCTCACTTTCTATGCGATGTTTGTACGGATAGGCTATAAATTTCATCCGAAAAAAAAACATTTTTATTGGCGGCACACTTCAGATAATTCAATTTCGACTGTAATGAGCGGCAACACATACCCATATCCGTCGTTTTCTAAATGGCGGGAATAACGTTTAGATTTCTGCTGACATTTTCTTGAGGCCCATTAATCATATTACATCAAATTCAAAATAGGCCAACTGACTCACGGGTATGTCAAGCCGACCTCCTTTATTATAACTAACTTACCGGGAAGTGGAATTAAAGGAGGGAACAAAATAATTTTTGCCTTGAAAACAAGATGGAAGTCATCTACATATTAACATCTAAACATCAGTCAGTGTCGCTTGAAAAAAAGGTGAAAGAATATGCAAGCAAGTGGCAATAAAGCGTGGTTTATAAAGAGGCCATGGGGACAATTACGGATAATAGAAAACATAAATTATGGCATACATAATTATATACTTGGCGTGGTGTGTGTCAAGAAGGGTTTAAAATGATAAATGATATCGGATGTTCCTTGTGATTATATAAAAATTTCACCACCAACAATACTCGTTACTTAATCGATTTTTATTTTAATAAAATCTATTGGGAAAAAGTTTACCTCCTTATCCCTGACATTAGACGTGTGTAAATATTTTTACTTTGAAATCATATAATTTCTCCAATAACCTTCTCCGAGAGACCAAAATAAACTAAGTACAGAATAAAATATTTTAAGTGGGAAAATGATATTTTCATAATTTTTGGGGATAACTCTTCGTAATTACCGAAAACACATTCACAATGACAGCATTCCGGAAATATCCCCCTCTTTAACTTAGGCCTACTTGATACTAAAATGCTTGAGGTTGAAATTAAATTGGGTTTAACGTCCTACCTATTTACACTAACCGGGAGAATGAAGACGGGCATGCGCCATACAGTGTGCTATTAGGAAACTTTTGCGCTTATTTCGAATTCCAACTGTCAAGCATCTTTTGTGGGAGCTCGGGTTTTCTTCCCATCCGAACGACTGGGAATGCTCTCTAACAGGGAAATTCTAAACCACATTTGAACTAAAACATGTGTTAAAGGAGGCTAGTATCAAATATGTAAGACAAAATGCTTTCGAGCGCCATTTGAAATGAAGCAACTCGATGAACGAGGCTGAACATACCCTACAGGAGAATACCGCCAGTGTGGACGGGAATAACTATAAGGCAAAGACTGCCATTCAAAGACTTTGTATTTCGCCGAACATAATTGATTAGAAATTACAGCAAAACAGAAACGATTGAATGTAAATCAGTTAATGTACATATTACATTATTATATGCGTTGCCACATGTGTCCATTTTTAGGCGCCAAAGAATAGAGATTTACTTCTAAGATGCATCTGGCCATCATCAATTAAAAATAAATGTCAAGCATTATAAATTCTAATCAAATGTTTTAAAATACATATTCCAATGGACGAATTCGGTAAATAACGGTTAAAATAAAATAGAATCATACTGATCTTATCAAAGTTGAAAAATGCTACTTAAAAGTCATCTTAATGTGCTAAATTCAGAGGGGATGGTTTGTGTTGCATAATTGACAGGACTTCATGTTCTCAGTTACATTCTGACTCCTCCGTTCATTTAATATGAAACAAGACACCGTTACTATTCAGGTACAGTCATGCATGATTTTATGCTTTGTGTTTATTTTAGGCTCTTATCTAAACAAATTTATTCTTGTAATATTGTATCGAATTGAATAGAAAGGCGTAGAGGCAGTATTATCCGAACTCAATCTAGACAGTTCATATAAAATTTGACGGGTGGACCGTTTGTAAAGTAACCGGAGACTACTATTTCCCATCGCCCCGTGTTTTCTTACAACAAGTCTATCTCTCACTCATCTATTGATATAAACGTAACAACTATTGATTGTAATTTAAACACTGAAAACGTGCTATTAAAATGTTGATAGCGTGTTTGTAATAATGTATATTGTTACTCAAACAATATTTATCAAATTTTATGGGCTATTGTAAAATGAATAACTTTTCATTTTAAAAAAGAGAGAGATAAATGGGGTTTAACGTCCACTCACTCGACACAAACTATGTCATTTTGGGACTAACATATGGTTTTTAATTTTATTTCAATAATTAGCTTGCGCGTAGGGTCTTTAGCAGTGGAAGGAAATCGGAGGTCCGGGAGAAAACCAACGAGGTTATTTTAAAAAAGAGACTTGATAAAGTTACGATATTTAAGAAAAATTGTATGTCTACCATTTTATTTCCCTTTTCGACATGTTTCGGATACTTTTTTAACTGTTTGGGACCGTGCAATTTTCAAATGGGATTTTGTTTTTTTAAATTTAACTTGCCGTGTTGTGGGTTCACTGGCAAACGATGTTTCTTCCAGATAAATGACAGCAACCTGAACATCTTTGAGAAAAGGGATTTAGAAAATGATAAATAATTGTCCAAAATTGTTTGCATGCCATTATTCAAAATAATTTGGATTGGAATGATGTGTCAAATCACACCAGTACGAGCTTTAATTGGCATAAACTCGTCTAGAGATTGCATTTGCATACTAGTATTTGTTGTTTAAAAAATAAACGAAACGAATTTTCAGATTGCGAGAAATATAATGTGATTGATATTATCTCTATGACTCATCAATCAAAGATGAAAACCAAACGTTATGTCTTTAAAAATTATTCGAAACACAAGAATAAATAATCAAGATTTTACGTCATAGAGGTGCGCATCGTCAAGTTGTCAAAGGCTGATTATAATCAGATAATAATAGATCGATACTAGCAGGTTACCCCAGGATTATGAATAAGAGATGCAGTTTGGGTACTTTGCTTAAAACAACAAAAATGTTTAAACTTAGAACGAAGATTTCGATGATACACTACTCCTTTAGAGGGAGAGAGAGAGAGAAATGGGGTTTAACGTCCAATCGACACAAACTAAGTCATTTTGGGACTAACATATGGTTTCAATTTTATTTCAATAATTCGCTTGTGCGTATGGGTCTTTAGCAGTGGGAGGAAATCGGAGTGCCCGGAGGAAACCCACGAGGTTGAGAAGGCGCCCCTATCTCCATGCCACATACGCTCACACCGGGGATCGAAACAAAGCCGCATTTAATTAAGGATCAAATCCGTCACTTTAATACAGGCGGGATAATATTCAATTTTGTATGACGATTTATATATTTGTAAAAGAAAAGATTTTGTATACAATATTTATAGATGAAAAATAGATCTAAATTTTTAATTTTGCATAACGATTAATATATTAAATTTTGCAAAATAAAAGGTTTTTTTTTTTTACATTATATTACAATGACAAATCGATCTAAATATTTAATTTTGTAAAACAATTAATACTTTTGTCAAATAAAAGTTTTTTAGATTTTAATGCAATGACAAATCGAACTAAGTATTTGATTTTGTAAAACAATTAATACTTTTGTAAAATAAAAATTATTTTATACATTATTATACAATGGCAAATAGATCTAATTTTCAATTTTGCATAACGATTAATACATTTTGTAAAATTAAAGCTTTTTTAATACATTATAATACAATGACAAATAGATCTTAATGTTCAAATTTGCGTAACGATTAATACATTTTGTATAATAAAAGATTTTTTGTACGTGTACATAATAATACTTTTGACAAATAGATCTAAATATTCAATTTTGTAGAACAATTAATATATTTTGTAAAATACATTATAATACAATTACAAATAGATCTAAATATTCAATTTTGTAAAACGATTATGTATGGAAATGGAACAAATGCAATGACAAATCGAACTAAGTATTTGATTTTGTAAAACAATTAATACTTTTGTAAAATAAAAATTATTTTATACATTATTATACAATGGCAAATAGATCTAATTTTCAATTTTGTATAACGATTAATACATTTTGTAAAATTAAAGCTTTTTTAATACATTATAATACAATGACAAATAGATCTTAATGTTCAAATTTGCGTAACGATTAATACATTTTGTATAATAAAAGATTTTTTGTACGTGTACATAATAATACTATGACAAATAGATCTAAATATTCAATTTTGTAGAACGATTAATATATTTTGTAAAATACATTATAATACTATTACAAATAGATCTAAATATTCAATTTTGTAAAACGATTATGTATGGAAATGGAACAAAATGATTTAATTATATTCTTAGTTATTTATCGGTTGAATTGTTATAGGCGTATGATAATTTGTGATGACCTTATCCATATCAGTGAATATTTGTTTTTAAGGATATAAGTATTTTAATACATACTTATCAAATTAATCAAACATGAAAATATTTTGGAACCGATGACAACAAAGCCAACATTTTTCCTCTTTTTTCCACTAACAGAAAAGTCCGACGTTAAACCCCATTGAATTTTATTTTTCTCACGATATCAATAAATCACAATTGAAATATGTAAATATAGCTTGATCGTGAGATTGCTATGGTTATATAACATGGAACAATGCCAAATTAATGTATTCAACTAACTTTGGTTCTATTTTGATATGATTGGTTTTAAAAAAAGAAAATGCCGTTTAATAGATTTTAAAATGAAGTTATAATAATAATCCACTTATTCGTTTTTACATGTCTGACTCCAGTAAATTTTAACTCGTATTTTAATAGTGTAACTTTTTTGTTTGATAATTGTTAATAGCAACTATTCATTAGTTTATAACCTTCACGGGTTTTCTTTTACCAGTGTTAGGGTAATTTAATTTGTTAATATGTTCGACGCCTTGAGCATGCATACCTGTATAAAAATTTGTGCAATATAAATATACACTATTATTATTAGATTTACAGAGTTATATTTTCTATTATTTATATGATGCTGTTTATTTGTATATTGAATCTATATTGTTTATATTCATTAGATTTACATTTTCTATTATATATGACACTGTTTGTTTGAATGTATTGAATCTATATTGTTTCTATTTATTTTGTTTGCAGTCTTTTAAATGGAAAAATTCCTAATTCGTAAGAGATAATTTTCGTCTATCATAAGTATTGTTTATATATGAAGTATATTGTTACAGTCTACAATAATAATTATAAGAAGAAAGGTTAAAACAAAAATACGTATATGCCGATTTATTGTATCATTATCTAGTAGTTTTTGTAACTATAATTAAAAATGTCTGCGGGTTATAAAGCATCTGCCTTATGTTATGAATGTTGTGAATATTAATTCAATAATAATATTCAGTATATTATTATTGAATTAATATTATATACCCTTTTAATTTGTGTATTTATTTAATTCAATATATTTTTTTATGTACATGACAGCGAATAATAAACGGTTTTGATGTCGTTCAAAAAAATAAAGAACCTGCCTTACTTTATGAATATTATTATTGAATTAGTATTACATTCTCTTTTTATTTGTTTATTTATATATTTAATTAAATTTTTTAAAAAAATTGTACATGACAGCGAAGCATAAACGGTTTTGAGGTTGTACGAAAAAGTTTTTGAAGCAAATGGAAAGTTAGCTGAATGCATTCAAAGTTCATGATAACTTCGAGTCTTGGCCATACGTGTATA
Source organism: Patella ulyssiponensis (assembly GCA_963678685.1). Taxonomy (NCBI): domain Eukaryota; kingdom Metazoa; phylum Mollusca; class Gastropoda; family Patellidae; genus Patella; species Patella ulyssiponensis. Next base: position 78,230,665 of record OY783227.1, on the reverse strand, counting down.
TAATTTATGTTATATTCAAATATATTTATCATATTGCCTCACCTTTTAAACATATCACTGTCCTTAAAGAAACTATTTCTTATTAGTATAAATAAATCTTTTTTACCTATATTTATTTACCCGGTACATATTTTCCTTCTTTTTTCTTAATTGATCTTTGAGACTTTCGAATACTTTCGTAGCGTGCCTACCATTTCACATGCAGAAATATCATGGCTATGGTCATTTTTTGATATTAAAAACATAAGGCAGCAAAAACACGTTCCGAATCAAATCACAAGCCTCGTATGGGATTATTCTTCTATATATAAACCTAGCAGAAAGCTTTGTACCATTTTTTGTCCTTTTTGTGACAATTTTCATAAAAGACAGAAAAAATCATCCGCATTTATTATGCTAGAAAAATGAATTAAACTCTGTGAAGCGACAACATTGCCTTTCAAAACAAAGACCCCACGACCCAGCTAATTTTTTAAAAGTTTAATTTCTGCCCTAGGTATTTCCCACAAAGCAAAACCTTAGAATAGTGCCTTATCCCTCACACATAAAAGTTTAATTTCTGCCCTATATGTTTTTCCCCAAAACGTAACCTTAGAATTGTGGTTATCCCTCTCATATAAATTTTGTTGCGGCCTTTTTCCCCCTTGATTGACTGAAGTGACATGTTTTCTATATCAACATTACATACGTGTCAATAATGAATCTAAAAATAAAAAAAAAATCTTTGTTTTATATCTCCAGAGAAAAACAAAATCTCCTTCTTATTTTAGCTTCTCATTAAACTTGCTTCAGTGATTTAAATACTATTCACATCATGAATTTCACGCCACCTTGAATTTTTACATCGATCAGCGAAAACAGCCGACAAAAAATTACCACGGGGTTAAATTGGATCTGAACCCATTTACTGGCTGTGAATATCGCTTCGTGTAATTCTAATAAAGACGAAAAGAGTTTAGGATAAGAAAGTAGTACGGCGATAGGTCGATGGCTCGCTTCATTTACGAGATGTCGCTGTGTCCTGGGTTAAGTCGACCCATGTCAGACTGCGTACACATCCTTTTTGTGCCCATCAATTACGTTTAAAGTTTGTTTCATTTAAATAGACACCCAATATATATTCAATATCCCTTATTGTTATTACTATTGGCCACGTTTATACCGTGTGAGACCGTCCATACAAAGTTGACATATGTTTGTGGAAATTTTCTCCTTTTTATATTTTATTTTAACAACAAAAAATTAGTAATACTGCTCAATTAATATTTGTTAATTGGGTTTTTTTTCTAAACAATATTTATTCATAGAAACTGGATTGGAGAACAGGCAGAAGCCTGTAGACCTCCTCTCCTGTAAATTGTTTATGTTATTTAGTGTCACAACATGGCCACAATTTGTTAAATACAATTTATTTTATCTCCTTGTTGAGTAATGGTTGTCCATTATTTTATGAGTTGTTTCGTGTGAAATCTCAAATGATGTTGTATTTCTAAAAATGATTATATACCATGTTTTTATGTCCCTTCGTCCATTTAATAGCATAAACTGTTAAATGCAGCAATTCTTCACGCATACAATAATTCTAAGGATTTAGTCGTAATGGATACTCAATCTGATTAAAATACGGATCTATTCGTTTCGTTTTTTATATTTTCGATGGCCCCTACTTTCAGTTGGACTGGAAGGTTGTGTCAGGGGTCGTACGGGTGGTTTTTGACCGTATGACGCCTGGAATTGATTAATCAATCAGCGTTGACGTTTCTAGTGGTTTACCCACAGCTCCGTGCATGGTGCGGCAAGAAGTTCCTGTAACAGATCGTTTCATTGGCTAATCCTTCACTTCAATCAAAACGCCGACGAGAGAGAGAGAGAAATGGGGTTTAATGTCCTCTCGACACATACTATGTCATTTTGGGACTATTATGATTCAATTTCATTTCAATAATTCCTTGTACGTAGGGGTCTTTGGGCAGGCAACCCTACTCGGAAACCACCCCAGTTGACATACCTTATAATACAGCGCACAGTATCATTACCAAAGTTGCCCTACCTCGTGGTCTCATGGGTATGACCTATATCATCTCGTGGACTCATCACCCTGGGTCACTTTACCATTGGTACTACAGTCACTTTTCCATAAGAACTACAGACACCTTACCAAGGGAACTACAACCTTCTTACCATAGGAACCACAATCTCTTTACCACAGGAACTACATCCACTTTACCATAGGAACTACAGTGACTTTACCATGGGAACTATAGTTATCTTACCATATGAATTACAGCCACTTTACCACAGCAGCAACAGTATATTTACCATAGGATCTTAAATCATCTATAGGAACTATAGCCACGTTACCATAGGAACTACAATCACTTCCACGGGAACTACAATCATTTTACCATAGGAACTATAGTCACTGCACTGCACGTTTGGGGGGGGGGGTCACGGTGGCTAAGTGGATAAGGCGCTGGTTCACTAGCCTGGAGGTCGGGTGTTCGATCCCTGCATTGGCCGAGAAAGTTCATCTCGATTTTCCGGCGTGATTTCCCCTTGTCAGTGATGCAGAAGGAGGGCCTGACAAGGACAGCTGCCTAGTCATTCGGATGGGACGAAAAACCGAGGTCCCGTGTACAAATTGGAGTGTACGTAAAAGATCCCTTGGCAGTTGGAATTCGATATAAAAGTAGGCCGTAGCGCCGCTGCCCGGGCAAAATTTCCCTCACAGCACACTGTATGGCGTATGCCCGTCTGCCATTAGCCCAGGTTAGGTGCAAAAGAGTAGGACGTTAAACCCCATTTCATTTCATTTCATTTCACTACACGTCTGTCTTGTGTATTTAACACATTTAAGCGTCTCTTGTTTAAAGGGGCATTATCGGGGATTAAATAAAGAGTTGATTAATGATTTAGATAACATTTCAGACCGAAAGAAAGAATTGCAATAGGTAGATTTAGCTCTTGCATACTGTATGTTTAAAATCTAAGATAATAACCGTGTTAATGTTTAATCTGATTTAATGTAATATAGACAATATTCATTATAAATATTAAAGTTACATTATGGGAGATAAGATAAAGAGATGGCAGTTCTCACTATAATAGTTAAAAACTAGATAGTGTAAAGGTAATTTGCTGACAATTTCAGTCAAATTGATCCACTATTAGCCGAGAAAAAAGCGTTTGAAATATTCACATAGCCTCGGTCATCATTACTCAAATCATTAATATTAACAGCATAGTCTCGATTATCCACTTGATTGATTTAATTATCAACGGCCATTAAGCGGCATATTGGAATTTAATCCGCCAACATCGAAGGCTAGCCTTAACATCAAGAGTTTATTATGGTCTGGATATGTTAATTAATGTCTAATTGATTATTTAGATAACATTTCAGGCCTAAAGAAAGACCTGTAATAAGCAGATTTTGCTCTTGCATAATGCTATTTTAAGCAAAATAATACCCTGTTTGTCGATCCATTGGATTTTATATGTTGACTTGTTTATGAGATGTCAATTTTTCTTGGTTGACAATTTTGCGTTTGTAGATAAAGCCAGTTGTGATATAAGCGATTTTTGGTCGACACAGTAAGCCGAAAATAAAGCAAGCTAGAGTTTGCTACATGGTTACCCCCCCCTCCCAATTGATCGTATAGTATGCCCCGTGACATCAGATCAACTCAATTCAATACTTTATTTTGTCCTTAATCAAAGAGGTTTAGCTTCTTTAATTCTCAGAAATAGCTTAAGGCGAAAATCCCACTGTTATTCACTTTGAAATTGTCTTGAGAGCCATAAAGTTTCTCATATATTAGTACGAAATGTCATAATTAGCTGAAATAAGGTCTTTTGGCGGTACTTGACTAGAACTACATGAAACAAAGCGCACATTTGCTTCCGGATTTACACAGGTTTCTCTTTTATAATATCCGTACATTGCAGTGGATATATGTGGAAGATTACCCCTATGTCTCCAATATGTCTCCAAGACAACGCAAGTCCGTAAAATGGCCAAGAAGACAATCCCCAATTCCGGGTTGCCATTGGCGATATCATGACGACTGAAACAATAGTGGTATTTCCTGGTTGAAATTTTGTATCAACATGAACTTTGTAAATGAATTGCCTGTAGCTGCCATGTTAGCACGACTATTTAAAATTACTGTACATCTTGCTGTCGTTAAGTCATTTCAATGTTGCATGTTTCGTCTGGCATTAACTTCCGGTCGCCTTTATTTACAAATTGCAAATCAATTTTCGCTTTTGCATTAATTTCCGATAAGGCATCGGCGTTATTTTCCCTCAAAATTGTCGTTACCAAATAGACCATAGCTACGTGACTAAACACAAAGATAGTGGGTTTAAATCTTGTTTAATACGAACTTGAGATCGATAGATCATCGCCGAATATAAATACAGGCTTGAGTAATAAAAGACAATGAGAGACTGGATAGCCTACACTATTACATTTATACGTGCACACGAGAGCATTTGATGTAATAACCCCAGATAGTAGAGTTCCTAACTTTATTTACATAGTACATTAGACAGGGCTTCCTTGGAGAGAAATTGCTGACTTCACACTGAGCAAGCTACCGGTTAATTCAACAATACTGCTAACTTGTGTACTTTGAATCTAAAGTGAGTCTCTTTACTTTCAGTTTCAATTATTTTACATGCGGAAGATGAAACCCTATAAACACTGTAGAAATCACGGACAAGGGAATTTCTAATCTAGAATCATCTTTTATTCAATAACATGTTTTTTTAAATCCCAAAGACTCGTCTTTAATATAGTCTCTTATTCCGGTCAGTGCCACAACCAGAAGAATCCATAAGAGCAATGTCTTTAAGAAATCGCCCACCCTCACAGTATTTTATTGGAAGCGAGATGCTCCCCAGTGCTCAATTGGTAGATACCCATCATTGCTAGCAAACAAACGGACACAAGTCACCAATACAGATCATCAAAGGCCAAAGTTATTTTTAGTCTTTCTCAGTCTTTCTCCCCCTTTCTCCTTTTCCGCCTTTCGCATGGCGATTTTTGCTGACTTTTTGGTGTAGAACCGAAAAAAAAGGGTTTGAAAATATTTATTGATCTGTGGCCAAACAAAACCATTCCAAGCATGACTTCCGGTTTGGTCATATTGTAACTGAGATAAGACAACTAAGTCCCACCCTGTAAACTTCAGCGCTAAATATGACATTTCTTGGCCTGTAACATTACGATAGGCTTAATTTTTATAACCACGGAGCTCAACACGTCACAATTATCTAATAACAATTTACAGCGGGTCGACAATCTTGATGTTTATCTGCGCCTGGTTAAAAGAATCTACAGGATGTGATTTATGTTTGGTTACCCCCTGCTCCGTCTGCCCCAAAACCATGAATATTCGCCGACGCCAGGCCGAAAATGAACAATCGTACAGTTTTCTTCGATTCTCGACCATAAATTCAACAGAAATTGCCAACAGACTGCTATAAATAGTCGAACTACATTCTTACAGATACAGAAAAAAGGGGAAGTAATTACTAGCTCTCCCATTGTACTCCATTCAGCTGATGAATAAAACATCTAAAATATGCTTGCGTAAATATAGAATTATATGCATAGTTAGTCAGTTCATATACTTACATTTTACAGTCTTTACGTTTATCAATGAAACATTTTGTGTTGGAGAGTATATAATATTTATTAATTCCCCTGGGTTTGGCAAATGAACACCTCCGATTAAACTATTCAAGTGTTTATCTAGCGTTGATATCTTTTATTTACCGACTTGAATCATTGATTTGGTAATATTTACTTGCCGCGTAATGGCCCGCCTATAGCCCCGGGACTTAAACAATCATATTGATAGTTGTAGCCGTAGTACAAGGAAGCAACGCAATGAGTGTATTGGTTCGATCACTATTTCTGCAAGGACTAAGTCATTTAATGTTATTTTTATATTTTTGTAAATAGTGTGACATGCACTTATCCCGTATTATTTTGCCATAAGAGCTTTGATAAAATTCTTGTGAATGTTTTTCTCATATATTTAGACTTTAGAGTTTGTACTCTTTAATGCCTAGACCACTTCGTACTGGATGATAAAACAATTGTTTATGAGATTATATATTTTGTATGTTGAATTTGGTTTTGAGGAGTAACAAAAGCCAGTGTTTTCGAGTTCCACTGTAAGCCGATAATGAAACTAGAATTAGCCGACTTCCGCTCGCTTAATCTTCCGAATTTTAATCGTATATACCCTGCCCCATCATTAATCGAACTAACGTTACGGGTTACCCAAATTAAAGGAGCTTTAAAGTAGATTAGATAAATAGTTATAAAATATATAATGAAAAAAGAATATGCTGAAAATTTCAGTCAAGTTGCTTCACTCTGTACCAAGATATTTGCGATTCAATTTTAGCCTAGCCTCGATCACCATTACTAATGTATACAAATCCACTAAATACCGCTGGATAACAATTGCATCGATTATGGTCTGGACTGGATAAGTTAATTAATGTCTAATTAATGATTTAGTTAACATTTCAGGCTTAAAGATAAAGACCTGCAATTTGCAGGTTTAGCTCTTGCCTAATGTATGTTTAATTAATGTCTAGACAGGCATCTGGCTTGCGGCTGTGGTTTCGATCCCTGGTGTGAGCGTATGTGGTATGGAGATAGGAGCGCCTTCTCAACCTCGTGGGTTTCCTCCGGGCACTCCGGTTTCCCCCCACTGCTAAAGACCCCTACGCACAAGCGAATTATTGAAATAAAATTGAAACCATATGTTAGTCCCAAAATGACCTAGTTTGTGTCGAGTGGACGTTAAACCCCATTTCTCTCTCTCTCTCTCTCTATTGGAATATATGATGTATTGTTATGAGTTGCAAAATGTAATATTATTTTGAGTTGTTGATGTATGCGCCCAGTGCCATGTAGATAAATACCCTACGCGCAAGCGAATTATTGAAATAAAATTGAAACCATATGTTAGTCCCGAAATGACCTAGTTTGTGTCTTGTTTCTCTCTCTGATTTGGAGTCGAGTGTCCAGCGTCACTGAACACACTCCTGTATCTTCTTGCACTTCAGGGAGTGTGACTTTCTCCACTGAGCTGTGAGACCAACGTGGTTGCTTGACAGCCGAGGCATGGCGAACTGGCATGATTCGGCAGAATCGAACGTATGATAGTCTGGGTCCTAATATGATACTATCAGACTGTGGAAAATGTCAAGGAATCACGACTAATATAATGTACGTCTCGGGATGTCTGGCCGATATGGATGGCAACATTTTCAAGAAGATTGTCGCCATATCCTATAATAATTGATTCATAACCATGCAAAACTGGACACAACTGTAAACCCAAGTATGACGGCCATACGAACGAAATCTAACATCTGCGTCGACCATCCATCATGTTATTAAATTACAAACCTGTCCATTAAAAACTTATCCTGTCCTGTTATTTCTGTAGCGTTTGTTCTTGGATCAATTAGATGTAATACAATTTGTGTCGTATATTAAGTTCAGTAAGCTAAAGATAGGTCTAGTCGTCTAGACAATATTGCTTTATCAAATCTCAAGCTCTTCAGGCTTAGCGCCGTGATTAGATCGTGTCGATTTGTTACAATACCCTTGAAATGACTGGAAGGAAAAACAAAGGTAATCTGATTATAGTTGTCTAGGTCCTTTTGTCTCTCGTTTAACATTTCACATTATGAATTAAATGACAATAAGAATTAAGACGGAAGATTCTCAATATTTCTAATTGATATAATGTTACATACCTGCAGGAATATATGAAATAAAATGAAATGGGGTCCAGCATCCTACTTGTTTGTACCGACTGGGCTAATGAAGATGGGTTTACGTCATACAGTGTGCTATGAGGCAAATTTTGCCCGGAAGTCTACTCTTATATCGAATTCTTACTGTCAGGGCTTATTTTAAGTGCTCGACCTTGAGTACAAGAGACCTCAGTTTTTCGTCCCATTGAACAACCATACACCGTCCTTGCCGTCCTGGAAACTGCGTCGTCAAATCCTAGGGAACTTTCTCGGCCTAACGACTTTTAACCCCAAATTTATTCCCTTAAATTGTCAAAATCATAAGTAAAACGCATTATCGAATTCAAGTATAAGATTTAAACAGGGAGTCAGGGCATCCCATGTATCCCCACTCAAATTATCTGCCCTTGATCGTAGCTTGATTCCACGAACCAACATTAAATACAGTTTACAAACCATAGTGTCATTGTCTACGTTCATAATGATAGGGGCTTGTTTGTTCGATTATGAGAAAGTTTGCAAGAAATGTAATATAAAAGAAGTGAAATGCACAAAAAAGATGTCCTAAACATCTTTTTTCGCGGGAAATGTGTTTATGTATTTAACGATTTTTTTGATTGGTCGATAGGTTTTACATCATTCCGGTATTTTTATGTCCGGAAAATCAGCAAAATGTATTAATATTTTAATTTCTTTAATTTCTCACTTTAAGATATTTATAGATTATGTTAAGATTGATATAATGTATAATAAAATCCAGATTATATGTGTTATTTTAGCTTACTGTCGTGCTGGTGTCTTTTAGAGTTTTGCCACAGAAATTGTATGTCTCTACATTCCAGGTCACATTTGATTACATGCAATTCGATATAAGCAACCTATGATTTTGGCTGACTGTCGTGCTATGGTAAAATATACAAGTTTGGACATTATTATTTCAAATTATATTATCACAATACTCGAGTGAGAAAACGGTCAGCCATTTGTTTCCTTACCGTCGCCTAAAATGATTGACGAGTGTGATTGTTAGCATCTCTTACAAATGACATTGAAATTTCTATTTGGATTCAGATTCGGGAACCGATACGGTACAAGACATCAAGAATGGGCTTATTGTACAGTCAAAAGGTTATGTAAAAATAAAAACTGGAAAATGGTAATCCTTGGATGATATTTGACGTGTAAAAGTGGAAAATATATATATTGCTCAATAGAGAGAGAGAGGGATGGGTTTAACTTCCACTTGACACATACGAAGTCTTTACGAGACTAACAAATGGTCAGTTGTATTTCAATAATTCGTCTCCGCGTATGGGAATTAAGCAGTGGGAGGAAACCAAAGGACCCAGAGAAAACCCACGAGGTTGGACAGGCGACCCCGCTCTTTGTCACGGCAATTGACTCAATGACAAACCTTGTGATAAACCATTAGACCACCAAACTCCCATCTAAATACGGATTTTGTAAGTTGTTGTACATTATATATTATACCGGTTAGGGGTAATTGTATTTTTATATAATAGGCGTGCATAATAAATTAAATTGTTATATGTTGTCTTTTTGCATGATACATTCTGTTAATTTAAATAAAATTACATTACAGATCGATTAAACACCATCCTAGTTATGATGTTCACCGGTTTTCATTAGCACTGTCGTTTTAGAAGTGGGTGGGGGGGTCAAGGTGGGTAAGACGCTGGCTCGCTAGCCAGGAGGTCGGTGTTCGTTCGATCCCTGCGTTGGCCTAGAAAGTTCATTCAGATTTTCGGCCGTGTTCCCCCTTGTCAGTGATACGGGACGGAGGGCATGACAAGGACAGCTGTTTAGTCGTTCGGATGGGACGAAAAATGGAGGTCCCGTGAACACATTGGCGTGCACGTAAAAGATCCCTTGACAGTTGGAATTCGATATAAGAGTAGGCCGTAGTGGCACACTGTAATGGTGTAATCCCGGCTTGATTAGCCCAGCTCGGAGCAGAACAGTAGGACGTTAAACCCCATTTCATTTCAGTTTTAGAAATGTATTATATAGTTTAGTTGTGGTATTGTGTCCACGAGTGCAACATATCCTTGATGCCATAATATCTCACTTATGGAACTTCACGAGTCCAAAGTCTTCTCGCGGATGTCAAAGTAAAGAACCCTGGATTTTAAAGTGCATGGCTGTTTTATAGTTAAAATTTAGATGTAAGATACTGTCTAACGATCACACTGACTGAGTCATTCCAACCTTAAAATTTATTCCTGAAGCAAATGCATGCAATCAAGATGCAATTTAAAATTCCTAGTCATCTCGATATAAAATTATAAAAAAATTGCCACGAGTGTATCGTGATTCAAGCAATTTACTTTGAAGCAATTAATTGATTTCTAAATTCTATTGTTATTTTAACAAATTAACCATAGTGTGATTTGGCTGTATGATTGTGTTCGCTTAAATTATACGGTTGGATATTAAACAAAAAAATGTTTTAAAGGTTAACCTGGAGAAAAGAAATAAAATTAAATTACGCCCACAGGTGAAATGTCGCCAGCAAAACGCTTACTAGTCGTACAATCGTAACCAAAAGATCATTAAATCGTTGAAATTATATTAATGGTTGAATTGCGCCATATTTCCAATCAGTAAAAATCTGTGCATAAATTTTGCTTATATACCGACAATGGAACAGTATATTGAATTTTCAGTTTGTTCATATTTTATGTTGCTTTCAATCTGAAAAATAATTTGATTTGGTAACTGAAATCCAACAAATAGAGACAGTTGACCTTTTAGTTGGACTTAAAACAGAAAGCATTTTTGTCTATATTTTATTGAAATTATAAAAAAGATTGATTTTGTGCTCAAAATAAACTAACTTTGTGGCGTGTTGTTTCGTGTTTCAAAGACACGTTGTCGCTGGTCAATTGATCAAGAAATTATGAACACTTCAGTTTATTGATTGGATATTTTGATCGCCGGAAAGTTTCTAGTCGCTTTTTCATTAGAATATAAAAAAAGTGATGTGCCTCTATCAATTTCTCGCTAAGAATTATATTTCTTGTCTCGGAGATCCGCTCTCTTATTTTATTGTTGCCAATTATCCCGATGGTCGATTCGTTCTGTCTGTACGTCCGTAACATCCTTCCTTTGAAGTATCTAACAGGTTAAAAACAAGAGTGATCCTAATAATAGCTATCCTCAGATGGAATAACCGTTGTATAAAAGCGCTCCGATACCGGAAAATATTGTAATAAAACTATTTTCATTTTCATAATCCTAGCAAGCTTATTAACGAAAACAGATGGAATACTAGTAGAATATTGTCACCTGTCAAAACACAGAGTGCATGGAGCAGAGTATGATGGAACCTACACAGAAGAGGTTCTTCCATCATTAAATAATGAGTCGAATAGTCAGTCGGTAACAAAAGATTATATAGCCAGAATGTTGTATTCGGTGCATATAAAATGTATATCTAAATTAAACGGACAGTGTTTGTGGTTGCAGCTCATACTAGCCGTTGTTAGGGTTAAATGTCCGCTTCCTTCGAGGGTGATATCGCAAACAAGTGGTCTTATTTTAATATATTCAGTACAACCACATGATAACTGTAGTCACCCCACAAGGCGACCTATCTCAAAAGCCGCATACATTGACACCAGATATCGAAACCACGACCGCCCGCCAGATGTGACCAGCTAACTTGAGCTTGGAGCGAGACACTCTAGACCACTAGGTCATTTCAACCCCTTTCTGGACAGAATGGGCATACTTGCGCAATTAAAGTGATTGCGACACTCGGGAGTCCCGTATAGTTCGCTCGTAATTTGATGCTGATTGAGTCAAAAGGGATTAAAACCTGGCCCTGACTTGACAAAGCATTCTCAGACTTAGAGATTTATGGGAGATTATTTAAAGAGCTGGCAGTCCTCAGTATAATCGTTAAAAAACAGATAATTTGCGGAAAATTTCAGTCAATTTGATCAACCCTGAACCGATAATATAGCCATTGAAGTTTTTGGCCTAGCCTTGAGCACCATTACTTAAGTCGGTACGCTAAAAAAACACAGTCTCGATTATCCATTTTTTGATTTAATCACGAATGAGCATTGAGCAGCATATCGGACATTAATCCAGTAAATATCGCAGTTTAGCGATGACATCGACAGTTGATTAATGTCTAATTAACAATTTAGATAACATTTCAGGCTCCGAATAATCAGTAAGGTGATTGAAATTATTGCACACGGCTTGTCAAACCTTCAAAGGCTAATTAATATCTTCGCTCGCAATAGAGTAATTTGAATGAAATTCTCAAATTATGCATTTTACATTATCTGTTTTCAATCTACTATTGCAGAAATGGCTAGCTCTTTACCGAAAATCTTACATAATGAATTCTTAAGTCTGAGAAATTACTCAACTTTCAGTCAATATGGGCAATATCTTTGATCCAGACACAAAACAAGATATGTTTTAGATCAAAGCAAGTAACATACCAGTTATAACAACATAAAACCCGATCTTTTAACAGTTTCCTTGTAATTAACTGGCGGCTTCTACTAGATTTATTTTAACTTCACTTCATTATTTTTTTATCACCCGGTCACGCCACCTACTAATAATTCCGGAAGTGACATAATTGTCTTGCGATCTGTACGATTTCTAACAGATCTCTGGCAACGAGGAACTGGTGTGTTAAATTGTCAATTATACGATGACCACTTTGGTTCATTTCCCTAAGAAACTAGGTTAAATTGTTTTGTTGGTGGATGTCAACCAATGAAATACGCCGTATTATAATAATTGCGTAGTTAATCGTCAATGAGCCATAATGGTTCAGTGAGTGTGCTATGGCACTAGCTCACTAGCTAGGAAGTGTTGGCTAAGAAAGTTCCACGCAAAGTCCACCAGGCAGCTTAGGGGGCCCGCGGTTCATGGCAAAAAGAGAAAAAATTCAAATTCCAGATGAAAGTTTCACGGTAATCAATCTAGCTATCCCTCATCAACCTTTTCTGTAAAGTTCCACTCAATCCGCCGTTATATGTCATTTCCGCGCATTGTATGCCACTCGGAACTGAATAGATTTCGTATGTGATCAGATATTATGTAATTATTCTTGTATTACAAGCCCTTTAATTGTATGTTACGCATGCGTGCCATTCAAAATGATATGAAATAATCGTTTCGTCGCCTTAGGGGCCCCGCGATTCTAGTCAGGCCCAGGGTCCCGTGCCACGTGATTTTCCAGCCAAAGTTCCCCTTGTCTGTATTGTAAGACGAGGACATTGACAAGGAACGACCTCTTCGGTATATACGACAAACCACGTATAGCTGACGTGCAGGTTCGTCAGCTGGTGATATGACAACGCAGAAACTAAGGTTGTCGATGGGAGTGCAATGCTATTTTAAAAACCTTCTAAAATTATTTTAACTATTGTCCTTTGACCCATCGAAACCAATGTTTTTGCGATTCGGACAATTGTAGTAAAACTTGATCCACAATTCCCATATAGCAATGTTCTACGTCGTGTTCTTTTGTTATATTTATGCCCTTGTTTTCGTTTTTCTTTCATTCCTTTTTTGTTGTTGCGGGCTGTATACGATTTTCGACCGGAAGGGTAGGAAGGCGAATACCACACATGTACGCCCTTTAAAGCTATGAGTCTAATTCTGGATGTAAAGAAAGTGTTTTGCCATGTCGAATCTAGCTGGTTTTGCATATGAACAATAAACAGCGTGGGGAGATGAACAAATCCAAATGGCAAATGTTTTAATTTTTAATTAGCCTTAGAAAATCCAATAGACTGAACGTCTTATATTTATTACGCTGCGGAATGATCGGATCGGCTATAGTATCAAAATACAAGGCAGTTAACAATTATTCGGGTAGCAACCCATTGCCACTTCCATTATTGTAAATTTATGGAACGGAATTTACGACATATTTTTAAAGCTTAATCTAGCTGGCAGTGCTCGCTTCGATGCATGTAACGTCTTAATTAGATATAATAAATTGGCTATTAATACATTTAAAAAAATGCTGGATTAAATGACTTATTTCTTAAAAAACACTGCTGAATTTGTACCTTGTTCTTTTTCCGTTATTTTGCTCCATATATATCCCCCACCTTTAGCGGTGTGAACTGCGAAACTACATTCGGACGATTGTTCCGCTTTACACCACACTATAGACTTTTTATAACTTCCACTTTCTTTTTAAACTGGCAGTAAACTTTTAAGTTATTACTCAGCCTTTATTACAATCAGTTTTAATCATATCAATTTCTACATCATTCTGAACACATAGAACAATCTACTTCGAGGATAGATTTCTGCTCTGAATGGCCGACATATCCAAAACTTTCTATAATCTTTAGTTATGCTGTTAAACCTCGTTTCAGAATATGTCATACACACAACGATTAAATAAAATTATCGACGGCTACTTTTGGGACTTAAAATGTCGGTCAACTAGCTTTTGTCCGTTCTCGAGCGGAGCTAGTTGTAGACAGCGCGAGTTTAGTTTGTTTTACATAATGTATATTTGGAAAGTTTAGGTTGCACTATATAAATACTTTCAAATAATATCTGTACGTGCAGCGTACACATTAAACCCCATGTAATAGTTACATGCACGTATATCAACTTAGATCACTTGTTTCAGATTGCAAAAAATTGTTAGCTTGAATATGAATATCGGATGACTGAGTTTTAAATGAATTGAAACACGATCCTTATATTATAATTAAATTAAAATGACTTGGTTCCGGTTGCCAAGTACCGTTGCTACAAGAATAAATAATCTATGCTATATCTCGTCAAGGCTTCAAACTCCCCTCAGAATACCGTAATTTGACTGAATTTTTCAATATATTCATTTTTCGCTCATCTATTTTTCAACGGACAGCTCTTTATCTAAGTCTTGCATTGTGCATCTTTAAGAAATACGTTTGGAGCCAGTAAGTAAGGCTCTGGATTACAAACTAGGAGGCTCAGAACGTTCCTTGGTATTTTTCCAGCGTAATTGTCGTTGGTCAGTGGTCCCATGCGTATAGCGTTCCGAGAACGAGAACGAGGTGACGTCGTCGTTGTTCTTGTCAAAACGCGATCGTCAGTTCATCGTGCCTAACAAAGGCTGGTATATTTGAAAGGAATAATGTGTTTTGGTATGATTATGAAATGAAAATGTCTAAAATAGAATTATACCACCACGGAATTCACTGACGTCGAATTTGACGAAGAGTGGGAGGAAAAGCCGGTGTCAAGGCAGCCATACCCGATATCACACTGCATGACGTACGCCCACCTTCATCACCCTAGTTGGTGCAGGACGCTGAACTCCATTTTATTTCATTTCACTTCATTAAGAACTCGCAATTCTGTTGCATCTAGAAATGGTCACAAATGGGCTGCAAGGCATATAATAATATAATATGAGTGTATATAAACTGATTTACATTCAATCGTTTCTGATTTTACTCTAATTTCTAATAAGTTATGTTCGGCGAAATGACAGTCTTCAGCGTCTGGTTATTCCAGTCTACACTGGTAGTATTTTCCAGTGGGATATGCTTATACTCGTTCATCGAGTCGCTTCAGTACAAATGGCACTTGAAGCATCCTGGTGTGCCATTTGTTCGCCAGTTCAAATTTCATTGTGTCTTAGAAGCCCATCTTTTCACGTTAAGATATCATCACCAATGTTGATTTAAATTGACCAATAAGTCGTTTTCTGTTACGTCGAAGACTGTTGGTGATATTAAGTTAAAGACTTGCCTCCTTTAACTATGAAAAATAAAATTTAATGCAGTATGTAAAAATAGTCTATTGAGTCATTCTGAAATGGTCGCTCAAAAATGCTTATAAGGCCAATACGTGATACAAATCAGAAGGAAAGGTTCCCCGTGTTTCATTGGTAACCGCGACTACTAGGTGCCTTTTTTGGAAAAAAAAATCATTTGTGTGTTTTATGACGACATAAACATACAATAGAGCACAATGAAGAAACTTGTCGCCACTAAAGAGAATTGACCTTTTGCAAGGAGCACAAAATTGCAGAAAGTTGATAAATAGAGAACATTTTACCCAGATTTAATCATGATTTTTGTATTCGGTAAAACTATCTGGGAAGAATCCTTTAAAATGCAAGATTTGTTTTCTTTGGTTTTGTTACATGGTCTGTAAATAGAACTTTGAGGGAAACGGGACCAGCATTAACAATAGACAAGTCAGAGTAATTGGTAGTTGACTAACTCTTCACAATAAAAATGAATTTGATCCGCGTATTGATTTGGAGGGAAGAGTAAACAAAAGAATGTTCAAATCAAACAGCACAAATTAAGTGGACCTAACCGGCTCAAATATCGATGATGTCATCACTTGAAACCCACTATCAATAACTAACAACATGACGTCATTTATTATTTACTGCTGAAATGTGAAGAGTACAATGAATGATTAATTGCTAAAACCCATTATCAGTTAGACATTTTAGTAATCGGTACCGTAGAACATAAAGGAATTTGACGATTCAGTCAGTTCTATCGATTGGGACATATTTAGCTTCTAAAAATGTCCTGTTAAAAATGGCATTCCGGTTTTTAAATTTGGCGTTCTTTTACAAACGTATTTGCGGGGATCATTAATGGAAAAGTAAAACCGGAAGGAGTGGATATTGTGGGTATCTAACCTCGATGTCTTGGGTCCAGAGAAAGTTCCTCGGGATTTTCCAGCCTGGTCTTATCGTTCGGGTGGGACGAAACACCGAGATCTGTCCGCGTACTCATTGGTGTGTACAAACGTTGTTCCGGTCCAATTTAACTTAAATCACATTGAACGGCTTAGATTCTATCTGTCTTCGGTACAGAAAAGTAGTGCGTTAAACTCCTTTATAAGTATCCTGTTGATTGGTTTGCGGAGTGACGGGGATAAAACCTACTAAGAAGATTTTAATCATACTTTGTTTGCTTTGGCTGTTACATTTATTGTTAGGGATTTTAGTTTATTTTGTTACATACGGCAGCCATATTATTTCCATCCTTAACCCTGCCAAGAAGTATTTTACTATTCAAAATGTAAAACAATATTTCTATTGTTTAACATTTTGGTACCAAGGTTTTTGGTGATACGTCATCATACTATACAGAATTCAGGAATATTTTCATTTACCAATACATTGTTTGGTATATTTTCAATTACATAATATATATATATATATAATAAGAAGGGACGAGAGAGAGAGAAAGAGCTAGAGATAGAAAGAGAGAAATGGGGTTTAACGTCCACTCGACACAAACTAGGCCATTTCAGGACTAACATATGGCCACATTTTATTTCAATAATTCGCTTGCGCGTAGGGGTCTTTTGCTTCAAATACAGGCTTTATGATACAGCGCGTGCTAACCATTCGGCCACCCAACCCCTCTAAGAAGGGACGAGTATGTAGTCTTTCTCCAATCTTGCTCCAAGCATTTCTTCCTTAAAATCAGTTTCAGACACAGTTTTTACGTTTCGTGTCAAGTTGACTTTATTAAGGCACAAAGCTTCTGCGGGGTTTCTAAATAACATAATCTGAATCATCCCTTCCCATCCCCTGCAGGCTCTCTATTGGGCTCAAAGAAATCTATAATTGAAATCTAATATCTCATTTTCCTAATAATTGATCCACAGATGTTATAAAATTTTGGAAATGATATTTTTTCTCCAATTTGAATATGTGTTGGCTCCTGATTGATATTATAACTGAAAGCATCAAACTCCTACTGGAGACGACAAAGTGTGTAATATATGTTTAAGATGATTGATTGGGCATTGACCGAAAAACTTAAGTAAAAAAACAACTGAAAGGTGATTCCCTAGAGAAGAGTGGCGGACTGGAGTTTTGAACAGGCATGGGTATCTTTCTTCATCAACTATTTTTCGGCAGTATTTGTACCCAGTCCAGCCGTCAATTTTTACCTGCCTTTGAGAGCCCAACGAACCAGTCTGTATCTTCCTGGGAATATACCATGTACCAATTAAACGCCGTCCAGCTATTACCACTACTAGATTTACAATGTGTTCTTAATATTTGGGACGTTTATAGACGCATTATGTAAGAGCTAAATCTATATATTGTGGATCTTTCTTTTGGACTTCAAAACCTGATAACTTCGTTCAGAAACGAGTAATTTGACTGAAATTTTCAATATATTCATAACATAAGGTGTGTCATTGAGTCAGCTGGCGTGGTTTCGATTCCCCGGTTTTATTACATGACAAGGAGTAGGGTCGCCTGTACAACCTCGTATGTTTTCTCCGGATCATTGATATAAAATTGAACCACAGTTTGTGTCGAGTGGACATTACCCCCACCCCGCTCTCTCTCTCTCTCTCTCTCTCTCTCTCTCTCTCTCTCTCTCTCTCTCTCTCTCTCTCTCCTGAAAAGGGTTACAAGGCAATGTAGCGATTATATCCATAACGGAAATGAAATGGAGCTAAATAACAATATCGATAGCACATAAGTCATTTGATTTATTTTATTCTCAATTCTAGATTTCCCCCAGGTTTGGAACCCTTGATTTACATGAACACGGCTGCTGTCAGCGCCCTGGTGTAAGATTTGTGGCCAGTTTACAAAAGAAGCAATACATTTGTTTTGTGTTTTTTCACTTGTAAAATGCATTACATTTGTTTTGATAATAATGATATGCGCCTTATCGTTTAACACTTAACTAAATATCAATTTCATATTGTTATACCCACAACAGAACGAACTTAGGTGAAAAGGAGTAATATCTCAAGAGACAGAAGATGATACATATTCGATTTCATATCGCATTAATTATCATCACTTAACAACCAAGCACGTGTATAATATCACAGAACAACGGCGAATCTTTATCTGAACTAACACCACACACACTCCAGATGGTTATTGTGTACTAACTATTATGTTATATTTCTTACATTATTCTGCAAAATTTTATATTTTCAAGACAGATCACAGATGCATCTGATGGTACACGGCCTACGGTTATGGATTCAATGCAAATAAAATAAAATGGGGTTTAACGTCCAACTGTTCTGCGCCGACTGGGCTAATAAAGACCGGCATACGCCATACAGTGCGCTATGAGGGAAATTTTGTCTAATCTCATTTCGAATTCCGTCATGGGTTCTTTTTCATGCACGTCAATGTGTAGACGGGACCTCGTTTTTCGCCCTTTGCCCGACCCTCAGTGGCTCAGTCCCGGAACCACTGAAAAGGGGGAACCATGCCGGAAAATCCCGATGAATTTTCTCGGGCAACACCGGGATCGAACACGGGACCTCCAGGTTTGCGAGTCAACGTCTTATTCTCTGACTCACCGCGAATTAATGATTAACAGAAAAGGGGTATATCAGAAACGAAGGGACCCAATCAATCAGCACGACACGTAATCAAATTGTTGTCTACGAGTTTGATTTATAATTTAAAAATCCAGAATCAGCACTTTCACCAAATTAATGGCGAATTGGTCGCAAGTTGGGAAAGCTTGTTCTATTCAAAATTCATCACTGTTAAAACCAAGTTGGAGTTCGAGTATTCGTAAAGTTTAGGTGGGTGCTTCAGCCTTTTTGCCAATAAGCGTCTTTAGATAATTGCGGAGCACTAAGGTATCTTACATCTGTACTGGAATTCGTGGATGAGTGGCCGATGTCTGGATAACACAGTTCCTCTAAAAGAAAGTAACGCTCCCCTCGGTCATTACCAATGCTCTTCGACGTCTAGTAATCTAAAAAGGAAAAGAAATCAATTAAGTCAAAAGATTGTTTAATGCTTTCATTTTGTCGAAAGGTCAATGTTAAAACGAATCATTGTAACTTACAAAGAATTGTGATCAGAATCTTCGCTCTGGATCATACTGAGTTTTCATTCTATTTTTTCAAAACTTAAAATGTATACAAGACCAGTAATGTTAATTTGGATCTAAATGGCCATTTTGGGTAGTATAGCAGGTACAATTGCCTATTCATTTTGTAATGACGGCTTTCTTCCATGAACATTGAGGATACACCTGGAAACGGGGATGACATACTATGGGAAGCATCCGCAACATCACAATAAAGGCGATAGAGTAAGGTGCGGGGCTGGATTTGGAACTTCGGACCCCAGGGGCACTTCTGGTTCTGGGGCCCCACAAAAGAAAATTACCAGACAAATAAAAGAAGGGTGTCTAAAATGGATGATAAATGATAAACCGCAATTGTTAGAAGAAGATAAACGAGGTTTCGAAGAAAATGTCTGGTGTTAATTTTCTCAATTTTTCGGGGAGGGGGGGGAGGAGGTTCTTTGTTGTGCAATCATACAATCAAGAGGTTGGCTTAGGGCACCAACATAACTGCTGCACGCCACTGTATCATATAAGTGTTACCACGGACTCTATAATACGAGCGATTTGCGAAACAGGACCCATTCTCCGTCATTTGCCTAAAACTGAATAGCTTTCACAGGTTACGGAAACATCAAAAAAATCACTGTATAAGCAGAAATAGGTGCCGTTTTAATTAGAAACGTTGTAATATTTCAGATGATAAATCCAGATTTTTTTCTGGGTTTTTTTTTCGTATTTGGAAGCTATGATAGCCACTGCATGAATGCCGAGATTTTTCCCATTGTGGACTTAAAGAAAATTAGTAAGACACCCGATAATAGTTTTTTCGATGGACCAGGGGAGTAAGTAAATTCTCATAAAACAAAGTCTGTATTTCACCGGCAAACAATAATGTCCAATAGAAGAGTGGAATGGTACGACAACCAATTAATCTGCAATCTTTACGCCCGTATACCGGAAGTCCGTTTGTAACACGAGGCCGCCGTTTCCAGTTTGTTCGTCTATCCATACATATCTATATCTCAAGTCATTCTTACATCCGTAGTCCTTTCGTTTCCAGTCTAGACCTATTGACCATCGGATTGCGGAAACTTGGGTTAAAGCTGATCAGTCAGCTCATTTCAGAATTTCGACAAGCATTCTTAAATCATGTTCACGAGCTAGGCTACGCTCCACCCTTTATCTTCTTTTTATGCGGTATTATTTGATGTAGTAAAAGGTTTAGAATTACAGGGTAGGTGTTTAGTGCGTAACATTTGTAGTTTGTGATATGTTTGTATAACTTAAAGATTCAAAGCCATGCAGTTGAAGTTAAACTACATTAAAATTTCATTTGATGTTCTTGATGTGGAAAAAGGAACATTTAAAGGAGCTAAAACGCTATTCATTGGCACCTAGAAATGGACACAAATGGGTTGCAACGCGTATACTAATGTATAATGAATGTATTATCAATGTATGTAAACTGATTTACATTCAATCGTTTATCTTTTTGCAGTAATTTCTAATCTGTTATGTTCGGCGAAATGAACGAAGAATCACAATTGAATGGTACCCTTTGGCGTCTGGTTATTCCAGTCTGCACCGATATTATTTCCTGTGGGGTATTTTAGCCTTTGTCATTGAGTCACTTCATTGCAAATGGCACTCGAAAACATTCCGGCACGCGATTCGTGAGCTAATTTTAAAATTTTCACTTTTTTTCTTAAACATAATATTATGATAGAAGCCCATCCTTTCACGGTAAGATAGCTACATCATTGTTGATTTAAATTTACTGATAAGTCCTGTTTGCAATGTCGAAGATTGTGGATGATACTGAGTTATCGACTTACTCTTTTTAATTTATATATACACAATAAGTTTTTGGGGACAGATTGTTTTAGGTTACCCTCGACAACAGTTCCTTTTACCTCGACAATACCTTTTTCCATTGTGCTGGCGCTTTGCTCTCTCCCTCGGTCCAAAATCCTAGGACTGCCACGGGCTGGTTGTGATTTTTTCACAATATTTGGAGGCAGTTCGGCTAACCTAACACTTTCATGTCATTCAGTACCCATGGAGGTTTTGATTAAAGATTCTATTTCGACCCTTCTCCAGACAAATGTTCAAGTAAACGGCATTAAACGGAGCTAACTTTACACATAACGCATAAATAGGACCGGAAGCCCAAATTAAGATTCGAGAGGCCTTTGCCATTGAAAAGATCACGTACCCCCAACCCCGCCTCCTACATAATTGGCTACTAGTGAATATAATTCAAAACGAAGCTAAACAGAAAAATCTCTTTAATACCCGGAACTACTGTTACGCATGTTTATTTGGGGTTTGTTTTTTTTTTCGTCATTCATTTTGGTGTTCATGCGGTTCATCTGCACCATGGTACCGTCCTCCGCTGGTGCTCTAAGCACGTGCTTATTTTGCTTAATGGTTAATCCGGGCTGACCATTTTATAAGAATTATAATTATGTTTCGTATCCTTTAATTTTGGCCAATTCCAGTTGGCCGATTCCAATTTATCTCTTCCTCAGAAAGCAGATCTTTGTTAATTTCTTGCTAGAATTCATAAAAAAAAATGTTTCAGGAGAGTTTTATTCTCCTACCGACGAGAGACGAATTTTGTTGTAGGCCTAATTGTCAATGGTATTTGACGCAGTTGTCAACTTGGGTAAATCTGATTAATTTCTGCACGACAGGGCGGCTATCACTTTCATTTGTGACGTTCGATAGAGTAAATTGGTGTTAGAATTCTTAGCACAGTCGACTTCCTCCACAAAAGAGTTACGTAATGAGACGCCATTTCTTGTCAAATTGATACGATCGATGACATGATGCACGCGCTTAGAAACCCTATTTTAATTTCACACAAAGAATCTCACCATTTTTTAAAAATGTTTTATATCATCGCTGCCTTATAGATCGAGTGGTGGTTTAGACCTGCAACAGACCGGTGTCATATGGGTCTTGGTTGATTTGTCCTAGGTTCTACTGGGTTTTTGGAGTTGGGTTTTTTTCGTCAATAAAATAAAAATGCGCAATTTGAAACTAGTCATCCCACTCCATCTACCAGTACTCCAACCAGCAGTAAGTAGGCTATAGAATAGGCTGGATATTCCCGAAAGTGTTAAAGCCCAACACAAAGAAGAATGAATTAAACTAAAATGGAGCAGTCAAATTCAAATATCGGCACTCCACCCATAGATAATTAAGACATCCAGCTTCTACTTCTAAATATTATTAAACTAAATAGACAATATAAAATGTAGCACTAATAGCCCCACCCCCTTTCCATAGGATTTCATTTCACGCATGGTCACTTTCCAGTTCCGGCGACTTGGGGAAACTGCTTGTGTTGTGCTTTCGCCTAGTTTCTACATGCAAATTCGTCTTGTAAATTTGCATAAGTTCTGAATGCATTATTTTTTGTTCTTGAAGTACCACGTTGAAAGGAAGCCGACAATTTATCAGTTGCCATTGCTGCATTGTGTCACACAAACATCCTTGGTAAAATACAGGTGAGTTTTTGACATTTTGTTTCTAAATTCTAACGCAAATTGAATCCAAACCAGATATTACTTACCGGTACTTCTTTGATTTGGGTTTAGAACTGTTACTATAGAATTCTTTTGAAAAACTGTCAATTTTATGATTTATGCTATCAGATAGCCTACAGAAGGTTGTCACCACCTTGTAAACCACACCCACTTTCAACTTTGCATTAGCACCCAACAACTGCCCGTCCCCCTCTGGCAATATTTCAATCAACTTGAAATTATCACATCTTTATTTAATTATTTTGTTTTGTCTTTATAATCCTGATTTATTTTTCTACACTGCATAAAATCTGCATAAATACCTATTATATTTAGAGCAGCTGCAGTTCGATCAGCCATGTTATGCATGTGACTTATATAGTGTGTTTACACATAGATCTTTGGTTGATTTAGGCAGCTGCATTTCTATTGGCTGTTGAGTGTTTACAGTATGCACATTAATAAAACATGTCCAACGTTTAAGTAAAAATTGAATCCGCTAAAATATAAAATACAACATATAAAGCAATTAAAAAAATCTGATTTCAATGAGATTAATATTGTATCTGGTTGGTCATCTTATTGTCATCTTCACTGTGTCAAGGTGTTATGACATTCGTCTGATACCTTGACTACTTTAGTGATCTTATCTGTAAATTGAGAATGAGACAAGGTAAGGTTGAAAGTTTTTGTAAAGTTTAAAGATACATTATGGGAGATAAGATAGATAGATGGCAGTTCTCACTATAATAGTTAAATGGTGTAAATGTAATTTGCTGAAAATTTCAGTCAAATTGGTCCACTATAGGCCGAGATCGAAACGCTTGAAATTTCTGCATAGCCTCGGTCATCATTACTTAAATCATTAATATATAAACAGAGTAGTCTCGATTATCCAATGTTGTGATTTAATTACAATGGCCGTTCAGCGGCATATTTGAATCTAATCCAGCTTACATCGAAGGCTAGCCTTGACATCGAGTGTTTATTATGGTCTGGATAAGTTAATTAATGTCTAATTGATAATTTAGATAACATTTCAGGCCTAAAGAAAGACATGTAATAGGCAAATTTTGCTATTGCATAATGCAAGTTTAATTAACCAAATAGCTATCAACATAATCATGGACAACACCATAATAATATAGAATTCTTTCATCAAGGAAAAAAACTTAAGTCAAAGGCCCATGTAAAAGCAACCTCAATTTTATGTAGAGCCATTTGGTTGCCTGCCAACAAATGTGTTTGCCCATTTTCATTTTAATTTTAATTTTGAACACATTTTAGTCTGTCATTCATAGTTTTTGTTGGTACAATAGAGGCAGCAATCAAGCATATAAAATAATTGCTGTTGGTTGTCAAAATACATTTAATTGATGTTTTAATAAATGCCTATCTAGAGTTATGCCCCTTCATTACAAAATCTTATTAGCATTCATTTGTAGCTTACAATTAATGACTCATCTTTTGAAATTCATATTGGTTATCTATCCATCTTGCATGTATTAAAAGGAACAATCCTATTAATTTTCAGCAATTTTTGATTCATAAGTTCCAAAGTTATTCCTCTGTAGAATTTGTTTGTATGAATTGTAGGGCATATAATATACCTGGTATATATAACTGCTCTGATGTTTGGTGGGTGTTTGTTTCCTTGCCTGGCAACCTATGTCTGTGGAATCGCAAATGAGCATGCAATACATATACTGCAGATAGAAAAAAGAAAGAAATACTGATTTCAATATTCACTAATTGATTGATTAGGCAAAGAGTACTACAGTACTTGAATCCTTAATTCCCAAATGTCATGTGGTACTCAAACAACTGTCTGACATTTTGATTGTGACAGAGCACTTTATTTATATTTTGGACTAAGCTGCCCAATGTCTCTCTGTACATTACCCATTAGCTTTTTACACATCTGTCTTACCATGGCTTACTGTCTAATTATTATGACCTAATTGGTTTTTAGTCTACCATAATCAAAAGTGTTGATGTCTTCATTTTTGAACACCTGCCAATCAGTGTAAAAGACTTATATTTTTGTCTAATGGGATTTTGGCCTATATAGGTGGTGGGAGATTTAGATTATATTGTCTAGATGTTCAGATGTGAAAAAACCGAGGTCCTGTGTATACATTGTCTTGCATGTTAAAGATCCCTTGACTGTTGGAATTCGATATAAGAGTAGGTCATAGTGCTGCTGCCCGGTCCAAATTTCCCTCATAGCACACTGTATGACGCATGCCCATCTCCATTAGCGCAACATCCTACTCTTATATCGAATTCAAACTGTACTCTGGACCTCGGTTTTTCATTTTCATTCCGTACGAACAACTAGACAGCTGTCCTTGTCAGACCCTCCTTCCTGTGTCACTGACAAGAGGGAACTAGATGACCTTTCAAAGCCAATGCAGGGATTGAACACACACAGGACATCCTGGCTAGCAAGTCTGGAGCTGTCCGGTATATACACGTTTTCATTAGCCCAGTCTGAGTAGAACAGTAGGATGATAAACCCCATTCCATTTCATTTCCTATCTCATACTATAAGAAGGCACTAAAGTAGTTAAGCAATCAAAGGAATAGGAAAAGAAAAATCAATTAATGAGAACTAAATGCATTGTCTTATTAAAACTAAATGACAAGTATTCTCTTTTCATTTTTAATAGAAGCATTAGCAATATGAAGATTTCACTTGTACTTGGCTGCCTTTAAAATCACTTCACCATGTTCATGAAAACTCTGATAAGCTGACGTAAGGCACATTCTTAATAATTCATCAAGTGGCTTTGTTCTTAGACTGGCAGATAAAAGTGACATCATTGTCTCCTCAAATACTGCAATGTCTTTAATTCAAACTGAATATGTCTGACTAGTTTAAGGAATTATTCTTCAGAATGGCGTCTTTTATTGTATAACTTTTATAGTGTAGAGTTATGACAGTGATGTGATTTTAGTTGTGATTTCATGTGTTGAATCTAGAAAATGTGCTGAATTGTTGTTGGTTACCACTGATTTATTTGTTTATGATTTTTTTTTGCTTTATAATTCTTATGATTTCTTTGATCATGTCTTGTTTGAACTTTGATGTTGAATTAATTATTCTGCATGTTAAATGAGTTGAATAGATTTAGTCAAATTGATATTGTTAGCGCTATTGGAGTCGTGATGGCAGATTGAATATGGCGCTTGCTCCCTAACCAGGTCATCCTAGGTTTGATCCCAATGTCTCCTGAAAAAGCTCCTGGGAATTTTTCTAGTCTTATTTCTCCTTGTCAGTGGTGGCAAGGAGACGATGTCCAGTTGTTCCGATGGAAAAGAGAAAAAACCCAAGCAAGATCTATATTATTGCCTTTGTTATCTTCTGTGTGCACATCAAAGAACCGTTGATGATGAAGGCAGTCTTTTTTAGCCCAGTTGGTGTAGAACAGCAGGTTGTTAAACCCCATTTTATTTCATTATGAGATTTTTCCAATTACTTTCCCGAATTGTAAACTGTATAAATGCTGGACTAGTCAAACATTTTGGGAATAATTTTAAAAGATTTTACCGTACTTGCTGAGATTGTTAGGCTAGTAATGATGAGAAATGTTTCAAAGTTGCACATAATTTTGGGTGAAATTATTCCGTCCTCTTGAGAAGTTTGTAAACACTTCAGGAATACTGGTAAATTCATGCAGTGTGACTGATTGTGGACGTGCTCTGATTGTTAGGTAGTTGCACATCATATTTTGGTGAAATTATTGTCCTTCACAAAACATTGTAAATGCTTCAGTTTTACCAGGAAATTTATGCAGTGTAACCAAAGCCCAGCTTAGGCATGGGCCTGAGGGACCCAGGCCCAGGGACCCAGGTTTAGGGGACCCTGTGTTTCATTGCAAAAAGAGAAAAAATTCAAATTCCAGATGAAGCAAAGACGCAAATTGTTCTGAACTCTGTAACAACTCAATCTGGTGATTTCACTTGTTATAACAGTTCCCTGCCACCGATATATGTCATTTCCACGCATTGTATGCCATTCAGAAATTCAGAACTGAATAGATTTCTTATGTGATAGATATTATGTAATTATTCTTATATTATAGACCCTTTAATTGTGTGTTACACATATGCTGCATGCCATTTAAAAGGATATGAAATAATCTTTTCGTTGTGTTTCCCTCATAGCACACAGTTTAGTGTCATGTGATAGTAGAAATAACTCTAATTCAGAATGATGGAGACTAATACATTGTTGGAATTTCAATGAATTTGGTCACATGTACGTTGTGCTCTCTTTTTTAGTGTTTCCTGGGCTCTCAGCTATCCTACTGCTAAAGTGCTTGAATTATCAAAATTAAGCACTACAATTTGTTAGTCCCTATATAACCTACTTACTTATGCTGATGTTGCACCACATTTAATTCCTTTACCATTGTTCTTGAAGTTACACCCAATTTCCTTCCTTCTCCATTCTGCTTGATTAAATACTGGGTTTGTTATTGACATCTTTTTCTTTGTTCATGCATGGATTTTTTCCTGCTCTCCAAATAAAATAAATCCCAATATTGTATAATGACGGCACATGGTACCTTATTTTTAACTCCAGACAAAAAAAATCTTATGAATAACCTTTTCTCTAGAAAATTAGTCACATTAAAACGCTTGAGGACAATGAATCTGGTGACACATTGAGTTGCGGCTGACCAATTATGACATCATACATCCTTATTACATAATAAGATAATTAATATTCTTTCATTCTCATGTAAATTGTCTCATAAAGTTTTTGATTTCGTCATTGATTTTCTGCCATAAGTGTGAACTTTGCAAGATCTCTGCGGAAATGAGTGAAGAAACGTAATTATCGACTTGTTTTAGAAAAAGCAACCTTTGCTTGCATGGAGTGACGTTTGCATTCAATAATGTTCATAATCAGGCCACTTTCACAAACATTTCATGGCGTTGATTTTAAATAGAAGACATGCTAACTATAAGGCAGTAATTTCTTGTAGATTTTTTCTGTCAGATTTTTCTCAAATTTCAGATTGTTATTGAGATTGTTCAGAAATCTATTTAGCGTTGGCAAAAGCTATTAATGGAGCAGGTCACTGTAACCGTCTTTTGACAACTCCCATGAAAAGAAACACGGACATAAAATTTCTGTGTTGGCTCAATCATGGATTTATCAAGAAAACATGGCCATCAAATGTTTTTCTTTTGCTCAAAACATTTTGATGTCACGTTTTTGCAAAAATAAATATTGGATTTTAGAGTAAATTTTACCATCAAATTCCTAATATTAGAGCGTCTTTGAAATAATTTGAATATTGAACGTGAAATATATCATCAAAGGTACGTAAAGAATCCTGTTAATGCCTTTATTATTAAGAGAAAACTGTTAACTGAACATTATACTTTAATCAAATGTTCTTTTCAAAACAAATGAATGTTGACGCATGTGCTACATATTAAAGTGCTTATTTACTTTCAATAGAAGCCAAGGGCTCATATTTTGCACCTTGTTAAGGTTTTTAAACACTAAGATTTTATATTGCAGCAAGATATGCAAGGACAAAGGTAACATGTTCAATTGGATGTTTTGGTCGTCATAGAAACTGAAATGCCCACTGGGGGTCTGTAGAGTAAAGCTGGTGATGATGTTTCTAACAAAAACATTAATTGTCACCGACAGGAGAACTTTGTTGCTCAATATTGTTTGGTCATGAGGCATATTGGTTACTGGATGAATATTTTTCTATTAGCAAGTGGAACATCCGTGTTTTAGTTTGATAAATGTTGACAGATGACATATTATTTTGACATGGTTAGTTCTTGATTCAATATATAGTAGTGTGAATGGCGTTCACAATTTGAACTTCTGAACTTCAGACCTGTAACACAGAAAAATTAGCCCTAATAAAAGTTATGTTTTTAATAAAAGACGCCCCTTTCATGTGTGGATATATTGTCATCACCCTTGTCAATTGATCTTTTGATCAATCCACCTCACAGGTCAAAGTTCTAGAGATTTTTTTCTTCATACTTCCTGTGTTGACGGCGCCTTCTCAACCTCGTGGGTTTCCTCCGGGCACTCCGGTTTCCTCCCACTGCTAAAGACCCCTATGCATAAGCGAATTATTGAAATAAAATTAAACCATATGTTAGTCCCAAAAAGACCTGGTTTGTGTAGAGTGGACGTTAAACCCCATTTCTCTCTTTCCCCCCTCTCTTTCTATCTCTCACGCTCTCTCTCTCTCTCGTCCCTTCTTATTATATATATATTTCTCTCTCTCTCTCTCCTGTGTTGACTAGTCAAAACTCGCAAATTGCATAACAATTTTCTGCAGATTTACTGTCCCTGAAAACTTGTAAATACTAGACCGATGAGACTTTCTTTAAAATTAGATTTAAATTTGCTGGGATTGTTCAACTAGGGCAAATAATGAATGTTTTTTCAGATTTAATGCCCCCATCACTGAAACTTTGTAAACAGTCTACAGGTGGCAATTTTTGCAAACTTGTTTGGCTAGTTCTAAGGGAACATCCACTCAAAATTCAGTCATGCTATATTTTTCACAGAGTTACTGCTATTTAAACACATTACAGAGGACAGTGCTGAAGAAGGAACACAGTGGAAGTTCAGAGTTGTACAACGATTTTTTTCAGAGTTACTGTCCCTATGTAGTGACCGTAAGCGATGATAGGTCTATAACTATAAGGAGTTCTAGTGATAACTCTGTGACACTACAACAAACTGGTCATTGTCATTCTTATTCTGTTCAGGATTCTTATAACATGGACACGTAATGCATCAATCATTATCTAATTATTCGCTCACATAGCTCTGCAGTTTGTCTTGACATGCTCCTAGTTCTGATTTTATTTCTTAGCGATCTTAATTCAGTTCTCCATGTTTAGATATGTTAGTTATTTGGCTATAAGTTAGTTAAAGCCCCAATAACACTCTTGTTGTAATTGAATAATATGTCCCAATCTTTATTCTGGTCAACAAATTGTATTATTTTACAATATTCAAATAAATTGATGATACAAATTTCATCGTAACACACCTAATTTAAAAAAATGGAAAAATTCAACTACATGATTTGAAAAGGTTAACGTAAACCTTTTCAAATGTGACTTGGATTTTAAAATATTTTCGAACTCACTCGACAAGTAAAATATGACGTAATGGATAATTTACACAACAGGTAGGACACATAAACATCTGGTACTTAGAATAAGACTATTATTTATTTTCTAGAGCTGCCAAGCCAGCAAGAGTGTTATTGTCCCTTTAATGTAGCTCAACTTGTGATCTAGCGGACATTTTTCATATGATTTTAATGAAACTTACTCTGTTGCTTTTAAGGTCTTTAATGAGTGTGAATTCTAAAGAGATTTGTCAATTATTTATGGACTTAATGATTTTTACTTAGTCAAACACCTAATATATTCTATTCTCTGAGTTAATCACTTTCACTGTGAAAAGCTGACACCCCAAACTAGTCCTAGTCTAACTGTGGCCATTTCTGATATTCAGATGGTGAGCATGCATATCTGCCAGACTGGCCACTTTTGAATATATGTAGTTGCGATATTTCCTCATTTGATCTTTTAACGTGCACATGAAAGTGTACACAGGACCCCGTTTTTTGGAAACTCATCCGAACAACTGAATGCTGTTCAAAGATGCCAGGCCCACCAACCTGCACCACGTACAAGGGGAAACCACATCTGAAAAATGCTGAAGAACATTCTTCACCAGGATTGAGCATAGGACCTCCATGTTATTGAGCCAGTGCCTTTACTAAATTAACCACTGCAGCTCCCTGCATACAGTGTATTTAAGTAATCCAAGTGCAGTTGAAATTTAGGAACCGTCCTGTGTTCACCTGATTCTCAGAAATACATTATGGCATTAAGCTGGCAAATACATTGTCACGAAAGTATTCATCAGGTGATTATTTCCAATAAAAGTATGACAAATTAGGTATTTATTGAAAGTATCGACACCCAAATTTACTAGAAAAATACTAGATTACCCAAAAAACACCCAGGGGACACTGAGCAAAAGTGTCAGGGTAACTGGCAACCTGATGGCTTATTGTATGCTAGCTTGACTGAGGGAGCAGCTGTTTTTTTTTGATCGAATGTTTAGGTGCTTTTGGGACTGTATAAACGTATAAAAAAAGTTGACAGAAAATAATTCAAGAACTTATTTAGGCCTCAACATATATGGTAAATGGACAGTAAATAATGATAAATACAATCTGAAAATGGAACCTCCGTCAATCAAGTTAGGTGACAGACATGGCTTCTTAAAACAGATACAAGATTTGGAGAGGGATTTGAAGCAAATTTTTGACAGATTAATTAGTTTGAATATGTTTCTAATCCAAATATATCATCAAATCACACAGTTTGTACGTGGGAAAGTATCTTTTTAATAACTATTACATTCATCGTTTCAAGTGCTTATCATCTTGCATAAACGACTTTAATGTGAATATCATTGGGTATAAAAATGGTTCAACAAACTTTAAAAAAGTACCGATAGCTTATCAAAGTTATGCCTCATTAATTCCTGATTGACATTGATATTTCCCATTCTTTAGATCTTTTTGTAAATTAAATGTCATTCTCACTGGCCAATCCAATTTTAAAGAGTTTCGACAGATCCTGAAATCAAATATTTTGAGGTATTCCTGTTTTATTAATATCTTACAAACCACATTATTGGATTGAAAGTCTTCAAATTCTTTTTTTTTACATGTTTGCTTCATTAAAAATAGAGCCTATCCATTTGAATAAATTTAAAGAAGTGGTGTAATATGCGTTTTTGATCAGTCATAGACTCGATTGTTATGGTTTTGGTACAACCACTGCGCATGACAAGGATAAGGCATACCAAACTTTGGCTGTCTGTCTACAGGTAGCTCTGCTTGAGAACAGACACTAAGCTAGTTGACCGACACTTTAGGTCCTAAATCAACTATTTTAGTCGAAAACACTGAGCAAACTTCAAGAATTTTTAGAAGTATTTATTCTACTTCCATCTAATGGAATTGAATAGAAAACAATATACTAATTCAGGACAGAGATTTACTCTCAGAGTTTGAAGTTGATGGATCTCTGCATGCAGAATGAAGGATTAGGGTCACCTGCCTTAACTTCGTAGGTTTTCCACTTCCCTCTAAAGATTCTTGCATGTACATGACAATAAGAAGTGTCACTGCTAGAGACTGGTGTACACTAGCAAATGATTTAAATAAAGATACACAACATGTTAATCCCTAGACGACCTAGTCTGACAGATTGGAAGTTAAACCTCATTTTTCTCCCTAACATAATCAAAAAAGGGTGTTAAATTCGGTTATGTTGTTTCATTTGCTTCTAAACATTTAATGTCATTAGTATAAATCAAACAACATCCATAAACACATGGAAATAAAGCCACATATCCATTTTTATTTTCAGTTCGCTCATTTTTTCATTCTTATCCCAAAAGAACCTAGAACCAAATTGGTTTGGTTTAATGGGCAACCCATATCAAAATACCCCCTCAGTGCATCTGCATGTACCTGTGGTGGAGAAAGATCAAACATGATGTGTCAACAATAAAAGAAGTGTAATGCATGATAAATATAGATTATAGAAGCATGTATTAATGGCGTGCTTGAAACCAAAAACCACATAAAAAATCTTTGATGTTACACATTCCTGTATTCATTCTTATTTGCCGATTGCTCATTCTTGTACAAGGTGTTGTTTAAAGTATTATCAATGGCTCACGACTCTAATCAAGTCTACAAAGGGTTTTATCTACTGTGAAAATAGACAGTATCTGTGCATGTGGAAATGAGTAGGGTGATATTTTTTGCTCTGTCTCCAGGGTATACTCAAACTAGAAACTAAATAATTCAGGTTGTAACACTATTATGGTTGAGTTATAGTGACAATTCTGACATTTGCTGGTGGAGCAGACTGTGATTTGCTTGTTGCTACCATTAAAATTGTGTCACTACATTAATAAGATACTCACATAAAGAAATATTAATTTTTAATATCGAATACAGTTCATAACTGTCTTTTTTTTGTCAGTTGTGCTTTATTATTGCAATGATAAACCTGGAACTGTATATAAAACAAAAGTGCAGGCCAATCCTTCTGAGCTTTTGACAAATTTAGAAACCCTAAATAGGATGACAAGTTTTTGTCATATTTTTGAAGGAAAAAGCATTGAAATTCAGAAAGTTTGATTGTTGATAATGATACAAGACGGAATATTTTGGGCTAATGTTGAAATCTATTGAAATTTATAAAAAAAAAATTACGATGGATTATTATAAAACTTGGTCAGATTGTTAATATGGTCATGGTCATAAGGAGACATCCTTTTAAGATTCAGTATGAAACTTGGTTGGATTGTTAATTAGGTTTCATAGAAGAACCTGAAGTGAATTAAAACAAATTTTTATTGATACAAAGTTAGAACCTTTTAAAAATTTTTAGCATAAGGAAGAAGAAACCCTATTGAAATTTTGATTTATGAAATTCTGTGAACACAATATGAGGATAGAATTCTTAATAGAATTGTTGAAAAACTTGGTGGGATTATTTGTTTGAGTGTTTTGGATAGTAACTTTCAAACACATTTTGCAGAGCAAACAAAATTTAAAATGGAACAAAATAAAAAATTGAATAGATTAATTACCAGAGAGAGGGAGAGAGAAATGGGGTTTAACGTCCACTCGACACAAACCATGTCATTTTGGGACTAACATATGGTTATTAATTACCAGATATATAGTCTGAATCCTTAAAGGGACATAATAATGTTTATTTTGCTAAAATCTGATAGAGCTGAATTTCTGATGAATTGAAAATTGAAAAGAAATATATTACTTCTGTAGTTGCTGAGAAAAATGCATTTATACACAAAGGTACCATGCCATTCTGCTGGATTGTTTGTAAGTGTGAGTTATGAATTTTGCATCATAGTCAATGAAGTTACTGGTGCACACAAAGATAGAAAGTTTTAAAAAATTGCAAATCCTTTTAGGTCTCACACAATTTCTCTTTGGTTATGACTATTTTCCTGATTGGTAAGATGTTGTGGCTTTGTAATGGTATAATATATAATACCCATTAAAGGAAAAAAACACATCATAATTAGTTTTAAGCCTCTTGTCCCTTTATGTGATTTCCACATGTGATTTCCAGTTTCTTTAAAACCATTCAAATGTGTTTCAGAGAGAAATTATTTATGAAATATACTTTTTCGCTTTGTAAATCTACACGCATAATTGAGCCTGTTAAAAATCTATTAATTTGAATATTTTAATTTATATACATATTTTAATTTGTATATATTTCTTATCTAACCGTAGATATATCTCATGGTGATAGAAAATCAATCTAAACAAATTTTCATTATGACATGGCGTCGTTCATTGTTTAATTTCTGAACTTGTTAAAGAATATATAAATAGCAGCACCAAATGACTCATTGATTACTCCTAGCAGATTCACGAGCATCCATTAAGTTCAAACTTCCATTTCATCATTGAGAGTTTACTTTATGATGTCTATCTGTGCAGATGCATGTTTCATACATAAATTCAAGCTGGTGTAGCCGACATGCCACATGCAACAAGTGTTTGTTAATATATACATCCTTCAGGGATGCACCTTCTGCTGTTCTGCACCAAAGAACCCATTCAAATTGATTTCTTTTACATAAACAATAGTTGAAAACATGGAAAATAAATTGTATACTCAATTTGTGCATCTACCTGATTATGACTCACTCGGTGACCCGTTAGTAAATTAAGTGACAGATCGTCGCCTGATTATTTCCATTTCCATGTCATTTCTCATTAGAAAGATGAACTAATAAAAGCTTTTCATCTTTGTTTTGTGCAAAGATGGATCGAGATTGCATGCAACTTAAATCCAGTCTTACATTTGTTTTTTTGTTTTTTTTCGAATCTACCTTTATTTGTTTCAAAGTAAAAAGATATGATCTATTATAACATGTTAGAAAATAGCTCATCAATCCGGGAATGAAAAAAAAAGGAACAAAATTAGCATTCAACTGTCATTTGTCATTAGTCACCCATGTATTTGAACAGAAATCATTTGTTTGTTACCTGCAGGCAAATGCTTGATGAATGGATTCTCTGACAGGTGAACAACCATTTCTTTAGTTTAATTTTCATGTAGCCACAGCTCACTGCTTTATAAAGGTTGGCTAGAACTAATAAGCGCTTAAGAGGGCAAATGATTTTCAAAGCATAAAGAGTGATTGTGCAACCACAATTAAAATAGCTTGACATTTGATTATGACTGTTTATTTTTTGAATTATTTGACATGTGGTAGATCATAACATGTCATCTTTGAATATTTATATGTAAAGCTTGGTTATTTATTATAAAGTCTTAAGAATTGTGTTGTAAAAACATACCTATCCTGTGCTTTACAATGAAACTAAGACCACACCAAATTAAATTTCTGTTCTTTTGGAATATGTATTAAAAATTATGCCTTCAATTTCTTCAGGAAAATTAATTTAAAAACACAAAAAGTTCTTATTTACTCTTCTCTTCTAAGGTTTTTGAAATTTTAAGGAAACATCACACAAAAAAATCCAAGATCCACAAGAACCCAAAACTAAATTGGTTTGGTCTAATAATTTTCTTTGTATGAATTTACATTTACGGTAGGCTATTGTAAGCCTTTGAAAGCCTGATTCAGCTTACACAATTAGTTTTATGTTTGTTGGGCCATAGTGCATGATCATTTTCCTAGAATTGTAGGTTTGTATCCTGTTAAAACACCTTTACATTACATTTTTATTATACAGCTACCTTTTCCCTTTTCATGTAGACAAATTATGCCTCTGTCCACCAATGTGCCCATTTATATTTTGTTAGTGGACCCTATGCAAGTCACAATTTTTATCCTATTTTGACAAAACTTAAAGTATAGGTTTATATCGCAAAGATCTTGGTTTCTTTCAATATTTGCATCAATTGAAATCCAACTTCATGGATTATGGCCCTGATTGTGCGAAAATTCACATGTTTGTTTGCAATCTGATTAAAACACAGATCCAATTTGTAGGCATATCTTGCATGGCAACAGCTTGGGTTTTTTTTACTTCAAGCATATTGTGACTGTTACACTAATTATTAGGCAGACATTGTTCACATTAAGTATTACAAAGCCTAAAAATAATGTCAACATTTTGCAACTTGGTCAGTTCCTAAAATGATTTTAGATCTAAATGTTATTGTTACATAAACATAAACATCCCCATATCCTTCTCCATAATTTTAAATAGTGAAAATAACAACCATTTTAAACAATTCGAATAACCTTACTACAAGTAGGTGTATTTGTTTGGTTGCCTGACAACCTACCTTTCTAATGATAATTTGAAATAGCTGTTTATCTAGGGAATATAGAATGTTAATGTTACACAAATTTGTTGTTCAAAATTTCAAATGGTGACAACCTTTCTGATTGGGCTACTTTGGTTGACTGGCAACCTACCTTTATGATAATTATGTAAAATAACTGATGGAATGTAAAACCGTTGAAAAAGTATTTAATACTTTCAGCACCTAGATGTCTGTAATATGAAGAGGTTTTCAAACATTTGTTTTTTTTTTGTTGCAAATTCACTTGCAAGATGAAGCTTATTTTAGGTGGTTTTATCTTTTAACGAATCTTGATCCATATGTTCATTATCTTCTCAACAGATGTACTCGACATATATGACATGTTTGACAGTCAATCTGTTTCATCTAGTCAAGTGGATGGTGCAAGCTAATCAAGTGCCATTGTAAATGCTGTGCCAACACTTTTTTTATGGCCAAGAGATGCATTCATTTTTTATTCCAAGATTTCAAATGGAATACATCTGTAGAATGGGTTTTGCCAGACCGACAAACTAAATAAGACAGTTGAAATTGTCTGCCTGTCAGAAACAAACTGGAAATGTTAACACAAAACATTAATTTTTTTAGTGAAGACATGATTTATTTTCTTAAGATTTTATTTTAAATAGGTCGAACCTTTTAAGCTAGTAATGGTGTCTTTTCTTTTAACCCCTTGTGGACGGGATTTTCGACGAAATTTCGTAACCCTGGACGGGATTATTTTGGGGAAAAAATCATTTTTTTTAAAATGTGAATTTATCTTCAATCTGCTTGGCTTAAATTCTTGAAAAAGAATTCCTGTTGTAATTTTATGATGTTTCGAGTTCACAAAATGAATTTTCCTTGCCTTATTGTATATTTTAACCCTTTTGAGACCGAAATTTTGAAAAAATTTCTGTTCTCAAGAATATGACTGACAACAGAACTATTTGTGTTATATATATAATATATTTTATATATTATGCATAAAATACTAAAATAAATGTAACATTTATACAAATCATCTGTATTCCATTCATAAAAACAAATCATCTGTATTCCATTCATATATACAAATCATCTGTATTCCATTCATATATAAAAATCATCTGTATTCCATTCAAGTGTTGCTTGATAAGTTACGGGTTCCTCTTTGTGTGGTAATCTTTGAAACACGGATGAACACAAAGAGGTGTCTCACAAATGTCACATTGGTACCTTGTCTCTTTCCTCTGTTCAGTTGAATAACAACGGGCACACCTCTTGCAGGGATTGATTTTTTTCTCGGTAGATGGAAGGGCTTCAGGAAAGTGCCTTCCAGACAGACGGGCAGGGGACGGGAGACTGTGTGGGCGACCTCTGGTAGAGTATGTCGGCAGAACACACGAAACAAGAATTTCTTTCACCAACTTGAATTGTAGTCTAGTAACTGTATTTTCCCCCCAAGCTCTTTGTATATGAAGAAAGAGTTGAGGACTGCCATATCAAATAAAAAAACAGTTTCTTGTACCATTTGACATACTTCCTAACTGAGCGATAGGTAGCGGCCATCTGATCTGATATGTCTACACCGCCCATTCCCTGATTGTAAGTAATAACACATTGTGGCTTTCGAATAACTTTGCGATGTTTGTCCTTTTTTCCTGTGTCTACCATTTGAGCATTGTTCATCGTACTAAGCATTCTAACATCCTTCTTGTCTTTCCAAACAAGAGCAAGTAGGCCTTCATTGCATGATCTGTATTCTACCTCACCCTTTCGGCGCCTTTCGCAGTTTGACAGTTCTCAACTCAACCGGCATACCCTTTCTATTTGATCTTACTGTCCCACAAACATTAGTTTTGGCTTGGTGAAGTCTGATGAAAAGGTCAGGACTGGAGTACCAGTTATCAATAAAAATGTTCTACCCTTTATTGAGGAGATGGTGGTTCAGTTCCAACACAACCGCAGTGCTTGCTGGGTCATCACCTTCATTTGTGCGATCCTGTCCAGTGTAAATCTTTAGGTTACACGTGTACCCTGCTGCATTTCCTGTACTTTGGCATACTTTATATACTTTGATACCAAACCGTGCCCTTTTCATAGGATTGTACTGACGAAATTTTAGACGTCCTTTAAATTTTAGAAGCGACTCGTCCGTTGAGGTCACCTGTGAAGGTGTGTAATTCTCCTTGAAATTCGCCACTAATTTATCAAGTACAGGCCTCACTTTTGCAAGTCTATCGTTAGAGTCTGCTCGTTCGTTGTCAGCAAAATGCAAGTACCGTAGAATTTGAAGTGCCCTGTCCCTTGGCATTGTTTTGTTGAAGAAGTCAGTTTCAATCACAACGTCTCGTGACATTTTTAGCTTTGGCTTTTTCACTATCCCCATTAGTATGCATAGGGCAAAAAATGTTTTTATCTCATCAGGTGTGACATCAAACCATGCTATGTCATGTCGTTTTTTAGCAGGGTTGGCTAGATGGTGGGTGGGGTTTGCTGTCGCGTATTTGTTTGTTTCCCTGACAATATCCTGAATAAGATCATCTGGAATAAATGCTCTAAAAATATCAACAATTTCACTCTGTGGGGTCAGGGGTACGTTCACACCAGGTGTACCAGTAAATGGGTGAATTACCGACACATTGTCACGGTTATACCATGTCAATGCAGGTTTTGAAGTAGTTGCATCTCCCCCAGGCCCTGCAGCCCTGCCTCGGCCACGCCCCCTCAGCCTAACAGCAATGACTTGGCTCTGATTGTCACTATTATCAGACAAATTATCATCTTGTGAGTTTACTGAATCAATGTCACGGTCAACAGACCCATCGCTAGAATGAAAATCACTGCCGTCACCAGGAAGTTGCGTACTCACATCGTTAGTACTGTCACTATCCGACACCGAATTTGAACAATTGTGGAAATTACCACGTTGTCGGTCACTAACAGGCGTCCACTCATCAGAATCATTTTCCTCCGATCCTTCTAATGAAGACACATCGTTATCAACGTTATCAGAGCTACTGCTCGCAAATATTTCACCCAAAACTTCGTCGAAAGACAGCTGGCGCTTCCTGGCAACCGCCATTGTTTACATGTCGTAAATATGTAGAAAATTCGAGAAAATTACACGATAAAATACAAGTGATGCCATCTAGAACAATGGGAGATAACTAGTTTATGATCGCAAGGCAAAGGGGGATTCCCCGTGCTAAATTTAGCATATTTAAATGAGGACTGATTCAGGGTGTCACGTGTGACGTGCCAACACGTCAACCGTCTCTGGGCACGGAAAATATTTGCGTGTCAACACGTCATCCATACACAAGGGGTTAAAATTAAAAAATGAAAGTTTACATGTAACTTAAAACATTATTGGCAGGCCATAGCCAGCTTCCAGACTGAGGGGGGTAGTGAACTTTTTAGGGGGAGCAAGGGGTTCTCTCTGCCTGGACAAAGAAGGGTACCAGAGACCTCCTCAGTGACGAATCATGACATAACCGGGCGTCAGGGACCAGATGACATCTAAAGGGGGATGGGGGTCTCTTGTTTTGAGATGTAGGAGGTCCGGGGTCCTTCTCCCAAAATTTTTTGGTAATTTCGACCTGAACTGGTGCTTTGTGGAGTATATCCCAGTTGGGAAGTCGTATACTTAGTTCTGAACATAAAAAAACCATCGCAGAGAAGGGGTGCAAGCGTCGAAGGTGGTCTCACTGCCAGTCGGGGCCAGACAGAAATATTGGACAATTAACAAGACCACTACCTGTCAACCCAAAATAATATTTCAGGTTTCAGATTACAAAGAAACATTTCTGTTATTAACTTCCCGCTGCCAACCCACCCAATGTGGAAGTTGTGACCGATGCCCCCTGGTGTCCCCCTACCTAATAATATCAAAATTCATCGAAAAAAGGCCACGGGTCCTTCTCCCAAAATTTTTGGGTAATTTCGACCTGAACTGGTGGTTTGTGGAGTATATCACAGTTAGGAAGTCGTATACTTAGTTCTGAATATAAAAAAACTATCGCAGAGAGGGGGAGAAAGCATCGAAGGTGGTCTCACTGCCAGTCGGGGCCAGACAGAAATATTGGACAATTAACAAGACCACTACCTGTCAACTAAAAATAATATTTCAGGTTTCAGATTACAAAGAAACATTTCTGCTATTAACTTCCCGCTGCCAACCCACCCAATGTGGAAGTTCTGACCGATGCCCCCTGGTGTCCCCCGACCTAATAATATCAAAATTCATCGAAAAAAGGCCAATATGTTCCAACAAAAGAACAGAAATCATTGACATTGTTCAGGTAGTGTTAATGTCTATAAGATTGATTAGAGTTATATAGGAAACCCTTGCAAACTACAATATTGTAAAGGTTGAATCTTTAATATGAATATCAGTCCAAAAATAATTCACTTGCGATAAGAATTTAGACAGACATGTTGTTTATGTAAACAAGCCCACTGTCATCTTTCTATTTTGTTAAATTTATTTCATGGACCTGTGTTTAATCTGAATGAATCCAAGCCGAAATTTTAAATCATTGATTTTTTGATGTTTTTTCCCATTCTTAAATAATCTGTGTACATATTAGTATGGACTATGCCAAGAGAAATTTGATATTTTCAGGAAAATGCAGGTGTGGGTGTATTAACTGTAATCTATCCGTCTGATGTTAATCCCCTATTTTGTAATAAATTATTGATACGATTTATTTGGCTAGTTTTGTGTTATTTACCCAACAATTATCATCAACCTCGGAAAAGAGCAAAATTCTGGTTGTTGAATTCAGAAAAAAAATGAAATTTAGCAGTCTGGGTACCCCTAGTCAAGTTGAGGGGTCTGACAATGTAATAATGTCTAGTTGTTCGGATTGGATGGAAAACATAGGTCCACTCGTGTACTTCTTGGTGTACACTTAAAAGTATCTTGATGGTTGGCATTGTATGAAAAGCACATGGAAATGCTGCTGTCCATGGAAACATTTCCTCAAAGCATACCCTGCATGGGATATGCCCCCCTCCACAAGCCTGGTTGGTGCAAAACAGTAGGATATTAAATAGTATATTTCATTTCATTTCTATACCAAACTACTTGCCTCCCTTAAAATACTGATTGCCTGTCAATGCTATGCTATCTTATCATTTTGTTTAGTTCAATTTAGGTTGTTTTTGATTTTCTTGTTGCCCTTGCTTTGAATTATTAAACGACTCCTGAATTGTAAATTGTAAATTGTAAGTGCACCTAACTTTCATTTAGTTCACCTTGGGGGGAATGGGTTAAAGCTCAAAATAATATTTAATTTTCACAACAAAAACAAATTAAAATTTCAACAGATACAATAAGCTGTGATGATACGCTTTTATCAACAGTGTTAATTTGCTGCTGTGTTATATCAATAAAATCTGCATTTATTTCACATTTTTTCATAATCAGGGTGTTCGTACATGTGATAAAAAAATAATCATCAAACGTTGGTATATGATTTCCTGTGGAAATGGCAATGTATATAAGCTAATTTAAAAATAATGGCGTTTTTAAGTCAGGGTAGTGTAGCTCTCACACATACTTTAGATAAAACATGAAACTAAATGGGGTTAAAAGGCCTACTTTTCAGTTCCATCTGGGCTAATGAAGTCAAGCATACAAGGATAGCTGAATTTGGAGTCAACCATGCAGTTCTGACAGCCAAGATAAGTTATATTAGTCAGAAAAAAAAGCCAGGTTGTCAGAAAAAAAAGCCAGGTTGGAAACTGGGGGTTTTAAACTGGCATTTGCCCCACCTTTGTGTTCGGATGATAAAGTTAAGCTAGCTTAACAATCGCTGACATTTTAAACACATTTTGAACAGCATGTTACAAAGAAGACAGCTACTACGTATAAAAAGTATGTATGATTTGAAATGTATGGATTAGATTAAAGTCACATTGCGCCAATTTAGCGCAGTAGGAATCCCTTGCAAACTACCATATTGTGAAAGATAAGTCTCTAAAAGGAATATCAGTCACTTCAAAAATGGTTCAAGTCTGTTCATTATTTATAAAGATATGTTGAATTGAAATTTCATTGATCTATGCTGCCATTTTGTTGATAAATCTGATTGAATCCATCCCAGGAGGTTATCTAGGATTGGTAGTTTTCTTAATTTAAAAATGTTTAATAATTAATCTGATGAGGTATCGTTACTTTAAACATGTTATGTGTCTTAGTTATTTTATGATAGATCTGTATCATGGTAATTTGTTTGTTTACCTGGTTTATAAATTATTATTACCTTTTACTTTTTTATGATTTTACAATCAACTTTAAAAAAGCAAGTCGAGATTTCTGCAACTGTACAAATTCCGTAAAGAAATGACACATTTGATTGACACTGCAGATATCCCTCCTTTAATTTTTTGATGTATATGAAATATGTTTATATACTTTTTTTAATTGTTTATGCAATTCATCTTATTTCATACTTCTCAGAATTATTAAGTAGGCCTATATTCAAAAAAGAAGCCCAAACCAAGCCATACAGTTTTAACACAAACATTTATTTGAATTAGTCACACTGAAAATGACTAGACTTCTTTGAGTTGGGTCAAATTTGATTTCATTCAATTATATGTGTTGACTTGTTTTGTGGGGCAGTACAGTCAGAGCAAAATTTGAGGGGCCACCATCAGGCTTGTCGGATGATAATCTGTCTTTATTGAAAATTATACTCCTGTAGATAAAACCATTGTTGTTATGTAACAGATTTTATCACCCAATATCTTATTTGACAGTAGATATCGCTTGTATGATAAATTACATAATCTACTGCGATATCTCCTTAGGAGATATCGCTTTACATGAATTTGATTGGTCAATCAAAAAGGAACTACTTTCTTTTATTTTAAAGAAACCACTTATTTTAAATAAAAAGTGACTTTTTTTTTTTTAAAAAGAAACTGTTTTTATTTAATTGACTTTGAAGGAAATACTGGGTCAATATATAGGACTTTGCAATAGCTAAACTGCAGTCAAAAAACTGATGTATCACTACGCAGTAATGAAATTAGGTCCAGTAAAGGTGAAATTTATACCAAAGAATTATATTTATTTATTTCTGCATGTAAGAAAGGATTGGGTGATAAATAAAATCTCCAACTCGTGTTTTTTGATATCAAAAAATATCTACACTCGTTGATAAAGTAAAAAAAACTCGGCAGAGCCTCGTTTT
This sequence comes from Patella ulyssiponensis, assembly GCA_963678685.1. Taxonomy (NCBI): domain Eukaryota; kingdom Metazoa; phylum Mollusca; class Gastropoda; family Patellidae; genus Patella; species Patella ulyssiponensis. The sequence goes on along the minus strand of OY783227.1, from coordinate 78,186,895 downwards.
TTTTACATTATCAACTTGTGTTGATATTTTTTGATATCAAAAAACACTTGTAGGAGATTCTCTATTTATATTCCACTTTCCATACAGTAAGACAAAAATAAAGCCAAAATCAATAAGACAAAAAAGGGACTTCAGTTAAGTCTTTCACAACCAAAATTTAATCAAATCAAAACAAGAATGGAGTCAAATCATCAAAACAAAAACTGGGTCAAATCAAAACAAAAATTGAGCCAAGAATTAATTACAAATATGCTTATCAAATAACATATATTATGACTAATGTTTTGACTAAAAGTTGCGTCCATTTTGATCCCGTTTGGGGTCAGAATTGGTTTAAGGCTGTTTTGTCTTTAATCCTTTTAAACAAGTTGTTACCATCTTTATTGAGCAACTTCATTTAATTGGACTCATTATTTGATTGAATCCAAATGGAGCGAGAATAACTATTGTTGATATTTTGGTTTCGTTTTCTTAATTCAATGTTAAATAATCAATTTGAGTACAGGCAAAATTTGAAAATTTTCAGAAAATATGCCAATGATGATCTGCGGTGTTAAGGCATTAGATTATAAACCAATGTTATTCTATATTCATCTTACATTTCATTTGAAACCTTCAATAGAATCAGTTATCTATGCATCCTTTCCCGGTATTATATCTCCATTTTAGAGAATCAACATTTTGTTTACTTCTTGCAATGTCTGTGTACTTTGTCTTGTCTGCAGGTTTGTCGATCTTATCGGTTTTGTTGCGTGTGTTTCCCTGCACTTACTATTGAAATATTTATTGAGACAAAATATCTTCATCTGAAACTATTCACGCCAGGGACAATAGCATTTATGAAACGTTACCTTTAAACGTTAGCTGGCGAGGAATTTGGGTAACAAAAATGTTCAGAACATTTAGACTTAGAAAAATGTGTGGTATGCATCTCAGCCCCTCATGTCTCTTTGGTACAAACAGATTTGAGGTAGGGAGTGCTTTTCCAACTTGGGCAATAGTAAAATATATTACTGTAACGTGAGGTTGAGAAATGGGATCTATTGAAATAAATTGAGCTCAATATGCACACACACTTTAATATCAAAACAACCACATTTGCAATGCTTGCTGTTCTTTCAAGCTGGAGATATTTTGCTCTTAACAAAATTTCCCTTTTCCCTGCATAAGAGATAATTTTGAGAACAGCAATCAAAAGTCGGGATAATGGGTAACAAAAAAATCCCCAAACCATCACCAATAATAAAGTGTGGGTAGTTTGCTTCAATGTCTGAAAGTGTATTATTAACGGAAGCAGAAGAAAGTAGATGAGACGTATTTTCAATAAGTGAGCATGTTTGTTTTTGGTCTACTGTTTTAAGGTTATGTCAAACAAACTTAACGTATATCAAAACCACCATCTTATGATCGATTGTGCTTCGCTACTATTTACTAAGAAAATAAAAGTAAGGCTTTAAATTTCTTAGCCCATGGAAGTTGATTCGTTTTGACTTTTCATTTCAGGAAGTTAACTCATTTTTGGAATGAAGAATTGTTTCGAGATTTGCTGTTCATCAATTTCTGTCAAAATATAACTGTAAATACTTCTGTCAGGTTTTTTTCTTTTGGCCCTTTTAACGAATATGGAGGATATCGTATTTCCTCATCTTCAAATTTATTGTTTTTCGCTCGAGTCAATTAAATCTGAACGCAATCTAGATGGATGAGTTAACCTGGAATGGTTTTGGTCTATAATAAGTGTTTGTATACACCTAATGCTTTATTGGATTTGTAAATCTGATCTTTATTGCTGCACCTAAACAGGCAGCTTGGAAACTTAGTCTCTAGCTAAAAGCTGTAAAAGATAGACGAGATTTCTATATTTGGTGCAGCGTATTTTGGTACAATTCTGTATTCTTAATTGAAATTTAGTTGAGAGTTAAAGTCAAAGTAGAACTGTCAGCAAAAGCTTTTAAAATCTTTTCCTTACTTTCATTGGCCTAAAAAATCACCCAGAAAAATTTGCAATGTCAGGTGTTGCTGAACTATGTTCTGCATGTCACTGTATATATATCTGTTTATTTAAGGAATAAAATTGGGTTTAGTGTCAAAACTGTTTTTGCATCAACAGGGCTAAACAAGATAGGTCTACACCATGCGGTGTGCTTTGAAGGAAATTTTACCTGGACAGAAGCATTTCCAACCATCAAGGGTTCTTTTACATGTGGACGACTAGGTTCCTTGACAGGCCCATCCTCCAGCACCACTGACAAAATTGAACTAGGCTTGAAATTTCCAAGGAACTTTCTTGGTGAATACCCGGATCAAAGCAAGGGCCAGCAGGTTATTGAGCCACCGTGGCTCAATAGAAAGTTTGAATTACATGGATTGAATCAGTTTCAGTGCGGGGGTGGGGCATACTCTGTTGTTTTTATTAGTTGAAATTTTGATTTGTAATCCCGGTCCACAAGAACCATAAGAATTTTTCAAGTCTGGACCACAATTATGCTTGATAATAATAAATTAACACTGTTGAATTATTGTGCTGTACAAATCAGTGATTGTTTTCCATATAAATCCCTTTGTGGTGGGAAATATTGTCAAAGACCATGCAAATTACTTCCCTTTGAGTAGTACATAAGAAACCACAGACAGAAACATTACTGTATGTTCCAAAGACATGAAACATCATTCCCACCATTCCGTAGCACCAGACATAACCCTAGAATCACGATAAATGTGTCAGAAAATTAATATATTTGATTTTACAGCTTATCTGACAATTTCAATATGGCACTGGTCTAATTTCTAGATTTGTATCAACATAAACTAACAAGTGTTGAAGCTGTCACATTTTATGTAATCATGGTTTGTAAAAGATTAATTTTATACTGACAAGTTATTGACCAAACCACTAGAAGTATTCTGGGACAGCTGTATATACAAGATGGAGTGGGATCTTATCACCCGGCCAGTATATTAAATGTGGACAGATGAGATTAAACATGTGCCATAATACTGCCATTTACCAAACTTGTCCAATAACTGTGTAAATTGCCTTGTTAATAGATAGGATTAGTCCAGTTATTTGTTTGTACTATTTACTTTGGCGGTAACATTAGTAGAGTAGTTTTCTTATGTTGATCTAATCCAACGTCCATTGGGTTTCCGTCTCTGCATCACACGTTTTCATCTTGTTTTGACAAACCGATAGTCAGAATTAACCATTGACATACGGCAAAGATAGATGATAAAAGCCATGTCATAAAATTTTTGAAACCATTCTATCTAGGTATTCACTTTTATCGCTTCTGTGGAATCAAATTTTTCTTGTGCATCTTTTCATCCAGTTGCTTTATTTCTAAGCCAATAAAAAGGTGTTTTATAAACCTTGTATCATTTTGATTTAAAGATAAGGAAGAGAGCTTTTTTCAGACAATAAGTCACGGTATATGAGCCAAAACCAAACCCATCCACGATCTTTGGGATATAAGCATAATCAGACAAAAATTGTGACCTCTGTTACTGTATTTTCAATAGAATATAAATTTTTAGAGAGAAAAAAAAATCTATTTTGTTATTTACCAAAGGGTTATCAGAAAAAAAAGTCACCAATGTTGTTTTATGGCTGGTTATTTTTAATGAAAAATAAAATCACACAAACCATTGATCTTCTGTACAGTTTATGTTGGTTCAGAGAATAAAATCCATATTTGCGTAAATAAAAGCACCATTGATACGAAATTAGGATGGTTGGGGCTTTATTTTGGCTTCATTTTACAGATACGAAAAACGTAAAGAAATGTTTGCTATGTACAGAAACAAAAACATTTATAATGATGCACACACAAAACAAGAAATCGAATATGAAAAACTTACAGAAATCTTGTTTATGTACTGTAGTTATGCTGGATTTATTGATGGGGATGGTATACCTGTAAGCACGGCCTTCTGGGAGAGAGGGAAATGGGGGTTAACATGCACTAAGAAACTAGTGGACCCAGGGAGTTGGACAGCTGACCTGACCCTACTCCTTGTCCAATAGGGTTTAACATCCACTCGTAGCAACCTAGGTGATTTTGTGACGAAGAAACTAGTGGACCCATGAAGTTGGACAGCTGACCTGACCCTACTCCTTGTCCAATGGGGTTTAACATCCACTCGTCGCAAACAAGGTGATTTTGTGACGAAGAAACTAGTGGACCCATGAAGTTGGACAGCTGACTTGACCCTACTCCTTGTCCAATGGGGTTTAACATCCACTCGTAGCAAACTAGGTCATTTATGACAAAGAAACTAGTGGGCCTATGAGGTTGGACAGCTGACCCTACTCCTTGTCACGTACAAGCCACTTGACTCAGTGGCAAGACTTTATGATCTAAATTACATGCTACGCAAACACCTGCATTTCCACAGAGAAATTTTTGATATTTTGGCTTTGATTAGACTGTAAAGTTGCTCAAGATGCTAGTGGGATTTTGACGAAACTTGAAATATAGGTTTATCTCCTATCACTGTTACACCCTAATGACAATTGAGTTTGACTGTTCCTTAAATGGCCATTTCTTGTACGCCAATAGGTTAAAAGTATGTAACACCAAGGTTGTGGACCCTACAGAGGTCATAATTTTTGTACGATTTTTTATGAAACTTAAATTATATGTTTATATCCCAAAGATCTTGGGATATTTGTGCATTTTGAACCATAACTTCCTGGATTATGCTTTTGTTTTTAGCTTTTTCTCTGTCCATCTCTTACAAAATGTGGTACTATTTTGCATGACATCAGCTTGTTTAAAAAGAAGAAAACCCTATGACGCAAGTGCTTGCGTGAATATAGTCATTACAGAAACATAATTTTTAGAAAGATTTTATCGAATAGAATGATAGCAGAAGCCTTTTAATAATCGATGAAATAAAACCTTTAGATTTCTTTTACTCGACGTGTCAATTGAATCACCCATATGGAAACCCATGATGTGATTGCAGTTATAATGATACTCAATGGGGAAAATATTAACTAATTAATTGACCTTATGTGATACGGTCCATCGACAGTTTTAATTTTCTTTTGCTCATTAGTAGCATGCACCAACAAATGGTGAATAAAAATCTTGTATGTTATCACAATTTTTATAGTCTGTGCCATCGCCCTAGGCACAACATTCTACTAATTTACTCATTCTTTGTACGAATATTTAAAAAGATTAATTAATTTACTCATGCTTTGTTCGAATATTAAAAAAGATAAATCAATTGACTCATGATTTGTTTTAAAATATTTAAAAAGATAAATTAAGAGGAATATTTTGTTTAGGTTTTATCTTAGTTATATATGTTTTTTGATATAAATAGGTTTCCAATAAAGAGAGAGAGACATGGGGTTTAACGTCCACTCGACACAAACTAGGTCATTTCGGGACTAACATATGGTCTAATTTTATTTCAATAATTTGCTTGCTTGTAGGTGTCTTTAGCAGTGGGAGGAAACTGGAGCATCGGGAGAAAACCCACGAGGTTGGACAGGCGACCCTACTCCTTTCCACGTATATCTTGGGATGTGAAACCACGCCAGTTGACTCAACGGCAGGCCGTATAATTCATACTGTTGAGAAATTGTCAGAAAAATTAAGTTTTGTAAACCTTGATAGGACTACAAATATTTTTTTGGAGCTATTACTTCAAATTTTGTTAAAAAAAAGAATTGGCCAAAGTATTTAAAATTGTGTTGTCATTCACCTCAGTTTAGATTTGATTTATTGAAAATCATCGTCTTTCTTTTTTACACGTACGGGACATTTTGTGGTAAAAAATGGCAAGAGCTAACAATGATTCAGTGTAGCAGAGAAAACTGTATAAATGTCATGAATAAATTTTCTAAATTGAAAGAGTCGTAAATCAGCTTCCAGGTAGAAGACGAAACCCACAAATTGGAAAGAAAATTGATTTGATACAGACGGAGAAAATGCTTCAGATTCTTATAAGGGGAGAAGAAGGTAAACCCTGAATACAAACCAGGAAATTTGAAACCCGAAATAGAATCAAGCCTTTAAACTCTTGCTGATTACATTTGTATGATTAATGTTTTTCTTTGCAAAAATAAGATTCTTTTATGCACTTTCACGTTATTTTATTGGAATATTTTCAAATAGTTCAAAATGTCTCATTAAAATTTTGTAGCATCTGAATAATGTGGAAATGTATTTTATGCATCTAAGAATGCTTCTAGAATGTCAGAATGTTTGCCAACAAATGTAACAATTTTATGTGAGGCGCTAAAATGTTTTGTTTTTTCTTATTAGCCAAAGTCTGAGAGAAATGAAAAATGGAATTTCTACAGAGTCTCTTTCGACTTGTAATTTCTAGTCATGGTTTCTGACAACCTTCAATTTTAGCAGCCAAATACACAACGCTTCATGAATGATGAAATGGCACCATTTGTCAGGTTTTTGGCCCCCTGCTACATAGAAACAGTATTAATATTGACAAAATGATTTGTACTTAATTGATAAATTATACTTGAATAAACTGATTATATGTGATCAAGCAAGCACCATTATACAGTTAAATTGCTCTCTTGTACAAGATGGAATCAAATGTAAAAGAATAACCAGTGGTCACATACTGACATATTAATTAAAGACAGCATGCCAATGATCAGCCCCTGGTCAGTAACAGTGTGACACATCATCAGATAATCTCTTACAACGACCTATTGGAAATCATCTCATTTCTCATGCTATTTTCTCTTAATCCCTGTAGAATATTGAACACAGCCGGTTGTCAAATCTGAAAATGCGCAACTTTCTGATCCAAACACATTTTTCAGTTTAAATGAGCAGTTGCGGTAAAAGGAATTGTTAAAAAAAACGATTAAATTCAAAGAGAACCTGAAAATAAAGTTGGATTTGAAAATGATAAATAGGGAATCTCCTTTTTTATTTCGAAAAATATCAACACAAGTCGATAATGTAAAAAAAGAAAGTGGCTTTGGTGAGTCGTCTTGACTTTATTAATGAGTGTTGATATTTTTTGATATCAAAAAAAGAGGAATAGAAGATTTTATTTATCACCCGACCCTATCCATCCTTTTTAATTGACCAATCAAATTTATGTAAAGCTATCTGTCCTAGGACATATCGCTGGGTAGAATATGAAAGTTATATGATAAGACTTTCACGCTTCCCAAAAGAATTTGTGGCTTTTATGAAAATGAGATTTTTCAAAATATATTCAGTAGACGAACAACATTTATGTAAAATTTGTTTGTAAAAATGTGTCCATATTGACAATGGGATAGACCCCAGGTCAGATACAAAAGAAGTAGAAGTGGCTCAGGACTGATAGGATTGGTTGCTGTGAAATAAAAACTTAACAATTCTTGACATTTAAGTCATATAAAAATATATTTTGGCTGTTGCATATATCTGTGATAAACTCATCTTTTTTTAAAAATTTTATTTAGAAAGTGTCTTAAGTAGAATAGATCATCACAGTGTCCATGTTAACATGGTTGTATTTATTATAATTGCTTCCCGTAATAAAGATTAAGTTGAATCTCTGCATACATCATAAAAGCATGTTTATTGTAAATAGTATTCATGTAGACAGAAAACCACAGAATGGAGATTTCTGGTTCAAATTAATGAATAAATATTTAATGTTTTCATGACACTGTTGCTTTTGTGCCGACTGTTTACAAAGCTTTTCACAATGACCAGTGTTCAAATTTGCTATAATGGGTCATTGTTCCATCCTGTGGGATGCTCAAAAATAAATGGACATAGTGCATAATGATGTTAAATGCTCAAACACTTTACTGGTTATTAAAGGCTATCTAAGCACAGAGGTTCTGGTTTTATGATAATGACCATACATCAGGCAATCTTCCCATTGTCTTATTTAGTTTTCTTGAGTATTTTCTTTGGATTATCTTTAGTTCAGTTTCATAAGAAAAAGGAACTGTCTGTTGATAATTATGATTTTAAGATTTTTCTTAAAATTATTTTTTGGGGGTGCTTTTTTTAAATTATTTTTTCAGATGATTATTTTATTCAAATGTTTTGTTAAATTATTTTATTCAAATTATTTTGGATGAATTCAATGCCATTATTAATTTGCATTAAACACACTTATCTTATAGAAGAATAGTGGCTAAAAGAGCTATGCACTAGCTCACCACAAACCACAAGGTCCTGGATTGGCATTGAAGTTTCCTCAGGCATTTTAACTTTTGTTTCCTTAATCATTCATGTCTTACAAAGGGTCAGTAAAGCATCACATCATTCTGATTGGACAAATTCCGAAGGTCCCACGTATACCATTGGCAAGAGATCTGCTGACAATTAGTGTCCTTGTCTGTAAAAATTTCCCCCACAGGATACTGCATGGCACATGCCCAATTTCATTAGCCTTGTTGGTTCAGAAATGTTAGATGTTCAACTCCATTTAATATCATTTCATTTATCTTATAGTTACAAATGGAAGGTTATAGTGCCAATTTAACACACATGTTCATGTATTTGTATGCAAGTCTTTGATTTGTTTCAGCTTCTATTTTAAGAGTTCCAATAAAATCTCTTTTCAATACTATTGTGTTTTTAATTGCAGAAGATCATTTCCACAAGTTTTCACAAAAAATGCAATCTAAAAGACAAAAAATGTCTACTTAACAGTTCTACTGGGGAGAAAATCACTGTTCATTTTACTTTTCCTTTTATTTTAAACAAAATTCATTTTCTCTCATTGGAATTGATTGATAGTAATTTTGTGAGTTGGCCAAGATGAAAGAGAATTTCTCATTGAACCATAGTAAAAAATAATGGTGCCCGATTGACAAAATGTCATGATGACTCTTTGATCGTGGCACCATGTCAATTGTCTTCAAAGACACTGGAACTGATGATGAATATAAGTGAGCAATACCTTGTAACAGAAGTCAAATTCTTCTCTCGTTCGCTCTTAATTTGCATCTTTAAAATATTTATTTGACCTTTGAAGTGTTGTGGATTGAAACAGAATGTTTTTTTAATGGGACTTCTTGATTCAGAGGAAGGTTAATTTGTCAGGGGCAATTTTGTCTCTGGTGAAAGGGAAATTGCGTTTTTTCTTGAAGTGGAAGAACACCTGCAACAATAATAATACATACTATAAAGTACAACAAAAAGACATTAAAACCAAGTATTATTTTGTAGGCACTGATTTAAAAAAAAATTAATATTATTGATGGATCGAATTTTCATTTTCATTAAATGTCAAATCACTAACAGGTCCTTGATATTTCTTTCCAAAGTATACTGACGTCATACATCCACATTTATTTTGAACACTACAAATCAGATTTGTTGTCCCAATCTACAAAGATTCAAGGGTGGATTTGTAAATATTTCAAATTTATATCTGTCTGTTCATATTGAAGCTTACATTAGCATACATAGGCACCGCTACCATTTTTATTCCAGCACATGATATTGCAATGAAAAGCAGTAAGCAAGATTTCCAAACCGGCAAAAAGATTTCCAAAGACTCAATATAAGGGGGAATGAATGATCTAGATCAGGGCTTTCATTACCAACTGGTCAATTTTTGACCTATTTTACTCATCTCAAATAAGGACAGTATTTTTATTACGTATTGTGACATTTATTAGCATACTGTTAGTTTTATATATTGTTAAGTGTTTTTACATAAAAAAAAACGATAAAATTAATTGTGTTTTAAGGCTAAATTCTTTTAAATTATAATTTCATGGCATGTAAATGAATTGACAGGATAGTTTCACTGCAAGTCAAATAATTCTGAAATGGGTCTAGATTCTGTAGTATCATGTAAGTTAAATCAGTAAGTCAGTGTGTCTAATTTCATTGTATTGATGATATATGCAAACTGTAGTCTGTAATCTGGGTATACATTGAAATTTACATTTTGTCTGACTTGATTTGTTTAATTTATCACCCCCTATCCTCTGTATACCCATACTTATTCTAAAAGCACTCATAGGGCACACCGGTTACCTGAAATTTTAGAATTAACAATGAACATGAAAAAGGCATCATTCTGGATATCAATGTCAGAAGTTCTTTTGTTATGTAATTATAAATGTAAACAGCTGTGAGGTACATAGTTAACCGCATAATAAACCAACAACGTTTGCTCTATTCGGCTTGTTTTACATGTTTTAGTCAAAGCTAAGTATGATAACTGAAAATAAAAGGTTGTCAGCACGGTCGTTTGATTAAGTTATTGTTTTCACTGCTTTGATCTCAGTGGTAATTACACATACACTTGTATCTTTAATTCATTACGTGCAATAATAGAAAACAGTGTTAGATGGCGTGTGTAAGGCTGGGTGAATGACTAAGAGTAGAATATGATTAATAGAATGGCTTACGCATGATGATCTAACCTATGTATAGAGCAGACTAACCCAGACGTATTTACTAATCCCTTATTATTGATAGACAACAAAACTCCATCTTACTACAGCCTGTGGACAAGGTTGGAATGACCTTCATGCAGCTTTGTTTGAAAATGCCAGAATTATGCTTCAATTGGATGATATTGGTCTATCGATCTTGACTCTTGAGTCCCGTAACAATTTCATCAAGTTGGAAAGAAGATTGTAATTTAGATGTCAGCGTCGACTACGACGACTGTCTTACTCTAAAATTTCATATTGTGAGAAATGAAAATGAAGATGTGACTCTTGAAGAGATTTGAGCCGATCGTTCCGTTTGAAAATCATGTTACTAGCCTAAAGTATAATTACATAGACATGAAGAAAGAGAGCTGATGCAACCTGTTACGTCTGCTGTCCTTCCAATTTCAGACCTGCTCATTCATTTTGATATTTCAGGGAAACAATCTAACATTAAAAGACAATTTCAATCACGTCTTTCACAAATTGATATTAATATATTTCCAGTAGCTTTAATTTGCCTTTCAGTGTGGGCAAATTTATTTTTGTATAAAGAAAAAAAACGAAATCGTAATCCAATCATATGAGAGTTGATTTATGTTATGTAAGCTTTATTATGGCTCATCAGACTTGCCTTTTAAGAAATATAGACGTGTCTCTTTCTAGATATATTTGGAATAGGTTTTATTAATTTAATAAAGGAAAGAAATTAAAAGTTGTCTGATGAATGTAGAATTCTCGGAGAAGTGACCACAGGTTAATTCAGTTATGTCTTGTCTGGTAACTATTTTGAGGGATGGCGAGAGATGTTGATCTTCTCTGCAAATTGTAAAGAATAACCATTCTCTGGTAGCTCTATAGGAAAATTTGGTGTCTAGTTATGCTTCAAGCTGGAAATTGATGTTACCAGAATATCATTAAGACAAATTTATTGTCTAGTTCCAGTAATGAAACGGATTGCTCCATTGCAGGACTAAATATCAGATTGAATAATGATTTTAGCCACGTGAAATTATCACGTAATACCATATTGAAGATATATAGCATACCCATATTTTGAATGCTTCATGCTGCCTGAAATTACCACATAACAGTATTGTTGAAGATATGGTCAATAGTATATATAGCATGTCCACATTTTACATACTTCATGTTCTGTACAAGATTGCTGGAACATCATCAGTGAATTGTCCTAATTATTTTGCATTTATTTTGAGCCCACAACGATAGAGAAGAGAGATTTTAACGACTACTCAACATGAACTAGGCTATTTTAGAACTAACACATGTTTATTTTTTATTTCAATAATTTACGTGTCCACAGGGTTTTTCAACACAATCAACAAGGTTAAGCAGTCGTCACACACAGATCTTATGATAACATTCAGTTACCTGACTCTTCTTTGCCCTGATCATATAGAAACACTTTTTTACTGACCCCTGTGAGAACAAGAAGGACACAATGGGTCTTGGGAGGTATCACTGAATTGAAACACCAGTCTCAAACAATTGTTTCTCACAAGGGTGTTTAGGTGGCCTAGTCGTCAAGCCTGTGCACTTTGGATCATAAGATTTCCTATCAAGGCTGGTCATGGGTTCGATGCCTGGTTTGTTCTTGAAGGAGAAAGGATGTCTGTCTAACCTCATGGTTTTTTTCTGATACTCTAATATCCTTCCATATTGCTTGCAATTTAATTATTTGTTGAATGAACTGGTTAATATTGAGTGGACTCAAACCTCTGTCTGCCTCCATCTCTCTCTCTTGTATTTCACAATATTTGAGAACCGATGAGAATTCCAAGTCTATATATGTTGTAAAGATAGACCTGTAGTTACAATAAATAGTTTCTGTGTGCAGAACATGCGTAATTGTAGGTTGTATTACTATAAAGAGAGAGAGAGGAATGCGGTTTAACGCCCACTCAACACAAATTAGTTCATTTTGATACTAACATAATGGTTTGATTTTATTTCAATAGTTCGCTTGCGTGTAGGGGTCTTTAGCAGTGGGAGGCAACCGGAGGATTTGCAGAAAACCCATGAAGTTGGACAGACGACCCTACTCACGTACAACCGGGGATTCGAAACCCCGCCAGTTGACTCAATGGCAGAAGGCTTTGTGATACAGAACACACATGCTAACCATTCCGCCACCCACCCACCCCAGATTACTATAAAACAAGAAGTTAATGTGTGAAAGAAATTAACAATGTGCATTTTTGTTCACTAAAAGTGCCGAGTAAGATGTATGTCAATCAATGGTATTTTCTAACATACCAACTCTTAAAACAATACAAAATTACAAGAAGCCACACATTTTAGTAAAGAATCAAGGGGGATTTGGATGGCCTAGTTGTTTAGATTGTCTTGCTTCAATCTCTAGTTGACAGGTCACCCTTGGCTTGTGGCCTAATGTGAGATGGGGGCACCTTCTCAACCTCGTGGGTTTACTCCAGTTTCCCTCCACAAGAAAGACCACTTGTCTGTGATATCACCCAAACTGGAAGCCGATGTTAAAGAATCTCATCTTGTTCACATCAATTCCATGACACATTATTTTTTTTATTCTTATTATACAGCACTTGATCAGACACAGCACTAAATTTTATTTCAGCAAACATTTGAATTTCCCTGTTGTGATGAAATTGACACATGTAATTTTCTTCTTTTCTCCCCAAACAATTCCTTGAACATGAAAAAGATACCCCTCGATTTTCTATTTGCTTCCACTTTGAACTGTGTGTAAGAAATATTCCCTCTTGGAGTTTTAATGTCTGTAACTGGTAATTTTATTTCTGTGTTCCTGTCATTTTACTTGGAAATTTTCTTGATATAAATTCTCCATGGCATTGTGTTCCATCTTCTCACTTTGTAAAACAGTTTCTATCCCTTTTACAATTTACAAATGACTCAAATATGCGTAATATCTAATATTTACCTAGCCACAACTGAGTATTACCATGCATCTAAATCCAATTTAATGGCGGATCATTTCACTTAACATCTATCAATATTCGTAACATTTTTGTTTGAAGTAAAGAGTTGCTGAACATCTGTTTGTACTCCTTGATATTTTGTTAGATTCAGAAAAATCATGATATCCACTGAACAAACTTGGCCACGTGATAAATAGGATATTGAAACTCAAATATGAGCAAAGTTATTGCCCTTGTTACAAAATCCTTATGCTCTTGTCAAAATTTCAAATTCAATGCCTTTGTTACAAAAAACCTGGTGCTCTCTGTACTGACAGTTTTTGCTTGAATTCGAGAGTCACTTGGGAGCAAAGTTACTGCCCTTGTTACCAAATCCTTGTGCCCTCGGCACCGAAAAGATTACTTGCTTAAATTTCAAACTCTATTATGGGCAAAGCTATTGCCGTTGTTAGAGAAAACTTGTTGCTTCCTTATTAAATTGCAAGGTAATGGAATCGAATGGGGGTTATTGTCTGATCAACTGTCCTCTCTGACATAGTCCTAATAGAGCCGTGAAGCCATGTGACAAAGTGGGCAAGATGCTGTGATGAGACGAAAAACCCAGGTACCATGTATACATTGGCGTGCATGTAAAAGATCCCCTGGCAGTTGCAATTTGACATAAGAGTAGGCCATGGTGCCACTGTCCGTGCAAAATTTCCCTCATAGCATACTGTATGGCATATACCCGTCTTCATTAGCCAGTTGGAGCAGAACAGTAGGATGTTAAATCCCATTTCATTTCATTTCCTAATAAAGCCAAGCATAAGGAAGTGGTCATATAATCTATATTGTCTGTAACTCAGTCTTTATGACAGTTGTATAAATTATAGTGTTTATTAATGCTCAAACTATTTTTTTTTGCTGTTAAATTTATCGAATATATTGTGAAATCGTCTGTCAGTTATGTTTCATTTTAGATTTGTTTCTTTTTATGTGGTCAGTTTAGTTTTTTCTGCCAACATTGAAATGTGGTCGTATATTATCAGTCCGGTCAGTTGGTGCCCACTTGTGGTTAATGTTAATATCTGATGGACTGTAAATTTCTACAGTGTTTTAGGTCAGGCGACCAAGAATCCTATTGATTTTCAACAATTTCTGATATTACAACCAGAGTTATGGTCCTTGATCACTTTGAAAAATTTTGTGGAGCATAAAGTTAATATCCAGTTGACAATAAATTTATATACAGTAAGATCATCAGACAAAGAATCCTATTGATATTCAATAATTTCCAGTAAATACTGCCAAAGTTATGGCCCTTGATCACTTTGAAAAATCTTGTGGGTGCTCGAGAGGCTAATATTGATATCCAATTGACTTGAAATCTATATACAGTGTTTAAGGTCATCAGGCAAGGAAGTCAATTGTTTTTGAACAGATTTCAATGATTACTGCCAGAGTTATGGCCCTTGTTCACTTTGAAAAATCTTGTGGATGTAAATTTAGAGACCATAGTCATCATCTTATTGATTTTATATTGATACACTGTGTTTACACCTATATATAATCGTTTCAATTGACTTTTAGAGAGTCATATTGATTGTCAATGATTTTTGATAACTTGTACAGTGAAATTTATGGTATTAAATGTTTCATATTCTAGAGGTGGGCATTGGGCAGAACTAAAAGTCAAACAAAAATTTGATGATTTTGTGATAATTACTCTTTATCAGATTTTGGTGTATAAGAAATGTTTCAATATTAATTAAAGTAAAAATATGCGATGACTCTTTGTTGAATGCCTGGACGATTTAGCTGCTGTGGGTGTATATTTCATTGCCTGGCAGCCTATCTTTTTTATGGTTTCCTTGCAACTGGTGTCAATTATCAATTTATTTGGATATTACTCTTAACAATGTTGTTTTCGTCTTACAAAAAATTCTATATCCTCACAAAAAATAACTTTCACTCGTCAGATTTAAGTTATAGTATGCCAATTAGTGATTGCGGAGGTGCAGTTTCAGTTGTATATCAGATAGCAATTGTTATCTGACTGACTTATAGTTATAGGAACCAATAATATCATGTGCAGACACAGTAACCAAGCAAATATCTTTGTTACCATCTACTATGTATATCGGATTTCTATTCAACTTTCAACACTTGTCCAATCTACATGCTAATGATTTTACCAGTCCCCCCCCCATCCTATTTATAATAAATGAAATGAAATGGGAGTTTGACGTCCTACTTTTCTGAACCAACGAGGCTAACGAAGACAGACATATACCATCAGTGTGCTATGAGGGAAATATTTTTTTACAACCGCAGCAATATAACCTAAACTTATTTCGAATTGCAAACTGTCAAGAGTCCTTTCTTTTACATGCGTGGCTAAGTGGGTAAGACGCTGGCTCGCTAGCCTGGAGGTTGGGTGTTCTATCCCTGCATTGTCCGAGAAAGTTCATCCAGATTTTCTGGTGTGGTTTCCCATTGTCAGTGATGCAGGATGGAGGGTCTGACAAGGACAGCTGTCTAGTTGTTTGGATGGGACAAATAAAAACGAGGTCCTGTGTACACATTGGCATGTACGTAAAAAGTCCCTTGGCAGTTGGAATTCGATGTAAGAGTAGGCCGTAGCACTGCTACCCGGGCAAAATTTCCCTCATATCACACTGTATGGCATATGCCTGTCTTCATTAGCCCAGTTTAGGAGCAAAACAGTAGGACGTTAAACCCCATATCATTTCTTTTACATGCCTTTATAAATACATATATAACATGTTATAACAACTATATTACCACAGTTAAAACAACTTTGATGAATTCATCTTTTATTTTCGTCTTATTTCTGACATGTGATAAGGAATTTAGTTGAAACAATGTCACAGAGTATGAAATCACTTTTCTTATGGATACGTCAAAGTTGTGATCTTGGATTCTATTACATCTTGTCAGACAGAAACCTTATAAGTGAGGAAATTGTTTCATACATGAGGAAAGAGTTATTGATGCTTCAAGTAATAATTTATAAATATGTAACTTCCTACACAGTCATTCACTGCAGATCGTTCACCTTAGATTGTCTTTTTGCTCCAAGATCAGCTAAAAGATAAAAAAATTTCAGATTGCTGAAGTAAGAGAAAAAAGAAAGTTAAAGTCTCATTACAATAGATGGCCTATGTTCATTTTAGTACACCCACAATCATATCGTCGCCCACGTCCAATAGTATATTAACCCTTACAGTTCAGAGTTTATGAAATTTCTTTAGACTTGGTGAAAATGTTCAGCTTGTCTGAAAGGGTTCCTCCAGATGACTTGCCGAACAAACCAAAATGTCTGGCCCCTAAGAGAGGCTTACAAGGTTTGGGGAGGGTGGTGATGGGGGGGGGGGAGAAAATCCTTAAATTATGTGACTTGTAGAGGGTTAACAAGAATTGTATGAGGACAGAAACATGAAGAGGTGGTAACAATAAACTGTCACTTAGAATGTGGTCGTATAAAAGAGATCAGGGGCCTGTTTCACGAAATTTTAACGAAGTTAAAATAAAATTTTACTAAAGTGATTGGATAATATTAGATTGATTTTAGTGCTAAGCCAATCAAAATTGAAGTATCTGCTAAAATTTGGTTTTATCGTAAGTTAAAATTTCGAGAAACTGGACCCTGAACAATTCACTGCTTTCCAAAGTACAAGTGAACAGTCAGATCTATCCAAGTACAAGCAAAGATATTTTTATAAGTGTTACCTGAGATTTTAGATTTTGAATATATTGTATTTTAAAGTAATTTGAGGTATTATATTAACTATTATATTACTAATGGCCTCCCAGATTGTGTTTCTAAATACTGTGTAATTACTTGTACATTGTTATTTTTTCCTCATTTCAGAAGAGGCAACAATGATATTATCTGGAACCAATAATACTTCGCACAAAGGTTAGCAATTTGATCTTTAGTAATGGTTATTATAAAAGTTTATTATTACATAATGTGCAATGAAAATACTAATGAAAATAATTAGAAATACACTTATTTATTTTGATCAAGTTATTTTTTTTTTGCCATCTGAATAGATTTTGATTACATTTAGAATTGATTAGATTTCAATGTCTCTGGGATTTGTTAATTTCACTTTTGACTGAAAAAATGTTAATATTAATGGAATATATAGTTAAGAGTTAATTTTTGTCATTTGAGAGATAAAAGAATTGTGTTTGCAAGTATTTTCATGTAATGTTGAATGGGGTCAGACCACTAAATAATCTGGAAGGCGGATAAGTTGGCCGATTGGAAGGTCTGTCATTGAGTTAAGTGAGGTTTACTATTTCCCCCTTGTACCTAACAAGGAGAAGGGTCACATGTCCAACCTTGTGGTTTTCTCCAAGTCCTCCAGTTACCATTGCGAAAGAACCCTATTGCACATGCAAATTATTGAAATAAGATTGAACCATATGTTAATCCCGAAATGTTTTACATTGTGATGAGTGAATGTTAAACCCAGGCCTGGAAATAATGGTTTCAGATGTACCTGACAAAATGTCAGGCACAAATGAAATAGTACCTGACATATTCAACTTAGTGCTTGACATGTATTAATAATATGATTAAAAAAGACAAATCAGTGCCTAACAAATGACAGGCATCAGAGGTTTTTTGCCTTACTAAGCCTGAATCTGTGCCGTATTTCCAGGCTTGGTTAAACCCCATTTTTTTTTCTCTCTCTCTCTAATTAATCTGGCCCCAGTTTTACAAACAATTCTCAGAACTTAAGAATTTACTCAAAATTGTTTGCCTAAGTTAAAATAAACTTAAAAAACTTTTGTTGTCTTAATGTACCAAATACTTTAATAATAAGTTATGTTCAAATTTTTATGTTTCGGGATGAACGATATTTCCCATCAACATTGATTGAAAGTTGAGTGAATTCTTAACATAAATCCTCAAATTTAATGCTGGTTATTTATAGATAAATTTTTTTCAGGATATAGAAATGTTGATAATATATACACAATACTTGATGTTATTTACTATGCATGCATATGTATATGGAACTTGTATCAGGTACAAATATGCATGCATATTAATAATGCATGTTAATTTGTGAGATATATTTAAAATATGTATGATGCATGCCTCTATTATATACATCTATTTATTATTCATTTTTATAAAATTGTTTTATCAATTAATCCCCTTGACTCTTGCTGTTGTTCGTATCATTATTTATCCCTTTGATGTTAATTGAATAATACTAATCATTAGTTGCTTCCTTAATCCTATGATAGATATATGCTTGTCATGCCTTTGATGTTGATGTTCCACATATTTGTTCAATAGAATTTGATGAAAAGGGTTTGAATTTACATTACAACCAGGATTTTATGAATATGAATGCTTTCGATTTGGAAGGATAACCAATATTTTCACTAGGAGGTTATTATGTTTTTTCTGGGCAAGGTCTATAACTCTAAGGACCCTAAAGTTCAGTAGGATTCCTCTTTACTAAGCCAAAGTTTAAGACAAATCTTGATAGCTTTGAACTGTACGGCATTTCAAAGTTTTGATGACAGGGCTGCAACTCTGATAGGATTACCCTGTATGCTAGGCTCAATAATCTCACCAAGCTCAAAAATTAACATTAACATTAATTATGTGGACACAATTAGTATACCCGTATTGTGCTCATTGATATTAAATTAACTGTATGGGTCAACTGTTACAAGCAGTCGTCTGATTTTGTGCAGTTACTTATTAAAGACTTTCAACTCTCATTCATTCACCTGAAAATTGGAGATATTTTCTGAGGTTCGAATAGCAAACCTTCAAATGAAAATGTGGTTGCTGTGTACAAGTTAACGTGGGCTGCCAGAGAAGTTCTAAGCCTGATAATAGGAGATATTTTCTGAGTTTTGAATAGCAAACCTTCCACTGAAAACGTGGTTCCTGTGCACAAGTTATCTTTGGCTCCATGACATGTTAAAAGATCAGAAGACAATGCTTGGTATTTCTGCTAAGATATCATTACATGTAAAGTAAATTAGAGAAAAGTTATTGTGACTTCCTTGAAATAAGTTGAAAAGCAATCATACCAGCATCCTTTTGGATTGTGCAAGGTGATAAACTTGTCTCTCTTAATCTGGCAAGCTCGGTAAAAGATCAGTTGCATAAGTAGGAGTTCTCACATTGATTGATTGGTTGCAGATCATTAATAACTTGATGTATTAGAGTATGGGTATGTGTAATAATCATCAAGGTTCATCATTAATTGAAAACAACTATTTACAGTTACTATTTTGAGAATTTTAATGGTGTTTGCATCACACCTAGTGGATATCGTTAAACTTATCTGTTTACAGGAAATCAATTTTTTTTTTTAAATAGTCAGAGAGAGAAAGAGAGAGAGATAAATGTGGTTTAACTTCCACTCAACACAAACTAGGTCATTTCAGGACTAACACATGGCTCAATTTTTATTTCAATAAGTTGCTTGCGCCTAGGAGTCTTTAGCAGTGGGAGGAAACTGGAGGACCCGGGTAAGACCGACAAGTTTGGACAGGTGACCCTACTTCTTGTCATGTTCAAGTGGGGTATAGAAAGCATAACACTTAATTCAACACAGACCTTTCAATTAAAGTGCACGTCTATATCATTTGGCCATCCAATGCCCTTCCTTTCTAAATAGTTATAAACATGAAAATTTTTACATGGTAGTGATTTGGGATTAATTTTTGGCATGGCTTCACCTTGTCAGTGTTGCAGGACTGAGGGCCTGACAAGACCAGATGTCTAGTCATTCAAATGGAATGAAAAACAGAGATCCTGTGTATACATTAACATGCACGAAAAAGATCCCTTGGCAGTTGGAATTCAATATAAAAGTAGGCCTTAGTAGTGCTGCTGCCTGATCCAAATTTTGCTCATAGCTCACAGTATGACATATTCCCGTTTTCATTAGCCCAGCCAGAGCAGAACTGTTGGAATGTTAAACCCCATTTCATTTCATATCGATATGGCATTAAAATATTGTATTTGAGCAACTGGGCTGTTTATTCTTCTTCTTGTGATTTTAAATATTTTATTCTCTTCAAAGAGGGTTGCAAGGTTCAAACTATTTCTCCAGTTATGGTAGCTATAAGTAGTGATGGTTGTCATACATCATGTAGTCTATGTTTACGTCTTCTAGAACCCCAGATACCACTTCACATGTGAGGAGACCTCATTGAAATCAATGTACTGGATGCTGTACTTGCGGCCATAAGCTTGGAGTTCTCTTCTACCCGGTAGTCTTTGTCTTCTGAAATTCATGTTCAAACCATCTCTATGGGTAACTATGTGTCATACATGAGAATGAGTATGATTACTTTTTGTAGAAAAGCAATATTTCAAGACGCTTAGAGGCACATGCTAACTGGAGCTGATATAGAAGAATAGTCTTGTTTTTATATACAACCTCTTTATACAGTTGTCCACCCTGTTGATCGACCAGTCTATCTATCTGTCTATGTATCTAACTTGCAAACTGCTGTTTCTCACTGAAATTTTATAATGTGCCACAAGTTTTAAGTAAACAATTTGGTGTTTTTTCTTTATGTTGCACTATTTGTAGCAAGTTATAGAGTTGTTCAGCCTAGAATTAAACTTCTAGATTGAATGGAACCAGATAGATTGTGCTCTTCCAGTACTCTTGGTTCATTTGATAATAGTGAAATATAATGGTGACCACAATGGTCAAATGAAATGAAATAAAATCGAGTTTAACATCCTACTGTTCTGCTCCGAACTGGGCTATGCCATACAGTGTGCTATGAAAAGGGGGAACCACACAGGAAAATCTGGATGAACTTACTCAGCCAATGCCTTTAGGCTTGGAAATCAGCATCTTACCCACTCACAATGGTCAAGGTTTAGATTTCACTTCTGTTTATTAAGATGACGTTATCAATATTATCATGATTTGAGATCACATTTTGTCTGGCTACTTATTTTGTGTGCATCTTGATGTGCATTTACTTTGTTACCCTTGATCATCTGTTACCATTCGAAGCAAAGTCTACTTTCACCGGGTGTAAATATTGGCCTTTAGTTTAGGTTGATTGATTTACATTAGCATTATTCTATCACTTAAACATGAGCTTGGCAAGATCTGGGACTTTAAGGTGGCTCCATTGTGGCTAACCAGATTATGCAACTTATCTCGAGCTCAATGGCCCGGACATTAATTGCTGTAAATGACAAGACGAACTTTGTCAAGAGATCATAAATTCAGACACTTTAACAGTAATAATTTTATAATATGATTAGAAACAAATCTTAGAATTAAGAAGCTGTAAAAGTTAATCTAATTTTATCACAACAATTTTCCTAATCCTAGAACAAATCTTAGTGTCAAGAGACAATGCAGACAGTCTGCTCTACAAAACACAGAGTGCAATGTACATGACTCAAGCAGAAACCATCTGAAATAAACTGTTAGCTACTTGAATCCCCCTATTCAACAGACATATTTCTTATACCTCGTTCAGACGCTTATTTTGAACTGGTTTATAAACCCCGGGGATCGTTAAACCAGTTTAACTTAAGCGTCTGAACGCACATGTGGGGCAAATAAACCAGTTTAAAAACCCCAGCTCGCGACCTGTCTTCGAGAAGGCTTTTTATTTTAAACTGGTTCATCTTAGCCGTCTGAATGGGTTGGCTTAAAAAACCCAGCTCCAGCTTGCTTTGAGCATGCGCAGTACGCAGTAAGTTACATTCCTGTGAAAATATCGGGGTCAGACAGTGCCAATGTTATCGAAAGCGTGCGAGAACCGGATAAAGATGGTGAAGCTGCCCATGCGTGGTTAACTCTAACCTCCGACCGAAGAGGTCAGAATAGTTAAACTGGTTTGGCTTATATAGTACGTGTGAACGCAACACGATGCTGTCTTAAAAACCCCAGCGATTATGAACTGGTTTAAAAATAAGCATCTGAATGGACTATTACTCGACGAGCCACACCTAATAACTAATCAACTTATTCTATTTGTTTGTGGTGTTGCTGCCGCATCCTCAACCCCTTTGCTGGCCGTCTCTTTCAGAAATCCTGCAAATACCACTTGTGGCAAATCGCAACATTTGTTCTCAGAAAAACTGATCATATCCTGCCTCATACTTAAGGGTATAAATATCAGAATATGTAATCTGATATATTTTACTGACATCTGGAGAATATATAGTAGAATTAACAAAAACTATTTTTTTTAAGAATTGACACTTTAATACATATTAATGTAGATCTAAAAGATAATCATTTTTATGGCGTTTTGTAAAGCGGAAGAGTTACATCATATACGTCTTTACCTTTTTGCACTGACAACATTGTTTTGAGTTCAAATAGGGTAGACAATTGGGTATTTTTGTTTGTTTTGTGTTCAAGATAAATATGGAATTTTGATGGATATATTTCCTGTTTATTTATAGCCCATTTATATTCACTGCATTTCAAACTTGCTGGGATTGTCATTAATTTTGTGCAGAGTTATTACCCCTGTGAAATCAGTGCCCTACAGATCAGAGTATTTAAACTTAAAGGAGATGAAGCTCTTTTTGAATTATGTTAAATACTGTAGAATATAAAAAATTGAATATTTTTGTGGTCTCTTTGAATATAAATATAGGTAATGCTATATGAAAAGTTGAAGATGACTACTCTTAGGTATTGAATACACAACAATATAAAAGTTTTTGAAAAAAGAACTACATTATTTGTCGATTACTAGTACTTTCACTTATTTTATTAAACTCTTCAGATAATCAACATTTAGTTAATACTATATATTTGAAGTCAGGAATGCCACAGCCTGGGCAAAATCATCTTACCCACCAGTTCACACATGACCATAATGAATAGAGACATCTGTAGATTTGTCTCAAGAGAATTGTGTTGCCCAGACATTAACTCCTCTTATTGCTTTAGTGAAGTAGGTGTTACGGTTTATGACATTGACTTAAAAACTTTCTTTCAAATAACAAACCTCATAAACTTACTATTGCATATTTTAAAATGTTTTGGAATTGAATAATACTAAATCCCCATTTAGAGTGCAGTGCTATTGAAACTAATATGCATTTAATTGCAATTTGAAATGTTGAAAACACTCGAAGAATGATGCCAGGTTATTTTCACTTGACATGTCTCAGACTCATTATTGAAAAATGGATGATTTAGTAGAGAAAAAGCAAGTGCTTCCCTTTGAAGAAATCTCGAATTTAAACATCACTTGCAACCAATTTCAAGCTTTCTTGAACGTCAAGTGGGTGCAACATTGTTCTAGTGGGTCCAACTGTATTAGATGAGTTTGGTGAAAGATATATGAGGTTTTGAAAGCTGTAGAGGAATGGATGGGGGGTTATTAAGCTGATTAACCTGTATGTTTAAGCCATAGATGCATCTATCACTCAAGAAAAAATATCGGTGATAAGATCATCAGCAGGTAAATGAGAACCTATTTAACGAGGAAGGTATGAGGAAATATCTCAAGAGGAATCAGTTCTATAAGAGAGAGAATTTAATGTCCACTCAATATTCCTTATTGGAATTTAATAGTGGGAGGAAACAGAGAAAGCCCACATTCTAGGGATGGCGCCCTTTGGATCTCGGTTACATGACTCAATGACAGGTCTTATGATCTAAGGTGCACACATTACACCACTCTGCTACTTAAACCCTTGATGCCATAAGATGGTCTAGAAAGTCCTATACTCAAGGAAAATGGGGACCCATATTCAATTTCACAAATGAAATGCTTGATCTGAGTATTCATCAAGTAAAATATTTTTTAAAGAGAGACTACAAGTAAAACCTTTTCACTGATTTGTTGATATTTAATCTAACATGTAAGATAAAGTTCTTGGTGCTATATATTTCTGATTACCAGGAAGCCTAACTTTTACTCTGGAGAGCAGATCATAATAAAATTTAAGCTCTCAATTCATGTTGTTGAAAAGGTCAATTCCAGGAAATCACAATAAAAAAATACATCTATTAATCATTAAGGGGAAGTTTAAAAAATTAATGTTACTTGTAACATGATCATATCTAGCACAATGTTCGCTGTAATCAAGATTTCTCTGAGAAAATGTCCTGGTGTTGATTATCCATTAAACGTAATTAAACAAGAGACATACTTGCAGGTTGTGTAATCATCTTTCTTACAGTTTACCTTTCAATGTTGACGTCTGACATGAAAGCATACCATGACAAGAAAAAACATACCATTGCTCCATGATAAAACATACCATTGCTCTATGACAAAACATACCATGGATACAAGATATTTCAAATTGCATAAAACGTTGTATACAGATATTACAAACGGACAAGTGAACAGAATTTGTACCTGCGGATTGTGGTGGTCAACATTTCAGATGTTAAAAAAGATGACATGATATTTAAGGTATATTTTCTAGAAAATATGCAGAGAGAGAGAAATACATGCTTTAACATTAACTCAACAGTAACTAGGTTATTTTGAGACTTACTTGATACCATTTTAAAATAAGCGTGAAAACAACCTTTTTGTGAAATACAGGTTATAATTATTGGAATGGAACAGAAAACAAGGTCTATGCAAGTACACTTTGGCATGTACAAAAAGACCTGACAGAATTCAAAGAAGAGTAGCTGGAATTGCCATGACCAGAGCATAGTCTCCCCTTAATTTGAACAAGTGACCAGGAATAAAAGTATGGTATTTTAGACTGAAATATTTCTGAAATGTTTTGGCACACATAGCAAAAATTCTGATCTGTTGTGGAAATGCGAGAAAGGGTTGTAGGCCAGAGGCTTTGCCAGGACTTTGAAAAGGGCAATGGAAGTTGAACAAATGTTATTTAATTATGTTATATTTTTGGGCTTATTTTAGTTTATATTGGGTTGTATTGAGTGGTAAATGTACACCAGTATTCAGTAAATTTAGTCAGTTTTGTAATAGGAAACAAGAGCCAGAAGATGCGTTTTTTTCTGCTGTTATTTATTGTCTAGAGCTTTGTTATTTTATATGAATAATGTGAAACATCAGTAAAATATATGGTTTGTAATGATTTTATTCCTACATTCATGCAATCTCATACTCCCAACTTGTACAATAGACTGCATACCAGAAATGAGAATCTGTTCAATAGAATACACTAATGAGACAATACACGATTTACTCCACAAACTCGTTGGAATGATATTAATGTTTTTTCTCTGAAGAACTCCTTAGAACAGAACCAACAAGGCATTTCTTGTACACAGAAATTAACATTAAAAAAAATCCAAAATGCGAGACAGTAATCTCGCTGTGATATTAACGAAATGAAATGAAAGGGGGTTTAATATCCTACTTTTCTGTTCCGATTTGACTAAGCCATACAGTGTCCTGTGAGGAAAACTTTGCCCGAATTCCAACTGCTAAAGGTTCTTTTACGTGCAAGCCAATATGTTCACAGGACCTTAGTTTTTCATTTCAATTAGACATCTCTTACCAGGCTCTGTGTCATACCCCACTGACAAAGGGAGAACCACGGCAGACATTCCTGATGAACTTTCTCAGTCAACACAACAATAAACACAACCAACACCTTACTCACTGAGCTACTGTGGCTCCACATTATTGATCATGAAAGCATGTTAATATCATGTTATTTAAGCAATTGCATGTCAGTTGCATTAACAAAGTATCTTAAAAAATGAAATTACACAGACTTTGTGTCTCGTTAACTCCCTTATGGGTTATTTTGTTACCTTGTGGTCCAGATAGGAGTTAATTTCCGCTATGCTATATATTTTTTAAATATGTCAACAAGTGAAGAATTTGTTATTCTGACAAATGTTAACATTCTTGATCGTTGGTAGTCCTTGGGTCTTAACATCGACTTTCTTGGTGTAATCAATGCAATTTTATAACTAAAGATGAAAGATATTCCTTCTTGAATGTCTAAAATTCGAAAATAGTACAAAGGAAAAGAAATGGGATTAAAGTCCTACTTTTCTTAACATGTTGACGGGTCCTTGGTTTTCCATCACATCAAAACGACTATAAAGCTGTTCCTTGTCAGATCCTTCATCCTACACCACCGGTAAAGGGTAAACCCTGCTGATAAATGCAGTGAGACCTTCCATCCCACACCACTGACAAGGTGGATACTATGCTGATAAATCCATACCCTTCACCTTATGCCATTGACAAGGGACAAACCCCATTGATGAATGCAGACCCTCCATCCTACACCACTGACAAGGTGGAAACGACACTATTAAATCCATACCCACTATCCTACACAACTGACGAGGGAAAACACTGATAAATCCAGTCCCTCCATCCTACACCACTGACAAGGAGGATATTACGCTGAGAACTCCAGGCTGTCTATCCTACCCTACAGACACAGGGGAAACCATACTAATAAATCCAGACCTTCCATTCTGCACCACTTACAAAGGGGAAACCATGGCAATATATCCAGACTCTTCATCCTACCCCACTGACAAGGGATAAAACCACGCCGATAAATCCTGACTCTTCATCCTGCACCATTGACAAGGGAGAAACTAGACCTTCCATCCTACACAACTGACAAGCGGGACCCCCTCCACCCCCAGATAAATCCAGACCCTCCATCCTACACTACTTACAAGGGGGTAAACCCTACTGGTAAATCCATACCCACCATCTTACACTACTAGCTGACAGGGGAGAAACCACATTGATAAATCTAGAAGAATTCTCTCAAGCAACAGCCAAATAGAACTCAGGAGGTCCTGGTTAATGAGCCAGCACCTTATTCTTTCAATCCTCCTAGCAATGTGTCTAATGAAGTGTGCTGTTTTGCACAATAGGAGACATAACCAGACAGAGTTGTCCCCTTATATTGTCTATTAGTATCTAATAGACTGAGAGAGGGAGATAAAAACTAGGTTATTTTGGGACTAATACATGGTTCAACTTTTTTGTCAACATGGAAATCTGAGGACTTGAGGAAAACCCAGGAAGTTGGCAAGGTGATCCTACTCCCCACATACTTGCAGGAAATAGACACCATGCCACTTGACTCAATTACAGACCTTCTGATCAAAATCACAATAATCATTATCTATGTATATAAGAATAAGTAATCGATATAGCCTTGACATATCCACTGAACTCCTGTCAGACAGTTTACATAAATAAAACTTCTAAGAATATGTAATTACAGCAGCAATAAAACATTAACCCATTTTATGCATAAAACAAACATTTAAAAAAATAAAAGATATTATCGTTAAAAGCACACTAGATCACAGAAACACACTAGATCACAGAAACACACTAGGTCACAGAAACATGATTTTGTATAGACATGGTAAGGTCATGTTTATTGCTTGTGTTGCAAGATGGAACTAAAACCAGGGTGACACTTGCACGATTTTGGCCACGATTTTGTCGTGCCCATCAGTGTCCATATTGACACGAACTGGCACGACGAGTTCACGCATAGTTTGCGCATTGTTTACGCCCTTCCCGCATTGGCACGACGAGTTTGCGCAAATCGGACGCTGTCGTGCCGACTCGAGTCGTGCCAATGCGTGCCACGGAATCGTGCAAGTGTCAGCCTGGCTTTAGAGTAGGCTGTAGCGCTGCTATATATGCAAAATTTCTCACTGTATGATGTATATTCATCTTGGCCCAGTCAATGCAGAAAAGTGGGACATTAAACTCCATGTCATTTCATTTACTCCATTTTAACATGTGAAAGCTATTCTCTGATTTGCTCCTTACCCAAATTTCTGTCATTAAGACCTATTCTCTGTACTTGAAACTGATTAACTACTGATTTACAGATGATTTAAAACACATGAACTGCCTCCCTAACTACTTGTCTTAATGTGAATAAGATAATTATACAAGTACCAATAACCAATACTACCATATGTCCGGCATTTAATGACCTAATTTCTCCCAATTACTTTTGTATTCAGGATGAGAAAATGAAGTTAGCGATTCAGATCAGCTTTGACCTCATCAGACGTCCTACTAGGTTAAAACAATTATCACTG
Organism: Patella ulyssiponensis; assembly: GCA_963678685.1. Lineage (NCBI taxonomy): Eukaryota > Metazoa > Mollusca > Gastropoda > Patellidae > Patella > Patella ulyssiponensis. The sequence goes on along the minus strand of OY783227.1, from coordinate 78,158,519 downwards.
TATGTATTGTATGCATATAAAAGAGGAAAAGTGATAGTAAAATTGGCACTTCTTTTTCTTTTTATCCATCATCTCTAAGAATACAGTCAACTATGCAAATGTTCTCCACTTTTCTTCTCTTTTTGTGATTATTCTGATGGTGGGTAATCATAGAATCTCTAGTCAAATCACCAGACGCATAGTTTCCTCTGTTGGCTCATTGATAATGCAAATTGCACATCAGGGCCTCTTAGGACGGAGTGATTGTATTTGTCTGAGTAAAGATACAATTTGCATTTACTTCTTACGCCTGCATATTCCTTGTCACAAGTCTTCACGGTAATAAATTGAGTTAAGGGTCCACGAAGGTCTCAGAAGGATAAACCTTAAGGTCAAAGGATGTTGGAAGGTGGTTGACTTGAACAAGTGATTAAATATGTCAGCCATCCATGAGAATATTGAACACAGAAGCAAGGATTAATGATTAGATCATGATCTGGAGTCTGCCACATGATTAGTACTCAACATTAGCACATGAATAAATATAACTGAAGAGATCTTCTATTTTGTGCTGTTTCACTTATTATGTTATAGATTCTTCAGATGTAGCTGAAGATGTCTTTTTCTCTCCGGATTTTATACATTTAAATTAAATTTGGATATTTAAACTCTTTGAAAATTAAGAATAAAATGCAAGGCTCAAAGGAGAATCTTTTATGATCTCAAGAGAGTAACTTAAAATAGTTGAACTTAGATTCTTGTAGAAATATTTTCATAAACAAAAAAGAAACCGAACAATGACATTTATCTTTGAATACTTATAATATATTTTATGGGCATAATATCTGAGCAAAAAAGGAATAATTTATGAGGACATGATTAAATTTCCAGTAATATATGAATATTGAATGATATTATGGAGTTATCCACAAGGTCTGTCATTGAGTCAAGTGACATGGTTTCGATTTCCCTGCTTGTACATGACAAGGAGTAGGATTGCTGGTCCAACCTTGTGGATTTTCTCCAGGTCATCCAGTTTCCTCTCACTCTTAAAGACTCCTATATATGTGTAAGCGAATAAATAAATTTAAATTGAACCATATGTTAGTCCTGAAATGACATAGTTTGTGTCGAGTTGATGCTAAACCCCATTTCTCTCTTTCTCTCTATATACTGGTACATTAATGCACCGGTCAATAGGAATCTTGAACTACCCCCCCTCAAGCGTTCACCCCGGATTGTCATTTAGCTCAATATTTTAGGGTCAAGATTCACCCGGCAATGTACTTGAAGCCAAGACACATTCACTGAAGATTCACTTTCTAACGCAGGTCCAAAAATAAAAATTAGTTCAAGATTCACGCAATAGTCATCTTGAACTACCTACCCCAAGCATTCACCCTTGATGGTATTTTTTACCTTTGAAAATTTATCGTCCTTTTTAACCAGCATTTTAAAAATATTTTTTACGAACCGATCTTTTTCGCCATTCAGGCAAAGACATTTTTTAGTTCAATTATTTATCTGTAGATTAAAAAAAAAATTGTGTTGATATCTATGAAAGATCATTTGAATATGGCACTTTTAAAAACACCTAAAAAAAAGCCACGCCCCAAAAAAACGGGCCGTTTTATTCGAAGCGAACATGATGTCACGGAGAGCCGTAAATTTGTGTTTAACTCGAAATACATGTATTATCAATTTAGAACATCTCCTGGTCCAATTCTGCTTTTAACGATGTAAAATTTACATGTGTTTATTTTAAACAGAAAGATCATTAAATGAGGAAAGCGTGCAAGGGTATGCAGGTTTAGGCTGTTTTATACCCATTTAAAGTCACGTGACTGTACAACCTACTGTAAAAGTACTTATTTTAATAATATATTTTTATTTTAACTTTTATTTGCAAATTTCATAAAAACGACAAAACGGTACATCAACGGCTTGAACTAACTTACTTTGACTGATTGAACATGGTCCGTAAGGCGTAAGTTGAGACCAGATTATCTTGTCATTCATTATACTAGACATACGTGCAAGCTCAGACTTGCATAATGGAGTCTATATCAACCGGACACACAATCAAACAAATCAGCAAATTTATGTACAAATAAATTAGCTTACCGCCAAATCATACACCATTTTGTAGTTACGATTATCCAGATTACCACGAAAACATCATAAAGACAATCGCGTCTACAATTATACAGGTGGAATTTCCGTATGACAGCCAACGAAAACAGACGGAGGTTCGTCCGTTTTCAGAAAAAAAAACACGTTTTTAGAATTACAATATTTACTGAAAAATGTGTGGGTTGAAGATTCGACGTCTATTTGTGTTCAGCAATATTTTATTTTGTTCAAGATTCACCTTTGGCAAATTTTGTTCTCACCAAAGATTCACATCTCTTTCACATTTAGCTGTCTATTTTGACGTCAAGATTCGACGCCGACATGGCGTCGAATAGCCGTCGATGCTTGAGGGGGGGTAGTTCAAGATTCCTATTGACCGGTGCATAAAGATTTCTTCCTTTGAGCATAATTTGGTCATTCTGTTTGACCCTCTGAATCTTCTTCTATAGGAAAGTATGATATTGGTATTGATCAGGAAGCGAAAATTCTACAATGAATTAAATAAATTGATCATTACAAAGCAGCAGTCACAGAGTCTGCTATTGATATCGTAGTACATGTATTACTAACATGTTGCCCAGTAACGCCCATCCATACTTGACCATTCATCATTTTGCAAGTCTAGGCCTACAACATAATGGTGGCAATGTTAAATAATGTTTCTGGTGACAAGCAAAATTGTCTGGTGAGTTTGTGTAACTTGCCCAATGTATTTAAAATGGTGCCTGTCAAAGAACTATATATTTAAAAAACACTTGGATGTGTAAAGTTGTTGTATACAATCCTTCTCATTGTCTCAAGTTTAAAAAGTGTGAAGATTTATAATCTTCTAATTACAGGTGACACAACCTTTTTTGTCTTTAAGGTGATGATTTTTGGCAATGCAACGAATCAGATTATTATATATTAGGACATTTACTATATATTACCAGACAAAATCAAATTCAGTAATTAAAATAAAGGTGGAAAATGTTTTGAATAATTAAAGGAATTAAAAGAATTAAATTGTGTGATTTAAATATTAAAAACAACAGATAACAGAGCATTAAGTAAAAAAGCAGATTTTTTTCTACTGATGATGAAGTACAAGTTGGAACAAAGAATTTAAAAAAGAATAAAACTCATTCATCCATTTTATATGAAATCATTACCTAAACCTTTGTCTTTCTCATTGTTCTTTAAATTGTTGATAAATTCACCTGATGACATTTTTCTTTCAATTTCTCCAGGAATGGAAAAAATCTGCCTGATATTGATTCTCAATTAGCCAACTTGTTCTATAGAAAGATAAAGCTGATTAATTTGTATTCATAACTGATATGTGTTGTAATTTAGCATCAGAACAATCGATTGCTTCTGTCTGGCAAGCTTATTTGTCGATCACTCGATTAATTTGTAGTTTTGCATCCAAATTTCATTGTTATTTGTGGCAAATTACAACCAAAGCTTTTTTCCCCTTCCAAGAACAACCTGAATATTAGCTCTATCGAGGCAATCAGTGTCGACTACTGTCATATTCATTAGCTAAGAATTTGAGAACGATAACAGAACGCTTTTTATAAGCTGCAAAATGTTCACCTTTCTTGTGTGCCCATACCCAATGAAGCCAGACATATTAGCTTTTGTTTAATGCATAATGGACACAATAAAAATATGCACGCGCATAAGACTGAAATGGGGATGAACTTGAAAAGCACTTGTATGTGCACTGAAGCTTTTATGAATTCATTGATGAATTGATTATGTCTGGAGTGGACTTGCATTATAATTTTTACATAAAATATAGATGTTCTGTACTCAAATATTAAAGGTTAAAAGGAATTTAGTTTGAAAATAAAAACTTGTCATAATATGATCAAATGATTTCAAATAAATAATTGAAGTGAGTGACAATTTAGTGCAAAAATTTATAGCTAACATTTTTTATTTTATGAAATGTTTTGTACTTTGATGGATTTAGAATGAAGAGAGGATATAGACTATTCTACTTATGAGGCTCCTCGCAATCCCCAAGAGGAAGATGAAAGAGTGTTTTATGACGATGCTTGACTGAGACAGCGCATGTAAGAACGGCTTATGACAGTGTAAAAAAAAGATAAAACACCTTGGTCAAAAGCCCCCAAGAAATTGAACCCCATGGTAAATCCGGCATTGGTTTTGTATAACAATTGAAGTTCTGTGGTCCGTAACCTCTTTAGCGGTTTGTTATTTATAATTCAAGAACTGAGGTTAGCCAACCTGTAGGGTTCCATAGGCATATGAGTAGCTGAAAAAGGATTGGTATGAAATTTGTGAAAATGCAAATAGTCAGACATTCGAAAGGTCCCAGCTTGTCAAGAGTCCCAATACTGAAATAGATAATATAAGAATGTGATTCAGTATAACACATCATCCTTATATTGGCTTCCATAGCAGTTTTAGGTATCAGAAGGTATCTGTGGTTGAGCTCAAGTAAGCCTTTGAGCAAGGCTGCAAGAAGTTGCTACATGTTGCTCTGGCTGTGGAAGAAGACGTTCAATGAAAATTTGGTCAATTGGGAAATCTATGTTTATCTGTGGCCGTATATTTCAGATAATTATTAACAAAATTATATAGGAAAGATTTACATAATGACTTTATGTGTAGATATTGATGTGAGATATTGGAATAAAGTTATGGTATTAATGTCAGGTGTATATCAATACATCTAGCCAATAAGGTATCTGTATATCTAGCCAGAAGAGTATCTATAATCTGGTTTTTATTAGGTTTTGTATCAAGATAATGACAGCAATTATCTCCACAGAAATATTTAATGATGGCCTTTAATAAATGGAACAAAAACCCTTCTGCCTGGTTATTGAGGCATGTGATTGCAGACCTGGTAGATAAGATAGAATACAAACAAGTTATTAAATGACCTCATTGGATTCATCGATCTGTTTCAAAGTTTTATTTGTTGTCTGAAGCTTCACAATCACATCCTTGAGAAATATTGACACTTGTTGCAACATCATATATACACATTTTTGTCTTGTGTGCATAAAAATCAAGATTGAATATTACTTAAACTTTTGTTTAAAAGATACAGATATTTAGTCCATATCGGGGTCAAACCATCTCCAGTTAGTTACTAGTAGTTATGGTTGTTACGCATGATACAGTGTATGCTTACTTCTTCTAGAGCACCTGATACAACTTCTTATTTGAGGAGACCATATTTTAATTACTGAACTGGTGACTACACTTAAGTGTATGCTTACTTTATCTAGAACACTTGGTACCACTTGGTGACTACAATGCAGACCCGTCAACCCCTCAGAGCTGAAAAGCAGTAGGGTAGTGTAAAAAAAGCAGTAGAAACCATGATTTGGCAGTAGATTTCCCAAAACGCGTAAATTCGCACTTCCAAGGGTAATTAATTTAGAAATGATACATTGAACTGTAGGCCCAACAATACATAGATAAAATACACAAGCAATGATGAACCATATCTAAAATTATTTATTGAATATGCAGGATACAGAAAGAAATAATTAGCAACATTAATTTTTTTTTTAAATTACCAGTCCAGGAGTAGGCCTACTGGCAGTACCGTTTTTCTTTTGTTTTAATTTGGCATGATTTTAAAAATATCCATGTGACATGTGTTTCCCATTCCAATGTTGTTTCATGTAAAATAATTGGTGTGCTTATTATATAAATTCTATAGTATTTCTACATTAGGAATAGAGAGGGGAGGGCGTAAAAAATTATTTTTGCATAACGACTAGATCTATATAATATATATGATATAAATATTCATATTGGCATCGATTTAATCATGCTTCAATCAAAGTTCATGCCATGGCAATTATCCTCTCACAATACAATGAATGTAGGCCTACGGGATTTTTTTCTCTCGTGATTCCGTAAATCTGCTTTTACATTTATTCGAGAGAGACTTCCATTGAAGTCAGAATCGGCGAGACGTATTCCCATCTTGAAATCAAAGTTCCAGGTTATGTTGCATTCGAAGTATTGTATTACATTCTGTACGTACACGGCACTGCACGTACGCGAGCAAACGAAAATGTCAGCCATTGCTGCCGTAAATTGGTCGCTATTTGTTTAGTTTATCGCTACTCATTTTAAGAGTATTTGGAACACGTGGCAATAATTATATCCGCTTTATTAACTCCAAAAAAGGTTGAACAGAATTTGAGAACAAATCTCTTAGCTAAATTACACCTTACAAAATCGACGTTGATAACCGAAATTCGCGACCTTTTTTTGTTTACATGCAAAGAGTTGCTTCCCTTAGTTCCATAGTTTTGGCGAGAAAATTAAAAAAAACTCTTTGTTTGAAAATGCGGTAGAAATCTGTTACCGCGCAGTAGAGCGGCACATGAGGCCTTTTCGCGGCACTTTACCGCGTGATGCGGTAGAGTTGACAGGTCTGCTACAATTGAGGCCAATGCATGATACAGTGTATGCTTACTTTATCTAGAACACTTGGTACCACTTCTCATTTAAGGAGACTACATTTGAATTACTTGCCTTTGATTTCTGAAATTTATGTCCAAACAATCTCTCAAGTTACATTTAAGTGGATGTCATACATGATGCAGTGAATGCTCAGTCTTTCTAGATAATTACCTACAAAGTAAATAATCAGTTCTGTTAGGTGAGTGAATTGCAAAATCTGTTCTATCCACGAGTATTGAAGATGAAAGATTTGCACTATTAACCTTTTCCATGTTTTCTATTCACTGAAAACTATTACCAGGATGATCATATGACCAGGCTATATTATTCTCTCATGATATGCCTTCTTAACTTGACAAAAAGATTTCCCACTTGAATTTACTTTAACAAACTCCTATGACGTTTCTAGATTTCACAATCCAATTAATGAGAACAGTTTTTTGCTGTATTGCTCGAAGTCAAATTGTCAGTTCATCGTCATATAGGAGTAGGAATGTAGTCAACTGATTTTTTTATTTTTCACACCCTCGATCCTGTTTCTTCACTAATTTCCAATCCCTCCTGTATTTTTCATTACCTGAATGTTTTCTTTACGGGGAAATTCCGAAAATGACATTTCAGAATTAAAGGGACATTATGTCTAAATTCTAAAGTATTGGGTTTTTCCAAGTGTTAATAAAATCAGTATCGATACTCTTAAATAGCCAACACATGTTATTTCGAGCGACATTATCACTGTTTGAAGTTTTGACATACATTGTTTATTATCGCAAAAACGTTACTTGTTACTCGCTTCTTCTCCATATCAAAATCAAATCATTAACTGGCGATTATATTATAATCTATTTACATCTGCGCTATCTAAATGTCCTAGAGAGTAATTATAGTCTTGTCATCTCAAAAAGAGTCTAAACGTAATTTAAATAACATTTGAAGCCAAAATAAATCTCTGTAATAGGCAGATTTAGCTCTTACATAATGCATCTTTAAGATGGAAGTCATATATATAAATTAGGAATTTTACATGAGTAAATAGAAAAATAACTACATGTAAGTAATGAGTTATATGCATTGAAATCAGCATAATAGAATACCTGTTATCCAAGCGCTGAAATAAGGGGCCGGACATGGACAATGTCCGGGCGAATTGACCCCCTTTGACAGGCCGAATTGCCTTTCGTCCGGACATAAATGTCCGACCGATTTTGAGTAAAACAGTAAGCCAAAAAAAGTAATTTCATTCGCGAATTCGAGTCGATCGCTAATTATTACTAGACTCGAAAATCCAGACACAAAAATATCAACGACCCGAGTCATAGTGAAAATGTTACTATTTATATCTCGGCAGCGTGCAGATAAAATAATCAATAATTTTTAGAATCGGCTATTTTACGCTGGTTATATCAACGACCCGAGTCCTAGTAAAAATATTACTATTTTCTTTATAGAATCGGCTCAAAATCCAGGCCCAAAAATATCAACGACCCGAGTCATAGTGAAAATGTTACTATTTATATCTCGGCCGCATGCGGATAAAATAATCAATAATTATTAGAATCGGCTTTTTTACGCTTGTTATATCAACGAACCGAGTCATAGTAAAAATATTATTATTTTTTAGAATAGGCTCTTTTTCGCTGGTTATATCAACGACCCGAGTCATAGTAAAATTATCACTATTTACATACATGTATCTTGGCCGCGTGAAGATAAAATAGTGGATAATATTGAGAATCGGCTCTTTTACGCTGGTTATTCGAGCCTACGTGTAGTAGCTAGCTTTGCGTTACTTTCGTATATGATTAGCTCTAAATCAAACCTAACATGACATGTAATTATACAAATTATTAGTAATAAAAGTAATAATATTTAAAATGTTACAAGAAAATGTTCAAGTTGACTATGGGTGTAATTAGGGAGAGACTTTTTATACGAAAATTAATATATCTCACTTTGTTGGACACTTCCGATCATCGATGTGAATGTAAATAGACGAGCTTTGAAAAAAATAACTTCTTATTTTCCCCAACCCGCGGAAACGGGATATCCCGGCTAGTAGGACCGTTCCAGAATATTTTAAAACTGGTACTGTGTCTAATGTCTCTCAAAATGACACTTCTAATCGGGGGCCATCGCCGTCACTACTTCGAAAATTACATACAATAAGAACCGTAGAAAAGTGGATCAAACCTGACAGAGCAAAATGCAATGCTGACGTGTGGTTAACATACGAAGAAGACGATGGTTTTGTGACTACATTAAATTGTGAACTCTATATAAAGTATTTTAAAAATATGAATTATATGAGGGAATTTTCCACTGCATGGAATAATGGTATTTGTCAGTCTGAAAATCTGAAATGTCCGGCCGAAAATCAGTTCAGCCTGACAAGATGTCAGGCTGAACCTTAGCAGTTATTTCAAGGCTTGCTGTTATCGTTCGAGTTTAGAGTTAAAATTATGTTGTTAATCCCACTCCATACTTTCTTACTGTCTACTGAACATAATATGTTTCATTTAGATTTTAAAACTCAAAAGATGTTTAGTGTAATCCGATTGTAACAAAAGAAACAAAGGATATGACATTGTATGTCGTTATGGATGGAATATTTGAGCATTGAACAATAAGACTCTACCTATAGACTATAGTCGATCAGTTATAGTACAAAATGCCTATAATCAGTCTATCTACTTCTAGGTCACATGATAGCCTTCAAGTATACCATTTAAAATATATCTGTGGGAAGTAAAATATTTTATTGGGAATTCCCCATGTTCTTCTGTGTTGTATTTTAAGGATATAATTTAACAGAAATTCCCATAACCTTTCAGAGGTTTGGGTTGTCAAATGGTCTAATGTCATTGGGAATTTCCCATGCACTTTTGGGTTGCATTTAAAGAAAATAATTTTACAGAGATTCTCTTAACCATTGTGTGTGCTTTGGTGTTTGAATGGTGTGCGCTTAGATTATAAGGTCTATCAGAGTGGCATGGTTTCGATACTACACCTGTAAGTGACAAGTCTGTAGGGCCAGTTGTCCAACCTGATAGGTTTTCTCCGGGTCCTCCAGTTTCTTCCAACAGCTAAGACCCCTATGCATAAGCGTATTATTGAAATGAAATTGAACCTCATATTAGTCCCAAAATGACCTAGTTTGTGTTGCATTGGATGCTAAACTCCATTTCTCTCTTTCTCTCTCTATAGGGTCGTCTGTCCAACAGCAAAGGTCTTCTCGGGGTCCTCTGGTTCCTTCCAACAGCTAAGACCCTTATCAGCAAGTCCCAAAATGACCTAGTTTGTGTTGAGTGGATATTAAACTCGCTCCCTTGCACCCTGAAACCTAATTGTCTCAATGTCTAAAGTTTAATGATGATTGTGATGATCATTACCTGTTAATCCATGTGGCAGTTGTCTTTGATCTTTTACGGTTTCTCTTAATTAACTTCATTATTTATTAGTCTTTATTTAGACATTCAATTAAATATTGAACCATATTGCATGATGATCTAAAACTAAGGATTTTTACACCTATTGATCTGGAGATAAATTTTCTTTTATCAGAAGTTTTATTACATATTCTTAGAAGAAACAACTCAAAGACATTTTCATGAAGTGCGTAGATTTATATTTGTTGTTATACAGTTTGCTTATAGTTTGTGTTTTGATTAATGAACAAATAATCATGTCAGTCAAAGAATGGCTGTTTCAAAAGATTGATATTCTATTTCAGTTCCAAATTTGACACTATTTTAAATTGTGTTTCTCGTGTTAGTCATTCTGATTGTATGAAAAACCTAGCTCCGATGTACACATCGTCTTCATTGGCCAGGAAAGAACAGAAAAGAAAAATGCTAAACCCCATCTCATATTTATTTCTCTTGTACAAAATTCATAGAAATTAAATTATGTTGTGATTATGTTCTGTAAAGTCTGTGGCTAATCTGAACTTTTACGATAATTCCAACTGGGCTATCTTTTCTTCCAGGATCCACCTACGAGAAAATTCTTTTTGTCAACAAAGAAAGGCAATCCATTAGTGGATATTAGTTTTCTATCTAATTAGGGTCAATCCCAGCTTAGTATATATATTTGCATGCTTATTAGAGAAGTCAGTCCGGGATTATTAATAATTCATTAACCTAGAATAATTTAAAACCATGAATATTTTTAAGCTGACCACTAGTATTACTATCGATTGTTGATCTTCTTCCATTTGATACATTATGGGTGTAACCAGGGTTTTAGTTTGTGCTACTTTCTGTCATAGCTTTTGTTGTTAATTTTGAAAAGAAACTTATATAAATTTAAGATATTGGTTATAGTAGTTGTTTTCCGAGAATTTTGTTTGAATTTGAATCTTTCATTGAACAATGTAGGAGACAGCTTTCATTTTAAGCCACCTCATTTCATTTCATTTAATTTTAAGCCAAATCAAGTGACAAATCAAGCAATAAAGGCATTATTATTTTCATCCTGAATGGTGCCATTAAGATCTGTTCTTACTTGCTCTGACCAGGGATTCTTTCTCCCATCTGTTGTACTTTCATGAATGTTATACAACTTTTCTATACCGACAGTGTGCTGTAAATTTTGGCACTGTTCCTTGCCAGCCCCAAGAAAGTGAAAACAGCCTGGAAAATCCAGAGGACATTCTTGACCAACACCTAGATGAAACCCGAGACCTCCTCCTGGTCAGTGAGCTACTGGTTTACTCACTGAACCACTGGTGACTCTGAACACAGCTTTTTTGATGTACAAACTATCAAAATTATCCAGTTAACCATTTTAATCTCCATAACAGTCAGGTGCTCATTAATTTATGATAAAATCATTAAAATCTATGTCTACTTCCGTTACGCTTATTTATTAACGTGATTTGAATTTACATTCTACAGTGGATGTGAAAATGCCTCATGTACTTTTTTTGTAACAAAATTCTTTTTTTTTGTCCCTTGTGTTTCAAAGATAGCAGGACACTGTTAAAATGGGTCTGTGCGTCCGTCTGTCGATCAGACTTTTTAGGACACATTAACTCTCTTTTCAATTGAGCAGGTGTTTATTAGGTGAATGCCTTGATGTGAGTTTGAAGATCAGCATATTCTACTTAGACTAAGCAAAGATAAGCAATTTAATTGGTTGATACTTTGGGACACGATCACTTTGGAACATAAAAACACTGCTTTTAATTGATGTATATAGTATGTTTACATTTGATGCAGATGTTCATTAGGTGAATGTCTTGACTGAATTCAATGATTAACATTTTTCACTAATGTTAAGCAGAACTAAGCAATTAGATTGGTCAATGCTTTGCAACACAATAAATTTAATTCTAACTCATGGAGAGTGATGAAACTTAGTGTAGAGTTGCACTATCATGTACTTCAACACTGTGACTGGGTTAAATCGTGAACATTTGCTTCTTAGACTAAGTATAGATAATTATTTGATAGATAATTAGTTTGATTGCTCGATACTTTTAAAAAATATAAATGTGCAATTAATTAATATGTGTGATCTATTTATTTTGGGATTGCAGCAGGGGATATTTCAAAACTTTTTATCGAGTACCTGCAGAATAACTGAAAAATTGAATTAATGTACACTCAAATAGTCATCTAGCCATTTCCAAATACTAAATTAATGTTTTGTCACTGAAACCTCATAAAAACTATACAAGACGGAGGAAATGGGGTTTAACATCCACTTGACACAAACTAGGTCATTTTGGGACTAACATATGGTTTAATTTTATTTCAATAAATCGCTTGTGCATAGGAGTCTTTAGCAGTGGGAGGAAACCAGAGGATCCGGAGAAAACCCACGAGGTTGGACAGGAGATTTCATGGGGTTAATGCTCCTTATCACCAAAACAATGTGAGCACAGAACAGGTTGTTGGTGAACCCTTAATCTGAAACCTTAAAAATGACCTTTAATAACTGCTGGTGGGTGTACATTCACTGCCTAACAATTTGGTTTCGAAAACCATTAATACTCTGTGATTATAATTGCACTGAAAATGCATTGGGATGATTTGAAGGAGATAAGTGCCCTTTACCTGGGTCACAGAAATTTAAATTTGGTCAATTTCAGAAAAAGTGCTCCAAAAGTGTATACTTTGGATTTACCATCATTTATTTGGGGATTTATTGCTCTTGACACTGAAACATTGTGCAAACTGAATGGGATATGGGAAAAATTGTAAGGATATCAATAAATTTAAATCGTAAGTATTCTCATGAAATACAATCTGCAATACTTTTATCAATTGGCAGTCAACTTTTAAACCACATAAATCAAAGAAGTTCTGTCTGATGCAATGATCAAGATGCAGTTTAAGTCCTTTCCAATCAAACTAGGGGTTATTTTTCATTAATAGTTCACAGAAATCTGATTTTATTCTTTTAATCATGCCCTAATGTTCAAAAATGTCTGAAAATATGCCATTTCTGTTAAAAATCATTGATGTGTCGCCTGACTGTTCATTAGTATAAAAACCATTACACAAAGCTTAATATTACCATTATATTATTTCTAGTTGAAGTTGTCATTACAAGGGGAGAGGTCATTGTATTTATCTTGTCTCAAGGGATCAGCCATTATCTGTATGATATTCAATAGTTGGTTGAAGACAAGGGAAATGTTGAACCCTCGAGTAATATTTTACGGCTCCTCATTTGAGTAAAACTAATCACAGCCATTATTAACATTAAACTCTTATCTTTAAAGGCAAAAAGCTTTATCTAATATGATGACATTGTTCAATGGCTTCCGAATTCATCATAACACACAATTAAATGACAATTAAACTCCTGCTTTGTAGTGTCTGCACTTCATCTATAGAGCACCTGACACGCTATTATATTCAAGTTTGAATAATTCATCAATGTGCTATAAAATTTGACTCTGTGTTACCTTATGAAGATTTTTATGGTTGTATCAGTTGTCATTAATGGATACAACCAGAAACTCATTAAAATAAATGTTATGTATCTTGAAACCTTCTCTCTGTTAACCTGATATTTTTTATATTAAATGTAAAAATAATTGACTGGTGATTTGACTTGTTATTGTTATAGCTAACAAGAGTATCAGTTCTCGCAAATAAAACATGAAATTACAAATAGAGGTAGAATAATTTTTGTTGATTTTTTTTTAATTCAACATGTGTAATAAATATCCGGACACAAGAATACTAAAAGAGATATTTATGCAATTCTGTCATGATTGTGCATAGAATTGAATTAACTGCATACAAAGGGATTAAGCTTTCAAAACTTAAACAGATTAGCATTAGAATTATTCCTTTGATGATCTGAATGGGCATTCTGTTACAGTTGAGTGAAGAATAGAATATGTCTAAATTCCGATGGATAACAATTGTTTTTGCCATAATTCAATTATTCTGGTCATATTAATTTGATTTCTATATTAAATAATTTAAAAATATCAACTATGGCTGTCTTAGGATAATATTTAATCAATATCACTTCCTCATTAAAGATGCATCATGTAAGATATAGATAAAGAGCTGGATGTTCTTGCTATAATAGTTCAAAAATAGAAAATGCAAAATGAATAATATTTAACATTTTATTCAAATTACTGTATGACGAGCCAAGTTATCACTGTTTCAAGTTTTTGGCAAGCTGTTTGTATTGATTGTGTATTATTGTAAGTATGTTACTGGTATATTCAAGGCTTAGCCTGGCTTCCCCATTTTAAAATTAAATCATTAAATGCCCGAAAAGCATTCTAATCTAGTTAAAATCTTGAGTATCTGATGGCATCCAGAGTTAATTATGGTTTTGCCATGTTACTAAATGTCTAATTTATAATATATAACATTTAAGGCCTAAAGACAGACCTTTAGTACTTCAATAGGTAAATTTAGCTCTTAAATAATGTATCTTTAAGCATATATTTGGCTTGCCCCTGTCACAAGAATGACAGTAGTGGTTGAGCAGGGGGATAGAATAATAAGGGAGATGTTTGTCACTAAAACATGTGAGGCTGTTCAGCTGGCAAAAGATAAGCTAATGATTTCAAACTAGAAGAGCGTAGCATTCACACAGATTATTATGCAACCCAGCTTAGCAATTCTGATTCTGAAGTTGTTGGTCAGATATTATTGGTTTCATTCATTCCAAACAAATTTTGAAATATTTGACGTCTGCAAAGACGTTTTCTTGCAATTTCAGCCCGTCAACAAAGCAACTTCAAAGTGGTCTAATACAGCCTAATTAAGGTGGCTGTCTCGAATTCCAATCAATCGTTTGCAGTCCACGAAGACGGGACCGTTGGGAGAAAATTTTGAAAATAAATTCAACTGCTGCAAACGAGTTTTCTTGCTATTCCAGCCCATGAACAGCAACTTCAATGTGGTGCAATATAGCCTACCTATCTGCCCAGAATTCCAAACAACCATCAAATCGTCTCAGGGGTATACGAGGGCCTCACCCTCCAGGAAAAAATTGTGAAAATTTAACCACCGCAAGTGAGTTTTCAGCTATTCTAGCCCGTGTAAGCAACTCCAAAAGTATCCAATGGTTTTGTAACAGAACTCCCACTCTGAATTCCAACCATCCAATCAGACTGTTGCAGCTACAGTCACAAATAATAACCGTTGCCCGTAAAATGTCGCACAAAGTAGAGTAGCTCCAGACAAAATGTTTTAATCTATTGTCAATTCAGTACAAATTCATAGTATTCAATTAAAAGAAAAGGAAAATTAGTGTTTTATTATAGAGCTCGATGACAGTTAGGGAAGTAAAACTAGAAATAGAAATGCCTGAAAAAATTTCAGGTTTACAGACAGGCGAAGAAGCGGAGCTGACCTTGAATGGACCCCCAAGAAAATTTTGGAATATTTGACGGCCGCAAACGCCTTTTACTGCTATTCCAGCCCGTAAAATTAGTGTTTTATTAGATTTCGGGCACTTTATGTTGCCAAAGAGATGAAATGAAAAAATTTGTTCACTTTAACCGTCTGCCCGAAAAGTCTGCTGCCCCCCTGGCTCGTACGCCTATGGTAATTCACCCTAGAAGGCAATACCAAGCACATCCAAAAAGGAACTGTTGGTTTTAAGCTGGCTTAGCTATGTCCGTCTGAAATGTCTTGTGGGTTTTAAGCTGGAAACAGTATCTGGCACTCTAATCTCACTAGTCCAAAACCACCGTCATTACCAAATGCAGTGGTTTAAGGATTTTATTCCTCTTAATTTGTAAACCCAATTATTATTGGAGTATATGATGTATTGTTATGAGTTGCAAAACGTAATATTGCATTGAGTTATTGATGTATACGTCCAGTGCCATGTAGATATGTGTACAAATGAAACAAAAAGAAACTTATCATGATATGTGGTCAAAAATGTAATTCTACATGAGAGTTAATGCATGCATCAAAGGTGTGATGGTGATATAATAATAACAGACTTGGCGTAGCACCCTATCATAAAATGTATTTAACATTTCTGCTAAATTGGATTGATATTCCAATCTCTGGTTAATAACTGGAAATTTTACTTCAAGATACGCTTGTTTATAATGGAAAGAAAATATTGGAAAATCCAGCCAGGGAAGTTAATAATGTTAGCAGGTGTGGTGGCTATCTTACTATCCGTGGCTGACAAGTCAATACTTCAACAAACCCATCAATACTCTTCTACCTACTTAATTTCTAGGATTAGAATATTTGTGGAAAGCTGGGAGAACTAAGAATGTGTTTCTGGTTGATGAACTATTTGTGATCAATAAATGATGTGGTTACTCTCAGACCTACTGCTGTTAGTCTAGACAACTAAATGAGGCGTAGGAATATGATGAGTGAGCAGTCGTAACAGTAAAATGTACTATTTATGTCGATAGACCACTTGTTACATTCTATTTACAAGAACATATCATTAATCTTTGGGTGGATGGCTTCAACTGAAACCTGTTATAAGTTTCTCATATTTCCTGGCTTTGCTAGGGTGCAGAGCTGAATGAATTTCTAGGGTTTTTATGACACCACGTTGTCATGTTTGTACAGAGGTCATTTTGTCCCAGACAAATGTTTTATATCAATATTTTATGTCCATGATAAACACTTATTTAACATAGATTTTATTGTTTCCATTACTAGATACACATCTTAAATAATGCTAAACAAACTCCCTTCTCAGATTATCACTATTTAGCACGATAGTATACCTTGGTCAAAAAACAATATTTCTTGGACAAAATTTTTTTCTGTTGTATTGCGCATGTAAATAAGATGTTATTGTATGTTTGTCTGAAAATGACCAAAGTATTCAGTTGATAGAATGTTAAAACCCATAGTCAGAAAAAACAGTTCTTGTGCATGAAAATAAAATAAGTTGATGGAATGTTTAGGCCCATTCCATCCGATGTCAATTATGCAGCATCGGAAGGCTGATGCTAGGTGCATTGGTCTAGACATTTCCTGAAAATGGTTGGTTGTGGAATTTGATTCTTCCCCCAAGAGCTCAGGACATAAAAGTTACAATAATCTCAAGGGGAATATGTAGAATAAAACCTAAAACGATATTTTTCTACGAGGTAACTTTATTGAACTGCTGGAATCGAATTGAAAATGAACAAGTTCCATTAATGATATTATTTCTATTTTTGTTAAGAGTTTGCATGTTTCAATACAGTTCAGTTCCACATCAAAGTTTAATACGTGGTAGGAGGGCAGATGCCCAGAATCATTCTAAATCCACTCACTTATTTTAGATAGTATTGCAATTTTTCAATGAACCCAGTAGGTAATTTGTTTCAAGACAAGGGAGATATTTCAAAAGCAATTTGATTTGTAGGACATTAATAAAGTTCATTCTGAAGTCATTGATCGGCATTTGTATTTTTCATACTATATCAAAATATTGTCTGATTGGTTATTTAAGATTTAGGTTTTTTTTAAAAAAAAGTCAGATAATCTACTGATTTGAGTGTAATCTGAGTAAAAAGAGACCCTTTGAAAGATTTCAGCTAAAAAAAATCAAATCGACTAATTAAAGTAACCATGCATCATTGGCATTTATGGCTAAAATATCAAATTTCCCAGGTTATATTAATCAGACTGATTATTTAACATTTGATTAAGAAATCAAAATCATAATACCAATGGTAGATAATGTCCTGGCTTTGATGTAATTGGATTTAAAACAATCCTAAATATTCATGGACAACAAAATGGCGGTGAGCATATTGCATAGCTATAGTAGCATGGACTGGTGAAATTTCAATTACACATATCTTTGTACATATTGAACCATTACTGAACTGATGTTTCTATACCAGATTCATCTTGCATATAATATTCTAGTTTGCAAGTTATTTATTTTGCTCAAAATTGTGCATCAGGGCCCTGTTTCTCGAAATCTTAATTAAATATTGAAATTCAAATTTTAGTAGATAACTCAATTTTGATTGGCCTTAGGATTTCAGGTATTTGTTATTGAATACAAATCCAGTTATTTACGTAATATATATTTACATATTTTTTGTTGTTTTACTTAAGATGCATTTTGACCCCATCCCATTGTTATGATCTGCAGAGAGGATGCTGAATGTGTCAGAAGTTTGAATTCATCAGATCTTTATAATTTCTAATTACTGAATGGAATTGAACCATTTTTCCATTAATATTCCTTTTTGAGATTCAACTTTGACAATATTGTAGTTGCAAGAGGTTCAAAATCGTTCAAATAACGATAAGACTTTTTCAGAGATATTAAAATCAATTAAATGAGGATACGAGACTTGAAACTATATTTAGAAACATAATGAAGATAAATTTATTCTTTTATTATCTGTGATTCTGTGTGTATCTACATGAACCCAACAAAAACACATCAGCTGTTTCTAATAACGGACAATGACCCTCTTCACATACCCAACATTTGCTATGTCCATTACACTTCAGATACCAGTTTATTTTACTCTGTCACTGGGCCCACTGATTGGTGATTTAGTAGAAAAACAAAGCGACCATATGCTTTGTATCAAAAGAAGCTGATTCTGAAGGTTCTATGAGCTGTTTAATATCTGGTTACTGATGTTCCTATCATATCATTCTCTACATCTCCCCTTTCCTTTCCACCAATGAACCCAATGGGACAAACTGATAACCTAGCTTGTATTATACTATTGTAACATCACTAAACGTTATCAACCCAGGCTTCTTATCCCTAACATTTCATCAATATATTTAGGTTCATGGCTTGTAGGTAAAATACAAGCTCCATTTCCAAATAACTTGAGAGTGTTGTTTCAGTGCTGTTTATGTCTGGTTTCCTCTCACCAGGCCTGTTATCGCTGTGATAAAATCAGTTCCAAAACACGATAATTCTCCAAATTTACTGTTTGTTCAACATTGAAGGTAGAGGAAAGATCAAGTGTCTTAACCAAAACTTCATTTTGACTAGATGTAATTATAACAAACTTGAATACTTCTGATCTAACAGTAAAGGGATATGTCTTATGGCAAGGTTAAGTGGTTTAGATCTCCCCTACAGTAGGTACATCCAGACCAGACGTACTTCCATTAACCACGGATCTGACAATTTGCTGTCTTATTTCATTTTTGTGGGGTATTAAGCTAACAGTTTGGTCTCGTCAGATGTACTTACGGGTGTAAAGAATTATATAGTATTAAATTGGATGTCTTTATGCTGTTCAGTTACTGTATGAGAAATTAGTTTTAAAACTTGATTGATAAACAAATTCAGCTATTTAAACCAGTAGACTGTGGCATTACCACAGACACCATTATAAGCCCAATCAGCTTAAACATCCTAACAACGGTGTGGAGGGAGATTAATGCTGGGTTCTTATATTGGTCATCTTTGCCAGTGAAAGTATTGAGAATTTGTTTGTCCATAAATTTATTTGCCATATGTCAAAGTATTGAACCTTTAAGTTAAATCTATCTATTAAAAATCAGGATTATGCGAAAAAAATTTTTTTTTATCATTTGCAAATTTTTTTTCTATTTCAAAATTATGCATAATTATTTTCTAAAGAATGACTTAAATTTCTGTCATGGACTGATTAAGACAGGAATACACCATATAATGTACTATGAGGGAAATCTTACCCGGCAGTGGCACAATCGCCAACTATTATGTCAAATTCCAACTGGCAAGAGATCTTTTACGTGCACACCAATGTATACATGGGCCGTCGTTTTTTCATCCCATCTGAATGACAAGACAGCTGTCCTTGTCTTACCCACTTAGCCAAGTCAGAGGTTTATGAAATGCACATGCACATTATAAGTTTACAAGTTGGCCAGGGATTTTAATTCGCTCATTAATGTTGGCTTCAGCGGCTTGATGTTTGAAAAAGCCGATTGATAAAACAATGAACCAGTCACTATCATATGATAAATCAATCTACTTCGACTAAATTACAATGGGTTGATTATTACTTGATTATTAAGAACTTAATTAACTTGTTTTGGGGCTAACAGTCATATCTAAGTGGTTCATAAACCGAGTAATTAGCACATTTAATGATAATTTTGATAATCTGGTATAAAAACAGTTTTAGTAAATTTGTGAAAATAAGCCACTTGGAGAATGAAGACAATCTTGGCATGGATTGTGAATGTCAGAATTGCGCTGTCTTCAACGTTTTGTGTGAATTTCAGGTATAGGATTGATGGCTTCACAGACCAGTTGTTAGTTAAATTAAATATTCATTGACTATAATCCATGATAGAACACCAAATATCCTGTGAAACAGTCATTAATAATATGTGACACATGACATGCATCACTTGGAATTAGGTCAATAAGCAGGGATGCTAATTTTAGTTTCAAATTTGGTTTACTATTATGATTATATATTTTATACACATGCTGACAGATGCTTAATTTTAGAAATATTGTTGTTATTATTGAAGACTATGGCCTAGTGGTAAGTAATTTTATTTTAAAGCAATTTCGACTATTTGTCAGGTGATCATTGTGCCGTTTTTCATCTTTTGCAAGTTACTGGTGCACAATTGGGTTTATGGCGTGGTATCAATGGCTGTAGTAGATAAAACCTAATCTCAATCTACTGGATAAACTATATCTTATGACGAATGGTTTGCTTTATTCCTGGAACTAACGAAGACAGTAATTAATATAGGAATATTACTGACGTTAACTTGAAGTTCTTACGTGTATTAAATATGGAAAATTTTCAGAAAGCTGAATCTATTTGTCGTTATATTTATGATAGTCACATATATTAGCCGATTCAGAATGCAACATTCTCCAGAACAAATTACCAAGAATTATTGTGGTTGGAAGTCTGGTTATTGAAAGGATTGACAGCTTATAATTACCCTGTTTCTACAGAGACCTCATTTTACCCAATTCTGGTTGGTTTGTTACAAAAAGGATTACGAATCCTGCTGTTGGCTATTTAAAGACGTCAAAATTCTCTCTCTCTCTCATAGTCATACAATTGTATCCTTCAAATAAAAACTTATTCCAACATTTCATTGGAACATTTTCTTTTCTACACACCACATAAACTAAGTTCTGTCACTGAATCAAGTAGCATATGCATTGTTTCAATCACATACTTGCACATAGCAAGGAACATGGTCGTTGGCATAACGTTGCGGTTCTTCCAGTTTCCTCCCACTGACACTTAAGTGAAAATACAACCCTGATATTAATCTCTTCTCTGTGTGGCGTTGTACGTTTTTTAAATTGAGGGACATGTAAGTTGATACCTAATAGTGAAAGAACTAGAAATGTGTTCAAATTATTTTATTTGAATTACATAAAATTAGAGAAATGATATTTAAAAACTGTATTGCTGCAGTAGTATTTTTTGTATGTTATATAAAACAGAAAGAAACAGTAGTGACCTGAAACCAAAACCGAACCCCGGAATTCACTTATTTGGCAAACGGAATTTGCTGCTTTCTTAAAAAGGAACACCATCAGCTCTAATGTAACGAAAAGCTTTGAAAAGTTTCTTTTGTGGTAGCTCAAGAGTATTAGGACGGATTTGTAAGACACTGGCTGAAAGATCTGTACCATCACTCAAATTATATCAAACTGTTCAACCGCAGTAATGTGAAAACCTTCTTTTACAATTGTAAAAAATCTTGTAACCTTTAAGGTCAAGTGCAATATAGGTTATGCAGTTGAGTCACATTTGATTGTTTACTTACATGCAATTTGGAATGCCCTAATTTTAAAAAAAAGTTGATTAAACGATTAAGAATCTGTTATCGTCCACAACTAATGTTCAGTACAAGAGTTTAATACATCAAGAATAGAAAAAGCAAATAAACTGTTAAAAATATCAAATTGATTGTTTAAATTAAAAGTGCTTTGATGTAGTAAAATTAAAAGATACATTTTGCAATGCTCTATACAGATCAACCATTACAAAATTTCTTCCCATAGGGGTTCTGAATGGATACTCAAATTGGATTGGAACTTTTTTTTTCTGAAAGCTGAAATGTGTAGCATCCACCATTCCTTATATAAATATGAATTGACATCTTACAACCTTTTCACATCAGGCACTTCTGTTTTGCTTCTTTTTTTTGTGGAAAACCTGTCTGTCAGGTATTTGGCTATTGGAATAGGTTTTATGTAAGAGAATTCAAGTATGGTACAGAATGCCGCAATCCAAATTTCCAGTACATAATAAAAAATTTTTGTCTGCAATTAAGAAATATGTTTATTCATTGCCATGAACTGTATATTCGCCACAGTGACTAAGTGAGTAAGATGCTGGCTCGCCAGCCAGGAGGTTGGTTGTTCTATCCCTGCATTGGCCGAGAAAGTTCATCAAAATTTTCAGGCATGGTTTCACATTGTCAGTGATGAAGGATGGAAGGCCTAACTAGGACAACAGTCTAGTCATACAAATGGGACTCAATTGGCGTGCACATAAACAATCCCGTGACAGTTGAAATTTGATATAAGAGTAGGCTGTAGTGTTGCTGCCCTTGCAAAATTTCCCTCATAGCACACTGTATTGCATATGCTCGTCTTCATTTGCGAAGTTCGGAGCAGAACAGTAGGATGTTCCATTTCTTTTCATTTCCAAAATACCCTAACGCTATAAACACTAGACACCATGCCATCCCCCTCTCAACTTTTTATTCAGAAGGTCCTTCCACTGGTGCCAAGCAGCTACAAAAAAAATTACAGACAACGATGCTTTTGTCATGAAAGAAAGAATTATTCGGTGTCAACAAGGTCTTAAATTGCCAGAATGCATTACCACCTGTATGTCAAGTAGAATTGTCTGATTTTCATTTCTGTAGTAATATCTTGTATGTCAGCCATATATATGGTGTTTCTTTTGACCTTTGTGAATGTTATTATGTATCACAGAGATTATGTGATTGACACTGGAAATCTATTTGTAGTCTTATATAGGTTTAACACCACGACTCCCTGTCTACAAGACTTATCTGTCTACATTTTCACAAATGACATTTTAAACATGTCAGTAATTTGATGACTGTCGACAGGTAAATTGAACTAAAAGGTTTTTTCAACAGTACAAAATGTGAAGAGAGTATTGATTTTTTGAGAAGTATTTGTGGAATTTTATCATGTTTATTTATATGTGTTATCGTCTGGAATGTTCAATTTCAAAATTACTTACTTAACGTATTGATTTCTTACTGTTAGTTCAAATTTAAATTGTCTGTTTAAGGTATGCTGTACTTTTCTGGAACACTCCATTCCACTTCTAATTTAATTATTTACGTAGCTTACAGTTTAATAGTATTTGGGGAGCTTGGTGGTTCAGTAAGGTTCTGGATTATTTACCAGGAAGTTTGATCCCAGTGTTGGCCATAAATGTTCTTTGCGATTTTTTAGTCGGGTTTTCCCAATGTCAATTGTGTAGGGCCTGGCAAGGAAAGGCTTTGCAGACACCCACGTCCCAAGTAAACATTGGCGTGTAGAAACAAGCACGCTTGACAGTTGAAATTCAAAGAAGACTTGGTGGAGACAACTCTACACACTTCATTATTCCAATTGATGGAGAGAAGCAGGACGTCAAGCCTCATTTCATCCCCCCATAGGACACTGTTACAGTGTATAGTGGTTAGGTGCTTCTTCAGAAACCTAGTGGGGTAGGACATTAAAACCATTCCCTTTCAATTCATTTACTTGTAGCTCAGATGATTTTGGGTTCAGAAAAGTTTTGACTCTGAGGATGAACATTGTCCTGAGGTTATCTTCCACTGCAGCTTCAGAAATTCATGTCAAAACACCTACTCCAATCAACAAGAAGTAACTTGGCGAACATCCAATCTCTAAACTTAACTGCTTTTAGATTCAACTTTAAGAGAACATTTTGGTAAAAGTTTTGAAAAGTTATAAAAAGTCTGTTTACATTTTAATGCATCAGATAAGAAATTGGATGGTAGAAAACAAGAGACTTATCTCATTATAGAATTGGTTAGTGATGTGAGCAGCCGTGTTTCGAATTAAACAATTCACAATTGGCTAAAAGATGCTTTATTGTAATTAAAACTAGTACTAATGTTGTTTTTTTCTTTCTGAGTTGTGCAAATATAATACAGGTAGTACTCTTCAAGTTCGTGGCGTGATTAGTTCAGTACAACTGCACAAGAAAATACAGAAAAAATAAACAATATGGGAGAGAGAAATGGGGTTTAAGTTTAACGTCTTGACTCAAACCAGGTCATTTTGGGACTAACATATGGTTTAATTTTATTTCAATAATTTGCTTGCACGTACGGGGTCTTTAGCAGTGGGAGGAAACTGGAGCACCCGGAGAAAACCCAAGAGGTTGGACAGGCAACCCTACTCCTTGTCACATACATCCGGGGATTGGTTACAACGCCAGTTGACTCAACGACAAGCTTTATGATACAATGTGCACAGGCTAACCATTTGGCCATCCAACCCCCCAAACAATATGGGAAAATGTCACAATGGATATACCGGTATACACATTACCAGAAAAGGTAAATAACTAAAACGGGAAAAAAGGGCAAAAGATATGCCAATGAATTTTGTAAAAATATGGTCATTTCATTGAAATTTTCTGTAATGTTTAAGCACCTTGTGGAATGGAGAAAATAGCAGAATGATTAAAGAAATAAAAGATCAGTGATAAAATATTTATTAAATGGTGGAAGAGAAAAAGGAGATATAAATGAGTCTGGTCACAAACTTCTTCTGATTATCACTTCTATATTCTGATTGAAGTTTGTTCCATCTCTATAGAAAGTGACATTATTATAAAGTTGTTCGTGTGCATTGCATGTGTGCAGCATGTCAACACCCGTTATTTATTCATAATGTGCATTTATTGCTCTTTGTTTGCTTGTGTGACTAGTTGTGCTTCAGGTCGGCACAGACAGGAGACAATACTCTAAAGGTTACCGTGATATTGGATTTCAACGGAAATTGTTTTTCCTATCTGATTGAATTAAATTGTATGTTTCAAAATTTTATGGATGCACTCAAACGGAAATGATAAACTGTATTAAAATCATTGCAAAGATGTCTAGAATAGATTGGATCTTAGATTTAATTTGAAAGATTTGTTTTATGTCCTGGCTGTATTCAGTTAATTTTTTTTGTTATATTCATCCGAGATTGAGTAATTAATGAAATATATTAATTGATAAACAGGTAAATTAACATGCAATAAATATTTGAGGGAAAGGGGTCATTTCGGGACAGATATAATACAATAGGGCTCTTTCTTATGAGTGGGAGGAAATTAAAGTATTATGAGAAAAGCCATGAAGTTGGACAGGTGACCCTCCTCCTTGTCAGATCAAAACCTTGCCACTAGACTCATTAACAGACCCTATGGTCTGAAGCCCATGTGTAAAAACCCTTAGCTACCACCAAGCCATAACTACATGGTCTATAGATAATTTACATGTTATGTCAAATTTACATCCAAATATTAATTATCTGCATTTCGTTTTTTTGCAGGGATTGCCTAATTGTTAACTGATGGCTAATAAAGGTAAGATATTTGAACAGACTTAAGCCTACTCATTCTAGAACACCTGATTCCACTTTTCAGGGGGATCAAGTGGGTAAGATGCTGGCTCGCTAACCTGGAGGTCGGGTGTTTGATCCCTGCATTGTCCGTGAGAGTTCATCCAGATTTTCTAGCGTGGTTTCCACTCGTCAGTGATGCAGGACGGAAGGCCTGACAAGGACAGCTATCAAGGAGTTTGAATGGGACGAAAAACAAAGGTCCCGTGTACACATGGCATGCACATAAAAGATCCCTTAGCAGTTGGAATTCGACATGTGACTAGGCCGTAGTGCCGCTGCCTGGGCGAAATTTCCCTCATAGCACACAATATGTCGTATGCCTGTCTTCATTAGCCCAATTTAGGAGCAGAACAGTAGGACGTTAAACCCGATTTCATTTCAATTTCCACTTTTCAGTTTATGTAGTGGATATATTTTTGATCTCACCTTATGTGTGAAAAAAATTAATATTTATATTTTAACATACAAAAGTAAAACAAACATTGTTAACTACATACTGTTTTCAAAGAAGACATGGTAAGCATACTCTGCCTCATGTACAACATCCCCTCTATTGATAGCTTACTCTGGCAATGATATGTATCTTAGATTTCAAAAACAGATTTAGTTTTAGGGTGTGTTGGTGTAAATATCCCTGTAAATATCTGCCCTGCAGCCCTCTAGGACATGTTCATCATCAAAGGAGAATGGGTTGATGGCTAAATGAAGGCATTTTGCACCAACTGGTTTTCTGATTACTGAGGTGCTTCAAGTCTCATTTACATTTAACCCTATTTATATCTACTTTCACATGTTCCTTTTGCAATAAGATTTAGCAATTTAAATTCCAAACTATTTTATTAAAACCAAACCTTTTATGTTTACTTCTGTGTTGTAGGGCTACACCCATATACCGTGAGACGGTTCACATGCCACAGCTTGGTTCAGAGTATTTAAAATTCCGGACCACAGTTCCGTAAACACGGTACAGATTTTTTTAACCGTCTTGTTTTCTTCTGATACTCAACTATCATGCAGAGCTATGTCACCCTGTACTTCATAGCTTCCGGCAATGAGACACATGTCCAACCAAAATTACATTCGCCTCCAGCGTACCACAAAGCACAGGTGTGGGAACAATTTGAATTAAAAACGCCAGATGGAAAGCTGTGGCTATTAATGTGAAATGTCTCAATTTTTTTAATTTTTTGATTAAATTTGGAAAGAAAAAATACTACTATATGTAGTATATCGTGAGATCCATACTGTGATATGTATCATATTATGAGGTTAGCGTATCGATGCAGCCCTGCCATGTAGGTGGTATTATAAATGGTCTTTTCCTTCCTTTAATTACCATAGGAGGATGTGTTAAAGTTGGGATTGCCAAACCTTGTTTGCCAAGAAGAGTGTAATTGTACTTATTAAGCAAAAATATATATAAATAATCATGACAAGGTCAATAATAATAGAAGATAAGTTTGTGTATAAATAAGGAAGATACAATGATTGTCTTCCTTGTTCACCAGGAAAGCACGAACAATAGGTCAATTGCTGTGATACGATTTTAGTTTTGTAATCAGATCAAGGGTGTTCTACTCTTCTTTTGTGTATCCTGACACTTGATAGTGACTACCAGGAACAAGGAACCTAATCATAACATCATCTGTTTCTGCTTTTTTCTGTCACACAGAGTAATAGTTGAATTATGGTGTTTCAATTGAGATTTAAAAGCTATAACCAGAGACCAGTTTCCTATCCTAAAGTTAGTGAAGGAAATGATCCATTAACAATAAATGACGAACATAATAGAGAAAATTTTAACCCATAATCCTTCTGTAAAAATAGTTATGGCTCCTGACCCCACAGACCTTTTGCACACTGTAACACAAAATGGAGAAAAAGGGTGAAGAAATTTATTGCAGCACAGATAACGAAGCTCCTGTGGGTGTGAGTGTTACATCGTCTAGCTTTCCTTATTGGAAACACCATTAATCTTGAGCAAAATATGCTGATTAATACACTCTTGAGATCAATTTTATAAATAATTGTATTTGTTAAGCAATGCATTACTATTTATAATGGTATCATCATATTTGGAATTAGTTGCACTTTCAGCATATTTGTGCGTGTACCTTATGTAATAATATATGGGGAACCAGATCTCTTCTAGAATATTAGAATTTTGGGGGGGATGGCCTAGAGCTCTAGAGTGCCGCGCTTCGACCTCTAGCTGACCGGTCACCTCTGGCTTGCGGCCGTGGTTTCGATCCCGGATGTGAGCGTATTTGGCATGCAGATAGTGGCGCCTTCTCAACCTAGTGGGTTTCCTCCGGGCACTCCAGTTTCTTCTCACTGCTAAAGACCCTTACGCGCAAGCGAATTATTGAAATGAAAATTAAACACCATATGTTAGTCCTGAAATGACCTAGTTTGTGTCGAGTGGAAGTTAAACCCCATTTCTCTTTCTCTCACTCTAGAATTTGGTCCAGTATTTGCCTAGTTAGTGTTAAGTGAACTTAAATCCCATTTTCTCTTGCTTTTAACATTGGTCAGTATGTTAAGTTAGGTTGTAATCACAAAATATAGATGATTGAGCTCAATGACTAGTACAGGAATTCATCCCGACAGAAGTGCCACTTATTATGAATAGGCTACTTGATATGTATATTATAGCATTGAATATTTAAGTGTAACTGAGTCAGCCGTTGGGATACCACTTTTTGTCCACTATTTCAAAGCTAATTTTGAGACACTCCCAGCACAGAATTTATCTTCAACCATAGCCAAGCCTCCCACATGTTAGTTTTGACTTTGCACTTGAGTAATGAGGAAAAAAAGTCTTTAAACAAATAAATATTCATAACTTGTATTGCCATAATTTCTAAGAAGTCTGATATCTATAGATGGGAATATTATGGATATTTCTGTGAAGATAGAATACTTTATTTACTGCTTGACTCGCAGAGTAAGGCACCACCTTACTGACCAGGAGGTCCTGGGTTTGATCCCTGTGTTGGCCGACAAAGTTCCTTAAGATTTTCAATTATCGTTTCCCCATTGTCAGCATACTCCGCGCAGCGTTTCGTTTGATTACAGGTAATCTCACTACACACTGCTATTATGAGTGGATATTGTTGTGTTAAATTTTGATTGGTCAGTAGTCCGACTACCAACCAATCACTACCTACCATACAAATGCTTTACATTTAAAACGAGTGCCAGTATTGGACCAAATATGTTTACATAACGTTACGTCATGGCTCACGCTTTTATTATGCCTAATTAACCCGTGCATAGGAGAATACTGCAGTAAAACTAATTGTGTGACAAACGAGGCTATCAAGTCGAATGAAATGTAAACAATACTGTTTGGAAACGAACATACTTTCACCCTTTTTAAAACCTTAAATCACTGTCCAAAGTTTTAGGGAAGACTCAGATTAAACAAAGGACTGTCATGTTGCTGTACTTAAGTGATAGCTTTCATTGAACGGGGAGAATAGACACACTCCCGCAAAAGTTCAAGAAACAGACGTTATTCCAGCAATGGCTAGAGAGATTTCTCGGGCCATTGCTTCAGGAATATGCATTGTCAGTGGTGTAAGCAGAGGGCCTGACAAGGAACCATTGAAAGTTCGAATTGGATATGGGAATTGGCCATAGCGTTACAGTCCAGAGACAGAATTCACCCCTAGCCAGTCTCAATTAGCCCTCATGTTAGACCACATTTCATTTCATTTCAAAACTGTTTAACACGTTTGGAAATGCCGACCTCAAATTTTTGTTTGGATTATCCCACATGCCAACCTACACCCTTTGGTATTGTACTTCTGCATTGCACCATCAGTGTTTATAATGTATACTGAGGTTCATTCTTCATTTATGAAGGTGAAAAACTTTATTAAAATATGCTCATTCATGACCATAGAACAGTTCTTATGGCTTTGCCAACTACGAGTCATAGTTTGGCACCAGTGAAAAATGTATCTTTGGCATTGGTGAACAGGATGGTGATCCAAGTGACTATTTTGACTTGTTGGTGACACAAGATCTCATTGATCCATAAGTAACTGAAACCAAATATTATGATGCTGCAGAAATAATTAAGCAACTTCCCGTACGTGGATAATCACGTTTGAAAGATTCGAAGGACACTAATAAAGTGAAACATTCATTGCTCTGCTTTTTCAAATGGGCCAGAATACGCATATTCCAAACTAACCGTTTTCAGCATTTGAAGCACGAACCATCTTTGACCATACACCAATTTTTGGCGAAGTAATTGGTCATAAACGTTTTTGCACTTCGCAGCTAATTCCAATGTTGGCAATGACGGTCTGTTCAAGGTACATCCTCAATTGTGTCATTTCAATGCAAATGGGTGAAATCTGCTACCCAGAGCATTGAACATTGAGGGTGTATGGTCCTTTGGCGTTGATAACTTTGGTTCAGGCAGTATGGAGGCATGAGTATGGAATGAAGCTATACAAACTGTGTGAATCCTGTGGGCTACTTGCTAAGAATACAGCTATATAGTGGATAATGGCTCCCAATTGATGACAGCCTTGGACAAAAAGCTAATAATAATGGGATTCTTGGATAAGGGTCATGAAGTCTTCACAGACAATTTTGAGATATTGTTTATGTTCCTGGTGTAGTTTTAGTTCCTGTTGTATTTACATATCTGTTTCATATTCTGTTTCAGTTTTAAATAAACCCTATATGTAGGCAAATGATATGTTATCACAAAGATAGTGTTACATCCAACGTTTCAACGTTTTAAATTAACACCCAAATTTGAAAAACCAGATGATTTTTGATGAATGTGTGAACTTATCAGTTCATTGAGCAGGTAGGCTAGGGGGATTCAAATTATCAGACCTAGCATTATTTTAGAAGAGAAACATGCTATTTTCTTCAACATGGCGCAGAGCGTTATAAATCCCAAATGATTTGGAATGAAAGCATGCATATTTCAGTTCATTGCACAGATATGCTAGGTTGATTCAAATTGTTTGACATAGCATTACTTTTGCAGAGATACATTATATTTTTAGCACCAGGCTATCCTGTTATACTAACCAACCAATAAGTCTTGGGCATTCACCTCCTCAATGATCTGAGTGTAATATTATAACAATAGAAAAATGTATTTAAGGATAAATATGATATAAGAACCAACTGACTTACCTTGACCCTAGGGGAATTTATTATTTAGATATTTTCTGAATATTCAGGTGTAGGATCATCTAGCATTGTTTGGTGCTCTCAGTTCCCTCAGGAATACTGAACCATTCTTTGATAATTGTATTTGTAGTTTCACCAATTGAGGAAATTGGTCTTCTGATTTGTTGAGTAGAGACCTCAATAAGTAGAATGAGAAATGAATATGGGTATCTAATTCTACCCAGATCATAAAACCAGACATTTATTTGTAAAGAGATATGAAATAATCTTATTCATACGTTCGACTAATGACTAATGTCTTTTACTTGTAATGGATAACCTTTCCATTTAACATTGCCTACTGTCCACCATATTTAGCAGCCTGTCTGCACTGAGCATTCTGTTGTAATTTTTAATAAATGCCCGCCTCCAAAATTGATCAGTGGAATCAATATCGACAATATAACCCAACTATGGAGAGGACAAATGTTGTAATTTTTAATAAATGTCCACCTCTGAAATAGATCGGCTATTCAGAATTGTGTTACTTAGTTTTCTGGAATCAATAATGTTAATATCACCAACCTGAAACTGGACAAATGATATGGTTATCAAATATTGACTTTAGTGTAGACCCATTCCGGTACTAATCTTACTTGTAGGATTTGAACAACATGTTTTACATTTATCAGACAGACGTGGAGGTGATCTGAACAGGTCATCCAACTTGCCATACATGTATTAATTGAGATGACAGATATTGTTATATAAATATAGACAGGATATCATTTTGTCTCCCTAACAACTCATTGATGTCCTTATAAACATCACAGTGACATGTCTGATTATAGCTAACCACCTTAACAATTATATATCAAATATACTTGCTCTGGATTCATGGTCCTAATAAGTGTACAGGTAGTTATATATGACATACATAAGTAATAACATATGCACGTGACAGCCAGGATGACAGTGACATATCTATGCCTCTGCTGATTTCAACAGCATTTTTTTTGCCCAAGTTAATGACATTTTAAAACAACCTGTGCATAAAAACGAGGTAAGTATCACATGACATGGAGGAGAAATTAATAGGACTAAAATATACCTAACAACGTAACCCTATGGCATGTACATGTATAATTAGAAATGTTTTTCGTACTTTAAACAACAATTTCTACCTCATTATATTGAATTTTTGCTGGATTTTTTAAAAAATTGGCGTGATTGTTCTTTAGCCTGTGGTAAAACACAGAATTCTTGAGTTA
Source organism: Patella ulyssiponensis (assembly GCA_963678685.1). Classification (NCBI taxonomy): domain Eukaryota; kingdom Metazoa; phylum Mollusca; class Gastropoda; family Patellidae; genus Patella; species Patella ulyssiponensis. The sequence goes on along the minus strand of OY783227.1, from coordinate 78,126,504 downwards.
TCTCTCCATTTAACTTTTGTCTTGTAAATGGAATTCAGGACAAGAGCTTAATGGTATTTTGTTTAAAAGATTGCAGAACAGGTTCGTGTTTCTCGAAAACTTAACTAAAGAAAAAGTCAAAATTTTGGTAGATACTTCAGTTAGGATTGAATAAACACTGGAATTAACCTAATATTACCCAATCAAATTACTAAAATTTGGATTTAATCTTGGTTAAAATTTTTCGTGAAACAGGCCCCTGTTCATTAAAGCGTGGAAAAGAACCACATTCCACCACTGAATTTTCCATTTAAAATTGTAGCATTTTCTTTCCATATTAGGAGAGATCAATTTAGGATAATACATTGTTGAAAGTGTATGTCGATCAGGGGGAGGGGCTCCTCTAAGTTAGGTTACTGTTGAGATTTTGTGTGTATTTTGTAGTTTATAGGTGTAGTTAATACGGGGGGTTGGATGGCCGAATGGTTAGCATGTGTGCGCTGTATCATAAAGCCTGTCATTGAGTCAACTGGTGTGGTTTCGAATCCCCGGTTGTAACTTGTATGTGACAAGGAGTAGGGTCGCCTGTCCAACCTCATGGGTTTTCTCTGGGTCCTCCGGTTTCCTCCCACTGCTAAAGACGAGGAGTAGGGTCGCCTGTCCAACCTCGTGGGTTTTCTCTGGGTCCTCCTGTTTCCTCCCACTGCTAAAGTCACCTAAGCGCAAGCGAATTATTGAAAAAACCTAGTTTGTGTGGAGTGGACTGTAACCCCCATTTCTCTCTCTCCCTAGTTTCTATTTTGTAGGTGTAGTTTGTATTTTGTAGGTGTAGTTAGATCTTTGTAGGTGTAGTTTGTATTTTGTAGTTTATAGGTGTAGTTAGTATTTTGTAAGGTAGAGATTGTCATGGGCTATTTGAGGTTTATTTATTAAAACTTTGGCATCCTTTCTTCAAGAAACCTATTGGCGTTTGGCAGGATTTAAAAAAGTATCATTTAATTCAGCTTATGGTTTGACTCATCAGAGGATGGAAGAAATGTCATTGCCAGTGTAAATATATACATATTCGTTCACATCATTTAGGCCGTAAAGTTTTTAAATCTAATCAGAAAGAATATTTGACAATAGAAAGATCGTTATATTTATGTGGGTTGTAAAGATAATGTTAATGGCGTAAATATTCAGTCACGCGGTAATAAGGGATAATAAGAACGAAGTGATCTATCATTTCAATCTAATTAATTAAACAGGGAGTCGCCGAGGATGTCTGACATTTTCTTCCACCTCACAGTTACAGGTGTATTTTGATGAAATACTTATATAAATTTACGTGTAATGGATATACTTTCTGTAGAGGACTTCAGGACTATCAACTAATTGCACCCACTAATGCAACCTCTCTTAATTGATTGTCAAGCAGTTAATGCAAAATAATATGACCTTTAATTTGCCATGTGCATAGAAAGGTGTGAAATTTGAACCTTGGATCATATTGCTCATTAATAACACTCTAATGTCTGTCAGACATGCTAGAAAAACAAGTCACCCTGGGTTGTATGTCAACTGTTTTGTTTTTCTACCTGGATGTGACTAACAAGTAGACATTAACGAAATTGAACTCAAACAAAGCACAATTCGTTGTACTTATTATCCAGTTTTATCAGGGTTCAAATACACATTAATATTGATTCTTTAATCGGGTGTTATATCCCAAAAGGAATATCGTTGATGTAGTATTGAAATAAAAAAGTTGTAAAGCTTAATATTTTTAAGCTATTTCTTCTAATGGAGGCACACATTTAGAAGGCGTTTAATTTCAAATTGATCTGGGAGAGTATTCTGTGTGGTATTTCTGCAACTAATCATTGAATATGAGGAGCGTTTGAAGGATTGACAGTTCACTGACTGTCGACTTTCCAACCTGTGGACTCTAAATATCTGTAGATGACCCACCACTAAATGGTATCATGCGGGATCCTTCTTCACTCCCACTGCAGTGTTGCCTCCCGTGGATAGAATTTTTGAACAGATGCACAAATGGTTAGAGACCTGGAGAAGGTGATGTCATTTTTAACACATCAGGATTATTTTGGTTCAATACGTCCAAAGAAATTTCTACTATATGCACTTGAGCATTGTCATGCTGAAACGTGGAGATCTTGATTGACATTTGAATTGTGGCACAATGTTATGTCTCAACACATCGTCCCTTATTCTGCAGTTCTGTCCTATGAAGGTAGCTAATGCCTCCCCAACCATTAAATTCATCCAACCCAATGAGGCATTGGCTGAGAAAGCGGTACAGGATGGAGGGCCTGACACCGAAAACTGTCTAGTCATTCGGATGGTATGCAAAACCCAGGGCCAGTGTAACATTGGCAGTTGGCCCGGGCAAAATTTCCCTCATAGCACACTATATGATGTATACCCGTCTTCATTAGCCCAGTCAGAGCAGAACAGTAGGACGTTACACCCCATTTCATTTCATTTCATTTCCAACCCACCAGTTCGTGAACACAATCATAATGAATGGACTGATAATCCTGTATAAATGCATGTTGTTAAAATATGCAGACAACTGAACTTCCACAACCTTTGAAACAACTATATAATCAATACGTATGATGAATTTACCTAAAATCAATTAGAGACTTAGATGAAAATATTTTTCTGGCTGGGAGAAATAAGTACATTATTTTATTCAGGCAATATATAAGCTAAGCTTGTCGGGAACATGCCTTGTGCATGTACTTAATCAATGCTCCAGTCTTAAAAACATTACAGAGAAATCCGATTTCAACTACCTTTTAATGGAAGGATTTCAATTTAATACGAACCTTTTGTTTTTAGACTTGCCATGACAGTAAGATAGAAGAGTAATCGTTTATATCAACATGGCAACAGAACACAATTTTGAAAAATGACATTAAATTAAAAGTGGTTTAATGTCCTACTGTTTTGCATCATATAGGCTAATGAAGACAGGCATATATCATGAGGTGTGTCCTTCCTAGGGAAATTATGGCAAGGTCTTGATTGTCTGTTTACAAAAACATTCCCTAGCTGAACAAATTTGGCAAAGTTTATGCTGTACCATGAGAGAAGGGTTCTTGTTTGAGTCATTTACTAGTCTTGACTGACAGGTAGTGAAATTGATTGGGGATAAGAAATTACTGCCAGTTAATTTATGAGGCATAAGTTACATACTTTGATAAACAAAGGTCTGCTAATGCTTCAGTGAGAGGAATTCCAGACTAAAAATTTCATCTACAGCAATTAATGCCTGATGATGTAACAGACTATAAAAAAGAAAAGCTTTGAATACAATGTTCCAACGGTACCATATGTATATTTCAGTTTTAATGTGCAATGGGGGCAGTACACTTCCTGCTTTAAAATTGCTGACATATTGAATCTAGATTATTTTTAGCCACATGAAGACCTTAAGATAAAATCCAAATTTGAGTAGATACTTCAGTTTTGATTGGCTAAGCACTAAAATCCATCTAATATTATCCAATCAAATAACTAAAATTTGGATTTTAGCTAAGTTAAAATTTCGTGAATCAGGCCCCTTGTTACTTTAGTAGTACAAACAGTTCCCAGAAAATGGATGATCAAGTCAGTTTTGTTCAGTTGACTGATTGTGACACAATTCTAGAGCATGTCTCTTTTCTACCACTTTGCCTCTCATTTTGTCCTCCCCCCTTTCCTCCTTCAGCCTTAAAATTGAGGTCAAAAGCCATGTCTATATTATATCTAAGCACTGTTCAATCCAGTGACCAATTTTCCAACCATCAACAGAAAAACCTCATCCATATGTCCAACTTTGTCACTGCCACTGATAGCTAAGCCTACTCTACTATGACGGGGGATTTGACTCAAAAGTCAATGCTATGTTGTTAGTGCTATTACATGTCCAATGTTGCAAATATTTAATGTTAGGTGTAAATTGAACAAAGTCACAAGTAAAAAATCCTGTAATACATCCTGTAAATTGACATCTACTTTTTATCATTTAACATTTCACACTAGACATATCACAACAAGAGTTGAAAGTTTAAAGTTCTGGGTAGATGGAGTTAGGCTTGTTGTGAAATGTCTAATGTGAAATGTTTAATGACAAAAAGTAGATGTCAATTTACACGATGTATTTGTCAGTATTACAGGATTTTTTACTTGTGACTTTGTCAAATTTACACCTAACATTAAACATTTGCAACATTGGACATGTAATAGCACTAACGACATAGCATTGACTTTTGAGTCAAATCCCCCCTCATACTCTACTGGTAGTTACATCCATGTGACAACCTACAATAATAAGGTTTAGTGTTGAGGTTAGTTTTAGCCTTTAATGAATAGCTCTTTCAAAGAACCCAATACATGAAGTGAAAAATAGTACGCACTGTTTTTGATGAAAAAATGCTTTGTCAGTTGATTACATTAAGAGTTTTATAGAAAGTTGTAGGAAGGGAGTTTTAGGAAGATTAGCATTAAACCTTAGAATTCATAAAAACTTTTCACAATAAAGATAATTTCTTTTAGTAAAGGTAGATCAGAAGAAGTTTTAAATGACTTGGCCACCAATAATGTCGAATAATCTAAAGCTGAAACGGTTTCAAGCATTTTTAAATTGTTTACCATAAACAAAGGTTTGAGTACCTATTACTGAGATCACAATTTCCTTCATTCTCGCAAATGGTGGATAATTTGGAGTAATAATAGGCTACAGTTTCACTCCATTCTTCTCTGATTGTTTCTCATGTATCATGAAAGTCAATGGTAACTACTGCTAACCCGCCTAATAATGTATAGCCAGCATGATTGTAAGGTTGTTTTCTTTATAAAGTTTGTGTGTTTAAAGTCAGCTAACAAACGCTTCAACTCCTCAATTATAGGCAGAAACTACAGTAAGTATTATTTGATTGAGTTGAGTGAAGTTTGGATAAGAAATACACTATTTACTTTACCGGATCCCTGTTTGTCCAACTTAAATATGGCGTACTGCAGGACTTGCACACACCACCTGCCTTAGAGGATTTTTAGGTCATTTGAAATGTCAAATTATGTTAAAGACCTATTAGACACAGCCATGGTAAAAACAAAAATAAAGTACTGAAAATTTTTGTAATTGCATGTCGTTGTCAAGTGTAATCAAGTTCATTTTCTTGTTGATCACATGCACACTATTACACGGTTAATAAATTTAAACAATGTTAATGGATTTGTACTTGTATTCACGTCTTTGTCTCCTGAAAAATTAAAAACTTCAAGGAGACCCCCCTTTGCCTGGGCTGTTAATACTATTTATTTAAAAGGAATATTTCAAAACCTTATATAGTAAGTGCAGTAGAATCACACAACAGGCAAAGAGAGAGAGAGAAATTGGGTTTGAGACACAAACTAGGTCATTTTGGGACTAACACATGGTTTAATTTTATTTCAATCATTCGCTTGCACATAGCCGTGGGAGGAAACCGGAAGACTTGGAGAAAACCCACGAGTTTGGACAGGCGACCCTACTCCTTGTCACGTACAACCGGGGATTCGAAACCATGCTTGTTGACTCAATAAGAAGCTTTATGATGCAGCACACATGTGCTAACCATTCAGCAAAACCTATGGACAATACAAACTACACAAACATTGCAAGAAATAAACAACAAATATCAAATCAAGTGAATACATTTATGTAAACTGTCATGTTACCTGATAAATGTTCAGAGAAATCGATACCAACTTTGATGTTCACCTCAGTTTTTCAGGTTATTTGGGAAGGGTTAATGAAGTGAGGCTTCTAGTGTAAACCATTTCTTGTTGCCGAACCCTCGTACTGTGGAATTCGAACCCTCGTACTGTGGAATTGAGTTAAACATTTAATAACAGTACTTTGAGTGGAGACTAATGGTTAAAATTATTCATATCTGTTGTCATGCACAAAATGTGGATGGGAAAATTTTGACAGTAGCTGTGAAGGACTCTTTAACATGCACACCAGTATGTACATACTAGGTTCTCTTTGGAATTGAATTAACAAATCAAAGGTATCAATTCATGATATTATTATCCTAGCTATTAATTCATTTGTATTTGGGTGTGGTTAATGAAGTCAGGCTTCAAATGCAAACCATATCATGTTGTCCGGGCTTTGTTCAATGGAAGGGAATGGGGTTTAAATTTCCTTACTGTAGTCTCATGGTTTTGGGACTTAACATTTAATAATATTTATTTTTATAGCCATATGCAAAGTGTGAAATCAAAATTTTACCCAGACAGTGGCTGCCAAGGACTTTTTAAATGTACACCAATATTACAGAAGGGCTCTTTAGCACACTTTCATTATCAACCCATAGATAACACCCAATATCCAAAATGTTCCCATACTTAGCTTGTGTAAAAACTGTCCATACAAAAATTAAATCTCTCATAACTTTTGTATTCATGTTGATAATAAAAAAAGAAATCAGAGACATCTGTTTATGATAATATTATCTTGTTTTTAGTTTATTTAGTTCTTACTTCAAAAATAAATTTGTCAATATTCTTGTTAAATATCACATTTAATTGAGGAATCATTAAGGAAATATACCTGGTTCTGTTTAACATAATGGGAACGAAAATAATTTGAAATTCGTCATTACTAGTTATTTCGAAAGAAACCTAAAACCGGTTAATTTACTTGTGTCATGATAGAGACACCTTAGTCAACATTAAATTCCAATTATCTTATCAAAGATAGAAATTTGTGATTTAATAGCCACATAAAATGAATGAACTTGTTAAAGACTCCAACCATAGGATCTGTAGTTTCCTTTCCAGCCCACATTTGTGTGCTCATTATGAGAGTGACTGGCAGATAAATGAAGATGAAAAACTGTCTCTTATTACATGATACTAAAAATATTGACACAGCATTGATGGAATTATGACTTACTCATTATAAGTGGAGGGAAAAATCAGTAAAGAAATGCATTGATTAAGGGGAAAGGTAAATGATCCCTGTCAGTTTATATAAAACTAATAGATTACCCCCAATCTAAACACAGTGGGGTCACTTGAAACTCTGTAAATGTAGATAACTTCTCAAAGTCTCTACACCAGTTATCTGTATTTTATGGGATAAGGCTTGACTTTTGCGATAGCCTTTTAGCATTGGTAGAAATTTAAGACTTGGTTAGTTTACTACCCTGTTTTCTTTGCAATCATTCATGAAGTCATTAAGTGCCCGCATGCTATAAAAATGTATTAGATACTTGTGATTATATTAGGTATCCTCATTTCTAATTCATTAATCAGGCTTGTGGTACTGTAAGATGATGAGTTGTTACCATACCTTCCCATTTGAATTGTTGAGTCAATTACACAACTGATTAATGCCATACGTGTAACTAATGAGCAGGAAAAAAAGATATTTTGAAAAATATACTCTGACTATTCTTTAGTACTGTCACCACGAAAATCACACCAAACTCTTACTTATAAAACAACCTGATTGTAATATGAATGTAGGAATAACTGCCAATCCTGTTGAAACAGCTGATATTATACTGATACAGTGGACTCTGTCACATCCGATCTCTGATCACTCCGGCACTCTGTGACATCCAACATGATTTTCATGTCCCGATTTATTTCCTTATTACTTCAGCCAAAACATCTCTGGTTAATCCGGACTCTGTATGTTCCGGATTACGACATCAATCAGCCGTCCCGTCACATGATTTCCACTGAATCGACACAGTATAATCCGGCCTTCAATGGATAGGTGTGAAGCAACCAATTATTACCAATCAATTATCGGTGAGATTAAAACTCTATGGATGTGAAGCCACAACAGATTAACAAGCAAACACCAATCAATTATCAGTTAGATTAATACTCACTACCGTAGGTCTTTGTTGATTACTTTGATAATTTTATAATCTCTTGTAAGAAAGTAATTGTGACAAATACTCAAGCATATCCACGAATTTTCTCACGAATCCGCAATCGTAAAAATATTCCTAGCACCTGTTACAAACATGCGTTGCGCATGCCGATTGAACCCGAATAACGTAAGTTTGCACTCAACAAATCTCGGCAGATTCCGGTACAATCTAAGTGACTACGACCTTGACATAGATCAACAGTAATTATGCCAAATACTCAAGAATATCCACGAATTTACAGTCGTAAAAATATTCTTAGCACCTGTTAGAAACATTCGTTGCAATCTAAATAGGGTACCGGAATCTGCCGAGGTTTGACGAGTGGCAATATTGTTCACCCAACGGATCTCTCTGAACCTTGTGACGACGACCTTGACATAGAACGACAGATAATCTATGAACATGTGATAGCATTTAGCAAACACAAGTGTGCCATCAACTGAAGACGAGGAAGAAGATAAATTAACAACAGACTTGACCTATTCAAAATGCCTACGCATGTTAAATGAAATAATAATTAATGTAAGAAAATTTTGAATGTACAGAAAAGTTTATCATTTTTATAAAGGAATAATGCTCCGGTGATTCGAAACTACATTTGATAATACATCCGGTTTTCGAAGTTACAATATTTCCGGTTTGACAAAAATGGGTATTCCGACACTCTGCGTGATCCGACATATTGTAACGATCCCGTACGATGTCGGATTTGACAGAGTCCACTGTAGTTCTTTGATTGAAGGTTTGAATCTGGGATAATCTAACAATGACACCCATTCTGGAGTCATTCTCAGAAAGTTCCTCTGGACTTTCCGAGCCAGTTTACCCTTGTTGGCCTGTCAAGGAAAAGCACATTTTCAACCTGTTGGCAAGCATGTATAAGAACCCTTTACAGTTTGAATTTTGAAGAAGTGTAGACTGTAGTGCCAGTTGTTGCAGATAAGTAGAATGTAACCCTTGCACACTGCTTATTGTAGAGAGACCATTGTTAGAAAAACTATTTTCAATCTGTACATAATATGTGGTGTTTTTCTTTTTATTTTCATGGTAGACATGTGGCCTTTAAAAATTTATTTATGTCATAAAGTATGAAGGATTATGATAAATCATTTGTGTAATGATTCCGATTATTGAAAACTGGTTATATGATAAGTAGATTTACCATTAGGGGGGGTATCATTTTACAACATTATAGTGGACTCTTTCTACAATAACCTCTGTGTCACTGAGAACTCGTACAGGTCAGAGTTGTCCCTAACTTTAAAGAGTTACAACTGTTCCTAGGCAAGTTGTAAGCAGAAATACGGGTTAGTTCTTAAGCTAAGGTACGTTAGGTCACAAAATGTAATTGGGGTAAGGCCGTGGGTTAATAAGGTAAGAGCTTGTGACCAATAATGAAATCTGCAATGGTTCTTAGCTTTTAGCCTTTACCAAGACATACAAGAAAAATACAAAAATAAGGATAGATTTTAGCTGATTTGTTTGTTAGTCCATCTTTAAAACCACGGTCAAACTATTATATTGCCCAATATTCCAAGATAAACAATTGGCCCCAATTTATTTCTTGCTAGTTTCAAGAAAAAATTGCTACTTTTATTTCTTTTTTAGAAATTAGATAAAATGCATGTCTTGATAAAATAAGGACATATGATCGGACCTGAAAGTTTGTTGTTCTGTCCAGTCTCTACCTATTATAATAGACCAATATTGCCCATTTTTTAAATAAACTTCACTCACCTGTATCTTTCACAGATATTAACAATAAAAATTCTTGTCAAACAGCTGACCAGTTATCATTCTGTTTACAGAATATCAATTCAAAACACACATTTTTCAGGTTAAGGCTAGAAACCATGATAGCCAATTACAGGTGGTATCAGTGGCAAGTGTCAACATCACACATTTGGATTTTTGAAATTGTGTTGTATTTACAGATATCCATCATTTTTAGCTTACCTGGAAAACATAGCCTATATATTATGGATTAAAGTTTTAAACTTATTAAACTTAACGCTGAAAATAGTACCTAACATGAAAGAAATTGAGAACTGTCAATTAGTAATATAAAGGTTGTAGGTAAAACGATGTAGGTTACACTGAGAAATAGGTAAGGTATATATATAGTTGGATAATTTTTAGTTGAGCAGATATTTATTATCATCAAACAGAAAAGAGTATCACTAAGAATTTTTTTTTTTTTTTCACAATCTAAATTTTGGAGACTGACTGCGAGAAGTATGTTCAAAACCTTTCAGCAACATCGAACCAGGGCCATTCTGAAATGATCTCCCGGACAAATACAAGTCCAGTGACCCTTTATTTAACCTTAATTTCCCTGAAAAGTTGAAGTCAGTTGTACTGGTAATTATTGTTCGTGTTTAACATCATTTTTAAGTTGTAAATAATGCCACTTGTTCTGTTCACGTCAAACATTCTTGTCCAAAAGTCAGTTTTGCATTTTATGCGAAAAGATAAAAATGTGACTTAGATTGTTCTTCCCCTGTACTCTTCAGCATAAATAATGGTAGAGTATCTCTAGTGATATTAACTATTGAATGTAGATATAGGGTAAATATTGAGTAGCCTGTATTGGATGAATCACTCAAGGAATAGTTAATTAACTATTTGACTATTGCTACATTAGTCATGATTGAGATCAGTTTCAAAATTTCACAAACATCTTCCGGTGTTTTGTTTTGAAGTGGAATTATGAAGCCACTTTATTAATTTATCCGACATTGGAATGACATTAATGGACGTAGATTATAAGGCATTAAATTTTATACTAGTTATTAATAGTTCTCTTATGTATATTACAACTATAATATTTAAATTTTTCTCATGTAGGGATGGGTCATTTAAAATTATATAATGGAAATTCACATACACAGTTATGGATCAATAAAATGACGCATTTCTCACCAGGAAATTATTCCCTGCATAAGAAAGTTACATCTTACACAAATCTATGTCTTCTTGTCCATATCAACAGAATTTACCTCCCAAATTATTTCACAAAGCATGATAGACATATCAAAATGTTACAGTGGCTCAGTGAGTAGGCGTTGACTTGCTAACCACGAAGTCTTGGTCTCCATCGCAGTATTGGCCAAGGATATTCTTTTGGATTCTGTAGAGTGGTTTCCCCTTGTTAGGGATGCAGGACCGAAGGCCCGATTAGCAACAGCGTCTTATTGTTCATATGGGGTTGAAATCCAACATCCTGTGTACAAGTTGGCATGCACATGAAAGAACCCATGAAATTGGAATTGGACGTAAGAGTAGGCCGTAGTGCAGAAATGTAGGACATCTCATTTTTAAAATGTTAAAGAGGTTACAAAAGAAATTAGTTGGGTGGAGTAGTAAATGGTTTAATACCGATGTACTAAAGTGGAAAAATTCAACATGAATATATATATATATTCCATTGCAATAAGACAATGCATTACCATTGATCAGATATTTGTAAAATTTAAATGCAACCAAATGTCACAAACAATATTTTTACCCAATATGTAGAGTGATTTCAAACACATTCATTGAACAAACATGAAATATGCTTTTAACAAAGTTCTTGCCTAGCTATTCAACAATTTCCTGTTATACCTTTCAGAGCTAGGTCACTTGATTATGAAAACATGTTTAATATTTCTGACTGGATCATAATAAAAAATAGCCTACCGGCCACATGTTTTTACTTTTTCTCAGGCTATTTTCTTCAGTCTTTCTTTCCGCTGCATAACCTCAGTCTTCATGCTTCATCGTACACAGAACAACCACGGTCCTACTTTTTTGCACCCACCAGTTTAATGAAGAGTTAAATCTTATTTGATATGTCCAACTTTATATTTGGTCAAAGGTCACGAGTTATAAACTGGGCTTGCGCTAATCCAAACCCTAACCCTGGACTTAACCCTAATGCTTAGCCTAACCCTGACCTACAATCACAGCGACTTTGACGAAAATTGAGCTTAGATTTAGCCCGAATGAAGACAACTGTATAGGAAGAAGAATCCTTGTGATTTTCAGAGATTCAACAATAAATTAAATATTAGTTCAGGGTCCTGTGTTAACTCTATATATGTTTTTGAATATGCCAAGGCTGGCTGAAAAGTTCAAAGCCTACAATGTATCTGTGAAAGATCTATTCGAAGTCGATGGTTTCCATTTTTCTTTCCCTACATAGTCTTCCTTCAAGGTATACACACTTTTGCCAATGATGTTGCAAGGCCTGGATGCCGGTTGGGAAAAATTTTCTTCATCCACCCTTAAAAAAATTGTCCACAGTGTTGAGATAATGTCATCATTTCTATAAAAATCATGACCAGCTAGTTCTTATGTCAGTAAAAAAAAAATTCTTCAGCCACCCTAAAAAAGTCGTTCACAGCTGACTGGGAAAATGACAACTGGTTAGTTCTAATTTTATTTTGCAAAAGAGGTCTTATCCATGGTTACAAGTCTGTCCAAAAAAATTATCAGGCTTGGTTTCAAAACAGTGCAAATTGTCACGGGACACCAGGAATCTGGCATGTTTCTGATCCGCAGTCAAGAGCTTTGGCACCCATCTTGCAGAAGCTTGTCACTCCTAACACTTGTTGGCGATAATGTGCTGAACTCTCTCATGAGAGATGCTCATAACACTGGTAAAATGTCATGTGGTCTATCATCATCAGCCATCACCATGTCATGCACCTACATAATGTTTTCTTGAATAATCTGTTGATGGCCTTTTAGGATGTGGGTCATTATCAAAGATCTCTCTTAAATTCCACAACCCAAATCTTTACTGTGGAAAGGAAGGGGCATTGTCCCCTGAAGTGGAGACCGTGTTGGCATGTATCTGTGTTGGGGTTAGTCCTTTCAGTTACAGGTTTTTGATGACTACCCTATAGCCTGTTTTGACAGTACTTTTGGCCTGTACATAGCAAAATTTGAAAATAGTCATCAAATAAATGATTCCTATGAAAACACATCTTTTTTGATTGGTATTGTGATGACTTGCTTAATGATCCAATATAGAAGTCATGTTTATATCTTGATAAAGAGATTATGGTCGTTTAATTCTTCCATCAAGCAGAAATTTGTAATAATTGTGTTGCCATGTGATGTGACTATGTAGAAAGGTTTAGCTTGCGTTTGTAGCAAGAGACAACTGCTAGTTTGTTTTCTTGTTTTCATTTAATGACAACACAAAGAAATATCGGAACAAATTTATTGAACTAACAGGAAGAATTCAGATGAATAAACAATGGAAGTTAAATCTATGAAAATGATCCATTGCTTTTGTTTTATTAAGGTTATTCTTTAAAGACATCATGTAAAACGTATTTAAATTTCATCGCACTTCAGCATTTGAAAGTTAAAATGTTTTATTTGGTGAACAAACCATGAAAATGATCTTGCTGGAAATGTTAAAAATCAGAATTTTTCAAATGGGGGCTGACAATAACCAGATCAGTACTTTGTCATAGAAATGGAGAACAGTCAGTCAAATTTATGCAAGTTCGTGAAAAAGTTTCAATGCATCTATAAGGTTTTCAAGGCAGGGACAAAAAAATAAAATATGCTAATATTACAAAAGGGATCATCTTTATTATGATAAGATTAAAGGGTTTATGGCAGCTACATATGGTTAGTGTCATTTCCACGGAATATAGTGGAAGATGGCAGTCTCTATCCAACTTCATTCCTGAAAGAATTATATTTCCACTGAATTATTTTGCTCCATGATCAAGTGGAGTCTTGATTAAGAAATTATTCAATTCATCCCATAGTCAATTCATCCAAGTTATAAATATAAACGCAGAGCAAGATTGAGCTTTGTTGGATCGAGTCAACTGATATTCCTGAAAAATTGCTTGCACTGTGCCTCCTTATTTTTTATCTGTGGCTCAGAAGAATCACTGTTACTGACTAAACTGGAGGTCCCTGGTTTAATGCTATTGTTGGTCAGTAAAGATCCTCATGATTTGTAGTCTAGGTTCCCCTTGTCTGTGCATGGCAAGGAAAATCATCTACTTTCGGATTGTATGGAAAACTTTTGGCTGTTGAAATTTCATGAAATTAAGACAGAAATAACACACGGCACTTTTAATGTTTATACCTAAAGAAACTGCCCAATCAATGAAGTTGCTTATATCTTGGGATGGTCTTCTTGTAGGTACAAATTTTGACCATTTCGACATTCTGTTCCTAAAGCAATTAATGGATTTCATTCAAATGAGTTAGTGTGTGGGGCTTACTTAGGGTTTAACTTCAAGCATTTTCACTGTGTTGTAAACTTCTTGATGGACAAAATTAAAGAGCTAGATTGTTTGGATGTTGCTTGTTCAGAATTGTTTCAGTGAAGTTAGTGTACACTGGGGTCTGGGGCAATATGTTTACAAAATGATACCTGATTGTTTTGTTTGATCCAATGGGAAATGAAAAGAAATCATTGGGTTAATGAAGAAGAGCATACACCATACTGTGCACTGCAAGGGAAGTTTTTCCTGGACATCGGCACTACAACCTGATCTTTGTATCGATTTCCAACTGCCAAAGGGTTCCTTTACATGCAAGTCAATGTGTAAACAGGACCTCTGATATTTGTCCCATCCAAACGATTATATGCTGTCCCTTGCATCGCCCTTCTGATGAACTTTTTCAGTCAAAACAGGATCTCCAGACTAGCAGTGATGCAGGACAAGGGGGCCTGACAATGACATCTGTCTAGTCATTTGGATGGGATGAAAAACGAAGTCTGGTGTACACATTGGCGTGCACATTGCGTGCACATAAAAGATCCCTTGACAGTTACAATTCGATATAAGAGTAGGCCGTAGCTCCACTGTTTCAGGCAAAATTTCCATCATAGCACACTGTATGGCGTATGCCCGTCCTCATTAACCCAGTTTAGAGCAGAACAGTTGGACATTAAACCCCATTTCATTTCCAGGCTAGGGAGCCAACATCTTACTCATTAATTCACCATGGCTCCTACTGACCCAGTGCACTATCAGTTTAACTTCTTTTATCAAGAAGCTGATATTTTCCTAGAAAAAGCTAATTATCTCCGCTTTGATAAATCTGCTTGTAATGTCACGTACATTAAACTTGCAAGTTTTTTTCCATGCTTATATCTATTATAAACGTTTATTGTTTTTAGAAATATTATACACTGCTGTATCAGATTGATCTTAATGATGTGTAAAGGTATAATTTCATATTCCTGATAATTGTGTGTACATTGTAAAAAATTATTAAAAATTTATTATTAAGAAATTGAACACTATTCACTAGAAGAAACATTAAAAAAATGTGATCATTCATTTGTTTTGGGTTTTTTTTGCTCCATTTTCATGCATCCACGACATTTTTCACTTAGTGGGCAGATTAGACAGTTTATCAAGTGCTGATCTATATTTTCATCTGCGACATTTCATGTCTACAATTATTGTTGTGTAACCTCTGTCCTCAGTTGATGTGATATAGTTTTGATAGAATTTAATAAATTTTGAACACACTTTGTACAGTTATCTTTCTGGTCAAGCTGGCAATGAGACCCTAAAATGTTTGCCCAGTGCTTGCCATATTAGTGTTTTTCAGAGAATTCAGTATTTTTTTTAGTAAGATTGTGCGTCTAGAATTCCTATTTACACACAATTTGCCATACTTTTATTTGAAATAAGTACCCTATGTATCTTTAAAGCTTGGAGTATTTTTTGTTTATTTATTTTAAAACTTGCTGTTTAGAATTTTGCAGAATGCGTGACTTTGCTGTGGGTGGGTGTAGAGTGGCATTTAGCAGGAACTTGACTTATTTTTACCTTTCCAGAGAAAATTTGAAATTGATTGGAAAAAAATTGGGTGAAATTTTATATTTTGGGGAGAAAAAATTGAATGCAACTATCTAAGTCATGAAATGATCAGGAAATAATTTTACAGGAAATTTTATCTTTAGTTGAGAGCTGCAGGAAGATGGGGCTTGAAAAAGGAAGTTACATCAACAATAATTATGAGCTTTTTTCGTCATATTCATACTTTCATCACTAATGTGGATGTTACGGTAGATTTATGCACAGGGAGAATTTTCTTAAACTTGACCAAAAAGGCAAAATGATTTCATAAGATCACTTCATAAATCAAAAAGTCTGTAAGAAAATTTGATTCCATTATGTATGAGAATATAGTGGGTTATGTTAATTCAGTCTCACATTTACTTCTTTGGCATAGGTTGACAAAACTTTAATTTAATTATGCATGTAGAGATATATCACATGGAAAACTATACACCATTATGATGAATTATATTTGATTACATATGCAAATGTTCAGTATTGTGATTAATGATAACTTTTATCACATAAAGAGCCAAAGTTCGACAACAGAGAAATGAAAAGCGATGGGGTTTAACGTTCTACTGTTCTTCTCTGACTGGGCTAATGAAGACGGGCATATGCCAAACAGTGTGCTATGAGGGACATTTCTGCCCAAACAGCAGAGCGACGCCCTTCTCTTATATCTAATTCCAACAGCCAAGGAATCTTTTATGTACATGCCAATGTGTACACAGGACCTCTTTTTTTGTCCCATCCAAATCCAAACAGCTAGACAACTGTCCTTGTCAGGCCCTCGGTCCTGCACCACTGACAAGGGGAAACCATGTCAGAAAATCCTGATTAATTTTCTCCGCCAACGCCGGGATCGAACCTTCAATTTTCATGTTAGGGAGCCAGCGTCCTACTCATTTACACCCTTGAATACAGAAAGGGTGGTATCCAAATCTGTAGATTGTCATTTACCAGTACATAAAAATATTACATAATGAATATTTAGATATGTAATGACATTTAGTTTACCCCGCCTACTCTTCTCACCACAACAAATTTTAGCAACATGTTTAATTTCTCTTCTCACCACAACAAATTTTAACAACATGTTTAATTGACATTTTTATGTACAAAAACTTTATGTTTACCCCCCCCCTTTTTTCTTATTACATGTTCATGTGTAAATATTCTTAATCAAATCAACCTGTCCATAATATCATGCATAATGTTTCGGAAGTTAAATTTGTAATAAATAACAACATTAGCATGATATTTAGTATCACCCTGCCTTTGGTAAATGTAATGTAAATCTGTTTCCTGGACTCATAGAATCTAATCAGGGTTCGGAAACCTATGATTCAGAATTTAGTACTACTCTGCCTTTGGTCAAGGTATATTCAATAATTCTCTTGTGTGTAGGGGTCTTTAGCAGTGGGAGGAAACCCACAAGGTTGAGAAGGCGCCCCTATCTCCATGCCACATACGCTCACACTAGGGATCGAAACCACAGCCACAAGCCAGAGGTGACTGGCCAGCTAGAGGTCGAAGCGCGACATTCTAGACCACTAGGCCATCCCACACCCCCCCCCCCCCAGGACTCCTGGAGGATAATTGGGGTTCCGAAAGCTA
This sequence comes from Patella ulyssiponensis, assembly GCA_963678685.1. Taxonomy (NCBI): domain Eukaryota; kingdom Metazoa; phylum Mollusca; class Gastropoda; family Patellidae; genus Patella; species Patella ulyssiponensis. Next base: position 78,109,154 of record OY783227.1, on the reverse strand, counting down.
CGCTTCAGAATTTTATTCTAAAGGTATTTAGACAATTCAATGGTAGTTATTGATACAAAAACTTTTGACAGGGTATTGGTTTATTTGTTGAGAATTGTAATGATTTTAAAAATAACACCTACATTCATATATGTTTCATATATATGTTTATTTAAATCCACTTCCATTTGCATTTTAAACTCAAATTCTTTTTGTGAAATTTTTGAAAAATTTAAACAAAATTATATTGTGTTCTTTGTTATATAAGAGCATTTTAAAATTGCAATAACAGTTCTTTTCGACAGTTGTTTAGAGAATAAATTCCTGCTGAGGTGAAAACTTTGGAATGAAAGCTAATAGTTTTAGCAGACGACACCATCATACATTATGGCGCATAAAAAGCTACAATTGTGAGCTTCAAGTGTTGCCAAAATGTTAAAAAAATGCCAAATTGTATAAGGATTAATCACTTATAGCAGGTTTTTCTTCTACTTGATTCTGTATTGTGCAAGGAGATAGAGAAAGAGAGATTCCCCTCTCAACCAATGAGAAGGCTGTATTTATTTATAGTTTATGACGTGGTGTCTGGTGTAACAGGGAGTACATGATTATGTCTGGTATAGTCAGACAGCTAGCTAGCTGAGCTTTCCGTGCTTTGTGCTTTATTTTCTGTCACACCGCTTCTCTTCGACACACAAGTGGTACGCTTTTCACATGGCAACATCATGTCTTCTCAATGTGGATAGTACTATGGATATGTAAGTAATCATTTATCTATCTCTCCTAATATGATGTTTGGTGAGTAAGTTGCTGTGACCCACTTTGTCCTTTTCTCACCTATGTGGAAGTATGACAGTGACAGAATTGAGGTCGTTTAAGGCCAGGGTGTTTAAGAGATCGAGATCGCACACGGTTTAAGAGAGTATCAGTATGGGTAGGATTTAAATGGAGTTTAGGTCAACTTGCTCTCTGTGCCTCCAGGGATTCTACTATCTGATTATGATGTAACATCTTTGTGCAGAAATCTTAAGGTAGTCATTATACTATTTAAGATGTTTAGTGATGTTGTTTACGATATCTTGACAATGTGAAGTGACATTGTTTTTCTCGATAATGACAATAGTACATACTCTTCATTATTTAGACATTAGCCTAAATGCTAAAATATGTCCATATTGTCTTCAAATCTTCACTCTGTTTAAAGATGGTGTCTTGAGAAAGACTATCATAGCTAATGACTTAGGAGGAAAGGCTCGGAAAAGTGTCATAAAATGTACGTTGATTACCTTATTAGCTACAAATGTGTGTTGCCCAAGCTAAATAGAAATTAGATTTGTGTAGGTTGTGACAAATGATTATGTTTTTTCTAATATAGAAATCTTTTTTTTATTAATGTTACTTGCATTGTATTAAGTCTCTTGGGGGTGTAGTATGGAATATTTTTGATGGGAATTTTTGACAAAATTTATTATAAAGATTTTTTTAAACGGAATATTTTGAATTAAATTTGTATGATTTTCACTTCACTATAAATGTTTATTAATGATGCATAGTAGCATAGTACGCATGAATCTTTTACTCTAAAGTCTCGAGAGGAAAATTTAAGATTTGAATTTTAACTTTTTTTCCAACCAAAATTAAGAAAGATCTGAATAATATATCTAAGTATAAACTTTGTAATATAGGATCCATTGTTTAAAAATTTCAACTTTTTTGGTAGTCATTGCAATTTTCATTGAATTGGATTTAATCAATGAAAAATATAATATTGCATAGATTAATTTCAATATTTTTCTTGATCAAGTGGAAAATCAAATGTCGGTATCTGATTGAATATGTATAAACTTTCAGATAAAATACCATATTTGAATATTTTATAAAAATGATAATTCAATTCACTTTACATATTTTAGTATGAAAATTAAAATTGAGACCATCTGCTGGCAACAATGAGTTTTAGTTTACCGGCATTGAAATCAAGTAGAACATAGATAACAAAAAAGAATCACATTGAATTTGCGTAATGATTATTTTCTATCTATGTTACACGTAGATATAGATGAGATATAAAAATGATAGACTATCATGTTAGTTTGACATACATAGGATATAGATTTCGTGCAGGTATGTACTCAACACGTTTTTATCAAATGTATGTACCGGTATATATGAATAATATATCAATATATGTCTATCTATAAAAATAAATTGTTGTTTATCATAATATCTAGCTCTTGTATTACCTATAAAACTTAATAGCTCATTATGTACATAAAACTCAAATTTTAAAAAAAATTACAATACAAAATGCGATATGCGATAAAATTGAGTGATCTCGTGCGTTAAAAATTAAATTTTGTTTGTGGGCCTATTTCACTTTATTATTTATAGCGTCAAAAGATTAAGCAAAAAAATGGTCCTTTGAACATGAAAACTGTTTTCTTTTCAAAATTTCACAGTATTATAAGACATTTGTAAAGAAATGCTTTTAAAGACGCAATATTACGTTCACAAAGAAATTATGTATCTTTAATATCATTTCCTGTTGAAACTAGTTTTAGGCTCTCCTAATCATGCATGCGTTATAAGGATTGTCAGGTTTTTTTGTTTGCCCTAATCTGCATGGAATATGCAGGAGTTTAAACCCAGAATCTGTGTAGTATATATACAGCTTCTCTTTAAGTATCAGTCTATATTCTATATGGGCTTGCAATTTTCTGACAGCAAAATTACCTGGTTAAATTGTACTGGAAGGAAAAAAAAGTTAAATGGGGATGAACATCTCACTTTTCTGCACTGATCGGGCTAAATGACTTATCGGTTAAGCATTTAGGTCATGGTTTCAGGACTTTGTATAATTTGACATAGAATTAACATAAACAGTTACAGTTACTAAGTTAAAACGACTGATCAACATTTGTGTTTTTTTATTGAAATATATAATTTTCATGACTTAATCCACACTACCATGTACTCAAATTGATAATTTAACATTGAATTAAGAAAATAAAACAAATAATTTAACATTGAATTAAGAAAATAAAACAAAACTATCAACAAAAGAAATATTCCTGGTTTGAATTGAATCAGATTAAAAAGATGTCCATGAAAAGATTATGTCTGCTGTTTTGACCATATCCTATATAGCATCTTCAGTGGACGCCAAATGTAGACAAATTTTCAATTCATTAATTTCGGTTTGCAAGGATTAAAACGTCATCAAATGACTACAATCAGCGACATTCAGTTAAGCTAACTTTTAAAAACAAAGGGTAAGATTTGAGGAATTTAGGTTCTATATATCAGAATTATAATATATATCGTTATTTCTATACATACATATATATGATCCACCTGAGGTTATATATTTTATATTAATGTTATTTCTCTTCATATTAAACGTGATCAAATGTTCTCATAAAAGGATTAAATTTAGAAATACAATGTATATAGTATGGTCTATAATTACTACTATACGATCAATAGGAGGTGATATTTTACTAAACAAATGTTACTTATTAAATATTTATACTGTACAAGGATAACGATACGCCTACTGTACCTCAGCACCGGGCTGAAAATCAGCATATGTCTGAGGTATCAATGTCTTGACAAATCACACGCGTAAATCACCTGACAAAAATTATCTAATTCAGAGATTTCATGTCTGGTATGATAGTAAAAATATAATTTTTTGTCAGATTGAATTTAAGCCGCAGGAAAAAAAAACAGTATCTTGAACATTTTTTCAGATTAATGGGTATTATCATAACAATGGCTTGCCGGTTTATTTTTGGCTTATAAATTTAAAACATTTGGACTTAAATATTTTCTAAAATGGATAATGTTTTACAGATTGCATACCTTGCTGTTTATTTATATGGGTTACTGTCTTAATGTAGTGGGGGTTGGGATGGCCTAATGGTCTAGAGTGCGCGCTTCGACCTCTAGCTGGCCGGTCACCTCTGGCTTGTGGCTGTAGTTTTGATCACTGGTGTATTTCCTCCGGGCTCTCTGGTTTCCTCCCACTGCTAAAGACCCCTACGCGCAGGCGAATTATTGAAATAAAATTAAACCATATGTTAGTCCCGAAATGACCTAGTTTGTGTTGAGTGGACGTTAACCCCCATTTCTCTCTCTCTGTCTTAATGTAGAACACAGTAAAGGAAACTATAAATTCACAAACTTAAAAACCAATATCTCAGATGTATATATGCTATGCAGAAGGTAGTCATTCATCTTGACTAGAAGACAGATCAGGGGTAGATGTCTATAATTTGTCAATGATAAGAAGATTTAATGAGGGAAAAGAAATAAGTTTCTTTGAGTTTGGTTGTTGTGAAATGTCAGTGTTATTGTACAGTACCATGTTTTTGAAGTCTGTTAGTGTTATATGAGGTTGGATGTAACAAGAATGTCAGGAATTTGGCCACAGTGAAAGTTATTGATGTATTCATAGAGCTGGAATAGCAACATTTTATTGCGACAGTCTAGACTTCAATTATTAACATTCATATCGAGGTAATAATTGTCATCCATCAATAATCGACAGGACTTGACAAGAGCTTGTAATAATGTTTCTTTCATAAATAAAATTATATTTTTATTAATATCCAGACGAAAATCTATAAATGTGAAACAGCAGGTATGAATATTATGTATTGTCTCTCGACTTAACTTTATGACCCTAACTTAAATAAAAGGCATTGAATTCTTTGAACTTGACAATGGTGTCTCCCATAGGGATAAATAAAATTGTTCTCTGTCTTTATAGAAATAAAATTTGACTTTGTGGCTGTAAAATAGAAGGTTCAGCTACCTCAGTGTTCAGTTTTTACTTAATTAACTACATAGAACTTAAATTGACATTGAGTAGTTGCATTATGCTCTGAAGGCATCCATCTTGAATCATTAGCATTTTAGATAAAAACATCAGAATGAAATGAAATGAAATGGGGTTTAATGTTCTACTGTTCTGTTCTGACTGGACTGTGAGGGAAATTTTGCCAAGACAGCGTCACTACGGCCTACTCTTTCTTATATTGAATTCCGATCTTTTATGTGCACTACAATGTGTTTAAAGGACCTCTGTGTTTTGTCCCACCCAAATGACTAGACAGCTGTCCGGCCTGCACCACTGACAAGGGGAAAGCAGGCTGGAAAATCTTGATGAGCTTTCATGGCCAACACCGGGAGCAAACCCGTTGCCCCAAGGCTAGCAAGCCAGCATCTTACCCACTTAACTACCGTGGCTCCCCATCAGAATCAAGGTAGTTTATTTATGGAAACCTAAGAACTTTCGAGTAAGAGAAAAGACCGGTATTAATGAGTACCAGTATGTTAAATCTTTTAAACTTCTTACTGCTCATCATCACGCCATTAAATGGGGTTTTACATCTATCTCATCAAGAAAATACTTGGGTTATTTTGAAACTAATATATGATACTTTTAATTTCAATGCCGATTCCTTTTGTTGGGGATTATAACTTGAACATATCATGACGGATTAATCAAATAGTGCTATGTTGTAAAGACATTTGATTTATTATTAATGAGTACTCAGAGTAGTGGGGATGTCTATTATCTGTTTCTTGTAGTTGGAAGCCTGAATTAAAATGAGAAGTTCAAATGCTGACTACTTTGGAAAAAGAATTCTTTAATTCTGTAATTGTGATGTGACTATCGATGCAGCTATGCTAGGGTTTCACCAATACCTGTTAGTTTTAACCTTTAACCCCTCAATCTAAATGTACAAACAGAACTATCAGTTAGATTTAAATACATTTATTACTCATGTCAAATGTTGTAAGAGGTCAGGGAAGGAGTTCAGCAAACAAGGACTCAACTTCCTGTGCTTTTGCTTTTATTTCTGAACAATCGGCAAGTAACAAAATGAGTCTGAAAAAAACTTAAATTAAAAGTGACCCGTTGAAATTGTCTATTTCTCCGCATGTTGCACTTTTAAATCAAAATGGGGTAAAAATGAGATAAGTCTTGAAAATTTGACACCTCATATGAAAAATCAAAAACTGTCAAATAGCCATATCATGTGCCGCATTTCTGAAGAATAGTAATTTCTGATATGTCTAATAGTCAAAATACTTAAAAAATAGATTTATCCTGTAAATCACACACTCTTTGGTATTAAAACCGCAAAATTCTAAACAATTTGACAAGCAGGTTCCTGAGATATATGGAAAGTGAAAAAAAAAAGAATAGTAATCAGAACAAAAAACATGATGTTTAATATCAATACATGTTAGCCCATTTAATTGTCTAGACACCTAGTTACCTTATACTGATTGTTGAAAATCACCTTACCATTGTCATGAGAATTAAAAAACTATATAATATGGTAATGAATCGGATAAAAGGGTAGAGATGTGGATAGAGCTTATTTTAATGACTGTCTGGTCAAGTATTGTCTGGAACCATTCCATTCAAATATTCATAGCGTATGATGTAAGTGGATTCCATCAATTTGAATTTTAAACGGATGTGGTATATCTTTGTGGGGTTGACTAACATTCAAGGCATGTTATGCATTTATATTTCTTTAATATGAGTTTAAATGTATATTTATAAACAAAAGCTGTTGCCAACTGGTTTAGATACTTATCATGCATGTAAAATATATTAAGTTGTACATGTAGCTAATAATAGCAATGAAAGATATAAATTCCACGGCTGTTGTCAAATGCGAGATTGATTTTAAAATATCACCTGACTTTATTGTATATACGTGGGTATCAATGTACTTTCTCGTAATAGGCCGGGTAAGGAGACGTTATTGATATGAGAATGTGTGGTAACTAAATCTTTTTGTCAACTACTTCCAGTTGAGATTGCATGAAAGAAAAGACGATAAGCGCCACAATACAGCGTCATGTCAAACTTAATAGATATTTATTAGCTTTTGCTTTGAACACTTTGCCGTAAAACAAGAATTTAATGTGTTAAATTTGATCTATCACCAATCACATTAATTTCAGTGCACTTTTCTGTGAGTTTTTCAAAAAAGGTACAGACTTGAGTCACCCTACATAATAGAGGTATTGTCAAACTCTAAAATCAATGTGAATAATTAGATTATATGCTAATCATTTTCCTGGATATTTTAATGACCATGCAGATTTGATCAGATTACTAGTGTCTTTTTTGGTTACAATTACACAATCAGTTATGATTTCTGGAAAGAGGATGATGCACATGTATATGGCATCCTGATGATGGGCCGGATCCTTTAAATTACCTTAACTTAATCGTCATAACCAAAGGTGGGGCCAAAAAAAACCAAGTTTAAGATACTTGAATGCGCTACCTATTGGTTTATCATAGCGACCTTGGATGTCTGAACCAGTCTATTTAAAAAACATGTTTGTTTTTAAACTAGCTCATATATGGCTCTGTGAACAGAAAGATTTTGCTCCGTTTCATGTTTAACTAGCCATAATTTAAAACTCTTTTTTTTTTTGAAATTATATTAATTTTTACTTACTTCCTCCTTTGAACAAAAGGTAGTCCAGATTATGTAGGTGTTTTCGCTGTTGCAGCTAAGTGTAGAGCGACGTAGTATTAAATTTAAATTTGATGCAGTAGATTGTCGTGGGTTCATTGTCGCCTCATTCATTGGCTTGTGTTCGTGTATTATGATTATTGGTGTCATCGTGGGATTTCAATGTATGTGCATATTTGAATTCATAGAATAAAAGTTATTTTACATTAAGTTTTACTGGACAAATATACTGGTAGTTAGTGGCTACTCGCTTTATTTTTGGTAGAAAGAAGGACGTTCCACTATATTTTGGTTGATGTCTGCTCACTTGGAAAATTAATATTAGACATTAAAAGTGGATTGTGTGTTTGTGTCGTGAATTTAAGTTTGGTATTGATGTTCGTGAGCTGTTAGATTACAAAAACCATTACTGAATTGGATAGTGTATTATTCACTGGTTTCTTACTATTAGGCGGGGAGTCAATGTTACTCTGAAAAGTGTATAGTGAAGTCTTTTATTATAAATCTAGTGTTAATCCGATTTCTTCCTACAAGAAATTGGAGGAAATACAGAGTCAATCAAGGCCTCTTGTACTACATAGTTGTATAAAAATGTCACTTACCGGAATCAAATATAATTTAATAAGCAACACAATAAATTAAGAATTAGTCTGATCTATCATCAATAAGTATTTACCACGTAATCTTACTTTGAGTCTTTTGAATGGATCCCTCTTGTTGGTTTATTGGGGTTTTTTTAAAAAAAAAAACAGAACAATTCTTATTTACATCTATGTTTACAAACACATGTTACATGCATATATATTTGAAAAATAAAAAACATGTATTTCTGTTTTAAAGTCCAACATATGCAGATTCCTAATGTACTCAGATACAAAACAGCATGAGTTATTACTTATAAATCCATCAATGGGGAATGGGTATGGAGGAGGTGAAAGAGATTTATTAATTCTTCAAAAGATATTGCCATATATGGTAAATCTAATATATCTCATTCATTCTGTTTACTTTTAAAAAGAAAATCTTATTTTGACTTGTTTGGACCTCACTATATAGATCGTTTCCCCCTAGTTGAGTTTTTTATTGTTAAAAAATTTGTTTACTTGAAATTCCACGAAAAGAATAACTCAGAAAGTTTTATGCGTCATTAAAATCTAAGATCAACTGGAAGTCTTTTTTTGTCCATGGTGTCTGACTGATGACAAATTAAGCTGTTTTTTCTGGCTGTTATATATAATGTTATGGCTGACAGTACTGGGGCAGATTGACCTGTCTGTTGATTTTCAACCTACAAAAAAGATTTTTTTCTTCCTTTATTTAAATGTTTTCTACCATAATGTTGATTTCAAAACAATTAAGTGAGTTTTTTTTTTAGAAATCTACAGGCACCTATATCATCACAGTTGAGGTTTGAAAAGGTCTACAAGAAATAATAATTGGTAAGGTCTGTTCAATTAGTTTAGGTTGTGTTTAGTGAGTTTAAATTATGTCTGCATAGTTTTACCTCAGGAAGGTTAACTTGACCCTGAATTTTGAAAAAAATACATTTGTTATCAATCCGCTTGAGTTCTTAATGAAATTTTTGCCATGGTACGCTACAAAAACAATGATAAATGCGTAAAATAGATTGAATTTATTTTCTCATTTGTATTCATTTATTGATGATTCGGGTATACATTTTGTTACAGTAAGTCACATTATTTAAGAGATATGGCTTGAAGAAAAGCCGAGAGCTGGTGCAACTTAGTCTAATCAGTAAAAAGAAGGAAGAGGCTATCAAATCATTGATCTTGTTATTTCTTATCTGGAGGTAAATTAGGAAGCAGGGTAACCTGCTGTGTCTCACTAGATTGAGTAGTCTGAGGGAGGCAGTTCGATTTCAAATACCTGTGACATAGAAAAATGACTCTGTCTGCATCTGCTTTATCTTTGTATCTAGGTATATATGGCGATCATCATTTACCTTGAGTATACACTCATCTTATCTTCATTTACATTGAGTATACACTCATCTCAATTTCATTTACCTTGAGTATGCACTCATCTTCATTTACATTGAGTATACACTCATCTCAATTTCATTTACCTTGAGTATACACTCATCTTATCTTCATTTACCTTGAGTATTTACTCATCTCAACTTCATTTACCTTGAGTATGTAATCATTTCATCTTCATTTACCTTGAGTATATAATCATCTCATCTTCATTTACCTTGAGTGTATAATCATCCTCATCCTCAGCTGCTTTCTTGTAAATCCACAGAGATTTTGTACTCATCTTTATTTACGGTAACATTTTCTTTAAAACTGTTCTTTTTAAATTCTAGTTAAAAACAATTGTAATTGGAGTGATGTGTCAAATGGTTAAGTCAGAATCCTGGAATCTGTTTGATAGGTATAGCATCTGCTCTCAGAGAAACATGACACCGAACGTTAGCACATGCTACACAACAATTTCACACATAACATGATAAAAAACACATCCCAAGAGCAATATTCAAGACTTGATTACAATTAAATTTATTTTTTATGCATACAGATTGAAAACAGTTCTCTTCTGATATCCAAGTTTTTCACAAAATTGTATTTGTTTCATGCACACTAAGAAAAGGTTTAATCATCATATTTGACATTTTTAAAAAGGCAAAATAAACATAAGATTGACTAGTCTGAATCTCAACTGACTATTGGTTTCCAATATATTAGGTAAATTGTTGAGTTTTAGTGGAAATCCAAAAGATTTTGTTTGCCTTTGCCATTTGTACCATCCTTAAAATACATAGAATTTTTTTTTTTATCTGATAGTAAACTTTTCCTTGCTGACGTGATGAATGACCTGTGTCCAAACAAAATAAGGAAATGCAGATTTACATAGTGTTGAGCTCAAAATGGCATTAATAGATGCAATAAGATATTGTACTATATATGAACTGAACATCAGTAGGGCCTAAACCGGGTAGATGAAATCGCTTCTTTTGTGTTCTATGTTCCATGGGGTATATAATGGCCTGTCAGCCATCACATGTTAAAACATCTGTTGTTATCAAGCATTTTTTCAACCTAAATAATAACTTCTGGCTACACATAGTTACTTGTCATTTGTCAGAGGTAAACAGAGATCCATGCTTCCTGATAGTAATCTGAGACTCTGAACAAAAGAAATAAAAACACATCTTCTCTGCAACAACAAAAGTTTTTGTTTATTTTGCCAGAATAAGTTGCTTAGAAATCAGCAGTTCTGCATATTTCTCTATATAGAATATTGGTAGGTATATATGTGTCAGATTTTATCTATATTATGATTGACGATGAGTGAAAATGATTGTTTATGATTTTGGAACCAAATGTGATGTTTGAAGAATCCCTTATTTTTTTGTACATTCAGTGCATCTACTGCATGCTTTGGCAACAGATTCAAGCATTTGTTAAAATTCATTGCAAATTAGATGTTGCTCAAATTCTTCATGCTACTTTTTAAATTACTTTACTTATTGTGTTGATAGATGACATGGTGATCTGAACTGTTGTATTATGGCTGTCAGATCTGTCATTAATTTGAATGCGGGGTGGGTGGGGGGGGCCATTCCACGATTGTACATGACCATGACAAGCAGTAGGTTTACTGTCGGAACATGTATGTTTTTTCCAGTTTCCTCAAGCTGCTCAATAGCTCTATGTACATGCAGTTTATTGAAATACCAAAATGGACTAGTCATGTCGTATTAACATTGAACCAATTCAAACTCTGGTCCTTCACTTTACTTGAATTGAAATACATACAAAATAAAAATATCAGCTTTGAAATTAGTTTTTTATCCAGAGTGTTTAGTGTATTCATTTGGGTGTTATTATTGGTTTATCTTCTCCATGTTTTTGTCTGCATAATATTTGTTATATTTATCAAACTATTATCAAAATTTATAAGATTTGCAAATTATCGAGTTTCACATGTTTTGAAAACAGTATTAATAAAACACTGACTTGATAGATAAAACTATTAGAGTGGAACACATCCACACTGATCTAATAACAAGATAATTTCTGTTCTTCTGTGATCTTTTTGTGACCCGTAACCAAGATACATCTTGATATATCATGCTAAATAAATGTAAACATATCAGTAAAAATGAGTGCAACACTTTTTCTTTAGGATAGGTAAATATTTGACAGTCTTGGAGACACGTCCGGGTTTGATCAGCTACTATTAAATAAATTTAAAAAAACACTTACACAAGGGGGAAAAATCTGATTAAGACAATGCATGAATGTTTTAAGTCTGGAATACTAACAGAACTGAAATGTGAAATGGAATAGACTCAATGTGCAGTTTATGGACACAAAAATTATAATTACAATTTGAAATGTTTCAATTTGAGACCTGTGTAGGGGATTTATCATCTTTTCAATACTTGCCTCTTTGTTTACCACAATGATTTCTTTTCTATGGATTTGTGTAGAATACAAGAATTTTGCCTGGATAGCAATGTTTATATGCACTCTTCTTCACAGTCAAACTACCAGGGGTTCTTTTATTATAACTTTTATATGCACAGACTTCATTAACCCGGAAGGAGCAGAACAGTAGGACATTCAACCCTATTTCATATCATTTCTTTTATATGCAGTACTAAATTTGAAATAGGGACCTTATTTTTTGGCAATCCAAACAACCCGATCATCATCAATGTTCCACGATTTATGCTCACAATGCCACCATAATAAACGGCCTGCCACTATATTGTACAGCCTGCCCCAAAAATATATGGCCTGCCCAAAGTCTGCTGATATTGTGTAATCTACACAAAATATTTAATAGACTGTCATCATTTACTCATAACTACCATATATGTAGACTATGTAATGAATACATATTCAAAAGACATAAAAGATAGACAACCAGCATGTAGATGTATGCAGAAATTACATGCTCAACAAGACCTTTACACAATACTCAAACTTGCTTATTATTCATAGCTATATTTTCTTTTGTGTAAATCATTTGCGAACCAACATTAAATATTAAACCCTATTAAGAAAATATCCTATTTCTAATCATATGATATGTCGTCTTACCTTCATGTAATTCAATATGTCTACTTAATTCGTGTGAGTAACATGTTTTGATAAACCGGTTATTTTTACCTTTGATAAGAAAGCCTTGTTCCGATAGATATCTGAGTCGTGTGTTAACATCTATTTCATTTATCAATATTCATTAAAATGTTTTCGTCCCATGTCCATGTTTTTTTCTCGATTTTGAATTTAAAGTTTATGCACTATCTTTAAAACTGACATGCGATTAATCAAACAAGTAATCTGTTGTCAATAGGAGTGGTCTATAAACATTATATCTGTCATAAATTATTGATTCTATAATACTTGCTCAAGTAGTTTATTTTTTATATGGCTAATGCATAAATTAGAGCATACTGAGCTAATAACGAATATGGCTTCCTTAAGCAAGCAAGCATGAGACTAGAGAATATTTTGATATTACAAAATTTATATTATCTTAAATTTTGAGTTATAATAGATATATGAAATGGATATTTAAGGTGTTGAAACTACAACAGGATGCTAAATCTAGGTTTTGAATTCGGATAATAAAGAAGGTGTTACTATTAGACTACAGTGAAATAACCTTCATCAAGATTAAACATCTTAAAGGTATCATTATGAACATTTGATTCACCTATCCAGTTATTTGAGTAACATATGCTGCATGTTAATCTGGTGTACAGTATATTACAACTGAATATATCATGTCATATTTTTTCGGTAGGCTACTTCGAGCCCGAATCCTGGTAAATTTTATGTAGGCTAATTTATGTGAATACAGTGTTTGGGACTGATCCAAAATTTAGCATTAAGGTGAATACTTTTTCTACTCTTGACTCGTATTCATGTGACAGTCCATCTTTAACGTAATAATCTTATAAGCTATGAGATAAAAAAACTCAAAGAATAATTGATAATTTTTCAAATTAGGAAATGAGACTGGGTATCATTAGAAATTTGACCAGGATTTATTTTGATGTCCTTTGTAAAATTTATGGTTTGATTTGTGTAAATTCCCAGCCCATTGAAATAGAAAAATGTGATTGTTGCTGTGGCTAGAATACTTAGAATAAATCTTCATTAGTTGGTTCAATGTTGTAGTCATGACAAAGTACATCCATTAAGATGGATAAGGTATACTTATAAAGTCTGTTGCCTAGGATATACGTCTACTTGGGTACTAGTCTCCTTTAAAGTTTTAACTGCAGTACATGTAGTAACATTTCTTCTATCTCTTTACCTTAAGACTTGCCGACTTTTATCATAAAGTAACTGGTTTGATTTTCATCTAACCTGATGGGTGACCCTATGATGAGCTATATAAATCAAATTAAAGTTTAGTGGTAGGTGGTCCAGAAGACTGGATTTGTCACTTCCAGCAACAGCTAAATGGTTTTAACAAGATTACTGGAGTGAAGATAACGCTAATATTGTTCAATGAATTTAGAAAGATATCCTGGAGAGACAACTCTGTCATATACAATTTCTTTAATCTATTTGTGTGAGATTGTAATGTGTGGTGATACATTTACATAAATATTAAAGTTTGTCCTACATGTGATACTGATATGTGTAATTTTGTCCAGAAATGATCAAGTCAGTAATGATATGGTGAGTCTGTCATTGTTAATTGTTGGTCAACACTAATTACAAAACTAAATGCATGACTTTAAGTAATTTACTAGGAGTTTATTCACAGTCCAGGAGGTCCTGGATTTTTCAGCATGGTTTCTCCTAGCTAGAACGGAAGCATGAAGGGCCTGAAAGTAAAGACGTCTAGTGATTTGAATAAGACGGAAATTTGAGAACCACGCATTTACTTGTGGGCTTGCATGTAAAATAAACTGTAACAGTTAAAATTTGATAAAGATTGGGCAGAAATGCTGCTGTCTGTGCGATTCTCCCGCAATAGCCCTGTTTGTCCAGGAAAGTAGAATGTTAAACCCCACATTTCATTTACAAGGGAATTTTGAAACAATGAAAAACCGACATTCTGCAAATTATTAATATAAATAATTGTTTTATGTAAATGTATCTAGTGGTATTTTTCTGAGGAAGGCCTGGGAATAATGTGATAATGCATCAAGCTGTTAACTGTAATTATTCTGGGGATTTTCAATATTCAATAATTTTTACATTATAAAAGGAAAGCATTGTTGTAAATATGAAACTTATTGCTCATGTAATATTTCCTTATTCTCAGTAATCTCTCAACACAAAGCGTGAATGATGTACACTTCACTCAAGATGTATAATATTCCATTTCCTGCCTTTTAAAAATTTCACAATATTAGTCATCTTTTTAATGTCAAGACGTCCCAGATTTCAATGGCGTGCTATTGTCAGCTCGCTTGTTTACACAGTCAGCTCCAAAAAAGTATATATTCATAGCCAGCGACCACCATTCAATTGTATCACACTGATATAATAAGATCTTCTTATCCTCGTAACTAAGGAAATGGTTGATATAATAACATACAAAGCAGTCATGATACTAAATCTTAGATAAAAAAAAAGGACTGCGTAGGATGATATTTGGCGGGAGGCTTTGACAAAGGGGTCACATTTGGTTAAGCAACCAGAAAAGTGCTTCATTTTGATTGGAGAATGGTCGGATCACATGTGGTAGATATTATCTGATTTCATTAAGGACAACTATGACCATGTGATACAGTAAAGAAAAGTGAGTTGAACTTAGTTTAATATTTGTTTAGTATATCAGTAGGTATCATATAATTTACTGATACATAAACATTCAACAGCCTATTTCAGTGAATTACTGATCAAAGATATAGCTTATATAGGTATAGGCTAGATATATTATATATAATTAAAGAGATATCTTTTGTGAACCTCAAAAAGTCAACAAGTTTTTAGGACGATTTATATTCATGGGAGGTGATTTTATAAATTAATGAAATGCCGACATTGAAATATGTCAAATCTATAAAATGTAATTTGAAAATATAAGTAAAAGATTAATGACTTTTTCTGAATTATATTCGGTAGTAAATATAAATTTATGAATCACAGACTTTTAAAATGTCAAACTTATAAAATGTAATTTGCAAATATATTCAAAAGATTGATGACTCTTTTTCATATTGTATTGTATTGTCTACTATATAAAATATATAATTTGAAAAAAAAGTGAAAAATCGATGACTTTTCTCCAAATTTTATTCAGAAATAAGAAGAATTATTCCCAAGATTATTTATCTAAGCATTAAAAACATAGCCATTAGGCACCAAGTTAAAACAATGAATCTCGCCAACGTCCACATAGGATTATAGTGGCGGCAATTTTATAAGAAACGATTTGAGAACAAAGAAAATGAGCTCGGTAAGAAAAACCTCAAGGACAAGACGACCGCAGAGAATTTTGGTTGAGGTCTAAGTTGAAGAGCTCTAGGTTTAGCTTATGTCAATATTTCATGTGTACCCCTTGTTGTATTTATCCTGTTCCTCTTGTCAACATGTAGATTTCCTGTAGAAAGAGTGCTTCAACCTGATAACATGTTTCACTTCGTGGTAGCATGTCCGCTATTTTTCCCTACCCAACACAACATTATTCTAAAATGACGATATTATTGATACATCTGGATGTTTATGGCGCTAATCGGATCAAACATTACAAAATATATATAGATTCAAAACTATTGATTTGTCTAATCAAGGTTTAGCTAAATACATTTTTTGTTCTCGTCCCTTCTCTTGTCTGCCATAAAAGTTTTGAAGTGGTAAGCCATTGTCAATAATTTTTTGAGAGAAGTTTTTACTGGCAGGATTGATACGCCTTCATATACATATTTAGTGTCTGCATATATAATTCCAATTTCGATTAGTTGTTCATAAATAAATGATTATTTGGGAAGATTTTTAGTGTCTGCATATATAATTCCAATTTCGATTAGTTGTTCATAAATAAATGATTATTTGGGAAGGTTTTTTTAAAAAAAAGGAATTGAATGAAAAGTGTCAATTTCAAACTTAATGATTAAAGAGGTGTCTGCTTACTTATTTGTTTACTTTCATTTTATTCTGCTCTAGTTCTTGTTTGCCATAATAGTTTCTTAATTTATTTTCAAATACCTGCCCGATGTCAACCCACCCACCCAAAACCAAACTCAAACTCCCACCTAAACCACAAAACCATACAAGCAACAAACTACTTCAAACTAGATTTTTATTAAAAATAAAATCAGATCAAACAACTATATGAGATCAGGAAATTCGTAATTACCAATAACTTGTACATGTACCTCTAATAATGTAATGAATAATGTAATGATTAATAAGACCCATCAAGTTCCTTTTTGAAGTTCACTTTGTTGCATTAAAACATATTCATCACAAAAGATTATGGAAGATTAAACGTGGCATAAAGCGGATCAAAGAAAGTTGATTTGAAAGAGTTCAATCATTCAAATGATGTACATCTTTTTTTTGTCCGATTGTATCATCTCTTATCGGATAGATATATTGAAATATTATATCAAACATTTATTCTTCAAAGTTTTAATTTATTATATATGTTATGAGTATAAAAAGTTCGTCAAAGTTTTCGTCTTTGTTTGGAATGACCTCTTGCACCTTTGTGACAAATATTAATAGGAAATGTTTTGTTTGAACAGGTTTACCATATGAATAACAGTGTTATTGTTGAAATAAATACATTAACATTAAATTTAAACATAACATTACATTTAGTTTATCTTGAACATTTGTAATATTTGTCTGACCTTAGTAACTCACATTTGCTATAGTATACTAAAATAAAACCTTTCATATTATTGTTGTCCTCTACATTATACAATTATTAAGGAAACATTGAGATATATATCATACGAACAGTAGACAATATTTCAAAATGGTTATATTAATTTCAAATGGGTATAAAAATTGTATTCAGCAAGGTCCATTTTTTTTTTCTCAGTGTCTGCCTATTAAAAGCATGATTATGCAAGTTTTTAGTGTTGTGGGATAAAAAAAGATGATTTATCATTATTTGTTTTAATTTGGGAGTGTCCACAGTAAATAGATTGTCTATCTACGGGTGTTTAGCTTTTAAAGGTGAACTTTGGTGACATTTAATGGTATTAGATAGGGTGGAGCGAGAAAACAGTGGGACAATTTGGATTGTAAATCTTACAATTTTTCAGTTGCTATATTTGTCACTGTAAACTTGGAAACTAAGTACATATTAGTGGCGTTTATAAAACTGCACCTTTGCATGCTGGCAAGCAATTTGTTCTGAGGATGGGTGTTGACAGCTACTTGATTTGGGTGCTGATTTGCATCTTGAATATTTATAATTTGTATATAACAGTGTCCTGTTTCACACGGATCTGATAGGTGGTCCAGACGGACCTGATAAGTGGGCCATATTGTCTTCATAAAATGGCTTTAAGAATTCTTCAATCACCTTTTTAAATACATTTAAAAACACTTCTAAATTTGAGAATTTGAGCAGGAGACGACTTTGATCAATATTTAGACAGAGATAACTAGTTCTACAAATATGTTGGGAAAAAGAATTAAATTTGGTAGTTTGTGACATTATGGCAGCTCTGACATTTTATTTTCGAATCATTAAAAAAAAATTATGATTTTAACAAGACCCCAACACAATTTAACCTTGTAGAGTACAGATTTAGTTAACTGTTAACCTCATATATCACGTGCAGGGGTAGTTTTTGTGGCCAGGGTGCAGCAAATTTGTGCAATCTGATCTAGATTATGAACTTTATCTCTTATCGTATCTCTCATTGTATGTTATGTTACTTCAGATGAAGTCATAAAATTTATTTTTTTTGTAATTCTACGTGACAAGGAAAATTCAATTAACAATATCTGTGTTGGTTCGAATGCATTGTGTAGGTGATTTTGTGCAAATTTTTACTGTTTTATGTATCAGTATGCTTGGTAATTGTCAAAGGTCACATATCCGTTTCGCATAATTACCTGTAAAACAAGAGTCATTCCCCCTTTGCATATGCAGTCTTCAGTGATATATCACATCATTAAATACCAGCTCAAATCAAAATTATAGAAGTTTACATGAATATTCCATTACGCTTTGAAGCAGAAGACGAAACATTAAAAAATATGTATGAATACTCTCTCCACATCTGGTTTTGTATGCAATAATGGAATAAAACTATTCATTGTAATTCAATATTGATAATTGCATTAATTGGTTTATTTATTTCCTAATTATTTTTATTTTTTATTTTTCAGATTGGTTAGCGAGTCAGGGAGGAATTACAACAAACCATAACTTGTGTCTGCTTTGCTGTTTTAAACTCTGCTAATTTTTAACCCGTTAGTTTTGTTGAGAGTTTAATAATTCAAGATATCATTAGGTATAGATTTATATTGACTGTTTAGGATTCTACCAAGTGGAGTCTTCATTTTATTAAACAGTGGTTTCATTTGTGTTTCATTTTATTAGTGGATATTATTATCATTAGATACATACATATATTTAATTAGTGCTATATTATTACTTTTAAACTGTGTTTTACGAACAAAGTGCTATATTATTTTTATCAATACTGACATATTTATTTGTTATTGTTTTATTTGGTTCGACGCCACAAGTCTTTCAAACATTTTATTGAGATAATATTAGGTTATTGTTATGGCCATGGTCAATCCAATGTTAAACCTGGTTAATAATCCTAATGTCAAGGACTCCCGCTGGCTCACCTTGGAGGTCTGCCGTGAATTTCAGCGGAATAAATGCACACGAACGGAACAAGAGTGTAAATTTGCTCATCCTCCGCCCCATGTTGAAGTACAAAATGGTCGGGTGATTGCTTGCTTTGATTCCATCAAGGTAAGTTAAATTTTTCATAGTATTCTTAAACATCACAAATATTAACCAGTAGATCAAAAAAAGCAAGGAAACACCCTTGTTGCTGGTGGTTGAAAGAGTGGGGATGTGGATGGCCAAATGGTTAGCATGTGCACGCTGTATCACATGGTCGGTCACTGAGTCAACTGGCGTGGCTTCGATTCCCTGGTTGTACATGGAAGGAGTAGTGACGGCTGTCCGACCTCATGGGTTTTCTCTGGGTCCTCCAGTTTCCTCCCACTGCTAAAGACCCCTGTGCACTAATGAATTATTGAAATAAAATTGAACCATGTGTTAGTCCAAAAATGACCTAGTTTGTGTTGAGTGGAAGTTAAACCCCATTTCTTTCTCTCTCTCTCTGAAAGAGTGTTCATCAAGAGAAGATAATTGAAGTTTTGATAGTGTACATGCACGTTTTAGGCCTTTTAACCTATGGTGCATTGCACTTTACATGAAGTGCATTAAAAATATTCAGTGACAAAATATTACTAATCTCTTACAGACCAGTGTTGTTTCTTTAAATATTTATTTGCTCTCAAATATGTTGTGTACTTCCATGTCAAGGTTGTTTCTATAATAAGTTACAATACTTTTTTTCCTCGTTGCCACTATATTTGAACGGATGTAGTTATAGACAGTCATTTCACAGCATTTTATGTCATTTCGAAAGTAGATTTATAATGATTATAGGCTGTGTGCACAGTCCTTCAAATTTGTCATATTCCCTGTTTTTAGTTGCCTTGACTTTTTCATTTAACAAAAAAATCTGAAATATTGCGAAAATATGGTGAGTATTGAAATCTGAGAAGCCAATAACCGTTTGACATTTTCAAAGATTAAAGAAGACTTGAAGAAAAAAACTAGTCCACATTTCTTGAGAAGGAAACACCCAAATTTCTTAGCTCAACTCTTATGACATTGATATAAGTAAATAAATAGAGAATTTGTATAAATAAAGACATTTATTTCAAGGATTTCCTGAACATGTCCATTCCTAAGGATGGAATGTTTTAGACACTTAGAAGGGAAAAAGATAAATGGGTGTTCACATGCATCAGGTGCAGATCCGTATGGATTTTATGATAACATAAATAGAAATATATATATCATTATGGTGGTTAGATTACTTTGTATCCAGAAGAGAATATGTTATAATGTTGTCACATTACATCTCTTTATGACTTTACACACTTCAAGTTTGGGGCGTTTATGATCCTAAGTTTCAAAAATAAACCAAATACATACACATATTCATAGTATTAAACTGTAAGGATTAGCCAAGGTATTGAATTGATATAAAATGTTCTAGAAACTAATTTGAATGAATCTTCATGCATGAGTGGTCTTTAACAGTTTTTTTTATATGTTATTGCTATGGTTAATAGTCAATTGCAATAACCGTAGTCCTTCAAAACGTATAATCTACCATCTTTGTGGGAGTCAGGAATCTACGTTTTGCTGCATTTGAAGATCTCTCATTCAAATCTAGATAAGAACAAGGTTACTGTTTTTTCGGTGTTTTTTGTACTGAAAAATTATCATACAATTTTGAAAAAAAACAAACCAACAAAACTATCTTATTTTAAAAAAAAAAGAAACTAAGAATAGCTGTTCTTATTTTAATCCCTACTCGATGAAGAAAAAAAAGATGTTAAACCTCATTTCATAACATTTCACATTAAATCCCATAAGATCATACTCTGAGCACTGACTGCCATGTTGTTGTTCTTGGTGTTTAACGTCCGCTTCCACCGAAGGTGATATCGCAGACAAGTCTTATTTTTTTCCATTTTCATTATCTTAGCGCACGCGCAGGGGTCTCTGCTGTGGGAGGAAACCGGAGTGCCCGAAGGAAACCCACGAGGTTGAGAAGGAGCCCTAATCTCCATGCCACATACGCTCACACCAGGGCTCGAAACCACAGCCGCAACCCAGAGGTGACCGGCCAGCTAGAGGTGGAAGCGCGGCACTCTAGACCACTAGGCCATCCCAACCCCCCGACTGCCATGAAATGTCAAGATTTGATATCAGAAATGCCCCAAACAAACTTGGTTCAACCATCTTGATACATACCATACTGTGAAGAACAATTGATTCTCTGTTATTATTAATACAACCAGACCTGATACCTTTTCATCTAATACATCATATTTTAGATGTTAGTCATTATTAGGACATTAATTGTCTTTGATCTCTTAATAACTTGTCTGAAGACAATTACCTATTGTTAAGCACACCACCCCTTGATCAATATATGTTCTATATAATCTATAGGCATCTCTCTAATCTAATTAAACCCATCATGTTATGGACGATCTTGCTTGGTTAGTGGCTATTTAATGATACGCTTAATGTAAGTGTCCATCCAATGTATTCTTGATCCTTCTGGACATATTGGTTTATTTTGACTGTTTCAGGAGTCATGTTTGGCTATTTTGGTCGAAATTGAAATAACTGTTGTCTTTCACTCTTAATGAAACTCTTTATGATATATTCAGTACATCCTGGTCATTTTAAAAGGGAAATGCAGCTTTGGGAAAGACTTTACACTAATTGGATGGGGGAGGAGGTGTGTTACAGACTCATACACATAGTTACATTTAACAATGTTGTTCTTTTGTATTCTTACCATTTACGATAGTTTCCCCAATATTAAAAGACAAAAAAATTTAGCACCCAAGTACTGTCTTCAAATTCTCTCCAAACATTTCAGAATCTGTTTTTATCCAAGATGGAAGATGGTGGAACAGTTGCTTTCTATGTAACTGCTGACAATCTGATACTCCACAGCTTGTACAACTCTTCATGTTCACTTTAAACATAAAAAAAACAAACTTTAACTCTCTTATTAGATGTGATATTTGGAAAATGGCTGATGTTTTTTGAGAAATTAAAGAAAGACATGTAGTCGGTGTTGAAAAAATACATGCTGGTTTCAGGAAGAGGTGTTGTTGTATTCAATTAGACAAATTTCTATTTACATAAGCTTCAGGTGTGATAATATAAACATTGAAAGACATTTTCACCTCCTTTACAGCTGTGTATTTTGTCAAAATTATAGCCATTTTCTATTTTCAGTTGCATTTTACCATCAGAAAAAATCTTCTCTTTCTACTTTCCCCAAATAGATAAATGTGTCGGTAATCTTATCAGTTTTCCTCTTCTGTTTTTCCCCCTGAACACAACTATTAAAAGTTTTTATCTGTCTATTCCAAATGATCTCTTCTGGTTACTAGCAAAATAAACAGTATCTATCCATTACTGCCAGTAATTAAAGCACATTCCTTCTAAATTGCTATTTGAATTATCTTATATATTCATCACTGCATTTGGGTCAGTAGGATTTCAACTGCTTCCTGTGGTTTAATCTATGTTTAAAGACAAGGAAGGGTTGCATATGGTTTACAGAAGATTAGTGGAATTAAAGTATTATGTTAAGAAATAACTAGATTATTCAGTTGTTTAATTATCTGAAATATGCACAGAAGAATCAGGGTTAATTTCAAGTAAGTTGCGCTTAAACACTGAGATCGTAATTTCCTCTGCTTTAAGAGGATACAAATAATTGAAAACAGCAATAAATAACCCTTGAATAAATGTACATATAAAAATAGACACTTGGAGTAAAATAACCAGATATTATTCCAATTATCTAAGATATTCATCAAAAAATTCAGGTCAGTGCTTACAATGGTGCTGATAAATTCCACATGGATTAAATTAAGAGGAAAGCTGGCATAGTTTAATAATTATTATGTTTAATAGAAAACACATGTAGCCTATGACCATGGTATAATAGATAGAAGTTAATGTAGTTTTTATTAAAATCATATTAGCCATAAATTTCTCATGATTATCTGCCAGGTTAGAATGACATAAAACAAAAATTATGTTCACAAAATATAGGACTTATTTATTTATTTATGCTTGTAATATGATGTGCGTTACATGCAATAATGGCGACGAATCATACACCTTGAGTCTGAATACATAATTATTTCTATGCATTTGCCTCCATTTCATTGTAGGTACATAATTCCTCTCTTATTAGACACTGAATAGACATTTGAGTCTACCATTGTGGGCTCACTCCATTAGGGAAAAGCGGGGTCTATTTTGCACCTGTCTTGGTATTATAGTGTGTGAAATAATGTATCTGACATCAAATTGAAGGCTCTTGTTTCAGAACATGTCTTCTCTTTATCAACAAAAAAAAGCGCCAGTGGTGACCTAGTTGCATATCATATGACACAATGACTCAGAGTGGGAAATTCTAAAATATTTTGATTTCTTAGAAATTCCTAGGAGATCTGAGAAGCTTAGAATATTTCTCATGTGGTCAATATTTCGAGTCTTATGTTGGGTATTTATTTTGCAGAATTTCTCAAGGGTGTTTCCCATTAAAATTGAGCTGATAAATACTGGATGCTTGAACCATGTGAATAATGTAATTTCTAAATCTTGACAAATATGCATAAAGCAAGCAGTTTTCATCTACATTTAATATTGTTTATCAACGGCAATAACAACGGAAATTTATATTTACTTAGAATGCAGATTGAATCTTTAAAAGAGACCAGATAAGCAAGAAGATTTATTAATGTCACGTGTTAAGTACATGATCTATTCTTAGCGGGGTATTGAAATAGATTGTCATCTTTTAACAAAGGAAATGAGTGTATGGATGATTAATCACTATTAGAGTTGATATCGCTCCATCATGATATGATGTACACCCTGTTGAGAGTCCATAATATTGGTTGTGCACTACCTGAACAGTCACAGTCATTTTGTGTGACACCCCTCCCATTATTTTTTTTTATGGAATTAAAATGATCACTTGGGTGTGAACAGTTAGAATACTAAAAATTCTGAAACACAGTAATAATTCTTTATGGTTACAAAAACAGAAAAAGACAAAAAAAATTGAATGTTAAAATACTTAAAAGGGAATTTTAAATGAACTTTTAATGACAATTAATTAGAAATTGATCCTAGTGTTTTAAAGTTCAAGGTTCTTTGGTTACTGTGATAAACAATTCTTTTCTTTTAAAAAAAACTAAAAAGATTATCATAATGCACATCTGGCATACTTTTAGAATGTGTTGTGTTTTACCTTCCTGTGAACAGGATTGGTTGTTTCAGTAAGTGAAAGTTGAAGAAAAAACTTGGATGAAGCAGTCTTTGATATGGCTTCATTGGCAAATATGTTATTCCAGAACCAAGTGTAATCCTGATAACAAAGTATCTTGACTATTATTCAAAGTTATTCAGACCACAAAGTTAAGACATAATACAATAGGTACATAAAACACACAAAAGCCTTCAATAATCTTGCAAGTACTAGAGATGCTTAGACCTCGAATTGAACATGATTTTCATCAGCGACTTAAATTTGAAAATTGTATCCCAGCAGAAGGTAGATGGACCCATTTTCAATAGATAACAAATGGTCTTTTGACAAGACAACTTCTACTAGAATTACTAAATAAATAAGGCTTAATCATAAATGTTAACCCTATTAAATATTTTTGTACCAAATTAATTGTGGTCTTATGTTATCAGCTGTTAAATGGTTATATGGATCAGTGCCAGCAACCACAGGAATTTACACCTTCATTTAACATGATCTTTTAATTGTAGTGCTCCATTTTATGAAATGATATAAATGAATACCCATATATAATTTAGGATAAATCCTCGATCTTGAATATGTTGACATTGCAGCGGTACATTAATAGATTAGATCTTAAGGAAATTTCTTATCAGTGTTTTTGTCATGTCAAGGGTCATGAGCTATCATACATTAACAGTTTAACAAGGAAGTTTGATTTTAGTGACAAGGGAAGTGTATTTTTTGAATGGTATTTTCCTGTTGATTAGCTTATCTTTTTAACAAATGAGGGACATTGAATGGTCGAATGAGTCAACTGGCGTGGTGGTTTCCTCCCACTGTTAAAACCCCAAGGCTCAAGCGAATTATTGAAATAAAATAGAACCATATGTTAGTCCCGAAATGACCTATTGTGTCGAGTGATAGATAAACCCATTTTTTATCTCTCTCTATAACAATTGAACTCTTGTCAAAATATGTAGCTTTTGATTCCCTAATTTCTGTCAAAATGTGTATCGCTCGTTTCCCTAATTTTTCGTCCAAACTTGCAACCAAATGCATGAAATAAGATATATCATTTCTTTGTCCCAAATAAGTCTGAATGGGCACTGGTTGATAGCTGATCAACAATCTCTCACATGTATCAGTAAATGATGAAATTAATATTGTTTAAGACTTTGTAATTAGAGTCATGTTTGATCGTATGTAAAAAAGAAAGGTCTGTACATTGTATTAATATTACTATCCATCTAGATAGAGCAGAGGGTACATGTAGTTCTGTGAACATGGGTATGCAAATTAAAGCTGCCCTTTAGTACTGTTACAGTTTGGGTTTCTAATTCTAATATGATGCAGTTCTCAGTGCAGTTTTCCGACTTAGTTGACTACGTTCGTTAAATTATAAATGTGCATCCAAACTAAACATTAGATCTTTTACAATAGCAGAGTCTACATCCTGTTTAAATTAATTGTGTTCTTTTGAAGAGACTGAATTGAGTTTGCTTCTTAACGGTATATATTTTGATCACGATTTTATTCAGCGTAGTCTTATTATCGCCCTTCTAAACAAAGCAATAAAATTCAAATATTAATTGATGTCTTTTGTCCTGGTATATTGTGAATAACTAATGTATGTAATTAGAATTTAAAATCTTTATTTAAAATCTTTTCAACAGGCCACATCTAACATTTTGTTAATACAAAATTTACAGTTAACCCAGAGAAAGCTGATCAGGTCATATTGACATGCATGATTCATGCTTTTGTTGAAATTGAAGAAGTACTCCATGTTTAAAATATTAAATAATCCTGTTAAAAAAAAGAGGGTGTTCTATAGAAATAAACAGCCATTTTAAATCCATATATATAGAAACACATTTGCCTTTCATATATTGAATAGCAGATAACTACCACTATATAGTTCTTTCATATATTATTTGTCATGAGCACAAAGCAAGTATGCAAGTCTGTCTGTAAGGCTGATGTTCAAACATGGGGAGTACTTTCAAAATAGACACTCCTGCATGGTAGGTGTGAAAATAATGATATAAGTTTCACAATGTGGTTAGCTTAGATGTACTAATAATAGATTGTGTTCAAATTTTGTGGTCTATCTACCCTATTTATAGCAAAGATACACAAAACAATTTTGGTTATGATATATGACCTTATTATACTAAAATATTGGCAGTGGTTGTTAAAGAGGGTGTGACTGATTATTTTGGATATAATTTACTATATTAAATAGAAAGTTAAAGTGAGTTAGTCTTAGTTACAAGGCCTCTTTAATTGTGCCTAAGTGTTTGTAATGCACTTTTGAGATTGACAAATAAACAGTGAACCAAGTAGTATCTTATCTCTGTTTATTTTGAGCTATCTATTTTGCTCTGTTTTAATTTCAAATTATGAATAGAAATTTAAAATTTGAATTTAGTTATTACAACAGAATACCATTGACTGAAAGTAATAATGACAAGAAATATGACTTTCCATAAAATTTAAAGAAAAGCCATGTAGTACAGAAAGATGTTAAAAAAACCTAAATATTAAAATTCTTGTTAGACTGTTCTGACATTTATCTATCTGGTCATTTCTGAAAGTTTGACATCAGTTTTAAGTTTTCAAGAAACCCCTCCCAGACATCTATACCATAATCTATCATTCAAAAACTTTATAATAACAAATAAAGCACAGAATTTCAAGTGTTCCATCCGGTTACTTATCATCCAACAGTGTGCTATAACAGGACCACCAGTTCAGAAAATACAGAAACGTATGGCCTTTATTTACTTGAGAATTGTGTCAAAGATAATTAGAAGAATATTTTGTGTTGGGCTGGGTCTTTTAGCTGTCCCATCCTGGTGTAAAGTTTATGGAAGTTCAGGAGATTAAATGTCCCAGAACACAGATTGTTGAATTTAGCGTAGGTGTGGAGATATGATCACAACCAGGATTTATTGCTTCAGACTCAAGACATGTGACATTATAAAAACATTTTACTTAACTGGTTTACCAAAGTTTATCTTGAAAAGCCATGTTCTGCCATCTTTTAAAGGTCTGTTCTTTTGGGAAGTTTTTTGATGATTAACTTCAACAGATGCTAGTTGACTATTTGAGTAATTTAAGACTGCATTCCCCACTGTGTTTTATTTTCAAGAGAGGAAAAAATAAGGAATAGTTAAACATATTTTTTCAGGGTAATTAAATGGTGTACTAAATTAATTTACTGGGGTTGGGATCAACCTCATTAATATATGATAAAAGATTTGCTATGGATTTCAAGTTTTTCAAGATGTTTCCCTTTAATATACATATGTTGCTTCATATCCATTCAACAAATTGATCATGAGACTTCACTTTCTGGTCTTGGGTTGCTTTTTTTTTTTTTTTTAAAGTAAACCCACTTCATCCTGATCCTTCATTAAATATTAAATTGAGTACATGTCATTTAGTGAGAACACACTTTCATCTTCACCCATAGATTAAGCAGGCAGTTAAAACTACATGAAGGTTATTTCTCTTGTGACTGATGAAATTTGTTGATGTTTTTACTTGCCTTTTGATACCTATCTGTCATAATTTGACACTTTTATGACTGATTGAATTAGGATACCCAGAGGTTATCAAAGCAAAGGTATATTTTTTATCAATTAAAAAATCCATAATAGGTAAATGTGTCCTGGTTTACTAAATTACATATTAGTTGCATGAATGGTTAGCATGTCCATGCTGTATCGTAAGGTCTGTCTTTGAGTCAACTGGCATTACTTCGATTCTCCAGTTGTATGCGACAACAAGTGGGGTTTTCTCCCGGTCCTCCGGTTTCCTCCCACTGCAAATGAACCCTATATGCAAGCGAATTGTTTAAATAAGATTAAACCATATGTTGGTTCCGCATATGACCTTGTTTGTGTCGAGTGGATGTTAATTAAACCCTATTTTTCCCCTCTCTCACTGCCAGACAGTCAAAATTTGACTTTACCGAAAACTCTGCACTCAGTTATTTGAACTTGTGACTTTCCGTATTGTAGGATACAGCTTAAATAATGCAATAAAAGAATAAATTTAAATATTGTTCTTTGAAATCTCACTCTTACAGTTGTACATATTATATGCACCATTAAATCATGTTAAATGTAAATTTACTCATGTTCTAGTTTACACAACGAAGCTAAATAAATTTGAAAGCAAAAAGAAATAAACACCATTTTATTTCACCTTAGCTATTTTTAAATCTCTTTAGAAAATTTATGGTCCATAATATTCATGTATTCTAATTGTCTATGTTTATTTTAGTACAAAATACTTAAAACTTTATGTCTGAAGCCATATAATGTTTACTGTTAATATTATTAAAAGAAAATATGGATGTTGTACATGTACATGCATGAAGAAAAAACTAAAAGGAAAATGTTAAGACCAGTTTCACGTGTACATTTGTTGCTGGACAACAATATTACAACACTTTGAGTGCTTCGTGGGTGTACCTTCATGGTTAAACTTGTTTTCAATAGAAATATTTTCATACGATATGTATTGCTTTAAGCATTAGCTTGAAATTCTAGGTTCTGCTTTTGAATGCAGGTGAAGGTGACACTTCAAATGAACATCATAGACTTCCATCTCATAGTATATATATGAAGTTTCTCATTCACATTCTCTCTCCAAGCCTCACTTAGTTCAATAACCCACATAGTATGCAATAGATCAATATATTTTATTGTAGGAATGTTTATTTGTTAATAAATTGTTGAACTAATAATAATCTACCTACATACCTTACCTTCTCGTCAGTAGAAATATATATATATATATACATGCGTAAGTAGTACATACACAATACTTACCATACAATATTGATTAATACTGTTACATTACGAATATATCTGATCTTTATATTATATCTACAAAATCTTTACCATCTGTGAGATACATCCATCATTTAATACGGTTATCTGTAAAACCGGCCACAAACTGTTCTAAAAATGTTATTCATGTATATGCAATGCATAAGGAGTCTGACTTATTTAGACTACAGGAGTTATTTATATTGGCGATATTTAGGATGTGTATTAAAGGCTACATAACATTTCATACCTTTACGGTAACTGGCACCAACATATCAATGATTAATTTATTGAGAATTCAGCTGAATATCAAATATTTACTGAATTCATGAGAGTAGCGACAATTATGATCTTATTTAGAAATTGTAAATTATCTACTGGGAGTAAGAAATATGACATTTATTTTCAAGTAGTATGTTATGGTTTTGACTTTCTATCATCAAATCTGCACTCAAATTGACAATTTTGTCCTGTATGTACAAAACAGATCGTGAAAATTGAAGAAAAGATTGCATTGTGCGTTGTATAGCCAATGTTCATGCTTTTTTACACGTACAAATCAGTTCTTTTGACTGAATTTGGCAAAAAATAATGGCCTGTCTGTACAACAGGTGACTTGAAATGGCTTTTTATTTTCTCTCTGGTTACATCATATTAAAGATATTGGTCTGTGAGCCAGATGAAGTTCTATTATGGGTTTATTGAACGGAATTACCCTCACGATTTTCTCTGGCATCCATTAGTGCTATACAGAATCCTGTTTAGATTCACAAGTTAGAATAACCTGATCTTTATTTTCAATATCCATACTCTCTAATTTTTACAATGTAGAATTTTTTATCAGAAGATTGTGGTTTTCTTTCTTGGTGCCATAATTTGGTGGAAGGTCTGATTACGTCTCAAAAATTCTGTCACATAAAAATCATATGCTATCAAATTTGCACAGAAGCCTATCAAATAATGCTTTATTATTCCAATCAAATTATAACATTTGCAACGGTAACATACTAGTAATATTTAGTCTGTATCTTTTTTCAATACCTTGCAGCTAGCACAACACAGTTATATGGATACCTGGTTAATACTTGACAATCTTAATAAAAGTTGCATTTGGCATTTTGCATATTTAGCGTCTAAGACAAGTATAGACAATCTTGTTGGTAAGAATATGACTTCTAACATGGCAGTCTATGTTTGGTCATATGTTAAATGGATTTTTTATTCGGAAAAGAAAACTGGATGCTATACATACCAAGAACAGTTGCACCTGATGGTACTTATGGGCCAATATAATCTCTGTATGACGTCTTACTGTCTTGATTCAAGATGTCTCCTACAATGATATATCAATTTCATTTGTTCAACACCTTTGATTTACACAATGCACTGTGTTGCCATGTGATGCACCATGTTAAGGTGTACCAAATAATAAACACCTACTGTGAAACAATACATATGCCAACCATTTATTCATATGTCGCATTCCTAAAGTAAACCCAAGAGTGAAGTATTGTTATGGTTGTGTCTAGAGATTGTGGACTGATTACTCACATTAACATAACAGGATGATGTGAATTCTATTCTGATCAGACACCAAAGTATAAACTAGTTTAAAAATGCATATATGCCCTGAGCAAGCTGGAGCTGGCAGTTATAAACTGTTTTACTTGCCCCACATGTAAGTTTGGATGACAAAAAAGTTAATGATCACCAGCATTTTTAAACTCTCTTAACTGAAATGTCTAATTGGCATATTAACTTGTACTTATAGTCCACATTCTGTACCCATGTTCCTCAACCTTAACTCGTACACATATGTGGCCAGCAGAATGTTTGATAGTTGGTATATATCTATAGGGATACTGATAACTTCTCAGGATATTTTCTGCGCCCATTTAAATACAGACTTGGTATTACATTGTGCATGTGTCTGCTGACTTAAGGGCACTGACTAATGACATGATAAACAAGTCTTAAATCTTGCATGGATTGTTTTAATAACTTTTATTTTTTCAGAATTGTTTCATTACCACAGTTTTCTTGTCATTCATATCTGACCTCATTATTCTTACAATGACAACTAGAATATTTCTGTACATAATCTTTAACTTTTATGGAACCAATTTGTGTAAATTATTCTAGTTTATGACTTCCATGGTAATGATAACTAGCACTTGCTGTGTCATAGTAGAGCCATTTTGTCTGTTTTAATTGAATCCAAGGCAATTATTTGCTTGTCAGTATTATTAATGATAAGGATAGTAAAATTATTTATGACTACCTTGCCTGTGTTCATGTAATGTGATAATAATTAGAGAGACATTGTATTATTAGTTGCTACTAAATATAATCCGAGAAAATGAATTAGGTTGGCAGGAGAATAATGACCAGTAAGCTATACAGATGTAATGAATTGCCATGAAGCTTCTGGAAAGATCATTGACCCAGTGTTGACCCAGTGTCGACCAGACTTCATCTATTTCTATCGACCAAAATGGTGGACATCATAGCTAATGACAAAACTAAATGGCTGTAAGTGTGTTAAAGCCCTCACATGACTAAATCTGCTACTGTCAATATTTTCCATTCTCGTTTATCCTCAGCTTTTCCTTGAGTGGATGAATCTTTCTTGTGTGTAAAGCTTCGGCAAAATTTATCAGATGAGAAAAATTGACATTTGTGTTGTCGTCTGGTAATGTGACTATGTTCATCCACTCAAACCAATTGGCTGGAAACAGCTGGATGGGATAATGAGGATAATTATAACTAGTCAGTGTTGTCCAGACATTTCAAATGCTATGTATCTTCAGTTTGTGTCTGGATAATTCTTTTTTTTGTGAAAAACATTCTTGACTATTACATGGTAATCTGTGAAGACCGCAAATCTCCTCTTAGTGGAATTTTTTAGAATTGATTGCAATAATCGTACATGATATTTGTACTCATGAATCTGTTCCAAGCCTGTGAATAAAGAACAAAAAAGAAACATGGTTCTTAAAATCTTTTAATGCTGTTTCTAGAAGACTGTTTGACAGGTGATGTGGAAATATTTTCACTGTTTCTGGAAGTCTATGGGATGCTGTCCTAGTTACTGCCATAACTGTTTTCCTGAAAACTGGACTAAAAAAACTGAGGTTAAATGACAAAAACATGAAAGCCATCTGGCTAATTTCCTGTCTGTTCTAAATATCTTACATAATTGGGTCATGTTTATTTAGCACTTTGCCAAAAAATATTCCTTCTAATATCATGTTGAAACTCATCAGTAGCCATGCAATTTGTTAAATAAGGTCACTAGATTACACAAATATAAACATCTTGAAATACATCTACAAGGCCAGGATTTATAAATATATCTTGTGCATCACCAATTGGAATTGGTGGATAAATCTAAATTAAATGTAAATCAGTGCAAAACTGCTCTGGAGTAAATTGCTACTTAGTTTACACATCAATGGCATTCTGATTTTACAAATAGGTATTTGAAATAAAGGAACTGAGTTTCTGTATACACCATTCACCATTCGAACTTGAAAAACGTGTGTTTACAGACTAAATAATTACAACTAAATGTGAAAATTATATTAACAATTCTGTTATTCTGATTCAGGTTTCTGGCTAGCCTGCTTTGATGTGCATTATAATTTGGCTTGTTTTGCACATGCCGTCCAAATCATTAAATGATCTGCACAGTTAGAATAACTGAAAAGTTAATCACACACTGTGGTTGTCAGACATGGCTGTTAGGGTCATATTTCGCACTTAAATATATGACTTACCGCTGTTGAAAACAATGGACAAGAAGTATCTGACCCCTTTGACCCTCACCTCAACTTGTCTATTGACCAAAATGTAAACAATGTGTGACCTATATTTAAGATATGTATAGGGTGTTGGATTAATTTGCGAACAATAACTAAAAGGATTCTCAAGTAATATGAGAAAATTGGTACCAATCTGATATTAGTATTGTTTTCTGTCCTGTCCTATGAAATGTTCTGTAATAATGGTGGGTTTAGCATTTCACACCTAAAAACCCAGGGAGAGAGAGAAATGGGGTTCAACTTGCACTGGATACAAACTTTGTGGTTTTAGGATTAATAACAAATCCAGGGTTCGCAGGACTTTTTTCTTCTGGGTTTTTCTTGTAAACACCCAAATAATGTCTCCATGTAGAAACTATAAGTGCACATGATTAATATCTTCACTACTGTTTTAGTAAATCTGACCATTTGAATTTATAAATTTGGAAATGTTTGTTTTTCTATAAATATATGTGTGTTCCAAAAGACGCCCTTTTAAGATTATTCAGAACATTATCTAAATGGATAATTCTTCCAAATTTGAAAATTCAATATAGCCACATTTATTGAATATTTAAAATAATATTGAATGAAGAATACATTTCTAATGTTTCTTTAAATGTTGTGGTGTTGACATTTCCTTCAATTTTATGTTTTCACTGACAGCTGTTTAGCTGTAGGGCTTAGTTATCATATCAGTTATATCTAGCATTTAGTTGGCTGGTTTTCATCTCTGAATTCTACATTCCTGTAATTCAATATATCATCACTTACTGCTGTCTGCTACTCATGGGGTCACAGGTCATCTTAGGTCAAGCCAGGTTATCATGATCTGAAAGATATCTCCCACTCTGGTGGCCATTAATTGCCCAAATTATGATGTTGTAAAAATTAGTGGAAAATGGGAGTGTTAATTGTTGATTTAAGTTAGACCTGTCAGAATAGGGTGGAACAATGGTGTAATTATATGTTTAGTTGACCTTTTCAAAACAAAGCTGATAACCCGAATATTAGTAATGTGTATTTGTTTTCATCATTTTAAAAGAGAGATATTCATGGGACATTAATTGGTCACCCGATAAAAAAATATAAAGCTTTATTAATGTATCTTTTATGGATATTATTCCCAGTATATTCAACAATATTGACATTAATGATCAAGATTTGTAATCAAGTCATGATTGTTTTTAACGAGTTATCCAAGTGCTGTTAACTTTTGTAAATTCCGGGGAAATTATCTATTGTGAAATACATGCGTAACACACATAAATAAAAATGAATGTCTATGAACTCAGGGTCGAAGAATTATATGTCATGGTGTTGTAGACCAATAAATGATCCCTTTATCGTTATGTAATCCATTATAATTTGCTCCCTTTATCCAAACGCTTGATAACTGAATGATCCCTTCATTGTATGAAAGCATTATATAGTTTGTATTTGTTTAAATGACTTCTGCTACAGTTCAGTTCTCTGCTGCTGTTGAAAGCAAAGGTGAAATGTATTTTATTGGTTATAATTTGCCTGTAATTATCCAATTATTGAATCTCTTGTTAAGAGTCTGATGACAGGTTAATGGCTTTGAACATACACACATTATTTGTACACAAAATCATTACTAATCAATCAATTTTGCAATTATAGAAATACGAAAGGTCTTATTACTGAATCTTGTTTTGAATTTTTTTATTTTTTTTTCTTAAGCAAATATTGATACAACCTTATGAACAAAAATATTAATTAATAAATGATTATAATTGTTGAGTGTAATCCTTGCCACTTGTCTTTGTGACTTGTATGATTATGTAAGTATAAGTTTAACCAAACCAAATTATTTAGCAATACGATAACTGGCGCCCAACTAATTCATCATTTCCAATTTAAATTTGTTTCTGAAGAGAAACTGCAACAATTCAGGAAGTTGACTATAATTCATTCTGGATTTCTCCTGGAATGGCACCTTGAATGGCATTTACTTGGTGAAATATATAAATTACTAAACTTATTTTTACTACATAATACATGCCATTCATTTTCATTTTAACCAATTTGCAGAAATACGCCAATTACTGGTCTGAATCAATGAAGTAACTCACTTTTCATGTGTGAAGTCTGTGTATATTTTATGTGTATTTATCTAAATATGTGTACCCACTAGCCAACTAAATATGTGTATTTATCTGAGTATTCATCTGAATTTGTGTATTCATCTAACTTTGTATATTCATCTAAACTTGTGTATTCATCTAGATATGTGTCTTCATCTGTCTAAATATCTGAAAGTGTGTGTATTCATCTAAATATGTGTATTCGTCTATTTACTAAAGAAGAACCAATCTTGTAGTTATTTCATAGCTTAAAAAATCTACAATGCTATGATAGTAATGCTGTATTGCTAGAGTGACCTTAGATTTAAGGACAATCTATTATTAGTGACCTTATGGAATTAGACCAAAGAGCATCCTGTGGTCAGCTTGGGTAATATTGTGTAATATTATCAGATACCATGATGTGGTATTATGTAATAGATAATTGCTACAATACACACATAATCAAATAGTCCACTTGAATTGTTGGTCTCACCACAAAGGTTA
Source organism: Patella ulyssiponensis (assembly GCA_963678685.1). NCBI lineage: Eukaryota > Metazoa > Mollusca > Gastropoda > Patellidae > Patella > Patella ulyssiponensis. Next base: position 78,073,382 of record OY783227.1, on the reverse strand, counting down.
TCTTAGGTGATATAAGATATACAGATAGTGTTCCAGGGAGGTTTAAGTGAGAAACAGTTAGGAGTGATAGTATCAGGCTTAGCATAATTAATAGCACACACTGACTCACTGCCATGGAACTAATGCTGTAATTATTATAAAGAGATGAGAGATCCAATAACTGAGTGATATTCGACAGCTGATGCTATTCTCATGTGTAATTCCTATTCAATAACCACTCGACAAAAGAGATGATTTTTCATTATTCAGCGAAATTAAAAAGGAATTTAAAATGTCAACTTAAATCTTTCTGCACTAATTAAAATAAGAACAATTTGACAGAAATTGATTGGATTACATAATAAATTCAACCTAAATTAAAACGTTAAATTAAGAATTGAATTGATGGGATTTAATAATAAATTCCTACGAAATGAAAAATGAAACCATCATAAAGTTTGGTAATGTGAATGAAACATGACTTGTCATCACAAGAATTGAACTAAACAAGAATTGCCACTATACCATGACAATAGCATCACACACTGTTAATTATACAATCAAGTAATTAATTATATTAAAATAAACATCCTAGCATCCTGTAGATAAGATAGTTGTTACTACATGCAATAATTAGTAATTAGCATATTAACGTGTAATAATAACATAGTTTATATAATTAGGCTGGTATATCTAGGCAGCCATAATATTTTTTCCACATATTAACATGGGGTATTATACAAATTATGATTGACAGCTTAATAGTAGATTCATATCAATTCTAAACTATGGTAGTCCAATTCTGTTAAAGTTGCAATAGCATTTTTTTAAGTTATATTTTTAAAAAGTATTAAAATAAAGCCCTAAAATAGATTGAACCTATAAACAGTCCTACCTTGTTAAAGAATAATCCTATTAATCCTATAATTCACTATTATTGCCATTTGAGAAATTGGCAAAAATATCATTTTCAACTTCAAATTCAAACGTTTGAAGATGGCCGTCCATGGAGAGGAATGGGAAAACAAGGGAGGTAATTGAGTAACTATTTCCTCAATCAACCTGTGTCACCCATTTTAATGCCCCAAAAATTTTGCCCATGATCGTATAATAGTGAGTTGACAACCTTTTGAGCAAAAGACATAGAAATAATTATGTTTTGACTTTCTTAGAAAATATGAAATTTCCGCTTTAACAGTACTACATACTATGTTTCATCAAAAAACAATTTGTTTTGGTTATGCTTATATAAGCATGTTTGAATAATCTGTTAAAAATAAAAACATGCATACTAGTGTCAAATACTCTTCTAATACAACATTATGAATAGCTAGTGGCACTGATGTTTGACTGTTGGGAATAGAAATAAAAATATTAACAATTGAATCATCACATCTCTTACAATATATTGTGTTTAATATTGAGTGAGCTGTTATATTTATTATTCATAATATCAATGTTGACATTTCATACCTTGTGAAATAGGAATGGATTTGGATTATAATATCTTCATTTATTATTCAGTTCATTTAAATAATTGTAGCGACCTGTGTTACAGACTGGTGTTACAAGAGGGGGTGCTATTATATACTCTATTCTGTAGAAGCACACAAGCTGTCACACCTGTCTCTTTTTCTTGAAGATAAATATTGGTAAAAAGCAAACATTGTGTCAGTCATGTCATCTATAAATGCCAGAATAGGAAAACAAGAAAGACTATTTACCCAATATAGAAATTACCTTTCATTTCACATCTGTGGGTTTTTTTTCTCTTTATTGATAAACTGTTTATTTACGGTTTTAAAATATGTATTTATTATTCGTACAAAATTAATTGACAATGTGTTTTATTTCTTTTTTTTTTTTTTGTTATAAAGAATCACCAAAATTAAATCTTTTTGCGATTTAAATTGCAATAAAACAAATCCTGTAAGATAAGCTAATACTATTAACTGTTAAAAATCAGCTTCCGCAAAACTTAATGCTGCAGTCTTTTATTAGCTATGGGCTAGTTTTGTACTAAACTTTTAACCCTTAACCAATGAAATAAGTTGTAGGACCCTTTAAATATTTTAGTTTTAAGTTTTCATGAATAAAGAAGTAACAACATTAATGATAGTTAGCTAGGAATCAATTACAACAAAATTTGCGCTGTAATATTGCCAGCATCTGAGGCCCAGTGATTGATTATACCTTTCCACAAATTATTTATAATTTATGAATAATCACATGTACATCCTGTCACTTGGTTTGACATGAAAAAAATATACATCCTACTTGATTACAAATGGATCAGTAAGCAAGGTGTTAATGTAAATGAGTACACAGTTGTATATATGTAAGGTTATAAACTGCACCCATCTGATGTCTGTGATACTACTCTAGGGATAAGCGGACATCAACCCCGACGAATGAACAAACATGCCGTTCTGATGTTTTTACAGAGCATTTACACTAGTATAGTTTTTGTTTGCCAAGTACAGAGAATAAATATTTATGCCTATCAGTAATTTTCTCACTACAGCTTCACACACTTGAACTTAAGACTGCCAGTACAGTCATACCTATTCTGACCACCTATTGAATGGAATGAATTCAGATTCTGACATCACTGTTGCACATGAATCTTCCCTGTTGTTGTAAATTTTCAATACTTAGACCAGTCTTCATTAGCCCAATATAGGAGTAGGACGTTAAATCTCATTCCATTATTTAGAACACAAAAATTATAGCACCAAATAATAAACCTCAGCTCTGTTTTCAAGCACGTCCTCATTATGCATTGTTGCTTAGAGCTGCCAATTATTGTTTAAGTTTATCATGGGGTCACAAATCTATGATAGCTTTGACTAGGAAACCAAAAAAATAAGGAACATCTAGTAATCCATTATTTTGATCTATAATACCATTGTGCCTGAATCACTGTTACAAAAAGATTATTGACAGGGTACAAATTTTATTGTTCGACCGTGAAATAGTTCTAAGTGAAGTTCTGCTGCAGCATTTTAGTCTGAGATTAGGAGGGGATTACATCATTGATTTCTTTGGATACTACTGTAACATACCTTTCCCGTCCGACATCTGGTGGCAAGTTGTCTGATGAGATTGAAGATTTAAATTGAGGATTTACCCTTTGTCTGCTAAACATCAAACACCATTAAGATTCCATATCATGGTGAAGATTTTTTTTTAGCAACCCATCACTCAAGCCCTGTAGCAAATGTGAGTGTGTGTATAATGAAGACAGAAAACCCAAGATCTAAAAATTAACAGCTCTTTGCTTAGTCAGTATTATTTTGACTTGACATGCATCTCAAAAAAAAAATTTGAAATAGATTATAAAATGATTAAGTAGGAAAAGTTCTACTGTCTAAACCCAACCTATTCCACGCAATAGTTCACCTGAAAAGAGCCATTCGGATGATTTGCATTCTGCATCTTTAAAAGACTCATACAAGGTACTTGAAAATTACATAAATTGAATGGATTAACTTTCTTTGTTCAATTCACATTCCGAACACATGAAACAAAACATAAGTCGCTTGTTTTTCTACCAAGGGAACATTTTCAAATATTTGAAATTATTGACCTTTTTAATAGAAAATTGAACGTCTTTTTATCATTAAAATATTATTGATTGGTAACATCTGTTACCTCGATTTGGTTGCCAAAATTTATTACCAAGCAGCTTAGCATGTATAACATTGTAATCTTTAGAAAATAGATGTTGTTTAAATGATATTCATGGTGCAAACATGTTTTAAAAATTGATATTTGTATAAGAACGGGTATATCATATGTGTGAACAATCAAGATATATGTGGATATTTAAATAACATGTTTTCATGTGCTTACAATCATGGGAGATTATCTTCTGCAGTAGTTTAGGTTAATCATTGACAAATTTTAAAAAATCAGTGGCTTTAAACGAGCAACTTTCACTATAGCATTTTCCTAAAAAAATCAATAATTAAAATACCATATCAAAGTTTATCGTAGAAAGAGAGAACTTGTAATTACTGTTATTGGACATGTTTGATATATTTGATAATATCTTAGGACAAGCGTAATTGTAGAACTATAAATAATAGACGAGTTAGAGGTATTTTTAATTTGAAATTAAATAAAATTAGTATATTCTCTTGAAATCAACAACTAATATTTCCTTTTGGAAAGTGATATACTACTAATGAAAAATTTTGTCTAGAAAGATCAAAGTTAAAAAAAAATAGAGTTAGTATTTTCATATCATAGATTAATACACATGATGATTGAATACAAAATTAATATAAACACGAAAAACCTTAGGATAAGGCTCCATCATAGAAGTCATACTTCTTAAAAGCATCACAAAAAGTTTGACATTAAGTTAAATAAAGAGTGGAAGATGTTATGATGGGCCTGCGTGGCATTGACAGGTGGAATTCATCATAGGTGGCATTGATAGATCCTCGTTAATCGTGATGTTAATTAGTGATATCCCTCCCAATTAACCTGATAAGATCTTCTTATAGCGTAAGACTGTCTGCCAACAGGTGAAGGGTGTTGGCAAAACAAACTTATATAAACTTACATTTACACTGGAATGTGTTGCCGCAGTTGGGTTGATAAGACTCCCAAGACAATTACCTCACTGCCAGATTTCTTTTAGCATAAAACTAAAAAAAAAAATTTGTTCTCTATTTTTTGGCTGTTTTAAAGAATTTCCTGTGAATTTTCAAGATGTTATGCAGATGTGGAATTTTTGACTTTTCTGATTTTTATTTTGTAAAAAGACGTTGTTTGCCTTAATTATTTGTATATATACACCACTTCATGTACTTCAATTATTTCAGAAATAGATGTTTCATTAAAGATCTGGCATATTTAGAAATTCTTTGTGGAGAGATCAATTTAAACGAATCGCACTGACATTTTTAGAGGTTTGATATCTAAGACATTTTCCCGCTTCAACAACAGAATATTTTTGCGATTGAATTAGTTTTTTTGATCATTCTTCCAAGAGTATCCATTACCAAAAAGATATTGTTATTAGGCTATTAGGTACCCAATATCTTTTGGCTTGATTTAAACAATATTTATTCTAATAAGATGGATATTTAACGATACATACATTCCCCCTAAAGAGATTTCCCATTCAAATATACACTTAGTAAAGTAATAAACATGGTCAGGGGAAAAACATCTCATGAAATAGGTTATTGGGGAATTCCCGTCAATTATACCATGAACAAAGGTTGTGTTTCATTATAACAACCTGCCTGGTTGACCAGTTTTCATTATTTACATATTTATCATCCCAAGATTTAAGAGTTGTTTGGGTTAAATTTGTGCATTCAGGAAAGCATCTTACTTTTAGTTTTTGTCTCTTTTGAAGCTATATAATGTAAATAATAATATAGATCTGGTAGGGGATGGATAATGATACATGTATACAATGTATATTGTATATAAATACAATGAAATAATATACTTTCATTTATTCTTTCAACAGTAATATGTAAACAAGTAGGAAATTGAAGAGGCCTTCTGTAGATTTGAAGTGTAATTGTAGCTTATCTCTGATCACTTCTTAAAAACTGAGCGTGTGCTTGGGGTCAAATTAAATCAGGAAGCTACAAGTGCCAAGTAGCTATTAAAAAGCAACTATTGCAGTTTTATCTTGAAGTTAAATCAAACCCATGAATGACTGTTCTAGAATTACAACATTTCACTTTCAAATACAGCACATTTATTTTATCATAAATTTTATCTCATTTTGGATGTTAACTGCTTATGTATTGTGGGTTGGGGGGAGATAAATAGAAGGAAAATTTGTACTATAAAAAGTTGATATCCTATTACTTCTGAAATTATCTGATTAAATACAAATTTAAGAAGGGTGAAAAGCATAATTTTGACATAGATGAAGAGAGTATGTCATCTCGGTGCAGGACGAATATGTCCAGGTTACCTTGATCTCTACAGCGGAAAGAAACTCTCAACATTTGTAAAGAAATGAACAACCTGTATGCTAGAATAGAAATAATTCCATAGAATGTTAAACAATGTGTATTTAAGCCTAACTTTTCCCCAATAAAAGCTCAAATATTTTTCTTTATGAAATAATATGAAGGTTCATTGAATCTCATGCACATCTTTCATATGATTACATAAGAAGAATACAGATATTGATTTGGCAGATGAAAGCTATTATTGACTCACACTATGAGATTATTCTTTTATATAAGGTATTGTATAAGGTTGTTTAAAGTATTCGACAAGAATATATTGTAAGGTTTTATAAGGTGTGATATGAATATAGACATTCACGTTTCCATTCAAATGTCTTTTATTCAGTTATTGACATTTAGAGGTACATGCATTATAAAGTATAAAAAATGATATTGCGGGAGGTATTTTGAAAGGTTGTTTCGTTCTTGAATATCCAATGTTACTCAATTGATACGGTTTATGTACATGTTGCATACAATATACGGGGTTATGATCGATTCTATTCCGCATTGTGTCAGCCTATAATCGTATGTTAGGTCGATCAAGTCGTTTAAACATTAAATGTATAATGGTCTATAATTAGATTGAGGAAACTGGTTTTAAACCATGGCTATGATTTATCCTGACATGTCCATGCATTAATTACCCTTTTTAACTAAAATGGCGTACAGTCTAATATCTTAGCGTGTAGTTGTAATGTAAATAAGGTTGTTCTGAGAAACCAACCAGAAATAGATGGTTCATAGCTGTAACATTATCTAAGGTAACAAAGACACAGGTCAAGCCTCACCTGTATGCAAATTTTTTTTTGCCTATAAAAAGAAAATTTCTAAAGGGAATTTTTTAAGGAAAACTACTCATGCAGATCACACTGCATTAAGGGGAAAATTTATAAGTATATTTAGTGATGTATCAATGTATGTCCGATTAATATCATATTTGCACAATGTTATAACCATCCCTGTTGATATTTGTAAAACTCATTAAAAGAGTGAAAACATCACAAAAGCAGGATCATTGAAGTATGAAAAACAAGGAATTTACTTTATTTGTTGAATATTTTTTAAAATTATGTTGATGCCAGTTTTTGTTTTCTTGACTAGGTTTGTTAGATTACCAAATTTGTGAAATTCTCAACAAAATGGAAAAAAACAACAAAATTGATAACTGAGAAAATATTGTTTTCATGCGAATAATTTCCAACATTTAATCGTTCTAAAGATATGCAAAACCGAGGTCCTGTGTATACAGGTATATCCACGTAAAGGAACCTGTGACGTTGGAAACGTCGCTCGACAGGAAATATTTCCTGCATAGTACACTGTAATGGCGCATGACCGTCTACATTAGCCCACTTCGTTAAGAAAAGTAGAATGTTATACCCCATTTCATTTCTATTGTCTGTAGTTCATTTTATTGATTTTTTCAGCTTTCTTTCAAATCCTGAAAAATAAAAATGCTGTCAAAGAGGATTGTATATTCTATAGCTGATATTATGTACTCCCATATTAAATTGAAATTTTCAGCCTGTATTGATTTTAACAATGGCAGCATGTGTGTACTATTCAACGCTCAACAACTGCACTGGCAATGAATTTGTATTTTGCTTTGTTTTCTTGGCAAATGTTGTCAGCAATGTTGTCTTAAGGCGATGACCTCTTAACAAAGTATCCTTCGTACAAAATATTGTCAAAGATTGTTGACTGTGTTTAATCCTGGTAAATTTTCGTCATGGTTTACAACGTGATCAACAAACATGACATTTCTAGTCTGTAGGTGGGTGCCGAGAGTTATAAACAGGTTAGATGTGAACGGATTAGTCAAGGGGCTGTAATGCACATAGCATTAATTTGATACATTTTGACACTATGTGCTATTTGTGTTAATCGTCTCGCATTTCCTCGCTTATAGTAAGGTCTTTAATCATAATACGATTTACACTTTGCATTTTTTTTCCCTACTCCTTGGTCGAAATTAATATTATCAGATCTTAAATGTGACCAAGACTAAGCACATTTAGTTAATTAGGATTTAAAGTACTGAAAAATGTTTCAGTATAATCCAAACACCGCTGATTGCGCAATGCATATATCAAATAATTTTTTTTAATTCAAGTTCACTTGATGATTATTAAAGACATAATTGTACGATTCCTTGACAGCGTTTATCCAAATACTGCAGATTTCACAATGTATATATATCACTTAAAATTTGGACTGTTTTGGCTAGTTCCAGAGGATGCCAAATGTTGACCAATTTACCATAGAATTTTGACTTCTACTTCTTGCTAAAGGTGTTGAGGGTTAAGAAAAAAAGGAATGCCAAGACATGCTAAAGACGATGTATTGGTACTAAACTAAAGTTGTTTTGTAATGGTATTGGCCAGCTTTTCTTTAAAATAGATTTTGGGATTACAGCTATACGATTTGTTTGTTTTGAACTTTTGACAAGTTGCGAGCAGAAAAGAATATTTACTGGTAAAACCAAACAGAAGGAGGGGGAGCAAGCTTGGGTAAATATTGTCAGATCCCATCAAGACATGGGATGCATGGTAATGTTGATAAAGAGAATAAGATTATTCCAAATCTAGTTCATAGCAAAGCCACAGAAGAACAGAGAAAATTGTCTTCATATTGCAAACTTAATCAATTGACAATTCTTTGGGCTTCTGCCCAAACAAACACACCCTGCCAATGATTAAACAGAGCTTTTGATTGGCTGGTTCAATGACAACAGACAGGCAAATCATTGTATTGATTGTGTAAATAAGGTGTTTGAATAATTGACTGACGAGTTAGTTTCTCATCTTTAAATATAAATAACCATCCATGTTTTCGACACTGTCACCATTTCAAATAAGTACAAATGTTGCATTGATTTGTCTGCGAGGATGCATATAAACTTCATCTAACATTCCATACAAATTGAAGCACAATTAGGACACATTCTACAATTCTCATCGTTTCAAAATTGTATTCAATCACATTTCATATCACTCTATTTTGGTAGACAAGTGTATTTTCTTGACAAGGAATGTACCAGTGCAAATATTTTTATTGCTTTAATCCCTATCATAATATCGCTGTATATTAATATTAATTTATTTATATATTCCAACAGCCAAATTCTCAGCATGTGGAACTATTAATTTGACGTTTGATTTATCACTGACATAGCTCACTGCCATTTGAGATATAAACCTTTTAAAAGCCAGTATATATTATATCTAATTATTACAGCTAAATCACACCTATAATCGATTATTTCCCTCTTTATTACTGAAAGGCCTGGAGGTGTGGCACTTCCAGTTACAGAAATGAAATGTATCATCCATTCAGTATAATCTAGGTCTATTTTAGATTAACATATGTTATATTATTAGTTCAGTAACTACCTTCTGCACATGTGTCTTTAAAGTGGAAGAACACTGAAGGAATGATATTAAATAGATTTGAAACCATGACAGTTTCATCAGTGACAGACATTATGATCTAGAGTATAAGAATCCATTTCAGTTAACACACATATATTGTCTGCGATATCACCTTAAATAAAGCTATTTCACACAAACACACATATACAAAAATAACCCTGTAAAATATAAACCAAACTTTTATAGGTTTCCCTTTAAAACATTTAAGGCATCTTCTTCCTTGTTGTTTGTATTACTACTTTAAAAAGGAAATCCCAGATATATTTTAATGAATACAACAGGTAATTTGGAGTCAAAAGACAAACTTCAATTTTCCTTATGGAATTTGCCAGAAGCTCCCAATTCAGCTATGTGTAGATCACTGGATAACCATGTCTATATTCTAGTTGTGGCGTTAATTGACAACATAATTATAAAGTCACTCATACAATTGAAAAATGGAATTCTTTAAAAGAGAGAATCTAGCGATCATCACATTTTAATTTGCATTTTTAAACTAACTTTGGTTTACAGTGTCCTGGGAAATCTGTGACTGCTTCTTAAGTATATTCTCATTCACTGAAACATATACCGGTACAGTTTACCTAGGGCTTCAATAATAACTCTTGATATATTGAAAAGAAATTAACGTCCTTGCTAAATTTTTATACTCTGTTAAACTTAGCTATAAAAATATGTCATGTGAGGAAATAATAGTTAAAATTCATATTAAGAAATCACTCATAAAGAACTAGTATGAATTATTTATTAGGCTATTTGAGAACAGTATTGTTGTTGTTTATCATATTAGAATGTTTTTTTGCCGCAAGTGAAGTAAACACTAACAGGTGGTCTCCTATAAGATGTGATATTTTATATATTGACATAATATTGACCATTTATATGTTCTGTCACATAATTTTGGTAACTTCTCATGGATGTAATGAGTGCAAAACGAACAAATAAATCTTTTGATGTTTTGATTTTTTGGTGGGATGTTTTTTTGATGTACATTGATACTAATCTTACTCTTATTAATACAGTCAATCTTTGCATATATCAGAGACAAATAATCTGTTTTAGGCTGTGTTAACATTGACAATTATATTCGACTTTAACTTTAGTTACCATATCTACTTACTGTATGTGCACGCAGATACTTTGTGTAATTTTTCTTGGGGAAAAGGTAGGATCTTCATCCAAAGAACTCAGTGTGAAGTCTGCTTCAATGGTTTCTAATCCTGATTTCTAATCCTGTTGTCAGTGTGAACAGAAATTTTTATCCACACTAATTAGGTTATAATAATCTATATTGGGTAATGTCAATGTGAACAAGACCTAACAGAAACAATTTTGCACTCTCAATTTGATGGCATCATTTAAAAAAATGTTCATTTCAATGACCTGTAAAATGTTATGACCAAAAAACTGCGAACTTGTTAAAGTCGATTTGCATTTATATACACTTTCACAGGAAAAATGATTTTGTTCACGGAAGACATCATTTTTTTATCTTTAGTGTTGGTAATATGAGGAATGACAATAATCAATAACCCCTTAATAGCATGTAGGTCATAACGACATTTGATAACAAGGAATGGGCTTTTTTCATTATAGATTGTGGTCTCGCATTCTAGCATTTTATTAGGTGTTAAGGTCTTCATCATGACTGCATCCCTGAAAGCTTTTTCACTTTATAATTGAATTCAAGGCTAAATGTATTAGATGTTCGATTTTAACTTTTAACCAGTATTGGCATCTAGTGGAACTAAAAAACCTGATTTGTTTAACCTTCCTCCAATGCATGGTGATGCTCTAAGCAAATTTATAGATTTTTTAATACACACAGAAACTCTACATGTACATTTATTTTACATCCAAGTATTATGTTATGATGTTAATCCATTTGATTATAGATAAATATAGATGAAAAAAATATATGGTATAAATAAATAAGGAGAAAATGTAGTAATCTGACAGACAAAAACAGGTCTAAATGCATTAGAATAATTGACATTGATGTGTGATTAAATTCTATGTCAAAATTACATCTAAAGCTACTTTTCCTCCATGACAATTTGATTAATTGAATTCTAATCATGAACTCTCTCTAAAATGTAACTAGAAATATTCGGTGGGTCATGAAGGGTAATATGTCAGGCAACAAAAGACATAGGCAATATCCTAATAGTACCTTCATACATTTGCTAACAGGCAGGTTGACGAATACAGTCTACCCACTATTAATTTGGTCAAGAAACATTTTGCAGGCCACAAGAATTTCTTGATCAACTAAATTTTTCTTCATTCTTTTTCTGTCAAAATCACTATATTAACTTCGATTAAAGATTTCCAAGTCAGAATAAATTTCAGACATTATCAGAAAATGGAGGGGAAAATAAGAGAGATTGTGTTCATTACAACACAAAGATCATAACAAGAATTTTTGACCTGATTTTGATGAGCGTCTAGACACCCTGCTTAACGGCTATTGATCGCTTTTATCATTGACATTGTTCTCATTCTGTGTAGGAATAGATACATGTAGTTCCACCAAATAATATTGTCTCTGATAGACTTTCAGGCGAGAAACTATTGCCCAAAGTCAATAAGACATAGCTTTAATTATTAGAATTTATTGCCTGGGGCTCATAAGAGATGCAAACATGTCTGGCAACTTGAAATTTACCTAGGACATTTTTGTTTTTAGCATTTTTTTAGCAGACACATTTCATTTATTATGGATTGGATATGACATAGGCCAGCTATATTGAAAACAAACTACTTAAGAGAAATATCTATCATGGATGCTTTTTGAGACCAGACATAACATGTTCACTCAATTTAATTATATCAATGTAGAAAGTTTTATGGTGCCATAATAAGATTAGTTTCCATGTAAACCTAAAGGCAGACACTTTCACTTTTAGTTCCAGTTGTCTCTGTGTTTGATTTTTAAATGTACAAACAAAAAACATTTTCCACATGGTGAATGCCAAATGTATATGAACCATTCCTATTTACACGGCTAAACCTAATTTAACTATCAATATATTGACACAAAAGCCATCTCATAAATATGTAACAACAACAACAAGTATATTAGGCATTCTTTCTGTTTAAAGATACATGTTCATGATTATTATATGTGGCATTGACAAATTCTCCAAAGTGCCTTGCATTACAAAAAATGTTGCTGTTAGCACAGTTGCATAATATGAAATCAGGACAAGTTATTTGTGTGGTAATGTTTGCAACTGACAGATGGTTGCATTACTGAATTACTGATGGTTCTTTAATTTGTGCAGCTAGCCTCGAGGCTTTCTTGTCAGTGCACTGGATTATTCTGTGCATCCATATTATCTTTAAGATAAAATTCAGAGAAAATATGTTTTCTAAGGACTTATTTCTGCTGAATAATGTCAGCACACCCTTGTGATTTAAAAATTAAAACTAACAACAACATATGGATGAATTACCATTGTGAATATGTTCTGATCAAATTTATTCATAGTGCTTTATTTTTTGTGTCTTTCAGGGCAAATGTCAAAGAGAAAACCCCAAGTGTAAATACCTACACCCACCCCAACATTTAAGAGAACAATTGTTACAGAATGGACGTAATAACTTGATATTAAAAAATCTGCAGTTACAAGCTGCAGCTTCAACCCTGCATCCGTATGTGCCTGCACCAGGGATGATTCCCTTTGTAAGTATAACAGACATTTGAATATCAAATGAACGCATTTATTGAATTTAATAATGAAAATCTTGAAAAATTTGTTATTTTGTCACATTGTTTGGACCAAAGCATCTATTTTGTGCAATTTTGGTGAAAATTTATAAACAAATTTTTCAAGTGAATTCATTATTTTCTTTTGATAACTGTGATTTTTAATCTAGTTTAGTAAATAACTTCACAAATGTAATAAGTTGAGGCATGTGTTTTGGCTTGAGATTATAATATCATCAATTAATACAGTACATCAGGGTATAGATAGGCCACAGAAACTGTTATATGATTTATTTCTAGCAAGTGAAAAAACATCTAGAAAATCTTGACTTGGTTATTTAAAAAAAGTATGCACTATATAAATAATTGAAAATATGTTCTTTGAAAAAAGCAACAACAAAAAAGAACTGCAAGAAGATGTTAATTGGTTACCTTTTTGAACTGAGCTCTACGTGCATTGCATTTTCAGATGTTTTTTCTTGCATGCTATGGGAAAATACTGAAGCTATGGTTTTAATTGTTAGTGCATAAAGTGAAACAGTAAAATGTATAGTCTATATGAAAAGTTTCACAGAATTATAATGCAAACTTTTTGAAATAACAGTTCCAATTCTGGTCAACAATTACTTTGGTATTTTACATATACCTGGATGTACCTTCAGATACACATGCTAGCATTCTGCTTTCAATATTGCATGGTAAATGGTTGGAAAATTTATAATATGTTGTTTATGTGTGATTTTGCACAATATTGCTTGCACTTCTACCAAATTATTGGCAATACAGTTACTAGAAATCTTGTTGAATACTACACAACATTAACATTATTAATGGTCTATTGTTACAATTTAGATTTATTCAATTCAACTTAAAAGCAGGTCTGTAAAACTCAATTTTGCAGACTCAAATGCTAATCCTTGAGGTATGCTACTTCTGAGCTACCAAATCTTTAATTTGTTGGGTGACAAATTTTATTGGGAGTTAGACTGTAAATAATTTATTGTATCTCAATACCCATTTTTAGCTCCATTTTATTCTTGTAAAATATTTAGACAAAAAAAATAGTACTAACACAATGTACTACCGGTTAGTCTCATATAAAGATTTTGTTTCATATTTAAAAACATTTATTTTGATCAGAAAAAAATGTCCTTTAGATTGCATCCTGTTATTTTGAGTTCCATGGAAACACATTTCACGTTTTGGTCCCAAATGGCATCAAGCCAATTAAGAAAGCCTATGATGAATGAGACAGGGAGGGTGTTTTGTTGTGTCTGATGTTTTTATGTTAAAAATAACTCATGCAGCAGATAAACTAGTTTTATGATAGTCATACACCATCTATAAACTTTATATTACTTCATTTACGGTTAAATGAAATGAAATGGAGTTTAGCATCCTACTGTTCTGCTCCATCTGGGCTCCGTTAAATTAGAGAGAGATAGAAATGGGGTTTAACGTCCACTCGACACAAACTAGGTCATTTCAGAACTAACATGGTTTAATTTTATTTCAATAATTTGCTTGCATGTAGGAGTCTTGAGCAGTTGGAAGAAACGGGTCATTTAAATTAAGCAATGAAAGTAGAATGCTTGAAAACAATTTGTGAAATCGGTGTTAAAATATTACAGGGTAATCAACCCAGTGATTGTATCCATACTAAGCATTCTATAGGGCTCTATGTTAAGTCAGTTGCTAAATAGCCTACCTATAGTCTCAATGATTTAAAAATAGGTGCCTTTCCAAGAAACTGAAAAAATTCCAGAAAGTCCTTTTGGAAAATTTGACTGACATACACTGTAATTAAAATCTGGTTGATGTGCAATATTGAACAACTCATTCAAGTGAAATTATTGGCAGCATAATATTTATATAAAAATTTGTTCATCTGCAACCTTACTTCACAGTGAATTTTGGCAGATCGTCTTCAGAATTTCCTGGGTTACTTTGGCAAAACTAAAATATTTCATAAACAGATTACCAAAGAGATCAGAGATGTGAGCTCAAAGAAAGAAAAAACTGGATTTTTTTAACTTTGTGAATTCTTTAGATCTGATTTAAACTGGTATCTGTGTTACACCTGTAACAGGACATTCTTACCTTAGGCAATGAAGTTCACACCTTTTTCTGTTGAGATCTGATATCTGCAGTCTGCACATATGAAACTTTTGATTCTACAATGAATAGAGGAAGCACCAATCCTCAAAGAAATGGAGTCTTTTTAACCGATTCCTGTAATATCAGAAATTTCATGAATTAATGATCAAATTCTGTATAATGAAAAATGGATACAAGGTTTCCAAGTAATAACATTATCCCTTAGAAGAAATATAACAGCTATAATAGAGAAACTGTCGGGAAAAAAAAAGGTCACCAGCGTGTTTAAAAAATCAGATATTTATTTTTGTTAGCAGGATGTTTAAATATTTCTATGTTCTGAAAGTTACACAACATAGATTTATGTTTTAGATATTCTTAAATGGAAGTTTTCCTTACTATTAGGTCGACTGATGAAACTGATGAAAAATTTGTTAGTTTTTCTGAAAATCTTTGCTCAAATTAAATATCAAACAAATATCTCTCACAGACAAGATCCTGAAGAACCAAGAATCAAACTAGTTTGGCCTTATTATAATATGTTAACGCAACACAGTGGGAAGCCTACTGATTGTTTAGTTATATTGTAGATAAGGTTAATTATAAGACATGACCTAGTACAATACTATAGACTCGTGTGGTTACCTACATATAGTGTTAATCATATTGATTATTTATTAACAATGTGTGATCTAAAGATTAATTATAGGTAATAAGTTAGGTTTCCATAACAAATCATCACACAACATCCATTGAATATATAGGTCAAGGGAGATAACTCATCAAAGCAGAATAATTTATTTACATGGACACCAATAGCTATGCATATGAATAATCGCAAGGCATTAATAAGAATTCATTAATTTATACAGTCCAACAAAATCTAGCCAATGGCTTCTCTAAGGCGCTTTACAAAACTTAGACATGGAATTTATATTTCTTTAAAATAAACTTATAATTAAAGAAAAATTGCACATAGGCCTATATAGAGTAACATGAATATAGATACCTAAAAACACAAACCCACACATTATAAAACAATTTTGATTCCAAAATTGTACAACCCTTTTTGATGAATAGTTTCCTGTATTTCCCCCAGAATATAGCTGACATGGATTCAACAAATAAAATCAAAATAGACAGAGAATCACATTCTGTGGAATAATGGATGGTATAAAGTGAGAAATTCCAATACGGAAATAACATGCAGTATCATGTTTTTTTGATTTTGAATTATCTTTTAACTCTAGACAAGTGGTAAGAGTGCTGGATACCAGTCCGTAAGCTTAGATTCAATACTTCCGGGCCAATACCCATTAATGGTTAGTGGTACATGTATATATTTAGTCGCAAATATTTTCTTTTCTACATGCTTTAATATTCATATATATTTGTAACTGTTATGCATTTTATATTTTAATTTGTTTTTGCATTGAGTGTGTATTTATATGCTTATTAAATGCCAGTTTGTCAAATTTCCCCTTTTTATATCTAACAAAAGATTTAGCAAATAACAAAATCTAAAACATTTTGTAGTGAACATTCTTATGTTTCATCTATCAAACATATTTTATATTTAATTTGAATGATAATTTACAAAACCTCATAATCCAGATAATTTAATCTGTGAAAAAAATACTTAGAAATTTTTCTTAGATTTTGTCATTTATTTCTTGAAGCACCACCATGAAATACTAATAGTCAGCATGATTTTTTTTATTTTTGTCCTAAAAGACTACTAGTGGTAAATATTCTGCCGCATACCAGTCCATGCAATCCGTAGTTCCGGGGCATTACCCGTTTCTGGTTAGTGGTATTTGTTAATTCCGTAGCCTTGCTCTTTATTTCATCACGCTCTTGGCTACATGTGTCTGCTTCTCTCTATGCTTGATTTCTTTTTCTTGACAATTAGAACAAAATCAAGGAGTGTGCTTAATCATACATACAAACAAACATGCATGTATTATTATGTTGACTCTCATGTTATTGTTCCATAGATTATAAATCCATGTTTGACTTGTACTCTAAAACTAAAAACCCAAAATTGTGTAATATTTACTTTTGATCCACTACAATAAATGTTTGTTTAAATCCTACGTCCACTAAGAATGTAACTGCTTGTGATTTTGGTGTCTATTTCACGCCAAATTGTTCTATTTATTGGCTGTTAAGACTTTGAGAGAAATGTTAATATTTTCAATGGAAATTATTGTAAATACAGAGAATTTGTCATTTTAAAGAGTACAAGAGAAACTGCAATTTGTTATCCATGGTTTTGCCCCAGGATCATAAAACATTTGGGTTTTTGTTTGTTAAGCTAAATTTTTACTCCAAATTTCAATTATTTGTTGTCAGAGCGTAGATTGAAATATGCAATTCATATTGTCAGATCCGTACAGAAAAATAAACCTGAATTTTAGGCATAGAGAGAACTAGTGTTGGAGAGAAAAAATATGTATGATCTTGGGGTCAGATTTAACCCTTCAAAACAATGATTTTACTATTCCCATTCTGGACAGAAAAAGTGTTAACCAATTTTAGTCATTCTATCTTCCAGAATTTAGAGGAGTTGGTAGTGTGACATAAAAATATTTGTTATTGGCATACAAGATAGATAACTTTCGTTTGAAATTGACTTCTGCATCAGGGCTATTTGTATAAATCAGACCATAACTTATGATTGCTTTGATTGGTTTTTGTTGGTTGTAATGCTTGTAATTTTATTATGCCTCACTTAGATCTATATTTTAACCCTTTTTAGTGCATTTTGCATGACATTGTTAAAACCATGATTTTCACTTCTTTGTATTTACAGAATCCCTGTTTCAAGAAAGCTAAATTTAGCAGATCTAATATATTTTTTTGTGATATTGCTACATGATTTTATTCAAAATCAAAATATCACTATTTTGTTTAATGAAAGAAACATAATTTTTACTAACACAAAATTATTTTTATTCAGCTAACGAATATAAAATATAATTCAAGAAATCATATGTGATAACTTTTGTATTGTTTTTGTGACAGGCCCCACCATATATGAACACCATGCCGTCAGCTGTCAATTTTAATCCATACATGAACGCTTCTATTAACATGACCGTCCCAAGTGGAGTTAGTGACGGAGGTTCCTACATTTCACAGCAAATTCCAGGTGGGGTAATACCTACACAGATTCAACATACGCAACAAAAAGTGGCTCGTCCTGATCGACTTGAGGTAGGGTACTGTTGGTAATCATTACAAACTTTTCTTTTTAAAACTTACTGTTTTGTGCCATGACAGATATGATCTTAAAACCATCCATCTTGTATTGGCTGAATGTAGATGTGGATTGATCTTTTTTACTACATGTATATTCTCTTCCGTCAAAAAAACGAGGGCTTTTTTTATCTTTTTTTTTATATATTAATGTTGGCGAGACAGTTGATATTTTCTTGCAATGAACAGCCATATTTCTGCTAAGCAGTACTGCTTTAGAATTACACGCTTTTACATGTAGATAGATAATAGGCTATGGAAGTTGGGCCATCTATCATGTGGTTCTTTTTCAAACGTCTTAATTTCTTTATTAAAAACTTTCAAAACACACATTGTTGGTGATCATTGTTGTTTGGCTTTTGCCGCTTGACAACTGCAAATGCTTGATTGGAGCAAATTTGAATATGACATGACATAACAACACAAGCCTGGATATACATATTTTTATTTAGTGAAATGGATTTTTTTTAGAAAGAATTTCAAAACTCTGTGCACATGTGATTATTTTTAAGTTCCTGTCTGATTTCTTTGAAATATATTTATATGTATGTCATCACGTTATTTTAAACAATGTAGTCAAGCACTTTTAAATTTTTTCTCATATTGTTTCTCTCTGCTTCAGAGAGATCAGATCCGAGCTGTTCTGGGGAGGAACCTGTCATCTTACTATTTTAATACCCTTTCTCCATCTTGTCTCGCTTGTTTTGAAATAGTCACCTATATTTAGTACTTCCATATTATCTTTTTCTTTTAATTATCTATACTCTAGATTTTAAATTGTCCCTCACCGTACTACTGTTTTAGAGTAGCCCCCTTTCCCTCCCTCCATGAAATTAAAGTCCCACTTTCGCTGTGTAGTTGATTGGTGGATATTCTCCACCTGCTTGCTACTAACACAAACCTTTTTCTGCTTTTCTACATTCTTTGCAGGTATGTCGTGAATTTCAAAGGGGTACTTGTACGCGACAGCCTAGTGAATGTCGCTACGCGCACCCTCCTGATAATGTTACTATAGAGAGCGCAGACAACCATGTAACTGTGTGTATGGATTTCGTTAAGGGAAAGTGTATACGGGATTCGTGTAGATATTTCCATCCTCCATCTCACCTCCAGACTCAGATAAAGGCTGCACAACAACGAGCTAACGCAGTCGCTACGCAGACCCCATCTCTGGTAGGGGTTCCTTTCTGCTTCAACTCACTAGTTCTTGCTAACTGTTGTTCTTAATTTAAATGCTATTTAGTCACAACTTTCCTTAGCTTGAATTATCTTTTAGTTTATTGTTTAAATCTGGAAAATTACGCAGTTTGAAAAGTGGAAAACAAATAAATGACATGCAAAATTATGAAACGAAATAAATAGAACAAGGAGATTAAATCATCTCTTTTTTAAGAAATATTTTTGGGTTACAGTACCGGAATTTTATAAATTATTATATTTCGAACTTTTTTAATTCACTAATGCAGAAATGTATTGTAAATGAGTAATGTATGTGGTATTACTTATTTTTAATTTTCCAAGTTTGAATATGATACCTACATTTAATTTAAATAGTCCCTGAAATATGGGTCACTTATCTTGCGCCTGTCTAGAAGCCTAAAATCTGCCCCTTTATGTTTCCAAAACTGATCTCTTTCCATGAATGATTATTTTAGTATCTTGCACTGACAAAAAGTTAATTTAATATTTTCTTGCCCTTCCTCCTCCCCTTAATGGATGCATCAAGCTTATACCATGCTAGTGTTCCATACTTGAGCATTTAATTCTTGGTTACTTTTTGCTTTATTTTATTGAATGATTAGGAATCCTTTGCATATTTAGTGTGGTGTTAGACCTAAAACCTTTTGCCTGCTTGTAAATATTTTCAATTTAATAATGCACTCTTCTTGTCATGACATTCACTTTTTTGAATTGTAAAAAAAAAGAAAGAAAAAAAAGCATAGATCAGCTTTCTGCAAAAGTAGATTTGCCTCATTTTAGTTTCAGTCTGCCTTCCTTTATGCCTAAACTTTGACCTGACCCTTATCCTCATTTTCCTCAAATTTACACGAAGCACGTGTACATTCAAACCTAACGTATACCGAATACGAAAAATAATAAAAATACATGGCGACAGTTTGCGGTTTATCACCATATTCTGAAGGGGGGTAACTCACGATATTGCAAAATCACAGGACAAGATAGGACCCTGTGCATGATTTGTGATATATATATCTATATAAATGTATTTTGTATATCTTATGATCTCCATATATATGATATATATCTTGTGTATTGTATGCTTTAATACATTTATGTCAAACAAACAGTCCACACCTCTTACACCATCCTGACTTTTGGGACATGCTCACAGAGCTTACTGCCTTCTATATATCCACTATACATCATTGATTTCTAAATTGAATTCCACTTAGATCAGATTGCACACAGAAACCAAATTCGGAGTTTTATAAGATACTTGCGATCGGTCACACATGTATAGGATAGTTATTTTCAATACTTGTAAAAGTAGGCTAATTCCATTACGTGATGCAAATATGTCCTTCGGTGAATCATGAACTACACAAACAAGTTAGCTATACTAACCGTATATTGGATGTTGACACTATATAGAACGAGATAGAATTAAATCGGGAAAGTGTTAGCAGAGTTCACTGGTAAGTTATTTGCTCATTAGCAAATTCTAAAACCCACCAAATTCTACCTTCATGTGATTCTCTGAAAAAAATTACAACAGTGTAATGTATTGGTTAATTAGAATTATCAAAAGATTTTTAATTTGTTTTTCGAAAAAAAATGGAGTGGCAGATAGTGGATCAATATTGACCACGGGCCTTGTTAATAAAAAAAAAAAATAGATGTAAATCTAATCTAAAAATCAAATTAGTTTTAGGACAGTTTTTTGAATGACATAATTCAAAATTAGTACCATGCAGTATCCATTTTTTGTTGAGAATTGATTTAGCAAAACCCATGATCATTGTTGTAATTTAAGAGACGGTTACTGTTATTTTTTTCATCATTGAACTGTGATTTTTCTGATATAATTTAATCTTTAACAAGAATATGTACAACAAAAATCCTGTTTTGTTTTCAGCTAATCTTTTCAATTTTGTAAACTATATATCTCTTTATTTTATTTTTTTTTATTTTATTTACAGAAAATGTGTTTTAATATTATTGACTGGAATTAAACTTTTAAATGTTTTAATCGAAATTAATAAGTCCATGTTATTGTACATCAAATTGTTTTTTTTTTAAAAATTGTACATTAAAACACAACATGTTAAGTTCTCTTTAAATGAAAAAAATCCCCTCAAAATTCTCCCCAAGATTACATACAAAAAGAAAGTGATCATTTACATTATTTCTGTTTCTTGATTTATTTTTCTTGATTTCTAACAATTTTATTTTTGCATGACTCATGTTTGGCACACTGTCATCACTATATATTATATATATATATAAATTTATATACATCATATACTGTATACATGCAGCTCAAATCTTTTTAAAATCTTGTCATGTTTTATTTTAGAACTTTTAATACTGTGGAGAAATTCCCACCAAAATTTTAAAAAAATCGGAACAGAACTATTTCTCCTTTGGCATGAGAACTCTAAAAATCTCTTATACAATTTATTTCTTATGAAGCTCTGAATTGAGGAGAACTGACATTGTGAATATTAATTGATTATTGACCAGTACCAGTATCGAAAAAGGAAGACCAAGTTTCTTCAAAGATTTCTTTTGGAAAAAAAAATATATAGAAAAAACACTCTTTGGCTTTATACAGTAATGCAATTTAGTTGGTGACCAATTTTGTCGAAACTCTGAGATTGTTTGCGATGTATATGTGATTAGTGTTATCGTGTAGTTTGCGATTTTATTTATTATTATTAGTATCATGATGTCACATGATCTGTAGGTGTAGCTTAAATGTTAAATTAGGTATTCAAGTCGCTGTTAGATCATTATCACCCAAATTATTTTTTTTTTAGTTTGATAGTCTTACCATGACGATCCTTGTATAGCTAATTCAAAACTCTATCCTCACTCATTGATTCCTTTCAATGGATAACTAATGAAAATTTATGAAACTTTTTTGTTGAACCTTTCTCTCTAATGATGTGCGATTATTAACCAAATCTTTTATATGTATTTACCAGCAGTTTATCTAATTATTTTAGACATCTTATTTTACTCAACTAACTTAGCTTTGAATTTGTGACTAATTGTGCATACGTTTTTGTTTGGTTGTGGGTCTTGTATTTTTGCCTTATTCGATACTGGTATGTTCATCTATGATTTAAATGCATGTTATGGAACTGTTTTTACCGATGGTGCTTTTTTTTTTTATTTTCATCACCCAACATGCCTTGCCGCTTGCTCTACGTTGTCATGTTCCGCCAACCCTGCAAATGCCGCCATTTCATTGGCCATTGCCATCATGTGCTCCGCATACTAATTAGCCGCAAGTGGTTGAGGTCTTGACCGCTGGCAAGAAGAGACCTCGAGACCCTGCCGATGATCTAGTTCTGGTACTATTCCCATGATGCTTTGCATGTAGCTGTAGAAAGCTTAAATACGATTATTTGCACAGTCACATGACAAAATATGGCTACCTTTCTTGCTTTTTTTGTTAGAATTAATTTGTTTTTTCCTCTGATGGTGAAAAAGTATCTGGTTTTTCATTACAGCATCACAATACAATACAATACACGCCTTGCATGGCAGCTTACTTTTGGATGTTCTCTTGGTCATTTAATTTATTAGCCAAAAAATTGGTGATAAGGGGAAACCATCTTAACACCTAACTGTCATGTGATTCTGCAAAATCAATTTAAGTAGACTATTAAAGTAAAAAAAAAGTATTTTATTTCTTTCCTTCTTTATTTAAATGATTATAAAGTAGTCCTGCACTTTAATGAAAGTATGTAACACTCTTGATGATTAAACAATTAGTATAAAGTAGTGCCTCTCATGAAGCTTTCCATTTTCTAGAAATTAAGCTCTTAAATTGTCTCTTTTAATTGGCTTTTGCAGAGAAATTGAAAATTAATCAAAACCCTTACTCCAATTTTTCCTCCTTAGAGGGTAAACAAACTTTTTTGCATTCAGATAGGGAAAGGGTGCTTTTTCGATTTTTTTTTTGCTTATCTTTCTTTTACCCCTTTCTAACAGAACAATTTTACTAGGTTTCTTTTATTGTTTCTTCCTCTATAGGGGGCGTTCCCAAACATGGTTCCGCATATAAAACGCCTGGCTGTAACAGACAGTAAAAGTGGCATTCCAGTCTATCAACCTAGTTCCATGGGCATGGGTGCTGCCTACCAACACGCTACAATGATGCAGCTTCAACAACAGCCCTACATCCCTGTCACATGTAAGTAAAATAACACTTCGATTCTCACTTTGTAGTCTTTTCTTCTCTTTTTTTTTGTCTTGATGAATGTTAGTTGTGGATTCTCTGTATATTTCCTCAGTAAAGGAATGACATCAGATGTACATGCAAGTTTTACTGGGGGTGGGGTAAACCTTTGGTGGACTGGCTGGTGGGTTTAATGAAATAAAACAAAGAAAGATAAACTGTGACTGATCAACATCCAAGAAAATAAACGAAGGATCTTTTATTGCAGTACAATACACATGCCATACTAATATATTGTAAACTTGATCACATGCAATCTATTAGTGTTGTCATTCCTTTGTTGGGTGAAGTAGTTTGAAATTAATTTATGTTCAGTTCATTTTCATAGAGATTGTGTATGACATATGTAAATGTCTACATAATCATGCATGTCTTTTTGTGATCAATTTTTAAAGCTTCATGCAAAGATTATCTGATTAATACAAAGTAACAAAATATATTATCCCTCAGTGGCATTTAGCACTTGGAAACATAACAGAACTAACGCAGTTATATGGGACAACAATCACTGGTTTCTGATACATGAGCGTGACGTTTCGATAAGTCACCTCTTACCTTGATATCGATAACAGAATAGTTATCAAAAACGGTGTTCTTAATAAACCAGTGATTGTTGCCTTGTCATGTTTGTTTCATTTAACAAAATATATTTTGGCTGAAAAGATTTGAATTTTTAATAAAGCTCAATTCATTAAGTCCTGATTTAATTTGAGTGTAAAAGCAATTGGATTAATATGTATTTTATTTCGTTTCGTCTCTGAAGTTCCAAATTTCCACGCTACAGAAGATCAGACATATACCCCGAACAACTGCTGGTCAGATGACAGACATCAACTCTGTTATGCACAAAACTTCTGTGAGTTGATACATAAATCCATAGATGATGCCATTCTCGTTGGCTGTACAATTGGAACATGACAGTGATGAAATTTGTCAGATTTTATGTAAAACTAAAAATATTGAACATCAAACGAAAGAAAACAAATTGAAAAATATCAGAATTTAGTCAGATTGGAGTAAATTTTATAGTACATGTCGTAATTATTGTGTTTGTAGGAAGCTTTAAAATTGTTCAGACTTAGTATTCAAATGCATGGAATTCATCCTTGTTATTATTTTGCATTAAATTGTATGATCTTATTAACATTGAAAAAGACAAAATACCTAACATGGATGCTGTTTGAATCTGAATTATTCTTACAGACACTAAATTAGTTGTTTCATTCAGTTTACATATATCATATATGAGTGCAGGGCTGGTTGTAGAAAATGTGTGGCCAAATTTGGGAGGCACAAAATCTGGAAAATTTCACTTTGTCTTTTTCAATCAGAAAAGCTTGGTCATTAACATTTAGCATCATTGATAATATTTTAATAATCATTCCTGACCTGCATTGAACAGTAAATGGTTTTCACTTTTAATGGTGGATTTATTTGTGTTTAGAATCTTGCAAAAAGGAAAACAATATTTTATATGGCCACCATTATAAACTATTTACTGTTTGATGCAGTTAACATATTTTTTTTTTAACAATTGTTTTAAACCGCTTTTGGTTAATAATTTTTTCCTATATTTTCTATTGTTGTTATTTCTTAGATTTTTTATATTTTTTTTTTTTTTTGCTTTGTTATTAATGATTGATTTACGTTATTATTATGTTGCATTTTTAACAAGTTAATTTATTTTTTATATGTTCTATCTGTTTCATGCTGTTCACAATTACCTGTGTGCTTGTTGCCATTTCTGCATGGCATTTGCTTCACCTGCACAATTTGCATTTTGTTACTGTGGTAATATTTGATTGACAGATCCGCTGGTCATAGCACCAGCCGAAACTGTGGTGAAGGCCCCCGCTTATCCAATACCTTCTAATGCCACTAGTGTTGATTACTTTGATGAAAACAAACAGGTAGAGTTGATATAGAGAGAAAACAATGCCCATATTTGATGGTATTGGGTTGAGAGCCCGTAAAATTCTATACCATGATTAAATACATGATAGTGGATTTGTGTTTGTGAATCGCCCTTTTTAAATTAACCACTTTGATTTACTACCGCTTCTTTTTGAAATTTTAAAGCTTCTCTTACTGGCTAAAATTTGTTTTAAACATAACAAATGGTAGAGGGCATTGTTTACTTTCTGCTTTATTACTCGAATATTTGGAGAACCATTAAATAATTTGCTATTAACCATTTTACTAATAACTCCAAATGATTGGAAATCAACTAAATTCATTTTAATACCATTCAATAACAATGATTTTTAGATTACTAACATAAGGCCTTAAGCAAGCTTGCTTTTCTCTAACAAATACAGAAATAAGGCTTTGCAAATTAAAAACATGCTGAAAATGTTGACACCTGAAAAGTTGATATTTTTTCACACAATTTTTACCCAAGCTTTTGATGGTGGATAGTTGCTTCAGTAGTATTTAATTACGTAATTTTTTTTTGCATTGTTTGGCATTTTTAGTTTTCATTGATTCAGTTTTTTCCCCAACAGACTGCACAGGATTATATTCCAAAAAAGAAAAGCTGTAAGAGATTTTCAACTTTTATGTTTTGCCAGATTGCTAAAAATTACCTGGGCCCTTACTTGAAAAATAACATGACAACATCATTTACTTCTTTGAGCCCTCAATCTCTACCACTATGACTGACATACATATGTACAGGGATGGCCTACACTATCAAATTTGTCTTATACAGGGATTCTGATAATATAAGTAAATCACTCCAGAAGTTGGAAAAATAGGCAATATAGTAAAACTGGACAAGTGAACAAATTGTGTAATTTTAATTAAAAACAATCATAAGCATATTAGGACCAATGTTAGGTATGTGAATTTTACAACAGACATTATCCTCACTCTTAGCTATAAGCCTCATCTTTAATACTACTCAGTTAGGATCCAGTAACAGTAACAATGTTTCCCTTACAACACAACCTTGACTCTGCCAAACTAAAATTACCCTTTTTGTTAAGTTTCTCATGTAATAGTATAAATAGGTATAAATAGACTTCTTGAATTTGATCTGAACCAGATTCCGACTTGATCTTTATCAGGGCACAGGGGCGGATCCAGGATTTTCAGAAAGGGGGGGCGTGCTGCACCAAGTTGGGAGTGCGAAGCCCGACTCATGATTTTTGAGTGGGCAAAAATGCCCACAAGGATTAATTTCATACTAGTACTGTAAATTACGATTTCCAACCTAAACTGTTTTTGTTCTCCTTTCCCGCGAGAATATATGGAGCTAAAAATTGTTCGCCACCGCAAAAAATAGAGGGGGCGTGCGCCGGGTGCGCCCCCCTCTGTATCTGTGCCTGGGGCACATTGTAAATGTGGTTTATTTGACCAAAAAATCCATTGCTGCAACCCGAGGTCGCAGTGGATCAATTAAAGTTGCAATAAAATACACATATTCCAAAATTTTGCGTTTTTGCCCTCTACATCTGGGTGACTTAAGAGCCTCTAAAAATACTTGATAGAAGCAATTAAAATTGCTATGTGAACAACCCTATTTTAAGCATCCTTATTTCAATGATACTGTATTTAGTCTAATAATGACTGGGGCAAACTATCGTTATGAAAGCCAATATTTGATTGGCTGAATGTAAACAATATATCGTTTTCTATCCAATCCAAAATCTTGTATGAATGTGCTTTATTGCTTCCAGTGTGGTAAAATAGGGTGTGTCTCAGAATGGCTTAATTTAGAACGCTTGCGGCCATGAACTTAAAGATGTTGAAGCACATAAATTGATGACGTAGTGTAAAAACTATGACATAGAATAATCTAATTATTCTCACGGAGAAATTTTCTATGTGTAAGTTAGGCAGCGTCCATCAATATTTGCATTTTTTTTTTAAAAAAATGCGTGAAAAATGCGGATTTTTGTGTGACTCCCACCTTTTGCTGCAACGCTACAGAGAAAATATCATTGATCATGGTCAACTCAACATCCACAAAACTATTGTAAGAAAGACAGTAGACTAAAACCTAATAGACATTACACTTAAAATAAACAATAATACACTGTCAATGAACTACATGTATGTGTACATCTTAACTGACAGTCAGACAGTTAT
This sequence comes from Patella ulyssiponensis, assembly GCA_963678685.1. Classification (NCBI taxonomy): domain Eukaryota; kingdom Metazoa; phylum Mollusca; class Gastropoda; family Patellidae; genus Patella; species Patella ulyssiponensis. The sequence goes on along the minus strand of OY783227.1, from coordinate 78,045,383 downwards.
CATTGTAGCTCCCCTCCCCTCCCCTCCCCTTTCATCATACATATAGTGGTAGCAAAGATGGACACCATGAGATCCCCAAATTTTACTTTGATCCCCAAATTTAAATTTAAAAGCAATCGAGGCAAACTAACTGGAAAACCATCTTGACCAGAAGGATGGAAAATCAAAGCAGCATTTTATGGACAAGGGCTTAAAAAGTGTTCTTTTCAGTTGCTTACTGTTGTGACTATTTGAATGAAAAGCTTGTGGAAAATTTGTATGGTAATCATTCCTATCAATACCATGATTTTCAACAAATAAAAAAAACTTTATTTTGTATTAATTTACAGTTGCGGGACACCCTCCCAGTGTGCAGAGATTTTAAGGCAGGTCAGTGTGATCGGCCTCAGTGCAAGTATATTCATCTCCAAGAGGGTGAGTTTTTATTTCTGGTTCTGGACTTTCTCTTGTTACTATTCCAATTTATGGCCAATCTATATCCAAATACAGGCATTAAACTAGACTAAATCTGCCTATTGCAGGTCTTTCTTTAGGCCTTTAATGTTTTATAAATTATTGATTAGACATCTATTAACATGACAAGACCATAATCAACTGTCTAGGTAATCAAATGACTCTGATTTTAAGTAGATTAGAACGATTAGACCATCTAATAATTTAATAAAAGGGAGAAGTTACACTAAGTCTCAAACAACCGGTATGTTGGCTACGATAATAAACAAACAAACTACAAACAAACATTGATAACTTCGCTAAGAATAAAGTAATTTGAATGAAATTTTCAATACATTCATTTTGCATTATTTATTTTTGAACTATTTAACAAGAAATAGCCAGCTCTTTTTCTAAATCTTACAAAATTTGTTCTTTAACACTTTTGTTCTGAGGTATGAATTCCTATTTAATACTATTCATTTGGAGCTGTATCGATAAGCTTGGTAAACATGTATAACATTTGATTTCAGAAAATGTTGAAGTAACGGATGGAAAAGTTGTAGTCTGCCGTGACTCAGTCAGAGGAAAATGTCAGCGTCCTCTGTGCAAGTATTACCACATCCCGGTCATACTACCGCCATCAGTTTAAACAAGGGAAGTTACTCTCAATAACTAATTATCAACATACAAGAATCTGTTGGACTCCTTACTGAAACATCATCTCAATGTATGGTACGAACGATACCACAGATTTATATTGTAACTACCCGGTAACAATATATTTTTTATAAGTAAGGAAATGACAAATAACGAGAAAGCAATGGTCAATTTATAATGAGAATAATTTTTAATAATATTTATTATTCACCATACACAAACTGTGATGAAAGAAATATTTTTACAAATTATGTTTTTACATACAAATTTTCATATCACACAGCACAAAACCAAAGCTTGGATTTAAAATCTAGTTAATAGTAACCGCTTGTGACAAAAGTTTGCTTGCCTTTTTTCCATTGACTGAATCATGCCTTGTAAAGGAGATGCTTATGGCTACATTAATGAATGGATTTTGTTTACTTTAATCATTTTTCTGTTGGTTAACACAAAAATACCAAACGGTAGATTTTATGGTTCATCTTAGGGTCATTTATAAAATGCCTTAGTCTTCTTCAAATCATGTCTGCCATGATTTAACAAGCCTGGAAATAAGAAACCTGTCAGACAGGTTGTCCGGAACAAATTCAGATGCCTGTCATTTTGTCTAGTACAAATTTTATTGATATTTACCTGACACAAAGTTATAAATGTGAGGTATAAGTTCATCAGTGCCTGACTGTTTGTCAGGTACAACTAATATCATTTTTCCAGGCCTTGTTCTCAATGATTAAACTTCTAAACAAAATCCATATCATTTTGATCAAGACCTAACCCTTGCTTCAATGTATTTTCTCTAATTGTAATCATACATATAATTTTTTATGAATGAAAACAAAAATTACATAACATGAAGAGTTTGGGATAATTTTTCTTATTTGAATAATTATCCCTTTAATGAAAGTTCCATTTATAAGAGTTGTTTAACAATGTATAAAATGGTGCCATATTGTTTGATGATGCACCATTTTCTTATGAGAGAAAATAAAGTGATTTTTAAATTTTTTTTTCCATGTGCCATATATACACGGATTACATGTGTATAACTAATGATTGTTATATTGTATAGAAATTTACTGATACATTTCCCTTGGTTATTTGTGTTTATTACTTTTGTATATTATTATGATTATTATTATTATTATTGTTTATGACAAATAGTGCTATTCAGAGGTCTACAGCAATTTTTTAATAGAAATTTTTATGCTCTTACAAAAAATTATATACTTTTTTGTTATCTATTTATTGGCATTGTGTTGGTGCTTCAAGCCAAAATTGTTAATAAATGTTTAGTGTTAGGAATTACTTGTTCATGATCGACAAAAAAAAAGTAAACCAATGTTTTTCATAGTATAGATATCAGTGATGTTACTGTGTATTGCCAAGGGAAATGTACTGTTTATCATTAACCACATTGAATGATTTTCATGATTTCAATTCAGATGTCTGAAATTGAACTATAAAGTTAAATAATGAGCAATTTGAAAATATTCAAATTAAAAGGAAGAATAAATGGTGTCTGGTATTCTATAAAGAGTAAGCATATTCTGCCTCATGCATGATAAAGATTTCACTCACAAATCAGTCTCTTTAGCCAGTGTCTCAAATGAATTTGATTAAGAAAGTGTTTGAAGATTAAAGAAGGAAGATGTCCGTCTGTTCAGCAGCGGACAGGAGGTAGACACGGACTGAAATCATGGAAATAATTTGATTGGTGTATATAATACCAGTTATGTAATAATTGGTGTTTATGTTAATAATACAAGTTAGTTTTCTTATCCTTTTACTGAGTGTCTGATTTGATGGTTTTTATTTTTCTTAGTTACATGTAAAGAAACGGTGGTTGATATTTCTAGAATCTAGTTATTAAATATGTATGTATTCATTTTTGTTGATAATTAATCCTGACTGGTACTTTTTCTTATATATTAGTATACAGTATGTTAATTAATAGAAAAATGCATTTATAAAATACCCCTAACCCCCTCTCTCGTGTTATCAATATAATCAACATATGGTTTGTGAAAAAATGAATTATATATTAATCGAAAAAACCAAAATCATCGTAAGAAGCTTTAAATTTTATACTGGATACTGATTGGTCAGCTATTCTAAAAGGCAATCAATAATTAACCAGCAAATTTCATACATTAACAAAACCACTTTCAACCATTTTTAAGTCTCGTAACATGTCTCAAAATATATATATATATAAACTGTGTTCAATATTTGTATATTAAAAGAACTTTTTCTTTCTTATTTCTTTTTTTTTCTTACATTGTTATGTTGGGCGCGCATCTGATACCATTTGACTGATCATATTCCAGTGAAATATATAATATTAAATATAACTGTTTCATTACCATTGTACACTGTACTTAACATTATAATCCATGTATATAATTTAAAAATATCAAAAACATATTATTTACATATTAGTTAGACTTTGACAGCATATCAAATATTTCACATACCTGTACATATATATAAGGTAAAAGTATCGCGAATCCCCCAATTTTTTTTAGTTTTTTATTTAGATGTGCTAAAACTTATGTCACTGCTGGAAATTTTGTCAAACATGATTACTTTTTTAACATTTTTAATCTTTAGAAATGTTAAAAACTTTTCTCAAAGTGAGATTTCGGTTTCTTAAAAATGTACTCTTAAGCAAAAGAATTATGAAAAATAATGAATTAAATGAATTTCAAATTTTGATATTTTATGAAATAAGTATACTAAAATTTTTAATGATATTTAATTACTGAAATTAAGAATTTTATTAATTAAACATTTTTATCTGTTAAATGTTACGATGTTAATTGAAGGATGTTTTTTAAAAATCCCTTTTCAATTTAAAAAATGTACTAGTTATAAGTTAATATTTTTTAACATCTTTAATATATTTGCCATAGGCATAAAAACAACCATTGTGAAATGAATATTGATTATTTTCATTGATATGTACAATCCATTTTGGGATACTGTGGGTAAACAATGTATGATATTTTTCATTGATTTATGATTATGTATCTGGGAATTAAATTTCTTTTATTTTTTACTGTCATTTTCTTTCAAATTGATGACATAAAAGCATTAATTGACAATGTGATACAGTTTTAAATATTTTTTTTCCTACCCCTGCTGTTCAATATTTGGCTTGGTTTTTACCTTTTTTTAAAAAAAAATATATTTATTTTTAACCATTTCCCCCAAAAGGATTGTATGTATGTGTGGGTGTATATATATTTATTTTACATAAGTAAATATATATATATACATTACTCTCGTTTTTAGATCATTGTATATGTGTATATGTGATTTAATACTTGGTACTGTCAAGTATATCAGAAATATATATGTTTATTAATTGTAATCACATCAAATTCATGTTATATCATCTCTGCCCATTTTATCATATTATCATCCGTATGACGTAAACAATATCTATTTCGAAATTCAAAGACTTCGACATCAAATGTTTGTACAACAATTTTTTCTTAAAATGTGATAACTGAACTTTTTGTCTGACCTTATTTCAAAGTTTTGAGATGAAGCATGTATAATCATTTCTTTAAGCAAAAATACCAACTGTATATCATTATGAAATAGTGATGTAGACTCATTATATAATAATGACAATGATGATAGGTCACAACAAATTATACAGAAATCTACTCAAATCTTTGAAAAATATTTTTGTTTCGTTAAGATTCCTGCCAAAATCGACAACGTAGCTCTTTCAATTTTTAAATAGATAATGTTTCGAATACCCCAAAACAGTGATTGTTTATGTATGTAGTTTGCAATTAGTCCTCAAAGGACATGCTTAATTCATAGCCCACTTTTCAAATTGCGGTCCCAGAATTATAAAACTGAAATTGGTGCTTTAAGAAACTCTGTAAGGGTTGAAAACTATTAGATTGTAATTGTACATCTAACATCATTGATTTTGAATTGTATGGTCTGTTAGATAAAATAATAATAATTACTTGATTAAAGCAGTTGCAGACGTGAATAAACTGTTATTAAAAGTTATTACTACTTCCGGTATTTGCTGGATTTAAGATCTATGATATTTCATCGGTGATTAGATCAGATATTGCAGTGGTTAAAGACTTTCAAATATGTAATTATTTCTATTATCTAACAGACAAAGGCTTGGACAAGCATTTTGTACTATAAATCGTAGCAAACTATTAGATCGGGCAGGGTGTTTATTTGTGTTGTAGTCTACTGTTGATATCTCTGTTGTTTGAATTAATTGAACTTAATTGGTGGTAAGGTGTTAAAACACAAAGCCCGCCTTTGTTGAATGATTGTTATATACAATGAATTTGTTTATTTTTTGACGCCAGTCACCTTTTGAATGAACATGTAATGTTCCCTTCAAGATATATTTGTCGGCCAGGCCTTTTCCAGACACGTACGTCACCAATGCTTTAAATGCTTTGTGTGAGTTAGTTTGCAACAAGAAACTGTCTAACAGTTCGCTAGTTCATTTTGAATGATTATATGCTCTGCTGCATTATTCTAACTTTTTTTTATTTCTCGAGAGTGTAAGAAGGTCCTTTACGATGTAAGCTGTGAGAGGATTGGTTGGCAACAAATGGACAAACTTGGCATGACACTTGCCAGCCAATCATTGAATTTTTTATTTAAAAGATAGAATTACACATAATGAAAAGGAGTTCATACCACATGTATATTACCAGTAAGCATGTTATTGATTGTCGAGTAAATAGTAACAAAAGTGCCTGTCGATGCAACTATGCCGAATTGACTTGAGTATTTTTCTATAGTTGTGTGTGTGTGTGAGGAAATGACGAGGGACCTTCTTACATTAACGAGAATATCTTGAAAGATCTTTAGAATACACACTGCTAGTCTGTGTGCATGATACCTTTTATAAAATAACATCACCAATAGGATCATGGCAGTGTCTCGACAAATCTTTTTGGACACTAGCAGTTATGCTAAGATTAACCCTGACTATGTGATTTGATAGTAGATTAAAAAGGCTTGGCTTGGCTACTATGAGTAGTAGTCGCAATATACTGGAATTATTATTATTACATTATTATTATTACTGCTTTATATCATGTGTCTGTCTGCGTAGCTCTATTTCGTGTCAAACACCAGAAGTAATTGAAATAAATACTAAAATTATCATTATATTCTGAAATCTTGTAGTGTGTGTTTTATTGCTTTTTTGCATGCTTTAAATCCCCCTTGCCCCCCAACAATTCAACTCTATTTAAAACTCGCTTTTAAGGGTTTATCCAAGGCATTGCCCCCCTTGCCTTCATAATATTATATGGCCATGTAAAGCTACTTTCATGCTGCAGACCCATGTCAGTTGAAACATCAACATTATATAGAATCTTATCTTGAACTGTCTCAGATTAACATCATCAGAGGAGCTTAAAGCAATAACACTTTGTCTACTATACTAGTGCCATAATTTGTAGCCTAATATTATTAACTCTACACTAATAGACTAAGAAGCTAGCAAACGAAGTTCCGATTAGAGTCTCCCTCAAGCCTCTTGTCTCTTCATGTGGAGTCACTTTCAGATGATCAAATGAATAAATGCCATAATGGAGAGTACTTTGAAGAAGCATTTTTGATTTGCTGCTTGCGACATATTGTTCTAAAATACCACATCTGCTATCACCAGCCAGAAATCTTTCCAAACCAAGGCATGTTTCAGAATGTTTTTGAAATTCTTGGGGGTTGTAAATGTTTCCAAATAAAACTGTAGGGCCTGGCACTTTTAAACAAGAATCTATGATAACATGATCTGTGATTCTCAGACTGTTGGTTAAGCCAGTGAACACTGCTGTTTTCCTGGATTGTAGTCCCTAAATGTAGAAGTCATTGTGAAACATTGCCTAATAGTAGTTTCTTGTAGATATGCTATTTAAATCTCCCTTTCCTATTACGCACTACATATTGCATTTTAAGTATGGAAATGGATACTTCATTCTAATGCCTTCTTTGATTTTGTAACTACTGCATATGCTTTGCAAGCTTGATGACTTTTTATGACCAAATTTAAGATAACTGCTTACATTTTAAATGAAATAGTAAACTGGGTTCATTTTTTAAACATTTTTATACTTGGTTAATGGTCTGAGGGACCCTAAACTGTCAGAACTTGTACAAAAGGCTAGTATTTTCTTTGTCCAAATATAAAACTGTCTCATTTATGGTGCTAAAGCCTAAATATCTAGAATAATTTGTTTATATATATCATGTGTACTTGAGATAACAGGGTTTGCTTTATTAATTAATAATCCCCTGGAATTTGAATTTAGAGCTTTATTCTGAAAAAATCTCAAAAAGACCCAGGTTACAAATTATTTGGCTTTTTATGTTAACTGAAAGCTTTAGCTGTACCTCTTGCTAAGAACTTTGTTCCAACTTTATTCTTGTGTTAAAATTGATCAAGTGCAATACTTAATTCCAAAATTTGAATTTATAAATTAGTTAATTATATACCAATGTTTTGTTTATACTATTTGTTTCCTTCTTTTGTTTTACATTTTTTTTTTCCTTTTAACTTCTCGAACAAAAATACCACAAAGAAATTGTCAGTTATAGGTGTATAACCTGAGTTCTGGTTGTGTTCACAAAAATTGATTAAGCTTGCAAAGTATTCAATCTGATGCCACAACTGGTAATGATCCTGGAACATAGAACTGCCCTTTAAAGACAACTTTTTCCCTATTTAGCTGTAGTTATTCTATTAAATAGAAGTTAAAGTGTATAAAAGCAAACAGAAGTTGCCAGACCAAATTGATAACTTGGTCTCAATTTATTATATTATTATCATATTCTGTCTTGAAAGAATAGATGCTCAAAGCAACTGTTATAAGATGGAAGAAATGAATTCGGTGCTTTAATAAGGAGATAGTTTATCTCCAGTGATCTCCATTACAATACTGTACTGTATATAAAGTTTGGATCATGTCCTATACAGTCAACAATATATATTATATTAGTTAAAGGAACAGTGACATGATGTCATATTCAAAAACCCATTGTTTAGTTTAAAGTGAACAAAATCCACTATATTTAAACCAGAATATTAGGAAATCCAGAAATGGTTAGTTTGTGAGCATCTCATGTTTAAATACAGTTATTAGTACATGTAGTTTTTGACAAATTTTATGTCATCTACATTTTTACAAACCAAAAAAAAAACCCTTCTTTGATTTAAAACCTGACTGAGTCACTTGAACACAAACTGTGATATCCCAGTTACTCCTATTTGGATACACTTGTCCTTTAACTAAATTATAATATTGTCAACATCCCTCCATGCCTGTTCTTTCCCAATTTTTTTCCCAATCATAAACCACACCAAGGAAGTCTTCTTAGACCTGCCTTATCATGTTTGTTCTTTGTGAAAGAATTTCAAAATACATCAGTGTGATTTTTTTATGTCAAAGAAGACGCAATTGTTTTCATTTTGTTATTATTTTGTAAATAGTTATATTTTTTTCGTTTTAAATAAATAATTCTTTTCTTCGACCAATGTCGAACCTGTAGTAAATAAATATTTTTTGAAGCCAACAAGACTGGAAGCTTTTATGTACGGATTATCCGTCCCTAGCAGACTCCAAAGAGTATTGGTTATTGGGGATGAAAGTCGGAGAAACCTCTGTACAGCTCTGTGGGATGCGTTACTGAAAGGAAACCGAGAATATGCCAATTATTCACATTAGTAAAGCAGACAAACACATAAGAAAAATACGACATCGGAATAAATTCCCAGTTAGTCTGAGATACCTTTGTTAGGACAAGTCTAGAACACGATTGTCAGGGTAATTACCCCAATTGGTCAGACGTTATTGCCTACCGATTAAGCGACTGACATTTTAAAGACGGAAATAAAATACACAAATCTTGACGAAGATGACATTTTGTATTTGACATCAACCGTTTTTACAAGGTGAATTGGTGCAAAATGTCACGTTGCCTGCATGACAGTCTATCATTTTGACTCACCACTTGAATGGGTATTGGTAAATTTCCACAAAGGTCCTATATAAATATCAACAAACCTCCTTCATGTCCCTCCCCCGATTCTAGACCTTATTCTATAACTGAAGAATTAAAAGTACAATGTAAAATATATAATTAAATAATCTAATGCAATATTTAAATCATCCGACCGAAACTTTTTTCTTAAATAAAATCGGGGTCGCCGTATCAAACCGTTTCATTGGCTAATTCCTCACATCAATAAGAACGCCTATGATATAACAAGTCTTCGAGATCCTAGTGTAGTAAAGACAAGTTAAACGATATTTTAAACCATCAAAAACGAAACGAAATAGGGTCTGTGTTTTAATCAGATTGGACCCTATTGAAAGTGGCGTTTATAGTCATGAATAACAGGCACTTGAAGAGATTAAAATAAAATTTCTTACTACTGCTTGACTATATACTACATATAATCTATCAGTAGTGGTAAGAAATTTTATTTTACTTTCCTTTAAGTGCCTGTGTCAGGAAAGGTTCCTATCTTGTTTTAAAGAAAAAGGTATTGACCTTGACAGGTGTCTCTCAGACATTCTTCAGAGCATATATCTATTATCAAACCATGGAAACATCGATTGTTTCGTATACAAATGATGTTTATTAGCTGTAAACCCAAAAAATCAGATAAAATCAGATCTGTAAATAATATTGATATTTGGCTATCTTTTTTATTCCACTTGCCTTATTTTTAAGTCAGAGATCCATGAAATCAAACGCTATGCTGATACATGCACATAGATCTGTAATTTCTGAGCTACAAAAGTATTCTAAATGCAAAATAATCAGTCCACAGTAATTAAAATTAAAGCCTCTGATTTATTATAACAAAGTAATTATGTAATTAATTGCGAACTTACCCCCACCCTGTTGCGCCATGAAGGATTGGTTGACAATAACGAAACAGCCTGTTCGGTACTTGTCCACGATAATTGAACTTAAACATCATTTTACAAATCGAAATACGCGGACTTATTAAATATGTCGACGCCACAAAGAGAAACAGTATCGAGATCTATACGAAATGGTAAACAAAATCTATCACTCTAGGAGCTAGAACTACGGTACTAGGAAGAAACTTGGTACCAAGAGGCATCAGCAGCCATTCATTTAAATATATACAAATATTGCATAAGAACAATTCATTTTAAAAACATATTCGTTGAGGAACAGGATTAGAAATTGATATAATCACATATAGTGTACTTTTAGAACAATTCCAGCACTGTATAGGTCTGGATCATACTAAACTTAGCCTGCCTGTCTACAATTAGCTCTACTTGGGAACTGGCACTAAGCTAGTTGGCCGACATTGTAAGTCCCAAATAGACGAATTAAATGGAAAACACTTGTGTATACTTTTAGAAATTTGAGAAATATTTATCCTGCTTCCATTTAATGGAATTGAACAGGGTTTTTTTTAAGTCTTTGCGTGTATGCCAGATGTGAAACGGAGTATAGTACCGCATTACAAAACAATATACTAAATTTCGGATATGGCGGCCACTCAGGGCAGAGATTTATTGTCGAAGAATGTGGTCTGGATATCACGACCATTATTATATGAGACCATATCACAAATATTCAATATCTTTTTGTGGGTGATATGCAAAGTTTGCTGAAGCCAACTGATGATTTGGGATCACTTTCCTACTATCATAAAAACATAATTCTCAGACACAGACTTTTATAGGTTGTTTTTCCAATTACATCGTTTTTATAGGATTTAGAAAGAAATCCCTGTAGTAATTTTATATTCAGTTTACATGAACCTCTAATAGCTTATCACTGAATAAATCAAGAATAAATCAGAAAATCATAGACAGCTTTCTAAAATTGCTCTGAGTCAAATTCCCACAGCATCAATAGTTATTAATAATTTACATGTTAAAGTGACGAGGTTACAATGATAAACCGTATCTTTAATTTTTTTTTTGTTCTACAGACAATAACAAGTTGTGTAATAGACAATGCACGTAAATTAACATGGCACCATGCTACATGCATCCAAGTTTATCTGTGATTTTAAAACTGGACAAGTACATTTGATATAAAACATAGAAATATAGAATTTGCTAGGCATCAGTATGAATAAATTGATATTGGAGTAAGTTAAAACTCCGGGGAAGTTACTGTTACTAGATTGTAAAGAAATAAAAAGAAATAGAATGGGTTTAGCGTCCTATTTTCTGTGCCAGTCGGGCTAATGAAGGCGGTCATATGAGGGAAATGTGTCAGGACAGCTGTGCTTCCTCCTCCTCTTCATCAAATTTCAACTGCCAGTCCCACACGGATAGATCTAATTATCAAGGCCACATGCAGGTGTAAACGAGATGTAAACAGGGCTACCGCTAACGCTAACCCTCAATCCACGGCAACAATCACGTGTCCTAACCCTACCTCTTGTGACCTTGATGAAATCTGTAGACTTAATATTTAGATCTGACTGTTCTACACCACCGATAATCGGAAACAACACTGACAAATGCTAGGGAGCATTGTCGGGATCGAATGCCAGACCTCCCTCAGGTTAGTGCAGTATCATGAGTTACAGTAAAAATGGTGTTTCCATAGATAGGAGCTAGTCTAGGTCGTTTCCCGAATTTGTGCGCACTTATATATTACCCGCATTAAAAAAATAAAATAATTAGAAAAATGGTTAGGGTTCGGGTTTGATTATTTATTTAAATGGTGGGCAAATTCTAATATCCCCCCCCCCCCCAATTTATATTAACAACTATTACATCTCAAATATTGTCCCTTGTATCTTTAAACTTTAAGACATTCTAGGAATTCATGGAATTCCATTGATTGAAATCCTGTCCGACATAAACACAATGTCATGGTGTGTCGTGTTAATTATTGATGGGTGGGAAAACATTAGTATAGCCTATTTTAGTATAATTTGTGGTTGGATCTAAAACTAAAATAATTAATCTTTTTTGATTTTGGTTATCTAACAATCGTCGATTCATTGCAAGTCTCTGTCATTATTCGAAACCTATTGAGGTTAGTTAACAGTTTCGATTTCATTCTTCGATAGTCAATACACTAGACATGAGAAGAAAAAAAAGAAATGGTGATGCAATATTTCCAGTGCATCAACAATTCACCTGGAATTAATCACCAAAATTATTCAATCAATTGCCGAAGTCAACGTCAAGTCATACATTTTGATGTCTACCACCGAATATTCACTTCGGTATCAGTTTGAAAATATACAAGTGAAAATTCTAATGAATACATTTATTTGTCGATAGATGAGAACCTGCATTTTATTTGGTGCGTTTTAATAAACATTGAATTGGTCGATAGATGTTGGTCATACATTCGTCATACATGCAATCACCATAAATACTAAAACAGGGTATGACGTACAGCTGGACTAAGTATGACGTAGGCGTCCATCAGCGTTCCCAAAATAATGGGCAATGATCAACCTGAAATGTAGACCTACAGTAATTTTCCTTATTTTGCACTGCAGTGAAATCACGCTATGCTTTTTCAAATACTGTATTGCACTGAGTTCGTGGTGGGGGGGGGTCCAAATATTAGCGCGTGCGCCTGTATCATAAAGTCTGTCATTGAGTCAGCGTGTTGTATGTGACAAGGTCTAGGGTCACTTGTTCAACCTTGCGGTTTTCAATTGGTGCCGCGGCTTCCTCCAACTGCTAAAGAACTCCACACGCAAACGAATTGTTGAAATAAAATTGAACCATGTGTTAGTCCCGAAATGATTTATTTGGCCCACCTATTCAACGATGAAAAGGATCGTTCCCATAAAATGCTGGCTCGCTAACCACGTCTCGGATTCGCTCTCGGTGTTGGCCGACAGGGTTCCTCGGGATTTTTCTAGGTGCTTTCCCCTTATCAGTGGTGCGGGATGGAGGACCTAATAAGGACCGTGTCTAGTTGCCGCTGGTTTATAACTAACCAGCAGATTCCGACACCGATTCAGGTTTTAGTCGAGAACGTTCCGCGGGAAATAACCAGCCTGGTTTCCTCTTGTCAGTGCTTTAGGGCCTGGGGCCTGTGGCCTGGCAAGAAATGTCCGGGCAAAATTCAATCATAGCCCATTGTATGGCGTAGGCCTATGTCCCAACTTCATTAGCCCAACCGTAGCTACATTTATTCTTATCTTTGGCTGCAATTGATACACTATTCGAGACTTTGATCAAGTAAAATTTGGTTCAGTTGCAAAATTTTCAACACATATCGCCATATCACCACAGTTTGCACAGAAATAAGTAATTATGTTACAAATAGTGAAAAGTGGAACACTGAAATCATATTCTTATCTTACCCAACAATTTTTCTGTATTTTCGAGTGACAATGGCACCACGTGATCTCGTTCGGCAGCCATTTCAAAATGAACAGAAATTTCGCATAGCAGTTGGGTTTAATCAAATCATATAATTATACGGCAAGGTTTCACCTTTATTTCAATGGGAATTTGTTTATTATATGTTAAGCTATGTACAATACAGTTTGGAGTCAGTGTAATTGGAAATTAAGGGAGTTGCAGGCCAGTAACTTTTTTTGTAGTCAAATGACTACAAATCCTGCTCACAGGAAGGCCTCAGGAGCTGGAGCAAGACGGAAGACGTCAGAAGCGGAACCATTTCTACCGGTGCAGAACAGACCGACGTTAAACACAATTTCATTTTTCCATTTCTTGTTAGCTAGGTTTTAGTTCATATTAAATTTACTAGACGTTGGCCTTTTATGCATGCAGGCCTAATATAAACCACAAACCTCTCTGAAAAGAATAGATAGTGACAGTATAGGCCTATCACCAAACAGATAATAGGTTAACTATTATTAAATTGCTATCTAAATATAATGCGTTCTCAAAATTGTTGGCCTAAAAGTACATTGTTTGTGAATTGCGAGGTCTAGGCCTACATTTGATGTATTGGGTATGTATGGTTTAAAGATTTCTATTTCAACAACGCCATTTGCCCCTAAAAAAAGAATATTGCCTGACGTTTTCATAGTCAATAGAAGTGAAATTTTTCAAATTTAAGAGTACAAAAACGTGATATATCAAGCATAACTTACCTTACTCACGTCTCTTCCAATGCAACCTCCTGATCAGTTACCGTCAACCCCCGTCGTCTGGTGTCTGCCAAAAATCAATTTCCCGCGTCATTGAAATCTCGTCCAAATCTCGTTTTCTTTCGGGACTATGTGCGGCCAGTGAAGGCAAAAACTTCGTAAGTGTTGGTATTTGAGCGATGGTATGTTACGATTTCTAAACTTTATTGTCTCCGTTCCGACAAGAATAAATATCAGTTATGTGGACAAAAAAGCTGCATTGTGTAGGAAAGCTGATTGTCCGTCACTCAAGCACTGACTGATTCTGTAGTTAGGAAAATTGGGACAAGAAATACATATCTAGTCTCCATACGACTAGCATTTTGTTTGAGTTGTGCTAACGGTTTATCGTCGTCGGCTTTCTGTTATAAATTGGTTCATGTGTAAATTATGGGGCAAACCAATCCTACTGTCTCCCTTAATCTAAATTCCTATACAACAAGGGAGAAATCCATTCGGAAATCTTTGAAAATGAAATGGAGTTTTATGGCACGTCAGCTTCAACCGGGCCATATTACACCAAACATATGGTAAAATATGAGACAGGATAAATTATATGAAAACCAATATCGCTTTCAATCTTTCATGTCGCCGTTATGTTCGGCATCAGGCTCTGCACTGGTCCCCTCGATTTTGTAGTCAGTATTCTAGAGCTGGTCAATATGACCCCCGTTCAAGCATTGCCATATACCAATCGTTAGGGCCTACTGAAATTTACACCAGACATAATATGAGATTGTCACTACAGTTGTCAAATTGCACAATAACATTGCTACTGTTACGAATATTTTTAGACACCGGTGGAAAACAGGGGGGTATACTATCTACGCAATAATATTTTTATTTTTAGCTTTAAAAAAACACAAATATATCGAATCACGTGAAGCAAATCAAAGCAATCGTGTGATCAAATAACGGAGAAAGAATGGGTAAATTGCAGACACTGAGTCTGGTGATTTCCATTTGTAATAAATATATCTTCTACAGATGCATGCGTGTAGATTATTGATGACTATAATTAACCAAACACTGCATCCTCAAGATCCATTATCAGAACGATTAACGAACAAAAGAAAAAAAAATATAAACTTGGAGATTATATAAAGATTTCAAGTTCTGATTTCTTTACGGTATACGATATGCGATGCAGTGTGTCATGAGGAAAGTTTTTCCCGGCTCTACGGCCTACTCATATATCGAATTCCAGCTATATCAATGGTTATTTTACGTACACGGGTCATAGGGTTTTCGTTCCATCCGGACGACTAGACGCTGTTTCTTAAACCTCTTACAAGGTTAAACCACGCCGGAAAACACCTGGAACTTCCTCGATAAACCAAGGACGTCTGATTTAGCGAGCCAGCGCCATACAAGCCCATCTTGCCCGGGGCACCTATAAGAATTTTTTCGATTGCGTTTCTTCCTCTCCTGGAAACGTGAAAACGTGTTACCAACAATATAGTTTTTGATATAAATTTGTAAACCTTTGTATATCTGTTCAATAACTCCTGCTGGAGAATCAATTTTACCAAATATGATCAAAAAATGCAGAGTTTTGAATATTGGGTGATCGCTTTTGGCCGTTTAATTAGGCCTATATATATCACAAGGAATACCTATTGAAGTGCATGTATAGATACTAGTATTTTATTTAGACCGGGGGGGGGGGGGTGGGTGGCCTAGTGGTCTAGAGTGCCGCGCTTCGACCTCTTGCTGGCCGGTCACCTCTGGCTTGCGGCTGTGGTTTCGAGCCCTGGTGTTAGCGTATGTGGCATGGAGATAGGGGCGCCTTCTCAACCTCGTGGGTTTCCTCCGGGCATTCCGGTTTCCTCCCACTGCTAAAGACCCCTACGCGCAAGCGAATTATTGAAATAAAATTAAAAACCATATGTTAGTCCCGAAATGACCTAGTTGTGTCGAGTGGACGTTAAACCCCATTTCTCTCTCTCTCTCTCTCTTTTATTTAGACCTCATACAGAAGTTCATGAGTAAACGACTTGACCCATCTGGGTACACACATGAAGAAATTTAAAGATAGGGCAAAGTGGTCATGAACTATTGTGTAATCTATGAAAGAGAGAATTGGACCACTTTATTTTAGTCTAATTAATAATTCTCTCCATTCAACTTGACTTCAGCAGTTATGTTTCGATCTGAATTCACTAAGCACGGCCACGCTTTCTAATAGTTGAATCCACACGCACCTTTATTCTCGACACGTACGGGGCCACGATCTGGATTCGAGATCTGTTCATTGTGATATTTCATTTATTATTTTAACATGATTAAAATCAGTTAAAGTGCCCATGTACATCGTCCACGTGTAGGGTAGACGTCGTTTATACTTACCCCATAAGAACATTAGTTTCTGGTACTCAATATTTTAAAACAAAACAATGTTTGTTCGAAGAGAAAACGAAAATGTGTCGCAAAATGTTTTAGGGGAAAACAGATGATTCAAAGATTTACAGAGAAAGTAGTTCCTATAAGAACAGTCTGTGACTGAGATGGAGCCCATGAGTATGCGTGTGGCCCCGGGGCTAGTTTCGGGGCCCTTTTAGGCTAGGTCTGACTTTACGTATTTTAGATGAACAGGTAAGATTACCAAGCGCAAGAGTTTTGTATAAGCAAGAAACATCAGTATAGACTCTAGAAATGACCATTTACCGACAGTTTTTCATCTAATAAATTTATTATTTGTCCATGGACTGGACTTCATTTGGTACCTCTTTTATCATTAAAGATTTTGATGTTTTATAAGTTCTGATCTTTAGATAGATCTGTTTCTAATGTTCTTCTCGTGCAATGTAGAAAATAAAATTAGCATAATTTGACCCAGACAGTCAACTAATTAAAGGCTAATGAAATAAAGAGTTTGATTAGCCTTTATGTTTATAGCTAGACATAAAATAGAAAATATGATTAAACTTTATCGATTATGGAAATTATAATTCTTTATCATTTACTATATGTAGTCATACATAAAACAGGCGATGGCAATAACAGTGTTAGACAGATCCATTAAAGCTTATCTAATACTCGATATAATCTAGGTGGAATATGATATAACAGGAATGTTCGAGTTATTTATTAAAGTAACAATATTGTTATTAGCTTGTAACTAGAATTGATGAAATTCAAAATAAAATGAAAACAAATGGGATTTGACGTCCAGATGAAATTAAATACGTGCATGCGTTTCAATTATTTAAAGAATGTCTGATTGGACAATAGCGTTTGTCGGTAGATTGTTTACAAGAGTCTACAAAATGAACAAGGGGCATAACTCTACATGTAATTAATGCAATTCTGTAAATTCGATAAACTAATTTGATTAATCCATATACATGTAAATGTAAAACAAATATAATGATAACTTGTGGAGTTCACAGCATTATACAAAGTGACCAAGAGCAATAAGGAATAACGACAGAAAATAATATCATAAATTGCTGAAATTCAATACTATCCCTCTTACCTCCTTACCTATATAAACAGCATATATATACATTTTCCAAAAATAGATTAATAGACATATTCAACATGACAAATTGTTGTAGATTCACAGCCCCTTTAGGCCGGGGATTTTCTTTAAAAAATGTATAACATTGTAATTAACTTTACAGAAATTAGACTTACTAAATTTATCATATTAATTTAATAGGCTTACACTGGGTTCATTACGGGCATTCTTAATTAAATTGCAGATTTAAAACATGTTTATGTCTGATACTTTGTTATGGTGGTTTTGGGGAAAAGGTGTTGAGACCAGTTGAGGGTTTGAAATACAGACGGTATGCACGTAGTCGTGGAGGGGACTCAAAATCTCCTTTGGGGATTGAATTGGAAATATATAAAATGAGACCTTTTCATGTAGGCCTACATGTATGGAGCCGAATCGTTGCCATATTAAGAGAAAATATCATAGTTAAAATTGACAAATTATCATGGTCAGAATGGTAAAAATGGCAATTTGCGTGATTTTTCACTTGTAGATATTACATAACACAAAATCACAATATTAGTATCAAAACAAAAATTGTTCGCCAAAAATTAACAACATAAAAATCTACTTGTGTTTTTTTCACTTTCTACTTTTCGCATTTGCAAATTCACTGTGACTTTTTCATCTTTGCATTTTCAACTATAAGAATTTCACCATTGTATTTCCAACCACTAAAATTTCTCCAATCTAACTGACCATATAAGGAAAGGGGCGTGTTTACGAGTTCGGCCGAAGTTGACGTCATAGGACGTCAATATTTAGCGTCTGGGCTAAAATTAATGCCCCATTGGGTTATTCGTGCCTCTTAGTGTTAAGATTATCCGATTTGAAAAAAATCAAATAAATAGCTTGTCATGTCAGACAACCGGTGTTAAAATTGTTTCTGGGCATTGAGACTAACATAACATTTAAAGACTGCCAGGAGAGTGGTGGCACTGGCACAGATAATTCAAATTTCAATATCGGTTTCAGCCTACAAATTTACCTTGTAAGTTTATGGTACCCATCAATATGCCATAATGAATTAAGAGCTCTAACGCTGTATCATCTCCTTCTTATAGGTTTCATGGTAAGTCTTCGATAAAGTAAGCCTTCTAGATCTACCCTTCTCATGGCATCTCTGACCCTTTCCTCTTGCAAGGTAAATCCCTGAGCTGACAAATGGCCCTTTACACTTCTATATCCCTGATCAGGAAATCTTGATATAATAGCAGTAACTAAATTATCTAGCTCATCATCACTTAAAGTGCTGTACTTTTGTGAAATGGATATATTGTATTCTTTGAGACGTCTACAAACGGTGCGTTTGGAAACGCTGAATAAATTTGCAATTTCGGCTAATTTAAAATTGTTATCAACTAAATATTGTAACTGTTCTTGTGGAATAAATAACTTTGGCGGACCAACTATTCCTGACGAAACATGATACTCTCTGTCTTGTCCTTGTTGTCTTGTTTGCAAATTTATTGCATCGTCTAATAACTGTTGAGCTTTTCTTAATTGATTAAGACAATCAGACACCTCTTCGGTAGTAACACTTATTTCAGATATAATGCCAGCAATACGCTCACATTCATGCCGATGTTCAGTTAAAGATTCGTCGGGTCTATTAAGACAATGGGCCAACCTCAAGGTTCGATGATATATCTCATTAAACAAAAAGTTGTCTGACATGACAAGCTATTTATTTGATTTTTTCAAATCGGATAATCTTAACACTAAGAGGCACGAATAAACCAATGGAGCATTAATTTTAGCCCAGACGCTAAATATTGACGTCCTATGACGTCAACTTCGGCCGAACTCGTAAACACGCCCCTTTCCTTATATGGTCAGTTAGATTGGAGAAATTTTAGTGGTTGAAAATACAAGGGTGAAATTCTTATAGTTGAAAATGCAAAGATGAAAAAGTCACAGTGAATTTGCAAATGCGAAAAGTAGAAAGTGAAAAAAACACAAGTAGATTTTTATGTTGTTAATTTTTGGCGAACAATTTTTGTTTTGATACTAATATTGTGATTTTGTGTTATGTAATATCTACAAGTGAAAAATCACGCAAATTGCCATTTTTACCATTTTGACCATGATAATTTGTCAATTTTAACTATGATATTTTCTCTTAATATGGCAACGATTCGGCTCCATATACATGTTCATATTATATGTTGTCCTCAATGGCTGTTTCGATACAATAAAATCTTAAATGATCTTATCTTAATAGATAGTATGCCTAATAATTACTAGTTTCGCGTTAACATAATATTACGAAATGTACGAAATTACAATAACACAAATAGTCTGCAATGAGTTCATTTGATTATTGGTTAAAGAAGTAAACATCTTTTTAACCACTGCTGGCGAGCGTTATCATGTCTAGCCTACTGTGCCGTAGTCAAGTCGTTCCTACGTCTATAAATAATGAATGGTATCATTATGGTTATTGACTCGTATGCAAATTTCACTTGGGTGCGATCTGTAACTGTCTGTTAATTACACCCATTATAGTTATAAATATAGTCTAGACAAGCAGTACTATGTATTCCTATATTTTAATCTGCCTGCCTCTAGAAATTGGTAGAACCTTATAAATAATACATGTAGTCTACAAGTCGTGATACACGGGAGTATTTTCTACAGCTTTTTATCACAGAATCAGCGGTGCCATTATTGTTATTGAATTATATCATTGTCTTCGTCCTGTGGTGGTATACAAATTCCTACTTTCTTAAAGGACTGTTTAAAATAATACGAAAAACAGACCCATCTAAAATAAAAGTAAACACAACCTTTCTGAACCCCGGGGTACCTTATGGGACAAAAGAGCCGCGGAGCGTGGGATTTTGGCCAATCAAAAGGAATAAACCTATCGAAATTCAAATGCGTAGCCATTAAAAACATTCTGACCCCGGCGAAGAAACCTATTAAAAGCCATACTCGTATAGCTATTGTCTCCAGGGCGGGCGACAGGACTCTCCGGGCCCCAAGACAAACAATTCGGAAGAGGGATAGGGTGGGGTGGGGTAACGGGAGGTCATTTTGCTAAAACGCAAAAAATGAGATTTAATGCAACATAATATGACATACCAAGTACGTCATGTACAACGTGTAAGTTTTACTCATTTAATAATAATCAGATTTACACGATTTTGACAGGAAATTTTAAGCAGGCAAATAAATGGAGAAACAAAAAAAAATCGTGACCACCAGACGCCAATTAATATGAAAAAGGAAGTTTTTTCATCACATAACCATTCATTTATTTTTTTCAATACCCTAAATGGTGTTGAACTGGTTTCAAACGGAAGTTTCGGTGCACACTTGGAAGCGAACTCATCCATAACCTCATCAAAATCAACAATACGTGACAAGCCATTCTGATTAAAATACAGATCTATATTTCGTTTCGTATTTTTTTATACTTTCGATGGCCTACACTACATGAAGATTTGACCGGTTTTACAGGAAGGTCGTGTCAGGGGCCGTACGAGTCGTGACAGATCGTTTCATTGGCTTAGCCCTCACTTAAACCAGAACGCCGGTAATATAAAAAATCTTCCGGATCCTAGTGTAGTAAAGACAAGTCAAACGAAAGTTCGAACTTAACGAAATAGGATCTGTGTGTTAATCAGATTGAGGACAAGCCATTAAGCCCATCTTAAAATTGCCAAACCGAACCGATGAGAAGTTTCTCCCAGGCATGTTAGTGACGAATCACTCTGTCGGTCAGCAAAAGGCAAGAAATTGCCGAAATATTGGAAAAACAACGCGAATTTTAGCACCTAACCAAACGAAGACGAATTAAAAGTTTCTCTTTCAGTGTCGTTTTAATGATTGGATACCAGTGAGCCTACATAAGCGATAGATAATCGCATGCATGGTCACTGGCGGAAGACCATTGAAGTATTCTACAGGCCCGGACTATACACTCTGGCCGGGATACTTTGGCGGTGACGAGAGCATTAAAGTTAAACAGAACGAAGACGACACGACGCCTAACGACGTGAAGGCCCGGGTAGGTAGTTTATTGTTTTAAAATTCAACAAAAAAAGTGGACTGACAATCCCATTCTAATCCTACCCACGCCACTAGGTACACACATTCAGAAAAGTCACCGGTTTTCTTCCACTTCACATTTAAGTAACAGTACAATTGTTTTATTAATTTATACCAATATTATTGGACATATCTCCGGTCCCTTTAGGCTCCGGGTCCCTGGATATGTGTCCAAGCTGCCCCCAGCCCCGCACCCACGGGCCCTGGTTGTCCCTGACTCAAAATCCCTAAAGAACGTTTAAAGCTATCCTTAAAGAACTGCTGGTAGACACATATTCTTTTTCTGGCAATCCATTGATTTAAAATAGACTACCTACTATACTAGAGTCAGTTCTGTACCGAACAGACTCAAAGCATCAAGTAACTGACATGCGCTGTGGGTTCTAAAGAAAATGGTAATTCTGAAATCCTTCTCTTTTTACTACACGCCATCCTCAGAAGCTAGAGCAACACATTTCCCATCCATAATTTAATAACGTTATGTGCTGGAATCTGATTGCTATCGCCAACACACAAATCAACAGTTATTTGAGAAATATGTACGACATATGGACACATGAAGCAGGTGCATGATCAATTCCTGGGTTATAAATTCCATGTCAAATCGTGTCATCTAAACCATATATTTAGGTAGTATATGTTATTGCATGTACATTTTTATACTGGGCGTGCTCAATAGCACGTTTACATTTACTTTGTCTTGGAGGGTGGGGTAGGGTAAGAAATTTACGTCCACTTCCACTGGGGGTGATGTCGTAGACAAGGGGTAAGAACAGCTTATATTAAGTTTTATACACAGTACTCTGGAATAACATTATACTGGTTTTTTTTACGGAGCGACGTTCCCATTAGGCTTTTTTGTGTCCTCACCAAGCAACGTCGCTCAGTTATAAGCAGTAATTGTATTACACATAACGGTGTCTCGTGTGTCTAGTTCAATAACTAAATCTCTGTATACTTTATTGTTTATTCAACTGTGTGATGATCTTCAATGCGTTATTCACAAAACATTGGAGGCACATTCGTTTATACCACAAAGACTGCTCAGTCTGCAACAGTCAGATGAACATTTGTCTTTCAGGGGTTTTTTTTTTGGGGGGGGGGGGTGTCTTCATTTTTTTATGACATTTTGTTGTCTCCCAGATATTGTTTGGTGTTGTCGTCATTTTCAGAAGAGGTAACTTTGATCCAGATAATTCAGCCCAGCGTGTTTCGTCTTGTTTGGTATCCTTTGGAACTTCTTGGCTGTGACCGGATGGATATTACGTTCTTTATTATGACTATTTCCACGGTGGAAAAAGGCGCGCAATAAATCTATTATTGAACAGTGTCGTGTAAAACTATGATTTCTCCTCCGACATCACAGAAGGTAAAAATCAATAGAATGGAAGAAAGTTGATGAAGATATTAAAACTAACGACTCATCTTTCTTTGTCTTGAATCACTTGTTACTCATAACAAACTCACACATCTAACAATTATCATCTAATCCGCTAGTTTTTTTTATTTCCCAATAACATCAAAGAAAGTTACGCAAAAAGAAAATGGGTGTTTCATCTGCGTTTCATCTTTTTTAATGAATAATTTGATGGGGAAATTGTGTCATTTCACCTTAGCATTTGACTATGACTGTTGATATGACTCGTAAAACATTTATCTCGTTTACAAAATGAAATGAGATGAACTAGTGTTAACGTTCTATTAATGAAAACGGACATACGCCATGCAGTGTCCTGTGGACTACTTTTATTTAGAATTCCAACTGTCAAAGATTGTTTTATGTTTATATGCCAACTTGTATTCGAGACTTGTTGTTTTCGTCCCTTCCTAACGACGTGTCACCGTTTTCATACCAGGCCATCTGTACGTCTTGAAACTGCGCTGGAAAATTCCTCAGTCCAGATCGAATCCTGATTAGTTAGGGGGCTACCGCTTACTAGCGGATCTATCCCGTTTACACCTGTGTTGTTATTCTTGTGCAGATACAAATAATACATTTTCTGTATCCGATGATCTTATAAAGTTCCAGGTGCTTGTTGATTGATACTGCTATACACACCTGGCTTTGTCATGGGTATCATGGGTACACTGTGTGTATCTTAAGTGGCTTGTGATTAATTAACTGAAATAATGCCAGTATTATAAAACCAGGGGTTATTTGACTTAGCTCATCCACTTCCTGAAATTCATAGAATTTTGAAACTCAAATGTATTTCATCGATAGACAAACAGCGATTACTAAAAATTTCCAAAATTCAAATTTTTTAAACGATGGTAGACGTCTATTGATGTCAAATAACTGTTCACGTCATAAAATGATCTCTACTGGAAGTAGGGTTTGGTCGATCTATCAATAGTCTTTCAACTAGAATGAGTACAATTTGTTTTTAAAGGATGTCGGGGATTGTGAATGAATAAATAAAGTTGAGGTAAACCATTGAACTTGGATAAATCAGAGTAGAAAATGCCAAGTCAACCTAGCGAAAAAAGAGAGAAAGCTTTTAGAAAACACACGCAAAACGTGATGTTAACAGCTCTTAAGGAATCGACCGCTACCGTAATCCATAATACAGCCAATCGGGTACAGACTAATTTATTTTAAACAAACCGACTCCAATTCATCTTTTTCACTATCGAGCTCCCAGAAGCCCTCTAATTTCCTGAATTACTTTGACACCGAGTGCGTAAAACAATTTTCTCCAATTCCGCATGTCTGAGATTCCCCATTCCTGATTTTATAGCTGTTCCAATTAATCGTCTGTTGAGAAATTGAATCAGGTAGATTGCGATAAAGGAGCCGCTACATTTAGTTGGCGTTTGACAGAAAGCCTACGAAATTCCACATCAAGAACGGTGAGCAAACTTCACTAGAATGGAATTCGATTATGCATGCCACAGAAGGAAAGAAATGTTTCGACTGGTATTTGTTAATATTTGACTTTCTAAAACGGAACGTCCAAACGTCATTCCTTAAAAAAGAAACAAAAATGCCTTCCGCTTTTAGTATACGCATGAGCTTTTTGTCAAAACAAGACAACATATTACCTTGAATTCTGTTAAAATAATCTGTTTCAAGACATAAGAAGAGGATTCTGACAGCCACATCTGCCAAAATACATCTAGTTATTCACACATACACTGGTATGTTGACCTGATTTTAGTCTTTCTTTCTGAGAGTATGCCAGTATAATATTTGTTTGGTAACTATAGAAAACCAATTTGGGCGTAGCTGAGAAAAAGCAACGACATCGATTGAAAAGAAAATGCACGTACATCCGTCTAAATGTTATAGTAAATAAGGAAGTCATTTGGTTTTTAAGAACCACTGAATATGGTCTCAAATATTTAAATCCGAAGATAGAAAAACTGTACTGGGCCACCAACATGTCTGTACATCAGTTTTCTGGTAATTTTAATGATTGACGATTTGGATTTGCCCTGTGGGTCAATAAGGTACTACAAGTGCTCCACACAACAGGAGAATTTTACATTGTAGACACAACCCCCTTTTTCAGGAAATCCTGGATACGCCCCTCCTAGAACAGTGAATGATTTAAGAGATTGAATTTCAAAATGTTTATCTGAGCCAAGATATTGCTTTTAGGTAACAAAAACTTGTCTGAGTAGAATGTCATTCTGCATTGTCTTAGTTCATGTGTACTTTACCCGTAACTTGTGAAGTCTTCATTCTGCACACAGAGAACTGTCTACTTTGAGAACAGATCTGTCTGGAATGGCCACCATATTTGATCTTTGGTTATATTCTATGTCCGGAATAACTTGTAGACAGGAGCGGCTTTGAAATCCAGTAAGAAAACCCTTAATTCATGTTTTCTTATTGAAAATAAACCTACCCTGGAAGAATAACCCTTTACAGTAGTTATAAGAACGATTCCCCTGTATTTATCCAAAGCTGCCCCGTCTTCCAGACCGTATATAATATATCCCAAAGATCAAAGAGATTTATCGTTAGAGGTATATAAGTACATGTAAACATAGGCGGTATATAAGCAAGATAAAGTCCTCGACTTCGGTTATGTTGGGGAAGAAAGATTTCAGAGAAAAAAAATAGGTTGCCAGGCAACGAAACATACGCCCACCAGCAGCTAAATCGTCCCGTCAGTCAACAAGAGTTGTCGCATATTAAGTAATTATCAAAAATCATTAGAATTTGTTTGTTTTTTATAAAGTTCTGCCCCATGCTGACGTTTAGTATACAAAACATTTAAATATTATGGATTTAGCTGTACAATTATCAAAATTCATTGAAAATCAATATAAAGGAACCAAGATCTTTAGGTTATGAACATGTATTTTAAGTTTTATCAAAATCGAATTAAAATTGTGACCTCTATAGGATAGGTTCCACAACTTTGATATAACATATTTTTTACACTATTCGCATACAAACAACAGCAATTTTGTCTGTCAATTTTGGTCCAATTTTCACGAAATTCGAACTCAACCTTCATTACCAAGCAACTGTGATATAATCAAACAGTCTTTTAAATCGGATAATAATTTTGACCTTCAGAAGGACCACAATCTAAAAAGGGTGATTTTTCGGACAAACAGGGGCCATAATTCAGGAAGTTACGATCCGATGGGCGCAAATATCGAAAGGAACTAAGATCTGTGGGTTATAACCACACATGTCAAGTTTCATCAAAATCGGTTCAAAATTGTGACCTCTGCAGGGTCCACAACCAGGGGCCATAATTCAGGATGTTACGATCCGATGTGCGCAAAGATCGAAAGGCACCAAGATCTTTGAGTTATAGACATGCATTTCTAGTTTCATCAAATTCGGTTCAAAATTATGACCTCTACAGTGTTCACAACCTTGACATACCATATTTTTACACTTTTCAAGTACAAACGACGGCCATTTTGTCCGTCAATTTTGATCCGATTTTCACGAAATTCGATCTCAACCTTCATTACCAGGCAACGGTGATATAATCAAACGTTTTTTTTAAATCGGATAATAATTTTGACCTTCAGAAGGACCACAATCTAAAAAGGGTGATTTTTCGACAAACAGGGGCCATAATTCAGGAAGTTACGATCCGATGGGTGCAAATATCGAAAGGAACTAAGATCTTTGGGTTATAAACATACATGTCAAGTTTCATCAAAATGGGTTCAAAATTGTGACCTCTATAATAGGGTCCTCAAGCTAAAAGCGTGATTTTTCGTACAATCAGAGGCCACAATTCAGGATGTTACGATCCGATATGCGTAAATATCGAAAGGCACCAAGATCTTTGAGTTATAGACATGCATTTCAAGTTTCATCAAATTCGGTTCAAAATTGTGACCTCTACAGTGTTCACAACCTTGACATACCATATTTTTACACTTTTCGCGTACAAGCGGCGGCCATTTTGTCCGCCAATTTTGGTCCGATTTTCACGAAATTCGAACACAACCTTCTTTACGGTGTAACGGTGATATAATCGAACGTTTTTTTAAAATCGGATTATCATTTTGTCCTCAAGAGGGACCACAAGCTAAAAAAGGCGATTTTTCGTACAATCAGGGGCCATAATTCAGGAAGTAAACGATCCGATATGCGCAAATATCGAAAGGAACCAAGATCTTTGAGTTATAAACATGCATTTCAAGTTTCATCAAAATTGGTTCAATATTGTGACCTCTACAGTGTTCTCAAGCTAAAAACGTGATTTTTCGTACAATCAGGGGGCATAATCCATGAAGTTACTGTCCGATACATGCCAATATCGGAAGGAACCGAGATCTTGGGGTGATAAACTTATATTTCAAGCTCCATTGAAATCGGATAAAAATTGTGACCTGTAGACTGTTCACAAACAATTGTGGACGGACGGACCGACGTCCAGACAGACGGACATGGGCGACGACAATATACGTCCACATAAAAATGTGGGCGGATAAAAACTCGACATAAAGAGCTCGGTCTGCTGACCTCGGTTTTTCTTTTTCTCGGGTTTTTTTCCTTAGCCTTTCTTTCCCCAACATAATCTCAGTCTCGTACATTATCCTACACCTTTATATAGATTAAAGCGCATTGGTCCAAAATTTCACCGTATAGGTGTTTGGCAAAGAATTCTTATTATTTTGATAAGATGAACTAACTATGCAGAAAGAAAAAACAAAAGAAACTACATATTGTATTTGTATCTACGGTGTAGGTCTCAGTTTGTTTTTAGAAAAAAATCATTTTGGGCTCGGTAAATGGGCGAAGAATTTGAGTACAATAACGTTGAAGAAAATTGAAATGTTAAAGATTGATGTCGAGCGTCACAAAGGTTTGGAAGAACCACCCAGAAATACAGGTATCAGATAAATGTTATGTACATATCAGGTGATCTTAAGTCTAGTCCACTGGATAGGAAAACCCTGAATCTTAAACAGAATCCAGGCAGACGTGTCAAACGGTGCTAATACAAAACATTCTTGACAAACATCTGGCGCCATACGAGAATATTTCGGAATGAAAAAATCTAGCAAGACATTTTTTGCTCACAGGAAACTTCAGACGCCTTATGGAAATCGTGAGCGGGTATTTAAATGTGGGAATGCATACTCTTGTTGGATGTTTTATCCGTGCATGGTGTCGACGTGTATTATGCCTCGAATATTGAAGTTGCTAATCTGGGTCTTACGAAAAAAAAGGTGTCTGAGATTGCCAGGGAAAATAAAAGATATCTTACGTTATATTTATTCAGTTGTTCTACTTGATCTCAACTTAAGACACATCTCAGATCGTTATTATTACAGTAAGTTAGATGGAAGTTTATGCAAGTCAATATATGCGTTTCTTTATCGTAAATAAACACGCTCACCTGCATATATCATTGATTTATACAAAAAACTAAAATCATATATAAACAAAGGTTTTTAGTGAGATGATATTTTGTGATTGATAGCATGCAGATTTGTGAAGCCAAATTGTCATGCAATATCATCAAAATATACTAGCATGTAATCATTTGGCTAAGCTTCTCTTACATTCACGGGGTGGATTAAAGAAGCCCAGGTTATCATTATAGACTACATTATTTTGAATCATTACAGGTGTACGCTGAGCAAGTTCAAAAAAATATTTTTGTTAGTTCATTAGTTCAACTAATGACTATTCTCAATATATGTCTAAAATAACAATATATAAGTTACAGTTGGTTGAGCCGAGAGTCAGAGCGAGAGAATGGGGTTTAGCGCCCACTCGACACAAACCAGTTCATTTCGGGAATATCATATAGTTCAATTATTTCAATAACTCACTTGTGCGTGGGGGTTTTTTGCTTGGGAGGAAACCGGAGGACCCATAGAAAACCTACGAGATTGGACTGGCACCCTTATTCCATGTCACGTACAACCGGAGAATCGAAACCACAGACTATGACAGACCTATGATACAGCGCGCACGCGCCACCATTTGGCCATTCATGCCCCCAGTTTGAAAGAAACAAGACTATATTTCAGTAATTAGATTGTATCATTACACACTTTCCGTGATGTGAAATTAAAGAAATAAAGTTGAGGTAAATGACAACCGATTTTACAATCATGAAAATCTCCCCAGCTCAGTCCACAAGGTGAAATAAAGTCTCACAAATGGAGTTGCGTGATCTAAGTTCATCGTAATTAAAGAAACACTATTGCATTGTCGCCTCCACCGTATTGTTCTTGTAGACATCAGCCTGATGATATACCCATACAAAATCCGCCAACCAGACTCGGATTTTATTTAGTGCAAATAGTATTCATATATTGGGTCTTCCAGATGTCCGAATATTGCTCTTTTGGTCATTTTTGTTAAGGACGGGGATTGATCTAGGATGATGAATCCAAACTCCGTTTTTGTCCTTTGTTGAAGATATTGGCATGGGTGATTCACTCTATGCGACTGGGCTTAATTCTACAAAAAGAAAATCCAAATTTTTGTGCTAGTCCTTTTTGATGTGGTTCCAGACAGGCTTGGTACTAGAATATTTTGATATCGTTGTAATTTTGGATAATAAAAACTGATACTTGCTCGGAAACTAAGATGCTCATAGACTTCATTAAAAGAAGCATAAACGTCTATCGGTTTGTTGTATAATCCGGTTATACCTTATCGCTATCGACAAAACTCCAACAAAGACTTGAGAACTAACATTGTCTGTACAGTTATATTAATTTAGAGAAAACAGACTGGTTTACAGTCTTGGGAATATTGGCAAAATTATTAGTTTACTACCTATTTCAATGAATAGGGATAATTAACCGGTGTGAGCACATGCTAACCTATTGCGATAAACCGCACTATGCATGGCCTATCCATTTAAGGTTACCCCCCCCCCCCCTAAAAAAAAACCCCAAAAAACCCAACAAAAAATAATAAAAAAATAAAACAAAAAAAAACAAACCCCAAACAAACAATAAACACCAAACCCATGCAAGTCCAAAAA
The DNA here is from genome assembly GCA_963678685.1 of Patella ulyssiponensis. NCBI lineage: Eukaryota > Metazoa > Mollusca > Gastropoda > Patellidae > Patella > Patella ulyssiponensis. Next base: position 78,015,151 of record OY783227.1, on the reverse strand, counting down.
TAATTATTTCAGTCATAAAACGAACTCATGGGAAGTTGTTAAATACTTTATATCTCATAATATAAATAAAAATAGTAACAATACATATATATATATATAACTTAATCTGATATAGATATTGTTGAACAAAAAATATAATGAGTTTTGTGGACGGACTTGACTGTTTTTTGGTTGATTTCATCTTCTAAAGAACTAGTAATAACCAAGCAATCAGGGCTGTTAATAGATATTTCAGATAAAAATGATGTCTCTTTACAGAGCTTAGAACAAATTAACTTTATAACATACTAAATCATACATCAAAGTACATGAAACAGAAAAAACATCAAAATAAAAACACTACATTGTTTTGAGAGAAATATTTAGGTAATCAACCTTATATGGGGGCTATGCAAAGACCACAAAGGCAATTTAAGGAACAAATGTTAAAGAACGTTTGTACACTTTCAACTGTGTACTGTAAGCACTACATTAAAATGAATGGTTTAAAGTAATAAGAATAATTTCTATGGATTATATAAATCAATTTATCATCTGGATTATGGATTTCTGAGAGAGAGAGTGTGTGAGAGAGAGAGAGAGAGAGAGAGAGAGAGAGAGTCTAAATAAGATGTTATACCTTGGATACATTTCTTTTGTGGTGTACTGAAGACTTAATAAGTAGAAGAGTACCAGGAGCTGAAAGGTAGATGGATTGATACTAAAAACAGATGTTGACACATTTTTTAAAATAAACAATTTCTAGTTGTCAGTTTTACTGTTGTCTAGTATGTCAGTTGATATACTCTCTACTTGATGAAAACTGCATGTTTTACTTACTATTTTCATAACCTATTTCCTAGTGAACACAAAAATAGTACATGTCTAGTTCTTTAGAAGTATGAAAATCTACCTTTGTAAAGATTATGTTATCTCAAATTTCCGAAAATTTCTAATGAATACCTTTACCATTAGCAAAGAAATAAAATATATGACTCTTCATTAATTGTATTAATACAAATTGAAGAAATAATGTTCACCCTAAGTTCATTAAACTTTAATCTTTCCATTTTGTTAAAACTTTTGGTATAGTTAACTCAAATCATTTAAGAATTAGCTGAGGTAAACACATTTTTGAAAAATAATAGCTGTGTTTAGCTGCTAGCAGTATTAAAGCGCTATAAGTGAAAGCCTTTCAACTTATACTTCGAAAAAATGCCCATGCGCAATGCGCAAGAACGGGTAGCTTAATCAACCATCTTAAAAGGTATTGATACTAATTTGAATATCCTTCATCAATGATTTTTTTCTTTGTTGTTATTGATCTGTCAGACAAACAACTAATTTTTCCCAGCCATAAAATGTCTGGGCTTTCTAATGGTAATAACATTGACATAATACAAACCCCAAAATAATTTAGTTTGACGATATGGTCCATTAAATGTCATATGTCTTTGGCACCCCCTCCTGGTAGTATTACCAAAAAAACATCACTATTATTTTTAACAATTGAGCTTGTAGACAGAAGCATATGTCTATTAAGACATTAAACATATCATTTCTATCGTAATATTTCAGGTAATTGTATAACCATGTATTTAGATTATAATTATTTTAGTTTTAAATGGCTATATTAAAATATTCTACCACCAATATAAGTATCAGTTAAAACTTCAAGACTCTCCCCTTAACAGAATATTGATCGAACAATTTACATCTCCATTTACTGACAAACAGTGGCGGAATTCACACAAATCTGCACTTCCAAAATATTCAGTGCAAAAATGTTAAGTGTAAGATGTTGATTACAAGCTCAGACTAAAGAGAATTATCTAGTCCCATTTGGCACCATGTACTTGAAGGGATTCTTCTTTCCTGGTTTCCTTCTTGTTGATAGGTTGAAGCTAAGTTTATATATATATTAAAGAAACTGTCTTGAGTAACATTAGATACAATACAATGTACATTATTGAAATTACATATTATTAAATATATCTTGTATGATACACAAAATGGTCTATTCATGATTAAATTTCTACATCGGCGTCCGACTGGTTGATGGTTTGGATGGTAAATGGTGATGTTTTTCAAATAAATATACAGTACACGAAACTGTATTTTGAAGAGCTCACAATATTAGAAAATGTACCATACTCTTCCTGTATGACACAGTTATCATCAATCTGTAAGTTCGATTTAGAGGTTCCATATATTTCTTGTTTTATTAAATTCGTTTTTGTGTGGAAATATCATTTAAAATAAAGTGAGCATGATGAAAAACATGATTAAGATCTTTGTGATGCAGTAGGTCTGCTGGATGGTGTTGGTCTACTGTTGGTAGATGAAGCTGTTGTGCTTCCACCACCAGAAGGTCGCTCTCGTTCCTTTTGATATTCCATTTCTATTTTTGATTCTATCTTCTCCCAGTCCACTTCAATCTGCAAAAAAATATAAAATAAAACAAATGATTGATAGAATTCTTTTGGGAGAATTTAGAGAAACACATGCCATATGCTACAACAAAAAGTAAATATTATACAAAGTAGGAAAATCAAAACGGAAGAAGGATGCAAAGTTACAATGCTATAAATCAACAATTTACAGCTGTAAGTGTTAATTAACAGAAATCTTGCAAGATCTATGTTTTAAAGCCAGTTCTGAGGTTGACTTTCAGATTTATTGAAACTTCAAACTAGAAATGATCAATTTTATTTTCTTTGACATGTCTGGAGAAAGAAATGCATCCTTCATTCGATTTATGAATTTTCACTCCACCAATCTGTCAATATAACAAATATTGATTCAAGGGCTCACCTCTTACAAAGACTAAAAATAACAGTCTAGGATTATGTTACAACTCAATTATAAGAGGCAAAAATCATGAAATATGGCCTGTAAACCTGGCCAAACTAAATGGAAGACCTAGTGTATAATTTGTCTCTAATCAGATCAGGCGTTATGTTCGCAGTTAATAAATGAGATTTTGGAAATGAAGTTATGTAATGGCAGGAACGCAGCCCTTTTAGCTCACTGCAGATCAATACGTGAAATGCAATACTAGATTTGAAATTCACAATCAATATATTGGCCTACCAACGTGTCTTTTGCATCGCTATGGACTTTTCTTTTTGCGTTGGCCAAGGGAAAATATTTCAATCTTTTACTAGTTAAACATAAAAATCTGTACGTGACATGCCCGTATTGATTGTGGGTCACCATGTCGTTTTCCGTCTCATTTCTTGCTATCATGACAAACAATATAAAGATCAGACATCCAGACAGAAATAATTAGACTCGCTTCCAACTCATCGCTTTTTCTTTAGGGAAAACAAAATTATTCCTTTTCTGTCTCATTTTGTTAGGTCCTTTTTCCGTTGTCATTCAGTTATAAAATGATGTATGTATAGACCAGGATGAAACATGCAATGTAATATCATTTACACGGAATGGTTACATTGTATAGATGTTATTCAGTAACAGACAGTCACATGATTTACCACTATTTTTTCTCTCGATATTTGGGAAATTACATTCAAATTTGGGGCAGTTGACCTTTCTCGTATCAATCATGCTTTAAATTAACCTTTTTGAACATTTAATATAATTTTGTCTGAGAAAAAAAAAATAATGTCTGAAAGGCAAATGGCCACAGGGAAATGGTAATCACGTTTGGTCTGCAAAAAACACTCTTAAGGTCTTCCTTAAATTGCTCAAGTTGAAACAACACCTAAGTTAATCAAAGCTTACATTCCCAAAGCACGAGAATCTCAAAACATTTAATTTAAAGAACTAAAGTCTCCTATAAAGTTTGCATGATCAATTTAAAACAGTCTAAATTTTCAATGAAAATATCGATTTTCTTGTTAAATAAATGTATGAATACAGAGGATCATGTCTTACATACAGAAAAACCTTCGAAAAAGTATACAATAATAAAAAACATGAAACTTTTCATTTGGAGAAGAAAAAAAGAAAGATCTTAAAAAGTTTGTTTGTCAAAAAAGTTTCTTCATCACACTTTCATGAGTTATCAAAAGTATTTTTTGTACAAAATCTTGTATTGCAAGCTGACTTATCAGTGTATTGCATAACAAGCGGAAATTAAACTCAGTGAATAGGATTAGTAAGAGAATATTTTCATTCCTAACATGGCCAACTCAAAGTGCAAATTGAATGTCAAAGAGCTCACAGGTGATGGACATTCCTTTATATGAAGCAGGTTTGTCAGAAATATCAGATGAAAACTTAATGCACGCTAAATCCTATTTTCATGTTGCAGTGAATCAAATCTCAGGCTATTTTTTCGGGGAGAAAACTTGAGAGAGAAAAAACAATTTCTAATCAGAAACAAGAGCTGGTGAGCCTAGTTAGATGTAAATTGAAGATTTACACTCTATTGATTACCAATGCAGTGTTGTAAATTTTTTTCGTAATGGATTAGCTGCGGAGGCAGGAGTAAAAGTGTGTCACACTATCTCACAACTCAATCCAAACTCGGCGTTAATGAATTTGTCTAGACAAAGAGCGACCGTGCCTTGTATTTTATCGAACAATACCCTTCTCAATGTGAGAATCGCATTTCAATTTGTCAGATGTCAAAAGAATAGACTACCCAGGGTGATCTAGGTTTTTTTTATGTCTATCAAAAATGTGTAAATCAGTCGTCTGATCGAATTCAAGTAGAAGCAGCTATTACACTTACGAACACAAAGGTGGAAAATTTATTTGTATTTTGCCAGACTTGTCATTTAATTGAAGGCTAGAAATAGCTACAGAATAATGAAAATGTCTGGCTTTATCTCAACATGTATGTTTTATATACTGGAGGATGTATTCTCTTCTTGAAAATGTCCAGTTTAATCCTATATTGTCTATTACTTGTAATCAAGTTAAACCATTCTTTTGTAAAAAAAAAATAACGTTGGAGATAAATAGGCTCACCAAATAAACTGTATCGTCTATTAATTTCAGGGAATAGGCTTCAAATCGACTGTACAGTTCAGACATTAAAATAAAGACTTCATGGAAATGTATGGGCACAATACTGCGAGTACGGTTCAGTTCAAAGTTTAACAAATGTACAAAGCAATAATTTGATCTTTGATTAATAAATTGGGTACCCAAATGACCTCAGATCATGCACACAGATTTCCTTTTTAGCTGAAAACAATGATGCGCAATTCCTTGCAGAAACAAAACAATGCCATTGTGATTTTCCAGAAGAAAAAAAAACCCATTGCATTTCCCCCCTGCTACTGACAGTTACATAATGCACATGACAAATGTTCTGATGCTTGAATTACCATAATAATAGATGGTAGAAAACTTGTTGTCAAAACTCCATTCACTTCTTAAACTTCATTATCTTCAACTTCATTTACAATATCAATAATTATTAGTCATAATTTCCCCAGTGTATATCAAATTGATATTAATTTCTCTACGAGATTGTCTAGCTTATGTAACTATGAGTATGATATGAGTAGGCCTATTCGATTCATTTCCTTGAAAATTGGAACGGATCACTCACTATCGCTCTGTAATATCAGAGAGACTATATCAAAGATAACCGATATGCGTGATGGGTGAAGGGATACATAATGAAATTCAAAAAAAAAAATCTTGATATCTTCAATTTTATTCAAAAAATTCTTTGTACCATAATGCAATACGAACTTCTAAAACTTTAAAAGATACAACTGATATGCAAAACCCATTTCTGGGGTCAGAGCAACCCTTGAATCACCCCAAAAAACTGTTTGAATGAGCAAATGAAATATTGGTTCTCCTAATTCTTAAGAACAGATGCACAAAACTACTGCATGTGCAACAAGAAGATATAATTAAAACTTGGTTTGACTAGCACACTTCTGATTGACATTAACGGCCAAATTTAATCAACTCTAGGAGGAGCTTGACGACCATATCTCATGGTTACAAAATGCTTCAACCATTAAAAAATGACTTTAATAGCAGCAATGTTTTGTAATGTTTGTCAACATTTAATTTTATTTGGAATTTATCTACGAACGGTCAGCTATACAACCAGTAAATATTGATAGATTGATTCACTAAATCTAATTGTATATTGATCAGTGCGGCCGATTTTTTATTTTGTACACAACTCATTCTCATAGCAAACTGACCAGTTTAGAACAACACATAATAAACCAGAGCAAACCAGTCATTGGATAACTAGCACACCACAACAACAAGACAGATATTCCCAAAACTGATAAAATTTAAACACCTCTGCCTTAAAATTAAAAATTGTTATAAAAAAAGGTACAAATCAAATATATATGAAAAATTATAAAATCTGATTTCTGGATATACTCAGATAATTATTCAAAAATATTTGTCATCTATAGAATGCAGAATCTGATATCTAGGTATTTGCATTCTGATAAACTGCTCAAGAATATTAATGTAGGTGTACAGAATGAATACTAGTGATCAAATCAGTGTGGTCTCTTCTAGAAGATTGATTTAAGACATTCAAGATGCACAGAAAATGACAAAAGAAGTGCATTATGCATGTAGGTTTTTTGTTACTTGCAAACATACATGTTGTTTACAAAATATTCCAAATAACTTGTAACATTTGTGTTTGTAGTTGAAATCTGATAAGTTGAAGTACAACTACCACACTAGAAGACAATGTTTTAAATTAAACTATAAATTTGAAACCTTTTTTCTTCACTCGAACAGAAATGAAATAAGATTTAATGTCCTACTGCAGCAGTAGGGCATAACCTTTATTTCGAATTCCAACTGTAATGTGAACATGAGACCTCGGTTTTGGCTAGAAGCTGCCTTGCCAGACTCTGTCTCCTGCACCTCTGACAAGGAGCATCAATGCCAGAAAGGGATGAAGCCAACTGCTGATCTTTTGACGTAGGTAATAACATTTAGCTCAATATAGTGTGACTTGCTGTGTATGGTGTGATTCAGAATAATACTGGGGTCAACATGACTTTCAAGTTCAGCGTAAAAGTACATGTACCGGTATATCATGGGACGGATAGTCATTGGAACCCCAATTCAGTGATATTGCTAAGCTCTAAAAAACTTATTAATTTATGACAAACATGGTTTCCTAATTAGCATTAAAATATTATTTAGTATCGTGGAAAGAGAAATAAAGAGAAGGGAAAATCTTTGTACCCAGATCACCCGCACCTATTGTGTTAAAACCATTTTGTTTTTGTAATGCCAAATATCTATAGTTGATTTATGAGAAGATGGATATGTGTAAAATTAGTGTAAATAACACACCAAGAATGTTATATTTTGTTTTTTACTATTATCAATATTTATGCTGACAGAAAGGAAAAAAAGTGATTCCAGGAATCTCTTCAATCCTGTCTGTAGGAATTAAAATTAGACAAATTCTGATTTAAAACAGCCATTTGGAAACTTTTAAACATCTTTTAATTGATTTAGGCAAAAACAAAAAAAACCCATCATCTGAGCAGCATTAATTGATCAGACAAGATCTAGACTATTAAATTTTCAATTAAAACTATTAAGTGGAGGTAGCTTTGTTTACTATTATTAGTTTTTTGTTTTTTTCTTACACCAATACCATCTAATACTAACAGAATGCTTCCAAATACTACTTAACTGAAAGAATACAATTTTTGCAAGTTTTTTTCACTGCTTTTAAAACAACTGAATTATTCTGTCAGTTTTTGACAACAATAAGGTAGTATTGTCTGATATTGGGAGATACATGAAGTGGTATTGGGTAAATCACCCTGGGCCAATCTCGATTTTATTTTGGAGAATAAAATTGTTTAATTTTGTGTCAAACTAACTCAATGTGCCTGATAAATTATAAAACAACTTAAAAAAACCCATCGATCTTCATCTTGAAATGGAGACTGGTGTCGCAAGCTATATTATATGGTGTACGTTTGAAACCAGACTTTTATTATATAAAAATAATGTGTAGGTGAAATTTACCGTTCGATATCAAGTACCGAATATGCATCATGCACTGTTTTGACCTCTAAAGGAACGGTAATAGACTATCAGGTCACCATTCCTCTATATTTTGGCTCTTAAATTTGATACATCAGGGACTTTTATTTCTAAGACTCTTGTAAAAATCGGGATGGTCCCTTTAACACCATTACAGAGGTAGACGATTCATCATGACATCTGACTCTATGACATTTGAGACTAATATGTGAATGTTATGACAGTTTATTATAGGGTCCACAGTAGACCCTGAACTTCATATTCAAGTGTCACTTAGTTACAACCCTGGTTTAAAAAATAAATCATCTGGCAATTTGAAATAAAGCATATGTTAATTTAGTCTTGTTTGCAATCCTTACAAAATAAACAATTTTTAAATTCAACACAGAGCGGTTTTTGACTGTTTGATGTTTTGTCTACTACTGTTTCTGTGGGTTATAAAATGTGTCGAACATATTTCTCCATATACACATGTTTGTGATAGCATACATAAATAAAGAAATGAAGATTATTGGCAGAAGAAGAAAATAAATAAGTCTTAGCTCACTTTCCCGACTCTACTTCTACTAAGATTTTTCAGACGCAGACCAAATTAGACAGAAATCTAAAAGGTATGGGGTAACAGAACGAAGTTTACAGCAACTAAATTCACAATCTTGTGCACATGCCGAAAGTAAACAATGCAGAAGAGCTGAAGAAAATTGAGCCAATCAAGATGGTTTTCGTTTACTGATGAGAGGAGATATATCGTTAATAGTAACACCTTTCAATCGTTGAACTTCTATCAAAAGATTATCATGGCTACCACACGAAGAATATTAATGTAATATAGGAGGTACATGTACTTGATAATGATACTGATACTAACAAAGTCTTTGTCGACAAAAGTCAATCATCTGAACTCTGACCAAGTGGTATGCATATAACCCATTTCAAATGGCGTTTGCCCGGCATTAATTTAAAGATTAAAGATACGTGGAATATCATCAATGATTTTATTGTGTAACTATATTTACAAAGTTACCATGTATTGAAACAACTAGACATTATATTTAGAATAAGACAAAATTGAGTTAATTCTCTTTGTTTCTTCTTCGAAAATTGCATACCTATTTTGCAATACAAACATTGTAAGTAAAAAATCAAAATCTTATAATATATCACCACACACTGTACCCAACAGCCATACCCAAAAAGTTGTTTGTCAAAAACTAATGTGTTACCATTTTGGATGATTTGTAAAAAAAGAAAAAAAAACCCTAAAAATCCCAAACACTTATTAGTGTACCACCATATTTTTCTAACTCAACTGATCTATCAACAGTGTTAAACTTTGCATACAATTACGATATACATGAAGTACTCAAAATCATATCAGATTGGATTTTGACATTTTATCTACTAGTTTTAATCGACAAAGTTTGATTAGAAATCTATTTTAATGTAAATTACATATATGACTTTAAAATACACTTTCACAAAACAATTTATTCCATTAGTCACATTCAAGAAATTCTGTAATTATTTGTGCCAGCTTCAAGAACCTTTAAAAAACATACCTATTATCTGTATTTAACAAAACCAGTATTTAGAATTCATGGCCAAGCTTTCTGTTGAATATTTAACTTTTTTATCTCTTTTTTTTTATAAAGTTTAAATTAGTTAAATGATAAGATTAAACCTGTTTTCTTGAATAATAAAAAATTGATAATTTATGGCATAATTTTGCTATATATAAACTATTTCTTTAACTGATGCCATGGAAACTTTTTTTATATTTTTTTTTACTTTAAAAAAGAAATAAGATAAAGCTAAACCACTTTTTAAAAATAATTTTGATGGAGTAAAAGAGCGTGAATAATGGATATTTACTACATGTTTTAAAACTTTGAACAGATAAAATAGCCTGTGTTTTATAAATTTGTCAGACACGTAACAAGTCGATGATTTAGAGCCTTCATTACAAGCTCATGAAGGTTTGACATGGCTGTAGAAATCAATTCTATCATGATATCCTGTCTAATTAGATAATAAGTTAGAGAATGAATCTAACTCAATGTCAAGTCAGACACCTGGTATCTTTCTGACTGTCTTATTAGTAGGCCCATATTACCACATTCTTAGAGCACATCCTTTAATTAGTCACTAAAGTTGCCCTGTGAAATTTGTCATTTTCATCAGATGACTACAAAAAAATAAAAAAAATATGTGAAAATTTGTTAAAGGGGAAGTTCCAAGACTTGATAATTTGTTAACCTTTATCCTAGTCCTGTGTAACTATGTTTCGGTGCAATTTCACGTAAGTGCCTGGATATACAAGTCAAACTTTTAGTTGTGAGTGATCATTGTGCAATTTGTCTGTTATTGTTTGAAATATTTTTCAATTGTTATCCACAAAAAGTAATTTAATTCTTTATTTTTATCATCTAAATCAGAACTTACTATTTAGCCCATGGGAATTTTTAAATTTTCATATTGAAACTTTTTATTGGCCATCTGTCATGTTACTTCTATAAAGTATCTTTCTCTTTAACACATTTTAAAAAATTTTTTTAGGCAAGGGCAATAACCCTGTAAATAATAACAAACTTTGTGATAGGGTTCATCCAAAGGAAGATTAATAAGTTAATAACAATCATTGAATAATGGTGATTTTCTTACGACCAAACCATGCAAATTTAAATTAGTTTATCTATATTTTTTCTCTCGAACATGTTTACAAAAAATTTGTTGCAATGACTCTGAATTAGAGGTGGCCATATAGTATGCAAGGACTGGACACAGTTTGTTTTTATGAATTACAACAATATTGCTGATTTAAATTTAAATAATGGTTGTAACATTATAATAGTTCAAGTTCTTTAACAAAAAAAACCCCAAGAAGTATAAATGAATATTTGTATAAGTCATAAACTGTAGTCTGATATAAGCTAGCCATTATCAAATATAACATTTAAAAGACATTTTCATCTATATATTGAAATAAACCTGTCTATCAATGTACTGCTATATATCAGGGCAGTAAAAAAAAGAATCGTAATCAGATATCCTAACATTGAAGACAATAATACTACCTAATTAAAATAAATTACATTTTCTTAGAACAGATATCTAACAAATTTAATTATTCCTTTTTTTGATAAACATCTTAATTATCAACTGTTGTATTTTTGGACTTATCTTTCTCTTTCCTTGATATAACAAAACACAAGTAAGAGACAAAAAAAGGAATAAATTTATTCATTCTAAGACAAAAGTAAATGCCACATGGAATGAATTTATGAAATAATAAATATTCCTTATCAGTTCTTACAGGAACATAAACTATCTTAGCAGATGGATGATTACATCCCAAAGAAGCAACATCTGTTTTTAAAAATGAATCCAATATATTTGGAAGGAAAGATTTAGAAGGGAAATAAAAAACTTTCTTCTGACATTAGATCATAGTATAAGGCCCATTTAACAATCTATTGGTCTTTTATTGCTTCTTCTTATACAAGGTGATGACGAAAAGGAAACGTGAACCAACAGTTGTAGTGTTGAAAGGTGAGCGAGAAGCATATCAAAAAAGAATAACTTATTCCCTATCTGACGGAATACAATTTGACACAGCTGTTAAACTCATCTTAATGTGATAGATCACATACCTACATAAAAAAAGATTTTTCAGCTTTTTGAATTCTATCTGAAGAAGATTTAGGCGTCTGCTATCTTCTTGTTGCTAATAAACATGTATCGGAATGGATTGGATGTAACCTTCACCTTGATATGACATGAGGTGATAACAAACAACCAATTAAATGAGAGCTTATTTCCAGAGATCTGAATTGCATTATAGATTAAATTAAAATCATCTTGACATTCTGAAATTATTTCTAATTTGAACACGCGTTCGTCTTCAAAAGGAAGTTTAACAGCAGCACCATTATCTTTCTGAATAAAGCAATAAATACCACATATTTCATCTTTACAAGAATACACTATCTTGTGTGTTTAAAGAAGAATTCACGAGTTTCTTAGACGAATCAACCGTTTTATTCTACTTCACTTTATATCATTTTAATACTTATCTTTAAGTGTAATTAATGACTAATGTACCTCCCTTAAAATTACAATTCTTTTATTTTTTTAGCCATATCTGATTTTTCCTTAATGTATTTACATACGTTATGTATCAAAGGTAATATATAGCCACTTAGAAACACATCAGTATTGAATGTCAGTCATTTTATATTTATTCAATGAATGAGTCAACAAAAGTTAACACTAACAACAGGATGAACTATCTAGTTAAATGTAAAATATTTGACATCATTTATATATCGTGATACTATGCGCAGGAGGACCATACTACACACAAACAAAACTCAAAAGACAAACATGTGGACATGACACTAAAATGAAAACAGACATTGCAAGCAATAAACTATAACCATATATATATAATCAAGTGCATGGATTCATGTGCCTGCTGTAAGAGATTTGATTTAGATTCAAGTTTATATTATCATTTACATTTTATCAAGTATACACCCCTGGAGAAATTGGTAATAAAAAGTTTGTATTGGTGGGGGGTGGTCACACGTCTAGTTGCAAACAAAGACTTGCGAATTTATTCTTAAATGGAGAATATTTGACCCTTTATGAAATCTTTCTTAGCTCAAATTTAGCAATATTATCTTTCTGACTTTTTTGACTTAATAGTCTGATACTGTTAAAGGGCCAGAAGAGAATACGTTGTTGATAAGGATTTAATCTAGTTGTTTTGAACTTGAAGGGAATTCTTTAATCTATTTGAGCAAAAGTGGTGCAACATTTATTGAAACAAGTTCCAGACTACTATGGAATGGTGAAATCGCAGTCAGCCAATCGATGCGCACTTGTCCAAGAAACTTTCAAGGGAGAGAGATAGAGACAAATGGTGTTTGACATCCACTCGACACACAACTATATCATTTCTGGACTAACACAAGGTTCATTTTTATTTCAATAGTTTGCTTGCGCTTAGAGGTCTTTTGCAGTGGGAGGAAACCAGAGGATCCAGAGAAAACCCATGAGGTAGGACAGGCAACCCTACTCCTTGTTACTTACAACTGTTGAATCGTAACCTAGCCAGGTGACTCAATGAGACCTTATGATACAGCAAGCGCGTGCTAATCATTTTGCCATTCAACCCCCCAGCTTTTTTCAAAGAGCATCACCTCAAAGAAGAACAAAAAGAACGCGAAGACAAGGTGGGTCCAGTTCCTGGTATAAAATGGGCATTTTATTTAGAAAGGGATTGTTCATAACTGGATTAGTAGATATTTGGATATGGTTGGCTCAGGTAGGCTCAGTTCCGAGTTTGAATAAATGCGAGATTGAGACTATGTGAGAGATTCATTGTTAAAAAGCTTTGAATGTCTTTAGTATTTCTATGTTCTCCTATATTAGCTTTGAAGACAAGCAATAAACAGCTTGTTTTGCTGTTAATTATATAGAAACTTTGTGTTTTTTATAATACCAATATTGATATATTTATGAAAGGGAAAAACCCATAATAATTTATTTTATTGCTATGGCTCTTTAATCTTGTAAAAAGTATGCAGCAGTAATCAATATAACTTCACTCACCCCATCTTTATACTGTAAATATCTTTTATTATTTTCTTTTTTATCAAATCGATCCAAGTATTTTAATCTATATCCCATAACAGTATCTACATGTGTCTTATGTTTTACAGCTAATTCAAGAGCCCTGAAAAAAACCCAGAAAACATTAACAGTAAACAATACGTTGCATGGCAATAAAACACACATCCACCCACCCCATAAGAAGCTTCACCATACTTATTGAACTCAATGATTACTGAATATTGCATATTTTACAATTTTAATACAGATCGTGTATAGAAAGGTGCATTTGGAAAGTGATTTATTGTTAGTCGGTCAATAAGACACTTACAGCTGACGAAACATCATTGTCAATTGATAGAGCTGTATAATTTGCAGCAGACAAGGATTATTCCGATGAAAATCTGACAAAAAATCCTTTACCTTATAATCGAAGAAACATTAAAGCTACAATTTCATATTTTATATTTTTTATGTTATATCTTTAAAATATATTAAAATAAAGCTTTAAAATAGATGGTATCTATAAAATATATTAAAATAAAGTCTTAAAAAAGATGGCATCTATAGTATATAAACAGTCCTACCTTGCTAAAGAATAATCCTATTAATTCTATAATTAACTATTGCCAGTTGGGAAATTGGCAAAAATTCATTTTCAACTTCAAATTCAAAATTTTGAAGATAGCTATTGCATGGGTGGAATGGAAAACGAGGGAGGTAATTGTGTTATGATTGTATAATAGTGAATTTACAACCTATTGAGCAAAAGACATAGAAATAATTATGTTTTGACTTTCTTAGAAAATATGAAATTCTCCCTTTAAGGATTGACAAACAGATTTTATAATAATAATAAAGTGCTTATACCTGTCCCAGTTATAAAGTTGAATATTTAACATGATAGCTCTAAATATCAAACCAGCCTGTAGTAATATAGCTTCAGCATCTAAAGGGTTTCCGCATAATAAAGCCATCTCAGCATTTCTTGCTTCCTTTACAGGTATATCTTTAATATTCATAATAAACTGTACTTTATTTACCTGAAGTAAAGTATAGATTCCATAAATATATAGAGAGAAATGGGGTTTAAGTCATTTCGGGCTAACATATGGTTCAATTTTATTACAATAGTTTGCTTGCGCGTAGGGCGCTTTGGCAGTGCGGAAAAAAGTGGAGAAAACCCACGAGGTTGGACAGGCAACCATCAGAGGCGGATCCAGGATTTTCAGAAAGAGGGGGCGTGCTGCACCCACTTGAGAGTGCGAAGCCCGCAATAGTGATTTTTGAGTGGAGAAAATGCCCACAAGGACTAATTTCATACTAATACTGTAAATTAGGATTTCCAACCTAAACTATTTTTGTTCTTTCTCACGAGAATATATGGAGCTAACAATTGTTCGCCACCTCAAAAAATAGAGGGGGCGTGCGCCGGGTGCGCCCCCCTCTGGATCCGCGCCTGACCATATTCCTTGTCACATACAAGTGGGAAATCTAAACCACATCACTTGACTCAACAACAGACCTTCTGATCCATACAACATGTGTTACCCATTTGGATACCCCTGCCGGATTCCATAAAATAAAATATATCTTAATTTACTGGGGGAGTCGAGGTGGCTTAGTGAGTAAGACAATATTATATTAACTAATGGTTCATTTCAATATGTAAATGTTATTTCCAGAACACCCTAAAGTTTCCAGATCAACCTAAAAGTTTCCAGATCAATCTAAAAGTTTCCAGATTACCCTAAGAGTTTTTGATAACCCCCAAAAATTCAGATTGCCCTAAGAATTTCATTAACAGTTAAAGTGTCTGTTTCCACATCAACCAAAAAGTTGCAAATAAAATAAAACCAAGTATGAACAATCAAAACCATTAGTCAAAATTTGAAGTCCTAAAAAAAAAGCGGTCGAGGCAAAATAGTTTCTGATAACCCAAAGAATGTTCAGATCGTCCTAAGCATTTCCACAACCCTGAAAGTGTCTGTTACCAGAGTTTCCAGATCATATTTAAAGTTTTCAGATCACTTTTAAAGTTTCAAGATCATATTAAAAGTCTCCAGATAGCACCAATAGTTTCCAATCATCACCTGAATATGATGACAAGTACATATTGTAATAGATTTTATAAGATTGGTTTTAGATGAGGGCCAAGATTATATTTTGTTTATAATGTAAAGATGGTAAAAAAAAAAATGAATAAACTTATTGATACCAGAAATAACTTATGTGTTCATCTTGCCGAAAAGTGTATCAGAATTGGACTGTTTCTATTCTATTTTCATACACAGATTTAATCACCAAATACAAAGCAAAGAACTAAAAGTACACATATACATGTAAGTCTGCACGTTTACCCAATGTGAAAAATGGGATTGTGCAAACCCACACTATTCTATTTATCTTGTCATATGTCTATGTACATGTAAAATTAAAGAGGATCAACCAGTTAGGTTAAAGGTATAATGTTTAATATTTTAAGTAGGTTGTTGATTATGATCAGAAAATAAATGAATAAATCTCCACTACCACAATTTTCTTAAAAACAAAAATGACCTACTTCAACTATGATTTTAATTCAACACCCTGCTTATTAAAGTTAACATTTAAGGGATATAAATAGTATCAAATACAGAATTTTAGAAATTGATAGAAATTGAAAACATTTAGATTAAATCCAATTAAACAATATTGGTATGGAGATGTTAATCTACATGTTAAATATGCATTATGTGAGCTGAATCTGACTATTGTACATCATTTTTCTGGCTTTTATTCACGTAACAAGCCCATAATCAACTATCTTGACCATTAGGTAGCTTGGATATTGAGTGGACTCGACAATGTCTGCTAATCAACATTAAATGTTAATATGAATATCACTCATAGAGACTGCCAACTAAAAATCAAGATTTTGCTTATCATTGCGACAATTGTACTTGACAATTCCTTCTTCAAGCTTCAAAAGCTTTATAAAATTGGACAGGATATTCATTTTTCATTATCTGTTTATGAACTATTATTATTATAGCAAGAACGGCTAACTCTTCTATAATGCATTTTTAAATAAAACGTTCGAAAGAGTACTGTAGAATATTCCTGAATTACCTGACCAAAATCGTGCAAAGTTACGCTACGTATCTTATTGAATTTTGGGGTTGATCCCTTAGAAAGTTTCTAATTATACAGTTAATCTACCTGTAATTTCTACCTCGGATTAAGCTAGATCGTGAGTTACACAACACCCATCACTAGTCAGTTTCCTTTATTTAAAAAAATGGACGTGACATGTACCAAGTGTGGCGAGGCAGTCAAGTGCAGCTGTAAAACATGGATGGCTAATGCGTTATGTCACACAGACAGTTGTTTTCAAATTGCATGTAATAGTTTCTCTAGACAAATATGTTTTGTTAATACCTTGTGCGCATTGTTTACCATTTTCCATGCGAGAGAAGTTTTTTAACTGTCATACTAATGGTGAAAGTATGTTGGTGGAATTCTCTTTAATTGTTGATTGTTGTGTTGATAAGGTGCGATGATTTAAGATAACTATCTTTTCAACTCGAAGGTAGACACCTCGCCATTTGTAATTAAATGAACATTTGCAGTATTCCAGTCTTGTTTTCTTGTGCTAGTTGGCACCTAATCAATTTATCTAAAATTGCTCAAAGAATAGCTAAGTATGTTTTAATGCTATATGTACATCAGTAGCAGTTCAGTTATGTGTACTTATTTTAGCAACAACCATTACAAATCCCAAAACAACCACAAACATGAATTCCAGGAATGTTTTTAGCACTATTCATTCTGTGGTAACATTTAACACTCTACAAACTGACAATATCTAACACCAAGAAAATAAAAGGCTTGAAAAGGCTTTCTAAAACTTCTTATTAAATGCCAATGAATTGAAATGGATTGTTAACAAATGTTTCTAATTTGGCATTGTCAAGTCTTATATTATTTTGGTTTCTATGATGTCAAAACGCATATTTCTACAATCAGCCATAACATTATATTGCTGGAAAAGCAACTGTAATTAATAATAAAGGGTACAATAATGCTTAATCCACATGCAAAAACTTGAACTGTAACTTTTGAACTGTAAAATCTTTTCTCTTATATTGGGCACTTCAAAGCTTTCTAATTGCACATTTATCTTTTTGAAAAATACTGGGTATTGAGCAATCAAACTGATTATTTATACTTAGTCTAAGAAAATGTCAAGATTTTGAAGTACCTAGTGTGGTGAAACTATGGTACACTAAGTTTCATCACTCTCCTTCAGTTAGAATCAAAGTTATCTTGTTCCAAAGCATTAACCAATGAAATTGCTTAGGTCTAGCTCTGTTTAGCTTTAGCAGAAAATGTTAATCATTGAACTTAACCAAGACATTTGCTTATTGCTACTTATCCTGAGCAGAAAATGCTCATTATCGAACTTAGTCAAGGTGTAATGAAACTATACACCAAGTTTCATCACTCTTACCTAATTGAACCAAAGTTATCATGTCCCAAAGCATTAATCAATCAAATTTCTTATCTCTGCTTACCCCAAGCAGACAATCCTCATTTTCAAACTCCATCCAGGCATTGACCTAGTAAACACCTACACCAAGTTTGAACATTCTAGCTCAATTAGGATGGGAGTTATTGTGTCCCAAAAATTGTGACGGACAGACAGGCAGATGGACAGACAGGTAGACCCATTTTAATAGTCTTCTGCTTTCTATGAAAGGCTGGGGACAAAAACCAGTTAAGCGTCATTTGTGCTGGATGATATCTTTTTTGTAACATACAAACAGAAGTATAATGGCAATTTGATAGTTTAATTTATAGCCAACAATAAAACATTGGGAGTGGTGACCGTAAACATTTTTTATTTTTGAGGTGTATTTTCAAAAACAAATAAAAATATCATATTCATAGTAGTCAGTACTGTCTAAAAGGGAAAAAGAGGTTACTAGGCAACAAAGTAGACTCTTACGATAATTTTTTATTTTTTGTCTGGGTCATCATGATAGAGTGATATAACGTTAGTTAAAGAAACACTAGTGCTTAGAACTTCTGTTTTTTTTTGTTATTGTTCAAATTATTTGTGTATAGATCTCCTGCATTTTAACTAGTCATAAACTAGTTACCTGACTCTGAGTAAAGGAGATAAAAATTTGGATTTTTGCTAATTATGCTATGCCAAGGTTATTTGCATTAAGAAACTGTTCAAAATCTATTTTCACATATCTCTTTAAATTAAATATGCAAACAATTTACAAAAATTACTAAAAGAAAGGATTGTACTTGTAGTTTCTTCTGTTGTAGTTTTGGGGTATTTTGGATGGTTGGGTAGGGGAAAAAAATTACAATTACATTTTACATTTAAATATGGAAAAACAAAACAGCTATGATATTTTAGAATAATTAAATTGAATTTGCCAATCAACAACAGAAGACGTAAAATTATTTTGATATAGTTCTCTTCCGATTTTAGCAACGATAAACTCACAGCATGATGTTACGAAAGCTACTGTGTCTGCAGGCAGTCACAATGACATCCACACCCTTTCAAGGCTATTTGTTGTTATATAAGGTCTAAAAAGTGAAGTTTTACGATTCCTACATATATGGTGGCCACATGATTTAACTGTGATCAAATTAACTAGGTCAGTGTTGAAGAATAATACTGGTGAGAACAGTTAAATACCGAATACAAGGATGGTCAAACTTTGTTTGCATCAAGAGTAAAAAGGCAAGGCTTGTCAATCTATTATTAATAACACTCCTCTAGGGCATTCCTTACAAGACATTTCCTGCTGTCCCGTGTTAAAACAGAAAGAAATGGTTGTTTTCTGAAAGAAAAAACTTCTTGAAAGGAAATGGATATTGAGTAGGAAAAACATTTGGTTAAAAGTCAAATGATTTTTGTTTTAAAATAAATTCTGTTTCCTGGTTAAGTGAAATAAGACATGTTTTCAAAAATATTACAACTATATTTAGAGATAATCTACCTAAATATTTGGCAAATTTTATTCAATTGCATACTGTTGGACAATCATAACAAAAATAATTGTTCAAGCTCTTTCGAGTTTTGAAAGATGTACGATTTTCAATTGATTTTTCCATTGAAATTGGATACATAAATCATATGTTTGCTAGAAATATTGTGGATTTCGTACCTGAAATCCATCATATTTGTCAAAACTACAAATATTTGCCATGTGGACTGCAGCCACTGATAACCTCCCAGCTGTACGATCATCTACAATTTGTATGCGGTCAATTTAATGGAACTTTACTAATACTATCATATATAATTTTGAAAGAGACTTACAGTAAATCATTAAGAATGAAAATGATAATGTGGTACACCTAAAGATTCAAGATGTTCACAAATGATAAATTTGTAAACAATGTTTTTATTTGACTGTAAAAACATCAATAATGCTAGATTCCCATTGCAGTGCGATGCGTTAAGATAGGATTATCCCTATAGAGTCCACAGATCTGGTACATCCAGATACGTTTGGATTTATTTCTATACAATCAACAGGATTGCTCAATATATATGATAAGACCTGATAGTATCAACACATTTACTCCATGATTAAAACCTCCATTACTACGGTAATTGAACACATTAAAATGAACACAAAAGTTCTATGGAAAACCAATTACTGTGCTTTTAATCAGAGCTATGTTTCTACAATGATTCTCTTTTCAATACACTTTTTACTTGATACCATATGGTAGTGTAAAGGTTGTGGATATATTTCACTTTTCTGTTAAATAAGTCCATATTCATACATCTTCGACAGATAATGAGCAGAGATCAGACCAGGATTGAAATTCGGAAAAGTTTTAGACAAATTTTTGTTGCTTTTGCCCATACAGTTATGTTTTCCTTTGAGATGCATGTTATTGTTAAGGTCACTTCTATAAAGCAGACATCTGTCATTAGGCTTATGTCACAATGTTGTTATTTTGTAAAAGATATCATTATGACTGTGGATTACATTATTGTTATCAAGGTAGTGCTAGGTAATCCATGACAGTATGAAGTAACCTCTCTGTACTTTTTATAGTATGTGTTGAAATTATAACACAACAAATGAATTGAAATGGAATTTAACCAGGCTTATGTGGACTGGCATATGTCATGTAGTGTGCTATGAGGACAAACAACAGCACTATGACCTACTCTTATTTCTATTCACAATTGTCAGGGGATCTTGAACATCCTGTCAGTGGTATAAATGTTACCTTGGTTTTTCATACAATCTGAACAACTGGACATTTTTATGTCAGGTCTTCTATCCTGCATTACAGACAAAGGAGAGGGGGACTGGAAAATCTAAAGGAACTTTCTCTGCCAACACCAGAGACATCCTGGATAGTAAGTCAGCATTGTACTCAGGGTCACCATGATGTCTCCCCGTCATTGTTTATTTTGCGTTGATTTCTTCTTTCAAAGAAAATACATCAACCAATTCTTCTTATAACACAGGGGTGTGTTCTCCAATATGAGCAGCGGTATGTCCAAGGTGGGGACAACGTCAAGTTTGGCATTAGGTCAGGGAAATATGTGTGAATTTGATAAAAGTAGAAGCTTTGAGACAATATTTCTGCTCATTTAGGTTCATACATGTATAGAATTACTGTGGAGTGAGCCAAAACTGCGTTATTTCAATGAATGTAGGAGCAAACAAATATTCTTTGCGTCGGGGGTCTGACTCCCCCTCTTCTGGATAAGCGCCTGTAACAGTGTAATCATATTAAAAATTACATGTTTGCTGATGACCAATGTCTTAATATCTTTTAATTTCGATGTCAACTTTTTAAACGATGATGTAAGATAATTAACAACAAACCTCTTTGATTGCAGCATAAGCTACTTCTGCTGTGTTTAAATCTTTAGAATAGGCTGCCATGGCGGCTAAACATGACCATAAACTGTCATCCTGAAAATTGCATGGAAATATGAAATCTTTTAAACTTTGATCAATGCCAGACACCTATAATTTTTAGCCATATTTTGATCAGCTCCATCTATACAGACCTTTCAGAATGCTGCAATAAGTTGTTGATTGATTACATAAAAAATACTATTACAGAAAGTAAATTCTTTTACATTTTAATTTGACCAAAACTATCAATATTCAACTAATCCTTTCACTTTAATTGGAATTTATTGTTTTCTCCAAGACATGATTCAGAAAAACTTTATCTGGAAAATGGACAAAGGGATGTAACTCTGTCTAAAAGCAATGTATTTTTTCTTTTACCACTTCTCAAATTAATTTGTTTAAATCTTCAACATTTTAGAGAAAACTCACCTTAACAAACCTACAGAGTCTGACGGCATCTTCCCATCTTGACCCATTAACATAATCATGTAGAACTGCTATGTACGGTGATATAGATGTACTGACTAATGAACCTTCAGAACGACGTAATATAAGATGATTACCAACAAACGCCAGTAGTTGAGGTGATTTACCAAACTCCCTATATTAAATAAAACAAAATCTAAATATCAACTGTATGTCTTACCTTACATTGTTTATTCATATCAAATATTCCTGCTTAAATTTTTTTGTACATGATCATTGAAAGTTATAACACCATAGGTGATTTGCTAAAAGTTACCCATTAACCATACATAAAGCAGTGGTTTATTTAGTTTGTACTGTTTCAAAATATATTCAACCAAACAAACAGCCCAATATACAATGGCAAATCTAAATCAAATCAGCATAGAATTGACATTGATCAATATCCAGTTAATACTTTTTAACGTAAATAAAACTCTAATTTAGAGTTTAAAAAGAAAATATGCCACATCCAGAAATCTTAAAATCAAAGATGGAAGAGAGTTTGGTTTTCTGTAACAAAATCATGACAAGCTAATACCACATAATATCAAGGTCTATAACAAAGATAATAGAACTTCCTTCTTTTAAAATTTCCATTTTTGAAACTCAATTTACCAAGTTCCAAGATAAGCTTGAAGAATCAGGAGTCATAAATTTTTCAGTTATCTAACTATATGAAAACTGAATTGAGAAGATCAAATCAAAGACGCACTATGCAAGATTTAGATAAAGAACTAGTCATTCTTGCTATAATAGTTTGACAATAGAAAATGTAAAATGAATAATTCAAAAAATTTTATTTAAATTACTCAATTGCGAGCGAAGATATTAACCTTTGAAGGTTTGACAAGATGTGTGGAATAATTTCAACCACTGTACTGGTTGTTTGAAGCTATGTCTGGCTCCTCCATTTTCAAATTAAATCAAAAAATGGTTGAACTGTTCTAATCTATTTTATATCGGAGAAATCTGATGCCATAGCAAGTATATTATGTATGGCCTGGATCATTTAATTAATGTCTAATAATAATTTAGATAACATTTCAGGCCTAAAGAAAGATCTGCAATATGCAATTTAAATCTTGAATGTATGTTTAGTAAAAAGAAAACTTACGCTGAATCTCGATGATATTGTGTACTAGTAAGAAGATCTTTATCTACATATACCGTATTAGGATAATACCATACTAATATTTTACCATCAGTCATACCAGCTAACATATTAGTTTCATCATTCCACGCCATTGAATGTATCATTGGACCTGAATAAAATTATAATAACAAACATAACCAGACAAAAATACAGTATTTAAAGTATTATCTTCTCATGTTAACTTGCAGAACGATTTTCAAAAAACAGATTCTGAATATATAATACATGATAATATGAAGTCTATAGCAGGAATGACTAATTCTGTGAAAAATCAAGTAATATTTTGGCATGATGGGAACAATATAGAATATTAAAATTGGTGTAAAGTTCTCAGTTTGAAAACTCTCATTCAAACATTAAATAGATTTAGAATAAAAATATTAAATGATTTCATAGTTCATTAAGTAATCTGTAACTGATTTAAATGGTCATTTTCCACTTGATAAACATTATGTAAATTAAAACATTGTGGTAGGCTATAAAATACTTCCACAAAAATGAAATCTTATTACCTAATTTGACCGATTTTCTTTCTGCACCAAAAACACGAACGGAAGTCATATGTAGATCTCTATTTTTATCTATAATTGCCAAACGGCGTTCTCCGGTTGGTCCACACTGATCTAAGGCAACTTCCATAACCTCTAACTGAAGAAAATAATTAAAAAAATCAATGACATTATCATAAAATAGAACAATATTGCATAAGAAACTTTAATAAAAAGAACACAGCCAAGTGCTTAGAACGAACTGTGGTACATGGTGAAATTCTGTTCTGAACCATGGTACATACTAATTTTTTGATGAGGAAAATGATTAATAATATTAATACCAATTTCAAAAGACTAAACTTAAATGAAAGTTTTCAATTACAGTTATTTAAGCTTTATTGATTCATCTAATTATGACAAGCCATGATCATGACTAGCTACAGCTGATACAAAGCATTTCTTTATAATATGTGGCATACTGGTATCTGGAAAAAACACTGTGGTATTGTGCTGTGTTATATTCAATGATAAATATAGCATGTGCCTATCACTACTTTATTAAACATACATCATGCAAGAGCTAAATCTGCCTATTGCAGGTCTTTCTTAAGGCATGAAATGTTATCTAAATTATTAATCAGACATTAATTAACATGTCCAGACCATAATCAACTCTCGATGGCATTGCTAGCCTGCGATTTTTGGTGGATTATGATCAGATTTACTGCATAACTTTCCTTCTCGATTTAATTATTAAATGGATAATTGAGACTATGCTTTTTACCGTACTGACTTTAGTTATGATGATCATGGCTAGGCAGAAAATTCTCTTGCTTAATTTTCGGCTCATAGTAGAACAATTTGACAGAAATTTCCAGCAAATTGCCTTTAAATTATCTACTTTTTAACTATTATATTGAGAACTGCCAACTAATTATCTAATCTCCCATAATATATCTTTGATATGTAAAGATGATAAAGAATAAGTACCTTGTGTGTGATAGGTTTACCATCTCCCATTATTTTACCAGTTTGAGCATCAAATACATAGATTACTGAAAAAACCCAGAACAAATGTAGTTATTATATTAAAGTCCACTGGAGCAAATGTGCATGGCTGATTTTGTCTTCAAAGAAAGCATATAAGTAACTTATTGTATCAGCATCAGATGTTGGTTCACCATACATAAAATTCTTATGGTAATTAATGAATTGTTTTTTTTATGGCTTAGAGATCATAAATGTTCGTTTGAGAGCCATCTACAGTTGGTTTAGAAAAGTAGAGGGTGAGAGACAGAAAAGGGGTTTAACATCTACTCGACACAAACTATGTCATTTCGGGTCAGAAAAGTAAAATGTTAAACCTCTTTTCATTTGTCTGATATAATGCAAGAGAAAGTCATATATTATTCAATACTGATGGAATATATAGTACTGTAATATCTTACA
Organism: Patella ulyssiponensis; assembly: GCA_963678685.1. NCBI lineage: Eukaryota > Metazoa > Mollusca > Gastropoda > Patellidae > Patella > Patella ulyssiponensis. The sequence goes on along the minus strand of OY783227.1, from coordinate 77,990,105 downwards.
TTTTTCATCTGTTTTATCTCTGATGGCTATGGTATCATTACTAATAGATATTGTTTGTGTATTAAGTATATCGGCTTTCATCCCCTGATATCTCGGTGAACATACCAGACGTCCATCATATGAATATACATATACACCACCTCCATCAACCATCACAAAATGCCTGAAATAAAAAATACAATAGTCTGTGACGGGTGTTTTCTGTCCAAGCTTGTAAAAAAGAACTCTTGACGTTGGAATTCGATACAGGGTACTCGGAACTATAAGATATCAAACTCAATTTCAGTTCGTTACTTCCCACCTAAGAAGTTTTCTAATATAGTATATTATCAAGTAAACTATTCATTTAACTTACTTTTCAGCTTGTTTAATTAATGTAACACTTCCTTCTTTCAGGTCAAAGATCATCGGTGTATTCCAGTTTCTAGAACTGTAGACATAACATTGTGATGATGTGGCAACAACAAGGTGGTTAAATGACAGTGATACTTTAACAATACGATCGCGGAAATCTAATTTCTCTAACGTATCGTTCATAACATTCTTAACAATTATCTGTTTACTAGCATTTACTGTAGCTTCAAAATTCTTCCATTCTAATCGTCTGAAACAAAAAACAATTAGAATTTCATCTTTCACTAAATATTTTATAAACACAGAATTTAAGGGATATGTATGTAGTCCTACTTCTGCAACTGATTGCAGTGAAGCTAGTTGCATGGAACTGAATTATATGTATTCTACAGGAGTTTTGATACAATAACATATCTTTAATACCCTCTTTGAGAGCCTTGCAACTACAATATTGAGGACACTGAATACTAAATGAAATATCTGTCTAAAATTGGTTCACTTCTGTTCAGTAGTCACAAATGCTGAATTGAACATCTTTGCAAGATACACCTTCCCTGCAGAAAACATAAGAGAGAGAGAGACAAATGGGGTTTAACGTCTACTCGACACAAACTAGGTCATCCTGGGACTAACATATGGTTTCAATTTTTATTTCAATAATTTGCTTGCGTGTAGGGGTTTTTAGCAGTGGGAGGAAACCGGAGTGCCCGGAGGAAACCCATAAGGTTGAGAAGGCGCCCCTATCTCCTTGCCACATACGCTCACACCAGGGTTCGAAACCACAGCCACAAGCCAGAGGTGACCGTCAGCTAGAGGTCGCAGTGCGACACCCTAGACCACTAGGCTATCCCCCCCCCCCCCCCCGAAAAGTCTTTTGATGGGCCTTTTTTTGATCAAGTTGGGAGATCATTTACCATTGATATTTTGGTTTTCTTTTTCGTAATTAAATGGTGAATATCCATTCAACCATGGATTCAGTCGTGAAGAATTAAGTATTTTGTCAACAAATTGAATGATTTGGATTTGTGCCTTTAACAAAACAAATTTTCAAAATTATTGTGTTAAAATGTGACCTATCACTATGTATATCTTTTCTTTTACCACACTCAAATAATGTATGGAATAGTTACCTTTCAATAACATTTGCAATAAGAACTTGTCCATTGCCACTAGCACCTGCCACTTGAGTACCATCACTAGACCAAGCTAGACTAAATATACTACCAGTATTAGGTTTCTCTAAAGCATACGACCACTATAATAATAAAATAATTCAGTTTTAGCATTAAATATAGAGAGAGATGAGGTCTAATGCCAACTTGACTAACATATATAATGGGACAATTTTATTTAAATAATTCGCTTTTGCGTAGGGGTCTTTTGCAGTGGGCGGAAAAAGGAGGACCTGGAGGAAAACCAATGAGGTACAAGATGGGAATTAAAACCTTATGATCTAACGGGCACATATTATACGACTTGACAATCACTAGAGACCAGGTATCATTCAGATTTGATGAAAAAAGGAAAGAAACTGAGCTTACCATACATAATCTAATACACATATTCAGTTAATAAATTGCTGTCCAGAAAGTGTTAAATACCATCAAGATTCATGAAATAACGCCCAGTTTGTGCTACCGTTTAGTTTGACATCGGTTGTCTAGTTTATGAACTAAATGGTCATAAACTGGATGACCAATATCAAAACTAAACTAAATGGTCATAAACTAGATGTCCGATGTCAAAACTAAATGGTGTTTCTTAAACTAAACGGTAGCACAAACTGGGCATTACTTGATGAATCTTGATGGTATTTAACATTTTCTGCATGGCAATTTATTAACTGAATATGTGTATTAGATTATAGATGGTAATAAGCTTAGTTTCTTTCCTTTTTTCATCAAATCTGAATGACACAGGGTCCCTAGTGAATCCAACCCCCTAATAAAGATAAATGAGACAGAGTATGTATATTCTTTATATAACACCAGATACATGTACCTAACATCTTATTAATTGAGCAGTTCACATATTAAACAAGCTCTTTTGTACGTCTGTATTGCAGTATAATTCTATGTTACACCTACCCCACTTCTATCACATAATCTTAAAGTATTAAACGATCCAACAGCAAACATTTCTCCATCTGGTGTCCAAGATGCTGATGTTATAGGGTAATCATGTGCTGCACTATTATATATCATACGACCATATGTATCCCATACCTAGTAACAAAATAAAAATATAAATAATAATCTATCATCTAAACATATATAGGTTTCCAGACCAACAAAGCAACCCAGCTGAGTTGTTTTGAGTATCCAATAAAGGTTGTGGCATTGACAAGATTCTACAATAAAATCAGTGGCAATAACACTAGAAGTAATTATCAGAAACAGTTGCACTGGAGTAGACATACTAAAGGGCATAGGCAACAACATTTCTGTATGGGCATATAAAAATGGAATTGAGTTACAGTTAAGCCCTAGCATGATTTGAAGGAGCAAAGGCTCTTTAGCCATGGTTTGCCTCAGATGAATTGTTTAAGCTTTTGTTTACCAAATCTGTGAAGATGCATGGATTAACCAGCATTTATTCTGCTAGTAAAGGTGGACTATAAAAATATCAGTACTCTATACTGTAGTAAATGTACCAATGAGGATGGAAGAACTGACAGTGGTATGGTAAATAAAATCACATAAGCTTATTATTTAACTAATTAAGCTATTAATAATCTAGAACTTACTCTGTATCTACAATCTTCGCCAGCTGAAATAATTAAATTATTTACAGGATTCCAATCTACAACCAATATAATTCCATCACTGCCTTTCCACTGTAAATAGTATAAAACAATAAATCAAATCAGATTTTCACATGGAACTTTTAACACTAAAACAAATAAGACTGTGGAAACTCAATTTATATACAGAGAACAATTGATCCGAAGTAATTGTAATGTTCTATGAACAAAAGAATAAGAGGTGTCTTTTCAAATGTCTATTAATCAAAACTTGGTTTAAAAATCGAAGAACAAGTCTAACTAAATTATACTATGAAAAAGATTGTATCAAGAATGTCACCTAAGCATTTCTGCAAAAAATAAGGGGCTGGAAATAAAAAGCACTAAATAGATAATGAATCCTCACCATAGTAGGTTTAGCATTAGCTTGTAATGGTTTTAAAACCAACTGTTTGCCGTTAGTAAATAGAACTTGATCAGCATCTGGTCCCCATGATACAGAATATACTGGTAAACCTAAAACAAATTTCATCAGTATTTTGTTCAAAACATTTTTGTGTATATTGGTTGAAAAATATCTAGTCAACAACATAAGTTGATGAAGTCTGGGGCTGCTCATATTATTTTTTAAATAAATGAACCCGAGGGTCTCACATAAAGGCCAGGTAAAAGGTCTGTTATTCAACAAGAACACAGACAAGGCAAACATGGAACTTTCAATGAATCAATTACTCTATTCGACATCATTACTGGAATTAAAGAGTCACTCTGACTGCTATTACTACTTACTGTTTTGTGTTAATGTAGATCTTAACATACCACTCCTAGACCAAATCTTTACTTGCCCATCTTCACCCGCTAAAACAAAAAAACCCCACCAAAATTACAATATTTAACTGAACAATTAAATTTGAGTCAGATTGTACATGAATTAATCGACACATAATATATTACTCAAAGAAGAGACAGTCTGCTGTCTCATGAACTGAAGCCAATTAATAAAGGTTGATTTAAAGACATTGTGAGTCATTAAATTCAAGTACAAGTTTGAAGATCTCTTTTCAAAAACACAATAAGCACCAATTGTCTTTTTTAATTTATTGCATTCATATCACTTTTCCCAGCCTTCAGGGCAACACACATACCTATCAAATTGGAATTGATACAGCACTTTAGGCCACACTTTTTTTTTTACTTGGTTTACGGATCCGCCGACCGTAATTTTTGTTAATTGGAAAAAAAAATAAAATTCAAATTTGCCCTTTTTTAAAATACCGCCGACAAAATAAATTGACAATCATTAAAAAAAAATTTAGAAGAATATTGGGATGTTACAACAAAATAAATCGTTCAACTGACCGTACATAATTCGTTTTTCAAACTATAAATCTGCCTCAAAGATACCATATCGCGAAGCACAGATGTTCAAAACCGGTGAATGCTGACTTTAGAATTAGATACCAGGATATTTTTGAGTCTGTCAGACATAGATCTACATCGGTGAATGGCTATGTAAAAGTTAATCAATGTCATCATAGATGATACCGTATGATTGTCGACTCATGAATTCTCGACGTTATGTTGCGAAAAGCGTGAAACGGCGAGAAAAGTGATTGATCACTTCCGGTTATCTGTTCACGCTGTTTGTTTACTATAGACCCTGTAGCGATATTTTCATTTAGCGAGAAACCCAATTCTCAGTGCGTACGGGACATATTCGGCAGTTGACTATTTTCTCCATACACGGGGAAAAAGTTCCGAATGATTAGCACACATAAATAATTCAAAGTCATATATACACATGTACAATAATTAACATAATTCTTAAACTTATCAATTTATTAACTCGTATTAATATTTTGAGAGCTCAAATAATATCGTGCTAGTATTTTAACTCTATAACATGTAAAGATATTTGCACATATTTCAAAATGGCGGCGATCGTAAAAGCTCATTGTTTTAATCAAATGACGTCTATCAATTGTGATATAAAAGGATTAAATGGATTAAAAACACACCTGGGAATACATCGTTTTGTGTGGGAATATATCTTAACCACGGGAATATTTGTGACCATAATTAAGTAGAGAATTTATGGTTGACTTTGTTTTTCGGGGCGGAACCGTCATCCTCGTGGTTCGATGTTGAAGAGGGGGGATCGGATTCATTGACAGCAATATCATCATCTCGCTTTCTTTTGTTATTCTGGGAGGTGAGGAATTTCAACATTTTGAAATGATATATAACATTCTTGTATATATATATCATTTGCAAGATTGACATGATTAACTCTTGTGATCAAGTGAAGACATCAAAGAAAGGTTTTTAATTTGTTTGATGTTCAAACAGTGAATTGCCGCACGAATGATGAAAGTCGGTAAATATGCTGTAACAACAAATCAACTTAAAGAATGATCACAGTATTACTAATTATAAAACAAAACACAACTAAGTGAATTGATTAAATGTTGAGCTTTTAGTCTGTTTGATGTAGCCCCTTTGTTAATTGTGATTAGAGCAATATACACAAGGATAATTGATTGGCAGTGGTTTCCATTCGTGGGCTACTGAACACTGTTAATTTTATTCCGATAGTTTACATCACGCCACGCACAGAGTTTCGTCGTCTCCCGGATTTTATGATTTAGCACAAAATATGCTATTTATCCGGCGTGCAAAATGACGTACGGGTCTGATCCAGATTCGGTCATTTTCCAAAGCCGTAGGTCCCGGCCGGCATATACGGCCGAAATGGGACCCATGCTTCATTCACTGGCAAAATATCACTCAAACGTTCAATTTCACTGACTTGGTTTGTCCAGTATTTTTTTTTTCTGCAGCCTACTTTGCTAGAAGCTAATTTGGAAAAACAAAAATCTGAAGAGGCTTTTTTTTTTTTTTTTTTTTTTTTTACCACCTACCGACTACAAAATTCCTCTTGAAAATCCGTAAACCAAGTAAAAAAAAAAAATGTGTGGCCTTAGGAGATGAAGTAGAAATGACTGTTTACATTGAGCAGATGATGGTTAGAAATGATGACATACGCTTTTTAATCCTATGGCTAAAAACCACAGTAAATAAATATATAAATACCTGTAACTAAAGCTGTACCATCTGGGCTCCACTGCCCACACAATACAGCACCTTTATGAGCTTCAACTGTCTTTTCAATACGCCCTGTCCTGCTGATCAATCTGAACTTTCCTGAAACAAAGTCATGTATAATAAGTCAACTAATAAAAACAAAACAATGTGAACAATAAAATACACCATTTTAAATCAGATATAAATTTTATGTTAAAACCCAACAATATATTTTGTTTTCGCACATAACCACCTTGTAACAACCAAATTGATATTTTAAAAGGCTCACCATCTGTAGAGGTGAGAACAAAAACATCAGAAGCAGATTTTTTGGCTCCTCCTCCTGCACTAGTTTTAGGAAACCAGTGCATACCAGTTGGAAAACAGTCTTTTGGTAATGTCATAACATTTGATGTTTCATGGTTGCCGATCAGATTCCATCGAAGAATGTTGTGATCATCGGCAGATGTGAATAATTCGTCTGGTGTTGTCCATCCAACACAGCTTACTAATTCTGAATGTTCACAGTGTTAAGAAAACGACAAATCTTTTAAATTTACCCTAGATAATTGTAAGTTTACAAATATCATTCATATTCCCATCCAACATATTACAAGTTCTTTCAAAACTTTTACTCTTGTGGGGTATGTCTTGTGTTATTTTATTGTAAAACTTCTATGAAATTTCTATGAAGCGTATAATGGATGACGTCAAACATTTTTGACGTCAATGAAAATAATTCTCACACTTTTTTTAAATAGAATTTATATCCATTTGGAAAAAGGAATTTGAGATTATTTATCACTTACTTGACAAAACCAATAATGGAGGTTCTATATTTAACAAAAATCACATCAGCTTTGCGCTACTCAGGCAATGCCTGTTACATATTATTACAAGGCACCCAGGGCCAGGTGTAATATTACAATACGAATGATTGGGTCAAAATAATAAAAAATTGAACGTCGTACTCGTAGCCTCAGCATGGACATGTACATGACATGTTCAAATCAATCATAAAATTAAGAACAAAACTAACTAGTAAACAGAACAAAAGGTAGAAACTAAAAGTTTTTCAAAAGGATATGTTTTGGTTCTTTCTGTAGGGTAGTTTTGAGTCTCATCTTAGATCAAGTCGAAGGTTTTTGGCGTTGTCTTTGTTAAAATTGTTGTCTGCTACAAATAATAAAAACAATCAAATGTCAAGCTTTTGGTATTCGTTGAATGAGCATGCGCCAGAATTCCTTCACTTTTGTACTGTAATGTAAAACGAAAAGGAGCATAAAAAAAAAATTTGGCCACTCATGTATCACAATACTCTTAATTTCGAAATACAACCGTTGATTAGTATTATAAATGTACTATAGCTTGAAATGTATCTAAAAATTGCTTAACAATTTACAAATCCATATTCAACAATCTTTCGTTTTAAAATATTTCCAGTTCAAAATATTTTTACCAAAGGAAGCGCCGAGGTTTGTGGGTATTTACACCGGAAGTTATGGTTTGTTTTCAATGGAAACGGATAATGTGAAGCTGAATTTCAATGGAGTAGTATATCTTACAGTTTTCCTATTTTGAAAATACGTAGGTTAGAATTAATGAAATATTTAGTAAAACAGGCATTGCCCGAAAAGAGCGAAAAAGATGTGATTGTTGTCAAATATAAAACTTTCGTAATCAAGTTTCTCAAGTGATACAACATTAATACTGAGTCTGAAATAGGCCTAATCAGAAATAAAATTTTTTAAGAAAGTCAAAGTGAAAGGCCTAATAATATGAAAATGTTAAATAATTATAATTTCTGTTCGTTATTCCGAATTGGTTTTAAAGGAGCTACGTCGCTAATATTTGGGATCTAGAGATATACCCAACGTATGAAGTCCCAATAGCATGCCGATCTCTAGCATCTTGTTATTGATATTCCAGAGTCTACATTATTGCATATGCTCTCCATGAGTCACCAGCTAGCCTCGCTCTCCAAGTCCCGTGTTAAAAATGGGCTTGAAACGAATTATGCCAATTATGTTCGTACACGATTCGTGTACCAATGATAAATTTTTATTTTGTCTTCAATATTGGATATCAGAAGCCAATCTTTTCCCCGTAAGATCAAGATATCAATGTTGAATTAAATTGACAAATAATTTGTGTTTTCATTGTCATAGATTTTGGATGATATTATTGAGTTAGAGACTTAGCTACTTTAATTTAGAAGTAAATAATCTAACTTGTACAATTAATTTTGATTTAAAAAAAGAAGTGTGATAATTATTTTGACAGACGTCAAATATATCTATGAGAAGTGTCTTGATATAGAAATATTCCTATGAGAGTATGAAAATTAGATAGTTCAAGCTGTTTCGTAACCTAGCTTTTTCATAGCTAGTTCATCATTCCTCAAATTGATTCATACCTTTTATATATTTTTTTTGGACATAAGTTAAGGTGAAACCTTTCCGCATAATTGAATAATTAGAATATGTGATTTTAATTTTATGTCACCTAGATTAATTTTGCAACTGAGTGATAAGTCATGACGCAGCCAAAATGTTGTAACTGATGAGTATTATACGTTGGGATTAATGATGATATTTGATATCTGAAAAAAGAAACCAGAACAAATACTAGTATTTGCATTTTGTTCATATTTAATCTGGTGTTGATTATTAAACCCATTCGGATGAAGCCAGTTTGGGATTATTGACGATAATTTGAGGTATGAATCATAAGGTACTACTGGTACGAAACAGTCAGGTTACCAAACAGCCTGCATCCATCATAGAAATATTACTTTTTTAATATCTGAAAAAAGAAACCAGAACAAATACTAGTATTTGCATTTTGTTCATATTTAATCTGGTGTTGATTATTAAACCCATTCGGATGAAGCCAGTTTGGAATTATTGACGATAATTTGAGGTATGAATCATAAGGTACTACTGGTACGAAAAAGTCAGGTTACCAAACAGCCTGCATCCATCATAGAAATATTACTATGAGATGCATTATCTTGCTTTCAAGCAAGAATTTGTAAATATTAGTATTGGTCTAATATCAAATCAAATGTGATATTTGATCTAGTTCAAGTTATAATTTATTTGAGCTCATATGACAAGTGAACATAGTCTATTATAAGTTATGTTGAATATGGATTGAGGCAGATTAGGGAAAAGGATTTTTGATTTGCCTTTACAAACTACATATTTCGACAAACACTGGTACTACGAATGCAATCTGTTTGAGCAAAAGATATAGTATAAGCTTATTTACTGTAAAAATGAAGTCTTGTCTTTTTGGTTACTTTATTATATATTTATATTTGTCAAATTAAAGATGTGTACAAATATCACAGCACTCAATCTTTTTCAGATGACAGCTTATCCTTTGATATGTCTCGTACCCCAAGCGGAAGTAGGCACAGTGGTGGTGGTAGTAGTTCCCATCACGTACAAGGTGATAATAGAACATCTATCCGTGTAAAAGTACCATCGGCTAGCACCCAGGGTCGACAAACTGTCAGTCCTGATAGAAAATCAGTATCAGAATCAAAGTTGTCACCAACACCAGCAGTTGTAACTCCTAGAAGTGCATTCTCTGCTACTCTTCAAGGTCAGGAATATGGCCATTCTCAACCCGTCCAATCACCCACCAGTACAGTAAGAACAACATCAGTACTGGCCAGAAGTCTTCGAAATGGTCCACAAAATGAAAAAGAGTAAGTCTCACTTTTTATCGAAATGTTTATATTAAGAAAAGACTTGCTTTGTTTTTATTTTTTAAAGATCTAATTCTCTGAATTATGTCAAAGTACAATGTACATTATTGAATTGGGTCAATCCATACAGTTCGTTTACTTATTTAAATTTTATTTCTGCTTGCATTCGACAGAGATAGAATATTCTATCGTAACTCAGCATTTTCTTAATCTATATAGGCTTTGTCACACCAGAAAACAATCAACATAAATAATCCAGCCCTGGCCTGAAAGCATAATTTTACCACAGAAAGATAAATTTTCTTTGATTCCTGAATATTTGAACTGTTGAAAAGAACACTAACAGCTTTGTATATTTTTGACTATAGATTAATCAGGCAAGCAGCAGCTTCAATTATTGAAAGAGGATGGATAGCACACCGAGATAAACAGATGTTCCGACTATTGAAACATTCTTTATGTGCTGCTGTAAGTAATTTAAATTAGAATTGACATATTGTTTGTCATAAATCTTTTACTTTAGACTAGAGTTATTTTGAAATTGCAATTTTCACAGCAAGTAATAAATTCATTTTTTTTTTTTATTAATTTTTAACATTTTTAGGAAATTTAGTAAACTAGATTTAAAATCAATGAAATCCATGAAAGCCATGTTATTTATTCCTTAAAATTTCAAAATTAAAATTTTATTCTTTGCTCTTCACAAAGCATGATGGAATGATCAATGTTTATTGCACTAATCAGTTTAGTTGCATGATTAACATGCATGTCACATTTTTCTTTCTTCTACTTTTGTCAACAGGAAACATCCTTATCTTATGAAATTTTACGTAAAGTTTGTCCCACAGAAGCAGAATTTTTTAAAGATAAAAGTTCTCAAATTAAAGTTAGATTCAGGTAATTATAATAAATGTCAATGTACTGTACATTGAAAATGGTGGTACACATGGGCTTCCATATTCCAAACTTCACAAGTGTCAAGTCTTGGTGTACATGTATGTTCACACTTGACAATTCCATTAAAATACAATTAAATAGAAGACCAAATATAAGATATTAAATTAAATGAAATTTAAAACTAAAAAGTGATCTTTCAGTAGTAATTTAGGTCTGAAAGTCCATATTTGCATTTTTTTTTGGAATTTATGAAAGAAATAACTAGTCATTGATGATCAGTATGAAAATGAAATGAAATGGGGTTTAACGTCCAACTGTTCTGCTCCGACTGAAGACGGGCATACACCACACAGTGTGCTATGATGGAAATTTTGCCCTGACAGTGGTGTTATGTCCTTTTATGGGATGTTTTATGTGCACTCCGGTGTGTACACAGGACCTCGGTTTTTCGTACCCTCCATTCTGCACCACTAGAAAGGGGACACCACACTGAAAAATACAGATAAACTTTCTAAACCAATGCAGGGATCGAGCACATGACCTCCAAACTAGCGGGCCAGCGTCTTAGTCACAGTGGCTCCCCTGATCAGTATGTTGTACATGAGAGCTAATATAACACAAAACTCCATCTATCTAATTTTCATATCATCAAGCTAGATTTTGGTCCCCTATTTCAGCATGTATTCATTGTTTATTTCTCAACTAGTATTATATATTAACCACTGGCAAAAAAATCAAGTGACACATAAGTTTCTATGTATTATGCTTGAATGTAGTGTATTATAATTTATATGGTATTTCTGTAGTATAATATATTTTTTATAATAACTATTGTTGATTTACAGGTTTGGTGGAGGTGAATTCCCTCCAATGATCTTTTTCAAAATATTTTCTCATAATAATGGAAAAGGATTAAAATATTTGAGTGGCAAGAAATTAATCCGCGGAGCAACAGAGGTAGGCTAAACATTTTATAACTTTTTCTTAGAACTTTCTTTCTGGTAATTATCTATATAAAATCGAATTTGATGTTTGTATCATTCCTTTGCAAGAAGATAAGCAGCTCTGTATTAACCTTTAAGCAAAATAAGTATGTGATTACTGCTCCAAGGGAAAACAGCCAGGTTCAAATTTACCATGGTGCAGATGATGAATCAGAAGGGGACCCCACAACAGATGAAAAAGAAAATCCTCATCTACAATCAAAATATTTACAATAATAATTAAACGTTACTGTTAATAATAATATTGTAATGAAGAGCTTAATGATAACTTGCTAATATCCGAAAATTAGAATCCATGTATGTTTTGTTTCATTTTGGAAGCTAGAAATCTATTTTTGGTGTAATATCATTTTGCATGTATGGTGATTACAACTAACACACTTATAAGAAATTGTATTTAACACCCTAGTAAAAATAGTACAATTTAAAATGGAGTATTAATGGCATTTTTCAGGCAGCAGAAGATTCTCTCAAGTTAATGGGTAATCGTTTATTTTATGATCACATGATACAAGATGCTATTCATCATCATCAATATAAAATAACAGACGAGGTGGATATTACTACACTTAAAGATTATATGCAGGTTAGTCATCAGTACAAATATAGTATAACCACTGAAAATAAAAGATCGCGGAAGCAGAAAATCTGATTTTCTGTTGTATTTTGGCGGGAAAAGACTTTTTAAAAAACAAATTGGGTTGCTCTGTTTAAAAGCTTTTACATGTTGTTCCTAATTTTCAAGTTTTGAAATTTTAAACAAAATATCTTTTATGTGTTTCAAGTGGCTTTTTATGTATCAAGACCACAAAGGACTGGAAATAAAATTCATTATTTTTCAGTATATTGCCATATTAGATGAAACACCTGCTTATCTTGGTGGTAAAGAAAATTTTTGGAGAAAGTTAACATTAGATGGTTAGTACAAGTGATTTTTTATTAAGAAAAACACAACATCTTTTATATTACAAACAGGAGTTATTTCATGTACATTTCATTTAAATTGCAGTGGTTATCATTAGTTCAACTGGCAGTTACTACTGGTGAACTTTGCTCAGAGCTAACCTTCTACTAAGTAGCCTCAACTTCTAAAATCCTGATCCGAAAGTTATTGCCAATTGGCAGCAGTACCATGTGGTGTGCATCAGGGAGACGATCTGATTCTAGAACCTCTGATCCATTTCTCATTTAATTTGGAAGTTCACATACAGCCAACAATTTCTACTCTTCTTTTGTGAACGAATCTTATAATATTTATTTTTTAGTTTTACCCAGACATACAATATTTTATGATATTGTGGATTATGCTTATAATAATCGTCTTTCTACACGATTAAAAGAAGAGATAACTCTGCTGATGATACGACCTTTATCTCAAGAAATACAGTTACAACAGATAAATGCAATAGCTCAAATGAGGTATTAGACATATGGTATTACTGGAAATATTTATGATAATGTGCATGTTATTGTTCTTTCTAATGTCACACTGTTATTGTCCTGCAGGAGTTAAAGTTTTGAGAAAATGTGTTTGGAGTCCTGCAAGAGTTACATGATTCTGTATTATTTGTAAATCAATGTAAATAATTATCTAAGAATATTTTTTAGGTGAAAACTGTTCCATAAAAAAAATTCAATGTCATATTCTTGTTTAATGTAGATCACCATGGATACCAAACATCCCTGTACCTACACCCAAATCAGCTTTCAACAACCAGTCTGCAGGCAGACGTACAAAACAAGCGAGACTCAGAGCTTTAAAAATGAGAAGAATGTATGGTCTGGATGATAAAGTAATTGCATATTTAATTTTACATATTAAATGAATGTGTCCACTATGGTTTAATTGATATTGGATTTCTCAAAGGAGGATATTAAAATTTTAAAGTCAGTCTCAATTTATGACTCATATTCTATATTAAATAAGTGTAAAATGAAGGCTGATGTCCCCCCTCCTCAATCCCTAAATAAATAGATGACACTCATTAATTACTTGTACATTTTTTTATAAAACCATGAGCGATCAAATTCTTTTCTTAATCTGAGCTGAAAATTCTCATTATCAAACTAGTCAATGTATTAATGAAATGTTACTGTACATCCAGTTACATCACTCCCCCATCCCCCACCCCCCAAAATAAGAAAACCATCAACAAATCATATTGTTCATCTCTGCTAATCGTAAGCGGAAAATGCTACTGAACATCTACACAATCAGACAGATAAGAACATTTTAATAGTCCTTGGCTTTCATCGAAATGCGGGGGACAAATTAATTCCTAGGAACAACCTAGATAAACTCCATTTCATTTCATGTCACAAACAAGACCAGATTTATTATTTGTTTATAGGCTGTTTTCAATAGATATTTTTATCAAAAGTTTCAGTTACTTCTTGGTGAAAATTACATAATTTGATTGGCTTTTTTTTCAGAATGAAACTGCTAATGCTGATGATGAAACCTATTTAGCTCATTCTACATATTTAGACATGATGAACGGTGATGATAATGAGGATGACTGGGAACAAGAAGCTAACAAACTGTATGAATGGACACAAGATCTATCATTCCATGATGATCTAGTAGCTACCCCAAGACTTGTAGCACCATCTTAGTAATAAATACTACCAATTGAACAGTTTATGAATCGTATGACAGTTAACAAATTCATTTTATCTGTCAAACTACCTGGAGCTGAAATTATGGACAGCACATGAGAGTGTTTCATCAGTTAAAGGTGCATTATGTAAGAAGCTAAATCTGCCTATTGTTGGTCTTTTCATTGGCTTCAAATGTTGAATATACTATTATATAGGTATTTATTAACTTGATAAGCCTACAATCAACTCTATGGATGGTAGACATTTAGCCTCAATTGTCCAGTACTGTTGCTATGATAATAAACAATCTGCACTACATTTTCCAACGAACTCAACTTTGCTCAGAATAAAGTAATTAAAATGAAATTTTCAATAATATTTATTTTTCACTATCTATTTTTGAGCTATTAAAAAAAGGGTGACCAGCTCTTTATCTAAATCTTACATAATGCACCTTTAAACTAAGAGATAACAACACATTATTATTTGGTGATGTATGTGTGTTCTTGATATGTGCGGAATTTAGTTAACTGTAGATTTAAAATCTTCAACAGTTTGTTATCTTTTAAGAAAGGTAATATATTATATAGAAGTCTGTAAAGTTTTAGACATTTACATTTAATCATGTCTGCATGTCTCATAAAAATATGAATTATATAAAACACAAAACCTTTATATTTTAATTAAAGCATCGTTTTGTTGTAGGTTCTCAAAATTATCAACATTATGAATTATATTGATGGCATTTTTGTGTTGAAATAAAACATGTATTGGTTCAATTTAATACGTATGTGATAAATAATTTACGTTTAGTATTAATTGTGATATATTTAAATAATTATATTAATGTAAATCTTTTATTTTTTGTTGTGTACATTTAGATATAAAAGTAAAATAAATTCATTTATAATTGATTGAAGAATATGAGTTAATTGTATAGCAGTATCTGAGTGCAATAGAAAATTAAGTGCTTTGAACTTCACTTGAAATGAATTTCAAAATAACGAAGTGGATTGAGTTCCCTACTAAACTTTACCGAAATATGTAATTGGATAGGCATATCAGACATGCAGATGGGTACCGGTATGTGAAAAATGGATGATGGGTTTGTATTGTGTCTAGATATAAAAGGCGAAAGGCAAATAATGCATGAAATCCTCCAAAATTGACAAAACTTTTTTTGTTGTTTTTCACTAACATTTACCCCTTTCAAAGAAATAAAACAAAATAATTATCTCCCTTTAGTCTTCAGCTGAACAACTCATTCCTTGGCAGTGTCGTTACGGATTAAATCTTTACAATCACAAACAGTATTTCTATTTTGGAATGTTGGGAGTAATGATGAGATATGTTAAGTACAGCAGTTTCACAATAAATAAATATTAAAAGAAACAACAAAACAAAACAAACTACTCCAAAAGCTGGTTATCTCCCTTTCGTCTTCAGGTTGTCTCCTTTATTCATTGAATTCTTTTTCAAATGGAAACGTAATGTTTTTCACCATAAATTGTTTCTATATTATAAAGTCAGCACAAACAAACCACACTTTTCTGAATAACTTTTCTCGCAAACATGCAGCACTTATTTTTCAATTATCATAATCAGACTTGTTATCCGAGAGTCTAAACCAGAGTAATCTCCCTGGAACTGTCATTGACGTCATTACATTTCGCGTTCTTACGGAAGTGCCTGTAAAATATTTTGGCAGTGCCAATTTATTCCTGACATTATGACAGCTTTGAATCTGTATTTATCAACATGCAGATATGTTATGAAAGCTGACCCCAATAACCGCTCAACATGGTCGGAACTCTACAAATACATACCGTATATGAGACAAATATTTGCCTGTTGTGTTTGCGGCAAAATTCTTCACAAACCGAAATGTCCATCTCATAATGTTTGTCAACATCACGTGTGCACTGGTTGTCTTGGTGGCAAAATGCGCCTGAAACCTGGGTGTAGTTGGTGCCGAGATCCTAGCGTTTTCATAGACAACACTTCAGTACGAATTATGATTTTATGTTTTAAAACTTTATGTGAATATATTTATAATTCTTCTATTGGCATACAACTTTTGTCCGAATCATCAAATTCAAAGGCCAGCTCAAGTGAACGAACAAATTTACTGTCAGTGCTTCTCGAAGTTCGACAATTTAAAGATGACTATGTCTGTAATGATGTCAGTCCAGCCTTTCTTTTCCCACCGATGATAACCCCTTGTTCTGAATCGAGTAAAAAGGGAAGAAAAAGAAAACAAGTCCGTGATGTAGCATCAGATTCCCATTCTCTATGTTCCTCTGGTGGTGGGGATAATGCTCCATCCCCCAGTCCACCAGTGTTAACACGTTTTGATAATGACTTGACCGTTAAAACCACTCTGGATGACAGTGTATCATCGACAACAGATATCAAAAGTGATGACAGCAGTAGTCCTATTGATGTTGTGACTGTCAGTCCATCGGATGATGTGACATCTAATTCATTTGAATCTGGACCACCATGTTTACAAAAGATAACAGAGAGAAAGAGACCAAAAGTGAAGACTTGTCGGAATTTGAATTTGTCCAAAAATGGACCCAAAAAGAAACATTTTAGTGGTGATGCTCCAGTTATGGAGATGTGTGGGAACAAGGCTAAAACTGAGGGCATTGCTTTTGAGCCACCATGTAAGCGAACAAGAACTTCGAACCCAATTGATATGTTGAAAAGAAAAATATGTAAATGTGCTAGAAATAATCAACCTAGTCCTTTAACCTGCCTTGGACAAAGATGCCCATGTTACAGTAATAAAAGGGCTTGTATAGGGTGTATGTGTCGAGGTTGTCGTAATCCGCGACGTGAAAAAGATTCTTCAGTTTTCTCAGAAAATGATTTAACATTGAAAGATAACTCACTCTCTCTTGGTGTTTGTAATCGTAACTAATATTTTTGTATCTGTTGGCACTTGTTCGGTCATTTTCTGTGGGAGATAATGTTAACTTATTTTTGTAAAAAAAATATGTTGTTAAATGTACATGCTGTCATTTGCACTTGCAGTAATCATTGGTAAATAGTATTTTAAAATATCATGAGGTTTATATGAATTTTTATTTATGAATGATATCGATTCAAGTATTTCTGAATCAAAATATTTTTTGTCACATTATTATTCTTCAACTGACAGCTATTATGGTTTATTTAATGACTTTAATTTTCATCATACCTTCCTGAAAATATTTGGGTTACATGTATATGATATTTATGGCATTGTACTTAATTGAATAGAAACATGCACATGTAGCCCCATTAATTTGAACACATTTCTATTAATGATCACCTCATATGTTAAAAGAAAGTTTATATACTGAATATAGTACTATGTACTGTAATGTTGTGATTTTTTGTGTTTCTTTATTTTTAAATTTAAAAATACACCTTCTAGTGTAAAGTTTAAAAGGAATCTGTTAAAACTATGATTCACATATTTCTTTTTTTGTATCTTTGCTATATTTTCATGAAATAGGGGTAAGGTAATCCTGCTGCATACGATTTTTTTTCTAGAAGTCTTTTTCTTGTTTAGATTTGATATTTCTCTTCTACTCTGTTTTGATATTTTCTTTATATTAACTACTGTATTGAAGTATTGAATATCTGTTATCATATTTATACAAAATGTTCCTTAAGGTGATTACCATAAGTTATTCATACTATTGATAGTTCAATTTATATTTTTAAAAGGCATTCTTGAAGGTTTTTTCCTTCAGTATACAGTATATATATATGCGTTTCTAATAGAGATTAGGAATCAGAACAAATTAAATTTATTGTGCCAGATCATTTTCATCTGTATTTTTAGAAAATTAAAAAAGAGAAAAATTCATTGAACATTTGTGACTCATGACAATAATGAGTGTGAGGTCACTGATTTATGAAAATGTGAAAATATTTAACAAATATTTGTTTTATTTTAGTTTGCCTTATTTGGTAAATCTTAAATTGGCATTTCATTTTATGTTATTAAAAATGATATTTTTAGCTAAATTTATCAGTTTTTGTACGAATCGTAAATCAATGAGTTGCGACTTTGACTCATTTAGCCGTCACATTCATCCCTTTTTTGTTAAACTTAGAAATTTGTGTTTATTTGTTGATGTTTGACTATTATTGATAAACTGTTGTTAAATTTTATGTATATTTTCTTTTTTTTTCCAGTCCCAATTTCTTATTGGTTACTTAAATGTAGGCAAAAAAGAAAAACTAGGTTTACGTATGGTTTAATGGTCGAGAGCTAGATATTAAGTTATATATTGATACTGCACGAGGTATTAGCTCGAGACCATTATACAACTTAAAATAGAGACACTACTCCACATGTACAAACTTGATACCTCAGGCTAAACCAGGCTCTTCTAGCTTTCTTTTCAAAGTTCACAACAATAATTGTAGCCCAAATTTGAAATAAATTGATTCTATTAACATGTAACTGATATGTTGAATTGTAAAAACTAAATAAGGTTTGGCCAATTTTTAGAATAGATGTTGCAATCCCGTTTTAAAAGTGTTAAAGGTTTCAAAGTTAGATCAACTGAAGATTTTTCCACTGACTTAAATGTTAATTCTTGCTCTAATGTATGTATGAGGTACAAATAAAAGCAACTTTATTACTGGGCTAGGTTGATGGTCTGTTTCCGACTTCTGTAGAAAGTTGCTCTTAATTAGAGTTGCCTCCCTTCATATACGTTATACTGAAAACAGTAACCTTTAGTCAACCTGTTTATAATACATGACAAAGAACCGAAGAACTCCTTTCGGATTGTGTCAATGGATGCAACTTGGGTGACGTTCGACGTTATAATTATCTCAAAGTCCCAATAATATTAGAATCCAATAATACCATACAGAATTTGTTTTAAAAATAAAACGGTTGGGGGTAGTGGTGCAAACGAGTTTCTTCAAATTGTTGCCGAACTTAGCGAACCTTTTCCATACCAACTTTTCAGATTATATAACATTTAATATAATGAAATATAATGACAAATCAGTAGTAAGTTCATTGACAAAATCTTTGGGACCTCTTTTTGCTATTATCCGTTGAAAAGTCCAGGGGCGGATCCAGGATTTTCAGAAAGGGGGGGGGGGGGCGTGCTGCCCCAAGTTGGGAGTGCGAAGCCCGACCCATGATTTTTGAGTGGACAAACATGCCCACAAGGACTAATTTCATACTAGTACTGTAAATTACAATTTCCAACCTAAACTGTTTTTGTTCTCCTTTACAGCGAGAATATATGGAGCTAAAAATTGTTCGCCACCTCAAAAAAATAGAGGGGTCGTGCGCCCCCTTCTGTATCCGTGCCAGAAGTCCATGCCGCCAGATGATATGTTTGCTTATCTACTATATGGAGAGCCAAACGCTTGAACTTTTTACTCGAAAATTATCGGTTGTATTCATAGAAATAATAAAAATGTACATTTGTAATGGCGCTCAACCCATCCATGTCGCATGCTCTACCTGTATGGAAGTTAATAGTTAATCCTGATAATATGTAACAAACACGTGAATTTTGAGATTGGATTGGAACACAGCTAATGTTTGAGAACTCTGTATCTCCAGTGGTAACTTATTCCACAAACGCGGTCCACAGACCGGTGCAAAGTTAAAGACAGAGGAGTTAACAATTCATGATTTTTGCGTTGCTATAGCTTTTTTACCTGTGCAACCCGGGGAAACTAAAGTATATAATAAAAGGAACTAGGCCTAGATGTCAATATAATTTTTCGTACACTTGTACGTTATACAGCAATCAGGGTATTTTCGCGACGTGACGGTATGCAATTTGATCTTGCGATTGGCTATTAGATATAACGTAAAGGTATTATGACGTAATAATAAGTATTCACCTACGATAATCAGCTAAGTTGAAACCGTTATATTCTAAGGTGTTTATTATGATTCTAGTAGGATTACAGAAGTACTTCTAAATGATAAATTGAAACTCAACCATGATATATACATAAAATTTGATTTTTAACATTCAAATGAAAAACTGATTCAGAGATGACAAATTTTTGAAGGCCTTTTATTTTAATATAGATATTGTTTTTTTTTTTATTTCAGATGGTGTTTAAGAACGAAATCGGATAAATACCGGAAATGGATCACGAAAGTGATGATAGTTTTGAAAGTCTAACAGAAACTGAAGACCGTTGCTCCATTCCGGATAAAAGTATATTACCAAGATCCGATAATTCATATTTATCTCTTACCTCGGTATCCTCCTTAGAAACTGGCGAAATATGTTTACCAAATGTCGCATCTAACTTGGAATCAGGTGCCAGATATTCAAAACCACCTCAACAGAGCCCGCGAGACAATACCGAAAGGATACCTGAAATGGAAAAGAGGTTGTTCCAAAACAAAACCGATTCAAATTCACCCTCTTCAGCTGATTCGCCCCGAAGCCATATCACAGGAACACGATTGAATATAGATACTAGGGAAGAAGAAATGAGAATCTGTCAATCAGGAGGTAATAGTTCAGTGAACGTAAAGCTTTCCAAAATACTTTGTTGTCAGAGTGATGATTTAGAGTCTAAGGATGGAGATATTAGTGATCCATTAGAAAGCGACATTGACACAACATCATATGCTGGACTTATTTTTAAGAAGGATGTGCCAAATGTATTTACTTCCAGTCGATGTAAGCTAGTTGAGTCATGCAAAATAAACGAAGAGAGGAAGGGTGGTCTTTTCGCAGATGCTATTTCGAGATTTAGTGATGTTGACCCAAGCTGTGACCTACCACAGATAACCCCCACCAATCTGGTAGAACTTTACCTCCAGTATGGCGTCAGTAATTCTGAAACATCAGCTCTTACAGATAGTAGTATTTCAAATCACGGTGAAGAAATTCAAATATCTCATTCAGGCATAACGGAATCCGGTAACTCATGTGAATCTTTCTACTCCTATATCAGTAGTGATAAATATCCTTGGATACTGGTGAAACAATTGCGTGTTAAGGAATGTGTAACCAACCAAGACTATTTGCAAATCGGCAATTCCGATCTGTTGGAACTTTTTATTCAAGTGAACACAGGAATATCTAATGCTAAAGAAGAAAACTTGGAATATAACGACGGATCTTTTCCGTACAAGACTCTCTCAAATTCTGGAAGTCTGCAAGTCTATCATTCTTTCAGCTCAATTCCTGATGACGAAATGAGCATTTACAGGAATTGTGTTGGTCTAGAACAACAATCTTATACACCGGAACAAAAACAACCCAGAAAGGACCCTCAAAGTCTCCCGATCTATAACATCAACAGCACCAAAAACTATGGTAAACGTATAGAAGATGAATCGGGATATTCCAGTTTTCTTTCACTTTCTTCAGTTGAAACGGATAAAAATCCAGAAAAAACAATGCAGACTCAACCATCAACGAGTAAATTAAAGTTTGACCCTAATCACCAAAGCGGCAAAGCACCAAGCACACCTTTAAGTTTGTCTGGCAATGAAAAACCATTTACTCATATCCCATGGGAACTAACTTCAAGTAAAGCTGAAGTAGAGCGTATTAACGGACCATCTGGAATAACTGATGATCGTTCCTTGTATAAAGAAAACTGTGTACCAATTGAACAGGTTTTACTGGATGGAACCGGACCTGATGAATGTAGTCATATGCAACAGCGAAGAATGGTAGAAAATTGTAAAGATACAAATAATGTCAAGAGGAAACCCCCCTTTGAATGTCTATCGAAGTCATCTAATGAATCAAAGTCAGAGAAACATGTACATTCAATGAAACACAGAACGGATATCATAGCCTTAAGTAAGGCTGCTGATACCAAATCAGGAGATAGTGGTGGTATACTGTGTCATGAAGGTAAGGATGCCGAACTTTTCCATAGGATCGATTCCTCGAGTAATCCTGGTTATGGTGTCAGCACGGAATTGTCTGGTTCAAACACAGGGGAATCTCATAGTTTTGATAGACCCGTTACTAAATATAAATATTCCGTAGACAGTCGAAATTTTCCAGATACTCAGGATCCTGCTGATGTTTCTAAGCCAATGTTGAAAAATGAGTCTATCGGTACAAAAGTCATCGGTAGGCTGAAAAAAGATGAAAGGCAAGATAATTCAAAACAAAGTGAATCCGAACCAACGACCAGATGTTTATCAAACAATATCAATGGATCCGTGCATTCTTGGGAACATGATCACAATATTAATCCAAATATTAGTTCAAATGTTGAAACTGGCCCGTCGATTGGGCATATGAACAATGAAAATGGATATAAACAGCTTTCGAACATGAAAGAACCAGTTGTAGATAATACAGGAGAACGAATCAGAAGGGGTACAACTGAACAAGAAGATAGATTCAAAGCTTCTCAAACAGGCAAATCACTTGCTATCTCAGAGCCACCAAAATCTCTAGTCCGATTGGGCGGTGTTACACAGTGTCACCAGGATAATCATTCACCCTCGGACAAGGATGCTGAACTCTTCAACAGAGTGGATTCGTCGGGTAATCGTGGCCATGGTGTCACCACGGAATTGCCTGGTTCAAACATAAGAGAATATCGTACTTCCGACGGACCTGTTACTAAATATAAATATTCGGTAAACAGACGAAATTTTCTAGATACTCAGGATCCATCAAATGTTTCAGACCAAAAGTTGCAAAGGCTGAAAAAAGATCAAAGGCAAGATAATTTAAATCAAAATGATTCCAAGCAAAAGGCTGCATTTTTACCAAACTGTATCAATGGATCCCCATATTCTTGGGAACGTAATCATAATGTTCATCCAAAGAACATTTCAAATGTTGAAACTGACTCATCGAGTGGGCTCATAGACAATGAAAATGAATATAAACAGTCTTCAAACATCAAAGAAACGGCTGGAGATAATACAGGAGACCGAATCAGCAGCGGTACTACTGAACAAGTAGATGGATTCAAAGCTTCTCATAAAAGTAAATCACTAAAATCCCTGATCCGAGATAATATCGGTGAAACAAATTATGCAGATTTAAGAAAAACTGAAAGGAAAACTGAAACAAATTATTCAGATTTAAGAAAAACTGAAATGAAAACGAATACTGATAATTCAATAGATGGGTTCAAATCGTGTCAAACAAGTGAATCCCAACCCCTGGCTCGAAAACAGGAAAGTGAAGGACATGTAGATGTTAGAAAGGATATTTCTTTAAATATGAAAGACGCGGTTGTAGGTAACACAAAGCGACGATTAAGTACGGGCACAGCCGATGAAGTAGATCAGTTTAAGACTTCTCATATATGCAAATCACAAGCTATTTCAAAGCCAACCGAATTCGATGCTAAACATGACAAAAGTAAAATAAATACAGATGTAAGAAACCTGAACATGAATGACGAAATTCTAGTATATGGGGTGACCGCTACTTCAGTAGACCAGAGAGTAACGAGGAATTTCAGCCCCAGTTCATCCAGAAGGATAACTGATATTTTTCCTTATAACCAAGAAAGATACCTAGCTAGATCAGATGAAAGAGAAAGCAAAACCGACGAAGAACAATTTGAAAAAAAGCCAAATGAAAAGAGCATTTCAAAAGCCTTTGACGAGAATTTACAACACACAGAACCTTCAGTAGATATAGATCACAGCGTAGCGGAGAATTTCACCCCCAACACATCCAAAGGGACAACTGATAGTCAAAAAAGACGCCTTTCCGAAACTCATGATAATGGGAGAAGAATGAATAATAATAAACAGTTTGAAGGAAAGAAAAACGGAAGCAGCATTTCAAAAGAGATACACGATTTTGGCGAGAACGAAAATTCTTCCCAACCTTCTCCACCACAAGATATTAGTCATGTGGCCCAAATTAATGTAAGGTTGGTGTCTAAAAAGAATGAAACTAGAAAAAGCATGCAAGGTGGAGGTATCAGTATGGATGAAGTTGAAAGTTTGCCAGAATCTGTTGAACACGAATTACATCAAGCTGCAGGATTTCAAATGAATCGGATAAGGTGGACATCACATTTAAATACTGGCAATATTAAGAAAAGTAGAAGAAAACTGCGTGGCATGGCTAATAAGCTTAAAACCCTATCAGATAATTTATCTGTGACTGAGCTGGATGTGATAATCTTCAAAAGGCATTGGCAGCACAAACCCAAAAAACAGAAACTCGGAAACAAGAACAAAAGCACTTATAGTAGTGACAATTCTTCGGTGAAAGAACAAAAACCAACATGCAGAACAGGTAAGACGCCTAATTCTGGACCCAAAAAGAAATGTGACGTTCGTCGAGTTAGAGGAACGGAAGAAGAGCCTATAAAGGATAGAGAAGTTGGAGTAGCTACCGACAGTCAGTTGAATGCAGCATCGCATAATTTGTGTAAATCAGTTATTGCCAAAGCCGTGAGAGAATGTGAGTGGAAGATGTTTTGTCATAAATGGCGCGTCGCGACACTACACGCCCAGCAAAGCAGATCTGGAGTATTGACAAAAATTTCCAAAGAACTGTCTTGCACAGTTGTCAATACAGCCAGCAGGGAGATAATGTTCGAGCAGTACAGACGAATTTATCGTAATCAGGAAAATGGCGGAAAGAGACTCAATGGGGTAGAAGATGATGGGAAGCAAAGAAGGAACGGGGACGAACAGCTTGATGGCACCGATAGTGAATATGAAGAGTTTGTCCGCACCACTGAAGCCAACAAACTCAATCCTGATTTCCATTCTGACCGTGAACAAGTTCATATTGGTACCCCTGGGGAAGGAACCCCGTCTACTAGCGTAACCAACGAAGGGGCTGTAAAGCAAAGCAAATCTAATACAATACCAAGTGTTAAAAGCTTTAATAATATCTTTATAGGTGCAGCGGATGCTGATAGACGAAACGTGGACGAAAACCATAAGTCAACAGAAAACCGTACCGATTCGTTGGATGTAAGAATATACATCAACTGTATCGATGAGTCCTTATCTGGTGAAGACAGGCAGATTGGAATGTTAAACGCCGAAGACACTCACAGAATCGACCGTCATCACTTTCAAAACCACCCTACAGATAAAAGAGGATATCCAAAATCAAACGATCATGAA
This sequence comes from Patella ulyssiponensis, assembly GCA_963678685.1. NCBI lineage: Eukaryota > Metazoa > Mollusca > Gastropoda > Patellidae > Patella > Patella ulyssiponensis. The sequence goes on along the minus strand of OY783227.1, from coordinate 77,964,615 downwards.
ATATCTCAGGGAAAGGCAAGGAGCCATGGACAATACTACGTGGAACCGATCGGTTTTGAAGCGCCGGTTTTGGATGAAGATCTAAATTATTTATACCCCGATTACATTGTAGGTGAGGATATGACAGTATCGTCGATCAAATCTAAAGAAAACAATGAGCATAAGGCATCTCGAAATGAACCACCGAGAGACCCGAAGTGCAATTCAAAAAAACAGAAAACATATACAGCCCACCAGAACGAAAAAGCTCGTGAACAGTGCTGTGGTGTTAACGAAAGAGTTCTGCCAAAACGCCTTTCCAGAGAAAAAATCCAAACCGTTGACCACCAACTGCAATCAAATAAAGAGGATACATATCTGACTTATCAGAATGAAGATATTGACTGCGGCACGACCTCGAATCATCAAAATGAAACATCAAGAGAAGGGGTCCCGGGAAATGGTCCATCAAATAAGGAGGATACTTACAAGGTGTGCGAAAACTCAGAGTTAAAAAACATCTCGGATTCAGATTTGTCTAATGAGGAAACCATTAAACATCCATATTACTTTTTCTGGGATATAAGTGAATCCATTTTACCAACGCCAACGAAAATCAACGCAACAGATAGCCCGACGAACAGAAAAGATAATCAAACTGCGTCAATTAATGAATATCAGAACGAATCGGAAAAAGAAACTCTTGTTGGACCTAGCACGAACTCGACTAAGAAATATACTCAAACGAGAGTCTTTCCTAGATTTCACTGCGTGCCTTGTACGAATGGTGAATACATTAGGTTTGTGGAGAAAACAGCCCAGGGATCAACTGGTCTCGACTTTGAATTGTTAATCGGTGACCCGGGCTCCGTAGCAAAGGAAGGCGATAGCGTTTCCTTAAAGCGAGATATGTTCATTAACGTGAACCAGATTTTAACAGAAAGCAACATACCATCTTTGGATGAAATAAGAAACCAAACAGGGCTATCATACGATGATGTCCATGAACTGATTCATTCCAGAAGTAATATAAGATGTTCTCTGTGTAGACGTCAAAATTCTTAAACTTGGAGTGAATTTAAACTTTCTTTATCTCGCGTGGAATGATTTTTGTTTGTTATTAGGCATAAAATTTAACATTGATAGTAGAACCCAGTTGGAAAGTAAATGATAAATACAAGTTTTACGAATAAATCTATTCCTATATGAGAAGTAAAAGTAATGACCCATCAGTCAATAATTATACATTTAAAATGTAAAATAGTATGGTTCTTATGTTAAATAAAATATAAAATAAAATTTTGTATTCATGGTTATCCAAATAACATATATCTAAAGTGGTATAATATTATAGGGGAGGAAATACCCCTCTCTCTCTCCCTCCCTCCCTCCCTCCCTCTCTCTCTCTCGGGCCCTGAACAATAAGCTTCCTTCAGAAAGTAAATTTAATTTCGTACTTAAGAATTGGGACAGTTTGTGAGTAAAATTACAGAGTTTGTTTAATTAATGAGCCATTTTTTTTAATCTTCTAAACTTGAATAAACGCCAAGTTTCTACCCTTTCTCAAATTTCAAACTGTTCTTGTGATGTAGAAGCTATGAAACGCGAGAGTAATATACATGCTATATTGATTAAATATTACTGTGCCAATACCAGTAACGCTAAATGTCCGTAGCCTATCTATTAGTATTGCGAGATGTGTGCTGTATTTACAAACAGCTGGTCATGAAACGAATAACGACCACATGCTTCGTCCCGCACTGTGTTAACCTTACAGTGTTATTGAGTTACAGATCATAGGTCACATCCATGGGGGTATGTTTCATATCATTTTTTATTTATTTTGAATTGTTCAATTGCCGTGTAACACTGTGAACTTGGAGTAGTTCTATCAGATCTGGTTCAAGCGTAGTGATCTGTTATTGATAAATCTGTGTTAGCTTCCATTTTCATCTCAAGGCTGTTAGTTATTTGCCTATGTCTTATCGCCGGTACAAATGGGTCAGAGCATATAATAATGTACGGTAATATGAATGTATATAAACTGATTTACATTCAATCGTCTCCGTTTTTACTCTTAATTTCAAATCATTTATGTTCGGCGAAATGTGCTATAAGTCTCAATCGAATGGCAATCTCTAGCGTCTGGTTATTCCACTATACACCGATAGCATTTGTTGCGCATGCTCTCAAGATAGGGATATGGCGTCAGCATAGAACTGTACTTTATATACGATCTATGGCGTCAGCGTTGAAATGAATTACGTTTAGCCTCGTTCTTCAAGTCCCTTGTAATAAATACATGTATGGCACCGAAACATATATGGTATATTTATTTTGTTTTAAATATTTGATATCAGAAGTTCATATTTTGCCGGTAGGATCACAACATGAATTTTGATTTAAATTGACAAATAATTCGTGTTTTCAATGTCGAGGACTTAACATAATGCTGAGACATGGCGATTGTGGCTCCACGCACGGTAAACTTACTCTTCCGGACACCTGTTACCACTGTTTATCCTGTATTTTCTATACGGTGAACAGTGCATTTGCTTATTAAACTAGCTTGCCTATACCGTTTTTAAGAACTTCCGATTTTGTCTAATGGTTTGGATTGTTAGAACTAGTCAGGCCAAAATACATTTGAGGTGGTATATTCCACATATTGACCAGACTATACTTGGTTTTATTTATTGAAACATTCTAAAAGCAGATAGGTAGATATGGAATAGTATCTTTAGCTCAAATGTATTTTCCAATGAGTAGAATAGAAGTCATTAACAGTATAGGGATGATACCTCGGATTTATTACCACCGATACACTGAGATAAAAGCGTTTTACTTGAATATACAGTATACAGTATGATAAGAATTAGATAAAGATATGTCCGTTCTTGCTATAATAGTTCCAAAATACATAATTCAAAATACATGATGACCGAATGGTTAGCGCGTGCGTGTTGTATCTGTCATTGAGTCAACTGGCGTGCTTTTGATTCCTCGAATGTATGTGACCAAACTGATCCCGCAGTGAATATTCGCTTGGCCGCTACAATCACTGATAAGCATGACATCGACGAGGCTTAATGAGTACGGCATATTAACTTTTTTACTCCGACAAATTAAATTCTCAAACATTTTTTTTGAGGTAAAAGAAAAATAAATAAAGACGTTTGAAGTATTTGTAGTTAAAAAATATTTTCTATTTTGTGTAAATGGGTATTAAAATGAGTAAAATGCATCATTTTGCCCGAAGCAGTTAGGTGTTAAGTAAACATTGCACGAGCCGTTGAGCCAATGACTGACGCCGCCTGCAGTCAACGCACGTGGTGTGGACAGTCATCTGTTACAGAGTTAATTCGTAAGTAATTCTCTGTGAAACAGATTGGTACGTGACAAGGAAACAGGTCGCCTGTCCGGTTCCCACATACTACTAAAGACCTCTACGCGCATGCGAATTATTGAAATAAAATTGAAACATGTTAGTCCCGAAATGACCTAGCTTCTGTGGAGTGGACGTCAAACCCCATTTTACGCCCTTGTTCTATGTAAGCAGGCGTGGATCCAGCCCCCTGACCCCCCCCCCCTTCAGCCCCAGTCACATAGTTGATTTTCATTTTCGTTTGCTTTGTTACTGTTGTAGTTCACATATCTGCTCTTTAATAGATGATATAAACATGATTTTCGCATTGTTTCCGCCCACGCCCAAACAATCCAAAGTTGCAACGTATTACCCTTTTATCCAATGTGTGCCCCCCCCCCTCGACGAAATTTTGGAACCGGGCCTTGTAAGTGTAATGCTCTATTTACACCCATAAGTGCAATTATTCAAGTGCAATGTGTGTGGTGTAAGCTGTCATAGTATTTTTGAGTGTTAGGCATTTCATATATCAGTCAACTACTTGATGGGTTTAACAGAAAATAAAGTTGACAATTCACACCTGCATGACTTATGAATGACCTGCTTCAAGAGATTATAAAGTACAAGAACTTGTATCACATAACTGTGCTATGTAAAGCCATCACTGCGCATATTTTACTAATTGTTTTCCAGGGTAAATATGTATTAAGATATTATGAATCGTGGATATAAGAACGATAAAGACATCGATCAAGGCTGGGCATGGGTTGTACTTTGTGCTGTTTTTATTTCTATGTTACTATATGGCATGGTACAGTACAGTACTGGAATTATTGTGGCGGCCATGTTGGATGAAATGGACGTAGATTTAATATCTGCGTCATGGGTGGGATCAGCTCACATAAGCGTTGGGTTTCTTACAGGTAATGTAATTATTGTTCTCTTATCATAAAATTATAACCGTGTTCTAAGTACTTTTAAGAAGTAGCGAATGTCATTCACGAGGCAGCACATGCATAATTCTTTCATAAAACATCGATATCACAGTTTAATTTATTCCCTTATACAGATGTGGCGGCTTATGGGCTTATGTTGAACGCAGTTTTCTCGGGCTTTTTATTTGACATTACAGATCAACAATAAAATGAAAAGCAATGTATTATAGAATGTATACGATCACAAATATGGCTTAATAAAAGACGTTTCCGACGTTGTTTCCCTTGTCAGTGGTGCAGGACGGAGGGTCAGACAAGGACAACTGTCTAGTCGTTTGGTTGGGACAAAAACGGAGGTCCCGTGTATACATTAGCATGCACGGAGGTCTCAGGCAAAATTTCACTCATAACACACTGTATGGGGTATGCCCATCTTCATTAGCCCAGTCGGAGCAGTAGGACGTTAAAACCCATTTTACTTCATTTCAATAAAAGACGCTATTAGCTTCGTTATCTATAAGACCTCATATTTTATCCTGTCCATGTTCTTTTTCTTGGGGTGACGCTCTTCAATTCAAGTCCGGTCGATATGAAAATTGTCATGCTTGTTCTTTTAACAATTCTGCATCGATTGGGTGAATTAGATTTTTGAATTTCATTCAACATCATGGTCAGTTTCTGGTTCATTGTACGGTCGTACTTGTTTTTTAACTGTTGGATTTTTAAAACGATATTTCCTTGTTTTGTTATGTTTCAGGTCCTGTAGCTGGCATTATCAATGGTAAACTTGGCTGTCGTTTATCAGGAATCTTGGCAGGATTCATTATACTTTTAAGTCTCGGGTTGGCGTATTTCTCAACATCAATATGGTCTATGATGCTGACATTCGCCATTATCGGAGGTAAATTTTGAATAATTTTTGTCCATCTTGTATGGTTAATAATATATAATAATAATAATATCCAATTATCCAACAAAAAATGTTGCTCTTTGGTTACAGTTTGTACAAATTAAAATAGCACATATACAACACTAGTTTCAGTAAAACTATAGCACTTGAAAAAAAACTAGGAAAACACTTTAGTGAAAATGTACATGTAGGTCTTCAGGTTCCGTTTAAAGATGTCAATTGATTTACTGTTTTTTAGAGCAATGGGAAAATTATTGCAATTCCAAAGTTCAACTGCGGCACAAGAGAAAGGGCGTTTACCGTACATTGTTTTCGTTTTCACGGCATTTAAAAGAAATTGGTGTTCCGAGCGAAGCGATCGATTGGGCTGGTAACGTTGCGTTAGTTCTTTAATGTATGCTGGACAGTCCTCACATGATAAAGCACAATATGTCTAATGAAAGAATTTTGAACTCAATTCTAGATTTCACAGGAAGCCAATGGAGATCTTTTAGTATAGGCAGGGGCGTACATAACGATTTCGTTTTGGGGGGGTGAGGTGTTTAGCCAAAATGTGACCGACTGATGCGCATACCCCCCCACCCCAATGCCCGCCCCCACCTCCCAGTGCGAGTGACGCAATCCGGAGCCGAGCACCACGTGTGAGTTTTGTAGAGTTGACATAACATCTATACAATCAGACGCCCCACGCCCACACACCAGTGGTACTACAAACTGGGCAGTTCACTATAATCGTGAATATGATAGTGCTGAGACAGTATAAGACAATTGAGGAGTAGAAGAATGATTTTAAAATGGAATCGCGCGGCGCAGGCGCGAAAAAATTTCAGATATGTAACCGAGTAAAAGAATGATGTTATAATGGAATCGCGCCGCAGTCGCGAAAAAATTTCAGATATGTAACAGAGCTTTTAAATTTTTGGGACTGGGCTTGAAAATTTGAATCAGTGTCATGGCAAATGAAACCAAATTCTCGTTAACGAGAGGATAAGAAATTGGACAGAATCTTGAGGCCTATCTATCAATTTCGCCTGTTTTGTGATTGATTGTTTATCCCATTAATTCATTTAGTCGGAGACCGTCTGCGGTGAGTACTTTTTTGGAGACCGACTATTTTTTGCCATGGTAGAAAACATTTCATAGAACAACATACTCACAACAGAATAAGAGTGACAAGCAGACATGGTTATTTTATACTATAGTTTTGTGTGACGTATGCAATTTAGGTATACACGGATTCACGCAACTACTTAGTATTTGGGATCTATTCTGGCATTATTTTTCTGACCGACTGCAGTGACTGCACTTATTTTGTGACCGACTATTTCTCTCAGAATGAGAGTGAAACACAACATCTTTTCAAACATGTTAAGTTGACAAGAATGACAAGATTATTTTATACTAATGTTTTGTGTGAGTAGCGTGACGTATACAGTGAGCACTTATTTTGATACCGACTGCTCCTATTTTGCTACCGACTGCACTGATTTTGCGACCGACTATTTTATAGTAAAGTTTTGCGTGATTAGCGTGACGTATACAGTGAGTACGTATTTCGATACCGACTACTCTATTTTGCGACCGACTGCACTGGTTTTGGTTCAGTTAGAACATCTTATGGGCTAATTCAGATAAATCTTTTGGAAGATCCCGGTCTCAATTGGTTCCGTATAGGAAATGTTCTGCTCCTACAGAAATGTAGAATGTGTATCGGGTCCGTATAGTTTGGTTTAAACAGTATTTATTTAACATATAATTAAACACAATATACAATGCATAATAAAGCCTAAATTAACCCGTCCAAATTATAGTCTCTTGTTCAAATAAAGTTACCCTGCTTCATGGTAATGCCTTATAAAAATCGGTAGATGATTCTAGTCCACTTAATCGTTGCTTAATCTTGACGCCAGTATATACATTAAACACGTTCGTTTATTATATAAACAAATATAAGGTGTTCCAAGTGTAAAATATCGGAAACACGGCGGGTCAGTGAATAAGACGTTGGCTCGCTAACTTGGAGGTCGCGTGACCGATTACGGTATTGACCGAGAATGTTCATACGAATACAATGTTCCCCTTGTCAGTGGTGCAGGATGGGAGATCTGCAGTGGCAAGGGACAACGTTTAGTGATTCGGGTGGAACGTTAACCCGTGTGGTGCGGGATGCGGGGGGGGGGGCTGAAGTGAAATGGGAAAACGTTTAGTCGTTGGGGTGGAACGTAAACCCTTGGCCACAATTCTGAATGGATTATCTTGGTATACTTATTCCTTCTAAGGACGGCAACTATTGATGTTGAGGCACGACCCTCAACGCTAAACAAACCAAATGCCTAGCCTTCTTGACAAAGTACCATATCAATCAAAGCAGGAATGTGGACGTATATTGTAGCGTTAGCGTTATGTTTTACTTCATGGTTAAATTTGATGGTTTTCCTTTTCCGTTTTTCAGGCTTTGGATATGGTCTTGCGTACAATAATTGTTATGTGGCCACTGGGCATTACTTTCATCGTTTACGAGCTGTGACATCAGGGTTTATGACATCCGGTGTGGCTTTAGGAATATTTATAGGGCCGGTCACTACACGCACTTTGATTGATGAATTTACTTTACATGGGATGTTTTTAATAATGGGTGCTTTGTGTTTTAATATTACTGCATTATCGATACTAATCCGTCCATCGCCTTTTGAAAAATCAAAGCATCAACATAATAACATAATTGATTTGGGAAAAGATAATAAAAAGACGTGTTGTATTCAGAGTGCATGTGTTATGGATTTCTGGAAAATATTGAAAATCAGATCATTCCTCTTTTACGCTTTGAGTATACTTGCATTTAGTACTGGGGAATCAATAGCCCTGATTCAGCTACCTATATATGCTGAGCAGCAGGGTTCCTCCAAGATGGAAGCAGCAACATTGTTTACAGCATATGGCAGCTGCTCTATCATTGGACGTCTGCTCATGGGGTTACTTGCTAACGACAGGAACATAAATAAAGCATTGCTACACGGTTGTTGTTTAGGAATAGTTGGACTCTTAGTCTTACTGTTCCCTTCTTATTCAAGTTCCTGGACATCTCAGATGATATTTGCTGGAGCCATGGGAATGTTCACTGGTGGAATCCCTGCTCTTTTTGGTCCGTTAACTGTTGAATGTGTTGGATTAGCATTTTTAGCATCTGGATTTGGGTTTCTATCTATGATGTCTGGTTTAACTTATGCAGTTGTTCCAACTCTTGCAGGTAAGGATAGCAATGTCGTACACAAAGTACTGCTGATACAGTAAACCACCATGAACTTCAGTGATATTTTGTCAATTATTTATCTGAGACGTAACTTATGCGATTATATCAGGTCTGGTGTCACAGTTGGGCCCCTTTTTAGTTGCAAAATAGGAGATCTACAGGGGGCCCTTTGATGATATAAAACGAACAAACAAGGGGGTATTAAGGACGAGAAATATTACACCAAATTGAAAGGTTTATGTAATAAGAAACGTTATTGAAGACCACTCTATTGTCTACATAAGGACGAAACATACGGAGCAAGTATATGAAATAGGTTCCATGTGAAAATGAAATAGATACGTAGGCTAACCGTTACGGTTTCAGCAGAGCCACAAAACACCATGCCAAGACAGGTATACAGAGTCACACCGCGACACCGGTTTCAGCAGACCCTCAAGAAATGACACCAAAACGGATAGATTGTTATCGATTTTATTGGGAGTATGTGGGAAAATCACTAAAATTGTTTCAAATGATTGCCAAGCCCTTGCTTTGTACCCCTCTTTCTCACAATGCCTATATCCGCCCTTTCATATTTAAATTTGACCTAAAATAACTAAGATTTATTTGTTTTCCAGGCGCTGTCGTCGAAGCAACAGGCTGTATGTCTTATACATTTTATATGGGTGGTGAGGTCAATTTCAAATTCTAAGACGAATCTAAATTAGAAACAAACAAACAAACTTTGGTCTTATTCATCGTAGAGGGTGTATAGCTCTATTCTTTTGCACAATAAATAAGACCAAAATGGATGTAAAAGTACATACATTGTATTAATGTTATATGAATGTATATAAAGTGATTTATATTCGTTCGTTCGTTCGTGGGGTTTAATGTCCACTTCCACCTAAGGAGATATCATAAATCAGTTTAGAAATCGTTTTATATTTAGCTGTATACTGCTTATTTGTTAATAATCTACACTATTGATTTAGGCGCAATTTAAAGTTTAACAAAATACCATTTAAAAAGATTTTATTGTCAATGATTTTTTAACAGGTTGTGTGGTAATAGTTGGAAGTTTGACTGCATTTGTGTCAGGTACACATCTTCTACCAATAACAGATGATAATACAGAAATAGCAGTTCTACCTGATCCACAAAATAAACTCATAACCACAAGTGAACCACAGACGATTACGAATGGGGAGTTACGTCCCCTAAATACGAGTGGCGATGAATCAAAATAAAAACGTGTTTTTCGTATTTCATTAATTTTCTAAAAACTGTTGGTGATCGATCACTGCAACATTTTGCGTCATCATATCTGATTTGGAGTTTTCGGGATCCCTTGGCCTTTGACACCCTCTCTTAAATAGCAAAACAATGGTGACTGTACGTGGCCCCAATACAGATGTAAACGTTGTTGGTGGATTCTGGTCTTCTTTTTTCATAATAGTAATAGTACAACTAGTGTAAACATATAACGTAACACACTGACAGATATGTAACAAATCAACTCTAGAATATCACAAAGCCAAACATTACCCGGAGAGAAACCTACTGGACCACACACCTAATATTATTTTGTGCCCCCGCGGATCTGGTGCAAAATAAGGGGTCATCCTCAATATAGGTCCGACTCTGTCATGTTGAGTCCATTAATAAACTTAATATTACCTACTTTATTTTTTTACTGGACGTCAATAACTTTGAAGATGTTCTCTGTCTGTTCTCACACAAATCAGCTGTGTGCTTGTTCCTATTTGTTAATTAGAGTTAATTCCCTTTTTGTACTGGATAATAGAGAATAAAACATGTCTATTAAAATGAAGTTTGATAGGTTGTTTACAGCAAGTAAGTTGCTGTTTTTCAAGTCAAAGTATTGCCATTGAGGGCAATTAAGTTTCAAGCCCTAAGTTTATAATACAGTCCTCACTTCAAGTACATTTTGGTCCGACGAGACGGATTTTAAAGCCAGAATTTCAAGTCACAAGTAAAGTTCAAGTTTACATTTTTTATACACGTCAAAATGGCTGCCACTGCAAGTAAAGTTGAATTAGATGGTTTAAAGAGAAAGAGAAGATTTTTAAGAAAGTCATTGACAGATACATTGAAGATGGCAGACAGTGATATTTCACAGAATGTAAATTTTGTGAGATTGAGATTTCTTAAAGAGACAATTGAAAAGAAATTATCAGAATTGAATGATATTCAAGGCTCTGTATGCAGCTTAATTGATGAGGAAGAACAATTAGATGAAGACTGTGCACAGCACAGTGAATATGAGATCAAGGCCTTAAAGTATATATCCATGCTGAGTGAATACATTGAAAAAACAACTCCAAGAGATGATGCAAGGTCAAATTTAGAAGTTCAACAAAATATTTCATCAAGTTCAAATGGTGTACAAGGTGTTGGCCCTACTGTACCTCAAGTCAGACTGCCTAAGATTAATTTACCCACATTTGATGGTGATGTGTTGTCATGGCAACCATACTACCAGTCAATTAAAGTTTCTGTCATTGACAACCAGTCTTTAGCAGATGTTCAAAAATTAGAGTACATAATGAGGTCTCTTAAAGGGAAAGCTACTGAAACAGTTAAAGGCTATTCCATAATTCATGAAAATTATCAAGCTGTCCTAGATACATTAATAGCAAGATTCGGTAATCAACGTCTCATTTTAGAAGCCCATATCAAGTCTTTATTACATCAATCACCACTAACCTCAGAAGATGCAACTTCAATGCGAAGATTTTTTGATAAAGTTACCAGTCATGTCAGATCGGTGAACTCAATGGGGGAGAAGTTTAGAACCGAAGCCCTTGAACCTGTTTTAGTTCCTTTGATTGTCGACAAACTACCCAAGTCTATTGTTGAAAAGTGGGAACTTGAGATGAAAGACGACAAGGGCGATTGTCTATCAATGAAAACTTTATTATCATTTCTTGAGCACATCATAAGAGCTAAAGAATCATCAAGTATTAAATCATTTTATTCTTCAAGTTCACAAGAATCAAAAGTATCTTCAAAGTTTGAGCCTTTGAAGAATCAACCTTATAAGCCTAACTATCCTTTCAAATCAACTATATCATCTATGTCTGCTTCTGTTAAAGATCAAGAGTGTCCTGTTTGCTACAATCCAAGACACAAGATTTCATCATGCATTCAGTTCTTATCCATGACTGTACGCGACAGACATCAGAAAATTTTATCTAAAGGACTTTGTTTTCTTTGTTTAGAAGGTGGTCACATCTCGGAAAACTGTCAAGCCATGTCATGTAAGTACTGCAAGCGAAGACACCATCATTTATTACACCTTGATTATGGTAATTCAACAAGTGAATCTACTGAAGTAAAGTCTGCCAGTGTTACATCAGCATTAACAAAAGTCGGCAACAAGCAAGTTCAAAGTATACTGCAAACAGCGCCATGTATTTTGACTGGCTCGAACCTCCTATCCAAGAATGTCAGATGTTTCTTTGATCTAGGATCACAGTCGTCATTTGTAATGACACCTATCACAGAAGAACTTGGTCTCAACGGAGAAACAGTTAGAACAGCGGTTTCTGGATTTGAAAGAAGACAGGGTAAGCCTGTACTTAGAAGAAGGATTCCATTCACTTTGGCCCCTTTAAGTAATCCGAAGATTAAATTTCCAATGACAGCACTTACAACCGACAACATTTGTCAACCTGCTGAAGCTGTAGAATTCCACCCTTCAAAATGGCCACATCTTCAAGATATTAAATTTGTTGAAGAATTTCCCAGAGGTGAATGCGAAATTGATGTACTCATTGGTATGGACTATTATTACCACTTCGTTACCTCAGATATGGTGAAGGGAGAACCCACACAGCCTGTTGCAGTTCGCACCAAGTTAGGATGGATTTTATGTGGACCTGCTGTTACCTTAGATGAATGTCACTCAAGTGTATCCATGCATATTCAAGTCACTGAAGAAAATGTTTTAAATAGTACGTTAGAGAAGTTTTGGAATTTGGAATCTATCGGCATTAAGGCTAACGACGAGATAGACCCATCTGAAGATAAAATCATGAAGGATTTCAAAAAGAATCTAATATTTGAAGCCAACCACTACACGGTATCTATCCCATGGAAGGAAGATATACAACTGGCATCTAATTACAAGCAAGCTGAAAGGAGATTAATAAATTTAGAAAAGAAGTTGAAGTTTGATCCGAAGAAAGCTCATATTTATAATGAAGTAATAAATAAGTATATAGAAGAAGGTTTTGCAGAAGAAGTTAAACCTGAAGAAATTATTCCCCCTGATGATGGTCGTCACACTTTTTATCTGCCTCATCATGCTGTATTCCGTGAAGATAAAGCCACATCGAAAGTAAGAATTGTTTTTGATGGGTCCGCGAAAGACACTAATGGTGTATCTTTAAACAATTGTATCCACCCTGGACCTGCACTTCAAGAAGATCTTGTTGGAATTCTAATAAGATTTAGAAAGCACCAAGTCGCTATTGTGGGAGACATACAGAAGATGTTCCTGCAAGTTTATTTAGCCGATAAAGATAAAGATGCTCACAGGTATCTGTGGAGAGACCTTGATGTTGTTAATCCTATAAAGACTTACAGAATGACCAGAATCACTTTTGGTATTACAGCCAGTCCATTTTTAGCCATAGGCACAATTAAAGAACATGCCAAGTTACATCAAGAACAGTTTCCAACGGCATCATCCGAAATAATTAGAAATACATACGTAGATGACATCGCAACTGGAGCTGATGACGACAAGCTTGCTCTGACATTACAGCAAGACCTTAAGGATCTTATGGCTCAAGGAGGTTTTAATCTTACCAAGTGGTCTAGCAACTCTAGAGAGGTCTTAAAAGCTATACCTGAAAGGGATAGAGCGCCCGATGGTCCTATAAATCTTGAAACTGAAACTGAAGAAGGCCCAAGTTCATACTCTACAAAGACACTTGGATTAAGATGGGAACCACAGAATGATACACTAAGTTTTAAAGTTGACATCCCCAGTATTGATGTACCTCAGACTAAAAGAAGTGTATTATCTAAAGCAGCAAGAGTATTTGATCCATTAGGGCTCATTACTCCGTTTACTGTTCGCTCAAAGATATTATTTCAAGAACTATGGTCTAAAGGTCTGTCATGGGATGATATAATTCCAGTTGATATTTCCAGAAAGTGGATAGATTGGTTTGAAGAATTAAAGGAGTTAGAACATTTGAAGATACCCAGATGTTATGCACGACTTACCAAATCTCAAGTTAAAGAAATTGAAGTTCACGGGTTTGGTGATGCATCCGAGAATGCATATGCCTCAGTCCTATACCTAAGAATTATATCCAAAAGCAACAATATAAGTACCAGTCTTGTAATGTCCAAAAGTCGTGTAGCACCTGTTAAGAAAATATCCTTACCTAGACTAGAATTGATGGCTGCTGTTATCACTGCTCGTCTCTGTAAATATGTCTGTTCGATGTTGGATTGTGATGTCACTCGAGTCGTTTGCTGGACTGACAATTCATCAACATTTCACTGGGTTAAAGGGACAGCTTCACAGTGGAAACCATTTGTAGCTAACCGAGTAATGGAGATTCAAGGAATCTTTGAACCAAGTGTATTTCGCTACTGTCCAGGAAAAGATAATCCTGCTGATTTACCAAGTAGAGGAATAAAAGTTCAAGAACTTATGGATAGTCAACTTTGGTGGAATGGTCCATCATGGTTAATGAAATCCGAAGAAGATTGGCCTACTGGTCTGAAGTCCTCAAGTTCAAGTCATGATAATGATGCTATAATCTCCGAGAAAAGAAAGAAATCACTTATAGTTTGTATTGGTCAAGTAGAAGAACCACTCATCAACTTTGATAGATTTAGCAGATACCTCAAACTGATTAGGACAGTAGCCTGGATCAAGCGATTCATCCGAAACCTAAAAGTCAAGAAAGAAGACAGAAATTTGCATACACTGTCAGTACCAGAAATAGAAGATGCTGAGGTCTATTTACTGCGTCAGGTTCAGGAATCATCATATAATGAAGAGATCGAGTCACTTAAAGTTAATACAGGGCCAACCTCTAATCATTTGTCTAACCTAAATCCATTTTTTGACACATCAACAGGATTCTTAAGAGTTGGTGGTCGAATTCACAAGTCAGTTTTACCAGAAGAAGAAAAACATCCGGTAATACTTCCATCATCGCATCCAGTAGTAAAGTTATTAATAGCCCAAGTACACAATAAAGAACTTCATGCTGGAACAGAACATACTTTGTCTATTCTACGTCAGAAGTATTGGATATGTAAAGGTCGATCCACGGTTAGGCAAGTACTCAATAAATGTTTACTTTGTCGTCATTACTATACAAAGCCATTCTCCCAGCTAATGGCCCCTTTGCCAGCAGACCGCATTCAACCATCTGCACCATTTACTAATGTTGGATTGGACTTTGCTGGACCTATTCATCTTAAAGATTATGACAAAGTGTATATTTGTCTATTTACATGTGCTGTCACGCGTGCGGTACATCTAGAATTAGTAACTGATATGTCTGTAGAGAAGTTTTTGTTAGCGCTTCGTCGTATGGTATCCAGACGCGGCATGTGTCACACGATTTGGTCTGATAATGCAAAAACTTTCAAGTGCGCAAGCAAAGAACTACAAAAGTGTTGGAGAATCATAGAAGATCCCCAGACTCAAACTCATTTAACCAATAAGAAAATACATTGGAAGTTTATAGTTGAAAGAGCCCCGTGGTGGGGTGGCTTTTACGAGCGGTTGGTTAGAAGCATCAAGACCCCACTAAAGAAGATTTTAGGAAAATCATTATTGGACATTGAAAGTTTTACAACTATTCTGACCGAGGTAGAATGTCAAATTAATAGCCGTCCTCTCACTTATGTTAGTTCTGATCCTAAAGACCCTGAAGTAATTACTCCTGCACATATTCTTATTGGGAGACCTTTTCAACCGTTTCCGTCCCAAGAGACGCCCAAGGCCGAGCAAACATCCAAAGCTATCACCAATCGTTGGCGTTATCATCAAAGAATGGTGAACAACTTCTGGAACCGTTGGAGTTCAGAGTATCTCAAGTCGCTTAATACGCTTAAACGATGGACTTCACTTGGAAATGAAATTCATGTAGGAGATCTAGTGTTAATTAGTGAAGATCGCGTAGCTCGTGGTCAATGGTTACGTGGAAGAGTACAAGAAATCTACTTAGGACGTGATAATCTTATTCGTTCTGTTTTATTGAAGACCTCCACGGGTGTGTTAAGAAGACCCGTTCAACGACTCCATTTATTAGAGGCAGTGGATGCAGATATATGAACTGTAAAGCTAAATTTGTTAAAATTTTATTGACTCTGCATCCGGGGGGAGGATGTTCTCACACAAATCAGCTGTGTGCTTGTTCCTATTTGTTAATTAGAGTTAATTCCCTTTTTGTACTGGATAATAGAGAATAAAACATGTCTATTAAAATGAAGTTTGATAGGTTGTTTACAGCAAGTAAGTTGCTGTTTTTCAAGTCAAAGTATTGCCATTGAGGGCAATTAAGTTTCAAGCCCTAAGTTTATAATACAGTCCTCACTTCAAGTACACTGTCCAGGTGGTACTTCTATAAACCTGGGTCTTTCAGCTTTTTGTCCTCATCGCTTGTCAACCACTGCCAAAATGGATGGAATACTAAAATATCACGCTAATTGTTTGCTGTGTTATCCTGACCAATTAATGAAATGAAATGGGGTTTACAGTCCTATTGTTCAGCTCCGAACGGGACCAATGAAGACTGCCATACGCCATACAGTTGTGCTAGGTGGGAAATTTTGCCCGGACAGCGGCGCTATGTCCAAGGGATCTTTTACGTGCACGCCAATGTGTACACGGGACATCGTTTTTTTCCCATCCGAACTACTAGACAGCTGCCCTAGTCGGGCCCTCCGTCCTGCATCACTGACCAGTGAGAACCACGCCGGAAAATCTGGATGAACTTACTTTCTCAATCAATGCCGGAATCGAACACCCGACTAGCGAGCCCGTGTCTTACCCATATAGCCACCGTGATCCCCGTATTCGATATATTAAGAGTAGGTCGTAGTGCCGCTGTCCGGGCATAATATATCTCATAAAACAGTAGTGATGATTGTTGTCCACAAGGCAGGACATGGTTACTTGTTTAGAACCTCATATACCACTTGATGACATCGCGCCTGGTACGTTCGTGCATTTTTTATGCGCGAACTCTTAGTTTTTCTATTACTGGCACGCGCACGGGCACTATTTTTTTTTGTTTTCCATGTACCAAAATCGAGGGTTTTGCGCGGAGGTACTTTTGAGGTATTAGCCTGAGAAGCATAACACTTGCCACTGTACCTGTATATCGCTAATTATAAATCGAGTGTGTGAAGACAGTTTATATAGATCACGCGAAAATTTTTCAGTACAGAGTTTATTCTCGCTGTATTTGCAGCTAAGAAAACCAATGGGACTATTTTCTCAACAGTGTATGAACTTTTTCATAAGCGATAATATCCTTACACCGAGAGAAATTATCTAGTCTCGGTGAATAGAACCATGGTTGTCTGGTAGAAAATTACTTTTGTATTTTTTGGAACGGAGAACAGCGATTTTAGAAGCAAACTAACCTGCCGCACATGATACTCATAATAAAAGGCGAGAACTCTTTTTGCAGCGGAAGCTTATCACTGAGTAATAGGTCAAGGTTTTATACGTTTGCCGCATAAAAATCTAGCAAACAAGGTAAATACCTACGAATGTCGATAAAAAAAAATAACATTCGGATTATAACTCTAGACAAGGTGTGTTAATTAAAAAGGGTGTAAATTGAATATTATAATATGTATAGGAAGCCTAGTGACGAGTGTAGTAAGTGCTGTCCGTCCGTCCGTCGGTCCGGCGTCCACAATTGCTTGTGGACGATTCAGAGGCTAAAGTTAATATCCAATTGACTTTAAATTTATACACGGTGTTTAAGGTCATGAGACAAAGAAGCCTATTGATTTTTAGCAATTTCCGATAATTACTGTCAGAGTTATGGCCCTTGATCACTTCAAAAAATCTTGTGGACGCTCTAGAGGCTAAAGTTAATAACCGATTAACTTTAAATTTATACACGGTGTTTAAGGTCATGAGACGAAGAAGCCTATTGATTTTCAGCGATTTCCGATAATTGCTGTTTGAGTTATGGCCCTTGATCACTTCAAAAATTCGTGTGGATGCTCTAGAGGCCAAAGTTAATATCCGATTGACTTTAAATTTATACACAGTGTTTAAGGTCATGAGAAGAATAAGCCTATTGATTTTCAGTGATTTCCGATAATTACTGTCACAGTTATGGCCCTTGATCACTTCAAAAAATCTTGTGGATGTTCTAGAGGCCAAAGTTAATATCCGATTCACTTTAAATTTATACACAGTGTTTAAGGTCATGAAGCGAAGAATCCTATTGATTTTTAGCAATTTCCGATAATTACTGTCAGAGTTATGGCCCTTGATCACTTCGTAAATTCTTGTGAATGCTCTAGAGGCCAAAGTTAATATCCGATTGACTTTAAATTTATACACAGAGTTTAGGTCATGTGACGAAGAAGCCCATTGATTTTCAGCAATTTCCGATAATTACTGTCAGAGTTATGGCCCTTGATTTTTTTTGTTTTTTTGTAAACAATATTTTATTTCAGAAATACATGAAATGGGATCAGGGAACAGGCAAAGGCTATATCACCCCTCTCCTCTGATCACTTCAAAAAATCTTGTGGACCCTCTAGAGACTA
This sequence comes from Patella ulyssiponensis, assembly GCA_963678685.1. Lineage (NCBI taxonomy): Eukaryota > Metazoa > Mollusca > Gastropoda > Patellidae > Patella > Patella ulyssiponensis. The sequence continues at coordinate 77,946,391 of OY783227.1, read as the reverse complement.
AAGTTAATAACCGATTGACTTTAATAAACATATTTTAGTGTATTATAAATGTTTCAATACCGAAAAAAGTAAAATATGCGACAACCCTTGTTTGCTGCCCGGACGATTTAGCTGCTGTGGGCGTATGTTTCGTTGCCTGGCAACTCTCGTTAAAAGTTGTACGCGAACTAAATGCGTTTGTTAGATACTGACAGAGCAGCCCGGAGTCGAGCAATCGCCGCCCGAGCTGTCTTCGTCAGCTAGTTTCAAAATGGCGTACAACCAGTGCAAGTGGGAAAAGACGACAATAAAATCAGAAATATGTTATTTATTATTGTCGCACTTATTACATCACTCCTGTCTAACAAATCATAAAGCTGTGGTGTTACGGTGGCGGCATAGTATTTCACCGTAACACCACAGCCACTCTAACCATTCATAATAAATCTAACCATCACTCCCTACACTCCCTCGTCTACTTTCCCAAACGTCAACAACACATCTCATACATCCATTTCGCTGATTAACCCTTGTACCATGTCTACTGGATGACATCGCGCCTGGTACGTTCGTGCATTTTTTATGCGCGAACTCTTAGTTTTTCTATTACTGGCACGCGCACGGGCACTATTTTTTTTTGTTTTCCATGTACCAAAATCGAGGGTTTTGCGCGGAGGTACTTTTGAGGTATTAGCCTGAGAAGCATAACACTTGCCACTGTACCTGTATATCGCTAATTATTAATCGAGTGTGTGAAGACAGTTTATATAGATCACGCGAAAATTTTTCAGTACAGAGTTTATTCCCGTTCTATTTGCCGCTAAGGAAACCAATGGGACTATTTTCTCAACAGTGTATGAACTTTTTCATTAGCGATAATATCCTTACACCGAGAGAAATTATCTAGTCTCGGTGAAAAACCATGATCATCTGGTAAAAAATTACTTTTCTATTTTTTGGAACGAAAAACAGTGTTTTTAAAAACAAACGAACCTGCCGCACATGAGGAAGTCATTATACTAATAATAACAGACGAGAACTCTTTTTGGGCACAGGCTTTCTTACTGAGTAGTAAATCGTCCACAAAATAAGACTAGCGACGACTGTAGACAGTAAGTAGGTTATACACTATACTTTTGAGTCGAGATTACTCGCTTTGAGTCGAGATTACCAGCTTTCAGGTCACCGATAACCAATTATGTCAGAAATACCATACTGACATTCGGTTTTTTCAAGTTGTACGCGAACTAACAATCGGCGCCCTAACTGTCTTCGTCAGCTACTTTCAGTTTCACAATGGCGTACGACATTCGGTTTTTCAAGTTGTACGCGAACTAACAATCGACGCCCCAGCTGTTTCGTCAGCTATTTTCAGTTGCTGGCGTACGGCCAGTGCCGGTGGGAAAAGACAACATTAAAATCAGAAATAGTTTATTTATTATTGTCGGACTTACGGTATCAATCCTGTCTAACAAATCATAAAGCTGTGGTGTTACGGTAGCGGCATAGTATTTCACCGCAACACCACAGCCAATGTAACCATTCATAATACATCTAACTATCACTCCCTACACATTTCCCCTCGACCTACTTTCCCAAACGTCAACAACACATCTCATACATCCAGTTCACTGATTAACCCTTGTACCACGTCTACTGGTTGCTTGACAGTGTAAGCTGTCATATTATTTTTGACTTATAAGCAACCCATATATCAGTCAACTACTGGACGGGTTTGATAAACAATAAAGATTCACAATTCACAGCTGCATAACTACAAAATGGGCTAAATGAACTAATGTCAAATAAGCGAGTTAAGTCACCGAACTGGCTGTGCATGACCTGTCCCTTTGTCATACACAGCTCACTATTTTACTGATTCTCTGTACAGGGTATTAAGATATTATGAATCGTGGATATAAGAACGATAAAAACATCGATCAAGGCTGGGCATGGGTTGTACTTTGTGCTGTTTTTATTTCTATGTTACTCTATGGCATGGTGCAGTACAGTATTGGAATTATTGTGGCGGCCATGTTGGATGAAATGGAGGTAGATTTAATATCTGCGTCATGGGTGGGATCAACTCACATAAGCGTCAGCTTTCTTACAGGTATTAATTGTCCTCTTTTACTAAATTATCACCATGCTATAAGTACTGTTATGTAGTAAATAATGCCAGGACATGCATACCAGATATCACAGTTATCATATATATTTCTTTATACAGATGTGGGGGCTGGTGAACACGGAGTTTTCTCGGGCATTACATTTGAAATTACAAGTCAACAATTAAACATAGATTATTCAGGAGCTGAATCTGCCTATTGTCGGTCTTTCTTTGGGCCTGAAATGTTATATAAACTATTAATTAGACATTTATTAACATGAAAAGACCTTTATTAACTCTCGATGTCTTCTTGTGTGTTGGATTGTCACTGGACTTGAATCCGATTTGCTGCTCAAGGCACATTGATGATTTAACCCAAAAGGAGTAATTGAGACTATGTTTTAATGGTACCGACTTTAGTACTATAGATCGAAGTTAGGTCTAAAAATCAAACGCTATGATATTGGTTCAGAGTGGAGAAATTTGACTGAAATTTTCAGAATATTCCCTTTACATTATCTAGTTTTAACTATTATAGTGCAAACTGTCAGCTCTTTATCTAATCTTCCATAATGTATCTTTAAGTAAAGGTAGTCAGAGTCTTACCCACTTAGCCACCGTGATCCCCTTATATTTTTGGACCAGGAACTAGTCGCTAACAGCTAATCATCTTGTTGTTGTCCTTCTTCTTTCGTAAGTTCAAGTTCGATCGATATGAAAATTGTTATGCTTTTTCTTTGGACAATTCTGCATGGATTTGGTGAATTAGATTTTTGAATTTTATTCAACATCATGGTCAGTTTCTGGTTCATTGTACGGTCGTACTTGTTTCTTAACTGTTGGATTTTTAAAACGATATTTCCTTGTTTTGTTATATTTGAGGTCCTGTAGCTGGCATTATCAATGGTAAACTTGGCTGTCGTTTATCAGGAATCTTGGCAGGATTCATTATACTTGTAAGTCTCGGGTTGGCGTATTTCTCAACATCAATATGGTCCTTGATGCTGACATTCGCCATTACTGGAGGTAAATTTTGAATACTGCCAATCATTGTCCGTCGTAAACTTTTATTTCAATATTTTAACAACATTTGTAAGAAATGTAGCCTTGGGTGTATTTATTCCAATTTATTAAAATAACATTGCATGGTTCAGTTAGAACCTCTTAAGGCAGTAATGAAGATGTGCATTTTAAACGAATCTCCTTCTCTAGCAATATATTAAAGAGGCCCTTTATGAGGTAATTCAGATAAATCTTTTGATAGACCACAGCCTCCATTGGTTCTGTATTAGAATTGTTCCATCACAAGGGACAACGTTTAGTCGTTCGGTGGGACGAAAGCCGTGTACACATATTGGCGTACACGTAAAAGGACTTGTGGCAGTTGAAATTTGAAATAAGAGTAGGTCTTAGTGCATCCGCGTCCACCTTGTCAGTGGTGCAGAATGCGGGTGGGATGGGGGCTGCTGTGGCAAGTGAAAACGTTTAGTCGTTCGGGTGGGACGAAAACCTATGTATACATGTACACATGGTCGTGCACGTAAAAGAATCCTTGACAGAAGGAATTCGGCATGGGTATTAATTGACCGAGTCAATACACATGTTGTTGTATTGGTGACGGATATGGACAGCGAGAATGAATAGAGACTTACTTTGAAACGTTTCCTTATTGTTTGACTTTAATTAGTACTATATTGTTATTGTATTATTTTTTATACGCCCACATTTTCATGTGGACGTATATTGTCGTCGCCCCTGTTCGTCCCTCCGTCCATCCGTCCGTCCGTCCACAATTGTTTGTGAACAGTCTACAGGTCACAATTTTTATCCGATTTCAATGAAACTTAAAATATAGGTTTAGCACCCTAAGATCTCGGTTCCTTTCGATATTGGCATGTATCGGACCGCAACTTCATGGGTTATGGCCCCTGATTGTACGAAAAATCACGTAATTTAGCTTGTGAACAGTGTAGAGGTCACAATTTTGAACCGATTTGGATGAAACTTTAAATGCATGTTTATAACCCAAAGATCTTGGTTCCTTTCGATATTTGCACCAATCAGATCGTAACTTCCTGAATTATGGCCCCTGATTGTCTGAAAAATCGCACTTTTTAGCTTGTGGTCCCTCTGGAGGTCAAAATTGTTATCCGATTTAAAAAAACGTTAGATTATATCACCGTCCCATGGTTATGAAGGCTGAGTTCGAATTTCGTGAAAATCGGACCAAAATTGACAGACAAAATGGCCGCCGTTTGTGCGCGAATAGTGTGAAAATATGTTATATCAAGGTTGTGGACCTTATAGAGGTCACAATTTTGAACCGATTTTGATGAAACTTGACATGTATGTTTATAACCCAAAGATCTTGGTTCCTTTCGATATTTGCGCGCATCGGATCGTAACTTCCTGAATTATGACCCCAGATTGTCCGAAAAATCGCCCTTTTTAGCTTGTGGTCCCTCTGGAGGTCAAAATTGTTATCCGATTTAAAAAAACGTTTGATTATATCACCGTTCCATGGTGATAAAAGTTGAGTTTGAATTTCGTGAAAATCGGACCAAAATTGACAGACAAAATGGCCGCCGTTTGTACGCGAATGGTGTGAAAATATGTTATATCAAGGTTGTGGACCTTATAGAGGTCACAATTTTGAACCGATTTTGATGAAACTTGACATGTATGTTTATAACTCAAAGATCTTGGTTCCTTTCGATATTTGCGCCCATCGGATCGTAACTTCCTGAATTATGGCCCCTGATTGTCCGAAAAATCGCCCTTTTTAGCTTGTGGTCCCTCTGGAGGTCAAAATTGTTATCCGATTCAAAAAAACGTTTGATTATATCACCATTCCATGGTTATGAAGGTTGAGTTCGAATTTCATGAACATCGGACCAAAATTGACGGACAAAATGGCCGCCGTTTGTACGCGAATTGTGTGAAAATATGTTATATCAAGGTTGTGGACCTTATAGAGGTCACAATTTTGAACCGATTTTGATTAAAATTGACATGTATGTTTATAACCCAAAGATCTTGGTTCCTTTCGATTTTTGCGCCCATCAGATCGTAAGTTCCTGAATTATGGCCCCTGATTGTCCAAAAAATCGCCCTTTTTAGCTTGTGGTTCCTCTGGAGGTCAAAATTGTTATCCGATTTAAAAAAAAGTTTGATTATATCACCGTTCCATGGTTATGAAGGTTGAGTTCGAATTTCGTGAAAATCAGACCAAAATTGACGGACAAAATGGCCGCCGTTTGTACGCGAATGGTGTGAAAATATGTTATATCAAGGTTGTGGACCTTATAGATGTCACAATTTTGAACCGATTTTGATAAAACGTGACATGCATGTTTATAACCCAAAGATCTTGGTTCCTTTCGATATTTACGCCCATCGAATCATAACTTCCTGAATTATGTCCCCTGATTGTCCGAAAAATCGCTTTTGTTAGCTTGTGGTCCCTCTGGAGTTCAAAATTATTATCCGATTTAAAAAAACGTTTGATTATATCACGGTTTCATGGTAATGAAGAGAGAATTTGAATTTTGTGAAAATCGGACGAGAGTTGACGGATAAAATGGCCGCCGTCTGTACGCGAATTGTGTAAAAATATGTTATATCAAGGTTGTGGACCCTATAGAGGTCACAATTTTGAACTGATTTTGATGAAACTTGAAATACATGTTTATAACCTAATGATCTTGATTCCATTGCATATTTGCCCATATCGGATCGTAACTTCCTGAATCATGGCCCCTGATTGTACGAAAAATCACCCTTTTTAGCTTGTGGTCCCTCTGGAGGTCACAATTATTATCTGATTTAAAAAAACGTTTGATTATATCACAGTTACACCGTAGTTATGGGTGAGTTTGAATTATGATTTTCTGATGATTACTTAAAATGCAACAACTCTTGTTGACTGCCCGGACGATTTGGCTGCTGTGTGGGCGTATGTTTCGTTGCCTGGCAACCTATTTTTTTACTTCATGGTTAAATTTGATGGTTTTCCTTTTCCATTTTTCAGGTTTTGGATATGGTCTTGCGTACAATAATTGTTATGTGGCCACTGGACAATACTTTCATCGTTTACGAGCTGTGGCATCAGGTTTTACGTCATCCGGTGTGGCTTTAGGAATATTTATAGGACCGATTACCATACGTACTTTGATGGATGAATTTACATTACATGGGATGTTTTTAATAATGGGTGCTTTGTGTTTTAATATTACTGCATTATCGATACTAATCCGTCCATCGTCTTTTGAAAAATCAAAACACCAAAATAATAAAATAAGAGATTTGGAAAGCGATAATAAGACGTGTTGTATTCAAAGTGCAGGTATTATGGATTTCTGGAAAATATTGAAAATCAGACCATTCTTATTTTACGTATTGAGTATATTTTCATGGAGTACTGGGGAATCAATGGCCCTGATTCAGCTACCTATATATGCTGAGCAACAGGGTTCCTCCAAGATGGAAGCAGCAACATTGTTTACAGCATATGGCAGCTGCTCTATCATTGGACGTCTGCTCATGGGATTGCTTGCTAACGACAGGAACGTAAACAAAGCATTGCTACACGGTTCTTGTTTAGGTATAACTGGACTCGTAGTCTTACTCTTCCCTTCTTATTCAAGTTCTTGGACATCCCAGATGATATTTGCCGGGGCTATGGGAATGTTCACCGGTGGAATTCCTGCTCTTTTGGCTCCGTTAACTGTTGAATGTGTTGGATTAGCATTTTTAGCATCAGGATTTGGGTTTCTATCTATGATGTCGGGTTTAACCTATGCAGTTGTTCCAACTCTTGCAGGTAAGGATAGCAATGTTGTACACAAAGTACTGCTGTTACAGTGAACGACCATGAACTTCAGTGATATTTTGTTAATTAACAATATGTCCAATTTACCTGAGACTTAACTTATACGATTACACCAGGTCTGGTGTCACAGTTGGGCCCCTTTTTAGTTGCAAAATAGAAGTTCTACAGCAGACCCAATAATGATAAGTAAAATCGAACAAACAAGGGATATTAAAAACGACGAATGTAACACCAAATTGAAAGGTTTATATTAATAAGAAATGTAATTAAAACAGAATATATCACAAAACACCATGCCAAACACACCACGGCGCCATTTTCAACAGAATCCCAAGAAATGACGCCAAAACGGATAGGGTATTCACATGGTTATCGATTTTATTGGGAATATTTGGGGGAATCACTAAAATGGTTCCAAATGATTGCCAATACCTCGCTTTGTACCTCTGTATCCGCCCTTGTAAAACGTTTCCGCAATATAAAATAATTCAAATTTGTTTGCTTTTTCTAGGCGCTGTCGTCGAAGCAACGGGCTGTATGTCTTATACATTTTATATTGGTGGTAAGGTCAATTTCAAATTCTAAGACGAATCTAAAAGAGAAACAAACAAACATTGGTCTTATTCATCTTAGAGGGTGTATGAGTCGATTCTTTCGCACAATGAATAAAACCAAAATTGGTCTAAAAGTACATACATTGTATTAATGTAATATGAATGTATATAAAGTGATTTATATTCAGTTTAAAAATCGCTGTATATTTAGCTGTATTGCATATTTATTTATAACATTCTTTATTTATATCGGCGCTACTAAATCGAACCGAATTTAAAGTTTAACAAAAAGATTTTATTGTCAATGATTTTTTAACAGGTTGTGTGGTAATAGCTGGAAGTTTGTCCGCATTTGTGTCAGGTATACATCTTATACCAATAACAGATGATAACACAGAAATAGCAGTTCTACCTGATCCACAAAATAAACTCATAAGCACAAGTGAACCGCAGACGATTACAAATGAGGAGTTACGTCCCCTGAATACGACTGACGATAAATCAAAATAAAAACATGTTTTTCGTATTTCTTTAATTTTCTGAAAACTGGTGGTAATCGACCACGCCAGCATTTTGTGTCATCGGATCTGATTTGGAGTTTTTGGGAATCCTTGACGTGGCACCCCCTCTTAAATTAAATGGCAAAAACAATACGTACGTGGCTTCAACGCAGTTTTGAACGGTGTTGGTGGATACTGGTTTTTTTTAAATAATAATATATAACGTAACACACTGACATATATGCAACAAATAGACTCTAGAATATCACACAGCCAAAAGTTGCCCGGAGAGAACCCTACTGGACCACACGCCTAATATTGTTTTGTGCCCCGAAGATTATCTTGCTACTGGTGCAAAATCAGCGGTCATCAAACCTCAATAGGACAACTCGACTCTTTTATGTTGAGTCCATATCTATCTAACATAAAGTTAATATCATTTACTTCGATTTTTTACTGGGCGTCAACAACTCTGGAGATGTTTCTGCCCAGGCATAAACCTGGATCTTTCTAGCCTTGTCTCCTCACCGCTTGTCAACCATGGCCATTAAATGATTAGAATACTAAAATATAACAATCATTGTTTGCTGTGTTATCCATGCTAATTAATTGGTAAAATACAATGATCTAGACCCCTGACAACAGATTTATTTCTTGGTGGGGGGGGGGAGGAGAGGGGTGGGGGTCATGGTGGCTAAGTGGGTGAGATGCTGGCTGACTAGCCTGGAGGTCGCATGTTCGATCCCTGAATTGGCTTTGGAAGTTCATCTTGTCAGTAACAAGGACAGCTGTCTAGTCGTTCTGATGGAACGAAAACCGAGGTCCCGTGTACTCATTGGTGTACACGTAAAAGATTCATTGACAGTTGGAATTCGACATAAGAGTAGGCTGTAGTGTCGCTGTCCGGGCAAAAGTTCCCTCATAGCACACTGTGTGGCGTATGCCCGTCTTCATTAGCCCAGTTCGAAGCAGAACATTAAGGCGTTAAACCCCATTTCATTTCATTTCAATTTCTTTCGCAAAAGTAGTTCGGCTCATCTGTGTGTGGCTTTTGTCCTGTGTAGGTTACCTTGTGATAAATAGCGCCAGTGTGTGGTGTGATACAAGTCCGATCTATCGCCCTATTTATTAGTGATGATTGTTGTCCACAAGGCAGGACATGGTTACTTGTTTAGAACGTCTTATACCACTTATTTATTGCTTGGGAAGGTAACATGGAGAACGGGCTAGATTTTTACATGCCCAAACGATATCGAAAGATAAAAGTGTCCTTGATAATTAAATAGGCCTATATATTAAATTAAGAAAAGACATTCTGCTTATGCTGCAGTATTGGAAAAATATATAACAAAAACTTTAGACGTACATGTACATCATTTATTTATCGAAAGATTATCCGCGGGAAAAGAAAGAGCAATTGACAGAAAAAAAGTTTTGCACAGGGATTCAAGCCCAAAATGGAGAATACTGACGATTAGCTTTCCAACCATAATTATTCAATGCTGAGTATCGTCTATAGCCATTTCTCTGATAACACATCTCTGGTAACAGTGATTAGCATATTTCCAACATGGCCCCTCGCATGTATGGTACTGGTCTTCGGTCAGATGTTCACAGTCGTATAGTTTAATACAATGTTGTAATGTGCCTTTACAAGTGTTCTCACATTCGTTAAAATTATCTTGCAGGGTAGCTCTGGCTGTCATAACAACCATCACCATACCAACCAGAAATAATACAACTTTGGAGTTCTGTAAATACAAAACAAAACTTCCAGGTATATTTATGAATGTGTTTATGAAATCTTAATTTTATGTTTAGCATTTATCTTTATATCTTGAAGAATAACATATAATATCTCGCGTTTATCCAAAAGAAAAACGTATACGATCATATACTTTATCTGGAGAGATAGCATGCAGATCTTATTTTTATCTTGCAGAATAACATATAAGATTTTATTTTTATCTTAAATAAAAACAAATTAACTTCAAGAATACACGTATCGTAACAGACCCGGGACTGTATAAACTTTTACAGTTTGAAATATCCTGCCCGTAGGTTTGTCTTGTCAACTTACTATATTATATATCCACTTAATTTTATCTTTTTTTACATATAACATATAAGTCTAATACTCACCATTCTGTTAGGGTGTAGATATCAATCAATGTTCACTGAAAGTACAGCTGATGTTTGAAATAGACATCGTCATGGCTGCTTATATAGGTACATCTATAATAATTATAGTTATAGTAATTTCCGTTGTCCTAATTACATCGGATATTGTTTTATTTAATACTCCATTATTACCATTAATTCCACAATAAATTTGAAAATGATGAGTCTTGGAAATTTCAATATATTATTATAATAACTATTATGGCTCCATATGTGGGAAATTATACCAACCTTTTAAAATGTTAAATGAATTTTGATGGATTTAATCAATTTATCATCGACAAAAAAGTAAACATTTTACATCATAATTTGCATATACTTCCAAATTTGCTTTAAATGACTTCAATTGTTTTAGGAGAAAATGTCGCAATTATAAAAGATAATTGAGTACATTGAAGACACCGTGTCACAAGTCCCAAGATATCAAAAACGCCTCTATTTTTCAGAATATTGTTTGGCGTAAATATCAAATATATCTTTTGTTCCTATATGCGAGAATTCTTACAGTGTGAAAGCAGGTCGTACATTTTATGAAGCGAAAATATGAATAATTAAATAAGACGAAATAAGCTTTTTGTCTTTATGAAATTATTTATTTCAATAACAGGATATTAATTGTTTACGGTCGAGGGGCTAGACATTTTTTATTTAAATATCATCACAATCTAAAACACATTGACCCAATAGAATATTATATGTGTGGAAAATTTACATTTGCATTGAGGCCTCATAAAAAAAATAGATAAAATCAAATGGGGTTTTAAGTTCTACTTTATGCATCTACCATGCTGACGAATGTCAATACAGTGTATTTAATACGGCGATATAACGTTGTCTATCATCCAAACTTTCAGACTACGGTTCATTAAATTTTGGTAACGTTCTGGGGTAAATTTGGCATTAGTAGAGGAAGTCGTGCAGAGAGTACATTATCAATTCGAGGGCCGATGTATTTAACAACAGGTTTCAATACCTGCTTTACGGAGGTTTGGAGTAAACAAGATTAATTGTTGATACATTTAATGAACCGACGATATGTTCCCACCCTTTCCATACAGTGTGTTATGGTGTAAATTTTGCTAGATAGCGACGTTTCTGCCTACTCTCTACCCAATTCTGAAAGCGTTTTGGAATTACTTGCTCTAAAAATGTCTTAAATTCTATTTCACCTTGACAACTCATATTTTGTTCAGTATAAATACGAAACCTATTTTTTCTCATTCCGTAGTCAAATATTTTTAGGATACAACATAGCAAATTTGTCCAGTATGATCAAAATTACCCACATTATGAAATGAAAATATTTGCGGTATAGTGTGAATAATTTTAAGACAATAAGTTTATAATTCATGGTCTTATAGGCGATTCGTTGGCGCCAAAGGTGAGCATTCATTGTTCAAGGGGTGAAGCCTCTGGAACTTTTTTATTTAATTTTCTGAACTCTGGCTATGATTGTAGTTTGTACTTATCTTAAGACATTATACATGTACACGTTATTTTCTGGGACGTTCAGTGTGTAATTCATGGGTGTGCAAAACGTTAGCAACACTATATTTGAGACGCCACACCAGGAAGTCTATATTATGTTTACTGTTGGCTTTTAACATAGTGCAGATTTATGATAGTTTTATCCTTGTCCAGATTAAAGGATTTAATTGTACAAAACATTCCACCATTTCTTAGTTTTATATTATCTAATTGCATGCCCGTGGGGTTTATCATATCGCTCTGCAATAGCGATTGGTTCATTGGGATGTTTAAATGCACGTTTTCCAAGAACTGTTACCATTTCGCTATAAATGCAAGAATGAGTCTCCTGTTTGAAATTTTGTTATTAGGTAAGAACGGAATTTATGATCTTTGATGAAATCAGATGTACGTAATATAGTAAATGTATCTGACGACTAAAAGCATAGTAAATGTATCTGACGACTGAAAGCATAGTTCGTATAGTAAATGTATCAGGCGACTAAAAGCATAATCATGTTTAAATTTTATGTATATCTTTTAAACATATATGGTTATTATTCGGTAAACTTTCAAAGTCCAGGGGCCTGTTTCACGAAATATATTTTAACTAAGATGAAATCAAAATATTAGTAATTTTATTCGATAATATTAGATTGATTTTAGTGCTTATAGCTAATCAAAATTGAAGTATCTACTAAAATTTGGATTTTATCATTAGTTAAAATTTCGAGAATAATGGTATATAGCAATCACCCTTTCCATCCACGGTGTTCTAGACGATTTTGCATAAACCTTCAGGTTTAAGGTATTTCTTCGGTTCCGACGGCTCTGCTAACTGTGACTTCGCGAAAAAAACAGCTTATGTTCATTGCATTTCATCTTGTCCTCCCATTAGACTATATCGGACTTTCATAAAAGTATTTGGCATGCCCTATAGCTTATGGTTTTTGCGATGGGGTCAGAGGTTATAGCCATTCTGCGATATGTTTTACCTTGAATTCTCAAATCTGTAGTACCTCTTGTATAAAAAAATATTTTATTTTTCATCCTTTTTAGTAATCATCTGCTTTGCTCCAGCGAGTGGTGTTCCTAGCCCTACAAAGCCTTATGTAGAAACATGCTTTGATTGTAGTACTAAGGACTGTTATGCGGTAAGAGGGACGCATTTATGTCATCACGAGTGGGTACGTAACTCATGTCCCAAGTCTTGTGGCGAGTGTGGAAAATGGCTCTCGGAAAAAAAGCAACCAATCTGCCACGTTGATGACAGCGTCTGCAAAACTATAGTTCACAAAGACTGCCACTACCAACTTATAAAGAAGACATGCACTTCCAAATGTGGTGGTTCCAAACAAACTACTACACCAGTTCCAAAACCAACATCTCAAAGAATGATTCTATTTAGGAGAAAAATTACAACCCCGATTCCAAAAACTCAAATACCACATGTAACAAGTAAATTATCATTTTCTCAATCTAATTTAAACAAAAATTCTATTTCTTTTCGTTTTTTATAGTTCAAAATTTCGTTTACTTGTCTTTACTACACTAGGATTTTGAAGAGTTGTTATCATTGACGTGTTCTGGACGAGGTAAGAGATTAGCCAATGAAACGTTCTGTCACGACGTGGGTAATCCACAATCAACTAAAATGTTTTGTAGTGTATTTATTTGTAAAGATTTTAATTGATCTACAGGAATCGTGTTGTTCGATTCGTTGAAATGTCATATCTGCACTTTTAGAGAAAGATTTTGATAAAACCTGGAATGTATCTACACTGTATTTGTATATCATTATTTATCAACCCTATCCACGCATATAGAATGTCTTCTGTACACATTTAATTGGCATTATGCATTATGGTTTTTTTGTGAGAAACAAAATACTGCGTAATTTTTATTGGTCTACTACAATCTAATGGGCTCATCCTTTTAAACACAGTAATCCTATTTTACGTAGTCTAAATTCATACATTTATTTGGTCGAGATTAAACTAAATTTGGATTCTTAATAACAATGTCATCTGCATTATTATCCTACTGTAGATGTAATAATATAACTTCACATACTTCTATATGACTGATTTTGATAAACGTGAATGTTGACATCCACTAAACATCTATACCCTTCATCTACCCTATATCCTCATTTATAAGACTCTAACCGGAGTGCCGATATCAATACCATCTGCGAATATTTAATTGTTCCATTTCGATCCTATGAAAGTCCTGTTTACTTATGATATATCGAAGGGACCTATTTTTGTTTATTTTTCAGGAACTTGTCATGTGTGTGAATATCCATTTTGTGATCTAGATTTTGAAGCTGTAGAAGCATGTGTAGAATGGAAGCCATATTGTATGAATTACATCAAAATTGATGCAAGTGGAAGTAAATCCATCCAAAAAAGGTCTCTAATTACTCAAGCTTTGTTTTCAACTCACGAATTATTAATACGATTGCCATAAAACCTTGTCATTCCCGAAAAGATTTATTGAGGAAAATCATTCACAGAGGCCGGCATTAGTGTTGCGGCTTATTAAAGCTGAGTGATTCGAACATTTTGGTTTATTATTTAAAAAGAATGGGACCGGGCAACTGTTAGTATCCGTATAATGCATCTAGTCTTTAGCAGATGATGCATATGGATTAGTACTAGTTTTGCCAATATGGATCCTACTAGACTAATTCATGACACTAGGGCTACAAGTATTGAATAATGCTCGTTTTTTGATACTCTTGTGTAGGGTGCTAACTCACTTACCAGAAGGACGCGGGTTCGATCTGGGTGTTGGCCGAAAAAAAAAGGTTTTAGGGAATATTTCTTGTCTTTGGTGGAGGACGTGTATCTAGTCTGGCAAGTCGGGATTGCTCAGCAACTTCAGTGCACTACACCGTACTGTCGGAGTCACACAAGCATATATGTCACAAATAAACGATTGTAAACAATTTAAGCTAATAACTCTTTAAAGTTTTTCTCTTTTATTACGAAATATTGTAACTTTAATTTGATATACCTTTGAAAGTTTATGAGTTCTTTATCTCATAACTGCTCGGATATATATTTTGTTGTCCGGCAACTATTGTTTCCCATAGAATGTCAAAGGTATGCGCCAAGCTTATCAAACATCTAGTGTTATATCAAATATGTACCATATCATTAATATTATCTACGAATCGTGAATTAAGACTGATAATATACAGCCGATAGTTAAATGTATGCACCGAATAAGTTTTTATAAACTGATCTACCTACAGGAGATCTGACATAACATAACATCTATATAATTTTAAAGATGAAATCGGGCTAAACGCCCAACTTTTCTGCTCCATCCGCGTTTATACACGGGGCCAAGGTTTTTCGTCAAATCCAAACTGACCTGTGGGAATTATACCGGAAAATCCCAATGTTTTTATAGGAAACTAAACGGTTCAACTTACAGATTTTTTAGATCAGTTTATAATGAACAGTTTAGTTTGTATTTGGTGCAGTATTTAATAATGAAATTGAGAAAGATTACTGACAATAACCGAAATGTCCAACGAAGTCCATTTTTCAAAATTAGGTCGTTTGATTTATCCACCTTGCACATGATGTTTGCACCCTACAGACGGAAAGCGAGTTTATAATACAGATTTAGATATAGAGCTTGTCGTACTCGTTATAATATTTCAAAAATAGATAATGCAAAGTGAATATATTGAAAATTTGATTTAAATTACTTTATGTTGAGCGGAGTTATAAATGGTTGTAGTTTTAAAAAGATGTATGAATTGATCGTATAACCACCATACTGGTCATTCTAGTTTTAGTCTCGCTTGTCCATTAGCCTTCATTAGTCCGGTATAGGAGCAGAAAAGTAGGAAGTTAAACCCCGTGTCATTTTATTTCATTTATTCTTCGATTTCACTCTTTTCAGATGTGTAAGTGAAGTTGAGTGTGATTATGAGTGGTTAAATAAAACGTCAACCAGACAGGAATGCCAATTCTTTGACAATAATAAAATCTACACAACGCCACTTAGTTGCCAGTTTTGTTGTCAAACAAATAACTGTAACCGTAATACAGTCCCCCATGTGGACACCCTAAAGAAAAATAAAGCATAACCATAAACCATATTGATTTTTGTACATTTATTTTTGTTCACCATTTGGCCCTACAAATACTTTTCAAAGAGTGTGTAAAATAAAATCTTTGTAGTTGAAATTAAATATATCGTTTCTTCAGACTTATATTTATGTTTCTGTTCTGTCAAGGTCGTAGTGAACTAAAGTGAACGTGGGTCGAACAGATTTATGAATAAGGTTAACAGGGTAGGGGTGGTAAAGTGTTGGATGAGAAGTCCCCCTGGTCACCCAGTGTTTATAGGCCAAGTTCATCCCTTCCTCCAAACAAATATTTTTCAAACAACTTAAACAGGGGTGCCGGAACGCCCAAACGGCGGGGGTGTTGTTCTCTCACTCTGGGGATGTCCCCAAAGAAATCTTTTTTAAATACTGGTGCAGAAACGGTCAAACTTGGTGTCTGTCTTCTTGCCTCGATGCCGTTTCAGTCTTACAGAATTCAACTCACAACACAATACATTTTAGATAGTGCTCCATTTAACCACCTCATCCTCCAACGCTTGTACAAACACATTGCTGAAATACATTTTAAAGAGAGAGAGAGAGAGAGAGAGAGAGATGGGGTTAAACGTCCACTCAACACAACCAGGTCATTTCGGGACTAACATATGGTTTCAATTTTATTTCAATAATTCGCTTGCGCGTAGGGGATTTAGCCGTGGGAGGAAACCGGAGTGCCCGGAGGAAACCCACGAGGTTAAGAAGGCGCCCCTATCTCCATGCCACATACGCTCACACCAGGGCTCGAAACCACAGCCGCAAGCCAGAGGTGACCGGCCAGCTAGAGGTCGAAGCGCGGCACTCTAGACCACTAGGCCATCCCAACCCCCCTACATTTTAAAGAAAATCCGATAACAAGGTAAGGAGATGAAAAGGAAATGGAGTTAAACGTCCTATGGTTCTGCTCCGACTGGGATACTGAAGACGGACATACAACATACAGTGTGCTATGGGGAAAATTTTGCCAGGTTAGCGGCGTTACGAACTACTCATATCAAATTCCAACTGTCTAGAGATCTTTAACGTGCACTCCAATGTGTACACATGACCTCTGTTTTTCGTTCCATCCGTCCTGTACCACGCAAAAAAATCCCGATGAACTGTATCGACCAATACGAACGCGCGACCTCCAGTCTACGGAGCAAGCCTCTTGCTCACACAACCGTGCTTTAGCGGACACGGGGGTAATTCCCAATGAAATATTTAAATCTCAGAAAACCTACATTACATTATTTCAATTTCATATTTTATTCCAATAATTCGCTTGTGCGTAGGGGTCTTTAGCAGTGGGAGGAAACCGAAGGACCCAGAAAATATCCCACTTATCATTAAGTGCGCACCCGCTAACCCCCGAATTACAATATACTTGTTATTCGTATATGTTTAATCTATTACAGTTTTCAGAGAACAGGGTTGATTTTAGATGATCGGTTTATAGGCCTACGCCCGGATACCAAATCCAGTGTTGCGAGGTAAAGTGACACCATCTTGTTGCAAACTAGTCTCGAAACCAACAAGGCTTTAGATATTGTTTTCCAACACAGAATAGTGACCCATTGATTGATACAAAAGTCCAAAATAAACTATTATTACTCGCAATACACTATTTCACCTACAGACATAAAGTTGGGGACAGCTATTATTTTTCTATTAATACGCAGTATAGTAGTCCAGTCTTAGATTTTCAATTTTCTTTCTCGTTTCCATGTAGTGTGAGATTCCCGCTTCCTTGCTACCATGCGGTTGTGAGCCGCCATTTTTTTTCAATATTGAAAATGACCCTTTCATATCTTTAGAGACGATCGATGGGAATAATCGTTAAACTGACAACGTTTACCGGAACATGATATCGATATATAAAGGTTTCATTTACATCACCATATTATTATGCCGTACCCCGTTTAGTAATAGTTACACATCACCATTTTACTTATATTAATGGGCAAATTGTTAATTCAAAATACAAATTTTTTAATACTACCTTCTACGGAGTAAGATTAATTCATATCAGTATACAAAAGAGGTGTCATTTACGTGATTTGATGATATAAAGTATTGTTTAATGGTCGAGAGCGAGACATTAAGTAATATATTTTAACAAGAAGAGAGTCGTAGACCCGGGTGTTTTTATAATATATATTATTTCGCAATGTCTTAAGTTCGAGACCATTAAACAACTTAAAATACAGACACTTCGCACGTGCTTTTACCGTAAAAACCGTTACATCTTTTAATATTAACTTGTTTAATATACTGATATGGAGCGTTCTATAAATTAATCAAAACAGAACTGGCTTGTTTCTAAATTTTAGATAAATCATTATTCATTTATGTTAGAATAATAATCATGTTAAGGGTTTGATACACAATAATTTGTTACCTTGATATAATTTTTGTGGGGCAAATTCTTTTCTCTGGAGTACCATTTGCAACACATCGCATCATTCAGCTAGACCTTTCCACATTCAATAGTGAACGATTAGTGCACAGTCTAAGAGTGATAATATATAGATATTGAAAAAACGAATTAGTTAACTGTAAAACTTAGTAAAAACGTCTAATGTTAACAATGTGTATTCATTATAAAAATAGCTCAACCCAAAAAACATTTCAAGGAAATTTTGATGGTGCATTTAATACATACCGAAAGTATTGAATCCAAATGATGTTTTTGATGGTACTCCATACGAAAGTCTAAAAGCAGTCCCTTGAAAAAAAGGGAGGAAATTTTTTAAAAAAAAAGTTGGATGATACATACCTGGTCTTCTAAAACAAAGCTACATGTAGTTTTCAAAATTGTCCTTGATGGTTGTAGTGCACTTTGTGATTTACAATGCTGTGTTGTTTACTCAGTAGCTGCGCAGTGCCGAATGGTACATCTGCTTCATATTTTCAAAAGTCATTATTTTTGGTTTTCATCCATTCTTTATTGTTTAGAGGGGGGTTGGGATGGCCTAGTGGTCTAGAGTGCCGCGCTTCGACCTCTAGCTGGCCGGTCACCTCTGGCTTGCGGCTGTGGTTTCGAGCCCTGGTGTGAGCGTATGTGGCATGGAGATAGGGGCGCCTTCTCAACCTCGTGGGTTTCCTCCGGGCATTCCGGTTTCCTCCCACTGCTAAAGACCCCTACGCGCAAGCGAATTATTGAAATAAAATTAAAAACCATATGTTAGTCCCGAAATGACCTAGTTGTGTCGAGTGGACGTTAAACCCCATTTCTCTCTCTCTCTCTCTCTTTATTGTTTAGTACCATCTCAAGCACATTTAGACATCAAAATACAGAATACAGGCACGAAAGGTTTCGTTAATGTTTTTCAGCCCCCCCCCCTCATTTCAGGTGTTGTGACAATATTTGTCACTTTACCTTGCCCTTAATATGGGAATTACAATATAAAATGTCAATAAGTTAGAATACGTATTTATTTAATCTATTACAATATTCAGAGAAAAGTTTAGATAATTGGTCTATACGCCCGGATACCAAATCCTGTGTTTTCATTAACGTACACACACCCAAAAATGGTGATTAGGTTAATATGAAAGATTGCTATATTTATCTTATCTGTGCGACCTATAGTTCATCAAACTCAACCTGATAAGTGATTAGGGGAGTTTTTATATATCATTGGTGTTAATGTCGGAGCTGGTTCTCTGACAATATTGGGCAGACGGATTAGGATTTCTACCATGTTTTCTTTATTATACACAGGTACATTTCATATCTTGTCTTGCATTAATCAAATAATTTCGACTTGGAGATAGCCTACTCGAACTAGAAAGTTTACTCCATTTTAAAAAGAAAGTTTACATTTTTTTAAAAATCTTTGTAATTTTACTTCCATCGAAATGTAAAGGTGACCTCTTTACGTATTACTGAATGACTTTCATTCCACTGGCAAATCGTCTGTGAAGTGAAGTAGGGACAAACTAGCAAAGTAGGGGTTTTGTCCGGTTTTCCTTCGGGGGGGGGGGGCATTATTTTTGCTTGAAAATTAAACTCACCAGATTCTATCCGTCCCAAAATCAAAAAATAACGACAGATAGCATCTAGTGGAGTGAATGTGTTCTCGAACTGAAGTATATGTTTGAGAACTAGAAAAACCTGAATCAAAATCAGAATTGTGCAATTTTCTGAAACTCTGCACTCCGGTTGGGAATTGCATCTCCCCACCCAATGGTCAGTGAAAGACCTGGATTTCAGGCACTTCATTTTGCGGGATAGAATAATTTTCTTATTTTTCATTTTATATCCATTGAAATTTTATTTTCTCCATTATATAATATTATAGGGTCCGAATAAAATTCCCGAAACGCATCTACTTTCGATAGGCTTCATTGTCTTGATGTGACAAATAAATTCTGCAAGCACTGCAAATCCCAACATTGCCGTTTCTCAATAAGAGTACTATTCCTTGGCAATAGCTCCAAAAATAAATCTTGAAATATACCCATTTTTGATAGCCTCATGATAATGAGATAAAACGCCACAAGCTCAATAGTGTTCAATCGTAACACGTTTCTCAAGGCAAGAACAATAACGCTCAAAATAATTTCGTAAATGCGCTGATTTTAGATTTTTTCTGCCTCACAGTGGTACGATAAAAACCGTTTCCAAAATAATCCCCTCTGCATTTTCTCTCATCCGTTTACAAGATTTTACAGTCTATGTCAATAATAACACACCAAATGTCGTTGCAAAATGTTCGATTCATCCTATTTTTTGGAGTTGATATTCCTTTCGGAAATCAAACTTTAACAATATCCTTCAAATGACCATGAGTGGCTTTAAAGAGTGAATCAGAACCTTTCTCTTTTTTATATTTAAGTGATGCTGCTGTCTGTTTGTATAGATCGAACTGGATCTAAACCATTCTTGGACGACTGTGTGGATCATGCCGCTGTTGATTGTGAATTAATTCGAGGAACCCCCATCTGTAAAGAGGTATGGGTTTATGAGTACTGTCCTGTATCTTGCGGTGTGTGTGGGATGTTCATACCTGATAACAGCGGCGGGAAATGTGAGGATAAAGATAGTGACTGTGATACTATACAAAACAATCTTCACGAATCTTGTAAAGATATTGTAGTGAGAGAGACCTGTCCAAAATCGTGTGGCGTATGTGGTCACCACACACATCCTCCACATCTCCTGAAAACAACTACCAAACCACAGATCAATTCTTCAGGCACCACTATGCCACTAAAAAGCTCATCAGTGGCGCTGCCTGAAATTACCACACCTTCTTCAGCTTCGATATCTGCTCCATCGCAGTCTTCGTTAGAAATTGCTCCTTCTAGATCATATTCACAAAATTGGGAATCTTCAAGAAGTAGCTATGAAACATCTACCACAGCTTCCTCACGTTCTGCCATATATGGTTCAATACATCAAAGTTCTCAATATTCTCTAACAGAATCTTCAGTTCCCCCAGCGTCATATTCTCAAAATTTGGAATTATCAGAATCACCCCGACCTATTTTCGAAACTGTTACAATACAATCCTCTGTTGCACCGTCCTATCAAAATCAAATCAGCTCCGCCCAATCCAGCCAACTTCAGTTTGAATCATCTGCAGGACACCAAGGAGAACTACCGTCATCAGTAAACAATATCTATGAACCCAATTCATCTGAAAGCATAGCTTCATCATATGTAAATCAGTTAAGTTCTACTTACTACAATCAATACCAGACCAAATTATCCGTGGCACCCTCACACCAAAATCAAATGAGCATCGCTTCATCTAACCAATTAGAGATTGAATCATCTGCCGGGTACACAGTAGAAGTAGTTCCGTCAATTCCCAATAACTATGTGTCTAAATCTTTTGAAATCGTCAAACCCTCCAAAAGCATACTTCCATCCAATGCAAATGAATTAAGTTCCACATTATCTAATCTATACCAGATTGAATCATCTGTTGGAAATCAGGGATTGTTCCAAACGTCAATATCCATTAGCTACTCAACTGAAACGCCTGTAAATGCGATCGATTCGTCGACGCCACTTGGGCTCCATTCAAGCCCCACGTCGAAAATATATCAAACATTAACATTAGACACGCTTCCGGTTGCGGTCGAAACATCAGTACCACAAAACTATGAATCGAAATTTTCCGCACGAAGTGAAGTTTTAACCGAATCTTCTAAATCTGCTAAACCCTCCAATGGTTTTGTTCAGTCAAACGTAAATGGGGTAAGTGCCACATTATCAAACCTATACCAGATTGAATCATCCGGTGGGTATCAGGGTGGGGTTCAAACTCCAGAACCAGTTAGCTACCCTGTGCATGCTCTTGATTCGACGACTCTACTCGAGATACCGTTAAGTTCCACATCAAGCATACATCAAATGATGGCAACAAGCCAGTACCATGCTACGCTGGAAACATCAGTACCACAAAACTATGAATCACAATTTGGTTTAAGTTTGACATTATCTAACCTATACCATATTGATTCATCTGTTGGATATCAGACAGGGGCCCAAGCGTCGGTACCAATTAGCTTCACATATAAAATGGCAACATCAAGCACATACCAGGTACTACACAACCATGAATCAAAATTTCCCTCAAGAAGTGAGGCTGTAACAGAATCCTTAGAGGGAAATAAAATAACAGTTACACCTTCCGGTGCTCTTAGCAAGAAATCATCAGAAATGCCTATTTACATATCTGACGATGTTCAGAGTACATCCCAATCAACTATCTATGTTGGTAACCAGGTCTCAGAAGGGACCCTGAAAACACCTATTCCAAATGAAATTCTAGCGACCCAAGAATTGACGTTATCATCTTCTAATATCCTGGTCTCCCAAATACATTATCCTAATGCACAATCGACTGAGTATGTTTTCCAAGAATCGTCAAGAGGGCAAATATCAGGAAGCACTCCTCCACTGAGATCTGATCAAATGGTATCACCGACTTCGATACAGGTGTATGAATCTAAGTTAGGCGGAACTACCTCGGTGGAAACGATACCAACTTCGACAGTATCTGTAAGGTTGGAAATAAGCGTCACTGAAAAATACACTGTTTCAACATCTAGTGTGATTGTAGACCACGTCACTCATAAATATACATCTAAGCCCATGGTGTCAGAAGAGCTTACAACAGAGGGTATGACTGGTACTCTACCCACACACTCTTCTTCTGAACACGAAAGGGGAACCACGACTGATATGTACACCACTCAAGCTAATACCGTAAATCACATCTCCCATAAGTCTACACCACAGCCCATGGTGTCAGAAGAGCTTACAACAGAGGGCATGGCTGGTACTCCGTCCACACGCCATTCGACTGAACCCGAAAAGGGGTCCACGACTGATATGTTCATTACTAAAGCCAATACTGCAGATCACATCTCCTATAAAACTACGCCCCCGCCCATGGTCTCAGAAGAGCTTACGACAGTGGGTATGACTGATACCATGCCTACTACACGCCTTTGGACTGAACACGAAAGGGAAACAACTGGTGACTTTCACATCACTGAAGCCAATACTGTAGTCTACACTACCCATACAGCCAAGCCCATGGTGTCAAACGAGTTTACAACAGAGAGTATGACTGATGCACTACCAACACGTCCTTCGACTGAAACCGAAAGGAAACCAACAACTTATATGCACACCACTCGAGCCACTACTGTAAAACCAAAACCAACGATTGGAAGTAAGTAAATATCAGTCTATATTTACTATTCGGGTTATCTACGTTCTCGTCTAGTAGCACTCCATGGTCATAACATAAAATGACGTGCCAGTAGCAGATTCTCATTAATACGTATGAAATATCCACGTGTTAATCTATGTATGAAACGTGTGAATTTGAGTTTTTGTTAGTTGGGGCGCTGTAAATGGCGAAGCTTAGCAATAGTCAAGTTACCGACTTCCCACCACGCCCACTCCCAAAACGCGTATGTAATATGCTCGTATTAATTTAAGCTTTTGTTTGTTGGGGCGTTGTAACTAGTGAAACTTAGCAATAGTCACGTTACCGACCTTCCACCACGCCAACCCCCGAAAAACGTATGAAACGTCCATGGATTAATCTACATTTATGAAACGTGCAAATTTGGGCTTTTGTTAGTTGGGGTGATATAACTGATAAAACTCAATGATATATTCACATCCAGATATGGGCTCACAAGTCACTATTATACCTAACATACCTATACCTAACACTACCGGCCAACCTCACCCACTTTCCCGAACAAAAAAATCTAAAAATTTTCCAATTGGAAAAACAGATAAACAAAAGATAACAGTAAACACAATTTTCATGTAATGCAAGATTCTCTTCTTTCAAATGTTACAGGAAGCTGTCGAGTGTGTGAAGATCCATTTTGTGAATTGGGTTTTGAGAATATTGCCAAATGCCATCCTGATACGCCATATTGTATGAATACCATCAACATTGATAACGAAGGCAAAATACAATTAAATAAGAAGTAAGGATATTATTGAATACGCTTTAAATACGGTTTTAAATTATACTTCCTTATTTGCTAAACAGGTGTGAATTTGGTAATCTAATGTATATTGAAAGCACTATTTGGTAGGCCTAAACAAATGCGGTAATCAGAACCCACTATTTGTTAGACCTACACCGATGTGGCAATCTGTCATAGAACTCGCTATTTGGTAGGTCTGAACAATTGTGATAATCGATTATAGAAATGCTCAAAAATTAAATGGATAGCTTTATAGAACAGTAATGGCGATATAAAAAATCCCACATTGTCAGTGACGCATACATGGCGTGGCAAGGAACAGTGTCGAGTCATACGGATTAGACTAAAAAAAACCACCCGTCTCATGTACAGATTGGCGTTCAAAGAAGAGTGGGTGGCCATGTGTTTGTCTTCATTAGCTCGACTGGCGGAAAAAATTTATTTTGGGTTTTATTTTTCATCAATTATATTAATGATGTAATCGTTGTAATATTTTACATTTTAGGTGTGTTGGCGTAAATGAATGTGAAAAGAAATGGCTACACGAAACCGCGAAACGCCAAGAATGTATACATTTTGATAAGAATACGTTGTATAAAAATTTAACATGTGATTTTTGCTGCGTAACAGATGGTTGTAATATTTTTTCCATCCCCGACCTCTCAACACGCTACAAAAACGTTTAACTGTATAAATTTTTATCTCTCGCTACCCACCCTCCCCCCTTTTAAATTTCTTTTTTTAAATCTTGATGTACATACTTATTTAGATGTTTGGATTGATATTAAAAATTTACTGCAAGCTGGTATGTTAATCTGGTCGTAGATTTTAGTCGCCCTTGTCCGACTCTTTAGAGTAGATGTCGTGCTCGATTCCAGCATTATCGCAAGAGCAGTGCAAGAGTTATTACCCATAATATCGATTGTTGATAACGTGCATTATCGTACTCGTACCCTCTCAAGGGAGATACAGTTGGGATATAGTATGTAATGTGGTCTCTATCCACATAGGTGAATTGCAAATTCATTGCCCCTGCCATCAAAATATTATACTCGCTATAAAGGTGAGGCTGATAGCGTTCGATGAGCTGTGCACCAGAAGCTGTGTCACAGTTGCTGATATTTGGTTTATAGTGAACTTGTATTGTTATTGGGTGTTATATGTCGATTATTTGCAAATTATTTTTGGAGTTTCTGCGTCATATTTTCAAAATTTGTTGAGTCTTGTTTTAAGTAGAGACAATATTAGCTGGTAATCTTCTGGTACTGGTTTCCGTATGTTTCGTTGTCTGACGACCTATTTTTTTCAACTAATAATTGATATCTGTTTGTTTTAGATTTCAACTCCATACAAGTATACCAAATTATCTGCCCCTACGCGCAAGCGAATTATTGAAATAAAATTGAATCGTACGAGTTTCGAAATGACATAGTTTGTGTCTTGTGTGCGTTAAACCCCATTTCTCCCTGTCAAATTATCGGTATGGAGGTACCTGACGACTTTTGGGCAACAGAGAACGACTGAGACTTGTCGATTTCGCGCCAAATTTGATTCTCTCATTATCATGCAAATATGTATTATTGACAATAAGGTAAACAATTAAAATAGACACACATAGAATATTTATTACGTATACTGAGCAATGTTTCGAATGCTCACATTTCATAGATGGGAGTGACTGCCAGTTTATCAAATAAAAAAGGGGTGGTACCATGTATTCGAGAATTGATAAGCACACTCTGTTCTGTGTACGACACCGACGTCACACTGTAATATTTACTTTAACAGCCTGGGGTATAATTGAAATATTTTGTTCACGTCGCGGTCTATTGTTGAGGCTACGCGGTCTATTGTTGCGGTTATAGAATGAAGAAACTAAAAATAATATGAAATACAATAGATGGCCATAAAATACAGATACACAGATATCTTGTATTATTGTCACGGGGCTAACTCGGCTTAAACAGTCCTTTTGTATAGAAATCGTATCAATAAAATAAAAAGGCAACCTGAATGAGTTATAGTATAACCTCTAAATGTCTCCTTTTATACGTCATTGAATATAACAAGTTGTATAATGTGGTTTGTGCAATTGATCTGCTTGTTTACAACTGTGGACATTTAAACCTTCTCACAAGGTAAGTTTGATGTCATCTTGAGATAAATTCTAATAAAATACCATAACAAATATGTCTGATTCAAAATCTATATGTAATAACAAACTTTTGTCGAGCTTGCGTAAAGATATTTTGCAAAGCACGTCAATGTGTTAGATTTAATGGAAGTACATGTACGTGAAAAGAACGGGTTTGCATTCAGTATCTTAATAAATTTGCAAAAGTGATTTATTTAATTCCACTAGTTTCACATAGAATAGGCCTGTTCCTCAATCCTATTCAGATATCCTAAATAAAAATACTGTTTATAAAAAAAAAGAAAGCAAGCCACTGTTTGATTTATACTGTTGAATGAAATGCTTTTGGTTGTTTCATTGTTTCAGGGTCCAGATATATTTATATTTGTGGGTTTCACTTTTAAGATGTCGGATTTGTGTTAAATTATTGTGTAATGGTTAATCCAGTCACTTCAAGCACTTTGCAATCTCGAGTATAGTATCATAATAAAAGACAAAAGAGTAAACAAATAAGGGCAAACAAAAACTAAGAAAAACACGATATAAGGTCTCCCTGGAGATTTACTAACATGGCGTATACACAATTAGCATGTTCTGCTTTTTTCAGTTTTTTTCGCTGTTGCTTAACTGCTGATTATCAAATATGAAATTAGTGGAGTGTAACACGCTTTGTCATAATGTGATAATGACAGTTTTTTGGTGGGTTATTTGACACGTCTATAACTTGATTAAATTATTATATATACAGCATGTGTGTTGTTAATATTATAGGGACGATTGTATTAAAGGATCAACATGTTATTGGGCGAGCTTTTATTAGTTCTTATCATATATATTCTGCTAATCTACAACATTATTAATCTGATCATGGCGAAGATACAAGAAACGAAGGCACAGAAAGCACCACCATTACCTCACAAATTACTCAAGCATAAACATCCACAGTTCAATGTGTCGTAAGTATAGTTCGAGTTTGCAACTACTACTACCTTGCCAACTCTTGGTAAGAATGGTGTTCTTATCGGGAACATATCCAAACTCGGTATTTGTTTAATCAAAACGGCGTACTTTACGATGTTTAGATGCGACGGTTATAGCCACTATAAGGGTTGGTCGAAAGCAAGGCCAAGTTCAGTACCGGACACTCCACTGCTGTGGCAGAATTCACGTCGGTAATATTTGTCAGATCCAAGGTTAGATGATGAGTGGTGTAGTAAATTAAAACGAAACAACAGGAGATGATTTTTTTTTTGGCGTTTCTCAGTACAAGGACATCGCGCACTCTTAAAATGTCCTTTATTTAATTCACTTGAGCGTATTTAGGCTAAATATGCATTTATGAATGAGATTTTTAAAATTCATATTACGCTGAAGGTATGCAAAGACGCCCATGTATAAGACTGGCTTGGCTTTTTTATATAGTATCTATTTTTACTGAAATGTTATTTTATGAGGCAAATTATAACCTACAAACCTTCGGTTACGTATAAATGAAAATAATAAAAAAAATTTTTGACAAAAATAAAATACTTCCACAGAAGGATCGTTTACACACCTCCGCGGAGAGGGCGAGGAATCGATAACAGATCGTGCTACACTTCGCTTCTAAAAGACAGTATTAATGGTTGCTTGGACCAATCTGCAAGTGAACACATGCTTTGTTGCATGGCATCCTATGTTTGTTTTATTGGGGTGTTAAAAAATGATCAGATTTATGCGCCATTGATCTAGACTGTGTCAAATCCTGGATTGAACTTTATTATTGGTATTTCAGAAATGGTTTACACGATACTCAAGATTTAGATGATGAGATTATCACTGAGAGACAAGCAATGAATGACAATTTTACTCAAGCTGTGAAGACATACCAGCAAAACATGGCCGAGCGGAAATCAACGCCTCATTCGCGAAAGATATCAGAAGATCAATGGGAAGCCAAACGAGTCAGATCCAGAAAAATTAGCAGAGTTTGTAAAGTGATTCCTACTGCTAGTCTTCTATTGTCAAAAGCAATAGAGGATGAGGCAGTAACAATGACAGTGTCAGCTTCCTGTCTGGAAGACGAAGCTATACAAGAAGAAGTGAATGGGGATACAGAAAACGCTTAAAATGTTTGCTCAGATTCTTTGACAGAATGAACAACTTCTTTCGAAAGGGTTCATCTTTCTTATCAGAAGCAGAACCATTCCTGTAAGGTTTTTGTAACAGCGGTAATAAAGTGACGGTGTCTCAAAACGTTGACAAAGTTCTTACGACCAAATGGAAATCCGATAGTATGAGTTGAAAGATGTTTCACAAATTCGGGCTTGTAGACCGTCTAAAAGGACAAGGTTTAGCGGGCAGAATTAATAGATGGTTCTGAATTAAACGAACGGGACAACTGATGGGAGGCAACACACACATTAAATATGGGCGTATAAATAGCGCAAAACTCATTCCAGCAATTATGTGCATTGCTAAAACATCAGTTAAATTTTATGTTAAGAAGTTGTAAAATAATTGATACAATTTCTTTATATCTGTGTTTACATTTATTTTATTTTTTTAAGAATCCCAAAAAAAAAAGAAAAAAAATAGAAATTAAATAAAAAAAAAATAATTTTGTGGGTTTTTTTTTATCACGAATGAATTATTTCTTGAAATAGCCCTGCAAATGTCGATTTATTCGCCACTGTGTGGTGTCAGAGCAGCATAACTGACAAAGCAAATACATCGTGTTGGAGTATAAGTTTTTGAAATTAATTTGTGCATGTCGAGCCACTTAATTTACAAGATAAAAAAGGTAACCTACCTACTAGTTTCTGGTCTATTTCCCTTGGTCTGACAGAGGTGGGTGGGCTAGCAAACTAAGTGTCGTCTATTTCCAGGCCGATTAGGAAGATTGGGTCAGTCATTCCCATGCAGAAATGGCGTCTTATAGTTATCGAGGTTTCTGGCTTGGGGCTAGTGCAACCTAGCTTACAACCAACCTGTTTAATAGTGGTAATGCGAAAGACTTCCTTCATTTAATTCTTTAGAAGACAACTGACCTTACAATTCATGTGCGGTATCGGTCTACGTGTGGCGTTACATCATACGGGATAGAACATGTGTTTTGATTACTGCTCCGGGCTAAAATGGTGCCTTTTACTATCTTTACGCCTTCGCGTACTATTTTATGTATCCATTTACACGAAAAGGGGAAATATTTTTGGACCCAGAAATATATTATACTTCTAACACATTATTTGTTTCTTAATGGTTGTTTTCGACATGGGCGCCACGCATGGGGTGGGGTGCGTCCCGGGGAGGGCCATTTTTTTCGGGGGGGGGGGGTGGTCTGAATATACTTGGACCCCCCAAAAATTTGTCAAAAAAAGTGCCCGAAATCTAATAAAACAATAATCTTAGTACGTGACTAGCAGTACAACGCGTTTGAAGCCGTCAAATATTCCAAATTTCTTGGGGCGTCCATACACGGTCAGCTCTGCTTCTTCGCCTTTCGAAGAAAACTGGCGTCGCTGTTTGTAAACCTGCTTCGGGCATTTCTAGTTTTGCTTCCCTGACTGTCAACGACCTTAATAAAACACTTATATTTTCACTTTTCTTTTAATTGAATACCACGAATTTGTACTGAATTGACCATGGATTAAAACGTTTTATCTGGAGCCACTCTACTTTGTGGGACATTTTTCGGGCATAGATTATTACTTGTGAATGCAACTGCAACAGTGTGATTGGATGATTGGAAAGCCATTGGATACTTTTGGAGTTGCTTACACAGGCTAGAATAGCAGAAAACGCATTTGCGGTGTTTAAATTTTCAATATTTTCGCCGGGAGGGTGCTCCCCCCATAGCCCGCGACGATTGATTGGTTGATTTGAATTCTGGTCAGCCAGGTAGGATATATTGAACAAAATTGAAGTTGCTGTATTCACAGGCTGGAATGGCTGGAAAACGCGTTTGTGGCAGTTAAATTTTCCGTCTTCGTGGATGTAAACGATTGATTGGAATTCTAGTCAGCGACCTTAATTAGGCTATATTAGACCATTTTGAAGTTGCTTTGTTCACGGGCTGAAATAGCAGGAAAAGGTGTTTGCAGCCGTCAAATATTCCAAATTTTTTTTGAGGCGAGGGTGGGGGTCCCTACAGGGTAAGCCATGCTTCTTCGCCCTTGAGGAAGACCGGCGCCGCTGTCTGTAAACCCGAATTTTTTTCGGACATTACGGATTCCGCCCCACTAACTGTCATTGAGCCCGTACGCCTATGTGCATCCTCATAAACTAAAGTTATGTTATCAAGTTGTTTCATTTGGATCCTCCTCATAAAAATTCCCCTACTAAACTCTCTTTGTCGTGTTTTTCAAAACTCAAGCGTAACATTCAATATGTAAAAGTCATGAATACGGCACCCCCTGATTAACATTGTATTGGTGTGATGTGTGCCAAAACAGTGTTTGCAGAAGACTGAAACTTTAAAAAAAAAGTATATGGGGATGCCCCTACCCCCAGTGGGAGGGTGATCCTCCCACACTCTCTCTGTTACGCTACATCGGCCTCACAGATTGTCAACATTTTATATTGGCCCCCCCCCCCCCCAATATATATTTCGCGGCTACGCTTTAGAATTTAATTTGCAGAAGAAGAAAAGTTATTCAGTAATTGTAGCGGTTGCTCAGTGTGTAAGAAGTAGGCCATAACTCGCTAACATGGAGGTTCTGTGTTTGAAGCAGAGAAATGGGGTTTAACGTCCAATCGACACAAACTAGGTCATTTTCGGGACTAACATAATATGGTTTAATTTTGCGAGTAGGGGTCTTTAGCAGTGGGAGGAAACCGGAGTACCAGGAGAAAACGCACGAGGTTGGACAGGCGACCCTTCTCCTTGCCACGTACAACCGGGGATTCGAAACCACGTCTGCTTACTCAATGGCAGGCCGTATGATACAGCGTGCGCACGCTAACCATTCGGCCCCCCACAGCCGTCCTGTGTTTGATCCTGGTGTTCAACTCAAGTGGAACGAAAACCCCTTAACAGTAAATTGGCATTCGAGATAAAAATAGACCTTAGCTAGTACCGCTGTCAGGGCCAAATTTCCCTTATATCGTATGATGCCCGCCATCAATATTCCGTAGTACGAGTTATTAATGGATTGGGGGGGGGGGGCAGTCAAGAATTGATAAAAAGGGTTTGATTTTACATTTTCTGGCAGGTTTGGGTTTTAGACCTATTAATATTAAAATCACAAACTGTCCACATTAGTTACAGATGTTTGGTTGTTTTTTTTTAAATAAAAAAGTTTTGTTTGTCACATCCTAAACTCTGAATTTAACCAACCCTTCTACTACAATGGCCTCTATTTGACAATAGCAGACCTAAGAGCAGGGGGACCGCACCACAAATTGCAATGTAAAGCAAAACGTCATATACAATTAAAACTAATAATGGATATTTGTTTGACAAAATACAATCGGTGCGACGGGTCAAACAGGGATGTGTGCTAAGTCCCACGCTTTTCAATATATATATATATATCAATGACTGGCAAGACCACTTCAAATACTCAAGAAATCTCGTAGACGCTCCCAATTTACGTTAGATAATACTCAAATCTCCCATTTACTTTTTGCTGGCGCCCTTGTTAAAGATATCAACAACGACAAATGGTCTCCAAAATAATATTAACTGCTTAATACAGTTCTCAAGCGATTCAAAGTTATCCATACAGTTAGGTATTTTTTAACAATGGCGGCAAATTAAAAATAAAATCTACACAATTTCAATTTGGCAACCATGGATATGAATACATTATGTAAAGTCGTTTAAAATGGAAAGTATGTGTAGCCTACTTTATGGCAGCCTACTTTGAATAACAGGTTTAAAAAGAATAGGCCTATCAACGCAAGGGTACCGCAAGACAATTGTTTATGGGGTATTTGAGATCCAAATTCTATTTTCTTTCGAAAACATGTTTAAGCCGCCGTTTTCCCTGGCAAAAACTGTGCATCTTAGTGCATCATGCTTTCAAAATAAGGGATGTGACTCGCACTCTCTCTATATACCCCCCCCCCCCCCCGCCCTAAAAATACCCTAACACATTTTCTTCATACAGGCCTATTTAGCACAAGCATTCAAAATTTTGGTTTATAGTTTGTATAATTTACATGCTGCCCCAAAAGGGTGTTTTTATCTATGCAAATGAAAAAAAAAATAACTCTAAGAAAATCACATTTAAATCAACCATAACACATTTTCCGCCCCCCCCCCCTTTTGAACACACACACACACCTGCTTCCCCAACCCCACCTCCCCACAAATCGAAAACAGTTGTCTAGGGGCATCTTAGTCCTAGAAATTTATATTTTATAATATAATATGATCATCAGATTGTCTGTTAGCCTACTACTGTACTAGGCCATATTAGCCAAATTTAAACAAATGATTTTAGATAGCCTATTAATTATTAAAAGTGGTAAAATTAACCGCTCAAAAGATGCAAGTCTATTAAATACAAAGTTGGGCTATACTATAAGCGTTATTTTTTTTATAAAACCGGGAAGATAGCCAGCCGACAAAGTTTTGAAGTCGGGGGTGGGCCTTCTTGGTAATTTAGTTTAGGCAATCGAGACTACAAGACAAGCACCGATATAACAGAGTAGCCTCCCTTCGACCAATAATCTAAACAATTACCGGTATCACGTTTTAATGCTAAATAGTGGCAAATAGTCGGCATAAAAAGTAAATAAATCCACCCAGAATGGGTATTGACAGCGGTCGACACGATTAGCTTACAAATCACAACTACTATCTATTTCTATTACATCCAAGCCACGGTAAGTTGTACAAGATGACAGGCTTCAGACACAGGTGATGGGCAATGGAAAGTTGCTTTACTTTCTCATTAATTAAATATGAAAATATAAAGAGTAACACTTAATACCACTTTGTTTACCGGAAAACTTGTTTCTGAAAAAAACAATACGTATTTGTGAGATTATACTAAAGATACATTATGGGAGATTAGATAAAGAGTTGGCAGTTCTCAATATAATAGTTAAACTAGATAATAATGTATAGGTAATTTGCTGAAAATTTCAGTCAAATTGATCCACTATGAGTATGAACCGATAGGCCTAATTAAGCGATTGAAATTTCCACCAAGACCAAAGCATAGTCTCGATTATACATTTTTGATTTAATCGTGAAGGGAAGACTGAAGATATGCAATAAATCGGGTCATAATCCACCCAAGATTGCAGGCCAGAAGATTTGGTAGCCTAAGCATAAGTTAATTAATGTCTAATTGATAATACAGATAAAATTTGAGGTCTAAAGAAATACCTGCAATAGACAGATTAGCTCTTGTATAATATATGTTTTATGCAATTGAATGTTGCAAAAATATGATAATTTTATACTATTAGTATTATGGCAAAAATGAAGAAAATGGGTCTAAAACTACGAAAAGTAGTAAAAGCACATGATTTTCTTATTTGCTGTCAAAATTACTTTGTTGAGTCAGTCAAATGCCTTGTTTTTGCACCAGGTTGACTATTCCTTATTTTGTTCAGTCTTTTGCACATATCCCTGCATAGGCCGAGAAAGTGCATCTCGATTTTCCGATGTGGTTTCTCCTTGTCAGTGATGCAGAACTGAGGGCCTGACAAGGACAGCTGTCTAGTCGTTCGGATGGGATGAAAAAAATTGAGGGCCTGTGTACACATTGGTGTGCACGTGAAAGATCCATTGGCAGTTGGAATTAGATATAAGAGTAGGCCGTAGCGCCGCTGTCCGGGCAAAAATGTACCTCATAGCACACTGTATGGCGAATGCCCGTCTTCCATTAGCCCAGGTTAGGTGCAGAAGAGTAGAACGTTAAACCCCATTTCATTTCATCTCATTTCTTTTGTACATTTTCAATTTAAATTCATTAATTATTAGTCTGAATTAAAGAAACCACAAAATATGGTACTCCCCTTAATTTGAAGCCAATTAATTTTATGTCATATTATTATTTTCAATATTATGAGGGTTTTTTTTACTGTTTTTTTTTTTAAATATACGTTTTTGTATTCAAACTTGGTGATTTGATGATGTAGTTGGATTAAAAGCATATTCATACTATAATTAATCTATTAAAAGAGGTCATGTTGTGTCACATGACTTAGCTGTCGAACTAAATAGAAAGTGGTGCAAAGTCGTAGAAGAATCAATTGCATACACAAGACGATCTTGTCTTTAATCACTATCCATTTATCATAGATATCAAAGCCAAATTAAATTCTCAGATTATCCACTGCCCATGTCTTTTTTCTTGATTATTATCTCAGAAAGTGTTGTTCGTTTAACTCTCCATAAAGTTTATCATCATGCACATCAAGCACTGAATCACCGCAGACAACCTTTGACGCCACACAAGCAGACATTCCTTATTGGGGAAACCCTTACATTTTTGTCCTGTGTGCACTCATGAGTGTTTTTCAAGGAATCCAGTATCTTTCTAGTAAGATTGGATGTTTGTACTTTCCATATACCTAAGTTGCGATACTTTTATTGGAAATAGCCACCTGATAAATACTTTTCTGGGAACATATCTTTAGGTTATATCTGTTTAATCATACATATGCACCATGCTTAAAACTAGTATCTTTCTAGTAAGATTGGATGTTTGTACTTTCCATATACCTAAGTTGCGATACTTTTATTGGAAATAGCCACCTGATAAATACTTTTCTGGGAACATATCTTTAGGTTATATCTGTTTAATCATACATATGCACCATGCTTAAAAATTAGTCTCCAATTGGTTACCCTATTCATTTTGTTTTTGTGTGCAGTATTTCTATTAAAGTAATGATGTACCCTTTGCAAATTTCGGCTAGGATATCAAATTTCTCATGGTGTAATCCATGCTGCCATTCAATTTGATTTATAAAAGGCATACCTATAAATTTTCATAGAGAATAAAATAGCTGCAGGCATATTACATGTACATAAGCAGGATACATGTAGATTGATGAAATTTATAAATGATGGAATTGAACCAGTTTTGGATCTGATATCCTATAAGAGATTGTAGTTTGCAATGGAGTAAAAATATTTTCAAGGACATGTTGGGGAGAGAGAGAGAGTTTATCGTCAACTTGGTCATTTTTGGTCAAACATTTGATTCAATTTTATTTCAATAATTTGCTTGCACGTTGGGTTTTTTAGCAGCGGCAGTGGGAAGAAACTGGAGAACCCAGAGAAAACCCATGAGGTTGGATAGGCGACCCTACTCCTTTTCACATACAACCGGGGAATCGAAATCACAGCAGACCTTATAATACAAAGCGCACATGTATGCTACCATTGGCCCCCCCCCCCTTCGTTATTAGAAGAAAGTTATTTGCAATAAGTAATATTATTTGTTCTTTGTTGATTTTGAATAAGATAAATGTCAATTAGAATTGTATAAATTTGAATAATCTATTTTTTAACCAGTCATCATGCTGAATATTAAATTTAATGAAAGAAACGTCTGTGTGTTATAATTGTCAAATAATTTTTAAAGTCTTTCGAGAAATATTCATTATTTGCAGCTGTTAATAAATAGATCAATCGAATACACCCGCAGCTATCTAACACCGAGAGATAAACCTAGGAAATGTTGGCTTACTTTTCAGATAAAATATTTTCTGAATGAATAATCTTGATAATAGTTTTACAGAAAAAGTAGTGCCTTAATTGTCTAAGTCTTAATAGAACTGATCTACTAACTTATTTCTATATTTGACAATACAGTAGAGGGACAATGATGACAATACCTTGATTAAAATAGCATTATGCAAGAGCAAAATCTGCTTATTACAGGTCTTTCTTTAGGCCTGAAATGTTATCTAAATAATCAATTAGACATTAATTAACATATTCAGACCATAATAAACTCTTGATGTCAAGGCTGTATTAAAGTTTATATTAACCTTAAAGATGTATTATGTAAGAATTAGATAAAGAGCTAGCCAATAGTTCAAATTACTTCATTCTAAATAGTGTAGTCTTGATTGTCATTGCTGCCAGTGTTACGATAATGAACGATATTAACTGGCAATTGTGTTTAAATCCATTGAAAATCAAAACCATCTTATGTTCTAGAATGTTGACTACGGGCTTGGCGTGTGAATTAATGATTTATATAACATTTGAGGCAAATTTAGGTCTTACATAGTGCATTTTTAATATTAACATTGAAATATTATTTGGTAAAAATATAACACAGTAGATTAAATTAAAATCTATATTAATAGTATACATGAGATGATCTACAGTAGATTAAACATACATTATGCAAGAGCTAAATCTGCCAATTGCACATCTTTCCTTTGTCCTGAAAAGTTATCAATTAACTTGTCAAGACCATAATCAACAATCAATGGCTTTGCTGGCCTTCGATCATATCTGCTGCTTTATGCCCATTAATAATTAAATCAAAAAATGGATAATCAAGACTATGTTTTTTTATCATACAGACTTTAGTAATGATGAAAGAGGCTTGGCCAAAAAATTCAATCGCTAAAATCTTGGTTCAAAGTTTTCAGCAAATTCCTTTTACATTATCTAGTTTTAAACTATTATAGTGAGAACTGCCAGCTTTTTATCTTATCTCCCATAATGTATCTTTAAATCAAAATCTATATTTATAATATTGATGAGATGATATATTGTTTACAACAGATTTAATTCAGCTGTGACAATAGTCATATCTTATATCAATAATGTTTTATAGGTATATTCAACCAATTACAATCTGACACATTATTTTACGTGTTATTTCACTTCGTCATCATACCAAGATATTTCAGATTAGTTTATTTGTAGGTACGGCAGTAAGAGATAAGCAGACAGAATGATAGTGTTATTAGTATTATGTGTAGGTCTAGTTTATATTCATGGTGAATTGGAGGTGGATCCAAATGGTTATATTGTGTACTGCCCGTGTATGGGTGAGTAAATATTTACATAGATTAACCAGTCCTACAGATTGAACAATATTTGTGTAGAGTGTGTTTGTATGTTTAAGCTTATTATAGTACATCCCACATAATAGGACTGCTACATGTACCAGTATTTATTGATGTAGGTTATTTTTCCAAAATTTATAACTTATTGAAATATAACAAATTAAGTTGACAAGGTAATAAAACTTTTGTAGTAATAATAGAAGAAAAGTTTGATGTGATTTTAGACTGTGTTAGAATTAATTCAGACAATTTAATTTCGTTGCATATTATTAATTAGTTCCTTGAGGAACTGTCTCTGACTGGACCATGTCCACTGACAGTTCCTATCAGTATCAGGCCCTGTATAGCTGCAATATGAAATTACCACTCTTTTTCACCGCTGTTCTAAGTCTATTTTGGAATCCTTAATTACTATTTTTCACCTTTATTCTTCTTTATTCACCAAAGGAATCATTTCTTGCCACTGCTGACTGACAAACATTTATAATGATTCAACATTATATTCAAGTAGAATTCTGTGATTAACAACATACACACAATATGTTTGAACTGATCAGCCATTACGAAACTTGTAATGTGTAGTGTTAGCATGGAACAGAACTAGAAGTCAAATAAATCCTAATAATAAATACTTAATGGGTTGTTACTCTAAATAAATTTTTAGTGTAAAGAACCCTTGTGGGCTGCTTTGACAATTTAAGTGCTGTGGACAAATGCTGGATGTTTCGTTGCCTGGCAAACTGTCTTTTACAGAGTTTACAGTTTTTGAATTTCAAAATTATAGGTCGATTTGGTAATCAAGCTGATCAGTTTCTCGGTTCGTTAGCTTTCGCTAAAGCATTGAACAGAACATTAGTGTTACCACCATGGATTGAATATATAAATCATCCTTCAGTAAGTTCCATTAGATAAATACGCATTTTAATTTGTGTAAAAAATATTGGGGATATATGTATATATGACATGAAAATTTAATCTTTTGTTTTTTGGAAACAGGTATTAGAAATTTGATTCTTATTTCGTGGAGAAAAGAAATAATTTAATAACAAATAGTACCTGTTTGATCTTCACGAAAGCTTTCAGTTCCATATTTTCAAGTTTTGAAATTTTAAACAAAACATCGTTCCAGAACTTGTGGGAATATTTATTTATCAAGTCCCTACGAAGAACTAAAAATTGATTTGGTTATGTTTTGAGATATTAATTATATGTCTAAGCTTATGGTTCTAATTTATTACTATCTCCGTTGAATGAAATACCTAATTCTCTTTAATAACTTATTTATTTAGTCTCGGGTTCCATTTAATACATATTTTAAAGTGGCACCATTGAGGAAGTATCATCGTGTTATGTTGATGGAAAGATTCATGAAAAAATTAGCACCAAGTATCTGGCCTAAAGGCGATAGAACAGGTAGGACTCTGCTTCATCTTTTAATAATAAGCATAGCAATTCTTCTGATTCACGCACATGGTGGAGATTTGTAAATGTAAATGAAATGAATAAATATTATTATATGATCAATGCCTTTAGGTCACATTAAAATGACTCTATCCAAACAGATGTTTTCATGTGCCTACTGGTGTATATTGGGTTAAAGGTAAATCAAAATGCAATTCATGGGTATAGGAAAATATCTGATTGAAATTCAAAGTTTTCATGAATATTAAATGCAAATGAAGAGTCTCCTTGTTTCTTATATAGCCATAGATATTAGAATACGACACAGGATGAGGTGATATAATGGGATTGTTTATTTAACTGGAAAGAAGAATTCTTATTGGAATTCATTGTTGTGGAATCAGATTAAAACATGTTTTGTTTTTTATAGTTCAAAATTTCATTTTATTTGTTTTTACTACACTAGGATCTGGAACAGTTGTTATCATTGACATGTTCTGGATAATGTGAGGGATTAGCCAATGAAATGGTCTTTTACAGCGAGCTTTAGGCATGTTTTGCACGGAACTGTGGGTAATCCACTAGAAACATCAATGCTGATTGGTTAATCAAATGTCTGACGTTACTGGGTCAAAAGCCGCTCGTATGACCAACGATGTGAACTCCCATTATAACTTGTCAGATCTTCATGTAGTGTAGGCCATCAAAAACAAAATATAATATTTATCTGTATTTTAATCAGATTCATAATTGTATTTCAGCATTTTGTTACAGTGCTCGTCACGGAAGTTCAGATAAAGATTCCTGTAATGCCAAAGATGGAAATCCATTTGGTCCATTCTGGGATCATTTTGGAATTGATTTTGATAAATCTGAGTTATTTGCTCCTCTTCATTACGATACTGAAAGTGCTCATGAAATCCAGCGTTGGAGAGACAAGTATGTATTGTTTTATTCATGTAGTTAATCACATCTGGTTGAATTTGAAGTGGAATAGTCGGAAACCGCTGTCTGGGCCAAATTTCCCTCACTGCACTGTGCATGGCATATATGATCTTCGTTACACCAGATGGTGCTGAAACGTTAAACCCATTTCTTTTTATTTTCCTCATACACACATTGATGTTTGTCAGTATGATGATATACAGAGAAAGTGACACCCTGCTCTGTTCCACACTAGACAAACCTTGGATCCAAAGCACAATTCTACATACTAGTAGTAGGTAGTTTGACGATAGACTGTAAAATGAAAATCTGCAGCAATATTTTTGTCGAATTTGATGTAAATTGGTTTAATTTAATTATGTAAAATGTTTCAGAATTCTATATTTCAGGTACACACCAGATGAATATTTAGTTCTGGCCTTT
The DNA here is from genome assembly GCA_963678685.1 of Patella ulyssiponensis. Classification (NCBI taxonomy): domain Eukaryota; kingdom Metazoa; phylum Mollusca; class Gastropoda; family Patellidae; genus Patella; species Patella ulyssiponensis. Next base: position 77,906,297 of record OY783227.1, on the reverse strand, counting down.
GTGGGGCCACCTGCTGCCTTTCCTGTCAAAAAACATCATTTATATCTACAAAAATACCTAGAATGGTCAGATAACATTAATCAAAAAGCTGAAAATTTTTTAGAGAAAAATATAGAACGTCCATTTGTAGGAATTCATCTTAGGACTGGAGTGGATTTTGTAAGTACATATTATTGAAATATTTTTTTGCTATTGGTCTCATTTAAGACTACCACATAACAACCAAGTTAAATAAGGATATTGATGAACCCAAATTTTTTTTTTCATAAACATAAATATGCCAATATTAGTACCATTACACAAAGAACAGACATCTTTATGGTTGGAAAAAAATTCTTGTCGGACATAGAATTAATAATAGGAAAATAAGCCATCAAAGGAGATTCTAATAGTGGCATATTGTCATGTTGTAATTGTTATAATATGAAAAACAGAAGTGACAAAGTTTGTTGATGTGTTTTATTTGAAACTAGCAGTTTAATGGGCTTTATTTTATAAGGGTAGAGATGAAACTGGAAGTAGTATACCTCTTAAACCTGGCTTAAGCTGCCCTCATACCTGAAATGTTAGCTTCACAAATATAAGATTTTGAGACAGAGTATCACACTATATTGAGTTTGTCAGATGTGTTCCAGACAAAATAGAAATCCCATGGTTTAGGTGCGCTCTGTACTTTATGTATATTGAAATGTTTAATGAACTTTTTTTCAGAAACGTGCATGTGAACATATAGACCAAACACCAACCATGTTTGCTGCTGCTCAATGTATAGGTTATCGACAAGAGTTTGGTAAAACTACAGAAGAGATGTGTTATCCATCGCCACAAACAGTTACCAAAGATGTGAAAGAATGGGTGAAAAAGATAAAAGCTAAAACTGTGTTTATAGCCACTGATAACAACGATTTTATAGATACTATGTCTAAAACAATGAAAAAAGTAAGTAAGTTCTTTTAGGTACCCCAGAAGATCTAAAGAAAGATGCAGTTAAGAACCAAGGGCTTGAGTAAGTGGTAGATGTAGCATAACAGTTTTAGAAGCCCACATTGAATCATCCCATCAATATGAACATACAACCCAAATCTATTGAAATTTGGACGTATGTTGTCATTACCTCTTACGCTGTCCACAATTCCTTTGAGCTACTGAAATGGTAAAAGTTAGTTATCATTTGATTGACTTTTAAAATATGTTTTATTTATGTTGGTGCTGGAAAAAGTCAATCAAATTTTGATTATTTCCAAAAATTACTTATTCATTGGTTGTTGCCCTTGATCATGTTTGTGTCTTATAAATGCTTCTGACATTGCAAACTCTTTTGGATGACTGTGTGTATGTTTCATTGACTGACAACCTATCATCAAACCATGTTCTGAAATCTGAAATGGACCTTCGATACACAATACCTTTAATTCCTTATTTTTGTTGACATGGTGACTTAGCCAAAGCTACAATTTGCTTAACTAGGAGTAAAGAACAATTATTAATTCTGTCAGTATTATAAGAACAATTTAAAGTACGTGAGCCAAGCAGAAAGTGGTATCAGGAATAAAGCAGTGGATATACTAGCCGTCGAATCAAACAAACCCGAATTGCAGTCGAATGAGTGGACACACTAGACGAATCTTTTGCTCGATTCACCAGTCGATTTCATTCTCTTTCACGTCACATGCTTATACATTGTGTCTTAAAACATTGATGTGACTTTTCAATATGAGTGGCAATTGGCTCATGAATTCTACATTTGGGTGAATGCTTCAGCTAAGCAGGTACACTTGGCGAATATATTTCGGGCGAATGAAATTTCGTCCAAAAATTTGACTAGTGTGTCCACCATTTAAGCATATTGAGTCTTCTGAATGACATCCATCAGAGCATGTAACTATGAAACCATGGGTTTGTGAGTGTGCTTCAAGGAAATTTTTATATGCCATAAAATCAAATGTTTTAAATCTATACATTGTCTTTTACGGTTAAGAAAAATTGTTGACATATTTTTGCAAAAAGTTGTATGAAAAGTTGTTAATATCATGTTTTGTTTTTGCAGGTGAAGTTTATCCGTCAACCATCACCATCAAGTCCACATGTAGATTTAGCCATTTTACAGAAATCTGATCATTTTATAGGAAACTGTATATCTACTTTTACAGCTATTGTTAAACGATTCCGTGATACTGAGAAAAAATCCTCATCATTTTGGGCTTTTAAAAATAAAGAATCCAAACAAAAAGAGGAACTCTAATATGCAATAATTTATTTTCTTTTGTTGGTTTTATATCATTATCTTCGTTTTCTTTATATTTTTGTTAAAACCTATTTTAATTTAATCATATTCTATGCTCAAGAATTCTATCCTCGAATGCCAAGACGTTTATTATTCTCAAAATACTTTTATGTACCACACCCTTCTAGGATCAGGATCTCATTAAGTCATTAAGATTTGATATCACAATATAATAACCTAAATGAAATGATATTTGCAGAACAAATTACGATCACTGTAGCAAAGAGAAATGCAGCTTTCAGATTGTAAGCCTTGTTCCATTACCTCACTCTAGGGAGACAGAGAGAGAGAAAAGGGGTTTAAAATCCACACAAACTAGGTCATTTCAGGACTAACGTATGGTTGAATTTTATTTCAATAATTAGCTTGCGCGAATGGGCCTTTATCAGTGGTCGACCCGGAGAAAACCCACAAAGTTGGACAGGCGACACTACTCCTTCTCAGGTACAACAGGGAATTCGAAACCACCCTTGTTGGAAAGTGTGCTATTTTTAAAAACTTATATGATAAGACTTCTTGTATTTATATATTTCACAACATTTCAAACTGCCCTTCGAATTTGTAATATTCAAATTTTAATGCATGATCGAATATGTATGTTGATAGGCTATGGTTTATAATCAGCACTATCGGAAAATTAACATGCACAGATGGAATATATGCTTCATAAGTAATAATAATATTTAGGGAGATTAAGTCTTAATTAATAAGATTAATAAGCTGAAGTAAAAGTATGTGGATTGACCATAAGAATAGTATATTAAGTATTTGAATAATGTGGATGCTCGTTAATATATAGATAATAATAGTGTTAAGTGTCTTGGTTACTTGTGGTGTTGAAATCATTCCGGGTTCTAATAATAATGTAGTTTACTTGTATATCGTTTTCATCCTCATCATCAGTAGTAGTGTGAATCGATTCATATCAAACCCGTAATTCTATTAAACAAACATTATGCAAGTGCTAAATCTGGCTATTGCAGGTCTTTCTTTAGGCCTGAAATGTTATAAAAACTATTAATTAGACATTAATTAACTTATCTACACCTTAATCAACTCTCGATGTTGAGGCTAGCATGAAATTTTTGTTGGATTGTAGTTTCGATTTGCTGCAAAATTTTCCTTTGTGATTTACCGATTAAATGGATAACCAAGACTACTAATTTTGTCTTCCTTAATAGTTATGAGTTTTCTTTTTAAAGTCATTGTACAATCCTGACATTTCAATTAATATGAAAAATCATTATAGTTTGCGCAGAAATTATTGTCAAAATAACAGTTTAACGATTGAAAATGATTTTTGATGTTTGCTGGTTTTATGAGAGTTTGTTGCATGGAGTTGAGGGAAAAAATGTCAATCTGTCTCTTTTCATTTTATGTGTGGCAGTAAGACTTTATATAATGTAGCTTGAATGATAATTATAATGTAGCTTGAATGATATTTATAATGAATTTGATATATTGATTTTTAAAAAATACAATGTATTTATTGTCCTACTTGTTCCATGGGTTACATACTATTATATCTATATACAATTTTTTATAATAGATTATTTTGAAGATATTATAATGTCAGTCTATCCTGATGATGTAATCAAAATCAATAAATCTTAACAATTAACTCTTGAGAGGGTGAGAGAGAAACTATGGTTCAAATAAATTTCATTAATCGCTTTGTGAGTGGGAGCTAACTGAAGAACCAAAAGAAAACCTATGGGCGTTGGAAAGGGGACCGTACTCCTTGTCATGTACATGCAGGTAATCGAAAGCTGATTGCCTTACTCAATGTTAACTAAGTGCCCCCCCCACCCCAATTAACACATAAGATCTCTGTAATTAGTATTAAAATTCCTATTTTGTAAAAAAAGATCACAAGTATCTGATCGTCATTTGAGGAATTTTTAATCCCTTGTGACCTACATTATTATGAAAGTTGAATCTCTAAAGGAATATTTGTCTAAATATGGTTCAGTTCCATTCAATATTAATAAAGATCTCATGAATTGAAAATTTGTAAGCCAAATTGACCCAAAGTTACGTTACTCAAAATGGCCTAAAAACTGGATTTTGACTAAATAACATATTTTTTATATGGCCATTTTGTTTATAGACGTTATGGACCAATTTATGACAGTTTTGACTAAACGTGATTGTTTCTTGGGCCATTTTGGTTTACAGCAGTTTATTCTTTCAGCGATATTAACAAGTCGCTGCCACCAATAATCTTAGCTTAAATTTTATGAAGGGCCTCTTTTTAATCCAAATCAATACAGTTTAGCGTTGGGGAAGCTTTTAAAATCAGAGGAATTCAAACAATGATTAGAGGCATTAATTGAAGATTCTCACATTTATATATAACTATATATATATCATATTAATATTAATAATTTGAGTTTACCAGGAGGGTTTAATATTGGTTGGATAATGTTGTTAAGTTTGATAGTATTCATACTGATTTAAAGTCTCATTTTATAGTATATATTAACAACGGTAATAATATCATCATTTTATCTGTGTGTGGGCTGATCATTTGTAGAAAAATATTCATTAAAATAAAGTATTTTTTTAAACTGATTATTCTACTTGCTTGTCCTATGCCAGTGTGGGAGTCCACTTGACACAAACTAGGTCATTTGTGGACAAACATATGGTTCAGTTTTATTTCAATAATTCGCTTGTGTCAGGGTCTTAAGCAGTGGGAGGACCCAGGGAAAACCCATGAAGTTGGACAGGCGACCATGTACCTTGTCACATACCATCACAGTTGACTCAATGACAGACCTTTTGATGCAAGGAAAACGTGTGGTTGTTTGGATGGCCCCCAAAAAACAAGGTCCACTCATGTGCCTGTTGGCATGCACATAAAAGAACCCTTTAAAGTCGGATGAAGAGTAAGTGGAAATGAAGCTGGCCAGACATTTTCATCAAGCATGGTTGGTTTGTCTGGGATATCACCCTCAGTGTATGCGGACGTACCCCCCCCCCCCATGTGAAGGAAATGGTTAGTGTGGAAAAGTAGGAAGTTACAACTCATTAATCATAATATATTATATATAAACAGGGATTATATATGGTTGAAGTATTTTATTGAACATAAATATAATATAGTAATTTATACACATGGTCGAGAGATGTATGTGATACAAGAAAATGATATATGATGTTCATACAATATAACCACACAAATTGTGAATTATAAATGAATGAGCATGTTAACATGTTAGTAATCTTAAAGATGTATTATGTGGGAGCTAAATCTGTATATTTTAGGTCTTAACCTCAAATGTTATAATCCAGGTAAATTATTATTTTGACATTTATTCAGATGGCCGAGATATTAAATTTTTTATAATCGTAGCAATGGTACTTGACAATCAAGACTACCTACACAACATCTTGTCAAAATTGCACACATTCATAACTTCGCCTAGAGCACAATAATTTGGCTGAAATTTTCAAATGAATTTTTAGTTCTCTATTTTTGATCTTTTATATAAGAATGACCAGATTATTATTACATGATGCATCTTTAACTAGGAATTTCCTAAGAGTTTACTAAGAAATTGAGTCCATATAAGCTGTAAAAATAATTTGTCAACAGGCTTTCAAGTTGTTAAATGAATATGCATCCATGCAATGTATGTACATAGTTTTAAACGGTTGCAACTCGACTCCCAGCTGCTTGTAAAATACCAGACCTTCGAGAGAAAAAGATAACACAAGTACATGTGATGTATTTACACCAGTCGTGATAAACCACACAATGTTTTAATTGGTGTACACCTTCAGCTAGTTCAAACATGACATTTAATCTAAGAAAATTTCAAATAGCAGTCTTAATTACCATCAAACTTGTAACACACTATGTCATTTACAGGGTTTAACTGTTGTGCTGTTACATCCTGTAGCAACAGTTGGACCAGTTTGATAAATTGTCAATTAATTTACACCAACATCAAAAACAAGAAAAAACGCATAATAATAATTTTTCTCTTTAAATAGTTAATTGCATGAATATAATTTTTTTTCTTTAAATAGTTAATTGCATGAATATAATCATCCTTTAGAGGCATTTAGTAACTGGATAGAGCAATAAATTATATCGATGTAGCCAAATAAATTAGAGCAATAAATTATAACGACCTTTTACTTGAAACCTTTTACTTGAAACGTCAGCCCAATAAATTAATAATTGTTTGTCCATGTGTTACAGTTTTATTTATGGATATAATCACTGATTGCATTTGAGCAAAAAATATGCTAAATACATGATACTTAATAGCAGCAATATCTACTTAATACAAAAAATTTGTATGATAATTCAAAATGCTATTTAGTTCACTAAAGGGAGATAATATTATATTTAATTAAATCTGCCACAAGTTGAAGGACACCGGGGATAGAAAACGATAAATTAAAATAATTGTCAACATTTTATTGGTTGGTGGTGGGTCAAGGTCTATCGCGGGTAATTGGTTTGGACGCAAAAAGTGTCCATATTTCATTGTTTTGACAGAAAACCCGGTTTCATGTTAATTAATACATCAGGCACATTTATATAAACAAAAACATAAGAAAGACTACAACAGACATTAAAATTAACAATTGTGGTGAAAATCATACTTGAAAAAAAATTCGCCTTCTAATTAAACATGAAAGTATACATTTTATATAAATAAATAAATAAAATGCAATAAATATTACTATCCTCTCCAAAATACGAGATGCAAAACACTGATTACCACTGATAATAATAATAAAAAAAAAATCAAAATATTGAATTAGAATGGAAATTGTTTGACAGTAAAGGGACAATATTTATATCAATTTTTCTACATAAAGCATTCCTTACAGATATGATGTAGCTACACTCCTTAGCATATAGTGTAAATTTTATTACAAATTGAGAAATGGCTGGAAAATACACACAAAACGATGCAGTGAAGTGAAATATTAAATTCATTTTGTTGAAAATTTATTTCATATAATTATTGTGGTCCCTTGAATAATAATGTCAATGAATTAAGCAGTTTAAAATACAGCAGTGGAAAAATGTATTCACATTTCTAATAAATTTACAAAAACAATAGAGCTTGAGCATTGCCCTCCACCCTCCACACGACTTAATAGTGTGTTCCTCCTCCTAAACTCATCAAGTCCCTGACAGTAAAACACAAGCTGCTGCAGGTAATTAGGTAACCAATTAATATTCATAACTCATTAATCTACATTTTATTTGGGTACTAAATATAAAAAATGTCTTCAAAATTTCCCCCATAGCACACTGTATGGTGTATGTCCATTTTCATTAGTCCAGACAGAGCAGGACTGTAGAAATGATTATAAAATATTTTTCAAAATGGTTTAAAGATATTATCATTATTGCACACTTCTAAAGTACACATTTGCTCAGGTAAACATTAATAAAACATATTATTGAACTAGACACGACACTATTGTATAAGAAAACAGAATAACAAAGAGTATACTAAATAAAAAATATACGAGCAAAAACATGTTATTCAAATAAAATTGCACTTAATTAATAAAAAAACTCTAGTCATCAACTTATTAAAAAGATCACTTTTGTAAATAAATAATAAGTCTTTAGTTTTAAAAGTAGGAATAGAAGTTAACATTGAATTAGTAATTAATTCAATAACAAAAGGTGCTTGTACATGACTTGTACCAAATGATAATAAATTATAAGAGTGCAGTATCAGTAATGAGGATCGCAGATTTCTAATGGAAAGTTCAAGAAAGGGGATGAAATTGTGTATTTGGGCCAAGAAACTTCTACCCTACTGAGTACTTTCCTAGACCAATACAATTTTCCTACTAATACTCTTTCAGCAGAAAAGTCTTTAATTCAAATAATTGGCATGATATGGTATAAATCATAGACTGATCAACAGACATCTAGAAAATATAAAAAAAATAACCGGCTGTCCCAAGCTTTAAAAATATAAAATGTAAAAAAACGTTTTCAGAAATTAATCATCCAAAAATTTTGAAATTCAATGGTTTATTCTGCAAAATGCGTTGGATAAATATCCAATGCATTAAAAATGTTTGACCAAAATTGATATGGCACTTTCTTAAAGGGCTAATCCCGATAATTTTTTGGAGAATAAAACTGCTTAATTTTGTGTTAAAATCCTCTACCTAAGGGCAGAGAAACTAACTCAGTATTTGTGATACGTTTTCAAACAACTTAAACCTGTCAGTCTTCATCTGGAAACGAAACAAGTGTCCAAAACTATATTGTGTGGTGTCTACGTAAAACCAGGCTTCTTTTATAAAAATGAATGTGTAGGTGAAATTTACCTCTCGATATGAAGTACAGTACATGGGTCATTCACTATATATACCTCTCAATAAACGGGAGTCGATTATCAGGTCCTCAACGAAAAAATAGACCCGAATTCTTAAAAGGGTTACGTGTCCGGATAAGCAGTTTTGACGTTCACGCCCAAACGACTCAATATTTTGAGCTGAAATTTTGAGACAAGGTAAATACACCAGTCTTTGATATTTTGGCGTTTAAATTTCATACGTACTTGGACTTTTATTTTTGAGAACCCGTTTAAAACGGGATAGTCCCTTTAAATACCATATCAACAATCCCAGCAAAGTAAGTCAAGATCTCAGACGTGTAGATTGTTCACAAGAGATTGAAGACAGATGACAGACAGCAGACAATATAATACGTCAACATTAAATATGTCCATATAGAAAACATCCAGTCAATGAGTAAGCGGATAACGCAGAAATTTTGTTTTAGTTGCACCAGTCTTTTATAATCAAATAAATTTAATCTAAAGCACTAAAATCTTGGATTGTAAGCCACAAATGTATTGTCTTTAGCATGAGCTAAAAATATATTCGAACAAATGTATTTTTAAAAGGCATTTAACATAAACATATTGAATTCATACAATATGAATAATTTGTTGGGAAGATCAAGAGTACAAGCTCCTATGATGATGTAAAAATACAGGTACTGATGTACATTTTAAGAATCGTGAAGTTCAGACCATCATCTATGAGGAAGTTCCATTGATAAAGCTTGAACAATCCATGGATCACACTTTGAACCTTCACGAAATTCTTCTTTACTTAGTTTACCATCATGATTCTATAAAAGAAATAAGATTTATTTTGTAGTTAGAGACTGTAACGTCTGTTGTGTAGTTAGAGATTGTAACGTCTGTTATACCAGGTAGATCAATGGTTGGCTTTGTGTCTTACTACAGAGTTATTACATAACCGAGAGAGAGAGATGGGGTTTAACGTCGCCTCGACACAAAATATTTTATTTCAATAATTCGCTTGCTGTAGGGGTCTTTAGTAGTGGGAGGATCCAGAGAAAACCCATGAGGTTGGACAGGCGACCCTACTAATTGTCACATACAACTGGGGATTCGAAACCAGGCTTTAAGATATAGTGCTCACTTGCTAACCATTCGGCCATCCAACCCCCATATTACTTAAGCATTGCTACAATCTGATTAAAATACTTTCAAAGGCCTCTACAACATGAAGATCTGTCCAGTTGTAGTGGGAGGTCAGGTCAGGGTTATATGAGCGACTTTTGAACCTATGATGTCAGACATTGATTATCAATCAGTATTGACGTTTCTAATGGTTTACCAACAGTTCCGTGAACAGCATGCCAAGAACTTGCAACACAAATTATATAGAAAATAACACAACATTTTACAAGTATAAACCAGTAACTGTTTCCATATAAATTGTGCTGGGTTTTTTAATGGTTGGTATGCATTGAGAACTTACCAAGTCCATTTGGTCAAATATTTTATTGACCCGTTTTTCTGGTGTATCTTCATCTTTTGGTAGATCTAATAGATTACCTACCATAGAATAAATAGCATCTACTATATCTATCATTTCATCTTTAGTAATATACCCATCATTATCTAAATCATATAGAGTGAACGCCCCTGGAATACAAAACAATAACATTAAGAACTGGGAAGGATTTAATAATTAACAAAATAAAGTGAACTGGGCGAATCATTATAAATCTCCTGGAGATATACTACAAGATTTAAGGCAAAACAAGACTGAATGGCCGTTAAACCAATTTCTGTCTTTAGGTCTCCAGAATGTGGAACAGAATTTTTTTTGGAATAATATGAATTAAGAAGTTAGATTAGAACTATCCTTATGACAAAGAGTAGGATTTAGGCAAAATTCCCCAAATACCAAACCGAATGTAAATGAAATGGGGTTTAGAGTCCTACTGTTCGAACTGAATGGAGTAGGCCTGTCTTCAATAACCCATTTGGTGCAGATAAAGTAGTACATCAAACATCTTTTCATTTCTGTATTTAAATCCCAAGTATATTTTTGAGAACAAAATTGCTTAATTTTCTGTTAAAAGCCCTTAAAATCCTCTACCTTAAGGACGAGCAACTAACTCATATGTACATATGTTTTCAAACATTTTAAACACGTCAGTCTCCATCTGGAAATATAGAGGTTTTGCCATCACGTCCAAACGAATATTTTGAGTTAAAATTATCAGAGAAGGTAAATACACAATTCCTCTATATTTTAGCACTTGAAATTCATACGTACTCAGACTTTTATTTTTAAGACTCTGTTCAAATCGGGATAGTCCCTTTAAAGATGTAACAGAAGGTATTTGTTGATATACTACACAATACAACAGTTGTACTTACAGTCTAATTTCTCATCTAGACTACCACGTGATGTGATAGATAATGCACGGATAAATTCTGTAAATGTTATCAGACCATCCTGAAACAAATAAACATTTATATTTTATGGTGTTTAGAGTATATCTGACATGTTTGTAAAATTATCACTAAAACCTGTTATATTTATACCATAATTTCAACCTTATTCAACTATACATAATAAAACTATAAATAGACACTGAGTCTTTCTTCTAACAGGAAGATTTAACAAGAATGACTTCTCTGACAGACTATAGCTATATGCTAGAAGAACTAATTTAATAGCTGTTAACATTAAATTCACATCAATTTCAAAAACATTGGTAAATGTTTCATTATTTTAGCACAATAATTCAGCATACAGGAAACTAAAACATGCCAGGGGTTGTTCGGGAGTGTGTGTGTGGGTGGGGATGGGGGCTTTGCAGGAGGAAATTTGAAAGAAACATGCTATTCAACATGGTAGGATAATTTCCAAAGGACAATTTCAAGCTAAACTGAAAATCTTTTAGATTTTTCCTTCACCCACTGTATATATTTATGCTTGGCTCAAGAAATTCACTTGTCTCTCAACCAGATTTGTGTGGGCTGATTTTCATACTTATACACAGAAGTCTTATGTTTATTACTGCCCACACAAAACTATAATCTGTCTAAAACATGCATACATTATTATCTTAAAATCAACTCCAAGAATACAAAATCTAAATATCGGGTATATATCAAAACATTCATTATAGTAAATCACTAATGAACGAGATAACTTAGTGATAAATGTTTGATACATCAAGTTCACAGAACACATTAGCCTACTTCAAATGTTATCTTAGAAACATATATCTAACCAGTTTTTATTTTTTCTTGATTTGACATTATTTATATACTATTTCTGCCCACACTATTTCTCATTTCTTCAAGGTGGTCTTTCATCTCATCACTAAATCTAAAAGAACTGCCATTTTCAAATAATAAAGTGCTTATCAGCAGAAAACTTACCTTGTTATAGTCAAACACATTAAAAACAAATCCAGCAAATTTACTCGGGTTGCCATGTGGAAAAAATTGTTGGTATATATTTTGAAATTCCTGAAGAAAAAAAACCCAGATTGCATATCAAAAGATTATTAATTTACACATTGTACTGAAATGAAATGGAATCGTTCTGATATTGTTTTACCAAGGCAGCAGCTTTTTTAATTTACCCTTCAAACACCTTTTGATAGGCGTAAAGGCTTTATTTGAATAGTGTGAGCTTGATTTTCTCTCTTGCAAATGTTTATCTGATCTCTTCTCTCGGAATTCTTTTTCAAACCTCTTTTATCATATATGTGGTCAATAATTAACATTTTCAAAGGCATAACTCGGATCAGTATAAATCAATATCAGGATCAAATAGTATTATCAAATAAAAAATTAATTTCAACATATGCATGTCTACAGTGAAGTTTTAATGTTATTCAATTGAAAATCAGAATATGGACCATATGATAGGAGATCCAATATCATATCAATTATAAAGTACCAGAAAATAAATATCAGTGAAAAAGATTTGAAATAAGATTAATACAGTCGTATTATGTTGTTCAATAATATTTGACCATGTCAATTTCTAGAAGGCAAATTTAAGATTGGGTGGTAAATAGCTTTCAGTAGGTGCCTCCAGACAAGCCATGACATATATAGCACACAACTGAGAAATGTTTTCCGATAGCTTTGATTAAAATTTATGCGTGTACTGTTACAGCTGGTTCATCAGTCAGCCGTCACATCTCACCCGTTCAAATAGTATAAAATAATTGATGGGTACTATAATATAAAACAAGCCAACAGTGAGGCTGATGTCCCCCGCCGAAATCCCAAAATAAATAGATGACACATATTAATTAATCGCACATTTATTTTTTTCAAACGTATCGAGCAATCAAACTGTACAAGAAGTGTCATCCAAAAGTGTTTTATAAAGAAAAATGCTAAAACCGATGAGAAAAATGAAAATGTACTCTAGTTAGGGGGACCCTAAAGGCAGACAAAAGGGCCCCCATGCTTGACAAAAGGGCACCTCTGGCCAAGGGAAGGGGCCCTCGTGTCTGAGTCAATCGTTTCTATACACTGTTACTGTCGAATCCTGGCCAAGGGAAAGGGCCCTCGTGTGCCCTTCGAAAGGCGGGGGACAATAAAATAATTGATGGGTACCATTATATGAAATGCATTTCTTCGACTACTGCTTCAATTTAGTTTTTTAATTATTAAAATTTATCATAATTAAATTAAATCTTAGGCCCTTTAAAAGTCAAATAATATCAATTTGTATATATTTATTATTGTACATTTATCTGTGATAATCCCTTTAAACCTAACATAAGATCATTCTGCAACAGTTACTGGTATATATCTCCCATATGTCATATCTATTGTATAAAATAAACCAGGCATATAATAATATAAGTAATCAGGGATTATAACACTCAATGTAGATAGATGACCAAATATGATGCAAGAAATAAATAGATAGTATATAACAGTATGTCTTTCTAAGGTAATTAATACCAAAATCAATGAACAAGATCAATACCTTCTTATAATTACTTACTATCAATATGTATTACATATATACAAGGGTATACATTATGAAATATATTCAAAAGTTTTTCACACATATTATTTAGTTTATAGCACTCAAGGGGGTAGTCAAGGTCTGACTGCAGCTAGTCAATTTTTGAAGGACTGTGTTTTGCGCTTATGAACTCAATCAAGTGTCAATCACCCATCTATTGTCTGGTTATGGCAGAGATATATAAGGTCAAGACGTTAAGCTAAACACCTATCATAAAACTGATATTTGATCTCAGACAGACCTAAAAGACACTTATCAAAGCTTTAGTTTAATAGGAAAAAAAGCCCACTTCTTTTGACGAGTTAAAATTGGGGAATTATGTTTGTATGGAAACTAGGATATTATTTTTTTCGTGAATAACACAAGTTGGATAATTATAATTAATTATTGGATTCAATTAGAGTTATCGTCCACCACAATATTTCTACATAGCAAAAACTTCAGCTAACCAGGTAAGGTGTTTCTCTCATTGTTATATTTTGTCTTACAGATACATATATCTACTGGTAAATGTTCTAAGGAGAAAGAGAGAGAAATGGGGTTTAACGTCCACTTGACACAAACTAGGTCATTTCGGGACTAACATATGGTTTAATTTTATTTCAATAATTCGCTTGCATGCAGAGCGAGGTTGGACAGGCGATCCTACTCCTTGACACGTACAACCGGGGATTTGAAACCACGCCAGGTGACTCAATGGCAGGCCGTATGATACAGCGGGCGCACGGCAACCATTCGGCCACCCAACCCCCCAAAATGTTATAGGAAATATCTGACTGAAAATTTATCTTATTGGAAACATCTGTAAAATTAATCACCTTTTAGAAAAGATATATGTATATTATAATGCAGCAGTGGCATGTTCAGGTTTTTTTTTATCATTCTAGCCTGACATAAAATTCATCTTATTGGAAATATCTTTCTAATTTAAAATTTATCCTATGTAAATGTAAAATTAATCCTCTTTTAGAAAACATATATTTAATGCAGCAGTGGCACGTCTAGGGTTTTCCTTTTGTATTCTAGGCCAACTGTGTCTCCATTCTCTAATTTCCACATTTACTAAAATTCAATGACACCACATTAAAAATTTAGTCACCATGCCCTTCTTCGTTTCACTAATCTAAACGATGCATATAAATTTTATAAGATCTGCCCTGCCCAACACCACTTTAACTAAGGTACATTCCTTCTTTTGGGAATGTTTTTCATTATATACGTAATCTGCATTATAAATTGCAAAATCTATGGCATAAATCTTTGCTAACTTAAATGATTTTTTAGTTATTCTACCACTCTCACTTTTATCCCATTAAATCAAAATTTTATACGCTCAGCTTAATTCAATAATATAATGTACCTCAGCTTAATTCAATAATATAATGTACCGGTTATCATTACCTAACCATTTTAATTGAAATCTGATATTTACATGTCTACTGCCACTAGCTCGTATTTACATACACTCATATTTGCGATAATAGATAAAATTTAAAGTGACTTTTTCTATTTCACATGAAACATATAAAGTCTTCATGCATTAAGTCTATTTGTTTTATACAATAAAATCTAAACGTTTTATACAATAAAATCTAAACTTTTTATACATATCTAAGTACATTAGAAATATCCAGAGCTTATCTTAATTTTCCATGACTGATTTATACCACTTTTTACCCCTTTTCCCTAATATAGCAACAGACTGCATTTCGTCTCTTTTTGATACTTATTTCCTATTTATCGTTAGTGCTTTTCTTCTCTTGTTTTTGTCAATAACTGCATGTTTTGTAGAAAGAACAAAATGTTCCAGAAAATCTTTAAATTTAATATTAAAAAAATCTTTGGAGTCGAGATTTAGTCTATAATACCACTACTTGATCAGGATTTAAATTTTCATATAAAATATACCAACCTTTATTTGATTCGTTCTTAACTGTATTGGACTAATATTTTATAGGAGAACAAGACCTGGATTAACACTTATTTGATAGTGAATTAACTTTTTCAAAGGCTGGATTAGCAATGAGCCCCCAAAGTCAATAAAGATCTTAGAGAGATAAATTGGAATTCTTTTAATACGATGTAATACATTACATAGCCGTGTCTTTGTGTATACAGTCTACACATGTAAAGTAGTTTATAATTAAGATATACAGGTCTACTGTAGGTCAAATATACATTCTTCATTTTATAATAATTTACTTATGTACCGGTACATTCTTCAAGTAGGATTCATCTAAAAGGTAGGTTTTCTAACAGTAGCAGAGACCTCAATTCACACATGGCGAGTTGGTAAAAAAGTCTCAGATCCTCTGAGTAGACATTCCAAAATTAATATGAAAGATGCAATAACTCAAAAAAAAAGATAACACAATCAAAGACTTTTGTTTAAATTCATGTTATTGGCTAATAAAAGAATGCAATTTTAAAAAGAAAATCAGTCAATTACTCTAATAACAAGATGACAATAAACAGTCACGGGGGAAGAGGGCATTAATTGTTATAAGCTGCTGGGGTTAGGACAGCCTAGGCGACCTTCGCTTATCGTGATTTCTTGACTATGGTCGAACTAAATGAATCCGAATTTCATTTAGTCGGGACCATAGTCCTGAAATACTGAACCATGCTATTGAGGCATGGTCGTAGTAGTTCAAAGATTGCGGGTGTGGATGAAACGTAGGTGTAGAATATTTAGAAAGAATCTATTTTTGTTTAGCATATTGTATTAGGAAAGTTAGAATTCATTTGAAATGGTTGCTAATGCTATCAGCAGCTATTTTTGTCTCGTATGTTATGTCTGAATCTATGTGAGTCTAAAATATACCCATTATTTCAATATTTGTGCTATGCAAAAAGTAAAGTCAATGGGGGCAGCCATCTTTGAACAGACGTTGTCCGGACCATCCGCGTTCGGTTTTTAGTTCCGACCACCAGTCGTGAAAAAAATATAACTGAAGGTCGCCCTAATAGTAAGGGTGTGCATGGTACATTGGTGCATCATAAGGCCTGTCATTGAGTAAACTGGTATGATTTCGATTCTCCAGTTGTACGTGGAACGGAGTAGTGTGACCTGTTCAACCTTGTGGGTTTTCTCCAGGTCCTCCTGTTTCCTTCCACTGCTAAAGACCCCTACAGGCAACCGAAATTATTGAAATAAAAATTAAACCATGTTAGTCTCAAAATAACCTAGTTTGTGGTAAGTGCATGTAAAACCCCATTTCTCTCTCTCTTTGTAATTAGTCGATCTCTCAAGTTGTCATGGTTATATTGAAAAACTCCTTTATGTTCCTTTGGATTATATAGCTTCTTCAGTGTTTAAAATCTGCATATTTTGTTTTTTCTTCAGCCTAGAACGAGGAATCGGCACCAAGGTCACTAGAACAGTCCCCATCAATTTAATGGTATTGCAAAAAAATATAGAGATCAAAATGAACCGCTCCAAATCTAGTGACAGAGGAAGAAGATCCAAATCAACCAATGAAAATAAATCAAATGGCGAATCTCCTCAAATGTCTCGTTCAAAGAGTGTTTCGCGTTCAGAATATGGAAGAAACTCTCCTTTATTTGGAACATCTAGAAATGTGACATCGGGTGAATTGGATGTTATTGTGGGTCGTGTGACACGTCCAACTGTGGCTAGCCGTGGAGGAGTTGATCTTCATGAAAAAGATTTCACCTACATCCATCCAAAACCACAAAAAACTCTTATAGTAATTCCAGGATTAGAAAGACGCTACATGGGACATCAGAAAGTCTCCCGCCAAGAAATGGATGACATTGTGGATCGACTAACTAGGATGACAACGGCTTATGATGCCAAATATGGTCCTGATAAGAATGTCTGGTACGACAGGTCACCTCAAGCTGTGTTTAAGCGTTCACGATCAGCTAAAATATAGATATCTAAGCTAAAACATTTATTACATGTAAAAGGACAAAATATAATATATCCTTTGGAGGATGTGCATTGCCACAATGCAACTGTGTAACCAAGGGGGGAATGAAATGTCTCAATCATTTTTGTAAAATATATGTTCATCACATCACAAATCATTATATATCATATATATTATCATTCCAATCACCATTTTTTTTCATCTTAAACTTCAATTCCTTTCATCTTCTATGTGGGGGTATTATACGTGTACATCATTTGTGGCAATTATAGGAGTAGAAAAACTACAAAGTATTTAGCAATAAATTATTCATGTTATTACTGCATTATTTATTTTATTGTCAATTATATCAATAAAATACTGTAACGACCAACTTTTGTAAAAGGTTTTTCCTATTTCATGTTGTTTTTTGATCAAGTGCCATTCTTTATATTCAACACACTTCTGGCTATCCTCCTTTCTTGCAATTCGAATACATGAAACCTAAATCAAATATTTTTTAATGTTTAAAGATTTTGAAAGAATAGGCAATTAGTCCATTTGCAGTGCGTTCAGCTTACGCTGTCAGTCTTTGATCACAAAAGGAGTGTATTCTCATTTGACCACAAGTCAACAGATCAAGAAAATTTGGGTTACAACACTTGATAATGATTAAAGTATCAAATCACTACAATCAATACTGCAGGTTTATCAGCATGGGGATCTGTTGAGGTTCAGCAAGCACTTGCTCATTAACCAGGAGGCCCCTGTTCATTCCTTGTGTAGACAAAGATTATTCCTCAAGATATCTTGGCACGGTTTCCCATTGTCAGTGGTGCCAGACGGCGGGCCTGACAAGGATCAGCGTTTACTCATTTGGATGGTATGCAAAATGGAAGACCTGTATATACATGTTACTGTTCGGACAAAATGTTCCATATAGCACACTCCATGGCACATACCTGTCTTCATCAGGCCGACAGGCGGAGAAAAGAAGGATTTTAAATCCATTTCATTTATAAGTTCAGGTGTGGAAGTTTTAGCTGTACGTGACAAACTCTCAGGCAAATGAACCAGTGACATGTTTAAGTTTGTGCATGACATGCATTAAGTACATCAATAAACACACTGCAAAAAGATAAATCTGTACCAGACAAAATGATATGCGCCAGAGGGATTGTGCCTGACAAAGCCTGTAGTCTTGCTTGGCCATGTTTGGTATCTTATTTGAAACGACGTACGATGTCTTTACTGCTGCTATCCATGATAAATCAATCTGGTTGTTTTGGGTAGCATAAAGGTGAACAGAGAACACACAATTCTTCTATCTTAATGGGGGGGGGGGGGGATGACCGAATGGTCAGCACATGCGAGCTGTATCATAAAGCCTGTCATTGAGTCAACTGGCGTGGTTGTACATGACAAGGAGTAGGGTTGTCTGTCCAACCTCATGGGTTTTCTCCGGGTCCTCCTGTTTCTTCCCACTGCTAAAGACCCATATGCGCAAGCGAATTATCGAAATAAAATTAATCCATATGTTCGTCCCGAAATAACATAGTTTGTGTCGAGTAGACATTAAACCCCATTTCTCTCTCTCTCTATCTTAATGGTGTTATCTATAAGCAATTGTTGAGTTGAATAATGAGAAATGATCACACAACTGTACATAGCGTAGGTGTACATATATCTTTTACAAGGATATGTTCCACAAGTAACCTGTTAACAATTACACTAATACCTATACATTTAATTTAATCTTTTTATTTGTTTATTGACATTTCATGTACCAATCCATCTGCCAATCAAATCAGCAAGTCTATGTCAACAATGAATACAATTATCACAAACATTTTAGTATCACAACAATGGCCACTGAATATCGTTAGTCAGTGATTTACTCTTCGATCTATAAAAACCACGACTGTGGAATTTACATAGGATAAAGAGCAGAACCTTAATAAGGAATGTTTATTTATGAGAACACTAGTTAAAACTGTCTGACCACAGCTAAAACACATGCAATAAATTTGACTTGATGTGACATATTGGACCCTACATAGAATTGGGAAGACAGTGGGGTCTGTTTATCTAAAAGTTGTTGAATGTCATCTGATAACAAATAATTCCAATGAACATGTTTTAGGCTATGTTAGGAGTTAAAGATGGGTTCCCAGGAAAGTATTTATCGGGTGGTTATTGCCAATAAAAGAATGGCGATTTTGGTATACATGTATATGGAAAGTAGAGATACTGGATTCCCTGAAAAATACGCATGGATTGTACACAGGACAAAAATGTAAGGGTTCGCCTAATCCACAGCCCGACGATTAGGACTATCCCCACGCGTGACGTCGAAGGCTGCACGAGTACATTGAGCGCCTTGTGTACATGTTGATAAACCTTATGAAGAGTTAGACATACAACACTTTCTGAGAAAAAAAATCACGGAAAAAGACCTGGGCAGTTGATAATCCGAGAATTTAATTAGGATTCGATATCTGTAATAAATAGTCAGCGATTACAGACAACATAGTCTTGTGTTTGCAATGAATTCTCACCCGTCTCCGCCCGCTGTTGCCGTAGGTATGGAGAGGGGTAATCTCCTGACGCAAACATGGCCTCTTTTGATCGATTTTTATAGCAAGGTATACTTGGCACTTACAATGTCTTGGGAAGGCTTTGAAGCAAAATTATGATAAATTAATTAGTTTGAATATGTTTTTTGTCCTTATATATCATCAAATCACCCAGTTTGTACCTGGGAAGGTAACTTTAAAGTTTTCACCAATATTCAATTCTGCTTCCCAAAATATTCAATTTAACCATTTGCCAATGGCTGATGTCTGCCACCAAATTCGGGGGACGAGGGACAAAAAAGAAATGAAATAGAAGATAGATGGAAGTTCACATCATATGATCAAACAACACGGAACTCTGGTACATGATCAGACAACTGGTATGTGAAGATGATCTGGGTAATATTTTGATAATCTGTTATATTAATTAGTTCCATCTGAACACATCTCTATCAATACACAGCATCTGTACCGTTACTTAATATCCTCCTGTGACTTACATCAGAAAGTACAACTGTTCAACATTGATGATGTGAAAGCTGTTTTTCAAAAGACCCTGATAAGCTCTTGCACCCACCCACCCTCTCTATTGGTATATATAACTTCACTATGATAGTAACACCTCTCTGAACATTGTTTACGATATCATCATCATACTGTTCAGCTGTTTAAAACAATCAATAAAATTGTAAACTATATTTATCCAGCTTTTATTTTCAATCAATTTAGTTTACGATAGGTGATAAAACATGATTACCAATCTGATTAACACACTGATCCTATTTCATTTCACCTCTCATGTAAGTTGTTCTTCACTACACGGGGAATCACGGTGGCTAAGTGGATAAGGCGCTGGTTCACTAGCCTGGAGGTCGGGTGTTCGATCCCTGCATTGGCCGAGAAAGTTCATCTCGATTTTCCGGCGTGATTTCCCCTTGTCAGTGATACAGAAGGAGGGCCTGACAAGGACAGCTGCCTAGTCGTTCGGATGGGACGAAAAACCGAGGTCCCGTGTACACATTGGAGTGCACGTAAAAGATCCCTCGGCAGTTGGAATTCGATATAAGAGTAGGCCGTAGCGCCGCTGCCCGGGCAAAATTACCCTCATAGCACATTGTATGGCGTATGCCCGTCTTCCATTAGCCCAGGTTAGGTGCATAAGAGTAGGACGTTAAACCCCATTTCATTTCATTTCATTTCTTCACTACACTTCATATGGACATTTTCTTTTATTAATCTTTAAGTGGCATTTAGTAATTAAGAAACACTATAACATATCACAATTTTCATGTGAAACAAACAGTAAGAGGGGTCTTTTTAGCAGTGGGAGGAAACCGGAGGACCCAGAGAAAACCCATGCGGTTGGACAGGCTATCACACTCAAGATATAAAAATTTTGGTGAGAGTGATATGGCCGATCTGCTAGTTTGTGTTAGGAATTCATTTGATTAACAATACTGTTGATGTAGTAAATGATATACACAATATCTCAACTAAAATTTCATAAACAGTCTGTGTTTTTATAGATCATATAACATAAAATATAGTATTCAGTATACATCTGATGTTCACAGTACAACAGATGTTCCCTAATGTCAGACATGTTTTTAAGAGATAATTTAAAGCCCAGTAGGCATGTATTTATGTTGACAGCGGGATCTTAATAGTTAAAGTCATGTCTACTATGCAAACTGTGTCTTTAAAACAACAAATGAAGTATAGAACTTTTTTCAGGAAATATATACACATCAATGCACATGAAATAGTTCTAGCAGACTATCTTGATATTCCAGCAGATGTTTTTTTTATAATGTAGAAAGATATTTTGCCCACAGCAGCTAAGCAGACATAAGGGCTGTCACATTTTTATTCTTTGGTAGGTAATGGGAGCAATTACGGGACACTAACAACTGATCAACAGCGACAACCCAATGAAATAATTATCAGAAATAACTAAAACCTGACAGGCTTCTTTTAATTCCAAGAGTTAACATAAACATGTACCAGTAATCAGCTGTTTGGGTTATCAGAAATTGTCGAAAATCAACAGGACTTCTTCGGCTCATGTCAGAAGCACTGACATGCATAAACTTCAAGTAAATCGGATACTAACTTAATTAAGCCTCTGTGTGATCAAGGGCCATAACTGACAATATTATCAGAACTCATTGATAATCATTATTCTTTTTTGGTTGCATAAATGCTGTGTATAGATTTCATGTCGATCGGACAATAACTTTAGCCTCCAGATGAGCGTCAAATGGCAATAACGTGGAAGGCATCTTCATCTCATAAACACTATGTATAAATTTCATGTCAATCTGACAATAACTTTAACATCTTCAGCTTTAAAGTGATAAGAGTAGTAACACGGAAGGCAGCTTCATTGCTAACCATAAACATTGTGTATAAATTTCAAGTCAGTCAGATGATAAATTTAGCCTATGACCCACAGATAGACAGGGATGACAACAATAAGCAACCACATTTCAATGTGGGCATTTAAAAATATATTTTTAATTCCCTCTCTGCCGGTTCTCTTGAATCCATTAAATCATTGAGATTAAATGAATCCATACACCCCTACCACGGAAGTAGAAAATAAAGTTGACAGCACATGAGGAGAGACAGTTAGAACAATCAAACCTTCCCCAGATATACGAACACGAACACAGTCTACCCAGCACACCTCATATTTACATCACTGCTACATTAACATCAATACATTGATTTTTGTTTCACTACTAGTACATCATTGAAATATCCCCTGTCCGTTGAGATTATCATCAGACTAATTCACTTTAAGAATGTCATCTTGATTTATTGCTTGAGATTTTTCTTCTATCTGACAGCAAGCTTCAGAATGGGGTATTTAAAGACGTTTCTTCCTTTTCAAATTCAAAGTTTTTTTATGTTTTCAATGTCATGGATGAATAACTGTAGGAGATGCCCTTTGATAGGGTTCATTAAGACATGTTAAAATCGATAACCCCTATTGCGTTAACAAGGTTTAAAGAAAAGGGGGACAACTCTGGAACAGAAGGTCAAAGAGAATAATATAGCTAGGATTTGTCCACTAATGACCGCTATATCTAAGATAAAAATTGGTTAAAACCTGCTGCCTTTATCAAGTTCACAAGTGACTCTGATGAACCCATGAAGAAGGTGACCACATTATACACCCACACTGAAATAGTGTATGAAAATTAAACCATGGTTTAACATTAAAGTTACATCTTTAATAAGTTTGTAATCGACTGGCAATAATTGTTTCAGCTAATCACAATTTGGCTCAAATTAGACTTCAAAGAGAACGGATAACTAGCAAAGAAATAGATCAACAACATATCCATATAAATAGATTGGTTCTAAATGTAAAAAGCAAAAATGGTTTTGAAATCAGAACACTATTAGATTGTTGTAGTTGTGTTTTCTTAGTCATGTTCGAAAAAATAGTTTTATGAGTCTGGTATCCTCAAAGGATAGAAAAATACCAAATATCAGTTAAACAAATAAACCAAATGAGATAAAGTGCTTTGTTAACATCTCAAATCAAATATGTTTTCATTCAATAGTATAAAGATAGGTTGCCAGACGACAAAACATATGCCTACAAAAGTTAAATTATCCAAGCAGTCTGCAAAAGTTGTGGGATATTTATTCTTTTGTAGGTCAATGGAGCTTCTTAATCCCATGCACATAAACACTCTGTATAATCTTCAAATCAATAGGATAAAAACTATAGCAACAAATCCAAAGGTAACTATCACTTTCAGCATCTCATGAACATAAAGACTGTGTATAAATTTCCTGTCAATTTGATGATAACTTTAATTTGATGATAACTTTAGCCTCTGGATCAAATTCACAATAGTGTTCATCAAGTAACAAAATTGTTACACTATCAACTGATTTCATTTCAACAACCACACAGGTGAAATTCCTACTAAATCCGGCTGTAATCGATCAAAAAGTTTAGTGTGAAAAAAATCTAAATTTTCCTTTTTAAGCCACTCCCGATTCATCCCGCCATTATGTCCCTAGCCATAGTTGATATGTGAACCAATCTGAAAAAAAATTATCCACCAATAATAACTACCAAATTTGTTGAAATCTATGAAACACTTTAGGAGAAGTTGAAAATCTGACTATTTTACACTCCAGTTTTGAAGATGAAGTCAGGAAAGTAACAAATTAACAGTTGGACGGACAATGTACAGGTGTATGACATAAGCCTGATAGGCTAACAATTTGATAATTATGTGAAGTGAAACGAAATATATTCACATGGTTTCTGTCATTGCAATATGAAAGAAATTTAAGAGACAGATGGTTGACACACATACATGATGTGTTTGTTGGTGGGATCACTATAGTAAACTATATGGTTAAACTCATGAAATTAAAATATCACAATAACCTGTTTTTACAAGAAATTTAATGGTGTTATTTATTTTGTATTTGGTGCAGTATCTAATAATCAATTTGACAACTAATGATTATAGCATAATTATGTATGATGTCATGAAAGAACCTTCCACAACTGACCATAATTTTTCTAGACTTAGCCATTACCTTCAGGAAAATTCTATGGAATAATATTACTGAGGGATGACGCGACAAATCAATTGAAACAATTAATTTTTCTGGTAAAATCAAAAACTGTGTAACAAAGCTAGTCGCATTATAAAACTAATCAGCTTACAACCCATTTGTAATTTTTATATTATTTCTACACACGTAATAGTCTAGGTACGTATATTAATGATACATCATATCTCTCGTCTGATCAATAATTCAATCTCGTCTAATTGCTTTCTCTCTCCAATGTCACTTTTTTAATAGAGAACCTGCTGACATGCAATAATTGATGGATCATTACCATATATAACATAATGGTGGATAATCATTAAGGTAGTGGTGGGATGTTGGAAAACCAGATTATAGCAGCTAGGTGGCAGGGAAGAGAGAGAGAGAGAGAGGTGTTAATGTCCACTGGACACAAATTAAGTTATTTCTGAATTAAAATATGGTACCATTTTTTTTTTTTTTAAAAATTCGATTTCAGGTAGGAGTCGTTGGCAGAAAGAGGAAACTACAACATTGAGCAGGTGTACAAGCCTGTTATTGAAACCACGCAATTTAACTCAATGACAGACCTTATGATCTAAAGTGTGTGTGTGTGAAGAACAAAAGGTTTTGACACAGACTTATTACACAATGTTTTTGAATTGATTTGATTTTGATTTAACCAGGAAGAGATATCTCCTAATAATCTGATCATTTATATGTCAACTGGCGGCACCAAAATGTCATCTCACATGATATAATATACTATAGTTCCATAATACCTATCATGTCTGAAGAAATTTTATATGTTGGCAAAGATAGTGCCTAGTAATTAAGCAAACTTGGAAATAAGGTTCTTGCCACAGACATTGTCAGGCACAAATAAAGGCTTTGTAAGGAACAAAAAAAACCCTGGTGTCTTGTCAAGACAAACGACAATACTATATAACGGAATACACTGGAACACAGGTGGAAAACACCGGAAAAACACTAAATACCAGAAAACACACTAAATACCATTAACACCTTAAATAGGTAACCTGGAGCCAGGCACCCTAAATAGGTAACTAATCCAGAGCCTAGTCCTCTGTATGGCTGGGTCAGGTTTAGGGTTGTTTCGGGTTTATAGTATAGCCGAGTTCCAGGTTACCTATTATTTAGAGTGTTTTCTGTTATTCATTATGTTTTCCGGTATTAAGGGTTTTTCTGGTGTTTTGCGGTATGTTTTTCAGTGTTTTCCAGTATTATTAATACACCTCTGAGCGATAATCAAGAAATTATCGTGCATGACTTCAGTTCAATATCAAAAATGCATTTTATCCAGTTTTTATAAAAACAACTATGTAAAAATGATAAGAAAATGTGTGTTAGATTTGAATGGATCAATTTGTTAAAACATTAACTCATGAACAGATGTACGTAGTTAACGGACATATCTCTAATAATAATAATAAGTAGACATCTTACCTCCTTTTTTAAAACCCCACTGGGACAATCTTTCATAAAATCTCTGTACCTGCAAATATTTTAGAGAAATTTCTTAATACAACACAATATAAATATAACAGCAGTCTATGTTACCCAGTATGAGATAGAAAATATTAAACAAGAAGCTTTTTTTAGAAATATTTTTTTAAAAATATAACTCTCATGTCGAAGCATGACATTAATTATAAATACATTAGACTCATTTTTCTTCTCATTTAAAAATTTTAATCAACTTTTTTTGGACTGGCAGATAATTTCAGATATTTTTCTTCTTTTTTCCCGAATAATTTCATAAAAAATAATCAAAAAAATGTCTTACCACTGTTGTAGTTCTTTCTTTTCAACTGAAAAATAATTTTGAAAGATTTAATTAAGGTACTACTGTGGACCAGCAGATGCCATAGTAAGTAATCTATAATAAGAACTTTCTTAAAGAAAGCGTGTCTTAATCAATCTCTTTCGTCAAATTGGGTAAATCTATTTCCGAGTATCGCATAATCATACTCACACTTAGGTATAGATTTAATTGACGAGACTAATTCACTTCATATAATCATAGTTCATATTACCAATAGATATATGTTGATATCTAAAGATTACCTATAAAAATAATTAGGTCAAAAGGAGAACCAACAAAACTTATCTTTTATCTGAAAATATGATATTTCTTATTAACGTGAAGATAGGTTGTTAAGCAACGAAACATAAACACCAAAAGGGGGTCAAGGTCAGTAACTCATGTAGTATTTGTTACAATTTGATAGGCTTCTTACTTTGTTAACAATTTCATTGAGATGGGGGTACGTAGCGTTTAAGGAGCACCCTGGACCACAGACTGACACAATTGGCGGACATATATGACTACAATTAAACGTGGGTGTATAAAAATGAAAATGTTAGGCCTGTCGTGTTGATTAAAGATATAATTGGATGATCTGTTGTATAGTAAAACATTAAACAGATGATTTTTTAACAATGACTTTATCTGAGGACCTTAATTTTTAATCAATTCAGACTGCCATTGAGGATTCTATTTTTGATTCAAATCAAAAAGGTAGTGAAATTTCAAAATAAAAAACACATACTGTATATTCTTAATTCAAATGCTCAAAAGGTGTAGTTTTTGTGTGAACATTGGCTTTGGTTGCAGACCTAAACTTTACACGGTGACATACTCTTCTATTTTCACTCAATTAAAACAGAGATTGCCATTTTAAACCAAAAACAATATATTATTAATTCATTTGTTATAAAAATACTTAAATGATTGAAGCTTTAGTATGTTTACATCCTTTGATTACATCAATTAGAAGGTCTGCATTGATTTTTATTTCCTACTATTATCACAAGCAAACATGTGATAGATGGCCGTTGGCACAAAAAACATAACATAATTACTTTTAAGTGCCTCCATAAAGTTGCCGGAAATTATTGTTTCAAAATGTCAAGTGAATTAGATTTCCTACATCTGTAACATTTAATCTCCTGTAATGGCATTGTTTTGCCTGAACTGTAAGCTTAATCATCATTTGATACAAAATATGTTCCCGTCGGTATTCTGAAAACTAGTTATTGTTCTTGAAGCAATGGTAATGAGCATTAACAGCTCCTTATCCCTAGCCAAACTTGATCAAATTTATGGGTGATGGTTTTTACTGGTCTACTAGATTCAGTCAAATTTGTGCTTGAAAACATTTGGTGCCAGTTGACAACATTTGGCGCCAAATCTTTTTCATATACTTTGCATCCCTGCTGAATTCTTTAGTTTTAGGGGTAAAGTCTGACAAAAATTAAACATACATTACGCAAGAACTAAATCTGCCTATTGTAGGTCTTTCTTTAGGCGCGAAACTATTTATTAGACATTAATTAACTTATCCAGACCATAATCAACTCTCAATGTCAACGCTAGCCTGCGATATTTGTTGGATTATGATCAGATTTGCTGCATAATTTCCTTCACGATTTAATGATTACATGGATAATTGAGACCATGATTTTTATTGTACCAACTTTAGTAATGATGATCTCCCATAACACATCTTTAAGTTGATTTAAATCAAGTTTCAAAATCTTATCAACACTATCTTTAATAAGGAAATGTGTGTGTTTTTTTAAGTGGTGTGTGGTCAGTGCATCAGATAAATTGAAACCCTAGGAAAGGTAGCCAATCAATGCATGAAGTGTAGCAATCGTTGATGAACTTGCTAAACAAGGTAACATACAGCCAGCTTTGTCATTGGTTCTCCAACTCATTACTTATTGTCTACTAGCATGTGCCAAGAGAAATTTTCAGGCCTGTACTAAGCCAGGTCTTCATATTTTTGCCCTGATAACAAAGAAAGTATGCCCAAAAATCTTTTAGATGCTGCCCCTAAAATGATTAAAGTATTGTTCTAATGAGACATTACATCCTTGTCCTCATCAACAGGCACATAACAGGAATCGAGTATTCAACATTGGGTGGAGATCAAATATAAACCAGAAAACAAGAGTATCCTCCCTTTTGCATGTAGGGTTCAGACTACAACTCACATTTAAGGTCTAAACTGACAGTATTAATAGATTACAAAAAATGATAATATATTTCTTAATTTGTCACTGCACAAAACTGTAAGTAGGAATATGCTCATATCTTGCAGACAATATCAATATATCTTGATGAATTGACTCTTGCAATTTCCTGGTTACATTGGGTTACACATACCTTGTACACAAAACAATACAAAGTGGATTATGTAACATTCACCATGGAAACTGAAAAGTCACTTCTTATATTTACATTTCTGTGTTTCAATTAACATTGTATTACTGATAATATATCTATGCATTTGATCTTTGAATCAAGTTTGAAAAATGTAAGGATTGAGCTAGCTACTTGCATGGTAAGTAACTATGCAGATGATTATCAAAATCATCTGCTCACAGGGGCTAAGTGAAAAGGATGCAGTAATAAGCTTTACGTCATGGTTTTGAGTTTTTGTGTCCCATTGAGTTTTTGCGCTCCCTCGAAAATGGCAAAAAATCACCATAATCATAATGTTTAACCAGTGTCAAACATATACCAGTGGCGGATCCATGATTTTTTTGAGGGGGGTGACAACCCCATGTTTTGTCTCACCGACTGCGGAATGATGGGTGCCAAAGGCATGCATCCGAGTACTGTAGACGCATGCAGTAGAGAGGGGTATTGGGGGGTGCTCCCCCAAGAAAATTTTGAAAAATTATCATCGATTTCCTCGCATCTGAGCCATAGCGAACAATGATTTCTGTTCGTCGACAATGTTTCATTTCGTTGAAGATTTTCAAAATTTGAAGAATAAATTTGATTATTGTGAAATTTTGCATACATCAAAGATAGTGCGGACTGTACGTACAACGAAGTTGCCACATTCACGGAAAAGTTGTCAACACCTCTTATAATAAACAGCAAGTTATATATCCAGATTATGAACTTAATAATGAAAAAACTGTTTGAATGTTATCGAATATTTGCAAATGTACATCAGGATCTCGAGATGGTGTAATCTGAATTATTTTTTGTACTGTGATTGGTCCGTGCTAAAACCCTAAAACCTAAGAGATCAGCCACGGTTTACGGAGCTAATTTCTGCCGCTAGTAACATAGATGCTGATTGTGTGTCTGATAAGATGCGCACCATGTGCTATATAATATATATACGACCATGCATGTGCATGTCCAGGTGGAAGCTTGTAGGAACCGGGATTCCTATACACTGATGGGGAGGGAAGGTGACTAGTCACCCCCCCTGGATCTGCCCCTGTATACTGTGGGTCAGATATGCCACATATCGACTCTAGCATGTTCCACGTAGTCCAATATTACCCAGCAGCACTGGGAGAGACTCCCTCCTCTCTCACTCACACACACATAAATATTATTTTTAGGGGTGTTCTTTCACATGCAAAATCATGGGTCACCATGCCTCTGCCTGCTCAACTGTTTATTATTGGCTGATAAATAAACTCCAATTTCTATATTAATTATCGGTCTAATTGAGTCATGTTAGAAATATCAGTCTGGCTGTAATTATTGTCTGACGTCTGTTACATGTTCTTAAAACAAAACTACACTGTATATAAGTCACAGTGGTTTGGTGATGCATGGGGCTAACTCCATACTTGTATGTGTCTAAGACTAAAGTATAGAGGGTGAGAGGGGATGAGAGCTTTAAATGAAATCTATTGCACCCATAGAATTAAAGCTACTTTAATTTTATATTATCAGAATTAGCATTACAGTGATTACACACAGTAACATAACAGTTTCTTTCTGGGTCTCACTTTCTGAAACATTGATCCACAATCACACCAGCTTGTTCACTGAACAATTTAGGGGAGTTAGATGGCTGAATAGTTAATGTGCACACTGTGTCATAAGGTCTGTCATTGAGTCAACTGGCGTGGTTTTGATTCCTAAGTATGAGACAAGAAGAAGGGTCGACTGTCCAACCTCGAGGGTTTTCTCCTGGTCCTCCGATTTCCTCCTATAAAGCCCTGATGCCGAATTAATGACCTAGTTTGTGTCGGAAACATTAAACCCGTAAATATTGAAGTCTCGTGTACAAAATTGGAATTTAAAATAAAAATAGGTTGTAGTGGTGCTGTCCAGGCTAAATTTCTCTTATATAGTACAGTGTATGGTGTATGCCCGTCTTCATTAATATTAGCCATGTCCGTAGGTGCAGAAGAGCAGAACATAAACCCCATTCCATATCATTTTTAAATATTTTTTTTTCTATTAAAACACAGAAATGGCCTCTGACTCAAGTATAGAAAATTGTAATCAATACTGAATATACTAATAGACGTGCTTTATATAATGCTATAACAATGTATTTCCTATTAGTGTTAGGTCTACATTTTATACAGCTCTGCAACTTGAACTAGCTAAATCAATATTTCTCTATGAAATAAATCTTGTTCTTATTAAATCATGTAAATATACTTACAGATAGACCGGTCTGTGTGTATACCCCGTTAGTATCTCAGTCAGTTCCATTGGGAATGTACGATAACAAAACGTTATTCATGCCTCTCAGAGAATCATAATAAAAACAAAGCAAAAACTCACATTTGGTGCAGGCATTTAGATCGTTCAATTCCGAGGTGGTTAATTTGCTGGATCTTTTCCCCATAATCCGTTTAATTAAATGTTGCCATTAACGAATTAGCAAGTGTTTCATGGTTCCATACCTTGGTATCTTCCGCCATGGCATCAACAAATAATCTACATTGAACACGCGCGAAGCGAAGCTGTCACTGACACGTGACGTCAAAGCGCGCCAGATATTGACATAGCGATGGAGACTAGTAAATTTCTGTTAGGTAGGCTACAAGATCTATCAAAGATTTAATCATTAATTTGAAAAGGTGAATCTGTACTATAAAACCGCGATATAGTAAAACTGATTTGTTTAATCGCTTTCCACAGGAAATACGATGACCGTAATATGTTTTTTACGTTTGGAGCTGTATTACGTGTTTTACTGGAAAATATAACCATGGTACCCATCAAAGCTTATAGTAACAACCATTTTACATGGACCACATATCGGGTATATATATGTCCATGCAAGGACGTAAATGCACATATTGCCGCTAATGATGTTATTTGTTTTGCTAACTGGAAATATCAAGATCACAACTGGCCACTCTTTCAAGATCATTACTCGAAATTTTACAAGCAGCTACAAATACTCTGAACGATTGTTTTGGGAACCTTTTCCTCTCTCGTTACAATTAATGCTGCTTCTACTGAAATATCTGCTGGAAAGGATTGTAGACTGGGGAATTTACCGACACAAAAATTATAATTAAAAAAAATATACAACAACCGTGGAAGCCATAACAACAGCACCGTGAAACGCAAACATAATTTAACGGGTTAAAATCAAGTCAGAAAATGTTTTGTCTGCATCATGCAGGAAAGAGATGGGCATGAATGGTGGTTTATATGATTGTTGGATCCTTCTCCACAATAGTTGCGATGCACCAGCTTCCAGTGGCCTTGATTCTCACGTCCTCCCGTGGTTTTCGAGTTTCAGTCATCCTCGGCCGGCATAGCATCGTGTCTTCCACAGAAATGTATGACTAGCAATTTAATGTACAAATTTTGTAATATTTAAGGAAAATCAGATAATAGTTTAAAAGTAAATTAAAACTGACACGTCGATAGATGAACAATAACTACGAGATTGAACAATATAATGAATCAATCAACAAAAACCAGGCGCGGATCCAGGATTTTTTGCAGGGGGGTCTAGGTTTGATAACGCCCAGCGCCGAAGGCGCTCAACCAATTAAAGGTGGGGGTGGGGGGCAGAAAAATTTGATAAATTAGATTCAATTTGGTGCATTCTGACGTATTTCCAGAAGGTAAATACCAAAATTACAGGTCTAAAAATCGCCAATAAAATCGCATAAAATTTTTCAAGTCTGAGCAGGGGGGGGGGGGGGGGCGGGGTCCGGACTCCCTGGACCCCCCCTCTGGATCCGCGCCTGAAAACAATATTAACGTCGTTACCTATAAATGACGGGTTAATACTTACCAGCCAGTTGATCTTTAAAGTGATTAATTTAAAAAATAACATTAATTATATTAGCGATTGCAGATTATCGCCCCGGTCCATTATAATATCATTATCGTGCTTTGTCGCCGTGACCTGATGTTGTTACATAGTTGTGATCTGTAAATTTCGTCACTGTAAATCAACGCCAGAGTTCTCCCAAGAGTCTATGGTAATCGCATCCTATAACAATTTTATTTGAACAAATATAACATATTATACTGATTTTGCTTTATCGGATTATCAATATTTAATGACCTTGCTCACTATTCAAGATTATAAACCTTCCTGTACCATACTGGTGTTATATATTTAATTTTCACCATCCTTTTAACTCTTACATATTTACCAATCTTCTTCATTGTTCGGGTAATTGGGTTGTTATTAATTAATTAGATCACGGTAACTAATTAATTTCGCAATCTGTATAATAATTTATTAGATCGCTGTCACTGACTTTATTTTATTTAACATTTTTAGATTAATTAAATTTCCTCATTGTTCTGTTCGATTATTTTTAGGTTTAAAATAGGTGATATCATTAGAATCTGAATAAATCAATATCCCCTATCGATTAATTGCAACTCGGTTATTAATTTTCTTCATCTTTCAGTAAACTATTATATTAAGGTTGTGGAGTCATTATTGTCTGGGTATACCTTTTGTCAAATTAGATCTTGTTATACGTGTGATCTTTTCGAGATCTTTTCGCGATCACTACCCCATGGAAGCAGACGTCAGCTTCTCTCAACCGAGTGGCTGAATATTATGGGTTTTGTGGGTGGTGGGGGAGGTACAGCCCAAACCATTAATATTCTGGAAACTCCTCAAATTTAGCCCTTTCAACAATATTAGTGCAGCAAGAACTCAAGTTGTACGTGAGTATCTGTACTCGCCGGGACGCAAACCCACTGACAATATTTCTCCGATCAGCGGCGGCTCAGTTAATTTCTAGTTCAAGGTCACGTTGTTGACACAATTTAAAGCAAAACAATCGAACAAAACGGCATATAATAGCGAAGCTGTTTCGTGTCAATATAAAATGGAAAGTTTGAAGGATAAAGTTGTAATCATAACAGGTAATGTTACTTTGTCAATATTATTATAGCTAGGCTACCACTGTGTGGAATAATGCTATTTAAGATCCAGCACCCCTATCAAAATCACCACATAGTAGTTAGTAGGCGTGAACTTGTAGATAACACATATATCATAACGTGTTATGATTTCTGTCAACAACGAGATGTTTATATGTATTATGTGTATTGGAAAGTGCGTTATATATGTAAGATTTAGATAAAAGAGTTGGTCGTTCTAGCTATAGTTAATAGATAATTCAAAATTAATATGGGTCGCGGTGGCTAAGTGGGTAAAACGCTGGCTCGCTAGTCTGGAGGTCGGGTATTCGACCCCAGCATTTGCGGAGAACGTTCATCCAGATTTTTTGACCCGGTCCTCCCTTATCAGTGATGCAGGACAGCTGCCTAGTCGTTCGGATGGAACAAAAACCCGAGGTACTTTAGTAAACATTGGCGTGCACGTAAAAGATCCATTGACATTTGGAATTCGATACAAGTGTACGCCGTAGTGCCGCTGTCCTGGCAAAATGTCCCCCATAGCACACTGTATGGCGTATGTCGGTGTTCATTTACACAATTCGGACCCCCTCCTATTCATTTCATTACAAAATTGAAAATTTCAATCAAATTTTACTCTATTCACGAAATAAATGCAATGGGATGTAATATTTGGAATATTTATTCTTTTATACAAAACGTATCCTTTAATTTCAAACTAATTATTATGAGGTTTCGATAAAATTGCTATATAGCTTCAAGTTATTTCCATAAAGTACTATTAGCCTCTGGCTTGATACAGGACTTCGTTCGCAGTATAATATGTTTAATAAATAAGTAATAGGGTAAATGTATTGCATATAATTATCATCAATTATCGCGATCAATAGATATGGCGTGGTATATTATGACAATAAATTTATAAATACATGTATACATGTCGTGCATCAACCTTGAATTGAATATGATTAATATAAATTATCATCATCAACCAGTTTACGATGCTCAGAGTCGCCTGGGTGAAGTATCCCAACATTTCTACTACACCAATTCAACTCCGTAGTTAATCATATAATTCCATTTTTTGAAAAAAAAGAAAACAAAAACACACATAAAGAAACTGCATATTACACAAGATTCAGGCCCAAGGAGAGGGGTGTTCCCTGTACATCGCTCCGTCGCATAAAAATTCCCTTGGCGGCCATGAAAAGATCTCTGACTGCAAGTTAGTGGAATGGTTTGGTGAGACTGTGGACTATTCAGCAGCCCAGTTCAAAAATAAGGGACGGAATTAATACAATTATCATAGATAATTATTAGTTTCCTCATGATCTTGATACACTCAAAACAAATTTTGTTTTGTTCCAGGTGCCAGTTCTGGGATCGGTGAAGGAACAGCTGTTATGTTCGCTCAGTACGGTTCCCGTGTAGTGTTAAGTGGTAGAAGTTCCGAAAATCTTGAACGTGTAGCAGGACGGTGCCGAGAAGTTGGTCTTACAGATCATCAAGTTAGTGGCACATTTTTAAATTTACGTTTCCTTGCGTTTGGGCCTAAGTTATGATATTCTGTACATGTATGCCAACTAAGAAGCGGATCAAGATTTTTTGGCCCATCCTATTATTCACCTACAGTAACGGTCTATCCATTGCTAATATATCTGTGAGAATTGATGAATGGAAATACTACTTAAAGCGGCAATTTCATATTTTTAAGTTATATTTTTAAAATATATTAAAATAAAGCCTTAAAATAGATGGTATCTATAAACAGTCCAACCTTGTTAAAGAATAATCCTTTAATTCACTATTGCCAGTTGAGAAATTGGCAAAA
Organism: Patella ulyssiponensis; assembly: GCA_963678685.1. NCBI lineage: Eukaryota > Metazoa > Mollusca > Gastropoda > Patellidae > Patella > Patella ulyssiponensis. Next base: position 77,870,668 of record OY783227.1, on the reverse strand, counting down.
ATATCACTTTCAACATTAAATTCAAACGTTTGAAGATAGCTATTGCATGGGGGGGGGGGGTGGGAAAACAAGGAAGTAATTGTGTTATTATTTCCGATGTGAAAGATGTTTCAGTGTGGAAAATAATATATGATTGTATAATTGTGAGTTGACAACCTATTGAGCAAAAGACGTAGAAATAAATATGTTTTGACTGTCTTGGAAAATATGAAATTCCCGCTTTAATATATACTTTTATATGTAGTCTTAATATACTCTATTTTGTTTCTTTCAGATTCTTATCCTTCAGGGGGATTTGGCAAATGACGATGTCAGAAAGAAACTGATAGAGGAAACAATTAAAAAATATGGTCGGCTTGATGTTTTGGTAGGTTTGTTCAATTTTGTTGACGGAATGTTTTGCTGATTTTTAAGATAGAACGAATACCAAGGTACTACCCTTGACTGTGGCACCAAGAATTCTGTAATAGATTAACCACATGTTAGTCTCAAAATAACTACGTTGTGTCAGCGAGGCGCATTCCTTGGTTCTTTACCGCTGGGTTCCAATTCCTTATTTCTTGTCCCAGCAAAGATACCAACAATAAATATTACCCATGATTGTAGGTCCGATAAAGTCGGAAAGTAAGAATAGTGTTGAAAACTTGAAATCTGGCATGCATTCTGCTAGTTTTGGTAGCCTAAAAGTTGTAGCCATCGTATCCCTGACGTCATTACTGTTAATATGGTTTATTGTAAGGGCTATGTTTATCATTATTCCCACTGAAGTTACTCTTTAGGGTACATAAACTAATTCAATGATAACATTTATTTGTCTTTATTCTGCATAGTTCCAGGCTAGTAAATGTAGGGTTTGTTTCATTCAATTAAAATTAATTACAAAAATAAGCGATTAAATGTGTTTGGCATGTTACCATTTCATGTATTCTATTACCCCCATAGCATAGTGTTTAAACCAAGACTACATCCACATATCACATTTTTCTTCAGGTAAATAATGCAGGAGTATGTCATCTAGTAGATACTACAAAAACCACACCAGAATACTATGATGATATGATGAACACCAATACTCGGGCACCCTTTTTCTTAACCCAATATGCCATACCTTATCTGAAACAATCGAAAGGTATAATATAGCATTCAATGTAGATTTCTTATGCATTAATGTTTACTTATATATCTTTTCGACAAGAGTTTTAGTAAAGTGTTAATACATTTTTAATGTATTGCAATATTGTTATTAATGTACTGGAACCAACAAAGCTTAGTCATTGTTACATATTACATTATGGTTGGTCATCATGATTTGGTCTTACAAATCTCCGCATTTATTGGGTGGTACCAAAATACAGTGACGTTGTAGAGAAGTAGCCAGTGGAATTAAAAGTAGCGTATTGCCAGTTCAAGTTTACAGTGACGTTGTAGAGAAGTAGCCAGTGGAATTAGAAGTAGCGTATTGCCAGTTCAAGAGAATAAATTGCTAGAACTTCTAAATTAATAGGCAACAAATTATTCTGGCATGCACTGACTCGTTGCTTCTTTCTGTCTATGTGTTTAGGTAATATTATCAACGTATCAAGTCAGTTCTCGGAAATGGCGGTAAGTTTAAACCCATCTTTAAAATTTAAAAATATTCCTTCTTAACAACACGGAGAACGATCAAAATTTGGATAAACAATCAAGAACGAATTATAATGTAGATATGTGTCCTTTACGAAACAGTCAGAAATCGCTTCTAATATTTCCAAATGTTGGTATTTGATATGGCCCCTGTAATGAGCTGGTGATACATTGTTTTGTCGTTTATGCATATAGATTACAATAGATGCATTCTTTAGGATCCATTTCTTTAAAATCCCAAATAATCCAGTTCAAGAATATTGGCCACAAATGGAAAGATAGTAAAACCCTATGAAAATAACAAGAACAAGACTTAGTTTAACGTGTCCTGTGCACGTGTTATCTGTGATATCGCTACCATGGAAGCAGCCGTTAAATTTCAACTTGTCGTTATTATACACGAATTGTTTTGTCTACAGGTTCCACAGATGTATGGAGTTTATTGTATGACCAAAGCAGCCATGGACATGTTTACGAAATGTTTGTCACTTGGTAAATCAATATAATTATTTTATGCGAGACTATACTAACGGACCCTTGAATGCAAAATAGTGTTATTGTTGTCTTCTAGGTGAAAGGGGCATTTTAACATTTCGGAAGAATATAACATTATAACGTTATACCTGTGTGATCCGTCACGTATTCGACACCCTTTTAAATATTGATCATTACAACTTACTTTATTTAGAACTGAGAAAACTACTTGTATGTGGTAGTTTAACCAGAAGCACTAACAATTTCATTATTCTTTTTTTTTTCATTGAAGAACTTGGACCGTTTGGCATTAGAGTAAATTCTGTCAAGTAAGTCGCCTTTTCTCAAACAATTTTGTTAAATGAAGAAGTCCCGTGTCAATTTATAAAGATATAAACAAAAACAAAGATCCCAAAGTTTTGACAATGTCCATTTTGTAATAAACAAATCTGGTTGTGATGACCCAATCTAATAAAACGGCGAATAATTCCAGATTTAACCATGTTGGATATTTTACCAGTAAACTATCCGAAGTTCCAGCTCCAGGTTGGAATTTGTTTTTCAGTTTAGTAATTCGCAAAACACGAACTAACAAAATTTGTGTTATCAGAATAGGAATCACAAAATTATTCAAAATCGGAAAACATGTACCCGTTTCCTGAACTGGAACTGGATCCGATACTGAATTTAATTATGACACCATTTAGTTTGACAAGGGTCAACTGATTGCAGACAATGGAGATTGTTATTTCTCTATCATAAATAATACAAATATATTTATTTTCAGTCCTGGTTCCGTTGCGAGTAACCTAGAGAAAAGGGGCCCTACTGGTCTATCAGAAGAAACCTATAACTACGTAAGTTGAATTTGGGCGGTTTTCTATTCGGATTAAAAAAGGGCTAGAAAGATTACCCAGCACCCATCAATAATGTTAGTTGATCTGTCTTCTTTCGTCGATTTCGCTTTTTTCCAAATATTTTGTGTCATTAAGTATATTTGTTTTTCACTCTTAATTATTCATTTTCTTACAAAATCCATCGTTGTTATCAGGTATCTTCAATAATAAATTGGCCAATGATTGTGCATGATACTGTCATCACTAAATGCGTTTCTTTCTTTTTCATGAAAAGTTTTTGTCTCTGGAGAAACAGCGTCATCCAATTGGTCGTGTTGGAACAGCCGAAGACATAGCTTGGGGTATTGTGTTCCTGGCGTGTGACCGATCTTCATTTATATCTGGTGAACGCATGTTTATTGATGGTGCCAGTCATTGGGTAACTGGCAGTGTGCAAAATCCAGAATAATTTCGTTTGACAATTGATGAAAGTAGACCTGAGATTTTATAGTAGCCTATGTGTATTATGTATATTTATTTCCAACTGAATATTTCCAATGTCGAAAATATATATAATCTGAAAGAGGGTAAAATATGTAGCAAAGGTTAATCCTCAGTCTGAAGTCACCTGACAGTCTGACAGTATCGTCACAATGTAATCGTCTTCCTTGTTCATCTGTGCGAAATTTAAAGAGCTAATCCCGATTGTATTTTGGTGAATAAAACTGCTTCACTTTGTATTAAAACCCCTTAAAATCCCCTACATTAGGGCCGAGCAAATAACTCAACATATGTGATACGTTTTCAAACAACTAAAACCCGCCGTCTTCATCTGGAAATGTTGACCTGTGTCCCAAGCTGTATTTTTCTGTTGTCTGGATAAAACCAGACTTTTATTTTATAAAATAAGGTGTCGGTGAAATCTACCTTTCGTTAACAAATACAATACATGGGTCACTCACTGTATAGACCTCTAAAGGAGCAGCAATCGAATATCAGGTCACCCAACGAAAAAATGGCCCGAAATCTTAAAAGGGTTACGTGTCGGGATAAGCGGTTTTGACGTTCACGTCCAAACTACTCAAATATTTTGAGCTGAAATTTGGAGACAAAGTAAATACACATTGCTCTATATTTGCTGTACTAACGACTCAATATTTTGAGTTCAAGTTTGTAGACAAGGTAAATACACCATTCCTCTATATTTTCGCGCTTAAATTTCATATGTACACGAACTTTAATTTTTGAGACTGTTCAAATCGGGATATGGATCAATTTTATTCTAAGCCCACCTATATATATATATGTAAGATTATCACCTGTGGAACTTGGGGACATAATATATCTACACAAGTATAATTTAAACCAGTTTCTAATAGTTATGTATATTTATGTTAACATGATATAAATTGACTTAATAAAAACTCTTAAAAATACCAGGAACTTGTTTATTTGCACAGGACTCTGTTTCTCAAAATCTTTACTAAATATGAAATTCAAATTTTAGTACCAGTAGCTTCTTTAAATTTTGATTGACTAAGCACTAAAATAAATCTAATATTATCCAATCAAATTAATAAAATTTGGATTTTATCTTAGTTAAAATTCCGTGAAACAGCCCCAGTTGTTCCTAATACATGTATGTTTTAGAATTAATGCCGTTTGTACACTACAAGAATAAAACCTTCATTTTTTCGGAACAGCCTCCCTTACCACAAATCTTCCTTTGGCCCCTGCTAAGAATAGTGAGCATTTGCCACAAAATTTGGTGTTGTTTTTCCGACATTGGACGAGATGTGCTGTTGATTTCTATATTTTGACGATTACAATGACATGCGGGTGATGTTTTGGTTGTCGTTTTTTGTATAACATTTTAAGGCGTGGCATATAATGCACACTTTCTGATATTCTGTTTGTGAACAATTAGTGTAGCCTACATAGGCTGCACTGTACAATCAATATCTTATCTAGAAAAGTGATTTAGATAATCCTATCATGTTTTGAAAAATTCCATGGAGCCCTTTTTCAAGTATACCACCAACATGCCGGTGAGGGCCTAGACCAGTGAGCGTAAATCATTAAAAGCTTATAGTCGTTCAGATGGAACGAAAAACCGAGGTCCCGTGTAATTAACGTTGGGGTGCACGTAAAAGTTTCATTGACAGTTGGAATACGATATAAGAGTAGTCCGTAGCGCCGTTGTCAGGGCAGAGAATCCCCTCATAGCACATTGTATGGTGTAGCCTTTGTCCGTCTTCATTAGTTCATGAGTGGTCGGAGCAGAACATCGGGTCTAGTTTCAGAAAAAAAAATAGTTGGATAAGTAGGCCTATATCTGGACAAAATTGTTTCCTAATTAGTTAAAAAAAATGCATAAACAAAATAGTACGCAAAGTCGTAAAATGGGTAAAAGTCATTCTCTACCGAATACAGAGTTAAAAGACGACTGTCACATTTGCATTACTAAATTCATAGCTAGATACAGATGACTTAATCTCGGTCACTGCATCCTGGGCATGACGTTCGAGAATATCTCAGACAGGAAGTGATAACTCTGGCTCAATCCAAGGGGAGATAAGAAAATAAATTGGCGACTGAAAATTTTGTGATACAAACAGAAAAATAATATAGATCTAAATGTAAATCTTATAGGCTGATATTGTTTATATCTTTACAACAAACTATGGCCAGTGCTAGTGGTTCTCATTCTGGAGGGACCGTTACAGAAACTGTTCAAAACAAACAAGAAGAGGTAGGTGTAATAATTATATTTATTATTATTCATCTTAGCGCTTCATTCATTATTATATCCGATGATATTTCTAAGCGCTTATGATAAATAAGTAAATACGTAGATTTTAGATGCTGCCTCTGGAGAGTGGAGATCGAGACAGTGGAGTGGAATCTCAAACGTCAGAGAAAAATAGGATGGTCGCAATCGCGTTAAAGCCCCAATAACACTCTTGTTGTAACTGAAAAATATGTCCCAATCTCCATTCTGGTCAACAAATCGTATTATTGTAGAATATTCCAATTAAATGATGATATAAATTTCATCTTAACACACCTAATTTAAAAAATTGGAAAAATTCAACCAATTGATTTGAAAAGTCTTTTCAAATGTGACTTGGATTTTAAAATATTTTCGAACCCTCTGGACAAATAAAATAGGTTGTCATGGATAATTTACACAACAGGTAGGACATTTAAACATTAGTACTTAAAATAGGGTATTATTTATTTTCTGGAGCTACCAAGCCAGCAAGAATGTTATTGTCCCTTTAATGCATAACAGTTCACACATAGAAAGATGTTCAGGCCACGACAGGATTCTTATTTAGCCAGTTTATGAGGGACGTTTATGAAACAAAACCATTAAGTTTCAAATTCGTAAAATAAACATTTTTTGACATGACATATTGTATCCTTAAAGGGACAATAACCCTCTTGCTGGCTTGGCAGCTCTAGAAAATAAATAATAGTCTTATTCTAAGTACCAGATGTTTATGTGTCCTACCTGTTGTGTAAATTATCCATTACATCATATTTTACTTGTCCAGAGGGTTCGAAAATATTTTAAAATCCAAGTCACATTTAAAAAGGTTTAAGTTAACCTTTTCAAATCATGTAGTTGAATTTTTCCAATTTTTTAAATTAGGTGTGTTACGATGAAATTTGTATCATCAATTTATTTGAATATTGTAAAATAATACAATTTGTTGACCAGAATAAAGATTGGGACATACTATTCAATTACAACAAGAGTGTTATTGGGGCTTTAATTAATAGGCCTACTGGTTGATAATATGATATGATAAAATGCCCAAATATATCATAAATTGTGAATTGCTGAAAATATTTTAAAACAATATCTGATACCCTACATGAAATTATATTTATAAATTAGTTATTCAATCATTTCTAGTAAAGGTTATAACACCTGTCATTGCTAATTGCAACGTATACCAGTCAAGTCGTCCATAAGCAAAGTCGTCCACAGTGAAGTCGTCCATACTTGTTGGTAGAGTCGTCCACACCCGTTGGTCAGTGGAGTCGTCCACAACTATTGGTGATGTCGTCCACAACTAAGAATAAGACTTGTACACAACTAAGAATAAGACTCATGAACAATTTAATCGTATGGGAGAAATGGCTAGTATTCGTTGACTATTTTGTTATTTGATTTCAGATCGAATCACCAATGATTTGTAATAAAGTTAATCGTATTGTTTGTATGATCGTATGAACATTGTTTTATTGTTCACCGATGTTTTTTTAATGAATTTTGTTATATTATTTATTAAATTTGTTACATTTATGAAATTGTTATTTATTGAATAAAATGATTTACTTTGTTATTTATTCACGAACGGGGCCGGTCAAGCTTGTGGACAACTTTATCATCGTATTATTATATGCCGAAATTAAACTAAGTTGTGTGGACGACTCCATCAATGAGTGTGGATGAACACGCAGAACTCGGTACAAAAAAAATATACTAATAAGGAATGCCCATGTCCCGAAAGTAAACTATGTCGTGTGGACGACTTTACCAACTTATTATTATATCCCGAAATTAAACTATGTTGTGTGGACGACTCCACCAAAAAGTGTGGACGACTCTACCAACGGGTGTGAATGACTTAACCAGATTTTCCGTGTGGACGACTTGACTGGCATTCATTGCAACCACATATCCTGATTTGTTGATATTGATAATATACATGATTCTAGTAATGTAGAGGTAGTTGTCGAAGTACTATTTCCAGATGTCTTGACATTTTCAGGATACCCAGCAACAATTTGTGAAAAAATCATGTGGTTGTTTTGGTTAGGACATTGTGCTGACAAGATAACCCTGTGTTCAAATTGGTATTCCACATACCAGATCTCGAATCCACACACCGCTCATTTATGGAAATGAAAATTACGATCTGAGTCTCAAAATAACCCGATTTTGACAAGACGTAAAACATAACAGTCTTATTCCAGTCCCACACTGCTCATAGTATATTTTAGATAGAAAAATTACCACCTGTTACTGTCTGAATGACTGTAATAAAGTTTTGACATGACATTAAATACTATTCCATGTCAGTCCTCCATGAGGATCACCTATATACACGTATGTATGTCATACACCTAAATGAAACTTTTACAGCTGGAATTCGAAGAAAAATAGGTCAAATTATTAATACAGATATTCCACTGTCTAGGCAAGATTCTTTGAATTAATTCCTTTCCATTCCTTGATAAGACAAGTAAATATCTATCTATTGATTTATTATATTCATATAGGTTAAAATATATAGCATCCCAAATTGTATACACATGCAATTTTTTTATTTTACATTTTTCAGGAGCTACCAGTTTTACATCTAAGATTACACAAACCAAAATCTGATAAGAAAGTTAAATGGACCACAGAAACTGTTGATAATGAGAATTTAAACAAAAAGAAATCAAAATGTATGTTCTTTTCTTATTTTTATATGCCCACATTTTAATTATTTCTTCTGTCAGCCTATATGTCTTTCACAATTTTTGTTAGCACAATAATCCATATATCTTTTTGAAATTGTAATGAAGTATTTTGTGCACTTTTAACTGTTTCTGGTTATAACTTGGAGATTGTTCCCCTTTTTTTTACAAAATCTTTTTAGCACCATAGAGGCTTCAATTGTGATCTGATTGCTCTGGAATTTTTGATAGTCACTTCATTCGTCTTTGTTAATAAATCATGTTAGATCATAGGGTACAATTATTAACCCATCACTTTAAGATTTATGTTGGTTGTCCGTCTTAGGTTCTGGTGGGGGTATATTTCATTGCCTGGCTGGCAGTCGATATTTTAATTAAACAAATCTCTGTTTCTGGTTGACTATCTGTAATCATTTGAAAGCAATGGTGTTAATATGCATGCTTTTTTGTTTGTTAAAACTTACGCGGAATACAGTCTATACAGAATATGTGAACCGATATCAAACTCATTCAGTATTACTTTTACACAGCAATATGCAACATGAAAGATGATTTTATAGTCCTGTCAGTCTGTCATAATATTAACCTAATACCTTTATGGGTACATTGTATATTCGATTAAATAATTACACCCCCACTACAAGGTATTCATGGGATACTTATAGTTATAGCTATCATTCTGGCCGTATGTGCCTTTTGCTGTAGGGGGGTTGGTGGGATGGCCTAGTGGTCTAGAGTGCCGTGCTTCGACCTCTAGCTGGCCGGTCACCTCTGGCTTGCGGCTGTGGTTTCAATCCCTGGTGTGAGCGTATATGGCATGGAGATAGGGGCACCTTCTCAACCTCGTAGGTTTCCTCCGGGCACTCCGGTTTCCTCCCACTGCTAAAGACCTCTATGCGCAAACGAATTATTGAAATAAAATTGAAACCATATGTTTGTCCCAAAGTGACCTAGTTTATGTCGAGTGGACGTTAAAGCCCATTTCTCTCTCTTTTGCTGTAGGTAGCACATTATTTAAATGATTCCTATTTTTGACCGAATATACTTTTCCTCAAAACTAACAATGAATAAACAATGACAGTTTTAATTGTATGTACTAAATTGCCATTAGAGAATATGTAGGTAATATTGATATATTTAAAGGTTGCTGTATTTATGAAAAACCACGAATGTTTGGAGAATCGTCATCGGAAGATGAAGATGATGGATGCACACATAATTGTAAAGGACATAAAAAGAAATGTTATCAAAGTCATAATGGTGATCATGGACCAGGAGAGGGTAGGTTTTTATATATTTGAAATTAAAGAGAAATGAATAAGGGTTTTTAATGCATTGTTTGTCATATTCTCGTCACATGTCACATGTTTTGGTCCCCCCAAGTACATGTAACTGAATGTAGTAAGATTGTAAGTCCATCCTGTTCATGTTTTCTTAATGGAGTATCAGGTGCCCTTAACATACCATATTTGATAATTTCAGCTGGATTTATTTTTAATAGATGCTTATAATTTTATGAAGTTAATATTTCATAAAAAATGGGCATGCTCTGCAAATATTTTGAACTATTGACAGTCTTAGTTTGAAACAATGATAAAGAGTGAGGTAAATTTGATGAATCCTTATTTGATTTACAGGTTCATCAGAAGGTAGTGGTGGTGGTGCAGAAGGAGGCGTGGCCAGTTAATGTAAGAGTTTCTGATCAAAGAGTATTTGTTGAATACATGTAGTAATGTTATTAAATTTCATAGTTTAATTATATATTAATGTCCTTGGGCTTGGCACAATTTTTAGTTTGTGTCGAATCAATGCAACAATACAATTATTGTGCTGTAACTGTGTAGTTGAAGATTGTTTAGTCTGAAAATAAACTTGTCCTCTTCCATTATATTTAGTTTTCAGTAAAGATTATATTATCAATTGTACCAAGTCCCTACGTACACATGTATAATTGTTTGTAGAATTTAGTTGTTTTAAACTGATGTTTTGATATAAGTGACAATATTTGATTTTCGTGTTTATTTGAATAATTATCAGCATTACCATTTGCGGATGAAAATTGAGATTTTTATTTAATCAAACTGTTTTGAAGTTATCTCATATTTCAAATGTAGAATAAAATAATGTGTACCAGTAATATGTTGAAAAAGCTGTAACTAATACACTTTTACTTTAAGTAATCTTTGAACAAAGTAAAATTAATATTCCAATATTACATATTTTTGTAAATTTCTTTATGATAGCAGAAATCTTCCACCTAATGGGATTCAAACTGCTGACATAAAAAAAAAATGCTTTCTTTTTATTTTACATTATAGAACAGAATTTAAGTAATACATCAGAATTTACGTTATGTATGTGCCAGTAAATACTTTTAAAACGGTTATTTTGTTGTCCAATGACAGATTGTAAACAAATCGAAATAAATGGACATCCAAATGAAGAAGGATAGATGACATCTGATGAGATTGTATATTATTATTTATAGACAATTAAATATTTTATATTAGATATACATGTGTTTATTGTTTTATCTTTTGTTTATATACTTACTTTAAGCTAATTAATTTATTGTAATCAAATTATAAATTTACAGAGAAGTACATGTAAAAGTATGAATAAATAATTTTAATTGTACAAATCTTCACCTGGATGCTGTATGTAATTTGTAATTAAATTATAAATCTTCAGAGGAGTTACATTTAACTATAGAATCCATCACCCTTATGCCTGTGTATTCATATGATACAAGTATAAGATAGTTTATCAGTAATGGAATAAATCGATAGAATATAAACATGAGATATTGGGACTTTTGCAATCTGATTAAAATAAAGATCTATATTTCGTTTCGTTTTTTGATACTTTCAATGGCCTACACTACATGAAGATCTGACAAGTTATACTTGGAGTTACTGTCAGAGGTCATATGAGCGGCTTTTTATCCAGACATTTGATTAACAAATCAGCATTGATGTTACTAGTTCATTACCCACAGTTCCGTGCAAAACACATCTAAAGCTTGCCGTAACACACTGTTTCATTGGCTAATGCCTTGCATCATTCGGAACATGTCAATGATAACAACCTGTAAAACGAAATTTTGAACTATAAAAACGAAACCAAATAGGATTTGTGTTTTAATCAGATTGGAACTTTTGTACAGATAATGTCATATTATACCGAATCGTCATGGCCAAAAGTAAAACTTGTGCTTGTTTTGTTTTAAATGTACATTTAATGTATTGATGTAGATAAAGATTATCTATTTTGTGATATTTAAAATTTCCTGTTAATATGCATGGAGGCATTAATAGAAGGTGTGGTTTATTTATTAATGTATTATACCTAGTTAAATGTTGAAAAATTGCTATTTGGATATAAACTGAAAAACACTATGATATTTATCTTATATTAAACATGCATTATGCAAGAGGTAAAATCTTATTGCAGGTATTTCATTTGGCCTGAAATGTTATATACCAGTAAACTATTAATTAGACATTTATTAAAATGAAAAGACCATAATCAACTCTTGATGCCATATTATCTGTTCAATTTTCATCGGATTTGAATCCGATCTGCTGTTCAGCGTCTGCTGATGATTAAATGCAAAAATGAACCATCAAAATTTTGTTAATTATCGTGACAGCAACAATGACAATCTGGGCTAAAAGGTTTTAAAATAGAGTGAAGCAGTTTGACTGAAATTTTCAGCCTATTCCCTTTACATCATCTAATTTTTATCTATTATTATTAGACCCGCTAGCTCTTTATCTAATCTTCCATAATGTATATTTAATATATATTACTTAGTTTTATTTTGAAAAATTACTATTTGGATATAAACTTTATAAAGTACTATATACACCCTTATCTATAAATTATATATCTAACCTATAAAAGCTATATTCACAGGGACTAGACCTAGATCAGTTACCTTAAAGAGAACAGTAATTAATAATATGTGCTTTTAATATATTAAGTTATCCATTATTAAAAATTTTGTTTGGAAAATGCACACTGAGGCATTAAAAAATCATCACAATATTTGACTAAAAGTAACAGTAGTTTCTTTCTGCAAGAAATGTGTTTACCACAATACTTCATATAGTTAAGTATTAATGAATAAATTTTTTTGCCTTATATATTTGCTCATGCAATATTGTATACTGTTTTTTATTAAAAAAAATTATTAAATGTTGATCTTGCTTTTTAAACAAACCCAATTAGTGGTGAACTACAAGCTACTATACATGATTAAATGGTGTAATGGAGATATGTTATCTCTTACTAAAATGTTTGCTCCATTTACAGTACGAGGGTACTGCCATTTTTTAGCCCAAAAGGAACTGTTTGTACTGTATGCAAGTTGAACAACACTTTTCCTCAGTACACTGCAAGTTGAACAACTTTTTTCCTTCTCCATTTGATGACATCTCAAGACACTGCGAGTAAAACACCTGTTTTTCCTTCTCGATTTGATGACATCTTAGTACACTGCAAGTTGAACAACAGTTTTCCTTCCCCCGTTTGATGACATTTCAGTTACTTATGGAAGCTAAACAAATCTATACTTCAGTATGGTACCACAAAAATACCCCTGCGAGATTAAACTCTAAAGTTTCGTTAAAATTAATGAAAAAAGCTTCAGAACAACTGATGCTTGAGATAACTTCCATCTAGGACAGTTGTCGTTCAGGAATTTGTCACAAAGATATGGCACAGTATTCTTAAAATGGAAATTTAGTAAAGAGAAAATAAAACTTTCAGGACAATATTTTATTTCATTCATAAGATATCTTGGGAAGTTCATGTTTAACAAAAGCTGAGGATGATCTTAAAAACAGCATAACCCGATATAAAAAAAAAAACAAGAATAAAGTAAACACCTATACACACGTCATTCTTATCTATACACATTCATGTTAAAAAAAAAACAAACCATAAAAAGTTGCACGAGGTTTAAAGGAAAACAAAGACAAATTTTAAAAGATTAAATAACATAAAATAAATAATTCATCATACAGTAAAAAGATCACAAAAATTATTGCGCGTGAACAATTTGGCTAACAAGATAAGTCGATGCTTTCTAATCATATACCAGACTCTTGTCCATACATCCTCAATGTAAGGGATTCAGTCAGCCTTCTGATGAGGTCCTTCTACACTTAAAGTAGAGCTTCCACATCCTTACAAATTTAGATACTGATGACGGCAGTTAGTGATAATAATAATAATAATAGTCTATTTATATTGCGCAATATCCATGCATGAGCATGCTCAAAGCGCGGTCCAAAAATGATCACAACTGTCATAAATTGAATGCTTTCTTAAACAAAAAGGTTTTAAGTCTGTATCTAAACACCGCAGTATCTGGAGAGTTCTTTATTTCCAGTGGCAGATCATTCCACTCTGTTGGGGCTGAGTAGGAAAAAGTCCTAGTGATGTTTAGTAAATAGGTCAAATTTGTTTATTTTGACAATAATATTGCTAATTTTGGTTGCACCTGTGTTTCTAATGTATTAAGAAATGTTTAAAGAGTTATTTAATTATCGCTGTCATTATTGTTAGAATATGGAAATATGTAGCCATCTCCCATTATAGTATGGATCGTAAAACGCATTAAAGATCCCATAAATTGTTTCAATGGCATTTAGTAATTGAACTGGAGTATTCAGGTTACAATTTAATGGAATACAATTACTGCTTATTACTGAGCGACGTTTCGACTAGACTTCTCTATTCATTATCAAGCCTAGTCGAAGCGTCACTCGATCAGTAATAAGCAGTAATTGTATTCCATAGAATTGTGACCTGTATAAAGAGCCCATTGTAGACTTATAATCTGACCACCTGTAAACTGATATTTCTTTGTCTTTTCTAGAATATCCACTTATAGTGAACTTTCATGCAGAAAATAAACATACATATTTTATGGCAAGAGAGAATGATTTTACAAATATAACATAGATACACATTTTAGTACTAATTTACAATGGCCATGCCCAGCCGATTTACAATAAATCACATTTCTTAATACAAAATATAATACTAATTACTTTAAAATTGAATAGAAATTTTGCATTCACTAAAAGCATGTTAAAATGGTTGTTATTCCAGGCTTAGTACTGTAAAAGAATCTGTAATAATACATTTTCTCTATATGCATATATTATAGGCCATATAAACAAAATATTCTGATTCTCAAACAATCCTGTGCCACTTTAAAAGAGTCTGTCTTCATTAGCCCAGTTCGGAGCATAACAGTGGGACGTTAAACCCCATTTCTTTTCATTTCATACAGCCAAGTTGTGATCCTTTGACAAAATACAACACAAAAATAAAACCTCCCTCCTGCATAATGTTCTTTTATAAGGATTATCTGAGAACTAGAATAATTTTTTGTAGGCCCATACCAACAACTTTTAATGTATTGTTAATCACTCATTTCTAGAGAATCATTATCAATAGGGTCCCATTGTCGTGATATATCTTTAAAAGTATTCTGTGTACTTGAGGAATTTGAAGCCGCACTCTGCACATTTTTCTGTTGGTGAAACCAGTTTCGTGAACGCCATACTTTAATAAAATTATCGTCACTGACACTAACCAACATTTCTGGATCAATTGGATTAAAGGCTACAGAATTAACTACATCATTGTGCTGAAATTTATTCAAACATATTCCATAATGTCTGTCCCAGATATAACCATGCTTATCTTCTGCTCCACTGAAATAAACAAGATTCAGATAATTTCATTATATATATACCGTAATTTTTTATTTTGATTTATGAATTAAATTCACCAAACAGTTGAAAATTTCACATAATGTGTAATTAACCCCAGTGTCTAGTTGTTCCAGATGAAAATTTGAGTTCCCATGTGCACTTGGCGTGCTTGTTAAAGGGACAATAACACTCTTGCTGGCTTGGCAGCTCTAGGAAATAAATAATAGTCTTATTCTAAGTACCAGATGTTTATGTGTCCTACCTGTTGTGTAAATTATCCATAAGACCTATTTTACTTGTCCAGAGGGTTCGAAAATATTTTAAAATCCAAGTCACATTTGAAAAGGTTTACGTTAACCTTTTCAAATCATGTAGTTGAATTTTTCCAATTTTTTAAATTAGGTGTGTTACGATGAAATTTGTATCATCAATTTATTTGAATATTGTAAAATAATACAATTTGTTGGCCAGAATAAAGATTGGGACATATTATTCAATTACAACACGAGTGTTAAAGGGGCTTTAAAGAACCCTTGACAGCTGGAAATAAGAGTTGGCTGTAGAGCAACTGTCTGGGTTGAAATTCCCTCATAGCACACTTTATACGCTTAGTTAATGCAAATAAGTAGGATGTTGAACCCCATTTCATTTCAATTATAATTTAATTGCGCCAACAGGAAAATTAACTTCCTTAACCACTTGCCTTAATATGGTGACCATTTTTTAACAGAATATAGTTTTTAATCCCCTTTATTAAATTTCAACCTGCAGGCAAACAATGAGAAAATGCCATGGCCTAGCATGGTTGTGGGTTCGATCTTAAAATTGTAATGACTCAGAAGTTCGGGCATCTAATAAATCTGACTAAAGACTAGGGCAAGAGTCTTCACACCCCTATCTTAGATGTTGGGATTGGGAAGAACATGAGTAAAATCTAAAATTTGAACAAGGGCACAAACTTTCACATTTTTACCTTGAAACATATTCATCACTAACATCTAAAAAGATGAAGAAACATTCATCATTAGCTGTGTAAGCTTTATGTGATTTTAACATGGTACCAACTTCTATCATTCTCTCTAGATCTATAACATGTATATCTATCTCTTGTGCTAATGGTGGTGGTTCTAAAGGCTTCTCTATTCTATAATTTCTTGGCCATGGACGACAGTTAACATATAGAAATCTGAAATATGAAATTATAATTTTGCGGAAAAATTCTATTATTGCGTTGTGTCAAATAGGCTGATTGGAATCAAAATGATAAGGGATAAAAATTTGGGGGCTCGGTGCATGGAATACCTAACTGCGTTTTAGACCATCGGGAAGGAAGTGGTGAAGTACAAAAAAAAAAAACGGAATTAGATCAAATGAACCAAATATTTTGAGTTGAGCCAAGATCAGACTTAGGGAATTCGACTTATGTGAAGAAATTTAGTGAGAAAAACGTGCAGGATCAAAGGGTACAAACAATTTTATATTGGAGATGAGCAAAGATCTGATTCATACAAATTCGACTTATGCGAAGTTTACTGTATATAAATTCATCATAATGGTCAACCAGCTGGTTTTCCAACATGACAATGTGTAAATTTTCAAAGTGATTCAAGCATGATGAAGATAAATATTCTCAGATTTAGAATAAAGCAGTTACTGATAGTACATTCTGAAGTAGAATACTTCATTATATTAGAATATCACACCAATTAACTTACCTCTGATCTGGAGATAAACACATACCAATAATATGGCCTCCCATTTCAAAAGTATGATCTGCTTTATCATAGGTACGATCTAATCCCTGATTATTATCTGATACACTAGGTAATATACGGTTACCTCGACTGTCTTTCATCTTCTTAGCAGTACCTAATGCTGGAATTCTCTTTATACCAATTTGATGAGGTGTGTAAGCTTCAGACCCTAGTGTAAATATCAGTAACTTGTCACACAGATAATGATCAGATTCAAATAATCGTGTGTCACTCAAATCAAATTTGTCACAATCAGCAGTGGATTGATTCTCGGTCATCATCTTTTTACTACTACATGAACATTCATCAATTTCAATTTCCAAGTCATTTTCTATTCTAACAGTTTTTCGAATTTCAGTATCTGTGTCTGGTTTTATCTTCTGTACGTCTTTTTCTCTTGAAGAATGATTTTCATTCATCCTTTCGACTGCTTGTCGATATTCTTTTTTATATTCTATCGTTCCGTTCAACATGGTTTTGATAACATCTATTAATGGCTCATTATCAGCATCATGGGGTTCCGCAAAAAGTTTACTTTCCTCTCGACACAAATCTCTCTGGTTAGTGTTTTCATTAAGGCGATTAAAATCTTCGCTATCCATACTGTCGTTCATACAGCTTGGAGCAGTACTTAAATAATATTTAGATTTGCACATAGAACACTCATTGACATGTTGAAACATTATTTTACGCTGTTTTAAGAAGAATCTCTGCTGTTCACTATAGCAGTTGGCTATCATTATAGTTCGAATAGAGCTGGCGTTCTGATTATGAAATTTAAACAGTCGCATAACCACTGACTCATCTTCTGTCTCTATGGCTTGAGACGCCTGAAAGCAAAAATCAAAATAATACATTTACAAAATGACAATATCTAGACCTCAAATATTGTAGTGATTGTTGTGCTTGGTGTGTTGCTATGCTTTATAAGTGTTACAAAGGAATTAGTGAGAACATTTTGTAATTTTGAATATCACACAACTATAGTTTTAAAGGTGCTAGTTACATGTAAAAGCTCTTTCAAAAATAACATTTAGCTGTGGCCAAGTATTATGCCTAAAATCTATGGTCTTTATATTCATTATATAGGAGGCAGACCTCCTTCAAATTTTACTCTCTCAGTACCCACAAATTGCAGTTCGTCTATTTATAGCAATTCCCTCTCTCTCCCTATTGCATGTCCATTTTTGTTGATTTTTTGGTCTAGAACGGACGAAGCGGGGTTTTGGTCAGATTTTGAGATGGAAGGATAACAGAGTTAACAGGATGGTTAGATTTAATATGTTTCTAATATGCTACTTCAAGGTTATGTGCAAAGACATGACCATTTGTTTCTCTGTCCATAGAGAAAGCATTGAGCCCAACAAAAATGTGGGGAAAAGTTAAAGCTGGGTAAAGAGCCTAGAATTAACAATGAAGTCAATTAATGGTGATCTGCCACCACAAGGGAGATAATCAAATTCAGGGACAAATATTTCGCCTCATAAAGTTTATTAATCCTTCTATAAATATACCTCCAGTTTCAAGACTGGGAAGTATGACTGCAATGACAGCCCTAATAAATTCTAATAAAATAATGATACTTGTACTGAATCTGGACATTGTTATAAACTATGTTTCTACTTGTTTTCTAACCTAACACCATAATTATACTAATAAAATAAGGCAAGCTTATAAAATGCAATAAATAAAAGAAAACTATCTATTAGACATAATATTCATTTCTGTCATAACATGTAATTTTAGAAATTGTCAAATGTGTGAAAAGTTAAATTCCTAAACATGGAATTAGATCTCTGATAAACTGTTTTAATTAGCTCATGACAAAAATGAACTAGTAGTACATGTCTATAGATAGTTCTTACCAGTACCATATTTAGCCACAGGGCGGAGCAGGAATTAAGATCGCCTGTCCAATAAAGACTACCGGATAACAAATGCGTATCATTATACCATGTACCAAATACATCATATGGCTTGTTAATCATTCTACACTGTAGTTCAAAATTGTCTATAATAAAAGAAATTATATGAGGGTGATAATCAGAGATTATGTGTCAAAGAGCAAAAAAAAAAAACAATGCTTTTTCTAGACAACTCAAACAACATATTTCTGAAAATCTTGATCCCTGATTTAAAACTTATTTTTAGGAATAGTCAAGTTCACATATTTACAAAGACAAAGAAATGAAACAGGGTGCAACATCCTTCTTTTCTGTATAAAGTGGGCTGATGAAGACGGAAGTGAATGACAAACGGTATGTCTTCATTTTCCTGAACAATTGATTCCATTTCCCATTTATTTGCGACGTTCACAAAACTAAAAACAAAATCTATACCATGCTATGTGTCAGCTAAGACTAGATTTTCTGAGTAACTGGCATGTATATGATTTGGATGAAAGTAATTCCAATTTCCATTTTGAAGGAATTTTGAAATAAACTTGACTCATTATATATGAAGCAGCGTAGCATAATTACTGTTATATCACTTATAAATAGAAGTCTTTATTTACCATGTATACTAAATACAGCTATTTCTCCTGATGTACTACTCTCTCCAAAATGAACACCAGACACCAATAATAAACTATCAGACATATTAAACTGTGAAAACTGAGTATACTTCCAATGAAACTCCTTCATATCATATTGAAATTGTAATTTACATGGGTGTTCAGATGTCCAAACCTAAATAATAAGAATAGCAGAATTTCGAACAATAAAAGCACGACAAAATGAAAATCATGTTAGAAAAATATCATTGCTAGCATGTTAGTAATTCATGAAAAGCAAGTACATTTCTTCGAAAGAAGATCAATAAGTAAAACGGGGAGAGACAGAAATGGGGTTAAACGTCCACTCAGCACAAACTAGGTAATTTTGGGACTAACAGATGGTTCAAGTTTATTTCAATAATTTGCTTGTTTGAAGGGGTCCTTAGCAGTGGGAGGAAACTGAAGGAGCCAGAGAAAACGCAGGAGGTAGGACAGGCGACCCTATAACGGGGGAATCAAACCCATGCTGACTTAACTTAAAGACAGACTTTATAGTGCAGCCTGCACATGCTAGCCATTCTGCCACCCAACACCCCAGTAAGTAAAGCACGATGACCCTTACGAAATAAAAGTGACTACAATGACATTGCAAAAATCATCAAATTAAATATAATGTACCCGTAAACGATTTAAATCCAGTACCATTTATATCTTAAAACTATGAAACAATTTATTTAGGCTATAACAATTACTAAATACCGAAATCCAGTCAGTTTCCTAAAACCATCAATCAGACATCATGTCATTTAAAATTAGTGACATTTAATATGTACCGTATAATAACTAACGCAAACATCACTGAGAAATCTAATAGATAGATGTTCTTTCAGTCAGAGATTGATCAATCCATTATTTTGAGAGTCACATACCTTAAATGTGCCATCTTTAGAGCATGTGGCAAACAGTAGACCATTATGAGAGAAGCTAACATGTAAGACTTGGTCTTTATGATGCTGTATATTCTGACTTTCTCTAGCAGGTGTACGATAAACTAATCTTTTATATTCATTCTTCCAGTACAACTTTCCTGGTGCAATAGTTATTGATTTCTTTATCTAAAATAAAAAGAAAAACATTATCAATATAATGTCAGACATGAATATTTCCAGTACAACTTTATTTTCAACTGTTCTGAGTGCTTAGTGCTTTGCAATAATTTTGTGCTCCATTGAACTATTTTGACCTCTGATTATGATAAAACTTAGCTTGAGATAATATTCTTCTTCATAAACTGCCATTAGATGATAATATATTCAAGGATTTCTTTTCTTTGATAATGAATTAAAAAAAAGATTTTACCTTCCAATCTCGCTGAAAAATATCTCTCCATAAAAAATCATCTAATGATACACGGTGCCATGTTTTGCATACCACAGCTACATGTGTCAGATCTTTTATAGACAAGTGAGAGAATATATTCAATAATATATTATCTGGAAACTCTTTTATACTTCTACCATTCTCCCGACCTTCCATCTTATTATTCTAATTACATTGTCAATAGTACTTTTCTATTTAATAACTACAATAATAAATATATAATACTACAATCACTTGGTCAATATTCTCTATTAACTATGACAATAATAACAATAAATATAGTCTGGTAGCTCAGGTCACATACTGTACCTATATCTCCTTTTTTCTTTAATAGATTTATATTTCTGCTCTATTAAGTGATAACATTAAATAAGTATTATACCTAGATTGCAGGTTTTTCTTTTGGTCTGAATGCTATATAAATTATCAATTCGACATTAATTAATTTACAAAGACCAAAGTCAACTCTTGATGCCATCGGATGGCTTTGATATAACTAGTTTTAAATATGTTTCTTGGTTACCGTGAAAATGGATAATCAAGACTTTGTTTATTAGCGTAAAAATCGAGGCTAGACTAAAATTGTATCTCTGATATCTAGGCTATGAGGGAAGTAATTTGACTACATTTTTCAACATTTTCTCTTTTCATCTTTTTTAACTATTGTACCGAGAACTGTCAGCTCTTATATAATCTTACCTAATGCCGCTAAGTTTAATTGACAACATTAAACTTTTACTTATAATAACATTTATCTGGTGTATTTTTATGACTGTGTGAAGGCACTAAAAGCATTTTAAACAACCAAAGTTTTTATCATCATTATACTGGTTTCAGAAATAATATCATGAAGGGATATACCATTACTTACACCATACAATGAATACGTTGGGTTAATATTTGTATTGTATTGTTTCTACATTGTTTCTTTCAATCCACTTCTCTAATAAATATTGTAGAATAATCTGAAATAAAACATTTTTAAATGTAAATAGGGATCTTTTGCATTTTAACAAGTAACAAGTATGATATGGACCAGGAACCGAACATGGCATCTTAGAAAAAATAGAAGTCTGTTAATTGATATGCAATTGTCCAAGGAAAACACCTTGAATTGCCAAAGTAAATAGCTTTTTTTAAAAAAGCTTGTTGCCAGAAGAACAAAAAGATAAGCACACTGATCAGCAGTGAATATTAGCTAGGCTGCTATACTATCACTGATAAGGATGACATTGATGCGACTTATTGCAAAGTGAGACCCATATATTAACTTTTTTCCCTTGCCAAATTAAATTCTATGACATTTTTTTTAAGCATTAGCAAAATCAATAACGACGTTTGAAGTATTTGTAGGGAAAAATGATTTCCTATTTTCTGCCCGAACCAGTAACGTCTTATGTAAACAATGAACGCGCCATTGAGCCAATGATTGATTTCGACGTGGTAATTGGCTGATTGGGACCATGGCTGATTGGGACCATGGCTGATTGGGACCTGGCTGATTGGGACCAGATTTGTGGCTGACTGGGACCAGATTCTTGGCTGACTGGGACCAGACTTATGGCTGATTGGGACCATGACAAGGCTTATTCGGACCATTACTTAAATGCCGCGAGTATTTAAAATATGTTTGAATATTTTTGATATTTAGACAACTATGGCAATAAATAGTGTAATTAGTCACAAATAATAGTGTAATTAGTGATTGATGGCTTCAATACAAATGAGCTAAATCACAGAGAATATGCTTCACATTCTTGGCTGATTGGGACCAGATTCTTGGCTGATTAGGACCATGATCAGACCAATGATAAGAGTTTTTTAAATATGTTTGCATGACAATAAATACCACCCAGTATTATCAAATTGTAACCCAATATCAAATAGCCTCATATCAGTATAATTACTGCAATGAATGCAATATTTTGTAATGAATGAAGCATCTTGATCCAAGTTTCAAGGAGCAATGATGTGAGCATATTTTCCATCATATTTATATAATCTAATTCCTGATCTAGACAAGTGTTGAATGCAATACACTAAATTGGTTGACAAAATGTGTAACATTTTCTTAGCAATATACACAAATACACATTAAACAAAGTTAATTAAATCACACTTTATTTATAGTATAAAACTCAGGTAGCAATATACAAGACCCTAATCACACCTTTTATTGTTAATTAATGACAAGCCTAATAATCCAATAAACAATCAGATCCAATCACACAAATTCCCTGTTGTGGCTGTCAGTAAGACCTGAGTAATTTTCATGTAGTAATATAGTACACTTTCCTGTTTACTTGTGTTAAAATTGAGTCTATAAATCTATTATGTTTATTTTCTGTACAAGGAAGGATATACATTTTGACTTCCTTTATGTACATCATATTTGAAATAACCGATTTCCGTTGCTACTGTATTGCTGGTATTAGTTTTCAAATTTGTATGGTTTAAACATTATTAGGGTTTCACACTGCGTAGCTTGTGTGAAACACTATTGTTTTTGTTAAAATTATTATTCTTATTATTATTATTATTATTCAGATTCCAATTTGAATAGATCTCAGCAACTACGTGTCGCATCGTTACGATTTCTTCGGTTTTACTGGGAAAGTGGGTGTGACTTAGAGGATAAAGCTATTTTGGACGTTCTGCGACAATGCGAAATGTCCGAAATCACCGAAGTTATCGTTTTTGAAAATATTGCAGTAATCTTAACAATAATCATTGGATTTTAACTTTCGATACATTTTGGCATAGCCTGAGACAGGGCACATAGCTACGCTACTTTCGATTTTTGATTTTCGGCAAATCTTCGAAGATATTAGGCGCCAAATTTCGAAAATTTAAAATTTTACAAAAAACTTTTTTATTTTTGAATATTTTTTAGTCGTATTGTGCACAGAATTAAAGAGTCATCTGACTAGTGCAAAAATGTTAAAAAATTTTGTCTCAGTAATTTTCCATGGCCGCCATTGGCTAATTCAGTTTTTCAGCCCTAGATTAATTTTTTATTGTTCGATTTGTATAAAACAAAGTTGTATCAATTGTCATTTTTTTTATTACCGATAATGTTATCTGTCGGCACCGGAAGTGGCATAATTTTACCAAAAACTACAATTTTGACAGTTATTTTCCTATTTCGAAAACAAATATTATTTTTTTGAAAAATTATATGACTCAAAGAGTGTGCCCTTTCAAGGCGCAAAAAATGTAGGAAGCAGTTTTTTTAATTTCGATTTCATTTTCGCGCAAATTCGATTAAGAGGCTAAAAATGGTGTAAAATTGACCTATTTACAACCTATTCAGGCTTTTCAGATTTTAAAATATTTCTTCGTAACTTTTATAAACTTGTAGCTATAATCCATACGAAGAAAATGTATGTTAAAATTCGTTTGTAATATAAGCAGTTACCAAGAAATGGGCAGTTCTGTACAAGTCACTGTTTTCGTTATTTTGCCTGTAAAATAGTCAATTATTATTGGATTTTTATAAAAGTGACATCATTTGATTCAAAAAGCATGTAGCGTCATATCAAGTTAATTACAATTTAAAATTGACACCGGAAGTGACATCATTTGGTCAAAAACTGCATTTTAAACTTTTTTAAATCAATGTTTTATTCAACCAAGAATAACTTAATATGTATTAATAATTTAAACTTTTGGTTTAAATTCACATATAAACAAAACTCATATGGTCATATAGATATCATAAAATGGTTTCTAACTTGTTCGGTTGTCGAGAAATAGACGGTTTTCTACAGGTCATTTTTGAAGGTTTCGGGGCCATAAAAGTGTCAATTATTATTCGATTTTCATAAACGTTACACCGTGTTATACCTAATGCCATTTGGGATTTCATACAAGTAATTTAAGATTTTCATTATCACCGGAAGTAACGTCATTTTGGCAAAAACTGTATTTTTAGCCTTCAAAACAGATACTTTATTCAAATGAGTCTGTTTTGAAATCTTTTTCAAATTATGGTATTTGATGCTAATCAACAAATAGAATGAACCCATGCGATCATACAGATACCACAAAATGGTTTGTAACTTGTACGGTTGCAGAGAAATAGCAGATTTTCTACAAGTCACTTTTCAAGTTTTTTGGTCTTTAAAAGTGGCAATTATTATTCGATTTACATAAAATTTTCACTATATGATATAGTATGCCATTTCTGATTTCATAAGACTAATTGAACATTTTCATTAACACAGGAAGTAATTTAATTTTGTCAAGATCATTTACAAGTAACAAATGTATAAAATGACTTGATATTGCTGGATTGATTGGTTGATTCTGCGTCCATTTTATTTGTGTGCAATGTTAATTTGGAAACCTGTTTAGTGGTTTCGCTGGTACCGGAAGTGACATATGTTCAAGGGTAACTTGGCACCGGAAGTGACATGTTTAAGAGTAACTTGGCACCAGTGAAACCCGTAATTCCTGCATGCAGGTCTAGTTTCTATAACATAATTATACACAATAATGTACATCTATAATGGTTTCGGATTTCCGTTATGCTACTGTATTGCTAGGGGCTAGTACCGGTATTAGTTGTCAAATTTGTATGACTTAATTGAAATTAGCATAAATTGGTTTAAACAGTATTTCTAACATATAATTACACACAATGTATAGGCTATAATGGATTCCAAAACAAGCTATGAAGTTTATAAAATAAAATAAAAAATGGTCTGTTTAAATTGCATAAAACGTATAATAATTTACATAAGATTAATAAGATAATCTCTGTTATTATAATATAGTGTAACTGTGACATAAAAAAATGGAATATAAACATAAATAACGCAGGCTTACATAAAAAAAAGCACATAATTATAGTCACGCTATAGATATAAAACTCCTTTAATTTATATTAAACTTAATTCAATATCAAAACCTAAGTTTCTAGTATTTTTTAATCGTGTGGTCCGAATCAGCCTAGTGGTGGTCCCAATCAGCCTGGAATGTGGTCCCAATCAGCCAAGAATGTGGTCCCAATCAGCTTTGACTTTTGTCCCAATCAGCCATGGTCCCAATCAGCCATGGTCCCAATCAGCTTGGTTTCTGTGACGTCACATGTTGAAGACAGTCATCTTTTATAGAGATATTAGAAGACTTTCGTAATCCTCTGTGAAACAGATTGCAAGATGATTAGAGTAGTATTTAATTTAGAGCTGGGGAAACAATCAAATCTCTAACACTCTAAGTCTAAGTGAAATCTCGCTCAATTTCCCATGCAGCCTACTTTATAATACGGGTATACCGTTTTCTGTAAAATGTTGATAATGATGTCACACGGTATTTGATGTGATACTCATAGATCTATTTTTAATAACTTTGTCATAGCCTAATATTACATGATGAAATCGGAATACTCCAATCAATATAAATTGTCCATCATATATAATCATATAATGACGAAGATAATTATGACAAAGGTTCTTTTCCTGAATGAAAACCTTTCATTGCGTTATGTATGTAATCACTTTGGAAATGAAAACGGTATTATGAGCTTTCTTCTGCAAAAATCAGGAAAATGCAATTCTAACAAAACTAATGAACAAAACTGTCAAAAGTCAGTTCTTTTTTTGTTATTACCGGAAGTTTATTACTGGGGCATCAAAGTCGTGATTTTCCAGTAAAAGCACAAGAATTGTCGCATTCGGCCCACCAATTCATTGCGTTTAAATTAATAAAATTAAATAGTCAACGCAGACAACCGAGTGCGACTGTTTATTATCTAAATACAGCAAGACTGTAATAACTGCCAAAGAAAACTGATAAAGATGGATTTATAAGAAGTTTGGGTTCAGTCTTTTCCAATAATTAGTACCTTGGATAAAATAGTTTTAACTGTATGAAAAGGCCACAGATCACTAATTATTTCCCCATTGACTTTAATGTTAATTCTCGTCTCTTAGACCGGCTGTAACTTTTTCCCAAATATTCGTTGGGTAGAACGCTTTCTGCCACAGATGGAGCAACATGTGGCAAACTCTGGCCCAAAAGCATGTATGAGGTTCACCATGAAAAACTTGAGATACACAGGCTGGAAGTAGAGACAACCAAACAAGCAATTTTCGGCCCTCCCTTTCAACGTAACCAACCTCACAACCCTTGTATCCTTCCGCCTCAAAATCATGAATATTCACCAAAACCTGGCAGAAAATGTATTTTTAAACCCTTTTCTTCAATTCTACACCAAAAAGTCAACAAAAATCGCCATGCAAAAGGGGGAAAAAGGGAAAGGGAGAGAAAGACTAAAAATAACTTTCGCCCTACATTCATGAATATTTAGTGATCTGTGTCCAAAAGCTTTCTGTTTCTTTTATTGGAGTTAGCTCCCTTCAACTGTATAGACAAAAGATTACGGTACGACACTTTTTGTTTTAAGATAATAAGACGTACTCTTATCTCCAAAAAATAGTTTTAATATTTAGAAATATTTTTTCATTTTTCTTTCTATTATTGGAGTAAGCCCCCAGTTCCCAAACGCTGAGATGTAACTTTTAAGGCTCAAATCCGATCTATCTATGATTACTAATGCCATCAATTAATGACAATGCCAGCTAATAAAATTTAATGTTGCCCTATAGGTAGTTCAGCTCTGAACGTCGGTCTCATTACACTCACCCTGAACGTTCAGGGACTGCCCCATTTAATCAATGTCGAAAAAAAGTGGAGTAAGTCAATTTTACTGGACAGCTTTTCACTGCTAAACTACGGAGTGTCAATCCGTGTGAAAGCCTGTACAATGTAAAGCCTGTACATTTCGTTTCGTCTTGTATGACCGACATTCCTGAATGTGGACGTTGACCTACAGTTAGAGTGTCATGGCGGCGAAAATGTAACTTGATAAGAGGGGACGTATTTTTAACAGCGTTTTGTGTCGCTCATACTGACTCTAGCGAAGTAAGCAAGGTCTTATTTTCTCACTAAGATGTTCGTTTACATTGTACAGGCGTCCTCACGGACTGACACCCCATCGTTTGGCAGTGAAAAGTTGCCCAGTAAAATTGACTGGGGCTCCAATTATTTTCGACATTGATTGAATGGGACAGTCTCTGAACGTTCAGGGTGAGTGTAATGAGACCGACGTTCAGAGCGGAACTACCCTATAGGCTGCTATAAAACTTGTCAAAAACAAATTTATAAAGTCTTCATCAGACATTTATATGATAGTCCCATGTGGCAAATTTTGCCCAGGTAGCAACCGACTTCTAACTCTCCTAGGTTTCGTTTAGGCTACTACTAGCAAACCAACGTGGAGGACTACACGGGACCTCGGATTTTCGCCCCATCCGATCGACTAGATTATATTTGAAAATAAGAAGGTTAATCTCTGGACCCCCATTCGGTTTACAAATGGGACCCCATTCGGTTTACGTGGATAATTTGTCTTGAAGGCCGCTGGTAAATATCTACACGTTTATAATTCCACCAGTTCGTCCCGAAATGAGAGTATACATAGGCCTATATATTGTCCCATATATACCCCAGACAGGACCGCAACTAGCCCAGAGCAATGCCGGGGACGGAAAGTGTTCTCAGGGCTGCTGTAACATTGATGAAAATACATGTATATATATCTATTGTTTTTATGGCAGGGTTCAATTTAGTCTAAAACCAATGAGTAGCAATCTGATTAAAACACAGATCCAATTTCGTTTCGTTTTTTATAGTTCAAAATTTCGTTTTTACCTGTCTTTACTACTCTTGGATCTGGAGGACTTGTTATTTAACTGGTGTTCTGCCTGAAATGAGGGGTCAGCCAATCAAATGGTCTGTCGAATCGACCGTTTGACCTTTTCATGCGTGGAACTGTGGGTAGATATTACCAGCCAGTGGCGTCTATTTTAACACCAGCGGATAGAAATCAAAACAAAACAAAAGTAGATTTTAAAAAGCATGGCGGTCGCTAATTGGTTAATCGAATGACTGACGTTATCGGGTCAAATGTCCCGTGCGTGATACCTGGCGTCATAGAACGTGAGCTCGCACTATAACTTGTTAGATCTACATGAGTGTAGGCCATCGAAAGTATCAAAAAAAACGAAACGAAATATAGATCTATATTTAAATTAGATTGAATGAGTAGCAAATTTTTGTGACAGATTCACATTTTGGCTAATCAATTCAAAATTTGAATAGCATTTGCTCAGATTTGAGGAGCAGTAAAACGTAGCCTACATCACAAATATTTGCAATTCTGATTTTCGGTGTATAAGTGGATACTTTTTTCCGCCGAAATTGGCCGTCTTTGTATACTCCGCTTCGACTTATGCACGGATGAAGGTAAAACAAAAAACAAAAAAATTCAGTTACGATGTCGGGCGCCCTAATCGTCTAAAACCATGGACCTTATAAGGTCCATGCTAAAACAAAACTACACGTACTTTAAGTTAAACCATTCCAATCGAAATATTTGTAGACGTGGCTTTGCTTGTTTTTTTCTTTATTTAAATATCCCCCTCTCCGCCTTCAAAATATTATCAACCCGAGAATATGCCATAAGCATCAAATATTTTCAGACAATCGTCAAAAATGGCTTGTTTCACGCGTCTCGCGAGATGTCTACTTTTAGTTTTCAGTTAAGTTAACCAATCATACTATACGGCGTTGTTTTATTCTATTTTTAGTAACATTTTATAAACACGTATGATTAAAAACGGAGTCTGCATTGTCTTAGTTATCGGATATATTGAAATAAAAACTGGTTCAAATTAATCACGACCACAACTTGGAATATTAAACAAGTTAGTCCTGCATTTATAAATTGATTCTTTCGTAGGCCTAAATATACTCCACATTCATCCAAAATATAATGAATCGCACTTCACAAGTTTGAAAGCAATTTTTGGCTAATGAATAAAATAATTCTATCGCCTTTACCGCAATTTGAGTCGCTTTTTGCGATGCGATACCGCTTAAATTGAACCCTGTTTTATGGTCGACAATTTTTTCACATGTATATCAGGATTCCTAAACTTTGGGTAAATATCCCCGAATTGAATAAAAACTGACTATCCAAGCTGTAGAGTTAGTGGTTCTATATTTGTAATATTATTAGGGTTTCACACTATTGTTCTTGTTAAAATTTTTATTCTTCTTCTTCCTATTATTATTATTCTAATTCCACTTTGAGTAGATCTCAGCAACTGCTTGTCGTATCGTTACAATTTCTTCGGTTTTACTGGGAAAGTAGGATGAAGCTATTTTGAACGTTCTGCGACAATGTGAAATGCCCGAAATCACCGAAGCTATCGTTTTTACAAATATTGCAGTAATTTTAACAATAATCATTGGATTTTTACTTTCGATATATTTTGGCATAGCCGGAGACAGGGGACATAACTACGCTACTTTTGATTTTGATTTTCGTCAAATCCTCGAAGATATTAGGCGCCAAATTTCGAAATTTAAATTTTTACAAAAAAACTTTTATATTTATGAATATTTTTTCGTCGTGTTTTACACAGAATTAAAGAGTCATCTGACTTAAGCAAATATGTGAATTTTTTTTTGTCTCAGTAATTTTTCTTGGCCGCCATTGGCTAATTCAGTTTTTCAGCCCTAGATTAAGTATTTATTGTTCGATTTGTATAAAACAAGATTCATATGCTCCGTTGTCTCAAATGTCATTTTTTATGTTACCAATAGTGTTATCTGTCGGCAACGGAAGTGGCGTAAATTTACCAAAAACTACAATTTTGACAGTTAGGTACCATTTTTCAAAAGAAAATATATATATTTTTAAAACTGATATAACTAAAAGAGTGTGCCCTGTAAAGGCGCAAAAAAGTGTGAGCTCAGTTTTTTTAATTTCGATTTCATTTTCGAGCAAATTGGATTAAGAGGTGAAAAAAGGTGAAAAATTGACCTATTTACAACCCATTCAGGCTTTTCAGATTTTAAAATAATTCTACGTAACTTTTATAAACTTGTAGCTATAATCCATACGAAGAGAATGTATGTGAAAATTAGTTTGTAATATAAGCAGTTGCCGAAAAAATTAGCAGTCACTGTTTTCGTAATTTTTCCTGTAAAAATAGTCAATTATTAATGGATATTCACAAAAGTGACAACATTTGATTCAAAAAGCAAGTATGCTTCATATAAAGTTGATTATAATTTAAAATTAACACTGGAAGTGACGCCATTTGGTCAAAACTGCATTTTTAACTTTTAAAATCGATATATTTCTCAACCAAGAATTATTTAATATGTTATAATAATATTAACTTTTGGTTTAAATTCACATATTAACAAAACTCATACGATCATATAGATATCATAAAATTGTTTCTAACTTGTTCGGTTGCCGAGATATAGGCGGTTTTCTAAAAGTCACTTTTGGAGGTTTTTGGCCCAAAAAAAGTGTCAATTATTATTCGATTTTCATAAAAGTTTCAGCCTTTGAGGCCTAATGTCATAGACGATGTTATAAAACTAATTTAACGTTTTTAGTATCACTGAAAGTAATGTCATTTTGGCAAAAACTGTATTTTTAGCCTTCAAAACAGATATTTTATTCAAATGAGTCTGATTTGTAATGTTTTTAAAATTATGATATTTGATGCCAATCAACAAATAGAATGGACCCATACGATTATACAGATGCCCATGGGCGACCCCCCCCTCCCCCAATTGCTTTCCTGGAGGGGTCTGAATATACTTGGACCCCCAAAAAATTTGGCAAAATAAAGTGCCCGAAATCTAATAAAACACTAATTTTAGGACTGGAATAGCAGTAAAACGCGTTCGCGGCCATCAAATATTCCAAAATTTCCTGGGGGGTCCATACAAGGTCAGCTCCACTTCTTCGACCCGCGAAGAAAACTGGCCGCAGCCCGTAAACCTGCTTCGGGCATTTCTAGTTTTGCTTCCCTAACTGTCATCGAGTCGGGGGGTTGGGATGGCCTAGTGGTCTAGAGTGCCGCGCTTCGACCTCTAGCTGGCCGATCACCTCTGGCTTGCGGCTGTGGTTTCGATCCCTGGTGTGAGCGTATGTGGCATGGAGATAGGGGCGCCTTCTCAACCTCGTGGGTTTCCTCCGGACACTCCGGTTTCCTCCCACTGCTAAAGACCTCTACGCGCAAGCGAATTATTGAAATAAAATTGAAACCATATGTTAGTCCCAAAATGACCTAGTTTGTGTCGAGTGGACGTTAAACCCCATTTCTCTCTCTCTCTCTCTGTCATCGAGTCCTAATAAAACACTGATTTCACTTTTCTTTTAATTGAATACCACGAATTTGTACTGAGTTGACTATTGATTAAAACAGTTTGTCTAGGGCCACTCTAATTTGTGCGACATTTTTCGGGCATCGATTATTACTTGTGAATGCAACTGCAACAGTGTGATTGGGTGGTTGGAATTCAGAGTGGGATTTCGGTTACAAAACCATTGCATACTTTTTGAGTTGCTAACACAGGCTAGAATAGCAGAAAACGCATTTGCGGTGGTTAAATTTTTCAAATTTGTCTACGGGAGGGGGGGGGCTCCCATAGCCCGTGACGATTGATTGGTTGTTTGGAATTCTGGTCAGCCAGGTAGGCTATATTGGACCAAATTGAAGTTGCTGTATTCACAAGCTACAGGCTGGAATAGCAGGAAAAAGCGTTTGTGGCAGTTAAATTCTCAAAATTTTCTCCCAAAGGTCCTGTCTTCGTGGGTGTAAACGATTGATTAGAATTCGAGTCAGCAAGCCACCTTAATTAGGCTATATTAGACCACTTTGAAATTGCTTTGTTGATGTTCATGGGCTGAAATAGCAGGAAAAAGTGTTTGCAGTCGTCAAATATTCCAAAATTTTCTTAGGTGGGGGTAAGCCACGCTTCTTCGACTCTTGGGGAAGATAGGTGCCGCTGTCTGTAAACATAATAAACGTTGTATTGGTGTGATGTTTTAGTTTAACCCCGTAAAATATGCCAAACAATGTTTACAGAAGACTGAGACTTTAAACAAAATTTATGGGGGTACCCCCCACGCCCACGCCCCCCCCCCATATATATTTCATGGCTACGCCCCTGCAGATGCCACAAAATCGTTTCTAACTTGTACAGTTGCAGAGAAATAGCCGATTTTCTACAAGTCACTTTTCAAGGTTTTGGGTCTATAAAAGTGGCATATATTATTCGATTTGCATAAAATTTTCACCATGTGATGCCTTATGCCATTTCTGATTTCATAAAAGTAATTGAACATTTTCATTATAACCGGAAGTACTGTACACTTACATGCAACAAATGTATAAAATGAATTGATATTGCTGGATTTGGTTGATTCTGCTTCCATTTTATTTGATGTGTGCAATGTTTATGTGGAAATCTGTTTATCGGTTCCATTTGTACTGGAAGTGAAATGAGTTCAAGGGTAATAATAATAATCTTTATTCATAATCTCAGTGAGACACATGAATATAATATACACATAAAATATTTACAGTTAGTGATAGTATACGTACATAGTATTTTCAGATAATATAATATACACATCATTACAGATAAAATTCAGTATTCATTTAAACTTATTTACAATAATAGAGATGACTTTACATAGATTCTCCAGTTCTGCACCGTGGCTATTAAATATATTGTACATGTTGATAGCTGAAGGACACTTCAGGTAATAACTTTTTATAAATTTAAGGATTTGGCATTTGAAAATGTAATGAAATTCGTCGCCTAATTCACCTTCATTGCAGAGAGAACAAATACGATTTTCTTCTGGGGTCTTTATGAAAACCTCGGCTTCAATTGGCAGTCTATGACTTCGACATCTAAATTTACTAAAGTAATGTCTATATTTCGGGGGTAGATCTATTAAGTACTGTTCAAAGATGAACGTGGATTTTAATAAACGATAATTTTTGCATTTGCTTGTATTATGTACAGGGCTATTCCATTCTTGCTGATATTGATCCTTTAGCCTTAGCAGTAAACATTGCTTTAACCAATTAGCATTAATGTTACAGGCTTGGGAATCCCAAATATAAGACAACCCAGCACTGTTCAAAGCGTCTTTTATATAATTTAACCATGTATTAGGCTCATATGATTTATACAAAGTGTTATACAGTACACAAGCGATTTTAGATCTGGGACCAGTTACAAGCTTATACCAGTAATTAATCATTCTATATTTTATATAAATTTGCAAAGGATATACACCAAGTTCACCATAAACCATAACATTTGGAGTAGACATTTTTACTTTTAATACATATTTACAAAATCTCAGTTCAAGTCTTTCTAACAGTATAATATCAGTAAAACCCCATATTTCACAACCATACATGGCGATAGGTACTACAAGGCAATTAAACAAATGCATCTGAGTATCTACATCAAGATTTAGTCTACGAGCTTTTTGGATTAATGAAAACATTGCTGAAGATGATTTGCTGTGAAGTTGTTTCTTGGCCTTGACAAAAGATCCATTAAAATTAAAAATTACACCAAGATAAGCATATTCGTGAACGTTTTCTATTTCAACATCTCCATAGGTAATTTTAGGTGTTTTTCTTATTTTACCTTTTGAAAAAACAATTGTTTTAGTTTTTGTTGAATTAATTTCAAGTTTCCAGACGGTGCAATATTCTAACATGGCATTGAATACAGCTTGTAATTCTGATTCACTTTCTGCTAAAAGAACAGTGTCATCCGCATACAAAAGTGCAAATAGTTTCAGGTATACACCTACATTTTCAAGATCAGTTTCATGGACGCTTAAACCTTTATAGTGTTGTGACAAGAAAGATGACAAGTCTTGCAAATATATGGAAAACAGAAGCGGGGACAGATTTTCTCCCTGACGAACCCCAACTGAACAATTAAACATATCTGACCTGTTTCTGTTGAGACATACACATGATTTGGCATATTTATACAGATTATGAATAACACGGAATATCTTGCCTGTTATACCACAGTCTAACACTTTCTGCCATAAGGGTAATCTGGGAATCTTATCAAATGCGGAACGATAATCAACGAATCCAGCATATAGCCGTTTTTTATTACCAATTATACAGATCGATAAGACATTTCAGTGAAAATATATGGTCAAGTGCGGAATAGTTTTTTCGGAAACCTGCTTGTTCGGGACCACGTTTATAATTCGATTCTACGAATTTCGTCAGCCTATTATTAATAATGGAAGTGAACAATTTACAGAAACAGCTTAGTATAGTTATACCGTGATAGTTACAAACATCATCTTTACTACCTTTATTTTTATAAATTGGAAAAATCATACCAGAGCACCATTCGGTAGGTACAAGTCCTGTATCCAAAATCACATTAAATAATATCACATATATCGGTATCATGGTCAGTTTCGTACATTTGATATATTCATTTAGAATTTCGTCCATTCCATGTGACTTGTTGCTTTTCAAATTATTAATACATCATTGTCACCCACAACACAGTCAATAGGTGAGAAGTCATCTGGAACAAAGTTACTTTCGTTGCTTTGGTTTAAGTTTCTGAAGTAGTCATATATAGCGAATCTATGCTTACATCAAACGTATTAGACGATTTTTTGCTTTGTGTCACCATTTTCCAATATTCTTTCGAATTGTTCCTTTTAAGACACTTTAAGTCCTGATTGAATTTTCTATTATAAATGTTAAACTCACTTTTCAACTGTTTTTTATATTCACAACTAGCATCATTTTGATTAGACTTAAATGTGTTTTTTGCAGTGAAGAATTCTTTTCGCTTGGCTTCACAAGCGCTGTTAAACCAGGGTTTTTTCTGGGATTGTCTCTGTGCGTTTTGAAACTGTTTGATTGTCACTTGTTTGCTGATATTTGTGGCTCTCGCGCTGTCCCGGAATATATCACCAATTGTAGAACATAATGTTATCAATTGATTCTTGGTCTGTGGTTTCTTTGTTAATCCCCGATAGCAGATCGATTACTTTACATACATCGTTCAATGCAATTCCTTCAGTGAATGCTGGAACTAAATCTGGATCCCATGTGATTTTGGTGAACGTCTGTTTGTCAATTTGAGCTTTTTGCGCGTGTGTTCCATTGTTTACTCCATTTAGAATCATAGAGATTGTATTGTGTTTATCTGAGAAGAGAGCGTTGTATAGTCACATATTTCAAATTCTATTATATTACCCATCGCCTTAGAACTGCAGCACACATAATCAACCACTGATCTTCCATCACATGTGAATGATCCTATACATTTCTCAGATCCAAAGCGGCCATTAACAACGTATATTCCTAGATTTTTTACATAGACCAATTAACCTTTCACCATATGGGTTTACTGTTTGATCTTGGTTATACCGTTGCAAAGGTGCATCATAGCTCGAAAATGCTGACTCACTTTCGAGTTTGTCTCTCAAAAAGGTATCGTCCTCGTCAATTACAGAACAAGATTGTTCCAAAAAGAAGGTGTCGTTGAGTAATCCGGTTCTCGCGTTAAAGTCACCAACTAAGAAGAATTCGGAATGTTCAGAACAATGTTCTATGTATTGATCCTCGATCATGTCAAACATGTCCAGTTTGCTGTAGTCTGAGTTCGTTGGTGGAATATAAGCGACACATACAACAAGTTTGTATCCAAGTATTTTTTTATCTATACAAAACCACATTGTATAGTCGTTCATAGTTTTATGAAAGGTAATTTCGTTCTTCAAATGTTCTTTCACTAACACTGCTACTCCTCCAGAGGCGATTTTTGACGCTTTCCTGCTAATTAAACACGATTTGAACCCGTTTATTTCGATTAAGTCCAAATCACAAGTTTTAGTTTCAACCAAGCACACAACATCAAAATCCGCAATATAGTCCTCAAAATCACTCGATAAAAGTTTTGGTTTCAATCCACATATGTTCAATGATAATACTTTCAGATCATTTAGCTATGAACTATTATCGCCATTATTTCTTCTTTGAGATGTAGTTATAATTCTACCACTTTGAGCAACGCGTAGTGATGGATTATTTAAGTGTCGAATAATTGTCCTAGAGTTTGACTCAATCAGTATTTCAGTTTGTGATTTCGCTCTTGAAATGAACACATCCTTATATACAGTTTCAGCCAGCGTTTTTTTAAATTGCAGTACTCTATTTCTTTGCTCAATGTTCACAAAACTGATTTTTACTATGCCAGGTTTTGTATTGAGTCTTGATTTCATTCTAATCACTTCAGTTATATCAACATTCTTGAAAACGTGCTCACCAAGGGCTTGGATAATACTATGTGCCTTTTCTAAAATGTCCTCACTTTCTTCAAATTTGACACCAAATAGGACCACAGTTAAGTCATTATCTTCAGTCGGTCTACCGTGACTAAGTTGATTCCTGTCTTCTTCTAAATTTAACATTTTGTCCTCTAACACTTGAACACTATTTATCACTTGGTCTATTTTGACCCTTTCTGCGCTTATGTCTATACTTAGTTCATCATATAACATTTTCACCTTTGAATCAATATGGCCAATGAGTTCATCTTTCCATTTTCCTATTTTCATTTCTAACATATTACACATTTTATCTTGATTTGTTTTGATTTCTGAAACATTATTTATTAATACATGTAATTCCATCTGTTTTGTAAGCATTTCCATCGATGCAGATTCAGATCTATCCTCACTGTCAGTCGTTTTATGTGTTTTCTGTTCGGGTTTAGGGGTGTCTCCTTGGCTGTCTCTTGTTCTTTTTAACGTGGTGTCATTACTTTCTGCCATGGGTAACGTGGCACCGAAAGTGACATAAGTTGAAAGGTATCGTGGCAACAGTGAAACCCGTCATACCTGCTACGCAGGTCTAGTTTTAAACTATAATTTGAAAATAAATATCTGAAACTGAGAAGAAAATGATTGAAATAAAATTGGTATGTGCTATAATGGTTGTTATTTTAACTTAAAATAATGTTAAAAACAGTAATTCGTAATTCAAAATATCCTCCTTGGAGGATATACACGTATATATATATATATTTATGTATTTATCAGAATTCTTGGAAACCCATTAAAAAATGATTAACAACTTTCTTCTTCCGTTTAAACAATATTCTAGCTAAAAAAAAAATGGTTGATGTTTCGGTAAAATTTCTGCGCCTACTCTAGATAAGATAAGATAAGATAAGATAAGATTTTATTGCATCGAAACATCCATTGAGGACAGCATACAATATAAACATGTACATAAGATAAAACAATATAACAAATATAACACAAGACACACAGTATTGCATACAAACCTCCCTTAATGAGGACAACATACAAGGACGGGTACAAAAATATGGACGGACATAAAACCAAATCTATGAAACTGCGCAATAGTTAACCGTTATCACACTAGACTGTCACTGTAATTTATCGTTTGGTTCTAGAAACTAAACATTGCCGCATTTCCTTGCAGAAAAATGACGAACATTTATATAGACTAGATTTTACCAGAGAAGTGTCCATAAATGGAACTAGATTCTGAATGCTGAATTGATGACGATTATAAGATTTTATTGACTCATATTTAAATACAGGAATTAGCACACCAAGTGGACTTTGTAAAAATAAAATAAAATGGGGGTTGACGGTCATGTATGAAACTTTTACGTTCCTGGAACTGGATAACCGAAAAGAAGTCTATCTTTGACATAGCCCACGCCACCCGGTGTGGATAAGAGGATAT
This sequence comes from Patella ulyssiponensis, assembly GCA_963678685.1. Classification (NCBI taxonomy): domain Eukaryota; kingdom Metazoa; phylum Mollusca; class Gastropoda; family Patellidae; genus Patella; species Patella ulyssiponensis. The sequence goes on along the minus strand of OY783227.1, from coordinate 77,832,211 downwards.
TAGGTTTCTAGTTGACCCCCACCCTATATCTTATCTAATAATATAATATGACGACCTTTACCCTAACGGCGACGGTGCTCTGCTTTTACCGAGACTATAAGATTTCACGACCCGGTCAGCTGATTTCTTCTTGCGCTGTTACTCACAGCAGCATCAACTTGAAATAGCCTCCGATGCAGTTTTCCTAAATATAAGAAAAAATGCAAAGACGCTCAGTTTGCGGATATATTTTGTTTTTAGTATCGACTACAGTATATTGCACCCCTGTTGAAGATGTGACAGCATGTCATGTAGGGAATATACCCGTTCAAGAAAACTTGGATCTGAGAAAGGTAAACTTTTTTTTCATATCAGTCAAATATATCAACATAATATATTAAACAACATATATGAGATCAAGGGATCTATTTAGTTTAACTGCGAGTGTTGATATATTTGATATTAAAGATATAAAATTTTTAGATGAGTGTGAGATTTTATTATTGGGCATTTAACTTCATTTTAAACGAAAAGAAGAAAGCCATTGGATTGAAGAGATATTTAGTAAGAGATGGCACAGAGGATATTAATTAATACCTTGGTCGTGTTAAACACGCAAGAAAACTTACAGATACTAATACATGTATATAAGGCGAAAAAAAATAAACAAAATGTATAATTCACAGAATTTGCTATTAATGCATAATAAAACTGCGTTCCTTATATAAGTACGGTGGTGCGACGAATGTTGGACCTCAGGGCCTGTCAATGAATCAATGAAGAGCATGGTTTCGATTCTCCGCTTGCACGTGAGATGGAGTATGCCGTATGGTCGCCTTCCAACCACGTGGGTTTCCCCCGAGTCGTCCTGTTTTCACCACTGTTTAAGACTCCTATGCGCAAGCGAATTAATAATTATTGGAATAAAATTGAACAATATGTCAGATTTTGATCATTTCGAAACTTCGCAACACTTATATGTATACATGTACGAGATTTCAACTCAAGAAAATAAAATTTCATTTGTATTATAATCCTCAAATGTACACCACTCTTGTTTGTAGTGGCTGCAACCAATTTCATGATAAGAAACTGAACTTTGGAGATAAAAGAACCGTTTGAAATATCAAGTTACCGTTATAATTTGTTACCAAGTTCACATACCAAAAACACTTGTATGGAAAAATTCGGTTAAAGAATGACTTATTTTCTTATACACGACCATAACAGGTGTTATTGGCATGGCCCTCATGACATGATTTTAGATCCAAACCTTTTTTACCACTCAAGGACATACACCAAATTTGCGTCACAGAAAAGTGTGATTTAGAGAGATTCAAATAATTATGTCGCTTAATAATAAATAGAAATATCTGCTGTTTAAAAGGCGAGATTACATAATTCATAAGGGTTTTTTTATTTTTAATTCAACAATGCATGTAGTACTATGTAGTGATGTGGAAAGTACACAGGGGGAAACTCCCCACAGCCGACGCGTAAATAGCCTTGTGATCGACTCTGGTTATATTTGTTTCTTACTCTCTTTTTAGGACCCACGTTGTGTATCGTCTTCTATCCACTTAATCAATTTATGGCTACAGGAATAACAATACAACAGCTCGTTTCTACATTTTATATCAAGCACTGGATACATAGGTTACAAGCTTAGGTTACGTTGCAATACTTAAAAATTAATTGTCTTTTTCTCCATCCCCTAATTCGCAGATCGAGTTTACTGACGGAATACTGCACTACATCATGTGGCTCTCTAGATAGTGTATCTTGATCCTCAACGACATCTCTGTCTCTTTCTCTCTCTCCCCCCTCTCTCTCTCTCAATGCACTAATGGGTCAAATATGACGTAATAAATTATAATGATTGGTCAGTCTGGCCAAATATGGAAATGGTAACTTTCGAATTATTAGAGATAAAGATAATATTCTGCTTTAACCCAGAATCGGCTATTTTTTTTTTTTTTTACCAAATTATAGAATCTTTTTATGTGTCAACCCATCACTCACTCATTTGAGAATGTGAGATATGCCTTTTCTGGAATACATATATGTAAACCCAATAATAAGTAAGAGATATAATATTATGGTCGTAGAGATCATAATACTACAAGTAACAAAAGATGAATAATATCCTATTCAAAAAAAGTAGGGGATATTTGATTTTGGGGGCATAATACTAAAATATGCAAATGACTACGAAAAAAGTCACTATAGAACCTAACAGAAGAAACATTTCCAGTTACATGTGACTTCCAAACGCACCAATAGCTACCGCATGGAATGCAGGTGATGCTTGGGATCATCATGGGGGTCCAACCCAAGATTTGCACGACTCTGACTTTGAATGTTACAGTCATTGTGGCATTGAATTCCAGGGTGGAAACATCAGTTTAATTGTTTTAGTGACCAGAAAACAAATTTTGATATGCGTCGGCTTACCGAAAATGAAAGGTTACGTGCCCTTGGCATGCTACAGATCGGCACAACACAGGCGGTTGTGGCGCGGACGATGAATGTTTCTCGGTCTGTCATAAGCAGGCTATGGTCCAGATACCGTGATACACAATCTGTACAGGACAGACCACGCTCAGGTCGACCAAGGGCGACAACTCATGCCCAGGATCGATTTATCCGTACCTTGGCCTTGAGAAATCGTGTCATCACAGCAAATCAGATCAGCGCTCGTCTTCAAACAGACACTGGTGTGAGAGTGAGTGGCCAGACGATTCGGAATCGACTGCATAGGAGTCACCTTCGCGCCCGACGTCCTCGCGTGATCCCTTTTTGAGAGATCATCACATTCAGGCAAGACGTCGTTGGTGTAGGGATCGTTAACACTTGGATAATCGACGCTGGAGCAATGTGATGTTTTCAGATGAGTCAAGGTTCACTGTTGATTTTTTGGACAGACGTAGGAGGGTGTGGCGTCGTCGAAACGAGCGCTTCCAAGACGTTAACGTCATCAGACATGATCGATTTGGGGGTGGTTCTGTTATGGTGTGGGGAGGCATCACTGTTGCGGGAAGAACGGCTTTACATGTTGTTGCAGGGCGTGTTACAGGCCAGTACTACCGGGACAACATCTTGGCAGTCCATGTTGTGCCGTTCGCACGACGTCATGGCCGCCGTTTCATCTTCCAGGATGACAACGCAAGATGTCACAGGGCCAGGATCGTTACAGGTTACCTCCAACAACAGAACATCACCACATTACCTTGGCCAGCACGATCATTTGGAATAAATCGATGAATGTGAACTTCATTTCATTTTGTCATTTGTTTCTTCGTCAGTTTCATTAGGTGACTTTAATAACACTTAAAAATCAAATATCCCCTACTTTTTATACGCCCACATTGAAATGTGGTCGTATATTGTCGTCGCCCCCGTCCGTCCGTCCGTCCGTCGGTCCGTCGGTCCGGCGTCCACAATTGCTTGTGGACGCTCTAGAGGCTAAAGTTAATATCCGATTGACTTTAGATTTATACACAGTGTTTAAGGTCATGAGACGAAGAAGCCTATTGTTTTTCAGCGATTTCCGATAATAACTACCAGAGTTATGGCCCTTGACGACTTCAAAAAATCTTGTGGACGCTCTAGAGGCCAAAGTTAATATCCGATTGGCTTTAAATTTATACACAGTGTTTAAGGTCATACGACGGAGAACCCTATTGATTTTCAGTGATTTCCGATAATTAGTGCCAGAGTTATGACCCTTGATCACTTCAAAAAATCTTGTTGATGCTCTAAAAGCCAAAGTTAATATCCGATTGACTTTAAATTTATACACAGTGTTTAAGGCCATAAGACGAAGAGGCCTATTGATTTTCAGCGATTTCCGATAATTAGTGCCAGAGTTATGGCCCTTGATCACTTCAGAAAATCTTGTAAACGCTCTAAAAGCCAAAGTTAATATCCGATTGACTTTAAATTTATACACAGTGTTTAAGGTCATAAGACGAAGAAGTCTATTTATTTTCAGCGATTTCCGATAATTAGTGCCAGAGTTATGGCCCTTGATCACTTCAAAAAATCTTGTGGATGCTCTAAAAGCCAAAGTTAATATCCGATTGACTTTAAATTTTTACACAGTGTTTAAGGTCATAAGACGAAAAAGCCTATTGATTTGCATCAATTTCCGATAATTAGTGCCAGAGTTATGGCCCTTAATCACATCATAAAATCCTGTGGACGCTCTAGAGGCCAAAGTTAATAACCGATTGACTTTAAATTTACACACACTGTTTAAGGTCCGGAGACGAAGAAGCCTACTGATTTTCATCGATTTCAAATAATTACTTCCAGAGTTATCTCCCTTGATCACTTCAAAAAACCTTGTGACGCTGTAGATGCCAAACGTATCATCCAATTGACTTCAGATTGATACACAGAGTTTGAGGTGTTGAAACGAACAAGTATTTTGATTTTCAATGAATTTTGATAACTGAACAGCTAAATCCATGATGTTAAATGTTTCCTATACTAATTGTTAGCTTGGGGCAAAACCTTATAAAAAGCAAACAAATTCGAATGATTTTCAGATAATTACATAATGAGTTGTTACTCAGATTTTAGTGTATTACAACTGTTTCATTTCCAAAAAAAAGTAAAAATATGCGACAACCCTTGTTGACTGCCCGGACGATTAAGCTGCTGTGGGCGTATGTTTCGTTGCCTGGCAACCTATCGTTTTGAATATAGATGACAATATCGAATTTCAGCGTTTCGTAATAATTACTTTTGGAACTTTTTTCTTTGATGATCAGTCTCTTAATGAATTTCAGCGTTCCATATGAATACTTTAGGAGTTTTTGCCCTTGATCATTTTCTAGGATCTGAAGAAAACTTCTATATCTCAGATTATTACATTGAATAAAGTTGATTCGGTGTCAATAGAATTACGCTTGTTATTTTTGATGTGAGTCTGGCTAACATACTTACCTGGTGCACAGTTTGACAATCGTGGGTGGTGACCTTCGCAATTACCAAAACCCTGCTACTCACTATAGAGCAACGAAATATTTTGATCTGGAACTTTCAGTACTTCATTTGCAAACGTAAACCCACCAATTTTTAATTACGTCAATACCATATCCTAGCAATGCTCCTTTAAGAACTTTATTAAGTACCTTTAAGTACCCTATGCTTCTGGCTTAAACAGACCTGACGTACGAATTACATGTATACTATCCTAAAACAATAATTTTCAACTTGAGCTGATTTAACTATGTGGGATATTCAAATTGGACTGTGGGCAAATTCTGGGTCAATTTTTCTTTTGTGCTTTTTGAGGAGTTTACAGAAGGCTTGTGGAAAATTTGTTTACTTACTATTAATTTTCTCGGTGTGAGTGAAAATGCCCCTTTAAGTTTTCTTTCAATCTAAGGATACACGCGGACGTAGTGCTTTAGACGGCATTTTACAATAACAACAAATGAAAGTATAAGATTCACGTATGAGCAATGTTGGGAAGCTGTGGATATTAAATGGAGCAACCAGTGTCCAAGGGCATATTTTTATAGACCCACATTTGGTTATGAGTGGATGAAGGCACAATTCTCATCCGATTTTGATGAAACTTGAAAAATATGTTTATATCCCAAACATCATGGATCTTTTCGATGTTAGCACATATCTTACAACAACTTCCTGGATTATGGGTGCTGATTGTGCGAGCAATTACGTTTTTGCTTAAAAGTTCCAATTTTTATTTGATCTTCTATGACAATCGTTCGGCTATAGCCTTCCCATCAAATTGCTAAATAGTAAAAAATAGTAATACCAAGGTTGTGGACTCGCTAAGGGGTCCCAATTTTTATCCGATTTTGATGAAACTTAAAATATATGTTTATATCCCCAAGATCTTTGTTTCTGTAGATATTCGCGTATATCGGACCATAACTTCGTAGAGTATGGCCCCTGATTTTACGAGAACATTGCGTTGAGATATACCGTGAAGTGTTTGTTTTTAGCTACGTTTGGATGCCTTTATAGTCTCACCTGACAAACTTGATATCTTTATTATTGTTTGTAACGTCTTAAAAATCGTTCAAATATCAAAGTTACACCATAACGACGGTTGAGATCGAATTTCCCGAAAGTGGTCGCTCACCTTTACTCAAACTGTATGTAAACATCTAATATCAAAATGATATATATTCTCATCCCAAATATCTCGGTTCCTTTGGAAATTGACGCACGATCTTGCATTGCAACCGCCTGTTTTTATTTATGGCCTTCGAAGAGCTCTCTGGAATAATTACTTTATTAGATTGCCATCACTGCATCTTTTATTTTTAAAAACCAAATAAAATAATATGAATTGAAAACTATTGTCGCCCACCCTAACTTAAAAACTGACTTCGATATTAGTACAGGCCGCAACCCCCACACTGATCCGCAGTGAATATTCGCTTGGCCGCTTGCGCAACCCCATCAGGTTGAAAAAAAAGTTGTTTCATTACAACCACCAGAGGCTCAATTTTATATAAACTGCCTCCTTACAATATTTCTTTTTCAGATGTCAGGAATATGGTATTCGTTCGGCAACACCATTAATATATATGGAGAAAATTCTTGGCAATCCGTAACATGGAACATTGTTACTGGAGATGACAACACAACACTGGTGGCTTTCTTAGGTTATAGGTATGACATTGGTATCTATTTTCGTAATAAAAAGGGCGATTTGTTTAGAAATGATACCCCCTTTTTAAAGAAGAGAAAGGAAAAAAAGAAAGGCTTTTACCAGAGAGCCTATAGTCTTGCTTTTTTAAAATGGATTTCTTTGTGAAACTAATTGCCGATGTTTACCACCGAACAACGTCGACTAGACCAGATCTAAAATTTATTTAGTTATTTGGTTACGGAAGATATTGTAGATTGTGAAAAATAGAATAGAAAGTTCAAATGCCCACCAGCTCTTGGAAATTATGATACATGATAATAAGCTAATTTTTTGCAACGCCAGTGGCGGCCATCTTGCTGGAATCCCGCCGAAATCTACAATTATGGAACACGTGAACATTCGTACTTTCGTTCTTACTAACATTATTTGTTTATAACGTAATAGAATAGAGATTATTTTAATTTAATGTGACAATGATGCCTAATATATACTTGCAAACGGATGAATTCCAGCAGTATACTTCAAATGTCGTAAGGTGAAATTTGAATGATGAACTAATTCTATTCATTAGATGAAGCTTCAACACTCAAGGCGAGTCACATACTCCGCGCAGCGTTTCGTTTGATTATAGGTAATCTCACTACACACTGCTCTTCTGAGTGGATATTGTTGTGTTAAATTTTGATTAGTCAGTAGTCCGACTACCAACCTATCACTACCTACCATACAAACGCTTTACATTTAAAACGAGTGCCAGTATTGGACCAAATATGTTTACATAACGTTACGTCATGGCTCACGCTTTTATTATGCCTAATTAACCCGTGAATAGGAGAATACTGCAGTAAAACTAATTGTGTGACAAACGAGGCTATCAAGTCGAATGAAATGTAAACAATACTCTTTGGAAACGAACATACTTATACCTTTTTTAATACCTTAAATCACTGTCCAAAGTTTTAGGGAAGACTTAGATTAAACGAAGGACTGTCATGTTGCTGTACTTAAGTGATAGCTTTCATTGAACGGGGAGAATAGACGCACTCCCGCAAAAGTTCAAGAATCAGAAGTCAATCCAGCAATGGTCAGAGAGAGATTTCTCGGGCCATTGCTTCAGGAATATGGGCGAGTCAAGGTCAAGACAAGAACAAACAGATGAATGCAATTCTTTCAGGGTTAAAACAGTTCCACAGCCAATTTGTTTACTTGATCTAGACTCCTATGTTGATAATTATCAAAGAGAACACAAAACAAACCCCAAAACAGAAGTCGGCCGAAAATAATGAATTCTGCTCCTACAAATAACCTTTTCCTTTCAGCCCACAATCGTCAAAGTGTACAGATATATATGTACGAAGTTTACACGGTGATATAATGAACACTGGACATGAAAAATGTAAGTAGGCCTGTGTGAAAACCTTAATAGTAAGTGCAGACTGCACCAGAAACAATACTACACAAAACAAATATATGGACAAGACATCATACTCAGTGAAAAACAAACAACACAATTCAAAAAGAGTGAATGGATCCGGGGGCTAACCGTAAGCGTCCACTGCGCTGTACAGTAGCAAAGTCTCTAACTCGATGTCATCATGCGTTTCAGTGCCATTTGTAACATGGGACTAGTAGAACAAGACTAGATATTCCACAAGTCATGTCAAACATTGATGCCATGTATCAGGAAAGTATGCCCAATAAATATCCTACTATCGGTATAGATTGGAATAACCTGTTTATATACATTCATGTTAGGTTATTATATGTGTCTCGACCCATTTGTGTCAATGTCTAAGTCAAAAATATTAGCGATGTAGCTCCTTTAAACGATGTGGGTAATCAAAGACACAACCTTGCTTAACTGTGTTTGCCAACCCCATGAGACATGTAAGGTTACAGATCTGCAGGCCTTGTCTGAGGGACACAGGATGTGGTCCAGTGGCAAGTTTTACTTTACTACTTATCTTTTTTTGTTAAATGTTGTTTATGACTTCTAATGTTATATAACTTAATCAATAATTTCAGACATATTTAGAATAGTTCACACTGATTATGATACAGCCGTTGTATATGTGTGTAAAGATGTAGAGGAAACAGGAGAATGTCCACATGAAAAGATGGACGTATACTTATTGTCCAGAGAGCTAAATGTTCCCAATGACAAAATAGAGGAGTTGAATCAGTATGTCAGTTTGACTTGTGAAAATGTTGACCATATTCATTTTTTAGACACAGGTGAGTTTTATTTGTTGCATCCATTGATAACTATCAATTAGATGAGCATCGTTTGAAAATTAAATGAATTACTATTAGGATTTAACTTCTGACTGTTCTGCTACAACAGAGCTGATGAAGATGGGCATGTACCATACAGTGTGCTATGAGGGATATTTTGTTTAGCCTACTATATCAAATTCCTGCCGTTAAGGGTTCTTTTATGAGCATGGCAATTGTACGCAGGACTTTTACATGGCAGCAGCACTGACAAGGGCAAACCACATGGGAAAATTCAGATGAACTATCTTGATCAACACCTGTATCAAACACAGGCCCGCCATGTTAGCAAGCCGTCGTCTTACTGAGCAACGGCAGCACCAAGAATGGTGTGAATATGGTGTTTGTGAACTGGAGAAGTGTTTGTTTTTGGGGGTTAACATTATCACTTTTTGTATCAATAATTGAATAAATGTGTGATCAGAGCGCTGTGACAGGTTTGGTGCATATTATTTGTTATTTTATTTGTGTTATGTATGTGGGTGATTTCTAGAGTATTGTTTGAGCTGTGTATGGTAAACATTATATGGTTGTGCACTGTGACGCAATAATGGGCCTTGATCACAATTCTATATATTGGAGGTTGGTCGGTGTTCTTTGGGTGGATTTGATTATAAGAGCAGATGTTTCCTGTATTTTACCCCTATGACCTTTCTCAAAGTGTATGCTACTGAGGAATACATATTTTGTCATTGGCAGCAATTTTATTACAGAAAGAAGCAAGCATAACTTTAAAAAACATACAAAGTAATACAACGTAATACATTGTTCATTAATATTGTAACATATATACATACATATGAACTCCAAGCAAAGTTTATAATCAAGAAAACACACAGCCCTTAATAATGCTACTGGGAGGGAGGGTGGGAAATGAAAATAACTGTATTTAGAATAATGCAAAAAGGCAAGCGTCGCCTATCCAGGCGAGGACATTCACAACGAGGCTAAGGCCAAGGACGTTATATGGTAATACGGCGGGCCAAGTTCAATGTCAGTTCTAAAAACAGATTTCTAAGAAATCTTTAATTTACCCCTATGACCTTTCTCAAAGTGTATGCCACTGAGGAATACATATTTTGTCATTGGCAGCAATTTTATTACAGAAAGAAGCAAGCATAACTTTAAAAAACATACAAAGTAATACATTGTTCATTAATATTGTAACATATATACATACATATGAACTCCCAAACCCAAAAGAGAAGAGGATTCGGGGTGTATTGGGTGTAGGTGAAAGTTTAGGGTAACACATAGCTTATCTAGGTAGCGAATTAGCAAATAAGCGAGTTGCCTGCAAGCGCTGAGAGAAATCTGAGTCGACATAGCGTTTGTAGCAATCACTAGACCAAAAACCTAGACGCTGTATGTCAGTATCTTTGAGGCCTATCGAAAAGCCCCATGACGCTGCTCTGCGACGGAAAGAGTGGCCCCCAAAAAGCGAGGAATCCATACCCATGGCACGCAAAGCTAGACGGAATGCTCGGAGAAAAATTACATAAGTAAGGCAACGACCATCATGTAGTGTAAACAAGGGTGAAGTAGGGGCACCAGGCACTGACAAGACTTGGTTAAGTGCAGACGTGGGACATAAGGGGTGGTTGGGTAAGTTGGGTAGGATAATAATAATTGGTTTTGACCGAAACTGTAGCGTTTTTAAAACTCTAAGAGATGCGAGTGTACCCCATGAATGGACAATTACGTCCATGCGTCTGATATGTGTATTTGGATCAAAGAAACCCTTAACTAAAAAGTTATTAGGCCGCAAAAAGCCAAAGAAACCTAAGAGGCAAGCAGCCCAAAAACACTGATTGTTATGAACCGATAAATCCAAGAACGAACGAATACTAAGTAGAATTTTTGGTGTTACCGGGGGCTTGCAGGATCGAGCGGTGCCAAGTTCACGTTTGACCCCCGTCAACATGGTTTTGATAGACCAGTTCTGAGATATTGGATCCGTTAGTCCTTGGGATTTATGCAAGAGCGAAATAATATGAATATACGTTTTAACAGAGCTATAAGCAAAAGACTTGAAGTCAACCAGATAGGCTATGTAGAGTTCAACATTATCTGGTGAGATGGGGACCGGGTTCACATTATAAGTTACACAAAATGTTAGAAATGTTTTCAAATGTGTCCGGTATGTGCCCTTTGTATTGTTAGCCCATCCCTGTCTTTTTAATCTCAATACACTTTGTTGGAGGTCTGATAGCATGTGGTCTGGTACTCCACCTAGAATTATAAAAGGCAGGGGATACATGAGTTTGTAACTCGGCAGAGCTGAACCCATAACATTCATAGGATCCAAGCTTGTCATAAAGACGCGCCAGCTGGCTAGGTTCGTGAAGCCTTGAAGCAGCGTCTGCTACGTCGTTAAGACAACCTGGTACAAACTGGGCTACTATATCAAAATTGTAACAGGCTGAAATCCAAAATAGGACACGTAGGCAAAGCATAATCACAGGGTTCCTCGATGAACCTTTGTTTAAGACACACTTTGTTCTCAGATTATCAGTTTTCACGACCACTTTCTTATTAGACCACAAGTGACCCCACCGTTTTGCGGACAATACAACAGACAGAGTTTCCTTAATGTTGATGTGTTCATTCTGAAATAAAGGCATATCTAATTGCCAATTCACATAGAAGAAATCTCCGGAGTAAAATGCACCACCGCCCTTTGAAGATGCATCGGTTTGAAGTGATCGAACTGGTACCTTGTCTAGGAACTTAACGGTGCCATTAAATAGTTTCATGAAATTGAGCCACCATAGTATGTCTTTGAAAAACTCATCCGAGAGAATGACTTTTGCTGTGCGGCACTTGATTGGAGTAATTATGTCTATCATACGGCGAAGGAAAATTCGTCCACCTTTAACAACTTGACATGCCCAGTTTAGTTTTCCACATAATGATTGAATTTGCTTGACACTTGCCCTTTTTTGACCTTGAAATTTTAACAGAGAATCGATAAATTTGGTTATTTTAGTTTCAGGCAGAGTTAGGCTCAAAGCGCACGTGTCAATTTCAATTCCAAGAAAAACAAGACGTTGGGCAGGATGTTCCACCTTTGGCCAACTGAATAATAAGAGTAAACTGTTGTTGCAAGTATCAAAAGTCGAACTCCTCCATCTGATTTTGGAATTGCCCCCATTGAACTGACAATAGTAGGCTTAGTCCTTGTTAGAATATAGTTACCAAGGGCAATTTCAGTTTTTATTTGTGCCTCAACTTTATCTCGTAATTGATAAGCGGATGAATAATTGTCTCTCTCCACGGGTACATAGGGGCCATACATATCAGATAAAACAAAACCATTGGCAATGCCGTCCAGGAGTAATATTTTATCGCAATAGTCATCCGGTAATAACACTTGCCACATTGAGTAATCTAAGCAGTTAATTTCTCGGACGCTTGGCGATAGGGGAGACGACTCGGTAAACACTATGTTTGGGGTGGTAGGGGCCTGGGGCCAATAGAGTTTTTTGACACGGCGTTGCCATTTTGATGACCTGATAAAGCCGAATGTGTGGGTGACCAACAAATAGCACAACAATGGACCATCCTACATTCGATTAAAGTTTCGACAAATCCCCCGACCATCTGGCAAGAATGGACCCCTATTACGTGTTGATGGGTGATTAATATGTGAATTCTGAGGCACAGGTGATCGGTATGGATAGAGTCTAGTTTTGGTATATGGGTTGGCTGTAATATTTGCTTCTTGAAAAGCTCTAGCTGTTGAGTGGTCCCGTTTTGGGACAAGTTGGAATTTTCTGAGATCCTGGCGATGTGTCCCCCAATCAAAAACTTCAGCTGATTGCTTTTCACGGTACTCTTTATCGTAAAGTAAAACTGAATACCAATGATATATCTGCAGTATATTTTAGGTAAGAGACGATATCTTCCTGTCCAATGCTTTCAGTTTTAATCAGGTCCAGTAGAATGGAGGTATTAGCATACCCCCATTCCTCCATTGACACTTTATCCAATGTTTTTCGTTTGGCGACTCGGAATTCTAACTCTGAACAAAGGTATATGTACTGTACTGGGGAACTGGATCGACCCATATGTAATCAAGAATCTGAAGGGCTTTAGATTTTGCAGACAACTTATTGCTGGAGCGGGTAGAGACGGCTTGTACGATGTCCGAATTGTCCAAGGCTAGTAAGCGGGAAAGCTCACCTGTTGTCTTGATCAACGTATTCGCTTGGGTAGCAGGTTTGGCAACCTTAGGCTCTAATAATTCGGCTTCATTTAGCGGGGACTCCAGTTGTGCAATTTTCTTTCTCTCTGCTTCAATCTTTCGTTTTAGAATTAATATCTGGCTCCGTTGACTCAATGAATTCAATTCTGCCTCTAGAGTTTCACGAGTATCCACTCGTCCCACTGAGTTGATGTGTACCTCACCTGGCATCGAAGTACTATCACTAGTTTCTATCTGAGTATTCTGAGATACCGGTTTTACAGATGTCTGTGGGTCCTTTTGTGTCACTACTGTTCGCCATGCCGCCAGATTTTCTCGACTGTTCGTCAGCATGTTCGTCTGTTAAGCTTAGTTCCCCTTCGCTGTCTGACTGATGATCCTCCAGTGATTTGATAATGTCTGTCATATTCCTACCTGCATTCACTCGACGTTGTCTTCCTTTTGTCGACATTTCCGAGCGAAAAACAAAAATGAAAATAACTGTGTTTAGAATAATGCAAAAAGGCAAGCGTTGCCTATCCAGACGAGGACATTCACAACGAGGCTAAGGCCAAGGACGTTATATGGTAATACGGCGGGCCAAGTTCAATGTCAGTTCTAAAAACAGATTTCTAAGAAATCTTTAATGCAATTCCAGCCAATGTACAGTTTTTAAAAATTAATGGCGGAAAGTTTTGAAATAACTTTTTTGTATATTGGAGTTTTGTATGGGTTATGCAAAGTTTATGATTTTCCAGTAAGGACAGAAATTGTAACCTATCCTTGAATCTGACCCTGTATTCTCTAATATTGGGTTTGTTATTTTCAGGGACATGTACAGATCCTTATCTAAGTAAATCTTTAGGTAAGTATTATTGTTATTGATCCATCTGATATATCTTAAAGAGCACATAAAATGAGAAAACTAAATTCATTGAGCTTATAGACATTGGTTACTATATGCATTTTACGGCAGTTTAACATCGATCTGATGAAAATTAATTCAGATATCGTCACTCAAAGTCGCAAATATAGGCCTCCCGTAAAAACGACTTGGCCAATTATTGAAAACACTCTTAATCCCCTCAGACGCCAGTGACGTCACAGTGACCGAATGCATATTCGGGATGTTTATTCCTTAATTACCTATATACACCCGGCGTGTGTATTCGTTAACGCCTGACTGATTCCTTAATCCCCCTAATTAAATAACAATTGACTACGAAATAATTTGTTTTGTAATTTAGAATTTGTTTTATAAAGACAGTTGTTGTAGCCATATTCCCCATGTGGTTTTTTTATCAGAATAAGCCGACCGTAAGCAAACAATAATTGGCTTCTGATTGAAACAAGATTTGTGTGAAATTTTTATAGCCGGCGCTACTGACATCTTTTAAGCCGATAGAAATTATCAATTGTCGGCTTTTAAGAAACGAAATGGTTTCAAATAATAATCATATAAATTTAGATCACCAACATTTGTATTATTGATCATTTTATCATACACCGAGCGAAATGGAAGCAGAATATTTGGAGTTATCATGTAGCAGTAGTTCTTTTAGCTCGGGCAGTGTATCGGATACAGATACGTCGCGAGAAATGATTAATATAGCGCCATATATGTTTGAGCCGTATTTATCTGACTGTAGTAGTTCCGTAGAGGATGGCGATGTAGAGAATACGGGATCTAACAATGACAATCATCCGATTGTTGCTAGACTAGATTCTCTGGAATGGTACGTACCGGAATATATAATATTTTACACACTTATTTTTGTGTTCTAATTTGTTGGCTGAATGACAGTTTTAAAATTTTACTAATTTATAATATCTATTAAATTATAGAAAATGGCACGAGAAGCTTGATTTCTCGATTGAAGGGTGTAAGTGATCAAACAACAATTTTTTGATTGGTTAGAAGCGTCTAACCGCGGGAAAATATACAGTTACTATTGTACACAATTTAATCATATGGAAGAAATAGCTAGTACTCGTTGACTATTTTGTTATTTGATTTCAGATCGAATCACCGATGTTTTTATAATAAAGTTAATGTTAATCGTATTGTTTGTATTATTGTATGATCATTGTTTTGTTTTTAATGAAGTATTCTTGTATTGTTTGTTAATTGGCGTTATGATTTTAGCAATTTTGATTGTTTGATTAGTGTTTATTGTCAGTATCAGAAAATGCCGAAGTCAAAAATCAGAAAATGCCGTGGTATTTCTTAATAACACAATTTGTAGTCCTTCGCTTAACAGTCATGTAACTTGCAAACGTTTTTATTCATCCGTCGATGATAGACAATGATCACGTGACAACCATAACTGAAATGGCTATAAAATAAAGTTCTGTACGACTATGATGATATAGCCTTCAATATTTGTTAAAATTAACACCCTGTCAATACGTACGTAACTAACGTACGAAAATTAAATGGTAATAGGTAGGGTGAGTCTGTCGTTCAGATTGCCTGTCAATAGTGTATAAAATAAAAAATCGATTTAGAACTGCTTTATTGGCATAATGCCAACCGATATGTCACGTATCATTAGAATTCTCCAATGGAGATTCTGTCGGGGAAAACATCCACTGTTTCTCTCTCCGTGTATTCGATGTTCCATCAGGGAATTATATCCAATGACGATTTAAATTTACCTAACAACTGGTCAGTGAATCCATCAATGTATTATCCAGTTATTATTTTAATATCTACCGGTACCTGAAATTCACACGGACAGAGCGTGGAAGACGTGCAATTCTGAAACCATGCCGAGGCTGTCTTCAATGACCACATGGCTTATTTTAATGCACCTTTTATGAATAATCAACAAGCTTGTTTTGAATATTTTACCGGATTATGGAAAGAATATCCATATCCCGAAAGTAAACTATGTCGTGTGGACGACTTTACCAACGCATTGCTATATCTTCAAATTAAACTAAGTCTTGTGGACGACTCCACCAACCTATTACTATATCTTCAAAACGGGTGTGGACGACTTAACCAGGTTTTTCGTGTGGACGACTTTGCTTGTGGACGACTTGACTGGCATTCATCGTAGGAATGGAACCCGGGAAAAGTTTTATTCTCTGTTTGCGTATTCCGAAAACTTCAATTAAGTTAGGTCGCAGCCCATAGCAATCGTTCGCATATCACTGTTGTGACTGTAGGTTGCCAATCAGGATTTGAATTGTTTACAAACGCAATCCACTTTTTCCGTAAGATTTCATCCTTGGGAAATTTATGAAACGCCGGCACATTATTCCCCTTTTCCTTGCTGGAATTTCCACAACTCTCAATAACACAACGATAATACGGCATCTTGAAATACACTCCGAAATATTCTAGTCACAAATATATAATCTATTACAACTCAAGACGAGAAAGGTCGGCTTTTGAAAATGCTTTGACTATTATAGTATAGTGATATGTAGCTTACGTGTAAAATTACGAGTTAATGATTACGCCAGTCAAATGTTAATTGGACCGAAAAATACACACGTGTTAACTGGCGGTGTGTATACAGTGATATATCGTACAGATAGTGCTATATTGTATAGATAATGTGTATAGATTATGTGTAGTGCCTGTGACGTCACCAGCCAATCAACCGGATAAAGGTTGTAATTGAAAATTTGAAAACCGTTTTTGGCTGTCTGATGTTTAAACATTAATATCTCAATTAATTTTAATCAGATTGGAGTGAACTTGACGTAAAATGAATGTAGTAACCCTTGGCTATCAATATATCCAATTAAAAATTATTATTTTATGTGGTCTTTAAAGTAAAAACTTGTTCTTCTTTTTGCACATTTTATGTAGCCATGTTTTAATTGTTAGAAATACTGCCATGTATATAGATGTCTCAATGGAACTAGTCTAATATATCTGTCTGATCTAATTCATGGCTATAATCCTAAACGTAATTTATAATCCCAGGACTAACATTTACTATAAGTTCCCAAATTTATCCTTCAAACTTTCGGATACAAATCTTTCCGGTTCATTGCTCCTATTTTATGGAATTCCTTAACCATTAAGTGAAAAATGTGTCCCTTCACTGGAATCATTCGAATCCAAACTAAAGACTCGTTTGTTTAAATGTGAATACAGTTGTATTTGACTGAATATACTGTTGTGTAAATAGTGATAAACAGTGTACATGGCGTTTGGCGCTTTGAGCATGCGTACGTGTGTGGAAATTTGCGCATTATATATACACACTATTATTATCATTATTTATTGTATGTTGATATTGTTAGCTACATCATCACTATTCAGTGAAGACACACATAATGTGGTAAATGTACTGGCTGCACCGAACAGTAGGGTAGTTTTACCATGTGATGTAGAGGAAGACCACGGTAACGTATGTTCATTTAAGTAATGTTTGATAGTCTGCATATCGATAGATAGTAATAAATTTATTAAACTTCTATAGTGCCAAAATCCACTTCTTATCCCTCAACATTTGAGAAATCAGATTTTTGCCATCAGACAGGTGAAGTGAAAAAAAAGTAACATATTAAATTTTAGGAAATAAAGGGCCCAAAATCTGATGACATTTTGGTATGGAGCCACTCTGCATTATGCGTCAGTTTTCGAGCATTGATCTTTATTTAATTCTTTAAATAGATAATTGGATAAAAATTTTAAGCTTTTAAAATCATTGTAATAAACAGTGTCTAGTGCCACTCTAGAGTGGTCACTCTTCTTTCTGTGCGACATTTTTTTGAGGCATCATGATTAATTGTTTCATCAATGGTGAATGCAGCAGCAATTTCTTGGTTGATTGTAGTTTAGATGGGCATTGGGTGGCATTTAGGTTGCACATAATTTGCAGTCATCTAATAGATAGGCAAAAATTTGGCATTTACAAACTGATCATAATGCAACTTGAGGTCTTGGATGAGATTGGATTGGTCAAAAAAACACAAAGCAGATAGTTGTTGTTCATAAGAAATAGAACCTATGTATTATAATTTACTATGTTATTGAGGGATGATGATTTTGGTTTATATAGGTAGTTTGGTTCCATAATGAAATGATAATGACCTATAGTGATCGAAGAATAACTGATGATCCAAGAGTAAGTATTGAAAGAACACAGATTGGACAGTGGAATATAATCATAGACCAAGTAGCTGTTGACGACCAAGGAATATATTCCTGTGTATATGATCATGACCATGTGCGAAAAATAGCAGTTACTTTAGTTGGTAAGTATACAAATTGATTGACTTAAAATAAATTGGTAGGATTTTTTCTGATAAGCTATAAAATTCTGTCTCATATGATCAATTATAGCATTTATTAAAATAGGTAAATCAAATTATTATTACAAGACTTACGGAGTTACCTTTTACTAAAGAGAGACTCCACGATTTATGCAATCGAGAAATTTTCATTCTAATGAGGTTGTGATTTTCTTATTTTTGAATCCCCTGAAATATTGGAGAGATTCACCACAGGGGATGTACAGGTTGCAGAAGGAGAAGATGCCAGATTTTTCTGTAATGCCACTGGATCACCAACACCTACTATCAATTGGTATTTTTCCCTTGATCCTGAATATGGAGACTCTGAAAAACAGAGTAAGATTTTTTTTGTTACGATTTATGTGTCATCTCTTTTTACCTGCATTTTATTCACCTTCTGTTTGATGTTACAATTGGTTATGAATTATTTCCTTGG
This sequence comes from Patella ulyssiponensis, assembly GCA_963678685.1. NCBI lineage: Eukaryota > Metazoa > Mollusca > Gastropoda > Patellidae > Patella > Patella ulyssiponensis. The sequence continues at coordinate 77,813,434 of OY783227.1, read as the reverse complement.
TCATTAGAACAAGAAATTAAAATTATTTTTAAATTAATTCATGTAGCAGGAAAATTTATGTGTCATCTCTTTTTACCTGCATTTTATTCACCTTCTGTTTGATGTTACAATTGGTTATGAATTATTTCCTTGGTCATTAGAACAAGAAATTAAAATTATTTTTAAATTAATTCATGTAGCAGGAAAATAATTGTTAATTAACGATGTCAATAAGTCACAAATAATATATGAATGAGATACTGCAGTGATCAAGGCTATGCCAAATTTGTGGTTAAAACTCACACTTCATCCACACTTTAAGTCTTTAGTTGATCCAGATCTTGTGATTTGTACCTTACGACTAACATAGAAAGAAAATTTGAGTCCAGGTAGAATTCCACCGACATTCTTTGCTAAACTGACAGGAAAAGTGAAATATTTATAACCGTGATTTCAGAATTAAAACAAACTGGTAGTGAATTGGCATTACATGCTGTAGACAGATATTTGTCCGGGAAATATACCTGTATGGCTGATAATGGATATCCACCTTTGGATGAATTAGATATGTTTCTTGGTGTTGATTGTAAGTAAACTTCCTCATCCTTTCCAATTTAACACCCAAAACAAAGTGATTTGATGATGCCAACTGAACTTTTGTTCACTGTGGTATATAAAGCAATATCTTGGAAAAATGACTGCCCTAAAACACTGAATTAAGCTCGGAGATTATTATCTAGCGTTGATATTTTGATTTTGTGTTCTTAATTAAAATGTTATAATATTCAATCTGAATACATATTAGCTTGGACTTAGCTGCAAGAGATTTGGCACTTTCACAAATATGCAAATCATGCACAGTTAGTTAGAATGTATGTATCGATGAAAATGAATTGAGTGAATTGATATAAGATATTATGTATTGCAGTTGCTCCTGTGGTCCAGTTTAGTAATACTCGTCTATCACAGGAATTATCTAAACTTGTAATAATAGAATGCACTGTTAGCGCAGAACCATTTCCAGAAGTTTGGTGGTCACATGATGGAGAAAGGGTAACTGTAGTTGATTTGAAATCTATTAAGACCCATATTTATTGCAGTCGTAAGATACAAATCATATGATAAGATTTTTTTGAACAATAGCGAAAGCACCTCTAAAAACAAGATTACACTGTCTATTATAAATCCTCTCCATTAATCCATGTCAGTTTGTCAGTGCGTTCATTTCCAAATTTTGCCATCTTTTTATCCCACAGATTAGTGAATACGCCAGTATTTAGCATTAACTCATTTTCTATTTTAAAAGGTTAACTCTCTGCCAGTAAGCCAAGACATGACAATATGAGAGCGCGCTGAAGAGTTATAAGCCTGAAAAGGATAGATCAGTTGGGCTGAAACAAACTTTTCCCACCAACAAGTACAATCAATGAATGAAACATAGACATAAAAACTGCAACTGTAGTGTTATTATTGTCTTCTTATATCTCCTTCCTTCTCCAGAATATGACTGAAACGATAGCCATGCTGTTATGTTAACATGTCCGGTGATAATTATGTAAAGGTTAATATATTTTTGTTCTTTTATAGATACCAACTTATGGTGAAAGGCGTTCCATTGACGTGTATCAGGAAAATGTTGATACAATTGTCTTAAGTTTATCTGTAAAAAATTTACAAAAATCTGATTTAGGTATTTATACGTGTGCAGCGATGAATCAAGTGGGACAGAAAGAAACACATATGCTGTTGTCTGGTGAGTTGATCTATTGTAATTATCCTTGACATATTTCTCACATATCGATTTTAAGCTATCTCACCCTTACAATTTTGGTCAACTTTCAAAACAAACAGTCCTGGATGGCATATATGGTAAAGTAGCAAGACATGGACTTAATTTTTTATAAAGGCTTTCTTAAAATTTATGGCCTTTTATTGCAGAATATGAACCACTAAGTGATGGATGTACTACTAATAATATACCGGTTCAACCGGAGTTTGATTTAAACAAGGTAAGCAGGCGCCTTGAGATACAGAAAATTGTGATATTTGACATATAAAGCATCATTCTTAGAAACACAATCTATATTAAAGTAAGGATGCCCATCCCCAGTGGCCCAGGGAGTAGGATGTGGCCTTGCTAACCTGGAGGCCCTGTGTTCGATCCTGGCGTAAGTTGAGAAAGTTCATTAGTATTTTCCAGTGTGGTTCCCCCATGTCAGTGATACAGGACACACTATCGTGCACATAAAAGAACCCTTGGCAAATTGAATTCAATATAAGAGTAAGCTGTAGCGCAAAATTTCCCTCATAGCGCACTGTATCGTGTAAACTGTAGAATCCTAAACCTCTTTTCATTTCATATCATTATATTGAAGTAAACTAGCTTTTTCAACTGAAAAATAAACAGGAATTTTAAACCACCCACAATTTGTCCCTTTCTGTCTGTTGATCCATTGATTTGATGTCTTGTTAACAGGGGGTGCTGAATAAAGAACAAAGAGTAGGGTTGTGTGTGAGGGTTGGGTGGGGCTGTACTTGGGTCAGAGAATTTCGAAAAATAGATTCAATTTGGTGCAATCTAGGGTATATTCTGGACGAGTAATACAAATTTCTGATTATCAACCCAAAATGTTGGAGGTCCAACTTCCCCCACCCCACCCCTCCCGGATCCAGTACTGAGTAAGATAACACTCTTTAATGAATCTTATAACTCAAATTTCTTTCTAGTTTGCTGGTACATGGCATAGAATTAAAACAACTACACATTTATATGGTGATAAAACTTTTGTCTCTGAAACCCTGGAATACATTGTTGAAGATTCTACAATAAAAAATGAATTTCTAATGGCATATAGGGGATATAGGTAACTGAGAGTGTTTTTATTTTGTTTTCTGATAGCCAGTGGCGTATGCAAATTGAGGGTAGAAGTTGGGGGAGTGAAGGGGGCTCAGATGGATTTTGTGTAAATGCTAAAATATTTGTTTTATAATCTGAATAATATTTATTTAGTTTCTTCATTGATTGGCATTTAGTAATTGAACATATTAACACAAGGGACAATTTTATGGATACACAATTATTGAGTTTATCACATAATTACTGAGTTTAATACTAAGCGATGTTTCGACAAGGATACTTTCGTCTTTATCAAAGAAGAGAGTAGTATCCTCATCGAATCGTTGCTTAGTATTAAACTCAGTAATTTTTTGATAATGAAGAGAGTACTCTTGTCAAAACGTCGCTTAGTATTAAACTCAATAATTGTGTATCCATAAAATTGTACCTTGTGTTAATATACTATTCAAAAAAAGTAGGGGATATTTGATTTTGGGGGCATAATACTAAAATATGCAAATGACTACGAAAAAAGTCACTATAGAACCTAACAGAAGAAACATTTCCAGTTACATGTGACGCCCAAACGCACCAATAGCTACCGCATGGAATGCAGGTGATGCTTGGGATCATCATTGGGGTCCAACCCAAGATCTGCACGACTCTGACTTTGAATGTTACAGTCATTGTGGCATTGAATTCCAGGGTGGAAACATCAGGTTAATTGTTTTAGTGACCAGAAAACAAATTTTGATATGCGTCGGCTTACCCAAAATGAAAGGTTACGTGCCCTTGGCATGCTACAGATCGGCGCAACACAGACGGTTGTGGCGCGGACGATGAATGTTTCTCAGTCTGTCATAAGCAGGCTATGGTCCAGATACCGTGATACACAATCTGTACAGGAAAGACCACGCTCAGGTCGACCAAGGGCGACAACTCAAGCCCAGGATCGATTTATCCGTACCTTGGCCTTGAGAAATCGTGTCAAATCAGATCAGCGCTCGTCTTCAAACAGACACTGGTGTGAGAGTGAGTGGCCAGACGATTCGGAATCGACTGCATAGGGGTCACCTTTGCGCCCGACGTCCTCGCGTGATCCCTTGTTTGAGAGATCATCACATTCAGGCAAGACGTCGTTGGTGTAGGGATCGTCAACACTGGGATAATCGACGCTGGAGCAATGTGATGTTTTCAGATGAGTCAAGGTTCACTGTTGATTTTTTTGGACAGACGTAGGAGGGTGTGGTGTCGTCGAAACGAGCGCTTCCAAGACGTTAACGTCATCAGACATGATCGATTTGGGGGTGGTTCTGTTATGGTGTGGGGAGGCATCACTGTTGCTGGAAGAACGGCTTTACATGTTGTTGCAGGGCGTGTTACAGGCCAGTACTACCGGGACAACATCTTGGCAGTCCATGTTGTGCCGTTTGCACGACGTCATGGCCACCGTTTCATCTTCCAGGTTGACAACGCAAGATGTCACAGGGCCAGGATCGTTACAGGTTACCTCCAACAACAGAACATCACCACATTACCTTGGCCAGCACTGAGTCCCGACCTCTCCCCCATCGAGCTTGTCTGGGACATGCTTGGACAGAGGTTACGTCAACGTCAACAACGTCCTGCCAATGTCCAAGAACTTGCTGCTGCATTGCAACAGGAATGGGACAATCTGGACCAAAATGACCTTAGACGTCTCATTAGGAGTATGCCACGTCGGATCAATGCTTGTTTGGCAAACAGAGGAGGATTTACCCGTTACTGACTTTGTTGTGATGCTGTGGTAACTTTGCTGTTTGACCCCGGGTATCATTTTACTCTTATAATGGTCAGTCTGTGCCTTACTTAGTCCAACGATCATTTGGAATAAATCGATGAATGTGAACTTCATTTCATTTTGTCATTTGTTTCTTCGTTAGTTTCATTAGGTGACTTTAATAACACTTAAAAATCAAATATCCCCTACTTTTTTTGAATGGTATATTTATCTAGTTTATTTGTAGTCACAAAAATAAGGTTTAGCCATTTCCAAAACAGAATCATCTTATACTAAGCTATTTCTATCTTTCTACACTGAACACTGTTTATATAATAGTACTACTTACAGTGCTATATAAAGAGGGGATCATGGTGGTCAAGTGGGTAAGACGCTAGCTGGCTTGCTAGACTGGAGATCAGGGTTCGATCTTTACATTGGCCGCGAAAGTTTATCCACATTTACCAGCGTGGTTTCCCCTTGACAGTGATGCAGGACAGACGGCCCGACAAGGACAGTTTTCTAGTCATTTGAATGGGACAAAAAAATGAGGTCTTGTGTTTACATTGGCATGCACGTAAAAGATTCCTTGGTAGTCGGAATTTGATATAAGAGTAGGCTGTAGCGCCACTGCCTGGGCAAATTTCCCTCTATGACGTATACCTGTCTTCATTCGCCAAATGTAGGAGCAGAACAGTAGAAAGTTAAACCCCATTTCATTTCATTTCAATTTTGCTATATAAAGGATAAAGTTTGTTTCCAACCAGAATAATGTTTCTATCTCGATGGTGCCAATGAAACTTATTTTTAACTTACAGTACTGTTACAGAACAGTGTCTTGATGCTGGTATATTAAAGAAAGTTGAAGCACAACCAGGCTCTTATACTTTATCAAACGGAGACTGTAAGTAAACAAGTCCATGTCAGAATTTCCTGGTTTTGACATTTAAAGATATCTTCCTCTTGAGACCAATTCCCAAAACATGATTTATCTGAAAATATGGTCTTCGTTATGAACTTGAAATTGATAATCAAACAGCATTATTTCTTATTAATGAAGTAATGAGGACATTGTGATTTTGGCAACAGAAACAATATCCAGCCATTTAAACTTGGTGTTTTCTTCAATAACATTACATTCAAGCTATGATGATTGCCACAATATATAAACAAGTTTGCCTCATCATCTGTTGTTCCTAGAGTATCAGATAAATGATTTATGTATATTCTTGAATAAATAATAATAAAATGACAACTTCAGTTTTCCAGTACATATGTCAATTTTTATATGCCCACATTGAAATGTGGTTGTATATTGTCGTCGCCTCCGTCCGTCCGTCCGTCCGGCGTCCACAAGCAAGGCTAAAGTTAATATCTGACTGACTTAAATTTATACATAGTTTGATAACTGAAAAGCTAAATCCATGTTATTAAATGTTTCGTATACTAAATGTTAGTATGGGGCAGAACTTTATAAAAACCAAACAAATTCTAATTATTTTCTGATAATTACTTAATGAGTTGTTACTCTTAATCAGATTTTAGTGTATTACGAATGTTTCATTTCAAGTAAAAATATACGACAACCCTTGTTGACTGACGAGATGATTTAGCTACTGTGGGCGTATTTTTCGTTGCCTGGCAACGTATCTTTAAGTTCATTCTTGTATTTTCAGATGTTTATAAGATTGTATATACAGACTATGAGTATGCTGTGCTTTACTATTGTGAAAATTCCAATCTTGATAGTAGATGTCCATTGGCACGTTTACATGTAGAAATACTATCTAAACATGAAACAATACCAGAAGATGTATTACAGAAACTAGAACTATATGTATCTAGTATGTGCGTTGATGTTAGCCAGATGCTGACCACTATCCCAGGTATTTATTTTTTGTCCAAAAAACGATGAATGAAAGTTTGTGTAAATGTGATTTATTAGAGTCATTTGGTAATGGGAAATCACAAGTAGTGAGTTAACGAGTTACATCTCAAAACAATTATAAAGGGCATTGGTTTTCGAGCCCAGTTTTCAGCCATTGGGTGTACAGAGTTGTTAATAGAATGGGTGCCTAGTCATTCAGGACAAAAAACAAGGTCCAACCATATGGGCCAACATGTTCTAGATAAAAGAAACCTTGTCACTTACAACCGGGGAATCGAAACCACGCCAGTTGACTCAATAACAGACCGTATGATGCTGCACGCACACGATTACTATTCGGCCATCCACCTCCGAGAGCTTAATAAACCCAATCCATTGATTACAATTGGCAGGTAAAACCTTGTAGCGTATTTAAAAGAGAAACCTTATCTATGCAGATAAAAGTCGAATCCTAATTGTGAAAATCCAGATCAGTAATATGAAATACGAAATCTATAGTGTCAAGTGAGTCAAGGTGCATACCATTGTCATGAATTTTTTTTTACAGGATTATGTCCAATCTCTTCTGAGTTTTTAGCAAGTCATTCCTACATCCAGACAGTAGATAGTAAGTTTTGTTCACTTTAAGATTTAGTTTATCCTTTTGATCAGCTATATAATTCAGATGTTTCAAGTCCCGGGGTCCTGTGTAAATATTGGCATGCACGTAAAAGATCCCTTGGCAGTTGGAATCTGATTTGAGAGTAGGCCGTAGTACAGCTGTCCGGCCAAAATTCCCCTCGTAGCATACTGTAAGGCGTATGCCTGCCTTCATAAGTCCAGTTCGGAGCAGAACAGTAGGACATTAAACCCCATTTCATTTCATTTGTTTTATGTTTTAAATCACATTATGAAATTAGAGAAACTTTCTTTCATTTGTGAAATAGTGTGATAATTTGAAAGTAATTTATTTGCATGAATGATTTATATATTAAAAGATGAAAAGTGCAAACTGAAGAATATGAAAATTCAACAAAATTTCGATGCTGGAAAAGTAAGTTACATAAACAAATAAAATTATTGACTTTTGCAAATTTATCTACTCTGGATTAGGGTATAAGGAGAAACTTTTGAAAAAGTTTTTGGGAATTTATCTAAAGCTAGTTAAGGTTCATGGTGGTTTTCATCATGATGCAGTTAGACATCGAGTAAAATTAAGAACATTTCTATCGTAAATCACGAAGTTTCTGTTGTAGGGGGTCAAATGCCGGGGTGTAAATGACCACACAAGGGTTCTATCTTTTAAAGATACTTTATCAACAACAAAAACCCTGCAAATATACAAGTAATATAATAAATACAAAGTATAAAAACAGTATCAAAGCATGTTTTAAAAGTAATAATAACGATAATATAAAAGCATATATATGTATAATATATGACTCTACTCTTAAATGAACACGTGGACTACGAAACACAGCTATACTCGTAAATGTATGAAATATACTAATTACTACAGCTTAAATAATAATACCGGTAATACTAATTAATACTAATAATTAGATTTTAAGAATAAAACTTATATTGCTTACCCTAAAGAGGGGTTTCTAATTATTGTCAACTGGTACACTCCGGTGTATGTCCGCTAAACTCAAACAACAACAATACCTTATTACTCTTTGTAAGTCAACTGTAAATTCTGCCCACTTCCATTCATCCCTACGGCTTATATACCTGTAGCGTAGGAATGTCCAACGAAGTAGTCCCGTCTACTGTCGGGTCTCAGACCACTAACCACAACACTCCTCCCCGTTTACTTTCGGGAGGTTAGCATCTCCTGGGCTACAAAAAACAAATTATCCAATCACACACCAAACACTCAGGCGACGGTATCTAATATACACCGTAACATTCATCCAAACACGCCCTTACAACAAAAATATACACATATATACAGTAACCCCTCCCTTAGGCCTACTTACGACAAGTTAACGTAGCACCTCCGACCCCCTTGATTTTGACCCGCCAAAATTCCGGTACCAGAATCTTAATTGCAGCAATAGTCGTTATCATCCAAGTCATTTGATATAACGGAAAGACTTTCTCAGAAAATTGCTGTATGAATGTTCTGTGATAATAAGCAAAACCCCAAAACGCCCAATCAGAACTTGACGGCTGAATTACTTTTGAATCTAACATTTTTTTAAAATGTGCTTCCTCCTCCCCTGCGAAACAAATAGGAACTCTGCGTAAGTTTTGCTTAATGGGTTTCGAATCTTTGGTTTCTATGCTATGCTCAAGAGAGGTAAAATTCCCCAAATCAAATTGATCTTTAGCAAATACGTCTTGGTATTCAACAATTTAGACAATTTAAATTGGTCAGCTGGAGTTAACAGTCCTTTTAATCTGTCATATAAATCTACTAAATGCTCTGGAATTTTAAGTGAATTAACTTTATTATCATTCCCTCCACCTGTCTCTAACGGTGTCATGACGTCATTTTCATTGAATTCTACTGCCTTGCCAACAGCTTGATTGGTCTCTAATACAATCGTTTCTTGTGATGGATTGATTAAACATATCCGAGGAAATTCCGTTTCAACGTGAGAATGAGCAGATCATGCTATCAACAAATTAGGATGATTTAAGGGTTCTATAACATATCGCGATAGACTTTTACTTAAAGTACATCGCACACGCGCTACACTTAACGGTGGTATAAGGGTACGTTTTACAACAGCAATATCAGCATGTTCGCTGATTTCGTCCTTTTCGCTATATATCAAATCAAAATCATCATTACCAATTTGTAATTTGTCCGTTAACATGTCAATTCGGACTTTATTTTCACGCATAAAATCTAATCCAAGCAACATGTCATCTTCGATTGGAGCGACATACAAATGATCTAATTCCATTTGGAAAGACCCAAGATCTACTATAGCGGGGCCTACGATAAAACCTTGAAAATCCATTTCACGGCTCGCAGTATACAACTTAACGTCCATAATTTTTGGTGGCTTTTTCTTAAGTATTTCATAGCGTTTATCTCTAAGAATTGTGCATTGACTACCAGTATCTATAACAGATAATATATTTTCTCCTTGTACTTTTACTTTTAATTTATACATTGCATCAGTATTGACGCGACGAATACTCGCAGGCGCGAATCCAGGGGTTTCAGGAATTATACCTATGACACCTTCATCAACGGTATCAGCTGGAACAATATTGACACCGACCTCCAGGGCAACGGTGTTTTTAGAAGAAGCACCGACGGCTTCGGTGGTATCACAAACCGGAACAAGAAGCTCACTCCTGAATTTATGTGTACCGTCCAAACCGGCGTCGATGTACGTCTCGTCAAAAAGAGGAAAAGGCGAACCATAATTAGGTGGGATTGGACGCTCGCCCGTTCGTTCGATCCTTACTAGTTTAAATCCGACTCAAAAACCACGTTTTTACCGGCATCCGTTTTACCCGGCAAAGGTGTAGGCCTACTATTCCTAGGATATAATTCCGGACGGTCATAATGACCTGGCTTTCCGCAATGAAAGCATACAATTGATTCCCTGGAAGGAGAGCGAGATCTAGAAGGAGATCTTGAACAAGATTTCAAACGATCAAGAGATTGCAATAATTCAGAGACTGAAGCGGTATTTATATTTACCCACATATTTTTAAACTATCTCTAAAAAATAAAACCAAGTCCTAAAAAAAACGTTTTATAAGCAAAATCAGCAAATGATTTAACCCCTTTATTTATCAATGTATAAACAAGAACCTACTAGTTAGACACCAGAGGTGTATCGCCATGTAAACAATTGCTAATCTGCACGTGCAATGCACAAACACCCGTGTGTTACTCTAAATAGACCACGTCAGTATAATATCAACAATTACAATATATGAATAATAATATACGCTCTAACTTCTCCTCCCCGTCAACAGAAAAAAAACTTTTTTTCAATTAACGTAAACTTAAATTTTTATCCGGCTACTACCATTAATGTGTCAACCCGAAGTCCCACTCCGGTGTATGTCCGCTAAACTCAAACAACAACAATACCTTATTACTCTTTGTAAGTCAACTGTAAATTCTGCCCCACTTCCATTCATCCCTACGGCTTATATACCTGTAGCGTAGGAATGTCCAACGAAGTAGTCCCGTCTGCTGTCGGGTCTCAGACCACTAACCACAACAGTTGGGATACTGTAAATGAAATATAAATGTAATGTAAATAAATGTATGAGTATTTAAAGTGGAATACTTTAAATAATGTTTTAACTATACTGATGTAATGATGTAATCTTATCCCATTTCAAATCACCAACTTATACTTTAAAGAAATTCAATATGGCTGCTGCCTTAAAACAAAGACCAATTACCTAAATATTATAATAAACATACCTGATAAATATAAACTGTCAACTGCCACAACACACCAAACCACTATTGAAGAAGCTTCAATACTATCATTTACTAATACTAAACTTATCAACTAATAAATACACAATACCGGTTATACCATAAACTTTATATTAACAAGGAGAGGGAAAAAGGTCTACCTTTTCATACAAAATCTATAGCATGAATGTCTCCAAGGGGACCTCAGAAAACCACTCACCAGACAAATACAAATTGTTAAAGTTGAAGATGTAGTGAGTGAACTCACTACAGACAGGTACAGAGTGGACAGTATAGGATAGGTTTAAAGGGATAGTACAACCATTATTAGTTTATATTAATTGCAGATTAAAATAACTAAAACCATCTGACTATTTATATTAAAAATATCACTCTGTCACATACTCCCCTGCTAACTAAAAATGTTGTCCTCAACATTGATAAAACAAATAACACGTATCACTATTTAGGAAATATTTCGGGAAAAATTCTCTGGCACAGTGTTGGTAGCATCTCCAATACAATACGTAGTCTGTCTGGTGGTAAAGACATGAAGTAAGCTGGAAGTAGAGATCTTGCCAGCTCAGCACGTCTTTGGAAATCTGGAACAAGCTGCTGTTGATGCGCCAGCACATATTCAGCCTGCCAACTTTGTGGTTTCCGTTGTCTCGTAGACCTACGTGGTTCAGGAACAGATGGTATTGATTCTGGTGGCAGTGGTTCTTCTAATGATGGATCATCACCGGAAACTGGTGTTACTTGGCCCTCTTCTACACCATCTTGAAGGATTTCTTCAAGCTCCGGAACGATAACATCTTCCCTTCCTGTGTCATCACTTGTGGAGCTAGCCTGAGGCAGGAAGTCTGTCTCAACCACAACATACACAGGTTCTTCATCTTCTTCACTGTCACTGTTCCTTTTATCTTCTTCACTGATGGTTTTAATTGAAACATTACTTCTGGTCTTCCTTGGTTTAGGTACTGGATGTTTCAATGATGCTGTTGGAGGTATGCATTTTAGAATGGAGCTAATCGGCAAAAGATGGTTCCTGTGGAGAGTACGCACACGCTTTCCACCATCTTCACTTCTAACCTTGTACACTGGAATATCAAGATTCGGTTGGCTCAGCACTTTGTAGGCGATGTCTTCCCATTTATCCGAAATCTTGTGTCTTCCCTCTTTGAACGCTAAACGTTTTACCAACACTCGATCTCCAGGCTCTATCTTGATATTTCTGGCTCTGTTGTTATATTACCTCTGTTGATTTTCCTGACCTTTGTTAAGTTCGGCAGACGCCGTCTTGTAGGCATATTCAAGCTTCCCTTTCAAGTCATCTACATAGGTGTTATAGGATTTACCCTCATCATCATCATTGACAAGTCCCAGTATGACATCAATCGCTAGGATTGGTTTACGGCCAAACATCAGTTCAAAAGGAGAGTATCCGGTAGCTGAATGCCTAGTGGACCTCAGAAAACCACTCACCAGACAAATACAAAGGGTTAATGTTGAAGATGTAGTGAGTGAACTCACTACAGACAGGTACAGAGTGGACAGTATAGGATAGGTTTAAAGGGATAGTACAACCATTATTAGTTTATATTAAGTGCAGATTAAAATAACTAAAACCATCTGACTATTTATATTAAAAATATCACTCTGTCACATTTCAAAGAAGATAGAGTTCTCTTTGGAATTTTTTGTTGATATTGATTTAAGAGCTAGCATGGATGACTTTGTATTGGATGTAATTTTAGAAAATATTGAAAAATGTCTAAAAATCTGAAATATATAAATTTAAGAACAATTGCAGCTTTATTAAGATAAAGAAAAATTGTGCAGTTTTGTTTATTGATTGTAGTTTGCTGGTAATCTATATGCAGTAGCTAGCACACCCAGTCCTTCTGGTAGAAAATTAACCCTTCGTCTGTTCGAGATGATACATGATGTCACTGGGAGATTGAATTTATTAATGACACCATACAGGTAGGTGCTTGAGTAACATATAATAATAATGAGGATTTTATTGCTGAATTACCTTGCATTTTGTTTTTTTATACAACCACATTGAAATATGGTAGTGAATTGCCTAACAGGACCAACTATATATGGTATAATATTTCATTAGCGTTCCAACTATCCTATTTTGTATTATTATCACTAAGAAGTAGCTATAGTGTTATTTGTACGTATAGAGCATATAAATCGAGCAACTTGGTTTAATTTTGATGAAACTTGGTAAAATTCTAATTATGGCAATATATCTAATAGAAAGAGGTTAAACTCTGTAGATACGGTGTGTTAATTAACAGGGGTGAGAAATTGACTAAGGATGATTTAATTATCGCTATGAGTGAAAATCTCAGCAACGGTGTGTTTTCTGTACTGGGTGTGTTAATTAACGGACGGGTTAAAAACAACTGACACGGTGTGTATTCTACGTTTGGTGAGTTTTCTCGAAAGCGTGTTATAACTGCACCAAAGTGTCTTATCAAGGACTAGCAGGCTAAATCTGACGCGTAGGTGTCAAATCTAATTTACCGTGCGATTTCTTAATCGACCGTGTGTTTTACGCAGATCGGTCTTTGTTAAGGGTAGGTCTTTATACATGGATTTATACGTGCTGTAGTTATATGTCTGCCGTCTTTAGTCTATGCGTATTTCATTTGTTGATGAATATTACGTTTCTTATACTGCATACCACTGTCTTGCTACAGTTATTTATTTATCTTGTCTTTTTGCGTGTTTCATTTGTTAACATCATCGTGGTACTACTGAACTATAAATGCATGTGTCTTAAAATCGGTCGCAATCAATATCGTTATTTACCGATATCCGGTCCAACCTCAATTTGATTATACGATGGATTGTAATCTCTATTGATATCAGATGCTCTGATCTGTTTCCACATACATAACAAACGATAATTTACATATCAAATAACACCAATGCAAACAGGGACACAGGCCTGTGGTGATATTGCATTGTCGAACTCGGTGTAATCAGCTTGTCGTTGCGTAAAAATACCGTGCGATGTATGAACATATATCTTTGACACGTGTCCATATAGCCGCTTGTGATTCAATAAACGTTGTGTCACAAAGTCGTCTTTGCGTGCAAAATAGAGACCATTAACTTAATATGGAAATAGGGGCTTAATTTAATAAGAACAACTAAATTTAAACACGTGTTAATATTTCTATTGTTTACGATTGTATGGCATAGCTTTATTATTTTTCTCCCGGTACTAATAAACTACGAGGCGAGTGGATCCAATTGTAATTTAGCATGTATAGAAATACGTGATGACAGATCGAGTGCACGGGCTGCAATAGTCGCCAACTTGTTCTATTTATAAAAGCATGCAATCACCTTTGGAAATCAGTATCCAGTCTAAAACGACTTGATAATTTCTTTTCTTATTTCGGTCGCTTTATTTGAAAAGAATTAAATAATGTGCCATAGTAATTTGTGATTTTGTTTTTATGGTTAATTCGGTTTAATTGTGAACATTTCTAAATCTAAATATTGGACGAAAAACATTAATCATGGATAAACGTTTAGAATAGTGTTATAGAATGATTTATTTGTTAAAAGTCTTTTAGTAACTTAGTACCATATAATATGAACATCTGACATGCAAAATTGTGTTAAAGAATTAGACTATAACTGTCTCTCATACATGTGATACCTCCCGCAATTCGCGGGAGTCTCCCGATTTCACCCCTGATCTCCCGAGCTCCCGATCGGGCGACAAATACTCCCGCTTTTTCAATTCTTGTAATTTTATTTTTTGGTAGTCAAAATTCTAATCAAATAGCATCGAAATAAAACAACACAGGTCTAAATTATTAGTATTTGTATTATACAGCACAACTCAATTCATTCATTCTTGGTATTTTATTTCTCCATCAGTCTTACCGGTAGGCCTACTTTCAGTTTGACAGATCACATATTTTTGACATCAGTTACAAGCAGGTTAAATGATTTAATCAATACCCCCGTCCTAATTCTTTAAATGATTAGTTATGTCATAAATATTTGAACATGTCGGCTATATTTCCAAAGAATTTACTACACGTGTTCTTTTTACTGTAGCCATGCTGTACGGTAGTACCACAGAAAACCAATGACCCGTATGTATGTCGTCAACTTTGACCCCCAACCCACACATGGCATCACTTAGACACTTGACTGCTGATGTAAACGATTTTACTGTCCTGTCTTTTTTAATACTTTTTTCATCACATTAAACTATAACTTTTTATGTTTCCTTTTGATTGAGCTTTTGTTTGTAGAGTTCCGTGGTTAATAAATATTATTAATTTTGTCAACCGGTCGCTACCTATGATTGAGGCTATCTCATGTTACGTGCTTGGAAAAAAGATTACAAATGACAAGTCTAGTACTAGTAGTAGTATTTATGAAAGATGTATGCGGTGTCTTCAATGACTGAAAACAATGTGGTAGCTACCATTCCTGGTTTTTGAATGTCAAATATGTTATAAAAACGAAAATCCATTTAGTTATTTTTGGAACCGATTGATAAAAGAAATATTAAAATATAGCGATTTAGAGAAGTGGAACAAATATTTCTAATGTTTAAATGAGAACACAGTGTGTTTTCATGTGTTTTGTTAAGTTTGAGTAATGATAACAATCAAATGATAGTAAAATATATGAATTAATTTGTCTTTTATTCATGGTGGATGGTTAATTTTAACGCGCATGATAAAGTCTCCCTCTTTTGACCTTAATTCTCCTGACATTTTTACAAAAATCTCCTGACATTTTACTTGTGGCCAATCACATGTATGGTCTCTATAGGGACCGATTTCTGCAACAACTATTTATTGCTGTAGTGATCAATTGCAACTTTTTCACTATACGTGTATCTTAAAGTCATAGTTTTAAACTTATATAGCTTCATTTGCGATATTTAGAACCGTGCATAGAACACATTATGTCCAGAATTTGACGATAACAGCTTACTAATAAATTTAATAAAAGAAAACTATTTCAGAACAACGATAATTTCTAATACACCTTTGGTGTAATTAAAATATCTCTAGAGGTGGTGTTTGTTCGTTTGACAAATTAAGGTTTTGAAATAGGATACACAACACAAATATATTAACTTACAGGGTCATATTTTGAATTTTAATAAACCATGTTAATTCAAGAAATTATTGTTGTCTTCTGATTAAGATAAAATCGTGAAACAGGTCCCAGGTTTATAATACACATTCACTAAAATTGTTGAGCTGCGGTGATCAATTTTATTACCCTAATCAAGTCTGGCAATTAACAGTTGTTATATAACATCTAGGTCAACGTTGATCCAAATGGTGTTCAGCGAAGCGTAATTCCTGCTCTGATGGCAGTTTGTGACTTGAAAATACGTTTAATAATTTAAAAAATTCAAGAAGAACAACAACCAATGGCTTCAAATTTTCGCATATTTCCCATACAACAATTCTTTTTGTTTTGAAATATTATATACTGTAGAAAAATAACTTAGTTAATAAAGTAATTAAAATATCAAGCTTTATTTAAATGAGATGATCGAAACGGGAAACATACATTTATGTCATTACAATAACACCAACGCTGAATAGACCACAGTATGCAAACACATGATATAATTGTTCTTTTTGTGGTACTTTGTCATCCAGTGAATAAACTGTTACAGGTAAAAAAAAAATCACACTCCGACCAATCATGGTCTCTAATCCATTAGAACAGTCTCGCCTCTCGTCTGAGATGAAAGAGCAAATAAATAGGTCGGACTTGAAAGAATAATTTCGTGTGAAAAGCGTGCTCTCTAGATAGAATAAATTATACAATAAGGATGAGACTGAAGCCGTGGAGTATCAGTGCTGTGGCGTATTATAGTTGTTGTTGGAGTATTATAAGAAATAGCTAGTACTCGTTGACTATTTTGTTATTTGATTTCAGATCGAATCACCGATGATTTTGTTAATGAAGGATCTTGTACTGTTTGTTGATTTTAGCAGTTTTGATTTTTAATTAGTATGAACGATGTTTTTGTGATAAAGTCTTGATTGTTATTTGGCGTTATGATTTTAGCCACAATTTGTCTGAAGATTAAAAACGCCGCCCCTTGGAGATACGCTAAATGTAACTCACTGTGATATTAATTACAAAACGGTATATATTACCGTAAAATGTAACATTCATTACCTTCATTAGTTTTTGCTGATAAAAAATATATCATAAATTGAAATCTAATAATTTATTATGGCTAGTTTATGTGTGGTTTGTTCCAAGAAAGTGCGTCCCCGACAAGAGGCGTTGCAACGCAAAATCGTTTTAATTAAAAATGAAAATCCATGTTGACAACTTGATAAATAAAAAATATTTCTAAAATTTTACAAACATTTCAACCCCTGACTTATTGGGATAAATTGTAACAATTGCCAAATTTCAACCAACTATATCAGCTAATCCATTAGTGCACGAGCTAATTAACTGGCCTCTTCTGTCAACATCAGAGAGCTGAACTGTGTTTCATCTCTCAACATCAAAGAACAACTCCGTGTGAAAAGCGTGCATGAATTGACAGTATGAATTGTAAAATAATGACTGGGTCGTTTGGGAGCGGTTTCGTAATATATGTCTGCATGATTTACTTTATTTATTCACGAACGGGCCGCTCAAGCTTGTGGACGACTTTATCATCGTATTATTATATGTCTAAAGGTATATGATTTATCTATTAGTGATGCAATTCTGTTTCCTTAGAAAGCCCTATTTACGACCCAGGTAAGAAATAATCTTATAAAATATAACAGCGACGAAACTTACAGGTTATCATTAGTTGCGAGATTGTTTGTTTATAATTGTGTTTTCGAAATAGATTAGAGCATCTGATATCAATAGAGATTAAAATACGTCGGATAATCAAAATGAGGTTGGACCTGATATCGGTAAATAACGATATTGCGTGCAACCGATTTTAAGACACATGCATTTATAGTTCAGTAGTACCACGGTAATGCTAACAAATGAAACACACAAAAAGACAAGAAATATAAATAACTGTTGCAAGACAATGGTATGCAGTATAAGAAACATAGTATTCATCAACAAATGAAATACGCATAGACTAAAGACGGCAGACATATAACTACAGCACGTATAAATCCATGTATAAAGACCTACCCTTAACAAAGACCGATCTGCGTAAAACACACGGTCGATTAAGAAATCGCACGGTAAATTAGATTTGACACCTACGCGTCAGATTTAGCCTGCTAGTCCTTGATAAGACACTTTGGTGCAGTTATAACACGCTTTCGAGAAAACTCACCAAACGTAGAATACACACCGTGTCAGTTGTTTTTAACCCGTCCGTTAATTAACACACCCAGTACAGAAAACACACCGTCGCTGAGATTTTCACTCATAGCGATAATTAAACCACCCTTAGTCAATTTCTCACCCCTGTTAATTAACACACCGTATGTACAGAGTTTAACCTCTTTCTATTAGATATATTGCCATAATTAGAATTTTACCCAGTTTCGTCAAAATTAAACCAAGTTGCTCGATTTATATGCTCTATACGTACAAATAACACTATAGCTACTTCTTAGTGATAGTGTACTAATTATCCTATTTTGTATTATTTTAGTGTTTTAACGATCTTATTTTGTTTTATTAGTTTTCTAACTATCCTATTTTGTATTATTTTAATGTACTAATTATCCTATTTTGCATTATTTTAGTGTTTTAATGATCTTTTTTGTTTTATTAGTGTTCTAACTATCCTATTTTGTATTATTATAGTGTACTAATTATCCTATTTTGTATTATTTTAGTGTTTTAACAATCTTATTTTGTTTTTTTAGTGTTCTAACTACCCTTTTTTGTTTTATTAGTGTTCTATCCTATGTTGTATTATTATATTGTTCCAACTATCCTATTTTGTATTATTTTAGTGTTCTAACTATTCTATTTTGTTGTATTAGTGTTCTAACTATCATATTTTGTTTTATAATGGTGTCCTAACTATCCTATTTTGTATTATTAGGGTTCTAACTATCCTATTCTGTTTTACTATAGTGTTGAAAATGAAGTCTGTCTACCTACTGGTGTATCTGTGTTTAATTGGGATGAAGAACATCAATGGTTTAAACATAACCACCATAAACAAACAGGTGATATAAATAATTATAAATGATATTTGGATGCACTACGACCGTGACAATCATTTGCAGCTGATAGATTTGAACTGTTAACATCAATTGGTACCATGGTTAGATACAGATTCATTTGAATGCAGCATTGAAACATTGGCCATAATTTTTAGCTGATCCATTTGAGAAAACTGGTCCTTGAGTTACTCACCTTGATATACCCAGGTTAAAATATGGTTGGTTCTGGTCGATGTTTCTATCAATCCATCGTCCACAATTTCTTGAGAAAACACTTAGTGACATTACTTTTGTTTCAGTTTACACAAAAGTTATCTTCACTGACTACACAAACTCTGTACTGTATTCCTGTGTTGAAATTGATGAAAATGGTGTCTGTGCTCCAGGAAAACATAGATTTCAGATTATCTCGCGAGATAACTCAATAACAGAATCTGAAATAAGACGGTTGAAAAGATACGCCGTAGATTTATGTGTAGATGTCAATGAAATTGAGGTATTAAAACAGGGTAAGATGATTTATATATATTTTTATACAGACGCATTTGATATAGAGAGGGAGAGAGAGAGAAATGGGGTTTAACGTCCACTCGACACAAACTAGGTCATTTCGGGACTAACATATTTTTTAATTTTATTTCAATAATTCGCTTGCGCATAGGGGTCTTAAGCAGTGGGAGGAAACTGGAGTGACTGGAGGAAACTCACAAGGTTGAGAAGGCGCTCCTATCTCCATGCCACATACGCTCACACCAGGGATCGAAACCACAACCGCAAGCCAGAGTTGACCGGCCAGCTAGAGGTCGAAGCGCGGCACTCTAGACCTCTAGGCCATACCCCTTTGATATAGACATTATTTTTATCACCTGCATCTGTTAGTCATTTGATAATTTTTTCAACTTTTATTGTGAAAAACTCTATTGCGTATATTTTGTTGGCTGGCAACGTACGAGTGTGAATTACCTCTTTGTCTCTCCACACCCAATATCCTACTGGTGCAAAATTGTTCATTTATTTCTTTAAAGTTTACTTGCAACTAATGTCAAAAATTCCCCTGACTGATTTGTATTTGTGCCAATTGACATGTTTACGTTGAATATTTGAGTGATTACAGTAATTATTGAAAATAACTATGAATTAATCTGTTTAATGATTAACACAGTTGGAGAAATATGTACTGCAAGAGAACAAATTATAGAAGCTACTAAACGTGGTGAAATGACTGATGGTAAGTTATTATGAATGACCTAATCTGTATCTACCAGTCTTCATTAGCTCAGTCATTGCAGAACAGTAGGACACTAAACAATACTGCTGTTAAGAGTACTGCATGTACTATTGATAAAATACTAATATTGATAAAATACTACTTCTAATAAAGAATTACTGTTGATGAATTTTACTTTTGAAATACTGTTGTTAAAATACTATTGTTAATAACAAAATACTGTTGATAAGATACTACTGTCGTTAAGGAAATACTGTTGATAATGAAATACTGTTGGTAAAATACTACTATTAATAAGGAAATACTGTTGATAACAAAATACTGTTGATAAGAAAATACTGTTGATAAATACAACCGGTAATATTGTTAAGAGAGTATGCTTGATATTTTACTACAAAAGAGTAAAAATCTGACAACCTTTATTGAATGCTTGGAGGACGTATGATTTGTTATCTGGTAACCCATCTTTGTATATCTGTTTGCAGCTGATGCTCGTCAGACTGTTGGATGTAAGATTAAATATTTACCTATTCAACCTGGTTTAACTGTTGATCTGGTGGGTTTTCTTTTGTAGCCTAATAGTTAACTTATATGTGATCTTGTTTGTCCCAAAACAATCTAATGTTTGAAAACTGTTTAAAATCATTCATTTCATTAGAATTGTATAAGGTCTTCATTTCTTCAACTTATCCAGGCAAATATTCTTTTTATCAAATCGTTTGAAATCTAAATTTTGCGAATTTTGCAATTAAGGAACCTGATAATAAGTATAGAATTTTTGCAAAAATAACCTTTACTACTGATGTTATTTTAGATTTCTGGTGCTCATTTTACTGTGTTTAGTAATGGTATGCCACCTGATAACCAACATGGACCAACTTATTTAGTTGCAACAAACACTGGAGGACTAGTCATGTTATTAACACAATATAAGTAAGCAATTTTTATTGAAAAAAAAATTCAGATGGACTTTTGAAGCTTTCCAATATGAAGTTTCTGTGTCTATTAGGGGGTCATGGTAGCTAAGTGGGTAAGACGCTGTTTCGCAAGCCTGGAGATTGTGTGTTCGGTCACTGCATTGGCCAAGAAAGTTCATCCAGATTTTCTGCCGTGATGCCCCCTTGTCCGTGATCCAGGATAAAGGGCCTGACAAGGACGGCTTTCTAGTCGTTTATATGGAACGAAAAACTGAGGTAAAGTGTACACATTGGCGTGAATGTAAAAGACCCCTTGACAGCTGGACTCGATATAAGAGTAGGCCATAGTTCCGCTGTCCTGGCAAAATTTTCTTTATAGCACAATGTATGGCGTATACCCGTCTTCATTAGCCCAGAACATATGCCCGTCTTCATTAGTAGAACAGTGGGACGTTAAACCCCATTGCTTAATGAGTATAAAGTTCAAACCCATAAGAATTGACCGTGTTGGAATAATTAAAACATAAGCAAGAAAATGATTAATGCAAACATATTCAACACTTTGTAAAACATTTTGAAAATTACATCTGTTTTCTTTCTTAAAGTATGAACATGAAATCATGTAACCCTACCGGAGCCATGAAGTTTTCAGAAGAGAGTGTTCCAGGAAACTTTTCTTATGATATTCCAGGTGGTCCTCATGGTAAATACATGCTCAAACTAGATAACAGATTTTCTTCCTTTTGACGACACTTTCACTCTTACCAGTAATTCATTTTTAATGAAATCCAATACCAAATAAGTTTACACACAACTATTGGAAATCCAAGCAATGGTTTTTAAGTGGGAAATTAAAAATTTGCTGGTTTAAGCAAAGTGCTATGATGCTGCATTGAAACCCTTATTAAATGACACATTTTTTGCAAAAAGTAAGATAATCTCAAATATCTTGGGTAGAAAATCAATTTTATAAAAGATTTGTTTTGTTTTTATAGTTATATCTATGATTGTTCATACTGATGAAGAGAATCATAATGCTGTAATATATAAATGTATGAAAGTTGATTCCGATGGTTACTGTGATCCATTTCTCCAGTCTGGTAAAATTTTATCAAGAGATAAGGAGATTTCCATGAAAAAATTCATGGAATTGAAGACAGCATCAGCCAGTAAATGTATAAATGTAGACAAATTAATGCCTGTCAGACCAGGTAAGTAAGAGTTCTCATTGGGGAAGTCTTTTATATATGCATACCTAAAAATATCACCATTCTGGTTCATATGGCATGGGACAGCTTTACTGAAGGACTGGCAGTGAACTTTGATTATGCGACTCCAGAATACAGAGTTAGTTCACATGGTATGGGACAGCTGTAATGAAGGCCTGACTGTGAACTTTGATCATACGACTCCAGAATACAGAGTTGGTTTCGATTAAATAATTGGTTGGCTTGATTTGGTGCCTTGTTTTAATTGTAAGCTTATTCATCCAATTGAACTGGCATTTAATTTTCCTGTATGTGAGAAAATTTATAGATTCATTTGTCTATTTATTATTTGAATAGGACCAGTAGCGTGCACGGTGCCAGATAGTATGTTAGAAAAAGCCAAATCAGATGCTTTACATCCTGGTAAGTCTATTGGATACTTGGAAATATATTGCCTAAGATCAATCAATACTTAAAGTAGCTAAGTCTCTAACTCAATATCATCGAAAGTCTTCGACGTTGAAAACACAAATTATTTGTCAATTTAAATCAACATTGATGGTGTGGTCTTACCAGGAAAAGATGGGCTTCTGATATCCAATATTTAAGACGAAATAGTTTTTTTACCATTGGTACACGAATCGTGTACCATACGGCGTTTCAGACTCATTTTCAGCTAGGGACCCAAAGAACAAGGCTAGGTATACTCCACATTACATCTCAAACGGTGAGCATGCGCAATAAATACTATGTAGACTGGAATAACCAGACTCTATATATATATTGGGATTCAATTGAGACTACTCGTGTACTTCGCCAAACATAACTGATTTGATATTAGAGTAAAAACGGAAACGATTGAATGTAAACCAGTTTATATACATTTATATTACATTATTATATTGCTTGCGACCCATTTGTGTCAATTTCTAGGCCCCAAATATTAGCGATTTAGCTCCTTTAACAGAGAAGAATTTGAGACGATTATAATTCTACAAATTCAGGACTGAGAGATTTATGATAGAACATGATCCTGTGTTGCTATATATCTATTCAGAACCTTTAGCACTGAAATATTTTTGGTAATCATTCTGCTGGAAATCTGAAATTCTTGCATTGTGTATCAACTCTTGTAGTTTTCTCCAATTTAGTATATTTAGTATAGTTGCTCGATTGTTCAGGAAATTGCATGATTTATATTTACAGGATTTTCTGTGATTGGATGTATGACAGATTTTATACCTGTTCATCCTAATTTAGACCCTACAAAGGTAGGTCAGCACAGAATGTAGTATCAGACGTATATTAGATTCATATATTTAATAACTGGGATAGTCATTCTGCATTCTAATTGAGGTAGAATTTCAAACTTTGTGTAGGTGTTCCTCGGGTGAAGATCTTGACTATTTGATGATGGGAATTCCCTACAGATTCAAACTTTGTGCAGATGTTCCTCAGGTGAAGATCTTGACTGGTTGGTGATGGGAATTCCCTAAAGATTTAACCAATTTAATCGTGGATTTGCTCCCAGTGTTGACAGGGAAAGTTCATCAGCATTTTCTGTCATGGTTTCCTCTTGTCAGTAGTGCAGGATCGGAGACCTTAACAAAAACAGCTGTTTAGTTGTTTGGATGGTACAAAAAATGAGGTCCTGTGTACACATTGGCATACACATAAAAGATCCCTTGGCAGTTGGAGTTTGATATAATATTAGTCTGTAGCACTGCTGCCGAGAAAAAATTTCCCCCATATTATAGTGCACTGTATGGCCAACTTTGATTCCAATTGGGTGTATAGTTGCATTATATTATTACATGCCAACTCTATTTATTTTGAGATTTGATCGGAGGACATCAACTTGACTGTTGAATTGTTTTATTTATAGATGGTTGGAGCATGGAATACTATTTTAACTACAAACAATATCCAGCGATTAAAAAAATCAACATCAGAAGTTGGCCACTTAATCATATCAGATGAATTAGAGGCCTTTTATATCCATAGAAGTTTTAGGTAGGTTTAAGGAAGAATGTTTATCACAAGTAAAATTCTGAGAGGACTCGAAATCATCACCATTAGAGTGGAAGATGTACATACTCTCATGTTAACCGTAAAGAAAGTATTAAGTGGCTTCACATCTGTAAAAAAATAGGCCATATCAGATGTTAAAAAAAAATAGTGGCCCTTTTTTAGAGATTTTTTAAAAGACAACAAGCGATTAGTGATTGAAATTTGACTGAAAGGTGTGTTGAGCACAAGATACATTAACACTGGACTTAAAACATTGAATTTTCTATTTCACACAGACGTTCATGGAGAGCTTGTGAACCAGCAGAAGTTATTCGTCTCATACCAACCGGCACACCTGGAGATTATAAAATACACAGAGAAGAAGAACATGGTATCAAATATTTTTATGGTCTTTGATTTAGAATGTCAGACTAAAATAAAAATTACTCAAAAAATCAAAAAAAAAGTCTATACAATGGCTTTCACTTCAAATGTTTTAACAATCAGGTTTAGTATGATATTATGTCCGAAGAATGAGACAAAATTTGGCTGTTTGTATTGTAAAAGGAATCATTCAAAAAAATATAAGAATAATCTATACCAGTGTTTTCATTCATAAAAACTAAAGTAAAATATTAACTGTAATTCTCCAAAATTGAAATTTTGTTGCATGTAAATTGAGTGACAGCTAAGTTCTCCAGTCTGTCAATAACACTGTGAGTCAGTCAAGATTGGCAAATATAACTGAAACAAGAGCTCTGGAAAAACACTATTTTGTTGAAATACTGCCATGTCAATATCGAAAGAAAAAGAAATTGGATTTACCTTCCACTTCACACAAACTAGGTCATTTTGGGACTAACATGGTTCCATTTTATTTCAATAACATGTTTGCTTGTAGAGGTCTAAAGTAATGGGAGGAAACTGGAAAACCTGGAGAAAATGTAGGAGATTGGACAGGCGACCCTACGCCTTAATCATTAAATCTACAGTAAAAACTTTAATGTTTTAACAGTTTTACTAGTAGAGCCATTATTAAAAGCGTTTTGAGCATGTGTCAACATGAAGAAGATGCTTAATAAAACCTCATTGTTATTATTATTATTATTACTAGCAAAAACCTTCCTCACGCATCAGATTTTATAGGAAGGATTGTATGAGAAGCAGAATATGTTTTTTGTATGGCCTTATTTCTCCGTTTTTCAGGTTTTGTAAAGGTTGTATACACTGATTATACTAATGCTGTTACCTACACATGTTATTCTGTCCGGGCAGATGGAAC
The DNA here is from genome assembly GCA_963678685.1 of Patella ulyssiponensis. Taxonomy (NCBI): domain Eukaryota; kingdom Metazoa; phylum Mollusca; class Gastropoda; family Patellidae; genus Patella; species Patella ulyssiponensis. The sequence goes on along the minus strand of OY783227.1, from coordinate 77,787,760 downwards.
TTGTGAACCAGATAGACTTCATGTTCGTATTGTCAGTAGAAGAATGTCTTTATCGATGGAAAAAATACAGAAACTGCAGCAATCTGTGACAGCTGCTTGTGCCAAGTTTAATGATATGATTTTCACAGCTCCAGGTATGTCATTTATTAAAGGTAGCTGTTTTGAAATGACAAAGACGAGTTTTTGTTTTGTTGCTTATATAGCAATTAACGGAAGACAAAAAGGTGGAGTTAGCCTTTATTGCAATCATAATCATAATATTTACTGTAAGTTACCTTATATAATTAAATATGTATTTGTACATGCGCAGTGTTCAGGGCGGGAAGAGGCACTTCCGCTTAGAGGCTTTGGGGAGAGAACATGGCATCGGCCTCTCTGTATTATTAGTGTATCATTAGTGTTAATAAAACAGTTTACTATCAGTAATTTAGTGTCTACAGGTGGCTTTGCAAAAATTAAAGCTGAATAAGGGAAATAATCGATTTGAAAGAGAGAAATAGCTTTAAAGTCAACTCAACACAAACTAAGACATTTCAGGACTAACATCAACAATTTCTTTATGGGTTTTTCACCTCGATAAAACCTAAGCATATGGATACTACACTTCGGATGAGATTTCGATATGTATCGATGAATATGGATACTAAACTTCGGATGAGGTTTGGATATGTATCTATTATATTTTAATGCTTTCGAGCAATGCTATTAAAATGTTAAACTCTTGATTTTCTCTATTTTTAGGTCAATGTAAAATACCAAAAACCATAGTAGCTGGTGTCCAGAAAGGGGAAATAACTGATGGTAGGTTGAAATATAGTCTTTTCCAGATTGTGTGATGCAAATTTAATTTTGAACCGTTATGACTTAATGAGAATATTTTTAGGCACCAAATATCAAAATTTTGTGGCTTATGACTACTTTCCCGAAGGATTAAAAAACTGAAATTTCCAAAAAGTATTCTGTCTCCAGATGTGTATAAATATTCTGAAGTTTAATTATTAAGAGTTAATGGCTACTGTTTTGATTTTGTATTTATAACAAGTTTCTTTGTGATTTACAGATTTTTCAATACCATTAGTTGGTTGTAATGATCATATAGTACCAGTGCAGAAAAATCTGGACACTTCTCGGGTAAATCAAAACTCCAGTTAACTCTTCAGTGCTGTAAATATTGAAGTCTTCGATTCCCTGAAAAAAAAAATTAAGGAGATTTTTTACATTGAGCTCATGTTCAAAACTGCCTGAACATTTGCTTACGACACAGCTTATCACATGGCTTGACATGCTAGAGGTAGCTGTCTTTGGTGGTCTTCGGCCTAAAGGTGCCTGAATAGGTCTCTCATCTATGTTAATTTGAGTTTAATGCATAAGATATGCTCTACAGACTTTTTAATTCTCCAGTTCCCAGTTATCCTCTCCAATAAGCAGCCAAGTGAAATAAAATGAAATGAAATGGGGTTTAACATCCTCAGTTCTGCTGCGAATTGGGCTAATGAAGATGGGCATACACAATACAATTGCCAAGGAATCTTTCACATGCATGCCAATGTAAAAACAGGACCTTATTTTTTTGTCCAATCCAAACGACTAGTCAACTGTCCATGTCTGGCTGTCTGTCCTGCATCACTGACAAGGGATGAACTTCCAGGACCAATGCAGGGATGGAACACCCAAATTCCAGGTTAGCGAGCCAGCACCCTACTCACTTAGCCACCATGATCCCCACAACAGTCAAATGTGTACAGGGGCATGTTGTGACATGCTTTGTGAAATGGAAATGAAATCATGTGGTTTCAGTGCAGTTTTAAATGCTCTTGGCATGCAAATGCCAAATCTGTTCTCTTACAAATATATGTAATCATAGTGAATACCCATGCGTATTTAGATTTTCGCGTCTGAGGCTAAAGTCATTGTGTTGCTCTGGAGTTTTTGACAAAAACTTCCATTCATCACATACCCCAGGTATTAGTGCCAAAAGATCTCGTCTCTTATGCAAAATCTGAAAATTAGCCTTAAGTTAAGAGGGGTAATCTGTTTGCATTATGGTCTGACGTGTGACCTAGTTTGTGTCAAGTGGATATTTAAACCCAATTTCTATCTCTCTGTTTCAGTTATTAGGCAGTTGGAATCATCTATACAGACCATCAAAGTTTATGAGACAGACGACAGCTAAATCTAAGATCAGTCATTTACTTCCAGTTAAAGGGGGATTGTTAAGACTATGGAGAGGATACAAGTAACTACTTTATTTTTATACACCCGCTTGGAAATGTGGATGTAGATTGCCGTCGGCCCTGTCGGTCCGTGAGCGAGTTTGTCCATCCGTCCGTCCATCGTCCACAATTTCTTGTGAACGCCCTAGAGGCTAATATTAATATCGGATTGACTTTAAATTTGTACACAGTGTTAAAGGGGCGAAGAATCCTGGTGATTTTCAGCGATATCCGATAATTACTGCCAGAGTTATAGCCCTTGATCTCTTTGAAAAAACTTGTAGACGCTCTAGAGGCTAATGTTAATATCCGATTGACTTTGAATTTATATAGAGTGTTTAAGGTCATGAGACGAAGAAGCCTATGATTTTCTGCGATATCTGATAATTTCTGCCAGAGTTATTATTCTTGAACACTTAGAAAAATTGTTTGGATGCTCTAGAGGCTAAAGTTTATTTCCAATTGACTTAAACTTTATACACAGTGTTGAAGGTCATAAGGCGAAGGATCCTGGTCATTTTCAACGATTTCCAATTATTACTGCCAGAGTTATCGCCCTTGATCACTTTGAAACACCTGGTGGACGAAGGCCATGAGACAAACAATTGAGACAATTCTAACCATTTCTGCTAATTACTTAATAAGATTTTCATGTGTTGTAAACGTTCTCCTTACTGACAAAAGAAAAAACATGTGACTGCCTGGACGACTAAGCTGTTGTGGGCGTATGTTTCATTGCCTGGCAACCTATCTTATTAAACTGTTTCATTTGTCTTTCTGGACAACTTTTCATATGTCTTTCTGGACAACTTTTCATATAACTTTACAGATACCTTTTCATATGTCTTTCCAGATAACTTTGCATGTCTTTCTTGAACTGCTCTTTTTAGATTTGTATCAAACTGGTACTAATGTATATTTTGTCAAAAAGACAATCTGTTTCGTTTCGTTTTTTATACGTCCACATTTTCATGTAGATGTATTATGCCGTCGCCCCTGTCCGTTAGCACATCCGTCTGTCCACAAATTGTTTGTGGACTCTACAGGTCACAATTCTTATACGATTTTGACAAAACTTAAAGTATAGGTTTATCCCCATAAGATCTCGTCTGCTTTCGATATTGGCATGTATCTGATCGAAACTTCATGGATTATGGCTCGTGATTGTACGAAAAATCATGTTTTTAGCTTGAGGACCCTATAGATGTCACAATTTTGAACCGATTTTGATTAAACTTGACATGCATGTTTATAACCCAAGGATCTTGGTTCCTGTCGATATTTGCGGCCATCGAATTGTAACTTTCTGAATTATGGCCCCTGATTGTCTGAAAAATCAGTTTTTTAGCTTGTGGTCCCTCTGGAGGTCACAATTATTATCAGATTTTAAAAACAGTTTGACTATATCACCGTCACACGGCAATGAAGGATGAGTGGTAATTTTCGTGAAAATCGGGCCAAAATTGCCCGACAAAATGGCTGCCGCTTGTAGGCTAATAGTGTAAAAATATGGTATATCAAGGTTGTGCACACTGTAGAGGTCATAATTTTAATTCGGTTTTGATGAAACTTGATATACATGTTTATAACCTAAAGATCTTGTCTTTTGATATTTGCGCATATGGGATTGTAACTTCCTGAATTATGGCCCCTGATTGTTTAAAAAATCGCCTTTATTAGCTTTCTTGTCCCTCTGGAGGTCACAATTATTACCCGATTTGAACAACCGTTTGATTATATCCTCATTACACCGTAATGAATGTTAAATTTAAATTGTGTGAAAATCGGACCAAAACTGTTGGACAAAATGGCTGCCACTTGTATGCGAATAGTGTAAAAATTTGGTATATCAAGGTTGTGGCTCCTACAGAGGTCACAATTTTTAATCTGATTTTGATGAAACTTGAAATGCATGTTTGTAACCTAAAGATCTTGGTTCATTTCGATATTTGCGCATATTGAATTGCATCTTCATGAATTATTGCCCTTGATTGTAGGAAAAATCACTTTCTTGTTAGCTTGTTCTCTATCCATCTCTCGAAAATGTGGACATACCCTGTCTGGCAGCCGCTGGTTTAAACTTTTGATGGCCTCTACTACATGAAGATCTGATCATATTAGTTTTTATTACCACAATGCAGTGTGGTGTATCTGGGCCAAGTATAGTAACATATTGTATGGGTTTTAATACTCCTTTATATTCAATGAAAAAGCCATTGTCGGTAATACTTTGGCAAGATTTATAAACTAGAGATTCACAGCTTCCCAATGATGCCGAGTATCATGTAAGGAGATTGACCGGTCTGTCACTGCATGAGTCAAATATAACTAATTTTGCTGAGAATTTTAAGAAAAAAGAAAGATTTAAGAATATGGTACACTTACAAATTGCACAAATAAAGGTGGTTAAGATGTTTTATTGCCAGTTTGATCTTTTAGGTCGATAGATAGTAAATTGATAGACTGATTTTGTGAAAATCTCAATTTCTATCAAAATCAATATTTTCACTTATTTTGTCTGTAGCTCAGTATTGGGTTTAGCACATTCTGACTCATTTTGCCATCTTGGGTCACATTTGAAATTATTTTTTTTTTCTCCCAATAGTGATACTACAGACCTATGTCGTCCAACAGAAGCTGGTACTAAGATAGAAGCAGCCGGACCTGGAGATTATTATTATGCTGCAGATCATTTCCCAGGTACTTTACATACGTACTTTAGATATCTCATTTCTTGTTGTGTGCCAACTTTATGTGAAAGAAAGTTTCCAAATATTTTTCATCTCTAATTGGATGTTAAAACCCCTTGAGATTTACTCGAAAATACATTAGGAAAAATAATGCATTGGTTTAGAAAGGCGTCAATGGGTTACATCATTGAATTTGAGTTTGAACAATGACAGCTAAGACTGGACTAGGGCTTTACTTCAAAATTGTGCCAGCCAGTCAAAAAAATCTATAGATTTATGTATTTATTTTGTTTTTAGATTAAATTCTTTGAAATTTGAATTTATGTCATGCAAATGGACAGGCAGATAAGTTCTTCAGCCAGTCAAAACTTGTAAATATGACTGAAATCGAGAGGTCTGGTCTGGACAGCAGTTGCAGTGGAAAAAACAGTTATGTGTGCAACTATAATAACTTTCTGTTCTGAGAGCATTTCCTAAATTCGTTCCACACTTATGAAAGATATCTTATATTAATGTTTATATTTTAAAATTTGTATCTTTTAGTAATCTTTAAAATTATCTACACGGATTATGTAAATGCGGTGACATTGTCGTGTTTGGGTGTGAATCAAGATGGAAAGTGTATCAAGGGGAGACTACTGGTGGAGATTATATCTAAAAACACTGATATAGATGATGAAACCCTAGAATCATTACTTCCACATATAACTCAAGCTTGTGGGGATATTAAAGACATGGGTAAAAAGGCTACAGGTATGTCTAAAATGTAATCTTATTTTTGCAACATTTGATTGTTTGACGAAAATACGTCTTGATTATCCATTTCATGATTTAATCATAAATTAAAAGTTGAGCAGCAAATTGGATTCTAATCCAGTAGATATTGCAGGCTAGCGATGACATGGTGTGTTGATTATGGTCCGGATAAGTTAATTAATGTCTAATTAATAATTTAGATAAGATTACAGGCCTAAAGAAAGACCTACAATAGGCAGATTTAGCTCTTGCATAATTTATGTTTAAAGCCCCAATAACACTCTTGTTGTAACTGAATAATATGCCCCAATCTTCATTCTTGTCAACAAATTGTATTATTTTAGAATATTCCAATTAATTGATGATATAAATTTCATCTTAACACACCTAATTCAAAAAATTGGAAAAATTCAACTAATTGATTTGAAAAGTCTAACGTATACCTTTTCAAATGTGACTTTGATTTAAAATATTTTCGAACCCTCTGGACAAGTAAAATAGGTTGTAATGGATAATTTACACAACTGGTAGGACACTTAAACATCTAGTACTTAGAATAAGGCTATTATTTATTTTCTGGAGCTGCCAAGCCAGCAAGAGTGTTATTGTCCCTTTAAGCTCTTTGGATGGCCAGTACAATACTTTGACAAACTAATATAGTAAGACATTAATGAACTAAACCAACAATGCAGAGCAGACTAAATTGAACGAATCACTGTTAGGGGTAGACCAGTAATAACGATACTGACATGATTTAGATTAGATTTGGAATTAATAGTTGATGGTATACGATCAGGATACATGTGGAAATGTTGGTTGGTATGCAACCAGGATATATGTGGAAATGTAGGTTGATATGGCACTGTGTTCGATACCTCAGGATTTTTCAGTTTTGTTTCCCCTTCTCAGTATTACAGAGTGGATGGCCGGGCAATAAATGTCATTTGGATGGGTTGATAAATCAAAGTCCTTTTTGCAGGTTTGCATGTATATCAAAGTACCCCTGATAGTTAGAATTCCGTGAACGGTATGTGTAAAAGCTGCCCTACTAGCAAAATATGCCTCATAGTACGCTGTATGGGATATGCCCTTTTTTCATTAGCCCAGTTGATGCATTCCATGTATGTGTAGTTCTGCACTTTTTTTGCTGCATACAACATTTTTGTCAAATATGGAAGCTGTCTTTTTACATACAAACCATGGTTTGATTTTAATATAAATATTTAACCTGTAAAATATGTCTCTATATATCGCATGTTATAAGACAGTAAAACGGTCTTAGCAATTAAACATGAATTTGATCATCTTTGATAAATCATAACTGTCTAATTCTATTTCATTCAGGGCTTTGCAGTATTCCACCATCTTTGATTGACTCGGCCAAATCTGGTGATGTAAAAGAAGGTAAAACAAAAGAATTTATATATTTACATCCTGTATTATCCTGTCTCCCCCAACCCCACCTCACACCTCCCCTACCCCCTCTGTTTTAAAAACAGTCATGTTTTGGTTATAATGAATATTATTGATCATTGTTTATGTATATTATGCCCCCCCCCCCCTCCTGGACACACAAAACATATATATTTAAATTCAATTGTGTTTCCCCAAAATCATATTGTGATAATATAATATATTGCAATGCAATATATTTCCACACTATATTGAAATAAATCAATTTATTGCTGTATATGAAAACTGTATAATATTTTGTATTTTATCAAATAAATTGGGGGGTTGGGATGACCTAGTTGTCTAGAGTGCCGCGCTTCGACCTCTAGCTGGCTGGTCACCTCTGGCTTGTGGCTGTGGTTTCGATCCCTGGTGTGAGCGTATGTGGCATGGAGATGGGGCGCATTCTCAACCTGGTGGGTTTCCTCCGGGCACTCCGGTTTCCTCCCGCTGCTAAAGACCCCTATGCGCAAGCGAATTATTGAAATAAAATTAAAACCATATGTTAGTCCCACGATGGCCTAGTTTGTGTCAAGTGGACTTTAAACCCCCCATTTCTCTCTCTCTCTATCAAATAAGTTAAGAAGTGTGTATATTAACAAAATGACCTTTATTTATATTTTTGTTTCAGATTATACAGTAGTACAGTGTAAATCTCATTTAATACCTGTCCAAGATAATTTTGATATCGACAGGGTAAGTAAAAATTCTGTTTATATTTTAGAAGATTCATATGTCACCTTCCCAATCATACAATACAGCACATAATTTTTATTTCAGATACATATATATATATGTAAAAGTTAAATGTTCATGGTTTATGTCTTCAATATTCCGGGGGAGGGGGATGGCCTAGTGGTCTAGAGTGCCACGCTTCGACCTCTAGCTGGCTGGTCACCTCTGGCTTGCGGTTGTGGTTTCGAGCCCTGGTGTGAGCGTATGTGGCATGGAAATAAGGGCGCCTTCTCAACCTCATGGGTTTCCTCCGGGCACTCCGGGCCGGTTTTCTCCCACTGCTAAAGACCCCTACGAGCAAGCGAATTATTGAAATAAAATTGAAACCATATGTTAGTCCCCAAATGACCTAGTTTGTGACATGGATGTTAAACCCCCATTGGAAATAAGCAGCAGATGCTATATACCTCTGGCTTTATGGGCTATCCTAAGTAAAGGTCTTCTCATGACACCATATATATCTATCATACAATGCAGCCCATAGTTCTTATTTCATATACATTTCGATATTTATGGTTGTCACCTTCCCAATCATACAATGCAGCACATAGTTTTTATTATACGCCCACATTTTCATGTGGACATATATTGTCGTCGCCCCTGTTCGTCCGTCCACAATTGTTTGTGAACAGTCTACAGGTCACAATTTTTATCCGATTTCAATGAAACTTAAAATATAGGTTTATCACCCTAAGATCTCGTTTCTTTTCGATATTGGCATGTATCGGACTGTAACTTCATGGGTTATGGCCCCTGATTGTCCGAAAAATCATGTTTTTAGCTTGTGAACAGTGTAGAGGTCACAATTTTGAACCGATTTGGATGAAACTTGAAATGCATGTTAATAACCCAAAGATCTTGGTTCCTTTCATCAGATCGTAACTTGCTGAATTATGGCCCTTGATTGTCCAAAAAATCGCCCTTTTTAGCTTGTGGTCCCTCTGGAGTTCACAATTATTATCGGATTTAAAAAACCGTCTGATTATATCACAGTTACATGGTAATAAAGATTGAGTTCGAATTTGGTGAAAATCGGACCAAAATTGACGGACAAAATGGCCGTCGTTTGTACGCGAATAGTGTGAAAATATGTTATGTCAAGGTTGTGTACTCTCTACAGGTCACAATTCTTATCCGATTTTGACAAAACTTAAAATATAGGTTTATCCCCATAAGATCTTGGCTGCTTTCGATATTGGAATGTATCGAATCAAAACTTCATCTATTATGGCCCCTGATTGTCCGAAAAATCGCCCTTTTTAGCTTGTGGTCCCTCTGGACGTCAAAATTATTATCCGATTTAAAAAAACGTTTGATTATATCACCGTTACATGGTAATTTAGCATGGGACAGAACTTAATAAAAACCAAATTCTAATGATTTTCTGATAATAACTTAATATGCGATAACTCTTGTTGACTGCCCGGACGATTTAGCTGCTGTGTGGGTGTATGTTTCGTTGGCTGGCAACCTATTTTTTCAGATACATATACATATATATATAGATGTAAAAGTTAAATGTTCATGGTTTATGTCTTCAATATTCTTTGAAAATAACAAACTAAAGATTGGTCTTCATATAATGAACTTAGTTTGATATTTTTGCTGTGCGCGTTGCTCTTTAGATGTACCAGTAATACAAGAATCTCACAAGGGCCGTAAAAAAGAAAGAACAAACAATAAAAAATCCTAACCGGTCTCTGTTATATGAATAGCCACGCGCATGGCAAACGGAATAAAAGTACAAGATCCTTACAGGTCTCTGTTATTTTTTAAATCCTTATTCACACACTGTTCGAGAGTTTGTTTCTGTCAATCTGATTTTTGAGAATACTATATTTGCGCATAAGCTGACAGACATTAATGTACAACAGTCCACCCGATAAAATTTTTGATTAAAATTTTGAAGAAGCCAATTGCGTTAGGATCAAATCATAGAATTGCAGAACACAGTCAGTACGTCGCTGAGACCCCTCTTCGATCTGTTTTCAATGCATGCTGATATTAAAAGATCACAAACTAGAACAATACCTATTTAAGCTATTGATTTTTTTATTTAAATTGTTTCGGATAAGTATTAACAAATTTATTAACTATATGAAATAAACAATGGTCCTAAGAATAGTTATTTGTCTATCACGATTCTTGATAATAAAACCAAAGAAGATGTCAACAATGGCCCATCATTGCATACTTCTACTCTCAGCCGAGCGCCCGAAGGGCGCGAAGGATGAGAGAAATTATATGAATATATAGCCCGAGGGCTTGAGGATTAATATAGCATATTCCCGGTTATCCAGCCAGAATATGCTTGAACACTCATGTTTAAAGAAAAACCAAAAAACTCATGAACCCTGACCTGTATCACGTGGCCGTAGTTGATGTCAGTCCGTGCAAACTCTGGTAAGTGTCTTTTTAAAGTCAAGCATGTTGTCAACCAAAAAATTATATGAACATATAACCTGGGAGGGACTTAGGGAGGGAAGATTAATCCTCAAGCCCTCGGGCTATATATTCATATAATTTCTCTCATCCTTCGCGCCCTTCGGGCGCTCGGCTGAGAGTAGAATTATATTCCATCTATGCCCTCTGGGCATTTCGGATTAATATTGCATAATTTAAAGAGGTTGACAACAACAACAAATGGAAAACGTGTTTACATTTTATTTAACACAATATCTGAAAAAGAAGGCAAAATATCTCTTTTATAATAAGCAGCAAAAGTCTTCTCCGACTTCCAGTCTGCTGTCTTCAATATTTCTGAAATAGAGAGTCCTGCTAAATTAGCGGCAGATGATGAAGCACCTCTTACAGAGTGTGGTTTAAATATATCTGTATTAATACCCGATGAAATCAAAGCTTCTTTAATCCATCCGGCTATAGTAGCAGCACAAACTGCTTTTTTGTGGAAAAAAGAAATAAATAAATTCTGTGATTTACGCTTACTCTGGGTAGCTGAAATATATGTGCGTAGTGTATAACAAGGGCAAATAGATAATTTCTTATAATTATTAATGTTGACAGTATATAGCGGTTGAGATGGGCGTGATGTCTTCAAGACACCCGATGCCGACAGACACATAGCTGTTCCAGAATCTTTCACAGAATCTAAAGAGAAAGATGCTAGCGTTTGACATCGTTGAGCAGTTGACAAAGACAATAGAGAAACTGCTTTAATCGTAAGCATACGTAAAGATAATGTATCCAACGGATACAATGAACTTAGATAATGCAACAAGATGGATACATCCCATGTTGCCAAATAACGAGGTTTAGGTGGTTTATGGACAAAAACACCTTTCATGAAGCGAGTAAGTAAAGGGTGGTCCCTCAAGTGAGAATTCCCAAGAGTAAGCAATGTCTGGACAATGCTAGAGCGAGTTGCATTTATGACACTATATGAAAAATTTGATTTGTGCAAAAACCCAAGAAAATTCAACAAATTTTCTATAGATGGAAATAAGGGATTGACTTTCCCTTGCACACACCAAAGATTCCATCTATTCCAAGCCAATTGATATTGCTTGTTTGTTTTTGGTCGCCATGAATTAAGGATGAGTTCTGCAGACTCTTTTGAAATGCCTCGACTCTGAATGTTTGCCCTGATACAAGACAAACGGTCAACCTGAGGGAATTGCCTTTCAAGGGGTGCAACGCACCTCTGTGGACCAACCTCAACAGATCTCTCCGTTTGGGCAAAAGAAGTGGGTAATCCACTAAAAGACTTAACAGCAAAGGATACCATACCTGGGTTGACCATGCTGGAACAACCATTATAGCCATTGCTACCTTGTCCAAAACTAGCAGCAAAGGATACCATACCTGGGTTGACCATGCTGGAACAACCATTATAGCCATTGCTACCTTGTCCAAAACTAGCTTGTTGAGTATATTCGAGGTATAAGACTGAAAGGAGCAAAAATATATGGATAATAATTATTCTAAGAAATAGTGAAAGCATCACAAGCTAAACAATATGGATCTGGGTACCAAGAAACATAAGATTCAATCTGATAATTTAATGAGGATGCAAATAAATCTATATCTGGTGTACCAAAATAATTACAAATCTTATTGAATGTATTCTCATGGAGCATCCACTCTGTGGAGTTTGAAAAATTTCTTGATAAGAAGTCAGCCTCTAAATTAAATTTACCCTGAATGTGCTTAGCAGATAAGTATACATGTATACTCTTCTTATAACACCATAACCAAATAGATTTAGACAATTCATGTAATGAATCAATTGCACCTCCCATATTGTTGATATAAGCAATAGCAACAGAATTGTCAGATTGAATACATATATGGATATCACGAAATTTTGAACAAAGATTTTTTAAAGCTTTGAAAACTGCTAATAGCTCTAAAAAATTTATATGATTTGCTTGTTCGCATGGGAGCCATACGGAATTTGTTTGGAAATTCCTTAAATGAGCTCCCCATCCCATTTCAGACGCATCAGTGGTTAAAATCTCATCCACTGGAGGGGGTTGAATATGATTACCATTGAACGAATAGGCTTCATGAATCCACCAATGAAGCTCATCGATCATCTTAAAATCTAGAACTGCAATAGCATCATAGTTAAGACCAGATTGTGAAAGCAGTCTTGTTTTACCTTTATCTAAATAATGGATATAAAGTGGAGCAGGCTGGATTGCAGTTCTACTAAATGAGCAAAGGCCTATGAATGAAGCTAAATCTCGTATAGTAAAAACAGAAGCTAATAAATTCCTAGCTAATAATACAATCTTATCTAATTTATCAGGAGTCATAAAAACATTATAATATTCTGTGTTGATAATAAAACCAAGAAAAACCAATTCTTTCGAAGGTCTTAAGTGTGATTTCTCCAGATTAACTACAAAACCAAGATTATGAAACAAATCAATAGCTTTATATGTGTTAGAATTTGACTCTTCAATGGTTGTAGATGAAAAAAGTGAATCATCTATAAAATAAAAGCATATAATTGACTGCTTCCTTAAAAATGAGAAAATAGGCTTAAGGACTTTTGTGAACACCCGAGGCGCTGACGAAATCCCAAACGGTAAGCATGTGAAATGATAAATGACATCATGCCAAACAAAGCATAAATATTTCCTATCACTAGGATTAATTCCAATAGAAAAATAAGCATCACAAAGGTCTATCGAGGTTAAAAAACTATTCTTTGTAATAGACTTCAGAGCAACAGCCAAAATTTCCTGCTTAAAGTGTTCATAAGATACAAAATTGTTTAACTTTTTTAGATTGATTACGGGCCTTAATGACCCATTCTTTTTAGGTACTAAAAATAAATTAGAAATAAATTGATCTGGAAAAGGATTGGTTGGTTCAATTGCACCTTTGTCAAGAAGTTTTGCAACCTCCTGATCAATAATATCAACCTCCGTCACTGAAAGACAAGGCGAATTGGGCCAAGACCACTGGACAGGTAATGAATTAAACTCAATTGTATATCCATTACTAATTGTATCGATAATCCAACTATCAGTTGTGAGATACTGCCAATTATGAGAAAATTTAAATAATTGTCCCGCTATAAACTTCTTGTTGCCCAAATTCTTACTTACACAATCTATTGGTTCTTTGTATAACGGCCTCTGGCTCTGCCTCGTGTGCTGTAATACCTGCCCCTGTATTGTGAATTCTGATAACCTCCCCTCCGATCTGGAGGTTGATACCTCCTCTGGCCTCCACCTAAAAAAGGCTTTTTATACCATGACCTGCCATATGAATAATTATTAGATCTTTTATTATTATAGTTCGAGTTCATTGGAGTATATAATTTGGCAGATTGGTCTATTTCTTTGATCCTGGTGGCAATGTCTGGACCAAATAGAGTACCTGAGATAGGTCGAGAAGAAGAACAAAGAGGATGGTATCTCTTACTGAGAAAAGGTTTCATAAGATGTCTACGTCTCAACAAAATCTCATTCAAAGAGTTTCCCAAAATCACGACTGGGTCGAACACTGCAATTTTACTATTTTGATCGATAGTTCGATCTTTGGACGCCAAGATTGTTAGAATGGGGGCTATACCAATACTAATTAATTTTTGAACATCTTGAAGCGATAAATCCTGAGATTGAGCCGTCTTCGGCAAAATGTTCCAAATGTCTCCATCAACTAGTGGTGGAACCAAACATTTACAGTTCTCAGGAATTGAATATTTGGATGTCATTTTTCCAATCTCCACCTTCTTAGTGGTGGCAACAGAAACCAATTTAACAAGACTATCTGATACTGGATTACCAAAAGTATCATCCCCTTGAAATATCTTAGGGATATCAAAATCATCCTCAAGAACATCAGGTGTTTCCTCTTGAAACTCATCATACATTTCTTGAGGATCAACCAGATCGATTACCGGTTCATTGTAAAAATTTTCTTTCATATTCATGATTTTTATTGTTAGAATAAATATCGTTAGAACTAACATTTTGTTCTATATTTCTATAATCATTAGAACTAACATTTTGTTCTGTATCATCCCCTTGAAATATCTTAGGGATATCAAAATCATCCTCAAGAACATCAGGTGTTTCCTCTTGAAACTCATCATACATTTCTTGAGGATCAACCAGATCGATTACCGGTTCATTGTAAAAATTTTCATATTCATGATTTTTATTGTTAGAATAAATATCGTTAGAACTAACATTTTGTTCTATATTTCTATAATCATTAGAACTAACATTTTGTTCTATATTTCTATAATCATTGACGTGATGGCCTAGATGACATCGCGCCTGGTACGTTCGTGCATTTTTTATGCGCGAACTCTTAGTTTTTCTATTACTGGCACGTGCACGGGCACTATTTTTTTTTGTTTTCCATGTACCAAAATCGACGGTTTTGCGCGGAGGTACTTTTGAGGTATTAGCCTGAGAAGCATAACACTTGCCACTGTACCTGTATATCGCTAATTATAAATCGAGTGTGTGAAGACAGTTTATATAGATCACGCGAAAATTTTTCAGTACAGAGTTTATTCTCGCTGTATTTGCAGCTAAGAAAACCAATGGGACTATTTTCTCAACAGTGTATGAACTTTTTCATAACGATAATATCCTTACACCGAGAGAAATTATCTAGTCTCGGTGAAAAACCATGATCATCTGGTAAAAAATTACTTTTCTATTTTTTGGAACGAAAAACAGTGTTTTTAAAAACAAACGAACCTGCCGCACATGAGGAAGTCATTATACTAATAATAACAGACGAGAACTCTTTTTGCAGCGGAAGCTTATCACTGAGTAATAGGTCAAGGTTTTATACGTTTGCCGCATAAAAATCTAGCAAACAAGGTAAATACCTACGAATGTCGATAAAAAAAAATAACATTCGGATTATAACTCTAGACAAGGTGTGTTAATTAAAAAGGGTGTAAATTGAATATTATAATATGTATAGGAAGCCTAGTGACGAGTGTAGTAAGTGCTGTCCGTCCGTCCGTCGGTCCGGCGTCCACAATTGCTTGTGGACGATTCAGAGGCTAAAGTTAATATCCAATTGACTTTAAATTTATACACGGTGTTTAAGGTCATGAGACAAAGAAGCCTATTGATTTTTAGCAATTTCCGATAATTACTGTCAGAGTTATGGCCCTTGATCACTTCAAAAAATCTTGTGGACGCTCTAGAGGCTAAAGTTAATAACCGATTAACTTTAAATTTATACACGGTGTTTAAGGTCATGAGACGAAGAAGCCTATTGATTTTCAGCGATTTCCGATAATTGCTGTTTGAGTTATGGCCCTTGATCACTTCAAAAATTCGTGTGGATGCTCTAGAGGCCAAAGTTAATATCCGATTGACTTTAAATTTATACACAGTGTTTAAGGTCATGAGACGAATAAGCCTATTGATTTTCAGTGATTTCCGATAATTACTGTCACAGTTATGGCCCTTGATCACTTCAAAAAATCTTGTGGATGTTCTAGAGGCCAAAGTTAATATCCGATTCACTTTAAATTTATACACAGTGTTTAAGGTCATGAAGCGAAGAATCCTATTGATTTTTAGCAATTTCCGATAATTACTGTCAGATTTATGGCCCTTGATCACTTCGTAAATTCTTGTGAATGCTCTAGAGGCCAAAGTTAATATCCGATTGACTTTAAATTTATACACAGAGTTTAGGTCATGTGACGAAGAAGCCCATTGATTTTCAGCAATTTCCGATAATTACTGTCAGAGTTATGGCCCTTGATTTTTTTTTTTTTTTGTAAACAATATTTTATTTCAGAAATACATGAAATGGGATCAGGGAACAGGCAAAGGCTATATCACCCCTCTCCTCTGATCACTTCAAAAAATCTTGTGGACCCTCTAGAGACTAAAGTTAATAACCGATTGACTTTAATAATCATATTTTAGTGTATTATAAATGTTTCAATACCGAAAAAAGTAAAATATGCGACAACCCTTGTTTGCTGCCCGGACGATTTAGCTGCTGTGGGCGTATGTTTCGTTGCCTGGCAACTCTCGTTAAAAGTTGTACGCGAACTAAATGCGTTTGTTACATACTGACAGAGCAGCCCGGAGTCGAGCAATCGCCGCCCGAGCTGTCTTCGTCAGCTAGTTTCAAAATGGCGTACAACCAGTGCAAGTGGGAAAAGACGACAATAAAATCAGAAATATGTTATTTATTATTGTCGCACTTATTACATCACTCCTGTCTAACAAATCATAAAGCTGTGGTGTTACGGTGGCGGCATAGTATTTCACCGTAACACCACAGCCACTCTAACCATTCATAATACATCTAACCATCACTCCCTACACTCCCTCGTCTACTTTCCCAAACGTCAACAACACATCTCATACATCCATTTCGCTGATTAACCCTTGTACCATGTCTACTGGATCAGCATTAGTAGGCTTGTGTAACTGTTTATCAACTATAGATGTCAATAAAGCTATTTGATTCTTTAAATCAACAAGTTCGTTTCTGTTTATTTGATCGTTCGATAATTTTACGTGACCACCGCTCGTGGTATCCTCGAAAGTGGCCCTATTACTATTAGTATTCGTTACAGCGGCCGAATGAGCAAAATCATCGGCAAATTCAGAACCATGGTTCAGTGCTGCAGAAGTGACCGTGCAAGTAGGTTTTGCACCCGTTCGAGCAAAGTTTAATTGTTTCTTACATGGAGCAGTAATTTTCTCCGAACTTTTCCTTTTTCGGCCATGTTTGTTTACCTGAGAAGTTTTAACTTCCGGTTTCGAATTTTTTGCTTTGTCGCAATAAAGATCAACGAATTTGGTTGTATCACCTTGATTGTTATTAATCAAAATATTTTCAGCAATACTTAAATCTTGGGCTGTAAAGCCAGTAAAATCCTGATCGGGAGATTCACTCATATTATTATTTCGTTGAACCAACGAAACGACAGTTTGTATTTTGTTTGTTGCTAAAAATAGCAATAAACCATGAGAGTCGAATCAGCGATACGACTCGGAATATAAATAGATAATATGAGCTACAATAAAATAGTAGATATGAATTATAAAACTTATAGTACTAACTGAGGATCACCTCAAGAAGTGGAAGAGAGTATTCAAGCTCTATCCTAGTCTAGATCATAACAGAAAAAGACACTTACCAGAGTTTGCACGGACTGACATCAACTACGGCCACGTGATACAGGTCAGGGTTCATGAGTTTTTCTTTAAACATGAGTGTTCAAGCATATTCTGGCTGGATAACCGTGAATATGCTATATTAATCCGAAATGCCCAGAGGGCATAGATGGAATATAATTGGCTTGTATGAAGCATCGCTTATTGTGAAATTATTCCAAACCTTACTACTTCACGACATTTTTCCCTTTGTTGTCCCCCACCTTTCGAAGAAAGTTGGGGGACTATTAAAATGGGTTCGTCCGTCCGTCTGTCTGTCTGTCTGTCCGTCTGTCCGTCACACTTTTTGGGACACAATAACTCTCTTCCTAATTGAGCTAGAATCTTCAAACTTGGTGTATGTGTTTATTAGGTCAATGCCTTGATGGAGTTCGAAGATGAGCATTTTCCGCTTAGCGTAAGCAGAGATAAGCAATTTGATTGGTTGATGCTTTGGGACACGATAACTTTACTTCTAATTAAGTGAGAGTGATGAAACTTGGTGTATAGTTTCATTACATTAATACCTCGACTAAGTTCGATAATGAGCATTTTCTGCTCAGGGTAAGCAGAGCGATACGCAATTTGATTGGTCGAGACGTTGGAACACAATAACTCTCCTTCTAATTGGGTTAAAATGTTCAAACTTGGTGTATATGCTTATTAGGTCAATGCCTTGATGGAGTTCTAAGATGAGCATTTTCCGCTTAGGGTAAGCAGAGATAAGCAATGTGATTGGTTGATGCTTTGGGACACGATAACTTTAGTTCTAATTAAGTGAGAGTGGTGAAACTTCGTGTATAGTTTCATTACAGTAATACCTAGAATAAGTTCAATAATGAGCATTTTCTGCTTAGGGTAAGCAGAGCGATACACAATTTCATTCGTCGAGACTTTGGAACACAATAACTCGCCTTCTAATTGAGTAAAAATGTTCAAACTTGGTGTATATGCTTATTAGGTCAATGCCTTGATGGAGTTCGAAGATGAGCATTTTCCGCTTAGGGTTAGCAGAGATAAGCAATTTGATTGGTTGATGCTTTGGGACACGATAACGTTAGTTCTAAATAGTTTCATTACAGTAATACCTTGAATAAGTTCGATAATGAGCATTTTCTGCTCAGGGTAAGCAGAGCGATACGCAATTTGATTGGTCGAGACTTTGGAACACAATAACTCTCCTTCTAATTGAGTTAAAATGTTCAAACTTGGTGTATATGCTTATTACGTCAATGCCTTGATGGAGTTCGAAGATGAGCATTTTCCGCTTAGGGTAAGCAGAGATAAGCAATTTGATTGGTTGATGCTTTGGGACACGATAGGTTTAGTTCTAATTACCTTGACAAAGCTCGATAATGAGCATTTTCTGCTCCGGGTAAGCATAGCGATAAGCAATTTGATTGGTTGAGACTTTGGAACACACTAACTCTCCTTCTAATGTAATTGAGTTAAAATGTTCAAACTTGGTGTATATGCTTATTCATTACAGTAATACCTCGACTAAGTTCGATAATGAGCATTTTCTGCTCAGGGTAAGCAGAGCGATACTCAATTTGAGTGGTCGAGACTTTGGAACACAATAACTCTCCTTCTAATTGAGTTAAAATGTTCAAACTTGGTGTATATGCTTATTAGGTCAATGCCTTGATGGAGTTCGAAGATGAGCATTTTCCGCTTTGGGTAAGCAGAGATAAGCAATTTGATTGGTTGATGCTTTGAGACACGATAACTCGATACGTTTGAAAAAAATAATTGTGCGATTAATTAATAGGTGTCGTCTATTTATTTTGGGATTTCGGCGGGGGACATCAGCCTCACTGTTGGCTTGTTTTATCTAGTTCACTGCTGGTATTGTCTGGACACTATCATAAAGAGTATAGATATTGGAAATGGCGGGAAAATATCACATGGTTTACTTGTGAATGGAATGAAAGATGAAAGCGGGGATATCACTTTGATGTCACATGATTACTGTCCGACATTCCGGCTTCTAGATACCAATAAGAATTTAGAAATAATTTAGTGATTTGTATTGTTATGCTTCTTTAAAAATTAGACATAATTTGTATCAACAAATAATAGCTTATAATATAGATCATACTTTATTAATTAATAATATTACCACAGGTTTTATTTTTATACGCCCACATTTTCATGTGGACGTATTATGTCGTCGCCCCTGTCCGTCCGTCCACAATTTGTTTGTGGACTCTCAACAGGTCACAATTCTTATCCGATTTTGACGAAACTTGAAATATAGGTTTATCCCCATAAGATCTCGGCTGCTTTCGATATTGGCATGTATCGGATGGAAACTTCATGGATTATGGCCCCTGATTGTACGAAATATCATGTTTTTAGCTTGTGGACCCTATAGAGGTCACAATTTTGAACCGATTGTGATGAAACTTGACATGCATGTTTATAACACCAAGATCTTGGTTCCTTTCGATATTTGCACCCATCGGATCGTAACTTCCTGAATTATGGCCCCTGATTGTTCGAAAAATCGCCCTTTTTAGCTTGTGGTCCGTCTGGAGGACAAAATTATTTTCCGATTTAAAAAAACGTTTGATTATATCACTGTTACATGGTAATGAAGGTTGAGTTTGAATTTCGTGAAAATCGGACCAAAATTGACATACAAAATGGCCGTCGTTTGTACGCGAATAGTGTGAAAATATGTTATTTCAAGGTTGTGGACCCTATAGAGGTAACAATTTTTAACCGATTGTGATGAAACTTGGCATGTATGTTTATAAGCCAAAGATGTTGGTTCCTTTCTATATTTGCGGCCATCAGATCCTAACTTCTTGAATTATGGCCCCTGATTGTCCGAAAAATCGCCCTTTTTAGCTTGTGGTCCCTCTGGAGGTCAAAATTATCATCCGATTTAAAAAAACGTTTGACTATATCACCGTTACATGGTAATGAAGGTTGAGTTCAAATTTTGTGAAAATCGGACCCAAATGGACAGACAAAATGGCCGCCATTTGTACGCGATTAGTGTGAAAATATGTTATATCAAGGTTGTGGACCCTATAGAGGCCAGCATCTTACCCACTTAGCAACATGATCCCCAGTCGAATTTGAAGCCTACTGAAATGCACCTTTATAACCCAAAGATCTTAATTCATTTCGATATTTGCACATATCAAATTCTAACTTAATGATGTAGGAAAAATCACTTTTGGTATTGCTTGTTCTCTATCCATCTCTCGAAAATGTGGGCGTATCCTGCCTGGCAGTGCCAGCCTATCTTTAACTATAGTTTTAGAAATGGAGGGAGAATGCCACATGATTGCCTCTGTTGACAGACATGTCATGAAGTGTTTCGCTTTGATGTATCATTCATTACTGCATAAACCATTCCTATTTCTATTATAGACATACAGACACCTATCACTCTAGGTATCAACACATTAAGGTCATGAGACGACGAAGCTTATTGATTTTCAGTGATTTCCGATTATTACTGCCAAAAAATCTTGTGGATGCTCTGTAGGCCAAAGTTAATATCTGATTGACTTAAAACACTAGGGACCGGGTATCGTCCAGATTTTACGAAAAAAAGAAAGAAACTACGCTTACCGTCTAGAATCTAATGCACGTATCCAGTAAATAGATTGCCACCTAGAATGTGTTAAATGCCATCAAGATTCATCAAAAACCGCCCAGTTTGTGCTACCGTGTAGATTTAGAAACGCCGTTAAGTTTTGACCTCAATCGTCTACTTTAGACCGTTCAGTTTCTCAGGATGTTTTTAAAAATGAACACTACCATTTAGATTTGAAAGGGGTTTAGTTTTTAGACGTTGTCGAGAAATGAACCGCGAGTGTTTGATTTATGTGGTAACAATTAATAGAAAAAAAGATTTTGAAAATATTCACTGATTCAGCTTGGTCATCGTTTTATTCATTATAAAAATGGCTGATGTATTGCTCAACGCGTGTACAACACAACGATAATTTTTCATTGGTTAAAGCCGTATAAATGCGGGAAAATTTACAGTAGCTATTGGCTAACGCAGAAACAAACTTTATCGTTCTATTTCTTAAATGATGACATCACACCCCACCACTAGATCTGAAGAGAGAGAGAGAGACAAGATATCTCTAAATATCCATTTTATTAACTGGAAACAAAGAGCGACGCACGCCTTAGTCTAGATTTACAAGACTCTAATTACAAACTAACTGCAACGCTTGGTTGGAGCAGGAATGCGTTACTGTCCTGGTCAAACGGTGTCTTTTGTTAGATTTGGAATATAAAATATTAAACACATGCAAAGAGTCATATATTACCAATCGTAACACTGGCGTATGTTTTGTTGCCTGGCAACCTATCTTTGTGTAAATGTAAAGCAATATGAATCTGTGGACTGTTAATTAGCACTTCCTGGATTCCTAAGTTACAGCAGTGATACTTGATATTTTGACTGAAGAAAATTTTCTATTTCTATTAACTTTATTTAATTGACTCAAAATGCCAACTCCAAAAACAAAGGCTTTAGTAAATTAAAGAGCTTGAGGTTTTATCGCTTATTCGAGAATTGGACATAATTCAGACAACAGATATTTATAAATAACACTCAGAATGATGAAACAGCCTGAAATACTGCTCCCTCAATTGAACATCTAAGAATTAGTAAGCAGACCTTAAATAGTTGACAGCTTTTATTGTAACCTAGGTGGTTTAGAGTGGTAGAGGGTACAGAGGTTTCAAGTTTGGGGCCGTCCAAGTGCTTAAAGCCCCAATAACACTCTTGTTGTAATTGAATAATATATCCCAATCTTTATTCTGGCCAACAAATTGTATTATTTTACAATATTCAAATTAATTGATGATACAAATTTCATCTTAACACACCTAATTTAAAGAATTGGAAAAATTCAACTACATGATTTGAAAAGGTTAACGTAAACCTTTTCAAATGTGACTTGGATTTTAAAATATTTTCGAACCCTCTGAACAAGTAAAATATGATGTAATGGATCATTTACACAACAGGTAGGACAAATAAACATCTAGTACTTAGAATAAGACTATTATTTATTTTCTAGAGCAGCCAAGCCAGCAAGAGTGTTATTGTCCCTTTAAAAGATGAAGGCATACTTACTATTGGTAAGATTTGAACAAATTGCATTTTTATGAAAGCATCAGAGCGATACAAACAGTTGGCATCAACATTGAACAACTAATAAAAAATATGCAACAAAACCAATCAAATTTGATGGCTCTTACGCTCCACTCATTTGGTTGCATGGCCCCTTGTGATGTACAGTCGACTTTTGTGTTCAGTTGTGAGTCCTGCTCAAACTTGTCACCTCCAAAAGAATTCATATCCTGTAGTTTCATAGCAGATGTCTTTGTCTTCTTCAACTGGTCTTCAGGAATTATTTTTAGAGATGGGTTCCTGGTAAAAGGAGACCACGCCACTGCCTGTCCTTTCTTTTTGTCATGAAGCCAAAGACTGATGGTTGTTGCCAGGGCAATAAGAGAACTTTTACAGATCAGACAAACTAGATAAATGCTAAAATAACTGAGCGTGTTCGAATTGGATGGCAACGATTGGTTGATGTAGGTCATATAAATGGCATAAGACAACAACAGAGATATAGATACGCCAGTTCTTTCACCACCGTCTGCAGGTAAAATAAATACGAAACTATTCAACAGTGACAGGCAGACAACAGGAAGTAAACTGTTTGCTACGTGTGTTAGAGCACGCCTTTTCATGGTGAACGTTATTATAGCAGCTGAATAAGATGTTCCATGAGCTTCCATTTCCACCCTCATTTCACTACGAACTCTGAAATCAACCAGATCCCATTCAGAACTGTTTTGAAAACTGGCAAAATTGACACCAGTATTTGAATCTGTCCTCAGAATAATTTTGGAGGCATTTCCACCACTAGGAAATAGGAGTATTTTACATGTCTGGGTGTCGAACGGAAATTTCAAAACTTGAACAGGACATGTAGTAACGTATATACTATTAACAGTTATTCTGACAAAGGAATTATATTGGTTATTGTGAACAAAAGCTTTAGTTTGTGGTGTAACTAAATGGATGTCAGTATTGATGGAGTTGACCATAGTTATATCTGGTGTCCATATGTAATTTGCTGGTAAAATTAAAGAGGTTAGTGTGGAATTCACTGTCTCCCATGTCAACAAGTTATCATACCATATCATTGTAAAAACTACAGCAGTTTTTAAAAGTTGTTCTTGTTCATTCAGCTCTACTATTAACAGAGGCGATATATGTAAAGTTACATTAATGTCTGCACCATTTTGACTTGGTCGTACCAGGGGATCATATCCAGCGAGAAGATTTTTGATAAACAGTGACTCGTTAAAAGAATATATAGGAATAACGAGTAGCATAGATATGATAATGGTGGTACAGAGAACAGTTGATGTTGTTCCTAGAAAGATAGCCATAACGTCGTCTATCTCTATACTTTCAGAAAATCTGAAAATTTTGAATATATACAATGTCAGTTATATTCCATGAACAATCTGTGGAGAATTTCAGTTATAATCCTTGAAGAATATCACTATGTGGACTATTTATATTTTTGTTTGAAGTCTGGTGTACTTTTAAAGATTTAGTTGAACATTTTGATCACTGATTTAATACAAAATATCCATTATATCCCATGGAGAATATATATAATGTCAGTTATATCCTGTGGATAATGTCAGTTATAATCCGTGGAGAATCTCTCTGTGTGCAATAATTATATTTTGATAGAATAATTATAGGTATTGTCAGAAAGACTGTATTTACTCTTCCACATGATTCCTTCATCTTTCTTCCTGTCTGTTAACTACATTACCAGTTCTTCCGTATGTTTAGATAAAACCAAAAAATCGCAGCAACCAAAAAATCGCAGCACAGATTAAATCATTAGATTCACAGAAATGACATTATGTCATCATTGCTACCTCAAACAATACAGTGGCTCGTAAAAAACGAAAACAATTTATATGGTGTCAATAAGGTAATGATTTTTTCCACTGAGATTTTTGTCATGTGAATATAATGTTCAGTAGTTAATCATGCAGTCACAGTTATCAATGGTAAAGATTTTTTTTGTTGCTCGTTGTGGGAAAAAGATCACGATATTTGTATTATGCAATTACTCAATCCATTATGGAATATTCTAGGTGCCAGAAAATGTTAAAAAATTGTATTGTTATTGATAGCAGTTAACCAAGTTCACAACTGACACAAAATCACATTGTTTTTCTACACAGCTTTCATATTATGAGTAGGCACATCCAAAATAGATTTTCTTTGATACAGTATTTTGCGTAAAAATCCTCGAGCAGATTTGTTGAAAGATTGTTTTAAAGTTAAAGATAATATTTTAAAATTAATCCTTTGTCAAACACAAAAAAATGTAAATTATTTTAAGGCTGAATTTGTTTGAACAACACAAGTTTGTATTCTTGCTGCTTGGAAACTCAATAATATATACAGTTGTTAAAACTAGTCAATTCTGGAGATAGCACAGACAACCCACCTGAAGTTACAGCAGCATTAATATATTACAGCTTCATGGCACCATTCTGATGAACAATAATACATTCCCTATTTGATTTCCTAAACAAACATATAACTAATGGAATGTACATTCATTACACAGGTTGGTAAATATAAGGATGCAATTAAATTGTAGCTAATGGATTTCCTTATATCTAAATTATTGAAAATGTTTTCGCATTTATAGTATGTAATACAGTGATGGTTTGTTTTCAATTATGTAAATTGAAAGCCCATTAGCTAAAGGATTAGAGAGATTATATTGAAGTGATGAGTATATTTACAATTTGATTTACATCTATCCTCTGTTTACGTCTAAAAGTAATAAGTTTATGGACACCATGTTGCACGGTATTATAATCAATCTGTTTCAAAAATGTATTGTGAAAGCCTTCATGAGTTCATTATGCCTTTACAGATGACATCACATCACAAGGCGTACATTATTGGCTCTATGGCGCTTGCATTATTTACATAAGTCGTTCTTGTGTTTACTGGTCTGGACAAAAATAATTGATACAGCACTGTGTATAGACAATGCTTCATTGTTTTTTTGTATACCCTACATATTGGAGATTTATGTGCAAATAATTATTTGTATTTTGATCCAATCTTTCTAGTTACTTGTCACCATTTTAATATTGAATTTTACTTATCGCAATTTTAATATTGTACATATCAGACTGCAGCTTGTTTGATTATGGCCCTTGATGGTACTAAAAAGCACTTTTATAGCTTATAGTCCATTTAGAGGTCTCAACTTTTATTTGATTTAAAAAAATGTTCGAAAAAATCACCGTTAAACCATAATGAAGGTTGATTACAAATTTCATGAAAACCGGACGGAAACTGTCTGACATAATGGCTGCTCCTTGTATGCAAATAGTGTAAAAGAAGTATACCAAGGATGTGGACCCTCTAGAAGTCAAAATTATTATCTGATTTTGATAAAACTAAAAACATATGTTTATGTCCCAAAGATGTCAGTTCCTTTCGTTATTTGCGCATATCAGACAATAATTTCCCTCTAGGGGTCACAATATTATCCGTTTTTCAAAACTGTTTTAGTTACACCATAATGATGGTTGAATACCAATTTCACAAGAATCTAAACTGCCCGACAAAATGGTCGCTTGTTGTATGCAAATAGTGTAAAAATATGTAATACCAAGCTTGTGTACCCACTAGAGGTCACAATCTTTATCTGATTTTAATGAAACTAAAAATATGTTTATATCTCAAAGATCTAGCTTTCTGGATTATGACACCTCTTTGTACAAAAAATCGCTTCTTTTTTCAAGCTTGTTCTCTGCAAAATGTAGGCGTATCTTGTATGGCAACCGCTCGTTAGTTTTCCCAATTATTGCATTTTCAAAAAACTTCACCGATGGTGTTCGGTTTCTGGATGAATTCCACATTATTGGAGTACAATCCTTGTCTTAATGGGCTTCCATACTTTTGAAATCCGTATTCAGATGTTTTGAAGAAACTATTAATTCTACTTCAAAGAAGGTCAAGAAATAATTTGTGGCAAAGTGTTTGTTACAATTACTGTGATCAATTTGAATGTTTTTAATGTACTGTTTTGTCGGCTTGCTATCAACTTATTCCCTGACAGTACCCTTGAGGCCTTAGCCGCAGCATCGTCAAAGATGTTAACAAAATGGACAAGTCAGGTCAGATCAGCTAAACACACTCCCACAAATAAAATCATAGAAGGATGATCCCCTGGAACGATGTTACTAAATGGGCAAAGTGGTAGAAACACTGTGACGTTTCACATACATAAACATAACATACATTTTAACTAATTTATCTGCGTGATTTTATTCTAAACATTGAATTGATTATAATAAAAACAACCTTGTACCTGTTAAATTCAAGTATATGTATGTACATCTAAAATGGTAAGAAGTTACCTAAAGAATGTCATTTAAAAGTTATATTGTAACAATGTGATCAGATGTGCTATATTGCCTAGATATGATATACAGGATTATAATATAAAATCATACAATAGGGGAAAAAAAACGATATGAATACACTAGGATGAATAAAAATTGGAAAACTCTAAAATTTGAATGTTATTACTAAATAATTCAATTGTTAAAACCAATTTTTACGTTTTTTTGGTGTAAATGTAGTAAAGCAATATGAACCCCATGTCTGCAGTGGCAATATATCCAGCACTATTGTGTACTTATATAACCTGTGGACTTTCAGCACTTTCTGGGTAACTTACACTTTTACACTAATGTTGTATTTTAACTATTTTAACTCATGACGAGTAGTGTATTCATGGGCGTCACACATGGGGGGGTCCGGGGGGGTCAGACCACCCCAATTGTTTTCCTGGGGGGGTCTGAATATACTTGGACCCCCCCAAAATTTGGCAAAGTAAAGTGCCCGAAATCTAATAAAACACTAATTTTAGGACTGAAATAGCAGTAAAACGCGTTTGTGGCCATCAAATATTCCAAAATTTTCTTGACGAGTCGAAGAAAACTGGCCGCAGCCCGTAAACCTGCTTCGGGCATTTCTAGTTTTTCTTCCCTAACTGTCATCGAGTCCTAATAAAACACTTATTTCACTTTTCTTTTAATTGAATACCACGAATTTGTACTGCGTTGACTATTGATTAAAACATTTTGTCTGGGGCCACTCTACTTTGTGAATGCAACTGCAAAAGTGTGATCGGATGGTTGGAATTCAGAGTGGGATTTCGGTTACAGAACCATTGGATACTTTTGGACTTGCTCACACAGGCTACAATAGCAGAAAACGCATTTGCGGTGGTTAAATTTTCAAAATTTTCTCCGAGACGGTGAGTCTCCCATAGCCTGCGACGATTGATTGGTTCTGGGCAGCCAGGTAGGCTATATTGGAACAAATTGAAGTTGTTGTATTCACAGACTACAGGCTGGAATAGCAGGAAAACGTGTATGTGGCAGGTCCATTTTCAAAATTTTCTCCCAACGGTCCCGTCTTCGTGGGTGTAAACAAGTGATTGGAATTCGAGTCAGCAAGCCACCTTAATTAGGCTATATCAGGCCACTTTGAAATTGCTTTGTTCATGGACTGAAATAGCAGGAAAAAGTGTTTGCAGCCGTCAAATATTCCAAAATTTTCTTAGGTGGGGGTAAGTAAGCCACGCTTCTTCGCCTCTAATGTCAGTAAACATGATAAACATTGTAGGCCTATTGGTGTGATGTTAACAGATGCTGAGACTTTAAACAACATTTATGGGGGTACCCCCCACCCCGTTGCGGACCCCCCCCCCCCCAATATATATTTCACGGCTACGCCCTTGTTGGTGTGATGTTAACAGAAGACTGAGACTTTAAACAAAATTTATGGGGGTACCCCCCACCCCGTTGCGGACCCCCCCAATATATATTTCACGGCTACGCCCCTGAGTGTATTTACTCGATATTTCAAATGAAGAAACTTTTCTATTACTATTCAGTTTATTGAATTGAGTCAAAAAGCCAACTCCAAAAACAAGGACTTGACTGACTTTAGTAAATTAAATAACTTGGGGTTTTACAGCTAATTGGAGAATTGGACATAATTCAGACGATAGATATTTAAAAATAACATTAACATTATGAAACCATCCAAATTACTGCTCCCTTGATCACATAAGAATTAGTATACTGACCTTTATAAATAGTTGACAGCTTTTCATGTGGTAGAGGGTACAGTGGTTTTGAGCGGTTTGGGGCTGTCTAAGTGCTAAAAAGATATAGAGGCAGTCTTACTATTGGTAAGATTTGATCAAGTTGCAATCTTATGAACAACTAATGAAAAATATGAAACAAAACAGATCAAATTTGTTTGCTATTACGCTCCACTCAGTTGGTTGCCGGGCCCGTTGTGATGTACAGTCGACTTTTGTGTTTAGTTGTAAGTCCTGATCAAACTTGTCTTCTCCAAATGTATTCATATCCTGTAGTTTCATAGCAGATGTCTTTGTCTTCTTCAACTGGTCTTCAGGAATTATTTTTAGAGATGGGTTCCTGGTTAATGGAGACCACGCCACTGCCTGTCCTTTCTTTTTGTCATGAAGCCAAAGACTGATGGTTGTTGCCAGGGCAATAAGAGAACTTTTACAGATCAGACAAACTAGATAAATGCTAAAATAACTGAGCGTGTTCGAATTGGATGGCAACGATTGGTTTATATAGGTCATATAAATGGCGTAAGACAACAACAGAGATATAGATACACCAGTTCTTTCTCCCCCGTCTGCAGGCAAAATAAATACGAAACTATTCAACAGTGACAGGCAGACAACAGGAAGTAAACTGTTTACTACGTGTGTCAGAGCACGCCTTTTCATAGTAAGCGTTAATATTGAAGCTGTGTAATACGTTCCTAGGAATTCGGTCTCCACTATCATTTCGCTATGAGCAGTCATATCAACAAGATCCCATTCAGAACTGTTTTGAAAAACAGCAAAGTTGATTTTTGGAACTGTGATCAGAATAATTTTGGAGGCGTTTCCATCATTAGGTATTAAGAATATTTTACATGTCTGGGTATCGAACGGAAATTTCAGAACTTGAACAGAACATGTAGTGACTTATATACTATCAACAGTTAGTCGGACATAGGAATTGTTTTGGCTATTGTGAACAAAAGCTCTGCTTTGTGCTGTAATTAAATGGATGTCTGTATTGATGGAATTGACCATAATTATATCTGGTGTCCATATGTAATTTGCTGGTAAAATCAAAGAGGTTAGTGTGGAATTCGCTGTCTCCCATGTCAACAAGTTATCGTGCCATACCATTGTATAAAATACAGCAGTTCTTAAAAGTTGTTCTCGTTCATTCAGATCTACTATTAACAGAGGTGATATATGTAAAGTTACATTATTTCTGCTCCATTTTGACTTGGTCTTACCAGGGGATCGTACCCAGCGAGAAGATTTTTGATAAACAGTGACTCGTTAAAAGAATATATAGGAATAACGAGTAGCATAGATATAATAATGGTGGTACAGAGAACAGTTGATGTTGTTCCTAGAAAGATAGTCATTTATCTCTATACTTTCAGAAAATCTGAAAATTTTGAATACATACAATGTCAGTTATATTTCATGAACAATCTGTGGAGAATTTCAGTTATAATCCTTGAAGAATATCACTGTGTGGACTATTTATATTTTTGTTTGAAGTCTGGTGTACTTTAAAGATTTAGTTGAACATTTTGATCACTGATTAAATACAAAATATCCATTATATCCCATGGAGAATATATATAATGTCAGTTATATCCTGTGGATAATGTCAGTTATAATCCATAGAGAGTATCACTGTGTGCAATAATTAGATTTTGATACAATATTTACAGTTATTTATAGAAATACTGTTTTTATCTTCCACATGATTCCTTCATCTATCTTCCTTGCAGAAATATTATTGATGTCTGTTAACTAGATAACCAGTTCGGTATATCTGGTACCCACAGAGATTTTTTATTAAAGAGTTTTGTTGTTGAAACAGATTTGAATTCTGGCTGCTTGGAAACCCAATAATACATTCTAGTAAACAATAGTCAATTCTGGAGATAGCACAATCAACTCACGTGAGGTTACAGCAGCATTACTAAATTACAGCTTAATGGAACCATTCTGATAAACAATTATACATTCCTAATTGGATATCCTAAACAAACATAACTAATGGAATATACTTTAAGTTCTATTCTTTACACAGTAGAGCAGTTATAAAGATGAAATTAAAGTGTGGATAATTAATTAATTTCCATTTATCTCTAAATTATTGAAAATTTTATCGCATTTATAGTATGTAATACAGTGATGTTTTTTTTTTCATTATGTAAATTGAAACCCCATTAGCTAAAGGATTAGAGAGATATATTGAAGTGATGAGTATATTTACAATTTGATTTACATCTATACTCTGTTTCACATTGATTTTCAGCGATGTCCGATAATTACTGCCAGAGTTATGGCCCTTGATCACTTCATAAAATCTTGTGGACGCTCTAGAGGCCAAAGTTGATATCCGATTGACTTTAAATTTATACACAGTGTTAAGGGTCATGAGACGAAGATGCCTATTGATTTTACGCAGTGCCAGCGTTATCTCCCTTGATTACTTTGAAAAATCCAAACTCATCATCCGATTGACTTCAGATTTATACACAAAGTTTTTCAATGAGTTTTGATAACTGAACACTACTGAACAGCTAAATCAAATGTTTCGTATAGTAAACATTAGTCTGGGGCAGAACTTTTTAAAAACCAAACAAATTCTACTTATTTTCTGAATGAGTTGTTACTCTTAATCAGATTTTAGTGTATTACAAATGTTTCATTACTGAAAAAAGTAAAAATATGTGACAACCCTTGTTGACTGCCCAGACAATTTAGCTGCTGTGGGCGTATGTTTACCATTTTAAAAACTGTTTTAATATATTATTGTTGAACCATAAGTATGGGTGACTTCAAATTTTGTAAAAATTTAAACTGCCCGACAAAACTGTCGCTCGTTGTACGCAAATAGCGTAAAAGTAGGTCATACAAAGCTAGTGGACCCTCTAGCGGTCACAATTTTTATCTGATTTTAATGAAACTTTAAATGTGTTTATATCTCAAAGATCTATGTTCCTGGATTATTGCACCTGATTGTACAAAAAATAGTTTCTTTCTTAGAGCTTCTTCTTTGCCCATCTCTTGCAAAATGTGGGTGTATCTTGCATGGCAACCACTGTGAAGTTTCACATACAAAACCATAACAAACATTTTGACTTGATTTTATTCTAAACATTGAATTAATTATAATAAAATCAACCTTGTACCTGTTAATAAATTCAAGTATATGTATGTACATCTAAATTGGTTAGAAGTTAACTAAAGAATATCATTTAAAAGTTACATTGTAAGAATGTGATCAGATGTGCTATATTGCTAGGTTGTGAGTAGTGACAACATACAGGATTATAACATCATACAATAGGTAAAACAAAAACATATAAATAAACAGGGTAAATGAAAAATGTAAAATTGTTAAAATCAATTTTTATACACCCACATTGAAATGTGGTTGTATATTGTCGTTGCCCCCGTCCGTCTGCTGGCCTCAATTGCTTGTGGACGCTCTAGAGACAAAAGTTAATTTCTTATTGACTTTAAATTTATACGCAGTGTTTACGGTCAAGAGACGAAGAGGCCTATTGTTTTTCAGTGAAATCCGATAATTATTGCCAAAGTTGTGGCCTTTGATCACTTCAAAAAATATTGTGGACGCTCTATAGGCCAAAGTGTTTAAGGTCATGAGACGAAGAAGCCTATTGATTTTCAGCGATTTCCGATCATAACTGCTAGAGTTATGGCCCTTGATCACTTCAAAAAATATTGTGGACGTTCTGTAGGCCAAAGTTAATATCCGATCCACTTTAAATTTATACACAGAGTTTAAGGTCATGAGACAAAAAAGCCTTTTGATTTTCAGCAATTTCCGATAATTACTGCCAGAGTTATGGCCCTTGATCACTTCAAAAAATCTTGTGATCGCTCTAGAGGCCAAAGTTGATATCCGATTGACCTTAGATTTATGCACAGTGTTTAAGGTCATGAAACAAAGAAGCCTATTGATTTTCAGCAATTTCCGTTAATTACTGCCAGAGTTATGGCCCTTGATCACTTTGAAAAATCTTGTGAACGTTCTAGAGGCTAAAGTTAATATCCGATTGACTTTAAATTTATGCACAGTGTTAAAGGTCATGAGACGAAGAATCCTATTGATTTTCAGCAAATTCTGATAATTACTGCCAGAGTTATCTCCCTTGATCATTTTGAAAAATCTTTTGTAACTCTCTAGAGGCCAAACTTATCACCCAATTGACTTCAGATTGATACACAGAGTTTAAGGTCTTGAGATGAACAAGTATATTGATTTTCAATGAATTTTGATAACTGATCAGCTAAATCAATGATTTTAAATGTTTTGTATACTAAGTGTTAACTTAGGGCAGAACTTTATAAAAACCAAACAAATGCTAACGATTTTTTGATAATTACTTTATGAATTGTTAAATCTTAATCAGATTTCAGAGTATTATAAATGTTTCATTACCGAAAAAAATAAGAATATGCGACAACTCTTGTTGACTACCCGGACGATTTAGCTGCTGTGGGCGTATGTTTCGTTGCCTGGCAACCTATCTTTACATTTTTTGTGCAAATTTAAAGCAATATAAACCCAAGTCTGCAATGGCAATATCCATCACTATTGCATACTTCTATAACCTGTGGAGTTTTGGTACTTCCTGAGTACCTTACGCCAGTGTTATATTTTAACTCATGATTGGCTGTGTGTTTACTATTCAGTTTATTGAATTGACTCAAAAAGGGAAGTCCAAAAACAAGGACTTAAGTAAATTAAAGAACTTGGCACTGTAACCTTGGTATCATTTAAAACAGTGTTTATAGTGTTAATATAACTATGTATATAGTTTTATTTCAAAACATCGTTTGATAATTGATAAAAATTGTTTGGAAATTACAAAAATGGTTTAATTAGTACTATGGCTTAATTTAATGGTACACTGTTTAATTTCTCCGACAGGGGTTTAGAATTGGCCGACCCGTTCACTTATCTGGTGCGTTTATTTATTAGACGGGCGTTCAATTTCCCGAGATGCGTATAGAAATAACACATGCTTAAAGGGACAATAACACTCTTGCTGGCTTGGCAGCTCTAGAAAATAAATAATAGTCTTATTCTAAGTACCAGATGTTTATGTGTCCTACCTGTTGCGTAAATTATCCATTACATCATATTTTACTTGTCCAGAGGGTTCGAAAATATTTTAAAATTCCAAGTCACATTTGAAAAGGTTTACGTTAACCTTTTCAAATCATGTAGTTGAATTTTTCCAATTTTTTAAATTAAGTGTGTTACGATGAAATTTGTATCATCAATTTATTTGAATATTGTAAAATAATACAATTTGTTGACCAGAATAAAGATTGGGACATATTATTCAATTACAACAAGAGTGTTACACAATAACACTATTTATGGATTAACATGGTACAATATACTGGTTTATTAACATGCAACGTTTCGACGATGATACTCTCGTCTTTATCACTTGCTTGATAAAGACGAGAGTATCATCGTCGAAATGTTGCATGTTAATAAACCAGTAATTGTTAATCCATAAATAGTGTTATTGTGTTACTGTTCAATTACTAAATGCCACTTAAAGAAGAACAAGAGTGTTATTGGGGCTTTAATTTATCTACTGTGTTGAACTATTAGATGAATCATTTATTTTCCATCGAGTCATATATCCGATTGTTTCAGTTTAATTAAGATTATTTGGAAATGAAGTGCGAATAAAAATGGTGAATATTAAAAATAAATATTGGAGAATTGGACATAATTCAGACGATAGATATTTAAAAATAATATTAGAATTAAGAAAATGCCTGATTTATTTCTCCTTTGATCACACCAGAATTAGTATACAGATCTTAAATAGTTAAAAGCTTTTGATGTGATATAGGTGGATTGGGGTGGTTTTGAGTTTGGGCCGTCCAAATGCTTAAAAGATGTAGGCATACTTACTATTGGTAAGATTTGATCAAGTTGCAATCTTATGAAAGCATTAGAGCAATACAAACAGTTGGCATCAACATTGAACTACTAATAAAAAATATGCAACAAAACCAATCAAATTTGATGGCTCTTACGCTCCACTCATTTGGTTGCCCTTGTGATGTACCGTTGACTTTTGTGTTGGGTTGTGAGTCCTGCTCAAACTTGTCTTCTCCAAATGTATTCATATCCTGTAGTTTCATAGCAGATGTCTTTGTCTTGTTCAACTGGTCTCCAGGAATTATTTTTAGAGATGGGGTCCTGGTAAATGGAGACCACGCCACTGCCTGTCCTTTCTTTTTGTCATGAAGCCAAAGACTGATGGTTGTTGCCAGGGCAATGAGAGAACTTTTACAGATCAAACAAACTAGATAAATGCTAAAATAACTGAGCGTGTTCGAATTGGATGGCAACGATTGGTTGATGTAGGTCATATAAATGGCATACGACAACAACAGCGATATAGATACGCCAGTTCTTTCTCCCCCGTCTGCAGGCAAAATAAATACGAAACTGTTCAACAGTGACAGGCAGACAACAGGAAGTAAACTGTTTACTACGTGTGTTAGAGCACGCCTTTTCATAGTAAACGTTATTACAACAGTTGAATAATAAGAATCTTGAGCTTTTGTCTCCACCCTCATTTCACTATGAACACTCAAATCAACAAGATCCCATTCTGAACTGTTTTGAAAAACAGCAAAGTTTATACTGGTATTTGAATCTATTCTCAGAATAATTTTGGAGGCATTTCCACCATTGGGAGTTAACAGTATTTTACATATCTGTGTATCAAAAGGAAATTTCAGAACTTGAACGGAGCATGTAGTAACATATATATTATTGACAGATATTATAACATGCTGATAATTTGGGTAATTGTGAACAAAAGCTTTGGTTTGTGCTGTAACTAAATGGATGTCTTTATTAGCTGAGTTGACGATCATTATATCTGGTGTCCATATGTAATTTGCCGGTAAAATCAAAGAGGTTAGTGTGGAATTCACTGTCTCCCATGTCAACAAGTTATCGTGCCATACCATTGTACAAAAAATAGCAGTTTTTAAAAGTTGTTCTTGTTCATCCAGATCTACTATTAACAGAGGTGATATATGTAAAGTTACATTTGTGTCTGCTCCATTTTGACTTGGTCGTACTAGAGGATCATATCCAGCGAGAAGATTTTTGATGAACAGTGACTCGTTAAAAGAGTATATAGGAATGACAAGTAGCATAGACGTAATAATGGTGGTACAGAGAACAGTTGATGTTCCTAGAAAGAAAGTCATAATGTCATCTGTCTCTGTACATATACTTTCTGATCCCAGTTAAATCCAGTGGAGAATGTCAGTTATATCCTGTGTGGTGACTGTCAGTTATATTCTTCGGAGACTGCTAGTTTTACTCCTTGGATGATCTCAGTTATATCATAGGGACAATCTCAATTATATCCCATGGATAATCTTAGATGTATCACAGGGATAATCTCAATTATATATCTCATGAATTATCTTAGTTGTATCCTGTTGAGAATCTCAGTTATAGGTAAAGATTTAAATCACTGATTGAATTCAAAGTAAAAATAAATATGTCAACATGTAAAAAATGACAACAAAATATTTTACTCAACTATTCAGTCCACTATAGAATATTCTGGGTGCCAGAAAATGGTTACTGTGTGGACTGTTGATGATAGCCGTTAACCAAGTTTTCACATTAGATTTCACTTCACAACTGACAGAAAATCACATTGATATACTCTGGAATAGTTTTCCACACAGTTTTCAAATTATGAGTAGGAACATCCAATAAAAGATCAATTTAAAGTTAAAAATAATATTTTAAATGTAAATTGCTTTAAGACTGAATGAGTTTAAACAGCACAATTTTGAATTCTTGCAGTTTACAAACTCAAAAATACATTTGTTAATAATAGTCAAATCCGTAGAGATAACACAAACAAATGACCTGAAGTTACAGCAGCATTACTAAACTACAGCTTCATATATGGCACTTACAGTAAAAAAACTAATACGATTCTGTGGTTTAATAACAGCATTATAATGAACAATCATGCATACATTATTTGATATCCTAAACAAACAACTTATGAATGTAATGATAACCAATGCTTCTATTCTTTACACAATACACAGTAAAGCAATTATAAGGATACAATTAATTTATAACTGATGGATTTCCATTTATCTCTAAACTATAGAATTTGTATTCACATTTATAGTATCTTAATTATGTAAATTAAAAGCCCATTAGCTAAAGGATTAGAGAGATTATATTGAAGTGATGAATATATTTACAATTCGATTTACATCTAAAAGTAATGATAAGTGTATGGACACCCATGTTGCATAGTATTATTATCGTTCTGTTTCACAAAGGTATTGCTAAAGCCTTCTTATAAGTTCAAGTATGCCTTCTACAGGTGACATCACATCGTGAGGTTGTATAGCATTGGCTCTATATGTCACATGCTTTGTTTACATAAAACTTTGTTGCGTTAATTGGTCCATGTAAAATGGTGCCTAGTACTCATTTTATTTACCCATTCACACTAAATAGCAAATATTTTTTTTATCTAGATATATACTTCAAACACCTTCATATATTTTTCTAATACTTTAAAAAAATATTCTAGAAAATTATTCATCCGATCGATCAGTATGAAATGTATATGCAGCATTTAAATTAGTGAAATGAAGACTCCTATTAAATTGAGTAATTTCCGTTTCTTATGTCCAAGAGTTTAGGCTCTTGTTTCACTAAGTTATCACTCAATCTGTATGAAATTTATAAGCATCATTGACATTAGTAACCTGAAGAAGCCTGATGGCCCTTGTTTTCTTTTGTTAAACTTTGTGAACACTCGATCAGTAATAAATTTATATGTATTATTTAAATTAAAAAAACGAAAAAGCCTGTTGAATTTCACTGATTTATGTTAATTAACTTCCAGAGTTATGGCCCTTCTTTCAGTTTGTAGAAACTTGTGAACACTCAAAGGACGAAACATATAATCTGCCTCTCATTACCTACAAAAGAATAAATATGTGACAGATATTGTTGACTCATCAGACAATTTAGCTGCTGTGGGCGTATGTTTCGTTGCTTGGCAACCTCTATTTACTAGTCTTACAAAGCACTCATTATTTTAAAGAAAAATGTTTGAAAACAGATATCTATAGATGATCTATGGCATGCATGAAATGATTGATACAACACTGTGTATATTATAGACAATGCTTCATCGATTTTTTAATGTTCCTCCCACATATCAGAGATTTAGGTGAAAATGATTATGTGTATTTTGATCCACTTCTAATTGCTTATCACAATTTGTATTTTTTGAACAGTCCTAATCTGTTACATACTAAATTAATGGTGTATTGATCATCATGTCCTGTGAGTTTTGACAAATTCAGGAAACTAGGAATGAATGAATGAAATGACTTTTATCATCCTTCTCTCCTTCACAAACTGGGGCTATTGAAGAGGGTAGGAAACAGGGTTAAAGAACATGAAACCTTGTTTGTACTTTTTAGGCTGCCATCATTACATCCTCGGTATCCCCAGTGGTCTCATTCCGTTTTACTCTGCTATACCGTGAGTTAATCCATATGGTTTCCACAATTTCAAATTATCTGCCCTGGCCTTCATTGTATCTAAAGATTACGGTCCAATCCAAATAAAGTTTACAAACCAGTTTACTAAAAAGAAATGCCTTCGTTTCGGGTTCGTTTTTATAAGGGTAGATAACCATATGCATGTCAATTTAGTAAGAGATTTATGTAATAATGTATATATTTCTATTTCATTTATATTTGATTGTATTTCTAAAATCATTAGTATGTTTTGCTGATTTCAAATATGTATGACATCTATAAGATAAGATAAGATAAGAAGTTTATTGCATCAAAACGTCCATTATGGACAGCATGCATACATATACATTTATACATAGTCATACATTTAATAATACATGCACATACATAATGCATTCATATTATAGACAAAATACTACATGTAAATCTTAGGCGTTTCAGTTCGATGAAGTTGCCACCAAATTTGATTTCGCTCTCGTATCAAAAGCTAAAAACACATATAAAGCCCCTATGTTCGTTATTGTTATACTATTAGTTCTTTTTCTGAAATGTTTCATTCTGTTATTTTCAAGCCTGGAAACAAGGCACCTGTCACTGACAATGTCAGGCACAGATTCAGGCTTTGTCAGGCACAAGCCCGCTGGTGTCTGTCACTTTGTCCGGCACTGATTTGTCTTTTTTATTGTTATTATTAATGCATGTCCAGCACTTAGTTGAATATGTCAGGTACTGTTTCATTAGTGGCTAACATTTTGTCAGGTAGATCTAAAACCTTTATTTCCAGGCCTGGTTATTTTTTTTATTATTTAACTTATACTTGGCCATTTGATTCGCTAATACTGTCCAGTCATCATTAATCTATTATATAATAATTGTAATTATTGTTTAGAAAGATTTATTTAGTATAATTTGGACTTCTCTCATTTAGGCTAATTCATAACTTTGTCTCTTGAAGGAGGGGGGGGGGTTACATTACCCAATGAGAGTTATTTCTCTTTGTTAACTTCCTTTGCAATTAATGATTTATTGGATTGGTGGATAAAAATAGCACAATCATCAAGGGCAGATAACTTGAAAATGTGTCCCCCGCCATAGATTAAGCCAGGGGTTAGTGGCAGTAGAACAGAATGATACCACTGGGGATACCGAGGATGCCATTATTACCAAGACTTTAATATTGTATATGGTTATAGTTTGTAGGTAAATGGAATGTTATGAAGAAGACAGTTTATATATCTGGTGAGGAAAGTTCTACATCCCAACAACGTCTGCTTGTTAAAACTAATCAGGGCAGACTTCTATCACTAGAGAAAGAATATAAGTAAGTATAATTCAGAATGATTTGATGAAATATGCCCCAACTGATGGCAGTGACGTCAGTATGTTTAATTGATTAATTCCCTGACCCGAAGGCAGTATATTCAATGATTGTATGTGATAAGGAGAAGTCGGTCAATTTGACCCTGCAGCTTTCTTTCTGTTTGCCAGTCAGACCCTACGGCTTTCTTCCTGTTTCCAACCAGTGCTAAAGAGTCATGAAATAAATGTAATACCACATTTTAATTCCATGTGACAAATCATGTTGAGTTGAGCATTGAAAAGAATTTATGTCAGAAAATTATACACTTATTCATCAAAACTAAAAACAAAATATTTTAAGAACACAGCTCTTTATTAGTTAATCTGTGCTTTTCTTCTTGCATAAGGCCTTTTATGGAATGTCTGGAAAGATAATGCTAAGGGCACAACCAGTTGCAATGTTTTTCTAATAAACACCTTTTTCATGCTGACAATATTCATTTGGCTAGGATTGGAAACAAAGAAAAGGGAATGTAGCTTGAACAAAAACAAAATAATACTACTGCAGTAAATAAAAAAGGACAATTTGCATCATATGCTGTGGAGATGAGTTATAGTTAATGAGATGATTTATAGTTAAATAGTTGTAAATAACTATCTGTATGTGTTTTACTTGTTAGACCTGCACCAGTTGATGGTTGTGAACCAACAAAAGTAGTTTCCTTGAAATCTGGAAGTAGATCAGGACATTATATCATCAATTATGAAAATGTAACAGGTAAGACAGAATGTAGGCTATATTAGTTACTCAATTTATTGTTTTGTTACCCCACCTTTAGGACCACAGTCCAGACATTTTCTGCTTGTTGATGCTTTGGGATACAATACTTCAGACTCTACTGGAGTTATAAAGTGCAGTTTCCTTGCATCAATTCGGTAATGATCATTTTCTGGTCAGATAAAGCAGAGTTATGAGCAATGTGACTACCTTAGTGTAAATCGTCCTTGGGTGAATGTCTTTGCTGAGTTCGATAATGAGCATTAGGTTAAGCATAATAAGCAATTTGATTTATCAATGCTTTCTGATGCAATAACTTTGTTTCTGATTGAGTGAGAGTGTTGAAACTTGTGGTAAGTTTGATGGTTAGATCCGTTCAGGTTAAACAGAGTGATAAGCAGTTTGACCACATTATAAAAAGATAATTCTGCACTTAATTAGTGAGAGACATTTATTTATTTTGGGATTAAGGTGAAACTTAATGTTTTGATGCATTGTTAAGATTATAAAACAGATTACTATAAACAGGACAATTTTTTTTAATATTTGGCACTACAATTTCCATTGACTTAAATGATAGAATTTTTTTGTAGATTGCATTTGCTATTTTTTTGTTGCAGCTATTTTTAAGATCATCTACACTGACTATACAGATGCTGTCACATATTTCTGTTTGGGTGTTGGACCAGACGGTTCCTGTATCCACGATAAACTACAGATAGAAATATGGTCGAAACTTGATACTATATCAGACGACAAGTTCCAGATTCTTAGACATTTTGTGGCTGATTCTTGTGCAGAAGTTGGAGATCTTATTGATGTTACTCCTGGTAAGTCATTCAGTGCTCATTCTTGGTAAGTCATTCAGTGTTCATCCCTGGTAAGTCATTCAGTACTAATCCTTGGTAGGTCATTCAGTGTTCATCCCAGGTTTGCCCTTTAGTGTATTGTAGGTCTTTCATCAATGCTCATTCATCATTCCTTTACCTTGAATGAGTAGTTTTATTTGTAAAATGTTCAGTTTTTCAGTACATGCAGGACTGAAAAAATGTTGAGTAGTGATAATTAGAGAGGGTGAGAGCCCTAGGCATCCCAATTCAAATGGGGCAGCCAATCCAACAGTGAAATTAAAATTATGTTCTTTTAAATTGTGACCAGTGTAGAAACATGTGAAAAATGGAGTGTTTTCTGACAGAAAATTTCATTTATTTGGGGAACCAAACTTAAATAATGTGGTTGATTTACAGTTAATTAGAATTTATCTATTTTGATTATCTTATCTTCCTTTCTCTCTTTTCTCAGTAGGGGGCGCTATACTTGAGTCTTGGGGGCATTCAGTCAAGGAATTCGCCCTCTATATGCAGCTGATGTTCAGAAATGATTTATTTTACATTTAGAAATTACCTCCCTTGACACACTTTAAGATTATTTGATTTTGCATGTTTATCTAATTTATCAGATTGTGATTATTTACAGGTCGATGTACTATACCATCTAATTTATTTAATTGTGATTATTTACAGATCGATGTACCATACCATCTAACTTAATACAAGCTGCTAAAGCTGATGAAATCGATACAAGTAAGATGGTGAAATTCTTATCGTTGATATTGAAATACATACACCGTATAATTTCATAAAGGCAATTATTATTTAAGTTACCAACAAGGGATAAGTGATTAAGACCATATCAACACATATATTTGAGCCATAGATTGGTCCCTATGAATCTTTTTGTTTCTCTTGAGGGCAACACTCATGGAAAAAAGCCTTAAGCTCTGTCAATTCAGATATGAACTTGTTCCTTGGACAAATATGCATATGATACATTATAATTCCAAGATGGACATGATAACACCATGTTTGGTTCCTGGTCTATATAGTAGTATAGTACGTGTTTGTGTGTAAATGTAATCTGATGTATCATTGATGAATCATTGTAAATTACAGCCAATATAAATGCTGAATGTCAAGTACGTTTTATGCCAGTTCAAAAGAATTTTAATTTTGACAATGTAAGTATAATTATTTGGTAACTGCACAGATCTTTTTGGAATCTCTTAAATTCATCTATATGCTAAAAATTCATTT
Source organism: Patella ulyssiponensis (assembly GCA_963678685.1). Classification (NCBI taxonomy): domain Eukaryota; kingdom Metazoa; phylum Mollusca; class Gastropoda; family Patellidae; genus Patella; species Patella ulyssiponensis. Next base: position 77,745,299 of record OY783227.1, on the reverse strand, counting down.
AGGGAGTTTCATTCTCCATTTGTATGAAGAACTTGCTAATTGTGATGATCAATTAATGCCTATAACTAAACAAGTGTGTGGATATGGTTATTTGGAATTTTGGACAAACAGCCAATGCCATACTGAAACTAAAAATTTGTATTGCTTCATAGATCAGTTATATTTAGTTAAATACATCTCTGGAATGCTCCTTTAAAGTGATGACAAGGTACTTAATGATATTTTATATTATTTACAGTTTACTGGTATATGGCATTCCCTTGTATCTACCCAGTATTTATTTGGTATTAATACCTGGACATCATCTATAGTCAACTATGTAGCTCACGAAGATGGCAGTTTAAATATTGCCTTCAGAGGTTTTGCGTAAGCTTTTGATTTCATAGAATAATTGACAGTATCATAATAGATTTGCATTGGGGGGGGGGGGGGAGGTTGAAAAGGTGTATTTATTTTTATAAGCCCAGTATGTAGATCTGGCATCAACAATTGCTTGTGGACACTCTAGAGACTACAGGCTAAGTATCTGATTGACTTTAGATTTATACACAGTGTTTAAGGTCATGAGACGAAGAAGCTTTTTGATTTTCAACAATTTCCGATAATTACTGCCAGAGTTATGACCCTTGATTACTTCGAAAAATCTTGTGGATGATCTGCAGGCCAAAGTGTTCGTTCCATTGATACACAAGGTCTTGAGACAACAAGTATATTTATTTTGAATGATTTTTGATAACTTTGAACAACAAAATCCATAATAATAGATGTTAGCATTGGATAGAACTTGATCTAATGATCTTCTGATAAATGTTAATAAGGTATTATCCTTGATAGGATATTCAACAACTGTAGTTGCATGCCCGGATGACTTAGATGCTGTGGGCGTATGTTTTATTGCCTGGCAACCTATTTTTTAATGTTTGCGAAATATAAGATATACTGTGGCAGGATTAACCTGGCGGGGCGCTGTGGGACCTCAGACCTCTGGGGGTCATATAGCACTCCACATTTATGGATGCAACTCACTGATGGAAGAAATATTCATGGAGGGAAACCTAATGCGGGTGCATCCCCCAGCCACAGGCCTGTTTGTAACTCGTCATATCAAACTTACTATTTATGTTTAGTTTTTTTGATATCTTGTTCTTGGAACTCCTGACAGTAACCTTGGATACATGGCAGTTATGAAATATGATATATTTGTGTTTTTCAGACCATATCTGAATAAATGTACAAGAACAGCATCACTGGAGTTAACAAATGAAGGTGTAGATGGATATTATAGTATGAGAAGTAAAGCAGGAACAAAAGGTTAGTTCACATCTACTCACTGTATTGCTGAATTTAGCTGCTGTGCAAAATTTTCATGATTTGTAAATATTGACGACCCTAGTTACGTGCAGTAATTAAAGGAAAGTTGTGTAGTTCATATTGGTATTTCCCTGTTTAGCCTAAATTGTATTTTTATTGATGTATGGTGCTCGAGAGTAAGAGAATGCTACTATCATTTATTGGTAGTGGAGAAACCTGATCTGCTTGGATTGAATCCCAAGCCAGAAAGTTATCTAGCGATGGATTTTTTGTATTCTTAAAGATGGGTTCCCAGCAAAGTATTTATCGGGTGGTAATTGCCAATAAAAGTATGGCAATTTTGATACATATGGAAATTAGAGATATCTAATCTTACTTGAAAAATATTGGATTCCCTGAAAAACACTCCTTGAGAGTATACAGAACAAAAATGTAAGGGTTCTCCTAATAGACAGCCCGACGATTAGGGCTGTACCCACGAGTAACGTCGAAGGTTGCACAAGAACATTGAGCGCTTTGTGTACATGTTGATAAACTCTATAAAGAGTTAGTCCTACAACACTTTCTGAGACAAAAATCACAGAAAAAGATGCAGGCAGTGGATAATCCGAGAATTTAATTAGGATTTGATATTTGTAATAAACAGTCAGCGATTACAGACAACAACATCTTGTGTATGCAATGAATTCTCACCCGTCTCCGCCCGCGGTTGCCATAGGGAGGAAGAAGGGTAATCCCCTGTCGCAAACATGGCCTCTTTTGATTGATTTTCATAGTGGGATATACTTGGCAATTACAGTGTTTTGAGAAGGCTTTGAAGCAAAATTATGATAAATTAATTAGTTTGAATATGTTTTTAGTCCTAATATATCATCAAATCACCCAGTTTGTACCCGGGAAACCAACTTTAAAGAGGCATTATTCAAGAGCTATGCCTGCCTAATGCCGGTTTTGTTAGACCTTGAATGTTATATAGATTATTAATTAGACCTTTATTAACATCACAAGATCATTATCAACTCTAGATGCTACTGTATGGCTCTGAACATTTCGGCCATTTAATGAATTAATTTGAAAATGGAGAAGCCAGACTCAGCCTTTAATATCCAACACCATGGTCATGATAATAAAAAGTCAATACAGACACCTTGTGAAAACTGCAAACACTGATAACTTTACTCAAAATTAAGTAATTTGAATGAAAATTTCAATATATTAATTTTGCATTATTTATTTTTGAATTATTATAGCAAGAACATCCTGTTCATTATCTAAATCTAACATAATGTATGTTTGATTAAATGTTATATATTCATTCTGATTCCATATTACCGTGGATTAAGCCGCGAAAAATTGTTTTTTAGCGAAAATGCAGATGGCTCATTGGGTCTTTAATTTTATGTTCATCAGGACGATGGTGTTACCAAACCAAAGTTTGATTTTTATGAACAAATACAGCATAAAAAAGTCACAAAACAATATTTTTAAATTGATTTGATATCTTTTTGTTTCAGTGCATTTGAAGGTTATTGCTACAGACTATGATACAGCACTGGTGTATACGTGTGTTCATATTAATGAGGATGGTTTCTGTGCAAAAAATAAATATAATTTAGAGATAGCATCACGAGATCCAGATGTGGATGTGGCTTTAGAAATACAAAAATATAAAACGATTATCAGTAATTTGTGCATTCCCTTGGCAGATTTAGCTAAACGAGATATAGGTGAAGTATAATACATGTTTATTGAATGTAATTGTCCTGATGTTGGCGGGAAGGAACATGGAATGAGATGAATAAAAGAGGTCCTGTATGTTGGTGTACATGTAAAAGAACCCCTGTCAGATGGAATTTGAATTAAGGGTAGCTACCGTCTGACACACTGGCTTTCAATGCTTTCTACTGTAATGGATCATGATAGAAATTAACTTAGCAATGCAAGAGGGGAACATCGGCCTAGGCAGCAGACTTTAATCTAATTGCGTCTGTCAAGTGTTCTTCTATGTGCTCACCAACTGTGTAATATAATAGAGAGGTTTCGCAACTTTACATTTACACTTCCATTTACATTTAGACGGTTAAACGTCATCAGTTTTTGTGACGTATGACGTGAAGCGCACGTCATAAAAGTGTGGCTGACGGATAGCAGCCTCCATAACTGTACGTTTACCACACTTAGCTAAACCGTGTTTATGATCCAGTCCATAATTTTTTTCTCTAAATTGTGGTTTTCACAAACTAAATCCACAGAGAAAGAAGACTTTGTTCTTCATGTAGACAAAATAAGAAGAGGCTGGGACAAAACCAATCTCATCTTCAACAACCAGAGGCCTTTCAAGATCGTGGACCAAGTTTGTGTCACCACCTACTAAGTGTAAATGTAAGTGTGAATTTAGCGAAACGTCATAATGTATAGTTACACTTTCGCTTATCTAAATGCAAATGTAAGTGTAACTGTTAAGTTGCGAAACCTCTCTAATATAGAGGATGTTAAAACTTATTCGGCAACATAACGTCAATAGAAAATAGATACTAGATGATAATGTATCAAATATTTTTTTTTTTAAAGCTCTGTGTTTGGTACTTGAACTTATATATATTTATCAAAAGATCCTTAGAATTTGGCCCTGCTAGTACATAATTGTAGTGCCATTGAGTCAACTGGCATGGTTTCGAATCCCAGGTTGTACGTGGCAAAGAGTAGGGTCGCTTGTCCAATTTCATGGGTTTTCTTCGCGTACTCCGGTTTTCTCCCACTGCTAAAGACCCCTACACACAAGCGAATTATGGAAATATTATTAAAACCATACGTCAGTCCAGAAATAACCTAGTTTGTGTCGAGTGGATCTTAAAACTCATTTCTCTCTCTCTCTCTCTCTCTCTCTCTCTCTCTCATAATTTTACATCAATCTGATTAAAACACAGATCTTATTTCGTTTCATTTTTTATAGTTCAAATTTCTGTTTTTTCTTTTACTACACTAGGATCTGGAAGGGTTGTTATTTAACTTGTGTTCTGCTTGAAGTGAGGGATTAGCCAATGAAACAGTCTGTTACCGAAGCTTTAGGCTTGTTTGGCAAGTAACAGTGGGTAATCCAATAGAAGCATCAATACTGATTGGGCAATCAAATGACGGACATTAGAGGGTCAAAAGCAACTAGTTTGACCTCTGACATGACCTATCGCTACAACTTATCTGATCTTCAGGGAGTGTAGGCCATCAAAAGTATAAAAAAACAAAAACGAAATATAGATCTGTATTTGAGTCAGATTGAATTTTACATCCGCATTTTCGTAACCCTTGTTATTCATTGTTTTTCAGGTGTCTGCGATAATCCCTATCTTTGTAAGTATTATTTAATGTCTGTTTAATTTAATTTCTGCTAATCTGAAACACATGTGTTGTAACACATATTCTCTGATATATCTTTTAACGGCAGTGATTTTCATTGTATTGTTTTTTAGTGGGAACCAAATGTCTTCTGTCAGATATTAAACTAGAAGAAAACTTTATAACTGTACAGGTAGGAATATTTTACTCATCTTTGTAATCATTTGTTGAAAAATAATTTACTATTTTGAACTAAAATGTGCTTATTAGACAAATGACATGTTACCCTTTTATTGCTGTGAGTGGAATAGAATAGGCATTAAATTGTGAAATGCAAGAGAGGAATATCTGCTTAGAGACAGTCTTTTATTGAATTTCAAGTGTTCTTCCATCTGCACATTTACACACGTGGACCCCAGTTTTGGATTCCATCGAAGGACTAGGCAATATTTTTATTGTCATCCGGCTGCCATTGCTATAAATGAGCTCAATGTGTCAATTAGATAGATATAATAAATCCTGGTCTGTGCATAAAGGTATGTACTTGTATGCTCAGTGATAACATGAAGCAAAATGTAGGAATTACATGCCAACATGTGCTTTATGTAGCAGTGCATACATGATCAACATTAAGATTAATTATTTTATTAATTACTTTTCTCGTCATATTTAGTTAACAGGTTTCTGGTATGAACTAGCAAGAACCAGATTTACGTTTAATAAAATGGAGTCTGGTGTGTATTATTATCAATATGATAAAGAACGTCACCTTTTACAATCAACATTTACTGGAACTATGTAAGTTAATGTAACACATGTCACCATGAAATTTAAAAGCATTAAAATTGTTAAGCCTTAAAAATTCCAATAATTGCCCAGAAGTTAGTGAAAAGTTTTTGTTGTCTGGTGAATATTCCTTTGCATATATAGTTTAGATTAGAAATTTATTCCATGCATTGTGCTATGAGGGACATTTTGACGGACAGAGGAACTATTGGTCCTTTTACATGCTTTCCAACTGTACATGAGACCTCAAACTTCTGTTACATCCAACGACTTGCACGATTGACAACAAACCACAATTCTCAGCCAAACCTGAAATCAAATCTGGGACTTCCAGTTTAAGGAGCGACCATGACTCCCTTACTTCTAGAGATAAATCACTTTATGACTACTGTAGCTACAAAAGTTGTCTGTTTCTTTCGATTGTGTCATTGATGGGAGACAGTAACAGGGATATTCTGTCTATGTTTCTGTTGTACAATATCTTCTCTCATTATATTTTGTGACAGGGATGGAATTTGTCAGACGGCTATGCAGAGTTTGGCCAAAAGTCATGAAGATGGACCAGATGCCAATATGTTAGGTAAACTGGGTGATGAGGATAGTATATATCCATGGGTTACATTCCGTACAGTTTATTTTGATGGTTTTAATGTGATGTATTACGCTTGTTATAATGTACAACCTGATGGAACATGTAGAGCCGATCAGATAGAAGTGGGTGTTTTAGGTCGTACCAAAGAAATGGGAGAAAAATTAAAGGCACAGTTACCAACCTTGATGACATCATTGTGCTTAAACGTATCAGAGCTGGTGACCGTTAAACAAGAAGGTAAGTAACACTACAAGTATGGTATGGTCTAAAATGGTAGTTTTAGCGATAGTTTCTATTCATACCGTGTAATTTCAAAACATCGTTCAATAAATGATAAAACTCGTTGAAAATAACAAAAATGGTTTAATTAGTACCATGGTTTAGATTAATAGCAACGGGTTTAGTTTCTCCGAGATGCGTTTAAAAATGGACGATCCGTGCACTTATTTATGGCGATCATTTATTGGCCGAGCGGTTGAGTTTCCCCGAGATGGGTTTAAAAATGGACTTCCCGTTCACTTATCTTTGATGTCCAGTTATTAGACAAGGCGTCGAATTTCCCGAGATACGTCGAATTTCCCGAGATACGTCGAATTTCCCGAGATACGTATATAAATCAACATACGAATAATTTATCTATGGTGTTTTATAAGATAAAACTTGTAATTTCCCGCATGCCGTTTATCCGATCAATTCATTTTGATTACGATTATTTACATACGAAGTACGAATAAAAATTTGAGTGTAAAAAAAATGCGCACACATAGATATTCACCTTACCGTGTGGTACTATATATTATCCATTAGCCTATAAAAGTAGTATTCCACCATTGAGAAATACGTCAAAAATCGGTAAATCACGATATTCACCTTACCGTGACCGTACTATATATTATCCATTATCCTATTAAAAATAGTGTTCCACCATTGACAAATACGTCAAAAATTGGTAAATCTCGTCCCGGGTAATTATACAATCAGAACTCGGTAAATCACATAGGTAATGCATCTTCAATAAATCACAAATGAATTAACGTGTACATGTGGTCAGAAGTCGACCCCACAATGGCGGTGCGATAGACCCGCGAGATAGTTAGACATGTACTGGCGCCAAACGAAGTCACCCAGGAAATACGCTTCAATGATTGGTGCCTTGATGTTACGTAATCGCGGGATTTGGGTCAATAAAATGTTGACTTTAGTACAACGGTTTTTGTTACAGCTAAATCAAACCATATTGCATTATATCACATTATATCACAGGTGTATGGAATAAATAAGTTTTACACTTTGATATTTGTTGATTACCGATCACGAACGAGATTAGTTCAGGGCTGTATATTAGTATTTTTGAATTGGCGTTTTAATTTAAATTTTTAGGTCAGTACACCGATGTTTTAGTAATAATAAAGTATATCGCATTGTTTAATTAGTTCCCCGAAATTGAATTGGCTACGATGATGTAATAACAAAAAGCGAATTGTATACATTGATAATTACATGAATATGAATCATTTAAAATATAACACAATCTGTTAAAATATTAAGAATAATAGAAAGAGCGTCACGTGGAATTTCACTAAATTTACATGAATTACAATCCGAAGTCATTGTTTTTTAGTGTAGTAACTTTTTGTCAGGTATCACAGCTGTTTAACCATTTAATGATTTGTGTCTATATGAACTTTAAGCTAATTTGAGAAAAACATTTGTTTTTAAAGAATTGTTTCATACAACCCACTCAGTTAATCATGTTTTTATTGCCAATCCATAACAATTAATTGAACTTTTATTACAGGCGAAGCAAAAAGTTTGCTATTGCCCAATATTATATACAGATATAAATATTATGCATTGTAATATAAATATACCTACAGATAACAATAACAGTATATAATATATAATCCCCCCCTCACCCTTGTAAACTGAAATATAGATAGATATATACATAACCCAACCCCAAACCATTTGCCATTAGGTATGGGTTTTCTCTTATTTTTTATTGAGTGGTGCAATTATTTTCCAAGATTTAGCAGTTTTATATTATTATCACTGTGATTCGTGAGATTTTTTTTTTAATTTTTGAAGTGATCGAAAAGACCCAAAATATTTTCTACGGATGAATATATAAGCGGGACAGCACAGCAGAAAGTGATATTCATCTTCAACATTTGCATAATCTTTTATTTCTATCGATTTTATTATATCGCCCGGTTTCAGTGTTTAGTTGGAGAAGACCAAAACGAAAATGACCTTAGAGTTTTATATTTAAGTGTTTGAATTTTTATTTAAAAATGAATAACGTATGTAGTAAATACAACCCAACTTTCACGTAGCTAATTAAATGAAGCAATGGCAAATAATGCGATTATAACATGAGATTTTTTTAATATATATTTTGGTTTTGGAATTTCCATGCAATTGGGAATTACATTCACGCATAATTACATGACATTTCGGTCATTTCTTAAATATATCCACGTCATCACTTTTACAAAATATTTTTGTACTTGAAGCTTTTTGACTTACAAATTCAAAATACAAACTGCTTACCGTATTCATACAAAAGACGATACGTATTCCAATTAAACCCCGTTCAGTTTCAAGTAATTATCACAGCCACAAATACTAATTGTCATTGTTTTATGTGTCATCACTCCGAAGAAATATCAAACACGATCTTATGAATTGCAACCTATCCCACAGATAAACAGATTATTAATAGTAACATTTGGATTATCGAGGCGACAATTTGTCTGGAGAACTATGCATGACAGGGTACAAAGACTCTTTGCCTCACAAAAAAGCATGCAATTCTGTGTTAAAGGGGCATGGCGCTATTTAAGGAATGGTGCATGTGCCGATATAAAATGGCTTGGAAGCGGGTGTAAAATAAAGTCATTTCACACATGCCCAATATAATAAAGTAATCGTGCTAAATACTTGACTCGTACATACACCAATTGTATTGAATAAATATGTTTTACATTTTTAGGTTTTTTTTAATTCACCCATCTTCAATCATAATAATATACATATTATAGAATAATAGTACAGTATAGCACAGCCAGAATACACCAAAGTACATACATAGATCAATTACACAATACGAGTAGCATGGTTGATCACCTTATGTATCAGTGTTCAAATTACTAAATCCGTTAAAATCACAAATCCATTCAGTGTGCCGTTTAAAATTTATTTAATTTCTGTCATTGGTGTTATTTTAAATATAAAGAGAAGTCACAAATGTCAGTTATTACAATATAGATATAGATTTGATTGGACGAATACTATTGTTTTATTAATTCCCACCTGTGCTCTCATGTCTGGGTGCTATATGAAACCATGTTTTTGAATACGCACGCCGTTATTACAGTATGGATTAATTGTTTGATTGCTGGAATGCTTTTGTTTTATAACTTCTACCTGCATTATTTGTGATAAATGCACCTGTGATATAATGCAATATGGTTTGATTTAGGTGTAACAAAAACCGTTGTACTAAAGTCAACATTTTATTGACCCAAATCCCGCGATTACGTAACATCAAGGCACCAATCATTGAAGCGTATTTCCTGGGTGACTTCTTTTGGCGCCAGTACATGTCTAACTATCTCGCGGGTCTATCGCACCGCCATTGTGGGGTTGACTTTTGACCACATATACACGTTAATTCATTTGTGATTTAATGAAGATGCATTTCCTATGTGATTTACCGAGTTCTGATTGTATAATTACCCGGGACGAGATTTACCAATTTTTGACGTATTTGTCAATGGTGGAATACTATTTTTAATAGGATAATGGATAATATATAGTACGGCTACGGTAAGGTGAATATCGTGATTTACCGATTTTTGACGTATTTCTCAATGGTGGAATACTATTTTCATAGGCTAATGGATAATATATAGTACGACACGGTAAGGTGAATATCTATGTGTGCACATTTTTTTACACTCAAATTTTTATTCGTAATTCGTATGTAAATAATCGTAATCAAAATGAATTGATCGGATAAACGGCACGCGGGAAATTACAAGTTTTATCTTATAAAACACCATAGATAAATTATTCGTATGTTGATTTATATACGTATCTCGGGAAATTCGACGTATCTCGGGAAATTCGACGCCTCGTCTAATAACTGGACATCAAAGATAAGTGAACGGGAAGTCCATTTTTAAACCCATCTCGGGGAAACTCAACCGCTCGGCCAATAAATGATCGCCATAAATAAGTGCACGGATCGTCCATTTTTAAACGCATCTCGGAGAAACTAAACCCGTTGCTATTAATCTAAACCATGGTACTAATTAAACCATTTTTGTTATTTTCAACGAGTTTTATCATTTATTGAACGATGTTTTGAAATTACACGGTATGAATAGAAACTATCGCTAAAACTACCATTTTAGACCATACCATACTTGTAGTGTAAACAATTATCTTTTTATATAGTTATATTGATTTCATGTTGTGATGAAGAAAACTTTGTTGGTATTTTCGGAGGGCCTGACAAGGACAGCTGTCTAATAGTTTGGATGGGACAAAAAAACCGAGGTCTGATATAAGAGTAGTTCTTTGCGCTGCTGCTTGGGCAAAAGCCCTTCTTCATTAGCTCATTTTAGAAGAACAGTAGGACGTTAAACCCCATTTCATTTGTTGATATTTTTATTTATTTCCATAATACCGTCCATGGCTTGTCCCTGTGTGTGATTTTATACGGCAAGAAAACAATTCATGTATACCATTACCATTATCATTATTTGGTTACAATATGCCAACTTTTGGCATTGAGAGTCTCAACCATAAAACCTTTAATAAGGCAACAGAGTTTAACTATTCGTAAAGCAGAACCCTATCAAAATTCAGAATGCAGAACAAGCTCACTGTGTAAATTAGGTGTGACTGAATGCAGAGTCTCAATTAAGGTATGTGGTTTTCCCTCCAGAAAATTTTAATAGTTTGAATTTGATTTCCTTGCATCTAAGGCCATTTCTGAAGGAGATTAACTCTTTTAAATGTGTAGACTCTCTCCTTAGTCTATAGGCTCAATATGAGGCGGGAGTGGGGAAGGGGGGTCTGACTCCCTTGGACTCTCACAGTTCTGTTACTGTCTGGTTAGAGATGGGATGACAGAGTTCTCAGACCCATAGAGTTTTACGAACAAGATATTGAGTTGTCAGACTTCAATAACTGTTCAATGGATCAAGCTCAGCATCATTTGCAAAATATCATTTTTGTTTATTTTTATCTCTGTCTACTTTCAGCTGATTGTGTGAATTACATCACTGGATTTGGTCATTCAACTTTAATGTTCAAGCAAGCTGCAGAAGGTAAATACATTTATGACATTCATAGATCAAAAAAAGATATATTTTATTGACATTGCAAGTGGTGATATATTAAACGAAATAAAAGATCACCGTTCATTCAATTATGGGTGATATTTAAACAAATCTTTCAACCTCTGTGGTCGAATTCAAGGGGAATGTTGGACTAGAGAAATTATAAATATATTGATAGAACTTTGAATTGTCGCCCCAAAAAAGTAGTAGCTGTTTTTATATAAGTGTTTGTGATAGGGTATTGCTCTATCCACGTACTATACGCTTTTAAATGAAAATATTACTGAGGGTTTGTTCTGTCATCATCGTAGAGGAGGACGGGGGGTGGATGGATGGCATTGAGTCTGTCAATGACTCAAGTGTTGTGGTTTCGAATCCCAGCTTGTCAACATTGTGGGTTTTCTCTCGGTTCTGCTGTTTCCTCCCATCACTAACATTGAACCATATGATAGTCTCAAAATGAACTAGTTTGTGTCGAGTGGACATTAAACCCCATTTCTCTCTCTCTCTCTCATCATTTTAGCTGTTAAAAGAATGTATTTTTAGGGATGAAAATGGAGACCAAATATTATATACTATGTATAAATACTATGTATATATATTAACTTTTGTTTTGTAGATTACCCAGATGTTAGTTCTTGTAAATTGAAAGATATTCAAACTCCAAAACCAATCGATCCAAATCAGGTAAAAACATAATTAAAATGTTATGGTATATGTAAAACAGGAAATTATTTGTCTCATGAAGTAAATGGAAGTTGAGGGCAGTCATCAGTAATGGACATTGAAGTTAATGTGACATACTGTACTACATGCTATCAATAACATTGATTAATCTTTCATCTTATTAATCTATCACCTCTGATTATTTTATTGTTTTGCTGAATGCTAAGTTTAACGAGGACACAGTTTTATTACTTCATGATTTATATTTCTGTTTTGAAGAACAGAAATGTGTAGAAGTTAATCTGACTGACGATATATTACAGCATTAATTTCTTGTTTTACAATATTTCGATTAAGTATAACATTGTAGGCCTATCAGCCTCACTAGTATTCAATATTATTTTTATCTCGGTAGTTGTCCAATTTTTTGTAATCACTCTACTTAAGTCACAGTATCGCCTTGTCCACAATCTCCTGGATACATTTGAGGGAAGATTTCAACTGCTTTCATGTTAGATATTTGAGTTGGGTTTGGGTGGAGTTAAACAATGATTATTCAAGTTTCATCAGATGGGGTTAATATATGATTGTTAAAATTTCTTCGCATTTTCCAGTTGATTGATGTATTCATATTTCCGTTATCTTTAAAACATGCTTGAAGAACATGTGATACAGTGTGTTTGTCAAATCTGTAACACTGAATTGAGAATGGGGGTTATCTCCCTTACGTGTGAAATTGTAAAGAGAGAAGTGGTATGAATAAATGAATGAAATGGGATTTAATGTCCAGCTTTCTTGCACTGTAAAATGGGGACTTTGCTAAGATTCTTATAGTAAACTTGATAAATCATTTAATCACACTAGCCAGCTTATTACATTGAATTTCAACAAATCAGATATCCATACTTATGAAATGAAATGAACTGGAGTTCAATGGCGAATGAAGTTGGTATATGCCATGAAGTGGGTTATGAGGGAAATATACCAGAATGGCACTGTTATACTCTTACTTCTAATTCAAACTGTCACACCAACATGCACCTTGGACCTTAGCCTTTTACACTTTCCTAACAACTATAGACACTGTCCTTGTCAGGCCCTCCATTCTGCACCACTGACATGGTGAAGCCACGCTCGAACAGTATGGGTATGTTCTCTGACCAACACCTTATTGAACCTTATTCAGTAAGCCCCTGTGGCCTCCTCTTAGTCCTTATTCCGACTTTGTTTAAAATATATGATCAGTCCAAATTTTGGCAGCATTTAAATGCAAAAGATGGCATAGTCTACTGCGAGGAGTGCGTAGTGAGATTTTAGAATTAAGCAATATTCATTTCTGTCTATAATGCTGTAGGAATAGCCTATTTGAAATCAAAGATTGTTATCTAGAATATAGTATATGCCACACATTACATTTTACTCAAAATGTAGCATTTAAGTATAATGCACATTTAATGAATTTGCTCAGCTTAATAGCCTAACCCAACCACCAATGGGTGATAAAGTGCATTTGAGCTTAGGTTAGAACTTTCTGTGCTTATCGATGTTCCATTAGTTATAGATATGAATCATACAGAAATTCTTTGCCACAAGGATGGTTGGGTGACTGAATAGTGTAACACTGGGTTTTTCTCACACAGCTAAAGACACCTACACACAAGTGAATTACTCCTAAAAAAATTACCATATGTTAGTTCCGAAATGACCTAGTTTATATGCTCTCTTTCTCTCTCTAATCCCCCCCTTGCCACTAATTCGCACCCTGGTGAGTGGTGATGCATACATGTATGGATAAGCTATTGGTGGGGGTGGGTGTAGCTCATTACTGATGGGTAGTATATTCTGGTGAAGGTGGTCACTATGCATTAAAAGTCCAATTCCAAATATATTTCACTAGAACTTTAATTATATACAGTTAAGCGTACATATCCAAATCATATCAAAGGGCTTATCAACGTCTTAACGCTATCTCATCTGTTAGTCTCATCTCATCTCTCATTTGATCCAATCGCAAATGTGTGATTGTTGTAGGGGTCTTTTAAAGCAACTAATTTATATACAGATAAAAGGACAACCATTTTGGCAAATCAAATTAAAGATATAATTGGGGATAAAAAGTATTGTAAAAAATGAAATCGAAGAAGTTAAATTAATATATAAATTTCATTGGTTAAAGTTTCATGGTAAAATATAATTGATAGAATTATTTAATAAGCTTTAAGCCATAAATAAAGTAAAAGAGTTGACATGCGATCGGCACTGATCTGACTGTATGGTTAATTGCTTTAAAAAGTCTATATAATTGGCACCCAAAGATTATAACACAGTCATAACCAAAGGCAATCACTCTACAGACATTAAGTCAAAATATGAACATATATTAAATTAATGACAGACAAGCTAATAGAGTTAAGAAATATATTATGCATACTTAAAATAAAATTTTACAAAGAAATTAAATTAGTATCACGCTAATCAACTTTATCTTTTAGATATTTATCACATCTACTATTGGGGAATTCATAATATTCATCACATCCGCCATTGGGGTCGAAAAATAAAGGCTTTTTACCGCTTATATCGGTACTTAGTAGAGTGACATGGTTCATTGGTCCTGGTTTATGAAAAAGAAAGTATGTTCCTGGCTTAAACTGATGAAGTATCCTTCCAATATTTTCTTTTGTTTTTGGCCTCAGACGTGGACAATGCATCTTTTCCATTGCAAATTTTAAATCATCATTTGTTAAGCCCTTTTTTTTATAATGTTGTAATGTTTTATTTTGGCTGCCTTTTTTAGGTAAGAATTTTGTGTCTACTAAGTAGTTAATTACTTTTTTATCATTTTCATCACAGCTTAAAGAGCTAAGTTCCTTTAGAATTTCCTCCCAGTACATTCCTTCACTAATTTTTATTTTCATGTATAGGCAATGTATTGCACAGGTGTTGTTCATATCAGCTTGTACTTTATCCTTAACTTCGAGTGAATCCACTTTATCTTTTAAATTTCTTATGAGGCTGATTGCAGTTTCATTTGGAGTAATTTCTTCATTGGGTGCTGTTTCATTTAGAGTGTGTTCTTGATCGGGTTCAGTTCCATATGGAGTAAATTCTTCATTGGGTGCTGTTTCATTTGGAGCGTGTTCTTGATCGGGTTCAGTTTCATATGGAGTAAATTCTTGTTCAGGTGCCGTTTCAATTGGAGTGTGTTCTTGATGGGGTTCAGTTTCATATGGAGTAAATTCTTGTTCGGGTGCCGTTTCAATTGGAGTGTGTTCTTGATGGGGTTCAGTTTCATATGGAGTAAATTCTTGTTCGGGTGCCGTTTCATGTGGAGTGTATTCTTGATGGGGTTCAGTTTCATATAGAGTAAATTCTTGTTCAGGTGCCGTTTCATTTGGAGTGTATTCTTGATGGGGTTCAGTTTCATATGGAGTAAATTCTTGTTCGGGTGCCGTTTCATGTGGAGTGTATTCTTGATGGGGTTCAGTTTCATATGGAGTAAATTCTTGTTCGGGTGCCGTTTCAATTGGAGTGTGTTCTTGATGGGGTTCAGTTTCATATGGAGTAAATTCTTGTTCGGGTGCCGTTTCATTTGGAGTGTGTTCTTGATGGGGTTCAGTTTCATATGGAGTGAATTCTTGATAGGGTTCAATTTCATTTGGAATGAAGTCTTGATAGGGTTCAGTTTCATTTGGAGTGAAGTCTTGATAGGGTTTGGAGCATCTCTGTTCTGTGACAGTGTTTGCAATAAACACCTTGTCCTCATCGGAACTGTTGGCAATGTTGTCATCAGGGTTATTCTGTGAAATGTCTGTCTGGCTTATGATCTGGGCTGGATTAAAAGTCACAGATATGTTTGGTTGGGTTGGGTTAAGCTGATGAGGATAAACGAAACAGCTTGGTAAAAAGTCTGCTTCAGTGGCTTCTTGGGTTATTTTGGTGTCTGGTGGAGTAGGTATTATTTTTGATATTACTTTTTTTATTAATGCCAGGAAATAGGAAACCACAATAGCGACCCAATTCATCATGATTATGCCAATAGCCATTCTGAAATAGAAAGAAATATTTAGTATATTGTTTTCTAGAAATGAAATGAAGTTTTTGCTCCAATTGGGCTAATCAAGACAGGCATTTTCTTCCATACAGTGGCACTATGGCTTACACTTAATTAGAATTTCAACTGTCAAGGGTTATTTTGTGCAGAAGGGGGTTGGATGGCCAAATGGTTAGCATGTGCGTGCTGTATCATAAATCCTGTCTTTTAGTCAACTGGCACGGTTTCGAATCCCCGGTTGTATGTGGGTCACTTGTCCAACCTCGTGGGTTTTCTCCAGGTCCTCCGGTTTCCTCCCACTGCTTAAGACCCCTATGGGCAAGCGAATTATTGAAATAATACTAAACCATATGTTAGTCCCAAAATGACATAGGTTGTGTTGAGTGGACGTTAAACATTTCTCTCTCTCCCTCTCTTTTGTACATACCAATGTGTACAGAGGACCTCAGTTTTCCATTCTATTCGAACGACTATGCGCTGTCTCGTAAGAGGCCCTCAGTCCTCTGCGATGGACAAGGGTGAACCAAGACAGAAAATCCAGTTGACACCAAGTAGAAAGTTAATTGAGGGCATTTTATCAGAGGCCTTGGTCACAAAAACTAAACACTAACATATTTTAATAATTCAGAACTTTCATTGGCAAGAGCTAAAATTTGTACCAACAAATTTGCTCTCGGCCTAAATTAATCAATGCTTCCACAAATTATATTAATTCAGTTTGTTATGAAATAGTCCCGAAGTCAATAAATAAAATTTAACTGAAGCATTTTGTTCTTGTAATTTGAGTCAATATCTGTTATTATCGTTTGGATGGAGTAAATATCTGACCCAAATTTGTACAAAATCTGCCTAAATTTTACCAGAAATTAAATTTCAGACGAACCCATATTATGAAAAATGGCTGCCTTAAAAACAGATTTTTCTTATCGATTGTATTTGGGTAGTGCAGTTCACCTGCACTTCATTATATGTAATGGCTTTGTTTGTATTATAAATAAACTATCATCAAATTGTGAACTCACATTAATTAGCTCTTTGACAAATACTCTAAAACTGTTAAATCTTTAAAAATTACTAGAGATTTACAATATAAAACAGACTAGTCTATAACATCGGTCATACTAACCTTGACATCACGCATGCATTAATAATGTGGTGATTGGTTATCAATTGTCACCTGACGCGCTAACTGGTAGGTCCAAATATGAGCAAGGATTCGTTTTTCTATTTTTTGGACCTAGATTTAGCATTTTGTATTTGTGAATACGTTAGATATAACTGAATAGAGTAATGTGAGTAAACTATGTACGTTGGTTTGTATAATCTATAATAGTACTTCTGCTCTTATTTCACTCTCATTTAATAGCCTATTTATAGGTCTACACGGAAATAATATCATAGTTATTACTATTTAATTTCAATGAGGTATTGGAGTATATTGACTTGACTGTATCGGGTTACATCATATCGTTGGTTTGTATACTAGTAATCACAATTAAGGTCCCAGCTTACTGTGAGAATAATTTAACATTTTGTATTTGTGAATAAGGAATAGAGTAGTACATAAAGCAAGTACGTTGGTTTGTATAATCACTTTTACATAAATTTCTTCTGTTGATTCGATTCAATAATGTATAGGTCCTGCACAATGAAAGTTCCATCCATCGCTATCATTTTATTAAGTCAAACAATCTTAATAAAAACTCCTGCAATTAATTTAATTCCATCTTTAAAGGTCATTTAGTAAAAGTGATATATAGTAACAGATAGCTGTATGAGTGACATTCACTAGGTTTATTACACTATTTTTAAAATGAAAGTTAGGCCAAGCATAAAAACTGTTGGGAAACTTTTCATGCTCAATTGACAACATTTATCACCCTACCTACTTGCAAGTGATATGCATTTTTATACGCCCACATTTTCATGTGGACGTATATTGTCGTCGCCCCTGTCCGTCGGTCCATTCACAATTTGTTTGTGGACTCTCTACAGGTCACAATTCTTATCCAATTTTTACGAAACTTGAAATATAGGTTTATCCCCATAAGATCTCGGCTGCTTTCGATATTGGCATGTATCGGATCGAAACTTTGTGGATTATGGCCCCTGATTGTACGAAAAATCACGCTTTCAGCTTGTGGACCCTTTAGAGGTCACAATTTTGAACCGATTTTGATGAAACTTGACATGTATGTTAATAACCCAAAGATCTTGGTTCCTTTTGATATTTGCGCTCATCGGATCGTAACTTCCTGAATTATGGCCCTTGATTGTCCGAAAAATCACCCTTTTTAGCTTGTGGTCCCTCTGGAGGTCAAAATTATTATCCGATTTAAAAAACCGTTTGATTATATCATCGTTACATGGTAATGAAGGCTGAATTCGAATTTTGTGAAATTTGGACCAAAATTGATGGACAAAATGGCCGCCGTTTGTATGCGAATAGTGTGAAAATATGTTATATCAAGGTTGTGGACTCTCTACAGGTCACAATTCTTATCCGATCTTGACAAAACTTGAAATATAGGTTTATCCCCATAAGATCTCGGCTACTTTCAATATTGGAATGCATCGGATCGAAACTTCATGGATTATGGCCCCTGATTGTACGAAAAATCATGTTTTTAGCTTGTGGACCCTATAGAGGTCACAATTTTGAACTGATTGTGATGAAACTTGACATGTATGTTAATAACCCAAAGATCTTGGTTCGTTTTGATATTTTTGCTCATCGGATCCTAACTTCCTGAATTATGGCCCCTGATTGTCCGAAAAATCACCCTTTTTAACTTGTGATCCCTCTGGAGGTCAAAATTATTACCCGATTTAAAAAACGTTTGATTATATCACCGTTACATGGTAATGAAGGTTGAGTTTGAATTTCGTGAAATTTGGACCAAAATTGACGGACGAAATGGCCGCCGTTTGTGCGCGAATAGTGTGAAAATATGTTATATCAAGGTTGTGGACTCTCTACAGGTCACAATTCTTATCCGATTTTGACAAAACTTGAAATATAGGTTTATCCCCATAAGATCTCAGGTGCTTTCGATATTGGAATGTATCAGATCGAAACTTCATGGATTATGGCCCCTGATTGTACGAAAAATCATGTTTTCAGCTTGTGGACCCTATAGAGGTCACAATTTTGAACCGATTTTGATGAAACTTGACATGTATATTAATAACCCAAAGATCTTGGTTCATTTTGATATTTTTGCCCATCGGATCATAACTTCCTGAATTATGGCCCCCGATTGACCGAAAAATCGCCCTTTTTAATTTGTGGTCCCTCTGGAGGTCAAAATTATTATCCGATTTAAAAAAAGACGTTTGATTATATCACCGTTACCAGGTAATTAAGCATGGGGCAGAACTTAATAAAAACCAAACAAATTCTAATGATTTACTGATAATAACTTAATATGCGACAACTCTTGTTGACTGCCCGGACGATTTAGCTGCTGTGTGGGCATATGTTTTGTTGCCTGGCAACCTATTTTTCAAATTACGAATTAGAGGGGTATTGAAGCCAAACATTCATAACGATTTCTTGGAATTTCTTTCAGAGTTATTGTCCATGATTATGTAGTAAAATTTTGAGACCACTGTATTGATATTTTAGTCAGCATAAGGTCTGTTGTGAGCTGCAGAAATTTTAATCTATGATTTGAGCTACAACATAAACCATCTCCTAACTATGCCAATATGCCTCATAATTGTGAACAAAATTTTTGTCTGAATGGTTGAGATTTAATTTGGTGTAATCTAATCCTTTAGTGGCATTTAGTGATTGGACTAACATGGTTCAATTATATTGCAATAATTCACTTAAGAAACAGGAGGGCCCCTGAGAAAGGCCCCTGAGAAAACCCACAAGGTTGGACACGCCTTCCTACTCCTTGTCGGGAATCATGATGGCTAAGTGGGCAAGGCGCTGGCTCGCTAGCCTGCATTGGCCGAGAAAGTTCATCCTGATTTTCCGGTGTGGTTTCCCCTTGTCAGTGATGCAGAAGGAGAGCCTGACAAAGACAGCTGCCTAGTTGTTCAGATGGGAGGAAAAACTGAGGTCCCGTGTACATATTGAAGTGCACGTAAAAGATCCCTTGGCAGTTGGAATTCGATATAAGAGTAGGCCGTAGCGCCGCTGCCAGGGCAAAATTTCCCTCATAGCACACTGATGGCGTATGCCCGTCTTCCATTAGCCAAGGTCAGGTGCCGAAGAGTAGGACGTTAAACCCCATTTCATTTCATTTCATTTCCTACTCCTTGTCACATACAACCGAGGAATCGGAAGCCAGTTAACTCTGACAAATCTGATGATACAATGGGCATGTGCTAACCATTCATTCCACCACCCCCCCCCATATATCCGGTAGACTTTAAAAGGTGTTTAATATAAGGTAAGCCCTTTCCCTATTCCCATTCAGATGTCCTTGAGTTTTGAATTATTCATGTATTTATTTATTTATTGAGAAGAATAAATTTTTAGTATTGTTATGCAAGGTTACATCACCCCAGTTATTCAAAGAAAAAATTTACAAGATGAAAAAATTGTATCTACCGCATACAATTGATTATAAAACTGTATCCAACTCATATATAGATATTTTTGGGTACAGTATGTAAATATTTGTAATATTATATGCTGTTGGTTAAATCTATTTGCTCGTATCATATATGCATTCATTCATGCATGAAGTCATTAAAAATAACACTTTTGTCCACATTCATAATGTGAACCTATTATGCGGTCACCCCTGTCTGTGTGGGTGTGTGTATGTATGTGTGTGTCTGTGGGTCGCCTACAGGGCGCAATTCTTCATGGATTTCCTTCAAACTTTGTATACTTATTCCTTATACCCCAAGGAAGATACCTGTTGTTTTTGGTGCATGCTCGACCCCCAGGGGCAGAGCCACGCCCATTTCTAGTATTTGTTTGTCGTCTACAGGCCACATTTCTTCACTTATAATCTTGAAACTTTGTGTACATATTCTTTGTACCCTAAGGAACATCCCTATCGTTCAGGGTGCATGCCCAACACCCAGGGGCAGAACCACGCCCATTTTCTTTTCGCGTGTCTTTGTGTCGCCTACAGGGCGCAATTCTTACTGGATTTCCTTCAAACTTTGTATACTTACTCTTTATACCCTAAGGATAATCCCTATCGTTTGGGGTGCATGCCCAACCCCCAGGGGCAGAGCCATGCCCATTTTCTTTTTGTGTGTCTGTGTGTCGCCTGCAGGGCGCAATTCTAACTGAATTTTCTGAAAACTTTGTATACTTACTCTTTACACCCTAAGGATGACCCGTATTGTTTTTGGCCACGATTCTTAATGGATCGTCTTTAAACTTGGGATATGTATTCCTTATAGCCTAAGGACGACAACTGCATGTCCCGACTGCCACAGGCAAGACACGCCTAATTTTTGTAATTGTCGTTTACAGGCCGAAATTCTGAATGAAGCAGCTTGGTACTTGGCGTCCACTATTGATTTAGGTGAATGTCCTGACCCCCAGGGGCAGAGCCACGTCCACTTTTTGCCTTTAGTGTTAGGAAGGCACAATTCTGAATGGATTATCTTGGTATAGCGTTATGTTTTAAGTTAAGTTAAATCGGTGAATATTTTTTTACTTTAATTACATCGGGGATTTTGTTTTACTTTAAGTTAAATCAGTGAAATGAATGAGTGATGTTCTGAAATAAATTAGACCAGTGTCGTGTTGTTTAACAAACTGTGACTAACATTCATGGCATGTATTATGGTCCATGCAATAATCTCTCCAAATCTCTCAGTATTCCACTGCTCTACTGACATGATCTGTTTGGAGTAGATTTCTGGGTTTGGGGTTAGAGGTGCTAGTAGATCTATAGGCCAGGCTTAACAATTTATTCCATAATAACATTGAATGTATTTAAACAGGGTAGATAATTAGGCCAAAAGCCTTCCTTGCATCTTGCCATTTGTACATAAATTTATAGACAAATGATATTAAATACTCTATTCATCAAGCATGTATTAAAAATAATAAAAGTATGAATATGCCTCAATTTTCCTTTTTTTTCTCCAAAGGACAATGGATAAACCTTCTTCATCAAAAACAGACAAGGGTGACAATAATTGTATAGTGGACATACAAATGCTGTGATGTTTAAAAATGATTACAAGAAATTTAACAAACAGCAAAACAAAACTAATATTGTAGATACGCAAACTGAATACTATTGAGGTTGTCATACATAATCTAAATATTGCAAAAACAAGAAATTAATGCTGTAAATGTGGCATATCACTAGTCGCGTCAATTTCTACACATTTCTGTTCTGCAAAGCAGCAAATATGAATTATGGAGTAATAAAACTGTGGCTTCAGTAAAACAACAAAACAATCAGAGGCGATCGATTAATAAGATGAATGAGTAAAAAATGTTGTTTTTAGAATAACAATGTTATCTTTACTTTACTTTATTTAGTTCTTTAAGTCATACGAATTATCAGATACAATTTAATAATCACAAAAATACAATAAATAAATATAATATACAAATGTATACAGTTATTGTTTAGTATTGTTATTGAGAAAGACCTAAAATATACATTAAGTTTGTGGTCGGAAAGTGAAGGATATAAATAAATAGAATTGAACTTAATTTAAACTGTGTCATGACTGTAGACACAACGCTTATAAACCTAAACATATCATATATTATGATATAATTCTATTTTGAAAGCGAACAGATAATATTCGTTACGTTTTTTATCGGTAAGAGAAAGATATAAACCAAGATTATTCAGTTCTTTGATATTTTGTACCGATAATAACTGAAAAAATTTAAAGAGATTTGGGTTAACAAAATAGTATGATTTTTCCTATAATCATTTAAATATGGACATATAATAATATGGTGGTATTCATCTTCTATTTCATTCAAATTACATAATCTACAAATTCTCTTTTCGCGCTCTATTTTCTCAAAACGACCAGTTTCTATACACAAATTGTGGGAAGATAAACATATTCTACATATTAATCTTTGATAGTTATAGTGAATAGGTTTTCGCAAATAATATTGAAGATCAAAATGAGAAATAATATGTTGATCAATAATACCTTTAGCTGACTGACAAATATCTTCTGTACACTTCTGTTTAAAAATGACTAAAATTCTATTTCTAATAATAGGAAGATGGGATTGCTATTGTTAGTGGACTGTTTTACGCCCAATAACCGCTTACAAAAGTTTAAATGTACCTTTTCAATGTCATACGCTTTATGAAAACTCCAAATCTCAGACCCATAATTCAAAATACTGTTTACATAAATATCAAAAATCTTTAATTTCGTTTCAACATTAAAATAACTTTCATTACAGACCTTAATAATACTGAATAAGGCTTTTCTCCCCTGCTCTGATATATGCTTCTGTGTCTTAAGAAACTTCCCGTTAAAATTTAGTAAGATTCCAAGATATTTAAATTTGTCCACTATTTCTATTTTGCTATTGCCAAGTTTCCATGCTTCATTTCCAGATATTTTACCTCCATTTCTAAATACAAGAATTTTTGTTTTATTAATATTCACTGTCAAATTCCACTTATCAGTATACACATATAGAGAGTCTAAAATAGTTTGTAGGCTGTCCGTTGTTTCTGAAAATACAGCTTTATCATCTGCATATAAGAGCAAAAATAATGTAAAATCTTGTAAATCAAGGGAACCACAGTTATCTAATTGTGAATGAGATTCAACATCATAAATAAATATCGAAAATAATAATGGTGATAAAATTCCACCTTGAAAGAGGCCATAATCAAGATTGATGGCTGTCGAAACCTCGCCATTCAGCTTGACACAACATTTAACTTTGTCATAAAGTGATCGAATAAGTTTTAATATTCTTCCATCAATACCTTTTTTAATTAATTTATACCAAAGGTTTGATCTTGAAATTAAGTCATAGGCACGTTTATAATCCACAAAACAAACATATAATCTTTTCTTAGACTTAAGTGAACGATTTATTAGCGTTTGTAAAACAAATACTGCATCAACTGTGGATAAGGATTTTCTAAAACCAAACTGGACATTTGAGATAGTGCTATGTGTTTCAGTATATTTAACTAATCGATTATTTAGTATTGACGTAAATAGTTTACCCATACGACTCGAAATAGTAATATCTCTATAGGTATCCGGATTGGTGGGATCGCCCTTATTATGGACGGGTACGATATTACCCACACACCATAAGGATGGAAAACAACCACTATGTAATATATTATTACATAAAATTAAAAGACAAGGTAAACACTGATCTGCTGCACATTCAATGAATAATTCATTAATAATTTCATCATTACCACAAGCTTTATTACGTTTAAGTTTTTGATTGCTATTTTAATTTCCAATTCCGTTATCCTTTGGTCTAATTCAGTGTTATATTTATTTAAATCGTGCTTGTTTAAACTCTCTATTAGGGTGTTATTATTGTGATGCGTGTTCGATACTTTGTGACCATATCTACTTGAATACCCCAGGCTAGATAAGCATTGACATGAACACAGTAACATTGAAACCGCTCTTTATTCTCTTCCACATGCGCGGATGATAATCTGGGAGATAACTCCAATTAAGGGTGACAGAGTATTATACAACATCCCCCTTTCTAAGAACATTAAAACATAATGTATGAAATGGTTAAAGTTCACTGATGGACAACAATTTGGGAACTCAAATTACGTCAGTCATTTAACGTTCGATGTAACGTTTGGTCTTGTGTCTAACTCTAGTAGACCGACGTTCTTCCGGCACTGGTAACACATTGGCAAGTTTCCTTAATGTCGGTTGGCCACGATCAGCATTTGCGCCTACTTCTGGTAAACGTACTTCCGGAATAGGTGAAACCAGAGGACGACATGTCGATGTTAACTCCGGCGGTTTTGATATAAAAATAAAATAAAACCAAGTACGAACAATCCAAACCATTAGACAGAATTCGAAGTCCTAAAAAAACTTTATAGGCAAAATAGTGTAATCAGCTAATGGACTGCTCCCCGTGTACAAAATACACGACAAACAGTGGTAACAGGTGTCCGGAAGGGTAAGCTTACCCTGCCTGGCGCGCCACACCCGCCATAGCTGCATCCAAACTATTAGGCAAAATGTCGATAAAATAGCGTGATTGGCCAATGAACTATCGGTATGCAAAATGCACGTGATGAACTGTGTTAACTATGTAGTGGACATATAATCAGGGAGATAGTATTAGTATACGTGTCAATTAAATATATCTAGAATAATAACCGAGAGAGACACGTTATATTTACCAATCAAGGCAACATGACGGCCATAAAACTTTTTAAAGGTTTTTATAAGTTTAGTGCGCACGTATCCTTGTAGTTGAAGCTTAGATGACAAATGCCTCGATCTACTTAAAAAATCAGAATAAAAGGAACAAGCTCTCGCGTAACGAATTAGCTGAGACACAAACACTCCATAAGCTGGTGATATTGGAATGTTACTACTAATAAATGGAAAGTTAACAATCGGAAAGTCAAAGTCATCACGTTTATCATACAATTTAACACTCAGTTTTTGGCAATTGTCAAAATCGAGACGCAGATCCAAGTAGGAAGCGTAATTGTCACTGTCAGTGGTGTTTTTAATTTCCAGCTCATCAGGATATATGAATTCGACATAATCACTAAATTTTGGATTATTAAGTGATAAAACGTCATCGATATATCGATAAGTGAAATTAAAATTTCTGACCAATCGTTTATTTGTTTTTACGAGCGCTTGGATGTAATCGGCTTCGTACGAATAGAGAAATAAATCAGCAAGCAACGGTGCACAGTTGGTGCCCATGGGGATACCTACCACTTGCTGATATATTTCCCCTCCAAATTCAACAAAGATGTTATCAATTAAAAAATCCAACATCTGAATTATCTTGATGGCGGTGAATTTGTTTTTGGAATCACTGTGATTCTTAACGAAATACGTGGATTTGTAATTAACAACTAAATATTGATATCTAGCAGTTCTTGATTTAGACGAAAAGACACTGCGAATAATGTCTTTCAACCTGGCTTTTAATTTACTATGGGGAATTTTAGTATACAAAGTAGAAAAGTCAAACGTTTGAATGGCTGAGACTGAAGCAAGCGATCTAGATTGCAAACCATCACTGTTCCTTCAGTTTTGAGATCAGGTATCCAAACTCTATCTCCTGAAGTAAAAACATCTCCGGATACAACTTTATGTCGACGGTCATATGTTAACTTCATTTTGTCCCTGTAATCCTTTTCCCTCTTTCGTAGAATATCAAAATCAGGAATTTTGGGTTTAAGTTCATCTGGGTGAACTGGGATACCTGTTTTTAGTCTGCGACACATACTGAGTTCAGCAGGCGAGTAACCAGTATGAAGTGGTGTGTTTCGATATGTGAGAAGTGCAAGATACTCATCATCACTTTTCTGTAAAATATTCTTTATTGTCTGGACAGTACGTTCAGCTTCCCCGTTGGATTGGGGGTATCTGGGTGAAGATGTAATATGCTTGAATCCCCACTTGGAAGCGAAACACTTAAACTGTTCAGAAGCATATTGAGGCCCATTATCAGAAAACACTATATCGGGAATACCATGTCGGCTAAATACTTTCTTCAGCTTCAGAATTGTTTCCGTGGTATTAACACTGTTGGACACTAAACATATTTCCACATCTCGACTGAAATAATCTACCACTAAAAGATACATTCGATGTTTGTACTGAAAGAAATCAGTTGCTACACGTGACCAAGGTCTCGACGGAAACTCTGTACCTTTCATTGGTTAAATTTTTCGTCTTCGGTATTTTTCACAAACAGCGCAGTTCCTGACAACTTTTTCAATGTCTCTTGTAATTCCTGGCCACCAAACACTTAATGCAGCATTCTGTCTGGTTCTCGTAACACCTTGGTGACCATCATGTAGGTAAGTTAATATGTTTGGCTGTAACGATGATGGAATTACTAGAAGTTTACCCTTAAAGAGTAAATTGTCATGGAATGAAAGTGTACTCCGTTCTGTCCAGTATGGCCTCATGGGAACTGCATTATTAAAGTGAGCAGGCCATCCAGTTTTTATATATTGCTTGACTGTTTTAAGGGTATCGTCTTTGTCAATTTCCATGCGAATCTGTTCAAGACGTGCATCACTGGCTGGGAGAGTAACAAGAATACTGTTGATGTAACAATCAATTTCTTGGTTGAATTCTTCATTACTTGACGAACGAGAAACTGGCAAGCGTGACAGAGTATCTGCTGTATACAGATTTTTCCCTGGAACATGTACAATGGTGAAATTGAATCTCAGCAATCTCTTTCTGAATCGTTGTATACGAAGAGGTAACTCATCTATCAGTTTGGTAGAAAATAAAGGGACAAGTGGCTTGTGGTCTGTTTCTATGCTTATATTTGTCAATCCGGTGAGAAGATCAGACCAATGTTCCATGGCCCATGTGATAGCTAAGGCCTCTTTCTCGATTTGAGCATAACGACACACTGTATTTGTCATAGCGCGGCTGGCATAAGCTACGGCTTTCAGATGTCCTGATGACTGTCTCTGCATAAGAACTGCACCCAATCCGAAACTACTAGCGTCAGCGGAAACGACGGTTTCTTTTTCTGTGCTGTACAGCGCTAGACTACGATCGGACAGGAGTTCATTTTTGATTGTCTGGAACGCTTGACTGTGAACACTTTCCCATGCCCATGACGATTCCTTTTTCAAAAGATCACGAAGTGGTTTCGTAGTTTCTGCTAAATTATTACAAAACTTCATCTGCTGATTGACCATGCCCAAAAATCTGTGTAGTTCTGGAACATTCTTTGGCGCTGCCATGGCGATGATGGCTGTAACTTTAGCTGGATCTTTCTTTATGACCCCGTTCTCTATGACTTGACCTAAGTACTGTAGTGACGACTTGGAGAACAAACACTTGTCAGGGTTTAGTGTAAGACCACTGGCTTGTAGTCGATCAAGAACACTGTGGAGACGCCTATCATGTTCCTGTTGATTACGCCCAATTATCAATATGTCATCCATGTGACAAAGGACACCGGGTAATCCGGCTAGGACCTGATCCATTTTCTTTTGGAAAATTTCGGGCGCTGAGGATATTCCATAAGGAAGACGCTTGAATTTATAACGGCCATAGGGTGTGATGAAACTTGTCAGGCGGGTACTTTCTTCATCCAGCTGGAGTTGATGAAACCCTGAATTTGCATCAAGTTTAGAGAAAACCGATCCCTGGACAATATTAGCCATAGTCTCTTCCACTTTTGGGATTGAATAAATTTCTCATTTGACACTCTTATTGAGCTTTGTTAAGTCTACACAAATGCGTACATCCCCATTTGGTTTGGGAACTACGACGATTGGAGCAAACCAATCTGTAGGCTCGTCGATTGGTTCAATAACTTCACTTGCAAAGAGTTGATTCAAGTTGTCTTTAACCTTTTTCATCAAGGGTAAGGGAACTCTTCTTGGCGTTGTCAAACAGAAGGGTTTAGCATTGTCACTCAGGCATATTTTATGTGTGCCATCCAGTTTCCCTAAGCCATTGAAAAGCTTACTGTACTTCTTCAAAATTTCATCTCTTGACTTGAAGACAGGATGAGAAGAAAGTTTATGTGTATTGGAATTGTCTGAATCTATTTTAACGGCTTTGACACTGTACGCCCCTGGAATATTGTGGATGAGTCCAAAACTGTGAATTGCAGGTAAACCTAATAAAAGTTTAGGTCCATCCACGATATAGACCTGTTCTTGGATCTGCGTTGAATCATTCTGGAGAGTCATAGACACATAGCCTTTTGCATCAAGGGATTTGTCACCAGGTCCTACAAGTTTTCGGTCAGTTGGAACCAATTTTCCAAAAAGCTATTGTACACTGAAAACGGCATGACTGAGACTTGCGCACCTGTATCTATGGTCCATGTAAGCTCTTTTTTGATGATCACCGGTTTTTAACCTAATGTGGAATCCTGGATCTGGAATGGTAGGTACGTCGCTATTTTTTCCACCAATAAATGTACTATCATATTCAGTAGCCTCTGGATGTGAATCATCTGCAATGTGATGAACACCGGCAGTTTGTGAGCTTTTGCAGAATGAAGCTGTATGCCCGTTTTTCCTACATTTGGAACATTGTTTATTCTTCATGCATGCTGAGGAAATGTGACCTACTTTCTTGCACTTGTAACATACAGCTTGAGCAGCCGGGCAATTTGTCTTTCCTGGTGGGTGTATACCATTACAGTAGTAACAAGAAGTGTGGTCTGAATGTGGGGTGTGTCTCTGACTTTGGCTTTGTTGTTGGTTGTTTATTTGGCGAGACTTGAACTTGTTCCTCTCTTGGTGTGAGTGTGACCGATGACGACTATCTGATGGCTTGTGACGAAGAAAATCCACCATTGCTGATTTTGTCTCATGAAGTTCCCGCTGTGTGGCTTCTTCCATTGAAAGAATCTGAATTGTCTTTTCAAGGCTAAGTTCTGCACCTTGATCATACAACTTTAATTTGGCACTGTCATCCTTTATAGAAAAGGTAAGTTTATCGCGAATAGCCTGTTCGAGAAAGTCATTTGGAAATTTACACAATGAGGCCTGTTCTCTGACTGTTACAACCCAAGAATCAAATGATTGAGCTGGATCTCGTGTTAAGTGGAACCAAAATTTCTCACGCAACATCAGTTGTGGATCACGTCGTGTAAAATATTCATCAAATTTCTGAATAACTGTATCAAAACTTTCGTCATCTTCGGCTGGAATTACATCGTCGACATCGTCACCTTCCTGTTCAGGCAGAAAAACAAAATTAGAGAAGATTTCGAGACATCGATCTCCGATATGATTCAGCAATAAACCCACTTTCATTGCATCAGGTCGTGTTGACATACCTGTGGCCTTGAGATAAATATCAAATCTCTGTTTCCACTTGTTCCAAGCATAAGATGGGTTTCCATCGCTTATTTCTTACGGCTCTGGTGGCTTGACGAAGGGAATGGAGTCCGCCATTTTGTTTACGAGCGTGATCGAAGCACTTGTCTGTGGACGTCTGGGTGAATTTCAGAAATGCCTTTTTCTGTGATAAGACGTAAATAACTGTCTAGCGTTAATTCGCCACTTCTGACACCATGTTCGATACTTTGTGACCGTATCTACTTGAATACCCCAGGCTAGATAAGCATTGACATGAACACAGTAACATTGAAACCGCTCTTTATTCGCTCTCCACATGCCCGGATGATAATCCGGGAGATAACTCCAATTAAGGGTGACAGAGTATTATACAACAACGCGACATCTCTGATGATAAACTACTAAAATGATTATAGAATGTAGCAATGTTAACAGAGTTACTTACACTTGTCTTCCGTTTTTTAAAAAGTTTATAAAATTTTTTAGGATTATGTTTTTGCAAGTAAGCTAACATATCATCACCCTGTTGTGTTTTATATTCTTTTTTAAGTTTTCTCTCATATTGTTTACATTGGTTTTTTAATATCGCTAACTTGGTATGGTTTTCATGGGATTTATTTTGGTTAAAATCATGCATGGCTTTTTTTCCTGTACTTCTGCTTACACAAGTCATCGAACCATGGCTTGTCTCACTGATTGCCATGCTTTCTGTGACGTGCCTTCACATTTTTTTATATTTATGACACAAAAGGGCGATGTAATATTTGTTACAATCTCTGAAAAACGCTCAACGCGTTGATCAATACTCTCTTGATCTCTAATATGAGATTCACATACTCCTACCATACATGTATTCACCTTGCTTAACTCTGGTGGGATTTGGTCTGATTTGTTCTCATCCCACTTAATAGATTTAAAGGATTTAACAACGGATGAATTCTCCTCAACCTGCTCAGACCTCAAATGAGGTGTGTAATGCAAATTAAAACTCAATGGCGCGTGATCAGAAAACTCATTAAAAATACCAGTCTGAAAGTTACATATTGAATCAAAATAACAATGTTCAATTAAAACATAATCAATTAAACTACACCCTTTTGAAGAATTAAAGGTAAATTGGCCTTTGCTGTCAGATTCAACCCTGCCATTAATTATACGTAATCCAGTCGTTTTACAACACGAAATCAAGTTTCTACCAAACTGATTTACAGTATTATCAAGGTTTCTACATATTTCTAAAATGTCACCTATGTCAGGTACATATTCTATCAAATCTTGGATAATCTCTTGTGATTTTTTACATAATTTATCATGTTTAATAAAGTCAATAGCATGACAAGGTTATTGATAGCATAACAAGGTTAACTAGACCTGCATGCAGGAATGACGGGTTTCACTGGTGCCATGTTACCTTTGAACTTGAACTTGTGTCAATTTCGGTGCCACGTTACTCTTGAACATATGTCACTTCCGGTACCAATGAAACCAATATACAGGTTTCCACATAAGAATTGCACACATCAAATAAAATGGAAACAGAATCAAACAAATCCAGCAATATCATTTCATTTTATACATTTGTTACATGTAATTGATCCTGACAAAATTACAGTACTTCCGGTGATAATGTAAATGTTCCATTAGTTTTATGAAATCAGAAAT
This sequence comes from Patella ulyssiponensis, assembly GCA_963678685.1. Classification (NCBI taxonomy): domain Eukaryota; kingdom Metazoa; phylum Mollusca; class Gastropoda; family Patellidae; genus Patella; species Patella ulyssiponensis. Next base: position 77,713,568 of record OY783227.1, on the reverse strand, counting down.
GGCATAAGGCATCACATGGTGAAAATTTTATGTAAATCGAATAATAATTGCCACTTTTATAGACCAAAAACCTTGAAAAGTGACGTGTAGAAAATCGTCTATTTCTCGGCAACCGTACAAGTTAGAAACCATTTTTTGGTATTTATATGACCGTATGGGTTTAATCTATTTGTTGATTGAAATAAAATATCATAATTAGATAAACATTACAAATCAGACTCATTTGAATAAAATATCGGCTTTGAAGGCTTAAAATACAGTTTTTGCCAAAATGACGTTACTTCCGGTGATAATGAAAACTTTAAATTAGTTTTTATACGCCCACATTTTCATGTGGACGTATATTGTCGTCGCCCCTGTTCGTCCGTCCGTCCGTCCGTCCACAATTGTTTGTGAACAGTCTACAGGTCACAATTGTTATCCGATTTCAATGAAACTTAAAATATAGGTTTATCACCCTAAGATCTCGGTTCCTTTCGATATTGGCATGTATCGGACCGTAACTTCATGGGTTATGGCCCCTGATTGTACGAAAAATCACGTTTTTTAGCTTGTGAACAGTGTAGAGGTCACAGTTTTGACTGATTTGGATGAAACTTGAAATGCATGTTTATAACCCATAGATCTTGGTTCCTTTCGATATTTGCGCCAATCGGATCGTAACTTCCTGAATTATGGACCCTGATTCTCCGAAAAATCGGCCTTTTTAGCTTGTGGTCCCTCTGGAGGTCAAAATTTTAATCCGATTTAAAAAACCGTTTGATGATATCACCGTCCCATGGTTATGAAGGTTGAGTTCGAATTTCGTGAAAATCAGACTAAAATTGACAGACAAAATGGCCGCCGTTTGTACTCGAATAGTGTGAAAATATGTTATATCAAGGTTGTGGACCTTATAGAGGTCACAATTTTGAACCGATTTTGATGAAACTTGACATGTATGTTTATAACCCAAAGATCTTGATTCCTTTCGATATTTGCGCCCATCGGATCGTAACTTCCTGAATTATGGCCCCTGATTGTCCGAAAAATCGCCCTTTTTAGCTTGTTGTCCCTCTGGAGGTCAAAATTGTTATCCGATTTAAAAAACCGTTTGATTATATCACCGTTCCATGGTTATGAAGGTTGAGTTCGAATTTCGTGAAAATCGGACCAAAATTGACGGACAAAATGTCCGCCGTTTGTACGCGAATGGTGTGAAAATATGTTATATCAAGGTTGTGGACCCTATAGAGGTCACAATGATGAAACTTGAAATACATGTTTATAACCTTATGATCTTGGTTCCATTGCATATTTGCCCATATCGGATCGTAACTTCCTGAATCATGGCCCCTGATTGTACGAAAAATCACCCTTTTTAGCTTGTGGTCCCTCTGGAGGTCACAATTATTATCTGATTTAAAAAAACGTTTGATTATATCACAGTTACATCGTAGTTATGGGTGAGTTTGAATTATGATTTTCTGATGATTACTTAAAATGCAACAACTCTTGTTGACTGCCCGGACGATTTGGCTGCTGTGTGGGCGTATGTTTCGTTGCCTGGCAACCTATTTTTTAACATCGTCTATGACATTAGGCTTCAAAGGGTGAAAATTTTATGAAAATCGAATAATAATTGACACTTTTATGGGCCAAAAACCTTCAAAAGTGACTTTTAGAAAATCGCCTATATCTCGGCAACCGAACAAGTTAGAAACAATTTTATGATATCTTTTTGACCGTATGAGTTTTGTTAATATGTGAATTTAAACCAAAAATTAATTTTATTATTATATGCGACATAATTCTTGGTTGAAAAAAATATCGATTTTAAAAGTTAAAAATTGAGTTTTTGACTAAATGACGTCACTTCCGGTGTCAATTTTAAATGTAATCAACATGATATGACGCAGACTTGCTTTTTGAATCAAATGATGTCACTTTTGTGAATATCCATTAATAATTGACTATTTTACAGGCAAAATTACGAAAACAGTGACTTATGCAAAACTACCCATTTCTCGGCAACTGCTTATTTTAGAAACTAATTTTAACATACATTCTCTTCGTATGGATTATAGTTACAGGTTTATAAAAGTTAAGTAAAAATATTTTAAAATCTGAAAAGCCTGAATGGGTTGTAAATAGGTCAATTTTAAGCCTTTTTTCACCTCTTAATCCAATTTGCTAGAAAATGAAATAGAAATTAAAAAAACTGCTTCCGCCATTTTTTGCGCCTTGAAAGGACACACTCTTTGAGTCATATAATTTTTCCAAAAAATAATAGTTGTTTAAGAAGAAGGAAACTAACCGTCAAAATTGTAGTTTTTGGTAAAATTATGCCACTTCCGGTGCCGACAGATAACACTTTTGGTAATAAAAAAAATGACAATTGAGACAACGAAGCATATGAACTTTGTTTTATACAAATCGAACAATAAAAATTTAATCTAGGACTGAAAAAGTGAATTAGCCAATGGCGGCCAAGGAAAATTACTGTGACAAATTTTTTTAACATTTTTGCGCTAGTCAGACGACTTTTTAATTCTGTGCACAACACGACTAAAAAATATTCATAAATAAAAAAGTTTTTTGTAAAATTTTAAATTTTCGAAATTTGGCGCCTAATATCTTCGAAGATTTGCCGAAAATCAAAAATCGAAAGTAGCGTAGCTATGTGCCCTGTCTCCGGCTATGCCAAAATGTATCGAAAGTTAAAATCCAATGATTATTGTTAAAATTACTGCAATATTTTCAAAAACGATAACTTCGGTGATTTCGGACATTTCGCATTGTCGCAGAACGTTCAAAATAGCTTTATCCTCTAAGTCACACCCACTTTCCCAGTAAAACCGAAGAAATCGTAACGATGCGACACGTAGTTGCTGAGATCTATTCAAATTGGAATCTGAATAATAATAATAATAATAATAATAAGAATAATAATTTTAACAAAAACAATAGTGTTTCACACAAGCTACGCAGTGTGAAACCCTAATTATAGCATAACAACAATGTTACTGATAGCATAACAATGTTATCAATAGTATAACAATGTTATCTATAGCATGATAAGGTTGTTGGTAACATACGTAAGTTGTAGAGAACATAACAAAGCTGTTGAGAACTTAACACTGTTGTTGAGAACATTTACTGCTTTGTTGACTCACAATCTTGAAGTCACACAATCTTCATTTTAGAACAGATTTATGTAGTACAGTCAATCTGATTACAACACAGATCCTATTCCATTTTGTTTTTATAGTAAGTTCAAAATCTTGTTTTACTTGTCTTCATTACACTAGGATCTGGAAGAGTTGTTATATAACCCACATTCTGGTTAATGTGAAGGATAAGACAATTAAATTGTCTGCTGTGGTGGTGCACAGAACTATGAGTAGACATTCGCAGAGAAGTTGTATTTCCAAATACCCATTTGGTTAATCAAATGACTGACTTCATATGACCCCTGACGCGACCTCCAACTACTACCGGTCAGATCTTCATGTAGTGGAGACTATCGAAAGTATAAAAACAAGCCAACAGTGAGGCTGATGTCCCCTGCCGATATCCCGAAAGTATCAAGCAATCAAACTGATTATCAACTATACACAAGTTTCATCACTATCTATCAGATAGAATCAACTTATTGAACATTAACACCAACTTTAAACATTCTACCTCAATTAAAAGCAGAGTTGTTATGTTCCAAAGTCTTGACCAATCATATTGCTTATCACTCTGCTTACCCTCAGCATAAAATGTTCAGTATCAAACTTAGTCTAGGTATTGATGGGATGAAACACGATACACAAAGTTTCATCACTCTCACTTAATTAGAACTAATTATCATGTCCCAAAGTATTATAGTATGGCAATCAAAATTGGTAACACTGAACTGAATTTTGGGGGTTATCTCCCTTACATATTAAACCGTAAACTGAAAAATGGTGTGAAATGGAGTTTATGAAATGAAATGATAAATGAACTGGAGTTGCCCAAGGCAGTGGCACTATGGCCTACTCTTATTTCACATTCCAACGGCATGACGGCACAGTCAATTCAATATTTCACTTCGATAGGGAGTAAATAGAAAACTATCGTTATGAAAGCCAACATTTGATTGGCTGAATGTAAACAGGATATCGTGTTCTAGCCAATCCAAAGTTTTGTATGAAATGTGCTTTATGGCTTCCAGTAGGATAGCTACGTATAGAACATAGAAGGCTTATTGCCATGAACTTATGAATGAAATATAAGGAAATATAAAAACCTACGGAGACTACGTGCAGTAGAAGTGTGTAAATGCTGCTTGAAGCACATAAATTGTACAAACTGCGACATAGAATAATCTAATTATTCTGACGTTGGGGAAATTTTCTGCGTGTTAATTACACAGTGTCCGTCAATATTTGCATTTATTTTGAAAAAAAGTGTGAAATACGCGGATTTTTGCATGACTGCGACCTCTGTATGGGTGATAAAATCCATTTAAGCTCATATTAAAACATTCTGGGCTTATGAATATCAATGTTAAAAATATAATGAAAAAAGGGAAAATATTTAGACATATTCTTTGAATGGCATTTAGTAATTGGAACAAAATAGAATAACACACTATTTATGGATAACTATTACTATGATTTATTTCATTGCGACGTTTCAACAAGGTTTCACAAGTCATTATCAAGCATATAACACAAAATTTTATTAAAGTCAGTACAATAAAAAACATAGTCTTGATTATCCATTTCATTATTAAATCATGAATGAAAGTTAAGCAGCAAATCGGATCATAATCTAATAAATATCGCAGATGAGCATTGACATCGAGAGTTGATTATGGTCTGGATAAGTTTATTAATGTCAAATTAATAATTTATATAACATTTCAAGCCTAAAGAAAGGCCTGCAATTGACAGATTTAGCTCTTGCATAATGTATGTTTAATACAATATATTTAATATCATCTACAAATCATGCAGTGTTAAAAATATAAAAAAAGGAAACTACTTACATGTGTAACAGGACGGGTTGTTATCGATTTGCACTTGAGCGTCGGGCGTGACCGGCTCTTGTGCAAACCGGAAGTCCAGGTTCGTACACAGGATGTCAGGTTTCTCACGTGAACTGAAGTCAAAGAAAACACTTTTATTAAGTTTCAAATTCTTTATTTCGTTAATTACAAAGATTTTATTGACCGATACCCGCGTCCGAGTGGTTGGTCTTCTTCTCTCCAATGGTTCACCAGCTGAAATAGAAATTCTTACGCCAAATCCTTCTACCATGTCCCTTCCTAAAACCAAAACGGAACGCCCACTATTGTCAAATCTTGTAACTTCTGAACGAAAATTCTACGGATAAACTAATTAGAACTAAGCGACATTATAAACAATATTAGTGCCTGCCTCAGCCCGAACTTATAATATTCGCACAAAGGGAAACAATAAATCTTACATCACCCAATCGGAACCCTTAATTTAACTAGGAACTAATAACTCCGCAAATAAATATCAACTTGTCTGCCTTGTGCCCGAACTTCAATATTCGCACAAAGGGAAACAATAAATCTTACATCACCCAATCGGAACCCTTAAATTAACTAGGAACTAATAACTCCACAAATAAATATCAACTTGTCTGCCTTGTGCCCGAACTTCAATATTCGCACAAAGGGAAACAATAAATCTTACATCACCCAATCGGAACCCTAAAAATCACTAGAAACTAATAACTTAAACCATCTACTACAAGAATAAACTCTACTCCGGAAACCGTGCTTGTCCCGAGCGAAATGAGTGATCATTCCAGCGGAACTCGCTAATCACCAGAAACAGAGTCTTCCTCCCCTTAAAGTTTGGAACGCCCGTCTTAGTTCGTACTTATCCTAAGCGGCATGAGTGGTCACGCCAGTAGGACTCGCACGCTACTAAACTCTACTCCGGACAACTGGCTTGCCCCGAGCGAAATGAGTGATCATTCCAGCGGAACTCGCTAGCCACCAGAGACAGAGTCTCCCTTGGGAATGCTTACCGCAGAGCGAAATATGTGAATATTCCAGCTGAGGTCCGCACCCCCCGACCGTTCGACTAAGACTGGCTATTAGTGGCCTTATATACCCGTTGTATACGCGCTGCATTGCGGCATGCACGTGCATGAACCTTGACACTGCATTCGCACTAATTCGGTAGTCACTTCCGTTGGCCGTTTAACCAACGTTATCCAATAGGAGGTGACGATCTACATGTACAATACCAAGCCCATTTACAAAATGGCGTGTTTCTATACCATTTCTACGTGGGATTACCGGCAATTCTGAGTTTGATGCAACGCAGAGCTAATAATATAGGTCATTTCTATCTACGGGACAAGAATAACTGAAGTCACAGCTATTTCAATGATCTGTAAAATACGAAACCCCCACATTCCCCCCTCGTTAAAACCGAACGCCTGACCAAAAGAAGGCGTGAGACAAGAAACCCCAACGAACCAACGAAAATAAAACAAATCTTAGTTATTCATCAGTCCCTTACTCCTTGTCGATAGTTTTAATTCGAGCTCGAGCTGGTCTCTCATTGTGCTTCATAATACTTGGGTAAATCGGTCCTCCTATACCAGTGCAGGTATGTAACCAATTCGGAATGGAGATATCTTGTTCCCCGTCACATTCATTCCAACTACCAACTTTGTAGCTGCCACTGCACTTGAAAAACGTTAAAAGGGTTTTATCAAGCGACAAGTCTAAACTCGCTCGTTCAAAACCCTCTTTACCAATTCTTGCCTCACTAAGACCAATTTTATCTCTATATTCCGGAAAACTGTCCCTACAGTTAACATTGAGACCTTTTCGAGTAGAGATTTGACAAAGTACATCTGCATTGCCATGTAATTCATCTGGTACATATTTTCTCTTATCTATTACGGATTTGACTACCGACGATTTCTCGTCAGATTTACAATTACTAACTATTTCATCTGACCTTACAGGACTACTTAATGTTTCCCCGAGCATACCTCGTGCACAGTTTGAAACTATTTTATTAGTATGTAAGGTTACTAATCCTTTATTAGTAGTTAGCATCATCTTTTCAAAATCAATACTACATTTATAGTCCCAGATAAAGTCCATACCCAGGATACCATCCATGCCCAGGTCAACCACCAAAAATGGGTGTGTATACATTTGGCCGTCTATCTCCACCTGAAGATAAATAACCCCTTTTGGCTTCAAGGGATGCCCATCTGCTGTATTCAGAACAACATTCGTATCCTGTAATGCAGGTGGTTGGGGACTCATTTTTTCATACCCTGCAACTGATATCAACGAAAAAACTGACCCTGTGTCCAGTAACATATTTTGTAACTGTATGCCAGGCACACTTACCGAGACGAATACACAAAATGCACTACCTTTCCTAATGACATGAGACTGATTTCCACTACTATTGTCTTTAATATTGTCAATACTATTTTTAATTCCTGCGTAATTTTCTTTGTTTTTATCGACACTATCTTTATTTACCTTTATACATGTACTTTCAAGCTGCTTTGGAAGATTGGGGACTGATGATGCAGCTATATCATCAGCCCTTATTGGTTTAAAGGACCCTCTCTCGAATTTCGGGAACTCCTTAGCTTTGGGCAATCAGGCCTATAGTGTCCAGGTTCTTGACAATAAAAACAACGTGGCTGCCTATCAAATTGCACTTCATTTCTAACATCCTGAGAAGGGAAATTCCTAACCCGATTCCACCCATCTCTCGGGATATAATTCCCGGTCGCAGGCCTATCACTTCCTACATTATCCACCCGGTGTTCACTACGCGGCCGAAATGTGTTAGCCCTATTCTCTTTAAATTTTCTATCAATCATGTCGGCAATTTGTACTCGGAAATCCTCGAACTCACCATTCCTAGACCTCACCTCCTCACAATTTGGCTTCCGTATACGGTCTATAGGCCCTTCGACCGCCTCAAACTCCACCGCTACGGCAATGGCTTGCTCAATTGTTTGGGGGTGACAAAACTGAACATGTTTTTTAATCTCATGATTTCCTAGCCCATGAACGTATTGATCGATTACTAAGGATTCTAAATTTAAGGCCGAAAACTCAGGAAAAGCTTTCCTGGCCAAGTTTTTCAAACTATAGCCGTAATCTATTACCGATTCATCCCTATTTCTTCGCCTATTTCGATATTCAACCCTGTGGGTAGCAAGCCGCTCCGCTGGACAAAACCTACGGGAAAGGACCGCCTTTAACTCCTCGTATTGTTTTAACTGATAGGGTACGAGCGTACTTAAAAGTTTAAGGGCCTTACCACGCAGACACATCACGAGTTGTTGTGCCTTCTCTCGGGACGACCACCCGTTCCATTCCGCTACATGTTCGAACTGGATGAGAAAGTCTGGCCAATCGTCGCTATCCCCATTGAACTTATCAGGCTCTTTTTCTCTACGTGTAACTTGACGAGCGGAATTTTGTCCCTGAAGCACATAATCTGGGTCCCAAGGTCCCATTCCCTGATAACTATTCTGATCTGACCCATAAGGGTGGGGGGTACTGGTATATCTAGGAGCGGGAGAAGTGCAAGTCTCCGTTGACATATATTGCATGGGCGCTGGGGGATTCTCCTTTATACCCGACCTAGCGGAGTAACCTTCCCTACTAGCATACCCTGTATCCATGCCATGCCTATTAGGGATATCCCTTTCAGAAACCAGACCAGCAAACCCCATTCCGGACCTAACCGCAGATTCAGAGACATAACTATCAAAATTGTCCTCCCGTAAATAACTTGCGTCAGCATATCCATTATTCCTAACACTCCTGAGGAGAGATTCAGGGTTCCGCCACTTGCCCGTAGCAGGACCTCCACTATATTGAGTAGTCGGTGGAACAAATGAATAAATACTCTGACCAGAACAACCACTTCCTACACCAGTCGTATTACTACCGAACACCATAGCAGAAGTCGATAATGGATTAGAAAAAGACACTCGATCCCTACGATAACCTCTACCTACCATTTCATCAAGAATATGCCAATATGTGTCCATCTTAAATACTGTTATTTTTTATCTTTAAGTAACTATAGAGCAAACTCCTATATTTTATCCTTTAAATAAACTATACAATTGATTCGTATATTTAATCCTGTAACTATATTGTAACCTATGACTTTATCAATAAAAGTGTTCCTTCGACCTCATTCACGGAAAAATTTTCTGACATCCTGGCAAGCTCGCCAAAAATATGTAACAGGACGGGTTGTTATCGATTTGCACTTGAGCGTCGGGCGTGACCGGCTCTTGTGCAAACCGGAAGTCCAGGTTCGTACACAGGATGTCAGGTTTCTCACGTGAACTGAAGTCAAAGAAAACACTTTTATTAAGTTTCAAATTCTTTATTTCGTTAATTACAAAGATTTTATTGACCGATACGCGCGTCCGAGTGGTTGGTCTTCTTCTCTCCAATGGTTCACCAGCTGAAATAGAAATTCTTACGCCAAATCCTTCTACCATGTCCCTTCCTAAAACCAAAACGGAACGCCCACTATTGTCAAATCTTGTAACTTCTGAACGAAAATTCTACGGATAAACTAATTAGAACTAAGCGACATTATAAACAATATTAGTGCCTGCCTCAGCCCGAACTTATAATATTCGCACAAAGGGAAACAATAAATCTTACATCACCCAATCGGAACCCTTAATTTAACTAGGAACTAATAACTCCGCAAATAAATATCAACTTGTCTGCCTTGTGCCCGAACTTCAATATTCGCACAAAGGGAAACAATAAATCTTACATCACCCAATCGGAACCCTTAAATTAACTAGGAACTAATAACTCCACAAATAAATATCAACTTGTCTGCCTTGTGCCCGAACTTCAATATTCGCACAAAGGGAAACAATAAATCTTACATCACCCAATCGGAACCCTAAAAATCACTAGAAACTAATAACTTAAACCATCTACTACAAGAATAAACTCTACTCCGGAAACCGTGCTTGTCCCGAGCGAAATGAGTGATCATTCCAGCGGAACTCGCTAATCACCAGAAACAGAGTCTTCCTCCCCTTAAAGTTTGGAACGCCCGTCTTAGTTCGTACTTATCCTAAGCGGCATGAGTGGTCACGCCAGTAGGACTCGCACGCTACTAAACTCTACTCCGGACAACTGGCTTGCCCCGAGCGAAATGAGTGATCATTCCAGCGGAACTCGCTAGCCACCAGAGACAGAGTCTCCCTTGGGAATGCTTACCGCAGAGCGAAATATGTGAATATTCCAGCTGAGGTCCGCACCCCCCGACCGTTCGACTAAGACTGGCTATTAGTGGCCTTATATACCCGTTGTATACGCGCTGCATTGCGGCATGCACGTGCATGAACCTTGACACTGCATTCGCACTAATTCGGTAGTCACTTCCGTTGGCCGTTTAACCAACGTTATCCAATAGGAGGTGACGATCTACATGTACAATACCAAGCCCATTTACAAAATGGCGTGTTTCTATACCATTTCTACGTGGGATTACCGGCAATTCTGAGTTTGATGCAACGCAGAGCTAATAATATAGGTCATTTCTATCTACGGGACAAGAATAACTGAAGTCACAGCTATTTCAATGATCTGTAAAATACGAAACCCCCACACATGATAGATCTAATAGAAATTAATTAATACATTATATTTAACACTAAGAAGTGGCTATAGTGTTATTTGTACGTATAGAGCATATAAATCGAGCAACTTGGTTTAATTTTGACGAAACTGGGTAAAATTCTAATTATGGCAATATATCTAATAGAAAGAGGTTAAACTCTGTAGATACGGTGTGTTAATTAACAGGGGTGAGAAATTGACTAAGGATGATTTAATTATCGCTATGAGTGAAAATCTCAGCGACGGTGTGTTTTCTGTACTGGGTGTGTTAATTAACGGACGGGTTAAAAACAACTGACACGGTGTGTATTCTACGTTTGGTGAGTTTTCTCGAAAGCGTGTTATAACTGCACCAAAGTGTCTTATCAAGGACTAGCAGGCTAAATCTGACGCGTAGGTGTCAAATCTAATTTACCGTGCGATTTCTTAATTGACCGTGTGTTTTACGCAGATCGGTCTTTGTTAAGGGTAGGTCTTTATACATGGATTTATACGTGCTGTAGTTATATGTCTGCCGTCTTTAGTCTATGCGTATTTCATTTGTTGATGAATACTACGTTTCTTATACTGCATACCATTGTCTTGTTACAGTTATTTATTTATCTTGTCTTTTTGTGTGTTTCATTTGTTAACATCATCGTGGTACTACTGAACTATAAATGCATGTGTCTTAAAATCGGACGCAATCAATATCGTTATTTACCGATATCCGGTCTAACCTCAATTTGATTATACGATGGATTGTAATCTCTATTGATATCAGATGCTCTGATCTGTTTCCACATATATAACAAACGATAATTTACATATCAAATAACACCAATGCAAACTGGGACACAGGCCTGTGGTGATATTGCATTGTCGAACTCGGTGTAATCAGCTTGTCGTTGCGTAAAAATACCGTGCTATGTATGAACATATATCTTTGACATGTGTCCATATAGCCGCTTGTGATTCAATAAACGTTGTGTCACAAAGTCGTCTTTGCGTGCAAAATAGAGACCATTAACTTAATATGGAAATAGGGGCTTAATTTAATAAGAACAACTAAATTTAAACACGTGTTAATATTTCTATTGTTTACGATTGTATGGCATAGCTTTATTATTTTTCTCCCGGTACTAATAAACTACGAGGCGAGTGGATCCAATTGTAATTTAGCATGTATAGAAATACGTGATGACAGATCGAGTGTACGGGCTGCAATAGTCGCCAACTTGTTCTATTTATAAAAGCATGCAATCACCTTTGGAAATCAGTATCCAGTCTAAAACGACTTGATAATTTCTTTTGTTATTTCGGTCGCTTTATTTGAAAAGAATTAAATAATGTGCCATAGTAATTTGTGATTTTGTTTTTATGGTTAATTCGGTTTAATTGTGAACATTTCTAAATCTAAATATTGGACGAAAAACATTAATCATGGATAAACGTTTAGAATAGTGTTATAGAATGATTTATTTGTTAAAAGTCTTTTAGTAACTTAGTACCATATAATATGAACATCTGACATGCAAAATTGTGTTAAAGAATTAGACTATAACTGTCTCTATAGGGACCGATTTCTGCAACAACTATTTATTGCTGTAGTGATCAATTGCAATCTAATTAAAATATAGATCTATATTTCGTTTCGTTTTTTATACTTTCGATGGCCTACACTCATGTAGATCTAACTAGTTATAGTGGACGCTCACGTTCTATGACGTCAGGTATCAAGCACGGGACATTTGACCCGATAACGTCAGTCATTCGATTAACCAATTAGCGATCGCCATGCTTTTCAAAATCCACTTGTGTTTTGTTATGATTTCTATCCGCTGGTGTTAGTATAGACGTCGTTGGCTGGTAATATCTACCCACAGTTCCACGCATGAAAAGGTCAAACGGTCGATTCGACAGACCATTTGATTGGCTGACCCCTCATTTCAGGCAGAACGCCAGTTAAATAACAAGTCCTCCAGATCCAAGAGTAGTGAAGACAAGTAAAAACGAAATTTTGAACTATAAAAAACGAAACGAAATTGGATCTGTGTTTTAATCAGATTGGATCAATTGCAACCTTTTCACTATACGTGTATCTTAAAGTCATAGTTTTAAACTTATATAGCTTCATTTGCGATATTTAGAACCGTGCATAGAACACATTATGTCCAGAATTTGACGATAACAGCTTACTAATAAATTTAATAAAAGAAAACTATTTCAGAACAACGATAATTTCTAATACACCTTTGGTGTAATTAAAATATCTCTAGAGGTGGTGTTTGTTCGTTTGACAAATTAAGGTTTTGAAATAGGATACACAACACAAATATATTAACTTACAGGGTCATATTTTGAATTTTAATAAACCATGTTAATTCAAGAAAATTATTGTTGTCTTCTGATTAAGATAAAATCGTGAAACAGGTCCCAGGTTTATAATACACATTCACTAAAATTGTTGAGCTGCGGTGATCAATTTTATTACCCTAATCAAGTCTGGCAATTAACAGTTGTTATATAACATCTAGGTCAACGTTGATCCAAATGGTGTTCAGCTTTATTTAAATGAGATGATAGAAAAGGGAAACATACATTTATGTCATTACAATAACACCAACGCTGAATAGACCACAGTATGCACACACATGATATAATTGTTCTTTTTGTGGTACTTTGTCATCCAGTGAATAAACTGTTACAGGTAAAAAAAAATCACACTCCGACCAATCATGGTCTCTAATCCATTAGAACAGTCTCGCCTCTCGTCTGAGATGAAAGAGCAAATAAATAGGTCGGACTTGAAGGAATAATTTCGTGTGAAAAGCGTGCTCTCTAGATAGAATAAATTATACAATAAGGATGAGACTGAAGCCGTGGAGTATCAGTGCTGTGGCGTATTATAGTTGTTGTTGGAGTATTATAAGAAATAGCTAGTACTCGTTGACTATTTTGTTATTTGATTTCAGATCGAATCACCGATGATTTTGTTAAAGAAGGATCTTGTACTGTTTGTTAATTGCATGGCATTATGATTTTAGCAGTTTTGATTTTTAATTAGTATGAACGATGTTTTTGTGATAAAGTCTTGATTGTTATTTGGCGTTATGATTTTAGCCACAATTTGTCTGAAGATTAAAAACGCCGCCCCTTGGAGATACGCTAAATGTAACTCACTGTGATATTAATTACAAAACGGTATATATTACCGTAAAATGTAACATTCATTACCTTCATTAGTTTTTGCTGATAAAAAAATATATCATAAATTGAAATCTAATAATTTATTATGGCTAGTTTATGTGTGGTTTGTTCCAAGGAAGTGCGTCCCCGACAAGAGGCGTTGCAACGCAAAATCGTTTTAATTAAAAATGAAAATCCATGTTGACAACTTGATAAATAAAAAATATTTCTAAAATTTTACAAACATTTCAACCCCTGACTTATTGGGATAAATTGTAACAATTGCCAAATTTCAACCAACTATATCAGCTAATCCATTAGTGCACGAGCTAATTAACTGGCCGCTTCTGTCAACATCAGAGAGCTGAACTGTGTTTCATCTCTCAACATCAAAGAACAACTCCGTGTGAAAAAGCGTGCATGAATTGACAGTATGAATTGTAAAATAATGACTGGGTCGTTTGGGAGCGGTTTCGTAATATATGTCTGCATGATTTACTTTATTTATTCACGAACGGGCCGCTCAAGCTTGTGGACGACTTTATCATCGTATTATTATATGTCTAAAGGTATATGATTTATCTATTAGTGATGCAATTCTGGTTCCTTAGAAAGCCCTATTTACGACCCAGGTAAGAAATAATCTTATAAAATATAACAGCGACGAAACTTACAGGTTATCATTAGTTGCGAGATTGTTTGTTTATAATTGTGTTTTCGAAATAGATTAGAGCATCTGATATCAATAGAGATTAAAATACGTCGGATAATCGAAATGAGGTTGGACCTGATATCGGTAAATAACGATATTGCGTGCAACCGATTTTAAGACACATGCATTTATAGTTCAGTAGTACCACGGTAATGCTAACAAATGAAACACACAAAAAGACAAGAAATAAAATAACTGTTGCAAGACAATGGTATGCAGTATAAGAAACATAGTATTCATCAACAAATGAAATACGCATAGACTAAAGACGGCAGACATATAACTACAGCACGTATAAATCCATGTATAAAGACCTACCCTTAACAAAGACCGATCTGCGTAAAACACACGGTCGATTAAGAAATCGCACGGTAAATTAGATTTGACACCTACGCGTCAGATTTAGCCTGCTAGTCCTTGATAAGACACTTTGGTGCAGTTATAACACGCTTTCGAGAAAACTCACCAAACGTAGAATACACACCGTGTCAGTTGTTTTTAACCCGTCCGTTAATTAACACACCCAGTACAGAAAACACACCGTCGCTGAGATTTTCACTCATAGCGATAATTAAATCATCCTTAGTCAATTTCTCACCCCTGTTAATTAACACACCGTATCTACAGAGTTTAACCTCTTTCTATTAGATATATTGCCATAATTAGAATTTTACCCAGTTTCGTCAAAATTAAACCAAGTTGCTCGATTTATATGCTCTATGCGTACAAATAACACTATAGCTACTTCTTAGTGTAATCTAATATTCAAATCAGTATTAAAAATATATTGGAAAAAGGAAAGTATTTAATGCATTATTTCATGGTTTTGATGCTGTTTTTTTCGAGAGTCAATATGATTGAGAAATCTAATAGTCATGCATTATTATAAACAAACATAGAATATTTGTCTGAATGATAGAGACTACGCTTGCTGTCAAATGCAATATTGAATTTGATAGCTATATATGTACCAGGTAGGTAACAATATTTAACTATTGTTGAAGTATGGGTAACTTTGAACATCGGACTACCTAATTTTAAGACTACGGAAGCCTCCTTGCCAGAGAGTGCTTTTTACTATTGAAATTGTTTATTCTAGTGTGGTATTGGGATCCATTAAACCGGTCATCAATTCCGATGCTATCGGATTGAGCAAACTCGCTAAAGCAAAATAATTAACAGAGCCATTGTGCAGTTCACCCACACACCAGAAGGTGTGGGACCCGAAGGTCAAGGTCCTTTATTAACCGGAAATAACTCTAATACAAAAGAATGAACAAAAGGGAAATAACTCCAATATTGTTAGAGTAAACTAGTAATTATACGACATCCCTCCTATTAAAGAAAGGCTCCCTCGGAAACAAAATAAGGGAATATACATAATTGAAAAATATTAAAATTAAAGTACCAAACATTCGTTCACACATTCATACGAAAATGTATTAAAACAGACAAATAAAAAAATGTGATTCAAAGCAATATTAATATAAAAAGATAATAAGATGTATTTCAAAGCTTATCTTGTAGTAATACAATATAATAATGCTAATAATAACTTTAAGCTCAATCAGTTGACATAATAACTATGACCTAATGAACAATATAGAAATATAAGTATTACAAATTACAAAGAGCTGTTCAATAAGGAAGCAAATTACTAACATATTAACTAACAATAGTGCGTAGAGAAAATTCAAAAGAACATCTAAATATGACTTTGAAGTACTTTGAACAAAGTAAAATATCTACAACACATAAGATTACTCCCAAAATTATCTCTTAAAGAAAGTGACAAGGACTACCAACAATATTAAGTTGATTATTCTCAATAAGATTTTCAGCAATATCACATAACATCTTATCATTTCTTACCTCAATCCATTCTGAAATCTTAGGATTATTCATATCAAAATTAATTAATAACTGTAAATTGCCATACTTAAAACGACATTTCTTAATATGAATATTTCTATTTACATCTACATCTTGCATATAAAGCAATTGACTTTGAAATTGAGAATCTTTTAAAATACTCATACAAGCAAGGTTAAGATTTGAATGACTATTTTGAATTAACGAATCCATATTTATTGGACTAGTAAATCTATTATACAAAATAGAAGAATCATCATATTCTTGCAAAAAGTTACCTTGCACATCTGTAAATTGACAACTATTCTCTATACTATCTAATAGTGTTGTATTATTATTACTCTCTTTACTTAAATAACACTTTAAGTTTTTTATATGAGAAAATGTCTTAGTTGGGTTATTTGCTCTTATGAAACATGGTTTCAATCGATTAATGCTATACACATCAGGAAGAACTTTACCTTGTAAAGTCGCTAATATAAAATGTGTTCTATCCAATATCTGATGTACAATAAGAGGTCCACACCAATCTGCACGAATCTTTTTACTATTTGATGTGAGACTAGAAGATGAGGGTTTAAGAACATATACAAACTGTCCTAGACTATATATAGGATTTTTACTAAGTGAATGGGATATACTATCATTTTGTAATTGTTGTTGCCTTCTTTGTAAATCCAATACAATATTTGAAATATTGGCAAACTTTTGCTTTAAATGCTTAAAATAGTCACTATATGAATGAGATACATTATTATCATAACTCCATACAATATTAGTTAATTTCGAGGAGCTTTTCCAAAAGCTAGTTCATATGGACTAAAATTACCTATATGAGCTGAGGAAAAAGAATTGTACGCATATGTACTAGTTGAGACAAAACGAACCCAATCTGTTCCATACTGGTTCAAATTATACTTTAGTAAGTCAGATATAGAGCGTATATGACGTTCTACAAGTAAACTTCCATGATTAGCTACACTAATTAATTTATGATTAATCTGTAAAGCATTACATAAAGACTTAACTAAACTTCCTGTCAAAGATGATTGTGCATCAGTAATAAGTAAACTTGCGGACCAAATATGCACATTATTTTCTGAATAATTGCTTCGGCAATTGTTTCAGCATCTAAACTCTTAAGAGGAATACATATCATAAATCTAGTAAGTTCGTCACAAGCAACTAATAAATGACGAAACCCAGTTGGAGTAACAGGCATGGATTTAAAATCTAAGCACATTCTATGAAAAGTGCGATATTCATTAGGTATTCTGGGATGATAAAGTCTTAACGAATCTGTTTTGGGTTTGAACTGTTGGCATCTATGACATGATGTAATATAATTGGATATGACCTTAAAAGAACTGGAACATATTTACATCATCATAACATCACACATGTGAATGTGAAAAAAAATTGAAAACATCACCGACAGTGCGACACGTATTACACGCAAAGATTAATGTCAACAAAAAACATCGCAATATTAATATTCAGCGTCACCAATTATACTGGTAAAAAAAACGATTTTAAAAATTGAAATGTCACAAATACTGGAAACACAGTTCACAAATACTGGAAATACAGTTCACAAATACTGGAAATACAGTTCACTCGGCATTCGCAATGACGAAATTGTTGAAAATCAGAAAATTGTCAGCCATCTTGAATTCAGCGCCACCAAGTCAACCAAGGGCACATAACTTTTCACGAGCACGTGCGATTAATCAATCCCGTGCAAAAATTCACAAAATTGTCACAAAACCAGCAAATTGACTCTTATAGACCTATATCAATGTCCAAAACACCAAAAAACGTCAAAAAAAGTCACGTTAGACAACAAAACTAACGCTGGCACAAAAACTCTTCTGCTGCATGTTGGCAAAAAAATCGTCTGCTTCTCTTAAAAGAAAATCATCTGCTTCTCTAAATCGACGACATCATTCGTTGAAAAATAAGTTCTTCGACTGCTGTATAGTCAAAACTAAGTCGAACTCTGCATATCAAATATCTTCAAGTTGTAAAAAAATTACTGCCACGAAGTTAGGTCCTTTGACTCAGAAAAAAACTGGTCAAAAATTCTACATTCTTCGGAACCCCGCGAAAATCTTCACCATGGCCAAATCAGAAAATGTTGATCATCTATCACAAATTGTTGAAAATTCTTAATTGACGACAAGCGGCATCTTCACCATGTGGTATTGGGATCCATTAAACCGGTCATCAATTCCGATGCTATCGGATTGAGCAAACTCGCTAAAGCAAAATAATTAACAGAGCCATTGTGCAGTTCACCCACACACCAGAAGGTGTGGGACCCGAAGGTCAAGGTCCTTTATTAACCGGAAATAACTCTAATACAAAAGAATGAACAAAAGGGAAATAACTCCAATATTGTTAGAGTAAACTAGTAATTATACGACACTAGGTAAGATTTTCTAAGAAGTGAATTACTATATTATCTTTGTCATCACAGTTTCCATGGCCATATTCCTGTAGAATTTCTGGCCACGATTTTCCTTCACTAAGTTTTATGGCAACATATATGCAATGTATGGCACAGGTGTTGTTTTCATCAGCTTGTACCTTAAAACGGTTCCAGTCAACTATTTTATTGATATTTCTAGGGCATCCTCCATTGGAGTCAAAATAAAAAGGCGCTTTAACGTTTCTGAAGGTACGGAGAAGGGTGGCATGGGACATTGGTCTTTGATTATCATGAACAATGTATATAGCTTGCATTCTTTCATGAAGTACAGATTTGATATCGTTGATAGATATCTGTCTTACGTACTCTGGACAATACTTTGTCATTGCAGTTTCAATATCAAGAATTTTTAACCCATTTTTTTTATAATGAGACTCTGATCTTTGGATCCTAGTGTCAGGACATTCTTCAGATGGTGCAAAGCAGTGCTGTTCTGTTACCCTTTCCTCATGGGTAATGTTGGCAATGTTGTCTCCATCAGCATAAAATTTGGCTTGATTTAAACTGACAGCTTTGTTTGGAAGGTTATCCTGAATTGTTTTCTCAACAAGAGGAGCATAACTTCGGCTACTCGGATGTAACTCAGCTGCACTCTCTTCTTGGGTTGTTTTCTCTGCTTCGGTGGCTTCTTGTGTTAGTCTTGTTGAAGGATGTATTAGAAATTTGGACATTATGTTGTTTATGAATGTCCGTAAAGGAGCAACCACAATATTGACCCAATTCGTCATAATTCTACCAATAGTCACCCTGAAAAATAGTAAGAAAGAAATATTACTGTCTGAACTTTCCTATTTTATAAACAAATTCCTTCGATTATGAACAAACTAAGTAACTTTGGTTATTATAAAATTACCTGAGGTTAAATAAAATCCATTGTACAGTTAAATATCCCAGCGAACAAAAAAGTTCTCTCTTGTAAAATTGAACTCATCACAAACTTGGTTATCGAGAAATACAAACATGGAAGCATATTACGTCACTTTTTGGGATAGATCATTTCGTACGAGGGGGTTGCAGCAAGACTTGTTTATTGTAACGGTGTTTGACTCTTTTAGACTATTCAAATTTGTGTATGAATAAGCTTTTGCTCTCAGACCCAGTAATACGCTCGTAGTCCGTTATTTATTTTTTTTCTTGTATAGATTATTTGGTTAGTGACACTGAGAAATCGGTAAGGGTGGAAAACAAAATTTGCTTCATAAGAATCTATCTCAAAGTGTCAATAACGATGTAACTGGATAAAAACATAATATTCGGATTATAACTCCTCATTATGGCTTAAAATCTCTAGATAAGGTGTGTTAATTAACAAGGGGGGAAAATGGACTGAAAGGCGAGTTAATTATCGGTAGGGTTTAACAACTCTCGGACGGTGCGTTTTCTGTACTGAGTGCGTTAATTAACCGACGGGTAAAAAACGAATGACACGGTGTGTATTGTTAAATTGGTGTGTTTTCTCGATAGTTGTTATAACTGCACCAAAAGGGTATAATCAAGGACCATGAGGCTTTATTTGATGCGTAATTGTTAAATCAAAACTTGGGAAGGAAAATTGTTTTTACCGTGCGATTTTTCATTCGTCGGTGTGTTTTACGCAAATAGGTTTTTGTATACGGATCTTTGTATGTCCAGTTGTACGGGGCTGTTTCTTCTATGCGTATTTTGTATTTGTTGATGAACGGAAGACACAGTACGTGTTTTATAGTCACGCCATTTATAAAATTGAATAATGAAATATAAATATAGACATTCATCTGTCGTAAAAAGGCGAAAACAATGTCGTCATTAAAATACGTATCCAGCAGTCAGACCCCAATTTGATTATATCCAGGTATATATCGATAAGCTTAATTTTCCGTATGTCTATATATTTTCTTTTGTTCTGACAATTTATTGTTGTGCGTGTTGACATGAGTACCACGTAAACAGTAACTCATTGTCAGTTTATTGTTTTGCGTGTTGAAATGAGTACCGCGCAACCCGTAACTCATAGCCATTTTATTGTTTTGCGTGTTGAAATTAGTACAACGTACGTAACACGTA
The DNA here is from genome assembly GCA_963678685.1 of Patella ulyssiponensis. NCBI lineage: Eukaryota > Metazoa > Mollusca > Gastropoda > Patellidae > Patella > Patella ulyssiponensis. Next base: position 77,692,628 of record OY783227.1, on the reverse strand, counting down.
CTTGTTTCATTGCAACTTATTATAAAAAAAACTCTATACAAAAAACAATAGAAATGTTAGCAGTTCAATAATAATTATTCGCGGGCTGCAGTTATTTATTTTTCTTGTCTTTTTGTGGATTTCATTTGTTAACATTGTTGTGGTACCACTGAACTATAAATGCATGTGTCTTAAAATTGGGCGCATGCAATATCGCTATTTACCGATATCCCAATAAACCTCCATTTGATTATCCGAAAATATTTTGCTGACTTTTTAATTTCGGCACAAAAGAGTGTGGGTGGTTGCATACTGTCAGTCAGGGTTCAATATTTTGCCAGGAGAATATAGGATCCTAATATTCAATATTTAAGTTTGAATTAACATTAAATAATCAGTACCCTAGACGTGTTTTGCAATGGTTACGGCTGCCATTTTGAAATGAACAAAATAAAATATCCTACACCACAACATAATTAGTAAAGGCTTATTCACAAACCAGAAAACATTATCTAAAAGAACATAGAATGGACTAAGCAGGCGCAAATGACAGCCGTACATTACCAAATATTTTTATTAATTTACAAACTCTAACTAACGGTGATAGTAATAATACCTTGCAAATGAATATGCACATTTTAATACAGTCCACAAATTTATACATTTATCTAAAAGACTCTAATAACCATCGTAAAATACTAGCTGAATTACCGGTAATTAAATTCTCGGTTAATGTACATCTGACGTCCTGAAAACGTATTATGAAATGGTGAGGCACTTTTGTGACACAAACTATTAAATTACTTGCATGCACGATTAATAGTGAATACAAAATACCGTACTGTTAAATGTATTTTGTATGTGAAGTGTATATATTATACGTTTATTTTAGTATATGTATTAATTAAGGAGGCGAATTAATATAAGCCTTTGGCTTGTTTTTGAATCCTTAACTTTTGACAGTGTATAAAATCTATCTTATTTGACATAAATATTGTTAAAATCAAGATAAAATCTTGAAAGAGGTTTAAAATACACATTCACTGAAATAGCTGAGCTGCGGCGATGGATGATCATTTAATTACCCCCAATAAAGTCTGACAATTAGCAGCTGTTATATAATATCTAGGTCAGCGTTGATCCAAGTTAGTGTTCAGCGAAGCGTACTTCCTGCTTTGATGTCAGTTTGTGTAGTAATATGGAACTTTGAAATGTTTAATAATTTAACCAATTCAAGAAGAACAACCAATGGCATTAAATTTTCGCATATTTCCAATACGAAGTTTTTTTTTGTTTTGAAATATACTGTAGTAAAATAACTTAGTCCTCTAATTTTCAGTACATGATAATAATGTCATAGTATTTCATCCTATATGTTTAATCTTACAACCCCTCTTATTGTTTTCTGGTACCGTGAAGGTATAGGAATCGAAATCTCAGATAGGATATAAATTTTGATATTATTTGTAAGATATGCTGACAATTATACTGAATTTTGATATTATTTGTAATATATGCTTACAATTATACTCATTGAGCATGGTAATATCATAATACAAGTTTGTAGTCTCATTTCTTTGCGGAAAATTCTCCGCCCCCAGTCTGACATCAAAAGTTCATAGTCGGGGAAGCCATGTTAAGAAAATGGTGGTATTATAAGGTTTCCGACCAATTAATTTCGTCGATTGATCCTGCAACAAAGATGATACTCAGGTCGCACAAATCAAAATATAAATAGGTTAATGACACGTCACCTGTCTTTGTTTTTTTAACACAGGTAAATGTCTACGATGCAGCAGATATTACTAATACATAATCAAATCCACAATGTCGTTTGTAACAGCATTGGTTCAACATGGGAGACGACATGTCTACGCATCAAAGAACATTGTCTTGAACGAATCGTGCAGTTGTCTATTTTTACATTGGTATTAGTTTCGATCACAGGAATACTTAGAGTTCAAAGGATGATTGACAACTTAGTTCTTTTGAAGCCAATCACATACAAATTACTTTGTGTTCTGCATTAGCAATATAAATTTTGTGAGGAGATAAACGCAACGTTATTGATAATATTCATATGCATGGAAATTCTATTTTATGGATTTTATTTCGATGAAGGTAAGATACTCCATAAATAGAGTTGTAACTAAAACTTAAAGCGTTTTCATATTTAGCATAATGTAACACTGCTAAGTGAGACATGAATTTTAACCGGACATAAAATTACGAATGCATGGGAAAGGGGTTTAAGTAATCATTGGCGATAGCGTAACAGTTTTGATTGTTCAATAATGCGTAAAAAATTTGTTTGTAGGCCTACTGTAATTATAACTACTGGCAATCTACAATTAAAGTTTACAAGGCAACAATGTGTTGATAAAGGGGCGTCTATATTCTGTCAATCAGTTTCTTATGATGCCACGTTTCAATTCACATTATTGAACCCTGACTGACAGTATGCAACGATCCACACTCTTTTGTGCCGAAATTAAAAAGTCAGCAAAATATTTTCGGACTAATACATGTATCGGATAATCAAATGGAGGTTTATCGGGATATCGGTAAATAGCGATATTGCATGCGACCAATTTTAAGACACATGCATTTATAGTTCAGTGGTACCACAATAATGTTAACAAATGAAATCCACAAAAAGACAAGAAAAATAAATAACTGCAGCCCGCGAATAATTATTATTGAACAGCTAACATTTCTATTGTTTTTTGTATAGAGTTTTTTTTATAATAAGTTGCAATGAAACAAATACGTGTTACGTACGTTGTACTAATTTCAACACGCAAAACAATAAAATGGCTATGAGTTACGAGTTGCGCGGTACACATTTCAACACGCAAAACAATAAACTGACAATGAGTTACTGTTTACGTGGTACCCATGTCAACACGCACAAAAATAAATTGTCAGAACAAAAGAAAATATATACACATACGGAAAATTAAGCTTATCGATATATATACCTGGATATAATCAAATTGGAGTATGACTGCTGGATACGTATAAATGACGACATTGTTTTTGCCTTTTTACGACAGATGAATGTCTATATTTATATTTCATTATTCAATTTTATAAATGGCGTGACTATAAAACACGTACTGTGTCTTCTGTTCATCAACAAATACAAAATATGCATAGAAAAAACAGCCCCGTACAACTGGACATACAAAGATCCTTGTACAAAGACCTATTTGCGTAAAACACACCGACGAATGAAAAATCGCACGGTAAAAACAGTTTTCCTTCCCAAGTTTTGATTTAACAATTACGCATCAAATAAAGCCTCATGGTCCTTGATAATACCCTTTTGGTGCAGTTATAACAACTATCGAGAAAACGCACCAATTTAACAATACACACCGTGTCATTCGTTTTTTACCCGTCGGTTAATTAACGCACTCAGTGCAGAAAACGCACCGTCCGAGAGTTGTTAAACCCTACCGATAATTAACACGCCTTTCAGTCCATTTTCCCCCCTTGTTAATTAACACACCGTATCTAGAGATTTTAAGCCATAATGAGGAGTTATAATCCGAATATTATGTTTTTATCCAGTTACATCGTTATTGACACTTTGAGATAGATTCTTATGAAGCAAATTTTGTTTTCCACCCTTACCGATTTCTCAGTGTGAGTTGGGTGGGATTATTTCTTGTGAACACAGGTGCAGAAAAAAAAAAGAACGACATTCGTTTTACGGGTTTGAAACTCACCCTTAAAGGAGCTAAATCGCTAATATTTGGGAACTAGAAATTGTATATGCACTGATTTACATTCAGTTGTTTCCATTTTGACTCTAATTTCTAGTGTCTGATTTTTCCTGTCTTATTGCGCATGCTATCCAAATAAGTTATGCTGTCGCCGTTTGACTGAGTTGTGGTATATGTCTAGCCTCTTTCTTTGTGGTCACTTCTTACAAAGGACACTGAAACACACTATGGTACACGATTCGTCTACCAATGGTAAAATGTTTATTTTGTCTTAAATATTAGATATCAGACGCTTACCTTTTCAGAATAAGATACAAACATCAGTGTTGATTTGAATTGACAAATATATTTCGTGTTTTCAACTTGTAAGACTTTGTATGATAATGAGTTAGAGACTTTAAATATCTTTACTATTTCCTGATGACATTGTGTAGATCGCGAACATGTCTTTGAATTCTATTATCATAAAAGGTACCATGCCATATGTGTTATTGTATGCTACACAGATGCAGTGAAAATGGTTAAATTTAGCGCGAAACTGCATAATTAACACACAATCCAATAATACACGCAATTTGCAAAGCCTCTTTTAATGAGGGATTTCTTTTGTTTTAAATATATTTTTATAAAGACGACAAACAATATTTAGAAAGCCCGAACTATTCTTATCAAAGTTGCCTATAATAACTGGCGGGGATTTAATATAATTTATAAAAATAGACATAATATACAGGGTATTTATGGGTCGATGACTATGTGAAAGCAATATTATATTTACCAGTATAAGTGTTATCAGTGATATATTCATTGGGAATATAATTTGGTAGACTGACAATCAATTGTTTCCAAATTAATATTATTGCCTTCAGTTGCTAATCTTGTTGCCCAAACTCAAACAATCGAAAAAGTTGTGTGCCGCTTTGATAGCAACTGAGGTCCGGATCCAGGATTTTGTCGAGGGGGGGGGGCATACATTGGTGCAAAGGGTAATCATCAGAGTGCGAAAATCCTCCACATCACCCCACCCCTCACCCCTCGGATCTGCGCCTGCAACTCATGTGATTGTCAAAATTTGTCAATCTTTGCACCCCTTCAAAATATTAAGATGGTTTAGCTCATCACGTGACAAGTGCAATGTTGTGATGGAGACTGTCGAAAATACAAGCAAAAACAAGAGAGATTTATTTTTTCGGTTGGGATATTTAATTGTGCAATGGATTTTATTCAACCGAAGGTGATTTCAAACACATAGGCAAGTTTTTAATAACAATCATTCAGTTGTTTGTTCACAATCGAAGAAATCCGTTTATAATTTACCACGGTTCAGACAGTAAGTACATTGTTTTCTAAAAAGGACTTGGCTAATGAAGACAGTCATAGGCAATGAGAGGAATTTGCCAGGACATCAGTATTACGGTCTACACTAATTTAGAACTCCAATTGTCGAGGTTTATTTTATGTCCATACAACTGAGTACATGGGACCTCGGTTTTCCATTCCATTCTAACGACTATGTGCTGTCTCTTACAATTTACCAAGCCCGCTGTCCTGCGCTATGGATAATGGTGAACCAAGCCTGAAAATCCTGTTGACACCAGTAGAAAGTTAATTGTGGCCATTTTATGCATGTAAAAATCAAAACAAAAGGTAATAAATATATATTGATCAGAGGCCCTATTCTCAAAAACTTAACATTAACATATTTTAAAAATTCAGGTTGTACTAAGATTTTAGCTCTCAGCCAAAATAAATTGGTGCCTCCTGAAAATATTTTAGTTTAGTTTGTTATGAAATAGGCCCCAAGTCAATAACTAAAATTTAGCTCCTGCATTTTGTTCCTGTAGATTCCTTTAATATCTGTTGTTATCAATTGGATAACGTAAATGTCAAAACCAATTTTGTACAAAATCTGCCTAAATTGTACTAGAAATGACAATTCAGACTGATAACTATTGCAAAATGTGTAGAAACTTGGTTGGATTTGTTCACAAAAGGATTTTAGATTTAACCCAATTAAATGGACTGCCGACCGCAGATTTTTTTTTCCTCATCAATTTTGTTTAGCGTATAGTGCATTGTGGTTTCTATGGCCATTTTGGACACTGAATACGAATCCGTCGAAATTTTTGACCTAGGATGACCTTTGACCCTGGATAATTCAATTTTTTCAAAATGGCGGCCAAATTTCACGTTTTGGGTCAAATATATCACAAACATACTGTCAAACACCTCTATATATAAGTTTTAGAGGTAGGAAAGAATGAAAAACAACATTTCAGAAAAGAATCTGTCAGAATTTTTGACCTAGGATGACCTTTGACCCTGGATAATTCAATTTTTTTCAAAATGGCGGCCAAATTTCATGGTTTTGGTCGAATATACTGTCTAATGCCTCCATATATAGGTTTAAGAGGCAGGAAATCATGAAAAACAACATTTCAGAACAGTTGAGAAGTATCTAAGCTTTCAAATTGTCAAAAGCTACGAAAAATCATGAGAAGAGCATCATTTTGTAGCAAAATTTGACAGTTATACTTAATATCAATACTTTCCAGATTCATTAACTCTCCATGTAAGTTATAGAGGTAGGAAAGCACGAAAAACAACATTTCAGAACAGTTGTGAAGCTTCTGATCTTTCAAACTATATCAAAACTACGAAAAATCATGAGAAAAAAATGTCATTTTGCAGCAAAGTTGACATTTTTTTTAAACAATACTTTCCAGATTCATATGCTTGACATAGTAAACAAAATTTCACCCAATAATTCAGTTTACATCACCAAATACTCCTCTCAGAAGTTAATCATTGTAAATAGCAATGTCACTTTCTGGCCATAAAAAATTCTTTATAGAGTTCCGTAATTCTACCAATTTGAGTTTCTTCATTTTGAAAAGACGTGTTTCGTGGTCTTTCATACGTTGCTGTTGTCTAATATCAAATGCAGTTGTTAGCCCCGGGTAGTTGATTTCCTGAATTTATTCTTTTTCGCTAAGACTAACTTTTTAGACAATTTAAGAGTAGCCACAATTCGGCTTTCTAGTCCTTGAGTGAAGAGGAGCGGCAAGAGAGGTGAAAGTGGGCCCATCAGTCAGATGCTCCAGTGGCAGCAGGAAAACTGGAGATAGACATTAGGGCTACTCTGAAATTGATGTAGCAAAATAAAAAAGACGCAATTCAAGACACGATTACTTCAAACGATCGATTAGTGCAAAGAGCATGGTGGACCACAAACAGCTGACAGCCTTTAACTTGTTGACGGGAATTTGACTACCAGAGGGCTGAGGCTTTCAACTGTATCTGGTATTAGACAACAGCCAAGTGTGAAAGACCACGAAACACGTCTTTTCAAAATGAAGAAATTCAACTTGGTAGAATTACGGAACTCTATAAAGAATTTTTTATGGCCAGAAAGTGACATTGCTATTTACAATGATTAACTTCTGAGAGGAGTATTTGGTGATGTAAACTGAACTATTGGGTGAAATTTTGTTTACTATGTCAAGCATATGAATCTGGAAAGTATTGTTTAAAAAAATGTCAACTTTGCTGCAAAATGACATTTTTTCTCATGGTTTTTCGTAGTTTTGATATAGTTTGAAAGATCAGAAGCTTCACAACTGTTCTGAAATGTTGTTTTTCGTGCTTTCCTACCTCTATAACCTACATGGAGAGTTAATGAATCTTGAAAGTATTGATATTAAATATAACTGTCAAATTTTGCTACAAAATGACGCTCTTCTCATGATTTTTCGTAGCTTTTGATAATTTGAAAGCTTAGATACTTCTCAACTGTTCTGAAATGTTGTTTTTCATGATTTCCTGCCTCTTAAACCTATATATGGAGGTATTAGACAGTATATTTGAGCCAAAACATGAAATTTGGCCGCCATTTTGAATAAAATTGAATTTTCCAGTGTCAAAAGTCATCTTAGGTTAAAAATTCTGACGGATTCTGTTCTGAAATGTTGTTTATTATTCTTTCCTACCTCTAAAACCTATATATAGAGGTTTTTGAAGGTATGTTTATGATATATTTGACCCAAAACGTGAAATTTGGCCGCCATTTTGAAAGAATTGAATTATCCAGGGTCCAAAATGGCCATAGAAACCACAAGTCATTATTGGATAACTGCAATTAAGCTGCAATTAAGCTATTATTTACCTAACCCTACTATATATAATGACTGTGTTTGTATTATAAATAAACTATCATCAAATTGTGAACTCACATTATTACCTTTTTTAAGAAATACTCTAAATCTTGGAATTACTGGAGATTTACCATATAAAACAGACTAGTCTGTAACATCAACACAGTTGACTGTGACGTCACCCATACGGTGATTGGTTCGCTTTTAATATTTCACTCGTGATGTGCTTAAAGATCCAAATATGTGTTGTGGATCCAGCTTACTACGAGAATAATGAATGGATATAAATGAATGGAGTAATATCAGTTTCTAGGTCTCAAATATTAGCGATTAAAGGGCAGACAGCTTTAAGGTTGACCTTCACTAGGTTTATTTTTAAAATGAATGTATTACATTTAAAGCTGTAGTTTCATAGGTTTAGAATATATTAAAATAAAGCCTTAAAATAGATGGTATCTATAAACAGTCCTGTTAATCCTAAAATTCACTATTGCAAGTTGAGAAATTGGCAAAAATGTCATTTTCAACTTCAAATTCCAACGTTGGAAGATAGCTATTGCATGGGGGGGGGAATAGAAAAACAAGGGTGGTAATTGTGTTATTTCCGGTGTTAGTGATTTATAAGAGTGGGAAATAATGCCTGTGATTGTATAATAGTGAGTTGACAACCTATTGTGCAAAAGATAGAGAAATAATTATGTTTTGACTTTCTTAGAAAATATGAAATTATCGCTTTAATATATACACAGGTCTACAAGGAAGTAATAAGAGATAATTGTGTTATTAATATTGAATGTCATTGAAGAGGTTGGTGACTGAACTGGGTTATTTAAGTCCATAGATTACAAAATATTGTGAGTGAGTGCGAAAAAGTGATTATCTGACTTTCTTGAAAATCAAATTAAATGGGGTTTAACATTTCCTCACCAAGATTTACTTGGAATTAATACACTTAACCTGGTATGTCATACTCCTGTCTGTCTGTATGTTACATTTTCCACTTTATCTGATAGACCTCTTGATGATATATGTTGTGTGGGACTGCTTATTTAGATTAGTTTAAATGCAGTTGATTTGCCTTATAGGGGATGAAGGATGGAATGAGGGGCACCTTCAAGCCTAAAGGGAGAAAATTTGAAAACAGCGTATACTACATACCGAAAAAATATAGAAGAAACACCGAAATATACCACATTTTTTATACTAATAACCTAAAAAATCAGAAAAAAACCCATTAATTACCACAAAAAAACCTAGGCCATGTATCAAAATTGTTAAGTGGGTTAGACTAGGCTGTGCTTAAAAACTGTGGGAAACTTTTCATGCTCAATTGACAACATTTATCACCCTATCTACTTGCAAGTGATATGTATTTTTCAAATTAGAGGGGTATAAGCCAAACATTTATAATGATTTCTGGGAATTTCTTTCAGAGTTATTGTCCATGATTATGTAGTAAAATTTTGAGACCACTGTATTGATATTTTAGTCAGCATAAGGTCTGTTGTGAGCTGCAGAAATTTTAATCTATGATTTGGGCTACCATGTAAACCATCTCCTTACTATGCCAATTTGCCTCATAATTTTATTGTGAACAAAATTTTTGTCTGAATGGTTGAGATTTAATTTGATGTAATCTAATCCTTTATTAGTGGCATTTAGTGATTGGAAACATAACTAACACTAACACAGTTTTATGGGAAACAATCACAGGTTTATTATACACAAACACGACATTTGGATAAGTGTTCTCTTATCATATGAAGCACAATGACATTTAGTAAACTTGAGGGTCTACATATATTGTACAAATTGGTGTCACTAATGCTAATTACTCAGTCACCAGTAAGCGTTTATGTTTAGCAGGCTTTATCAATACTGTTCTTGAAAGTTCTGATTGTGTTATGGCTTTTTTTTCTGTGCTAAAAAATTTCGAAAAAATCCCCAAAATACTGACGAAATATCTGGAAAGAGAGAGAGAGTTTTGGGACTAACATGGTTCAATTATATTACAATAATTTGCTTAAGAAACAGGAGGGCCCCTGAGAAAACCCACGAGGTTGGACAGGCCTTCCTACTCCTTGTCGGGAATCACGGTGGATAAGTGGGCAAGGCGCTGGTTCGCTAGCCTGGAGGTTGGGTTCTCAATCCCTGCATTGGGCGAGAAAGTTCATCTCGATTTTCCGGCATGGTTTCCCCTTGTCAGTGATGCAAAAGGAGGGCCTGTCAAGGACAGCTGCCTAGTTGTTCGGATGAGACGAATGCTAACCATTCATTCCACACACCCCCCCCCCCCTTATATATCCAGTAGACTTTGAAAGGTGTTTAATATAAGGTAAACCCTTTCCCCATTCCCATTCAGATGTCCTTGAGTTTTAAATTATTCATGTATTTATTTATTTATTGAGAAGAATAAATTTTAAGTATTGTTATGCAAGGTTACATCACCCCAGTTATTCAAAGAAAAAATTTACAAGATGAAAAAATTGTATCTACCGCATACAATTAATTACAAAACTGTATCCAACTCATATATAGATATTTTTGTGTACAGTATGTAAATATTTGTAATATTATATGCTGTTGGTTAAATCTATTTGCTCTTATCATATATGCATTCATTCATGCATGAAGTCATTAAAAATAACACTTTTGTCCACATTCATAATGTGAACCTATTATGCGGTCACCCCTGTCTGTGTGTGTGTGTATGTATTACTATTAAAAAAAAGTAGGGGATATTTGATTTTTATACGCCCACATTTTCATGTGGACGTATATTGTCGTCGCCCCTGTTCGTCCGTCCGTCCGGACGTCCGTCCGTCCACAATTGTTTGTGAACAGTCTACAGGTCACAATTTTTATCCGATTTCAATGAAACTTAAAATATAGGTTTATCACCCTAAGATCTCGGTTCCTTCCGATATTGGCATGTATCGGACCGTAACTTCATGGGTTATGGCCCCTGATTGTACGAAAAATCACGTTTTTTAGTTTGTGAACAGTGTAGAGGTCACAATTTTGAACCGATTTGGATGAAACTGTAAATGCATGTTTATAACCCAAAGATCTTGGTTCCTTTCGATATTTGCGCCAATCGGATCGTAACTTCCTGAATTATGGCCCCTGATTGTCCGAAAAATCGCACTTTTTAGCTTGTGGTCCCTCTGGAGGTCAAAATTGTTATCCGATTTAAAAAAACGTTTGATTATATCACCGTCCCATGGTTATGAGGGTTGAGTTCGAATTTCTTGAAAATCGGACCAAAATTGACGGACAAAATGGCCGCTGTTTGTACGCGAATAGTGTGAAAATATGTTATATCAAGGTTGTGGACCTTATAGAGGTCACAATTTTGAACCGATTATGATGAAACTTGACATGTATGTTTATAACCCAAAGATCTTGGTTCCTTTCGATATTTGCGCGCATCGGATCGTAACTTCCTGAATTATGGCCCCTGATTGTCCGAAAAATCGCCCTTTTTAGCTTGTGGTCCCTCTGGAGGTCAAAATTGTTATCCGATTTAAAAAAACGTTTGATTATATCACCGTTCCATTGTTATGAAGGTTGAGTTTGAATTTCGTGAAAATCGGACCAAAATTGACAGACAAAATGGCCGCCGTTTGTACGCGAATGGTGTGAAAATATGTTATATCAAGGTTGTGGACCTTATAGAGGTCACAATTTTGAACCGATTTTGATGAAACTTGACATGGATGTTTATAACTCAAAGATCTTTGTTCCTTTCGATATTTGCGCCCATCAGATCGTAACTTCCTGAATTATGGCCCCTGATTGTCCAAAAAATCGCCCTTTTTAGCTTGTGGTTCCTCTGGAGGTCAAAATTGTTATCCGATTTAAAAAAAAACGTTTGATTATATCACCGTTCCATGGTTATGAAGGTTGAGTTCGAATTTCGTGAAAATCAGACCAAAATTGACGGACAAAATGGCCGCCGTTTGTACGCAAATGGTGTGAAAATATGTTATATCAAGGTTGTGGACCTTATAGATGTCACAATTTTGAACTGATTTTGATGAAACGTGACATGCATGTTTATAACCCAAAGATCTTGGTTCCTTGCGATATTTACGCCCATCAAATCATAACTTCCTGAATTATGTCCCCTGATTGTCCGAAAAATCGCTTTTGTTAGCTTGTGGTCCCGCTGGAGTTCAAAATTGTTATCCGATTTAAAAAAACGTTTGATTATATCACGGTTTCATGGTAATGAAGAGAGAATTTGAATTTTGTGAAAATCGGACCAGAGTTGACGGATAAAATGGTGGCCGTCTGTACGCGAATTGTGTAAAAATATGTTATATCAAGGTTGTGGACCCTATAGAGGTCACAATTTTGAACTGATTTTGATGAAACTTGAAATACATGTTTATAACCTAATGATCTTGATTCCATTGCATATTTGCCCATATCGGATCGTAACTTCCTGAATCATGGCCCCTGATTGTACGAAAAATCACCCTTTTTAGCTTGTGGTCCCTCTGGAAGTCACAATTATTATCTGATTTAAAAAAACGTTTGATTATATCACAGTTACACCGTAGTTATGGGTGAGTTTGAATTATGATTTTCGGATGATTACTTAAAATGCAACAACTCTTGTTGACTGCCCGGACGATTTGGCTGCTGTGTGGGCGTATGTTTCGTTGCCTGGCAACCTATTTTTAAGTGTTATTAAAGTCACCTAATGAAACTGACGGAGAAACAAATGACAAAATGAAATGAAGTTCAATTCATCGATTTATTCCAAATGATCGTTAGACTAAGTAAGGCACAGACTGACCATTATAAGGGTAAAATGATACCCGGGGTCAAACAGCAAAGTTACCACAGCATCACAACAAAGTCAGTAACGGGTAAATCCTCCTCTGTTTGCCAAACAAGCATTGATCCGACGTGGCATACTCCTAATGAGACGTCTAAGGTCATTTTGGTCCAGATTGTCCCATTCCTGTTGCAACGCAGCAGCAAGTTCTTGGACATTGGCAGGACGTTGTTGACGTTGACGTAACCTCTGTCCAAGCATGTCCCAGACATGCTCGATGGGGGAGAGGTCGGGACTCAGTGCTGGCCAAGGTAATGTGGTGATGTTCTTTTGTTGGAGGTAACCTGTAATGATCCTGGCCCTGTGACATCTTGCGTTGTCATCCTGGAAGATGAAACGGCGGCCATGACGTCGTGTGAACGGCACATCATGGACTGCCAAGATGTTGTCCCGGTAGTACTGGCCTGTAACACGCCCTGCAACAACATGTAAAGCCGTTCTTCCAGCAACAGTGATGCCTCCCCACACCATAGCAGAACCACCCCCAAATCGATCATGTCTGATGACGTTAACGCCTTGGAAGCGCTCGTTTCGACGACGCCACACCCTCCTACGTCTGTCCAAAAAATCAACAGTGAACCTTGACTCATCTGAAAACATCACATTGCTCCAGCGTCGATTATCCCAGTGTTGACGATCCCTACACCAACGCCGTCTTGCCTGCATGTGATGATCTCTCAAAAAAGGGATCATGCGAGGAGGTCAGGCGCGAAGGTGACCCCTATGCAGTTGATTCCGAATCGTCTGGCCACTCACTCTCACACCAGTGTCTGTTTGAAGACGAGCGCTGATCTGATTTGCTGTGATGACACGATTTCTCAAGGCCAAGGTACGGATAAATCATTCCTGGGCTTGAGTTGTCGCCCTTGGTCGACCTGAGCGTGGTCTGTCCTGTACAGATTGTGTATCACGGTATCTGGACCATAGCCTGCTTATGACAGACTGAGAAACATTCATCTGTAGCATGCCAAGGGCACGTAACCTTTCATTTTGGGTAAGCCGACGCATATCAAAATTTGTTTTCTGGGGCCTTATTCACGAAATTTTAACTAAGATAAAACCCAAATTTTAGTTATATGATTGGATAATATTAGATTGATTTTAGTGCTTAGCTAATCAAAACTGTAGTATCTACTAAAATTTGGATTTTATCTTAAGTTAAGATTTCATGAATCAGGACCCAGGTCACTAAAACAATTAAACTGATGTTTCCACCCTGGAATTCAATGCCACAATGACTGTAACATTCAAAGTCAGAGTCGTGCAAATCTTGGGTTGGACCCCCATGATGATCCCAAGCATCACCTGCATTCCATGCGGTAGCTATTGGTGCGTTTGGGCATCACATGTAACTGGAAATGTTTCTTCTGTTAGGTTCTTTTGTGACTTTTTTCGTAGTCATTTGCATATTTTAGTATTATGCCCCCAAAATCAAATATCCCCTACTTTTTTTGAATAGTATATGTTGTTGAGGCATTGGCGAGTTTTAGAGCTGTAGATATTCATTCACATATTCATATTTAATATCATTTGTCTATAAATTTATGTACAAATGGCAAGATGCAAGGAAGGCTTTTGGCCTAATTATCTACCCTGTTTAAATACATTTAATGTTATTATGGAATAAATTGTTAAGCCTGGCCTATAGATCTACTAGCACCTCTAACCCCAAACCCAGAAATCTACTCCAAACAGATCATGTCAGTAGAGCAGTGGAATACTGAGAGATTTGGAGAGATTATTGCATGGACCATAATACATGCCATGATGGTTGTCAAGTTTGTTAAACAACACGACACTGGTCTAATTTATTTCAGAACATCACTCATTAATTTCCCCTTGGGACAGAGCCACGCCCAATGCTTTTGTGTCTTGTGTTCGCCTACAGGATGCAATTCTTAACAGATCCTTTTAAAACTTTACATACATATTCCTTATACCCTAAGGATGACCCCTATTGTTTTTGGTGATTTCCTAACCCCCAGGGGCAGAGCCGTGCCCATTTTTACTTCGTGTCTGTGTGTGTTGTCTACAGGCCACGATTCTTAATGGATCGTCTTTAAACTTGGGATATGTATTCCTTATAGCCTAAGGACGACAACTGCATGTCCCGACTGCCACAGGCAAGACACGCCCAATTTTTGTGTTTGTCGTTTTCAGGCCGCAATTCTGAATGAATCAGCTTGGTACTTGGCGTCCACTATTGATTTAGGTGAATGTCCTGACCCCCAGGGGCAGAGCCACGCCCACTTTTTGCCTTTAGCGTTAGGAAGGCACAATTCTGAATGGATTATCTTGGTATACTTATTCCTTATACTCTAAGGACGGCAATTATTGATGTTGAGGCACGACCCTCAACGCTAAACAAACGTTAAGTTACATCAGGGATTTTGTGTTACGTTAAGTTAAATCAGTGAAATGAATGAGTGATGTTCTGAAATAAATTAGACCAGTGTCGTGTTGTTTAACAAACTGTGACAACCATCATGGCATGTATTATGGTCCATGCAATAATCTCTCCAAATCTCTCAGTATTCCACTGCTCTACATGATCTGTTTGGAGTAGATTTCTGGGTTTGGGGTTAGAGGTGCTAGTAGATCTATAGGCCAGGCTTAACAATTTATTCCATAATAACATTAAATGTATTTAAACAGGGTAGATAATTAGGCCAAAAGCCTTCCTTGCATCTTGCCATTTGTACATAAATTTATAGACAAATGATATTAAATATGAATATGTGAATGAATATCTACAACTCTAAAATTCGCCAATACCTCAACAACATATACTATTCAAAAAAAGTAGGGGATATTTGATTTTGGGGGCATAATACTGAAATATGCAAATGACTACGAAAAAAGTCACTATAGAACCTAACAGAAGAAACATTTCCAGTTACATGTGATGCCCAAACGCACCAATAGCTACCGCATGGAATGCAGGTGATGCTTGTGATCATCATGGGGGTCCAACCCAAGATTTGCACGACTCTGACTTTGAATGTTACAGTCATTGTGGCATTGAATTCCAGGGTGGAAACATCAGTTTAATTGTTTTAGTGACCAGAAAACAAATTTTGATATGCGTCGGCTTACCCAAAATGAAAGGTTACGTGCCCTTGGCATGCTACAGATGAATGTTTCTCAGTCTGTCATAAGCAGGCTATGGTCCAGATACCATGATACACAATCTGTACAGGACAGACCAT
Organism: Patella ulyssiponensis; assembly: GCA_963678685.1. Classification (NCBI taxonomy): domain Eukaryota; kingdom Metazoa; phylum Mollusca; class Gastropoda; family Patellidae; genus Patella; species Patella ulyssiponensis. Next base: position 77,676,706 of record OY783227.1, on the reverse strand, counting down.
GCTCAGGTCGACCAAGGGCGACATCTCAAGCCCATTGATCGATTTATCCGTACCTTGGCCTTGAGAAATCGTGTCATCACAGCAAATCAGATCAGCGCTCGTCTTCAAACAGACACTGGTGTGAGAGTGAGTGGCCAGACGATTCGGAATCGACTGCATAGGGGTCACCTTCGCGCCCGACGTCCTCACGTGATTCCTTGTTTGAGAGATCATCACATTCAGGCAAGACGTCGTTGGTGTAGGGATCGTCAACACTGGGATAATCGACGCTGGAGCAATGTGATGTTTTCAGATGAGTCAAGGTTCACTGTTGATTTTTTGGACAGACGTAGGAGGGTGAGGGTGTGGCGTCGTCGAAACGAGTGCTTCTAAGACGTTAACGTCATCAGACATGATCGATTTGGGGGTGGTTCTGTTATGGTGTGGGGAGGCATCACTGTTGCTGGAAGAACGGCTTTACATGTTGTTGCAGGGCGTGTTACAGGCCAGTACTACCGGGACAACATCTTGGCAGTCCAGGATGACAACGTAAGATGTCACAGGGCCAGGATCGTTACAGGTTACCTCCAACAACAGAACATCACCACATTATCTTGGCCAGCACTGAGTCCCGACCTCTCCCCCATCGAGCATGTCTGGGACATGCTTGGACAGAGGTTACGTCAACGTCAACAACTTCCTGCCAATGTCCAAGAACTTGCTGCTGCGTTGCAACAGGAATGGGACAATCTGGAACTAAATGACATTAGATGTCTCATTAGGAGTATGCCACGTCGGATCAATGCTTGTTTGGCAAACAGAGGAGGATTTACCTGTTACTGACTTTGTTGTGATGCTGTGGTAACTTTGCTGTTTGACCCCGGGTATCATTTTACCCTTATAATGGTCAGTCTGTGCCTTACTTAGTCTGACGATCATTTGGAATAAATCGATGAATGTGAACTTCATTTCATTTTGTCATTTGTTTCTTCGTCAGTTTGATTAGGTGACTTTAATAACACTTAAAAATCAAATATCCCCTACTTTTTTTGAATAGTATAGTTTGATTTTCCACTTGTCATTAGTGAACAACAGAGTGCCCGACATGGAACATTGTATAGTCATTTGGATGGGATAAAAAGAAAACCCAGATCCATTGTATACTTTGGCGTGTTCATGTAGAAGATTCGATGAGAGTAGGCTGAATTTCCCTTGTAGCATAATGCATGACATATGTCCGCCTTCATTAGCCCCGCTGGTGCAGAAAAGTAGGAAATTACACCTTTTTTTCTTTATTTTCTATAAACAGTTAAAAGGGGTATGTATAGTATATACGGTTAACATCAGTAGACTGTGTTATAATAATGTAAATGATTTTATATCTCCAGTTATTAGGGGTGTGGTATGGTATATCATCAGTAGACTATGGTACTAATCATAATACTAAAACTACCCATGGTTTTGTAATGAGAATAGCCAAGTTAACATCAGCATCTTATAGAATACAACATCAACAAGACGAGTAAGATAATATACGACTATCTTTATATAATGATTCTAATGAAACAAAATTTATTTTCTTTTGGTAGATCACAGTTTAAAGGAGCTAATTCACTAACATTTGGGACCTAGAAATTGACAGAAGTGGGTCGCAACGCATATAATACTTTAATATGAATGTATATAAACTGATTTACATTCAATGGTTTCCGTTTTTACTCTAATTTCAAATCAGTTATGTTCCGCGAAATAAGCTAGCAGTGTCAATCGAATGCAAATTTCTAGCGTCTGGTTATTCCAGTCTAAATACGCCGTTTGGTTTGGTGCAATGTGTCTAATCTCGTTCCCCGAGTCTCATGCTAGAACTGGGGCTGAAACGCATTATTGTACACGATTTGTGTACCAATGGTAAAATGTTTATTTTGTCTTAAATATTGGATATCAGAAGCCCATCTTTTTCTGTTAAGATCACAGCATCAATATGGATTTAAATTGACAAATAATTTGTGTTTTTCAAATTTGAAGATTTTTGATGGTATTGAGTTAGAGACTTAGCTACTTTAAAATTGACATACTCTGAGGTCTCTTTTATTACTTGTCATTATCAATTAAATTTTTAATATAAATCTACAATGTAGGCTAAATGGTACTGTTTAGCTCATTATTTATCCCATGCTCATATATGTTTTTATCGTTTTTGTTAAAAATATTACCATTATTTATACAAGGAATGGAAGCTGTCAAGTTATAAGTGATGTATTTGCTAAACCTTTATGTGAAACAGATACATCTGGTGATTTCCTGTCTACTAGTGGTTCAAGTATGATGACCCAATGGAGTAAGTCTATAATGTCACTTCTATGTAAAAATAATCTGGCAGAATTCTGTTTCTTTGCGGTGTTGATTTCTGTCTTTCTGTTCTTGTTGACGCCTTTTGCTGTGGATAGGTTTTTTTTTTACCAAACTGAATTAAATTAATTACCACCTTTAAAAGTAATTTATCAATTTTTCAAAATAATGAAATATCTGTTGACATCTCAGATTTGCTCGTTTATGTGTGGAACTTTTCGATACAAGAGTTCCGGAAGATATTCGACTTTAAATAATTTTGGTAGTGTTTTTTAGTCTGTTTTATTTTTTACCACAAGAGTTCCACAAGATGCGGGGTCTGACAAATTAGAACAAAAATAAATAAATAAATTTTTTTCTCTGAATCCAATATCTTGTGGAATTCTTGAGGTGAAAAATAGCCCAGATCCAAAACACAAACAAAAGTATTCTAAATGGAATGTGGAATGTAAATGAAATGGGGTTTAACATCCTATTGGAATGTGGAGTGTAGTACCACACAAGCATATATAGGGAAACTGAGGAGAAGTTTGTCTAATATCTTGTGAAATTTGTGTGGTTATAAACACCAGAGAATAAAATCTTGTGGATTATTTTGAAACAACAACTCATGACTCGCGTTGGCACAATATATTACTTAATGTGTCACTCGCGACCATCCACACATATTACCATGTGATTACTTATCCAAAGATTAAATATCATCCTGACATTTAATTACAATTTTGTACATAAATTATTGCTTCAATGTTGCTGAGTTTGGCTTTAATCGGTATTATGTTTATAAACAAATGTTTTCTGAAACATTGTGTACTTTTCTCCACAGCTATGCTGAAAATCCTACATTTCACTGAGAATGAGTTAATATTATACTGGTGTACGAGAGAGAACGAGGGAGGATCATGTGAGATCGAGGGTGTGCGTGTTGATTTGTTGAGTAGATCACCAACCTATAAACCCTCTAGTACCATCAATATTGAAGAAAAACTCAACATGGTCTGTTTAGAAAGTAAAAATTTGATAGATGTTGAATCTTCACGTAAGTGTTTATTATCGTCTGTATTTCAAGAAGCAGTAGATAGAGCTCTCACATGTTAATAAATTTTCAGGTTTATTTTTCATTTAAAGTTACTGATCGTCGTTTACATTTTTTGGACAATACTCAACATCCATTGTGCAATCCAAGCTAAAATATACTCAAATTGATTAGTAAACATTTTATTATGAAAGCAAAGTGACAATATCAATAGATAATCTCTGGCTTGAATTCATCCGATGCAAAGAAGATTCTAGCGGGTGCATTCAATTTTTGAATTTGTAATACTGAAAGGAGTTGAACCATTTTTGGACTAATGTTTCTTTTTAAAATATAGTTTGGAAGGGATTCAAATCCCTTGAATCGCAAACGTAGACTTTTAGAATATATCAAAAGGATTAAGACAGTTTACTTATTAAAATTAGATCAATTTTTGTATTGATACCAAGATGCCTAAGACACATAACTGTTTTTGTTTTTTTGTGTCTTTTAGTTAGTTCTGCATGTCATCCAGAAACGTTACCTCCACCACCATCACCACCACCTATAATACCCATCTCTTCCTGTGCAGTAGATGTTCTACCTAAAACTAATGTCGACATTTTAAGGGTAGGTTTATTTACATGTAAATGGAACAGATGAATGCAGTGGGTTCTAACATAGCAAGATGAAAAGGAAGAATTTCTTCATGCACCTTTGCTTGCATGAAGATGCCTCCAAAGAGGTGCAACTATATGTTTCTAAGTCAGGTTGCTAGAATGCATAGGAAACTTGGCCCAGGACCACAATAATGTATTTTTGCTCCTGAAAGAATATTACTTGCAAGATCTTTGGACTGCCATTATTCACTTGCTTCCTTGGAGGTCCCTGGTTTGATCCTGGTTTAGACGAGAAAGTTCCTCTAGATTTTCAAGCTTGGTTTCGTTGTTACTAATGTAGGACAGAGGGTCTGGCTAGAAACACTGCTGAGTAGTTTGTAACTGTTGAGGAAATATAGATTAAACATGAATATAGATATTGAATGTATGTTTTTATTACAGATAGCAGGGTATTGGTATGAAGTAGCAAGTCCTCCACCAGAACCATTGTTTCCTCTCAGAAATATGGTCCTGTATTATCACCCTGTTGGTAGACAACATATTAAAATGATTATCAGTGGTGAAGGGTAAATATCACACAATAATTAAGGCAGAAAAATATCTGTTTTGTTTGTGATACTGGTGGGGGGTAAAGGGGCCTGACAGTTACAGATGTTTCATTGTATTGCTACTGTTTTATTAATTAGAATGCAACACTAAAAAAAAGGTGTTGGACTAGATCTAGTTTTGAGGACGAGAAATAGTGCGGCCGAAATTGACACACGATATCACGTTTGGAAAACACGTTTGCGGCAGTCTAATTTAAAAAAATTTCCCACCACTGCCCCAGACTATGCGCTGAGTAACTCAGGCATTATCTTGCAGCTCCCCACCACTCTGCTGCACCCCCACTTTTAAAATCCTACATACGGCCCTGAGTGCTAACACAAATAATTTTTCCAGTTTATTCGAACTGATTCTGTACTGTTAGATGTCAAATGAAGCTAGTGAAATTTGATCAGTTCGTTATCTCCTATGTAATATTTACTAATATTTATGAAATTAACTAATATTTAAAAACAGATAAAAGAAAATATATTGATTTGATTGGTTTACAGTGTCTAGACATCTGAAAATGCATAAAATGTGTTCTGTTGTGTGGAGACACTACTTGATAATAGGAATTTTAAAATAGCTCATTTCTATTAGAGTTATCACCATGATAGGTTGGCCGATTGGTTTAAAAAGTGCGTGTTACATCATGTCTGTCTTTGAGACAAGTGACATGGTTTTGACTGCCCGCTTGTACATTAGATCATAAGGTCTGTCATTGAGTGAAGTGGCATGGTTTTGACTTAGGCGGCATGGTTTTGACTCCCGCTTGTACGTTGGATCATATGGTATTTCATCGAGTCAAGTAACATGGTTTTAACTCCCTGCTTATATGTTAGATCATAAGGTCTGCCATTGAGTCAAGTGGTATGGGTTCAACTGCCCTATTGTTTGTGATGAGGAGTAGGGTCGCCTGTCCAATCGTTTCCTCCAGTTTCCTCCCACTGCTAAAGACCACAATGTGCAAGAAATTGAACCATATGTTAGTCCTGAAATTACCTAGTTTGTGATGAATGCATTATGACTATTGACTCAAGATATTTTAATACCAATATTTTATTGTAGACCCGATGGCAAATGTAAAGGACCATTATATGGTGATTTTAAAGTACGATGTACAGAAAAACCGGATGGTAGATTTTTAGGAAGATTAAACAAAACAGGATTGTGGACTTGGAGTAAGTATGCTGGCAACCTACATTTGTTTTGTCATGAGTAAGGCATTAGAACTATAATATGGTTATTGATAGAGAGTCAAAATAAAATCACATGAAAAGGACTCTTAAAAACATTAAAGTCTCTCTGCATCACTCTCATTTTTATACGCCCACATAGAAATGTGGACGTATATTGCCGTCGCCCCCGTCCGTCTGTCGGTCCGTCCGTCGGTCCGTCCGTCCATCGTCCACAATTTCTTGTGAACGCACTAGAGGCCAGGGTTAATATCCGATTGACTTTAAATTTATACACAGTGTTTAAGGTCATGAGACGAAGAAGCCTATTGATTTTCAGCAATATCCGATAATTACTGCCAGAGTTATGACCCTTGATCACTTTGAAAAATCTTGTGAACGCTCTAGAGGCTAAAGTTAATATCCGATTGACCTTAAATTTATACACAATGTTTAAGGTCATGAGACGAAGAAGTCTATTGATTTTCAGCGATATCCGTTAATTACTGCCAGAGTTATGACTCTTGATCACTTTGAAAAATCTTGTGAACGCTCTAGAGGCTAAAGTTAATATTGGATTGACTTTAAATTTATACACAGTGTTCAGGGTCATGATATGATGAAGCCTATTGATTTTCAGCAATATCCGATAATTACTGCCAGAGTTATGACCCTTGATCACTTTGAAAAATCTTGTGAATGCTTGAGAGACTAAAGTTAATATCCGATTGACTTTAAATTTATACACAGTGTTTAAGGTCATAAGACGAAGAAGCCTATTGATTTTCACGGATTTCCGATAATTAGTGCCAGAGTTATGGCCCTTGATCACTTCAAAAAATCTTGTGGATGCTCTAGAGGACAAAGATGATGTCTGATTGACTTCAAATTTATACACAGTGTTTAAGGTCATGAGACGAAGAAGCCTATTGATTTTCAGCGATTTCTGATTATTAGTGCCATAGTTGTGTCCCTTGATCACTTCAAAAAATCTTGTGGATGCTCTAGAGGCCAAAGTTAATATCTGATTGACTTTAAATTTATACACAGTGTTTAAGGTCATGAGACGAAGAAGCCTATTGATTTTCAGCGATCTCTGAAAATTATTGCCAGAGTTATGGCCCTTGATCACATCAAAAAATCCTGTGGACGCTCTAGAGGCCAAAGTTAATATCCGATTGAAGGTCATGAGACGAAGAAGCCTACTGATTTTCAGCGATTTCAAATAATTACTTCCAGAGTTATCTCCCTTGATCACTTCAAAAAACCTTGTGACGCTATAGATGCCAAACTTATCATCCGATTGACTTCAGATTGATACACAGAGTTTAAGGTGTTGAAACGAACAAGTATTTTGATTTTCAATGAATTTTGATAACTGAACAGCTAAATCCATGATGTTAAATGTTTCCTATACTAATTGTTAGCGTGGGGCAAAACTTTATAAAAAGCAAACAAATTCTAATCATTTTCAGATAATTACATAATGAGTTGTTACTCTTAATCAGATTTTAGTGTATTACAAATGTTTCATTCCCAAAAAAAGTAAAAATATGCGACAACCCTTGTTGACTGCCCGGACGATTTAGCTGCTGTGGGCGTATGTTTCGTTGCCTGGCAACCTATCTTTTTGAAAGATATCAATTATTTTCAAAGTTTATTCCATACTAAAATGAACTCAAATTAATTATTTAATATTTAATTAAGAAAACAAAATTAAATAATCAAAGGTAGATAATCTCCAACTTGGATTCCATTACATTATACAGAGGCCCATAGATAATTTTCAGCAGTCATGGCATGTGTTGACAAGTTCCTATAAAATATTAATAGAATTAAACCATTTTTGGTCTGAGGTTCAACTTTCACAAGAGAATTCTTCATCCCTCAAATGACATTCAGAAACTTTAAAATACATTAAATCACAATAATTTATTAACTTTATCTTGAATAAATTATCAAAAGAATACTCCACTCAAATGAAAGTTTCTATTTTTAGCTACTATGCAGATAATGTATACAGATTATGACCATGTGGCTATTGCCTATTCTTGTATGAATGAAAGGGAAGATGGCAGCTGCAATCCTGCGTCTGCTAAAGCACATATTCTAAGTCGTCAGACAACCTTAGATGAGACAAGACGTAAACGAATGAATGGAATTATTTTATCTGCATGTTTATCTCCCTTGAATGATCATATCCATGATGGTAAGTATAAATCGTGATTAAAATCAAGTTATGTTCCATATTTTTTCAGACTTTTCATGGCCTCCACTTGATATTAATGACCAGCCTGTGTGATAAACTATTATTTATTTAACTTTTGTTTTGTTCTCTATTGCTCTATTGGCATATCTCATAATTCAGTGTACATAAATAGGATGATTTCATTAATCTCTTGATTCAAAAAGAATCTCTTGGATCCTACTTTTGTGAAGGCTAATAAGAGAAAATTTGAGCTATAAGAAATGAAACCGAATACATCCATTCTTATAATAGATCCTCAACATGAATTTATAAATGTGAAATGCTTTAAATACTTGAATGTTTTTACTTCAGGTATCTGTAAATCAAAAGTAGCTGAGGGATTGGAAATGTTGGAACAAAAAGTGCATGTTGCACCAGCCTAAAATTTTAGTACCTATATATATCTCAGGTAGTAAGCCTTTGCAATATTTACTAAATGGAATACATATGAAGGGGGGGTGGGGGTCTAGTGGTTACACAGGCACTTTATATCAGGATATACCAATGGTTTAACAAGGGAAACGTAGAGTTATTTGAATGAGATGAAAAACCTAGGCCCTGTATATACATTGGCATGCACATAAAAGACCCTTTGGCAATTGGAATTTGATATAAGAGTAGGCTGTTGGGCAAAATTCTCTCATGCCCATCTTCATTAGCCCTGTCAAGGCAGAACAGTAGAAAACCCCATTTCATTTGATTTTCATAAGGTCTGTCTTTCAGTGACGTTACTTTAAGATAAACCTTTCCTTTCTGTAATCAAGACACATATTCAGTAACAATGCTTTAGACCAGGATTTATGAACCTAAAGGCTACTGTTATTTTGATAAAATATTTGCAGGCCAATAAATGATAACTGAATAAATAAAGTGTTAATTTTATTTTAAAGGTATACTCCATATAATATGGTGGACAAAACACCGATCAATTTATGTATGAAAATGTGCCCAAATATAAACGTGCCAAATGTTCCTGTACATATTACATCATATCATTATATGTCTGTAGCAGATATAAAATAAAATATAATCTTTAAAATTAGCTTTCTTTGTTTATAAATATACCAAGAGATAAATGGGGTACCTTCACTCAACACAAACTTGGTAATTTCAGTACTACTAGTATATGGTATAATTTTGTTTCAAAAATCACTTAAACATGCATCATGCAAGAGCAAAATATGCCTATTGTAGGTCCTTCTTTAGGCCTGAAATGTTATATAAACTATTAATTAGACATTAATTAACCTATTCAGACCATAATCAATTTTTGATGTCGAGGCTACCATGAGATTTTTGTTGGATTGTAGTTCGAAACGCTGATATATTTTTCTTCGTGATTTACCAATAAAAATGTATAACCAAGACTACTGGTTTTGTCTTACCGACTTTAGTAATGATGACCGAGGCTAAGCGGAACTTTCATTCACTCAGTTCTAAGTTAATAGTGAATCAATTTGACTGAAATTTTCAGCAAATTGCCTTTACATTAGCTAGTTTTTATACGCCCACTTTTTCATGTGGACGTATTATGTTGTCGCCCCGGTCCGTCTGGACGTCCGTCCACAATTTGTTTGTGGACTCTCTTCAGGTCACAATTCTTATCCGATTTTGACGAAACTTGAAATATAGGTTTATCCCCATAAGATCTCGGTTCCTTTCGATATTGGCATGTATCGGATCGGAACTTCATGGATTATGGCCCCTGATTGTACGAAATATCATGTTTTTAGCTTGTGGACCCTATAGAGTTCACAATTTTGAACCAATTTTGATGAAACTTGACATGCATGTTTATAACCCCAAAATCTTGGATCATTTCGATATTTGCGCCCATCGGATAGTAACTTCCTGAATTATGGCCCTTGATTGTCCGAAAAATCACCCTTTTTAGCTTGTGGTGCCTCTGGAGGTCAAAATTATTATCCGATTTAAAAAACCGTTTGATTATATCACCGTTCAAATTTCGCGAAATTCGGACTAAAATTGACAAACAAAATGGCCGCCGTTTGTATGCGAATAGTGTGAAAATATGTTATATCAAGGTTGTGGACCCTATAGAGGTTACAATTTCGTGAAAATCGGACCATAATTGACGGATAAAATGGCTGCCGTTTGTACTCGAATAGTGTGAAAATATGTTATATCAAGGTTGTGGACCCTATAGAGGTCACAATTTTGAACTGATTTTGATGAAACTTGAAATACATGTTTATAACCTAAAGATCTTCGTTCCATTGCATATTTGCATATGTCGGATCGTAACTTCCTGAATTATGGCCCCTGATTGTACAAAAAATCACCCTTTTTAGCTTGTGGTCCCTTTTTAGCTTGAGGTCACAATTATTATCTGATTTACTGGTTTTGTCTTACCGACTTTAGTAATGATGACCGAGGCTAAGCGGAAATTTCATTCACTCAGTTCTAAGTTAATAGTGAATCAATTTGACTGAAATTTTCAGCAAATTGCCTTTACATTAGCTAGTTTTTATACGCACACATTTTAATGTGGACGTATTATGTCGTCGCCCATGTCCATCTGGACGTCCGTCCACAATTTGTTTGAGGGCTCTCTACAGGTCACAATTCTTATCCGATTTTGACGAAACTTGAAATATAGGTTTATCCCCATAAGATCTCGGTTCCTTTCGATATTGGCATGTATCGGATTGGAACTTCATGGATTATGGCCCCTGATTGTACGAAATATCATGTTTTTAGCTTGTGGACCAATTGTGATGAAACTTGACATGCATGTTTATAACCCCAAAATCGGATAGTAACTCCCTGAATTATGGCCCCTGATTGTCCGTAAAATCGCCCTTTTTAGCTTGTGGTGCCTCTGGAGGTCAAAATTATTATCCGATTAAAAAAACTGTTTAATTATATCACCGTTCAAATTTCGCGAAATTCGGACTAAAATTGACAAACAAAATGGCCGCCGTTTGTACGCGAATAGTGTGAAAATATGTTATATCAAGGTTGTGGACCCTATAGAGGTCACAATTTTGAACCGATTTTGATGAAACTTGACATGTATGTTTATAACCCAAAGATCTTAGTTCCTGTCGATATTTGCGCCCAGTGGATCGTAACTTCCTGAATTATGGCCCCTGATTGTCCGAAAAATTGCCCTTTTTAGCTTGTGGTCCCTCTGGAGGTCAGAATTATTATCCCATTTAAAAAAAACGTTAGATTATATCACCGTTACATCGTAATGAAGGTTGAGGTCCAATTTCGTGAAAATCGGACCAAAATTTGACTGAAAAAATGGCAGTCGCTTGTACCCGAAGAGTGTATAAATATGGTATATCAAGGTTGTGAACCCTGTAGAGGTCACAATCTTCATTCAATTTTGATGAAACTTGAAGCACATGTTTACAACTTAACAATCTTAGTTCCTTTCGATATTTGTGCATATCGGATGGTAACTTCCTGAATTATGGCCACTGGTTGTACGAAAAATGACCTTTTTTTTTTAGCTTGTGGTCCCTCTGGGGTCAGAATTATTATGCCATTTAAAAAAACGTTTGATTATATCACCGTTACATCGTAATGTAATGAAGGATGAGGTCGAATATGAAAATTGAACCAAAATTGACAGCTGTTCTTGTCAGGCCATCCATCCTTCATCACTAACAAGGGGAAACCACGCCAGAAAATCTAGATGAACTTTGTCACCCAATGCAGGGATCAAACATCCCACCTCAAGGCTACCGAGTCAGCATCTTACCCACTTAGCAACATGATCCCCAGTCGAATTTGAAGCCTACTGAAATGCACCTTTATAACCCAAAGATCTTAATTCATTCACTTTCGGTATTGCTTGTTCTCTATCAATCTCTCGAAAATGTGGGCGTATCCTGCCTGGCAGTGCCAGCCTATCTTTAACTATTGTAGTGAGAAGTGCCTACTCATTATCCAATCTTTAATAATGATAAAGATTCTTATATTGCGAGAAACTCAAGAAAAAAGTGTCAGTCAAACATATAGGTCTTAAACTGGATTCAAAAGTTGTTAGTGACAGGCAGATTTGAGACATACGGGTAGTAAATTCCACTGTACTGCAGAGCTGCAACTTTCAAGGATCTTGAATCCAAATGATTTCAATTTTACATGTAGACACAACTAAGTTACCGGTAAGTTGATACTGAGATTTAAAATTTCTTGGTACATGTAGTTGGTAAAGTCCGAAAATATCATTCAAGTAATGCAGCACCAGTTCCATTTAAACAGTAATACACAATAGATATGGAACTCACAAGCAATTTTATTTCAATAATGGCTTCATCTACTGTCTTACATCTACTGTCGTAAAAGTTAAAAGAAATTCTGTGAAATCTGACAATTTTATTCTAAAGCATCTATCCATTTCAAGCTTTATTTTATTATAAACAATATAAATGACAATGTGCAAAATATACAATATACATTCAATATACTTACAAATATACATACAATGTAAATAAAACATATTAAACAAGGTAATACACCTGTGGAATAGTAGAATCCAAGAAGCAGCAGAATTGCACTTTTAACAATAGGCATGTACAAATGACTATTTACAACAAATAATACCATATTTAAAAATGTTTTTTTAAAAACGAACAGCAGTATTAAAGTCTAAACTTATTTTAATCCACAATGAAATAAATTACAATCTGATCTAAATGTTTCTTACTGTTTTATTATTTATCACAACTGAAAAAGGAAACTCTAGAAATGGGAGTTTGTCTTCATGATAAATTGCAAGATGAGATAATTATGTGTATAACAATAAAAATGTCAAATTGTATGATAATTACATCTAACAATGATGTTGCTGCACATTGGTTACGAGTCCCAAGTCTTTACACAGTTGGCAGTTCATCAAATAAGTCCACAAGATTCTTGTCCTCTCACTGGACTCAAGTCCTTCTCTCTTTCAAGTTCCCAGCTTTGACTGCTGAGTCACAAGTCGGGTCTTGATGCAACTTAAGTCACAGACTTGAGTTCTAGTTGTGGAACTCAAGTTCCCACATCTGATGATAACATAACATACTAGTATTTAATAAAAAAAACAAAATGTTCTCTTATCAAACATTGTCTGAACGTTGAGCTTTATGTATAATAAACCAGTGCTTGTATTCCATATATTAATGGTTGTCGTATTTCTAATGTGTTCAATCACTAAAATGCCACTCAAGGATTATATACACATATACATTATAACATATAAAGACCCTTTGATTTGTTGTATAGCAGAATGAGGATGTATAAGTGGTTGATTTATTTAACTGGGCATATATATGTTTATGCATATGGTACGATGAAGCAAATGCTTATACATTAATTTGTCGGTAGGTAGACGAAGTGACTTATCGTCTATTGGTTATGGTATGAAGATACATCACTTCGTCTACCTACCGATGAATTGTGAGTTATGAAATGTTGTGAATGACAAAAAATCTACAGTAAGTAAATCTTATACTGGCATTGGAAACTGATCAGCATATTTTAAACTTCTAGATGGTACTTCTTCATTTCCGCAACTTGATTTACTGAAAAAATGAAAAAAAAAATTGCTTTATTTTTTGCTTGCTGAACCGAAAATATTTTATTGAAAGTTGTAACTGACATACTAGCTATAGGTCAACCCAGTCCAAAAATGAGTTTCATCTGTAGTTAGAGGACATGGAGTGATTACAAATTGGGCTTTTTCTTAATTTACAAAAAGCAAATTTCTACGATCTCCATTCCAGTTGTATCTAAACATGTTGTAATTATTATTATTATATAAAAAAAATAAATAGGAGTGTAGGAAATGAAAATTGTTTTGGCATAACCTACCTGCAGGTATCTGATGTTAATGTTATATTAGGTAATGAAAGAGTATTAAGTAATATCTCTACATTCCGTACACTGCCAAAAAAATCCGTTAATAAGACTTGATTTGGATCTCGTTGAAATAAATCAGTTCTCACTGCTACGGTTGATATACACTGATGTTTAGGACAAACTTTTAACTGTAATAGAAAAAAAGGAATGTCAAAAGGATAATCAGGTAAATCTAATCTAATTTTGATCAAAATATTATTTCATTAAGTATATCCTAGGAGCAACACTTTAGATCCAGAGAAAGGGCCTGTGTTTGATTCCTGCATAAGTCAAAGAAGTTCATTGGGATTTTCCGAAGGTTCAGGATAATGCATAGCGTACACAACGAGGTGTGTGTAAAAGATCCCCTGGCAGTTGAAAGAGTAGGTCGTATGCCCATCTTCATTAACTCAGTCGCAGTAAAACAGTAGGATGTTGAACCTCATTTGCATCCAGAGAAACAGAAACCCAGAAGACAAACTTGCGGTAAAAGACACAGAACACCTGGATATTACAAATAAGAGTACTATTACTATACGATGAAATGAACGAATTCTGGGGCCCATCTAAATTCCTTGAAAACCACTAACCACTTTAATGTATAAATAAGCTAATGCCTCTTTAAATGTATTTAGCAAAAATATGCATCCCAACTGTTAATCCTACTGCCTTGGAAACAAACTACTAACCATAAAACTACAATTATAACTTTTCTTTATCAGAATTTTAAATACTACACAAGTAAGATTTTGAAAACTATTTCACAAGAGTAATATCAATTGTTGGTTTCAAAGACAGATTTTCCGTAAACTAAATTAAAACTTACAAATTGTCCCATGGTCTTTTTACTGCCTGGTTTAGCTTTTTCGAGGAATTCAAGTGCGTAAAATGTATATCTATCAATAACATATACTCCAAGTGCTGGATCTACATGATGCTGTAAGAACAGTATCAACATTATTCATAATAATATAAATAAGTCTAGTAAACAGTGTCTAAAGACTTGGTTAATAAGTAAGCTTGACTGGTTCTAAAGTTGTATTCAATGTATGGCATACACATTAAATTTATATAATTTGATATTTCAATCATGATTCAATCACCTTCATCATTTCCATGAAGATATAACCACTATTGAAACTTCACTTCGAATAAAATGAGTAGTTGTTTTGCTTCAAAGTGTCTTGAAACAGGTTTGTCGATTTAAATGTGTTCAGTATTTATAATATCTTTGTTTTAAGCTTTCAATTTTCTGATTGTAAGTGTAAATATAAATGTTACATACCGATAATGAATCTTCTCCAACATGGCTACTAGCTACAGCCAATATATTAGGTGAGTAAAATCTCTGAAACATAGACTGGGCCTGACACGTATCTACCATAAAGAACAACTCATGGTATCTAAAATAAATAATAAGACACTACTGATTACAATTGTTACCAGAGTTTAAACGTTTCTTAAATATCTATAAATCAACACAGTTATTCATAACTGGATCTTGGAGAACTGCCAGTGGATAACAAAAATGCCGGAATACATTATCTATTGAACTCAAGAAGTATAGAAACTGAATAGATTGAACTGAACATGATCTGTAATTACAACAGTCACTATGGACTATTTAAGAGATATTGATCATAATGTTCATCTGTGTAAGTGCTATTATAGATATTGTATGAAGTAAAATACATCTATATAAATGATTATATGAATTATATAAATTGATGGATTATTTTTTACTTTATTTCAGCACCAAAAAAAAGTAAATTGAAAAACCAAATAATAGGGCTGCCACTTGTCATTGCTGGCAGGTGTCCTCTCTCTCTTGCCAGTCTATAGTAAATGTTAATTCAACAAAAATTGCAGCAATAATATCCGTTGGAAAGAGATTTGCTTGACCTGAACTTTTGTTTCAAGAACCTATGAATGGTTTGAAAACTCTTTTATTGTATCTTTGTTGTAGTCTTATGTTACTATTATTTACCTTCTTTTCTGCCACATCTGCTCAAAGGCATCTCCCAATTCAACGTTAGATACTTCTTCTGCGTCTTGAAATTTGAGAAAACCGTCACCACCATGACCTGTTAAAATCAAATTTCAATCATTTAATACAATATTTATTTAGTATATAAAATAAATTGAATTAAACATCTTCAATAATATACAATAAGTTTATAAAGCCAAATAAAATGAAACTAAATTTTTGGGAAGACTAATGGGAGGTAACTCTGTCACTGGGTTCCTAATGTCATATTATCTCCCCTTAGACCACAATCTTCTCCCATAAGGTTTTGATTACTTTTCTGATTATGCATGCTGTTTATAGGTTTTTTATTGTAAAAATGAACACCACATGACTGTGTTAAAGGGACAATAACACTCTTGCTGGCTTGACAGCTCCAGAAAATAAATAATAGCCTTATTTTAAGTACTAGATGTTTAAGAGTCCCACCTGTTGTGTAAATTATTCATTAAATCCTATTTTACTTGTCCAGAGGTTACATTTGAAAATGTTTAGGTTAGGCTTTTCAAACCATTCAGTTGAATTTTTCCAATTTTTTTAAATTAAGTGTGTTAAGATGAAATTTGTATCATAAATTAATTGGAATGTTGTAAAATAGTACAATTTGTTGACCAGAATATAAAGATTGGGGCATATTATTCAGTTACAACAAGAGTGGTATTGAGCCTTTAATAATTAAAGTGTATACCTGTCATGTAGACTAATATATTACTTCTTTCATCTGATAATAAATGTTTTGATCGTGGCGTACTGGGTGGCAGACGACCTGTCAGTACTCGTATAAAATTCTCTACAGTCACCTGTAAACATAAAACAACTGGCTTAAAAACAAAAAGATTATAAGTAGGCCAACATTAAATTTAAAGCTATGTCTTGGGACTGCTCAAATAAATCTAAACATGTATCATAAGATTTCTAATGTATCAAAGATGAAACATAATTCTAAATTATGATCAGATTTTTACCAGAATTTTAAGACCCTGTATCTTCAAGAGCCCATATTTTTTGTACAAGGAAACAGTAAAATATTATTCACACATAGAGTTGAATAACGTTAGTAAATTTCTAAATAATCCAAATAAATTTGAAAGAAACCCAAATTGAATTCAAGCCGGTTCTGGACCGCTACTGACAATAATATGTTTGTGCTTTCGTGTGTGTAATTGTGTTTCATGAGGATGTTAGCGATCACACTTATGAAATCTTACATTCAGTGTAAGCATATAAAAACTATCTATACCTCATAACCTCTGTAATCAACTTCTACATCATCACCATAAACATTGATATGTTGATTAGCATTGTTAAACACAGTTGCTGTAATAATAATAATATCACAGAATATAATACAGAATATTTACTTTCTGCCTTTAGCAGAACCTTCACTGTTCATGTGAAACTATTTCTATGATCCGACTAACTATTTCAGATTAGTCAATCCATTGTGTACAATTCCGGTACTTGCTTTAGGGCTTTGAATAATATATTATAAGATATTATGTACATTTTCTTCCTTCTTAAAGGTATTAATGTCTCTTTAATAGATTGAACACTACCAAAATGTGAACAAAGCTGGCATCTCAATAAACTGAGAATTCTACTTTTAATATACCGGTAGTACGTAATTACCCAAAATCCATAATCATGTATATCACATCAATTTATTCTTTATTAACAATGGCTGAGAAAACGCTAATAATTTTCAAAATCTGAGAGCTTTTCTTTCATTGGGTAAATTATATAATCAGACAAGGAATGAATATAAATCAAATTTAATTAAAATTAATTTATAATTACCAGGACGAGGATTTCTTGGGTTACATGCCATATCATCTGCTACCATTAGAATAATATGGCTGAAAAAGAAAAACAGAATGATCACTGCCAAACAGCAAGAGAGTAAACAGAATTTCATTTAAATACTGGACGGGCCAAAAAAATGTTATATTTTCTAAGAAGGGGTGCATGGATTGAGCAATGAGCATGTCATTAAGTATTGAAATGTGTTTAGAAATAGCGACAAAATAGAAGACTATCAGTATCCAATTAAAGAATTCACATTTAAAAAAGTAGTGTACAATCAGATTTTGCGCCCAGCAGGTATTCAATCCATGTTATTAATATTATCAATACTTTGGGTTTTTTTTATTTTCATTTTAAGTTCAAACAAAGCTGTACCATGCTAAGTAAGCACTATAACTTTTATGCAATGACTCAATTAATTTGATTAGTATGCCTGAAAATAGAAAACCACTTTGAAACTTAACTTTAGTTAGACAGCCAGTGCAAAATGATAGGACTTCAACAGTCATATATGCCCAAACCTAAGAAAGTCGAGGATAACTATACTACACATTACAAGTTAATAGAAACTCTACAATTCCATGACCATGGACAACAAAACATCTCACACTGACATTATAGTAATAAATATAAAGAGCTATCATTCTTTTATTGATATCATTTTTCATAATTTTGAAAGAAAATTTAAGAAGACTGGTTTATGTGTAGACATATGCAAACAATATAGTATTGGACATAATCAAGGTTGTTAGCAAGCCATTGTGGCTTAAATGAAATGGGGTTTAACATCCTACTCTTCTGCACCTAACCTGGGCTAATGGAAGACGGGCATAAATGGGGTTTAACGTCCTACTCTTCTGCACCTAACCTGGGCTAATAGAAGATGGGCATACGTCATACCGTGTGCTATGAGGGAATTTTTGCCTGGCGGCGGCGCTACGGCCGACTCTAACATCGAATTCCAACTGCCAAAGGATCTTTTACATGCACACCAATCTGCACACGGGACCTCGGGGTTTTTTTTGTGGCTTAAAAGTAAATCGAAGAAAAAATATACAGGTACATGTGTCTAGCAAATGAACTGCTGAATATTTTCAGTATACAGTAATTAAATGAAGCCCATACCTGTCTGGTATACCCAGTCTTTTAACACTTCTATATATAGATAATACATTGGCTACGTGTCTATAGTTGAACCAGAATCTTGATGTATCCACTAACACAGCCCAATTATTAGTATGACCACTTTTAAAAAATTCACCAATCTCTTCCTAAAACATATCAATGTATGAACACAAATAATACATATAGATCAAAATAAATACAACACAATCATACTGTTCTAATAATAAATCTATAACCACACCACAGATGAGAACTAAGAACATTGTATTTGTAAGAAAATATGTCAAGCTATAAAATATTGATTTAAAAAAATCATATTTGTGTCACATAATCTGGCTTTCGCAGTACCTACTGTAGCAACAGATGAGAATTCATTGCATATAAAAGAAGATATTGTCTTTCATCGCTGTCCATTTATCATGATATCCTTGATAATCCCCTGCCCACGTCTTTTTCATTGGTTTATCTTGGAAACTTTTTCCGTTCACCATCAAGTTTGTCAACATACTCATCAAGGCTACACACGCATACTTTGACGTCTCTCAAGCTCTTAATCGCCAGGCTGCCAATTAGTGACACCCTCTCATGTTTGTCCTGTAGTTGTTTTTGAAGGAATCAGTATTTTTCAAGTAAGATCAGTGCAATGGATTTTATTTAACAGGAGTTGATTTCAAACACACAGAGGTAAGTTTAAAATCACCAAAGTTAACTAGTTTGTTCATGATCGAGAAAATCTGTGTAAAATTTACAATGGTTCAGACAGTAGGCAAAGAGTCGGATAGGCTGAGTGACAATGTAAAGGACATTCCATGCCACAATCAAATCTCAGAAGACAAATTTTATCAGTGCCTAGATTTAGGTTTTGACTCAATAGGCTATGTTTTACAAAAATTCTGAAAATAATTATGATTTATTGTTCTTTTGCACAGAACTTGGAACAAATTATACCACATGTTTGCCCAGTACTAAAAACTGTATGATGTAATGAAGTCTCCATCGTAGAAGTCAATCTATAAAACCAATTAGGCCTAATACAATTCTTCAATGTTCAAAATGGCTAGAAGTAGAATAAAACAATGTAATCCTACATATTCTCTTCAACCCTCTGGGCTCTGTGAGTTCAATTCCATGTCTATCTAATCTAACATTAGAATTATTGAAAAGAAAATAATTTGCTAATCAATGTTTTGAATAAATATATGGCTATGCTGTTACATATAATTGCATAGATTGGTTCAATGAATTTAGATTACCAGTCAGTCCACATTGGAATACAAACAAATCAAGTAGACTACTGTACTGAATATCATGAATTAGTGTCAGATGTGGGAGCGACAGTAATGATTACTTTTGGTTGAAGAAAAAAGACATGGTGAAAAACAGAAGGTAAGGTAAAGGATTCAAAAATATCATTAAGGATATGACCTTAGAAAAAAAGTGGGGGGGGGGGGTATTTTCATATAAGGTAAGATTTTATTGTAACATTGCATCCACAACGGTACAGTAGACACATTGTAAACAAAGGTTGATCATACAATTAAAACATAATATCTGGGCCCCTGGGGTGATCGTTTTATTGCAGTTCCTGTTCCTGGAATAGACGGAACGGGTCATATAGACAGTTCCCTAAACAAAGGAACTGGTTTAGTGTGACACGGAATGGGGTCTTTTCAAAAGTAGGGAGTAGATATTAAACGTATGTCAATACCTCAGATGTATTCGATAAGACTAACCAAGGTGCACAAAGGAAAATCAGTAAAATAACTATCATTTTTGTTATTTTCTGATAAATCATGGGCGCAGACATCTTGGAAAGGAAGTGCCCGAATTCATACACCGTAACAGCGGAAGTAAACTGAATGTAAATAAAACAACATTAATTCTTTAAACTATGCTATAACTTTAAATATCATGCCGAGTTATATTTTACACAAAACCCACTCTTTATCATTTTATTTGGTATTGGTGATATCCGCAGTTATGTTCATGTTAAAAGAACTTAATTGTGTCAATATCCCTCCGCCAACACCACCGACCTTAATATTTTGTTTTCCTTAGAAACGAAAGGAAACCAAATGTGATATCCGAGAAAAGGGTCCAGAAAGTGTTTTTTTAATCTTCAAAATTTCGTCCAGAAAAGTAAAATACGTCCGTTGTGAAAACGGAAAAATGTCATCGGAAGATGCAAAATCATATCTGGCCAAAAGAGAGGTGCCAAGATTGTTTGAGGTAAGATAAGAATAATTTAAATAATTATGAAGAAAGACAGTCAAGTCCGATAACCGTGAATTAGCCTATTTAACCAAACTTAAAAAGGCCCAGCCAGCTCGACATCAGAGTGTCAGATGCCTGTATAGTCCTGTGTCAATTAAAACCTATACCTATAGGTGGGGAAATTAAAAAAAATGTTGAAATTGATGTGATAAATGAGATGTCAATAAGTAAAAAGTATCTAGGCCTTATAATTATTGGAAACCGATATAATTCCAGGAACCCATCTCTAACTTAACTCTAAGATATAGTGACCAGATTTTAATGAAAATAACACATGCCTTCAAAGAAAACTTTGATATTTTTTCTTCATTTGGCATCTTTTGAGATGAGGTATTAATCCCCCCCCCCTCTAACCACGGCGCAACTCCCCATCTGTTTTTTGATATTTGGTTATTATATTTAATCCCTTTGAATATTTTTCAGAGTTTAATGACAGGATTGATGTTCCATCGTCCTGACGACCATCTTGATTATCTAATAGAGTGTTTAAAAAAAGTGAAAGCAGATAAAAAATCACATATAGCCTGGGATACATTTGTGGACATTAAAAAAAGAAGCCCTTTACCGCCAATTTCTCCAGAAAATGGCAAAAGTAGAAATGACAGACCATCATCAAGAGGTCAACCTGGTAGTCGACCTCATTCAAGGAGTAAAATGGGATCCAGAGAAAAACGTCCTGAATCTAGGGAGAGTAGACCACAATCTAAAGATTGTCGAAGATCTTCTCATAGTGATAAATTAGACAGCAAATTAGATCCTCATGTTAGCCATGGTAGTGTAAATCATAATTTATTTACTAATCAAAAACCTCTTAAATAAATGACGCCTACCCTTAAAAGTTTAAAAAAAATGTTTATTGCAATGCAGAAAGTTCAAATATGATTTTTGTCTTCAATTAATGATTTTAAAGAAAGGAAAGAAAAATCATAATCTGCGTTTGATCTTAGTCATTTAAAAAATCATGATTTATTACATATTTTTAAAATTTTAGTGACAGCCAAACTGTTAGACCATGAGAATACAGATGAGCCTATTGTATTAAATGAACAATCACCACTTCCACCCATTTCACAGAAGATACAACTACCAGATGTACCCATTGTTTTAATCATAGGTAAAATACTTGTTTATATTGTACTTCTCATTCCGCTAAGATGTCCTCCAGGTATAATAGAGAGGTTTAACTTGATTTTATGACCTGGGTGTGCACCAACTGCACTGATCATAAATAAAGTGACCAAAGTTTTTCATCTAACATAGTACAAGGTTGATTTTAAGTCAGTTGGACCATTTGCTCCCAATTGATCCCCATACTAAGGCAATCTACTCGAGTCTTGTGGGTCTTGCGAAACAAATTGTGTGTCTTGCAAAACAAATTGGCTTTCTGGTCATTTTCTACAAATCATTTCACTAAAGCAGACCTTGGCTTTGCAGTGACCGCCCTAGACATTCGCCAATTCGCCAATGACGACTAATATTTTTATTGGCGAATAAAGTGATGATTCTGGCGAAAATTTTGGCGAATGAATTATTTTGTAAATCTGTTAATATTAAAGTTGAAATCGTTTCGTTAAACGCTTCTTTCGATCATTCATTGGAGTGTCTATTTTTGGTACATTAATTACTCTAGTCTCAATCGTACAAGTCGCAAATCAGTCAATGTCACAATGTCACGCATTAAAACGACTGAAAGATCGAGTCTAGAGACTATACAACACAGTTACGCCCCTTTTGTGTGGCACTGCACTGTTTACTTCGCCACTTGCCGAGTGTACATTCGCTTCACTACAAGTAGCGATGTTCCGATATGACACCTATCGGTTTTACCGATATCAGATATTGACAGCGAAGTATATCGGCCGATACAAATAAATTACCGATAGTGGTGGATATAAAACCATTACATATTAAAATGTCTCGAATGGCATGATGATCTATATGTAGATATTTGTCTTTATTTTAGTCGGGAAACGCATGGTACTTTTACTATTTTACTGCAGGAATCAACAGAAACCCTGTGTTGTTGAAGTAATAATTGGGCCTCTATCATTAATGGTCGAGATTATCACATTTTAAGTGTTAATTACTATATAATACCTTACAGTAATCGGCACGGCATCTGTACATGTATATCTATACGTGTGCATTAGTTCATGCGGTAATGAAATGATTGGCCTACATCAAAGCGATACCTTCATGAGCCGTTTGTCAACAGTGGCTATCACGTGACATTCTCCCGCCAATTCTAGAACTATTGATAAAAATAAAACATCTAATGGGAACCTATTTGTTGATAATATTATTAATTAATAAAGTATGATCTTTATTATGAGTTTTTATTTGTCGACACAATAACCAAGCATAACAATATATCACTAAATTATTTCTAAATTTATATCAGCATCTAGAAGCCGGAATGTATTCGACAGTGATTACGTGACATCAAAGGAAAATCCCCCTTTCATCCTTTATTCCACCACGCGCAAACCACGGATATTTCCCACCTTTTCCAAAACTCCTACTCATATATTGACAGACAATATAGTGAACTAGATAAAACGAAGTGAAAAAAAAAAAATACGTAGCAATTTAGATAAAGGATACTCATAAGGATTTTGTACTGTATATTATTTCCTTTCTACGGCTGCGATGAGTCTTGTATTACCGGTACGTTTAAAAGGCAACAAGCACGTAGTTTCATTTTTAATTAACAAATATATGAATAAAAATGATATAAAATATTTGGCTAAAACTTTCTGAATTGGCTAATAAAATTTTGATTTGGCTAAAAATTTGGCTAATGGTTTTAAGGGTCTAGGGCGGTCACTGGCTTTGGACCAGGTATTTCTTGTGATGAATGTTTTAAATTATGAAAGTTTGAACAAAATAAATTAAATTTTCTTCAACCATTATGGAAGATGGCACCAGTATTAAATTTTTAAAAAAGCTAGATGAAGATGACAAATTAAGAGAAATGCCCTTTATTTTATTTTTTTTTTATTTATTTCAAATTATAAGGTGGTCCAGGAAGTGGTAAATTAACTCAGGTAAAAAGATTAGTTGATCGTTATACTGGTTGGGTACATCTATCAATGGGGGATCTTCTTCGAGATCAAATTGGTGATAAAGGAACAGCTGAAATGAAATGGGGAATGGTCAATGATTTAATTTCTAAGGGCGAAATGGCTCCAGAGGTAAGTTTTTAAAGAATTGTTCTATCTTATTTCTTAACGTGTAGATTTTTTCCAGTAGTATAAGTTCAAGCCACACATTGGTCTTTTCAATTTTCATCAATTATTGATAGGTCCTTGCCAGTTCTCTGCTAATTATAATCAATTGCAACCATCTAAATTCTCATAAAGTCATAAAACTGTGACAGCAATTATTTCTGAAATTAACTACTGTAGAAATTTTAGTTATTTTTCTTTGATAGTAAAGGGAGATTTTGTTAAATTAACTTAAATGTAGCTTATTTTTGAACATGGTCCGGTTTAATGAGGCGTACAGTCAAAACATTAACAGAGTTATGATATTGATATATAATGTCCAATCCATTTTTTATAACTGTAAAATTGCTTTATAAAAACCATCTTCAATAGAAGGCTTGATCTTGCCTTAACTACATACATCTTATCAAGCCCTTCACGTAATACCGTGTATATTTCGCCACTAAGTTCGATTGTCACAAGCCCAGCTTGGGAACCTATCAGATTCATCGGTCGTCGTGAATACCAAGTCTCGTGCTTTATAGCTAAAATGCCTACATGTGACAATCGAGTTGCAAAGTTCAAAGATCGATCAATGTCACGGTTGCTGTTTTCCCACGAGTTTCTCAATTTAAAATACCCTGTTTGTTTATAGTGTGTTTGGTGCCACGAACTCTGATTGGACAATGCTAATTAGTCACTTGTAAAAACAACTAGCGCAAAGTTCGGGGAATTGCTGAGTATTCAAGCAACGGAGAGATGTTGTATAACTTGCGAACGTTGCTTAAGGAACATGTATAAAGACTAGATGTTCATAATCTAAGCCAAAATCTTTCTTGGTAATGAACATTAGATGGTCTGATGTAGTCCGTTCAATTTTTTAAAAAAATGATGTCATCGAATAACTTTGAAACTGTTATGACTTTAACGTAGGTTATATGATCTTTATATACAATTATGATAACAAATTACCACTTTTCTATTTTTAGAACCAGTATTTTGTAAATGAATCTAAATTCCTTAATGATATGTATCTGCAAGATCTACAATTATCTTAGCATATTAAAAATATCACCACTTTTGTTTCAGGATGTGACGGTAGAATTACTGTTAGAGAATTTAAAGAAACATGATGACGCAGCTGGTTTTATTGTAGAAGGTTATCCTAGAGACATGAGGCAGGTAGCAGAACTAGATAAATATGTAAGTAAATTACATCTGAACTGATGTCAATTCCATTTTTAATTTCTGAAAATATGTATTATTGATTTTATTAGATTTCATCCGATTCCCATCTTTATAAATAACAATTTTTAATGTAGATTCTGTTCTAAATCTCAATTATAAATGCTGCAGCATTCAACCTTTGAGGTCAAAAATAAAATGGATAATACTAGACTAGTAAAAAAGACTATTGATTTCTGATAGTTTTTAAGAAATCAAATTCAATAAAATATGAAATTGAAACAAACACAAATAACCAAATTGACTTTCAGTTTTAAGTAAATCAAACTGTTTTCTTTCAGTCTTTTAAATGAGTTGGTCCAAATTTATCTAGAATCTGTTTATTATGAAAATCATCCTCATTTATGAATGCTTTGATTATTTTTCTCAACATAGATTGTCATTGTACAGTGAATATGTTCGATATAAGTGTATATATATTTGTAGATTAACCGTGTGGATTTAGTTGTTGTTCTGGACTGTGAGGAACATTATTTAAAGATGCGTCTGCTACAGAGAGGTGCACATACTGGACGATTGGATGATAATATTGATGCCGTTCACAAACGTATTACATTCTTTAAACAAAATACACTACCAGTTATTAAACATTACGATGATCAACAGAAAGTTGTTGTGGTAAGTGACTCGCTAGCCTGGAGATCGGGTGTTCGATCTCTGCATTTGCCTAGAAAGTTCATCCAGATTTTCCGGGGTGGTTTATCCGTGTCAGTGATGCAGGGCGGAGGGTCTGACAAGGACAGCTGTCTAGTCGTTCGGGTTGGACAAAAAGCCAAATTGGCATGCACGTAAAAAATCCTTTGGCACGTGGAATTGGATATAAGAGTAGGCCGTAGCCCCCAGCTGCCCAGGCAAAATTTTCCTCATAGTACACGCTATTGAGTATTCTCGTCTTCATTAGGCCATGTTAAATAATTCTGTGTTTCAGGTTTTAGGGTCTCCAGAATTCAATGAGGGAGGGAGGTCAACACAACACACCTCCCAATTTTTAACACAACACATATTTTTTCAACACAACACAAACTCAGAATATAGCTGAATATACCCAATAGAGCCATCTCCAGGATTGTTTTTCAGGAAGATTCTATTATTACTAGATAATCCATTAGGTGTGGATGTAGAGCTGGGCGGTATTTCGCTATAAAAACGTCACAGAAATAAAAAACGTGAAAAATACCGTCATCAGAAAAATAACGAAAAATCCAACATACCGCGGTATATCGGGGTTTTCATTTTCTAGATGATATTTAACAT
This sequence comes from Patella ulyssiponensis, assembly GCA_963678685.1. Lineage (NCBI taxonomy): Eukaryota > Metazoa > Mollusca > Gastropoda > Patellidae > Patella > Patella ulyssiponensis. The sequence continues at coordinate 77,649,943 of OY783227.1, read as the reverse complement.
AAATATTGAACAAAATGTTTTCTTTTGTAGGTTATTTACGATATTTTATTGCTTAATGATGAAAAATACTGCTATAAACTCCCGAGTATTCATTCCATAGAAATTACAAATGCCGGCAAGGAGCATTGTTTACGTCAATCATGGGACTTCTCGCTCACCTTTCCACCTGTTAGAATTATCCCGGTTTCTGTTCAATTTCTTGACGACAGACGGACGAACCCATTTTAATAGTCCCCCAACTTTCTTCGAAAGGCGGGGGACAATAAAATAAAAAACTGTCCAGTCCGTTAAACTGTTATTAGAAGTCAGCGGGTGTCAGGACAAACAAGTCTATGTACACATGTAACCAAGGACAACGTGGCAGCGCAAGCTCGCGTGCTGACACATTGAGTAATGTAATAACGTTGTAAATTTATGACCGTGATTTGTTTATGATATTATTTTATGCGTGTTAATTAAAAATGAGCGTATGTCACCTAAGTAAAATAGACAGGCGTGTGTTCGATTGTGAAGAGTGTACTGTGTCGATAGGTATGCGCGCGGAGCTACTGAAATCAAAACACAACACAAAATACCGCGTAGAAAATCAACACAACCATCGATTTGACGATGTGAAAGCTACGCGCGCGGTTGACCCGAAACGCAGAATTAATTTAACACGGCCTTAGCCCAGTTAAGGAGCAAAACAGTATGACGTTAAAACCAATTTCATTTCAAGTTGTGGTAAGAACGACTCTATTGGTCCTGTTGTACGTAGCTGTGGAATCTTTGATTTTTTGTCCAATTCGAACAACTGTTCACAGTGAGGAAAGCGAGACTGAAAAGCCATGCTGAACTGACTCAAAAAATATCGAAAATCAAGTGAATAGATACGGTTACTTAAAACAATTCAGCTTCGAGTCTGAAATGACAGAGGTTTCGCTTAATTTATACTTTTTAAAAAATTACTAAATTGAAACCTGAAAATTTTTTTTTTTTTTTTGAAAGGTGGATGGTGATCGGGATACAGAAGAAATAGCTTACGATCTAGCAAGAGCATTTGATGTATTTTTTTATGGTCAGGGAAATCTTCCAGTTGTTGTAACAAGAAAAATAGGTAGATATTTATCATAGTTTATGTTTAACTAATTTTATCATTGCTCTTTGTATAAAATTGTATCCCTTCGCATGTTTCCTCTGTTTAGTTTATACTAATTTTAACATTATTCCACATTGATATGGAAAATCATCTTAATAACATCACGGTTTTATGACTTTTGTTTGATAGAGACAGGTGTTGTTTAAAGTTAACACAAACTAGATCATTTTGGGACTAACATGGCAAAATTATACTTCAATAATTCTCTTGCCTATATGGTTCTGTAGCAATGGGAGGACATGGAGAAAATTCTTGAGTTAGGCAGGGGATGCTACTTCTTGTTGCATATAAGTTTGTGATCAAATTATGCCACTTGACATTGTGACAGACCTTATGATCTAAAGCAATTGGGTGGATTGGATGTTTGAATGGTTAGCGTGTGCACATGGTTTCGATTCTCCAGTTGTACCCAACCTCGTGGGTTTTCTCCCTCTGCTAAAGAACCCTATGTGCAAGTGAATTATTGAAATGAAATTGAACCATACGTTAGTCTCCCAACATGACCTAATTTGTGTCGAGTGGATGTGAAACCCTATTTCTCTCCCCCCCATGCAATACTTAGTACAAGAGAACCACACTACAACACACATAGCAAACCAAGTAAAAATTCAAAAGACGAATCCTCAGATATAACACACACAACATACTATAATCAAGTAAAAGTATACTAAGTATGCCAAATATAAATATATTGTCAAATCACATCAAAAGAAAATTATTTTGTAACCTGTTGTCAAATTACTTTAAAGTGCAAATTCCCCATTAAATCTTTGCAAAATGTCCTTTATAACTTAAGTGAATTGCAGTCAACATCAGCTAATGCGTGGTAAGTGTATGTCATTACACCTTGACTTAAACTTTAAGGACTAACATGCATGTTTATTGTTCATTTTTGTCTTATATAAAATTCCCCCCCCCCCCTTAGCAGAAACCCTAACCCAAAGGCCACTGTTAATATTTTGGATTGAGATAAATGTTTAATTAAATATTTGTGAAATACTGAGTAAATAGATCTATTTTCTTCATAAAAATGTCTTAATCACTACGAGATAAATTAAATGAAGAGTTTACAGAAAATACAATAAAACTCTTTTTTAAATGTATTTTAAGCGACAGCTCCACCTATGCCAATAGAAAGGAGTCCGAGGCTGGGTATGTTCATGATATATTTACAATAGCTCAGTAGATTTACTTTTTTATGAAGAAAACATTTATATTTGGTTGACAATATCATGTTTAACAAAAAGAATAACTTTTGATTGATTTCTTTCATTAATTATTGATTGATCTGATATTAATATCAAGCATTTATTGATTGATACCAATTATAATTTGATTTATACATATATATTATGCATCATTTATTATTGATTGATTTAATCTCTGTAATGTTTGTAATTGTTTGATTTAATATTAAATATATTGACTTGTTTATTAGTAATGTCAGTCAACTAACCAACCATCCATTCATTCAACCATGATTAATTCATTCATTGAATCAGTTGAAATTACTGTTAACTTTTCAAGTGTTTTTGAGTATACATGTATTTTCAAATCAAAACCCACTGGTTATAAGTTATGAAGCTATGTTCAATGTTTCGAAATTGGAAACAAATTATACCTTATAGTAGTTATGTTATAGACTCAAATTCAGTTGCTAGTTAATTGTAATCAAAATATTGAAGTCCAATTCTATTAACTTTTGCAGATGTAAATTTTTTTCGATTCTTGATGAACTTTATAAGCTCAATTTATGATATCATAAATCCTTTTTTTTTTTTAAAAGTTTTTGCTTTCATTATTAAATATTTACAGAGCCAAAACCAAAGCATCAAGCACCATTTAAAACAAAACCCATTGGTAGTGATGAACCAAATAAAGAAAATTTAGATGAGACAAATAAGATTGTTCGATCACAGGCACAGAATGTTATTGAGATCGAAGTTAAAGACACTGGTCGTAAAGAAGGCCTACCACAAGCACCAATAGTCTTCATAGCTGGTAAGTTCATTTTATAATACAGAAGAAAATAGTAAATGCAGTGTAACTTTTAGAGTTATCAGTAATGAAGCCAATGGAATTCCAATGAAAGTCTTCCAAATTCTTCGTAACTTTTATGGTTATTCCGAAACATTGGAGTTTATAGCAATTGATGAATGTTGGCTCTTTTTGAACAATTTTGTTTCCCCTTTGTAAATTATCTCCCCTTGATGTGTCAAGGGAGGTAATTCAAGACAGCTTGCTTGCCCATTGACTCTAAGGTTAAATGGCAGTAACATCACAGGCTGTATAGGCACAATGGGGAACACATTTGGCAATCTCTTCATCATTATTTTGTAAGAGGGTGACCGTTTAGATTTTTAACTGCAGGGCTTTGATGTTGACTGGGGTCAAAATCTCACTTCCGACACATTGATTGCTCTGCAGAAAGACAATTTATACCTCCCATCCCTCCGCTGAAATATCATCAGTATTACCCAAACTACTATGAAATTGCAAATTTGATCCCTTTTCTCCAATTCTGAACCCAAAATTCAACCAAAAAATGTGTGAAGAGCGGAGAGAAAAATTGAGGAAAAATTTGTCTATTAATAACTTGCACTACATTCATCCATCATGAAAAACAAGGAAATAATTACTAGTCTGAGTACTTCTGAGGGTCTTAAAGAATTCAAAATTGGACACTTTTTCTTTCAGGTGGTCCTGGAAGTGGGAAGGGCACACAGTGCAAAAAACTACTAGAAAGATATCCTGATTTTGTTCACCTGTCTATGGGTGATATTCTCCGTACGCAAATCACTAAACATGGTACAGCAGATGCCAAATGGGACATGGTCAGCACACTGTTACAGAAAGGTGAAATGGCTCCTAGAGTAAGTATGATTTTCATTGATAAACTTCTGTTGAAATGTGTTAAGTATTGGATTTGCATTAATATATCAACCCCTTGGCATTTGGACTACCCCAAATGTTCCTTCGACTGTCCCAAACCACTGAAATCACATAAATTACTGCAAAACTATTTAAAGGCCATTATTCAGTGTCCCTAAAGAACAGTAGTGTGAAGTGATTTGTGGCATACCATAACTGTCTTAAAGCAAATTATTAATAAATTCATTTTCACTGAATTGAGTCTGGAAATTATGTTTGGACAGATTTTCCTTTTCTGGATATTTAATTTTCTGAACAAAACAGGATGTGAATTTGTGTAAACTTCTGGTTTGTTTTTTTTATTCTGTTCTACTTGCTATTTAAATTGTTCTATTTTTCAGGAAATGGCAATAGATCTGTTGAAGGATTCTATGAATGAAAATAAAGATGCCAAAGTTTTTATTGTAGAAGGTTATCCTAGAGATAAAAAACAGTTAGAAGAATTTTTTCAGCATGTAAGTACCACCATATTGTTATTCCCCTCGCTTTAACATTTCCTCAAAATAGGGGGGTGGTTGGCGGTATGGTTATCATAAAGCCTGTCATTGAGTCAACTGGTGTGGTTTCGAATTCTTGGTTGTACGTGGCAAGGAGTAGGGTCGTCTGTCCAACCTCATGGATTTTCTCCGGGTTCTCCGGTTTCCTCCCACTGCTAAAGCGAATTATTGAAATAAAATTAAACCATATGTTGGTCCCATAATAATTATTATGCAATTCCATCAGGGTGTTTTAATTAATTCATATCCAAATTTTGAGACCAATTCATGAATCCATCCAGACATACAGATCTTTAAACTTATGCACAATACTCATTATTTATGTTCAGCAGTCCCTCATTCAAGCGCTTTGCTCCAAATATACGCCCCTGTCTGAATTCATAATAATAAACTATGAAAATAGTTATCAGTACTTTTTTTTTTATTATAGTGATGACATCTATTCAATTGACAGTCAAAGGCGCACATCTTAATATAAACATGTCTTATTCCTTTCAGATTGGTGGGTTAGGATTCGCTATTGTTTTAGATTGTGAAGAGTATTATTTACAAAAGAGACTGGTAGAAAGAGGTGAACAAACTGAACGTATAGATGACAATTTATCAGCTATATCCAATCGATTAACTTTCTTCAAAAATAACACCTTACCTGTATTGAAATACTTTGACGAGGATGGAAAATTAGTTGTGGTGTGTATAATATCTTGCTCATTTTAGATATTTGTCCAGAAAAAAACAACGTGTTATAGTTACCTGGCACTATGGATTTTGAAATTCTGGACATAAATTTTTTATCTCCGCCTATAAAGGAAGCATAAAACGGGCAGAAATACATGCTTAGTTATATAGCTAGAATTAGTTATCCCACTATTTCCTTTTTAACTTTTTGAACATACTCATTAGAGGACAAACCCTATCGATATTCAGTGTACCGTGACTTTCTTTTGCTGGAAACCTTGTGAACACAATAGAGGCTGTAAGATTTTACGGATGTTTTTCAAATTTGGTGGGAAGCATTGGGGTCATGAGAGGCTATATGTTTTAACCGATTTTTGAAAAAAATTTGGATAGAAGCAATGGGGCTCAAACTGAAATTTTGTCCTGCTCAAACTGTACTATCTAAAATGGCATCACCATAGAACACAAATGATCTTGAAGAGCGGTTACAATGGCAGGAATTGTTCGGAGATTATTTTTTTCATCAAGCATCAGCAGAAAATATGGATCCATGAAGTATTCCCCAGGAAATAATATGGACATAGACATAATAATTAAGAGCATTTTCATTTGAAGACAAATGTAGCAAGCAGCCATTTTAAAATTCACATTTCTTCTGATTATGATGTATATTTAGTTATTATTTTAGTGATAATATTGTTTTTATTATTTGTAGATAAATGGTGATAGAGATATAGATGAAATAAATTTTGATCTGTGTTCAGTTTTTGACATGGCTTTTTATGGTAAAACACCCCAAAATGTAAGTCATTTTCATATTTTATTGTCCACGGGCTGTTAAAATGGGTTTGTTAGTCGCTGTTTGTCTGCCCATGGTTATGAAATTGTAATACATCTCGAAAGCTTTCTATATATCAACATAAGTCAAATTGTAATGAAATGAAATGGGGTTTAACATCCTACTGCTCTGCTCCTAACCTCGGCTAATGGAGACGGTCATGCGCCATACAGTGTGCCTACTCTAACTCTTATATCAAATTCCAACTGCCAAGAGATATTTTATGTGCATGCCAATGTATACACAGGACCTCGGTTTTTCGTCCCTTCCAAACAGCTAGACAGCTGTCTGTGTCAGGCCCTCCGTCCTGCATCACTGACAAGGTGAAACCAAGCCAGAAAATCTGGATGAACTTAGTCAAATAGTAGTCCGTAAAAATGTATCTTAAATATTTGGATAAAAAAATGTGTGGCCCACATTCACTAAATAACTCAATTTAAAAGAAAGTTCAACTTCAAAAACTGAAATAGAAATGAAATATAAGATAAATTAATTAATAACTACTAAATCTTCTTGCTGAACTGATTAAAATTAGAATCATTGAATTTAAAAGGAATTTAAAATTAGCATGGAAAAATTAGATGAATTAGTACTCATATAGCAGGTGTGTAAAACTTGTCTGATAAACTCTGTTGACCATAGGCGTACGAGGCAGGGGGGGGGCAGCTGCCCCCTTAACTTTCGGGCAAGCAGACTTTTCGGGAAGACGGGTAAAGTGAAAAAAAAAAAATTTCATCTATTTGGTAAAATAAAGTGCCCGAAATCTAATGAAACACTGATTTTACGGGCTGGAATAGCAGGAAAACGTGTTTGCGGCCGTCAAAAATACCAAAATTTTCTTGTGATTCCATACAAGGTCAGTTCCGCTTCTTCGCCTCTCGGAGAAAACCGGCACCGCTGTCTGTAAACCCGAATTAGGCTCAAAATTTTCCTTGGGGGGGGGGGCTCCATACAAGGTAAGTTCCGAGGAAGACCAGCGCCGCTCTTTGTAAACCCGAAATTTTTTGGGGCATTTCGGGTTCTGCTCCCCTAACTGTCATCGAGTCCATACGCCTATGCTGTTGACATATGGGAGTATTTGGGGGTCATGTATTCTTCAAATAAGGTCTGTTATATTGAGGCAAATAGATGGTTTCAATTTGAAGCTTGTACATTGGTTGGTCATCTGTCAAACCTCATGGGTTTCTCTGGTTTCTTGGGGGGCTGGATGGCCAAATGGTTAGCAGGTGCGAGCTGTATCATAAGGTCTGTCATTGAGTCAACTGCTGTGGTTTGGATTCCCTGCATGGTTGTACATGACAAGGAGTAGGGTTGCCTGTCCAACCTCGTGGGTTTTCTCCGGGTACTCCGGTTTCCTCCCACTGCTAAAGACCCCTTTGATTAAGCGAATTATTGAAATAAAATTGAACCATTTCCAAAATGACCTAGTTTGTGTCGAGTGGACATTGAACCCATTTCTCTCTTTCTCTGCTCTGGTTTCCACCCACTGCAAAAGACCCCTAAGCTCAATCTAATTATTGTCTCATAGTTATTCCCAAATTGACCTAGTTTGTCCTGTTTGAATTTTAAACCCCATATCTCTCTCTCTCTCTCTCTCTCTCTCTCTCTCTCTCTCTCTCTCTCTCTTTCTGTGGCCATGTATTATATAAGGTATTACAGCAATATTAGGTTAATATAATACAAACTGTAGTGGTGTTGATATTCTATTGATTAAATGTCAACTTTATATCTAAAATTATCGACCAAACAATATTCCAGATATGTAACCCAAATAAGTTTACAATATATGTGTAAAGAAGAGTTAATAAATTCAAATTTGTGTTTAAATAATGTGTCGGTTTACCAACCAATCCAGTTTGACAACTCAGTTGTCTTCTTACTGCTTGGCCATCCAAGGCCATGACCGCTTTCATTTGATGAATGCTCTTTTTTTATTTAGGTTCCTTTTTCTGTGGATTAAGATTCCACTTGATACTAGACAAGTGATATTGTATCATTTGTTATATCTCGTTCAAGAATCTATTATTGCATTTTTGACGTTTTTTAAAGACTTCATACTCCAGTAAAGCTTATCCGTATATGATTTAGTATTGTTTAACGTTTTTCATGTTTTGATTTTTACACTTTTATTTATCTCATAAATGTGAGTTATTTTGTTGGATGTTACAATATGACAGAAATTACTTGTTAGAAATTTATATTAAAGTGATGTAAAAATAACAACAAAGCAATTAAAAATTGACAAAATGATTTAAAACCAATTTAAAATTTAAAAAATGATTTAAAACAGTTTAAAATGGAAAAGATAATTTAAAACTAATTTAGAACTTACAAAACATTTTTTTTATTCATTAAATATCTGTACCTGTTTGTTTTGGAATGATCTGAAAACTGAGACTATGGAATGTCAAATGAACATGGGTAGATATATTCAATGAATTGAGCCAATATCCAATATGTCTTTTGTCAGATATGTAAAAGACTATAAAATAATACACTGAATATTTAAGGATTGGTCTTTCAAAGGGAATAATACGTAATTCAGATCTAGATCTCCAGCCGTTCCTAGAAACTTGCATAATCAAATTTTTTCTATCCACTATATGTGTAAATGATACAACTTTGCTTAATGTTGCATGAGGAAATTCTACAGGCCTTTTGTAAAGAAACCTATATGTTAGTCTTACTAAATGAGTTTTATCTAGTGGGTTGATTCTGGAGAATATTAGTTTTCTCACTACTGATCTCTCCAATAGTTCTAATACACTGACTACATGTAGGACTACTGTGTGACTATTTTTGGAAATTTCACTCTGAGCTCATCAGTAGTTTGAGAATTCTGTGTTGAGCAGACGACTAAGTTCAGCCAAGCAGAGGTCAGATTAATTGATTTTTACAGCGACATGCCTGTAAGTTATTTCTACAATATCTGTGACTTGAATATAGATTTTCTTGTTTATTTATGCTTGTCCATTTTGAATGAAGTATTTTATGAATGATTTTGTCTGTACTAGATTTTGTCTGATAGTGCTGATAATTATTAGTATAGGTAGTTGGGTATAGCATTACAACATTCTTCTGTATGGAAGGAATTAGGCCGAATGCACATATCAACACACAAGTGTGTGCCCTAGTGTAGCTCTGGCATAACAAACAGCCATGTACGATTATTACTGTTTATTTAGGGGTTGGCATTATTGGCTCTCATGATGTAAAGGCCATGATGCAGATGTTTTGTAATACATTCCACATGCTTACTATTTAGTATTCCAAATCAAAATATCTTTGAACAGGGACCATGTCATATTGTGATTGTGTTTATTTATAATTTTAAACAAAAACATGAAACCGGTAACTGAAAAGTATTTACAAAATGTTGATATTGATAACATTTTTAGTTAAACCTAATTTCAATGTGACTGTATTGGAGAATTAAGCAAGGAAATTGTTAGTTGGCTATTTTGCTAAAAGAATTGAATATTGACTTTTATGATAAAACATTTAACAAATCTCGCAATTTATCCTAATTTATGAAAATGTAATTTAATTTTGAAATATAACTATAAGTATCTAAATATTGGTTGACTTTTATACATATTATTTGTTATGCGAATAGTCTACAATTGGTGCATTTGTGACGTGAACTTTTTTTTGACTAAGACATAATATAGACAATGGTATAACTTTCGTAGTGTACGGCAACATAAGATATTTATTGCATGAAGATGTCCATTAACGACAACATGTACAGTTAAACAGAATAACATATACAATACACAGAAAACCCATGAAATGGGGTTTAACATCCTACTGTTCTGCTCTGACTGGGCTAAGATAAGATAAGATAAGATTTATTGCATCGAAACGTCCATTTAGGACAGCATACAATATAAACATGAACATTTGATAACAAAACAATATGACCAATAATATTAACATTCATGTATAAGACAATGGTAATTTTCATATGAAGACAGTCATACACCATGCAGTGTGCTATAAAGGACACTTGGCCAGGGCAGCAGCACTATGGCCTACTCTTATATTGAATTCCAAAGGATCTCGATCAGTCCTGCATCACTCTCCTTTGAGGATAACATACCACAATATAAAATACAAGTACACAAATTATAGACGGGCACAAATTCAGAACACTCACATAACCCTCATACAGGGTACATGTTATTTGAAAATACAAAACAAAACAGTGCACCTAAAAAAATATATAACAAAATGTCATATTACTACCGGATGTAGCGTGATTGACTAATTATCTAGCTAGATATATGGGGTAGTGATAATGTGAAACAAGTGATAATAATACTCTTGTTATTGATTTATAGTAGAATATCAACTGTGTTGTGTATTAATATGATATATTGATGATTAATTAACTTGATAAATTCAATAATACATCTCGGATATCTTATATCTTTCATTAACAGAATAATCCTCAATGAGAATTTAAAATGAAATATTTCCTTGGTGTCCCCATGCTCAAACGCATACATCCATGAAAGTACTTTTGTTGAGTTGCCATTTTCAATGTTTGAATTTTTAAGGAGTGGGGGGACTGATTGTAATGTCAACACTTCTGGTTGAAAAACATTTCAAGAAAATATTAATGAAAGAACTTATTTTGTGCATTTAGGTAATTTTGAGTGGATTAATGCCAATCAGCATGTGTACACATGATGTAAGAAGGAAAGGGTGGCTATGGTGCCAATAATATCACTAATTTATTTTTAATATTCATATTCTTTGGTTAAAAAATGTACAAGTTACTTTTTGGTATAATGATATTGTGTTAAATTGGTTCCTGGAGATATTCATTCAAAGTTAGACAGAAATTTTACCAATCAATCCCAGTGTTGGGAGGTTGGCCCAGAAACTTCATTGGGATTTTTCGATGGGGTTCCCCCTTGTGAGTGATGTAGAACAGAAGGCCTGGCAAGGGAGAATGTATAGTTGTTCTGATAGGATGTTATCCCTTGGCAGCTGGAATTTGATATAAATAAGAGTAGGCCATAGTGCTGCTGTGTGGACAAATTATTAGCCCAGTCAGAGCAGAACAGTAGGACATTAAACCCTATTTCATTTTATTTTAGTATGCCTTTGTGCAGGCAAATCTCTACATTAGATGAAAACTAAAAATTATTATGTACAAGCCTGTCATAGATCACAGATAAAGGATTTTAACAAGTTTGATTTAAAGTTTGTTGGGTTTTTTTCATTCCAGGCATTACTACCACAAGTTGATTCAGGTTCTGGTAAGTAAAATATTTTTTTATTAAAGCATAAGCAATCCTGCATATAGACATATACCTTCTAATACTTAAAAATACTCAAATAATCATATCTGAACCATATGCTTTATTGTTAATTCATTTACCATGGTCTTTAAAATAATACACTTGAAATCTAACATGATGTACAAGTGCTACCCATCAGTGCTATTACATTTTGTGTAACACACACTGGCAACAAATAACTACACATACAACAAACATCAACAAACAAAATTACGAGACATATGCACATAATTTACATCTTTAAGGATGTTTGCTATCCCGCTTTTGTGTATCCTGTGCTATATTTATATATTAAATACTGTATCTGAGAATGCTTTGTGAGCTTCGGCAGCTTGTTATTATATAAATGAAAAAAAAGCACAGAGGGGGATGTTGTTGACAAGTTTTAAAGGAGCAAATTTAAAAGAGCTAGCTATGATCCCCACCCCACCTTCCCCTCACTATAAAAGCTGTCAGTAAAATATATAATGTATGAGACATACAGTGGATGTTTTGAGAGTTAATGTGAAAGTAAGAATGGCTGTGTATTTTATGTAAGAGACAAAGAAAAATCTGTTTGGTTATTTCTCATAAACATTAAAATACATAGATGCAGATTGATACTTTTGAAGGGAGACAACTAATGAAAAATGTATTGCTAATTAATTTCATTTTTAGTGCTTCTTTTATTAAGTGACCCTTTTATACATTATCTTTATTTGCTTTCATTGTTTCTGTTCAGCCTTTAGATGTACTCATTTACTTATAACTTATAAGGGCATGATTTAGTGAAACAAGAGCGTTGACTTGATTCAATCTGAAGTGCACATCAGGGAATTGACGTTTGTCTGTGGATTAGCTAATGCTGATACATGTTCACGATACTCTAGTCACCAGTTAAATTTTTCAAACCAAAATGAAATTCCACCTTCTATTTGAAGTCATGTACCATATTTACTTGTTTTTGTCATTTATATGTTTATAAACAAATTTCTAGCCCGTTTTGATTGGATTTGCTACACAGTAATTGATTGGTTGTTGAAAAGATTTTTAACCAATTGCAAGATGAATGACAAAGAAAACCTTATTCAATTACAAGGAATCCTTGATTTGCAAGAGAGAAACTAAGCTTTTTCTAATATCCCAACATAACTTGATCATATTTTAGCATTTTCCTGATTATTGATGGAAATAACACATTGGATCCACTCAAGTCAACACTCTGTTTATTAAGAAGTCAAAGAGACCATTCACTCCTTTGTTTCATAACAATATATACATGTAAACCAAAACAGTGATGCACTAAAATGTGTAGAATTGTGTACTGTTAATTTTTGGCGCATGTAATCTTTCAAAGACATGCATGCAGTATATTGAAGGGTTCGAATCATTTTAGAATTTAAAATCGGGAAAACTGACTTAAGTTGGTGTTGGGCAAAGAAAATAGTCTAGAAATATGTGGAAACTAAAGTATAAATATGTATAACAACATGTTCATGAGTGTCTGCAAGTAGGGGCAACAGCAGGGCAATGCAGCTGCCCCTGTAATTTGTCAGAAAAAAGCTTTGGTTAATTTTGATGTGGACAGATCTTGTCGTCACCCCAACAGGACACAATTCTTAACAGATGTTGACAAAACTTGAAATGTAGGCTCATCTCTTCTAAAAGATCTTGGTTCGATATTGGCATGTATCGGATCGAAACTTCATAGGTTATGACCTCTGATTGTACGAAAAATCACGTTTTTAGCTTTTGAACACAATTTTTATTCGATTTAGAATAAACTTTAATTGTATGTTTATAACCCAAAGATCTTGCATCCTTTTGATATTCGCGCATATCAGATAATAACTTTCTGGATTATACTATAGCCTGATTGTACGAAAAATCTGGATTTTAGCTTATGGTCCCCCTAGAGCTCAAAATTTTCATCTGATATAAAAAAACATTCCAATATGTCGACATTACACCATAATGATGCTTGATTTTGAATTTCATGAAATTCGGATCGAAACTGCATGACAAGGTTGTAGATGTCACAATTTTGATCGGATTTTGATGAAGTATTAAATTTATATCCCAACGATCTCCGATCTTTTCAATATTTGCTTGTATCGGTCTGTAACTTCCTGCATAATGGCCACTGATTGTACAAAAAAATGCAGTTTTAGCTTGTGAAGCCTGTAGAGGTCACAAGTTTTATTCAATTCTAAAAACTGTGAAAATATATCACTGTTACACCTGAATGATGGTTGAGTTCGAATTTCATGAAATTCCGACCGAAACTACCTGACACAATGACTGTTTCTTGTCAAAAAAAGTTATGGATGTTCTTATGGCCATGGTTATCATCCTACTGACTTACATTTTATATACCATACAGTCTTAATTTAATTAACATAGATGCCTATTTCAACTATTTCCAACGATTACTTTCATAGTTATTGCCCTTGATCTTGTCAATGCCCAAGCAATGAAACTCAAATTTACTTCCAACTGCAATTTTAATTTAGTAAGATGAAGAGACATGCTGATTTTCAATGATTTCCCATAATTTCAGATGTATTGAATTTAATCACCTCAAAAAATCATTTATTATCCTGCAGCCTATCTTTTAAAATGTGATAAATTTCAGTTACATAAGAAATCATTTCCATTTATAATTTAGTGACAAATAATGGTAACATAATTTTTATCAAAAGTTTTGTGACCAGATTCACTTCGAGGTAAGGTTGCAGCGATACCCCGGGGATGCCGCATTATCGCGATTATTTTTTTTCAAGTGATATCGTATCGGCCAAAGTTGAATAATCGCAATCCCCGGTATTTTAGGATTTTTTTGGGCGGAGGTCGGTGCAATAAATCCAAAGTTCATTTTCACCGGTGCGGGGGCCGGATCGAATTCGAAATAATAGTTTAATTACTACTTGTAAAATTATACAATAAAAATCGGTGAGAGAAAGTTCCCGAAACACATTTTGTAAACAAAGCCGCACGCGACATCGGTGTACCGTAGCAACGGTGCGGCGAATCCCCGGTTAACAAGACTGAAAATATTATGTTTATTTCAATGTTAAGTTAGTACTGTACGATAAAGAGAATTATCGTGATAAAATTGATAATCGTAGACTTTTATTTATCGCGATAATTCCAAAAGCAGTTATCATGATTAATGGCGATATCAGAATTTGATATCGTTGCAACCTTACTTCGAGGTACCAATAACTTAAATCCTGTCCAATCCCCCCAAAATTTGTGGATACTCGTGAACATAATTCTAACGTTTTATGTTATATATTAACATTTTACTGCATGTTGCATGATTAGTTTATCAAGGTTATTTTTGGCTTACAGAACCGGTTGTTGAGGAGGTCATTGAAGCAACCATTTTACCATCAAGTAACATACGAACAGGGGATAATCTTGCTAATCCTCAACATACAGCTATGTTAGATGCAACTGGATAGCTGCTCTTTCTTTAAATACTATTGAAAATATTTCTATGTTTCTTTCTCATGTTTCAAATAAAGATCAAGATGCATTATGAAAGAACTTAATCCGTCTTTTTTTCTGGTTTGCAATATTATAAAAATTATTATTTAGACATTATTCATGTGACAAGACCCATATCATTTCTCTAGCTCATCATAGGGCCGAGATATTAAGTGGATTAGACAATGTTTACCATATCTTCATTAACAATTGAATGGAAAATTGAAACCTCATCATTATCGTAGCTATGGTACTTGACAATAGGGACTATTTACGCTAAAACTTTGAATGTTTTAAACTTTCAGTATAAGTTTTTCATTATCTATTTTTAAACTATTATAGCAGGAATAGCCAACTCTTTATCTATATCTTAAATAATGCATCTTTAATAGGGGAAAGTAATTGTGTTAGAAAGGTCTATGTTTAATTATAATGTATATTGTTATTGTTGAACATAATATTAACATATTTTCATGAATATTCCAAATTTTTGTGTTTGTGCAATCTTGTACATTGACATTGTCCAATCAAAAAAGTGGTACTTAGAGTTGTAATCTTTCTGGTATCAGGATACAAAAATTTAAACCTTGAGATATATATTGTGACTCGACTCAGGCTTGGCAGTTGTAACGACTCGTGGCTTGAACGAGCTTAGGACTCGAGTTGTGGCGAGGTGCCATAACTCTAGCTTACTTTATTCGCCATGAATTGCTGACTCAGTGACTTGATGGACTAGTGACTTGAATGGAATTCTGTATTTGTGAAGACTTGGGACACGAGGTGCGGCACTTTGGGAATCGACTCGGTCTCAAGGTCAAATTGAAGCATAATCGTATCAACCTATTTGAATTGTAAATTAAGACTATGATTAATTCATGAAACATGGTTAAATATTTGGTTATTTAAACAAGTTTGATAGAATATTCTAACTGATTTTAGGGCAAGAAAAGATGAATTTTCTGGTGTAGTGGTGTTGTATCAGGGTGCCTAACTAGAGCGTCTGAACGGGTTATTATATGTTTCTCTCAGTAATTGAACTTAAACTGGATTAATTTTACTTACGGTACATTCTATTTTAAGTGGGGGGGGATCGAGATAGGGGTGGGTGGGACATTAGTAGGCCTATCTCTCTTGTGGCTGTCGGATTGTTTAATTTTTGTTTCCTGAAAGAAAAACAAACTAGCTGTAGTAAAAAAGTACCTGTTTTAAGAACATGGTTGTGTTGGTGTCTATGGGATATTATGAATTGGCAAAAGCCCCAAATTCTATGTGATATTTATTTATACCTATGTCTGTGATAGAAATAAGTAATATTTTTGTTTAATTACATACAAATTGTTTTGTTGTTGATTTTATGTATATACATGCTCTTATATAAATTGTAAGCCATTCTCTCTTTACTGTCTTTTGTCATAATTATAGATAAATATGTTAAATTTTGTCATTTTAAAATTTCAATATTTCTTTTTCATCATTTCCATAATGTATATTTTATGATATCCATTATTTATTTTTATTTGCACCAATTAGCCGAGCACTGATTTATTATTTTAAATTTTGAATGATTTCAAGGTTAAAGGTTTTGTTTGTTGTACAGAAAAAATGAAATTCAGCATTACTTTTATATTATATATACTTGAAAAAGAAAAATTGCTGTGGTAATATTTATATGATGTAGTCACCCTGTTTGTTTTTGTTATTGCACTCCAGATTTCACTGCTTGCTTACTCTTTGATCTATTAAATTTTAATAAGGCATTATGCAAGAGCTAAATTTGCCTATTTCAGCACTTTTTTGTGGCTTCAAATGTTATATGAATTGTTATTTATTTATTCACATGACAATCCCATCATTCTAGACATTGAGTGGATTACTGGATTAGACAATGCCCATGTTATCTGTGTTAATGCTTATATGACTAACGAAGCGAAATATTTAAAAAATGCATGGTGAAACTCACAGAGGCTACCAACAAAGGCTTTATATTCTTTTAATATATTAGTAGTCTTATTTGGAATGAGAGTAATACAAATTCAATTGATCTGCTATGTGAAACCTGGTAGACTTTCATAACTTTGCTCAAAATAAACTAATTTGACATTATCCATTTTTGAACAATAATTATAGCAAAAATGACCAGCTCTTTATCAAAATCTTGCATAATGCCTCTTAACTGAAACATTACATTTTGAAATAATGATTTTATTTTTACTGTAACTATTAACAATATTTTATTAGCAGAAAAGGAATAGGCTAGACCTACATTACTTCTCTCCTAATAATTCAAAATATTTTTCTGTGTCCATTCTTCATTTAAAAAATAAGCCAAAATAATTTACTATTCTGATGATTATATACGTTATAACTGACCTATATTTGACAATAAATTCTTTTTGTTAGCTTGTTTTATTTCCTTTCTGTAACAAATCTGAAGCCACAATTAAAAACGATGATTATGGATGTGTTCATCATAAGGTTGAATTAAACTGAAAGCTTTTCATCTGTTAATAATGAAAAGAAAGCAAAAAAAAAACAAATTTTGTTTTTAGTTGTGGCTAAATATTTCATGACCATTTCTTACAAGAATTCCTCTTACACTATGGCCAGATATGAATTGTTTGGTGGCTTTGAAGATCATTGTCATGAGTTGTCTCCCTTTAATGCACAAACTTGCACCTGACAAACATACTAGATTCTTGTGATATTGGAGATTAAATACAGGATTATTACTTGATTTTTCTATTCAACATGGTTAAAATTCATACCAAAAGTCAGAGGTTCTTTGGGGATAAAAGGACAGAAAATGACAATAATGCATACCAAGTTAGAGTGATATACATACCAAGACACTTACTACTCAGTTTATTAGATAAATGAACGAACAGGTTCATTCAAGGTCTTGAAAAGGTGACACAGAAGCAGTAATTTAATCCTAATTACAGTACTTACCATGGCACTTTTAAGTGGTACTTACCATAAAACAGTTTTAGATTTCGCCCATCCTTCCCGAACCATCTCCAATTGCACATCAATAGATAATGAGGACTTGTCAGCATGTCTTATTTATACAGACTGTTTTTGATACTTGAATTTATTCTTCTTGAATTTATATCATCTTCTGGATAATTACCTTGTCTTATTCATTTTAATGGGACAGCAGTTAAATGATTAGATGCAAACTGTCTGATAAAATCATCATCATCAGCATCATTATTATCATAATCATCATCATTCATTTTAAATGGTATAAATAATATGTGCATATTATTGTTTAATTTCAGGAGCCTTAAAAGATGCTAAAGTTGTCTTTGTTGTTGGTAAGTATTCATATAAAACTATTTATTTATTATACTCTTTATTTAAATTGGTGTGTATATTCTGTTCATTTATTTGACATTTATGCATAAACAAAATGGTGGCCAGAGAGGGGAGTTCAAAGGATGGATGCCCATCACCCTTCCTTTTCTTATTCAACAAATTTAAAATTTAATGTATGTAATTGTTATTCAATGCCAACCCAGTCAAGACCCCATGAGCCAATTTTCCGCCTTTCTGATAAATACAAAGGTGCTCCAAATTGGGTATTTCTCTGGAAATTTTTGAAAGTTATGTGGCGTCTGCCACCACTGTATCAATGGGCAAAAAATTTGGTATTTTATTTGATTCATTCTTCTAGGTGGGCCAGGGAGTGGTAAGGGTACACAGTGTGCTAAAATAGTAGAAAAATATGGCTTCACTCATCTTTCTACTGGTGATTTATTACGAGAGGAAGTTGCCTCCGGTTCAGAAAGAGGCAAACAACTGACCGAAATAATGAAGAAAGGAGATCTGGTGCCTTTGGTATGTTTGTTTTATTATTAAACTTTTTTATGTCATAAGAATTTATTTAAACTCTTTTTTTCAAGATTCCATACACTTTTTTTGCTTTGCTCCATTTGCTCTCAATATGTTCATTTGGTATCCAGGATACTGTGTTAGCCATGTTGAAAGATGCTATGGTTGCTAAGGCAGCTACAAGTAAAGGATTTTTGATAGATGGTTATCCTAGAGAATTAGAACAAGGCATTAGATTTGAAAAAGAGGTGAGAAATTAAAGTTATACCATATAGTGTAATTTTCAAAGTCGGATATTATTAGGGAAAAACCTCCATTATTGTCTGTCCAGAACGAAAAAATTAATTGTAGTATCTTGCATTGGAGCCAGTGCCTTTGGAGATACAATTCCTTGGTGGTAGAAGACGTTAACATTCTTATGGAGTTGTATCAGGATGTGATGAAACAAAACAAAAATGAGTCTTTCTGAAACCATTTTTATACTTCTCAGAGATTCACATGTTTCTCTTAAGAAAAGGTCATAATATATTGTTAAGGAACATTTTGCCAGGTTGGAATTTTTTTACTCTATTATAAAATCATGTCACCTAAACAAGTCAGTTTGATTTTTCATTAACAATACTTTATATTCAGGTTGTACCAGCTCAATTTGTCTTATGTTTTGACGTATCGGACAAAACAATGACAGACAGACTTTCAGACAGAGCCAAGACTAGTGGTAGAGCAGACGACAATGAAGAAACTATCAAAAAGAGGCTCAAAACCTTCCATGACATCACACAACCAGTTATTGATCATTTCCAAAAACAGAATAAAGTTAGAATGGTGAGTTAACAGGAGTCTGGAGCCACACTAGCTCAGTGAGTAAGGCGCTGGATCACTATCCAAGAGATCTAAAGTTTGATCCTTTTGTTGTCCAATAAAGTTGCTCTGGATATTTCAGCCTTTTTTTTACCCTTCTCAGTAGTGAAGGAAGGAGGGCCTGACAAGTAACAGTGTCTAGTTATTTGGATGTCCCGTGCACATAAAATATACCCTTGATATTTGGTATTCGACAAAGTGTAGGTGGAAACCCCGCTGCCTGTATGCCCAGCTTCTTTAGCTCATTTGGTGCAGAACAGTATGGGAGCAACGGAAGCTAAGGAAGTAAGAGGCTGGTTCGCTAAACTGGAGATCGTGTGTTCCCCCTCCTCCAGTGTTAGTCGAGAAAGTTCATTGTTATTTTCCGGCGTGGTTGCCAATTGTCAGTATTGCAGGACTAAGTGCCTAACAAGGACAGCACCCCATGTACACATTAGTGTGTTCGTAAAAGATCCTGTGGCAGTTGGAGTTCGATAAAAGAATAGGCTGTAGCACTGTATGACATATGCCCGTTTTCATTAGTCCAGTCGGAGCAGAACAATAGGCCCCAGTTTATTTCATTTTGCAGAACAGTAGGTTTGTTGCTAGCTGCTATTGTGTTGATTATTTAGATTTTAAGTTCAATAGTAATGCTATTAAATGGCGGGGGCTGTGAATTGTTGCCTGGCTACCTATCTTTTAATGTAAAATATTTTGATATTATAGATACCTGCGGAAACTACAGTGGATGAAATATTTGGAGAAGTACAAAAAGTTTTTGATGCTCTTGCACAACCAGGTAATATTATGTAATATTTGTAAAGTTTTATTGATTAATCTGGTGTGTCATTAGAAATAAATTTTAAGACATATTTTCTTGACAGCCTAAGTACATAAATATTGATCGAAATATTTATTTGTGTTAATGAATATCATATCTTACAATGCAAGCTAGAATACCTTGACCTTGATCAAATTTATATCTCCTTCTGATTGAATCTTCTCAAATTTAATAGAGCAGAATGTATTAAAGTTTTTGTTTTTGAAAACCTGCTCGTTAACATGTTTTACTTGTATTGATGAGTCGGTACATAATAATCCCCTCCATTTAAGATATGTCAGAACCGTGACCGCCGGCGATATTTTAGATTGGTCTTGATTTTTATCCGGGGGGGGGGGGGGGGGGGTGTCTGTCATTCAATTATTTGGTGTTGTCATGATTTCCCACTTGTGCTTGACTAGGAGTAGGGTCGTCTGTCCAAGCTTGCAGGTTTTTCCGGGTCCTCTGTTTTCCTCCCACTGCTAAAGACACTTATGTGCAAGCGAGTTAATGAATTAATATTGAACCATATGTTAGTCCCAAAATGACCTCATTTGTGTTGAGTGGAAGTTAATCCCCATTTGTCTCTCCCCAGTGTTGTTTTATAAAATTGGTACAACTTTTTCTGGAAAATACCTAATTACCTCACACACGCACTCATATATTTTTACCCCTTGTCTTTTTTCAGGAAACACTACCGAATGTCTGAAGAATACAAACATCTTCTTTGTTGTTGGTAGGTATGACTATGACTATCTTCTAATATTATTATTATTTGTAGCACATCTTCGATTGGGAGTCATGATGGCTTACTTACCAGGCAGTTCCAAGATCAATTCCAGTGTTGTCTGAGAAATTTCTTCGGTTTTCCAGCCTGATTTCCTTTTGTCAGTGGTGCAGAATGGAACAGAACCATGCATAAATTAACTGTTTTCTGTCCTTGTATTTTATATATGCAAGTTGAAGTCGCTTTCATTTTAAAAAAAACAGCATGAGAAAAATATGACAACTGTGTCCCATTTTAATGAGCAGTTCCAAACGTTAACATTATTTCGATTTTGTTCATTTTTTTTCTAGGTGGACCAGGAAGTGGTAAGGGTACACAGTGTGCTAAAATAGTAGAAAAATATGGCTTCACTCATCTTTCTACTGGTGATTTATTACGAGAGGAAGTTGCCTCCGGTTCACAAAGAGGCAAGGAATTAACATCAATCATGGAAAGGGGAGCATTAGTGCCCTTGGTAAGATTCATAGATAATAAAATTACTCTGGGTATTATGAACCACTACTAGCAGTACTTGCACTAACACGATGAGCAGGATAGTTAAAGTCTATATAAGGCATATTATTCAAAATGTAAAGAACGAATTATAATGTCAATATTGATGTTGTTACCTTACCGTGGCATTATGGGCTAATATCCAATATTTAAGACACAATGAACATCAAAAAATCAGTTCACGACGCCAGTTTCTCTATGGTCGCGAACACCATTTGCAATAAGAAGACTTGTTGAACGAAGAAATACATATCCTACAAGACAAAGCAGAAATAATTAAAAATAGAAAAAGAGATAAACTTGTAGACTGGACAACCAGTACCAAACAACTGTCATTCAATTTGGACTGCTTCCATAATATTAATTGAATGTTAATTAGTTTATATACATACATATATTGCTATTAAGGTCGACCTATTTTTGTCCATTTTAAGGTTTCTAAGAATAAAAGTAAATGCCCTTTACCAATTGAAATTAAAACCAAATAATGTTTCAAAGGTATAAACCATAAAGAATATAATTTTTCCTTGCAGGATACTGTCTTAGCCATGTTGAAAGATGCTATGGTTGCTAAAGCAGCTACAAGTAAAGGATTTTTGATAGATGGTTATCCTAGAGAATTAGAACAAGGCATAAGATTTGAAAAGGAGGTGAGAAATTACATTTATATTTTGAATTATATATTTTTCAAAGTTCAACAGAGCAATGGTGGATAAGTAGGTAGGATGCAAGCTCACTAGTTCGGAGGTCGCAGGTTAGCTCCCCTTATTGGCCAAGAAATTTCATTGGGATTTTCCAGTGTGGCTTCCCTTTGTCAGTGGTGTCTAGCCTTTTTCATGTGATCCTATATACACATTGGTGTCTATGTAATGATCCCTTGGCAGTTGGAACACCACTATCTGGCAAAATTTCCCTCATAGCACGTTGTATGGTGTATGCCTGTCTTCATTAGCCCAGTCGAAGCAGAACAGTAAGACGTTAAACCCCATTTCATTTCAAAGTTTCACATTTGTAATGTGTTGGTGCCCTTAATTATTTAAAGGTTTTATAAAAATGGATGAATCAAACCAAACATTTCATCTCTCAGACGATATACTGTATTTTATGATAGATTCACTAATGTGTCTCTTATTTAAAAAAGTGGCATCTTCAGTATCCCACTCTGGCAAATATCAAGACAAATTAGCATAAAATGAGTTGTCAGGCCAAAATGATCTAAATAAAACAATATTGCATATTCCAACCCCCGCTCCAATTAGATGTTTTACATTTTCTTAGTTTTTAACATGGGGATACAAATTTCATCCTAGGTAAGCCCAGCAAAGGTAATGCTTAATTTCCATGTATCAGATGAAACCATGACAGAGAGGTTATTATATAGAGCTAAGACTAGTGGGAGAGCAGACGACAACGAAGAAACTATCAAAAAGAGGCTCAAGACCTTCCATGACAGCACACAACCAGTCATTGATCATTTTGAAAAGGCTGGTAAAGTTAAAAGGGTGAGATTCATAACTTTTACACATTTTATAAACATGCATTATACAAGAGCTAAAACTGCCTATTTCAAGTCTTTCTTTAGGCCTGAAATGTTATCTGGACATTAATTAACTTATCCAGACCATAATAAACTCTTGATGCATCACTAGCCCACCATATTTACTGGATTAGGAACCGATTTGATTGAGGCTAGGTCGAATATTCAATCGCTAAGTTCTCGGTCCTAGTGGATCAATTTGAGTGTCATTTTCAGCAAATTCCCTTTACATTATCTAGTTTTTATACGCCCACATTTTCATGTGGACGTATATTGTCGTCGCCCCTGTTCGTCCGTCCGTCCGTCCACAATTGTTTGTGAACAGACTACAGGTCACAATTTTTATCCGATTTCAATGAAACTTAAAATTTAGGTTTATCACCCTAAGATCTCGGTTCCTTTCGATATTGGCATGTATCGGACCGTAACTTCATGGGTTATGGCCCCTGATTGTACGAAAAATCACGTTTTTTAGCTTGTGAACAGTGTAGAGGTCACAATTTTGAACCGATTTGGATGAAACTTTAAACACATGTTTATAACCCAAAGATCTTGGTTCCTTTCGATATTTGCGCCAATCAGATCGTAACTTCCTGAATTATGGCCCCTGATTGTCCGAAAAATCGCCCTTTTTAGCTTGTGGTCCCTCTGGAGGTCAAAATTGTTATTCGATTTAAAAAACCGTTTGATTATATCACTGCCCCATGGTTATGAAGGTTGAGTTCGAATTTCGTGAAAATCGGACCAAAATTGATGGACAAAATGACCGCCGTTTGTACGCGAATAGTGTGAAAATATGTTATATCAAGGTTGTGGACCTTATAGAGGTCACAATTTTGAACCGATTTTGATGAAACTTGACATGTATGTTTATAACCCAAAGATCTTGATTCCTTTCGATATTTGCGCCCATCGGATTGTAACTTCCTGAATTATGACCCCTGATTGTCCGAAAAATCGCCCTTTTTAGCTTGTGGTCCCTCTGGAGGTCAAAATTGTTATCCGATTTGAAAAACCGTTTGAATATATCACCGCCCCATGTTTATGAAGGTTGAGTTTGAATTTCGTGAAAATCGGACCAAAATTGACGGACAAAATGGCCGCCGTTTGTACGCGAATAGTGTGAAAATATGTTATATCAAGGTTGTGGACCTTATAGAGGTCACAATTTTGAACCGATTTTGATGAAACTTGACATGTATGTTTATAACCCAAAGATCTTGATTCCTTTCGATATTTGCGCCCATCGGATTGTAACTTCCTGAATTATGACCCCTGATTGTCCGAAAAATCGCCCTTTTTAGCTTGTGGTCCCTCTGGAGGTCAAAATTGTTATCCGATTTGAAAAACCGTTTGAATATATCACCGCCCCATGGTTATGAAGGTTGAGTTCGAATTTCGTGAAAATCGGACCAAAATTGACGGACAAAATGGCCGCCGTTTGTACGCGAATAGTGTGAAAATATGTTATATCAAGGTTGTGGACCTTATAGAGGTCACAATTTTGATGAAACTTGACATGTATGTTTATAACCCAAAGATCTTGGTTCCTTTCGATATTTGCGCCCATCAGATTGTAACTTCCTGAATTATGGCCCCTGATTGTCCGAAAAATCGCCCTTTTTAGCTTGTGGTCCCTCTGGAGGTCAAAATTGTTATCCGATTTGAAAAACTGTTTGAATATATCACCGTTCCGCGGTTATGAAGGCTGAGTTCGAATTTCGTGAAATTCAGACCAAAAGTGACGGACAAAATGGCCGCCGTTTGTACGCGAATGGTGTGAAAATATGTTATATCAATGTTGTGGACCTTATAGAGATCACAATTTTGAACCGATTTTGATGAAACTTGACATGTATGTTTACAACTCAAAGATCTTGGTTCCTTTTGATATTTGTGCCCTTCGGATTGTAACTTCCTGAATTATGGCCCCTGATTGTCCGAAAAATCGCCCTTTTTAGCTTGTGGTCCCTCTGGAGGTCAAAATTGTTATCCGATTGAAAAAAACGTTTGATTATATCACCGTTCCATGTTTATGAAGGTTGAGTTCGAATTTCGTGAAAATCGGACCAAAATTGACAGGCAAAATGGCCGCCGTTTGTACGCGAATGGTGTGAAAATATGTTATATCAAGGTTGTGGACCTTATAGAGGTCACAATTTTGAACCGATTTGGATGAAACTTGACATGTATGTTTATAACCCAAAGATCTTGGTTCCTTTCGATATTTGCGCCCATAACTTCATAACTTCCTGAATTATGTCCCCTGATTGTCCGAAAAATCGCTTTTGTTAGCTTGTGGTCCCTCTGGAGGTCAAAATTACTATCCGATTTAAAAAACTGTTTGATTATATCACGGTTTCATGGTAATGAAGAGAGAATTTGTATTTCGTGAAAATCGGACCAGATTTGACAGATAAAATGGCCGCTGTCTGTACGCGAATTGTGTAAAAATATGTTATATCAAGGTTGTGGACCCTATAGAGGTCACAATTTTGCACTGATTTTGATGAAACTTGAAATACATGTTTATAACCTAATGATCTTGGTTCCGTTGCATATTTGCCCACATCGGATCGTAACTTCCTGAATCATGGCCCCTGATTGTACGAAAAATCACCCTTTTTAGCTTGTGGTCCCTCTGGAGGTCACAATTATTATCTGATTTAAAAAAACGTTTGATTATATCACAGTTACACTGTAGTTATGGGTGAGTTTGAATTATGATTTTCTGATGATTACTTAAAATGCAACAACTCTTGTTGACTGCCCGGACGATTTGGCTGCTGTGTGGGCGTATGTTTCGTTGCCTGGCAACCTATTTTTAACTATTATAGTGAGAACTGCCAGCTCTTTATCTAATCTCTCATAATGTACCTTTAATTTAATACGTTGAAATTGAGTTCACAATATGTTATACAAGCTGTTTATTCGGTGTTGAATGGATAGGGACCTGTGACTCTTCCCTATAAGAGTCTGTCACATTAAAATAAGAAACGTTTTGATTTTAAACTTTTGATATGAAATTATGATAGCACTTTATACCAGTGTTTCGATGAAAACTTTCAGAGCTATTCCCTTTGTTCTGTTATAATCTAATCTTTCTGAAATTTGTATGGGTTGTTAAGCTCACAATTGCTTGGATGACTAATTAAGCTGCTTGTGGGTATTTGTTTTATTACCTGGCAAACTATGTTTATATTTCTATATTAATCAGATTAAAGCAGAAGGCAGTGTAGATGAGATATTTACACAAGTACAAAATATCTTCAAGGACCTTAATATAGAGGGTAGGTTATAAATTAAAATATATACTGTATATATGCATGCTATCGAATGGTTCGCACGTTTGCACTGTATCACAAGGTCTGTTATTGAGTCAGCTGGCATGGTTAAGATTCCCCGGTTGTATGTGGCTGGGAGTAGGCCAGGGTTTCCTGTCCAATCTCGCGGGTTTTTTCTCTGTGACCAGAGGTAAGGTTGCCTGTCCAACCTTGTGAGTTTTCTCCGGGTCCTCCGGTTTCCTCCCACTGATAGACACCCCTAAGTGCGAGTGAATTATTGAAATTAAATTGAACCATGTGTTAGTCCCAAAATGACCTAGTTTGTGTTGAGTGGACTTTAATACCCCACCCTTCTCTCTGTCTCTATCTGTGTGTGTCTCTCTCTACATACACATAACATGGTCTCTTGTAATAGCACGCATTCCTTAGGAGTCCTATTATACCACTTTTGAAGTTTGATTACCCTTTAGGATCATTAATACTTTATTTTATTAGAAAAGCAACAAAATTGATACATGTTTAAAGGTGAACTCTCAGTATCAACTTAGAGCCTTAAAACACCAGTTTTATTCAATGAAATATATCTGAGAATTTAATCTCTCAAAAATGTTAACAGTCAATTATTACTGTCAATTAATGTATTTTTTTACATACAGAATCTAAGCTGTCTGATGCCAAGGTTGTCTTTGTTGTTGGTAAGAAATATAACATCTATATAGACTTAAAATATCAGTAGATATAAATTAACAGATAGAAAAAATAACGACAATTGTTAGACTTTAAATTAAACTGAAGAACTTAATCAATTTTGATATTAATAAAGATCTCATTATCACATTTCTGAGTGGGTGAGGGTAAGAAATTTGGTTTATTTGACTAAAACTTAATTGTTTCTTTTAAAACATTTATTGAGGGAATGTTACGTAATGAAATATTTCTATATGATTCAGGTGGACCTGGAAGCGGAAAAGGAACACAATGTAGTAAAATTGTGGAAAAATATGGCTTCTGCCATTTGTCGTCGGGTGATTTACTTCGAGCAGAAGTCAATTCAGGCACAGCAAGGGGGAAACAACTCAATGAAATAATGGAAAAAGGAGATCTGGTATCTCTGGTGAGTCTGCTAAGATATATTAGGAGCCATGCTGGCTTAGTGAGTATAAGTATAAATGCTAGCTCACTAACCTGGAAGTCACAGATTTAATTCCGGTATTGCCCAGCTTGGTTTCCTCAGAATGTATAGCACACTGCACAGCATACTGTATAGCACACCAAATAGCGCACTGTAACATACTGCATCGTCATTAGCCATATTGGTGCAAAACAGTAGGACATCAAACCCCATTTTAATTCCAGGTTAGCGTATTTTTAATAATCAATGAACTATCCATACTTTAACAAGTGAAGAGAATCATCAGTTTGTAATAACCAAAGTCTGAATGTAATATTTTACAGGATGTAGTATTACAGTTACTAAGAGAAGCCATGCTTGGTAAGCTGTCAACAACTAAATGTTTTCTTATTGATGGATATCCTAGAGAATTAGAACAAGGAAAAAGATTTGAAAATGAGGTTTGTTAATATCCAAATGGATATTTTAAAGAGGTGTTATCATCTTAAATAAGAAATAATATTTGATTTTGAATAATATTAAATACACAGTGCTGACTTGTTGCTGGAAAGGGGTTTTTTTTCATCTGCTTGAAGGCAAAATATTTAGGGCTTAAAACTTCAACATGGATTGGCTGATTTGTTTCAAATTATGCATACATTCGAATTGGAATATCTCTTATTTAACAATAAATATATCAAATCAAAAACCACTTATTAGGCAGATACTCTAGGTGACTAGTAGTTATACACTCTGTACAGTCAGTCTATTTTAAAATTTTGAATATTATTCACCATATCTTGATGTTAAATAGAGCATATTCCTGGTCAGACGTTTGGAAAATCATGTAGTACATGTCTGGAATATACAGGCAAAGTAGCATCCATAGTATGGAAAGGGGAGAAAAGCTGGTGAAGATATCAAAAGTGGTTATTCTCCTTTAGGGGGAATGGATGGCCGAGTGGTTAGCATGTGCGGGCTGTATCATAAAGCCTGTCATTGAGTCATGTGGCGTTGTTTCGAATCCCCGATTGTACATGACGAGTAGAGTGACCTGTTTTCTCCCGGTCCTCCAGTTTTTTATAAACCCACATTTTCACGTGGATGTATATTATCGTCGCCCCTGTCCGTCTGGACATCCGTCCGTCCGTCCACAATTTGTTTGTGGACTCTCTACAGGTCACAATTCTTATCCGATTTTGACCAAACTTGAAATATACGTTTATCCCCATAAGATCTCGGCTGCTTTCGATATTGGCATGTATCAGATCCAAACTTCGTGGATTATGGCCCCTGAGTGTATGATAAATCACGTTTTCAGCTTGTGGACCACAGTTTTGAACCGATTTTGATGAAACTTGACATGTATGTTAATAAACCCAAAGATTTTGGTTCCTTTCGATATTTGCGCTCATCGGATCGTAACTTCCTGAATTATGGCCCTTGATTGTCTGAAAAATCGCCCTTTTTAGCTTGTGGTCCCTCTGGAGGTCAAAATTATTATCGGATTTAAAAAAACGTCTGATTGTATCACCGTTACATGGTAATGAAGGTTGAGTTCGAATTTCATGAAAGTCGAACCAAAATTGACAGACAAAATGGCCGTCGTTTGTACGTGAATAGTGTGAAAATATGTTATATCAAGGTTGTTGACTCTCTACAGGTCACAATTCTTATCCGATTTTGACAAAACTTGAAGTATAGGTTTATCCCAATAAGATCTCGACTGCTTTCGATATTGGAATGTATCGGATCGAAACTTCATGGATTATGGCCCCTGATTGTACGGAAAATCACCTTTTCAGCTTGTGGACCCTAGAGAGGTCACAATTTTGAACCTATTTTGATGAAACTTGACATGTATGTTAATAACCAAAAGATCTTGGTTCCTTTCGATATTTGCGCTCATCGGATCGTAACTTCCTGAATTATGGCCCTTGATTGTCCCAAAAATCGCCCTTTTTAGCTTGTGGTCCCTCTGGAGGTCAAAATTATTACCGGATTTAATAAAACCGTCTGATTATATCACCGTTACATGGTAATTTAGCATGGGGCAGAACTTAATAAAAACCAAACAAATTTTAATGATTTTCTGATAATAACTTAATATGCGACAACTCTTGTTGACTGCCCGAACAAATTAGCTGCTGTGTGGGCGTATGTTTCGTTGCCTGGCAACCTATTTTTCTCACTGCTAAAGACCCCTACGCGCAAGCCAATTATTGAAATAAAATTAAAAACCATATGTTAGTCCTGAAATGACCCAGTTTGTGTCGAGTGGACGTTAAACCCTATTTCGCTCTCTCTCCACTCTCCTTTTATATTCTGCTGGTTTTCATTAGCAGATCCTTTTTATCCCATTTTGTGTTTATCATCTATACAAGTTACTGGTATTCTCACTTATTATCATTTAATTGAATTTTATTTCAATTAACTATTTAATAAACTATTATGGCTTGAATATTTCACAGCTAAAATGTTAATATCTATATCAGATCAATGCTGACTGACATTATTTACAGCTGTTGTTTTTGACATTACTGGACTTCATACAAATGATAACCTATCAAGCTCTCTGTATTACTAAAAAAAAATCTTTATAGAATGCACAGCAGCTGTTTAGAAACCTTCTCATGGTATCTGTCAAAGTTTGAATTCATTGAGCCATGTGCCAGAGTTATAGCCCAACTTTACTAGAAGAGATGTTTCAATGATAAAAATAAGATCCTGTGAGTGACAACTAGGGTTATGCCTTTGTGTACACTGTCAAATAATATGGACAGTGAAATACTATGGCCACCTGTGGAAAGTTGTCTTTCACAAATAATTTCTGATAAAAGAAAAATTATCAAATTGACTTTTACATCATGTAGACCTCTAATCTTTATTTTACAGCTAGTTGAATGTACAAGCGTTTTACATTTTGACGTATCAGATGATACAATGACGAAAAGATTATTAGAACGGGGTAAAAGTAGTGGTAGGGTAGATGATAATGAAGAAACAATTAAAAAACGTTTACAGACTTTTCACAACCAGACGCAGCCCGTTATAGATCACTATGCAAAACAAAATAAAGTAACTACGGTAAGTTGTGTTTACAAGAACATTAATTGTGATCGTTTGCCGTTATAGATCACTATGCAAAACAAAATAAAGTAACTACGGTAAGTTGTGTTTACAAGAACATTAATTGTGATCGTTTGCCTCTTTGTTTACTGATTCCCCAGTTGTATGTGACAAGGGGTAGGGTCACCTGTTCAGCCTCATGGGTTTTTCCGGGTCGTATGGGTCCTGATTCTCAAAATCTTAACTAAAGATAAATCCAAATTTTAGTAGATACTTCAATTTTGATTGGCTAAGCCCTAAAATCAAAACTATATTATCCAATCAAATTACTAAAATTTAGATTTTATCTTAGTTCAAATTTCGTGAATCAAGGTCAAGGTGTCTTACCACTGATAAGAACCCCTCCCTACACGTGAGTGAATTATTGAAATATTATAACTGAAATGACCTAGCTTGTGTCTAGTGGATGTTAAACCCCATTTCTATCTTTCTCCTTGACAACCAATAATCTTGGTCATCAGGACATCAATTTGAACCTGATATTACTCTAAGATGTCCCAGTGACCTAGTAAATGTTGACTATAAATGACTATGTTGAAATTATTTTCAAATTTTCTGGGCTTATTCAACTATATATAAACATGAACCCATTTTGAAATTCAAGACTTATTGCCCCTGTCACCAAAACCTTATAATCACTATGCAGGACAGATTTTTAAAAGATTTTTCGTTGAAATTTATTGAGCTTATACAACAGGTGTATTTTTTGTTGTCTTGACTTTATTTTTTTTTGACATAACACTACATGATACATTATACTTTCATTTCGTTTTTTAGATAAAAGCAGAAGGTGGAGTTGATGATATTTTTGCAGAAGTTAAGAAATTTATGGAGAGCAAATCCTGGTAACCATGTGGAGAGTGTAATGTTGAACTTATCAGAAAAATAAATTAGTAAAAACATCCCTATACCTTTGGAAGACACTACAGTGCTACACTATTAGTTGTTTATTAACTTCATACCACTTTTTGTCAAAACTTTACTATTTTTATATGAATATAACTTTGAGAAATGCTATAAGTATAAATTATAAAAAGTATGGGTGGTGAGTCTCTCTTGCTTTTTATACAGTTCTGTCAATATAAACACACGCTGTTATTGACATTGGTGCAATTATGTGTGCTGATTCCTCTTTGTTAAGACATACATTATGCAAGAGTTCTTTCTTTAGGCCTGAAACATTTTCTAAATTATCAATGAGGCATAACTTAACTGGCCCAGGCCATAATCATCTCTCGATGAATCATATTTCTCCAATATTAAATAGATTAGAATGGCCCAGCCATATTTTAATTTAATTTAAAAATGGAGGAGCAAGAATTAGCTTCGAACAACTAGTACGGTCATGGTAATTATTTCCCAGTGTCTTGACAAACCTTCAAAGGCTAATATCTTGGCTCGCAATTGGAATGAAATTTTCAAATTTTTCATTTACATCATCTATTTCCGAACTATTAACAAGAATGGCTAGGTGTATATCTAAATCTTACATATATAATGTATCTTTAAGGAGTTGATAATTATATTAGAATTTCTAAGCTTTCCCTTTTCACTTATTACTTTTAATATTGATATTTGGTTATATACGAGTGGCTCTAGAACTAGAACTGAGGCATTTGTTTGTGTCACACATTGATTTTAGATTTAATTTTTTGGAATGGGTTAAGTTTTTATGAACTGAACGTCTGCATATTTTTATTTAATATTTAACACATAGTAACTTAGGCCCCTTTTTACAAAATTTTAACTTAGATAAAAATCTAAATTTGAGTTCTTTGATTGGATAATATTAGATTGATTTATGTGCTTAGCAAATCAAAATTTAAGTATTTACTAAAATTTGGATTTTATCTTTGGTTAAGATTTCGAGAAACAAGGCCCTGATCTCCCCGCTGGTAAGTGGTACGTGACAAGGAGTAGGGCCATTGGTCCAACCTTATGGATTTTCTCTGGAACCTCTGGTTTCCTCACACTGCTAAAGACCCTTACACACTAGAAAATTATTGAAATATAATTGAACCATATTTTAGTCCCAAAATAGCCTAGTTTATGTTAGAGGTTAATCTCTCTCTCTCTCTCTCTCTCTCTCAAAAAATTAGTTACTTTCACATTTATCTGTCAATATGATATTCACACATAAAGGTACCTACATATTAAATAGTGGTAATGGTCTTGAAAAATTATTTATTTTCACATATGTCAATATTTTTTTTTAACTATTCACACATAAAGATACCTTACATATTAAATGGATGTAATGGTCTCGTAAAATGTTAGGCCATATGAAGTTTTGTTGTTTTTTTTACCTATCATTGTGTATATGTTCTAATAGATGTATACTTTATCACTGTTATAAGTTATTGTAGTCATCATGTTATATTTATGATTTTGTGTGTTTAGTATAGCAGGATTTAATTCCAAGTATTTTGTTCTGTTTTCAACCAATTGTTTTTATCCTGGATGTATTCTTATTCACAATAGATTATAACATACCAAAGGCAGCTGTTAAGTCATGCTCTCGGCCGTTAATAAAAATAAATTTTTATATAAATTCTTTATATACATTAACTTTAACTCATCATATTGTTATTATATGATTAACAAAGATTAACTCAGCTGTTAGTCACATAGTCACATTTTAAATAAATATTGGATTCAGTGCACACTTTGGCAAATTAGAAAAACGACTGTTATTAGATCTGACCCATCGGTCATTTTGCATGCCGGAACTACACGGTTATATTATTCAGTTCAAAGTGTGCCGATCAACAGCTATAAAATTGTGAAGTATTATAAATAGAGGGTAAGGAATCACTATATAGATATAGTGATATTTATTAAGTAGAAATTCTTATGGATTTTGTCCCATGAGATATTTTGGTATTTTGTAGAGAAGGGAATTTTCTTTTTATATAATTGTTGGGAAGGTATACTTTATTTACCCATTATTTTGTTCTTTTACAATAGGATAAAATAAATTCATACTTTATCAGTCATGTGCCCTTATAACATGGGATAAGACAAATTTAACACTTTGTTCTTCTTGAAACAAAACTTACATACATGTACTGTACTATCAGACCTTTGGTCACTTTGTGATTAATATAAAAATGGATATGTTCTATTTATTTGTTTTTATTTATGTTTATTTATTAATATTTATATATAAGCTAATGTGATAATACCCATATATTGTGGTATTTTTAAAGATATGATTTATATGTTTATGTTATATACTGACGTTTGTTGTGTTGATTATTAATACATGTAGGTCATACTGAGCAATACACAAATTAAAGTTCCTCTTACATGCATAAAGTTAGCTTTAATACAAGTTTCTCCTAATCAGATTAAAACACAGATCCTATTTTGTATCGTTTTTTACCTTCAATGTTTCATATTACTTGTCTTTACTACACTAGAATCTAGAAGAGTTTTTGTATAACCCTCATTTTGGATGATGTGAGGGATTAGCTAATGAAACAGTTTGTATGGCAAGCTTTTCGTGTGAGGTGCAGTGTATTAACCCACTAGAAACATCTATGCTGATGTCATACATAGGGTCAAATGCCGCTCTTATGACCTCTGACGCAACCTTCAACTACATCCAATCAGATCTTTGTGTAGTGTAGTCCATCGAAAGTATAAAAAAATCAAAATGAAACATAGATAGATTTGTATTTTAATCAGCAGATTGAAGTTTCTCCATGACTGGTATCAATGTCCAAGATCGTCATTTATTGATTGAACTGTATAAATTTTGAAAGGGATTGATCAGCTTTTGGCTACCTGAATAATTTCTGAAAGTAGATTTGAAATATTCTTGGATTTGGGTCAATTTCAATTTTTATTTTAACAGGCCCACCAAGTCTGATCTAATTATTTACCAAGGAATTATAGACTTGATGGATTGTTTATTATTCATGTTTTACCTCTTGTTGTTAAATGTTATTTTTATTCAACAAACCTTGTAATAAATCTTTACTATAAATATTATCTAAGTTGAGTTTCTTTTTAAACAGACAAAGAAAATTTTCCTGAAGAACCGACTCGAGTTCTACTACATCTGGACGTTGCTCGATTACTTCACAATTATAGGCTATGTTATCTGGACTTTTGAACAGTAGCATCCAATCAGAGGTTGTGATATCGCAACCTTCACGGAAACCTTGACATTGAACGAACTTTGCAACTCGTTTATCACAGTAGACATTTTAGCTTGAAAGGGCGAGACTTGGTATTCACGACGACCGAGGAATTTAATAGGCTCACAAGCTGGGTTTGTACCCAATCGAAAGTAGTGCAGAAATATGCAGGGTATTACGTGAAGGCCTTGATCGTAGTGTGAGATCAAGACTTCTATTGAAGATGGACAAAGTATATAGACCAATATCTAAATGCAGCAGACAACGGCATGATATCGAGAAAATCGTTCAATGTGCTTACAAACAAGTATCAAAATTGACAAAATACTCCTTGGTTATCACTCTTTTGAAATAGCACAGTACATTATCCATTGAAAAATGCAAGATGGCCGCCATTTTCATAATGAACAAAGGGATGGGGGGGAGATATCGTCATTCCCTACCCTGTGGGCTTTCGCTGCATGAAAAGTAGTGCCTGGAATTTGAAATGGGTCCCTGCTCGACCATGGCTACTCCTTGTGAATCAAAAACAATATATATTTCTTCTATTTAAAATTTCCCAAATGCTAAAACCCAATTTGTAGGCCTACATGAAATATTTTTAAAAGAAACATAAAGGTTAAATTAATAGCCCCCCGATCGTACCTTAAAACAGACGTTTCTCCCAATCGAATAAAAAAAACAGGCGTTTTTTTATTTTAATGAATATCTGCAGGCTTATGACATTTATTTTTCTCGTACCAATCACCAATATTTTCGTACACTTTTTTTTCTTTAATCCACAATCTGGCCTTGTAACATAAGCCACAATAACCTAGTCTATGCATAAAAATGGAATTATCTCCAGTTCCGAACCACCAATACATAGATTCGTAACTCTGTTTATTTTCGAGGTATTGTCTATAGGCTGTATCATTTCTGTCCAAGTATAGAAGAAAATTAGCCAAATCTTTTACCGATTTAAAATCGCTTGTATCAATGTAAGTTTTTACTGGAGCAATTTTTGAATAATTTGCCCCACCCCGAGTTACGGCGACAATGTCTAATGATTCAGGGCGAAAAAACTTTTCAGATACGTAATCTCTACACAGACTGTTCTCAAAGGACAGATAGAATTTGTAAATTTTCGCATTTGATATAAAGCAGTCGTGTGATTTTGTACACGTTAGATTGCCACATCGTCCATAGAAATCCACAGGTATGTACTTTCGTAACAAGTTTATATATTTTTCACGTTCACTCGGTACACCACAGTTACTGGAAAATATGGATACAAGCTTTGACTTCAATTTCATGATGGCCGTGATATTTTTCTTTAAGGGCTCTTTTCTTAGTCTATAAAATCCATATGGAGTAAATTGATCCGAATCTATGCGATACGTAAACGTTCTGTTAAACTTATTCTGCCATGACGGTTTGAGCCACTGGTGAGAAAAAGTAATATCCGGTGATTCCATCTCGCGAAAGACCCAAACTTGATTGGAATCTCTCCTGACTGGTGGGTTTCCAGCTAATGAGTCTCCATCGAAGATAAGAATATCACTGTTAATATCCTCAGTGTATATACAAGAATCGTTACATGGGGAAAACCAATTTCTTAGTAACTGTGAAGATATTTCAGATGGCCTATTATACCAGTGTATTGTAATACGTCTATTTTTATCAGACCTAGATTTATTATAACTTCGAGTGTTGACATGAGATGTTACATTTGTTAAAATATACGGGTTGCTGGGATGCTCTGACTGCAGGTTACTGGAATGTTCTGGCTTCAGGTAACTGGGATGATTTGATTTCATATTTGTAGATTGTTCCAATTTAAGATTGCTGGAATGCTTCAGGTTGCTGTGATTTTTCGGCTGAATCCTGGGATATTCTGACTTTTTATCAGACCTAGAACTTCCAGTGTTGATGTGCGACGCTGCACTTGTTGAAACATACGGGTTGCTGGGATGTTTTGGCTTTAGGTGTTCTGACTTCAGCTTCCTGGAATGTTCCGACTTCGGGTTTCTGGAGTGTTCTGACTTGATATTGTTGGAATGTTTAGACTTCACATTGTTGGCTTGCATCCATTTTGTATCGTCCTTAGATGAATTAAGAAGAATCTCTGCTTTCAAAAATTTTACGAACACCTCATTGGTGGCTTTCATATTTGTTAGGTAGAGTATCATTGTTAAAACCATGATCGGAAGGATGACCATTTTATATTTTAGATTTGTAGTCATAGTGTCCTTTTCTGAATGAAACTGAATACATGTACATGGTATAACTGTGTAAATTATAAATAGGCTATATAGAATTCATATACGGCGTAAGAAATAATCTGGATCCTTTCTTCAATATATACTAGCCATATATATATATATATATACATAAATAAAAGATTCTACTCTCAGGTAAAAGTATATAGAAATATGAAGTTTCTAGTAAAAGCCTGACGATCCCCGTAGTGGGTGAAAGCGCTAGCTAAGATGAAATTAGTTTTTTCTTTGTAGAAACTTCATATTTCTATATATATGGCTAGTATATATTGAAGAAAGGGTCCAGATTATTTCTTACGCCGAAAGAAACAGTTTTAACTCTTCTCCAGAGGTATTGATAATTGAAATAACACCAACCAATGGCCCAATCCATACAATATACAAGCCATTCTTGGTTCGGTCTATTGCTCGTTATGTGAATAAATTATAAATGATAAATTAAAAATAATTTGAAACCAGAAAAAAGTCAGATATAGCTCTACATGTGCATATCTAACAAATTCTGACGGGTCGTGACCAACAACTACGCTTAGCCATCTCTGATCCTGTACTTGTAACCAACGTTCACGGTTTTCACTGAGAAAGAAAATAACTCGGCATAATAAAAGAACGTTTAATAAGAAAACCTTTACCTTTACATTTTTACAATGTTTATGTGACATGGGTACTTTAATGTTGAAGCTGTAAAAGGTCTGTCACAGAGTTAATTGTCGTCGTTTTGATCCCAGACGTATTCGTAACAAGGAGTTCAGTAGTATCCTTCAAGCAGTAGTGCGTTCGATAGTCAATAATCGATTTTCTACAATAAAACTGGCGAGTATTGATTTACATTGTTGAGTTATTTTTGTAGCTTTAATATAACCATCGGTTGTCATCCAAGATACGCCCACATTTTACAAGTGATGAAAAGAGAACAAGTTAAAAACAAAAGCAACTTTTCGTTTTGTATACAATCAGGGGCCATAACCCAGAAAGTTATTGCCTGAAGGGCGCCGATATGGACAGGGACTGGGATCGTTGGGATATGAACATACATGTATATTTTAAGAGGGGGGAGAACCCCGTCTAGACTCCTTTTACGCGAGCCTTCGGCGCTTACTTGTGTGGGCCCCGGTCAATGACTTGACAGGTGACACTGCTCTGGAACAAACTAACTTTACATTACGACCTGCTCATCGTTGACACTGAAAAAATATTTGAAAATACATTTATTCACAGGGGCTTTTCTTCGATAAAATATCATTTTGATTTATGCAAATGTTGAAATTTGTAGATTTTAAATTGATTTCATTGTTGACATGGAGGTTAACAGGGGCGGATTGGGCCATCGGACGATTGCTCGAAGGGCCGGTCAAACAATCGCTCGAAGGGCCGGTCGGACAAAAAAAATATTTTGTCCAATTCGTCTAAAAAACCAACCTTTTTCTGCTGAGAGGGGGCTATTGGGCCGACCATGGAGCCATGATGATCATATTGTATGTGACCGGTGGCTTTAACGGGCCGCCACGCCATCACTGGAGTCTGGAATGGACTGGTATAATAGACTTTCTGGACCGGGTGTACTGGGTGTGGGTCAGAATTCGGAATCCTGCAATGGGGATACGAAATTCAACCGAAAATTTCATCGGATTCACCCCATTAATTATTAAGTCACCTGCACCCTGTTTGTGAGGATACGCCAGAATCCAAAATTAAAAAGCAGCTTTTATGATTTTCATTTTCGTGACTTTGTACCAATGTGTTTCGTGGCCTTCCATCACAGGAGGAATCAACTAGCGCTCCCGGTTAACAAAAATGGGACATTTTTCAATGAAAATATTCCTGCTGATTCAATATTTGTAACTGGTTTATCCAATGGTCAAAATTTTCTCAACTAGTCCCATTTTTCAACCAGTTAAATTCTCTTCACTCTTGACGATACAATGATAATACGTTATTTAATAATATGACGATATGATAATTTCACAGGTTGATGGTTGTAAAATTACTTGCAGGTCGTGGTTTTGGCCTAAGTTAATCGATTTATGAAATAATAATATTATTTGACAGAGATTATAATCAGATATTGCACCAAATCGCATATTTGGGGTTCACTGCCAGACAGGATACGGCCACATTTTCGAGAGATGAATAGAGAACAAGCAATACCGAAAGTGATTTTTCCTACATCATTAAGTCTTGTATTTCATACTGTATTGGGAGCAGCCATTTTGTTGGTCAGTTCCAGTCTGATATTCATGAAATTCCAAGCCGACAATGAATATGGTGTGACGGTACACAACTTAGAAATGTGACTTTTCGTCAAAATTGGATAAGAATTGTGACCTGTAGAGGGTCCACAACCATGATATACCATATTTTTACACTATTCGCGTACAAATGGCGACCATTTCGTCTGGCAATTTTGGTACGATTTTCACGAAATTCAAACTCAACCTTCCTTACGGTCCAACAGTAATAAATCAGAGTTTTTTGTTTAAATCGGATAATAATTGTTCGAGAGATAAATAGATTACAAGCAATACCGAAAGTGATTTTTCCTACAATCAAAGGCCATAATTCATTAAGTTACAATTCGATATGCACAAATATGCACTCAACCTTCCTTATAGGTGGTAACGGTGATTTTTCCTACATCATTAAGTTAGAATTTGATATGTGCAAATATCGAAATGAATTAAGATCTTTGGGTTATAAAGGTGCATTTCAGTAGGCTTCAAATTCAACTGAGGATCATGTTGCTAAGTGGGTAAAATGCTGGCTCGGTAGCCTTGAGGTTGGGTGTTTGATCCCTGCATTGGATGACAAAGTTCATCTAGATTTTCTGGCGTGGTTTCCCCTTGTTAGTGATGAAGGATGGATGGCCTGACAAGAACAGCTGTCAATTTTGGTTCGATTTTTCACGAAATTCGACCTCAACCTTCATTACGATGTAACGGAGATATAATCAAACGGTTTTTTAAATGAGATTATAATTCTGACCCCAGAGGGACCACAAGCTAGAAAAAGGTCATTTTTCGTACAATCAGGGGCCATAATTCAGGAAGTTACAATCCGATATGCACAAATATCGAAAGGAACTAAGATTGTTAAGTTGTAAACATGTGTTTCAGGTTTCATCAAAATTGAATGAAGATTGTGACCCCTACAGGGTCCACAACCTTGAAATAACATATTTTCACACTATTCGCGTACAAACGGCGGCCATTTTGTCTGTCAATTTTGGTCCGATTTTCACAAAATTTGAACTCAATCTTCATTACCATGTAACGGTGATATAATCAAGCGTTTTTTTTAAATCAGATAATAATTTTGACCTCCAGAGGGACCACAAGCTAATAAGGGCGATTTTTCGAACAATCAGGGGCCATAATTCAGGAAGTTACGATCCGATGTGCGCAAATATCGAAAGGAACCAAGATTTTGGGGTTATAAACATGGGATATGCATGTCAAGTTTCATCACAATCGTTTAAAATTGTGACCTCTATAGGGTCCACAAGCTAAAAACATGATATTTCGTACAATCAGGGGCCATAATCGATGAAGTTCCCATCCGATACATGCCAATAACGAAAGGAACCGAGATCTTATGGGGATAAACCTATATTTCAAGTTTCGTCAAAATCGGATAGGAATTGTGACCTGTAGAGAGTCCACAAACAAATTGTGGACGGACGGACGTCCGGACGGACGGACGTCCGGACGGACAGGGGCGACGACATAGTACGTCCACATGAAAATGTGGGCGTATAAAAATGTCCAGGGGGAGAGTCCCCGGACCCCCCCCCCTCCGGACTCCTCGGTCAGTAAAAGGGGCCGCTCCCGGCCCCAATCCGCCCCTGTAGGTTAACCTCGATGGATGGATGTAAACCAAACACCACAACTAACATTGTCAAAATATACTCTGAGCTGAAATCCTGCCCACTGTAATGCATGGCTACTAGAAATGTTTGTTATAAAATGAACCAACTGAATTTCTAACTAGATTCGAACTATTAGTGTGGCGAATTATCTGCCCCCCCCCCCCTCTGTCCCAGTAACGAGGAAATACGATTATCAAAATCCATACAAGAGTATACGGTTTGAGTGATTATTTCCGTAGTTTAGTTAGGCGACTATTATAATCATCGGATCTATTGGACTGAAATTCAATAGCTAAAATCAATTGAATGCCTTAATTCGGATATAACCCCAGCTCAATATCCACAACAGGTCCAGTATCACTACCATGGCACTCACACGTTTTACAGCTACAGGTCAATGCCTACAACACAAAACCTCTCTAAAGGCATCCTCGGTATCCCCAGTGGTGTTATGCCGTTTTACTCCACTATACCCCCAATTGGTTCATTGACGGGGTAAGACACATGGTCAAATTATCCGCTCTTAATACTTTGTGCTATTTGTATCGACAAATCGAGTGGGCGAATCGAAGTAAATCACATTTTATTGCATCTAAGATTATTGTGGTGAACGTAAACAATGGCGCTAAGAATGGTATGTAAACTGTTTTTGATTGGTCCGTAGAATCAGCCTGAGAACAAGGTCAGGTAATTTAAATTAACGAAAAGACCATGAATGAACCCAAGGTGTAGAACGGGACGATATGATTGGGGATACCAAGGATGCTACAAAGGAGAATATCACAAGAGAGGGGTTGGATGGCCGAATGGTTAGCACGTGCGTGCTGTATCACAAAGCCTGTCATTGTTTCAATTGGCGTGGTTTCGAATCCCCGATTGTACCTGACAAGGAGTAGGGTCGCCTGTCCAACCTCGTGGTTTTTTCAGATCCTCCTTTTTCCTCCCACTGCTGAAGACCCATACGCGCAAGCGAATTATTGAAATGGAATTAAACAATATGTTAGTTCCAAAATGACCTAGTTTGTGTCGAGTGGACGTTAAACACCATTTCTCTCTCTCCCACAAAGTAACCACAAAGAGGACCCAGCTGCAACCGCGGGATAATCAGCATAATAAAGAGTCGATGGTTACAGCTAGGGAACTGGTGCTCAACAATTACGTTTAACTCACCGGAGGGGCTAATCCAATATATACTGACACAGAGAAATTCAACACGTGTATACATATGTACAGTACTAAACGCACTCGAATGAGGTTTATAAGGTTAATAAAAAGTCCCCCCCCCCTCCACATCTTATTTAAAAACAAACAGACGTTTCGTATTTTAATGAATATCAGCAGGCTTATGACATTTATTTTTCTCGTACCAATCACCAATATTTTCGTACCACTTTTTTTCATTAAGCCACAATCTGGCCTTGTAACACAAGCCACAATGACCTAGTCTGCTCATAAACATGGGATTATCTCCAGTTCCGAACCACGAATAGATAGATTCGTAACTCTGTTTATTTTCAAGGTATTGTCTATAGGCTGTATCATTTCTGTCCAAGTATTGAAGAAAATTAGCCAAGTCTTTTACTGATTTAAAATCGCTTGTATCAATGTAAGTTTTTGCTGGGGCTATGTTTGAATAATTTGCCCCGCCACGAGTTACGGCGACAACGTCTAATGATTCAGGGCGAAAAAACTTTTCAGATACGTAATCTCTACACAAGCTGTTCTCAAAGGACAGATAGAATTTGTAAATTTTCGCATTTGATATAAAGCAGTCGTATGATTTTTTACACGTTAGATTGCCACATCGTCCATAGAAATCCACAGGTATGTACTTTCGTAACAAGTTTATATATTTTTCACGTTCACTCGGTACACCACAGTTACTGGAAAATATGGATACAAGCTTTGACTTCAGTTTCATGATGGCCGTGATATTTTTCTTATAGGGCTCTTTTCTTAGTCTATAAAAACCATATGGAGTAAATTGATCCGAATCTACGCGATACGTAAACGTTCTGTTAAATGTATTCTGCCATGACGGTTTGAGCCACTGGTGAGAAGCAGTGATATCCGGTGATTCCATCTCACGAAAGACCCAAACTTGATTGGAATCTCTCCTGACTGGTGGGTTTCCTTTTAATGAGTCTCCATCGAAGATAAGTATATCACTGTTAATATCCTCAGTGTATATACAAGAATCATTACATGGGGAAAACCAATTTCTTAGTGACTGTGAAGATATTTCAGATGGCCTATTATACCAGTGTATTGTAATACGTCTATTTTTATCAGACCTAGATTTATTATAACTTCTAGAGTTGACATGCGATACTACATTTGTTAAAATATACGGGTTGCTGGGATGTTCTGACTGCAGGTTACTGGAATGTTCTGGCTTCAGGTTGCTGGAATTTTCTGGCTTCAGGTAGCTGGGATGATTTGATTTCATATTTGTAGATTGTTCCAATTTAAGATTGCTGGAATTCTTCAGGTTGTTCTGATTTTTCGGCTGAATCCTGGGATATTCTGACTTTTTATCAGACCTAGAACTTCCAGTGCTGATGTGCGACGCTGCACTTGTGGAAACATACGGGTTGCTGGGATGTTCTGGCTTTAGGTGTTCTGAATTCAGCTTCCTGGAATGTTCCGACTTCGGGTTTCTGGAGTGTTCTGACTTGATATTGTTGGAATGTTTAGACTTCACATTGTTGGCGTGCATCCGTTTTGTATCGACCTTCGATGAATTAAGAAGAATCTCTGCTTTCAAAAATTTTACGAACACCTCATTGGTGGCTTTCATATTTGTTAGGTAGAGTATCATTGTTAAAACCATGATCGGAAGGATGACCATTTTATATTTTAGATTTGTAGTCATAGTGCCCTTTTCTGAATGTAAAAATAAAAAAGAGATACAAAAACAAACAAAAGAAAGAATTAGAAACTGAATACATGTACATGGTATAACCGTGTAAATTAATAGTTTATATATATAAAATTCAAATACATAATATAGGTATACTGTATATACACATTGGCTAAATATATATTGAAGAAAGGATCCAGATTATTTCTTACGCCGAGAGAAACAGTTTTAACTCTTCTCCAGAGGTATTGATAATTGAAATAACACCAACCGATGGCCCAATCCATACAATATACAAGCCATTCTTTGTTCGGTCTATTGCTCGTTACGTGAATAAATTCTAAATAATAAATTAAAGATAATTTGAAACCAGAAAAAAAAGTCAGATATAGCTCTGCATGTGCATATCTAACAAATTCTGACGGGTCGTGACTAATAACTACGCATAGCCATCTCTGATCCTGTAACCAACGTTCAAGGTTTTCACTGAGAAAGAAAATAACTCAGCATAATAAAAGAAAGTTTAAAAAGAAAACCTTTACCTTTACATTTTTTACAATGTTCATGTGACATGGGTACTTTAATGTTGAAGCTGTAAAAGGTCTGTCACAGAGTTAATTGTCGTCGTTTTGATCCCAGACGTATTCGTAAGAAGGAGTTGGGTCGGATAGCCTTCCTAACTTCAGTAGTATCCTTCAAGCAGTAGTGCGTTCGATAGTCAATAATCGATTTTCTACAATAAAACTGGCGAGTTGGCTATTGATTTACATTGTTGAGTTATTTTTGTAGCTTTAATATGACCATCGGTTTTCATCCAAGATAAGCCCACATTTTACAAGTGATGAAAAGAGAACAAGTTAAAAACAAAAGCAACTTTTCGTTTTGTATACAATCAGGGGCCATAACCCAGAAAGTTATTGCCTGAAGGGCGCCAATATGGACAGGGACTGGGATCGTTGGGATATGAACATAT
This sequence comes from Patella ulyssiponensis, assembly GCA_963678685.1. NCBI lineage: Eukaryota > Metazoa > Mollusca > Gastropoda > Patellidae > Patella > Patella ulyssiponensis. Next base: position 77,605,137 of record OY783227.1, on the reverse strand, counting down.
ACTCTGAGCTGAAATCCTGTCCACTTCTGTAAAAGTCATATTGTAATGGCTACTAGAAATGTTTGTTATAAAATGAACCAACTGAATTTTTTAACTAGATTCGAATTATCTGCCCCCCCCCCCCCCTCTGTCCCATTAACGAGGAAATACGAATATCAAAATCCATACAAGAGTATACGGTTTGAGTGATTATTTCCGTAGTTTAGTTAGGCGACTATTATAATCATCGGATCTATTGGACTGAAATTCAATAGCTAAACCCAATTGAATGCCTTAACTCGGATTTAACCCCAGACCAATACCCACAACAGGTCCAGTATTACTACTTTGGCACTCACACGTTTTGACAGCTACAGGTCAATGCTTACAACACAAAACCTCTCCAAAGGCATCCTCGGTATCCCCAGTGGTGTTATGCCGTTTTACTCCACTATACCCCCAATTGGTTCATTGACGGGGTAAGACACATGGTCAAATTATCCACTCTTAATACTTTGTGCTATTTGTATCGACCAATCGAGTGGGCGAATGGAAGTAAATCACATTTTATTGCAACTAAGATTATTGTGGTGAACGTAAACAATAGCGCTAAGAATGGTATGTAAACTGTTTTTGATTGGACCGTAGAATCAGCCTACGAACAAGGTCAGATAATTTAAATTCACGAAAAGACCATGAATGAACCCAAGGTGTAGAACGGGACGATATCATTGGGGATACCAAGGATGCTACAAAGAGAGGGGTTGGATGGCCGAATGTTTAGCACGTGCGTGCTGTATCATAAAGCCTGTCATTGTTTCAACTGGCGTGGTTTGGAATCCCGGTTGTACGTGACAAGGAGTAGCGTCGCCTGTCCAACTTCGTGGGTTTTTTTCACGTCCTCCGGTTTCCTCCCACTGCTGAAGACCCATACGCGCAAGCGAATTATGGAAATGGAATTCAACAATATGTTAGTTCCAAAATGACCTAGTTTGTGTCGAGTGGACGTTAAACATCATTTCTCCCCCCCCCTCTCTCTCTCTCATATCACAAGGGCAAGTAACCACAAAGAGGACCCAGCTGCAACCGCGGGATAATCAGCATAATAAAGAGTCGATGGTTACAGCCAGGGAACTGGTGCTCAACAATTACTAATCCAATATATACTAAAATTCAACACATGTGTATACATATGTACAGTCCTAAACGCACTCGAATGAGGTTTATAAGGTTAATAAAAAGTCCCCCCCCCCGTCCACATCTTATTTGAAAACAAACAGACGTTTCGTATTTTAATGAATATCTGCGGGCTTATGACATTTATTTTTCTCGTACCAATCACCAATATTTTCGTACCACTTTTTTTCATTAAGCCACAACCTGGCCTTGTAACACAAGCCACAATGACCTAGTCTGCTCATACACATGGGATTATCTCCAGTTCCGAACCACGAATAGATAGATTCGTAACTCTGTTTATTTTCAAGGTATTGTCTATAGGCTGTATCATTTCTGTCCACGTATAGAAGAAAATTAGCCAAATCTTTTACTGATTTAAAATCGCTTGTATCAATGTAAGTTTTTGCTGGAGCAATTTTTGAATAATTTGCCCCACCCCGAGTTACGGCGACAATGTCTAATGATTCAGGGCGAAAAAACTTTTCAGATACGTAATCTCTACACAGGCTGTTCTCAAAGGACAGATAGAATTTGTAAATTTTCGCATTTGATATAAAGCAGTCGTGTGATTTTTTACACGTTAGATTGCCACATCGTCCATAGAAATCAACAGGTATGTACTTTCGTAACAAGTTTATATATTTTTCACGTTCACTCGGTACACCACAGTTACTGGAAAATATGGATACAAGCTTTGACTTCAATTTCATGATGGCCGTGATATTTTTCTTTAAGGGCTCTTTTCTTAGTCTATAAAAACCATATGGAGTAAATTGATCCGAATCTACGCGATACGTAAACGTTCTGTTAAATTTATTCTGCCATGACGGTTTGAGCCACTGGTGAGAAAAGGTAATATCCGGTGATTCCATCTCGCGAAAGACCCAAACTTGATTGGAATCTCTCCTGACTGGTGGGTTTCCAGCTAATGAGTCTCCATCGAAAATAAGAATATCACTGTTAATATCCTCAGTATATATACAAGAATCGTTACATGAAGAAAACAAATTTCTTAGAGACTGTGAAGATGGCCTATTATACCAATGTATTGTAATACGTCTATTTTTATCAGACCTAGATTTATTATAACTTCTAGAGTTGACATGCGATACTACATTTGTTAAAATATACGGGTTGCTGGGATGTTCTAACTGCAGGTTACTAGAATGTTCTGGTTTCAGGTTGCTGGGATTTTCTGGCTTCAGGTAGCTGGGATGATTTGATATCATGTTTGTAGATTGTTCCAATTGAAGATTCCTGGAATGCTTCAGGTTGTTCTGATTTTTCGGTTGAATCCTGGGATATTCTGGCTTTTTATCAGACCTAGAACTTCCAGTGTTGATGTGCGACGCTGCACTTGTTGAAACATACGGGTTGCTGAGATGTTCTGGCTTTAGGTGTTCTGGCTTCAGCTTCCTGGAATGTTCCGACTTCGGGTTTCTGGAGTGTTCTGACTTGATATTGTTGGAATGTTTAGGCTTCACATTGTTGGCGTGCATCCATTTTGTATCGTCCTTAGATGAATTAAGAAGAATCTCTGCTTTCAGAAATTTTACGAACACCTCATTGGTGGCTTTCATATTTGTTAGGTAGAGTATCATTGTTAAAACCATGATCGGAAGGATGACCATTTTATATTTTAGATTTGTAGTCATAGTGCCCTTTTCTGAATGTAAAAATAAAAAAGAGATAAAAAAAACAAACAAAAGAGAAAATTAGAAACTGAATACATGTACATGGTATAACCGTGTAAATTAATAGTTTATATATATAAAATTCAAATACATAATATAGGTATACTGTATATACACATTGGCTAGATATATATTGAAGAAAGGATCCAGATTATTTCTTACGCCAAAAGAAACAGTTTTAACTCTTCTCCAGAGGTATTGATAATTGAAATAACACCAACCGATGGCCCAATCCATACAATATACAAGCCATTCTTTGTTCGGTCTATTGCTCGTTACGTGAATAAATTCTAAATAATAAATTAAAGATAATTTGAAACCAGAAAAAAAGTCAGATATAGCTCTACATTTGCATATCTAACAAATTCTGACGGGTCATGACCAATAACTACGCATAGCCATCTCTGATCCTGTAACCAACGTTCAAGGTTTTCACTGAGAAAGAAAATAACTCAGCATAATAAAAGAACGTTTAAAAAGAAAACCTTTACGTTTACATTTTTTACTTTGTTCATGCGACATGGGTACTTTAATGTTGAAGCTGTAAAAGGTCTGTCACAGAGTTAATTGTCGTCGTTTTGATCCCAGACGTATTTCGTTTTGTATACAATCAGGGGCCATAACCCAGAAAGTTATTGCCTGAAGGGCGCCGATATGGACAGAGACTGGGATCGTTGATATATGAACATACATGTATATTTTAAGTGGGGGGAGAACCCCGTCTAGACTCCTTTTACGCGTGCCTTCGGCGCTTACTTGTGTGGGCCTTGGTTAATGACTTGACAGGTGGGCCCTTGGTCCACCAGTCCGGCACTGATATTGAACAAACTACCTTTACATTACGACCTGCTCATCGTTGACACTGAAAAAATATTTGAAAATACATTTATTCTTAGGGGCTTTTCTTCGGTAAAATATCATTTTGATTTATGCAAATGATGAAATTTATAAGATTTTAAATTGATTTCATTGTTCACATGGAGGTTAACAGGGTCGGATTGGGCCATCGGCCGATTGCTCGAAGGGCCGGTCATACAATCGCTCGAAGGGCCGGTCGGACAAAAAAGGAAAAAAAAAATATTTTGTCCAATTCGTCTAAAAAAAACCTTTTTCTGCTGTGAGGGGGCTATTGGACCGACCATGGAGCCATGATGATCATATTGTATGTGACCGGTGGCTTTAACGGGCCGCCACGCCATCACTGGAGTCTGGAATGGACTGGTATAATAGACTTTCTGGACCGGTTGTACTGGGTGTGGGTCAGAATTCGGAATCCTGCAATGGGGATACGAAATTCAACCGAAAATTTCATCGGATTCACCCCATTAATTATTAAGTCAACTGCACCCTGTTTGTGGGGATACGCCAGAATCCAAAATTAAAAAGCAGCTTTTATGATTTTTATTTTCGTCACTCTGTACCAATGTGTTTCGTGGCCTTCCATCACAGGAGGAATCAACTAGCGCTCTCGGCAACATAAACGGGACATTTTTCAATGAAAATATTCCTGCTGATTCAATATTTGTAACTGGTTAATCCAATGGTCAAAATTTTCTCAACTAGTCCCATTTTTCAACCAATTAAATTCTCCTCACTCTTGACGATACAATGATAATACGTTAATTAATAATATGACGATATGATAATTTCACAGGTTGATGGTTGTAAATTACTTGCAGGTCGTGGTTTTGGCTTAAGTTAATCGATTTATGAAATATATTATTTGACAGAGATTATAATCAGATATTGTACAAAATCGCATATTTGGGGTTCATTTTTCACATACTTTGTGCTATTTGTATCGACCAATCGAGTGGGCGAATGGAAGTATTTTTCAACCAGTTAAATTCTCTTCACTCTTGACGATACAATGATAATACGTTACTTAATAATATGACGATATGATAATTTCACAGGTTGATGGTTGTAAATTACTTGCAGGTCGTGGTTTTGGCCTAAGTTAATCGATTTATGAAATAATAATATTATTTGACAGAGATTATAATCAGATATTGCACCAAATCGCATATTTGGGGTTCATTTTTCAAAAATGTCCAGGGGGAGAGTCCCCGGACACCTCCCCCCATCCGGGCTCCTCGGTCAGTAAAAGGGGCCGCTCCCGGCCCCAATCCGCCCCTGGAGGTTAACCTCGATGGATGGATGTAAACCAAACACCACAACTAACATTGTCAAAATATACTCTGAGCTGAAATCCTGCCCACTGTAATGCATGGCTACTAGAAATGTTTGTTATAAAATGAACCAACTGAATTTCTAACTAGATTCGAACTATTAGTGTGGCCAATTATCTGCCCCCCCCCCTCTGTCCCATTAACGAGGAAATACGAATATCAAAATCCATACAAGAGTATACGGTTTGAGTGATTATTTCCGTAGTTTAGTTAGGCGACTATTATAATCATCGGATCTATTGGACTGAAATTCAATAGCTAAACCCAATTGAATGCCTTAACTCGGATTTAACCCAAGCTCAATATCCACAACAGGTCCAGCATCACTACTTTGGCACTCACACGTTTTACAGCTACAGGTCAATGCTTACAACACAAAACCTTTCCAAAGGCATCCTCGGTATCCCCAGTGGTGTTATGCCGTTTTACTCCACTATACCCCCAATTGGTTCATTGACGGGGTAAGACACATGGTCAAATTATCCGCTCTTAATACTTTGTGCTATTTGTATCGACAAATCGAGTGGGCGAAAGGAAGTAAATCACATTTTATTGCATCTAAGATTATTGTGGTGAACGTAAACAATGGCGCTAAGAATGGTATGTAAACTGTTTTTGATTGGTCCGTAGAATCAGCCTACGAACAAGGCCAGGTAATTTAAATTAACGAAAAGACCATGAATGAACCCAAGGTGTAGAACGGGACGATATGATTGGGGATACCAAGGATGCTACAAAGGAGAATATCACAAGAGAGGGGTTGGATGGCCGAATGGTTAGCACGTGCGTGCTGTATCACAAAGCCTGTCATTGTTTCAATTGGCGTGGTTTCGAATCCCCGATTGTACCTGACAAGGAGTAGGGTCGCCTGTCCAACCTCGTGGTTTTTTCAGATCCTCCTTTTTCCTCCCACTGCTGAAGACCCATACGCGCAAGCGAATTATTGAAATGGAATTAACAATATGTTAGTCCCAGTGTCGAGTGGACGTTAAATACCATTTCGCTCCCCCCCCCCTCTCTCATATCACAAGGGCAAGTAACCACAAAGAGACCGCGGGATAATCAGCATAATAAAGAGTTGATGGTTACAGCTAGGGAACTGGTGCTCAACAATTACTAATCCAATATATTCTGACACAAAGAAATTCAACACATGTGTATACATATGTACAGTCCTAAACGCACTCGAATGAGGTTTATAAGGTTAATAAAAAGTCTCCCCCCCGTCCACATCTTATTTAAAAACAAACAGACGTTTCGTATTTTAATGAATATCTGCAGGCTTATGACATTTATTTTTCTCGTACCAATCACCAATATTTTCGTACCACTTTTTTTCATTAAGCCACAACCTGGCCTTGTAACACAAGCCACAATGACCTAGTCTGCTCATAAACATGGGATTATCTCCAGTTCCGAACCACGAATAGACAGATTCGTAACTCTGTTTATTTTCAAGGTATTGTCTATAGGCTGTATCATTTCTGTCCACGTATAGAAGAAAATTAGCCAAATCTTTTACTGATTTAAAATCGCTTGTATCAATGTAAGTTTTTGCTGGAGCAATTTTTGAATAATTTGCCCCACCCCGAGTTACGGCGACAATGTCTAATGATTCAGGGCGAAAAAACTTTTCAGATACGTAATCTCTACACAGGCTGTTCTCAAAGGACAGATAGAATTTGTAAATTTTCGCATTTGATATAAAGCAGTCGTGTGATTTTTTACACGTTAGATTGCCACATCGTCCATAGAAATCAACAGGTATGTACTTTCGTAACAAGTTTATATATTTTTCACGTTCACTCGGTACACCACAGTTACTGGAAAATATGGATACAAGCTTTGACTTCAATTTCATGATGGTCGTGATATTTTTCTTTAAGGGCTCTTTTCTTAGTCTATAAAAACCATATGGAGTAAATTGATCCGAATCTACACGATACGTAAACGTTCTGTTAAATTTATTCTGCCATGACGGTTTGAGCCACTGGTGAGAAAAGGTAATATCCGGTGATTCCATCTCGCGAAAGACCCAAACTTGATTGGAATCTCTCCTGACTGGTGGGTTTCCAGCTAATGAGTCTCCATCGAAAATAAGAATATCACTGTTAATATCCTCAGTATATATACAAGAATCGTTACATGAAGAAAACAAATTTCTTAGAGACTGTGAAGATGGCCTATTATACCAGTGTATTGTAATACGTCTATTTTTATCAGACCTAGATTTATTATAACTTCTAGAGTTGACATGCGATACTACATTTGTTAAAATATACGGGTTGCTGGGATGTTCTAACTGCAGGTTACTAGAATGTTCTGGTTTCAGGTTGCTGGGATTTTCTGGCTTCAGGTAGCTGGGATGATTTGATTTCATGTTTGTAGATTGTTCCAATTTAAGATTCCTGGAATGCTTCAGGTTGTTCTGATTTTTCGGTTGAATCCTGGGATATTCTGGCTTTTTATCAGACCTAGAACTTCCAGTGTTGATGTGCGACGCTGCACTTGTTGAAACATACGGGTTGCTGGGATGTTCTGGCTTTAGGTGTTCTGGCTTCAGCTTCCTGGAATGTTCCGACTTCGGGTTTCTGGAGTGTTCTGACTTGATATTGTTGGAATGTTTAGACTTCACATTGTTGGCGTGCATCCATTTTGTATCGTCCTTAGATGAATTAAGAAGAATCTCTGCTTTCAGAAATTTTACGAACACCTCATTGGTGGCTTTCATATTTGTTAGGTAGAGTATCATTGTTAAAACCATGATCGGAAGGATGACCATTTTATATTTTAGATTTGTAGTCATAGTGCCCTTTTCTGAATGTAAAAATAAAAAAGAGATAAAAAAAACAAACAAAAGAAAAAATTAGAAACTGAATACATGTACATGGTATAACCGTGTAAATTAATAGTTTATATATATAAAATTCAAATACATAATATAGGTATACTGTATATACACATTGGCTAGATATATATTGAAGAAAGGATCCAGATTATTTCTTACGCCAAAAGAAACAGTTTTAACTCTTCTCCAGAGGTATTGATAATTGAAATAACACCAACCAATGGCCCAATCCATACAATATCCAAGCCATTCTTGGTTCGGTCTATTGCTCGTTATGTGAATAAATTCTAAATAATAAATTAAAGATAATTTGAAACCAGAAAAAAAGTCAGATATAGCTCTGCATGTGCATATCTAACAAATTCTGACGGGTCATGACCAATAACTACGCATAGCCATCTCTGATCCTGTAACCAACGTTCAAGGTTTTCACTGAGAAAGAAAATAACTCAGCATAATAAAAGAACGTTTAAAAAGAAAACCTTTACGTTTACATTTTTTACTATGTTCATGCGACATGGGTACTTTAATGTTGAAGCTGTAAAAGGTCTGTCACAGAGTTAATTGTCGTCGTTTTGATCACAGACGTATTCGTAAGAAGGAGTTGGGTCGGATAGCCTTCCTAACTTCAGTAGTATCCTTCAAGCAGTAGTGCGTTTGATAGTCAATAATCGATTTTCTACAATAAAACTGGCGAGTTGGCTATTGATATACATTGTTGAGTTATTTTTGTAGCTTTAATATAACCATCGGTTGTCATCCAAGATACGCCCACATTTTACAAGTGATGAAAAGAGAACAAGTTAAAAACAAAAGCAACTTTTCGTTTTGTATACAATCAGGGGCCATAACCCAGAAAGTTATTGCCTGAAGGGCGCCGACTGGGATCGTTGATATATGAACATACATGTATATTTTAAGTGGGGGGAGAACCCCGTCTAGACTCCTTTTACGCGTGCCTTCGGCGCTTACTTGTGTGGGCCTTGGTCAATGACTTGACAGGTGGGCCCATGGCCCACCAGTCCGGCACTGCTCTGGAACAAACTACCTTTACATTACGACCTGCTCATCGTTGACACTGAAAAAATATTTGAAAATACATTTATTCTTAGGATTTTAAATTGATTTCATTGTTGACATGGAGGTTAACAGGGGCGGATTGGGCCATCGGACGATTGCTCGAAGGGCCGGTCAAACAATCGCTCGAAGGGCCGGTCGGACAAAAAAGGAAAAAAAAAAATATTTTGTCCAATTCGTCTAAAAAAACAACCTTTTTCTGCTGAGAGGGGGCTATTGGACCGACCATGGAGCCATGATGATCATATTGTATGTGACCGGTGGCTTTAACGGGCCGCCACGCCATCACTGGAGTCTGGAATGGACTGGTATAATAGACTTTCTGGACCGGGTGTACTGGGTGTGGGTCAGAATTCGGAATCCTGCAATGGGGATACGGAATTCAACCGAAAATTTCATCGGATTCACTCCATTAATTATCAAGTCACCAGTATCACTACTTTGGCACTCACACGTTTTACAGCTACAGGTCAATGCTTACAACACAAAACCTCTCCAAAGGCATCCTCGGTATCCCCAGTGGTGTTATGCCGTTTTACTCCACTATACCCTTGGTTGATTGACGGGGTAAGACACATGGTCAAATTATCCGCTCTTAATACTTTGTGCTATTTGTATCGACCAATCGAGTGGGCGAATGGAAGTAAATCACATTTTATTGCAACTAAGATTATTGCGGTGAACGTAAACAATGGCGCTAAGAATGGTATGTAAACTGTTTTTGATGGGTCCGTAGAATCAGCCTACGAACAAAATCAGATAATTTAAATTCACGAAAAGACCATGAATGAACCCAAGGTGTAGAACGGGACGATATCATTGGGGATACCAAGGAAGCTACAAAGGAGACATATCACGAGGGGTTGGATGGCCGAATGGTTAGCACGTGCGTGCTGTATCATAAAGTCTGTCATTGTTTCAACTGGCGTGGTTTCGAATACCCGTTATACGTGACAAGGAGTAGGGTCGCCTGTCCAACTTCGTGGGTTTTTTTCTTGTCCTCCGGTTTCCTCCCACAGATGAAGACCCATACGCGCAAGCGAATTATTGAAATGGAATTAACAATATGTTAGTTCCAAAATGACCTAGTTTGTGTCGAGTGGACGTTAAACACCATTTCTCTCTCTCCCCCCTCTCTCTCTCTCTCTCTCTCATATCACAGGGATAATAGTGGGACTGATATGTTACATTTTTTGGCTGAGTTGTGCACTTCCGGAAAGAAGCATGAAAATTTGGCCTAAGGGAGTTTTGGGTATGCTGATTTCAAAAATGGCGGGAGCCACGACGTCACTCCAGCCGTTCCCGCTAAAAATTGAGAAATTCAAAATGGCCACCATAAATCACGTTCTCGTCCATAAAATTTCTGTAAGTGTCCTGATTTCAATGATCTTGCTGATTTAGAAAATGGCGGGAACCACCGTCACTCCAGCCGTTCCCCGCCAAAAATTGAGAAATTCAAAATGGCCACCATAAAACACATTCTCGTCCATAAAGTATCTGTAAGTGCCCCGATTTCAATGATCTTGATGTCTATACCTATGTTTTTAAGGTCAAGGAATCAAGTAAAACACATGCGAAGACTCATAATGTACTCCTTCATAGTGTTTTCTAAACATGGTCATAATTTTAATCAATCGGGTGAATTATTTACATCTTCTCCTTTGCTAAACGGATATCAAGAATCTATTATGTTCCATTTCAGTGGAAACTAGCTATTACGCATTAACCACAATCAGTCCACGTTTGATTTCAATCACCATGTTATATATGCACACGATTGTGATATGAAAATATTCAATAAACGTCTTAACGTTCTACACAAATCCGATATATTCGGTGAAAATACATTTAACAAGATATCAGTATCATTCAATTTTTCAGAAACAGGTCATGTTCATCTAGTCAATCATCTACCATGTCCAAAGGATTTAAACTTGCTCCTTGGGCATGTCCTACAGCTACATCTGTTCAACCGACCAACTGGGACATTTGTGCTCCGTGTCAAGCACATGGTGGAACACTCATAAATCCATCAACAACAGGTTACTCGCCTTTCATGAATTGACCAAAGTGTCCTTACTAGATGATGATGATAGCATGGAATAAACGATGGTAAAGCAGAAATCTAGATGGAATAAACGTTGTTACATCCTGTGTAATGCAACAAAAGTGGAGAGAGCCAAGAAGCTGCAAGAAAAAGCTTGTATGAACACAACCCAATCGCCGCATGAAAACACCTTCGTAGTTCAACCACTTCAGCATGTCCCGCGGATACAGTCGAGCCACATTAGCCAGCTTGTCGTTTCTGTGATGGAACCACGGGAGATTTTCACTACCAGCGAGTCCAAAAATGGCGACGTTATGTCTCTATGACGTCATGACGTTACCGTGACGTCACAGCGGCATATCAAACGTCGCATTTCTTCCAAAATTAGTCCATTCACGCATGTTTAATTGCTGATGTAGAGAAGCGTGTATGCCCATTACGGGTTGATAAACAAGAACAATGTGTTAAAATAACGTAGCACGGGGCTAAAAGGATATAAATATGGTTGCATAATGCATTGCCGTAACGTGATACTATAACAGTAGGCGTAGGGACACGGATTCATTTCAATTGTTGACAAAAATAGTCTACGTCAATAAGTAGAAATGAAATGAAATAGGGTCATAGGCCTACCTGTTTGTCTCACTGTTCTGCTGTTGCACAACGGCACTCTTAAGGTTGTATGGACCGGGCTGACCAGTTTTGACATTTGGCCCACTCAGAAGTAGGTTAATCCCCAAAATCATCAGAAGTAGTTATATTTTGACACAGGTGTACTCCAGATGTGTTACAAAACCAATTTTGGCTGTACAGCGAACATCGACCCCTGGGGCCGGTTGCTCATAACTAAGTTATTTTAACGATCCGTTAAACACTAACAGATCGTTAATTTGCCAACCTGTCGTTTGTTAAATTTTTGTTGCTGGAAAGTCAATTTCATTATCCGTTAGTTAACGGATTCATAGAGGTAATCCTAGAGAAGGCTGTTTGTTCATTGGCTGAATTTTAAATTTACATATATTTAATGTACATGTATATAACAACTTCATAGAAGTTATCAATGTTATTATTAACAAGAAACTGAAGACAGTGGGACAACTACTGTGCAGTCTGTTCACAAAACTTGATTAAAGACAAAAAGAGAATTTACAGAAAAAAAATATAGAATACTTTATTTTTTCCTTTAGAAATTTTAGCATAAATCTGCATGAAAAATGATGAGATTTTTTCTACAGAATATTTGGGGCCCCAAAATTCTGCAGAATGCTTAAGAATTTTATCGTATAGAAATTGGAAGAGCCCCCCATCGCCCAACCCTTTAGAGTGTTCTATAGAAAATTACACTGGTAATCTACATGTATGACTTATGCTACAGCCAACTAATGCCACCGTTAAAAAGGTAACAGAACCCAACACCCCTGTTAACTATAACGGCAAGTTAACGAAACGTTAAAGTTAACGGAGCTTCCAACAACAACCTTTCTCTCCGTTAAAGTTAACGATCCGGTAACTCCATGTTGATGGATCGTTAAAAGTTAACGGAGCTTTGAGCAACCGGCCCCTGGTAGTTTTTTTTCCTAAAAGCATCACTTAGAGAGTTGAGTTTTGGAGGACCGTTCATGTTGACAGACAAAACCACAGAGTTCAAAGAGGTGAAAATTGGTTTACACTATTTTTAGTTTTTGTCACTGGCTGTAGCTGAAATGATCGATACTAGTCCGGTAGTCAAACACCAGGTTAAGCCCTGCGACTACAATAAAGCAGGACCAATAAAGGGGGGGGGGGGCAGCTGTCAAGGCGCCCGAAGTCCAGGGGGTACCAGAAGTATGCTGAGTAATGTTTTCGTCAACATTTGTTTATATAAAGTAATAAAACCACAAGTACACGTTTACTTGATCGTAAATCAGAAGATAAACCCGGTAATTTTTCTTAATGTGGGTACCTAGTTCTATGGGAAAGATTAGAATCGTATTCTGTCAGTTCGCCTTTCTAGCACGATGGGCCTTTCTGTCAGAGGTATGACCCATCCATTTTTTTTTCTACATATCTTAGTAGCCTTTGTGATCGTCTAGAATGTGTATCTGGTTGTCCTTCGTCCCCTTCACGTTGTGTATTTATTTCTTACAGTTTTCTTAAGACGTTTGTTTTACCAGGAATAACAATGCAACAGTTCGTTTTTAAATTTTATATATGATAGCCGGATACATTGATACAAACATAGTAGAGATTATAATACTAAAGTCATTTTCAAACTTTAGCCAGCAAGCAAGACTCGCTGATAGAAACTGTTACATCTTTTCCTTCCTGGAATCAAGTTGCTATCTAGGCATTAATTAATGAAATATAATGCCACCATTAATAATAAGAGCAATATCAATACACCTTTCCTCGTTCCGCTTGATGCTATCGTCGACGTCAGGATATCCGGGCCAAGTCCGGACCTGAACAACTCTACAATGAGTGAATGATCGCTTTAGGTAGGCTGACTGGTATTCGAAACTTGAAGCGAAACTTTTACTTTCGCCTTCATTTCATTTGGCGCTAAAAAACGCGATGTTTTTCGATATTTTTTGCCAATTGCGGCCCTTTTCCCGACCAATGTGCTTTAATAAAGTGATTTCCAGTTACCCCAGATATATGCCAAGTGACGCTAGAGACTATGTGTCTTTCAAAACGATTCGCCGAGTAGCTTGTCCCAGGGCCATGAAATAAAGTCCACCTAATGTTTTTTGATGGATTATGTATCTCTAATATGTGTCGATTCAGAATCCGGATGATGCCAATACAAATTAGTAATTCAATATGACGGCTTTATTTAAAATATGGCAACAATTGGCGGGAAATATCGATGTTAGCAATGTCTTGATTGTAAAATAGTTCAAGTAGTAGATTTTCGGGGTAGGCAAATTAATTTAACCGCAAAGTGTGCCATGTCCGAACAAAACACCATTATGGTACTTAAAGTTACATTCCCGGGTACAAACTGGGTGATTTAATGATATATTAGAACTAAAAACATATTCAAACTAATTATTTTATCATAATTTTGCTTCAAATCGTTCTCAAAACATTGTAATAGACGAATATAGCCTGCTATAAAAATCTATTGAAAGAGACCATGTTTGTGTCAGGCGATTACCCCTCGCCGTAACCAATGGCAACGGCGGCCGAAGAATATAGGGGAGAATGCATTGCATACACAAGTCGATGTCTGTAAGCGCTGACAATTTACTACAAATATCGAATCCTAATTAAATTTTCAGATTATCCACTGCCCGACTCTTTTTCCATGATTTTGATCGCAGAAATTGTTGTACGTCTAACCCTTCATAAAGTTTTTCAACATGTACACAAACCGCTCAAGTTCGCGTGCAGCCTTCAACACCAAGCGCTCAGGTATCCTTATTCGTCATGTTGACTATTAAGGGAACCCCTTACATTTTTGTGCTGTATACGCTCCATGAGTGTTTTTCAGAGAATCCAGTATTTTTCTAGTAAGATTGGATATCTCTTCTTTCCATATATACCAAAATTGTCATACTTTTATAGGCAATAACCACCCGATAAATACTTATCTGGGAACCCAAATAAGTAGACAAAACATCTATGTTCAGGAGACCATGGAAGAAAATAGTACATTTATCAGTTCAGATATAACTGGCGACCCCCAAGCCTCTAGTTTAACGTAGTAAACCATGACACTACTATAACTAACATCGAAATGTCCCTCTTCCCCCCTTACCCCAGCCCGTCTTCCATTATCCCAGGTCAGGTGCAGAAGAGTAGGACGTTAAACCCCATTTCATTTCATTTCCCTTACCCCAGTTGGTGCAGAGCTGTGGGACGTAAAGCCCAGTCATTTGAAATGTCTCGCTGCAGCGAATATTGGAATACCTTTTGGATGGAACATATTTCATGTCAGTATCTGAATAAGGGGACCACGAAAACATATACAGGACACTTTATGATTTTCTCTCAAAAATGGATCCCATTTTGAGTTTAGTTTCCTAGCACAATTCTGCGTCACTTTTGGGGGCGGGGGATGCAAAGCCTTTTGGATTCAGCGAGTCGTACTGAGATAAATAAAAAGAAAATGTATGGTGACAAATATTAAAACTGCTAAATATTATAAAGACGGTAAAATCAATTTTGAAGCCGAATGAGAGCGATGATGTAATGGCCAAAAGGATGAAAACAAGGAGCTAAGCGGGTCGATGTTTTGACACCCATTTTGTGCTTGTACTAGGGAAGTGCAATTAATGTTGCATGGATAGGGCCTACCGATTTTCACATTTTAGGACTCGTACACATATGATCTGGACCCCAAAACGCCACTCTTAAATAATGCTTTTTAGGATATTACCACCAAAATTGGTTTTGTAACACATCTGCGAAACCTGTGTCAAAAAATAAACCTTTCTGATGATTTGTCGGCCAAATGTCAAAGTTTGACACACTTGAAAGACCGTTTGGCAGATGGAATTCGATATAGGGAGTAGCCCGTTGAGCCATTGCAGGGCAAATTTTTCCCCATAGCACAGCCCATAGGGCCTAGTCGGAGCAGAACAATAGGATGCATAACCCCATTTCATTTCATTTCTTCAACAATTGAAATGAATATTGTTGCTGCAACTTCTCTAATGCCACATACCGACAATGCAATATTTATTTACTTTTAACCTCCTCCTACATTATTGTAACACTTTGTTCTTTTTATGAACCCATAATGGGCATATACTCTTCTCTGCATCAGCATTCGTTTCTGCTGTTAACATGCGTAAATGGACTAATTTTGGAAGAATATGCCGTCTGATATGCCGTTGTGACGTCACGGTGACGTCATAGAGACATAACGTCGCCATTTTTGGACTTGCTGGTACCGACTTCCTATCTGTCCGCAATACATTTATGGTGTCTAAATCTAATAGTTTTAGAGATATTCGCGAATTTTGATCGACAGTCATCATCTTGGATTTGGCCACACCCCCTGTCCTTATTTGGACTCCAATTTTGGTAAACTTTCTTTTCCTTACTTAGGGCATCATAATGAGTCAATATAAAACAAAAAACATTTTGTTGCAGTTTGTTCTACGTCAAATGCTAGTTTGACTCGACTACTAATAAAGGTGGCTGATTCGAATTCCCGGAATTCCAATCAATCGTTTACTGTCTACGAAGACGAGACCGTTGGGAGAGAGAGAGAAGAGAGAGAGAGAGAAATGGGGTTTAACGTCCACTCAACACAACCAGGTCATTTCGGGACTAACATATGATTTCAACTTTTTTCAATAATTCGCTTGCGCGTAGGGGTCTTTAGCCGTGGGAGGAAATCGAAGTGTCCGGAGGAAACCCACGAGGTTGAGAAGGCGCCCCTATCTCCATGCCACATACGCTCACACCAGGGCTCGAAACCACAGCCGCAAGCCAGAGGTGACCGGCCAGCTAGAGGTAGAAGCGCGGCACTCTAGACCACTAGGCCATCCCAACCCCCCGAGACCGTTGGGAGAAAATTTTGAAAATTTAACCGCAGCAAATACGTTTTCCTGCTATTCTAGCCTGTGAATTCAGCAACTTCAATTTGGTCCTATATATCCTACCTGGCTGACCCTAATTCCAAACAACCAATCAATTGTCGCTGGATTTGGAGGTCTGATCCTCCCAGAGAAAATTTTGAAAATTTAATCACCGCATATGCGTTTTCTGCTATTCTAGTCCGTGTATAGCCCGTGGAAGCGACGCCATAAGTATCCAATGGATTTGTAACCGAAATCACACTCTGAATTCCAACCATCCAATCAGACAGTTGCAGCTGCATTCACAAATAATAATCGATGCCCGAAAAATCTCGCACAAAGTAGAGTGGCTCCAGACAAACTTTTTAATCCATAGTCAACTCAGTACAAATTCGTGGTATTCAATTAAAGAAAAGTAAAATTAGTGTTATATTAGGGCTCAATGACACTTAGGAAAGCAAAACTAGAAATGCCCTAAAAAATTCGGGTTTACAAACAGCGCCGCCTGTTTCTTTGAGAGGCGAAGAAGCGGAACTGACTTTGTATGGACCCCACAAGAAAATTTTGGAATATTTGACGGCCGCTAACGCGTTTTCCTGCTTTTCCAGCCCGTAAACTTAGTGTTTTATAGATTTCGGGCACTTTTTTTTGTCAAGTAGATGAAATAAAATTTTTTTTTTCACTTTACGCGTCTGCCCGAAAAGTCAGCTTGCCCGAAAAGTACGCTTGCCCAAAACTTAAGGGGTGGGGACAGCTGCCCCCCCCCATCCCCCTTGCCTCCTGGCTCGTACGCCTATGTCTACAATAATACTGGTGAGTTGGCCACTGATCTATATTATTCGAAGGCGTTTTATAGATGAGACGCTGGAGGCGCCAGGCTCCTCGCGAAAAAAATCAAAGAAGTTGAAAAAATAAAACGGGAGAAAAATGATAAAACTGACGAGAAAAATGAAAATGTACCCTAGTAAGAGAGAGCCCTAAAGGCAGACAAAAAGGCCCCATGTCTGACAAAAGGGCCCCTCTGGCCAAGGAAAAGGGACCCCTGAGTCCTAGTCAATCGTTTTCAATACACTGTTATTGTCGAATCCAATACTGAATAACAATCAGTCATTGCATTGGCATGACAATCATCAATCAAGACCCCCCCCCCCTTCCAGCGAAAGAGGGCCCCCAAAAATAGCATAGCCTCCGCCATGATAAACCTTAAAACGCCCCTGATATTATCGAGTTATATTTTCGGTTTTAATATAACCAGTGGTTGCCATGCAAGATACGCCCACATTTTGCAAGAGATTAATAGAGAACAAGCTAAAAACAAAAGCAACTTTTCGTACAATCAGGGGACATAATCCAGAAAGTGATGGTCTGAAGAGCGCAAATAAGGACGGGGACTGAGATCGTTGGGGTATAAACATACATTTTAAGTTTCATCAAACTCGGATAAAAATTGTGACATCTAGAGGATCCATAACCTTCGTATTAGTCCTATGAGCAGTCCTAGAAACTTATTTGTTATTAATATATAACTGATCATCATTTATGTCAACATAATGAAACCTCACCAGCCACCTCCACACACGCACACGTACACTTGCTACCCCCACCCACCTCCGCACAAATCAAAACAATTGTCTGGGGTATCATAAACACGTATTTAAAGGTGGGTAGTCCTAGAAATTTATGTGTTATTAATATATTATGTCAACATAACATTCTCCCCACCCCCACCACACACACACACGTCCATTGTAGACATTTGACCCCCTTATCTCGAAAACGCCCCCTCAAACGCCTAATCACCACCCATATTCGGAATCTACACAAAAAAACTGGTCTAGGAAAACTTGGTCTCATAAATTCACAGCTCGGGTGGCGATTCCCCCCCCCCCTTCAGCCACCGGACTATATTATATACTTTTACACAATTTGCGTACAAAGAGCGGCCATTATGTCGGGTAGTTTCGTTTCGATTTTCCTGAAATTCGAATTCAACCTCCATTATGGTGGAATGGTGATATTTTTAAAACGGTTTTTAAAATCGGATAAAAAATCGTGATCTTGAGAGGGACCAGACGCTAAAAACACAATTAAGAATTCTTGCTCTAGGGGATCCACAGCCTTGGTATGACATACTTTTACACTATTTGCGTGCAATGAGCTGCCTTTTTGTCAGGCAGTTTTGGTCTCATTTTCTCGAAATTGGAACTCAATCGTCATTATGTTGTAACGCTGATTTAGGGTCCACACGCTGAAAACGTGATTTATCGTACAAACAGGGGCCATAATCCCAGGACGTTACGGTCGATATGCGCAAACATCACCAGAAACGACAACCTTTGGATTATTAACATATATTTTAAGTTTCATGGAAATCGGAAAGAAATTGGGACTTCTACAGTGTCCATAACCTTGCTATTAGATACTATTACACTGTTTGCGTACACGGAGCGACAATTTTGTCTGGCAGTTTCGGTCAGATTTTTACGAAATTCAAACCCAACCTCTATTGATGTGTAACGGTGATATATTTAAACGGTGTTTAAAATTGAATACAAATTGTTGCTTCTAGCGGGTACACAATCAGGGGCCATAATTCAGGAAGTGACGTTCCGATTTGCGGGATTATCGACAAGAACCAAGATCTTTGTGGTATAAACATAATGTAAAGGTACATCAAAATCGAATAAAAATTATGGCTTTGATATGTCATATATTCTACATTATTGGAATTCAATCATCCTTAGGGTGTAACGGTGAAATATTCACGTGTTATTTTTTCAATCGGACAAAAATTGTGACCTCAAGATATAGAGGGACCACAAGCTATAAACGCAATTTTTCGTACAATCAAGTGGCATATCTCAAGAATTTACACTCCAATATGGGGCAAATATCGAAAGTGACCAAGATCTTTGGGTTTATAAACATGTATTTCAGAAAATTGTGACTTCTAAATTGTCCACAAGCTAAAAACGTGATTATTCGTACAATCAGAGGTCACAATCCATGAAGTTATGGTGCGATACATGCCAACATCGACTGGAACCGAGATCGTTGGGAGATAGACCTATATTTCAAGTATCCTCAAAATTGGATAAAAAACGTGACACTGTAGATTGTGTACAAACCAATGTGAACGGACTGACATTGACGGGGAAGACACATGGTCAAATTATCCGCCCTTAATTCTTTTTGCTATTTTTTATCAACCAATCGAATTGGCGAATGGAAGTAACTCACATTTTATTGCAACTGAGATTATTGTGGTGAACATAAACAATGACGCTAAAATGGTATGTAAACTGTTTTTTGATTGGTCCATAGAATCTGCTACGAACAATTCGTGAAAAGACCGCGAATGAACCCAAGGTATAGTTGATTAGAATACCGAGGATGCTACTAAGGAGACATCTCACAAAGGCAAGTAACCGCAAAAGATCCAGCTGCAACCACGAGATGACCAGCATAATAAAGAGTTGATGGTTACAACTAGGACACTGGTGCTCAACAATTACGGTAAACTCACGGGAGGGGGCTTATCCAAGATATACTAACACAGAGGAATTCAACACATGTGAATTTTGATATTTATATGTACAGTCCTAAACGCACTTGAATGATGTTTATAAGATTAATTAAAGCCCCCCCCCCATCGTATTTAAAAACAAACAGACGTTTCGTATCTTAATGAAGATCTGCGGGCTTATGACATTTATCTTTCTCGAACCAATCACCAATATTTTCGTACACTTTTTTTTCATCAAGCCACAATCTGGCCTTGCAACATAAGCCACAATAACCTAGTTTATGCATAAACATGGAATTATCTTCAGTTCCGAACCACCAATACATAGATTCGTAACTCTGTTTATTTTCAAGGTATTGTCTATAAGCTGTATCATTTCTGTCCAAGTATAGAAGAAAATTAGCCAAGTCTTTTACTGATTTAAAATCGCTTGTATCAATGTAAGTTTTTGCTGGAGCAATTTTTGAATAATTCGCCCCGCCACGAGTTACGGCGACAATGTCTGATGATTCAGGGCGAAAAAACTTTTCAGATACGTAATCTCTACACAGGCTGTTCTCAAAGGACAGATAGAATTTGTAAATTTGCGCATTTGATATAAAGCAGTTGTGTGATTTTTTACACGTTAGATTGCCACATCGTCCATAGAAATCAACAGGTATGTACTTTCGTAACAAGTTTATATATTTTTCACGTTCACTCGGTACACCGCAGTTACTGGAAAATATGGATATAAGCTTTGACTTCAATTTCATGATGGCCGTGATATTTTTCTTTAAGGGCTCTTTTCTTAGTCTATAAAAACCATATGGAGTAAATTGATCCGAATCTACGCGATACGTAAACGTTCTGTTAAATTTATTCTGCCATGACGGCTTGAGCCACTGGTGAGAAGCAGTGATATCCGGTGATTCCATCTCACGAAAGACCCAAACTTGATTGGAATCTCTCCTGACTGGTGGGTTTCCTGCTAATGAGTCTCCATCGAAGATAAGAATATCACTGTTAATATCCTCAGTGTATATACAAGAATCGTTACATTGGGAAAACCAATTTCTTAGTAACTGTGAAGATATTTCAGATGGCCTATTATACCAGTGTATTGTAATACGTCTATTTTTATCAGACCTAGATTTATTATAACTTCTAGTGTTGACATGCGATGCCACATTTGTTAAAATATACGGGTTGCTGGGATGTTCTGACTGCAGGTTACTGGAATGTTCTGGCTTCAGGTTTCTGAAGTGTTCTGACTTGATATTGTTGGAATGTTCCGATTTCACATTGTTGGCTTTAGTGTCGTCCTTAGATGAATTAAGAGGCATCGCTTCTTTCAAAAATGTTTCGAACACTCCATTGGTGGCTTTAGTATCGTCCTTAGATGAATTAAGAGGCATCGCTTCTTTCAAAATTTTTACGAACACCCCATTGGTGGCTTTCATGTTTGTTAGGTAAAGTATAACTGTTAAAACCATGATAAGGAGGATTACCATTTTTTTATTTCGTTTTGTTGTCATAGTGCCCTTTTCGTAAAATCTGAATTTAAAAAAAAAAGAGATAACAAAAAGCTAACAAAGAAGTAGAAACTGAATACGTGTACATGATATACCGTGTATGTCTAGGTTTACAAGATGGCGGCTGAATTAAGTGACGCTCAAAGGAGCTTCCGGTATTTCAGTTAAGATTCTCCAAATAAGCCATGGGCAAGAACTAATTACAAGACTACATTAATAAGTCAATGACTACGATTGATAAATATTCATAAGAAATAAAATGAAGGAAATTGTGCCCGGACAACGGCACTACAGCCTGCTCTTATATCCAATTACAACTGTCAAGGGATCTTTAACGTGCACCTCAATGTGTACACGGGACCTCGGTTTTTAGTCACATCCGCACGACTTGACAGCTGTCCTTGTCAGGCCCTCCATCCTATCACTGACAAGGGGGGACCACACAGGAGAATCTGGATGAACTTTCTCAGCCAATGCTGTGATCGAATATCCGACCTCCAGGCTAGCGAGCCATTGACTCAATTCCAGTCCTGGGTTGTGGCTGTGTTAAGGTTGTGTTGTAGTGGTGTATAACTGGTGTTCTTTTTAGTGCCTTAACCTAAGCCCCTCGATTTAGCACTAGTGTTTACACCAGTGTCTAAACTAGATTAACACTGGTGGAAAGTAACAAAGACACCTATAGCACAAGTGTTATCTTTATATATTTACAGTGTTTTTGTCTTCTGTTCTTTGCACGAGATGGATAGAGAACAATCTAAAAAAAAGCCATTTTTCGTACATTGGGGAGCCATAATCCAGAAAGTTATGGTCTGAAATGCGCATATGTGGACTGTGACTGAGAACTTTAGGGTATAAACATGTATTTTACGTTTCACCAAAATCTGTGACTTCTAGAGGGTCCGATTTTCACAAAATTTCAACTCAACCGACATTACGATGTTTATGTAACGGTGATATATTCGAATATTTTTTTAAAATCGGATAATAATTGTGATGGTTTTTCGCAGACCAGGGGCCATAATTCATGAAGTTACTATCCGATATACGCAAAATAATATCGAAATGAACCACTTGAGATCTTTGGGTTATAAACATGCATTTTAAGTTACATCAAAATTAGATAAAAAAAAATTGTGACCTTTAGATAAAAACGTGATTCTTCGTACAATCTGGGGCCATAGTCGAGGAAATTATGGTCCTATATTTCGTGAAAATTGGATAAAAATTGCGATCTGTAAGGTGTACGCAAAGTAACAAGTTTTTATGTAATTTGAATAATATTGCACAAAGACACTTGTCTTTATATTTTTATCATGTAAATTTGTTTTTTAAATCGGGAAATTGATACTGAAAATATAGACAAATTGAGGGGCTCGGGTGTAAGTTAGTGTTTGGGTAACACACATACACTGGTGTTCATGTTGTGTAAATATATCCACAACCTCAACACCACAGACCTTAACTCGGATAGATTTCAAATACAGAGGGGGTCTGGGGTTGAGTTAGAACAGCGTTACACCAGTGCTACACTTATCTAACAACTGGTTAGTTAAACTACACCACCTTAACCCAAGACTTGAATTGACCCATTGTCTTACCAACTTAGCCACCGTCCGCTGTTTTTGTGGATTTTTTGCACTTAGCCTTAGTTTTACCCAGCTTCTTAGTCTTTGAAAATTGATAAATTATTTTTTAACTTTATATGGGATGAAAAGCCAGCCAAAATTAAGAAAGAACAAATGTGCAGCCCCTTCGATCAGAGTGGTTTAAATGCGGCAATTATATGTCCACTTTCGCTAAATCAATAAAGATTAATTTGGCGAAAGGAGCCATACAAAATAAAAATAAGCACATCTAGAAGAACTCAATCGTGGATATAATTTGAAGAATCAAAATTAATCAGCCTCTTTGAATTCAATTTAAACCCGAAAGATGTTGCCTGTATAAAAAAATTAACAATAAATTCATACGCGATGTTTTTACATTTTGGGCATGTATTAATTTCACTCCCTTATGCCATAAAAACTCTGTTACATGGTATAATTCTAATATTAAAGATAAATAAGAAATGGCATGCGGTAAGATTACACAGTATATCAGATCTATTGGATGAAAATGACAATTTTTAAAAATTTCGATGCGTTTCGGAAACGGTATAAAATTAACATTAATGTTCTTACATATCACGATTTAATATGTAATATCAAAAAACTATAATGTACGCAGGGTTAAACAACAGCATTCGATAAAAATATGCCAGTAAATAAAATGAATAAATATGTATATGATCAGATGAGACAATACAAACACATTGACCTCTCAAGGAGAAAATGGAGAGAATTCAAAATAAAAGATAATTTCAACCCATTTATACTCTTAAGTTAAATATGTATAGATCCAAAAATTACGACCAACAAACGTGTACCTCTACAAAATAGGACTTTCTAAATCGCCCCTTTGTGTACACTGTAATGAGTTAGACACTACTGGACACTATCTATATTAATGAAGAAAAGGTATAACCCTATATGAGAAGAGATATAATAAATACAATTAGTGGCGATTTTAAGCTAGATTTTAAAAAATGTAATATACTATTCAAAAAAAGTAGGGGATATTTGATTTTGGGGGCATAATACTAAAATATGCAAATGACTACGAAAAAAGTCACTATAGAACCTAACAGAAGAAACATTTCCAGTTACATGTGACGCCCAAACGCACCAATAGCTACCGCATGGAATGCAGGTGATGCTTGGGATCATCATGGGGGTCCAACCCAAGATTTGCACGACTCTGACTTTGAATGTTACAGTCATTGTGGCATTGAATTCCAGGGTGGAAACATCAGTTTAATTGTTTTAGTGACCAGAAAACAAATTTTGATATGCGTCGGCTTACCCAAAATGAAAGGTTACGTGCCCTTGGCATGCTACAGATCGGCACAACATAGGCGGTTGTGGCGCGGACGATGAATGTTTCTCAGTCTGTCATAAGCAGGCTATGGTCTAGATACCGTGATACACAATCTGTACAGGACAGACCACGCTAAGGTCGACCAAGGGCGACAACTCAAGCCCAGGATCGATTTATCCGTACCTTGGCCTTGAGAAATCGTGTCATCACAGCAAATCAGATCAGCGCTCGTCTTCAAACAGACACTGGTGTGAGAGTGAGTGGCCAGACGATTCGGAATCGACTGCATTGGGGGCACCTTCGCGCCCGACGTCCTCGCGTGATCCCTTGTTTGAGAGATCATCACATTCAGGCAAGACGTCGTTGGTGTAGGGATCGTCAACACTGGGATAATCGACGCTGGAGCAATGTGATGTTTTCAGATGAGTCAAGGTTCACTGTTGAATTTTTGGACAGATGTAGGAGGGTGTGGCGTCGTCGAAACGAGCGCTTCCAAGACGTTAACGTCATCAGACATGAACGATTTGGGGGTGGTTCTGTTATGGTGTGGGGAGGCATCACTGTTGCTGGAAGAACGGCTTTACATGTTGTTGAAGGGCGTGTTACAGGCCAGTACTACCGGGACAACATCTTGGCAGTCCATGTTGTGCCGTTCGCACGACGTCATGGCCGCCGTTTCATCTTCCAGGATGACAACGCAAGATGTCACAGGGCCAGGATCGTTACAGGTTACCTCCAACAACAGAACATCACCACATTACCTTGGCCAGCACCGAGTCCCGACCTCTCCCCCATCGAGCATGTCTGGGACATGCTTGGACAGAGGTTACGTCAACGTCAACAACGTCCTGCCAATGTCCAAGAACTTGCTGCTGCGTTGCAACAGGAATGGGACAATTTGGACCAAAATGACCTTAGACGTCTCATTAGGAGTATGCCACGTTGGATCAATGCTTGTTTGGCAAACAGAGGAGGAATTACCCGTTACTGACTTTGTTGTGATGCTGTGGTAACTTTGCTGTTTGACCCCGGGTATCATTTTACCCTTATAATGGTCAGTCTGTGCCTTACTTAGTCTAACGATCATTTGGAATAAATCGATGAATGTGAACTTCATTTCATATTGTCATTTGTTTCTTCGTCAGTTTCATTAGGTGACTTTAATAACACTTAAAAATCAAATATCCCCTACTTTTTTTGAATAGTATATTACAGGATAGCAATATTAAACATGCATTATGCAAGAGCAAAATTTGCCTATTGTAGGTCTTTCTTTAGGCCTGAAATGTTATAAAAACGATTAATTAGATGTTAATTAACTTATCCAGACCATAATCAGCTCTCGATGTCATGGCTAGACTGCGATATTTGTTGGATTGCAACATGTTCAATGGCTACGAAAACCCAATCTGTGATATATCACATTGCGTGATACCCACTCATTCCAACAAGAAATTCAATTTTCGTCAACTTTTGGCGGCCATTTTGGAAATCGGACAGACCCCAAATGAAAATAACGCCACAAAAGTGACATAATCTCAAAATCGTCTTCAGTAATAAATATTGCCTCAGAAACAACCTGTTTCCAAAAAATATCGTTCCAATTGTGACACCCCTAGCTAATCTTTCACTAAGGTGGTACTGTTACAACATAGACGCTATATACTGTAGGGGTTACCTTAGTTTGTAAAATATCTTCTGGTTTATGTATTGAAATTGTTAGTGACAACAAGAACTATGCTAACAAGAATATGTCTGGAAGATTAAAGTGGGACAATGACATTATAAGTCTGATAATCCAAAAAAAGGTAATCCCATGAGTTAAAAACGTGGTTAGTCGCTCTCCTAGGTATCTTGAAATCCAGGGTAGCATCATACGACACACCTGTGCTTGCCTACTCCATGATCAAACACGATAGCAGATGACTTCCATCTTGTTTACTGACGGTACTACTTATTTTAAGACAGACTCGGCTTTCCAATTTATAATATCTACGTCATTGGGGATTTCCAATTTATACTCACTGGTTGCTATGACCCGCTATGGCGTTGTCTAGAAACGCGCGTGCTCGCGTTAGTTTAAAATTTTTGCTATACGTTTAACATGGACTATTTGATGTAATTTGCCTGATTTGATTTGGCCCCATTTCCATAAATTTAGGTTGTTTTTTAGAAATTTTTAGCAAATGTTAATCTTAGGTGTTTTTTAATTCTAGCCGAAGTAAATTTTTTTACAATTTATAGCGAGTTAAGTTATCGTCTCTAAGAGGCGGGCGTAGTATTTTAAATGGCGGCCATTTGCCATCATGTGTATTCTTGAAGTAGGTACACATGATGTAATCGTATGGGGTAGCATCTGTGCAGTTGACCAATCCGATAAAGGAAGGACCTGGTCAATTTCCCGGGGCTCAATTCTGACTCATGCACGTAACCTCTTTATAAGAACATTCGAAGTTAAAGTTTCTTTAGATATCATTCGAGAGATTCAAGGGGAAGTTCCTACCGTGAGCTGCCCTGGCTTACAAGCCGGAAATACATTTTAGATACCATTGGGAGGTTGGGAGAACACCACAGCCTTCCCGGCTGAGAGGCGAGGAAATGCCGCCTCAGAACACAAGCTAATATTGTTGTTACCTGTATTATGGATGTTAGATAGAAATAAAAACATATTTAACGTAAAAAGTGTTCCAGTGTCAGTTAATTGAAGATCGGAATAATTGATCATATTTTAAACAACGTGAAGTCCGAAGAAAACCTTAGAAAAAAACCCTAGACGACAGTCACAAAGAGACACGGTAGTGTCACAGTACCCTGCCCCACCAACGTTTAACATTTTAAAATTGACAATCTACTCAAGACTTTTGTTGAGTTTGCGGCCACCGCAATTGTACAGACGGGACCACTAAGCGTGTTTATTTATACCAAATGAATAGCTTCAGGAGACCACATATATAATTTGGCTAAAATTACTCCGAGCATGATTTGGTAGTAAACTTATAGGCCTAAAATAAATCTTGAAAACAAATATGCCAAAATGTGGCTTTTTTTCAGAATAACCAGTTGATTTGGAAAATATATGATTCATTCAACAGCATGTATAAGCAGATGTAGAATGTCATTGTGAAGATTTTGAGCCATATTCCATATCAATGGGTTACCTGACACACTTGATTTCATTAAAATAACGGCGGCCATGGTGAATTTATTCATCATTCCGCGGTCTGTCACATGGATTAACCATAGCTTGATGGCTGCAGTTAGCCGATTTTGACAAACATCTATAACTTGGAAATGTTTAAACCGCACGTTTTGAGTATTTGTCTCTATAATTTCTATCACTTTCGTATATAGAGGACAACAAAATAATAATAAGGAAAACAGATATTTGATAAAGCGTGCCGGAACGAAAGAAAAACTATAACTTGAAGAAATCTAAAATACAAAA
The DNA here is from genome assembly GCA_963678685.1 of Patella ulyssiponensis. Classification (NCBI taxonomy): domain Eukaryota; kingdom Metazoa; phylum Mollusca; class Gastropoda; family Patellidae; genus Patella; species Patella ulyssiponensis. The sequence continues at coordinate 77,577,207 of OY783227.1, read as the reverse complement.
TACATGTACATCATGTGTTTACTATATGTTGCCGCCATAGTGCTTTGTCGTAATAATATGAATTAAGAAAATCAATCATATAACCGTGCAAATTAACAAACTGAAATTAAAGGTCGCAAAATAAAACTACATTTTTATGCAAACGTTTTCACTGCGATAGTGGCACCAAAAAAAGTAGTTTTATTTTGCCATCTTTAATTTGAAAGAGCAGTTTTAATTAATATATATATTATTTAGGTATAGTTCAGAGGCGGACGAAAAGAACTTTAGAATGTTAAAAAGTTATTAGACCAGTGTTAGAATCAGTTTGTCTCGGCATACCTTTTATCTTTTCATGGTTTACCGGAAAACAAAGTAGTGCAGCTGCTCAGTGCCGCTGCCCAAGCCTACCAATCCGACCATAGTGGTTTATTGGACACTAGAAATACCTATATATTTCTAAAATGCAGAATAATTTAGAATAAAACATCATAAATATGAAAAAAAATATCAGATATCTTTTAAAAATCGGGATCTCCTTTGAAACTTGTCAAGTATAAAATTGCATATACTGGAGTTGATATCACTAAAAAAAATAATATAACTTTCTCTTTCGTACACATATTATACAAAGTTACATCCGTTTTAAGCATTTCTTTAAAGGGTCTATAACGGAGGTCGGAATACATTTTACATTCTACTAAAGAGTGGAATTCTGTCTCAATTTCTAAACGGAGCGGACATGATCGAGAATACGTGGGGCTGGGGGATGGCCATATCTTAGTTTCTTTCATTAGGTCAAAGCTTCTCTGTGTAATAATAACGTAGCCTTGGAGATGGTTAACGAAAACATAAGGTTCGCGGTTCAAATCCTTTACATCAACAGGAGTTAGACATATGCATAGACGGTGATTTAAATTCAAAAATAGGTGGTGAACAAGACTTCATCCTTGATGACAGCATCAAGCATGTACCTGTTGAAAATTTCTACGATGTTGATGACTTTAACACACGACGACGCTCAAAAGACACTACAGTAAATGGGTATGGTAGAAGCTTACTCGAACTCAGCAAAACATACGGAGAATTTACGTACATTTGCCACAGCGGAAAGAGTGTTATAGACTATTTGTACTAGTATCAAAAAATCTGTTTAAATTAACAAAATTTAACATGCAAAGGGAGGAAAATGGAATGGCAGAGAAAATCTTAAAATATCTTTGGCACTTGATTCAGTGATCTAGTCACTGCGGATTGATTTTGTATGACGTCAGCGCATGGACTTGAGGACAAACGCCAACGAAGGAAAATAATGTAAATATTGGAATCAAATGGCTATGATATCGTTTTGTGGGGAGTATTTGTGCAAATCTAAACAGCTAGATTGAAGAAAAATCATATCTGAGTGAATTGGCAGAGGTTAGATTGCCTGACATTACGAATTGTGGAACAAAAACGTGCCGAAGCGAGAGCAGGTAAAATCGAGGCTTCAACAGGCATTGCATTCCTGTCCTTTTTATACGCCCACATTTTTATGTGGACGTATATTGTCGTCGCCCCTGTCCGTCCGTCCGTCCATCCACAATTTGTTTGTGGACTCTCTACAGGTCACAATTCTTATCCGATTTTGACGAAACTTGAAATATAGGTTTATCCCCAAAAGATCTCGGCTGCTTTCGATATTGGCATGTATCGGGTAAAAACTTCATGGATTATGGCCCCTGATTGTATGAAAAATCACGTTTTTAGCTTGTGGACTCTATAGAGGTCACAATTTTGAACCGATTTTGATGAAACTTGACATGCATGTTTATAACCCAAAGATCTTGGTTCCTTTCGATATTTGCGCCTATCGGAATGTAATTTCCTGAATTATGGCCCCTGATTGTCCGAAAAATCACCCTTTTGAGAATGTGGTCCCTCTGGAGATCACAATTATTATCCGATTTAAAAAACCGTTTGATTATATCACCGTTACACCCTAAGGAAGGTTGAGTTCGAATTTCGTGAAAATCGGACGAAAATTGCCATACAAAATGGCCGCCGTTTGTACGCGAATACTGTTAAAAAATGGTATATCAAGGTTGTGGACTCTGTAGAAGTCACATTTTTAATTTGATTTTGCTGAAACTTGAAATTCATGGTTATAACCCAAAGATCTTGGTGCCTTTCGATATTTGCGCATATCGAAACGTAACTTCCTGAATTATGGCCCCTGATTATACGCAAAATCGCCTTATTTTAGCTTGTGGTCCCTCTGGTGGTCACAATTATTATCCGATTTAATAAAACGGTTGATTATATTACCGTTACACTGTAAGGAAGGTTGAGTTCGAGTTTCGGGAAAATCGGACCAAAATTGCCATACAAAATGGCCGCCGTTTGTACGCGAATACTGTTAAAAATTGTATATCATGGTTGTGGACCCTGTAGAGGTCACAATTTTAATTCAATTTTGATGAAACTTGAAATGCATGGTTATAACCCAAAGATCTTGGTTCCTTTCGTTATTTGGCCACAGATCACTAATTATTGCCCCATTGACTTTAATGTTAATTCTCGTCTCTTAGACCGGTTGTAACTTTTTCCCAAATATTCGTTGGGCAAAACGCTTTCTGCCACAGATGGAGCAACATGTGGCAGACTCTTGCCCAAAAGCATGTATGAGGTTCTTCATGAAAAACTTGAGATAGACAAGCTGGAAGTAGAGACAGGTAACCTTGCAATTCTCGGCCCTCCCTTTCAACGTAACCAACCTCACAACTCTTGTATCCTTCCGCCTCAAAATCATGAATATTCACCAAAACCTGGCAGAAAATGTATTTTCAAACCCTTTTCTTCGATTCTACACCAAAAATTCAACAAAAATCGCCATGCAAAAGGGGGAAAAAGGGAAAGGGAGAGAAGGACTAAAAATAACTTTCGCCCTTGTTTCGTGGGTGACTGCCCAGGAATATTTGGTGATCTGTGTCCTATATAGGGGTGAAACTTCGGATATCACCAAAAGGCCTTTTGTATTTGCTTCCCATATGTTCTGGCAACATGCTGGTGAAAGGAAATCAAAATCAAAGAATAATTGCAAAAATGATGGCCCTTTAAGTATACATGCTGCTTTAAGTACAGTGGTGCATCTCAGGTCCCTGGGCCTTTTGTGCTAAAATTTAAAAAATCTTTTTTAATAGAGGCAGTATTTGAGCTCTGTGAAAAAATTAGACGAGTTGCAAACAAACTACATAGAAAACACTCATAATTTGGAATTTTTATCAAAAATATATTTTTTTACTGCCATGTCATGAAAAATGTACAAAATTTACATGTAGCATCTTTCAAAAAACCAATAATTTTCCACTTTTTTAGATAGCCAGACTGGCAAGTAATATATTTTTAGAAACCCTGGACATTATGCAAACAGAAAAATCACAAAACTGTTGCATTGATTGAAATTATAAAGGTCTGTACTGAAACATGTAACCCCACCCCCTAAAAATGTCAATGACTGAATCAATCTTATCTTTGGTTGCAGAGCCAACTTTACCAAAGGAATCTGTCTAACAGATATGATTTACCATCCCTGGCTAATATATGAACATAAAAACTAAAATAGGTGCAATAAATGTGAATTATGGTTAAAATAGGCCTTGCTGAAAGAAAAAAATGCCATAATTGGCCTATGTCCACCCCGCTCTAACAAAAGGGTCACAGAATACACAATTTTCACAAATTTGGAAATAGTTTAATGTTTTCAACATCTCAAACCTCAGAGGCATCATACAAATCTTTATTGCAATTATTGTACTGAAGCAAGATGTCTGGACCTTTACATCAATTGCCTTAAAAAATGAAGTCAAAAAGGTAGTTATGACATAGTTGACAACATAAAAGAGGCCTGAAAAGGAGCAAAATTAACATTTTACTGTTCTATAAGTGACATAAATGCAACAAACACCACAAATCCTAGATTTTTATAAGAAAATATTGAACATTAAGCTGACATTTACACATCTACACCAGTTCTGTATCAGGGTGTGGTCTTACTGGCCTGACATGTCTCAAGGTTCTAAGTTTGACTATGAACAAAAAAGGTCAGAAATCCTTGAAATGTACAAAATGACCATTTATTGGCAAAAAATAACATTCCCATCTGTAATTCAACAGCAAATTCCAATTGTTATCATTTAATTGTCAACACTGGTGCAATTAAATCTCTCAAAACACATTAATAAAAACGGGTGTGGTGGGGCATTTATAGCCCCTCTAAACAGAAAGAAGGGGTGAAAAATGTCCATAAAGACTTGGATATTGCTTCCTACATGAAGAAAATGCAAGAATTTAATGCTTCAAAGAAGAAAAAAATGCTTGTTCTGGGTAAAATAGTGGCCAAATTGAGCCTACCCCTGTTTTGAACATTTTGTACAAACCCATCTGCTGTATATTATTAACTCAGTGTTGCCAATTTTCCATTTTCTGTACGAAAGCTGGAGCTATTTCGAAACTTGACAAACTTATAGATCCCATCTAAGTTACATTAGCAATGAAAATAAGGGCATTTTAAGAAATTTTGAGTCATTTGAGTAGGTATGAAAGCATTAATTTTTACATCCAAATGGGAGAATCTGGAGATTTTCTGTGAATATTCCTGATTTTTAGACAAAATTAGGTGAAATTACAATGTTGTTCACTTTATCTGTGAGGCTGAATACACCAAAATTGGACATTGAAATATTTTTCTTACTGTTAGAAATTAAATAAAAACTGAAAATTGGAAAATTTGCAGTAAAATCACAATTTTTCCCGAAACTTTGAAATTTTTTTTTTTAAATTTATTTTTTTTTAGTTTTTCTGTAGTCAAGGTATTTTTTACATATTTTCTGACAAATTAGTCATCATATTTTCAAAAGTAAGGCATATCAGTCACAGCCTTGTCATACGCAGACAGGCCACAGATCACTAATTATTGCCCCATTGACTTGGAATATTTGGTGATCTGTGTCCATTTGCGCATATCGGATCGTAACTTCCTGAATTATGGCCCCTGATTGTCCGAAAAATCGCCTATGGTCCCTCTGGAGGTCACAATTATTATCCGATTTAAAAAAACGTTTGACTCTATCACCGTTACACCCTTCGGAAGGTTGAGTTAGAATTTCGAGAAAATTGGACCATAATTGCCAGAAAAAATGGCCGCCGTTTGTACGCGAACAGTGTAAAAATATGGTATATCAAAGTTGTGGACCCTGTAGAGGTGACAATTAATTTTAATTCGATTTTGATAAATCCTGAAATGCTTGTTTATAACCTAAAGATCTTTATTCTTTTCGATATTTGCGCATATCAAATTGTAACTTAATGAATTATGGCCTTTGATTGTAGGAAAAATCACTTTCGGTATTGCTTGTTCTCTGTCTATCTCTCGAACAATTATTATCTGATTTAAAAAAAAAACTCTGATTATATTACTGTTGCATCATAAGGAAGGTTGAGTTCGAATTTCGTTAAAATCGTACCAAAATTGCAGGACGAAATGGTCACCGTTTGTACGCGAATAGTGTAAAAATATGGTATATCATGGTTGTGGACTCTCTACAGGTCACAATTCTTATCCGATTTTGACGAAAAGTAACATTTCTAGGTTGTGTACCGTCACACCATAATCATTGTCGGCTTCGAATTTCATGAATATCAAACTGGAACTGACCAACAAAATGGCTGCTCCCAATACAGTATGAAATACAGGACTTAACGATGTAGGAAAAATCACTTTCAGTATTGCTTGTTCTCTATCCATCTCTCAAAAATGTGGGCGTATCCTGCCTGGCAGTGCCAGCCTAGCGTTATTATAATATATTGTCTAGTTCGGATGGTGTATGCATATATATATACAGATAGAAGGTCAGATTCCTGTGCTTATACAGTGATATTAGAAATGCACTATTAATTAACCTTAAATGTCAATTATTTAAGTGCAAATGATGTTTTTAAACTTATTATGTGCAATTGTAATCAGGTTCAGCTAGCAAATTATGTGTATAGTTGCATGAGGTTATAAGATGTAAATATATCAACAGTTTATAATTATTTATACTTATATGTATATATTTTCATGTTCTTTTGTAAATCATTGTCTCACTTGTACTTTGGACCAAGGGCCTTGGATATTGAATAAACAAACAATAACCATTCTTCTCTTTAGCAGCCATGGTGGTTTAGTGATGAAGCCGCCGAAGACGACCTTGGGTTCGATCTCAATCTTTGCTAAAAGTTACTCGGGATATTTCATCGTGACTTTACTTTATCAGTGATGGAGAGCAGGGGGCCTGACAACGGATGTCTTTATGATGGACGAAAACCTAGGTTCCGTGTACACGTTTATAACGTATTAAAAGAATCCTTGACAACTGGAATCCAATGAAGAGTATAGACAGAAACGATGCTGTCCAAAATTCCCCGAATATTTCACTATGTTTTTGCCGACATCATTACCCCAGTTGGTGAAAAAAGTAGGACGTTAACAATCCCCGCAATTTTATTTTGGCCGAGCTCCAGAAAATAAATAATAGCCTTATTCCAAGTAATAGATGTTTTAGTGCTCTACCTGTTGTGTAAATTATCCATTACAACCTATTTTACTTGACCAGAGGGTTCGAAACGGTTTTTAAATCCAAGTCCCATTTGAAAAGGTTTACGTTTGGCTTTTCAAATCATTTTTCCAATTTTTTAAATTAGGTGTGTTAAGAGGAAATTTGTATCATCAATTAATTGGAATATTGTAAAATAATACAATTTGTTGACCAGAAAAAAGATTGGGACATATTATTCAGTTACAACAAGAGTGGTATTGAGCCTTTAACGTCAATAATGTGGTGAAATTAAATAGATAGCTTACTTTGAACAAAGTTAATCCCGAAGCTTGGTCACACCCTCCGTAATTTTTCGTTGTATGTTACGACCCCGAATCTCAGCCCTAGGTATGTGGCGTATCGGGAATAGCTTGTATACGATATAGTATACAGAGCGGAACAATAATAAACCAACCTGATCTTATTATAAACTGACTTGTTTGGGTGGTCATTTTATAGCTATCCACTAGACCATATCACGGTTCTTGACATGGTCAAAAAATAATTCACCGATTTACACCCGGCTTTTTGTAGAGTTATGTTTAATGTGAATTATGTTGACACGACATTTACTGATATTATTGAGAAGCGAGAGAGAGAAAGCGAAATGGGGTTTAACGTCCACTCGACACAAACTAGGTCATTTTGGGACTAACATATGGTGCGTGTAGAGGTCTTTAGCAGTGGGAGGAAACCGGAGTGCCCGGAGGAAACCACCAGGCTGCTTTCAGTTTTATTTCAATAATTCGTTTGCGCGTAGGGGTCTTTAGAAATATGAAAAAACCAGAGTGCGCGGAGGAAACCCACGAGGTTGAGAAGGCGCCCCTATCTCCCCACATACGCTCACACCAGGGATCGAAACCACAGCCGCAAGACAGAGGTGACCTGCCAGCTAGAGTTCGAAGAGCTGCACTAGGCCATCCCAACCCCCCTATTGAGAAACTCAATATGACCCAGTACGCCAGTGGACTCTACTAAAAGCTTAGATAAATGTAAAAAAGAATATACAGATACTAAATGTACAGTATTAGGAATCGTAGAGGGGTCTTTAAAGATACATTATGGGAGATTTGATAAAGAGCTGGTAGTTCTCACTATAGTAGTTAAAAGCTAGGTAACGTAAAGGGAATTAGTAACGTAATCATCATTACTAAAGTCGGTACTATAAAAAAAACCCCAACACAGTCTCGATTATCAATTTCATGATTAAATCATAAATGAAAGTTGATCAGCAAATGGGGCCATAATCCAATAAATTTCACTGGCTAGCGTTGGCATCGAGAGTTGATTATGATCTGGGTAACTTAATTGATGTTTATTCAATAATTTAGTTAACATGTCGGACCTGCAATAGGCAGATTTAGTTCTTGTATATGTGTTGATCTGCGTTTACAAATAACCGTTGTATCTGATAGTTTAACGGGGGTTCGCGCGTGTGCGTTGTATCTATCATTGAGTCAACTGACTTGGTTTCGATTCTTCGGTTGTGCATGACAAAGAGTAGGGTTAGCTGTCCGACCCCGTCGGTTTTCTCCGGGTCAGTTATTGGCCCAATGGCTCGTGCATTGTTTACATAACACGTAACTGCTTCGGAGAAAATGATGCCTTTTACTCATTTTAATATCCATTTAAACTAAATAGGAAATATTTTTTAACTACAGATACTTCAAACGTCTTTATTTTTCTTATACTTCAAAAAATGTTTTAGAATTTATTTTATCAGAAGAAAAAAAGTTAATACCCGGGACTCATTAAGTCGCGTCGATGTCATCCTTATCAGTGATTGTAGCGGTCTAGCGAATATTCACTGCTGATCGGTATGGACACAGATCAGCGGCCCAGGGAATATTCAATGTAGGGCCAAAGTGATTTTTAGTCTTTCTCTCCCTTTCCCCCTCATGCATGGCGATTTTTGTTGACTTTTTGGTGTAGAATCGAAGAAAAGGGTTCGAAAATATATTTTCTGTCAGGTTTTCGTGAATATTCATGATTTTGAGATGGAAGGATACAAGAGTTGTGAGGTTGGTTACGTTGAAAGGGAGGGCCTAAAATTGCTTGTTTAGTTGTATCTACTTCCAGCATGTGTATCTCAAGTTTTTCATGGTGAACCTCATACATGCTTTTGGGCAAGTGTTTGCCACATGTTGCTCCATCTGTGGCAGAAATCGTTTTACCCAACGAATATTTGGGGAAAAGTTACAGCCGGTCTAAGAGACGTGAATTAACATTAAAGTCAATGGGGAAATAATTAGTGATCTGTGGCCGTGTGCTAAATACAGGAGGCAGGCGACCATTAATTTCCCCATTGACTTCGCAATGTTAATTCTGGACTCTTTGCCCACCTCCAACTTTTCCCCAAATTTTCCTTGGGCTGAATGCTTTTCACTACAGGCAGGGGAACGAATGGCCATGTCTTTGCACTAAAATTTGTATGAGGTTGGCCACCAAAATTTTGAGATACACGAACTTGAAGAAGCATACTAAAAACATGTATCTAGTTGCCGAACATATCACCGTAGCCAACCTCATAATGCCATTATCCTTCCGCCTCAAAATCCTGAATATTTATCAAAACCTGGCAGAAAATATTAATTCAAACCCTCTTCGTCCATTCTAGACCAAAAAATTCAACATAAATGGGCATGCAAAAAGGGAGAAAAGAGACAGAGAGAGGGAGAACTGCTATAAAATAGACGAACTACAATTGTGAAATTTAATGGTGGTCTGCCTCCATAAATAGTGTTAGAGTTATGTCCCTTCCATGCGGTTAGCCGCCACTCGGCATGCCTCGACAGCACTCGGCAATCCTCAACAGATTCCGGTTCCGGAACCTACATCTAATCTCGGCTGTATGACAGTAAGTGATATGTACCTACGCCCATACATTTGCGATGCGGCTACCGGTTTATCAATCTAATTAAAATATAGATCTATATTTCGTTTCGTTTTTATACGCCCACATTTTTATGCGGACGTATATTGTCGTCGCCCCTGTCCGTCCGTCCACAATTTGTTCGTGGACTCTCTACAGGTCACAATTCTTATCTGATTTTGACGAAACTTGAAATATAGGTTTATCCCCATAAGATCTCGGCTGCTTTCGATATTGGCATGTATCGGATCAAAACTTCATGGATTATGGCCCCTGATTGTACGAAAAATCACGTTTTTAGCTTGTGGACTCTATAGAGGTCACAATTTTGAACCGATTTTGACGAAACTTGACATGCATGTTTATAACCCAAAGATCTTGGTTCCTTTCGATATTTGCGACTATCGGAACGTAATTTCCTGAATTATGGCCCCTGATTGTCCGAAAAATCACCTTTTTTAGCTTATGGTCCCTCTGGAGGTCACAATTATTATCCGATTTAAAAAACCGTTCGATTATATCACCGTTACACCGTAAGGCAGGTTTGAGTTCGAATTTTGGGAAAATCGGACCAAAATTGACAGACAAAATGTCCGCCGTTTGTACGCGAATACTGTTAAAAAATGGTATATCATGGTTGTGGTTCCTTTCGATATTTGCGCATATCGGATCGTAACTTCCTGAATTATGGCCACTGATTGTACGCAAAATTGCCTTTTTTTTAGCTTGTGGTCCCTCTGGAGGTCACAATTATTTTCCGATTTAAAAAAACGTTTCATTATATCACCGTTACACCGTAAGGCAGGTTTGAGTTCGAATTTTGGGAAAATCGGACCAAAATTGACAGACAAAATGTCCGCCGTTTGTACGCGAATACAGTTAAAAAATGGTATATCATGGTTGTGGTCCCTGCATAGGTCACAATTTTAATTCGATTTTGATGAAACTTGAAATGCATGGTTATAACCCAAAGATCTTGGTTCCTTTCGTTATTTGCGCATATTGGATCGTAACTTCCTGAATTATGGCCCCTGATTGTCCGCAAAATCGCCTGGAGGTCACAATTATTATCTGATTTAAAAAAACGTTCGACTCTATCACCGTTACACCCTACGGAAGGTTGAGTTCGAGTTTCGAGAAAATCAGACCATAATTGCCAGAAAAAATGGCCGCCGTTTGTACGCGAATAGTGTAAAAATATGGTATATCAAAGTTGTGGACCCTGTAGAGGTCACAATTTTAATTCGATTTTGATGAAACCTGAAATGGATGTTTATAACCTAAAGATCTTTATTCTTTTGGATATTTGCACATATCAAATTGTAACTTAATGAATTATATTACTGTTGCACCGTAAGGAAGGTTGAGTTCGAATTTCATGAAAAACGTACCAAAATTGCCGGACGAAATGGTCGCCGTTTGTACGCGAATAGTGTAAAAATATGGTATATCATGGTTGTGGACTCTCTACAGGTCACAATTCTTATCCGATTTTGACGAAAAGTCACATTTCTAGGTTGTGTACCGCCACACCATAATCATTGTCGGCTTCGAATTTCATGAATATCAGATTGGAACTGACCAACAAAATGGCTGCTCCCAATACAGTATGAAATACAGGACTTAATGATGTAGGAAAAATCACTTTCGGTATTGCTTGTTCTCTATCCATCTCTCAAAAATGTGGGCGTATCCTGCCTGACAGTGCCAGCCTATCTTTTATACTTTCGATGGCCTACACTCATGTAGATCTAACAAGTTATAGTGGGAGCTCACGTTCTATGACGTCAGGTATCAAGCACGGGACATTTGACCTGATAACGTCAGTCATTCGATTAACCAATTAGCGACCGCCATGCTTTTTAAAATCTACTTTTGTTTTGTTTTGATTTCTATCCCCTGGTAATATTTACCCACAGTTCCACGCTTGAAAAGGTCAAACGGTCGATTCGACAGACCATTTGATTGGCTGACCCCTCATTTCAGACAGAACACGACTTAAATAACAAGTCTTCCAGATCCAAGAGTAGTAAAGACAAGTAAAAACGAAATTTTGAACTATAAAAAACGAAACGAAATTGGATCTGTGTTTTAATCAGATTGCCGGTTTACTTAAACAGGAAAACTTGACACCGTGGGCGCAACCAAACACACAAATTGGCGACCTATTCGACTAGCGACCTATTCGACCGATCCAGTTGGTAACCTGTTCGATGAAAACCTATTCAGAATAAAGACAACAGTCGCCCAAAATTACCTTTCCGATTATATATAGCTGGATGCTCAGAATTCTGTACGATGGTCCGAATTTTGACTCGGAATATTACCGTTCTTTCACTTAAAATATTGAAAAAATGCCGATGTTTAGGATGAGAGAGCGCCCCTTTGATATAATTGTGCCAAGTGTTACTAATAATATTTAGAAAACTTATTCAATTACCTTTCAGAATATATATATGGCGAAATTACACTTCTATTCTGCGCTAAAGGAATGGATAAAAAATAATATATTCTACCTTCATTTAATAGACGTAACGTTGGATTTTATTTGTTGATAAAAATAGATTAGTTTGGGCGACTGCTGTCTTTATTCTGAATAGGTTGCCAACGAACAAGTTGCCAGCTGGATCGGTCGAATATGTCGCTAGCCGAATAGGTCGCTAATTTGTGTTCGGTATGGGCGCAACCATGTTTCATTAGGGACCTTTAAAGTAGTTCCAATACGGCGGAATTCGTCATACAGCCGAGTATAGATTTCGGAATCTGTCGAGGCATGCCGAGTGGCCGTCTTCAATGTGCGCATTTCATTTACATAGCCGAAAAGTTGATCACAGATCACGATCAATCTGATACCTAGTTGACAGACATATTGATTATCTAAAGTTATTATTTAACCAGATGTTACTTTAATACGTTTGATGTGTTTACAGTATAGGCCTATAAATATAAGTCTAAATTTAATTTCATTAGCAATATAGCTATACATGTACTTATTTTGTTATACGGAACACTTGTTCACTTTCGAATTGAATAGACGCTGCTATTCTGTTATCTGTTTAAGATTTTTTTTTTTAATGGATTGAATGGCTCAGTTGCGGAACTAAAAAAACGGTTATGACTGAGTTTGGGCAGGTACTTGGGGCTTCTATGAAAGGCATGTTATTCACTTACAGCAACGATTCAGCGTTTATTTTAGTTGGTATAGAAAGTATAGAGGTTTGCAAACTTTTATTTGTACAATATAAACGATATTAGTCTTACGATCGTTGGTGATGACAGGTTTTGTCCACCAAAATTCCCTACACAAAAATGGAAAACGCAATTAGACTTGATAAAGAGGTAAGGGGTAATGCAGTTCGACTTGATAAAGAGAAAAAACATCTTTTCGCCGTCACCACCCCACACACAAAGGAAAAAAACATCCTCCAAAACCCCAAAACTGTTTTTTTCTGAGATTACCGTATTACCGTTCTTATCGAATCAAATTGCCATCAAAGCCAACAATAATTTAAACAATTTTGTTTTATTAGAGAGAATGTGCCAACCATTGGGTCTGGACGTCATATTATATCGCGTACATTGCCCACTCGATACAAGGTGTAATACATCATAGCGGCTCCTGCGTCGAAACTGGTAGACAGAGAACCATTCCTTGAGACACAATCCGATTAAAACACAGATTCTGTTATTTTTATAGTTCAAAATTTCGTTTTACTTGTCTTTACTATTCAGGAAGAGTTGTTATCACTGACGTGTTCCACTCGGCTAATCTCGACAGATTCCGTAAACTACATCTAGTCTCGGATGTATGACAGTAAGTGATATGTACCTACGCCCATACATTTGCGATGCGGCTACCGGTTTACTTTAACAGGAAAACTTGACGCTATTACACAAATTGGGAACCTATTCGGCTAGCGACCTATTCGACCGATCGAGCTGCAACCTGTTCGTTGGAAACCTATTTAGAGTAACGACAACAGTCTCTATTTATCAACCAATAAAATCCAACGTTATGTCTATCAAATGAAAGTAGAATATATTATTTTTTATCCAGTCCTTCAGCTCAGAATAGAAGTGTAATTTCGTCATTATCTTACAGCTGGATCGGTCGAATAGGTCGCTAGCCAAATAGGTCGCCAACTTGTGTTTGGAATGGGCGCAGCCATGTTTCATCCGGGACCTTTAAAGTAGTTCCAATATGGCGGAATTCATCATACAGCCGAGTTTAGATTCCGAAATCTTCCGAGGTTTGCCGAGTGGGACGTGTTCTAGATGGTGTGAGCGATTAGCCAATGAAACGGTCTGTTACGTTGAGCTTAAGGCACGTTTTTCACGGAACTGTCGGTAATCTACTAGGAACATCAATGCTGATTGGTTGATCAAATTTCTAATGGCATAGGGTCAAAAGTCGCTCATATGACCTCTGACGTAACCTATCGAAACAACTAGTCAAACCTTCATGTAGTTTAGGCCATCGAAAGTATGAAAAAACGAAACGAAATATATAGGTCTTTTAGTCAGATTGCTTGGGACATCACAACTAAAGACATAACTTTTATCAATCGGCGGTTGTGTATTTAGGACCACAACTATCGACGCATATATAAAAGGAATTGATAAATCACAAATAATGAAACAAAACCAATCTGTACGTATTATCGTTCCGTGATGATGAAGATGATCTAGTCCTTGTTTAAAATCAGTTTATGTTACTACTTTAAATTCATATAAACATTGAAACTGTGATCCACTGTGTCCATCGGAGCCATATATTCTAACCACGGGTTCCGAGTCACCGGTAAACAAACTTCCTTCCCACGTATTATTGTTTATTTTACTCATCGGACTCGACTCGATAACAACTTCTTTAAGGGCCGACGATACCAGACGAAATTTGATTTCTTTATCAGAGGGTAAAAATCGATACAAAGGCTCCATCAGCATGCAATTAAAATCGGCGGCACCTGGGTAGTAAATTGGGAATGGGAGACAATTCTCAGCTTCTTTAGTACATCTAACCAAAAAATGTCCAATACAGTCAAATTTGCCTTCTACGTCACCAGGCTTTTGTGCAAACAAATTTAATTCGTAATATCCAACATGGGGTAAACGGGCATTAATTTTCATCGCGGAGGCAGTGTAAGAACAGAACACATATTCCTCCATATCTCTAGAACTTTCGGCTGATCGTAACTGCATAAGTGTGATTACTTCGCTGCATAAATTAAGACTTAGGCTCAGATTACCATCATTAGATACAAATGAGGTGTGATCAAATGTATCTTCCATAAATCCGTACTCAACGATCTCTGGTTTGGCGCCCCAAACACCGAATCTGTTTGGGTATGGGTATGTGTCAGCCCCAACCTCGTCACAGCGTATACAGAACTCTGCTACTAAATCAAAACTGGGCGTACTGGCTTGCCACGGAAGAGCGTATATCTCCAGTATGAATCTAGTTTCGGACGCTGGTCGCACGTGGATGGTAAAGGTCTCTGAGTCAACTTTTTCACACATAACATAATTGTCAACACTTTTTTTTGTCTTTTTCTCTCGCAAATGACATGCTATGTCCCTGACTGTATTGGGTGGGGCTCTTAAGGTGATGTCCCCATTTTTGACGACTTTGAACAGATATTTTGTATGTGATAATTTAATGCCATGAAACAGGGCACCTGGCTCAATTTTGGTCATTTTGTTGAATTCGTCGACATTGATGGGTTTGGACAGCAGCTGGTACTTTTCATTAACTATGATTGCTTTGTCCTTTTTTGGAAAGTGCGAAAGAATGAATCTTTCGGGATCGGGAAGGAAAAAGAATTCTTGGTAGAAGCATTCAAACTGTCTGTTGCTGTTAACATGGCCACTACCCCAAGTACAATCAATGGGCCACCAGTTCTTTTCGATCTGCACAAGGTTCCAACTATGGGTTGTTCTATTTTTTAGCGTGTACAAGACATCTGGGTTGTAGCCGTAACCTTTTGCAAAACCATTTATCCTAACACATGGTATCTCTACTGACCTGGAACAAAAAGTTCATATTCGCCGAATTTTATATAATAAAACAACAGTACAACATAATAGTATCTGTGTGGACTTTGAGGTGTTTTCCTAAATCAGAAGAAAAGTAGGCCCAGTCCAATCAATAAATAGCGCGTGCAATCCCCGCAAACCGCTCAGGTGGGGGTTCAGCCCCCCCCCCCCCCCCACCCGCACAAGGAAAATATGTATAATCGATGTCATTTGGGTGAAAATAAAATCATGTTTGCTAAAAGACCTGACCACTCAAAAATGCGGAAGTGAAGCATTATTACAATTGCAAATTATAATTGACTTGAACATGCCGAGCCTACCTGGGCCTACCCTGTTGTGTGGGAAAAAAATAGCCTCCAAACCATCCCTGTGTGAAAAGTTGTATCATTACGTATTGTGTAAAACGTAACTATACTTCGTAACTGTCACTGTCACTACTAATAACTGAACCACAGTAACTAACAGATACAGACAGCGTTACAACCTGTATGTGCGCCTGTTACAATTGGATATTCTATTACCCAATGTACAAAAGAGTGCTGTAAAGGGGGCTAACACACATCCAAATCACCCATTCGATCACTAATGCAATCACAATATCCCGGATTCAAATCCCAGCGAGGGCCGAGGAGAATCTCTTGCGTTGTCCGAATCGTGTTCCAACTGGTCAGGAGCTGTACATGTGAATCTTCCCAGAATGGAAGACATACTGCAAAAGTTGGCATGAGAAATGGTATGAGTAAATGTTATACATACCGACACATTTCTGAAAAGAGTTGGCTATAATGATCGCAGACACCTCGTCTATCTTGTAGAACTTGAGCACCATCTCTGTTCGGTATTATACCACTGAAGAAACTTTGTGTATCATAGCTGAAACAACATATAAAAGAACATTTTTTTTGGAGTTTGTGGTTTTGCCGAGTACTCTTCAAAGGGCGGGTGAAAAGAATTCATTATTTTTAAAACCACTGGGCTGGTGAGTTGTAACTCCTTTTGGGCCCAACAACATGTTCTATTCAGGGGAAATGCCGTCATACAACTACTCGAGGCGGTACTTTAGATCAAAGGGTGCTTGAAATAAATCATTGCATTTAAATCTCTAGACTGGTGACTTCTTAATGTATTTTAGTCCCGTAATGATCTTCTATCCTGGAGCTTGGGCTTCTGTAATCCACGTACAGAGTATTGCCCAATTTATCTTTGAGTCGTAACGAATGTCGTGCGTTACACAATGTAGGTTAACTTTTTCTAGAAGCCCTGGTTTCACATCTAAGTAGCATTTTGATTTTATATGTAGTATCGACGTCTCCAAACGAAGCTAATAATTCACAGAAGACAATCTTGAGGAATATAAATAATGTGTATTAATATTATTCTCTTGGTTTTTTTCCAAGCAAGGCGTGGGATGTGCTTACGCTTTTATATTTCTCTTTACGTGTCTCCAATCTCAAAAGGGCAAAGAAACTTAAACCCGCTTGTCTTTCAAAAAATGGTTTCTGAGCTGTAAATAATTACCTGATATTGTTAGTTATCCATATGTAAAAAGCTCTGATTTTGTCCAAATCATTTTTAGCCGGTTTACTTAAATGATAAGCTAAATCCTCAGGTGATCTCGTCACAAGTTTGGGTGCCTGCAAAAAGACATAACATGTTAACGATGCTTTATGCAAGAGCTATATCTGCCCAATGCATATTTAAGAAATAATCTTTTATGGGGGAAAGTCTGAATTATAAGCTATTCTTTAAACAATCTGATGCTTTTATATTGATATTGTTTATTAAGGATTTAGGTCAAAGACCCATAGATCCAAATCATAATACAATAAAGCTTTTATACGTGTGGATTGGCTCTCCCAATGCCGACGGAAATGAAATGAAATGGAGGCAAGCGTCCTACTGGTCTGCTCCGTCTGGGCTAGAAAGACGGTCATACGCCATACAGTGTGTTATGAGGGAAATTTTGCCCGGACAGCTGCGCCACGCCCTATTCTTATATCGATCTGATAAAATAAGAATTACGTCTTACCGACAAGGCATATACATCTATGGTAGCAAACATGTTGATGTCTGGTATAAGTTGATTTCTTTTAAGATTAGGTGGTTTAAATGGCACCGCGTTGGGTAAAACCTCTTCTTGTTCTTCTTTTCTGCCAGCTTCCGCCTCCAAAGATTCGACGGAGATATTATCATCCGTATGACCACTTCGGTCAGTATTCTGTTGTTTTCTGGGTGTGATGTAGCTGGGAACAGGACTCAAAATGGTGTCATGTTCCCGATGATCAGGCAATGAAATCTTTATAGAAGGAACTTTTGGTATCCCATTCTCCTCCTTCGACGTTTCCACAGACCAAACTTTTTTGGCATCCTTTTCCATGGATGCTCCGCTCCCCATCCTTATATCTTTGCGTCAAGTGTTAAGCTAATCCTAAAAAATATCCAGTTTATATTTCCGGCTTACATTCAAAATATATTAAATTTATCAGAAATGAAATGAGGTTTAACGTCGGAGTGTTCTGTTTCGTCCGGATCAAGGAAGCCGGGCATACTCTGTGCTCTGTGCCATGAGCGTCATTTTGCCTACATATGGGCGCTGTCGCCTTCTCTTGTTTATCATACCCTTCGTTAAGGGCTCGTTTACGTGCAAGCTAACATATGCACATGACTCTGTTACTTGGAATTATTCGAAAAGAATACTGAATGAAATAGTTACAGTGAAATGAGTAATCATAAATTCCTTACCACAGCCTTCGATGTACTGCCAAAATCGTGTATTAAACTAAAGCACAAACTATTTCAGCGATCCATGAGTATGGCTATCTCCATTTAAAAATATATTCCTAATCTTTCCAGTATCGGCGATGTTACTTTATGTGTGGTCAAGAGGATATTAAAAATATTGTCCGCGTAATAACACGATGTCGACCTTCTAATCAATCCTTAGCAACGACCCCAAACACCGTCTGGTCTCACTGTATACGATGACATAATTTGATATCATTGTTAATGATGTAATAAAAGTGTTGTGGATTATTATTGTAAATCTAACTAGCGCGAACAACACGGCTCATTAATCCCCAGTCTTGATTAATGAAATGGGTAATTAGATTATCAGATTTATCAATGGCTTTAACAACATTACTGAACATGATTTGTTAAAGCTAAATGCATCTCAATGGACTATTCAGGGGCGGATCTAGAAATTTTGAAAAGTGGGGGGGGGGGGCGCCGCAAAATGAAGGCACTGACCGCGGAGACGGGGCACGCCGCTGAGAGGGTTTTTTTGGGGTGGGGTGGGTCCCCCCCAATGAAAATTATCCGGCATTTCTTTGCATCTGTAGCCAGTCCGAGAGCTATTTGGCTGATATTTTCGTCTAAGTAAACGTTCGGAACAGACATATTTGGGTCTGAGAAAAGGCATTTTCAGCAGAAAAAAGGGCACTGTCGAAAATTAGGGGGGGGGGCGCCCCTTGCGTCCCCCATTGAATCCGCCTCTGCTATTAATTTCGATCGTCTGGGTAGTTAAAATACAATGATGAATCTGTAATGTACATGTAATTGTGACACTGTTTAACGTGGTTATTTGCCATAGCAGTGGCACTGATTGAACTTTCAAACTGTTTGCACGGGAATATTTCTAACCAGACCGGTAACCGGAGCTGATGTGAGCAGCGCTTATTCTTGGGGAATTCAACCGACTATTCTTGGATATTTCCTGTTTGGGTGGGGGTGGGGCATATAACCGTCTGGCCCTGATGTATTCTATTTGGTTTTTCAAGCGAATAAATACATTTTCTGTGCCAGAACCAAACACTGTCATCTGTAGACAAAAACGTTAAATCGTTATCCATTCTCTTCAGATGAGACGAGCTGCTGCGTTCCTCCGTCTTCATTATCCTAGTCGGTGTAGAAAAGTAGGACGTTAAATCCCATTTTATTTATCCAATACTGCGTAGTCATCCGGGCAATTCAAATGACAGACTTCAT
Organism: Patella ulyssiponensis; assembly: GCA_963678685.1. Classification (NCBI taxonomy): domain Eukaryota; kingdom Metazoa; phylum Mollusca; class Gastropoda; family Patellidae; genus Patella; species Patella ulyssiponensis. The sequence continues at coordinate 77,557,716 of OY783227.1, read as the reverse complement.
AACATCGAAATGAAATAGGGTTTAACTGCTGCTAAACTGGGCTGATGAAGACGAGGATACGCCATACAGTGTGCAGTGAGGGGAATTTTGCCGGGCAGCGGCTCTTATGTCGAATTCCAACTGCCAAGGAATCTTTACGTGCACGCCAATGTGTACACGGGACCTCGGTTTTTCGTCCCATCCGAACGATTAGACAGAGCTGGACCTTTCTCGGCCAATGCAAGGATCGAACACTCGACATCCAGGCTAGCGCCAGCGTTCTACCCACTTAGCCACCGTGGGGTTTAACGACCTACTGCCCCGACTTGTAGATTGTAAAAATTTGAAAGGCGTTAATCCCACCATTTCTCGGTAAAGTTTAATTTGCCCTTATGCCCCAACGTTCTGCCTCGAGACAGACCTAGTAGTGTAGCCACGGACAGACAAAATGACAGACAGACAGACAGACAGACGAACGAATATATAGACATGGAAAATGCTGTGTAACAGGAAACTATTCCGGTGTTAATCTGACTCCACGGTGAATTTTAAACAGGTTTCCCCATTTCCACCGTGGAACAGTCTGACATGGCGTATGTTGACACGAAAAAAAAGCTCTCACAATGGTGGATGTTTCATAACATGTGCAAACAACTCATCTGTAGCGCTTTCGTTTGTTTATGGATAAAATCGACTAGCTAATCATAACAAAGGGACGTAAGCTTATCACGAACTCGATACAAAAATAAAACCAAATCAAATTCTTTCTTGGGTAAACAACTGAAAGTGTAATTGCAAAACAACGTTATACGTTTTTTGATCGTTGTCGTAAGGGTTACTATCAATAACATAAATGTAGAAACTGGCCTTTAAACGATTTTAAAGAACATTGCATTCCCCCCCAAAAAAAGATTTGATACGAGATTCTTCTGAAAGAATGTTTAACAAAGTTCAACAAACGGTGCAATAGGTGGAATTTGATAATGACATGTTACTAAATGGATGCTCATACCGGCCTATTTAATTCTGGAGGAGAAGTAGTTGCAAGGGGTTTGTATCATGGGGGAGGGGGCGTCTATGTTAATTTCCGTAACATGAACAAACATTATTTAAAGAGAGGAAGCAGAATTCAATTAAAATTAAATTAAGAAATGAATTGTGGTTTAACGTCCTATTGTTCATCTCGTAGTGCAATGTTGGGAAATGTACCAAAAAGGAGATCCTCGAATCAAAAAAAGACCAATGACTTAATTATTATAATTATGACATTTAGCGATTGAACATAATATAACACAAAACACAGTTCGATGGATAACAATCACTATATTATACACACACTTAATTGTTGTCAAGTAAGGAAATGTTCATAACTGAACTCGGTAAAGTCTGAACAGACAGCGGTGTCAACTAGGAGTCAACTCAGCATTAAATATATTGCATTAATGTACAGGCGGGCCTGTAGCCACGGGGGCGGGGGGCAATGCCCCCCTCTCCCCCCAAAAAATCTAATTAGCCCCCCCCCCTTCAAAATATTTCGCTAACAATAATGATTTCTTAGGAGTGTTCTTAGTCGGCAACATCCTCAGCCCCTCCAAAAGATAGGTTGCCAGGCAACGAAACATACGCCCACAGCAGCTAAATCGTCAGGGCAGTCAACAAGGGTTGTTTTTTTTTTTTACTTTTTTCGCTAATGAAACATTTGTAATACACTAAAAACTGATTAAGAGTAGCAGCTCATTATGTAATTATCAGAAAATCATTATGATTGCTTTTTATAAAGTGTTACCCCACGCTAACAATTAGTATATACATGAAACATTTAATATCATGGATTTAGCTGTTCAGTTATCAAAATTCATTGAAAATCAAAATACTTGTTCGTTTCAACACCTTAAACTCTGTGTATCAATCTAAAGTCAATCGGATGATAAGTTTGGCCTCTATAGCGTAACAAGATTTTTTGAAGTCATCAAGGGAGATAACTCTGGCAATACTTATTTGAAATCTCTGAAAATCAATAGGCTTCTTCGTCTCATGACCCTAAACACTGTGTGTTAATTTAAAGTCGATCGGATATTAACTTTGGCCTCTAGAGCTTCCACAGGATTTTTTCGAAGTGATCAAGGGCCATAACTCTGGCAGCAATTATTGAAAATCACTGAAAATCGATAGACGACTTAGTCTCATGACTGTAAACACTATGTATAAATTTGAAGTCAATCGGATATTAACTTTGGCCTCTAGAGCATCCACAAGATTTTTTGAAGTGATCAAGGGCCATAACTCTGGCAGTAATTATCGGAAATCGCTGAAAATCAAAAGGCTTCTTCGTCTCATGACCTTAGACACTGTGTATAAATTTAAAGTCAATCGGATATTAACTTTGGCCTCTAGAGCGTCCGCAGGATTTTTTGAAGTGATCAAGGGCCATAACTCTGGCACTAATTATCGGAAATCGCTGAAATTCAATAGGATTCTCCGTCTCATGACCTTAAACACTGTGTATGAATTTAAAGTAAATCGGATATTAACTTTGGCCTCTAGAGCGTCCACAAGATTTTTTGAAGTGATCAAGGGCCATAACTCTGGCACTAATTATGGGAAATCGCTGAAAATCAATAGGCTTCTTCGTCTCGTGACCTTAAACACTGTGTATAAATTTAAAGTCAATTGGATATTAACTTTGGCCTCTAGAGCGTCCACAAGATTTTTTAAAGTGATCAAGGGCCATAACTCTTTTATTATCGGAAATCGCTGAAAAACAATAGGCTTCTTCGTCTCATGACCTCAAACACTGTGTATAAATTCAAAGTAAATGGGATATTAACTTTGGCCTCTAGAGCGTCCACAAGCAATTGTGGACGCCGGACCGACGGACCGACGGACCGACGGACGGACGGACGGACGGACGGGGGCGACGACAATATACGACCACATTTCAATGTGGGCGTATAAAAATTCAGTACCCCCCCCCCCCCCCCCCCCCTCAAATTTCATGAGCTGGCTACGGGCCCGTGTACATGTATACTAAGATAACAAGATAACCTATGTTGAACGTGCACGGTGTCTATCTGAAGAAATTTCTTCGTTTGATACCTAATGTAAAGAGAAAGAGAGAGAAATGGGATTTAACGTCCACTCGACACTAACTAGGTCATTTTGGGACTAACATATGGTTATTTCAATAATTCGCTTGCGCGTAGAGGTCTTTAGCAGTGGGAGGAAACCGGAGTGCCCGGAGGAAATCCACGAGGTTGAGAAGGCGCCCTTATCTCCATGCCACATACGCTCACACCAAGGATCGAAACCACAGCCGCAAGCCAGAGGTGACCGGCCAGCTAGAGGTCGAAGCGCGGCACTCTAGACCACTTGGCCATCCCAACACCCCGATACCTAATGTAAATGCCCATTACATCAAAGCAATTAAATATATCCATTTCAACCTTTAAAGGCAATATTTATATCAATTATTTATTACTTTTTTGAAAATATTGACTATATTGTAGCATGCATATTATATACAGTGTATCTAAGACTAGTTCTTACTTAATCAAGTATGTTTGCACAAAATAAGAACCATCTATCGTGCGATTTAAAAAAAAAAATAAAAAAAAAATGATTCAGCAAAGCCTAAAGCCAGATATAGAATTTTCATCATTGCGGAAAATGTAATGACTTCAATTTGGCAAAAACGATTATATTCAAATTTGACTTATTCGTTATATTTTTAATTTGTATAACTTAATACGAAGCGGTTATTCAGAACACCTTTAGACTAGCGAGAGTCAACATTATCATTATGATTTGATTGACTATTTTCCAAATAAAATTATAAACACCATTAATACCATTCGAACTGAGGTTAAAATGGTTATTTTAAAATACGCCTGCAGTGGAATTAGGTATTGGTTTGCTAACCTGACCTAACTTTCTGGTAATGTAGGTATACATTTAATTGGATTTCTCTTGACACATTCTATTGGCAAAGGAAGTTACATAGGATTTCTCCTGATCAGTGTCTAGTCGTTCGGATGGTACAAAAAACGAGACCCCTTGATAATTGGACCACAGTACACAACATGGCACATGTAAAAAGGGAGAACGTATAACACATATTCATTCATTCATTCATTCATTTATCCGAGTCGTTTAAATATTAAATAAACTAGATAAATCTGCCATGGCTGCGCATCGTCAGTTTAATGTCTACTAGATGTTGATTAATAATGAATGATAGGCCATGACTTTAATGAACGCCTACAGCAATATCGATATTAGTTAAGTTAATTACAGCAACTAGAAATCATTCAAATACATTTAAATAAAGCGAGAAAAACGTAGACCTATCGAACTATTTTAATATTATATAGTGCCATGAATGTGGGATGGGCCGTGGATTACTGTAGATTAAACTGTGACTTAATTCTGACATCGAGTCTTTTTTATAAATTCAGTTAGTCAAAATTTGACTAATTATTGTGGTAGCGAGACATCAAACTTTTCATATACTTATATTTTGTTAAAGTGTAGTAATAAAATTCCGCTTTGAATAGATGTTTATGAATGGAGAACAATTTACACCTGAATTGAGAAGGATTACTAGACTCATTAACCGTCACCACCCGCTTTACTTGTACGTCAATTATAAAGTAAAGGTTATTTTTTTATGTACGAAATATTTACATATATGATGTAACTCAATTACACGGGGTCAATGTAAAGAAACCACTTGTTTTTACGGATTAGTATATTATTAAAGCCATTTTCACCTATATTTGATATAATAGGTAAGTACAGTTTAAATATGTAAATTTTAAAAAATTTGAAATAGGGAATACCAAAACAAATCCAAACGTTAATTAAGACGATACTATTGATTATTAATTGTAGGCGCTAACCTTTTAAACTCTTTTTATAAATTTTTTGAAATGTTTTAAAGGAGCCACGGTGGCTCGGTGAGTAAGGCGAAGTATCATCCATCAGGAGATACAAGATTCTTGGACATTGCAAGGAACGTTGTTTAGTCGTTCGGTGGGTACGGAAAACTGAGATCAATTTTCCAAATTTGCGTCAATCTGATAAAAACACAGATCCTATTTCGTTCCGTTTTATATAATTCAAAATCTCGTTTTACTTTTCTTTACTACACGAGGATCTGGAAAAGTTGGTATATAAGGAAGTAAGGGATTAACCAATGAAACAGTCTGTTACGGCGAGTTCTTGGCGTGCTGACTGATTAATCAATGTCTGACGTCATGGGATCAAAAGCCGCTGAACGACCCCTGACACGAACTTCCAGTACCATCGGCCAGATCTTCGTATAGTGTAGGCCGGCCGTCAAACGTATAAAAAGGACGAAACGAAATATAGATATGTATTTTAATCTGATTGAATTTGTGTGTACGTGAAAGAACCCTTGAGAGAGAGAGAAATGGGATTTAACGTCCACTCGACACTAACTAGGTCATTTCGGGACTAACATATGGTTTCATTTTATTTCAATAATTCGCTTGCGCGTAGGGGTCTTTAGCAGTGGGGGGAAACCGGAGTGCCCGGAGGAAACCCACAAGGTTGAGAAGGCGCCCGTATCTCCATGCCACATACGCTCATACTGCAGGGACCGAAACCACAGCCGCAAGCCAGAGGTTTCCGGCCAGCTAGAGGTCGAAGCGCGGGACTCTAGACCACTAGGCCACCCCAACCCCCTAAGAACCCTTGAGAGTTAAGATGTAAATTGTGTATACCCGTCTCCAAAATCCCAGCTTGTGAAAAAAAGTTGGATGTTAAACCCTATTCCATTTAATTTTATATCTTATTTGTCACCCTGACTTGATACAATGACATTGGCATATTGAAAAACAAAAAAAAACCCAACATAATATTTATATGCACAGTTTACTAATTTTGGGATATAAAATTTTATACACCCATTTGCGTAACGGGTGCACAAAAGGTGCTTTACAATAAATTATTTATTACTTGGATGATGCAATGATGGTATAATAAACGACCACACATATTGAAAGCAAAATACAAATTTATTTTTAAAAAGTATGGTTGTTAAATTAATCAAATGACTTTTAAGACCTATTTTAAGACTTAATTCAAATTAAAGTGTGTTTTAGTAGTGGGAAAATAACTAATTTTTATTTTAAATTCTTCAATCATAGATTAGTTATAGAGGCGAAATTTGAAGGAAAAAAAAAACAAAAATAGACGAATAATGACTGCCAAATTTGATGAAAAATAAGGCTTTTCTCCCTTCGAAACCGCGTTGTATCTGGTTAAAAAAAGGTAATTAAAGCATCTAGTCAAAATCATTACGTGCAAACTTGAGTATATTTGCTTCAATTGATTTAGATTTATATGTATATATATTTACATAAGCTATGTCAATTTACACGGTTGAATAGACCCAATATATACACTGCACGCCTTGCCTAATATTTTTCCATTCATGTTCAATTCAAATTAATTTAATTTTACCACGTTTTGTTGAACGAACCCAAGCCTTTTGGTGTACATAATATGACAAACAATGATGACAAAATAATGGACGAATGTGAAATTAATACATTGTTTTATTGCATACATCTGTGTATAGATATGAAATATAAAATATTATTAATATGGCCACACCTGAGCTTTGAAATAATCGACTATCAAGTTTTTCAAACAGGATAGGAGTTGTGATCTGATGGATGAAGGTACAAATAAAGGTATAGTATCTATTAGTGTTATTTCTTAACGCGTAAGAAGATACTCAATTGCATATGGCATGGATAGGTTTGGTACATTCTTCGAAAATAGATCTCTGCCCAAAATGGCCGCCATATTCATCAATTAGTATACTGTTTTGTAAAGCAGTCATAGACCGGTCCTATTTTAAACGCATAAAGATTAACCTATACCTTTTTAATTTCATGAAACGAAAGCAGAATATATGCATCTCAAAAATTCTTGAAATATGCTTAATATTTTTGACTAAAGTTGCTGTCTGTTCTCAAACGGGGTTAGTTGTAGATAGCGTAAGCTTAGTATACGGTATGGTGATGTTCGGGACTGAGTGTTTTTATGACGCAAAGACTCGGGTTATACAGGGATAAGTACTCAGAAATGTGAGAAAGGCAGTTTTTTTTTTAAAAAATATGGCACAACAGCTGTATTAAACATACATTTTGCAATAGCTAAATAAGCCAATTGACGGCCTTTGTTTAGGGCTGAAATAGTATCTAAAATATTATTAATTAGACATTAATTAACAAACCCAGACCATAATCAACTCTCGATGTCATCCCTAGCCTGCGATATTTACTGGATTAGAAACCGGTCTGCTGCCGCTGATTAGATCAATAAATGGATAATCGAGACTATGTTTTTTATCGTAACGACTTAAGTAATGATGATCGAGGCTAGGCTCAAATTAAATATATCAGCCACTGAGATCTCATGCCAGAAAACACTTTCATTGAAACTTTAAGACCCATGCGCCCATTTTGCCGTGAACATACAAAAATACATGTAATGCATTCATTTAATATAAAATTACAACAAAAAATCGTAAAGGCACTAGGAAACGTATACATAAACCGCCTGGCTCACGACACCCACCCATACTAATTTGAGCAACGTAAAGGTATGTGTAAGACGAATTCCGAATTTGTTAAATTTCGACTGATTTGGGTACTGTTTTAACTGATAAAGTATATATAATGATCTTCTCAAAATTAAAAAATCAAAATTCTTATTGCCGTTTATCGTATGTCTAATCCTTGTCGTGTTCCTGAAGCAACACCAAGAGTTTTCTGTCAGGCGTAGAAAGTGCACTTCCCAAACCGGTCGCCACACACATCTCGGTATGACCCATGCATCTTTTGTTACTACATATCTTAATAACCTTGTGATCGTCCAGTATTTTCACTTGTCATCTTGGCTTCTCCTTCACGTTGTGTATTCTATTCGCATCTATGTTAGTTAGTTAAGACGTTTGTCTTACAGGAATAACAATGCAACAGTTCGTGTTCACATTTTATATATAAAGCGCCTTACATATGTTACAATGCATACTAGAATAAAGTCATTCTTTCCAACCCCACCCTGTCAGACACGCTGAGGCGAGTCTGCTGATACAAATTACTACCTCATATGGACTTGGAACTCAGATGGTAATCTTTCCGGAATCTAGTGAAAATATGCCTTAAAGTTAGCCATGATTTCTTTTATAGGACCCATTGACATCACACACAGACTAGGCTATTCATGGCCCTGGACTTATGCAATTACTGATATGATTGTTTACTAAAGCCAAATGGTGCAATTAGTAAATTTCCAATCACGTGTGATCTGGTGATATTTTGTTGACACATAGAATCAACAACGTTTTGGTTCTATAACTCTTTTTGTGTGCCAATCTGTCACTTCTATTTTAGTGCGTATTTAGTACAATTAGCCAAAGACATTAATTGATAAAATATAATGTCATCCTTAATTATAAGAGCCAAAATTCTAGCACTATTGCTACAATTCTCGCTGAGATTAAGGCTTCTATTGAAAATGAAACCAAATGTAAACACAGTAAATATGTCTTTCAGATGTATAACAACATAAAGGCAACAATAGTGTTGATTCTGGCAATGTCGGGAGTTGCAACATTAACAACAACAACAAGAACAACAACAGCAACAACAAAAGGTTGGTATGATGTATGGGGACCATACCGTATTTTAAAAGAATATAGAACCATAAACAACTTCACTGTACCTATTAGTTTCCCAGCTTAAATCTGTGCTTAGTATATTGTATAAAAATAAGGAATAATAAATAAAGTTGTCCGTACCTGGGGTAACAGCAACCGTCCCTCGGTACAAGCATTTTAGTCACGCCGATCATATATCGCCATTTAATGACCCATGCACGTGAGTATGTCATAGAGATTGTATCCACCACTTTACTTTTGTTTCGATTAGGTACTATTTCAATCTACGGATCCTTTTATAGTTCGCTCTCTGAAATTTGGTAGTATGGCTGAGATATGAAAAAACCCCACAGGAACTCCTCTTCCATTTTGAAGAAATTTTCTTCATACAGTGGAGTGGTAAAACCAAGAAGCGTCTTGGGTAAAGCCCAATTTCCTTTCCTAAAATAGTTATTATGCAAATCAATATTCGACGTATACCCTATATAATAATAAGAAGTATTGGTCATATACAGAAAAATAATAATGATTAAGAAATAACCCGGAATTAAATTTGCTGTATGTTTATTTTCTTTAAAGCAACAAGTATGAAAACTAATGGGAGGTGTCCATACGTAAATTTCTACAGACATGCGCATAACAGACATCACCATTTCTGTGAACCCAACAAAGGCGACCTGAACGTTTTTGAACAATATGGCTATAAAGATATAAACATACCCAAGTCATTGAAATACCTCAAACCAATGATGTTACACGAATCTTCGGTTATAAGGTACATCGACGATGCAGGAGAGTTTATGTATTTAGATAATGGAACTTTTGCAAACGTTTACCTCGGAGAAATGAAAGATGGCGGACAACCAATCGTTATCAAGCAATTCAATGAAGATACTGATTTTTTCGAGGTGGATAGAGAAGCTAGAATACTTATGTATCTCGAAAAAACTGGGATATTTCCAAAGTTTTACGGTTATATTCCCTCTGGTCGATACGCTAATAATATTTCAATGGTTATGGAATATATCACGAATAGTCAAAGTGTTTCATCGGCTTCTTCTGATACAAATATGACCGTTTATCAGTGGGTGTTGGTACTTGAACAACTAGTTGGTTCATTAAAAACAATTCATTCTAAGTATGTTTTGCACAATGATTTGCATCGTAGTAATGTGATGATCATGTGGAATGGTTCTTATCCCAGAGTACGACTAATTGATACTGGGTTTGCCAGCTTCCGGGAAGGTGTTTTTCAAGATATGTCAGTTAGATCGTTACCTAACTATCCATTTTTCCCTCCCGAATCCATTTTCCACGAGAGCAATCCGTCTATGGATATTTACGCCGTTGGCTATATAATAGGTAAAGTCAAGAAATATTTAAAAAATGAGGATATAGCAAGTGTAGGGCAGTCTTGTTTTCAAATACTCCCAGAGCACCGACCTACTGCAGACCAACTGCTGTACAGGTTAGAACAGATAAAGAAAAAATATAGTTATCAATCAGGATACGGATACAAGCCACCAATGAATGGCGTTCTCACTCCCTCAGTACGATATCAAAATTACGAGACGGCACCTCTCCCGATCTTAATATTATCAGAAGTAAGTTCAATGCCCCAGACTAAGGAAAGCAATCGGTGGTTGAGATTAGAAAACAGCCACGCCTCTTATATTGGAAAATATCAAAACGATTCTGTCATTGTACGCTTGTTTGCTTATCAAGACTTCGCATCGATTCGGTACCAAGCTGCTGTTACCATGTTTGCCGATTCTCTTGGTATTACTCCACATTTTTATGGATTGATAATCCACGGCGAAATGATGATGCATGTGGGGTTTGTTCAAGAGTTTGTAGAAAATGCCACGACGCTGTCCGACGCTTTCAGGGAAAAGAGCCTTAATTGGACGGATAAATATCGTTTAAGTATAGCATGTAAACTTATAAACGCTGTTAGTTTGTTGCATGATGAACATATTTTATTAAACAATATTAAATCTTCTAATATTTTATATCGTGATAATGGCACCGGACCTTTGATATACATCCTGAACTTCCGGCATAGTAGTGACTCAAACGGAATTTACGGAAACAGAAGTTCTATTTACGCAGCACCAGAGATCAGGAAGGACAAACACGTCTCTACGTCTTTCTCTTCGGATGTGTATAGTCTTGGGATTGTGTTACAAGAATTATACCAAAATACAAATGCGACCCAAGTCATAGAAACCGTAAATATGTGTCTACACCCTAAACCTGAGCTACGGCCATCCGCCCAGAGATTAAAAAAGGCGGTTTGTGCTAAAGTGTTGGATTATGACTGCCCCGTTCCATAATTAATGTTACTATACTTCATAAAAAATACAAGTAGATTGGTGGTTAAAGCGTTGCTTTTGAAATCTTCCAAGTTGTTTGGCCTAAATGAAAGCTTTTGATACCAAAACATACACCAATCATTGTACGATCCATGACATGGCTGCTGATCAAATGAAATGAAATAAAATTGGGTTTAACGTCCTTCTGTTCTGCTCCTAAACTGGGCTAATGAAGGTGGACAAGGCCATACGTTGCGCAACGAGGGAAATTTGGCCCGGACAGCGGCGCTACGGCATACTCTTATATCGCATTCAAACTACCAAGGGATCTTTTATGTGCACGTCAACGCCCCATCCGAACGACCGCCGCTGGCCAAGGACTAAAACCAACACAGCCCTGCGCATAGGAATACGAACCAGAGCAGCATGGGTGCGCTGTGTGTGCTGGGGGAGCTGCTATCTGATTTTTCGGGTAAAATGAAAACAAAAATGGGGGGGGGACTCTACTTTCTTCCACATTGTTCGGGCATTAATTATTATTTGTGAATGCAACTGAACAGTCTGGAATCTTTGAAGTTGTTTATCTCAGGGGCTAGAACAGCAGCTGCATTTTCAAAATCTTCTCGTGTAGGGCAGGTTCCCATTCCCCACGACGATTGATTGGTTGTTTGGGAATCAGGTCAGCCAGGCGGGCTATATTGGACCACACTGAAGTTGCTGGTATAGCAGGATAACGCGATTGCGGCCATCAAATTTTCTTTGAGGTGGTGGAAGTGGTGGTAGTGGGAGAAGCAACTCGCGGGCATTCGGATTCTGCCCACTGTGGTATGGTCAGCCAAAAGACCAGAATTAACATTAAGTCAATGTGGAAATTATTGGTGGTCTGAAACCTTATGGTTTAGATTGCCTGGGTAATCTCCCCTATATCTAAGCGTACTTCTACATTCGTATAGAAATCTATAGTTGTGAAATTGTAATAGATTTTAAAATGTATTGATCCACTATGTTCTTATATCCCTTGGTATATCCCTTGGTATTCCTTACACACAATATTTCAAGCCACGTACAAGCTGTATATTTATCACATTTCAATTTTGTTTTATTTTAAAATCGAAAGCATGCCACGTAGGTGTTATTCATCACTAGGTATTAGGAATTAAATCCAGGTTTTGTCAACAATAAATGTTTCACAGCTGATACATGAATTAAATTACTTGAGCTACTTTGCATTATAACACGTTTGAACAGATGTAGTCATTTTCTTTGATTCAACTTTTGTGTACCTATTGATAAACTAAACACTGCAGTAACGGTTATTTAGGAAGGTTTCAAGCGTTGTTAGTAAAGATGAAACAAAAAGACAAATAGATATATGTTTAAATATAGGTGGTCGAGCCGTTGTTATACTAATTATTGAATGTCGTTGGAGAAAGAAAAGGCAAAAACCTGTAGGAGGAGTATCATAATATATAAAAGGTATTTAATATATTTGTTCAATATAAGTAATTGAGTGTAAAGTTCAGAGGATACCGATTGTTTGTGTTGGCGAATAACTTGATTTCACAACTACATGGTCCCCACTTCAAATTAGTTTTTATTAAATTAGTTTTTAGTAATGCCCGGAACGAAATATCGACAAACACACGTAAAGAAATGGTCCGCATACGAGTAAATGTGTTAACCTTTATGGATTTATCGCGCATGTGTTTCATTGTATGATAACTTGTTTTAGCACATTATACAAGTTGCCGTTTCTGGTATAAGCAGTGTTGCCATGTGTAATGCATATTTTTTACACGCCAGCATTTCAGTATTATATGTCACCACCCTCTCCGTGGAACTCGATAGAGCGCTACAATTTTTGGCACATTCTTTATAAATTTGTCGTGAAGCATCGTGAAGCAGCTGCAGTTTTCAAACTTGGCGGTAAGCATTGGTATCATAAGAGAATAAATCCTATTGATTTTCAGCGTTCCATGACTTTCGGTTCTGGAGCTATCCCTCTTTTCCGTAAACATCGTGAACGCGATAGAGGTTGTAGTTTTTATCATATTGCTAAAAGTTACTGGGAAGCATTGCGGTCATGAGAGGAGGAACTCTATCTATATTCACTGTTGTACGAGTTTTCTTTCGGGAGATATTCCCCTAGTGCCAAAATAGTGTGAACGCGAAAGAAGATATAGTTTTAACCGATTTCTTTCAAATTTGGTAACTCTATCGATACTAAGCGTTCAGTGGCTTTCAGTTCCGGAGTCAGCAACCGAGTTTTCCTTTCGGATAAACCCCAGTTGAGATAAAGGAGTGGTTGACTGCGTGGGCGTATTTCCATCCGTAGCAATCGTTGTTATTTTGCTTTCAATTGTGACCCGTACAAAACCATCTATTTCCTTTGTGAAAACAAAAAGCAATGGAGTTGGAAATCCAAAGGTGGAAGTTAAAACACGGAAGTTGGAATCTCTGCAGATTTTTCGTTACTTCTGGTTGGAGTGGTGTGAGATGATATAAATATGAATGTTTTATTACTCATTTATGACTGTCTTTCCACAATCATATACAATAATATGCATTTCAAATCATGACTTAAAGGTCTATTATTTTTACAAGATATGTACATTGTATAATGTATATGTAATATGTCCTAAAGTTTTGAATACGATTTCTTATTCCAGGTGTGTAACAATGATAGGACTTCTGCTTATAATTTGGGTTTTAACCTCAACAAAAGGTATGCATATGAATTTAAATTCATGGTTTCTTTGTATCTCATGCATAATTGGACCTGGGCAGCGTTCCCTTTCCTATCCTCAAAAACATTTGACTTAACCCCTAAATCACAACTGGACTCTCTCGGCAATATTCTTTAGAAGTACTTGTCTGCAGCATCACCGTGTACCACAATCCACCATATTTAATACCAGTAGTTTTCTTTTTTAATGCATCAGTGTTTGAAACTGTGGGTGTATCTCCCAGTTGGTTTAGCTTGTTGACCATAGCTTTACTAGATCATCCAGTAGACGTGGTACAAGGGTTAATCAGTGAACTGGATGTATGAGATGTGTTGTTGACGTTTGGGAAAGTAGGTCGAGGGGAAATGTGTAGGGAGTGATAGTTAGATGTATTATGAATGGTTAGATTGGCTGTGGTGTTACGGTGAAATACTATGCCGCTACCGTAACACCACAGCTTTATGATTTGTTAGACAGGATTGATACCGTAAGTCCGACAATAATAAATAAACTATTTCTGATTTTAATGTTGTCTTTTCCCACCGGCACTGGCCGTACGCCAGCAACTGAAAATAGCTGACGAAACAGCTAGGGCGTCGATTGTTAGTTCGCGTACAACTTGAAAAACCGAATGTCGTACGCCATTGTGAAACTGAAAGTAGCTGACGAAGACAGTTAGGGCGCCGATTGTTAGTTCGCGTACAACTTGAAAAAACCGAATGTCAGTATGGTATTTCTGACATAATTGGTTATCGGTGACCTGAAAGCTGGTAATCTCGACTCAAAGCGAGTAATCTCGACTCAAAAGTATAGTGTATAACCTACTTACTGTCTACAGTCGTCGCTACTCTTATTATAGTTCCTTCGTGATTGTTTGTGGACGATTTACTACTCAGTAAGAAAGCCTGTGCCCAAAAAGAGTTCTCGTCTGTTATTATTAGTATAATGACTTCCTTATGTGCGGCAGGTTCGTTTGTTTTTAAAAACACTGTTTTTCGTTCCAAAAAATAGAAAAGTAATATTTTTTACCAGATGATCATGGTTTTTCACCGAGACTAGATAATTTCTCTCGGTGTAAGGATATTATCGCTTATGAAAAAGTTCATACACTGTTGAGAAAATAGTCCCATTGGTTTGCTTACCTGCAAATACAGCGAGAATAAACTCTGTACTGAAAAATTTTCGCGTGATCTATATAAACTGTCTTCACACACTCGATTTATAATTAGCGATATACAGGTACAGTGGCAAGTGTTATGCTTCTCAGGCTAATACCTCAAAAGTACCTCCGCGCAAAACCCCAGATTTTGGTACATGCAAAAGAAAAAGAAATAGTGCCCGTGCGCGTGCCAGTAATAGGAAAACTAAGAGTTCGCGCATAAAAATGCACGAACGTACCAGGCGCGATGTCATCCAGGTGCAGCACACCGAAATTAAATGCGTAATTATTCGTTAACATTTTAATTCTTTTAATTATAGGCACAACGTACGTTGCAGTCGAACCAAATGAAGTATGTCCATATATAAATTTCTATAAACACGCCGACAAAAGACGTGACAGGGTCTGTCTGGCGGGAGATTACAATCTCAACATCTTTGAAAAATATGGTTACAAAGATAATGGCATACCCAGCTCATTAGATCACTTTAACCCACTGATGTTACACGAGTCATCTGTGATCCGGTATATAGATGACAATGGCAATTTCAGATATTTGGGCAATGGAACCTTTGGTAATGTTTACCTTGGTGAAATGAAAGGATCTGGGAAACCAGCAGTTATAAAGCAATTTACCGAAGAGACCCTGTTGGACGGTATCGACAGGGAAGCGAGGATTCTCATGTATCTGGAAGACACGGGCGTATTTCCCAAGTTTTACGGTTACATACCATGTGGACGTCATGTCAATAATATTTCTATGGTGATGGAATATTTACCAAATAGTGAGACGTTGTCTGAGACGACTTATCATGACGCAATAACAATTTATCAGTGGCTTCTGGTCATTGAGCAGCTGACACGAGCGTTAAAAGTAATGCACTCAAAATTTATTCTACATAATGACTTGCATACTGACAATATTCTAATTATGTGGAATGGTACAAACCCAGTTGTTCGCTTAATTGATACCGGATTTGCTACATTTCGATATGGACAATTTCATGAAATTTCTCCGAAAAAACTAAACCAGTATCCCATTTATCCACCGGAAGCTGTTAATGAAGAGACCAACCCATCTATGGATATCTACGCTATGGGTTTCTCTATCAGCGATATTAACAGACGTCTGGGTAATGACGACATTAAGAGTCTAGCTGAGTACTGTTATCAAATAATTCCTGAATATCGGCCCACTACTGATCAAATATTATACAGGTTAGAACAATTGAAGAAGAAATACAGCAACGAGTCAGGTCTAGGTTATAAAAAATTAATGCATGGGGAACTATTATCATCTGAAAAATACCAACAATACGTAACAGCGCCACTACCCATGATTATGATAGATGAGTTATCTCCCCCACCGGATAATGATGCCGAGCAATGGCTGGCTACATATACTGATTATAGTTCTTACGTCGGTACCTATAAACATACAGATGTGATTATACGTCTATTTCATGGTCGGGAGTATGACAAGGTTCGAAATGAAATTGCTTTAACAAAGTTTGCAAGTTCGATTGGCATTGCTCCTCACTTTTATGGCATTACTTTTCATGGGACTAACATGACATCTGCAGGATTTGTGCAAGAATATGTCAGAGATAGTATGACGTTATTAGAAGCTTTCAGAACAGAACGCTCGAAATGGGTAGATAAATATCGTTTAAATATAGCATGTAAACTTATAAAATCTATAAGCATGTTTCACGACGAGCACATTCTGATAAATAATATTAAATCGTCCACTATTTTATACAGCGAAAACGGCACTGAGCCGGTTATATTACTGGAAAGCTTTCATAGGTGCAGTGATTCAAGTGGGCTTTATACAGAAGATTCTATTTATTCTGCGCCTGAAACTAAGAAAGACAATCCCACAACTTTCGCTTCTGACGTGTACAGCCTGGGTGTTGTGCTTCAATTATTATTCCATAAATCCAATTTAACAGATGTCACTGAAACCATAAATACATGTCTGCATACGAATGTAGAACTGCGACCAACTGCCCAGCAGCTATATTTAACAATGTGTGGTAGTGACATCATGAAATCATCTTGTCACGATGAACTTTGACCTTGTTTTATTGATATGGCACCTAATATAGTATGTTTTCCCGATATTGAGTAAGCATGTAAATGAACATGACGGGACAATATAACGAATTCATAAGTCTATGTGCAAATCTTGAACTAGTCAATATGATTAAAACACAGATCATATTTCGTTCCGTGTTTTATTGTTCAAATTTTCGTTTTACTTGTCTTTACTACACTGTTATCTAGAAGAGTTGTTATTTAACCTGTATTCTGGGTGATGTGAGGGATTAGCCAATGAAACGGTGAATTTTTAGTGTGCGGTGCGTGGAACGGTGGCTAAACAACTAGAAACGTCATCAATGTCTGATGTCACATAGTCAAAAGCCTCTCGCATGAACCCTGACGTGACCTCCCACGGCAACCGATGAGCAGCCAAAGTGTAGGCCATCCATAGTATAAAAACAACAAAACGAAATATAGTTCTGTACTTTAATCAGATTGTCAACTAACCGGTGTTTCTAGTTTAATTTGTTTGGGATAATATGTGCAAAATAGACGAAGGTCAATAATGCTGTTGATCTATTTTTTCAAAGTGTGGCTTTTATCTATGTATTGATCCAGTGGTTGGGTAGAGCTATTTGGGCTTTGTTATACTGTGAATGGTTTGAAGAAAATCGAAGAAAGCTGGTAATTGTATAAAAGAAACAATTTACATAGAGTAACACGACATCGAATACATTGAAATATACCGAATGTAATATTTAGTCGAAGTTAATTTTGTCATTTCCCATACTGGTTCGTTTAGCTTCTAGGGGGTTATTAAACTAATGGTTGATTTGAAGATTTGGTATGTACGCTTAAAGATACATTATGGGAGATTAGATACACAGCTGACATTTCTCACTATAATAGTTAAAAACTAGATAATGTATAGGCAATTTGCCAAAAATTTTATTCAAATTGATGTAATCTAATCCGAGATTTTAGCGATTGAATTTTCGGCCTAGTCTCGATCATGTTTACTAAAGTCGCTGCGATAAAACCATAGTCTCGATTATACATTTTATGATTAAATCATGAATGAAAATTGAGCAGCAAATCGGAAAGTTATCAAGTAAATATAACAGGCTAACGTTGACATAGAGTGTTGATTATGGTCTGAATAATAATTTAGACAACATTTCAGGCCTAATAAAAGACCTGCAATAGTCAGATTTAGCTCTTGCATAATGTATGTTTAAGGTATGGATATAGTCGCTCATTCATAGCCACATGTCATATAAGTGGAGCGACTTTGCTCTTATGTGCCACTCTACAAAAAGCATATATTTCTTTTCTTTAGATACGTGAATTTCAATGCGTGTGGATAAAAAACAAGCACTTTAGCTGTCTGACCCTCCCCGCTGCCCGCTGATCTGGCCATTGCACCACCCACCTTTTGCACAATGTGTAATCGTAATAAATGGCACACAACCATTGGACCGGTGAGTCACAAAAAACAAACTATGAGAATATGTGTATCCTAAAACCGCAGATATTGTGTTAAACGGTCTGGTGTCGATATAATTTTACTTTTTGTTGACTAATAAACGCAAAGCCTTCCCGTTTACCCCTTTCCAACTGCATTATAATAAAAAAACAGACATCTACAAAATCTTTCGACACAGTCAAGTGAGTAGCGATGCAGTGCTTGAGATTAACCCTTGTGGGTGCACTTTGTGAGAATCACATATCATTATAATTCATAGTTTTTACTACCAGCGGTTTCCTTTTTATTTGCATTTACATCTGAAAAACAACTAAATTATTATTCCAAATTATTAAGTGACATCTTGAAAAGATTTAAACGAGGAAATTTACTTCATTGAGATAAGCATATATGTATCCCAAGCATTAATATCATTAGGTCCGCTCCCTAGTAATTATACCCTGTATTATACAAATTGTAAATATTCAGCTACACTGCAACAAAAACAATTCGTGAAAAAACGAAAAAATTTCCGGAAATAAAAATTTACTCCGTTTATCCCGTAAAATAACAGAATTAAGTTCATTGTCATTCCATCGTTTGTTCCGTAAAATAACAGAAATAAGTTTTTATAGAATGGAATAAAACATTTTATCCATATATTTCGCGAAATTCCTGTTTAATACTGAATATTCCATAGAAATATATAAAACACGTAATTTGAAGAAATAATTCACACTTTTAACACAATATATCCTAACAAAAAGCCATCGATTAACAGAAAACAGTGTTGCTGAGGAATTCGGCCACATAAAATATGGATACTTTTTACAGAATTGGTCTACTTATATAAGTCCCTTGAATAACATTTAGAAGTAGAGGTATAATATTCATAATAACACAACTTTATTGAATAAGCTTGATAAAGATACCTGTAAGAGTATTGAAACGTTGTATGTAATGTGTCATTATGAATACTTAAAGGAGCTTAATCGCTAATATTTGGGACCTAGAAATGGATACAAATGGGTCGCAACGCATTTAATAATGTATTATGAATGTATATAAACTGATTTACATTGAAACGTTTGTTTTTGCTATTACACTGTATTTCTAATCAGTTATGTCCGGCGAAATACACTGGAAGTCTCAATCGAATGGCAATCTCTAGCGTCTGGTTATTCCAGTTTACACCGAGAGTATTTGTTGTACATGCTCTCCAAATAAAAATATAGCGTCACCGTTTGATATGACTTGTGGCATACGTCTAGCCTCGTTCTTCGAGCCCCTTGCTACAAATGACACTGAAACGTTTATTTTGTCTTAAATATTGGATATCAGAAACCCGTGTTTTCCCGGTAAGATCACAACATCAATGTTTATTTAAATTGACAAATAATTCTTGTTTTCAATGTCGAAAATTTTGGATGATATTGAGTAAGAGACTTGGCTACTTTAAAACGCTCTTACATTATATAGAACAGTGATTATATACTATTCAAAAAAAGTAGGGGATATTTGATTTTTAAGTGTTATTAAAGTCACCTAATGAAACTGACGAAGAAACAAATGACAAAATGAAATGAAGTTCACATCCATCGATTTATTCCAAATGATCGTTAGACTAAGTAAGGCACAGACTGACCATTATAAGGGTAAAATGATACCCGGGGTCAAACAGCAAAGTTACCACAGCTTCACAACAAAGTCAGTGACGTGTAAATCCTCTGTTTGCCAAACAAGCATTGATCCGACGTGGCATACTATAAAAATTGGCGTTCAATTCTATTACGTTTATATTATTGAGGGCTAAACAGTTTAAACGCAAGTCAAGACGTGTGTAAGTTGTGACAGTATTTCTTCTTTTAATCAACTTCTGATGACAACACTGGTATATAACTTCTAATAATACTTTTATTCTGCTTCTTACAATAGGTACAAACATCATAATGTAAACGACCGTAGAACTAACTTATATGGAGGGAGTCGAATGTCTTAGCTTGGCTTAGCACGAGTGTGCTAACTCCAGAAGCTCTCGTCTCGTCTCGTCTCGTGCCAAGGCGCCCATGGCCTTCGCTCAGTCCTGGCCGGACCTAACTCCTAGCCCTGACTGGACCTCACTGAAGATTCGTTTCTGTTCTGAGTTTATAAATATATTCAAGACAAAGGAGCTCGGGGGGTTGGGATGGCCTAGTGGTCTAGAGTGCCGCGCTTCGACCTCTAGCTGGCCGGTCACCTCTGGCTTGCGGCTGTGGTTTCGAGCCCTGGTGTGAGCGTATGTGGCATGGAGATAGGGGCGCCTTCTCAACCTCGTGGGTTTCCTCCGGACACTCCGGTTTCCTCCCACGGCTAAAGACCCCTACGCGCAAGCGAATTATTGAAATAAAATTGAAACCATATGTTAGTCCCGAAATGACCTGGTTGTGTTAAGTGGACGTTAAACCCCATTTCTCTCTCTCTCTCAAAGGAGCTCATTAGACACCTGTCTAATGTATCAAGCATCATATCAGGTTTAACATTCAATATAGTTTATCAGACAAAGAAAGTTAGATAAGACATGCCAACAACAAGTTAAAAGTTACACAATGACATAAGGAATGCTACCAAGATCTCCAGCCGGGAGTTGATAGCAAGAGGTGTATGTTACAATCACTTATACATATTTTAATATGGCAGGACGCTTCTATGACACATGTCATTGTGTCATAAAGTTGAATAAAATCACCAGATTTGTGAAGACGACGTCAAGTATGTGGATTCTTATTTATGTAAACAAATTATTTCTTCTCTAAAAGGACAGTGAATATGTCGCTATTTATTTATTTATATATTTATGTAACAGTTCTATTTTAATTTTATACCTCGCCCATTATTTGGCTTTATTTTCATTTCTAAGTAAACGTTTAATTAATCAAAGGGACTTTATGGAAATTCGGGATTTTCGGTTCGGAACGATCCAAATTGAGTGACACTGAATTCAGTTATGCCACAGTTCTGTTAGTCCAGACCGCTAACATGGTGTGAGTAAAATCGTAAAGTAATTGAACACTGGAATATGTTTCAGCTCTCATGGTTGGTTGAGATTTTTTTATTCACGTGGGTTCAGCCCGAAATCCCCCGATTGTCAATATTCTTTCCGTTAGTAAAGCATAAAGCTCTTAGTGTTTTGATCGGGCATGAGAGAAATTATTGCGCGATTCTAAATGTTTTTAGGGGAAGTTAATGATCCCTTTGCAGCAATGCAATTGACTAGATTAAACTGTCTAACATTACTTTGCTTATAGATATTGATACTGAATGAAGACTGAACACTAATACTAACAAATCTGCAGAGAAGATCATAATGAAGAAGTTAATCAAGCCAATTCAATTTGTAGTCACTGTAAACTTAATCATCAACACTAACATGGGTAATATAATCTTTATACTAGACACAAATACAGCTAAAATAATCTTTATACTAGACACAAAACTTGGCAGCTGTAAATGTTAAATTTTATTGTCTTTTCTACTGAATTTTATTTAAAAAATAATCCCGGGGGTTGGATGGCCGAATGGTTAGCACGTGAACGCTGTTTCATAAAGCCTGTCATTGAGTCAACTGGCGTCCCATTTCTCTCTCTCTCTCTTTCTTAAGAATAATTCCATCATTGGAAATCAATCTGATTATTTGTGATGGCTGTGTTTCTTTTCTTTTCAGATTTTATATTTGCCAATAGCATATACACGTACGACACATATGGTTTTCATAAAAATCTAACGTGCAGAAGGCCACCGTTGAGTATTTTCGAAAGATATGGATTTATAGACAAAGACATTCCACAAGATCTCTCTGAATATCAAACGGCCATCTTGCCGGAGTCCTCCATCGATATGTACATTGAAGAACCCGGAAAGTGGAAAAGGTTAGCTGAAGGATATTATAGTGTAATTTATTTAGGAGAAATAAAAGCCACGAAGAAAAAAGTTATCATTAAAAAATATACAAAGAAACCAGATTTTCATGACATCGAGGAGGAGGCGAGAATTATGATGTATATGTCCGATTATTTTCCTAACTTTTTAGGTTACGTATCTCAAGGGGCACACATGGGCAATATGTCACTGGTCATTGAATATATTCAAAATGGCGAAACGTTGCTAGAT
Organism: Patella ulyssiponensis; assembly: GCA_963678685.1. Lineage (NCBI taxonomy): Eukaryota > Metazoa > Mollusca > Gastropoda > Patellidae > Patella > Patella ulyssiponensis. Next base: position 77,535,185 of record OY783227.1, on the reverse strand, counting down.
GTCACGCGTCATGAGGATTTGACAAAACAGCAGTTATTGTCAATATGGCACCAATTAGCTTTAGCCATACAGGCAATGCATACAAGATTCGTGCTCCATAATGATCTTCATCTTACGAATATCATGGTACAGTGGAAGGGCGACCAACCCATAGTCCGCATGATAGACACCGGATTATCCACATTTAGGAAAGGAATGATTGGTCGCATAGATACCGGTTATCCATTTTATCCACCAGAATATAGGAAATGGAAAGAAACCAACCCCAGTATGGATATTTATGGCCTGGGATTTATATTTGACGAGATGAACGATGAGGACGAGGACCTCCAGGTGGTTGCCGATTGGTGTCTATCACGTTTACCTAAAAATCGGCCTTCGATTCATCAGTTAGTAGAAAGAATTGGAAACCTTTTGCAAAAGTCGCAATATTTACGAAAGAAAATTGGCTCAAATGGCGGCATAAAACCAGGACGAGCTTACAATATTTTCAAAGATATCAAAGTGTCATTGTTAGTTTCAAGCGAGATAACTCCTATACCATCATTACATGAGAACAAACTGTGGACGGATTTGGATGACGATAAAGGTACATACCGAGGAGTATACAAAAACATGCCTGTGACGATCCATGTCGTATTTTCAAACGATTCTTACCTTGATTTACATACAGAATGCGTGAGCAACACTTTTGCCTCAATCCACGGTTTCGCACCAAAGGTTTATGGTATTCATGTAGATAAATTAGGCGATGAAGATGTTGTTAGGGGTTTTGTACAAGAATATGTGGCAGGCTACATACATTTGAACGTGGCTTTGAACACATTTGGACATTTAAATTGGAATTTTAGTTATCGGGTTGAAATAGCTCACCAGATTGTCACCATGGTTCGACTATTTCATAAGAAGAAAATATACCTCGACAATATTGACGTAAAAAATATTTTATATAGACTTGGTGATGGTAGTGGGGGTGCAAGGGTTATGTTCGCTGACTTGAGTCAAACTTACGACGCGTCAGACGACACGTATACTGACTTCAGCAAGGATACATTACGACCACCAGAACCCAAGGAGCATGTAGCATCGCGGGAATCAGACGTTTTATCTTTAGGGGCTGTTTTAAAAGACATATTTGAAAATATGAGCAGTATTCCACAATTATTAAGAAGAACTATATTTAGGATGTTGGATACAGACCCCGAATTACGACCTTCGATGAAGTCTATAATGGAATGTTTGGATTCTTATAAAAAACATTAGTTGTATTGTGTGCATTTTATACATTATCAAGTTTGGCGTCTTCCCACGGTGGATGGTGGTCGAGTGATTTATGTGTGCGCGTGAACTTAAAAGGTCTTTCACACAAGGTTTCGATTCAAAGCTTGAAGGTGACAAGTAGGGTCGCCTGACCAACCTCGTGGAGTATCACCCGGACGTCCGGTTTCCTCCCACTGCAAGAAAGACCCATACGTGCAATCGAATTATTGAAATAAAATTGAACTGTGTGTTTATCCCGAAATTAAACGCCAATTCTTTTTCTTCCCAAGATGTTTCTGTTTCAAATTCTTGTACGTGCCAGAGAGCCTCAGATTATGCTTTGTTGGTGAAAGAGGTGGTGTTACAATGGGGCCAATTAAAGGTGTAATGATGATTGAGTCCGGTTTTCGATCATTGTGTTGGTCCAGGAAGTTCCTCGAGATTTTGTGGCGTGGTTTCCGTTTGTCAGCGCACCAGGGCCGTAAGTCTGCCAAGGAATAGTGCCAAGTTGTTTGAGTGGGACGAAAACCCAGGTCCCGTGTACATGTTGTCGTGCACGTACAAGAACCCATAACACTCTGAAATCGAAATAATAGTGAGTCATAGTGCCGCTGCCCGGGCAAAATTACCCCCATAGCACACTGCATGTCGTATGCACGTTTTCATTAGCCTGGTGTTCGGTTTTAAAAAATAGTAAGACGTAAAACTCCATTTAATTCCATGTGCAGTATTGTGGACAATAACAATTTGGGTATTAAGAGTCTAAGGCACTGATAGATACAGAATGGTTTTATTTAGAAAGACAAATCTTAGGGAAACCCTGATACACTGTTCATGGATGTATTTTTAATAGACAATATTTTTATTCACTAGATATCCGAGGTTGGCTTATGGATGTGCCAAAAAAGTTCTTTTGTTTCCGGCAACGCACCATGCTTAGTTTGGGAATGACTGTGGGCTGGCCAATGACTGTGAATGAAGAATAAAACATTACAGCTGCTGAATGACTGTGAACTGGCTAATGACAGTGACTGACCAATGCAACATTACAGCAACACAATGATTGAGCTGGCCAATCAGCATATGATATCCTTAACGGGGGTGGCGCAAGAAGATACCCCCAGCAAAAATTTGGTAATCGGGGAAAAATAGCTGATGCACAAGAATGCTCCGGAGCCTACGGGCTTCTCTAATATCGAATTCCAACTGCCAAGGGATTTTTATGTGCACGCCAATGTGTACACGGGACCTCGGTTTTTCGTTCCATCCGAACGACTAGAAAGCTGTCCTTGTTAGGCCCTCCGTCCTGCACGGAGAAAACCTAAAGATGACGAACTACAGATCAGTATTAGTAATAAAGAAAACAACGAAAACACATTTAATATAGATGTATACGAAGGGAACTTTTATTGCACTATTCACACCGTTGAAATTTTAGAAGGGATTAGGCCAATCATAATATGAATGTGCTGTAGCATTCCATTGATTGAGAGTCCTGGTTTAAAATCACTAAAACTTTACATTTGTCAACAGATATCTGACGTCTTTATGACGCAGTTTTTAAAACGTGCACCCCCTGGCAACATAAGTCCATTTATAAATTAAAAAATAATTTAAAAATAAATAACAACTTATTTGATATTACATGTAAAAAAAGGTATGACACACCACAAGATAGATCCAAAATGGCACCGTATTTACAGATTTCAAAATGGCACTTCCAGTATGTTCACTTTTTACAAATTCCAATATTCCTTAGTCCTGGTTGCTACTAGACGTCTGATTACCTATTTTATAATTAACTATATGATGTACCAGATTTTTAGTAGTGATTTTATTCAGCATCGATTATTTTATTTTACTTCCGAATGATTGAGAATTAGTTTGCTTCGTTCATTTACTTTATTTTTGATCAGGGTAAGGTCCAGCCAAGACTTTTTCAATAAATTCTGAAATATATAAAACATGAAAGTGATTATAGTTTGTATATGTATATTTTATCTTCGATCTGTATATTTTATCCGATAAGCCCGGTCACACAACGCTGAGAGAGAGGCTTTCATACATGCTATACACTCTGGAAGCTTGTTACGTATTTCGTTGTGGGATATCTTAAATAATTTTTCTTTTTTTGAATTATAATACATGGTCAAGGTCGGGGGGGGGGGGTCAATATCCTTCGCCCCTTCCCCGACAGCTATTTTTTTTATTTCATATTGACCTATTTCACTTAAGATCTATCTGCTTTTGCAATTCTTGGATTCACTATTTCTCGGAGCATGATGTCAATATTTAAAGGCGCTGATTTGTAAGTTTGCTTTAGTACAGCACATAATATTACAGTAATTAGCTACGTACGTCCATATTTAATATTTCCTTCCAAATCTTCTCTAACATCACAACATTTAACAATTTCATCAACTTCTTCATCTGTCATTCTGTCACCTGGCAATCACAAAATTGTCAATATTTATTATTATTGCAGTTGTCGAGAAACACATCGATTCTATAGATGCATATACACCTGTTACGTTACCGTTATCGATTTTGATAGCTCAATGTGTATGGCTTTCATTACCAGGCGGTAATTAAGTATTAACCAGGCCGCCATTAACTATTAACCAGGCGGTAATTAACTATTAACCAGGCCGTTATTAACTATTAGCCAGGCGGTAATTAACTATTAACCAGGCGATGACCAACTAATAACCAGGCGGTTATTAACTAATAACCAGGCCGTTATTAACTATTAAACAGGCGGTAATTAACTATTAACCAGGCGATGACCAACTAATAACCAGGCGGTTATTAACTAATAACCAGGCAGTCATTAACTATTAACCAGGCGGTACCTGGTTCGATCCTCGTGTTGGCCGAAACCATTCCGAGGGATTTTCAAGCCCATGTTTTCATGATAGGGGTGCATTAAAGCGTGGCAGCGAAGAGCGTCTCAAGTCGTTTGATAAGAACGAAAACCAGAAGCCCCTTGTTCACATTGCCAACTGAAATTTGCAGAAGAATCGGTCGAGCACTGCATGGCGTATTCCCGTTTAGACGTTGAACCATTTTGATTTCCAAAATTTGACCTTCGAGAAACTTGGCCTACACCCGAAATTGATGCCTAATATAGACTCTAATATAGGGCAGTGACCATCGAACGACAAACGACGAACTACAGACAAAGGTTCAATCCACTCAGGACAAATAAATTATATCTATAACGGATGCTATTAAACTTACCAAGAGATACTAAAACTTGTCTCATTTCAGCTGAAGAGATAAATCCTTGTCCTTCACGATCGAAAGTTTTGAAAGCTTCGTTAAAGTCTGCGAAGGTACCTGTATCTTTCAAACCAGATATAACTTCATAGATTGGTAAAAATTCTTCAAGTTTGTATGATTTCTCTCCTACAAAGATTAATTAAATATATTCAACATATTCAATCACACTATTGGTGTCTAACACTCTCTTAATTTTTTTAAAATTGTTACATGGGTGAATTAACGAGTTCGCGTTGGGTTAGAGAGTATATCATTGAGTCAAGTGGAGTGGTTTCGATTCCCCGCTTGTACGTGACAAGGAATGGGCTCGCCTGTCTAACTGCGTGGGTTTTCTCCTGGTCCTCCGGTTTCCTCACATTGCTAAAGACCCCTACGTGCAAGCAAATTATGAAAATATAATTGAACTATATGTTAGTCCGAAATGACCTAGAGTGTGTCGAATGGACGTTAAACTCCATTTCTCTCTCTCATTTCTTTTTCACGGGTAGGGTAGTGGGGGTTGGGTAGGATCGGTGAGAAACGATTGCTATAATATCGTAGGGTCTGTTCTGTCGGTTACAGAGACTAAGTTGTGAGACATCACGGCATTGAAATGTCAATTATAAAGCTGGGAAAGAAGACCTGTCTCATTCCATACACCTCGGAAAAGTTTTATTGTGAGTTATCTACCTTTTACTATAGCTATGTTTCCATTAATTCTGCAACACACAGGCAATTAATTTGTTTTTACCAGATGAAACATCCCATTTATCATTGCCAAACAAACGTGTGCCATATAACCACTTCCAGACATGAAATCATTGGCAATATATCAAGGCAGGTTCAGTGACAATGGATAGGACGAACTCACAAGAATATACTAACCCATGGCCTTGGTTCCGCCGTTTTTGGTAATGAGGGCTTGTGTGGGGTTTAAACCTAAACATCTTAACATGTCCCCGGTTTTGAAAGCGTCGACGTCACCATCCCGACCATCCCAGAAATCAAAGAGATCGAAGACTTCTCGTACCTCTGAAATATAAAACAAATATTATGGAGGACGCTGTCAATTGCGCATAATATAATAGTCGGTTGAGTTTTTTGTATTGTGTTTCTGCTCTGCTTTGTTAATATCATAGCTGGCGACTACACGGAGAATACAAAATAATGACAGAAAAACCTGCAATTTAACCCCTTTACAGAAGTACATACATATATTGTATCAATGCTAACAGCTGTGCAATGTGCAAATTCCACTAATGGAAGATTTGAGATTCAAATAGCGAAATTAATACACATTTAATCTGAATGCTTAAATAAAGCAATCATCTATTTGCAAACAATTTGATTTCAAATCCATAACAAAGACATTATTTGAATATGTTCTTGATATATATAAGCCACCACGTGGAATTTGCATTAAGAAACGCCTTGGGATAGTCAATATACTGGCTGCATGATCATTATATTAAGTTAATGTATCGTATTTTGTATGATTTACGGTACAACCGTTACACGATACGATACATACATATATACTGGCACCAGTAGCACTATAGGTACGAGAGAGTAAGGCATCCCCATTTATGGAAACATACTAGGTCTAGAGCATGTTACTAAATATAGACCACACATCTCGCGCGAAGTACTGATATTACACGTTGTATTCTTGAAAGACAATAACTGCAGGGAAATTAATATTGCCAACTAAAATTATCAAACATAATAAATTATGCAAACATTCCTTAATTTTTAGGACTTTATCGTAATTCATTGTTTATAAGAATGGCATGGCGGCTAGTCTAATCAGAGCTCTACTTAATTTATTCTTAGAAGTCAGGCTAATCAAATCTATCGCAGCCTACTTATTAAGACGAATGATCTAGGAATTATATATAAGCGGCCGGTTTAATTATCAGCTGATAGTAAACGTCGGGAAATATTCTTCGATACCGCTCTTCTTCCAAAGCTATCTCATGACGTCATGGGGTACATAGCCATCATGTTTGACTTTCACCGGTATCTACAAGGTTATTAACCTGTTTCATTCAGTTAACTGACATTTACAGAAGTTTTGTTTAACGGCTGATTTCGTATCTTTATTAAAATGTTCTACACAGCTGTATAAAATAGTTTAAGACGGCGCTTGTTACCTGCGCACGAAACAGAAAGAATGAAGTTCATCCAAAATGGCGGCGCAGTTATTGAATTTATTTAGCAAATTATGAATTAATTGAGCCGGCTCTTCGTTATCAGTATCTAGATTTAGTATTTTGTCTATTTAAGCCAGAAGCAATTCTACAAAGTTTATTATCTTTTAAAATGTGTTAAAACGAAATAGAAACATCAGAAACTTCAGTTTTTAATTGTAATTGTTTTTCATCTGGGGGTTAGAGTGGTGGTGGGGGTATCTACTTCCGGATATTGCCTTAGTTTTAACCTGAAGCAAGCAAACGCCACAAGCCACAAGCAGACGATTTGGTTCTACATAAAATACATAGCATAGCGCGTGCTAAGACATATCACATTACAGGAGGAGAATAATAGCAGAAACAGATGTATGCGTAAAATAAGCATATTCTCGTTTATCCAGTATAGAGAGTATACGTGAACATACATTAATACATGACAATATGTAAGAGACTAAATTCCATGACTATTTACCGGTTCCTAAACCGTGCCAAACTTATATAGTGATATGTATATCTACAACTTGGACTGTGTTCCAATATAATCTTGAAAAAAAATCCTGTTTATGGCCATTATCTGTATTTAAGTGGGTGGTAAGGCTTACAAGAAAAATGATTTCCTTAACCTCAACCCATACTTTAAAAAAACGGTGAAAATAAAAAAAAAGTTGTACTAAACTTTCCCTAAAAGTGACCTACGGGTATGCAAAAAGTCAACATTTTCAAGTTAATGTATAGAGATATTGAAAAGACAGGGAGAAAGTACGTCACACTGGTTTACTCACCCTCGATCGTATCTCTTGATAAGGAAGACTGAAGTTAAAAAGAATGGAAGAAAGGTATTAGATAGATGAATTGATGTTGCAGTCGATGATTTACTGTAATCAGAACAAACTTAAACTTTAGAGCACTTGTACGGATTAAAATGATTTCCACTTTGTTGAACGAATAAGTAAAATATACACCATAATAATAGTGACCCTTGGCGAGTTATCTTTGCGTACAAGTTAATGAATAAAACAATGAACATTCCATTTGACCATGATATTATTTCACACAGAGCCAATTTTCGTAAATTTTGCACAATTTTCATAAATTCTTGCACAATTTTCATAATTCTTTGCATTATTGTCCACATTGTGCACGAAAATACAAACCTCTAATAATGTAGATGCTCTTACATGAGAGTTGTAGTGGACTATATTAAGGAATTACGTCTATAATTCATAATATTTCTATTGGGACTCGAAGTAGTATTAAAATCAATCTTTTATCAACGCTCTAACAGAATTTCTTAACTTTTTATACCCCGTGGCTCTATTTATAAGCTACGATACCTATTTATTTCTTTATGTTCTATCAACAGCTTGTAAGTTATGACATTTCTTATTTACTATTTCTCGGTGAAGTTTGTTAAAGTTGCATGAGTAATATTTTATCTCTTATGTTTCATCGTCGTTAGCATAAATAGAGAATGAGATTTCATTTACCAATTCTTTGGTATAGATTTCACTTTTACTGAATCTAATTACATTACCGCGTAGGGATACAACAGTTTTTTTGACAGCAGTTTAGCTATTGCAAAGTCATGTATATTGACCCATTATTTCCTTTTAGGTCAATTAAATAAAAACAGTTTCTTTTTAACAAAAAGAAAAGTCACTTTCTATTTAAAATAATTGGTTTCTTTAAAATAAAAGAAAGTAGTTCCTTTTTGAGGAGATATCGCAGTAGATTATGTAATTTATCATACAAGCGATATCTACTGTCAAATGTGTTATTGGGTGATAAATTATCATATGTCTTAATATTATATTTATAATATCTCCAAGTGCGTATTTTTCATGATATAAGTTGCTGCATCTCTTAATTTTTAAACTTTATTGTCGATCTCTATAATTTTATCGCCGTTTCTGTAAGTTATGACATCTCTTACTTTTTAAGGCCAACAGGAGGTGGAAATTTGTGGGAAATGAAATGATATCCTTATCTGGGATGGTGGAAAAAGACATCCTCAACAAAACTCTTGGCGATTGGGGATCAATAGCGTGGTCCAATTAAGTTCCAAAATTAGAGTGATAGTATCACACGTCTTTCGTTGGGCTGATGCACAAGAATGTCTCGGAGCACAAGACTGTGCATTTACTCTCAAATTAAAAGGGTTTAACCTCCTACTGTTTTGCTCTAACTGGGCTTATGACCACGGGTATACGCTATTCAGTGTGCTATGGGGGCAATTGTGCGTTACGGCCTACTTTTATATCGAATTCCAACTGCCAAACAATCTTTTACGTGCACACCAATGTGTACACAGGACCTGTGTTTTTCGTATCGACCCAACGACTATCCCTTGGCAGGCCCTCGGCCCACTGACATGGATGAGCCACACTGGAAAATCCCAAAGAACGTTCACGGACAACCCAGGGATCGAACACGGAACCTTCAGGTTAGTGACCCAACGTCTTGATCACTGAGTGGGTCCACAATTATTTGAATTATTGTGTTTTTTCGAGGATATTCCCATATTTATCAATAAAGCAAAAGAGTATCTTTGCCGTAGCGTTGCATAGTAATAACTACAATAATTGTGTATTCATAACTCTGTACTTTCTTAATTACTAAATGCCTATCACAGAAGTTTTTACGGTTCTTGTCATGAACATTAGTAGTTATTATAGTCGATTATAATTTTTAATCTGCCTTTCAAAATCTCAATCAAGTACCGAAAGGTCAAAGTGATGAGAATTTCGTCCTTAATCAACCTTTTTTATGATGAGGTATTTAAAAATATTCTCTAGTATGGTACACAAGCAGTTGACTTGGAATCTTAACAAAATAAGCTTAATATATACAAGATTGCACTATTTCTGTAAAGATATTTCTCCATAAAAACATCTCCAGTAGAAATGGCAGCCAGGTGTGTAGCTTAAAAACATGAAGCGTGAATGGAAAGAACAGTATTTGACTTAGATATGACTTTAGAGCAACCGACACAATGAAATGAACAGAGTTTTTGATTACCCTTGAAATGCATAAGGTGATTGCTCTACCAGGAAACTGGGAACTACAACTAAATAATGTATTACATGTACTACAGTAATTGGTGTGGGTTCAGACAAGGTTATCAGAGGGTATATGATGACTTTGGTGCAGTTGTATTGCTAGGTTGGTAGGTTTGGGTGGATTTGGAGGAAAGGTGCGGGGAAGTGAATCTGGGGAACTCAATTTTTTTTATTTTAACTTCGTTTCAGATCGTTATTATTAGTTTAATTTAAATGTTTTAACATAAAATTATTTGGTTAATATATTCTAAATTATGAAAGTTCCCATACAAATTAATGCTTATTAGGTTAATAATTTTGGCTCCGTTCCAGGTTAAGTTTTTCTTACAACTAATAAAAATGTTTGTAGTAAAGTAAGTGTAGACATATTAGCTCTTTTAGACAAGAATTTACAACGATTAATGAAATTTAATTAAGAAAATTATTAATTATATATACTATTTCAGTGTTAGTACATCAATAGTATATTATATAACACATGCCGGTGGTATTTCTAATTATTAATATTAATAATAGTTTATTAAAGAATTAAATATGATTATTCCTGTTAATATTTAAAGTATTAAGAATACAGAGTGAATATAGAGACATGCTAGACTGTAGTAGAATGATATATAGCCATATACAATAGACGAAGAAGGTGAGATGGTTTTAGTAAAGGTTATTTACTTACCATTGTGTTGTGGTTTAATTCGATGCTGCTACTGCAAATGTTACCAGGAGAAAGACTAGAGATATGGAATGCTACAGATGCCGGTGTTAGACAACCCCCATATCCCCTCTTTTATAAGGCAAGTCCATTCCAATTTACGGGAACACAGCTTTCATCCATTTTGATATCGAATGGTCACACTGACCAATTTCACAGCACCAACCATTTTGATGATTTACTCAACAATATTTCAACCCAAATATCTAAATGTAACCCATTTACACTTCGTTTCAGTAAATTTAATGTTTGATCAAATATCGATAGTAACCCTGACATTTTTTCTTGGCTCGATCGGAAGTGACGTGAATATGTTTGAACAGTAATTTTGGCACCTGATAACAAAGGTGGGCTGATATGAATATATCTGTATCTTCGAGCTAAGCCGATATTTTCGTGGACCTGTTCGCCTAATTTACGCGTCTACGATAGCCAATTTAATTATTTCAAAGCAGGGCTACTTCATGCATCGCCGGTTTTTATGCATTTTATAACTGTCCGTGTTCAATGCCATCGCTGTTGTATACAAATCTGGTTGCTATGGGGGTGGCTATGGACTTATTTGGAACTTGGTATTAGCATATAGCGTGATGAGAACACGTGCCAAACTTGGTAGTTCTGGAATATGATATGTTGTCGAAATATCCCAGATGGCCAACGATTGTATACAGAAAGAGAGCAAATCCACTTTTCTTTAATAGACAATAATTAATTAATATGGCAATAGACAGTGATAAGTTGATGCAATAAAGTTTGAATTGGTATAAATTGAGTCGAGTAATATTAAGAGTTACTTCCCCGAAGATCGTTTTGTTTAATGAGTTAACGGATTAGATTAACCCAGTTCTTAAATCAAACAATATGTTCAATATGAACCCCGTTATTTACGTATCTATCGTATAATACATGGGCCTAAATGGTCATAGCCTTAAAGTTCGGTAAAACTCAAAGCCACTTGAAAAATAAAGCAACATAAAAAGTACGTGTAGTAGAAATGGAATTAAATGAAATAGGGTTTAACGTCCCACTGTTCTGCTCCTAATCTGGGCTAATGAAGACGGGCATACGCCATACAGTGTGCTATGACGGAAATTTTGCCCGGGCAGTCACGCTACGGCCAATTCTTATATCGAATTTCAACTGCCAAGGAATCGTTTACGTGCACGCCAATATGTACACGGGATCTCGGTTTTCCGTCCTTCATCACTGTATATGAATTGTATGCGGCCCGCAATGGGTGTTATGATACAATAAAATCTTATCTTATCACTGACAAGGGGACATCACGCCGGAAAACGTGTAGTAGAGAAAAAAAATCAAATTTATTAATTTTTGATAGAACTTGATTGATGTCGCAAAACATTTTTTTATTTTCTGTTAATATGATGACTTAAGGAACTTAAATTGTAGAGAACTGGATAAATCTACACAATCGTCTCTTCTTATTAGTCTACATTACTTAGTTATCCAGCGTGATATTTGTGCCGGTAAAATATTTTACATCAAGAAATCTAATACCGTTCTAGTTTATACGTAGCATGATGACAGATAACAGACTTCGTGGAATCCTGCCAGGAACTTCGGGGATAACCAGTCTCAATTATTACCTAAGGAAATCTGAACTAAATTAGACAAGTATTCCACCTTATGGTAGACTCGATTAGTATGAAAGATTTTTTGACGTAATGTATAAGGTGTAATATTGTAATTCCGTTTTTACCGTCGTGTCAGCGGTCTTTAACGAGTGCACATAGTCTTAATTCTATGCTAAAGAGATTAAAGTGTAGGTTATTTTTTTTTAAGGCCACATTGATTACGTCAATTTTGAACTTGTAAATTCCACAAATACAGCACCTACTCAATAGCGACATAATTCAAATATTTCTGTTCACACGTGGCGATTTTCAAATCTGTAACCCAAATAAAAGTGAAACAGTCTTAAATTAGAATAAACTTCGGAGACCGGCTTAAAATACAAATAAAATGTCTTTACCAAATTAAGATTTCTTTGAAAAGTTTGGCATAAGACGACCTAATCTACACCTACACGCTAAAAGTACAAGATAAGTGTATCTACTAAATCAAGATGTCTTGTGGCCTTTGTGGGATCGTTTATGTAATAAAGTTCATCTTATTTTTGGATTAACCTACAAGAAGTATCAGTCTTACATCGTCCATTGTCCTATTATTAGAAATACTTCGAAGACATGCTTAAAATACAAAATAAGATGTTTTTCAAACGTTTTTGCATTAACCTACTAGATGTATTATTCTGTTATATAGCCTAACAGTAAGTTCGAAGACAGGGCTTACAATACAAAAATAAGTGCAACAGCTAGGTCCTATTTCGTTTCGTTTTTTTATAATTTATAATTTCGCTATAAATGTCACTACAACATCAGTGCATAGAACTGGTTGTTTAATCAAATATCTGAAGTCATACGGTGAAAAGCCGCTCGTTTCACCTTGACGCAACCTCCCACTACAATCACTCAGATCTTCATGCAGTGGAGGCCATCGAAAATATAAAAAAAAAACGAAACGAAATAGAGATCTGTATTTTAATCAGACTGAAATACGTTCGTCTAGCAAATTAAGACGGTTTTCAAAAATTTTGCAATAACTTGATAGAAGTAATATACTATTAAATAGCCTCACAATAACTTCGATAACAGTCTTAAAATACAAAATAAATTGAATTACGCAATTCAGATGTCTTCCAAAAGTTTTCGCACTAAGACATCTTTCGTCATTCTACATATAGAAGTTGGAATTGGCCCATTCAAACTCTGTGCAATGTGTTATCAATTAAGAACGCTGCGTGTAATTAAGATACCTGTAAGCCGATAGTCTGACTTATATTTGACACAGTAATACACGTAATTAGATGGTATATAGGTAAGATAATATATATATTGCAGGTATATATTGTTATGTTTAGCTTAGATCTATCCTATCTGCATCTCGTTATGGTAATAGTACGCAGATTGCATCAATAATCTGATAGTCTTTAGATTGTAAATATACTAGAAAGATCAGGAGAAAAGGATAGACAAATCATTTCGAGTAAGATACTGCCTTGAACTGCTCTCAACTGACTTGGTGGATGTAAATAAGTCCAGATAGTATGTATTTATTTCTCGAATATTGGTAAACAATTTTTTCTTATCCTTTAACCGCAATAATGATTTCATTTCAAGACAGTCGGGTTTTTTTTCTTATTTTTTTCTTAAATAATATTTATTAACGTGGACAACGTTTTTTTTCTTTCTTCGCAGATCTAAACATTAACACAAAGTAAGGCATACTAAACATACCTGTAGGCTGTCTGTTTACAGTTAGGTCCGCTAGTTGACTGACATTTTAGATCTAAGTCCTAAATCAACGATTTCAGTCGAAAACACTAAGTATACTTTGAGAATTTTCTTTAGTATTTATTCTACTCCCATTTAATCTAAGTGTGTATGACAAATATGAGACGAGTAGAACCGCATTATAAACGTGTAGAATTAAATTAAGGTTGATAACTTCTTTGTATCAGGACCTTCAGACATATAAATGAAATCGGTCATAAGGTTTAGCATAAGGATGATACATAGCCGAAACGCCAAAAGTTAGTCATGGTTTCCTCTACATTTTATTCGGGGTGAGTAATGAAATAAAGGTGTGAAAAAATCCCCCTCCAATCGCGTGCGATGGATCCCTGCTACAAGAATTGACATCGACTAAGTCATGTTTCGACCCTTTGCAGTATATACGAATTCTAGTTAACACTTTAAGCCAATCTTTTGAATGACAATTTCTCAAAGTAATCCCAGTGCGTCATAACAATGAAATAAAGGCGTAAAAAGAGAATAAATTAAGGCTACGTTATGCAATAAAAACTGCAAATCACCAATTAAAACTATTGATTGTAAACTAACAAAAATAAACCAGTATGAATTTGACTATTCGTGAATTATTTCATTAGGAAAACAAACAGCAATTGGGTAGATAATTTGAGAGATTGTCATTGAACGTCGTTGCAGCCAGTAAAAGTATAAATACAAACAAGCAGACTAATATTCCCATGTCGTAAAGCTTTATGTTTCAAACCATGTCTTGTTCTTATGTACATAGTTTTTATTTTGTAAAAGTATCGAATGAGCAATAACAGGCGTTTATAAATAATTCAATTTGACGAACAGGCAAGAAAATGTACATCGAATGTGTATAATCTGTTGAAACATGCATGGAAACAATGGGGTCAGGTAGAATTAAGTTGTCACGTTCAAAATAATATCTAATAACTAAATGGAAGGTATTGTACGGTATAAACACTCTTAAAACATGACTAGAAATATCATCCAGTATCACATAACATAATTACAATAACGTAGGAGCTAAAACGACACCCGGAGTAACCCCCCGAGAATGACCGCTCGAAAATAAGCCCCTTGTTCGTGGTGTATGAAGAGTTGTCCCCCCTTAGGCTGATGTTAACAAATTATGAGGAAAGTTTAATAATCTAACTAGATTCACACTTTATGATACAAAAACAAAACATAAATTAAATAAATAATATTTTTTAAATTAAATAATTTAGATTTCACCAAATAACCTCCGAAAAGGATTTCGTTTTCCAATTAATAACTGTAGTTTTGTTTTTAGTAAACTGAGGATATGTCACGCATTGTAAAATGACACAATAAATAATATAAGATAATGTAAACAGGTTACGGTTCTTACCTTTCGAAAAGATAAAAATTAAAATTGTGGATTGAAATTATAGATAGAACAAACTTAATCCAATAAACACACTGTAGAATATTGTATTCCAATTTTGAAACCTTAACACTGTTACTGTTCTTTCAAATCAGATTCCCAAATACAGTTCACATTTTCTCTCTAAAGATTCCTACAATTTATTAAAACTTTACACACCAGGGGGTCCATCCAAAACTTTCTCGATAAATTCTGAAAAGAAATGTTAAAGAAAGGAATTAAAAGCGGTTCTTTATAGTCTTTAAATCGTATACTATACCACTAACATTTTCAACAAATGATGGTATTTACCGGTTTTAATCAATCATAATAAAACAAGAGATTGAATTTTAAGGAATCTGACAGACATCAGTGACTGTCAGATACGGCAGAAATATGTAAATTAATCTAAGGTAAATGCCACGTGACCTGGGAGTTTTATAGAAGAATGATTTGTAGAAATTACTTACGATCATATTTAATATTGCCTTCCAAATCTTCTCGAATATCTGTATATTTAATAATGTCATCTATTTCATTGTCTGAGAGTCTATCACCTGAAGTAAAAAGCAAACGGACTTCTGAAGACAAGTGTATGGAGTGCCTAACCAGAACATGTACGAAACATCATTAACTAACGAGTCTTGATTGATTATTACCATACTCAATTATATGTATATTGTAAATGTATTTTCTGATTCAAATAAACTTCAAAACAATGTTCCAAAGAATAAGATAAGCTTGCATCAAAACGTCCATTACAGACAATATGGTTTAAAGGTAAGTTGCCAGTCATTAGAACATCCCTTGAAACTGTTGAGTATTAGATAGAAATTCAGTATGTCTTACCCATGGCGTTGAGCATGTGTCTCATTTCAGCTGCTGAGATAAATCCCTGGCCTTCACGATCGAAAGATTTGAAAGCTTCACGGAAATCTTTATGGGTCATGGTGTCCTTGATGGCTTTAGCCTGATCCCAGATGGCTTTGCATTCTTCGTAAGGGAGTTGTTTCTCACCTGAAATGATATGTAAAGTTTAATAAAGTAAAAGTAATTGTCTGAAATTTATTAATAAATTTCCCTGTAATTTATATTAACGGATAAGACGATGCTCCCCAAGTTGTTCCCGTAACTCCGAAACCGGAAGCGGTAAACCAGTGCTACCTAATCTATGTTACTCCCCGGTCCGAGCCATCGTAAGATCCCAATTTCCGCCTCGGGACAACCCTAATGTAGCCTGAACAGTCAACAATGTCCAACTACGACCCCACAAGCTACCCAAAGCCTACCCCAAGGTGCCAAAGCAGTTTCATTTTAAAAAATCTACATAAGCACAGGTACCATAATTTAGCAGAAATCCATTATGAAAAAAACCGCCAACCGTGTGTAAATTCATCCCTTTAAGGCTGTTCTGTCCTGCCATGGCTCGGTGAGTTAAAAAAATTTAAACTGGGGACTTTCTAATGATAGAGGCACTTTTATATTATTGTCCATGCCATGCATCCACAAGGTGAACCTGGTAGCTGAATGTCTGTGTTCCATTCTTTTTACCTATACAAAAATACTCGTACCTGCCATTTTGGTTCCACCGAATTTTTTAATGTGTTCTTCTGTTGGGTTTAAACCTGTACACCTCAACAAATCTCCCACTTTGACGGCGTCAACTAAACCATCCCGACCATCCCAGAAATCGAAAAGATCGAAGACCTCTTGTACATCTGAAGAAAAAACAAAGGACAAAACATGAATAAAAGAAATGAGCTTGAAGTCTGGTTTATGTCATAAGATGGCAACGTGGTCTGAAATTGCGCTTTAATGCAATTACTGGTATTCGTACCTACAAAGGGCATTTATAAAGATACTGGCTCACATGGAAAATGTTATAGCTAAATGAGTGCTTAACGGTTGAACAAATTCTGCCAAGTAAAATCAAAAGAAAGTAATCTGAAATACGTTTTGTCCATATGTAAAAAGGCCGATTTAAATAATTTCTGAAAAGTATATTTTTTGGCAAGAATTGTCGAATATTTAAACTTTCATTCTTGCATGTTGACCCTACATACTTTATATGGTACCCCAAACAATATTCAACGGTACATTCATGAACATTAGCATCGCAATCAGCAAGTATAGGAATCTCTAATTACTACTCTGTTTAAATGTTTAAAAATTCTAGGAACGTGCATAAATTGAGTAATGCGTTATTGTTTTAAGCTATTCCTCGCTTAACTTCATTTACTTAGAAACATATCACCTTGTTTTCCTTAGTTCCCTCTTCGAAAACATATAAACATGGCCTTGCTAAATAGAAGCAAACAGCCGCATAAAACCAGACAGAAAATGGGAAAAGAGTAAATGCTGCCAAATACCCAAGTTTCAGAGAGAGCCTAATTAATATACAATCCAGCAGAAACAAAAAAAGTCGTGTTATCCTTTTTGTATGACAGATTGCAACAACATAATTCTTGCATGCAAACTCTAAAAAAGTACGAGCGAAAATATATGGGATTTCTGTTTGCGATGTAGAATCTCATGGTAGTCTGAGGTGAACTTACTTTAAATCCTTCGCATAATTTTGTGGCTTAACTGTATGCACTTGGCAACTTAATACAAGTAAGTCTTTATATCGTCTTTAAATATCACAAACAGTTTCATAAACTTGGCAAGAACGTGGGAGTAATGTCGTGCTGTGTATGGAAATTAATTAGGTTTACAATTAGTCTTAAAGTATGTCTGGTCTAGAATAAAGACACTTTCGGGTGCAGCGGACGAACTGTGTACAACCCTGGCTTGTTTGGTTTGTTCCTTTATTTTATTGCTGCCACTTTAACTTTGGATAGCGGTGGGGCGCCAGTATGACAGTTCATTAACAATACTATGACTTGTTACTAATCTTTATAGGTCTATATTACATATGTCTGGTAAAATAATAATTGTTGCGATATGAGCCAATGAACAATTTTTAAAAGTGATTAAGGGCCATAACTCTATAAGTAATCAGCTGAAATCATTGACACTTAAAAACAGCGAAAGTAAGCAATAGAAAAGCCCTTCTCAACACACAGCGCCACATAGCATAAGATGCCGCTGTGTTACGTTTACTTTGTTACTTAATTTTATGATTTCTTTTCAATATAAACTGCTGTCATCGCACTTTGTTATCAACATTCTCTCAGGCCTAACATTTGTATTTTTACGTATAACCCTACATATTTATCGTTTGTAGTACGGTACAGAAACAAAATTTAGCTTATCAGTTTCCACCAAAAAGTGCCAGAAAGATATCAAAAACATCTTTGGAAATGATGCCGTGAACACCCGAGTACCTTTAGTACAACGGAGTCCATTTGTACAAATATGGCACTCTAATTTGCTGGTCACAAAGATTTTCTCACAGGAAGTATAAACGCTGACATATCAATAATCAACACATTTTCTACCGGTATTCTAATATGTTAGAAGTTTTTATTTAATGATTAAATTCCTGGGTGTAAAGAAAAGATAAGATAACTGGAAGAAAGCCAAAATCTAACTTTACAGTCTATTTTATTTTGGTTTAATTATGCATAAGCATCTCATCCTTTAATAAAATATATCTACATCACATTAATATAAGCTTAATGCCAATTTTACTTATACCAGAAAAAAATCCTTTACAGAGATATACATTATACACGTTTGTATATATGTTACCTTTCACGTACAAGTCTTTAAAATTGATTTATATAATGGTCTCTTTGATAATTTCGTGCCAATGTCTACATAAAGTTTTGTTTATAGCTCCGTTGCGCCGATGTCATTATCCCTTTCTGCAGAACAGAGCGGTAAAATTTAATACGATGGAGGTTGGTGATATTGTTTCATCTTTCTTGTATCCCTCAACATTAGATTTACGAATTCTATTTTTGTTGTTCGAATTAATTCAATAAAGTTTCGGGTTGGATCAGAACTTTTAGACAAAATCTCCCCCTCCCCCGTCGTCTGTTCAAGGACACTGGGATCATAAAATACACTAAAATAAATTAATGTTTAACAATCGATATTTCTTAATAGCGGAAACCATTTTATTCGGCCTGATCTGGATTCATCGTCTGTGACACGACCACCAGCTATGCCGACGTAAAAAAAAGTATTTTATGTGTCCCATGCAGTGTCATGGGCCACAGAGCGATATCATGATAACAGGGTGGGGGTGGGGGTCTGAAGAACGGTAAAGTGGTGATCTGATGTCCGTCTGATTATCTCCCCTTATTTTGGCTAAACACTAAAACAGAATTTCTCTTGGAACTATGTATATAATGTTTTCTGGTAATGCACCCCGCATTGCAATGAAACATTACATATCCGTACAATTTAACAGACAGCTTTTACAATGTTACAGGTTTGATAGAACCGTGAAGTAAATTCACACAGGACTAATTTTGATTAGTATGCCAGCGAATCTAGAAGACAATTTTACCGCAAATACGAACCCAGCATGTTGCTGAACGTTGATATTTAATGGAGCTAAATCGCTAATATCTGGGACGTAGAAATTGACCCTAATGGATCGCAACGCATATAATAATGTAATCTGATTTTATATAAACTGATTTACATTATATTGTTTACTTTGTTACTATAATTTCAAATCAGTTATGTCCAGCAAAATACGGCAAGAGTCTTAACCGAATGGCAGTTTCTGGCGTCTGGTTATTCCAGTCCATTGCGCATACCTTCCAGATAAGATATGGCGTCACCGTTTGGTGGAATGTCTAGCCTCGTCTTTTCTGGTCACTTGTTACAAATGTTTATTTTTGTCTTAAATATTGGATATCA
Source organism: Patella ulyssiponensis (assembly GCA_963678685.1). Lineage (NCBI taxonomy): Eukaryota > Metazoa > Mollusca > Gastropoda > Patellidae > Patella > Patella ulyssiponensis. Next base: position 77,515,143 of record OY783227.1, on the reverse strand, counting down.
AAAGAATACCTTTTCCCGGCAAGATCACAACATGGAACTCTTTGGATGACATTGAGTTCGAGACTTAGCTTGATATTGGCCTACTATAATCTTCACTAAGCGGATAAAACCTACGTTCAATTTATCCAATTAAAGCACTATACCAATAATGGCTGTCAATTTTCACCTACCAAAGTCACAGAAGGCTTATACCAACAGAAATATGTGCCAATTAATAGCAGTAATGGAGTCAACGCAGCGTGGCGTCTGCTCGCATGGTACCAATTATGGTAAGTTCATTTCATGGTTCAGTGATTGGTTAAACAGACATTTATATGCTAGTAAAAGTGAAGAAAGAGTTCAGATTATGACCAGTAACAGGACAACCCATCATTCCTGCACGTGCTCTTATCCAGTTACCATCAATTAGACCCCCGCACTGAGTGATATATGATAGAGCAGACGTACATTATGCTGATGTCTGCCGCTGTTTTTATTTATTTAGGAAGATGGGTGCTGCCATATTTCACTTTTATGATAAGTTCTGTTATTGCTTCTAGAGAGCAGATTTATTCTGCCAATGAAGCATTCACGTGACGTCAGTTATTTTGTTTTCATGGAAAACTTTCTAAAAAATCTGTTAGATTTCTCCAAGAGCCATAAGCAAAATTTTGAAACTCTGAAAAAATCCATTAAAATTTACCCAAGGGCCATTAGCAAAATTTCGAAACAGTGATAAAATCATTCAGATTTGTCCAAAAGCCATAACCATAAATAGTTTTGCGTCCTGGCCGTTTGATATTTCAACTTTGATCTTTACTTTGTTTATGCACCGGCGGTTCAACAACAAAGTACAACAAAAATTTGGTATAGTTCAAAGATGTAATACATGGGAATGTACCTGACGAAAGGTTTCTCCGTCAGAAATTATGCGTTTAGAAATTTGTTCGATAAGCTAAAGTTTGAACAAGTTTGATGAACATTACGTTATCCAAAAACATATCTTAAAATTTGGAATTCAAAATACCGGAAACACAAGTTGGTTTGAAGAAATATTAATCTTAACGTAAAACGTCACTATCTCGTGTGCACTTCCGTTAACCTGTTTTACTAACGAAGGCGAAGGTGATTATCGTTTTATCCTCGAAAATTATTACAAAAAAATGTGTTTTTAACAACAAGAAACACTAATCAGAAGTGTGTTCCTGACATCCACCTTTGTGTTATGTTTACGCAATGTTATCCAAATATTTAATATTGAAAACGGCAACGATTCTCTGGCAGGCAGATGTGAAGAGTAAGTACAGCTGGTCGTTAATTCAACGTTATATTGAATTCCGTGAAGCCGGTTCACAATTTTAGGTCAAACTTTAAAGAAAGCAATCTTCCTAAAATAAACAGCCTTCTGATCCTGTAGTGGAGTGGTTGAGATAATGCATGTGGTCTCTCTCTATAAATATATTTAGAAGTAAGAAGCAGACGATATCGTTGTTTCTACGGGCACGATCCCCCATACGTCAAAAATTACTTATTAAGATCGACGTAATGTAAATTGAAAGTTGATACTACAGCCTCTACAAGGTGGTACGTGTAATAACAGTTTATATAATTCCCGTTTCACGCCAGTTGTGATTTTCATTCATTAAATTGCATTATACTACATAAAAAAAGGTTAAAAAGTAAAACCCAACCTCAACAGTATGACCACGTACATGATCATCATGTACCCCCACCCTCTCCTTGAAAATTTGGGTGGTCGAAAATTCGATCAAAAACCGGCACAAAATTAGGGAAATCATTGCATATCTATCTACTGCACTAAACACCTTTAAAAAATTTGGAAGTTTAATCTACAGGACAAATATTCCAATCGATAGTACCAGAAATCAATGTTCATATCGAAAAAAAATATACTGGTCGGTATCTGGTGATATTTGGGCATGCGCGTGTGTCATTTCTTATCATCAACTATACTTGAAGTTTAATAACTTCAAATGTTGTCCATGACGGATTTTATGATACAATAAAAGCTTATCTTAGCTTATCCCGGTTTCAGAGAAACGAATTATAATATTGCCCGGTACTAATATTTAATTACCTTGCGAATCTAAATGAAAATGGAAAAATTAGGCAGTTCACATGTAACACGCCCTAAGATGTATGTTTTCATAGGCGTCTGTTGTACAAAACCGGATCTTGTCATGTGTAACATTTGTATTCCCAAAGGCCCAATCAGTTTCTAAAATGTATCAAGGCCGTGTGTCTATTAACGTCAATATAACAATGATGTCGGTGTATTTTTCTTGTTAAGTACTGTGCCATATACCCTGATTCTGATAAACAGATTAACTTACAAAATAGATAAAGAAAGAATAGCTTATTTTTGTGGAATGAGCTGATGGCCTCTTGGCAGTAAGATATTCACAACTACATCATGTAGGTGTCTTCTGTATACACAAGCAATGCTCGTACATTAGTAACCCTATACCAAAATATCTTTTATTATTTTTTTCACAGTAACATGTCTATTTATAGCTATCACGATACACAGTCAGCTACTCAAATTTCCGTGAACATGGCCAGGTAAAAAAACCCGAGATGATCAGTGATATACCGTTACTCGACAGTATATCACACCTCTGTCTTGTGGGATGATAATAATCTTAAGATAATACCCATAAAAGATACCCATTATCTCATCTTTCAGATAGAGCAGATCTGTGTTTAGTAGACTCCTACTGTAGAATGTATCAAGAGAGTTAATTCTTTGGTACCCTACCAAAACCGACGCCGGGAAAAGTTACAGTAATGGCTGCCCAGAATTGTAACTAGGAATGGTGCTCATTATTTTATATTTTGAGTTAAAGCATCTCTTAATTGAGAAGAATCTTGCTGTAGATTATTGCAAAAATGTTGGTGATATTTGGTACCTCACGAAAAGACGATATGGAAGAAAATTACCAAAATGGATGCCCATAATTATAACTAAAGTTACTATAGGAAGGATGCTCATTATCTCATATTTTGAGGAAAACGCTTCTCTTTGTTCAGAAAACTCTTGTTGTAGATTATTGCAAATATGTAAGTGGAATCTGGTACCTTATCAAAATAAGATATTACCAAAATGACTGACTAAAATTGTTATCTCCAAAGCATGCCAATCTGACTCAACACGAATATTCGAAATAGTTAGACCCATGGTATAGGCATGGCTAAATCAAGTTCTGTCAGACACGTTTTTAATCGTTTTATTACGAACGGTCGAACCTCTTGAGTTAAAAGCAAATAAAGTGACGCCCCAAATGTCGTTGTTTTTAAAACAAGAACAAAACCAAAATCAACACAGTTCCTCGTATAGCCAATCTAAATCGGTACATAAAGCGTTTTTCGAAACTGACTGATTAATTTCCTTAAATAACAATTTCTGAAAACTTCTTAAAAATATTTTTAAAACAAAAAAATTATTCTATTCAGTTCTATTCAATTACGAGTGATATTAGTGTACATCGATCTGCTAGCAACAGAATTCAGACGTGTTGTAGGTCCCAGATAGATTATCAATAGACTCGATATCCAGTGATAATTTGAACATTGGCGCGATTCTAAACTTGGTTTGATCAACGACCGAGGATGCGTTCTTTGACCTTGAACGTACCATAAACCAATCGTCTAAAACACAGAGGGATATCTGTTAGGTGTCTATAATTGCTTTTTCTTATCTTTCATCATTTAAACTGCGTTCAATTTGATTTAAACCAGAGATAGCTTAATGCACCCAACTCATCTTTACCATGGTTTGTAATCAGCAGAATATCTCGAGAATGACTCATGTGTGGAAAAGTGATAATTACACTCAAGGTTTATATATACATACAGGCTATATTTGGCAGACGCATCAAACTTTAATAGATATTTTTCTTCCATTGATATGCTTCAGTCTTTTTGTATTGAAACGCCTCTTCGTTAACGTTATCTTTGACAACACTGAACTGCCAGTTCAAAATGTTTTAATAGATTTTTGATATGTCACATAAAATGTGTTTTGTAATGGATATAATATATCCCCATAACAAAAATGCGCTAAACAAGAATACATGTATGAATATGAAACACAAATTTATCTACTTCGCGCTTTAAGTATAAATCCGAAAAGATTTTTGATATGTCAAATAAAATTACTTCGAAATAAAAATGTATATTGTAATGGATATAACATATCTTCATAACAAAAATGAGCTAAACAGCTAAACAAGAATATGAATTTAAAACACAAATTTATCTACTTCGCGCTTTAAGTATAAATCCGAAAAGAACTTTCTTTAATTATCCATGAACACTAAATTACCCAAATTCTTCTATCATGCTCTGGATTTATGAAAATTCGGTTAGTTAATTTAATGTAAGGCGCCCTTTTTATGCGTTACAGCATAATTTGTACAATTTAAACATATCGCTTAAAAAGATAAAACTGTACCTGGTCATAGGTAAAATAAAATAATTCGGTAATATGTCCCGAGAAAATGGTACAATTTTAGAAGTGCCGTTAAAGATCCAAATATTTCAAGTTTCCTTCTATTTTTGTAACAGCGGCGTTAAGCCAAGTTAGTAGAAATAAATTGAATAGAATAAACTTACCACGCAGATCATCCGACATTTTGAAAGATTTTAAATATTTTTAGTGGAACCGTGGAATACTGTCTGCGTGCGTTGTTCACACCTCACTGTTAGTGCCGACACCTTACCGGGAACAGAAGCGACTTGCCAAGAACACCGCTTGTATAGCACGACAGAAAAGTCTTCTAGAATTGGACTCAACCATTATTTTGAGTGTGGGGTGTTACCTTACACTCTAAACAGAAAGTCAACGTATTAAATATCTCTAATTACTAACAGTGTGAGTAGAAAAGAAAATAAGAACGACTAATCTAAAAGCTCGGTTAATGACGTAGTCTTCTTATATACCTTCCACCGAGCCAGATCCTTGAATGCGTTTACACCCAAAAAAAGGAACTTAATCAAGATATCGAACTTTACTTTAAGTAAACATAAAGTGAACCTTCACCCCTCGTTTTAAAAGCAAATAAACTCGTCTAAAGTAAATAAGTTGAGTGGACTATGGGCATAGTAAGATATACATTAAAGGGCATGTGTACTAGAACGTGTTAATTTAATTAACGGTGATAGATGGGGCCATAACGCCCCACGCTTAATTATCATAATGGTCAAGAGAAATTCCCAGTTGCTATAGTGTTGTAGGATAGGGTTGCATATGGGAAAGTAATTAGAATTCTTCTTCTCATAAGGTTGCCTAGATATATATACATATAATGAAAGAACAGTAAACAACGTATGCTCAAGAACTATTTTCTGGTAGAGATGATCTTGAAGATGGAATCGTTTTTGGAATAATATTGTATATGTTTATGGACTAAACATACAATGTAACTTGTAAACAACGTAAAGTATACAATTGCGTTGTCGTTTACATTATTAAGATATTATTATGGATTGTAGATGAAATGGGGTAAAACGTCCTACTTTTCTGCTGCACCCGGGCAAGGATTATTACATAAGTCGTTTTCAATTTTGTTGGACCGTTTTGGTCAGAACACAGACCTTATAACGGTATTATAGAGATTACATGAATACATGACCAAAAGTTTTGGCCACAACCCCGTACACCACATAGTGTGCTATCGGGGAAATGTTGTCTGGACCGGCCAGTTACTCTTATTTCAAATTCCAACTGTCAAGGGTTATTTTACATGCACGGTTATATGTACACAGAACCTCGGGTTTTCCTTCCATCCGAACGACTAGACCTTGTCAGATCCCATCCTGCATCAATAACAAGGAGAAACCACGCGGGAAAATACGAGAAACTTTCTCAGTCAATGGATTGTAAATACAAAGAAGAATAACTCTCACTTTCCCTATTCTTTTAAGCACGTTATGGTTGGGAAAATAGGATTTCGAAATTTGAAAACATCCTGAAATGGTGATAAAAAAAAGTGCGTTCTATTTAAATTATAGTTCAGGAATCAAATGTGAAATTGTTCTAAATGGAAATTTGCATGGCGGTTGTAGTTTAACCATTGATCCATTATTTCAGATATTACATGTGTACATATGTTTGTCATCATACAATATAATATATTAATACATGTATGGACACAAGAGCGATCCTTGTAGTACTCCAATTTGTGATAAAGAGAAATATAACCAAACTAGGAATCGTTCAAAACAAAAACAGAGGTTTATGCAAATATATAATATTTACAATAGCATCTAGATCAATTCCATGACGTATTTGGACAGATGGAGACCAGTTATGGCAAAACGATAAGGCATCACATCCTGACTGGAAGGTGTAGGCTCTGATGTGGAAATCTGCAATGACCCTAAACGGAACTCTCCATAAATCCTACACGTGTGAGTATGAAACATGCAACCCCAGTATTTATTACTTGTCTTCCTGTTCCTAGTCATTCCTTACGATTCCTTATCATTGACAGCTTTGCTAATGGCGTTGGAAGATTTGATTATTATCTTCAGGTAGTGGTGTACTCAATCCATTAAACAGTACAATAGAATCCCTAGAAATAATGTGATTTTACTGATCTCGATATTATGGAAAGTTATAGTGGACAGTTTTTAAAATTTATACAAAGTGTAGATTATTCTATTCTGGTGTTTTGCAGCCAATAACCTTTTTGGTTAATCATACTAGATTTGAGCTGATTTTGGTCAAAATCGTTAGCCTTTAGAGCCTTCCAAATCGCAGGCTGATATTGGTAAACATGTCACGTCTTTTTGTGCAACTTAAAAAAAATAAAATAAGGCTATGATTGAGATAGCACATCGACGATACAGGAGCACTGCAGGGGAACCTAACCGCCATTGCAAAATATGATCACTTAAAAAAAGTCGAAATATCAGTGTACACCCAATGCTGCATTTAAATTACAAAGACCTATCGCGAGTTTTTCCGGCGTAGTATCCCCCTTTTCAGTGATGCAGGACGGAGGGCCTGGCAAGGACAGCTGTCTAGTCGTTCGGATGGGACGAATAAACCGAGGTCCCGTGTAAACATTGACGTTCACGTAAAAGACCCCTTGACAGTTGGAATTCGATGTAATAGTAGACCATAGTGCCGCTGCCCGGGCAAAATTTGCCTCATAGCGCATTGTATGGCGTATGCCTGTCTTTATTAGCCCAGTTCGGAGCAGAACAGTAGGACGTTAAACCCCATTTCATTTCATTTCGATTTCCTTTTTTGGAAAATATCAAATATCTCACAACTAATATAAACCTAGATTAAAACAACAAAATCTAAATACCAACATTAGATAATCTTCTGGCTTGGATTTAATCAAATTTAAAAACGGTCCATCAATTGAGTTCATGGTAAATAAAGATAACGGCGCCCTGTTAATAGACTGGTGAAATTTCAATGTGTCATATCTTTGTAAAATAATGAACGGAATTTATAGACTGATATTCCTCAGCCCCCGTGTGCTTTCGCCGGTTACATGAAACGTCCCCGCTATATTTGCATTAGACCGACGTTTTCACGTACATGGAAAACGAGCCTTAGTAATTCAACTTTTACAATATTGGCGACTCGTCAGCACGAGTGAGAACCCAGTACTCCGATTCAAAACACCTCATGATACTTTTCAAATTGGATTTGTTTCCTTATTTTGAAATGGGGGTCTAGAATTTCGGCACCGAATGCAGAGTGCTATGAAAGTGGTGCTACGGCTTACTGTCAGGAGGTGATGGTGTACACGGTACCTCGAATGTCCTGCACCATTGACAAAGGGACATCTGCCTGAAACATCCAAAACAACGTTCTCAGCAAACACCCGTATGGACATTGCACCCATAGGAATTTATGTTGACTTACTGTTGGGATCAGTTGTACTTCTGCGCATGGTAGCTTTCTGCATATCACTGTTTGAGATATCATGGCAATTGCTTTTCCGAAAACACGAAATAGTAGGTCGCCGATTACTACTATATGCGACATTATAAAAATAGAGGAAAAAGAGTACGCACAATGAACTTTAATGACATTAAATAACCATGGACAACTTTTACATGGTAGTCTCCGCAATGAACAATCCATGTCATCAATGAACACATAAATACAGGTAAGTGTTAGCTATGCCGACGTCATCAAACAAGGGACATGGAGCAATATGCCATTCATCCCACGACAAACACGCGCACGCTAATACGCAAGGTGTTTGGTTCCAGCGGAAAGACTAGATAGACTTTGTATATCAACCGTGTAGTCGCCACACGTCAATGGTCTCGTTTCAAAACCAGGGATTATTCAGGCTTGGTTCTAGTTCAGCTCTGAACGTCGATCTCATTACACTCACCCTGAACGTTCAGAGACTGTCCCATTCAATCAATGTCGAAAATAATTGGAGCCCCAGTCAATTTTACTGGGCAACTTTTCACTGCCAAACGATGGGGTGTCAATCCGTGAGGACGCCTGTACAATGTAAACGAACATCTTAGTGAGAAAATAAGACCTTGCTTACTTCGCTAGAGTCAGTATGAGCGACACAAAACACTGTTAAAAATACGTCCCCTCTTATAAAGTTACATTTTCGCCGCCATGACACTCTAACTGTAGGTCAACGTCCACATTCAGGAATGTCGGTCATACAAGACGAAACGAAATGTACAGGCTTTACATTGTACAGGCTTTCACACGGATTGACACCCCGTCGTTTAGCAGTGAAAAGTTGTCCAGTAAAATTGACTTTTCTCCAATTTTTTTTCGACATTGATTAAATGGGGCAGTCCCTGAACGTCCAGGGTGAGTGTAATGAGACCGACGTTCAGAGCTGAACTAGCTTGGTTCCTACATACTTGTCAGGGGTAGTCTCTTAGAAGCTGACAACGAAAGTGATGCATAACCGGAGACAGCGCTGTCTTGACAAAAAATATTTTGCCTGCACGTGACCACGGAGAAAAATATGCCATGTTAGTTATTTCCTAAATGAAGTAATTTGGGGTTTAACGTCCTACTTTCTGCACCAACTGGACTAATTAGCACGGACAAACGTCATACATTGTGCTATAAAGGGAATTTTGCCCCTACAAAATTATTTCGAATTCCAACTACCATTGGTTCTACTCACTGTTAATATATACTCAGTGAGTAGACACTGTTCCTTGTCATACCTTCCGCCCTCACCACTGATAAGTGAACCCGAGACTTCCTAGTTTGTGAGCCAGCGTCTTACTCACTGAAAAAGTGCGGCTCCAAGTTATTTCCAAAATGAGCGAAGTTATGGGATCTACTATGTCCGACGGGACCTTCTGAAACCGTGACCAAAATGGACGCAAACAAAACAAACGGAAAATCTCCCCATAAGTGGAATTAAAACTTCCAGAAAGGTCACCACACCTACACTTATATAACAAAATTATTGACAGAATGGACAGATTCATATGTATAACGACGTATCAATACAAAGAAACGTCCAAAATAGATTCAAAGGCAGACGAACCTTTACTTTTATCTGCACTTCTCCAGTTTAGGTGGTGGTGGGGCGTCACTTGGGTCATCATCTGCTTTATTATCAGCAATTTGCTTGCAAAAATCGAAAAGTAAGAGTGAACCGAAATCATGGGACGAAATACCAAGCCAAAAGACGAGATCAATGATAATAATAATGATTGATGCTGGTGCATTTTCCCAGTTTCCTCGTTTAATTCACAAGGATAAACATAGCTACAGTATCCTATAAGGACGGATTTGTCACAACGAAGGACGTTAAAATAGGCCTTGCGCTGCGGGCAAGGTCGCCGAGAGAATGTTCGTGTTCCGGAGCAAGACACATTTTGCCCACCCCACCCACCGTCACATACATGTGCAAGTACATTAACACCATAAAGTAAAGTACAATACATGTACATTTATTTTTAACCATCTTTAATTTTTCATAACTGAAACATGTTTACTTGCACTGAACTATAGTGTAATACATCCCAAATTATCTTTTGATCGGGGGATTTTGCGGCACGAATACCGGACATGACGACTCTGAAAATTAAATAGATTTGTAGGCTCTTGACCAATTTACACGGAGAAATGACTAGAAAAAAAGAGTGATCGAATTTCTTTGGTGCATAAGAAGACATAAACATGATATATACTCATTAATTGGTAATTAGTGAGATACTAAAATGCCTCTTAGTTACCATGGCAACCCCTGCAAATCTAGGCGTTTGTATGCATTAATCTGTCACGTCATATAAACCATGTAATGTAAACTGTTCGTCAAATTGATTAGCTTTGTAAAATGTGTAAAAATAAATAATAAATTCCTTCACTTCCGGTTAACAATATAGTTGCAGATTTTTAGAAACACCTCGAAATTTTAAGATTTCTGTGATAATTTCGGTATCTGTGGAGTTGTGTTATTTACAAGATTAGCAGCCGACATGGGATTGACTTATGGACAAGAGCAGTGGTCTTTGTTGAAACAGGGAACTTGGAAATAGAAGACAACCAGCGATGCTGTCAAAGTCTGAAGCCGACGATTCATGGAATGTCGTCATTTGTCTTGTGACTAGATATTGTAAGATCGCAGATATATCGTTTCAGCAGAATACACAGCGGTTGGTGTAAGATTTCTGCGCAACAATCAGTACTTTGTCTCCAAATGTCAAACCTGTCGACTTACAGATTGCCTAAAACGATATACTCGCAAAGTTTTAAAATAAGCCCATGCAGCAGCTTTGTCTGGAAAAAAGATAGCTTATCCAAAAGAAAAACTTGACCAAGAACTCAGTAAAGAAGGTCAAGAAACACTGAATGTCGATGGAGTTCGTTCCTTCAGGACTCCAATGATTCACACCAAATCTTCGTCCACTTTATTATCCCAATGCTTTAAAACCACAGCCTCTATCTTCTTATGGCCGCAATATTTTGCAACCAAATTTGGAAAAAAAGGAGTCAAAAGTATGGCTTCTAACGCGTTCACAAAGTTTTCGAAAAAGGGGGCATGACTCTGGTTCGTTGATTATCGATAGTGTCCGTCCTCTCATGACCACATTCTACACAGAAGTTTACACCTCCGGACCGACTGACTTCTAGGATGACGGCATAATACGCCCACATTTGTTGAATGTAGGCTTATTAATGGGATTGGTAAACCTAGTTTCTAATATTTGCTTAATGACAAAATTCTCTGAGCCAAGATCCTGTTTCCGAGGAATTTGTAAATATTGTTCGCGGTTACTGATGTGCATAATGCGATACGGCTTGAATAAATATACACGAGTAACAATAATCATACAATCAAGCGATGCCATAACTAATCTAACTGATTTAAAGGGGTGGTTTCTCGAGATGTTCCTGTGTCCAAAATACACACAAGATACATCCAAAAACTGGTATTGAACAATACCATCTGGTTTTAAAACGTCATCAAAAAACCCGTGTAAGATGGGGTTAAGCGTCCACTCGATTAAAACCAGGTCATTTCAACAAATCGCTCGCGTATATCTGTGTTTAGCTGGAGGGGAGGGGCGGTAACCAAATGATCGAGGTTAAAGGAACAAATATACACAGTTTTTTTTTAAAAATTGATTATCTTGAATAAAATGTTACTTGAAAGATAGATTATTTAAGAACCAAATTAGTCTGTTGGGGGTGTTTCTTTTGGCTTTAAATGTTATATTAATAATAATATTTATGCCCATGAAAAGCCCATGATCAACTTCCTATAGATCTTCAAATGGTCGAGATTTTGAATGGATTAAAGCAATAATTACTTTTTTTGAAATTGATAATCGAGACTCCTTTTATTACCGTGTCAATGGTACTTGACAACCGAGGCCAATTCTATAAAACTTCAAACACAAATTACTTGACTCGGAATAGTGTAATTTGACCGAAATGTTCAATACATCAATTTTTTATTTTCTGCTTTAAACTATTATAGCAAGAACGGCAATCTCTTTAACAATGCTTCTTTAACGTATAATATTATTGCAATATGAGTATATGTAAAATGGATTCGTCCAATAAGGGAGTTATTAAAGAATGTCTGTAAGAAGAAAAAAACTAGACAAGAACACCCATGATTGCTTTCAATTACACAAGTCTATGCTTTTCTGCGTATGTATGCAGATATAATAATATTCACTCGAGAGTATCAATCTTATCAATATATGGTTTCTTGCTAATATTAGGAATTTGTTAATAGTAAATACCTTCACTGGTTTAATCAAGGGTATATAGTAAAGATTGTATTACATGTAGACATCATGTACAATATTCAAAGAGGGAGAGAGTGAGACGGAGAGAGAGAGATATATAGAGAGAGACAGAGCGATAGAGATAGAAGGGGGGGGGTAACGTCTTTTGAAGACAAACTAGGTCGTTTCAGGTCTAAATTTGGTTCAATTGTAATTCAACAATTTGCTTGCGCTATATAGGGGCATTTAGCAGTGGGAGGAAACCGGAGAAAATCTACGGGTTTGGACAAGCGACCCTACTCCTTGTGACGTGCAACCAAACCAGTTGACTCAATGACAGACCTTATGATGTATTCTATTACGAGTCAGCACATAAAAACGATACAAAATATGATCTAAGTTTTAATCAGATTGCAAAATTATAGGCATTTCATCTGCCAAATTAATATGCCACCAAGGAGCCACGATGGGTCTGTAAATATTGTGCTGCCTCACTAACAAGGTATGTCGGGTTCGATACACGTGTACTTGTTGTCGTACACGCTAAAGAATCTTTAAATGTGTTTGAAATAGACTTGCCTGCGATATCACTATTGTGGAAGCAGCTACTTTTGTTGTTGTTGTTGCTGCTGCTGCTACTGTTATTAAATGAAACGCAGCTGTCCGGGCTAAATCTCCCTCATAGAATATTATATAGCGTAAAATCCCCATATCATTGCTTATAATGGTCGATTTAAATGCTTTATATTCTGTGTGGACCACTTTAAACCTTATAACTTATCTCTAGATATACTTAACGTATAATTTACAACTAAACTCATCATATCTTGGCGATCTGGATCTAACCTTACAGAAGACTGAACGATTTTCTAGCTTTGTTTACAAGGTATTCACTAGTGTTTATTTATAAGAATATGGTCTGTAGTCTACCCTAAACTCACATTCCTCGATATATCCGATATGTTGGCAATTTTCAGAATATATTTTAATTTTGAAATTAAATGGGGTTCGACGTTTTGCTTTTGTACACCAACAGGGCTAATTAATTGGAGTTTAATGAAGAAGGGTATACGCCATGCAATGTGCTATATGCTTACTCTTTCTTTGATTTCCAACTACCGTGGGACCTTTACCGCGCTGTCAATAGCACAGGTATTCGCTCCCCCCCCCCCCCGTTCTGCACAATGGTTAAAAGGGGAACAAGTCTTTTGGAACCCAAGTTAGTCAGCCAATGCTAAACACTTCGAACCACCGCGGCTCTCAATTTTCGTATGGTTCAGATAATTGGTGACTGTTTTGATATTGGTGCATATGGATCCCCCAATAATTACTATCTTTCGAGAGCATGGATTGTCAACGACGTAGGTGCATTAGACGTGTATCAAGAAGACCGCCCTCACATTGTCGAATATTACAACACACTCCTGATACCAAAATTTAAAATTTACCAAATTTTCAGTAGCTACAATGGACAGTGGAGTGAATGTATACTGAGGTGTGCGATGCCCAATGAACTAAAAATAAAAACATGGTTTCGAGAGAATAAAATATATTGCCTTTTAGAATATATTGTCTTCAAGTTATCTGCATTCTTAATTTCGATAACTATGGCATTCCGCTGTGTTGGAAGTTAGCGAATAGTAGACTAATTAATACCATGTTGTGTAAGATACTGGGGATTTGGGGAAGGTATTTCTACTTAACGTGCCATAATAAATTGATGGCTCGTATTACGACTATGGAGCAAGATGAAAAACCCCAGATGCACCGGGCACACACTTTGAGTCTGCTCACACAAACCCTTAGGGGTGCTTTATTAGCCCATTAAACATACATTATGCAAGGGCTAAATCTGCCTATTACACACCTTTCGTTAGGCCTACCTATTGCACGTCTTTCTTTAGGCCTGAAATGATATCTAAATTATTAATTTAGACATTAATTAACTTATCCAGACTTCATCGCTAGCATGTGGTATTTACTGGATTAGGATCCGGTCTGTTACTCAACTTTCATTCATGATTATATCAAGAAATGGATAAACGAGACTGTTTTTATTGTACCGACTTTAGTAATGATGATCGAGGATAGGCCCAAAATTCAGTCTCTAAATTCTCGGTTCAGAGTGGGTCTATTTGATTGAAATTTTCGCCAAGTTCCCTTTACATGGTCCAGCATGTTTTATTGCGTAAGGTGTGGCATTCTCCCGAAGAGATGAATGCACGTGCAAAACGCGTTACATGGGACTGCTTAAAATCGTTAAAAAAAGACAGGTGTTGCGTTTGCAGGAACAAAGTTCATTACCGAGAACTGCTATTGGGTTCAAACTCAAAATCCACAAAAAGAGACCCATCACAAGTTTCACCTGTGCCATAAGATAGGAAAGTCCATGAAAAACGTTTACCAGAAATATTTCACGAATTATCCATTGCGTTTTTAATGGCTTTGAGTATAGTTACTGTTCAAGCTATTTTCCGATAGTGAATTTAACCACCATACATCACCTCCCGATGCCGTCATATGCGTGGCATTGTCACTGGATTTGAATCCGATCTTGTGCTCAACGCTCATTAATGATTAAATCCAAAAATGGATAATCGAGACTATGTCTTTAATCGTACCGACTTTAGTAACGATGATCGGGACTAGGCCTTAAATTCAATCGCTAATATCTCGGTTCAGAGTGGAGCAATTTGACTGAATTTTTCAGTATATTCCCTTTACATTATCTAGTTTTTAACTGTTATAGATCTGGTACGTGAACATCTATTTTAAATAGTAATAAATATGCTGGTTCATTAAAAAAAATTAAAACAAACAAAAATCCGATTCATATGGGGATTTATTGGTTTTCAATGCGATTTCATGCCATAGTTTTCTTACACTGAAGTGCCATTTAACAAAATAGATTCAGATTAATATTGAAAAGCACTATACAATATAAACCAAGCCAACAGTGAGGCCAATGTCCCCCACTGAAATCCCAAAATACATGTAAATAGATGACACGTATTAATTGCACATTTATCTTATTCAAAAGTATCGAGCAATTAAACTGATTATTTATCCTTAGTCTAAGCATACTATGTCAACAATCGAACTCAGTCAAAGTTTTGAAGTACCTGGTAGTGGAACTTTACACAAAGTTTCATATCTTATCACTTACAATCGAAGTTATCTTGTCACGAAGCATAGACCAAAGAAATTGCTTAGCTCTGCATAGCTTTGGCAGAAAATGTTACTTATTGAACTCAGTCAAGACATTCACCTAATAAACATCTACTTCAAGTTTAAACATTCTACCCCAATTAAAGTCAGAGTTGTTATTTTCCAAAGTCTTGACCAATCAAATGTTTGTCGCTACTTAAGCAGAAAATTTTCATCATCAAATTTAGTCAAGGTATTGATATAATGAATCTATACTCGGAGTATCCTCGCTCTCACCCAATTAGAACCAAAGTTCCAAAGTCTAAACAAATCAAATTGTTTATCTCTGATTAGCCTTAGTGGAAAATGCGCATGAGCAAACTCTGTCAAGGCATTTCCCTAAAAGATACCTACACCAAGTTTGACCACTCTGCCTCAATTAGCAGAGTTATTGTGTTCCAAAGATTCAACAAATCAGATTTAAGTGTCTGCTTTGCCTTGGCTGAACATGCTCAGCATTGAACTTTGTCACAAAATTAGAATCAAAATTGGTTGAGCTCCAACGTGTGTCGACCAATCAAGTTTCATCTCTCTCACTTAATTAGAACCAAGGGTATGGTGTCCCAAAGCATCAACCAATCAAATTGTTTATCTCTGCATATACGTAATGAACGCCTACACCAAGTTGGAACATTCTACCTCAATTTGAAGGAGAGATATTGATTTCCAAAGTCTTGACAAATCAGCCTGCTTATCTCTTTGCTTACCCTGAGCAGAATAAGTTCCTTATCGAACTTAGTCAATGATGTAATGAAACTATACACTTAGTTAGAACCAAAGTTATCTTGTCCCAAAGCATCAAGCCATCAAATTGCTTATCTCTACTTATCCTAAGCAGAAAATGCTCATCTTCCAACTCCATCAAAGCATCCACCTAATAAACACCTACACCAAGTCTGAACATTCTAGCTCAATTAGAATGAGAGTTATTTGTGTCTCATAAAAGTGTGCCGGACGGACACACAGGCGGACAGACCCATTTTAATAGTCCCCTGCTTTCTTCAAAAGGCAGAGGAAAATAAACACAGTCTTACCAGGTACCCAATATACACTAACAAGCAGTATTTTGGTGGATGGCATTTTTGAAAAAGCTGACAAGTTTGAAAAAAAAATCCCTAAAACACTGAATTTAATTTTTCTGTGACAGTGGCTGTAACTCTGCGAAATCAATCGTCGCGAAACTCTTGAGTTTCATGCTTAACAAATTTGACCTGTACACTAGAGGGATTAAGAGGGATAACAAGAATTGTGGACTGACAGAAATATAAACATACGGACAACCAACAACAATATACTAAGACATAAAATGTTAACATATAAAAATCTGTAAAATTGTACACAATGCTGTAAGTAGATAGAAATAAGTAAATTACTAGATCAAAGTATCAAAATCTATGTTTAAAAACTAGAAAGCACTTTCACTGTCATTTATATAAATGGTATTGTAAAATAAAACCTACAAGCTGACTGTTCTGAATTTGTAGACTAACGAAGACGACATTAGAAAAACAAGAGATTGATATACAAATAGAAAGAGTCTATTCTTCATACATGCAAAAACTATCATAAGTAAGAGTATCAAAAAATTCATCACTGTGACAATATATACAATATTCAATTGTTCACAGTTCATAGGTCATGTGGAGTCACGGGGGTAGACACATAAAAAGTACGTTAAGTTCGGGACCGCAAACACACAATTTTCAGAGGATGTTCTTCTTGAATTGATACAGAACTAAATTCACAAGAGCAAATTAAATGAATAGTTTGAAGAGATCAGAAATCTGATAGAAGCACTGACAAAACACTTTAGCAATGTCTAGAGTCAATATATCGCCAATCCATCAATTTCAGGCACAGTGTTGGGGGCTTAAAAACATTTAAGTATCTATTACACGTGAATTGCTGTTACATAATTTCCATATTTTTCTGTTGATGATCACCAATGTATTCTCAATTGTAGTCAAGATATCTTGAAATATTAGTTGATTCCTTCATTCTTAGTATAAATTCACACATCCTAGTTTTCCAAATATCTGATTTACAATTAAACTTGTGCCTGGTTGATGGTGAAATTCAAATCAAAGATAATTGTATTGGTACTTTGGGTGTAATACTTAAAGAGTATTTGGTTTTACCGATATTCATTCTTGTAGTTCTATCTTCAAACATATCACTTTCTTCAGTATAAATATGTGGCTACCATTTTCTTGGTAATGGTTCCTACAATAATCTCCAATCTTTTTTATTTAATGTTTACAGTGTCTTGAAAAGATAATTCATTTTTGTTTCATTTTTGTTCAGATTAACAAAAGGTGTTTTGTGTTGATACTGCTCTTAATGACTTCTATTGATAAGCCTTATATCATCACATGTGGCTGGTTCTTTAAAATTAGTTTATCTTTAACTACATGTAGGGTAGATGTAATTGGTCTGTTTTATAATCATAATTTAATTTTAAGATTATACAATGATGATACAGTATGCTCTTGTACTTTCAATCCAAATTCACTTACCCAATAAGCATAGAAATATTTTAAGGTAAAATATTATATTCAATCAGAATATTACATACAACTATTTCCTGTCATTTATAATTTTCATAATTTTTACAGAATTTTGTTGTATTGAGGATTAATTTTAAAATGGCTAATTCCAATGCTGCACTTCCTTGATATGCCTATTATTCATAAGGCTCTTAGATGTTTATTTAATCTACGTAAGTTGTTGAGATAGTCGTTCAAATATTTTGCTGTTTTTAAAAAAAGAATATGAATCATATTTAGCAACTTCATACAAAGAATTAGAAATGAAATCAACCAAATGAAATCAAGAACACCTCTTACTTTCTACTTTTACTTTAACTCTTAGCAGCTGATAAATTTTTTCTTTATGTAATAAGCCTAACTATAATATTTTACTGCTTTCATTATATTTATATACAGACCAGATCCAATTTTAAAATAGATTCCCAGAAATAAATTGCTGATATATCATATATATTGTCTTCTACTGAATGTACATGTAGTCTGTTCTGTTTTAGCATGTAAATCCAAGCAAGTCATTTCCGATTAGATAATATCAAAGTTATTTTTGATGGAATTCATTCAATCTATTCCGTTTTAGCCTGTATATCCAAGCAAGTCATTCCACGATTAGATAATATCGAAGTCACTTTTGATGGTATTCATTCAATCTTTCTATTTCCATGTCTTTTTTTTTTATATAAAAGTTTCATATCAAACCCATTTGTAAACCAATAGTTTACTTTTACTTGATACATCCTGTAGTAATTTTCCACCAATTTGTTTACGATCATGAAATTCAAGTCCAAACTGTCCCTCCAAATTGATATAAGTAGTGACATGCTTACTCTTTCTAGACCATCTAATACCACGTCTCACATACAGGCAACACATTCTGTTTTGCTTTCGTATGGCATACATTTAATGGACTTCTACAGATCATTTGTATCATCAGTGGCTTTCGTCAAAACAAATCTTCTTTCATACATTGTACAGTGAATGTCTTCTGGTATGTTAACTTGTTTAATATTCATTTAATTCATTATAAGCTGAGTAGTCTGTTAACTCACCAAACCCTGTCACAGCCTATTACATGTTTGTTGATAATGCTGTATTCCTGTATTGTTTCTCCTGACATTGGCTTTTAAATCTTAAAGAATTAACATCTATTGTGAGGTAGGTTTTAAATGGTTTTGTACATGTCGTTATAACATTATTCCATTCAACAAATAGCAACCTTTAAAAATAAAGAATTTTAATTCCTATTTCTTCTTAAAATATACTGGAAATATCTTGTGCAAATCGATCTGAAATCATTATTATCAATTTTAAAACATGAACTCCAAAGCCAGTTTGGTTTAGATGTGTCGATATGAATTCATTAATAAATCTTAAAAGATGGTTTTCTGTACAATCAATTAAACACTGGCTTCAAATATCTGACTGATCCATATTATAACTGTCATTGCTGATGATGTCACTGTGCCTGAATTTTGCCTAAAAAGAGTTTGCCCCAAATGCACTGAACTATTTCATAGCTCTATATAAACACATCCTTGACAACATGCACTGAGTTTCCATATCAATATAATTTATTGAAACATAGCTGTTTTCTTCAATTCCATTCTTTTAGAATTCATCAAATCTACTTGTAAATCATTCATTCATCTGACACAGTTATCCCAATATATACCTAAAAATCTTTTTACATTACGATATATCTTCAACGATGATTCTTGGGTGAAACGTTTTTTAAACGAGGATGAAAATCAAACCAATATTTGCTACTCTGTTTTTATCTCCTGCTCCTCTTTTACATCACCTTCAGTTTTTGTTTCTTCTGCTTCTGTCTCTTTTTTTGGTACTTCTGATGTTTCTTCCGATTTTTCTGGTGATTCAGAAGATTTTTCTTCTTTCTTTTTCTCTTTCTTATCCTCTGATTCCTCGGGAACTAATCGTCGAAGAACCTTGTTGCTTATTTCTGGAACATCCTTTTTACCTTTACCAAGCAGATCTCTTATATCATACTGTTTCCTAAAAAATATCGAGAAAATGTTTTCTCTAATATCGTACAGTGATTTCTGATAATAACCGAAACGATTCAAAGTCTCTATATGATTTCAAACAATACCAGCTAGTTTTAAAAAAAAAGCTTTAAAAAAGTGCTTTTTAGAAAAATTGTAAATAAATATGACATGCATGACTTTGAATTTTAATTAACACGTGTCAATAATTGGATAGCGCATAGGGTTCTTTAGCAGTGGGAGGAAATCAGAGAAAACCCATGAGGTTGGACAGGCAACCCTACTCCTTGTCACAGCGAGGATTCGAAACCACGTCAGTTCACTCAATGACAGACCTTGGAATATTACTGAAGTTAGTCCTATATTTATAAACTGATTATTTTACATTAACTAATATTATGGAACATTTTTGGAACGTGTATAGACACAGTATATTAGACCAGAATAAAACTCCTGCATCTCGATAAAAGATTTGGTTTAAAAACATTTGTCTAAAACACCACTTCAACTCATCTATGGTCGGAGGTTGGACAAACACTAAAATATGACAATTCGACTAATACTCGCGTTGACTCATACCCCGTAAAATATGGTAATAGACTTCATCCTTAGTACTACCTTAGTCAAAACCAGAATGCTTGAAAACTCTAGTCTGCATATAAAAACACTGGACAAGATTTTCATAATAATTGCTCGCACGTTTACCAAGAAATAAAATTAAATAATTACATGGCTTCCAATTCTTCTTCATATTCAGCTGTAGCTCTTGCCATTGCTCTATGTTTACTCTCTAATCTATGGTGGTTGTGTTCCGCCAAATCCATCCACATTTCTTCACTGGGAATATACAGTTGCCATTTTGGTTTGGGGATACCTCTCTTACTGTAATAGTCTTTCTGTTCTCGTTCATAAGATGAGTCTCTTTCGCGTTCTGGTTTTCTGTTGGCGTATGTATCGCTCCTGGAGAATATAAAACAACATTAGAAACAAATCATCATTCACCAAAACATCTCACTTACACAACTGATCTGCAACAGTGTCAAGACCAAAAAATGTTGTGATATCAATTCCTCAGTGCTGTTTCAAAACCATTATGATTGTAAGAGTTTCAGTTGGAATATAGAAAAGAGTTAACCTCGCCTCATGAAAATAAGGCTCAACCTCACATTTGCCAAAATGGACAACCATCTTTGTAGTATGTGATAATTTACAATCCTGGTAAACAACTGGAACTGAATGAATTCAACCTCACAGATGTATACATGTACAACACAATAGACCTCTGCACCATTTTCTATTCCAGTTACTTTCTCCCCTATATAGCAATAATGAAATGAAATGGGGTTTAACATCCTACTGTTCTGCTTGGACTGGGCTAATGAAGACGGGTATACGCCATACAGTGTGCTGTGAGGGAAATTTTGCACGTTTGCATGGGCTACGGCACTATGCCATACTCTTATATCGAATTCCAACTGCCAAGGGATATTTTACGTTCATGCCAATGTATACACAGGACCTTGATTTTTTGTATCATCCAAATGACTAGACATTTGTCAGGCCCTACGATCCTGCACCACTGACAAGGTAAAACTACGTCGGAAACTCCCAATGAACTACAGGCTAGCAAGCCAGTCTCTTTCCCACTTAGCCATCGTGAGTTTCCCTTAATAGTAAATAGAAAAGTTACACCACCGAAACATTACTTAATAATTGTACTATAGCAACTATTCCATAACTGCCTGAGTGTATTAAAGCATAAGATTTGTACTTACCTTAGAAAAGTATCACTAATAATTTTCATGATATCTTCTAATCTATATTCCGGTGACCACATGCCATATTTCATTAAAGATTCACTATTCTTCTTTAAATCGTGATTCAATTTACATTTATCACCATCGGGACAGCTAGAAATAAAACAACCAAAAATTATACAACAAATATATTCTGACAAGGTTAATGCTTTCAAAGGGTAACAAAAGAAATCGGCAGGGATGAAAAATATTTAAAAACCTCTAATCTTTAGAGCAATTACATTAAATGGAAAAGGACGATTGAATTGAAAATGAACGAGAACAATATACTTCCCATAAAACATGGGTGCATAGAAAGGATGTAAGTAGATCTCAAAGCTACATGAATTAATTTGAGATTCACATTGGGTTTAACTATTCAATCGACGAAAATGATTATATCCAATTTATGTAGTTGTTATTGTAGGGATTGGACTTGGAAATATATCTGTTACAAAAAAAAGAATTATGGTTTATCAGATTGACTGTGTTCCAAGGGAGGTAACTGCATTTAGACACAAAACAACCAGTCTCCAATATTAATCTGTTGACAATATACAGAACCCACTGAATTACTCAGATTTACCAAATACTATTAAGGTATAAGTGTGGTTACAGGATTTGAATCAAATGTCTGCAATACTGCATCTGCACAAAGTTTTGTTTTTTATTTGTACTTACCTCTTCTTACCCTCCAGTAATGACTGACACAAATGTATAAAGTGACAATTTTCTGCTGCCCATTTATTACAACCCTTGTTCACATTATAATACCAACATATTGGCGGTAATGTTGATGGTGTTCGGAACTCAAAGTTTGTAAGCAGTGCTCTGACGGCATCAAAAGAGAATGTATGTAGTAGATTGTGTCTCAAAGCTTCTTGATTGTGAGTCGATTGTATACTGTGTGTAAAAATACATACTCTACCATCGGGTGCATTACACTTAGCCAACAGATGAAACCTGAAAAATACCATCATACACACATAACAAAATATTCCAATATTCCACCCCAGAAACATGGGTTGCCATCAACAAAACACCAGCAGCTATGTCAACTGAGCCATTATGAGGTAAACAAACAACTCATACGACAAACAACGTTTCGACATCACAAACGTTTCTATCACAGATGATTTGCTTTTATTTTCTGCCATGTTAGGCCGCGGTTAATTAATTGTCAGTTTCTCATGACCTTAGTTTGTGAAATATACATGCTACATGAGGTAATTATTAATTATTAATTATTGAGATGAAATTTATTTTTTTTAGTTAAACGCTGTATCTATTTCAGCAATAACTAAGGTCAGTTTCTTGGTCCTTGAAAACACATGGGTAACCAGTGTCCCTGATTTATTCATATTTAATAATTTAAAAGAATATTTATACATATCTTTTGATATTAGTGATATGCTTCTAAGTTAACAATTCGTTAATTCATTCATTCTTGGCATTTCATTTCTTTATCTATCCCTACTTTTAACAGGTTAAGAAATGACCGGTTTCAAACTAGTTGGTGATTTTTTCTGACATAAATAATTAAAAGCATACCCTTGGATATACAAAATAAGTTAGATTATAATTTAACATTTCTTTCCAAAGAATTTACTACACACGTGGTCGTTTCTCTGTAGTCGTGATGGAAGACAGCAACAAGGGCATTGTCAATGCAATTGCCCGTGCCGTATGTTAATTGTCTTCAACTTTGAACCCATCAGCACATGGCATCATGGTAATATAAATAGTTTTATTATTGTGTCTGTCATAATCAAACTGTTTACATTTATTTGTATCTTTGTGTCCTTTTGAGACTGTTTATATTATAGTGCCGTGAAGCGGTGTCAATCAGTACGTACCTCATGATCGAGGCTATCTCGTGGCGACAGATTTGAGACCGTTGCCCACGTAAATAAAATAATTTAGCAGGAATTTAAAGACATTATATCTCTCTGTGAATTTTATTACAAATGACAAGTGCCTAATAGAGTTTATGTGGGCTGTGGTGAATGTTGCAGCTTCCATTCCTTGGTTTGGATGACAGATATTATACGGCTTGATTCACTTCCTGTTTTACGGACGGACTCTGTATTTACTATTTATTCACATTCTAGCCTACTTTACTTATCACCTACGGTGTCATTTTCATCAATAAATAGTGGATTTTAATTCGTCAGTTCATTGTTCATATTCAAAGGCAAACAAACATAGTTTTACAGGACAAATTGTTGACCTCACTAAATTTGACCAAATAATCAAGGAAGTGCGTGATTATTACGGATGAAAACGGACATGCGGGCGGGTCATGAGAAACAAACAATTAATTAACCGCGGCCTTAATAAAGACACATAATTTTGCAGGAATATTTCACTGCCATGAATTTGAAGCAGGTAGTCTACAGGTCGGTTTCATTCTGTCATATTAAGTACACACCTAATTTTGTAGGAATATCTCAGACGGAACTAGACGTATTTTTCGGAGACAAATTTGTCAAATATGAATGTAGGAAAACTTACTTGCAAATATGAAGAGCATTACATTTGTATCGACAGGAGCGAATATTGGTATTATATTTAAGACAGAGAGTCAACTTGGGTCGAGCCACAACAATAATATTTTCAAGATGTGTTAGGTCCTCTTTATCCATCATTTCATCGTCTTGATCAGTTTTTTCCTCAACATTCTCATCATTATCATCATCCACACTTCCTTCTGGCTCCGCATCTTTTTCAGTTTTTATTTTAACTTTTTCTGGTTTATCATGACCCGGTTTACCATTCTTTTCTCCATCCTCCACTTCATCTTTAGGCGGTAAAGAATCAGGATCAGGTTCAATGATCTCAAATACATTATCATCATCAACAAAACTTTGTAGAAACTCCAAGAATAATTCGGATGATACAAACATCAGTTTTATATCCATTAAATCATACTCTAATTCACTGAGCTTACATCGGAATTCAGGCTTTTTAACAAGGATACCTAGAGCTTTGCTAGCAATAAAATCTCTTTGATCAATGGTCATTTTTTCAAATAATTTTTCATCAATAACTTGAGTTTCAATTTCTTCTTCTTCTTTGGAAGCTATGTGCTCTTTTCTCTCCGTTGGAGCATTTGGACTTGTGGAATTCCTTATATTTGAAATGAAATCCGAAATGCTACGTTTATCAGGATCTCTTTCAGACCTGTGTCTACTTGAGGATCCATCTTTTCGACGAGAATCGGAAGATCTACGCGGACTCCTACTCCTACTTTTTGAACGATAACGACGTCCCCTCTGTTCTCTTATCTCATTCATACGGCGCTCCCTAAACCCTTCCCCGCGACTATCAAATCTGTCGCGAAAACTGTGGTCGAAAGGTCGACCTCTGAATCCAAACCCCCTTGACCTAAAACCTCCCCTTCCTCTAAATCCTCCACCTCTAGGTTCAAAATGTTGACGTTTTGGATAAGGGTCATCTCGTGATGAACTGTTGTAGTTCTCATTCCTTTTGTAATCATTCTGAAAATTGCTGGGTACTTCCCGCTCGGAAGAATACTTGCGCTTTGGTCGGATGTCAGTGTACTCTCTATAATTATCGCTCTTTTTATAACTACGATCGCCTTGATTACTCCAATTATCGTTATAACTGTTTCCTTTATAATCGTCTATACGACTCTTTCGACTATTATCTCTGTACCCACCATCACGACTTTTCCAATCTGAATATTGTTTGCGGTCCCGATCACCATGCCATTTATCAGGACGGTCAGTTACATTATCGTGTCTCTTGTCATTATAATCATGCTGTCTTCTCCCCCTTTCTTGTTCACTAGAAATAGTGATTTTTAAACTCTCACTGTTGTAATTACCTCTTCCTCTATACGATCCTCTACGAAATGAGTCATTATCCTTTCTGTAAGACATTGTAAAAGTTTGAATCTTATCTTATTAATAAATCTTTTATTGTCAATCTATTCCTCAGTCTTTTTTCATTAACATTAGCAGTACAATACCATACTAGATCTGAAAATATAATAATAGAAAATTGTTAAAAATCTGTTTTTACCAGAGAAATAAACTGAACTTTAAAGATGTATGGCCAAGAAAATGTTGTCATGTTTATAATTAGCCTGTTATACTTGTACAATGATATTGTTGAAGCATAATCTTGCCTGGAGATGGAGTGGCATCTGGTTCCATTATTTTAATTCTACCAGAAATATCACTGTCAGGATATTCAGTGGTTTAGACTGCAAGAGAGCTATGCATCATAGAATAATTCCTGGATTTTGTAGTGAAGAATAAGTAATCAGGTATATGCTAATTTTCTATAGATCTACAGAAGTACGACTTCATAATAAAGTCAATGTTACTTTCATGATGTTTAGACTAGATGTTAGATTCTCTAGGCCTGCACCATTCTGAATGATTTACTCAGTGCTATAAAATACCATCACATTATTCCGAAAAAATTGACACTTCAATTATAAAACAAATGTGATTATTTTAATATTTGCAAGAAACATGCAAAAGAAATACTGCAAATTTGTTGGTCAAATGTTATTTCAGCTGATGGTCAATGTTTCACCATTCTTATTATCTCCCTTGATCACACAATTAACCCATATTTTTCTGTAAAATAATGAGTTAAATGAGCCAATACTATCGATTACTTGAATTTAGTTTTTTATTAAAAATGAATTATATATTCATTTACTGCAATATTTTGCATACATATTACATCAGTCTTATCCTGGATACTAGCCTATAATATGAGTGGTAATTGGCTGATTGGGACCATGGCTGATTGGGACCTGGCTGATTGGGACCAGATTTGTGGCTGACTGGGACCAGATTTGTGGCTGATTGGGACCAGATTTTTGGCTGACTGGGACCAGACTTATGGCTGATTGGGACCATGACAAGGCTTATTCGGACCATTACTTAAATGCCGCGAGTATTTAAAATATGTTTGCATATTTTTGATATTTAGACAACTATGGCAATAAATAGTGTAATTAGTCACAAATAATAGTGTGATTAGTGATTGATGGCTTCAATACAAATGAGCTAAATCACAGAGAATATGCTTCACATTTTTGGTTGATTGGGACCAGATTCTTGGCTGATTGGGACCATGATCAGACCAATGATAAGAGTGTGTTAAATATTATGTTTGCATGACAATAAATACCACCCAGTATTATCAAATTGTAACCCAATATCAAATAGCCTCATATCAGTATAATTACTGCAATGAATGCGATATTTTGTAATGAATGAAGCATCTTGATCCAAGTTTCAAGGAGCAATGATGTGAGCATATTTTCCATCATATTTATATAATCTAATTCCTGATCTAGACAAGTGTTGAATGCAATACACTAAATTGGTTGACAAAATGTGTAACATTTTCTTAGCAATATACACAAATACACATTAAACAAAGTTAATTAAATCACACTTTATTTATAGTATAAAACTCAGGTAGCAATATACAAGACCCTAATCACACCTTTTATTGTTAATTAATGACAAGCCTAATAATCCAATAAACAATCAGATCCAATCACAAAAATTCCCTGTTGTGGCTGTCAGTAAGACCTGAGTAATTTTCATGTAGTAATATAGTACACTTTCCTAGATATCACCTACCTGTTTACTTGTGTTAAAATTGAGTCTATAAATCTATTATGTTTATTTTCTGAACAAGGTAGGATATACATTTTGACTGCCTTTATGTACATCATATTTGAAATAACCGATTTCCGTTGCTACTGTATTGCTGGTATTAGTTTTCAAATTTGTATGGTTTAAACATTATTTCTATAACATGATTACACACAATAATGTACATCTATAATGGTTTAGGATTTCTGTTATGCTACTGTATTGCTAGGGGCTAGTACCGGTATTAGTTGTCAAATTTGTATGACTTAATTGCAATTAGCATAAATTGGTTTAAACAGTATTTCTAACATATAATTACACACAATGTATAGGCTATAATGGATTCCAAAACAAGCTATGAAGTTTATAAAATAAAATAAAAAATGGTCTGTTTAAATTGCATAAAACGTATAATAATTTACATAAGATTAATAAGATAATCTCTGTTAATATAACATAGTGTAACTGTGACATAAAAAAATGGAATATAAACATAAATAACGCAGGCCTACATAAAAAAAAAGCACATAATTATAGTCACGCTATAGATATAAAACTCCTTTGATTTATATTAAACTTAATTCAATATCAAAACATAAGTTTCTAGTATTTTTTAATCGTGTGGTCCGAATCAGCCTAGTGGTGGTCCCAATCAGCCTGGAATGTGGTCCCAATCAGCCAATAATGTGGTCCCAATCAGCTTTGACTTTTGTCCCAATCAGCCATGGTCCCAATCAGCCATGGTCCCAATCAGCTTGGTTTCATATGAGTTACTTTAATACTTAGACTCGACAAGCTTTGAAGATTTTTGGGGAATTCACAGATTGAATCAATGAATGATATTGAAATACACTCAATAATAAGAATAACCTACTGTCAGAAGCCATACTCACAATGTACCGGTTATAGTACAGAAAACATTTGGTTGCATTACTCATGTTTAAACAAATTGGATAGATACAAGAATTCTAAAAATTGTAAATAAATGATTATGAAATGAATGGCATTTTTTTACATTTAATAAAGAAAAAAACCCAACAAAATAACAATCCGCGTCCAACGCACAAAACAAATGTCAACACGCTGCCTGGTGTTACTATATACAGCTTAGATCTATATTTGACCATAGATAATTTTAAACATTCAAAAACGTCAATATAAACAATATTTATTACTACCCTGTTTGCATGTATCATACGTACCAGTTAAAAATGGCGTCAATCGACAGTGGTAGTCGCAATCATCAGGACTCAAAATTATCGAACAAAAACTGAACACCGAATTGTATAGCTAACCCATAGATCGTATATAAGCTAACCGAATAGCCGCAAGCCAATATTGTCAGCGCCTGATTAACCATGGTGGGGGCCCTGGGGTCTGGAACATGTGGGGGGCCCCTGATCACCGACCAGGGTCTCCCCCCTGAAAGTTTTCAGAAATTGGAGGCCGGAAACGTGATTTACTGGCATTTCAGCCATTTAGAAGTACCTTCCCCAGAAAAAAAAATAAAATTCTGCCACAAAATTAGCACATTCTGGCGTTATTTCAGTGGACCAATCCATGCGAGTGTTATGAAATGATGGCATTTCTAGAGGATTTTTGTGTGGGTCTCTCTAATGTGGGGGGCCCTGGGGCCTGTGCCCCATGGTGCCCCATGGTTAATCCGGCCCTGAATATTGTACCCGCGTTCTGTTATTTTATATATATACAACAGCTTGGACATGGGCCTGTGTCAATATTAAATACAGGGTCAAAATATGAATAAAGTTTTGAACCACGATTATAATATGAAATGATTTTCGTCGCAAGTTTGTTTAATTAACTTATTGAAATGGTCTTTCTGTTTTGGTGTTATATATTTCGTGTTTTCTCCAGAGTTGTGGGTGGATTTTTGGAGGGACAGCTCACAAAAACAATTGAAAAATAATAAATAAAAGATATGGCACTTAAACACATAAATTAGTTTTTAAAAAGAATATTATCTCATTCAGTAGGTCTCTTTGAATAAGGTGAAATGAAGTTTATAATGGGTTCATCTTGTGTGTTATTGCGATTTAGGCCTGCAGCCAAAATTTCTAGGGTTGAGTTCCGCTAAAAGGCCCTCGAAACTTAACAAACTTATAACACCTGAATAAAGTTTGCATTAACTCGATTTGATCCCCATGTTGGCTTGCAAACTTTTCCCGAATTTTTTTAGCGTTGCTTCCCTTGTCAGTGGTGCAGAAGGAGGAGGGCTGTCACGGACAGCGGCTATATACGGATGGGATATATAACTGAGGTTCAGTGTTATAGGCTTTCCAAATATGTAGAGTTTAATCTTGTAGCGGAATTGTGATCCTAAGCAAGCTAGAAATTTTGGATGCAGGTCTGATTAGGACTATGCTGACCCTCAAATAACGGGCATCCTAACCATACACAGAATAGTCCATTTCCCAAAGAATGGTACAAGTCAGGGATGGTGTTTGGTCGCAAATCGATAAAATATATATGTATATATAAAATGCATACGCAAACGGGTTCAGAACAAATTATACAATTTACGAATCTTTTCCTAGTTTAATATTTACAAATTACTATATTACCACTGAAATTTAATTTGATACATAGTATATATTATACATATTAACTTAGGATAATAATTTCATGTCGTTACATACTAGTGAAAATTAATAGTGATGATTAACCACTGGAAAACTACAAATACTGCTACAAAGTACATGTATCCTCTTGCGTAAACTACATATGAGGAATAATTACCAGTCTTAATCCTGTATACCACACTACATAATTATATGGTTACAGTTTTGGGTCCCCAGTCAATATCCAATAAATCGGTCAAATTATAACAAAATTTGAATAAGTAATAGTCCATTTTAAATCTCAAAATAAAGTTATTTTATGAAAAAAATGCCAAAGAACCCAACATATATTGCATATGATATCTGTTTTTCAGTTTCATTTTTCAATAAAATATAATTTTCGTGGGGTAACTTGGTTGACAAAATAAGTCAGATTTTTGTCACAAAATAGAACACGAATACCGAAAATATATTTCACAATAACCAAATATTATATTGATTTTGGAAAAGTTAAATGTTGCTGAGCTTGAGTGGGGTCATAGACTGCAACAGCCATGACTGCCAAAAGTAGGCTGGCGACCAAACACCATCCCTGACTTGTACCATTCTTTGGAAAATGGACTATTCTGTGTATGGTTAGGATGCCCGTTATTTGAGGGTCAGCATAGTCCTAATCAGACCTGCATCCAAAATTTCTAGCTTGCTTAGGATCACAATTCCGCTACAAGATTAAACTCTACATATTTGGAAAGCCTATAACACTGAACCTCAGTTATATATCCCATCCGTATATAGCCGCTGTCCGTGACAGCCCTCCTCCTTCTGCACCACTGACAAGGGAAGCAACGCTAAAAAAATTCGGGAAAAGTTTGCAAGCCAACATGGGGATCAAATCGAGTTAATGCAAACTTTATTCAGGTGTTATAAGTTTGCTAAGTTTCGAGGGCCTTTTAGCGGAACTCAACCCTAGAAATTTTGGCTGCAGGCCTAAATCGCAATAACACACAAGATGAACCCATTATAAACTTCATTTCACCTTATTCAAAGAGACCTACTGAATGAGATAATATTCTTTTTAAAAACTAATTTATGTGTTTAAGTGCCATATCTTTTATTTATTATTTTTCAATTGTTTTTGTGAGCTGTCCCTCCAAAAATCCACCCACAAACTCTGGAGAAAACACGAAATATATAACACCAAAACAGAAAGACCATTTCAATAAGTTAATTAAACAAACTTGCGACGAAAATCATTTCATATTATAATCGTGGTTCAAAACTTTATTCATATTTTGACCCTGTATTTAATATTGACACAGGCCCATGTCCAAGCTGTTGTAACTGGTTATAATGAGTGTATTGATTGATTACACTTGCTGTATCGGGCACACGGATGCTGAACAGGACTTATTTCTTGATTTTATTTCTTTGAGAGATCTATAATTATTACGCGCATCATACAGTTTTTGCAATACGCGGATTTAAGTAGGCATACCCACGCGTCCACTTCCATGTCGCAAACAATTCCTGCTTTACAAAGGCGTTTTATAGCTGAGGCGCTGGAGGCGCCAGCCTCCTCGCGAAAAAAATCAAAAAAATTGGAAAAGTAAAACGGGAGCAAAATGCTAAAACCGATGAGAAAAATGAAAATGTACCCTAGTTAGGGGGCTCCTAAAGGCAGGCAAAAGGCCCCCATGTCTAACAAAAGGGCCCCTCTGGCCAAGGGAAAGGGCCCCGAGTCCTAGTCTATCGTTTTCTATACAATGTTACTGTCGCGTCCATTACTGAATGCGAATGCAGTCATTGCATTGATATAAAAATCATCAACCAAGACGCCCCCACCCCCGCGAAAAGGGCCCTCAAAATAGTATAGCCTCCGCCATGATAAACCTTAAAACGCCCCTGCTGCTTTACAACTACTTTGTCTGATCTTAAAAGAGAAATCCAATACCAATCTACGCTCTAAATTACATGTATTTAAAAATCCGAATACAAAAGAATGTCAAGTTGAAAAACGTATAAATAGTGGTATCATATTCTATCTCGCGCACAGCAGCGTTACTTTAATGAATTCCGCGCAAGGCGATGGTATCTTCTAAAATTTGACCTTCGATTCTAGCATGTTCATTACTTAAATAAAGTAGCTAACGAGTTTCTAACTCAGTATCATCCAAAGTCTTAGACATTGAAAACACGAATTATTCGTCAATTTCAATTAACATTGATGTGATCATAAAGATGGGCTTCTCATATCCAATATCTAAGACAAAATAAACATTTTGCCATTGGTACACAATTCGTACCATAATGCGTTTCCGTACTATTTGTAACAAAGCTAGACATTATTCCACGAGTCATGTCTTATTGTGAGAGCATACGCAAAACATACTATCGATATAGACTGGACTAACCAGACACCAGAGATTGCCATTCGATTGAGACTTGTCATTTGAAATTAGAGTAAAAACGGAGACGATTGAATGTAAATCACATTACATTATTATGTGCGTTGCAACCCATTTGTGTCAGTTTCTAAAGGTCCCAAATATCAGCGATTTATTTACGAATTCCGCGATAAGCAAAATACTTTGACATTGCGTAAGATGGGGGGTTTGAAAGGTTATTAGGGAACGCCAGTCACCAATAGACTTCGATTGGTCAGTGAGTGTGTAGATGTGAAACAAAAATTGTTTGTCACATGTGTGACCGCGAGGTCCGACAGATATTACAAGAGTCTGGAATGGTTCTTCAAATCTCTAATACTGGAAACTACTATAATCAGCACGGTTATACATGCATGAATATAAATGATTTAATATTCTAGAAGGATTATGTAACATGTGCCAAGAATAAAACTTATATCCAGTTCTTGAAATATAAAATAACAGATGAAAAAACCCAAACCGCAAGCAAATAATTATTTTTCAAATTATGTATGACTGTTATAGATTTTAAACGTAAGGTACACAATCATTGACCTTTTATTCATATTTATACTCGTATACCCAAGTCAACGCACGTGTTGAATATTGATGAAAAAGCAGTTGATTTATTATGTTTGAATTCAAGGTAGTTAAACCCCACTAGGAAGAATGAATTGTTGAAACTATGAATAATACCATAAAATTGTTTTTGAAATCAGTACATTCAAGTCACACGTGAGCAGTCGATTTCAACACCTTAATCATGGGAAGGTATTCAAGTAAGTGATTTTGTTTACATCCTTTGTTTGACGAACTTTATGAATTATGGGTGCAATCAGGAAGTTGTATTTTAAGTAAATTCTAGTATATTCGAGATATTCTTCAGATGGTTAGGATGATCAATCAACATTGTACTAGGCTTACACTCTGACATTTTATTTGCGTGCATATAAATTCATAAATGAACAGATTTTCGGTTTTAAAACCTGTAACATTTAACAGTTCATCTGACAAGATTTTGATTTTAGTATGACTGGGTAATATGACTGGGTAATATTTACATTGTTACTACATTACTAATAAACTGAACGAACCAATCAAATAATTCAGCAGTATTAAGCCACGCCTACTTTCCATACCCAGCCCCCCCCCCCCTAAGCCCGAAACAGCACAGTGGGACACAGTTTGGCACCAACACCAACCTCTTGGTGGCTTGAGTTCTTGAGCTGGCATCTTAACCGGCTAATCTGCTTTATACGCCGGTGGCTTTAAATTTTTAACCAATGTATTTTTAAATCTATTTACAGCGTGCCCTCTCCGTCGAAGCCGACTTTCTTATGTGGCCCTATGTCTGTTACCCGTTCTGTTGCTGGGAATATCGCTAAGATTTAGTGAACAAGATCAACAAATAACCGGTTCAGTTATTCAACATGAAAATCCGTTAATATCCATTCGCGATGCACGGCGCGAGGAGAGCGATCAACATGGCCAGAAACTAGGACTTCCAATTCGGAATACATGGGACGAAGAAGGCAGTTGTTGGTTTTCCACTCTAGCAGAAAAGCACATTAACTGTAAACGATTGTTTGTCAATGACATCCCTTACATTTCACAAACTGCAAGTAATAAGGTGTCCGCCTCTGCGAAAACATGTAGCTTAGACTTTCTGGGTAGGAACTGCTCTCGATTAAAAGAATTTCATGGATACACCAAGTGGCCAATTACGCAAGAAGAAAAAGACTTTCCTATAGCATTTTCTATTAAGATGCACAAAGCTGTCGGACAAACTGAGCAGTTGTTACGAACAATATGGCGACCCCAAAATGTGTATTGTATTCACGTTGATAAGAAAGCAAAACCTGGAATATTCGAGACTGTAAAAAACATTGGCTCCTGTTTTGATAATGTGTACGTTTTAGAAGAAAGATTGGACGTGATGTACACGTCTATTGACATGATGCAAACTGATCTAATGTGCATGAAGAAACTCCTGGAAGTAAACTCTGAAT
Source organism: Patella ulyssiponensis (assembly GCA_963678685.1). Lineage (NCBI taxonomy): Eukaryota > Metazoa > Mollusca > Gastropoda > Patellidae > Patella > Patella ulyssiponensis. Next base: position 77,480,719 of record OY783227.1, on the reverse strand, counting down.
GGAAATATTACATTAATTTTGCTGGTCAAGAATATATTTTGAAAACCAACTTGGAAATAGTGAAAATTCTGAAAATCCTAAAAGGAGCAAATGACATAGAATCGTACCCATATTCGCCTACAGAATACATTCGTTTTGAATATGTTCACAAACGATCGCCTGAAAAGGGCATACTTCTGAAAACCGAAACACTAAAGAGTCCAATACCGTCTCGGTTTTCAGTTGAAGCAAGGACTTTAAGAAAGGGGAGCATGTACGGATCTTTCACCAGGGGGTTTGTGGATTTTGTATTAAATAGTGAAATTGCCAAGGAACTAATTAGTTGGGCAGCGGACATGTACGCCCCAGAAGAATTGATTTGGCCGTCACTTTCATCCTTACCCGAAGCGCCTGGTAATGTTTTACAGGACAGTTATAAATACATTAAGCAAGTGAATCACAATTTTATATCGAAAGCTGTGACATGGAAGTGGACACGAGCACATCGCTGTGTAGGACAATATGTGCGATCCGTGTGCATTTATAGCATCCACGAACTATCATGGTTGTTGATACAACCAAACATTGCTGCTAACAAATTTGATGAAGAAGTTGACCAAGTTGTTGTTGACTGTTTGGAAGAATCGCTGTATAATCGAACATTTAGTCAAAATTTAGACAATTTCAACTGGTATTTTTATTATCATGTTCCCCAGGTTGATGGTAGAGATTAATAAAATTATTCCACTCTGGTTAAACTGTCATTCGCCAAACGTTCATACTGTGTTGTGCTTAGTTCGAAGAGTCTGACTCTTTCCCCGACCTTATTGCTCGCTGTTAGTAAGATAAGATAAGATAAGATAAGATAAGATAAGATAAGATATCCCATGGTGAAGCGTTGGTCAGTCTTTTATTTCTAAGTGATCAAGTGAAATTGAACTTAGCAGTGATATACATACAGCAAGGTATAGGGATTGTTAAAACCAGATTCCCATCGATGAAAGGTATTATATGACTGGAACCCTTTCTTATTTAGTTAGTTTGTAGGTTATTATGGAGAATTGTCAACAGATTCCGTGCGTGTGTGAGTTAGTTGGATTTTACGCCCGCTTCCACCGAGGTGATATCGCAGACAAAACAGATTCCGACCCCGGCATAATTAAAATCAAACATTGCCCAAAAATCGTGTCGTGTAACTTTGCGGCCTACCTACCCGATTTATCAATTCAGAAGTGTGTGTAAAATAATACAGTTACCGCGTATCGGCATCGGTCGCTGGTTTAAGATACATCTAAGATAAGGTATTATTTGATAAAGCCTTCGTGAAAATTACGAAAAACTCAGAACCTTCAAAAACTCAAAACTGACTAAATCGGGGATTTATCGCCCCACACTCCGATCGCCCGTCCATAAAAGAACGAGCTACAGCAGGCTAAGGTAAGAGTCCGACAATTCGAACGATTTTGTGCTACAGGCTGTGAAGGGTTCGTCTATATATTCGACCAGATAGGCTACGTGTACGTGCGAGCTTGAAATTATGAACTTTTCTTCTGAAGAGAAGGCCAGTTGTTAAATCTTTGATGACCTTTGGTCGATTATTCTATACTAATTTCAAAGCATTTTCTGATAATTGGCAGATTCATTTTCGTGATTTAATATCGTGATTCTATTTATACTTCCCGTATTGCAAATCGTTCATCGGTTGAGGGTGATTCTCTGGGTACACCGATACAGCTTTACTAAAACTGGTTGCCGGGAAAATCTTTTAATAAACGTATAAGCTTTCGTCTCCCATAATTCCCCTTTAAAATAAATGTATTACGTGTGTTTGGTGAGGGATCCCAAACCCAATTTTATAAATAAGTGTAATAAATAATGTTTTCAAAAATGTCAGAAGTTTCTTGTATCAACCCCACAATGAAAGGCTATTATTACAGCTTTTAGTTACTTGAAAGGGTCAGAATTAAGTTAGGTTAAAAAAAGAAAAAACAGAAAAAAAGTTAGGTTTCTTTAGTTCATGTTGCACGGGTAGGAGTTGGGCCTGTAGTGGGCCTCTTATAAATATCTATAATAGATGCCTGCATCTAGTAGGGTCGGATATTTCGTACGCACTTAGTAGTTGTACTTCATGGATCTCTCGGGTCGTATATCTTTCGTCTTATCTGGAACAGCCCATGCGAACGAAACCGGCGGCGTTTAATCTCACAGATCCTATTTCGTTTCTTTTTTATAGTTCTGGACTTCGTTTATTTACCTTGTCTTCATGCAGTAGAGGCCATCGAAAGTTTAAAAAATGGAAACGAAATATAGATCTATTTTAATCAGATTGAGCTATTAATTTTCCCAGACCGGTCGTCTCACTGCTTGCACAGTTGCCCCCAACTCTCCGAATTTGCGCGGGCATGGCGAGAAACTGCCCGTGAAGAGTGAAGACTGTCTAGTTGTTTCTGCCAGTTTCCATATACTTGTCATAAAGCTAAAGCCATTCATGTCTGAAGTTCAACTCCTGGCGATGTTTACAATCCGGTTATCGTTACGTTCGAATCATAATTGTATATCGAAAGTTGTGACACAAGCGCATTGGTTTGTAGGAAAACCTGTTCGATCTGGGTGCATTTATATAGCATCATGGTTACATACGCAACCATAGCCATGATGAAGAATTAGACCAAGTAGTAAATGCCTGTTTTGAAGACTGGCTGTATAATTCTAATTGGTAGACACCGGAGAGCTAAAAGAGAGGGTGAAGGGGCGCAATTACCCGTCACGGGTTTAGAGTGTTTGTGAATCCCGTGAAAGACGTTTTCGTGTTGGGTGTTAACGCTATTGGCAGATTCTGATCGTCATTGCTTCATAGAGGGGGTGGGGTCTGTCATTTAGTCAAATGGTGTGGCTACTGGCTACTATTCCTCCGCTGGTACGTGTTTAAGTGCTCAACCTTGTTGGTTTTCTCCGGGTCATCTACGAGCAAGCCAATTGTTGATATAAAATTCAATATCATTACACAGCTGGTTAATTATTTCACAAATAAAATCCTGTGCGCGTTGTAATCTCAATAATTATAGTCTACAGATGGGACACGTTTGCTCAAAACATTAACATAATCATGTTCAGATTCATAGGTAAGTTTATTTTCTTTAAATAAAACATTTACCAATCTTACAATTTCAAAATGGATCTGATAGTTATATCCGGAAAACGGACAAACAGTCGAAGTCATTCGCCTATTTTTCACTTTTTAATTATACAGGAAAAACCTGTAATTTTTTTTTTAAAAAAAAGGTACATCAACGCTTTTACTGTTTCTATCTTTTCTGTTTGGATTTTGTTCTTAATCAACTAAATTTCCCTTTTTCTTTGCAGCGCAATTTATCCGAAGAAATCGGTTTCGTTATGTCAGTTTGATTTTGATACCCTTAACGTTATTGGGAATATTTATGAACGGTAATAAACAATATGAGAGAGCAAGGTTTGATATAGGTCAATTGGACCAAGAGAAACAGATTATAGTGCAAAATTTTCAAAATGAAGCGCCGCTTGTACAGAATACGAAATCCAAAGTTCCCATTCGTAATTCAAGGAGCGAAGACGGACACTGCTGGTTCTCCACTGCAGTCGAGAATCAGATTAACTGCAGGCGGTTATTCATTAATGACGTCCCTTATATTAATCAGGTTGCGGGGCATAAGGTGTCCGTTTCTCAGAAAACCTGTAGCTTGGAATTACTAAGTAAAGACTGTTCCAGATTAAAAGAATTTCATGTATACACATCGTGGCCAGTTACAATAGAAGAAAAGGACTTCCCCGTAGCATTTTCTATAAAGATGCACAAAAGTGTTCGACAAGCTGAGCAGTTGCTACGAACAATATGGCGACCCCAAAACGTTTATTGTATTCACGTTGATAAGAAAGCAAAACCTGGAATATTCGAGACTATAAAAAACATTGGCTCCTGTTTTGATAATGTGTACGTTTTAGAAGAACGATTGGACGTGATGTACACGTCTATTGACATGATGCAAACAGATCTAATGTGCATGAAGAAACTTCTGGAAGTAAATTCTGAATGGAAATATTACATTAATTTAAGTGGCCAAGAATATGTCCTGAAAACTAATTTAGAAATAGTGAAAATATTAAAAACCTTAAAGGGAGCCAATGACATTGAATCCTATATATTTCCAGTGAAAGATTACAAAAGATTTCAATTTGTCCATGAACGATCGCCTGAACGTGGGTTCCTTTTAAAAACAAATATAGCCAAAAGTCCAATTCCTGATCGGCTTTCTGCCAAGACAAATACCATCAGAAAGGGAAGCATGTACGGTTGTTTCACTCGCGGCTTTGTGGACTTTACATTAAATAGTAAAATCGCGAAAGAATTAATTAGTTGGGCAGCAGATGTATATGCTCCAGAGGAACTGATTTGGCCGTCACTATCATCTTTACCAGAAGCCCCCGGTAATTTTTTGCAAAGAAGTTATAGTTTTGTTGAGCAACGAAGGAATAATTTTATTTCCAAAGCTGTGACATGGACCTGGACAAAGAACCATCGGTGTGTGGGCAGATATGTGCGATCTGTGTGCATTTATAGCATCCATGAACTATCATGGTTGTTGATACAACCAAACATTGCTGCTAACAAATTTGATGAAGAATTTGACCAAGTTGTAATTGACTGTTTAGAAGAATCGCTATATAATCGCACATTTAGTCAAAATTTAGACAATTTTAATTGGTATTATTATCATCATGTTCCCCATGTTTACGGCAGACATTGACGAGAAAAGTGAAGGGGTGGGGCGCAATTGCTCGACATGGGTTTAGGGAGTGTTGCGGAGATTATCGCAATTGGTAGATTCTAATCTTCATTGCGTCATAGGTTGGGTTGGGTGTTGTATAATAAGGTTTGTCATTCAGTCAAGGGGCGTGGCTTTGATTCCCCGATTGTACGTGACAAGGAGTAGGGTCGCCTGTCCAACACCCATGTGAATTATTGAAATAAAATTGAACCATATGTTAGTACCAAGTGGACGTTAAACCTCCTCTCACTCTGATGTGTCACCACCCCAGCCACACAATGGCGTAGCATGCATTGTCACCACCCGCGCTCCCATCAGTTCAGTATTCCGATCTGACGCATGGAGGGGATAAGCTTTTGCATGACCGCTTGCGGTACCCTGTCCGTTCTCGTTGAAATGTGCATTCCACCTTCTTGACGCAATGTTGCTTCATTGATGTTCTTGACGTGTATCGTTGCCTCTTTCACAGAACTATAGGAGTTGTACAGGCCCTAGCTTTTTCAAATCCACATTTCGGCGATCCAAAATTGCTTGTGATTGAGTAAATTGATTTGCGGTGCGTGCTATATTTTATTTATTATTCATTTTTTGTTTATTCATTCTTAGCAATCAATTTATGCAAAGATCAATTTGTTGACAATAACCCAGTGGTGGTAAACTTGTTAACAAAGGGACTTTATTGATTTGAAAACGTAACTATACTTGTTTGTGCCAGTTATGGTAAAATTTACGTAGGATGTTGAAACAGGTGCTGAACAATAACCAGTCGGTGTAGAAAAGGAGGATTAATAAGTTTGAAAGTAAATGGAATGTTACACCGAAGTTTGAGATCGCAGAATTTTTGAATTTCAATAGAATTCTTCGTTACAACCAAAAGAACAATCCCTCCTCGAATTTATAAAAAAAAATCCAATCAGAATTATAGTATCCACAATAAATGTTAGACCGACTGCCGACGACCTCTACATTAAAGGGCCAATCTCGATTATATTTTGGAGAATAAAACTGCTTAATTCTGTGTTAAAAAAGCTCTTAAAATCATCCACCTTAACAGCGAGCAACCCAACCAAACAACTTAAACACGTCTGTCTTCATCTGGAAATGTAGACCGGTGTCCCAAGCTGTATTATATGATGTCTGGATAAAACCAGACTTTCAATCGATACGAAAAAAGGTACAAATGCCGTGCCCCCCCCCCCCCCCTCAGCCCCAGTCACATAGTTGATTTTCATTTTTGATTGCTTTGTTACTGTTGTAGTTCACATATCTGCTCTTTAATAGATGATATACTATTCAAAAAAAGTAGGGGATATTTGATTTTTAAGTGTTATTAAAGTCACCTAATGAAACTGACGAAGAAACAAATGACAAAATGAAATGAAGTTCACATTCATCGATTTATTCCAAATGATCGTTAGACTAAGTAAGGCACAGACTGACCATTATAAGGGTAAAATGATACCTGGGGTCAAACAGCAAAGTTACCACAGCATCACAACAAAGTCAGTAACAGGTAAATCCTCCTCTGTTTGCCAAACAAGCATTGATCCGACGTTGCATACTCCTAATGAGACGTCTAAGGTCATTTTGGTCCAGATTGTCCCATTCCTGTTGCAACACAGCAGCAAGTTCTTGGACATTGGCAGGACGTTGTTGACGTTGACGTAACCTCTGTCCAAGCATGTCCCAGACATGCTCGATGGGGGAGAGGTCGGGACTCAGTGCTGGCCAAGGTAATGTGGTGATGTTCTGTTGTTGGAGGTAACCTGTAACGATCCTGGCCCTGTGACATCTTGCGTTGTCATCCTGGAAGATGAAACGGCGGCCATGACGTCGTGCGAACGGCACAACATGGACTGCCAAGATGTTGTCCCGGTAGTACTGGCCTGTAACACGCCCTGCAACAACATGTAAAGCCGTTCTTCCAGCAACATTGATGCCTCCCCACACCATAACAGAACCACCCCCAAATCGATCATGTCTGATGACGTTAACGTCTTGGAAGCGCTCGTTTCGACGACGCCACACCCTCCTACGTCTGTCCAAAAAATCAACAGTGAACCTTGACTCATCTGAAAACATCACATTGCTCCAGCGTCGATTATCCCAGTGTTGACGATCCCTACACCAACGACGTCTTACCTGAATGTGATGATCTCTCAAACAAGGGATCACGCGAGGACGTCGGGCGCGAAGGGGACCCCTATGCAGTCGATTCCGAATCGTCTGGCCACTCACTCTCACACCTGTGTCTGTTTGAAGACGAGCGCTGATCTGATTTGCTGTGATGACAGGATTTCTCAAGGCCAAGGTACGGATAAATCGATCCTGGGCTTGAGTTGTCGCCCTTGGTCGACCTGAGCGTGGTCTGTCCTGTACAGATTGTGTATCACGGTATCTGGACCATAGCCTGCTTATGACAGACTGAGAAACATTCATCGTCCGCGCCACAACCGCCTGTGTTGTGCCGATCTGTAGCATGCCAAGGGCACGTAACCTTTCATTTTGGGTAAGCCGACGCATATCAAAATTTGTTTTCTGGTTACTAAAACAATTAAACTGATGTTTCCACCCTGAAATTCAATGCCACAATGACTGTAACATTCAAAGTCAGAGTCGTGCAAATCTTGGGTTGGACCCCCATGATGATCCCAAGCATCACCTGCATTCCATGCGGTAGCTATTGGTGCGTTTGGGCGTCACATGTAACTGGAAATGTTTCTTCTGTTAGGTTCTATAGTGACTTTTTTCGTAGTCATTTGCATATTTTAGTATTATGCCCCCAAAATCAAATATCTCCTACTTTTTTTGAATAGTATATAAACAGGATTTTCGCATTTTCTCCGCCCAAGCAATCCAAGGTTGCAACGTATTAACCTTTGCTCCAATGTATGGCCCTCCCCCTCGACAAAATCCTGGATCCGGGCCTGGGCGGAGGGGTCTAAAGGCAGACAAAAGAACCCCACATCTGACAAAAGGGCCCCACTGGTCATGGGAAAGGGCCCCCGAATCCGAGTCAATCGTTTTCTATACACTGTTTATGTCGAATCCACTACTGAATGATAATGCAATCATTGTATTGGTATGAAAATCAACAATCAAGACCCCCACCTCCGGCGAAAGAGGGCCACTATAAACCTTAAAACGCCCCTGTGATAAAACATGCACCTGTTTTAACTCATTACCCTATTGGTCATTGAATTAAATTTCTCGGCGAGATCAATTGATTTACTTGATCTATTGATCTGTTGTTTACTGTTTTATTGTCAGGAATTTAACATCAACAATGGATCGCAACTATATCGTTTCCTCTTATTGATTCCTGGCTTTATCAAACAATCGAATGTTCATCATAGCGGTAAATTCTGCTCTGTTCTGGCATTGTTTGCCGCCATGGTGGTTTATCGCCTAGCAACAGCATCGGATGTCGTGGGATATCAGGAAGACATACACTAGTCTGCCATTCCGCAATAGTTAACAAGTTACGAAATAGCATTGTGATAAGGCATTGTTTTGAGATGTTTGAAGAGGAATATTTTTAAAGGTGAGACCGGGGGTTATTAATTTTATAATGGGTGGTTATAATGTTGATAAAGATAATATAGGTATTGGTTTAAAATTAAAACCAACGAGGCATCACTGAGCTAGTAATTAAAGCTTGATTAAACGTCATCTTTTTTAAAGTAATAGTTTAACATGACCTGACGTTGACAGAGAATACATAACGTCTCTTTAACCAACCCATTACAGGCATACTTCACCAACACTCAATATTAAATCGTCTATTTTGTCATTACGATTTCATGGGAAAAGGACTCGAAATTGGGTTCAAAGTCTTTCACTTTTGCACTAAACGGGCTAATAAAGCCGACCGTGTGAAAAAAAATACTGATTTATTTGAACTGATAAAAGACATTAATAAGCTATTGCTACATTTGTGTGGGCACAATAGTTGTAAATGGTCAGACTCCCCGAAAACAAGACCCCCAAAATATTGTTGGACAAAATACGATGAAGAAAATATGCTACTCAGTCCAATTCATTATTTAACATTTTCCAGCAATGGCTCGAGGACGCGATCTTAGATCCTCGCCCAATTCACGAATCAATAAATCAATATATACAGCCATGACTTTCTCCAGACCAATAAATATTTTATTTGTTTAGAATTTGTCTAATTTACAACAACAGAATTTATAATTAAATGTCTAGGTCTTACAAGAGACATGTTCTCCATCGATGAGGACATGCAAAAGGGAGGCTCTAATGGTGCTAAAACACAAGGGGCCCGGGCCCGGGGGTGGCCCAACAGACTTGCAGGCTTTCAAGAAAATATGCATGTCCTCACGGGCCCCGTAAACGTCACTTTGATGTCCACTACCATTTCCCATGGCAGGTTCCGGAAAAAGATATGCATATTTTACACCTTTTTGACCAAAAAACCCATGAAACCGTGTTTGTCAAATTTTAATTAACCATAATTTTTATCAATTCTTTATGAAATCATTTTAAATTTGTATGAAATCATTTCAAATTTGTATGAAATTATTTCAATTTGGAATGAAATTTTGACTCATTAAGTCGCGTCGATGTCATTCTTATCAGTGACTATAGCGGCCTAGCGAATATGCACTGCTGATCAGTGTAGTACTGGAATCTGCTGAGGTTTGCCGAGTGACAATATTCCATACTTAACAATATAAGTATGTTTAATTGATATGGCTTTATATTATGTCTGAGCCCATATTTATTTGAATTATTTATATGTTGTTGTAAACCTGATAATTACCGGTACTGTTATAATTGCTGTTGGGGAAATGGCGTCTATTGTTATTCTTCACGATAAGAATAATTGATTTTAAAAACAATTTTATGATTTTGTTTATAAAAGGTTTATCGATGTGTCTTCCGAATGAAAACAACAAAGGCGACTCTGATTCTTTTCTTTCAAGTGTTTTTTCTGTGAAGGAAAAGAACATTTTTTGAGGTCAGTCAACTCGACACAATACTCAACCTATGGTTAATTTTATTTACTGTGGTCACATGTGAAATGTTGGGCGGGGGGTGGGTGGGTGTTGTGTTACTCTTTATATGCACGCCAATAAGTAAACGGGAAGGCTGGGCACATTCGAAGGTAATCGTCATTCGAACGACTAGACAACATCTTCCTTATCAATCCCATGGGTGCTCCCCGGCTTTAAATACCTCGAGGTTGAGACATTCCATAATTGAGAATACGGTACCTAAGTGTGTAACTACGGTGGCACATTTAGTCTATAAAGTATATAGGATAAAGGTTATGTTGATAAATTCTGAAATGTGACAAAAATAACTGTGTTATAACTTCTGTTTCATTTCCAGAAATTAGCGGCTCTGGCGATAGTGTTGATTACCATGGAGATAAAGATACCAGATGTAGCATTGTTGCTACGCGACAACATTTACAGATTATACCAAGAACAGAGACACACCGACATTGAGGTTCACGTAAAATCAGTAGTTTTTCATTGTCACAAGACTGTTCTGGCAGCCATGTCCCCTTATTTCGACGCCATGTTTTCGTCTGGTATGCGCGAGAGTCAAGACAACACCGTTCTTCTTCAAGGCCACATACCCAAACATTTCGAAAACATATTACTGTTTATGTATTCTGGAAAATGTGACATAAATATTGAGAACGCAGAAGAGATATTAAAGTCCTCTTCTCTTTTTCAAATGACAAGTTTGGTATTGATGTGTGAACAGTTTCTAATTTCCCATTTAACAGCTGACAACTGCATCGGTATGTGGAAACTTGCGAGGGCCCATGGCTGTAAAACATTAGAGATCAAATGTTTCTCTCATGTTCTTGAACATTTTGTCAATATTTGCAAAATGGACGATTTTGAATGTTTAGATATCGATGAAATTCTTTCTGTGATAACTCATGATGATCTTAAGGTTAGCAACGAGGAGGTCGTTTGTGATGCAGTCTTTGCATGGTTAGCTGCCGATGCCGATACAAGGAAAATCTATGTTCAAACGCTAATTGAAGTCCTACGTTTGCCTTTAGTTAGTTCTGAATATCTCGTTCATGAAGTTGAATCGAAGCCATTTGTTTCCGAAAATAAACGTTGTCAGGAAATTGTGAAGGAGGCTATTAGCTATCATATGTTACCTTCACGGCGCCACGAGTTCACGTCGCCAAGAATTGCGTTCCGAAAACATTCCCTTTATGAAGAAATCATACTGGTTCTAGGTGGGTACACGCTAAATGGAGAAAAGGTTACCGATGTCCTTGGGTATAGTATCAGAAATAAAAAATGGTTTAAGTTAGGACCGCTTACCTTCAAACTGGGCAGAGAATTTGCTTGCTGTGTGCACGGTAACGATGTTTACGTTTCTGGTGGTAGCCAGAGACTGTCTAATCTTTTAAGATATCGTGCAGAATATAACGAATGGCAAAAATGCCCGCCTATGATGCAAGGACGACGACGACATACTATGGTAGCAGTAGGGGACTCAATTTTTATATTAGGTGGATACGATGATAAAATAAGCGAGGAGTGCAATCGAACACTTGGCGAAATAAAGGAATATCAAATAGCCACATCAGCATGGCGAAGTGTTGCTGATTTGGTGAAACCTGTTCGATCTATGTCTTCGGTTGTGTCAAAGGAGAAGGTGTTCGTATTTGGTGGACTGTTGTCTGACGACACGGAATCGTCTTGCATCCAATGTTTTGATACACGTTCTCACTCATGCACACTGATCGGAGACCTTCCATTTTCTTGCAAACTCAGTCGCAGCATCGCCTTTAATAGACGTTTGTTCATCTTGTGTACAGAGGGGTCACTACTAGAATTTACCGAGGACATGGAATGCGTTCTTGTTAAAAAGATTCCTTGTTTTAGTAGACGGCGATATGGTCTCGTGACGTACCACAGTGGTGTCCTGATAGTTGGTGGGGAAGCTGGGGAAGAAATCCAAACAGACTGTTTAAACTTTGATCCCGAAACGAAAGTAATTGGAGTAGTAAATGGTTTAACACTTCCGAGTAGAGCAAACTTTGGATGTGCTAAAATAGTAATAAAGAAGACACATTTAAAATATGAATGGGAGCACGTATAGAACAATCCGACTTGACTGGACAGTCTACGATTCTAATTTTGAACGCCTTTTGTTCCATAGATCTCTGAATGGCCGCCATAAGCAAACATTAGTATACTGTTTGGTAATGTGGTTCTACCTACCCTGTCATACACACAGATACTAAATAAGCCATTTCAATTACTTTATTAATAAGTGGAATGTTTCGACTCGTCGATTTAGTACATAAAATGTCGGTCATCCACCTAAGTGTCTGTTTTCAAGCGGAGCTAATTGTACACAGAGAGTGTTAGTTTATTATGCTTTTCTTCATCATTCATCTTATTCAGATCACAAAACTGTTTCACAGCGGTGGCAATCTAATTAAAATATAGATCTATATTTCGTTTCGTTTTTTTATACTTTCGATGGCCTACACTCATGTAGATCTAACTAGTTATAGTGGAAGCTCACGTTCTATGACGTCAGGTATCAAGCACGGGACATTTGTAAGAATTGTAACATAAAATTTCTGAAAAAAGGGAATTTGTTTCCCTCTTGGTTCACATGGATATAATTTGGTGAATAATTAAAATCAATGTGAAAAATTTGACTTGTATATCATAAATCCACTTTTATCAACATACCCTATTCAACATGAGACTCGAGGGGAAAGAAGAATTTTAGATTTAGTCAAATGAAAATGAAAAAAGCAATACACCATCATCCAACTTAAATATTTAATAACCCAACAGTTAAATAACATTACAGTGCATGCTTAAATAAACAATTAATTGAATAAATCAGTATTTGACAAGTTGTCTTTTGTATTTGTTATTGTAAATGACAGTTACATTAATCATAAATTAGGCAATTAAAATAATTTTATGGATAAATTTAATGGAGTATTTTGATATTCAATAAATAAATAACAGTACATTTTATACATTATCAAATATAACTTATTCCAGAGACCGAATAATAAATAGTTTTAATAACAACTCTCTGCTAATACCCTTTAACATCCAATATTAATGTCACTCGTGACACAAACCTGATATTATAAATTAATAACAAACATATTTAACATTATTTTTAACTTGAGAACATAATTAAGGTCTTTAACATGTTTTTTAACTTGAGTACATAATTAATAGAGATAAGAGTAAGGGTGGCTTGAAGACCTGGTTATACCAAGTGACGGTGAGTAGTTCCATTCATATTTTTATATTTGTTTTAATTGGGGTACATGATTACCCTTATTAATAGAGAATTACCATGTAATTAAATTAACAATCAAAATATTATATGTCCTCCTAACATAATACCAGTAAAAGTCACTAAGAAATTAAGTAACCAGTCACCATTTCATCATCTGTTGTCAATTAATACTGAATCTCCTTCCCTGTGTTTTCACTGTGTAAAACACATAATATAACTAAATTTACATGTATTAAATTCTAAAATAATGAAGACTTAATCCTATAAAATATGAAAGTATATTTTTCATCATATTCGAAAATAAACATATAATCATAATACTGAAACTAAATTAACTAGTTAATATGTTCATCCTAATAAAAAATGCACCCAATGAATTGTAAAATTCAAAGAACATGTATAACCATAATAATGAAGCTACAATTTTTTATTATGAAATACTTAGTCAATATTTAATCTAATTAAAAATAAATACAGAAGATAAATTTAATACTATTAATTCCCGGTTTGATAATACACACTTTACTTTCCTTTTAAAATAAATTCAACATCAATCAACTTGTTAAATATAATTAAAGTGGAGAAAGCTTGAGCAAAATATTTCCATTTATATAAAATAACATAAAAGTAGGGTTGTTGGAGTGAAGCAAATATTGGTTTTGGTTAATAAAAGAATAAAAAAAACCCAAACAACAACCCCCCCCCTCCCACTATTACTAAGCTAGCTTGATAAAACAAATTGCCCCCTCCTTCCTCTAAGTACAGCACTACATATTGGGTGTTGCATAATAAAGGCTGCATGCAGTCATTAATTTAAAAAAAAAAAAAAAATTGAGTTTATAGATCCGATTATTTACTATAGATTTATTTTTCTCGAATGCAAATTATTACCATTTCCATCTAGGTGAAGAAGTTATATTTTTAAGCTAGAGAAAGTCATTACTTTTGTACTTTTAGAACATTACTATTTACTGTACATAACACCGGATATACTAATCTAACATATAAATAGTTTAATGGACTTTAGGCCTTGCTGTGATAAAAACACTTTTTGGACAAAATAATATATATTACAAGTTTTAGGAATACTGGGAAAATAAATTGTATATTGAGTATATAAACATCTGTATTTTGATATTAAAATAGTGTATAGGTATATATGCTCCTGATGAATGTATAATGACTTACGATCATGGCACTATTGATGGCAAGAAAGATATTTAAAAGCACCGGGTAGAAAAATGAGATTCTACATTTAGACAATTGCAAGAATTGCAAGCAATATCATACATTTATCAAAATAATTATATTCAAATGCAAGCCTGGAAATAAGGCATAGGTTACAGGAATTTTCAGTCGTAATTCAGGTTAAGCATGTCTTGTGTACATGTAGTTTGTGTAATATAAACATGGCAAAAAGGCACAACAGTGATTTGTTATAAAGTGAAACTCAGCTGACTAATAGTAACATATAAATAAATGAACAATAGCATGTGTTTCTGTTTTTATGGTGTCCAGTCTATCAATCAAACCAATTAGGCATTATAAATACTTGTTTTATAGGCAACTTTTAACAGAGTCGGATTAAGATGCATGGGTCCTTGTCTGAAAATGTTACTGGGGCCCCTGCATCAACTGACACAAATACAATTTGAGTGTCAATATGGTAGATTTATTTGGGACAAACATATACGGTATATTAAATGACATATTTTTTTTATAATAGAAACATTACTTTAGAACTAATTTGGGGACCCCTTAATTACTGGAGCCCATGGCTGCAACCCCTTTTCTAATCCAGCCTGTTAATAATATTTCCTGCTATAAATTCCAAATTTAAACCTAAAATATCAAGCTATTTTTTCTTAAAAATTTTACCATTAAAGTTATTTCTCGCTAAAATTTTCCGAATATTATATTCGCCAAATAAATTTTTCTTTTCAATTCCACTGATGAATTTTGGACTTTTCTATAAGATTGATTTTATCATTTTCGATGCTAAGAATTTTGAAAACTTTAATGCCTTATTGTATATAAGAAGCAGCAACACTCTTGAGGTCTAATGTTTATGAGAGTAAAATGTTCGTACATTATGATGTCTGTTCAACTAAGTTTCACTTCAAAATCTACATGTACCTGTATGAAAAAATATAAAATGATCTTAGATTCTCTGATGTCTTCAAGACAAGATTATTCTTATTCTAAAAACACAGCCTGAGCATTATGTGAGAAATGGCAGAATATATTTATCAAACACAGCTTTAGTTTTATACCAATGGACATGCTGTATTCCAGGCTCGGTAAAAATATGGATGGCCTTTCGGCTATCAAGTGTTTTCAGTCCAAACCAGTCGTTGAGGTACCACTGTTAAAATAAACCATAAATATATATGAATATACATGAACAGTTAAGTATAAACTGAATAATAATATATTTCTATAACTACTGGCACCAATATCATGTTATTGTAATACACAGCTTTTATTTCTTTTTTTATCACTGACAGTAAAAGATGAGGTACTCTCACAAAAATAAGGAAAGAAATGAACTATAGACTTCTATCAGGAAGGTAGTTGGAATGGAGTTGAAACTTCTTAAAATCATAATCTTTCAAAGTACTATATATTTTGTTCTCCTTCGAAGGCTCTGGTATCCAGAGCTTCTACTTACGCTTGGTTCCCACTGTCGCGCAAATCACTCTTTAGTACACAATCCGGTACATGCAGATAAGTTTCGATACAATCAACACTGTTGCTACAAAGACCTCATGAGATAATCTGACATTGGATTATATTTGATATTTTTTAGTTAAGTAATAACTACATACAGCTATACATGTATACTTACTGGTTGCTGTCTCATATTCACAACTGTTTCATTGGCATTATAAAAATCCATGTGACTGAAATTAATGAAATGTTATTTAATTTTGTTGTGAACGTATTACTTCATATCTCTAATTAGTGTTCAATATGTCAATATGGAGGGGGAGGGGGGAATAATGTCTGGACAGTGGCATTTCTGATTGACAAGGGTTCTTTTATGTGCACGCCAGTGCATATACATAGATGGACTTTGTTTTTAATTTGTCCAATCTGAATGATGAGTTTAAGACCTGGAACATTTGTGTTTAAAATGCCAGTGCATTAATGCTGAACAATTTTAGCCCCAATTACAAAAGTAACATGCTTTATATTCATATTATATCAGAGATTTGGTCAACAGAAACAGGTCTGGGAAGTAACTCCATACATCCTTGAAGGACACAAACTATTATTTACCTTGACTGCCAAGGGGTGATAACTCCATCATCTGGTCCACCAATCATAACAAGATTTTTCAGTTTCAGGAAATTCTGTTTATATTCTGAAAATGAACAAAAATTATGACAAAACCAGCCAATTTTTTGATTCTCATGATAATATTTACTTCTGTGATATCACTATAACAAATGATAAAACCTGCAACTTGACTCAATGACAGACCTTATGATCAAACGTGCATGTGTTAAACATTTGGCCATGGGACCCTCATAAAATATGATACGAACTATGTTTTTTAATCGCATGAGAAAACTGATTTGTAAGGGCAGCCAGCCCCAGTCATTGTTGTAGGGATGGGGTTTAACATCTTATCAACACCAAATTTGGTTCATTTTGAGACTAGCACATGTTCATTATTTCAACATAATTCCATATTGATTTCAAATACAATTCATGAAAAAAAAGAGAAATGATACATTGTAATATAATTGGCAAAACCTGTTTACTGATATCAGGATGTAATATATTTACCTTGACTTTTAGGATTAAAGGTTTGATTATTGAGGATAGCCAGATAGTTTGAATATTTTAAATACAAATTTTGATGATGAGGATCTGTAATAATAAAACATTAAGTTATAATAATAATAAAAAAGTTATGTTATAATAATAATAAAACATGTTATAATGATAATAATAAAACATGTTATAATGATAATAATAAAACATGTTATAATAATAAAAGGTTATGTTATAATAATAAAAAGTTATGTTATAATAATAATACATGTTATAATAACAATAATAATAAAACACGTTATAATAATAATAAAATATGTTATAATAATAATAATAAAACATGTCATAATAATAATAAAACATGTTATAATAATAATAATGAAACATGTTATAATAATAATAATGAAGCATGTTATAATAATAATAATAAAACATGTTATAAAGATAGGTTGCCAGGCAACGAAACATACGCCCACAGCAGCTAAATCGTCCGGGCAGTCAACAAGGGTTGTCGCATATTTTTACTTTTTTTGGGTAATAAAACATTTGTAATACACTAAAATCTGAGTAACAACTCATTATGTAATTATCTGAAAATCATTACAATTTGTTTGCTTTTTATAAAGTTTTGCCCCAAGCTAACAATTAGTATAGGAAACATTTAACATCATGGATTTAGCTGTTCAGTTATCAAAATTCATTGAAAATCAAAATATTTGTTCGTTTCAACACCTTATACTCTGTGTATCAATCTGAAGTCAATCGGATGATTTATAAGTTTGGCATCTACAGCGCCACAAGGTTTTTCGAAGTGATCAAGGGAGATAACTCTGGAAGTAATTATTTGAAATCGATGAAAATCAGTAGGCTTTTTCGTCTCAGGACCTTAAACAGTGTGTGTAAATTTAAAGTCAATCGGATATTAACTTTGGCCTCTAGAGCATCCACAGGATTTTTTGATCTGATCAAGGGCCATAACTCTGGCACTAATTATCGGAAATTGATGCAAATCAATAGGCTGCTTCGTCTTATGACCTTAAACAATGTGTATAAATTTAAAGCCAATCGGATATTAACTTTGGCTTTTAGAGCGTCCACAAGATTTTTTGAAGTGATCAAGGGAGATAACTTTGGCACTAATCATCGGAAATCGCTGAAAATCAATAGGCTTCTTCGTCTTATGACCTTAAACACTGTGTATAAATTTAAAGTCAATCGGATATTAACTTTGGCTTTTAGGGCGTTCACTAGATTTTTTGAAGTGATCAAGGGCCATAACTCTGGCACTAATTATCGGAAATTGCTGAAAATCAATAGGCTTCTTCGTCTTATGACCTTAAACACTGTGTATAAATTTAAAGTCAATCGGATATTAACTTTGGCTTTTAGACCGTCCACAAGATTTTTTGAAGTGATCAAGGGCCATAACTCTGGCACTAATTATCGGAAATTGCTGAAAATCAATAGGCTTCTTCGTCTTATGACCTTAAACACTGTGTATAAATCTAAAGTCAATCGGATATTAACTTTGGCTTTTAGAGCGTCCACAAGACTTTTTGAAGTGATCAAGGGCCATAACTCTGGCACTAATTATCGGAAATCGCTGAAAATCGATAGGCTTCTTTGTCTTATGACCTTAAACACTGTGTATAAATTTAAAGCCAATCGGATATTAACTTTAGCCTCTAGAGCATCCACAAGATTTTTTGAAGTCGTCAAGGGCCATAACTCTGGTAGTTATTATCGGAAATCGCTGAAAAACAATAGGCTTCTTCGTCTCATGACCTTAAACACTGTGTATAAATTTAAAGTCAATCGGATATTAACTTTAGCCTCTAGAGCGTCCACAAGCAATTGTGGACGCCGGACCGACGGACGGACCGACGGACGGACGGACGGACGGGGGCGACGACAATATACGACCACATTTCAATGTGGGCGTATAAAAATAATAATAAAACATAGTATAATAATAATAAAATATTATGTCATAATAATAAAATATTATGCCATAATAATAAAATATGCCATAATAATAAAATATTATGTCATAATAATAAAACATTATGTCATGATAATAAAACATTATGTTGTAGTAATAAAACATTATGCTGTAGTAATAAAACATTATGTTGTAGTAATAAAACATTATGTTGTTATAATAAAACATTATGTTGTAGTAATAAATGGTAACATTAAAATAATGAACTGTAATGTTAAAACAGTACATTTAACAATATTGAATCAATAATGAAAAATGAATTCTCGGTTAATGGAGGGATTGAACACCCAAACTCCAGGTTAGTGAGTCAAGCAGTTTATTTACTGAGCCACTACGGCTCTCGAAACATGAAAACATGATTTTTTCTCTTGACAAGGAATGTTGATAATGAAATGCTTATGTTAAATTATATCAATTAGTAAGGTTAGAAATTATAAATACCATTCCAATAGTTTGCTATAGACCATTTCTGTCCTCCTGTACTATAAAAATATCTGGAATAAATAAAATATTTATTTAAAGGATTAACATAAATTATAAATATTAACAACACATAAAATAATTATCAGAAAATCATTAGAATTAGTATACGAAACATTTAAAATCATGCATTTAGCTTTTCAGTTATCAAAATTCATTGAAAATCAATGTACTTGTTCGTCTCAAGACCTTAACTCTGGCAGTTATTATCGGAAATCACTGAAAATCAATAGCCTTTTTTGTCTCATGCGCTTAAACTCTGTGTATAAATTTAAAGTCAATCGGATATTAACTTTGGCCTCTAGAGCATCCATAAGAGTTTTTGAAGTGATCAAGGGCCATAACTCTTGCAGTAATTATCAGAAATCGCTGAAAATCAATAGGCTTCTTCGTCTCATGACCTTAAACACTGTATATAAATTCAAAGTTAATCGGATATTAACTTTGGCCACTAGAGCGTCCACAAGATTTTTTGAAGTGATCAAGGGCCATAACTCTGGTAGTTATTATCGGAAATCGCTGAAAAACAATAGGCTTCTTTGTCTCATGCCCTTAAACACTGTATATAAATTCAAAGTTAATCGGATATTAACTTTGGCCACTAGAGCGTCCACAAGATTTTTTGAAGTGATCAAGGGCCATAACTCTGGTAGTTATTATCGGAAATCGCTGAAAAACAATAGGCTTCTTTGTCTAATGCCCTTAAACACTGTGTATAAATTTAAAGTCAATCGGATATTAACTTTAGCCTCAAGAGCGTTCACAAGCAATTGTGGATGCCGGACGACAATATACAACCCCATTTCAATGTGGGCGTATAAAAATGTACAGAAAGGTAATCTCAACCCAAACAGCGATTGTCTGAAACCCCTTTGTAAAAGCAGCAAACCATCAATTTGTATGAATATATCCCTATTGTGATATCTCATGTGATACTTCTCGTAAAATATTTTCATTAAATCAAAACTTACTTATATATCTCAGACTTGACATACTTTGGAAAGAAATACTTTAAATATCGGGTGTCTGAAAAGAAAGAATCATTGGATATTGGTATGTTGTTAGGCATGTGACAGGAAAAAGGAAAAAGTTATAATTCAATACAACATTAAGTTATTGTGAACTACTGATGTAAGAATACCTCTATTGGAATAAAATTAAAGAGGTCAATGATGTAAGAATATCTCTAATTGTATAAAATTATAGAGATCCATGTAAGAATATCTCTAATTGTATAAAATAATTTCATCATTGATCATTTCCGGTGTTAAATGTTTTTTTTCAGTTTGGCTACAATAACAATTTTTGTGTTCAGTAATTTTATTTTTGGTGAAATTCTCCAACAATAGAATGTCATGATAAGAAATCTTACCACCATATTGTCCCATTAAAGGTGAACTCAGTGCTATAAAATTCTCTACATTATGATTATTTAGTACTGATAACAAACCTCTACAAACCAAACCACCTGTCAATAAAAAATAATTACACATAAGTCATGGGACCGTCACTTTCACTTATCATAAGATTAAAGTGTTGTAGTTATCTTCTTATCCTGTCCAACCTCGTGGGGTTTCTCAGGGTACCTCCCACTGCTAAAGACCAATACGCGCAAGCGAATTATTGAAATAAAATTAAACCATATGTTAGTCCTGAAATGACCTAGTTTGCGTCGAGTGGACGTTAAACCCCATTTCTCTCTCTCTCTATGAATGCCTTTGCAATATAGATAATGAAGAATGAAATTCAACTTAAAGATATATTATGGATGATTTGATAAAGGACTGGAAGTTCACACTATGCTAGCTAAAAACTAGATAATAAAAAGGGAATATGTTGAAAATTCCAGTCAAATTGATCCACTCTGAACCTAGCCTTGATCATCATTACTAAAGTTGGTACGATAAAAAACCAAATGACTCAAAGAGACTTTAATGAATTGGTAATCACAAATCATTTACCCTGTGAAAAACAAATTAAAATAGTTCCCTGTGGGCTGGAGTTCATGATTTTCTGTACATCAGGCATGATCTTGTGAACTTGATCCCACATTGGAGTTAAACTCTTTAAAGTATCAAACATATCTATAGCTGTTACATTAGTTCCTGGATGAGCCTGACAAAAAGGAAATACATGCTAATATATTACATTATCTTTGTTTTTAAGTTGCTGGATGCATGTGATCAATTGAGATGAAAGAGTATGATCTATTGCAGTGGTTCTCAACCAGTGTGCCGCGAAATATTGAACGGCACACTTAGAAAATGCGAAAAACCATGTGATCCTAATTGAGCATTCACTGGTGTCTACTGGTAGGTTCATAGCCATGTTTATTTTTATCTAGTCTGAGTCACCCGATGTGTCTTTGACTAGTCTGTGTAAACGGTTGTATGCTGTCTATGACTTGCCATTTTTTTTGTGCAAAATTCAAATATTTTTCATATATATTTAACCAGACGTGCTGCTATTTTTTCATGTGTCCCAAGGTGTGCCGTTGGCAAAAAAAGGTTGAGAACCACTGATCTATTGGATCCATCTTCTTTTAGTGGATGAAATTGCATAACTGGATTGAGCCCATATATAAGTATCAATTTCAAGGTGTTATTTTACCATTTACTTTACTTGGCCTACATATCTTAGCCAGCGATGTTTAAACAACATTTTAAAAGTTTAAATAACACAAATTTTGAGACTAATAAGCTTACATATATGGTGACTAACTTGCATTTCAGGGATCACTTGGCTGGGTGGATAAGATGCTGGCTCGCAAGCCTGAGCTGCATTGGCCAAGAAAGTTCATCCAGATTTTCCATCGTGGTCTCCCCTTGTCGGTGATGCAGGACAGAAGCCCTGACAAGGGACAGCTGTCTAGTCGTTCAGATGGGACGAAAAATGAGGTCCTGAGTACATTGGCAAGCACGTTAAAGTCCCTCAACAGCTGGAATTCGATATAAATAAGAGTAGGCTGTAGTGCCGCTGTCCGGGCAAAATTTCCCCCATAGCACACTGTCTGGCGTATGCCTGTCTTCGTTAGCCCAATTTCATTTTCTAACTTGCATTTCAATTTTCGGTGGTTATATGTGCAATGCTGGGGAAAAGAATTTGGCCTTGAAAGTAGCGTTTCTATCAACGCTTCTTTGATTTCTAACTAGGATCCTTTACATGCTCACCAATGCTTTTTCGTCCCATTAGAATGATTGGGCACACTTTCATTCTTATTAGTCAGAATATCTGAATAAGTGTATTTTACCTTTTGAATCCATGTTATCAATTCATCAACTTCTGATGGTCCCGCAAAAATACCATGCATAAATATGACATCTTTATATGTAGCACAGTTTACAGTTATGATACCAGTTATAATAACAGTTAAAATAATTAACACTTTCATTTTCTTCTAGTCTGAAAAAAATCCCAGCAAAAATTAAAACAGACAATTTAAAAAATCCAAAGAAGATCCACAATTATGTGTTAGTATACAGTACCACGACTGATCTTTCACTTGTGAACTCATTGACATAACAGATGATACTGATAAACTACTGCTATCATGACAATAGGCAAGTTCAAGGACATTTCGTCGGTAGGTAGACAAAGTGACTTATCATCAGTTAATTACGGTATAAAGATAAGTCATTTCGTCTACCTACAAACGATTTATGCGATCAAACCCATGGTCCCTGGGTTGGTCAATTCCAATACTCACTCAACGGCATTTACAAACGAATTATATTCTGTTTGACATGTTGGTATACTGAGCTGTTCGATAATAATACCAGGAAAACATGGAATCCATTCCTAATTCAAAATAAAATACTGCTATCCAGTGTTAGATTTACATTCGAATATCATACATTTTGAATCACAATAACAATTAATTGAAAACAGATCTGTTTACAGCAGCACAAGGTTGTCATTTTCTTAAGCTGTCGTGTATTTGTCATTTGACATTTGTTAAGAAAAAAATAGTGTTTAAAATTGCTGCCTGCTGCCTGGTTAATATGGCATCAGCAGTAGAGAAATTCTTTATTTTTTATCTCGTCCATCCATGAGACAGAGATGGTTTAAAATTCATAACAAAGAAGTTGTGCGGATTACAGGAATGTAGGCCTTTTTTGCGATACTACTGGCACTGAATGTATATTGACTGGCCTATAGTTTATGACTGTTCTACAATATAGGCTTCTGGGTAGAAAACATGTATTATGTATAAACAATACTGCTTCTCTCCAGGCCCACGCCTTTTAACCTTGAATCACATGATCAATTTGCTAAAAGTGGTATTCATCTAGCAAAATTTATTGTTTACAATATTGTCAACACACCAATAAGTTTTTGTTACAATTTGATGTCTATAGGTTAGTTATTTGTTTTCTTCAGTAATAGGGCCTAAACAGTTTGTGGTGATTGGACTGGGGCTATACTATATACCGGAAAACACCAGAAAACTACCGGAAAACACCACCATGTCATACTGAATACCAGAAAACCACTAAATACTGGAAAACACACTGTCGTGTTCAACTGTTAAACCCAAAACATCAAAATATATGCCAATGTTTTGTGCAGTGTTATTAATATAGCCCTCACAATACTTATTCTAACTGTGGAAATTGTTAATAATAAGACAACTAAAAACTCTCTGAGAAAAACTTACCACCTCAACTTTATCTGTGTTATTCTATAACACTAACAGTAGCCTACTTGTGCTAGCCTGCTGTAAGTGAAGTGATAAGGAAGGACTTTACTGTTATAGGTCAGATTCAATTTGAACAGAGAAGAAATGATATAGGCCTACCGTAATCCAACAAGTTAGATGTTAACGAAACCTCAAGACACTCTGGAGTAAGGCCTACCGGTATGACAAACCTCCAAAATATAACTATATCTACAATCTAACGAAAATGAAAGTTATCTTGTTCAATTACCAATTTCTTTTTGAAAAAAAAAGCTTCCTGGTGACCTGTATGATTCAGTAAGTTGACAACTGACTGGCCTGTCTTATTACTATTATATTTCTCATTTCCCTGTTCAATTTTCCTTCCCCATGATTGTTATTGTGTTGAACCATAGATCGTATGTAATGGTTGAACTTTCAACTTGTCAACATCTTTTGCTGAAAATAAGGAAAGATAACTCTTTTTTAAGGGGAGGCAACTCTAATTTCTACAGCCCTGGAGCCTTTATCATGATAAACACACTTACCTGTAATACATCTTAACAGTTTTTTTTTTATCCATTGACGTTAAAAAAACCCCCATTATTTAATTAATTATATGTTGGCCCTTTTCAGGTGAGGTTTTCTTGCATTCATATATGCAAATTCAATATTTACAGGGCTTGGTAAATTTTTACCAACTGTTTAGCCTACTGTCCATGCAGCTGGCACCCAATGTTTTCCCTTACATAGCACTTAGGACAGAAAGAATTAGAATTAGGCAATTTCTTACTTTCACATCGAACATGATCCCATCTCTCCCCACCCCCTCCAAAGTGCTCAGCTGTTTTATAATACCTATTACAATTTCTTGTTTTCCCAATGAACTATGACCGGTAGGGCTGCTGGTACTTTTCCTTTGGGTATTGTTAAGGAGTTTCATAGAAGAACTTAGAAACATCATTCATACCTTTAAGAATATATAAGACAAAAAATAAACACACTCAATTTAAATCCAATAACTGTATTTTAGATATATATTTTGAGCAAATTGATAAAAGTCTACAAAATAATTTAATAATTATAAATTGTCAGCACTGTCAGTAAATAAAAAATATGGCTTAAATGTTTCATACAAAAATTTCTTGAAAACAGAAATGCACTAGATTTGAACTAATGAAAAACACATGTTTTATAACCATTTGGCATACCCATATATATAGCTTATAACTGCCTTCAATGCAGTTGGACAGATTATCGCAGGAGATTGTCTTTTCATAAAACATTTGCTGGATATGGCATAAAAATTTGCTATAGTTGCTAAGGCGATAACATAATAAGTTGGTAATCATGGTATTACTAATAAACAGTTTTACAAACAGTTCTAAATAAATAATATCACACAAATTAATTGAGATCAATTTTATAGTCAATATATGATCATCTAGAAATAATAATGTAATTATAATCAATTGATTTGGGAATTATACAGTTTCATTTCATGATAAATGTATAGGTTTAACATACATAAAAGCAAGCCATTGACATGCAAGATATGCCCTTATTTTGCAAGAGATGGACAGAGAACAAGCTAATAAAAAAAGCGATTTGACGTACTATCAGGGGCCATAATCCATGAAGTTAGAGTCTGTTATGCACAATTATCGAAAGGAACCTAGATCTTTGAAATTCGAAGTCATTGTGGTGTAACGGTGATACATTTAATCATACTTTTTAAATAGGATAAAAATTGTGACTATTACTTTGATACTATTTGTTTACTTTGAGCTGCCATTTTGTCAAGTAGGTTTGGTTCAATTTTCACGAGAATCAGAACTCAACTGTCATTAAAATCTGATCAAAATTATGACCTCTAAAGGGTCAATAAGCTAAAAAAATTCATATTTTGTAGAATAAGGGGCCATTATCAAGGAAGTTGCAGTCCGAAGTACGCCAATGTTGAATGGAACCAAGATCTTTGGGTTATTAACACACTTTTAAGTTTCACTGAAATTGGAGTACAATAAGGGGCCATAATCGATGAAGTAACAGTCAAATACATGTCATTCTACAATGGAACTGAAAGCTTTTGGATAGAAACCTATATTTTAAGTTTTGTCATAAAAATTGTGACCTGTAAATGTTTAGACAGGGGTGATGACAATATATGAAAATGTGGACGTATAAAAAAAAAAATTTCTAAAATAGTTGGATTTAAGATATCAGATATAAACATATATGTGGACGTATAAAAAATTAAATTTCTAAAATGGATGGATTTAAGATGTCACATAACAGTTTATATTCATATAAAGGGATTTAAGTTATTCAATAGCAGTAAAAAGATTTTGGTTGTTAGACAGCAGTAATGGGTGGATGGATTCAATATTAGACAGCATTATAAAATGAATTAAGTTATTATGAAATTCAATATTTCTTCTAACTATTTTAAACAACATACAGTATATAAATTTTAAAACAGATGATAAATGTAGTCACAAAGTGAGACAAAGGTCATAACCAGTGATAGGATTTCAAAATTTTTCTTGTCTCACATTTTTTCCAAAACAATAAAGGGCATAACTCTTATCGTTATTTAAGCAGGTGTTTTCAAATCACAATTAAGAATCATGCGTCAACAAAATATTCCAATTCATACATTATAGAAAATAGGTGCACCTCGTTATTTTTCATGTTTAATTCCAGTATGGTAACAGAAATTTTATACTTTTTCACTTCACTTATTTAAGTGACTTTTAAAATTTTAAAAAACGTATGCTAAATGTAGTCTTTAGAGTGCTCAAAAGAAATAGTAGTGGACAACTGATGGATGGGGAGATGATACTGTAAGTGGGACTAACAAATTAAATATGATAGTTATTATCTGTTGATGTGATTTCATGGTATATATGAGACAGTTCATTTATAACAATACTGAGACACATGGTCCAATAAATCATCTTATGTTAATAGATATCACTGGATAAATTAATTTATTCATTAATAACTTAATTAATAAATTATCTTGTTATGGAGATATCATTGAATTAATTAATCTATTTATCTAAAATTAAAAATGTCTGATTTCAGTTATTTATGCAATTATATTAAATACAAAAAAAAAAAAAAAAAAAAATAAAAATAATCTCAATTCAACAAAATATACATATAATTTATAATAAATATATTATATATAATAATAAACAATATTCTTTTTTTTTTGTCACTATAAATTTGTAAAATATAATATTTCTTAATAATAAAACATTATAAATATTACCAAACAAATCTTCTGAGTAAAAGAACTCAATCATTAAATCATATCATGCGTAAATAAAACTATGCTGAATAAAAATATCAATTACTATACGAAAACTCACAACCATATTATCATACACTTTACAGACTAATAAAATAATATGTAGCATTTTCACTAAAATATCAGCTAAATATCAGCAGCAGCTAAATCTGCCTATTGCAGGTCTTTTCTGTGGCTCCAAATGCTGTATAAAATATTATTTAGACAATTATTGACATGACAAGCCCATAATAAACTCTCTGGATCATCAGATGACTGAGATATTGAATGGATTGAACAATGACTGCCATATCTTCGTTAAATGTTAAAAAATGGAAAATGTGAAGTAATTTAACTGAACATATCCATTTTTCATTATCAATTTTTGAACCATTATAGCCAGAACATTTAGCTCTATCTAAAAACTAACATAATGTATCTTTAATAATATAAAAATAATAATATGTAGCATTGTTACTAAAATTTCTTAAAGTAATACCTATAGCACAAACTTCTCATTAGCAGCTATTTTAACTAAATGACTTTATCATACACTAGATTTAACAAATAATTTTTTAACTAAATGTTTGACTCCTTTTAAACAGTTTTTTACCCCTTTTCTTGCGTTTTTTAGCAGACATAGGTTTACCACTGGCAGCTTTCTGATCACGTTCTTCCTGTTTCTTCTGAAGCCACATTATATGTTCTGCTCTCTCTGAAATCAGAAAAATATTTATGTTGATACAAATTTGAAGTTTTATAATTCACCTCGGATACAGGTGATATTTAATTCACGCCAGAACAAGGTTTTCACAGGAATTAACATATTTCTATTCCATAAATATTTTCATTTAATTATAAGAGTTATATTTTACAAAAATCATTTTAATTTGTCAACTTATGACAAGGCATAACCCAGAAAATAAAAGTTCTTTTCCTGTTGTAAACCAGGAATCCTCTTCCTCCTTTAATTCAACCATGTACATTAGTTAAAAATTTAACTGTAAAGTTTTGTTAGTATAAACAGTGAAATGAACCAAGTGTGATTTATCAATAAAAAATACAACAGAACAACAACACATTATTTGTTAACCATGTGAACTCCGCAAATGAGAAATGGTATCAGGTGTTCTTGAAAGAGAAAACATACCCTGAATCATACAATACACTAATCCCAACTCATAGCTAACCTGAAATTCATAAGCAGATGGCTACTGTGTGTAAGATACCAGCCCATTGGTTTGATAATAAAACTATTCAAATGAGAGGTGGTATGAGATAAATATGTATCAAACAATTTAAGTAACTACCTAATTGTTTTTCTGCTTCTTTAAATCTTTTGTATTGTTCTGGGATCCAAACTTTTGGATGACTCAACAAACTGAAATAAAAACACAGATAACCATGAACTATTGTTTTAATCAATCTAATATTCACAAGTTGTAAGATAAATAGGCGTGGGAATATTTACTTTAGTTACATCTGAAAAATTTAATGCCAGGAACTAACTCTTTAACACCTGCTATTTTTAAAACTTTGTGATGGACATATACATGTATTAATTAAAGGTAGGCCCTATCAGTAAAAACACTGAAAACAATCTGTACCAGAAAGGTTACAGACACCATAAGGATTGTGTGCCTTACAAAGCCTTAATCTGTGTTTGACATTGCGATAGGTAGTTTAATTCCAGGCGTTGAGAAAATATTTAATCATATTACTATTTGACAAAAAAGTGTAAAATGAAATACATGTACATATAGATTTTAATCTAACCATTTGTAATTACACTTGCAAAAGATATATGGTAAAATATAAAAGAATATTTTGAATGGAAAGTGTCACCATGCCTGACTAATTATATATAACTTACTTGGAACTAGATGACTGTGGTAAATATCCAGGTACATCATAGTATAATGTTCTACCATTAGGTGGATACAGAGCTCTAATAATATATAATATTTATAACTATTATATCACATCATAATGTAAGTGGATATAATATATCACATCATAATATAAGTGGATATATACAGCTTCATATCTTCAATGTACAGACACTGTTTAATTTTGAGTTTTATTAGCATACTAACCTTTCTAATGTTTCAGGAGCAACATTTACTCCACTTTGAGCCAGTCTATCAGTTAAATCTTGACATGCACTTCTTTCCTCAGTTATAACATCCTATTAAACATTTTAAATATTATTATCTAACATTTCACCAATTTTCTTGGGGTATTATTTTGAATCATAAAAGAAGAGCTGGACTAAAACAGTTGCTATTACAATCAAGGAAAAATGTTGCAACGACATATTAAACGTTCATTGGAAACAATTTCTGGAAACAAATCATACTTAATTGTTTTCATCATAGCCTATAATTATGGAATTACTTGCAGATGAATATTCATAACTGAATTGGTATTTGATATCCAAGGTCATAAGCATAACAATCTGCACATGATCATCACTGTACTGAAATTCTACAGATGATAACATATCCAATAGAGGACAAATTCATTTCATCTGAGGTAAGGTGTAGCAGAAAGAACGATATGCAGGATTTTGTCTGCGATATCAGCCTAGGTAGAAGCAGATGTTAAGCTTGACATGAAGTAACAAATGAACAGAAAACAGTTATCATACCTCTTTACGATTTCTAGATGTGATATATGTAACATCAGTCGGTATAGGTGGTGTCTTCTCTTGTTTGGCAGAACTACTTCTACTATATAACAATGGCACTGGCGCTGAATGAAATGGAATTTAAATTCTTATATTGATCAAAGTTATGAAATGCTGGTTGACATGAAAAGAAATGTGGTTTAATGTCCTACTTCTCTACACCAACTGGGGATAATGAAGATGGGCATACACCATGCAGTTTGTTTTGTGGAAAACTTTCCTGAGTTTGCACATTTTTAATGGAATTACAACAGTCAAGTGCACGAATTGAACTTGGTTTTTTTTTTATACCATCTGAATTATTATACACCTTTTCTTTTCCAGACTCTCTCTCTCCTACACAAATGAATGAAAAGGGAAACCTGGCTGGAAAACCATGACGAGTTTCAGAATCTAACTCAGGACCTCCTGGTTAGGTTAAAAAAATGTAGTGAATTAGATTGATATCATGTAGTTTTTCGATCAGTGATTGTAAAAGCTCTAAACAATTCAAATATTTTACTGGAGTTTGTTTGTTTACTATATACAGATTCATGTAAAATTTGGTATGAATACAGAACATCATACTACAAAACAAATCAATGCACAAAATGCAATCAAATCTAAAATGTTACCAAAATCAAACATGGTGTGCCATTCTAAGTTGACAACAATTACCGTAAAAACTATTGAAAATAACTTTTAGATAGATTTGACTTACTCTTAGTCGTCTGAGCAGGTTTTGACACTGGAACACTAGAAGTCTCATTTTCTAATTTTGCTGTAGTTGGTTTAGTTGTGAAACTATCTGGTTTAGTTGTGGAACTATCAACAGAAGATAATATTATTTCTATTATAAGATCTATCCAATATGTTAAGTGGCTTTGTCTTGTAAAATCATACTTGGGACTAAACCATTATTTTATGACAAGTAGTGATAGCCTGATAGGTGGAAACCACTGGGCAGGGTATGCTTACTCATTCTATTACATCTGATACCACTCACAAACATTTATAGTTTGCGGTTTATCAATACAATACTTGGGTCATTTTAAGATAAAGATATTGCATATTTCATTCCTATGGTACAATGCAAAGGGGAGAATATTTCCCCATGTTTCTACATATTCTTCTAATTCCAACTGCTAAGGGTTCTTTAACGTTCACACGAGTGGACCTCGGTTTTTCATACCATTAGTATGATTAAACAGATCTTACCTTGTAGTTTTAAAGAAGGCAACTTTTGGACTGGTATTTTTGACTTTATTAACAACTGTTGATGTGATAGGTGTTGCCTGTGTTTTATCTCTGATAGGATTTGGTTGAATATGAGACTGATTTAAATACATCAATATTAAAAACAGCATGTAATTCTCAATTAAAAGACTAAAGTTCAGTCAATCAAATATTCATAAGCAGGTTCATATGGAGAGGTGGGCACAGCCAATACACAGCTCTTGAGGCCCATTATTATCTATTTAAGTTTTTTTTTAAGCCCGCAAGGCTGGGTCCTGATTCTCGAAATCTTAACTGAAGATAAAATCCAAATTTTAGTAGATACCTCAATTTTGACTGGCTAAGCCCTAAAATCAAATCTATATTATCCTATCAAATTGCTAAAATTGGGATTTTATCTTAGTTAAAATTTTGTGAATCAGGGCCCAGGTATTGTTGCTGTCATGCCCCCAATACCCTACTCTAGCTATGCAGGGGTGAAGTTAGAAACACTATATTTGGAATAGTTCTTGCTTCGGCTCTGTTTCCAGGCTCTATCTTGTGTTTTTTGCAGACAACATCAGGTGGTTATGTTAAGAACAAGACATCTTTCTGAGAATAATGTTCAAATTGACCAACCTATCAGAAAGCAACTTAAAACTATTTCTTTCTACTTTTCATATTTTTTAAAGCCCAAAATAGACTTGTTAAGCAGATAAGTTAAAGGAGCTAAATCACTAACTTTTGGGACCTAGAAATTGACATAATGGGTCGCAACGCATATAATACAGTAATATGAATGTATAAAAATTGATTTACATTTAATGGTTTCCGTTTTTACTCTTAATTTCAAATCAGTTAATTTCGGCGAAATAAGCTAGCAGTTTGATTCGGTGTAACGTTTCTAGCCTCGTTCCTCGAGTCTCTTACGATTCGTGTACTAATGTTAAAATGTTTATTTTGTCTTAAATATTGGATATCAGAAGCCCACCTTTTTTCGGTCAGATCATAGCATCAATGTTGATTTAAATTGACAAATAATTTGTGTTTACAATGTTGAAGATTTGGGATGATATTGAGTTACAGACTTCGCTACTTTAATATACTTTCTTAATAGACTGTATAATTTTTATAATCTATTAACAGACTTACTGTTTTAATGCTGACTTGTATATCAGTTGTCAATGACTGAAGAAGATCTTCTGTTGAGGGTGGTTCTACTTCTACTTGTGGTGAAGAGGGTTTTGGCTTCACCTGAAGTTATAAATACTGTATATTTACAAATACATGAATACTGTAAATTCTGGTGTATACAACACACTTTTTCTACCAATAATTTTATTTTTTATAAATAGTGCACCCTAACTAATGTTAATCAAATCATCCAAGAGCTAAAAGTTTACCAGGAAGGTACATGTATACCACCCGTACATTGCAATTGTATATCCTTACGAAAAACAGTCACTTCCACTGTCTGCTTGTTGATTGTAAGTATTTAACTTTATTCAAAATAATGTATTAGTTCTATGGTCATGATATTAAGGTAATTAGGTCGAGAATTGCTAGATTCTGTAATTTACCAGCCATTTACAGTGCTTGACAATGAATGAGGTTAAATGTTATGCCATTGTAGTATTGAGCCACGTACCACACAAATTTGTTTGATATGTTATTTCCCCCCACCCCCATGTGTTCTACTGGAAGAATAAACAATTCTACTCACAGGTCTACGAACACTTGGTGGACGAGTCTGTCGTGATCTCTTTAACTGTTCATCAGATACAGCTAATGGTTCTGTAGGTTTCAACAACTGACCATCAATGGCTGACCGAATACTGGCTTCTTTTGGCCCATCTGGACCAAACTCAAAAGTTTTTGTTGTCTTGTAAACCATATTGATATTTTCTTTCTGTTTCACTGCCTGCTCATAATAATTTACACTTTTGGCAGATGTTGGTCGAACTCTCACTTTGTTCTCCGTGGTATCTAAAAGAGTACTTGCTGAAATTTCTTTTCCTGATATTTCGGACACTACCGTTTTGCTACCATTGTTAATCGTACCCGTTCTTTCCTCACCATAGTCTACAGTAACTATAGCAACTGGTTTCTGCTCGTGAATTGGCCTACTAGGTGACAAGTCACTTTGTGGCTTGCTTCTCAGAGCAGATCTTGGTCGAGATCTTTGAATAACTGTACTTCTTTTTTCTTCATCTTCGTTTGGAGTGAAAGGAATTTCTTTTGCACTACTTTCTTTTGCAACCATGGGAACTGTCTTTGAAGGATTACATGAAATTTTGGATACAGATATTGGCAGAGGATCTGAATTTTCAAGACTTTCATTAGATGCTTGTTTAAGACAAGATTTCCTTGAATTTGAATGAAGGAGGGATTTATCTATTCCCGAATTGATTCGACTTTGGACATGTTTATAGTCTGACCTTTTTCTGGGGGCAGAAACTGGTCTGGAATTATTATCTGTTAGTCTTGGTGATATGTCAAAAATCATATTTCTGTCCTCTCGTATCAATACACTTGGACTTCTTGCTGGTTCAATATTGGAATTATTATCGTCAGTGTGACTGGATATTCCTGATAACCCACCTTCTCCATTTTCAAGGACAATCCTTTCAATGACTTCTGATCTTTGATTGGCTCTCAATTCATCAAGATCTGATAAATTCTTTGGATGATCAGTGGTTGCTGGAGAATGTAAAGATTCCAAAGATCCTTGCAGGAACTGGAGAGATAATGAACTATTTCTGTGGGAATTGATTGCAGCTCTTTCAAGCAACCTGAAAAAACAATACCAAATAAATTGATCATAAAAAGTCATAATCGAATAATTCAAACGTCATCATAAAATAACTGTAAATCAGTGATTGTAACTGGGGTTCAGTGAATGTAACTGTGGTTCATTGAATGTAACTGTGGTTCAGTGAGTGTAACTGGGGTTCAGTGAATGTAACTGGGGTTCAGTGAATGTAACTGGGGTTCAGTGAGTGTAACTGGGGTTCAGTGAATGTAACTACGGTTCAGTGAATGTAACTGGGGTTCAGTGAGTGTAACTGGGGTTCAGTGAATGTAACTGGGGTTCAGTGAATGTAACTGTGGTTCAGTGAGTGTAACTGGGGTTCAGTGAATGTAACTGGGGTTCAGTGAATGTAACTGGGGTTCAGTGAGTGTAACTGGGGTTCAGTGAATGTAACTAGGGTTCAGTGAATGTAACTGGGGTTCAGTGAGTGTAACTGGGGTTCAGTGAGTGTAACTGGGGCTCAGTGAATGTAACTGGGGTTCAGTGAGTGTAACTGTGGTTCAGTGAGTGTAACTGGGGTCTCTTTTCCATGCTTGTGGTGGTCAATAAATTATCTTATTATCTTCCAGTCTAGTTTCTCCTTCCCAGTGTTGGGGTTTGAGTGGTCGAATGGTTAATGCGTGGGTGTTTGATCATATAATCCCCTATGGGAATTTGATCATATGGCAGACATATAAAAGAACTGCTGGTAACTGGAATACAATAGCCCGGTTGGTGCAAAAAAATAATATGCCTTGTTTAATGCAGAAAAGTATATGGCCTGGTTAGTGCTGAATAGTAAGACGTTAAACTCTATTTCATTTCATTAACTGACCACATTATAATAATAGTAAGGTTTTTGATGTTACCTATCAGTGTCAAGTTCATCATCATCCTCCTCATCTTCGTCATAATTATCAACAGTAGGTAATTGTAGATGTAAAGCTTCAGGGGTTGGCCTCCTTAGTAACAATGATGGTGACTGCTTAGTGTTTGTCTTCTTTCTGCTTAAAAAAACAACAAAATACCCACTACTTTGTATATTTACAGAAACAAGTTAACAAACAGTTTTAACATGGAATCATTACACAAAACAAATTACCACAGCAATATCTAAAACTGTATTCTGTAACTGAACTTAATGATATTTTCTCCAGAATATATCTTGTTAAAAGACAGTGTACATATCTAGGATAGGAATAAGCTTTCTATGTAAGGCTAACCTCAAAAATATCTTTGTTTCATCAAACCGAACCCACAATCGAGGAGAAGGGTCGGTAGGTCGGGTTTTTTTTCCGGAGAAGTCTATACAGAAAATGGGTTTACTTATAAGCTGTAAAAATATCAATATTGAATGACATCGGGATTTTTAGTGATGCACAACTCGCACACGTTTTGCCACGAACTTGAAGTGTGAAACACGATTTGCCACGTTTTTAACGATCGCGTGCGTTGTGCCTTCATTTTTCTCGAAAATGGATATTGAAAATACCGTCGTCATGTTTAAAGTGACGCTCCACAGACAGAGGCGGAATAATTTCGTGGGAATGGAATGCTTTCGTCTGCAACCATTTTGTTGAGCAGCACACCTATGACGCTTTTGTCTTGATCAACCAATTTCAATATTGAATCAAACCATAGCCATAGTAAAGGGAAATAATTTTTGTGATATATTTCAGGTTGACACACAAAATAAAAAGATCACGGAAAAGTGCAATAAAATAATTTAAGTCGGGGGTGGTTTTAGCATTAGGCGAAACAGAGATATTTTTAAGGTCAGCCTAATCTTTGAACCATGTAAAGAACAAGTACATACTTCTATAATAACAGACATGTTGTACATAATCAATTAATTTATACTTACTCATCGCCAGCTTCATCATCAGATAGATGATGTGGTGAACATTCTGGTACTTTTGGACTTTCTTTATCATTATCTTCATCACCATCTAAAACAATGAGTAAATTATATATATAATGAGATGTTAGTTCAGGCTGACAAGAAACAAATTTCAAATCATTCTTAAAAATAGGCCTATTTTTTTAAAATAGGGTGCAATTTCTATCTTTTTTGTCCAAACAAAAGTCAAGCAGTGAGAACAAAATTTTTTGACAAGAAAAATTGTTTTATCATCTGGTATAACCATGAAAGTAGTAGAATAAAAATGTGCATCCAGGGGCAGTCAACAGTTACATTATGTTACAAGGCCTATTGCTGCTGTTAATCCAATTCTGTGTAAATGGTTTCACTATAAATTTCGTATATATTAATATTATTAATCTCAAGTTTATTAAATGTCATTGTGCTAGATAACGATAAGAGGATACTTGTCGAAATGTAATGCTTTTAGTATAAAACTAGTGATTGTTTCCCGTAGAAAATAAAAGTTATATTACCATCATGGGGTGGGATTGTACCATCATTACTAGACGACTCCGCCCATCCTTCTACGGATGCAACAGGCAATACCTGTTTTCTTGTTTCTGGATCAAACTTTGATCCTTTAACTGAAATTAAAATAAAACGTATGTTCTCATAAAATACTGATATTGAAAAAAAGAGCCAACAGTGAGGCTGTTGTTATCTCCCGCCTTAATTCCAAAATAAATAGACAACACTTTTCATGTACAGTTATTAATTGATATTATATCTAGGGCAGAGGCAGGCATTAGGCGTAGTTGGACAATATATCTTTACTAACAGTTTACAAATGTGAAAGGTTAATCCTTAAATCTATTTAAATTAGTACTCGGATAGGGTTTAAAATCATCATGTAAGTCTCAATTGATTTTAAAGTGCACATAAAATGGCCCTGAAAACTTCTCTATGTGAGCAGTCCATGGTTATTTTATCCACTTTACGGTAAATTCACATCAATCCGACTAAAATTAAATCAGCTATCTTCATTAAAAGTCGTAAAAATAGACCTCCCGTAAAAACGACTTTGCCAATTATTGAAAACACTCTTAATCCCCTCAGACGCCAGTGACGTCACAGTGACCGAATGCATATTCGGAATGTTTATTCCTTAATTACCTATATACAGTCGGCGTGTGTATTCATTAACGCCTGACTGATTCCTTAATCCCCCTAATTAAATAAAACAATTGACTACGGAATAATTTGTTTTGTAATACATTTTAATTCAAGATCCATTTTAAAATTTGTTTCATTATGTACGGCCGTTCTGTTTTCTCACGGCAGCGATTTTAATACAATCTACCATCGTGTGCAGTCCAAACGATTCGAGATACATTTTCGTCAGTATTGTGGTTCTAATTTAGAAGGGTAATTATCATTTTTTGTTACGCCGGCCAGATCAATTTGTAATAATGAATATCAAATACACTTGTGGAGTTCCTGGTGCCGTTTGGTGAGTGATTTAACTGTCAATTTAATTGTAAAATACTTGTATTCTTTATAAAAAAGTTAAATGATGTTAGACATTATAACCTTATCTTATCACAAACGTATATCCATCGAAGGATTTATATTTAGATGTTGTTTAAACACCAATCAACAAATAATACGAGGCTACTTTATTACAAAAACATCGGTGAGCAAAGAAAAAGATAATTACCTAATCAACATTCTAAATTACTTTATGACCCAATCACTGTTCAAATTTAGTCTGATTGATTAATTAAAGGTATTAACAACACTACACTTGCGATACACATAGATAGTTAGGTGATCCTTCTCAATCTGTTAATTCTAACGTATATTGAGATATTTCTTCGTATTTCATTTTTACGGTCTATTTCGGAGTAATAAAGTCAAATTCGCAAGCAGAAATAAAGGCGCCGTACGTCGATAACGGATCGTCATTTACAAATCGCGTTTCAATCATGCTTGAAATTTATGATATATTTTGCGTGACCACATCTTTTTACTCCTATACTCTTTTACTCGGGGAAATTCGAACCACAATACTCTTCTGACGAAAATGTATCTCGAATAGATGGGACTGCACACATAGGAGAGTGTATGACATCGCTGCCGTGTGAAAATGAACGACCGTACATTATGAAACAAATTCTAAATTAGAACGACGATACTCTTCTGACGAAAATGTATCTCGAATCGTTTGGACTGCACACGATGGTAGATTGTATTAAAATCGCTGCCGTGAGTAAACAGAACGACCGTACATAATGAAACGGGTTCTAACTTCGAACAATAAACTTCTGACGAAAATGTATCTCGAATCGTTTAGACTGTACACGATGGTAGAGTGTATTAAAATCGCTGCCGTGAGAAAACAGAACGGCCGTACATAATGAAACAAATTTAAAAATGGGGAGAGAGAGAGAAATGGGGTTTAACGTCCACTCGACACAAACTAGGTCATTTTGGGACTAACATATGGTTTCATTTTATTTCAATAATTCGCTTGCGCGTAGGGGTCTTTAGCAGTGGGAGGAAACCGGAGTGCCCGGAGGAAACCGGAGTGCCCGGAGGAAACCCACGAGGTTGAGAAGGCGCCCCTATCTCCATGCCACATACGCTCACACCAGGGCTCGAAACCGCAGCCGCAAGCCAGAGGTGACCGGCCAGCTAGAGGTCTAAGCGCGGCACTCTAGACCACTAGGCCATCCCAACCCCCCATATTTTAAAATGGATCTTGAATTAAAATGTATTACAAAACAAATTATTCCGTAGTCAATTGTTTTATTTAATTAGGGGGATTAAGGAATCAGTCAGGCGTTAATAAATACACTCGCCGGGTGTGTATAGGTAATTAAGCAATCGTTCGTAAAATGTTCACTGCATATCACTGTTGTGACTGTAGGTTGCCAATCAGGATTTGAATTGTTTACAAACGCATTCCAATTTTTCCGTACGATTTCATCGTTGGGAAATTTATGAAACGCCGGTACATTATTCCCCTTTCCCTTGCTGGGATTTCCACAACTCTCAATAACACAACGGTAATATGGCATCTTGAAATACACTCGGTAATATTCTAGTCACAAATATATAATCTATTACAACCCAAGACGAGAAAGGTCGGCTTTTACTACTACTACTACTTGGTGTTTAACGTCTGCTTCCACATAAGTGATATCGCTTTTGTCGGCTTTTGAAAATGCTTTGACTATTATAGTAGAGTGATATGTAGCTTACGTGTTAAATTACGAGTTAATGATTACGCCAGTCAAATGTTAATTGGACCGACAAATACACACGTGTTAACTGGCGGTGTGTATACAGTGATATATCGTACAGATAGTGCTATATTGTATAGATAATGTGTATAGATTATGTGTAGTGCCTGTGACGTCACCACCCAATCAACCGGATAAAGGTTGTAATTGAAAATTTGAAAACCGTTTTTGGCTGTCTGATGTTTAAACGTTAATATCTCAATTAATTTTAATCAGATTGGAGTGAACTTGACGTAAAATGAATGTAGTAACCCTTGGCTATCATTATATGCAATTAAAAATAGGTTGCCAGGCAACGAAACATACGCCCACACAGCAGCCAAATCGTCCGGGCAGTCAACAAGAGTTGTTGCATTTTAAGTAATCATCAGAAAATCATAATTAAAACTCACCAATAACTACGGTGTAACTGTGATATAATCAAACGTTTTTTTAAATCAGATAATAATTGTGACCTCCAGAGGGACCACAAGCTAAAAAGGGTGATTTATCGTACAATCAAGGGCCATGATTCAGGAAGTTACGATCCGATATGGGCAAATTAAATCGGATAATAATTTTGACCTCCAGAGGGACCACAAGCTAACAAAAGCGATTTTTCGGACAATCAGGGGACATAATTCAGCCTTATTCAGGAAGTTATGATTCGATGGGCGCAAATATCGAAAGGAACCAAGATCTTTGGGTTATAAACATGCATGTCACATTTCATCAAAATCGGTTCAAAATTGTGACCTCTATAAGGTCCACAACCTTGATATAACATATTTTCACACCATTCGCGTACAAACGGCGGCCATTTTGTCTGTCAATTTTGGTCCGATTTTCACGAAATTCGAACTCAACCTTCATAACCATGGAACGGTGATATAATCATTTAACGTTTTTTTAAATCGGATAACAATTTTGACCTCCAGAGGGACCACAAGCTAAAAAGGGCGATTTTTCGGACAATCAGGGGCCATAATTCAGGAAGTTACGATCCGATGGGCGCAAATATCAAAGGAACCAAGATCTTTGGGTAAAAAACATACATGTCAATTTTAATCAAAATCGGGTCAAAATTGTGACCTCTATAAGGTCCACAACCTTGATATAACATATTTTCACACAATTCGCGTACAAACGGCGGCCATTTTGTCTGTCAATTTTGGTCCGATATTCACGAAATTCGTACTCAACCTTCATAACCATGGAATGCTGATATAATCAAACGGTTTTTTAAATCGGATAACAATTTTGACCTCCAGAGGGACCACAAGCTAAAAAGGGAGATTTTTCGGACAATCAGGGGCCATAATTCAGGAAGTTACGATCCGATGGGCGCAAATATCGAAAGGAACCAAGATCTTTGGGTTATAAACATACATGTCAAGTTTCATCAAAATCGGTTCAAAATTGTGACCTCTATAAGGTCCACAACCTTGATATAACATATTTTCACACCATTCGCGTACAAACGGCGGCCATTTTGTCTGTCAATTTTGGTCCGATTTTCACGAAATTCGAACTCAAGCTTCGTAAACATGGAACGGTGATATAATCAAACGTTTTTTTAAATCGGATAACAATTTTGACCTCCAGAGGGACCACAAGCTAAAAAGGGCGATTTTTCGGACAATCAGGGGCCATAATTCAGGAAGTTACGATCCGATGCGCGCAAATATCGAAAGGAACCAAGATCTTTGGGTCATAAACATACATGTCAAGTTTCATCAAAATCGGTTCAAAATTGTGACCTCTATAAGG
Organism: Patella ulyssiponensis; assembly: GCA_963678685.1. Taxonomy (NCBI): domain Eukaryota; kingdom Metazoa; phylum Mollusca; class Gastropoda; family Patellidae; genus Patella; species Patella ulyssiponensis. The sequence continues at coordinate 77,439,837 of OY783227.1, read as the reverse complement.
TCCACAACCTTGATATAACATATTTTCACACTATTCGCGTACAAACCAGCGGCCATTTTGTCCGTCAATTTTGGTCCGATTTTCACGAAATTCGAACTCAACCTTCATAACCATGGGACGGTGATATAATCAAACGTTTTTTTAAATCGGATAACAATTTTGATCTCCAGAGGGACCACAAGCTAAAAAGGGCGATTTTTCGGAGAATCAGGGGCCATAATTCAGGAAGTTACGATCCGATTGGCGCAAATATCGAAAGGAACCAAGATCTTTGGGTTATAAACATGCATTTCAAGTTTCATCCAAATCGGTTCAAAATTGTGACCTCTACACTGTTCACAAGCTAAAAAACGTGATTTTTCGTACAATCAGGGGCCATAACCCATGAAGTTATGGTCCGTTACATGCCAATATCGAAAGGAACCGAGATCTTAGGGTGATAAACCTATATTTTAAGTTTCATTGCAATCGGATAAAAATTGTGACCTGTAGACTGTTCACAAACAATTGTGGACGGACGGACGGACGAACAGGGGCGACGACAATATACGTCCACATGAAAATGTGGGCGTATAAAAATTATTATTTTATGTGGTCTTTAAGATATTCGTGTTTTCATGAATACAGTCCTAGTATATTTCTTTAATTTCCAGAATAGCCAAGATGGCTTCCATATTGTATATAGTTAAAACTATAACTAAAACTGATATAATATACTTTTTAAACTGATTTATATTTATAGATGGGTCATGACGTGGTTGAGAAAGATAACCAGTATAAAGTAGGCCATAAAATAAAATACTAAATTATATTTTTTGATCTGATAAGAGAAAATGAGCTAAGTTTTTAATCAATATGTCAGTGTAACTAAATAATGAAATAAATGCAATTCTAATACTTTTTTGCTACTGCACTGTTCATCTTGGTAACAAAGGCATCTTGATTTTATAAACAAAAATCAATTCACCTCACAATAATGTAATAATTTGATCAGTCAATGTCTTTTTGTTAAAGATTGGACAGATCAAGCAGAAATCCAATATTCATCACAATTTTACATACGACTGATGGTAAGCTAGTAAAAAGAGATCCTAAAACCTCAGTTCAGTTATAGTGTTCCAAAGTTTTTACTAATCAAAAAGCTTATGTCTAATTAACCTAAGCATAAAATGCTACACGAATTTATTGATGTAATGAAACTACACAGCAAATATTATTACTCTAATTCAATTAGAATAAAAGCTATCATGTTCCAAAGTTTTGACCACAATAAATTTGCTTATCTCTGCTTTACATGAGCAGATAATCCTCAAACATAGTCAAGGTTCTGGAAAATGAAACTATACATGTACACCAAGTTTAATGATTCCCATTCAATAAGTATTGTGTTCCAAAGCATCAACACCTCAAATTGCAATCTGTGCTTAGCCAAAACGTAAGTGTCAATGATCAAACTCCATTAAAACATTTACCTATAGGACATGTAAACCAAGATTGAAAAGACTATTTCAATTAGAAGCAGAGTTATAGTGTTAACACAAAAACACATTTATATAGTACCCAACATTTTCTGTAAGATGGAGAGACAATTACTAGGAAACAAAAATATGATTTCAACAAACCTTTAATATCAACTTCTGGTCGGCCTGATGGAAGAGGGGGTTTCAGATTAACAGCACTCTTGGGACGAGACTTTTTACCACTCCATGGGCGTGTTCGAGAAGGCACATTAGCACTGACAGGCCTAGATCTGAGGGCCTGTTGTCTTAGTAATTCTGGTATTGATGAGTTACTTCCCCTAAAAAAATAAGCAGAATAAATTGTGATGGTACTTGTAAGACAATACAGTAAAACAAAACTTCTATCCTTTTTAAACAAGCATTTGCCAGGCAAGATAAACTCACAATTAGCTACAGGGACCACAATCCAGGAAGTTGTGGTCCGATATATGTTAATATCAAAAGGATTTGAAATCTCTGAGATATAAACATATGTTTTAAGTTTCATCAAAATCAGATAAAAATTCTAACCTATGGAGGGTCCACAACAGTTGTATTACATACTTTTACACTATTTGTGTACAAGGAGCGTCCATTTTGTCAGCAGTTTTGTTCTGATTTTCATGAAATTTTTAACTCAACCGTCATTAGGTTGTAACAGTGATATCATTTTTTAAAAATCAAATAAAAATTGTGACCTCTATTTTGAGGGCCCCCAAGCTGAAAACTGAAAAGTTGAAAATATGGATCACAATTCACAAACCTATAGCCAGAAATACCCAGGAAATTGCCATAGTAAACAACCTTACGCGGCATTTTACTTCAATGTATCTGCATCTGGCTCAAACATCCATTGTTATCGCTGCTCATAATGTATCTGTAGTGATCCTTGTTCACAAAATCATAATCCAAACAAAAGTAACCCTAAACACTGAAATAACTCTTGTTTTCTATCCATCAAATTTCTTGTGAATTGAATTCTGTATGCACTTTCTAATGAATTGTTAATCTCTTATGCACCAATATAAAAAAACAAGATTTATTATAGCACTTTACAAATTGATAACAGACACGATAAGAAAACGAATATCCCATTATCTTCTATAAATAAATTTCCATTATAAAACATTAAATTGACATGTGCCATAAATAAAATGTTATGATGAGTATTTAAATCACAATATTATTCCTTAAAATCGTTGTCCACATTATCAACATTGGTGGAAGGGAACATTAAGCCTCAAGAACGAACGAATCTTAAGATCAAGAACTCTTATTAAAACTGTTGATTTGTTCTTTTCTTTATTTCACCTTAAGGTTATTGGATTGTTTTACATATTCAGGCTGTTTCTACGATATATCATTATCAAACATCCCTACATATTTAAGTATCAGTGTCAACAGAACTTGAAATTAACATAATCTGTCAGTAGAACTTGAAATTAACATAATCTGTTAATATCCAAAAACAAGAAAACTATAATCATTTTACATATCTGTCACATCTCTTGTAATATTGGTTGTTTCTAAACTAGATGAATAAAGTTGCGTTTTTATTAGCCTGACACCGCCTGGTTTGAGTAAAGCCATTATTTACACTCAACACGCTAGGTATAAATAATATATAACAATGTAAACACACCAACACAAGATACCCATTTTACATAAATACCGACAAACATTCAATAATTCATCAAAAGAAAGTCAATTAAAGCGAAGTGAAAAAAAAATGCTGTTGATTAATTCTCTTTAAATTATCAATTATCATGCATGTTTCAGTACAGAAGATTCAAGCAAAAAATTTTGGAATAAGGTTGATGACATTCATCGAATGTCCTTTCACGGTTTGATGTTAAAGAGACAAGAGAGGGAGAGAAATGGTGTTTAATGTCCACTTGACACAAACTAGGACATTTTGGGACTAATGTATAGTTTAATTTTATTTCTATAATTCGCTTGCGAGTAGGGGTCTTTGGCAGTGGGAGGAAACCAGAGGACCCAGAGAAAACTCACGAGGTTGGACAGGCGACCATACTATTTGTCACAAACAACAAGGGATTCGAAACCACGCCAGATGACTTAATGACAGGTTTTATGATACAGCGCATGTGCTTACCATTCAGCCATCCAATCCCCCTGTTAAAGAGGCATTTAGACATCCTCACCAATACTTAATATCCAATTGCTATTATTTGGTTATACAGATACACTGGGGGTGGGGGGATTCACATTTGATTGTGAAGTCATGGTAGTTCGAGTGGGGGGGGGGTCACTATCCAGGAGCTAAGAGGTTTGATTCTATTGTTGATTGAGATATCTCTAAGAATTTAGCAGATATTAGTCTTCAAGTTTGCCAGTGCTTACACACAGTATTTGATAAGAAGGATAAATTTACATAGAATTGGCTAGGTTTAGGGCCGTTTTGAAAAATTTGTGAAACATTTTCTATTTATTTTCCTTGAATATTAATAGCTGATTCTATCATATCGTAAGATGTGATCAAAGTACATTCCACAGGATTTTATTCTGTGGCGTTTTTTACCACAAGAGCAGACTGTACAGTCAAGCTTCGTATTATTTCTCTGTGTTCTTCTCCAACTGTTAAACCTGCAATTATCATAATACAAATACTATTTTGAGTTGATTGTAAGTGAAATTTCTCACCATGCAGTTTTTTGATATGACACAGTTGATAATGGTGGTTCTGTTTTCAGTTCATCAAGATCTATGTTGTTAATTCTGTGGCTATTTAGATTGGAAATTGGATGTGCTTTTAAAGCTTTAGTATCACTCAAACCTAAATTATAGACTTTAGTTTTAATTTGATCCAACTTCGCCAGCGACACACTGCTTGCATTTGTCCATTTCTGAAAAAAAGAAGATATATTTCTTACATAATTTTATTTTCTCAGCCTCTTGTAACTGGTACTGCGGTACTGGTAGAAGAAAAAAGTTTTAAATACCTCATTGGTAGTTGTAATGGGGCCCTCAAGTAGTGCTTATAGTTATATTCATGTAGTCCTCTGTTAACTTTTTTTTGGGGGGGTGAAATTTTTATTTTTAAAAAGTGGAAACTTTTAATGGAACAAAATATTCACCTGCAAATATCAGCACTTGATGAATGCTAAGATGTACTGAGGAATATTCAAATTATCCTTTTATTATATATAAGGATGTATAAATACTGTTTACTGAATGAAGTATATATATAATATATAGGATCTGATTTTATTCATTTGATAAATTTTAAAATTCATTATAAATCTGGGAGAAACAGAATTTCACCTGCATTTAGTTTAAGAATAATGCTGTTTGGAGTTCCCTATATTTAACATTTACATTATATGGAGCCTGTACTCCTGCAGCATTTTTTACAATATTTTTTACTTTAGGCTACTTTAAATTTATGTAGCATTTCTGGATGAAATCATTCGAAAACTAGACGTTTTCTCTAATTTTTCATCATTGGTCTTTTTCAGTAAGTTTATAGTCACTGGTCAGTTTTCAACAACTGTCAATCATCAATGTCAATTAGATCTCAGTCATGAATGAATGAATGAATGAATGATCAACCAATTTTTTAGTGAATTACTACAGACTGCACTGCGCTGAGACATCATACATGTCATGTTAAATTTAGAGGAAGAACATTTATTCTGAAGTTAAGAGTTTATTTGATCTTATACCTTTGAAGCGATTGCTCTGATTTCTTCACATTGATCAATTAAATCTGGATCCAGATCAATGTGAAATATCGGATCCATGTCGCTTTCAAATTCTACATGAAACCATTATTTGTGTCAACTTCTACTAATCGGCCATGACAGTTCCTATCAATACGTGTGATTCGTTGCATCTGATTGGTTTAAGCTGTTATGTAACAGTAATTTTATCCCGACACGGGCGAATGAACGAGCACCTTACACAAACTCCTTCTAAAGTTTTCCCGACGCATGCGTACAACGGTATTTCCCTTAGTTACTGTAAACAACATGGCAGCCTACATGACGGAAACAAAGACGGGATATGAGAAACCGTTTCTTTTTTTACCATGAATAACAATGGCGTGAGTAGATTTACATGAGCATTCATAAATAATGAATCTAACAGGTTTCTTGAACTGATACCCACAATCATGTATAAGTTACATTCAGAGGACAATATAAAATCGATCATCCGAATCAAGAGAAGATGGATCGCCTGCATTATTTATTGTCCCAGAAGAGTTGTCAGTTGATATTAAACACGAAACAGCTTACGGTCTATCAAATTAAACACAACACGCAATTTCTAAAAGAACAGAAAAGATATATCTTTCATAAAAATTCCCCGACTATTTTAGTCTAGGAGTAGGAGCTAAATTGCTAATATTTATTTGGGACATAGGCCTAGTCATAATGATAATGATAAACTGATTTAAATTTACATTCAATTCTTTTCCGTTTTTTCTCAAATTTCAAATCATTATGCTCGGCGCAATATTCCAGTGTAAACCGACAGTAGGCCTATTTATTGCGCATACTCTCCAGATAAAATGTAACGTCACCGTTTGAAATGACGTGTGGAATATCAGTCTCATTCCTCGAGTCCCTTGTTACAATGGCACTGAAGTGCATTATGCTTATTTTGTCTTAAATATTGGATACGGTATAGTTTCCCATCTTTTCTAGGTAAGAAGATCGCAACATCAATCATTTAAATTGACAAATAAATCTTGTTTTCTATATCAAATATTTTGGATGAAATTGGGTAAGAGACTTACATAGCCTACTTTGAAAATATTCTAGGATAAAAATCTAATATTACCGGTACTTGTTAAATATTTTTACGCCTAAAATCTGAATTAATTTACAGTTTAATTTTTTTTACAATAGGATGGAAAATGATACATATGTTTGAAGCTTTACCATAAATTGATAATAAAATATCATCATGTCAGCAGAAAAAGATCCCAGCGAAGTTTCAAAATTATCTTTTGAAAAGGAAGAAGAATTAAAGCAATCTATGGTCGAACCAAAAACGGGTTCTGATCATGTTGAAGTATCAGACACAAAGGACCCTGCCGAGGAAGGAGGAGTAACAGTAGTAGTGCATGAAGAAGAGGGGGGTGACACTGGACGTCAAAATGAAGTTGAACCTCCCGATCCCAGATCTGATCCTAATTTTGTTAACATTCATCAATTCTTTCCATCTTTGGAACATTCATTTACAAAAACATCAACAAAATTTGCTGAAGAACAGGATAATAGAATGGAAGCAGCTATTAAGGATTTTGTTGAAGAAGATTCAGCAGTTTTTAGTGGTAAGTTCAAATTAGTGTAGCTCTTTCTTATTAATACCATTGATTGTGCAATTAAATATAGTCAAAGTGAAATAGTTTAAGATGATCATATAGATGCATGATTTAGTTCCCCTTACGATTGTTCTGAAAATATATTTTTATTTATAGAGCAAGGTAACAACAAACAATTAGTGTTGACGTCTGAAGCTTCAAATTGGTCCACTGATACCTGGGGACCTGATTATAACAATTCAGCTGATAGAAATATGGATTCAAAGGTAAAATAAATTTAATTTGTTTATTCAGAGTGTATTGGTCAAGAGTAAACTAAATAAAATCTTTTGTTTATTCAGAGTGTATTGGTCAACAGTAAACCAAAATCTATCTGGGTTAGAATAAACTGTTGGCTACGTATAAATATGTAACGGAAACGTTTTAGCACATATATATGTAGAGTGTGAGTTAGTTTTAAGAATTTGTGCTAGACCATTAAATTATGTTAACGAAACACTTAAATTCTCCTCACATTGAATAACTAAATGTATGAATAAGACATTCAAACTACAGATTTAACTTAACATAAAAAATGACACAAAGCTTATCAAATACAGAATTTGAGAACAGAAAATTACTCAACACAAAACATTACACATATTAAAAAGGGACGTGACTATCCACAATAAATTCACTTAAACAGATATTATGTTTTGTGGAATGGGACAATGGTTAACAATACTTTTGCAAAAAATTTATCTTTAATATATGCATAAAAGTTGAAGGCTTGAGAAGAATATTTAACATGTCAAATAAAACTGATTATTTAAGTTTCCAAATAGATGATCACAATTCTCAAGAAATATTTAGCATATTATTACCAAACAAATTAATCAAGTCTAATGAAGTAGCTAGACTGGTTGAAATAATATATAATTCTTTTATGACAAATGCAGCTCTTTAGGATAATCTGGGGAAAAAATCCTAGTAAAGATCCTAACTCACAAAAAAAGGAACGACAGCCTAGGAAAAAAAGGACTAAAAAACAAAAGACTAAGGACAGAAAGGTAGAGCGTATCATTTGATTGGATTTTATTATATATTATTCGATTTTATCTGTTTATTTTTATGTTTTTTTAATTGTGCATGATAATTTAGATACTGCAGGTAGTTGTTGAGATGGAAGTAAATTGTATTTTATTATTATTTATCTGTATGTTTGTTATTTTTATTATAAAGCATATCTTGATTGCTGTTCAATTTATTTGTTATATTACCGTTATATCCAGCCCCTTTCCCACTCCCCACTCCCAAACCTTCTATTTGTACTTGATATATGAATATTGTATAGATGTGTTTTGAAGGATCCTGTATAAGATTCTTGTGTATATTTATACCAGAAGCTAAGGCTATATAGCAGGTAATGTATGTGGAGGAACTGTAAATAGTTTAGTAGCGGTACTCATTGTTTTGTGTGGTTTAAAACAGTATCCAATTTATAATTAATAAATGCAGACTCTGTATTGATTTGAAAGATATGAACATATTCTTTTACTTAGGGTCTATTTAAGTCATGACAGTTTTATTTTGATTAGTGCCATTGGGTTAGATTTCGGAGTCCTTTTTTTAATGTAAGTCTTGACAACTTTATATGCAGCTTAGTACCACTGGGTTAGATTTCAGACATAAATGCATTATTACATGTACCCTTGACCACTAGAATACTGGGATTTCATATATTTTCTTGTTGGTTTTTCATTAAATCTTTTAATTCTATTTTTTCAGACAGGAGATGAGAATGTTTTTGCAACGGCTATTGATGAAGAGGTACTGGAGGCAGCCAAATCTAAAAGTAGTAAAAGTATCTTTAATACAGAAGATTGGCCTGGTGCTAGATCTCCCAGTCCCACATTCGAGGAGATTTTGATTAATAAGGCCGTAGAACAGTAAGTACATGTATTGCAAATTTGAATAAAAATCTCTTTTATCTCATGATTACTGTGGTTGTCAAGCTGCCTGGGTAGTGGATTCTCAACTAGAATGTCCCAAGTTGGAATCACAATGTGGAACAAGAAGAACCTTTAGGATTTTTCGAACCCAAATTTGAATTGTCAGGGCTAGTGACCATGGGGCTGAATGGAATATGTGCTGGTTTGTTTGGATGGTAAGTATGTAAAATGACCCCGGGAATTAGAAAACGAAAAAGAGTAGGCTGTGAACACTGCTGTCCAGACAAAATTCTTAAGTAGCCATGGAAATAACTAAAGTATTGTGTTAATGAGATTTTAAATCCTATTTGATTGCTTTTAGCATATTGAATGGTTTCTGAAATATTCAAATGGCATAAAATACTGTTGAAATTGTTAAAAACTGTAACTTAACAAAATCAATTTTAATGTAATAATTGTATAAGATTTTTAAACTTTATTTGATATCTTCCCTTACTTTTATTTCTCATTTGATTCCAGCTTTGAACGTGCCATGGAGTTAAAAGAAAAGGGAGACCATAAAACAGCTATTCGTCTTTTAAGCAAGGCTATTGCTCTTCAATCAGGAGATCATTTGTTTTATGTTGAAAGAGCAGAAAGCTATATTCAGTTATGTGATTTTCAGTCGGCCATCTTGAATTACAAGAAAGCGTGTTTAATTGCACCTAATAATGAACATTATTACTCCAGACTAGCTTTTCTATATTTCTACCTTGGACAATTGTTGTTTGATCAAAGGCTTTACCCAGAATCCCTAGAATTATTTTCAAGAGCTTCAGAAATGAAACCTGATAATACAGGATATCACATCAGAAGGTAAATTATTGCGAGATTTTAGAATTGTTTTGCCAAAACAACGGAATGGTTTTGTTGTCAGCTGCCATTTTTGATAGTAAGTGCAGGATTGCTACATTATATACACAACCATATTCCTGAAGCAATGGCCCGAGAAATCTCTCTCTGACCATTGCTGGATTGACTTCTGATTCTTGAACTTTTGCGGGAGTGTGTCTATTCTCCCCGTTCAATGAAAGCTATCACTTAAGTACAGCAACATGACAGTCCTTCGTTTAATCTAAGTCTTCCCTAAAACTTTGGACAGTGATTTAAGGTATTAAAAAAGGTATAAGTATGTTCGTTTCCAAACAGTATTGTTTACATTTCATTCGACTTGATAGCCTCGTTTGTCACACAATTAGTTTTACTGCAGTATTCTCCTATGCACGGGTTAATTAGGCATAATAAAAGCGTGAGCCATGACGTAACGTTATGTAAACATATTTGGTCCAATACTGGCACTCGTTTTAAATGTAAAGCGTTTGTATGGTAGGTAGTGATAGGTTGGTAGTCGGACTACTGACTAATCAAAATTTAACACAACAATATCCACTCAGAGTAGCAGTGTGTAGTGAGATTACCTATAATCAAACGAAACGCTGCGCGGAGTATGATACACAACCTGACCAACAGGTGAATGATCTATCTGATTAAAACTCGGAAATTTGAAACCGGAAATAGAACAAAATATACATGAATAGAACAAGAACACTCTGAGAGGAAATAGCTGCCCCTAGATTCTCTCCATTCGCAGTAGCAATATTTGTCTGTACCATTAAACTTTATATTAGCATGGAGCCATGGTGACTAAGTGAGCCTGGATGTTGAAGGTTCAATTCTGGTATTGGGCGAGAAAGTGCCTCACAATTTTCCAGGTGGTTTCCCACTTGTCAGTTGTGCAGGACGAAGGGCTTGACAAGAACAGCTCTCTAGTCATTCGTATCAGAACGCTTGGCAGTTGTACAAGGCAAAATTCCCCTCATAGCAGACTGTATGACGTATGCCTGTCTTCATTAGCTCAGTCGGAACAGAACATTAGTATGTTAAATCTTTGTATCTAGGGCTAACAAATTTCTTTTTATGATTCACTACATTATAAAAATATATATATTATCTTTATATTTACCAGTATTTCATGTTTAGCTGCTTTACAAAGACATGGTGAATGTTTAGCTCTAGTCAACAAGAGATTGGAAACAGATAAAACTAATTCAGATCTTCTTATAATGAGAGCCAGATTGCATGAAATGTTCAGAAATGTAAGTTTGAATATATTCTAGACCTATTTTTAACAATGAAAGTTGTGGGTCATCATTGAATTGAGTACCATCTAATTTATCATCATTGATTATTTTGTTCACAATACGAATGTCCTCAGAATCCTGACGTACACAGAGGAGAATCTCCAAATCTCTCACTTGTCAGTAGAATTGCACATCATCATTTCCACTTCTTTATCAGCTGGAGCTGTTAGTTCTCACTATAATAGTAAAAAATAGATAATGTAATGGGAATTTGCTGAAAATTTAAATCAAATTGATCCACTCTGAACCACAATTTTAGTGATTGAATTTTCATCCTATTCTCGATCATCATTACTAAAGTTGGGACAATAAAAAATATAGTCTTGATTATCCATTTCATGATTAAGTCATCAATGATAGTTGAGCAGAAAATCACATCCTAATTCAGTAAATATCACAGGCTAGCATCATTGAGTGTTGATTATGGTCTGGATAAGTTCATTATTTTCTAATTGATATAATTTAGATAACATTTCAGGCCTAAAGACATACATTAGGCAGATTAAACTCTTGCATAACTATGTTTAATTTCTGCTTTTGCATTAAGTTTGCGTTATTTGAGATAATTCTCTAAATAAAAAAATTTGTTTTTCAGACAACCTTATGTTATTACGATGTTAAAGATGCTCTGAGTATAGATAAAAATCATTCTGTAGCTAAAGAGATGATGTGTAGTTTAGAGAAAGCAGCAGAAGATAGTAAGAAACAAGCCATGCAACTCAATATATTAGGCAAACATAGAGAAGCTCTGCAGAAAATATCAATAGCTATAGAAACTAACCCTGCTGTTAGTTCTTATCATGTATTAAGGTATTTTTTCATTATTATTACTTTTATTATCTCAGTTTTATCATCACCAGTTTTATGTGGATTTAAAATTGCACTTTAACCACTAAACACAGAAACTCAACAAATTATTGAAAAACAATTCAGTCAGATTAATTTTGGGGGGATCTTGGTAAATAAATAGCCCCCTGGGAATCAGGAACAATGTTGTGTTTAAAAGTAAGCTGAAAACTGTTCAGCACATCAACCAACTTGTACTTTCTTTTTTAGAGGAGGAACAAGAATTAAAATTGGTATGGCTTTGGCTTACTTTATTATATAATATATAAAATAAATTCATGAACATATTTTGATGTTTTTTGAAAGACGTTTGGAAAAGAGGAACCTAAAACAGTATATGTGCTGTATTTTTAAAGGCCTGTTTGGAATGCCTAGCAACAATTAAATTAAGAAATTTTGATGTTGATTTTGGGACATACAAACAGCCTTTCATTTATTTTTTTTCACATTTTATCCAAATACACGGTATGTAAGATATTAATTCATCTTTTTAATTTTTTTTTTAGAGGTGCCTTACATCGTAAATTAGGTGATTTTAATTCAGCCATAGATGATTTCCTACTGGCCTTAGATAAATGTGATCATCAGGAGGAGGACCCAGTGTATATAGATTCGCAAAGACAATTATTATTGACTTATAATGATTTCGCAGTCGAATGTTTCAACAAAGGTTTTTATGATGAGGCCATTATTTTAATTAATAAAGCTATTAAAGGAGAGAAGAGAGAAAAGGGATTATATATTAATAGAGGAGGTACAGTATTATTTTCTTAAATATATAGAACTTTTTGTTTAGTCAATTTAATCTTCCTGTAGTTGTATGAAAAGATTTATGAATGTGAATTGGGTCAGTATTTATTAAGAAAATGTGATTTTTGAAAGTCATATTGAGCTGGACTAGTAAACATTGGTTATGAATTATGTTAAATAAAGTATGCATGTGTTGGGATATATTTTTTTAATAGCTTCATTTGCTAAATTAGTTCTTTTGATACACTTACAAAAAGGAAAACTCCATTTACTGCTGTGGTAATAACGCAGTTTATTGCTGTGGCGATAACTCAGTTTATTGCTGTGGCTCATAACATATTTTTGTATGCATGTATATTGGTGTATATCTTGTATACTGTTCTTAATGGACTTAGTATGCAAATAAAAAGTTGAAGTTAAAGTTGTAATTAAAGCCAATTTATCGCTGTGGCTCATTAAGCCAATTCACCACAAAGAACTAAATGAAAAGCACTAATCTCTGTAATTATTGTTTGTACATTTACTTGTAATAAAATTGTTTTATGAAACCTGTCTGTTTATTGATAATTTTTTACAGATTGTTTTTTAAAACAAGACGAGTTAAACTTTGCTCTTCAAGATTATCATCAAGCTCTGGAGATTGACGGCCAGGATGCATTCATACGAACTAGAATCTCCGTAATACATGCTGAATTCGCTCATTCTGCTTATCAAGATAAAAATTATAATGTAAGTTGCTGGGAATATCTGACTATATATGATCCAATATTTTCCCACCAACATAAGCATATAAATTACAGGAAAATCAAAGAGTGTATGGTTTAACTTTTTCAATTGTTTTAGGGTGATGTAGTTACGTTAGTAAAAACTGTTATTATCTGGCTAAAGAAACAATGAAATCTTGAGATGAACCCTACTATTAATGTGTTTCAATTTCTAGTCAACTGTAATTATTCAAAATTCTTTTTGTGTTTTTAGGAAGCTTTATCTAAAATGTCATTAGCTATACAATATAACCCAACAGTTGGTGGATATTATGTCTCTAGAGCTCGGACAAGATATATGTTAGAGGTAAGTAGAAATCTACAAAGGGAGACAATTGGTCAGATTAAAAAATTTAAAATGTTCTGAAAAATAAATTTTTAAGTAGTATTTTAATTTTGATGAATGATATTGATGAAATGTGCATAAATAAAGCAAATTGTAAAGTATAATTCCAGAATTCCATTGATTTTATTAGTTAGAACAATTTACTTGCATTTAGATTGTGTCAAGGGAGGTAACTCTTTGTAGTTGATTTTAGCAGTGATTGCTGTTGCATGTTTGGAATTTACATTGATTGACAACCTTAAAGCTGGATCACTGACAGAAAAATTAGTCGATATAAATAAGCTAGTGGCACCTATAAGTGTTTGGTAAAATCTTTTTAAGCCGAATGGGATTAAGACTTGAAAACAAAAAAAACGTCTGAAAATGCATATGACGATCAACGATTTTCATAAATGTATTAATAGTAATTTTTATTTCTGTACTGGATGTACAATATCTTATATAGAATTCTATTTCAACAGTTCAACAAGGTAATTTAGAAGACTTTAAAATAATTTTACTTGTTGAGTTGTGTAAGAAAAAGTTTGTTTTTGTTAATAGGATGCAAATGGAGCAAGACAAGATCTGATATTAGGCATGTTGTTAGATCCAACCAATGAAGACATAGTAACCATATTATCAAGGTTATTCCCAGGTAAATCAGTGGTTGATATCATCAATAGTCGAGCAGCAGATGCTGGAAGATTAGCTTTGAGAAATCTGATGCCTACAGCTTCACCAGTTAGATTACAACCTCTTGCACTACCACAGTAAGTTTTATGATAATTACATCATTCTTGATTTATTTGCTTATTTTTTCTGGCAAGGAGCAGCATCTAGTCGATCCGGTTTGATGAAAAGCCAATGTGACGTCTATACCATTTGCTGTACGTTAATGATTCCATGGCAGTCAGAATTGGAAATAACATTAGTATCTGGCCAAATAACAGATTGTGTGAAAAATAATTAGCACCCATTATTTAGTACCTTTTTTTACATTTGGATTTTTATTCTCGAATTTGTGGTTGCAAATTAAAATGACAATTTCTTTAAATTAAAATTCTTATAAGAGATTGCTGTTTAAATTTTACTAGGAAATACTCCTAGATTTTTAAAGGACTTTTTCTTGAAATTAGACCAAGTCTGTTATTCTTTTATATGAATATTTGAAATGTAAATGTTTTTAAAAAGAATTATCAAATAATTGTAGACCGACCGACATAAAAAATTCTGATGATGGTGAGAAAGAAACTGATGATACTCCTCCTGTAGTACCCCATCCACCATCAGTACCAAAGTGGAAACCAGAGAAGTGTATGCCAGACTTAAAAATGTGTATGCAAGAACAGGAATTTAACTTACAATTTGCAAAAGCTAAAAAGAAGGTGTGTATTACATCAGTTTTTCATCACGTCTGAACGACCATACATTGTCTTTTGCTAGGCCCTCCGCCCTGGATCATCAACAATGGGAACTGCGCTGGTAAATCCTGATCAACACAGGAGTTCCAGGGTAGCGGGGAAATGTCTTACTCACTGAGCTACTGTACAAATGCATGTATTTATTAGCTGGGTGGGTGCAGAACAGTTAGGACGTTCAACCCCATTGCATTTAATACATATATATGTCTCATATAAATTATTATCAAAAATTCCCAACTTATACCAGACACGGTTAGCTATTAATGACTTTTAAATACTGAGGCAAACAAAATCCAGACTTATACCCGACATTATAAGTGATAGATGGCTAATTTTTAGGCTTTATGTCCACTGACTGTAAAACTCTTTTAATGTATTATTTTTAATTATTTTATTTATTTTTTAAAGATAAATACCAAGTTGAAAGATTCCTATCACAAACGAAAAACATTAAAATCAAATGCTCCCAGAATGCAACCTTTACCTCCTTCATCTGCCAAACCATTATATGGAGCCAACTTATTCCATCGACCTGAAATGATCATCAAACAAACGCCGGAAGAAAAGAAATCAACAAACTGGAAAACATTTGGTTTAGGAATTGGAATTAAATAATAATTCTCGTCATATTAAAATGTTTACATAAACTAATGTACACAGTGGGATACTTCCAATACAATTTGGCTTGAAACTTTTGAATGTTATGAAGTGTTCAACCCAGATGGTCAGTATATTTAAATGGTGTTCAGTGGAGTTCAAATAATGGTTTAAGACTTTGATAGACATAATCTGTGATTAGGGAGTGATTATATAAAGATGGTAGATGTTGGCGTGTAAAACTGATAGTACAGACAGATATACGTCACCAGTATGTTACTAAATATAGCTGTGATATTTTAAGATGTTTACAAATATCTGATATTTATATAATTTGTTATTTTGCAAGAATAAATTAATCTAATTGATATACATGATTTTACTACTGGATTGAATTTGAAGTATAACAGAGTGGGAAATTTGAAACTCTTTGCTGAAGTAGTGAGCTTTAATTTCCTTATTATAATTTGACACACCTATACCAAAATGAAAGGAAATTGGGTTCTTACATCCTATAAGGTTTTGCTATGAAGGAAATTTTGCCTGGACAGCAGCACTGAGGCTTACTCTTACATCAACTTCCAACGGCAATGTGTACACAGGACCTCAGTTTTTATCCCATCCGAACGACTAGACAGCTGTCCTTGTCAGGCCCTCCGTCCTGGAACCACGTCAGAAAATCTGGATCTCCAGTGTCTTACCTACTGTGATCCCCAGTTACCGAAAGGAGCCATGGTGTTAAAAGGGTCATAAGATGATATTACAGCATTTTATGTCTGGTAATGGGAACTATTACAAGACACTGTTTTCCATTTCATACAGAGCAATAACTCTAGAAGTAACAAGCCAACAGTGAAGCTTGATGTCCCTTCGCCAAAGGCAAGAGCCCAAAATAAATAGATGACACATTAATTTATTGCAAATTAATTTTTTTCAAACGTATCAAGCAATCTAACAGATTATCAACTATATACTAAGTTTCATCATTCTTTATCAGATGAACGCCTACACCAAGTTTGAACATTCTATCCTGAGCAGAAAATGCTCATTATCGAACTTAGTTTCATCACTTCATTAAATCAGAACTAAAGTTATGTCCCAAAGCATCAACCAATCAAGTTGCTTATCTCTGCTTACCCTAAGCATATAATACTCATCTTCAAACTCCACCATGGCATTCACCTAATCAACACCTACACCAAGTTTGATCATTCTAGCTCAATTTGATGGAGAGTTATTTTGTTCTAAAAAGTGGGACAGACAGACAGACGGGTGGACAGACGGACGGACAAACCCATTTTAATAGCCTCCTGCTTTAACAGCTCTAGAAGTTATAACATAAATTGCTTAATTCAATAGGATTCTTTGTTTCACTAATTTAATAAATGCTATAAATTTAATACAGATTGGGTGGTAACTTCTGTTGTCTGAGCATTGACAAGGTTCTTCGAAGTGAAACAAGGATCACATCTCTAGATATACAGAAATTGCTGAATTTCAATAGGACTTTAAGTCCAGCTATTGTAAACAACATATCTAATTATCAAAAAAAAAGAAATTCAAGACTTGTTGATTTTACCAAATCAAATCAAATTTAATGCAGATCAGGTGATAACTTTTGTCGTTGAAGCATGCGCACGGTTCAACGAAGTGAAACAAGGGTCATAACTCTAGTAGAAGTTATTACTGAAAACTGTTGAAATTTATGTGGCTTCTTTGTTTTACCAATGTAAACAACATATAAAAATCTTGAAAAGATCTGATACAGAATAGTTTTTAGAGTATTCACAAGAAATTGTGGACCATAGACCTACATACCGATGGAGGGGACAACAACATACAGTCACATTTCCATGTAGCAGTATAGAAACAAATACAATTTTGATTTAAAATCAAATTTATTCTATACATAAATACAAAAAGCACATACAGTATATTAAATACATAAATGTAATAAGATTTTGTTACAATAACATAACAAGAATGTATACAAAATAATCAATACAATATGCAAGTCTTGGCATGATTTTATTGATATATATTAACAACAATAAATACTATATGATATGATATTAATCGCCCAAAATCATTCATAATTAAAAAAAAAGATAAAATCAAATGAAAATCAAAATAAGCAATCCAAAACAGGGATATATTAATCACATTTCAGTAGATATTTTTTAATAACATTAAGCAATATGGACATCTTGGCTGATAAAGAAGATAACTTATTTAAGTCTGTTTAAGTTTAGTATGGTTTAACGGTGAAGAGCTATACATTAAGTATGGATACTACACAAGCGTGTTACCCGAAGTGTTGTATACATACATTACACACTGACTAGCTCTAGGCCATTAAACGACTTAAAATACAGACACTATATATTGCACATATTATTGAATGAAATTCTCATACGAGTCCCAAGATTTCATCCATTACAAATAATCTATGATTGTTATGTTGCAAGTACATCATTTGAAATAATGGTACACCAAGATCAAAGGACGATGTTCCATTGGTACTTAAAATATTTTATTGATGGTGATACACAAATAACCAGTCCTACTCCTAGCCTAAATCCTGATATACCCACATCAGTTCAATTTAATCCTTACATTTAACCAGTAGAAAAACTCATATTTATGCCATGATCTGCAATTGAACTGGGATGCACTCTGTGTAATAAATAGTCTCTTGGAAAAAAAAATTTAACTAGCATAAGACCAGGGTTCCAAAATGGGTGGCCATGAAACTATCAACAGGGTCGTCTTGTTGAGTTTCAATGTCTGCCTGTGCAGAGGACTATATCAATTTTTTTTTTTAAAAGTTTGGATTCATTGTGGGGCCGGCACCCTAATACGCCACCTACCCAGGCTGACAGACATAAACACAAAAACCATATTATAGAACACAATTACTATTTTAATTAAAGCGACGTTTCGTTGAGAATTCTCTCAACGTTCTCAAGTGAATGAACCCCTGGCCTAAGATGTATTGAAACTACATAGTTCATTAACAATGGCAGTAACTCCACCAAACAATCCTATCCAGTTCTCAACTGCAGAGCATTTACAAGCTTTCAGTGACAGAATCAGTCTTTCTAGTAAAAATTGATAATGTAAAACAAGTCTTTCCTAGTCAACAACTTACAGAAAGTTTGAAAAGAAAATAATCTCAAAATAAAAATATGAGATGTTGCACATTTACATTGACAAAGGACAAATAACAGGCATGATCCTAAACCGCTGTTGTAAAGAATAAGTGTCTACTGGTAATTGTAAACAACTTGGGTTAAAAAAGATGCTTATATAAAGTAGAGATGTTGCACATTTACATTGACAAAGGACAAATAACGGGCACTGACCTAAATTGCTGTTGCAACTGATAAGTCTCTAATTGTAAAGAACTTGGGTTAAAAAAGATGCTTATATAAAGTATATTATTTTTGGTGAAAATGATACTTTGTGTAAGCTTGTATATCAGTATAATATGTTTCCTATTAATTACCTAACTTGCCATCAGATTAGATTAATTGTATAGACATATATAACTCATGTATTTTTTGTTTATTTGATCAGGTACATAAGGAGAGTTGCATATATTTGCAACAGATCGTATCTATAATTTTTTTCCAAGAAAAAAGAAATTATAACCAATAAAATAAAGCTGTTTTTTCTTGATCTACTTGCATCAGTTTTGGACATGGATAGGCCTATAATATAATAGACATTTTTTTGATACTTTTTGTTTTGTGTCGGTGACAGTTTGTGAAGTTTTGCTTGAGTTTGGTTTATCGCACGTGTTAGTGAAGAGATATGCCCTTGATTAAAACATCTATTTCTATGGTTAAAATGGTGGCGTGGAATTCAAGATGTCTCACAATTTCCTGATTTTATCAATTTGGACATTGCGAGTGAATCGTATTTGTAACATTTATTAATTTTGTTTTGTACCAGTACAATTGGTGAAGCTGAATAATACGATGTTCTTCATTAGTCTTTACGTGTCAGTAATTTTTCCAATTTTAATATAATAATGTTACAGTTATTTCATAATTAAGGTCAAGTACCATCTATTGTATGTATGATGAACGTGTGTGTGCGCATAGGTAATATGTTCCTTTTCTTTCTATTATATTTTTGTACTTTCGGGGTAATTCAAATACTGCGACAATGGCTCGTCAAGCTCAGTCTCCAGCTCAACAAGCGCTGCAACCCATACAACAATTAGCATTATCTATAGATAGAACTAAATTTGATAGCACTTTGTTAAGTCAAGATGGTGCTTTATCTCATTATTTGTCCTATCTTGACAACATAGAAATACACAGACAACCACTTGAACCTGTTAACATTGCTGACTTAAATCGCATAGATACACTATTTAAGCATAGTTTAAAAGGAGAGGAAAGACTATGGATTGAGGGGAATTTTTTTTGCAATCGTACAGATTTTAGTCTCCATAATGCTTATACCCATTTCCAGTATGAGATTAAACAATCACCCTTAGAAAATTTGAGGAATGATCAAGTGAATTTAATTATAGAATATTCACAAACAAGCAGTGGGAATCAAAACCACCAACACTGCTCGAGAAACAAAACAGTTGACTACAGATTAGAGATATTCAAGTCATCTGACACAGAAACGCATATAAAGTGTTATACTAGGGTTGAGAAACATAAGAAGCACGACAGACTTTTCAAAAGGAGAAAATTGCAGGCCAAGGAAATCATAATTTTTACAGGTTGCTAAGAAAAATATTTCACAATCAGATATTGAGTATATGCTCAATGATTTGATTCATACCGCTCAGTACACACACTCAGACAGTAGGATATACTTATCAGAGATATTGCCATGCAGGGCACTACAATGAACTTTATATACACAGAGATCAATATATAACACATTAATTCATCGGCACACTGAGTACGCTGGAATAAATGTCAACATTCAGGACTGTTTTAGTCTTCCAGGTCCTGGGTTTTCAATTAGTTGTCTTTCTGTGTACAAAACTATTAAAAAGAAGATTCAAGAATAACTCTGTATTTGCCATACCCGAGGAAGTGTTTACACTCACCATATCTCCAGAATTGCAATTTGGTGTTGGTAATCCTTGACAATTTATATGCAACATTTTGTTGAAAGAAACCTCAGTATTTCTTGCGAAGAAAAAATAAATATTGGCTATCACAATTTGGCAAATTGTATGTTGAAGAAATATAAAAAATAAAGTTGTACATGTTTCAATCAACCTTTATGTTATGCTGTGATGAATAAATTAACCACAATTTCTGCTTTGATGTATAATCTAAAGAAAAATCATGCTGTCAGGGTCAAACATTCTGCTGTGATGGATAATTCTAACTAAAATTTCTGCTGTTGGGACCAATCTATATAAAAAATTCTGCTATGAACAAATATGAAAAATTCCTGCTGTGATGGATAATCTAAAGAAAAGTCTTGCTGTCGGAACTAATCTGTAAGAAATCCTGCTGTGAGAAACAATCTGAAAACAAATTCTGCTGTGATGGCTATTCTGATGGAAAATTCTGCTGTGATGAATAATCTAACAGAAATTCCAGCTGTGATGGATAATCTAACGCAAATTCCTCCGTGATGTGTCTAGGGTAATTTTGTTCAACACCAAGGCCATTTGTTCAATTTTGAAATTATCCATGATGGCCATTTTTTTTTAAAAATCGGTTGAAAATTTCAATACACAAAATGGACATAATGAAATTTGTGGATTTTTATCCAATCAGAAGTTTAAATTAGTTGATATTTAGTGCTAAATATTGACGCTAGTTATCTAGGTCAGGTTAGTATGCGCTTGCAAACCGTGGGAAGAGCTTGCAAACCATGGGAAGAGAGGTAGCAATTGTTTAAAATTAGCATTGTTTTGTGTACAATTCATAATTCCTGCAGAGGTAACATTTGTTTTTACAGGTTGTTTGTGTTTGACCTGCACTGTTTTGAATTCCTTATCGGTTCTGCATGTGCTTGTTTTTATCATTGTAAGTTCATGTTTTCGCCATGTTAATATCTCATTGAAAAATGCATGCAGTTCTTGAATAGTGGCCTAGGTGCTATCTTTTAATCCAAATATCCATCTGTGTTTCCTCTGCTGTAATTAGTTTATATTGGTATTCCATACTATATTTTTAGGATAATGCCGAAACGGCATGAAGTTTTGCAAAATGATTCTAGTGAAAGTGATGAGGCTCCTGTTATGTCGGCAATGGAAGATAGTTTGACAGACTTATTGATCAGTAAGATGATGGAAAGGGGTCTGGTTTTTAGCCAAACTCAGCCCAAGAAGCGAAGAACATCAACATCAACTCCATCTGCAACGGTCTCAAGTGAAACTGCATCAACTCCATCTACTGCATAGGTCATTAGTTTAAATTTTCAAAACCATGACGAATCAGAAAGTCAGTCCATGTCCCTCCAGTGACGCTGAACAGCTGATCAGTTTCCACCATCCATGATCACAGCCGAGGACTGACTGACGGACATCCTGATGAGGAAACTGGTGCAACATGGTTTGATGGCAAAAGCCAAAAGAGTCCTAGCATACTCATCGGCTCCCCTGCTCCTTACCCAACCTGAGTTCCTGAATCAACAGAACCACAGCAACTACACATGGGATTTGACTCATCACCACCGACAGACTGGGAATCACACCCTAAAGTGATTGCAGGGCCTTTGGTAGTCTCCATACAGGCAAATGATATGTTCCCACCAGGACAAGGTATTTCAAATGAGATGGTACCAATGTCCAATTTCAAGCCATATATCAGACAAGTTTTAGTCAAACATCTGGTCTGACAAGGGCATTGAATTCTCAATGCTTTTACCAGGATACATGGCAAATGCAATTCAAATCAGTGAAAATATCATGAGAAATGATAATCCTTTGCGCAAAAAAAATATACTGGCACTAAGTTGGATTGATCGCAAACAAGTAAAAGTGTTGTCTACATTTTGTGTTGCTACCACAGTAGAAAAGGAAAAGTACGATAAATTGAACAAAAATTATTCCAAGCGTGGTTGTAACATAAAATCAAGGAATGGGTGGTGTTGACAAGGCAGATCAGTTGACTGATTGCTATGAAGGTCAACGTTGGACAGTGAAATGCTGACAAAAATAGAACTGCAACCAATAAAAGACCAACCCAAATGTTTATGGTAAGAATTTGAAGCTGTCCTATCATAATTTCTTGATACAGTCGGTTGAGGGTCTGGTCGGTAACTATCATCAGTGTCCCTCGGGCCACAACTACTTTGACATACAGCTCGACATTTTCTGTCTAAAATACCAGACAATAAAAGAATAATCTTGTGCAGTTTGTTGCAACAACAAGGCAGCTAGTTACAGAGGATCCAGAATTTCTACATGGTGCGAAGAGTGTGCTGTGGGACTTTGCCAGGGGGAATGTTTTAAATCCTGTAATACAATTTATTTAGGTTCTTGTTACAAGGATTTTTGTATGGATAGCCTTTGGGTTTATTTTTTAATGAATAAAGTGTGCTTTTGTACAGATTGTCATTTTTGGTAAATTTTCCGGAATTAAATTACCGAACACATGTTTCAGGATTTTTTTCAACAGTCAAAAGATTAAGTGGCACAAATATCATTAAACATGTGTCGACAAACAAAATACTACTTAATTAGATGCTTGTTAATCAAAATTAAACACAAAGATTTAAATTGGATACGAGTGCAATTCAACTGTAATTATGAATATTTCAACACAGAAGAGAAATTAGCAGTGTTTACGCAAGATTCACCGACACCAAATTCCAAGTGGCTGAAATGAATGCAATTATATTATGTTATTCAAACAGCTATATATAACTATATTAAAAACTGATCGGACCAGAACCAAAACCTGATAGCCATGACCAAAATATGCCTATATCATGCTGGTGTTCATTTGTCACAGCTTTAATGTTGCATGCTTGTCTTAGCCCAATTTCCATGTACAGCGCTCAATATAGTGTCGAAAATTATCCCTAGGGCGTCTACAATTGTGTAACACAAGTTTTTATGTGAATTGACAGTGAAGTCAGAAGAAAATTCAGGGAATAAATACTTTTGGCGAAAAAACAGAAGTATAAAAACGTGAGGTTACCATATAACCCTTGAGTGACAATTTACCAGAAGTTGGACAAATTGTAAACAAACTACAGTGGTTGAAGAAAAAGAGTTTTAAGTTGAATCCTACAGTGATTTCCGTCTATAAAATAATGAACGTTACAAGCAAGAGTTAATTGCATGGAGGGAAATAACTAATTTAGAGAAAGCCAAGCAAGGAATTGCTGTGGCATTCTCTTCCAGAACACGAAAAACATAGTATATGTGATAGGGTGTTCGATGAACTTAGTATCAACGAGTTGAAGACAAAGAAACATGACCGCAATATCACAGCGTTCAGTTCGACATTTCGAGAAATCTACCCAATCTTTTCAAGCTCAACAGCAAAAATTTTAAGCTGATACAAAGACTTCCAGTTTTCATTGTTGCGGCGGTTTGTCTCATATTGTCATAACTGGGAAAATTGTCCAGCTCATCAAAGCAATTGTAGAAAATGTCATAAAGTCGGACATTGGAACAAAGTGTGTCATAGTGAGTTTTTCCATTGTCAGACACTCCACGAGAAATGCTATTTGTTGGTTTTGCCTCATATTCTAATGATAATCCTTTTAAAGTTAATGTTAAGGCTAATGGTTCAAATTTTACTTTTAGAATTGATACAGGTGCAGAAGTCACATTGATTACGTCCTCCTGAGAAAATCTTGTATGTGGTTCTAGTTCACCTTGATTTGAACTATTTTCAGGTGATGAAAACTTCAGCCAGCATTTGTGTGCAACAGGACGTCGAAGAAGAGCTGCACTGCCTCGAGTACTGTGCAACAACAACCCACTGCTCCAGCTTTTCCTGATTCGCCATGAAAATAGAAACCCATGGAAAGATGTCTGCAAATTGTTTGACAAATTGTGCCCAACTTTGCCATCAACAAAGCTTCGGTGGAAGGTCGAAATTTGCGTTATCCAGGCCAAACATCAGGTTGATAATAATGATAGTGATCAGCTTCAAGTCTTCCTAGCTATTCCTGTGCTATTCGGCAGTGTTGGTAGCCTTAGTGATACATACGGCATATACGAATCGGATATCCTAGGAAACCTGGATGACCTTAAGTCTCGTATCTCAGAATCAGATGTACCAGTCTGCCTTAGCAATGACTTCATTGTAGAGATCTTACAGTTTGCCGAAGGGAAGAAACTACCCCTTTGCAGACAGAATTTCATTTTTCAAGCTCTTGGGTCCATTACAATGGGCGATAGTGTTTTTTAGGACTTAGTAAGGGAGATTCACGTAACCCACGTACGAACAATTAAATCTAAAGCAAGAAGTGAACTGTCACAATTGAGCCATCCATCTCAGTCAGTTGGTATCACTAGATCTCACGACCCCGAGGATGAGGTTGTTTGGAATGTGAGTGTAGATACAAAGGTGGGGCAACAAAAACG
This sequence comes from Patella ulyssiponensis, assembly GCA_963678685.1. Lineage (NCBI taxonomy): Eukaryota > Metazoa > Mollusca > Gastropoda > Patellidae > Patella > Patella ulyssiponensis. The sequence continues at coordinate 77,414,690 of OY783227.1, read as the reverse complement.
AAACCAAACTGGGAGTGGGAGTGAATTGAAGGTTTGTGTCATGCAAATGGCACTCGAAATAAAATGAATCAATGGAAAACTATCAGAGAGTGACAGTGCAAAAGAATTCCATGAACTTAAATTGAATACTTGCTCAGAAAATATGAAGGATTCCTTTGCTACAAATGCCGAAGATCTGGACTTGACAAGACTTTAAAGTGTAGAACATAACTGTGCTGCTGCTGTTGAGAGTGCAAAAAAATCCCTTCAACTTAAATTGAATAATTGCTTAGAAATTATGAAGGATTCCTTTGCCACAAATGCCGAAAATCTGGACTTGACAACAAGACTTAAAAGTGTACAACAGGACTGAGCTGCTGCTTGTCATATTGTCTCCCATTAGTCGTATTATCTCCCTTTAATAACGTATTATGTAAAGAAGTTAAATAAATGATCAAACCGGAAGTAGATGCTGGGAAGATGAAAAGCACATGGCGTGTTGGTTTTTCTGTTAACTATTATTAATAATGAAGTGTTGGAGCTTTATCATGCGTGATCGTTGTGACGAGTATAAATTATGAACTGACGTGCTCCCAAAAGGGAACACCAACATTATATACAACATGGTGGAGATGCCTTTCGACGACCCGATGATTTGTTGATTTGTTTCGACCTGATAATTTGATTTTATCCGACCCGATGATAATTTGATTTTGTTCCGACCCAATGTTTTTTTCATCAAGGACTCTGAAGGACATTGATTTTGTTCCCACCGATGCTTTTCGTCAACATCAATAACATTAATTTTGTTTGACCGATGCTTTTCGTCAACATCAATAACATTAATTTTGTTTGACTCGATGATTTTCGTCAACTTCCAGAACATTAATTTTGTTTGAGCCGATGCAGTTTTTACAACGTGTAGTACAAGAACATTAATTTTGTTTGAACCGATGCAGTTTCCACAACGTGTAGTACAAGAACATTAATTTTGTTGGACTTGATGCAGTTTCTACAACAAGATGCAGTTTCTAGAAGAACATTAGAAATTTTTTTTCGACCGATGAAGTTTCTATACGGACATTAGATCTCATTAAATTTGTTTGCTGATAATGATTATTACCACTTGTGACTACGCTGCTGGACAATTTGATTGATGTGACCGAATTTGAATCGTAATTAAATAATGCAAGTGCCAGATTCGAACCCAACTGCTGAACATAAACTTTATAATGATTAATCATAAGAAACTGAGTTTTTAAACATGTTTAATCAGTAGTTTTACTTTATAACAATGGCTGAAATTGTTCTCAATCTTAATTTGATGTACATTATTATTATTAATTAGGTATAAGTAATTTAAATTACCATACCAGATTTGCAGAGCATTTTTCATGACATGTCTGATTTAATTAATTAAGATGTACTAGTTAAGATATAGTATCATTTAGGATTTAATTAGTTGAACTTAGTTAAAAAAATTAATAAAGTTTAAAGTAATTAATTATAAGTATGGGTGACGCCCATGCATACCGCGCGTCTGATTTAGGCCTAGATGTGCAAGGCATTGGTCAATTAGTTACATTATTTAAGCAAACCCTTAAAGGGCCTGCTCGCCTTTTGATTCAGGGCAAGCATTTTAGATCTTTAGGAGATCTTAGAACCCAGTTTATTAATCGTTTTTCGGAGACACAAACCACATTTGGCCTTCACAAGGCATACACCGATTATAGTTACAATATAGCTCTTTCACCATCTGAAAATCTTGAACACTTACAGAAAATTAGTAACAGGTTACAAGTTACAGATGTGCAATTAAAACACAAATTCATCTCAATATTACCAGATGGTTGTCAACAAGCTTTTGTTTTGTCGTCACAGGAAGACATAACCTTACAACAGTTATGTACTAAGGCACAATGTTATTTTGACTTTAATCGCCCTAATAGTAATACACAAAAGTCAAAGGAAGTATCGTTTTCTATTTCTACTCAGGAACCTTCCCAACCTGCCATTGGATCGTCAGACCCTACACTTGAAATTATTAAATAACAATTAAACACACTAACATTGCATATGACAAATCATATCCCAAGTCATGCACGTTCATATGAAACTTACTCACCTCGTAGGCCTTCACCACGCAGACATCATTCACCATACAGACCTTCGCCACACAGACATTCACGTTCATACTTTCAAAAACACTCACATGAATCGCAATGGCCACATACACAATCAAGGTTCAACCACTACAGTCGTAGCCTTTCCTCAAGGTCACAAGACTATCACAATACACATAACCCTCACAATTCCTCAGGTACTACTCGCTTTTGTACTTATTGCTACAAGCCTAATCATACTTGGCGACAGTGTTACACAAGACAAAATCATTTGGCAACCAAACAACGTCAGGATTTTTGTTAAGGGGAATCTACCCTGCCCCAAGTAGATTCCCATGTCAACAAATTCCCACAGAGAATATAAACACACATATTACATCCAACCACACCACACAAGCTCGTATTCACTTAAACAAATGGAACTTTTGTAAAGCGTATTTTTCAGATAATAAATCTGCTCTTGTATTGATAGATAGTGGATCATCTAAGTCCATAATAAGTTCATTATTATTTGACACATCTAATTATCTTTCAAGTTTAAAACGCAAGAAACTTGATAAACCACTCACATTTCGTCTTGGTAATGTGTTACAATGTCATTATACAGTTAACGTAGAGCTCTCTATTCAGAGTCACACCTTTCATTATATACAACATTATCTCCCTTACGCTGTAGTTCTTCTGCCTTATTGAGTAATAAAGAAGGAGTTTTGGAATTCTAACATGCAGAATGGTTGATCCAAGGATCCGAATAAACCTTCTGTGCTTCATATTTTGTATTTTCTTCACAGTGGATTACTCTCCAATATGTACAACTATGGAAATGAACCCAGACCTTTTGCATATAAACTGTATATATTTTAGGTTTAATCAAAATCGGATAAAAATTGTGATCTCTATTTGGTCCACAACCTTGGTTTAAAACACTATTTTTGCACAAGGAGACCGCGGCAGAGAAAAGTCTTCACAAAATAGTACAGGGTTTTGATTTAGATAAGAGTTGTCAATACTATTTCTAAGGATCTCTGGGGTTACTTCATCCAGTTTAACAAGGGTTGTGACGTTACACGTTATTTGTTAAAACCCAGTTGTAAATTTTGGGTTCACGTTTCTCATCATGTTTGTTTACATGTTAGCAATTCACTTTTGATGATGTCTGATTTAATTCTGGGCAGTTCACACGTCAGCCACCTTCAGACATACATTGAACATCAGTCTAGGCTTTAACTTTGGGCTTAGGCTGCAACACTACAGTTTTTTCCAAGGGTATTTCTGGGTGTCAATAACAAGTACAGCATGTACTCGATATTTAGAATGATGTATTTGGGGAATTCAGGCCTGTTTCGTTTACCTACATATTTGGGGGAATGATCTTGATGCTTTGGATGCCAGCATGGATGAAATTGGCAGCAGAATCATTTCACTATAACGTCGGCTATTTTTATAGGCCAGAATTTGAACAGGCAGTTGACAGGACAAATTTCTGTAGAAAACTTTAATGAACACGTCCTTCGCCTTAACACCATCTTGGAAAGTAGGTTAAATTTTAATGGACAGACAATTGGAATATGCGGGTTTAAATCAACCTTTGATCCTAATTTTCGGCAGTCATAGCATTCGATTAAAAAACACCACAGGGATGCCATGTTACTACAGAAATGTCTACTATATCTTTCTATTCATGTCACATAAGAGGCGTTTTAAAACGTAAGTCAAATTTTTATTAGGCATTGTTTGAGGCCTTGGTCAGGGGATCCTGGAAAGACGGTCAGTCTACAGTAACTTGGAGTGTCTTGGAAGATTTATGTAGTTTGAGATTTTATTGACATTTAGAATCCTGAATGGCTGGTGTACCAGTCTAGAGGAGAGTCCTGATCACAGATCAGTATAAAGTTAAAATGTTCTCTGTTGTAAAATCTCAAATTTGCTAGGGGGATCCTGGATAAAGTGATTTCTCTTTCACTCTAGAGGTTTTACGGAAAGTGGACACATCTATTACTACCAAGTTAGAGAAGTCCATTTTGTTAAAATGATTCATAAGTTTATAACTTGGACATTTCTAATAGGTACTAGTTATTTAAATTGGATAAAAATTTAATCCTGGCATAATTTGTAATTTTCAATACTATTTATGGTTTTCTTTTCAGGTCTATTGGTGCAGTTTAATGAGTCAAATAAGAAAATCGCAGCATATAGCTGCAGCTAGAGAACAAGCAACCACAGTTTCTGCCAGGAAACAATCATCTTAACATGAAGTATCACAGCCGACACAAAAACAATTGCACCAATTGCAAATTACGGTATCAGTTTTATTATCAAGGGGCAAGCTTACGGAAAGTTCTTCAGGTAGAACAGGGTCAGGAGCCAGAAAGGGCTAGGGTAACCCCTGTGGTGACCAAGTGTATGGCTAGTGTCATATTGTGGTAATTTCTATATTTTTTTTTATAAACAATATTTAGAAACTGAGGGGATTGGGGAACAGGCAAAGCCTATATCAACCCCTCTCCCGGATATTCCATATCATTGTAGTCTGAAACCTTATGATTAAGTTATCTCCCTTACGCTGTAGTTCTTCTGCCTTATTGAGTAATAAAGAAGGAGTTTTGGAATTCTAACATGGAGAATGGTTGATTTTGATTTTTACCTACATGTTACTGTGTAACACCTCTGGATCCAGGGATCCGAATAAAGCATCCTAAACCTGCTGTGCTTCATATTTTGTATTTTCTTCACAGTGGATTTAATCCGACTTTTGTGACAGTTTTAAGTGTAGGTACGTGTAATTAGGTACGTGTAATTAGGTGCGCCAATGACGCGAGGTACGCCTTCGGCGCGAGTCACGTCACAAATACGCCAGTGCGATTTGCGTATTGGCTTTTCTTTGTCGTCGGATTGTCCACTGGTACGAAACCGCTGCTTCAAATGTGGTTATTTTCGTAAATAAACAACTAGCTTTTCACCTCGTTTTCGAATTTTCACTCTAGCTGCTCTGGGTGCGGAAAAAGCTAAGCGTCAAGATGAATGTCACAGTATAAGTAATATATTAATTAGAAAATATATATATTCAACTTTAAGACAGTTCAGTATATTGCATCAATGAGCGAGTCCAAACAGCAGGATGTAATTGAACGGTCCATATCATTTGCAGCTCAACTGAGAAGAAAAAAGCAGAAGTCCATGGCAGATCTTCAGAAAGAACTATCCAACTAACAAAATGCAAAAAGGGGAGCAAACTGAAAGGAGAAAAAACAAAAAAAGGTTGAAGGAACTGATGTATTCTAATAGTGATAGTCCAGACTTCGCTGCTGCATTTCCGTCTCTGGATAACCCATTGTTTGAGATTCTCTTGGATCTGTTGTTGGGAGAAGATTACTGCTCGTCTACTTGTATTTTTTTAGGACAGTAATACACATGAGATCAGCAACTAAAGGAAAAGTTTCAAAAAAGGAGTTGACTTGAAAATTATTAAAACCTTTGTACAGAAACTTTTGATATTCCCGGACAGCAAATTAGTTCACCATTCACAGATAATGTTATTGATGAATTTGACAGATACATTATTAGTTTATTATGACGTGAATAAAACTCTTCAGTAGTGTTATTTTTCATGTCCACAAATTTGATTAAGTCCAACCTAAGAGACATCAAGCTAATTCATTATATCAGTGATTCTGCTACGAGTCAGTACAGAAAATAATCAAAATTAGCCATCCTTTCACGCCATAAGTAGATGTTTGATATTGATGCCACATGGCAGTACTTTGAAAGTGGTCATGGGAAAGGACCATGCGGCTGACTTGGAGGTTCAATGACAATTGGAACAATAATACAAATGGAATGGGGATTGGCTAAGGAAGCTACAGGATCCTTGAGACTGAGTTTATTCATCATTGATAAATCTGATGTAATGATTGTGAGCGATGAAATCAAGTCAATGGGGACAAAGCAAGTAGCCTACATGAAACTATGCAAGTTAATAGTGAGGTTGTGGTTGAAAGACAACTTTATATGAGAGACAAGTTATTGCTTCAAGTCATGTTGCAGGGACAATAATGTGTTCAAGGGTCTATGCAATGGATGGTCCAAACCAACAACTCCAAAAATTGTTGAGACTAAACAAGTACAGTCATTGCCCTTTCTCTACGTCACAACAGTCAGTTCAATATTAAAGAAAACGTCTTCGATCAAGTAAATATAACAACCTAATATCTGAAGATGGACTTGATGAAATTATTGGAATATATGGATAAATCTGTACTGAAAGATAGCTTGGCTGACAGCCTTGATAAGTTCAAAGACTTCAAAACACTTAAAGGTCCTGCCCGCCTCTGGATTCAGAGCAAGCACTTTAGATCTTTAGAAGACACAAACCACATTTGGCCTTCACAAGGTATACACAGATTATAGATATAATATAATATAGCCCATTCACCATCTGAAAACCTAGAACAATTACAAAAAAAAAAGTAGTAGGTTATCGGTTACAGATGTACAACTAAAGCACAAATTCAGAGCTGTTCCTCACTTTCCTAAGGCTTCGGTATAAGCTCCAAGAGCAACACACACTCAGAAAATAAGAAAGAGGGTTGTCAAAGTGTTGACCATGGAGGGAGATTTTAAAGGTGGCGCCCTCGCTTAACAAATCTAATATTAAGCTAGTTGTGTCTAGTGTCCACAAAGACATGGAAATGGCTCTGTGCTTTTTAGTTGACAGACTAAATAAATTTAATGTCAAATTTCTCCAGAACCATCACATGTTGTACATCAATAAGAGACACTTGTAACATTTAAACCTATCTTGTGACAGAATTGTCAGTATTACACGATTTATTTAATTACGTATCACTCTGAAGAAATATGCAAAACACCCATTCTTTTCTTTGGTTCCAAATAACATATAGTGAACCGATTCATTTGACCTTTGACCCGGTCTTGTCTCCTGATGGGTGTATAACAAAACATTTTGCGCATGTCTATGTTGGTGGAAACTAACGTTTAACCCTTTCTGGCTGCTTTTATCTAGGCTCAAGCCATTTTTTAATTGTGACAACGATTTCTGAATATTTTGGGTCTGTTCTGTTGCACCTGTATCAATATTGTTCTTTTTTATAGAACCCTGGGAAGCAAACCTGCCGATTTTGGGGGATTCTGGCTCAATTTTAACCTGAACTGTGGGAAGGGGTTCTAGCTTCATGCTTTTAGTTTTGAACTTATTATTATCATGATCCAATAATTTCACCCTTTTTTTGTTTTTGAATGGCGAATTTTGGTAAATATCCCATATGTTATCTCTACTTTGAAGTTCTTAACTGTGTGCTTAACCATTTAAAATTCCTCATTTTATCAGGGGCTATAATCCAGGCAATTATTCTTCGATATGTACAAATATCGAAAGGAACCCAGACTTTTTGGACATAATTATTTAGAGCATCATAATCATGATCAGAACCCTGTCAATATTGCAGACATTAATGTGATTGTTGGTCTCTTCAGACAGACATTAAAAAGCAAAGCACGTCTATGGATAGAAGACAAACTGTTTCGAAGCTTGGCAGATCCCCGCACTCAGTTTATTGAGAGATTTTCTGATAATCGGACGCCCTTCGGTTTGCATAAGGATTATGCTTCATTTTGTTATGATGAAACTAAACCTCCCTCTGAAAATTTAGAGGAACTTCAGAAATTAGGACAGATAGGCATAGCCGATGCACAACTATGATAAAAGTTTATTTCCATTTTGCCATCATTATGTCAACAAGCTGTGGCTATGTCAATTAATGACAGGACTTCTATTTCTGAAATAGCTGTCAAAGCTCAGTATTATTTTGATATTTACAAGAGTGACAGTAAAACTAAGAAAATAACGTTTTTCACGACAGAAAATGATAAGGATACAGAGATAGAACAACTAACCCTGTCAGACCGTATTCCCAATTTTGGGGGGTTTAACTAACAGCCTTAATGACAGATTACCAAAAAAAAGGGAATCGGCGTGGGTAGTTACAAAACGACATAATGTGCTAAAAATAGTTAGCCAATCAGCAGCTTACCAGGTTTATTTACAAATGGCAGTCCCCATGAAGTGAGCGTGAAGCCGTTTGTTTATGGAAAAATATCAATTGTTTTCGCCATGAAGCGAACACTTGACGAACCTAGTACTTCCACAGGAAAGAGTAATAGACCTCCAGGTAACAGAAACTTTAGCATTATCGGATGATAAGGAGGTCGACTTTGATTTAGATTGTGACCTAGATAGGGACTCCACATCGAGTAGTAGTAGTGAAAACAACACCGACCGTAGTGATCACTGGTGCAGGTCACAGGGTCTAACAGGAACAGCTGCCTAGTCGGTCGGATGGGACGAAGACTTAGGCCCCATGTATGACAGTTGGAATTCGATATTAGAGTTAGTCATTGCGTCTCTGTCCGTGCAAAATTGTATGGTGTATGCTGACTGTCCTTAGCTCAGTCGGAGCAGAACAGTAGGACGTTAAACCCCATGTCATTTGTTACTTAGATTCCATGACTTAGTGTTATAAATATATAAATATTGAGGTTACAAATCACTAAACAAGAGGATTAAGTAATTAATGTTACATGTATGTATATGTTAATTTCTACCCAAAAGGTACATCCACTACCGACCCCAACCCCAGATTTATTAACTATGGATGAACTTGGGGACATCAGGGACATGGATAACGCCTCTCTAGTGAGCGAGATGGAGGATGTGGAAAGACTACAAGATGAAATAGGTTTGTTTCAATAAATTACTATAAAATCCGTTCCCAATCGCGAAACCAGAAAACTTTTTGGAGAAGAAATTTCTCTGGTGAATCGGGATAGCCATTTTCCCTAAAGTGACGAATCACATGACTGTCACGTAACTATATCTATTTTATGTGCCTGGATGACTGAATCACCCACACGTAGAAAAATAGATCTATACAAAAACTTGAATTTGTATGTTTAGGATCCAATTCTTTATGTCAGCGAGTTGACTTTGGACTCAAGGATCATTTTACAACAAACGAAACGACAATTGACCCAAAAAGATTGACCAATCACAGGTCAGAATGGGCAGGGCTTAGGTTTGGAAAAAAGTGGTAAAAATGGCCAGTGAAAGGAACCAGAGGCCTCCGGCCCCGCGGCTGCCTCTGGGAACGAGATTGATCCCTTCCAACAAAAGAAATTTAAATGCCTGATCCAATGTAGAATCCACAAGTGTTTTCATAGATTACTTGGGTCATTTTATTGTAGATATTGTATTATTATTTTCTACTTCGAATTGCAAGATAGTTAATCATTGATTTTAACAGAGTTATTTCTTAAATTTTCAGCCTGTACTTCCAAATCTGTACCCGTGCAAGTACGCCGATACTGAAGAGGTATTATTTTACTATATTTATCATACCGTTGAACAATTTCCATGTTCTGGCATATTTAACATTTGTATTTTTCGATTTGTATAATTATAAAGTATGTGCATCTTATTGATAACCATGTGATTCATTTCAGATTCCATTGCCTTGTTCAGATTCCAACGAACCAAATTGCAAGACAGAATTTTTAAATGAAGGGGTAAGAATTATCACTAAGCTAGAAACTTGCCTAGATAATTGACATTTCTGTTAACAGGAATTTAAATAGATTACAGTATTGCAGGTATCGCATTGCGATAATGAGCACAGATTTATGTAATTATTAATTGATCTCATCATAATATCGAATTAATTTGATTTATTATGTTTTTTTAGATTTACATAGAAACAGACGAATGGGTTGGTGTATATTGGACAGAAGGGTTGTATGTGGGAAACGTTACCAAAATTTTCGATGGTGGGAAAAGGTTTAAAATTAAATATATCACCAATCCGGGTAAGAGAAAAAATTGCAAATGGATTCAACCGGCAGATATATCCATAACCAAAGACTTATATATATTGGGAAAAGCTTATGTGCACGAAATAGAAAATGGCAAGTTTGTTGTGAAAAACTGGGATGTAATTAACAATAAGTACGAGCAGTACCGGAGGCAGTACTGCCCCTAAGCGTGTGTATGTGAACATTGTGATATCGTCGACAGTGACGTGGAGTTTTATCTAACTGAAGTTGTATCGTCGACAGTGACGTAGAGTGTTATCAAAACATGTCGTGATCGTCGACAGTTTTTATATTGTGTTTAATATATATAACTGATGGGTGAACCTGATAACTGATATATGTGAATGTTTTTCAACTTGTATTATATGTTTTCGTAATAAATAGATAAAGCTGGTCATATACGTCGATTAGGTTTTAACTTGTATGTGAGGTCGTGTGTGACGTTCCGAATGCTGTGCGAGTGTTGTGTCTGTAATGTAGTGTATACTATTCCTGAAATTTTGTTTAGTTATAGAGCTTCCGTACAGGAGAGTACAAAATATTTTCCTATCTTTTTATTGTTTGGGAGAGACCCAATTTTACCCATGGATTTTCTTTTAACCCCACAATACCGATATATGGGTGACAGCTATGTACCTACTATGTTGCAACGTTTTCATGCGGCCTTTTCTGATGTAAAACAAAATTTAGAGGTAAGTCGATTAAAGAATAAACGATTGTATGATCAGAAGGCCAAAGAAGGGAAGTTTGAAGTAAGTGATCCAGTTTTCTATTATATATAACCCTTCTAAACCACCAGGGATGTCAACGAAATTTCAATTACATTGGTACCCATATTTTCGTATAATAGAACAGACATCTCCTGTTAATTTTATAATTTTAAAATTAGACATCAATAGGAAAAACTAAACTCGTACATAGCAAAAACTTACAACCTGCACACCCAGATGACGATTGGGATAGTGAAAGACCTGTCTTGAAGAAGATTGTAAATGATAAGAAAGTTTCTCAAACCCAGCCTTTACGACAGAGTAAGCTGGCCTCGAGCAGTAATACTCGTGATTTGGGGGATGATTTTGAAATGGATATAAATAACTCAATTTCAAATCATCTGGACCCAGGAAATACAATATTGGAAGCACCAAATAATGCTTCTAACATGGATATTGAGTTTGACGAACCTCCTGGGAATGTTATTGAATCTAATTCCGATATTCCAGCAAGAATTGACGTAGGTCAACCTTCTGGCAATATCAACGATTCAGATTCCAAATTAAGTTTGTCGGATTCTTCTTGGGACTCCGAGGATGAAATTCCCTTAGGTAGATTTCTGGAAAACCGTGATGACTTTCCAGCTACAGAAGATTCTACAGTTCGTAAAAGACAACTGTCAGATTGTGATGAACGTCATTTTTTAATACTTTCAATTTCATTATTATTTCGTTTCAAATTCTTCATTAATTATTTTTCAAATGTCCATTCCAAATTTTGTACGGGACCACTAGTGTCAACACGAGAGATTTCTGGCGCGAGATATACGGTATCTGCTATTTTAATGGGGAATGAGGTATTTATTGTATCGAAAGTCCAGTGACCGCCCTAGACATTCGCCAATTCGTCAATGACGACAAATATTTTTATTGGCGAATAAAGTGATGATTCTGGCGAAAATTTTGGCGAATGAATTATTTTGTAAATCTGTTAATATTAAAGCTGAAATCGTTTCGTTAAACGCTTCTTTCGATCATTCAATGGAGTGTCTATTTTTAGTACATTAATTACTCTAGTCTTAATCATACAAGTCGCAAATCAGTCAATGTCACGCATTAAAACGACTGAAAGATCGAGTCTAGAGACTGTACAACACAGTTACGCCCCTTTTGTGTGGCACGACACTGTTTACATATGCTCGCCACTTGCCGAGTGTACATTCGCTTCACTACAAGTAGCGATGTTCCGATATGACACCTATCGATTTTACCGATATCAGATATTGACAGCGAAGTATTATCGGCCGATACAAATAAATTACCGATAGTGGTGGATATAAAACCATTACACATTAAAATGTCTCGAATGGCATGATGATCTATGTAGATATTTGTCTTTATATTAGTCGGGAAACGCATGGTACTTTTACTATTTTACTGCGCAAATCAACATAAACCCTGTGTTGTTGAAGTAATAATTGGGCCACGCTTCTTACGCAATCAAAAATATACACCATCCATTATGAATTAAATTATTTGCTGTATCATTAATGGTCGAGATTATCATATTTTAAGTGTTAATTACTATATAATTCCTTATAGTAATCGGCACGGAATCTGTACATGTATATCTATACGTGTGCATTAGTTCGTGCGGTAATGAAATGATACATCAAAGCGATACCTTCATGACCCGTTTGTCAACAGTGGCTATCACGTGACATTCTCCCGCCATTTCTAGAACTATTGTTAAAAATAAAACATCTAATGGGAACCTATTTGTTGATAATATTATTAATTAATAAAGTATGATCTTTATTATGAGTTTTTATTTGTCGACACAATAACCAAGCATAACCATATAAATCACTAAATTATTTCTAAATTTATATCGGCATCTAGAAGCCGGAATGTATTAGACAGTGATTACGTGACATCAAAGGAATATTCCCCCTTTCATCCTTTTTATTCCACCACGCGCAAACCACGTGATATTTCACACCTTTTCCAAAACTTCTACTCATATATTGACAGACAATATAGTGAACTAGATAAAACGAAGTAAAAAAAAAAATACGTAGCAATTTAGATAAAGGATACTCATAAGGATTTTGTACTGTTTATTATTTCCTTTCTACGGCTGCTATGAGTCTTGTATTACCGGTACGTTTAAAAAGCAACAAGCACGTAGTTTCATTTTTAATTAACAAACATATGAATAAAAATGATATAAAATATTTGGCTAAAACTTTTTGAATTGGCTAATAACATTTTGATTTGGCTAAAAATTTGGCTAATGGTTTTAAGGGTCTAGGGCGGTCACTGAAAGTCATAGTATAACACTTTATTTATATCTTGGATAAGCTTTTAATATGTGACAATTAATAATTTAGGTGAAATATGTATTATTCCAAGTTTTCTATCTTGGCGTTGTCAGTGGCGGTGTCAACCCTACTTGACCTCCCTTTGCTCTGGTCATTCCTAAGACTTGTTTTGCTGTGGTATATGGTTATTTACATATAATTATTAATTTATGTTGTTGTAATTTGATTATTTCCTTTAAAATAGGCCTAAGCTACACTGGTTTTCACCTAGACTGTGGAATTCAGTATCCCCTCCCTTCTATCGAAATGTCGAACAGATTGAACGAATGTGTAAATATTATAAATATGACAGAATAGATACTTAAATATTGCAATTTGTATCTTTGCAGTTTTTTACGATGATGATTAATACAATAATATATAGAATGAAAGAAAGTTGTTTTTATTCGTCACCCGTAAACTCTACGCACCCATTGATAGAACGGTTGTCTAAAAAAGAGACTCGCCCAGAACACAGATGATTCTGAGGATGAAGATATTAAACGTCGGAAATTAGATACGTTAAACGTTGTAACATGTATGTTATGTTCAATTTTGCGTAATCTTTAATTTTGTTACGGGCCATGTGAATATTTTGCAATCTGATTACCTTACCTACAAGTTGGTATATTAGTAACGTTCTCATGAATTCGGTTTGGCTTTCCTTGTCATTGCTACAAAAATTTATTATATGTTAGTAAATTTTGTCTTGACCACGAGTTAAGAATGGCATGTACGATAAGATTGTATATAATTAATGTTTATGTAATTATGATATTAATAGTTATATGTTTTATTTTAGTATGAATGGTCATATTTGCTACTGGTATCAGCGGATTCAAATTTTTCTACCGCGGAGGGAAATAAATTTGTATTTTCTCATAAAACGTATCTTTCATATAGCAATTGGATTCTTGCTTACCATTTTGACATAAGTAATTATCAGAAACAGCTCAATCAATTAAGGGAAAATATTGCATAGCTTAAGGACTCTTATTCTACTTTTATGAAATTAAAAGATAACATTTCAATTGATCGTATACCAACCACGATCGCCAACTTATTTAATAAGGATTATATTGTCTCTGAGATTTCATTTCATAAGAAACTGAATCAGATTCACATTTCTATTCATGAATTGTTTGCTAAACATTTAGTGCAACTTAACTATAAATTTAATTCTTTGGAAACATCATTTAAGAATCTAAAGAATTTAATTGCTATTCCTTCTTCCCAACGAATGAAGAAAGTACAAAGAACCAAACGTAGTTTACTACCTTTGGGTGTCATTTTATCATCACTTTTCGGTGTTGCAGATGCCAATGTTGTAAATCGGATCCCACATCACGTCTGTGCTTTGGAAAATTCACAACAAAAAATTATTCATGTATTAGACGAAAGTTTATCACTTTTAAACTCTACGAACCATAATGTTCGTATTAATTGTCAATCAATTACGGAATTGATTAATGTAACTAATGTTTTGGGCTCGAAATTATATTATATTATGAATGACATTGCCCATACATTAAAACCAGAGATTGGATACTTTGAATTGGTTAATATGTTTAATGGTGCCTTTGATGTTTTAACTTTTGCTATTGATATGTTATCAGACGATATCAATGATTTCCATGTTCAAATTTTATGTTTGTTAGATAATAGAATATCTATGACCCTTGTATCCACTGACATGCTCTTTCACGCTTTGTCAGAAGTTCAGAGCAAATTACCTATGACTTTGGAATTACCTTATCCTGTTTTAAAGTCACAAATGGTTAAATATTATGAAATTTTGAAAGTCACACTTGTTCCAACTGTAAATGCTTTTAGTTTGGTAATACCTGTACCTTTGATCCAGAAGTCGGCATTGTTTGACATTTACAGATTGGTTACAGTACCATTGCTTAGATGGTATGAATACTGTACATTATGACTTAGACTTTAATCATCTTGCTATTTCTCACGATAGGAGTAAATACATAACTTTATCAAATGCTGCAGTTCAACTATGTAGTAAGAAGGATGTCATGTTTTGTCAATTTCATAAAGCATCCTTGTCTACTAATGCAGCACCATCATGTATTTCGTCATTATTGCTACGTGATTCCAAAAATATTGGAACATATTGTAAAACTATATTTCAACCTTTACCTCATTATCCTATAGTACGATTTTTAACAAGAGGTAACTGGTTTATTTTTACACCTTTCAATTTAATTATTGATATTTTATGTTTGTCTTATAAAACAAACTTTGCGCGAGAATGTTGTTACATTACCTTCTCGATGTTCTGCTATGTCGAAATATTTTACATTACCATATTATTTACGCAATGAAACAGGTTATAAAGTTTGACCTACTACTGGTGATCGTTTAGATTTATCTAAATACCTTCTCAAGGATACTAAGTTTAATTTCAGTCTGGCACATCCTTATTCAAATATTATGCATCCTAAATCTATGATGGATATTAAGAATGTTATTAATAGATTACATACTGATCTTTCTAAGTTAACTAAAAAGACTCCTTTGTCTTATGAGAACCATTCGTTAACTTAATTGGTGGCATTACCTTTTAATTATTGTTACTTCTTTATTATTTGTAATTATACTTATTGGTTGTTTTTATTATCGACTAAGAGTTTATAATAATGTTTTGAGCTGTTTCAAGATTTGTAAATCGAGTAATCGTAAGCCTAAGCGACCTGAATCCGATCCCGTTGAATTATTCAGTACTCTGCACCTACTCCGACTGATAGTGGCACGAATGAGAATTGTCCCGTGGGTCGTTTTACAACTTAATTGACTAACTACTACTCTATTTGTATTGTTTAAAATTCTGTAGTTAGAATTTTATTGAAAGGAGGCTAGATATATGTATATCTACTCCTGGCAGTAGATTTAGTAAATGCAAGAAGCAGTGTTATTTAAGGTCTTTTGGAACTTCCCATCAAAAACAGTCCAAGGCTGTAGTAGAAAAAGCTCACCAACACGTAGACGCCCAAAGGATGGTTTCAGGGAAGGATACAGGAAAGCATCATATAAATATTTCATAAAAGTAGATGTGGAAGATATTGAAATATGCCAGTCTGGGTTAAAAGGTATTCTATATTAAGAAGAAATGCCACAAAAGGAGATAAAACACGACAGACCATAAGACAACATATTAAGAGTTTTTTTTAAACCGACCCTCACATTACTCAAGAGTATGTAACTCTAATAAAGTTTACCTTTCCCGAAAATTTAAATATAAATAGAATGGGGCTCGTGTATTTTGCTTAACATGAACCAACAGAAAGAGTAAAATACAGTAATGGCCAGAAAAAGGAAATGAATCCTACAGTTCCTTATTCTTTTTACAGCCGCATTTCCAGAACGATTGAAAATCGTGAAAATTCGCTGAAAACCTGTCGAAACCATTTATTGAAAAGAGGATACCCTCTACATCTGATAGCATCAAGCTTTGACCGAGCCAGATCTCAACCCAGAGCAGACCTGTTAGTCCAAAAAGAAAAGAAAACTCAAGACACCATTGTATATTGTACTAAATATATTTCAGGATTCAACCTTCACAAACTCATCAACGGTCAACTCCATATAGTAAGATTGAATGTTGAAACAAAATTCATAGCTGACCAAAAGATTTATGCTATAATTTGCTCCTTTTGCGGCAAACAATAGATTGTTTTGTAAAAAAAAGATTTCTCAACCACCTCAGTGACGTTAGAAGAAACAAAGAAACACCGGTCAGCAACCATTTCCAGGAATCCAATCACAAACCTGACATTATTCTAACCACGACGTCACAGAATTTGAATAAACGGCTCAGACACGAAGAAAGCCTCATTCAATTTTTAGAACCAGCCAACCAGGAGGGATTAATGACCACACTTGAGTAACCTATATTTTTGAACAATATTATGAAGATCCATCTTTGTAACGAATGCAGTCGCTGATATAAGTGGCGTTCTAACCTATATCGGCATCTCAAAAAAGACCACCTCAAAGAACTAAAATATCAATCTACCACGGCCCACTCACTCAGGAAATTTCCAGCTGATACACCACCATCTTGTGTCCCGGTAAAACCAAGCAAGTGGATTCAACCCCTTGAGGCTTGCACACGACCTCAAGTAACTCGACCTATTTCCGACACCAAAGCCACGGCGATCACCATCAGTCCAGTTGATTCCTACACAGATATCGCCGCGGAAGATTACAAATTACAGGATTAGCATTTTTTAAATTAATGATAACCAATCCCATGAGGGTCTAGAAACTGGATGATGATACCATAAAGATACGTTAATATTTGGGAAGGGACCTGTTGATCACAGGCAGGTGGAGGATTACAAATTCAGGGTTAGAATCATTTGAAGATTACCAGTCACACTGCAATATAACAGATGGATAACGATACCATAATAAGGTACATTTATATTTGAAAAGGATTGTCTAAATTGTTTTTCTGTGCAATTGTTTTTTTTTTTTTTTAGGACCAATATAGTGGAAGAGACATTGAAGATTACAAATTACAGAATTATACTATAAAAGTTGAAAAATGATACCATATCATTATGATACATTTTTATTTGGGAAGGAACCTGTCAATCACAAGCAGGTGGAGGATTACAGATTCTAGGAGTAGCATCATTTTAAAGATTACCTATATTGTCACACTATAATATAAAACATGGATAACGATACCATAATAATCAAGGTACATTTATATTTGAAAAGGATTGTCTAAATTGTTTTTCTGTGCAATTGTTTTGGGTTTTTTTTAGGACCAATATAGTGGAAGAGACATTGAAGATTACAGAATTATACTATAAAAGTTGAAAAATGATACCATATCATTATGATACATTTTTATTTGGGAAGAAACCTGTCAATCATGCAAGCAGGTGGAGGATTACAGATTCTAGGACTAGCATCATTTTAAAGATTACCAGTCACACAATAATATAACAGATGGATAATGATACCATAATAAGGTACATTTATATTTGAAAAGGATGGTATAAAAGCGACATTTATGCGAGAGAGTTAAATGGTCTTTACGGTGAACATTTAACAAAGGGAGCTCCATGTCTTTGGCATGGAGTAATTTTACAAAAACATGCATCAAAGTTGACTGTAAGTGGAAAATTTTCAATTACTAATTATGTAATGATCTTAATGTGATTTTGTTGTTACTCTGGTTACGTTTTATACTGTAACTTTGCACAATTCAACTGTCCAACAAAGCTGATGATAGTTGATTTTTAGTTCAATATCATCTGGACTCAAGGAGATGCCCCATGTTTTGACTACCATTTTCAGGCTAGGATGGTCTGTGTTTGTTTTGCGGAAGGAAACAAAACCCAGAAGATTTTATCAGTCACAATATTGTGAACTGTGTATTGGGATATCGAAAGAAAATAAGGATGATGTTAAAATATATCATATATTAGCTTTAGTTCTATGTAGTTACTTAAAAAAAAAAAGCTGTGTCAAAAATTAAAATTAATTTCTGGACATTATCATTTTGACAAAATGATTTGTGTGATTACTGTTATTGGCAATGGCAACTTTATGCATTTTTTTTATAAACAACATCTTTATTCAGATTTGTATCTGGATTGGTGTACAGGCATAACCTATATTAAACTAGATAGAGTGCATGTCATAATTGTTGACGAAGAGTTACATATAATTGTAGTATTAATGTACACTAATTTAGTTTTCTTAACATCAAAGGATGACATCAAACCTGTATTTTAAATATAAATAATAGATGATCGATTATAGATGATCTATTTTTAAAAATCATTCTGAAGTAATTGCAACAAGAAGTGGTCTAAACAGTTTGATAAATCAAGACAAACACGCCAGCTCTTGAAGCAAACCCCCATTAATTCATATTCATGAAAGACAGGACAGATCAGAAACGGAAAATATGTGATATTAAATTTTTTTAGTCTTGTAAAAACTGTAGGCTACTCGACTATTTATTATCATAATTTCCTTTTTTAAAAGTGAAAGCAGAAATTATTTGTGTATCACCACAAACGTAATCAGCACAATTTTTATGAGATTTTATTATTTATAATATAAAGCCTGGCTTCAAGTCAGTCAATTTTTGACAATATTTCTTAAACTCATTTTTAAGATTTTTTTTTACACAAATGTAAGTAAACGAAATTAACCAGCGGTTGCCAGGCAAGACATATCCACATTTTACAAGAGATGGACAGAGAACAAGCTGAACAAAAACACAACTTTTTGTACAATCAAGTTATATAGTCTGATACGAATATGGAAAGGAACCGAGATCTTGTGAATATAACCATATATTTTAAGTTTATCACGATCGGATAAAAACTGTGACTTCTAGAGGGTCCACAACCTTGGTTAAGCAGTTTCAGTCCGATTTTCATGAGATTAGAACTTGACCATCATTAGTGTGTAATGCTGATATATTTAAAAAGTCTTTTTTACATCAGGCCTCCAGTTCACAAACCATTCTCAGACTTAAGTCAAGAATTTACTCAAAATTGTTCGCCTTGTTGTATCTAAAATATAACCTGTCATAAGACTTTTGTTATTTTAATGTATCAGATACATCAATAAGAAACTATATGCAAAGTTTTGTGTTTCTGGATCAAATATTTTACTTATAAACAGTGATTTGTGAACATGGGGCCAGATAAAATTGTGACGGTTCCACAAGTTAAAAAACATGAATTTAATACAATTTAGGGCCATAATCCAGGAGGTTATGATCAGATATGCGCGAATACCAAAAGGAATTGATATCTTTGGGTCATACTCATACATTTCAAGTTTCATCAAAATCAGATAAAAGTTGACAATATATGGAACCCATTAAAGGGACAATAACACTCTTGCTGGCTTGGCAGCCCCAGAAAATAAATAATAGCCTTATTCTAAGTACTAGATGTTTGAGTGTCCTACCTGTTGTGTAAATTATCCATTACGACCTATTTTACTTGTCCAGAGGGTTCGAAAATATTTTAAATCAAAGTCACATTTGAAAAGGTTTACGTTAGACTTTTCAAATCAATTAGTTGAATTTTTCCAATTTTTTAAATTAGGTGTGTTAAGATGAAATTTATATCATCAATTAATTGGAATATTGTAAAATAATACAATTTGTTGACCAGAATGAAGATTGGGACATATTATTTAGTTACAACAAGAGTGTTATTGGGGCTTTAAAATAAAGACAAGAAAATAAATTAAAGGAAAGACAGTAAATAAATCAAAATATAGTTAATTTCTTATGATCTTTACGTCTCTGCTTATGCTGTGACATTGTTCGTTCTGAAGTCCTCAAATTATGTTGATATTCGACAAGAGAGGCTATCTTGGCTTCAATTCTTTTAGCAGCAGCCTTATCTCTGGAATAAAAGATTTTTTTTTTACAGGATATGAACAATATATTTTTAAACCTTTCTTTGTTACAGATAAGATCCAATTTCACTTAGTAGAAGAACACCACTGAAGGATTAAACCAAGATCTAATTGTTTCCTATTATATATTACACACTATTCTACTGGATCTATCAATGTTTATAAAAAAAAAAATGCAGATTTATTCTGCATTGACTATAATAATTTCTCTGCAGGGGAAAATATCTGTATACTTCTACACAGCCTAATCACTAGTTGATGTTTTTTTTAATTTGGAGATATTCAAGATTAAACTAAGAAGAAAATTAATACTGTAAATTTATAAACTTTGATGTTGCCGAGATTTTAATAACTGGATTTCAATACTTGTATAATAACTATGATGTTGTTATTCTAAGTTCTCTCGAATAATTGTACAATATACTGTTCACAAATAAATCAGATATTTTTTTCAAAATATTGAATATAAGCTAACACTTTTTATTTTAAAGAGCCATGGGCAAATTAAGTAAAGGGTAAGGCACAGATCAGACCAACATACCAGTTGTATATGTACTGGTAGTCTATTTACAGGTTTAAACAAATGAAAATTTCCCTCAAATCCAAGCAGAATTATTTTAATAACTTCTGATACTTTACTTTTGATATGTTGATATGCATCTAATACTTGTGGCAACAACAATTTTAATCACAGAACCAACTTCAATAGGCCTTTTTGCTCTATCATACACAATATACACCAATAATCAAATGTCATATTCATACCTAAGTTGATTTCTAGCTAAAGACTGTTTTAAACTTCTTAATTCTTTATCAACGCTCTTCAATTCTTCATCTGTCTTCAGTAACTAAAATTAAAATAGTAGTAAGCTTATAGACATAATTATTGAGAAACAGTGTTAAGCCTGGAAATCAGGAACCTGACACAGATAATGTCAGGCGCAATTTGTTTAATCTTGGTCACTTTGTCTGAATTTGTGATACATGTACAACATAGATTTAACCAGCTGTTGTCAGGCATCAAACGACCACATTTTGCAAGAGATGGATAGAGAATAAACTAAAAAAAAGGGCAATTTTTCGTACAATATCGAAAAGGACTGAGATATAAAGATATATTTTAAGTTTTTAATGCCTGACATTTTGTCATGTGCAACTAAAATTGTTACTTCAAGGTCTGGTAATAGTTTTATCAAATAACATTGAGCTTGGAATGTCATCTAAGGCACTACAGTACTTTCACACTGACCTGTTCAAGACATATCAACCTACCTGTATATTAAGATGTCGGTCTGACTTAGAATGAAGATCTTTTTCAGTGATATTTTTCTTGGAATGGCTGCCATGACTAGTTCCTGGTACTGGATGTTTTATTATAAGATCATGAAGATTTCCTGAAAAGTTAAAAGAGTCGTTGAATTTAGTGTTTTAAGATAAAACAGCCAATTAAATCCATAGGTTGAGAGAACAATAACTACTTTTCCAATTGGAATTAATGATCACATTTATTATACAAAGTCAAAGGTAGGCATACTGTCACTCCAAAAAACAACACTCTGGGCATTTATTACTTAAAATACAGTAATACCATTCATCTAACCTACAACGTTTTATTTACTGAATAGATTGTAAAAAGGCATATCGGTGCACAGCTTTTTTTTGTTAAGAGCGCGCCAGTATTCTTTACTTCTGCATAATAAAGCAATCATATAAGTCAGTCAAGCAGGTAAGCATCAATCATGTAGGTAACTGAACTCTTAAATAAAGTAATATGATGTACCTAATGAATAATCTTGATTTGAAAACTTGTTGTAATTAAGTTTCTACACATAATATGAACCAGGATATGAATTGTCTTGATGTACATGTAAGTAACATTCTCTTACCGATTGGTTTCACATTATAGCAGCCTATTAAACATAGATATGAGAACGTACAAATTTAACTATAGAGTCAAAAATAGGTTGCCAGGCAACGAAACATACGCCCCCACGGCAGCTAAATCGTCCGGGCAGTCAACAAGAGTTGTCGCATATTAAGTAATTATCAGAAAATCATTAGAATTTGTTTGGTTTTTATAAAGTTCTGCCCCATGCTAACGTTTAGTATACAAAACATTTAATATTATGGATTTGTTTAACTATCCATTTTCAAGAAATTCAAACTCAACCATCATCAATGTGTAACGGGGATATAGTCAAACGCTTTTTTAATTCGGAATAAAATTGTGACCTCCATAGGGTCCACAAGGTAAAAAAACATGATTTTTTTCCGTACAATCAGGGGCCATAATTCAGGAAGCTATTGTCCAATGTGCCCGAATATCGAAAGAATCCACGATCTTTGGGTTATAAACATACATTTCAAATTTCATCAAAATCTGATTAAAATTGTGACCTCTATAGGGTCCACAACCTTGATGTACCATATTTTTACACCATTCGCGTACAAACGACGGCCATTTTGTTTGTCAATTTTGGTCCGATTTTAACGAAATTCGAACTCAACCTCGATTACCCTGTAACGGTGATATAATCAAGTAATAATTGTGACCTTCAGCTGGACCACAAGCTAATAAAGGTGATTTTTCGTACATTCAGGGGCAGAGGTCGCAGTGGATCAATTTCAAGTTGCGTAAAAATACGCAGACATTCCAAAATTTCGCGTTTTTGCCGTCTACATCTGCGTGACTTCGAGCATCTCAAAATACTCAATAGAATCGAGTCAAGTCGTTTTGTGAACAAACCTATTATAAAGCGTCCTTATTTCCTTGATAGGCCTACTGCATTTAATCTAATGACGACTGGAGGTTAACGGCATCGGCATTAGATCTATGGTTGACGACGCAACGATTTCCATCTTTCACTTCGACAGGAAGTAAAGAGAAGACTATCGCTATGAAAGCAAACATTTGATTGGATGAATGTAAACAGGATACTGTGTCCTAGCCAATCCAAAGTCTTGTATGACATGCGCTTTATTGCTTCCAATGCCGCAAAATAGGGGTGTCCCAGGAAAGCTACGTATAGAAGGCTTCGACTGCCATGAACTTGTGAATGAAATAAGCGGAAATATAAAAATCTACGGAGACTACGTGCAGTAGAGGTGTGTAAAAGAAGCGTGAAGCACATAAATTGTACAAACTACGACGTAGAATAATCTAGTTTTATTCTCACGTCGGGAAATTTTCTGCGTGTAAATTACGCAGCGTCCGTCAATATTTGCGTTTATTTTGAAAAAAATGCGTGAAATACGCGGATTTTTGCGTGACTGCGACCTCTGATCAGGGGCCATAATTAAGGAAGTTACGATGCGATATGCGCAAATATGCAATGGAACCAAGATCTTTAGGTTATAAACATGTATTTCAAGTTTCATCAAAATTGAATTAAAATTGTGACCTCTATAGGGTCCACAACCTTGATATAACATACTTTCACACTATTCGCGTACAAATGGCAGCCATTTTGTCTGTCAATTTTTGTCTGATTTTCACAAAATTCACACGCAACCTTCGTTACCATGTAACGGTGATATAATCAAACGTTTT
Organism: Patella ulyssiponensis; assembly: GCA_963678685.1. Taxonomy (NCBI): domain Eukaryota; kingdom Metazoa; phylum Mollusca; class Gastropoda; family Patellidae; genus Patella; species Patella ulyssiponensis. The sequence goes on along the minus strand of OY783227.1, from coordinate 77,390,659 downwards.
TTTAAATCAGATAATAATTTTGACCTCCAGAGGGACCACAAGCTAAAAAGGGCGATTTTTCGGACAATCAGGGGCCATAATTCAGAAAGTTCCGATCCGATGGGTGCAAATATCGAAAGGAACCAAGATCTTTGGGTTATAAACATACATGTCAAGTTACATCAGAATCGGTTCAAAATTTTGACCTCTTTAAGGTCCACAACCTTGATATAACATATTTTCACACTATTCGCGTACAAACGGCGGCCATTTTGTCCGTCAATTTTGGTCCATTTTCACGATATTCAAACTCAACCTTCATTACCATGTAACGGTGATATAATCAAACAGTTTTTTAAATCAGATAATAATTTTGACCTCAAGAGGGACCACAAGCTAAAAAAAAGCGATTTTTCGGACAATCAGGGCACATAATTCAGGAAGTTACGATTCGATGGGCGCAATTATCGAAAGGAACCAAGATCTTTGGGTTATAAACTTACATGTCAAGTTTCATCAAAATCGGTTCAAAATTGTGACCTCTATAGGGTCCACAAGCTAAAAACAAGATATTTCGTACAATCAGGGGGCATAATCCATGAAGTTTCGATCCGATACGTGCCAATATCGAACGCAGCCGAGATCTTCTTACGGGGATAAACCTATATTTCAAGTTTCATCAAAATCGGATAAGAACAGTGACCTGTAGAGAGTCCACAAACAAATTGTGGACAGACAGGGGCGACGACAATGTATGTCCACATGAAAATGTGGGCGTATAAAAATGACAAGATTAAAATCACTAGCATTTGTGTACACAAAAAGAGCTGGATAATGCTGGAGGTGGTGTTGCAATAGGTATACCCTCCAATTTTTAGTGAAGTAGATTACCCAAAGTATCTTTTTTTTTTTTTTTTTACATATATAAGTGAATAGTTACTAATACTCAAGTCAAGAATGCAGTCTCAAAAAATTAAAAAAAACGTATGAAAATTGTTAATACAATGCAAATATTACATTATTCAAAGGATTCCAATTCATGGCAGAACATACTGTGTCTTAATATAAGTATGTATGTGAAATCTTTGATGGTTAAAATTCATTAAATCTTAGACAGCCAATAATTTTGATTTAAACTTTTGAAAACCTTCGATTTCTGTCAGTTATTAATATCTGCACATTGTTTTAATGGTATATTCCTCATGAAATGCACTGTTAACGCAAGAAAATCTAATGAATTGTAATAGCTGAGACTTGAATCTGTGAGTAAAATCAGCGAAGTGTAAAATATGTCTATTGTAGAGACATCCTATTCGTTATATTCAGCCAGTAAAACGCACACAACATTAAACCCACAATATATACTCAATCTTGTTAAGGAGTCAATTCAACGGGAACAATGAATAAACAGATTTTTGACCACCTACATGGTCAAGATTGTCATTCAATTCAATGTTGTTTGTACTTAACAAAGCCAGCTCTTTGATGTTTATTATTGATTCTTTTTAAAGAGGAATTATTCAAGTACTAAATCTGCCTATTGCAGGTCTTACTGTATGCCTTAAATGTTACATACACTATTAATTATTAACTTACCAAGACCATATAGAACTCTTGATATCATCGGATGCTAGAGATTTTCAACAGATTTAAATATGATTGACAGTCAATGATAAAATTCAAAATGAGACTTTGTTTATTATCTTAACAATGGTAGCAGAGTGAAGTAATTTGACTGAAATTTTCAATATATTCATTTTTCATTATCTTTTCTTTACCTGTTATAGCGAGAACTGCAAGCTCTTTATCTAAACCTTACATGATTTCCCTTTAGCATTTTGAGTAGTGGGTTTTTATTATCCATAAAAGGTAAATAAAATGAAATGGTGTTCAATATCTTACTTTTTTACCCCAACAAATCTTACAAATAGATTTCAACTTATAAACTTTTTAACTGAATTTTCCCCTACAATCTACTTATTTAGAAACTGGCTATGGATCTTTCTAATGCTCGCTCGAATGAACAATGGCTGCAAATTTGAAAAGGAAATACATGTACCATCAAAACTTACTAGTAATAGTGGAGAGGTGGATACATAATTCAACCACATACAAGTGGGCGTATAAAATCAAACGATTTGATTGAATTAAGATCAAAGATTCTTTAATGAGCTAATTAAGACAATTTAAGAGACTAATTGGTGAACTGAAGTTTCAGCCATATCTATTTCCATATAAATTTTACAGAATAAATTAAACAGTATGTTGTCTATTATTCTCTATCCTTTACTTAACTCAACCTATTCTTTAGTAAATCACTATGTACATAGACAAATTTCATTCCATTACTACATTCTCATTTGAAGCTAAACATCTGTATTTTAAAACTCTGAATATTTACCCAAAAGATTATAGGTTCAAGGTTATTATTTGGAAAGGTCAATTATTCATCAATGGGGGAAATAATGAGCAATTTCAGACGTTGTTTATCAAATTCTATTATGCAATTTAAAACGCTATTTTTCTCATGTGGTCAGAATGTATCCTATGTACATATAGGTCATGTGACCAGGGGATATCAAAGTGATATATTATACCCTCTTTTCTCTAATGTTTGGTCACATGCGGTCACATGACAATAGCCTGTATATCATATTCTGTATGTCATTTATATCTGTCGTTTGGCTTTTGAGGGGGAACAAATGAACATGTAGCGTACATGAATGAGATTATAACCAAATCATTTCGGCAAAATACTTTGAAATCTTACACAGGCAAGGGATCTAGGAAACTTTATCTTAACAGTCTATAAAGGTATTATATATCATTTTTCTATCTTTTTAAAAATAACATTTCAATTGTAACCTTGATTCTTTTCAAATTTTTTAATAATTTGATAAGATCTGTCCTTTATTGACAGTGTTTACGTTGATACAATGTATAATGATATCTTTCTTCTATCAGAAGCTTACACATCAATAGATATGTGGGTCCTGAGAAAAAATGCAATTCCCTCCACCAAGGAAATATCAAAGGATATATTTCATTTATTTGTGTTGTCTATTTATACTGTTTTTTAGGAAATTAACCAAATCTAATCATTTTTAGATGAAATCACTGTTAGACATGAGTCTACCCATTTCGTTTGAATTGACAATCATTTGCATCTGGTTCCAGCTGCCATCTCATTAAGGCAATCCACATCCAGAAAGCTTAAATACTTGATTCTGATAGAAATGGTTTTCTAGGGGCCGCCTTCTTTAACATAGATCCATCTAAACTTATCAAGGCTTCCAAATAAAGGGAAAACCATGCTGAAAAATCTTAAGGATTTAAGGAAGGACCGTACTCAATTAGCCACCCCATGTTCCTGAAGCAATGACTGCGCATCTTACAACATTTGGACGTTGCTGGATTACTTCACAATTCCGGAACTTCATTATTTACGGACGCGCGTAGAGTAGTGTACAATCAGAGGTTGTGACATCGCGGCCTCCATGGAATCCTTGATATTGAATGAACCTTTAACTTTGCAACTTGATTACCATGGGTAGACATTTTAGCTTGAAATTGTGAGACTTGGTATTCGCGATAATCAAGGAATCTGATAGGCTCACAAGCTGAGCTTGTGCCTAAACAAATTTAGTGCCGAAATATGCCGGGTATTACGTGAAGGTCTTGATAAGATGTACGTAATTAAAGCAAGATCAAGCATTCTATTGAAGATGTAGCCACTCTGTCTCCCAAAATATACATAACCAATACAACTAAAGCACTGCAAGTTTTATTTCAAAGGTCCACATGATAAATAAATAGTTATGAAATAAAACAAAAGAATTATACCAACTACCAATTATATATTTGGCCTTTCACAATATGAAATTGAGCAATTATGCAAATGTTAAGGACTTTTTAACTAGCTATCAATTCCAGTTTTAAATATTTATGTTAATAAGGTAAAAAAAAATAAATACTTTCAGAATGTGTAATGCCAGTTGAAAACATTGACAATATAAATCCAATGACATTTTGACGATTACTCATCGACAAAAGCAAAAAGTAGAAACTGTGCATACAATACATGTATATGTCCCTTGGTTTATTAAATAGAAAATCATAGGTTGTCCAGCATCTCAATATCTGCCCACACAAGCTTTTTGAACGAAACAGCTTTTAAATTAAGTTAGATGTTACCATGTTTATTGTTCGCATTAACTCTTTAATAAATAATATGATTAATACATTAAAACATATTAAATCATAAAATATAAGCATGAAAATGTTGTCCTAGTAGACTGTATAGAAAATTACACCCAAAAAATCAGTTTCCACATTGCTTGTTTGACCTTGAGTGTATTAACAACCTTGTAAAGAAATTTAAAATTCTCGATTTTATTGGGACAAAGTATTAAAAAAAAGTAGGTTTCATACTGTCAACATTGTATCTCAAATTTTGTATGTTAGGAATTTTTTAATCTGTTTCAGAGAGTTAACTTGAACATTTGAAAATATCATTTTTTTAAAGATGCATTATGTACATGTAAAAGCTACATCTGCCTAACGCAAATGTTACATAAATCATTAATTAGACATATATATTCACACGCCAAGCCATAATCAATTCTCTAGATCATCACATGGTTTTTATTTTCAACAAAGTAATTTTACTGAAATTTTCAACTTACTCCCTTTTTATAAGCTATTTTTAAACTATTACATCTAGAACTGTCAGCCCTTTATCCAAATTCTACATAATGTATCTCTAATACATTGCAACATGTCTTAAATATTAAGAATTCCCAGGATAAAGGACCCCCTGGGTGACATTTAAGTTAAATTTCAAAATTATCAAATTAATAATAGGTTCACAATTTTGTGGAATTGTATCCATTTTCCAGTCATGCATTCATCCTCATCCATTTGGAAATTTGATTAAGTCGCAATAAACTAAAATCTGGCTTGGATGTAAACAAAGTCTTCATTTTTCATGAAAGAGATATATGATAACGTGACACAACACATTTGCATAATAACCATAGTGACACCATGTTAAATGAATTCATGTTTTTATAACTCATGAATGATAATAACCCCCTAACCCTCAAGTAACCAAATTTTTCTATATTTTCCTTAAAAACACTGGACCATTATCATGCAGAATAACTGTATTTAATTGTTTCTTTTCAAAAGAGTTCTTCCTTAAAGGGACAGTCGCGATTTGAACAGAGTCTCAAAAATAAAAGTCCGAGTACATATGAAATTTAAACGCCAAAATGTAGGAGAATGGTGAAGTGATCGTTTCTCAAAATTTCAGCTCCAAATATTGAGTCGTTTGGACGTGAACGTCAAAACTGCTTATCCGGACACGTAACCTTCCTAAGATTTCGGGTTAATTTTTTTGTTGGTGACCTGATAATTGATTCCCGTTCCTTTAGAGGTCTATACAGTGAATGGCCCATGTGCTGTACTTGATAGTGAAAGGTATATTTCACCTACACATTATTTTTGTTTAAAAGAAAGCCTGGTTTAACGTAATACAGCATAGGGCACCGGTCTCAATTTTCAGAAGAAGACTGACCTGTTTAAGTTGTTTGAAAACGTATCACAAATACCGAGTTAGTTGTTACTGTACTTGCTTGAAAACATTGAGAGAATACTCTTCAAAACATCGCCTAAATAAATCAGTAATTGTTCTTCCATAGTATGTGTTATAGTTTAATGGACAAAAATTGGTCAAAAAGCACACAGTAATAAAATATGAGATTATACAAACTGATTTGCATTCAATTTTCAAAACTGTTGTAAGGATTTATAATCAGTGTTGTTCACTAAAATATGTGAGCAGTCCAAACTGAATGGCAATCGCTTGCGGCAGATTACTCCAGTCTACATCAAAAATACCATTTGACATCATATGTATGCACTGACATTTAGCATTGTTCATCAATTTGCCTCATTACAAATAGGGCTCGAGAGCATACAGCACACGCCGGCATGTACTGATTTTAAAATTGTTCACTGTATCCTAAAGTTACCTACCTGCATTCCAACTGGGTGATTTGATGATATATTTGGAATAAAAAAAAATTCAAACTCATTAATTTATCAAAATTTTGCTTCAAATCCCTCTCAAAATATTGCATATGAAAGATGGGTGCAAAGCCGGGAGAGAGTTCTTTGCATATGAAAGACGACGTTGTCATTAATTGCTGTCCGTTTACCATAAATATCGAAACAAAAGTAAATTATCCCCTGCCCCCGTCTTTTTTTTCACGTTTTCCACGTCCATTCAACATTAATAAGTTTATCAATATCTACATCAAGCTCTCCCTAACGCCAAGCCTTGAAATAACTGCCAAGGTTCAGCCTGACATCATGTCAGGCTGAACTGATTTTCGGCCGGACATTTCAGATTTTCAGCCTGACAAATACCATTATTCCATGCAGTGGAAAATTCCATCATATAATTCATATTTTTAAAATACTTTATATAGAGTTCACAATTTAATGTAGTCCCAAACCATCGTCTTCTTCGTATGTTAACCACACGTCAGCATTGCATTTTGCTACGTCAGGTTTGATCCACTTTTCTACGGTTCTTATTGTATGTAATTTTCGAACTAGTGACGGCGATGGCCCCCGATTAGAAGTGTCATTTTGAGAGACATTAGACACAGTACCAGTTTTAAAATATTCTGGAACGGTCCCACTAGCCGGGATATCCCGTGTCCGCGGGTTGGGGAAAACAAGAAGTTATTTTATTCGACATGTTTTCAAAGCTCGTCTATTTACATTCACATCGATCATCGGAAGTGTCCAACAAAGTGAGATATTTTAATTTTCGTATAAAAAGCCTCTCCCTAATTACATCCATAGTCAACTTGAACATTTTCTTGTAACATTTTAAATATTATTACTTTTATTACTAATAATTTGTATAATTACATGTCATGTTAGGTTTGATTTAGAGCTAATCATATACGAAAGTAACGCAAAGCTAGCTACTACACGTAGGCTCGAATAACCAGCGTAAAAGAGCCGATTCTCAATATTATTCATTATTTTATCTTCACGCGGCCAAGATACATGTATGTAAATAGTGATAATTTTACTATGACTCGGGTCGTTGATATAACCAGCGAAAAAGAGCCTATTCTAAAAAATAATAATATTTTTACTATGACTCGGTTCGTTGATACAACAAGCGTAAAAAAGCCGATTCTAATAATTATTGATTATTTTATCCGCACGCGGCCGAGATATAAATAGTAACATTTTTACTATGACTCGGGTCGTTGATATTTTTGGGCCTGGATTTTGAGCCGATTCTATAAAAAAATAGTAATATTTTTACTAGGACTCGGGTCGTTGATATAACCAGCGTAAAATAGCCGATTCTAAAAATTATTGATTATTTTATCTGCACGCTGCCGAGATATAAAAAGTAACATTTTCACGATGACTCAGGTCGTTGATATTTTTGTGTCTTGATTTTCGAGTCTAGTAATAATTAGCGATCGACTCGAATTCGCGAATGAAATTACTATTTTTGGCTTACTGTTTTACTCAAAATCGGTCGGACATTTATGTCCGGACGAAAGGCAATTCGGCCTGTCAAAGGGGGTCAATTCGCCCGGACATTGTCCGTGTCCTTATTTCAGTGCTTGCCTAACGCAGAGAGGTGAGACAATCTACCTGTGCAAACTTTGACATTACTCAAGCAGACAGCGCTTTATCTTTAAATAGTCATATCCTCTCAATATTGTCCTGGGCATGGCTCCACATGTGGCTACTTTTCAAGGAATCCAGTATTATCCTAGTAAGATTGGGTGTCTCTTCTTTCCATTATATACAAAGATTGCAATAATTTTATTGCAAATGAAATGAAATGGGGTTTAACGTCCTACTCTTATGCACCTAACCTGGGCTAATGGGAGACAGGCATACGCCATACAGTGTGCTATGAGGGAAATTGTGCCCGGGCAGCGGCACTACGGCCTACTCTTATATCGAATTCCAACTGCCAAGGGATCTTTTACGTGCACTCCAATGTGTACACGGGACCTCGGTTTTTCGTCCCATCCGAACGACTAGGCAGCTATCCTTGTCAGGCCCTCCGTTCTGCATCACTGACAAGGGGAAACCACGCTGGAAAATCGAGATGAACTTTCTCGGCCAATGCAGGGATCGAACACTCGACCTCCAGGCTAGCGAGCTAGCACCTTACCCACTTAGCCACGTGATCCCCCAATTTTATTGCAAATAGGGGGTTGGGATGGCCTAGTGGTCTAGAGTGCCGTGCTTGACCTCTAGCTGGCTGGTCACCTATGTCTTGCGGCTGTGGTTTCGATCCCTGGTGTGAGCGTATGTGGCATGGAGATAGGGGCACCTTCTCAACCTCGTGGGTTTCCTGCGGGCACTCCGGTTTCCTCCCACTGCTAAAGACCCCAATGCGCAAGCAAATTATTGAAATAAAACTGAAACCATATGTTAGTCCCAAAATGACCCGGTTTGTGTCGAGTGGACGTTATATTCCATTTCTCTCTCTCTCTTTATTGCAAATAACCACCCAATAAATACTTTTGTGGTAAAGTATCTTTAAATATATGATATCTAGTAGAGCCCATATTTTCACAGTAACATCACTATTGATTGGAATGTACTAATAACACGTATGTAATTTCAAAGACTCTAGTTCTTTTAAGTTAGAGCTTTATTTATGCCCTTTAATACCGACAATATCTGAAATCTTTTTCTTGACATATATATAAAATCTGCATCTTTGGGACATGCAGTTTTCAATGATATATAATCAATTCCTTATAACTTCTTTTAATAAATCAAAATTCGAGGTCGGCACGTTTAAAGTTTTACGCTCAAATAGGCTACACCTAGTCACTAATTCTAACTAAACAAACCCTCAAAATGAATTTTATGGAGGGCCGGAGACAGACTTGACGCTCAACAATTAGATCTATTTGAAGAGACACTGTGAAGAGATTACAGTAGTTGTTGACACAGTATATATTTAAGCGTTACTCAAATCACTGGCTTTATTGTTAGAGGAAGAGAGTGGTCCACACCTACAGTTGTAACTATACAACGCACAACAGGTGGAATACATTATCAATGAAATATGACATCTAAATCACCATAGATTACAAATGGATTAAAAAGCTCAATTAGTCGGATATAGTTGGTATGTATCAATTTGATTGTGTCAGTATTTTCATCCAGTTTCATTTTATCTTGAATCATCGTATGTTTTTAAAGGAGCAGTACAACACTTCTGCATGTTTTTATACAAACCACAAAGTTTTACAAAGTGCAAATAGTGCAGTTTTTAAAAAACAAAACCCTGTTCTGCTCCTAACTTTTCAAAAAATAAAATACCTTCTGATTATCAAAAAGCCATGTGTTTCCAAATGGAAATGACACAGTTTAAAAAAAAAAGACCCTGTTTTATTCGTAATTTTCCCAAAAAACTACATCAGAGGTTTTGCTCTGAGGTTTAAAAAAAAAACATGACCAATTAGGGAAAGAAATTGTGTAAGTAGTGTTAGGTGGGGTGCTTTCCTGTTGTGTATACAAGATAACAGGTTATGCAAAAGAATGTTATAATAATATAAGCATAATATGTATTATTCATTGAAATGAATTGATGTTATCAAACTTTGTGTGTGCTTTAAAATAATTAGGTTAATTTACATCAAAAGTTGAAAATGTATGATTTACAGTCATGATAAAGTTTTATCTATGACTCAAGTTTATTGTACAGACTGAATATATACTCAACGTTTACTTACTTAAAATGCTGTAGAGAAAAGGGTTTTCAGATAAACTAGCAATGCTAGAATTGAAATATGCAAGTGTCGATATCTAAATTTATTTTCTAAACGATTTTCTTTTACATATAAACATTTTAAATCACTTTTATACTGCAAGACTTAAAGATAGCTTGCCAGGCAATGAACATACACCTACAGTTAGTTTAATTAGTCATCTGAGGTTTTCACTGTTTCATAGAGAGAGAGAGAGATACGGGGTTTAACGTCCACTCGACACAAACTAGGTCATTTTGGGGACTAACATATGATTTCAATTCTATTTCAATAATTCACTTGCGCATAGGGGTCTTTAGCAGTGGGAGGAAACTGGAGTGCCAGGAGGAAACCGATGAGGTTGAGAAGGCGCCCCTATCTCCATGCCACATACGCTAACACCAGGGATCGAAACCACAGCCCCCAATTCAATAAAGCTAAACAGCTCATTCTTTTCTAGCTTTTTATCCACAACTGGAAGTAAAGTGTACAGGTCATTTTGCTCATATTCAAAATTTTACCTGTTCACACAGAATTATTTCTCAACTACAAAGACACCCAGTATGAATGAGCTACCATAAAATATAAAAGGATATAAAAAAAAAAGCTAACCTTTAAAAAAGCATATATTTGGCCATCAACACAAAATTGCATTTAGTGCATGTCTTATCATAATACGAATCAAATCATCTACCCTAACACAAACAAGTAAAAAAACCTGAATCTGTTTACACAAGTAACATATTGATAAACTGTTGGGTGTGTACGTTATACTGTACATGTTGTACAACCTTCATTAAAGTTGCAATATAGTTAAACTACTTCTAGTCTTCGAATACTACTATATGATCCTAAATAAAGTAAATGAATCTGAGAAACCTCCATATTTCTCAAATTTAATGTTTGAAATGTAAACTGCAACAGGGGTATCGAAACTACACCAGTTCACTCAATAATGTTAGACTTTATGATACAAGGTACACACGCTATTATTCAGCCTTCTACATGTTCTTGTAAACCAATTTTCATATTCAACATTAAATATAGCAAAGATTAGTTTGGCTTGCATTGTTCTTACTGCCACTTTAATAACAAGATAAGGCCTGGTATTTTTTATTGTCCAATGGCACACTATAGATTGTTATTTTGTTTAAAACGACAATCAATCTAAAGTTGGAAATGCTTCGAGAAAACTTATATAAAAAGATTTTGTTTTAGAACAGCAAAAATTAAATTTTCCAACTGTTGCTTGTTTCTCATTCTCCATGTGTAATCCACCTTAAAAATATCTTTTATTTACATGAATGTGGTTTTTGCCTTAAAGAGTTAATACTAAATGTCACCTCACTCAGTACTTTGGAGGATCCACTAACAACGTCAAAGTCATTTAGTCCATCAGACAAGGTCATAGCCCATATACAAAGTTACACTGTCAACAAAAGTCATCTTTTTTTTAAAATTCTAATCGTTTCAAAAGGGGAAAAAAGAATGACAATAGCAACCTTGTGTAAATCATGTCTTATTTTCCCACACCTGACAACTAAAATAATCATGCTAACGACAGTTAGTCAGATTTAATTTATCCTGCATCCTGTAAACATCCAGACATATATGCCCTAAGCTAAACCTAACAACAGACATTTATCACAAAAACAGTTATTGTCATTTATTCAACAAGAGCACTAGTGGGTTTGATCAACCTAGACACTTATTATATATAACTGAGATCTCATATTTTATCAAAAAGAGACAATTAAAAATGCAAGTTAATAAATAAATGATAACAATGCACCAATGGGCTAATGAAATCATCTGTTAATTAAGATGTGCATTACCCAAGATGTGAACAGACCTCTTGGAGATTAGTTTGATCGTTTCCTATTTTTGCCATGTGAAACAGAGATACTAATTGTCTAATAAATAGTCAATGTCAAATAAATAGTCAATGGCAGAAATTTTGACTTCGCCTTCAACTACAAGCAGTAAGAGGGAGATGTGGCCATCTAAACTTTATGTAAAATATAATAATAATCCATGTTTCAGATCTGTATCTTAATTAGATAGGCAAATGAGGAATATCACAGATGGGCATACGATTTTATTTCTCATAAAATATATTTACACTTGCAAATATTTTTTATCACTTTGGGTTTGAGTAAATACGCACATGCATGACTAAAATAGTACATTCATAATACATCAAAACAAACCCATAATAACCAGATTAAATATAACTGGACAATATTAACCATAAAAATCTGAACCATAATAAAGACAAACTCGGCTATAATGTATAGTCCTATATAATCTCTTTTGAAAATCGCAGTGCTTTTCTAAATTTATTAAAAACATTTTATTTTTGATAGAAGATATTCATTCAACAAGCACGTTTACACATGAAGAATATAATAATACGCAGTTACTTTTTTTTTCTTAAAGTGACACTAAACTCTTCGTATAATACAAGTCTGACACTTTAACAATATGGCATGGTGGTAAATAATAAGTCTATTTTAGAACAAGAAAATATTTAGAATTGTGCATCCAAACTCAATACAAGTCTGAAGCTTGATGATAAATAATGGAGTCTATTTAAGAACAAGGGCATATTTAGAACTGTGCATCCAAACTCAATACAAGTACTTCATAATATTAAATGTTGAATATGTGTGGCATCGAACTTTGTTTCTGGAATATTCATTTTGCTTAAAGATACATTATGTAATATTAAGATAAAGAGCTAGCCATAATTGCTATTATAGTTCGAAAAATATATAATGTAAAAAGGAATAATTTGAACATTTCATTCAAATTACTCAGTTGAATTGTGAGTCAAGATATTAGCCTTTGAAGGTATGACAAGACGTGCAATAATTTTAACCATGGTACTGGTTGTTCGAAGCTAAGTAATGCCCTTCCATTTTTAGCTTAAATCAAAATACGGCAGAACAATTCCAATATATTTAATTTTGGAGAAATCCGATGCCATCGAGAGTTGATCATAGTCTGGATTAGTTAATTAATGTCTAATAATTTAGAAAACATTTCAAGCTTAAAGAAAGACCTGCAATAGGCAGATTTAGCTCTTGCATAATGTATGTTTAATCAGTATTTTCTGATTTCATTTTGAGCCAAGAGCACCTTTAAAGTTTGTCCAAGTGATCCTATTAGTACTGACAGAAGACGAATTCATCTGTTATTGAGTCAGACGGTACAAATACATGTATAACTTAAGAGAAGCATGCCGTATACAATAGCACAATACAATACATTAATACCTTACTGAATACAAACTTAAACAGCTTGATCAAAACATGTATAACGTGAGAACAGGATTTTTACTATATAAAAGCCATTAACGTCCAGTTAATAGGTAGTCAATAATGACCATTCGTCCATTGTAATGACAAATATTTGAACATCTATAGTAAAATAAGATTTATGTATACATAACCTACAAGTAATTGGATCATAGTAATACTTTAAGATTGATGATACCTTTGTATATTGTATCAAAGTACATGTAGTAATATAGTATAAACTTACCGGTAGTATAGTCTAGTATAAATTGAATATAGTATAATAAAATCAAAATAAATGATCAACTGTATTCACGTTTGATTTCAAATTTGGGAAAAGGTCAATGGATTTGACTTCAAAAGTTTGAATTTTAATAATATTATGGGAATATGTTTACCGGGTAATTGCACTGCATGATAGATATAAAGGCCACTGACCACAATCGATTCTTTTCACTAAATTTTTTTTCACACTTTGAACAGCACGATGTCACAAGAACTGTGCTCATGTTCAAAAAAATAATTTGCTCTGCCACATGTTTTCAGAAACCATACTTTAATAAGATTTGATGAATCTTAACTTAGACACTAATATTAATAATCATAGTAAACAATGATTTACAATGATTTTGATCAAAAAAAAAAAAAATTATGTGTAAAGTTTAATCAGATGAAACAATTCAACACTTTATTTTGATATCCATCTTTTCAAGTAGATCCTACTACACTTACCAATATTATATAACAAAATTAGTCTGTACTGGTTAAAGTAAAGTTTGATCATAGCCCCATTATGTAAATTACTAGATGATTTACAAGAGATAAAACATGCTCATTTTACTTCATAAAAACATGCTCATATGTTGGCTATCAAATTTGGCCCTGAAGGCATGATCGTCTCATAATTGTTTTCGTTTGTTTCCTACAGCTATACAAAAATATTATATCTTTTTTTTTAAATACAGATTTATATCCACCTCACCCATGCATACATTTATTTTGCCTTCCTTTTTTCTACTATATACCGAAATATGACATTCATATGACAAAATCATACACATTTGTACCAGTATTGGATATTCTATATGTGAGTTTTCTTTTTTAAATTTTAACATGTATAATACTGGTACATGCAAATATTTAGCATATTCACATTAGAAAAGATATGTGTCATTTTTATTATATAAAACATCAGATATCTGGCATATCGATTAGATCAAATATCTGGCATATCCATATTAATTGGACTAAATATCTGGCATATATTGGATCAAATATCAGCATATCCATATAAGATTATTTCTGGCATATCCTTATTATACCAAAAATCAAATATATACATGTATGGGTTATCCTTATATTAGGTCAAATAATCAATCAATTCAATAAATAGTTGAATATCTCTTGTCACTTGAACTGAACAACAACTTGGTAATATTAAGTGCAATAAATAAGAACTCTTTAGAAGTCTTTATTAAAAATTTTAACATAGATACATTTGACTGTTGTTAGGCATGAGGGCATACAAAAATAAACATCCCTCTTATTTAATATTTTACACACTCCTTTCTACTCTCTATTAATGTTATGAACATGTGTGCATATATGCACACATGTTCAAAATTTGTAGAGTACAAATACTTATGGATTATCAATTTACCACATTATTTATAAGAACAGTTCCAGTAAATAGATTAACCTTAATAATATCATCTGAACTATTCTGTCTTCCTTGTGTCCAAAAATAAAATTACTGTACTTGGATTGAAAGATTTGTAAATATATTTACACTGATACTACAGCATAAAATCATACATTAAAAGACCATTTTTTGAAAGTGGAGTTGTTAAAGATAGAACTTGAGACCAATAACTTTTTTCCTAAATTAAATTCATGATTTAGTATTTCCTATCAGGCTAACTTTACACAAGAAAACATGTATAATAAATATTAATGACCAACTTTCTGATAATTAATTATAAGGATCAACAAGTAAGCTCACTCTTATATCCCATTATTCAACAAATCTTCCACAGTATGAAAGTTAACAGTTGTTATTAATAAATATGTCTTAATAAGAGCAACACTGACAGTTTACCTGTTAAAATTTCCATATTTGATAAGATTTACTTACCATGCTTCACTAAGCAAGTAGAAAATGATGTAAACCTCTTAAAATATGATTTTAAATATAAATAAAATGGTTTTATCTTATTTGAATTTCAATAAATTGAAATACTTAAGACATCTAAACAGTGTTATACATATATATATAATAATTGCCATTCCGGTCATGAAAAAGATTTCATTATAAAAGGTCGACTTACCAGTCAATGAATTTATCAATGAGACAGAATTTGAAAAGAAAGGGTTTACAGCACAGTAAACACATTGAAATAAAGAAGGTATTGAAAAGTTCAAAACTGATAAAATCTAAGGGTTTTGTTGAGGAGAAATCACCTATAAATGTAGACATACAAGTTTATATGAATTATATTGATATGGAGCAGTGGATAGATAAGCTTGTATACTGGTAGTAACATCCAGCTAGAAATTTTAGGAGTACATCTAATCTTTATTTGATTACAAAAACTGAAAATATGGCAAATTTTGTGAAAATAGGTATGTGTACATATTATCCTTCATAGTTGAATGCACATAAATGGAAATGTTGGAATAAGGCTAAAAATTGAAACTACCTTCTCTATTTACTAAAGTTAACTAATTGTAGAGTATTTGCTAGAATTTGTATGCTTCATGACCCTTACTAAGGTCAACCCAGTTAAAATGTACTTAAATCCTGATTTACTTTAATACAAGGTCTATATTGGATCATTAGTCTAATTTAGTCTCCACGTTTTGTAAGTGCAATGTTTCAAAAGTTAGTGTTAAGTAATTTAATATTTATCTTTCACAAGCCTATAATAATCACACTGTGTATCTTCAACACGTGTAGTGAGAGTAAAGGTGTGGTCACCATAAACACAAATCAAAATACCCAAACAACAAAATTGCTGTTATAATTCAATGTTTACTACCTCAAAGTCTGTATTTTTTTGTAAAATATATGTTGTGCAATAATTTGTGCCTGACAACTTCTATAGGACAGGTGCTATATTTCCAGGGTTGATCACAATCACATACTGATTTGACTGAAAAGTGCTAGTGAGGCAGAATGCGACTGAAACGTGATTTTAAGCATGACTGTATACTACTATAGAGACCATAACTTAACAGTGACACATAGTCCCAAGAGGTTAAAAATGAAAAGTCTACAATGTTTGTACATGAAATAGTACTTTTAGTTAAATAAACAAACACTGAATTAGTTTTCAAAAGATTTCAGACCTTAAGAGTCTACACAAAATGGTTACTTAAGCAATATGAAAAGTCATAAAATGTCCAGAGAAGTTATAAAATAATATCAGCCTCCAACAAAGTCTGAATAAATTTTCTTTCTCTTTTCAGATGTGCGAAGTATTTTCGTTTCCCTCCTCGTCAAAAACCAGACTTTCGGTTACAGAAGTAATACAATTATCCAACATGGCAAGCTATGGTCTACCCATCAATCTCCTCTTCTGTAAGTTATGTCAAAAAGTCTTTACGGATCCAAAACTACTGCCTTGTCTTCACACCTATTGCCAGACTTGTCTTCAAACACAGCTAAATGAAACAGACAAAATTACTTGTACTTTGTGTGGATATTTCATGAATTCTCCAACAGGGGGCATTAGTGTTTTAACAACCAATATCTTTGCTGAACGGGTTGTAAAACAGTATATCAACAAAATACAAGAATTCGCCAGCAATGAGAATACTGGTGACCCCAACACAAATCAAGAAACCGTTTCAACATTGATGGAAAAGGCAAAATATTCCCCAACAAGTTTATCCTTGTTTTCGCTACAAAGGAGAGATAATTTCAGTTCTCCTAGTAACAGAGACATAAACCTGTCGTCTGCCACAACAGATAATAATGGCAACCCTTCAAGTTTAATTTCGGCACAACCAGATTTGGTACAGAGTCATGCTTCTGCAGAAGACACTCTGCATATCATGGTTGATAAATTATCCAGCCACATGGACCATAAGTTAATGGCTCTTCAAGGAGAAGCTCTAAGAGTAACTTATGCTATTGACTCCATAAATCAATCTGTGAATAACTGGCGTGAAAAAAGATATCGGTTGAAACGGAAGGTGGAAGAAAGGTCTAACATATTACAACATCAAATCCGACGACATGAGAAGCGTTTGCTTGCTGAAGTCGATAGCAGGTATCATGAGGAAAAAATGATGAAAGATGCAGAAAGATCAAAACAAACTTTGCGACAAAACCTGAAAGGAATTTTACAAACTGTGGAATTTTTGAAACAGGTACAGGATTATGCGACCGATGAAGAAATGGTGGCACTCAAAGATCGTCTAATGTTTTGTTCTGTGAATATATCCGAGGTTCAAATGAAATGGCAAGAGTTACAACTGGAAATACCTACGGAATCTCCTGACATACTCATGTCAGCCAACTTCGGCCAACTGAACAATTTAGAACAATCTTCAGTAGTCTTCATTCCTGGATCTTTAGAAATGGAAAGAGATTTAAGTGCTGAAAATACTTCTTTTAATCAATCAATTTTTAACGAACGTCTTCTCACTTACTCCAATAGTCCACCTATTTCCAGACGCGTTAAACGCCAAAGCACCAGGGTAAGTGAATCAGAAAACGAGGCTGATGGAAGTATAAGTGATGCATCTGTAACTGTTGATCAATTTCGTAACATGCGAGAATCATTCAAACAAAGACGGAGACAACTTTTGGAAGAAAATTCAGATTCCATGGAAACACATCATTTTATAGATAAACCTTTCCAAACTGAGTCACCCATAGCATCATTATCAAAGCGGAAACGTGTTGTATCCTTAGGTGGAAATGCAACAAATTACTATCTTGATAATCCTGAATTTGAACACCAAGCACAAATTCCATCATTCATTCAAGCTCTTCCACCCAACGCAACTTCACGAGATATCATGGAACGAAACGAAATTTCACGCCAGATGGCTCACCTGTCGCATGAAGACAGAGAAGATAAAATAAAGCGAATGCAAAATTTGCGTGAAAGTTGGAAAAGACGGAAAGAAGTTTTAATGCAGAATGATGGGTACATCAGTCCCAATTCAAATAATACGATAACTTTTGATTATGAGGCTGCTGTTGAAGAAGCGATTGAAGAACAACCAACTGCCATTAATAAACAAAGTCGTATGAAACAGTTAAAGAATCGATTTAGTCAAATTCGACAACATTTTAAACCTGATCAAAATCTGGATGCTTCAAAACCTGATCAAGCATCATCAACTGGGGTTATCCTTCGAAATAAACCCAAAGAGAAGAAAGAAAAAAGATGGTCAGGTATTTTTCGTACAAAAGAATCAAAGCGTCGAAGCCTTTCTTCAAGATCAAGTACAGAATTTACACTTGATATTGATATTAACGAAGACTCTCAGGAAATTGAAAAGGCTGAAATTGAAAACTTTCCTACTGAGAAAACACAATCAAATTCTCGTAGTAGTGGTCTCACACGGACTAAACTTCAACAAATGAGAGAAAGTGTTCGAAAGAAGACACAAAGATGGCGGTCTTTCTCTTCTAGTAATAGTTACAAAAAGGAAATTAATTCACAGGACAAAGTGACAGAGCTCTGACAGCTTAACTGCTCATCTTAGGAATTGTGTTATTTCAAACTCTTAGGTTCATTTATAATAATGGTGTGAAAAAATACAGAATTGATTTTCTTTATAAGATTTTTTTAGATTTATTATGAGCAGCTTAACATAGAATTTAGGAGTCAAAATTTCTTTTGACAGATTACAAACAATTGAAAGTTAGATATGCATGTACCAGTAAAATATACATATCAATGTGTTACGAGAAGGCAAAGCTCTTCCTTTTCCAACCAATATTTTTTGGATAATTATGTGATAGTTTAATCACATATTCATTTACAAAAGACGAACTTCTTTATTTCAAATGTTATTTCTTCAGATCATACAAATTATAGTTGGCAAAAGGAAATTAATTCATATTTAAATGCTTGCTTACTTTTAACACAATAAATTAGTGCAATGTAATAGTGCCGCTTTACAAGATTGTGAAATGTAATAACTTTTCAAAATGCATTTTATAATTATTAAAAAAAGAGTCTTCTTTTCACAATACACAGTCGTCCTGGATACTTTTTCCAGTAAGTCTCCACACTCTACCAATGATTTCAATCTCACATATCAAATTTTTCACGGTTGGATGGCCGAGAGGTTAGCATGTGCGTGCTGAATCATAAAGCCTGTCATTGAGTCAACTGGCGTGGTTTCGAATCCCAGGTTGTACGTGACAAGGAGTAGGGGCGCCTGTCCAACCTCTTCGGGTTTCCTCCCACTGCTAAAAGCGCCTTGAGCATTAACTTTAATGGATTTGTGCGCTATATAAGAACTCACTATTATTATTAAAGACCCCTACGTGCAAGCGAATTATTAAAATAAAATTAAACCATATATTAGTCCCGATATGACCTAGTTTGTGTGGAGTGGACGTTAAACCCCATTTCTCTCTCTCTCTTGCATACAAACATGTACTCAGATTGAAAATTTTACATTTAATTAAGCAGACAAATTCAAAATCAAAATATCTACAGTACATAATCTCCTGGCTTAGATTCAATCAGAATTAAAGATTCAATCAGAATTAAACTAAGCCCATCACTTTTTTCTGCTACCAAAAAATGATGGCTGTGTCATGTTAAATAGCAATAGCGCATATCAATGAAATTTCAATTTATCATAGCTTTGTAAATAATTAACTGAAATGAACCATTTCTGGGCCAATATTCCTATAACTAATTAGAGATGCCTGTAGTATTAAAAGAAGCATCAAACATTTTATTGCACGATTACAGTCAGATATCATGGCAGTTTGTCAGTTATAGATTGGCATTTGAGTCCAATGAGTTTATATGTACAGACCAACAAAAAAAGCGTACAAATCTTATAATGAAAACAGAAATGAAATTGGGCTTAACGACTTGCTTTAACAGGGCTAATGAACAGGAATATATGCCATGAAGGGTGCCATGAGGAACAATTTACAGAGACAACTACATTTCATCCTACTGTTAATAGAATTTCAACTGGCATGGGTTTTTTAAGTGCAAGTTAACAAGTATATGAGTAGACTTCAGCTTTTCGTCCGATAAGAACCTGTCGACACTTCTTCCTTGCAAAGCACTGTGTCCTGCACCACACACAACATGTGGTTGAAATAGCTTTATTCAACGTCGCTTCCATCGAAGTGATATTGCAGACACACAGAGAACAGAGAAACCAAGCCTTAAATACTCAGTAACGTTCTCAGTCAACAGAAGGACCTCCTGATAAGTAAGGCAGTGCCATGCTCACTGAGACACAGTGTTTTCCACATGACAACAGAATTACACGGGGGAAATAACCGGTAGAACACATCTGTTAGATAATTTTAAAAAAACAAATTCCTCTCACCTTTTTTACCTCGAAGTTTTTTATTTATAAAATCAAACATATCTGTAGGTCGAGGGGTTTGCTTAGGTTGTTTATTCTTATCTTCAGTTTTCTTTGTTTTTTTCTTTAATTTCTTCATAGCATCAAATAAATCTTGATCTCCAGCTATCTCCTTCAACTCCATTATCTTATCTAGAGATTTACCTTAAAGCAAATATATATTCACCATAAGTTAAGAGTAGGAAACACAGAGACAACAGAAGACAAAATATATTAAACATAGGTTAGAAATAGCAAACACGGGAAAAAAAACTTGAAATGAAATTGAATATGTCGACATTTATATAAAAAACAATGCTCAGCAGCAGTTCAAAAACAGACTTTACATATAAATGTTATGTGGTTTATTGATCATAAAGTTTTCATATTTCTTACTTTTACTACTTCATTTTTCTATATTAAATTTTTTTTTTTATTATTTTTAAATTTAGCTTTCATCTTCCCAGAGTCAAGATAACACATTCCTAAATTACATTTCAAGGTGTTTATTATGTTGACCAAAGAGTCTTTGTCTATCATGGATAACCATAGCTTACACATACTGCTGTAAATTATTCAATCAAATTGTTTGTTCTTTCAGACATTTCAAAATTATCCCCAGAAATTTCTGTTTAGTCTTCAAATTGATACGGTTATGATAATTTGGCATAGTATAGCAAAGTATTAATAGTATCTTGCCACTGGAGGATGTAAAGTCTCATGACTACTGTCTGTCATTTGGAGTGTATCTAAAATCCTAGACAATAATTCAATGAAAAATATACTTGAAGCCACTGACACATACTTTCTGTGATTATATGTAAGTGAAGGTAAGGATGAATTTATACAAATATTGGTTGTATGATGATGATAAAACTTACCTTTTGGTATTAATTGTATTGGAACAGGTTCTGCTTTACCATCACCATTTTTACCCAATCCTTGTCCAATAATATATCCCATTTTAATCATTAACTTAGACCCAATACCCTGAACATATAATAACATATTATCAGTAACATCAATTGCACTTAACAATAAAAACCATATGCTCGCTATGGCAGTTAAGAAATGTTATTTTTACCAGTACCATACTAAAATCAACTGTGTGTCGTATGTATGCTAAAACTAGCTTGAATTAACTATTACAAATAGAAATGACACCTAAGATCTAGCCAAGTTAACACTTTATTTGGTTTATTTGGAATTTTACCTTTGTATGTTCTTCCCATTCTCCTAATTTGGCTGTAGTTTTTGGTGGTTTCCATAGAAACACAGGTAGAGCATCATCATCTTCTGAATCAGATCTATCTAGTGGTTTATTTAGATCATCATCTAACTCAGATTCATCATCTGATATGTCATCTCCATTGTCTGCAAACAAGATATCAGATAATCTTTAAGTGGCATTTAGCGATCGGGAAAACACATTAACAGAACACAGTTTTTATGGGATACAATCACTAGTTTTATTCTAAAAGCACGACGTTTCGACAAGTATCCTCTTATCGTTATCAGTTGTGCTTGATAACGATAAGAGGATACTTGTCGAAACGTCGTACTTTTAGAATAAAACTAGAGATTGTATCCCATAAAAACTGTGTTCTGTTAAGATATCAGATGGTACAGATTGTAGGGTTGTTATGATAAAACTAGTGTATCATGTATTTTAGATATTCTTATCCCATACAAATTAATAAAACTGATGTCAGTATTGCAATCATTTAATTCTTCCATGTGCATCATGGTTATCTCATGGTTATATCATATATCTTCATAAAATGTATCGCCTGGGCTGCAAACTACATTGTCAATAGTGACACCTCTAATACTTATAATGAAGAGCATTCACCTGATACAACTAAGAGAACTCTTATGGATATGGATTGTGCCTTACATTATCTCAACAATATAATAAATCCTTAATCATTCCTCTAAAAATCCTTAAAGGGAGAAGACTGCATATTGTCAATATGGTGTAGATCTTTTCTTGTAGGTCCTCCTTTTGGTAGAATGTGTTCTAAAGCTATAGAAGTGTTAAAAACTTACCTATTTGTAAAATGTGTTCTAAACCTACACACACTTTTACAAATTGTGTTTTTAACTTATAAAAAGTTTTACTTACTTACCTATTGGCAGAATGTGTTCTAAACCTATAGAAGTTTTATCACCATATTCATCAAATAAAATCTGTATTTTTTGATCTTTCATATCTATAACTGTGGCCTTGTACCATAAACCATCTTCATACTGTGCTAAACATTTAGTATCTATCTTTACTAAACTATAGAAATAAATATAAAACCATTATATAAAGTCGAATACAGCCATGTTTATGGTACTGAATCAATAAATATTAGGATCAACATATATTGCAAAAGTTACAATTTAAAAAAAATCCTAATATAAGTGCCTTAAAAAAGATACTATTGTTGTTTGTCAAAAACTTAAACCTACAAGCTGACAAATTTCCTGATGAAAGTTCATTAAAGTTTCAAATGGAATCATGACTGATCCGACACCACATTTTTAGACTACACATATAATTATATAAGAGTTTTGAGGTAATGTATTTTCAAATAGAAAGTTTGGTGGTGGGTACATTACTGAAGCGAGTATCAAGGTTTTTGATCAATGTGTAAAATTTTTATCGGACATCTGCAAATCAATAATTTTTCTAACACGTTCAGAAGTTTTCAGTATTAAGGCCAATAACTATTATGTAAACACTAGTAGAACTGAACTGAACAACTGAGCTTTCAAAATGAGTTTACATTGGTTATGACGTGTATTTGGGGTCTTTATTATTTAAAGGGACAATAACACTCTTGCTGGCTTGGCAGCCCCAGAAAATAAATAATAGCCTTATTCTAAGTACTAGATGTTTAAGTGTCCTACCTGTTGTGTAAATTATCTATTTTACTTGTCCAGAGGGTTTGAAAATATTTTAAATCAAAGTCACATTTGAAAAGGTTTACGTTAGACTTTTCAAATCAATTAGTTGAATTTTTCCAATTTTTTAAATTAGGTGTGTTAAGATGAAATTTATATCATCAATTAATTGGAATGCTGAAAAATAATACAATTTGTTGACCAGAATGAAGATTGGGACATATTATTTAGTTACAACAAGAGTGTTATTGGGGCTTTAAGAGTTGTGTGGAGTGACTTCATTGCTTCTTGTAATATAAATAAATCTCAATAAGATCCTGTATCATTTTCTCACCTATAATTTGGTTCCTGATATTCTTGTAAGTCTTCTATTTTCACAGGATATCCATGACTATTTCTAAATCAACAAAATAAAGCAATGCAAATTAGATTTCAACAGTTAAATTATTTAAATCATATCCATTTAAATTGTAATGAGATTTTAGCAGCATTATGCATTACATGTATTTAACTACTACAAATTCGGAAAACTTGTATGAAATGAGGTTTAATGTCCTACTGTTCTGCTACAACTAAGCCATTGAAGGCTGGTAAAACGTTTATGTATTAAATCAATATGTTAGCATGCAAAGTGCATCCACAATAATTTCATAGGGAGTACTGTCAAATCAATGAAAGATATACAATCTGTTAACCTATAAAACTTATTGCTATTTGAGGACATACAAAGATCAATGTGCTAATTTTCTATATATCAAAATTAAATGATAAAAACCAACCTGCAATCTTCATCACTAAATTTACATCTTCCCTCTAAATAAAATGGACACAGTGCCATAGAACTATGGGTTGGATTACAGAACATTACTTTAACCTGCAATTAACAACAGTTGCATATTCTTATGTATGGTATTCAATCCAATCCAGATTTTGGTATTATTTCAACTATCTTTTATGCATTAAGCAGGGAGTCACTGTAGCTCAATTAGCGCTAGTACTAATTAAGAAATTCCTTAGTATTTTTTATCGTTTTCCCATGTCCGTGATCCAGGATGGAGTTTATGGCAAGGAACAGCATCTATTTGTTCGTTTAAGACGAAAAAAACGCTTGAAAGACCTCCTAGTTAGTGATCCAGAGCCAAAATCACTGAGAGAACCTACCTCCCATGACTCGTGAAGAGAGAGAGAGAAATGGGGTTCAACATTCACCCTACAAAACTTGGTAATTTCTGGACTAACGTAATTCTAATTTATATCAATAATTTGCTTACAAGTACGGATCTTTAGCGGGGTTAGGAAACTGGAGAACCCAGAGAAAACCCATGAGGTTGGACAGGAGTCCCTATTCTTTGACATATACAAGCAGAGAGTCAAAATCATGCCACTTCACACAATAACAGAACTTGCCTACACAAACCTCCGACTTGTGAAGAAATCAATAATGTAATACACTTACCATAGGACATTGCGTGTTGTGTGAAACTGGATCTACAGAATGTATAAGAGCATTGTAATAAGCTAGGCATCCCCAATCATGTTGAAATGGAGCCCGACATCTCATTCCCTGGAGCGCTAACAATGATTCTTCTAAACTTTCATCTAGAGAATTATCTTCACCTGGTATTGTATTGTCTGTGCCATGATTTGTTGAATCACTTTTTGTAGTATCTTCTCCTAAAGCCTCCTATAATAAATACAAAATATGTAACATAATCAATTTTTCATAACTGACTTCCCTGCAATTTACAGGGTGTAGCCTACTACAAAACTACTGTTGAAAAGATAATAATGACATACCTGAAATGCAGCATATTCATCATCTATTGTAGTAGTAGAAGTAGATTCTATAGACTGTAACAGCTGTCCTTTCAATAACGACAACAGGCTATCTATGAAACATTTCAAACAAAATTACTGCAGTTATTACATATAACAAGGATCTTTTCAGAATAGGCTAGCCTTGAATGTTCAATTTAATAAATTCATCATTTCTATGCCATTACCTTAATTGGCCTAAATTGTTTTGATGTAGGGTTTTCTTGGCTAATTATATGTATACATAACATAACAAGACTGCCACAAAGAACAGCTTTCAAAGTTGATGATCTGTCAGTTTTACATAAAACTAACCTTCAGTCAATGCTATTAATTCTTTCAAATCATCTTTTAATTTTACCATGTCATCTGTTTCCCCTGCGGCTTCAATGGCTTGTTCAACTTGATTTAACTTTAAGTAAAAAATACCATGTCAAGCATAAATTCATGCAGTTGTTTTTTTCACTATAGGAGCTTTGATGTGCTATCTACTTCCAGTGTCTATTTATGACTCCGGAAGACTGGCCCTGAAGTTCATATCTGAGGTCTTTCCCTCTTTATTAACAAACGGGTGCCATGCAAGATACACCAACACCTTGGAAGATCTGGACAGAGAACAAGCTAAACTTACAGAAAACAATTTTTCGTACAATCCAGGAAGTTAGGATCTGATCAGTGCAAATATTGAAAGATTCCCAGATCTTTGGGATATTAACTTATAGTTTAAAGGAACTAAATCGCTAATATTTAGGACCTAGAAATTGACCTAAATGGTCGCAACACATTTTATAATGTTGTAATCTGATAGTATATGAACTATGAGTTACATTCAATTCTTTCAGTTTCGACTCTAATTTTAAACTAGTTATGTCCAGCGAAATAAGACACAAGTCTCAGACAACCCAATAGAAATTTCTAGTGTCTGGTTATTCCAGTATATTGTGCATGCTCTCCAGATATGTAATGGTGTCGCCTTTTAACTTGAGCAGTGGAATATGTCTAGCTTCATTCTTTCTGCATACGATTACATCATGTGTACCTACTTCAAGAATACACATGATGGCAAATGGCCGCCATTTAAAATACTACGCCCGCCTCTTAGAGACGATAACTTAACTCGCTATAAATTGTAAAAAAATTTACTTCGGCTAGAATTAAAAAACACCTAAGATTAACATTTGCTAAAAATTTCTAAAAAACAACCTAAATTTATGGAAATGGGGCCAAATCAAATCAGGCAAATTACATCAAATAGTCCATGTTAAACGTATAGCAAAAATTTTAAACTAACGCGAGCACGCGCGTTTCTAGACAACGCCATAGCGGGTCATAGCAACCAGTGAGTATAAATTGGAAATCCCCAATGACGTAGATATTATAAATTGGAAAGCCGAGTCTGTCTTAAAATAAGTAGTACCGTCAGTAAACAAGATGGAAGCCATCTGCTATCGTGTTTGATCATGGAGTAGGCAAGCACAGGTGTGTCGTATGTTCTTTCTGGTCACATATGATGACGCTGAAATGCACTGTGTTACACGATTGGTGTATCAATGGTAAAATGTTTATTTGGTCTTAAAAATTGGATATCAGATGCGTTTCAGCGCTATTGGTAACAAGGGACTCAATGTAGGAGACTAGACATATTCAACAAGTCATGTCAAACAGTGACGACATATTCTTATCTGGAGAGCATGTGCATTAAATATTATCGATGTAGGCTGGAATAAGAAGACACTAGAGATTGCCATTTGACCGAAACTTCTGGTGTATTTCGCCGAACATAATTGATTAGAAATTACAGTAAAAACAGAAACAATTGAATGTAAATCAGTTTATTTTATATGCATTCATATTGCATCATTATATGCGTTGCGAACCATTTGTGTCAATTTCTAGGTCCCAAATATTAGGGATTTAGCTCCTTTAAAATTAAATTGCAAAGAACATTTATTAACCTGTGACTTGTATAGTTCTATGGAACATTTCAAACTTTCTTCATCCATTTTACAGCTTTATTGTCTTTTCTACCACCAAATCTAAATAAAATATGGTTATGATGAATCAATATGATTGTAGTAAAAAACAACAAAGTGGTTATTGTTAGGAGTCGTAAAAATAGTCCTTAGGCTAATTGCTACGACGATGCTTTCAGCACCCTCCATTGGCTAGGGTTAGGATTTGGGTTTGGTATAGATCAAGAGTTCCATGTGTACAAATTTACATTGGCACTCGCTTCAGTTCTGAAAACGTTGAAAATACCCTTTTTTTTTCAAAGCTGGTGTTGGGGAGATTGGCAGCAATTTTGGACTTCTTTCTAAACTTTGCCGATGGAGGGCTCTGAAAGCTTCGTCGTAACAATAGCCTGAGGACTATTGTTACAACTGGTCGTACCAATAGCCACAAGCCACTGCCAAGAAACAATTGTCTTGATTATGAGGAGACCCAACATTTCCATAAATACTTACACAGCAGTGACTGGTTCCTTGTTTATATCAGTCTGGTGTAATTTCTAAGGCTACCAACTACCATTGAATGTAATTATTGTCAAACTACTACAATTTTCTTGACATTTACATACTATACGTACACCTTACGTTTGATCACATGAATTGAAAACTTGATTATGAACTTTGCTGAAGAGTGATATTTGTCATTTCGAATGGGTCGTGATGGCTTATGACGACAAAACCAAAACCTCCACACCACAGCTCGAACAGTAACTATTTAACAATTCCTTCAAGATTCAAAGGACAGGGGAAGTGGACCCGTGGTTTGCTGGGGCAAATCAAATACACGTACTTATTTCTCAAGTCAAAAATACAGTAACATGAATATCATTTTTTCGAATTTTGCAAGTTTCGTTTTCGCCTTTCCATGCGCGCAACATCTGGTATCGTCAAAATCACGCCCCAATAATAATAATTTATTTGCGAAACGAAATTATCGTACTTTCTTTCATGTGAGAAATCGAAATATTGAGCAGCAAATAGGTATTTGAAAAACTAAGTAAAATAAAATAAATTAAAATTTATTAAAATATTTTGCGAAGCCAAAGGCAACTTTTTGTGACTTTGTTTAATAAATTGTTCTGAATGAAGGGAAATTACTCTTTTTTTCATACCCAAAATTAAACGGATTCAGACTAGCAATTATTTGCAAATTTTACTTCAATGTTAAATAGCTTTATTCTCAACATTCCATCGGTTCTAATTTTTATAGGTACATGGGACAGCAATCTTCTCATTATGTGTCAATTTAGACTTTTGCTACCCCAAACATGACACTCATTTAATTATAAAATTGACATATTAACAAGAAATGTCCACTTCTGTATCAAAACATTCTATGACACATGGACTAATATTGCACTATACAGTTTTAGGTGGACCAGGATCTGTGGGCTGACACCCAGAGTAATCGAGTTTGTAACTATGTAATAGACATCTTGGTGAACTAGAATATGCCAACAAGAATGAATGTGATGTCACTTGCCATTTGTAGCGTATAGGCTACATTCCTTGGATAGGCCATGGACCTTTCATACACCATGCTAGAGATTTAACATTTGAGTACCTGTGTGTTTTTGCTGTTAAAATCTGGTTGAAATCATTCACTTCAGTTCATTTATGGCTGTAGGGTAACCTGCATTGTTAATTGCAAGGAAAAAGTACAAATAATCCCTTTTCACAGGTTACATTATTAGAACATGGGCAGCAATTAAATGCAGGAGTCCGGAAACCCCCCAAAAATCTCCACTGGGCATATAGTGCCAAATAAGCAGCAATTTATGTCTTGTGCAGTGAGCTCTGCTTTTGATAATTCAACTGATGTTTTTGTTATACTAAAAAGCCAAACAAACAATGAACAAAAAGACACTTTCTAAGTATAACACACATACAATAGAATCCACATTGACACAACTACATAAAGAAACACATTTATTTCCATAAATTTTATTGTTGTTTCACATGCCTACAGCAAGGTAATCATATTAATGATGAAGTTCTGACATATGATCAAATAAAATTATTGAGTGCAATAAGAATAATTTTTATACAATGATTGTATCACGATTTTCTACTAAACAAGAAATATATTTTCTTAGCAGATTAATTCGCAGAATTAACGACAATATGATGTGAATTTAAATTCTCTATTAAAACATTAAAGGAATTTATTAGATACTGGATGGTATTAACACTCAAACCCTAATAATAATGTTTACGAATACATCATTTCAACAAGGTCTATAATTGTCTGCCTATCTCAAAACTTTTAAGCTTTCACCAAGAGTGTCAATCATATAAAACTTTCAAAACACTCTCAGTTATGTATGATCCAGTAAATTTTATGTGACAATGAAAATATTTAAAATATTTATTGACTTATATATCTTTGTTAAAATTCATCCACATTGCAAATGTCATATGGTATTTAGTCAAGTTCTCTAAGCACTTTATTCAATATTAACAAGCCAAATTGTTTATGTACAGTGACAAATATTCAGTTTATTTTTTTCTTCCTCCTCTTTCTTTCACTTGTAAATCTACTGTAGCTCCATTATTAAAGTTATAAAATGCAAGCGTGTTTGAATCTTTGATAAATATACCCTGAAAATAGAAAGAAATATATTTCAAGAAAATATGGGAAACTTGTATTAGGTATTATAAGAAATCTATAAGAAAAAAAATTCAACAGAGCAAGTCAGAGTAGCAGACTCGACAGGGAGTGATGTGAATTCGTCTAAAGATAGATTGAATAAGCATACATGATGAGTTGCTACTTAGAATTAAATTTAGTAATATCTTTGGCCTGGAAGTTTTAGAGATTTACAAAATCATATCTGATAAGATATTCAGATATAGTTTATATTTGGCATAATATATAGTTATTATATATTTTAAGGTATATATAACTTGTAAAATAAACAGATACTTACATCATATTGTAATTTTTGTTTACCAGCCGGCATACCCAGGGCTTCATTCAACTTGGCTTTAATTACAGACACCTAGAAAAAAAATAATATAAAATTAAAATCATTATTTGAAAATTATTACATGTATCTATTTTTTGCATTTCTATTAACCAGTGGCTGAAAATAGCTTCATTAAAATAATAACTATTTACTATACAAGATGTTCTGTAATCACTAACATAACCTATGTCAGATATTAACAGATGATGTTTCGACATCACCTCCCATATCTTCTCTGACATCTCAGGTTTTTTGGGGTAATTTTTTTTTTATTGGAGCTAAGTCTCAACAAAAGAATTTAAACCATACCAATCTTATCAAAAAACATTAAACATACCGAATCTGTCAAAGGCAATGTAAATTCTAATTTCTGTCCATTGAGAGACCATTCTGGTTTATCTGCCACTTTAGGTACTGAAACAGAAATCTTCACAGGACCCTGAAAAATACCATATGAAATTATAACATATTTGAAAACTAATTTTTTTGACTAGAATTCTGTTTTTAAAATTATTTGTTCTGGAAAAGAAATATAAAAGAAACGTGACATATCTTACCTTATTCTTCTTCAAGAACACCTGTTCTGGTATCAAATTATCCTCAGTCTTAGCTTTCTTGTTTGGAGGTTCATCATCACTAGGCTTAGGTGGTGGAGGTGGCTGAACATTTGCTGGAGGTCGATGAAATTGTTGGGGATTTGGTGGCATGCCCATCTGAGGTCGTACCATTGGCGGAGGGCCTGGTATACCTGATATAAACACAAAAAAATAATATCATTTTTAGATCCTTATGTTCGGATAAAAGTAAAATAATCTATGTCTAATTTCATAATTATTCTGATGTTGAATTTGAGTCCTTTTGTCAAAAGATTTCAATTGTCATCCGACTAAATTTTATACCCCTAGTTATAATTTATTGTAAATGGGAGAATACCTACCGATGATAGGCATAGGTGGTCTCTGCTGGAGGACCATAACATTGGGTTGCATCATTGGTTGATGTTGCATCATAGGTGGTCTGGGAGCAGGGGGTTGTCGAGGGGGAGCTGGCTGTGAAGGAGGTGGTGGCTGAGTGTTAGGAGGAGGTGGCCGCTTTGGTGGTGGTGGTGCTGGTGAATTTTTGGGCATGGCCGGTCCAATTTTTTCCTTTTCTTCATCTGGTCTAAAAAAAATGAGTTGTCATATAAAATATCAAATTTCTCAAGGTCTAATTCATGCTAATATGTACTCCAACTGATTGTTTAACATCAAGGTATAATTGAAATGAAAATAGGCCTGTAGATTATGTTCACCCACAACAAAATGGCAATAGGCTATTAGCAGTATTAGCATAGATCAATGAAATTTCAATTCAACATATCTTTGTAAATATGGAATTCAACCATTTTTGGACCAATATTCCTATTAGAGATTCATGTTTCACAGTGATATAGCATAAAGGGATTCCTAATGCACTTTAATGACACAATGAGATTTAAAAAAAAATATATATTTATTTTCTTCATTCTTTTCAAAAACAATTTAAAACAAAATAGAACTATACACATTTCTTCATGTCATATGATCGGACATGTTTAAAATGAAGGATCCAGTAAATATAATTTAAATCCTTAAACTTTAAAATAGAAATCTAACTTACAATAAGCCTTTAACTTTATGAATCGTAGCAATCTGCTCTTCAATAGATATATTCTCTCTGGCTTTTTGTGAGACTTTCTCCATAGAAGCTGTATGACCATCCCATACTATCTTCCTATCTTTCTGTTCTTCTTCACCAATCTATTATTAAACATAAATTTATGATCAAATTAGATACATGTAAATAAGAAATTAGGTTCATATTGAAGTGCTAGGACCCCCCCCCCCCCCCATGAGATTTTTTACAACTTCAATGCATTTTTTTTACTTAATCAACAAGTTAGGTATAAATAAAAATATTGATACTGAATTAGAAGAATCACACAGATCCTGTGACTTCCATTTGAAATGGCCATTTGATATATGGTTATGTGGACATATGTCTTGGATGATAATTTTGCTACACTTCTGCTGTATCTATATACTATCTATATTTCAAAAGGTCAACAGCTGCACTGCCAATCAGTTTTCTATCCCATCCTATCAACTACACACACTCAGAAAAAAATGACTTGAGGGCATAGTTTTATATATAATGTCTACATCCTACATGCCTGTGCTACGAGGGAAATTTTTCCCAAACAGCAGCACTATGACCTAATCTTTTACATGTTCGTCTATGTATACATGGGATCTTGTTTTTTTGTTCCCTCCGAATGACTGAAAAATGGGAACCACACAGAAAAATCCTGACCTCTAGGTTAGTGAATGTCTTAGTCACTGAGATGTGTATTAATATTTACCTTTTTACCAATCTGTGTTTCTTCTGTACCAATACCAAAAATATCAGTACGTCTTTCAGCCAGCTGTTTCAAGTTAATATCAATTGATGATCCAGCAGCATATACCTCCTCTTGTTCTCTCTTTTCTTCTAATGTCCTCTGCCTATCTTCTATCCACTTAGGATTCAATAGACCTAGAAAAGAAAATGATTAAGACTGCAGTAATGTTACTTTGAGGGCGATTAATACAGCCATTTTAGTCCCATAAACAGATCACATTTTATTTTCTGGGGAAACTAGGCTATCATTTGAGTGTCTATGGCTCATAAAGTCAATTTAAATAAATCACATTTTATTATTTTGTTTAAGACTAATATGGTCATTTCAGTATCCATAAATAATGCATATTTGATTTTTGGGGGAGACTAACTATCCTCATTTTAGTGTCTTTGTCTATTACATAATAAATCTTATTTTATCCTTTCGGGTGATTAATATTAGTGTCTAAGGCTATGTAAAGCACTTTTGGCATGGTAGTGTCATTTACGTTTAACATTTATTTCCACTATCAGTGATTGCAAAGACTAACAAGTTAATCTAGCTTTCTGTATCAACCATTTTCATTCCCATCCAGTATTCAGTCAATTTCAGTGACACGTATTCTGGAGTTGCAGATATTGAGCATTGATTCTAAATTGTACCATGAATCAATCTGCATTCAGGATTTGCTATTAAATATGATTAAACAAATATAAATTGTACGTACCAATTCTCATATGTTCGTGTACTTTGTCTGTTGGAATCTTCTCACCAGTAATTGGTGATATCATAAACTGATCTGATGGCTGTTCACCAGTAACGGCTCTTGCTGTAATAAACACAAGTATTACCATATTAATTAAATAGAAACTCATTTTGCAATGGAGAAAGCCATCTACAATTAAATTCTCATTCAAAAGAATAAGCGAAGTAGTTCTATTACATTTTTTTGTATTTACTTATATGTAAACTGTTCAATGTTGAATAAAAAATAGTCTGAACACTGGCTAAATCTGAAGATCAAACATTTGATGACAGAGACCAATCTTGCAATTATTTCACATCACAGTCTATTTGAAGACAGGTATCAAGTGGTAAATTTCAGTTCTCCAATGGTTCATATACGAACATGTACCATCTTAATGACTAAGCACAGTGTGAACAGATTGAAAATTTCCGAACTAGGGGCATTCTAGAACAGACACCAGTGCCCTCTTGACTACTGCACTTTAACTCCCACAACTGCGATACAACCAAACCACACAAATTCTAACAATATGTTGTAATGCATACGAACGGTGCTTGGATTAATCAGATAGAAATCAGCCAGATTTATCAACAAACCTTTGGGATCGTAATTTTTCTTGATGATAACTGAACCAGGCGTAGGTGGCATTGGAGGGGCATCTGAAGGAGGAGGAGGTGGAGGGGGAGGGGGTGCTGGGCGACGCATTCTGATATTCTCTTCTTCTTCTTCTTCCTCTTCTGATTCTCCACCAGAACCTTCAGCCACAGCCTGATTAAAAGAAATAAAGAACATAACATATAATAGTTGAGTTTTATATTAAAGGGGGAATCTTGTATTTACCCTCATACCGCAGGCTTCAAATAGACAATAGTCAACTCAAATTTCATATGAGGGTTTAAAAGTTTAAAATGAGACAACTATTTTATTGAAATATTTAACGTGTTAAAGACATTTGCATTAAGTAGGTTAACCAATTCTAGCCTTACAAAATGTAATTATTTTTTCTAGTTTGACTAAAGCTATTACTCATCATGCAAACAAGGAAATACAATCAAGTCAGATACAACCAACAATTATTTAATACCTATTAAAGAAGTGTTTGTAAAACAAATAAACTGCTGCTGTACACATATTTATCAGGGTTATACAAAATCAATAAGAATATTAGCCACAAAGTACCTGAGTTTTAGGTTCATCTTCTGCTACCTGACTACCATCTTCCGATTCATCATCGGATTCTACATCCATCTCATCAGGATCTACAGTCTGTAAAATACATAAATGATAGAAATACATACAAGATAAATAGATATCAGTTCAGTTCATGGGAGTTAAATGAAAAACCTGGCATGACAAAGTAAATCAATAAACAAAGTAACAGCTGGACACTATCTTTAAAATATGTCAATGAAACAAGTGCCGCTATTTCAGGCGCGGATCCAGGATTTTTTGCAGGGGGGGGGTCTAGGTTTGATAATTGCGCTCAACCAATTAACGTGAGGTTTGGGGGGCCTCCCCCAGAAAAATTTGGTAAATTAGATTCAATTTGGTGCATTCTGACGTATTTCCGGAAGGTAAATTCCAAAATTACAGGTCTAAAAATCGCCAATAAAATCGCATAAAAATTTTTCAAGTCTGAGCAGGGGGGGGTCCAGACCCCCTGGACCCCCCCTCTGGATCCGCGCCAGTATTTGGCGATCTACCCCAGTCTATCCCCATACTTATTTCATAGTAGTCGCCGATACAGTGTACATATTGAAAGGAACCAAGATCTTTAGGGAATTATTAGATTTTAATTGTATCCTGTAAAATGACTAAAAACAAAATGTGAACAGATGGACGACCAAGGCGACGGCTTAATACGTCCCCATGAAAATATGGCAGTGAAATACTTAATCTTTATAAGAAGTTAAATATCTAACCTTTTTAACTAATCTTTCTTGTGCCAACATTCGAGCTCCAACTTCGTCTGGTGTTGTCGGAGGTGGAAGATTTCCTTTAAAATTACAATAACATTACGTTATAGATATGAAAACTAGTACAGGAGTTATAGAATAATAATTTTATCAACCAATAAAGTTGTTAAATAAAAACAAATAGTTTCAAGAGTACTAGGAAGAGAAGACATTGTCATGTCCTGTGCACAAAACCCATCAATTGTTATATATCTAAGCAGTCAGATGTTTGGTAAACAGGATTTCATTCAAAATTTAGTAATTCACATGCGGCAATGGATCAAAGCAGCCTACTAGACTTTTTAGATACAATAGTAATTCTTATATTGTTTCATAATTCAACCGTAATCTGACAGACCGACTCCATAAATAATGACCTACCTTGTTCATTAGGTTGAAAATCAACTGTTTCAACAACAACAAAATCATGCCAGTCAACGGATGCATACGCCACTAAAATAGAGATCAGAAAGTTAACAAATTTATATGTTGTTAAACACTGCAGTTACTTTGATATTTTTGAAGATAGTATGGTTCCTGTTAAACAGATTCAGATAGCATAAAACAAGTCAATCATAAATTGGGTCATCATGGCCTTGCATCAAATTATGTCTTTTCTCTCTGTCTCCATCATTTTATGATCCAGTGCTTAATCAGATCTAACTGGATCATCAAAACGTGTAACTCTACCTTAGGCCTAACCAATTCAATTTTCAATAATTCGTGGTTTTGATCAATGAACCAGTCTTTTTCCCACGAAGAAATAAGAAGAAAGATTTCAACATGTGTTCCAGATGAACAGAAAATCTAATTGGTGTGGCCATATTACCATTTATTCAAAGGGAGAGAAAGAAATTGGGTTTAACGGCCATTCGACACAAACTAAGTCATTTCGGGACTAACATATACTTTAATTTCATTCCAATAATTCACTTGCCCATAGGGGTCTTTAGCAGTGAGAGGAAACCAGAGGACCTGGAGAAAAAACCCATGAGGTTTGTCACATACAACCACGGATTCAAAGTCATGCCAGTTGACTCAATGACAGGCTTTATTATACCGCACACATGCTAACCGTTCGGCCATCCCCCCTTTTTCTAAGCATATTTAAGTCGTAAAACTAAAATCATAACAAAACTGAAATCTACCCCTTTCTTTTTCTATGGCTTCTTCCTCCTTTCTCTTTTCTCTATCTTGATGTTTTGCCCATTCTACTCTGTATTTCACTTGGTCTAAGACATGTTTGTATGTTTCTGATTCCTTTGCCAACTTTTCCCGTAGATTTTTGGGTGGAATAAGAATCTACATGAATAAAAATACTTATGTGTTATTTATAAAGTAATGGAGAACTTTTTAAATAAAATGGTCTTTATCTATATTTTTATTCATATTTTTACATTCTAACAGAAAATATGACTATCACATTCATTTCTTTTGATTTTATACTACCAGATGTATTTCTCTTCTTTATTGTCTGCCAGTGTCTGAACAATAACTCACACCTATCCACAAATATATCATTATTCAAGTACCAAAGGTTTTTTTTATACTGGGAATTATACAGTTTCTTACCTTTGTGTACTGTTCAACAAGTTTTGTAAAGTAATTGAATAAACTGTGCTGTGGTCGAAGGAAATCAAATAAATAATTGCGTTGTTCTCTCTGCATTACAGTTGTGAGAAACTGACGTCCATTTCTAGCCACAAACTGTGCTGTTAATTTGACTACATCTCTATAAATATCAAATAACAAACGGAGCTGAGAATACATTCACCTTTAATATCCTAAATTATTATTTTGGATTTTAACAGTCTTGGAGACAGACTACAGCATTTAAAATGAAATGGGGTTTGACATCGTATTGTTCTGCTAAGACTAGGTGCATTTCAAATAATGAGATGAACTGAACAGTCTTGGAGACTAACTACTATATTTCAAATAATGAGATGAATTGAAATCCATATGTAGGTGTTAAGTAATGTTTAACATCTACATGTATACCCTTTATATAACTAAATTAGTTACCCAGCATTGCACGGGTAAAAAAATCTCCATTTTCAACATCAAAACAAATGCAATAATCATTGTCAATTTCATCCTAAATTATTGCACCAAATACAAACTATATAGTATTATTAAATTTCTTGTAAAAACTAAGTTATTACGCAGTTCTCGAGTTTGATTTCCAATAGCCCACAAACAAACAAACTTTCTCTATAGACAGAAAATTTTTGAGAGTAACAGGGTCATTTTCTATCATACACAATCACGATTAAGCTGAAATTAACATACAATCTTAAATTTTTTTCCAACTTACAGATCATATGCCGATATTGAAGGTGGGTCTACTACAAATTCAAATTCAGGTGGGGCTTCTTTTGGAACAAAAACTTCCACTAGCTTGATTGATTGTTCTTGTGGTTGCCGTGCCAATGACTGTCCTCCAGGCTAAAAAAAAAATGGTACATATTCAATGTATATGGTTTTATCAACACTGATATTGGACAATCAGGTCCAAAATTCATCTAATATTAATATGTGTTGGTTTTTTAAAAGTGGTGAATAGAAAATGATCTTTCAGCTCAGATATAAGGTCCATTTGTTGTCAGAGTACACTTGTTTTACATGTGCAATTCTAACCCCAAGAATTTTCATTTCAAAGGCACTTTTCCATCTGAACATGCAAAACCTGGTCCCGGAATGTTCTTCTTTAATCCACTAAAATCTGGTGGCCTTGCATAAAATTCTGTACAAAATTTCATATTTTTTCTCAGGGAGTTTAAATCTATATTCCCAGTCCTTGTGAATAAATAAAAGTACAAACCTTTGGTGCTAATGGTTCTTGACCTGAATATAAGAAAAATAAATAAATTTATAAGTCATAATATCATAAATGAATTTCGTTAATATTTGTCTCTTAATTTGTATTCAGATTGAGAAAACATAAAAATGGAAGTCTGTGTAAATTAGCTGACCATAACTAATTAAATATGGTAATATTATTGTTAGATTCTTTTTCTTTGTTGGTGCCACTTACCTCTGCCTTCCTTAAATTCTTTAACTTTATGTTGATAATAGGCATGGTAGGCATCATTCTCACTCAAAAAATTAAACTTGGGGTTATTAACTTCATTCTGCCGAATTCTATTCTCAAACTCTGGTCCATTTCTGGCAACAAAGCTAGCAGTTTTATCAACAATGTCTATTTGGTATAGTTAAAGGGAACACTAACGACACACTGAATAATCAAAGCTGAAAATCAATGCGTTTTTTAATTGTACTAAGCATTACATCACTGTTCAATGTACATCTATGTCTTAGAATAATAATCCTTGAAACAAATCAATTTTACCGATTTTCACTGTCATTTTTAATGAGTTTATTTTGATGTAAAAAAACAACAAAAATAATCAATGTATGAGTACTGGAAATTAAATTAGGTCATATGTAAAGGTACAGGTTAGTCCAAAATATCATAACTTTCTCAGGCTTCTGATGTTCAATGTAGGATTAACTACCATAGTAAATACAATATGGAACAAAAAATATTACCATTGATAGTAATTCATTATGAGTTATGACTGATCTAAATCATTGCAATTAAAGTGGAAAAATAAGATGATGGCAGTATGAAATCAATGTTGTAACTAATACAAATCTTGGATATGTTTTGATTGGATATTTTATTCTGGAAATTGTGCCATTAAAAATATCATCATCCCGCAAAAATATAATGGTCTGATGATATTGTCTTCGGAGTACCTGAAAGACTTTAGATATGTCTGTGTATGAAATACATTGAAGAGTACATGGTTCCTTTTTTGGAAACAGAAGGGCTAATTATGTAAAATTAAAATAGCATTATGCAAGAGCAAAATCTGCTTATTACAGGTCTTTCTTTAGGCCTGAAATGTTATCTAAATAATCAATTAGACATTAATTAACATATCCAGACCATAATAAACTCTTGATGTCAAGGCTAGCCTTCGATGTTGGCGGATTAAATTCCTATATGCCGCTTAATGGCCATTGATAATCAAATCAATCAAGTGGGTAATCGAGACTATGCTGTTTATATTAATGATTTTAGTAATGATGACTGAGGCTATGTGAATATTTCACTCGCTGTGTTCTCGGCTAATAGTGGATCAATTTGACTGAAATTTTCAGCAAATTACCTTTACACTATCTAGTTTTAGTGAGAACTGTCATCTCTTTATCTTATCTCCCATAATGTATCTTTAAGTAAAAAAAACCCAAAATTTTGCATAGAGATTAAAATATTTGATTTCTTTTTCTTTTTTTTTACAACAATACACATCTGCCTCTGTTAATGGTTTAGACAGATTTAACTGACTTGATATGGAATGTGAACACAAATCAAAGATTAAACACTCCGTCCCTTGATCGTGTTGATTTAGATTACCGTAGCCAAATTCAACTCACCACTGATGATTCAGAACTCGGGGCAAATTTTTTAAAATATAGGAACTTTACTTTTACTGTTTGCTAATGACTTTGTAATTGAACTGTATTGTTTGTTTATGAATTTGTTATTGAAAATTTATTGAATAAAATGATTTATTTTTATATTATTAAACCATGGCAAAAGTTTTGTACCTTAGTTCTTTTAAGAACTGTCTTTTAACGAACTTTCGCTGACAGTTCTTATCCGGCCTTCTATAACTGCAGTATGAAAATACGGTAAAATATCGCTATTCCCCACCCCTGTTCTCAGGCTGTTTTAGAACCCTTACCGTCTATTTGTCACCACAATTCTTTATTTTCCACCAAAAGGAATCCTTTCTTACTATATTTGACACAAATTTATAATAATTCATCT
Organism: Patella ulyssiponensis; assembly: GCA_963678685.1. NCBI lineage: Eukaryota > Metazoa > Mollusca > Gastropoda > Patellidae > Patella > Patella ulyssiponensis. The sequence goes on along the minus strand of OY783227.1, from coordinate 77,350,365 downwards.
CCATTTTCAAGTAGAATTTAGCGATGAAATAAACATGTGGTTTGCGCATGTCCGGGTCTCGTAATGTCTCTCCGTTTAAACGTATTTGGTGTATGTTTATAATCGCAGAATTCTACTTGAAAATAGTGTTGAATCTTTATAAATGTGTGCCAGCTGTGGCAAGAAATGATTCCTTTAGCGAATAAAGTAGAATCAAGGTGAAAAATAGTAGGTAAGGATTCCAAAATAGCCATAGAACAGAGGTGAGGAAGAACGGTATTTTCATACTGCAGTAATAGAAGACCGAATAGGAACTGTGTAGCGAATATATCGTTCGCTTGAGGACAGTTCCAAAAGGAACTACAGTACCTGTACTTAGCTTAGGCCCTCCTAAAAACTATGAAAATGAATCAACGATGATAAATGCATTATAATTTACTCAGTAAAGATTAAAGAAACAAATGTAGTTACATGTATAAATAATTGTAAGTGCAGAAGATTCGCACCATACGCAAAACGAAATATCAAGTGATTATTTTTCCAACAACCCAAGCTGTTGAAATACTTGAAAGTCCCAATCAACGACTTTAAATACTTTAATCAATTTAATCAACTAGGCCTAGTTGAACTACTAGTACTAGTACTCAAGGATACTTCTCACTTCTGGTGGGGGATAAATGATCCCAATCACTGGTTTCGACGGTGGTGGGACCTTTTCTTGGTCAAGATCAATTTGGCCATCCGGAATAACCGGCCGTAGCACTTCAAGCGCTGGCATATTTGTTTACTTTTCTGTTCCAAATTATTACAATTATTTCAGTTTTTCACTTGTGCACATTTTTTTTCTTTCTGTACGTTTATTTATTTCCGGTATGGGAAGATAACTCTTAATAATAAGTCTATTTATAGCTCAGCGGTAGAGATTAATACACTGCTTTTAGTATGCATCAAATATGAATAAATGTCCTCTAAATATAAATCGAAATGAAATATATATGTTCTGGCGAAGTTTTTTCATGATTTAATTACTTGTTTTAGAGCAAATACAGAATCCTATGCACGTCCTATTTTATGAGCGGATTGATATAAAATAGCCCTGAGAAAGCGGTTGTTCGTCCCAGCAAACTGCAAGCATTTCCAGCTGACCTACCTGCAAATAATACATTTAATTTTATTGGTAAATCTTGTTTCTGCGCCAGTGACAATTTCTTATTATTATGCAATAGTATTGTTTCTATCCATCGAATAAGCTTTCATGAATGGATATGTATTGATATTCGTAAAAATTCGGGAAATACAGAATAGAAAATGCCGGTGAGAGATAAGATAGAGTAGAGGGTCATCCACTGATCCACTCATTAAAGATACTTACACACCCACCTTTCAAACAGTAAATTTAGTCTATCTGAAATGTCTGTTTCTTTCATATTAGAATATATTGTGTCACTTGAAGATGCAGAACAATAATACCTTTTTTATAGCAACATGCAAATATAATTACTTGAACTAATTGTTGGCCATATTATCAGTTCAGTTCATGGGCCGGGTTTGGTGCGAGGGGGTGGGGGTGGCGGTTAGCGTGTGTGCGTTGCATCGTAAGGTCTGTCATTGAATCAGCTGGCATGGTTTTGATTCCTTGGTTGTAGTGGCAAGGAGTAGGATCGCCTGTCCAACCTCGCGTGGGTTTTCTCCTGGTCCTCCAGTTTTCTCCCACTGCTAAAGACCCCAGTACACAAGCAAATTATTGAAATAAAATTGAATCATATGTCTGTCCCAAAATTACCTACATTGTGTGTGGCGTTCAACGCTCTTTCTTTCTCTTCCTAAAGTACATCTGGATTTTTCGGCTTGGTGCCCCCTTAATTAAAATTGTCAGTTGTGCAATACGGAGAGCCTGGCAAGGGACCACAAAATATATGCGGGTAATCATTAGGATTTAACAAAAAAAACTTAGGTCCCATGTACACATTGACGTGCACGTAAAAGATCCCTTGGCAGTTGGAATTTGAAATAAGAGTAGGCTGTAGTATGTTTATAATGTTGCATAGTAAAAACTATTTTACATTATGCATACATGTACCAGTCCTATATTATTTTTAAGTATTAACTTTATTTTTCCAGGTTTTACAAAATGGCATCCTTAACAGAAGTTTCCTCGAATAAATCATTTGGTGGTCAACAAAAAGTTTTTTCTCATGAAAGGTATTAAATAATAACACTATTGACTTTGTATTTTGTAATAGAAAGATGCACAGAAAAATTATGAGCTTTAATTTATTTGTGTAGACAAAAGAATCATATTGGCTTCCATATTTGTCAGTTGGTGAGAGAATAATTGATTGACATGATGTTAGGGTATGTTCAAAATTGATTGTATGAGAAATGTGCAAAAAAGTTAGTTAGTAAATTTATTGCATAAAAATGCCCACTGGGAGCAGCATACAATTACAAAATGAAAGAAAAATCACATTAAAACAAACATACGTAAACAAAAAACATAGATATTGATTGATTCAAAGTCGATGTGTAAAGATGCCTTAAGTGGCGTTTACACGATACAACCAATCCATACAACCGTCGGATGCAACATATCGGAAGGGTGTTTACACGATACAATGGTTCTATTCATTGTATGACAAATTGATGCCAAATGCACGTCCGCGTGCCGCGTCATTTGTTCGTTCTTAGTAACTGAATATAATGGCGTCGCTGTATTAGCTACTTATATTCTGTGTTAGGCCGAAGAGGAGACATATCAAAGGAAAAAAGAAAATTAAGGTGGGCTAGACGTTCCCTTTTGATGAGAAAACGTAGGCCTATAGGTGCGTGCACGACAGTAGCCTAGCCAGAGAGCTTATCTACTAATCTAGGCTACCGCGAATCATAAGGGTACCGTAAATACACTTCCCATCCCCGTCTTTATGTAGTTAGGATGCCGTGAGTTCCACAATAGTCCTTGTTCTAGATAAAGAGTTATTAGACACTCTAATTAAGTGGCGGTTAGGCTAAGGTCCATTTTAGAGGATGTCGAAGCACTCGAAGCGACAGAAGAAGACATTATGATAGCAGGAATTCTGGTTGTCAAGGCAGATGTGACGTCATACACCGTATGACGTCGTAAAATATGACTCAATTTGATTGGGTATTGCATCAGTTGGTCGGATGAGAATAGAACTGATCCTATCCATACAACAAGCTATTCATACGATCATTCGTCTGATGAGTTGGTCGGATGTGACGGTTGCATCCGATGGTTGTATGGGTTGATTGTATCGTGTAAACGCCGCTTAAACAAACATACTACCTATTTCAATCTTATGATATAATTTAGAAAATACAGTATGCTCACAACAAAAAGAATATTCGTTAAAAGCCATAAATTATGCTGAATATGATGTATAAAATTTTATTTACCTTTACTTTCTTTTTAAAAGCATGACTGTTAATTTGAAAATACGCATGAACCTTCATACAAAGACTGATTTCAATAACATGTGAAAATACTTGTATTTGATTTAATCTTTGTAGCGCAGAATTAAAATGTACAATGAAGTTTGGGGTATTTTTACCTCCTGCAGCATCTGGTGGTAAAGTTCCTGTTATCTATTGGTTATCAGGTACTTTTTTTTTACTAACTACTTTCTAAAGTTGTGAAAGAACATAGGCAAAAGATTTGGTAGATTTAGGGTTGTTCAGAACTTTTGTAGAGGAAAAAAAGCTTAAATAAAGAATCGACTATAGCGTGTAAAAAATGGCAGTATTATGATTATTTGGTTAAATATGTTGTTAATCTTTATATTAAACACATTGGAGCTTTAATGGAGTCATTCATGTCCATTCCACATTTTCTGCAGTTTAAGAAGTTTTTACATTTAATTTTCAAATACAGGACTGACATGTACAGAGCAGAATTTTGTAACGAAAGCAGGAGCTCAGAAATATGCTGCTGAACATGGTTTGATCATTGTTGCTCCAGACACTAGCCCACGTAAGTCTTCATGTAAATCTAAATGAAAAGATTGTCTGCCAATAATTTAAAAGCTCCCGGCAAAAATTGCCAAAACTAACGAGTAATATTAGAATAAAAGTATCTTTGATCCAGATGGGTATATGCGATTTATAATTAAATCAAAAGGGTGTCAGACCTCTATAAAGTTCAGTGCTACCTAGTGAAGAAAACATATTAATTAAATAGTTTTGTAAATGTGGTGAATATAGTAATAAACAAAGTATTTATTTAACTCAGGTGGTGTTAATATAGAAGGAGAAGATGATAGTTATGATTTTGGATCAGGAGCTGGATTTTATGTTGATGCTACGCAGGATAAATGGCAGACTAACTATAGAATGTATTCTTACATCACTAAGGAGGTATTCAATTAACTCAGTATTCTGTGAAGAGCCGTTTATTAAATTTGCTTCAAATAGATATTTTGATGAGTGTGGTACAATGTAATTCATAAGATACAATTTTGCCCTTTTCAGCTTCCAACTTTAATTAATGAAAATTTTCCTACCATACCAGACAGACAATCTATTATGGGTCATAGGTCAGTATTTATAGTATGTATTATTCATTTTCATTAATTAATATAAATATATCTTAAACTTTCCATTCAGACATACTTGTAAAATGCAAGCCATCAAAGGTATTTGTTTGTCCATAAGGAGATCTTGTCTTTAATTATGGATGTACATGTACATTGATTTATGTGATTATAAATACTGAAGCACTGTACAAGGTTGGAAAGTTAATTAAACCAACAGATAGTAACAGTAGTTGACCCATCCAAAAGAATACTGAAACAAAAGTTACACCCCTTAAACTTGCATTGGCGTGATTGCTTCAATGCTTGTGATTGGATAGCACCATATATGCTTAACTGCAGCAGATAATAATTTATTTTCTTTCACAATCAAATGTTGATTAATGTGATGATTTGTTGTAGTATGGGTGGTCATGGAGCTTTAGTATGTACATTAAAGAATCCTGGTAAATACCGTTCTGTTAGTGCCTTCTCACCCATATGTAATCCTGTTAATTGTCCATGGGGTCAGAAAGCTTTTAATGGATATCTTGGTGCAGATCAAGCTGTTTGGAAGGTAGGTCACAATTGTAAAATATCGAATTGACCAATGGCTAAGACCCATACCCGTCCACCATATGTAGCTAAGTGGAGTAGATTTTGTAACCCAAATTTATGAAACTTGCTAAAACAAATTATTTATCTAATAGAAGGAAATCATCATTTCGTAAACTTATCAGTCATCACATAGTTGATGCTTCAGTATGTCCATGTGATATACTTAGGGATATAGTAGTGAAAAGTGTCATGTATAAGGCAAAGTATGTTTCATTTTGGGGAATATTTGATGTTGGGAACATTTGTGGATCCACATATTTGATTAAATTGATTTGTCATTTTGTAATTATTAATTTTAATTGTCCTTCAAGGTTGATGGTACTATCTTCTATTGTAATATTATGTAAATAACTTTTATTGAATATATTGACAATTGAGTTATTGCCTTTAATTGAATTTTGATTTTCCTTGGAGGTTGATGGTACTATCTTTTATTGTTGTATTATGTAAATAACTTTTATTGAATATATTTTCAATTGAGTTATTGCTTTTAATTGAATTCAATTGAATATTTTAACTATTAACAAACTATATATTATGATTTATTATAGGCCTATGATGCATGTGAACTAGCTCGACAGTATAATGGCCCAGCATTAGATATTTTAGTCGATCAGGTCAAGTTTAATTATTTATATATCCATTACAAATACATGTAGTATATTTAGGACTTTAGTTGTGTCTTTGTTGAGCAAATAGTGCTTCTGTCTGTATTTTCTTATGAACTGTGTTATCCTGAAAGGAATTTCTTCATTTAAATGAGCACAAAATGCCAGCTAAAGCCAAAACAGCAAGTATTAGGGTTATAAAGGTCATGTGATTGGATGAGACATGATACCCTGGGAGATCTTTAAACTCTTTCATATACAGGCTCTTGACTGATCAGACAAAAATAGAAGACATTTGACAGTGATAATATAGTTATTCATAACCTAGAAAATAATCTAGCACATAATCCAATTACATGTAGAGAACTCATATTGTGATCACCACCTTGAGTGAAGTGGAACATTGAATTTTTAACACAATATTATATGTATGAACAGAGAGGTTTAATTCCTTTGTCGTTCATTTTTCAGGGAAAAGCTGATAACTTCTTGACACAAAAACAACTTTTACCAGAAAACTTGGTGGAGGTTTGTAGTGAGAAGAAAATACCCATCACATTGAGAATGCAAGAGGTAGGATGATAAAGGTGACATCTGTTGTCTGTCGAGTATTAAATTTTACCTGCCGCTATGTCATTGAGTCAAGTGGCTTGGTTTCGATTCCCTGTCCAACCTTGTGGTTTTCCTCCAGGTCCTCCCACTGCTAAAGATCCTCACGTGTGAGCAAATCATTGAAATAAATTTGAACCATGTTTGTCCAAAAATGACCTAGTTTGTGTCAAGTGGACATTAAACCCCACTTCTTTTTCTTTTATTTCCATTTTTAACGGTCCAGAGAATCTTTAACTTGCTGTTAATATAAACAGAACACAGTTTTTATGGGATACAATCACTAGTTTATTCTAAAAGCACGATGTTTCGACAAGTATCCTCTTATCGTTATCAAGCTGTTAAAAGTATACATGAGACCTTGTTTTCTTTGTCTAAGCCAAGCAACTAGACACTTTTCCTGGCCAGGCCCAAATGGGAAACGATGCTAGAAAATTGAGGCTTGGATCAAATCTGAGACTTACTGTTTAGTGATTCAGTGCTATATTCATCAAGCCATCATGGCTCATTACAATTTAAAGAGTTGTGTCATGCCAATGTTGTAGCATTTTTTTTGACTATTATTATCAGGGGTCATTTCAGGTTAATTACTGTTGTATATATTACAGGATTATGACCACAGTTATTTCTTCATAGCATCATTTATAGAAGATCATATCCGACATCATGCAAAACACCTGAAGGCTTAAATCCTGGTACAACAATACCTAGTCTTCATATTTATATGATTTATTCATGAATGAAATCGATAATTTTATAATCTTATTTACAAAATGAATGTTACAATGGAAATGAAATAAGACTATTCTAAAAGAATGGGTTGGATTTAATGAACAGAGTTATTCTTTTGTCCCGGTGGCCCCATTATTGTTGATAGATAAACCATGTAGGATTGTTTAGCTTTAACACCATGTTTCAATTCAAGAAAGTTTATGTTGAGTATGAAGAAGATATACATCATTGGCCATGACAGTGCTATTTTTAATTTGTATTCACATATTGCTGTCATCAATGTACAAACAAAATGGAGTGTTCAGAAATACAATTTATGTTGATTATATTTTAATATACATGTATTTTGTTACTGAGATAAAATATGGTACATGAAACCAAATTTACTTCTAATTTTAATCATATTGTTTGTTATTGCAATGCTTACCAGAAGTTCTACAACGGTAGTCTCCATCACTCCAGCCCTAGTTGTCTACACTTTGGCTACCACAAATATTGGTCTAGCTAAATAACCATGAATTGCTTTTGTATGTCTTGTAATTGTGGGAGAAAAAAATGACCATCAGTTTACATTGGAGGATTGACCATAGCATGGAGAAGTTATGGATTGAAAAGTATTTATCCAGACCAATATTTGTTGTAGCCAAAGTAAAGACAGTTTGTGCTGGCGTGATCAGGACTGATAGAAGAAATTTGTATAAAACTCAACTGATTCATATGATTAATATGAAATAAAATAATATACAATCTTTTTCTAAATTTCTTCTTTTACAACAATGTTATATAACATTGTAAGTATATACAATGTTCTTACAGATGTACAATGCCCCCCCCCCCCAACCTTTCAATCATTAAGTTTTTAAACTGTCTAACTGATTAATTAACTATCAGTGTATCATTGACATTCCATCAAATTTTTTTCTTCTCATCGATGCCAGTTTATTTATCCATTTGTCCATTTTCTCTTTTGGATCACAGTATAGCTGCAAAATATACAAAATCAAATCATTTATATATTTATCATTTTCTTCATTGCCACCCAGAAGAATAAATTAACTTGTTTATGAGTTACTCAACATCATTGTTAATTTAAAAATTAGATGTTTATATATTTCAATATACCAGAACTTTACAACAGCATGGTTACCAGGGAGAGAAATGAGATTTAACGTTCACTTGACACAAACTAGGTCATTTCGGGACTAACATGGTTCAAGTTTATTTTAATAATTTGCATGCACGTAGGTGTCTTTAGAAGTGGGAGGAAACCAGAGACGACCCACAAGGTTGGACAGACGGCCCTATTCCTTGTCACATACAACCAGGGAATCGAAGCCACGCCAGTTGACTCAATGACAGACCTTATGATGCAACACGCACATGCTAAGCATTCGGCCAACCAACCCCCGTATGGTTACCAGAAAACCTTAAGTATACTAGATAAATGAAATGAAACTTTTTGGCACCAACTGAGCTAATGAAGAGCATAAATGATGCAATGTGCTATAAGGGAAAGTTTTGTCCTGACAGGGGTGCTAGAGTCTACTCCTATTTCAATTTCTTACTGTCAGGGAATGTTGAACATGCTGCCAATAGTATACACATGACCTTGGTTTTCTGTCCCGTCTGAAAAAGTACAACCCTCCGTCCTTCAACTCTAACATTTTTAGATTTCTTCAAATCAAATAGAGTACCTTGACAGGTTTATTTAAATTAGAGAATGACTTACATTAGGATGAGCTAGGGTATTAGGATCTATAGTTATAGGTTTATTAAAACCAGCTTCAGATTTAATTTCTAATCCACCAATACCAAACATGGCTTGTTCATGTGTATCAATATATTTCTCTGAAGAATCATCCTGCAAATATAATCATTCATACATATTGACTACCAGACAATGAAATGCAAAATCCTCTGTCTTGTGAACTATTTAAATATTTGTAACATACATGGAAGTTTTTCAGTCCAACCAGTTGCAAAGTTTTCTTTGCAAGCCCAAAGATGAGTTGTCGTTCAAGTAACAATCCATAAAGTAATTATCAGCAATAATCAAATTTTGATTGGCTTCTACATCTTCCTAGTCTGGCCTGGAAAAATGATTTTAGATGTACCAGACAATGTTTTGGCACTAATGAACACATTTAGGGTCTCACATTCCTGGACATTGAATTGACAATTTGAGTTCCTTATAAATTTAACATAATACTGTACACATGCCTTTTTCTTTGACCGACTTGATTTGAAGTTTGAAGGTGCGAAACCAAAATCTTCAATTTCGGCAACAGCTGTAGAGAAGGCCATTGGATCTTTGGGTTTAAAAACTGCACTCTGTGCTAGACTGGCTGATTCTTCCCTTATCTTCTCATCCGCTGCAGCTATAATAAAAAAAAAAACAAAAAAAGGTTACTCTCTTAAATTTATTTAATAATACAACTCATACCATTAGCTCCTTCATAAAATATCATACTGTTTCGATACAAAACAACAAAAATTTTCTTTCAGAAATTAGACAGCATTTAAGAAATCCTTGTCGGTAGAAAACAAAAAATTATATCTGTCAGAAATAAGATAGCATTTAAAAAATTCTTTTTCAAAACGAACTCAAAATTATCAAAAAAGAAAGTAAGTAAAGATATAATACTACAGTACTACAACATTATGAAGTTTATAACTTAAAAAATTAATTCATTTCATATTATTCTAATTAGAAATGCCAATACTTAAGGCTTTCTGATTGCACCCTATATTTTAAGCTGGTATGTTTGACTTGGTTTGAGATGATAGAATACTTTACAAATCTCTGGTTTGCTCAGTTCGCTAGGACAATTGGTAATTAATATTAAGCTATGTTCGGTTGTAGTGAATGGTATAGTGACTATATAGAAGAAACACTACATCCCTTTATTTTAGTAATTCAATGTAACAATTGAAAGCATTAAACAATAATATACATTAGTTTACCTGCTGCTTTTAAAGCCAACTGCATTCTTATTCTAGCCTTTTCGTGGGGAGCCTGAAAGAGCACCCATAACACTTGTTACTAATAAAATACAGTAAAATACATACCAGTTTAACATCCTGTGCCTTGTTAACAGTTTATTTAAAGCCCCAATAACACTCTTGTCGTAATTGAATAATATGTCCCAATCTTTATTCTGGTCAACAAATTCTATTATTTTACAATATTCAAATAAATTGATGATACAAATTTCATCTAACACACCTAATTTAAAAAATTGGAAAAATTCAACTACATGATTTGAAAAGGTTAACGTAAACCTTTTCAAATGTGACTTGGATTTTAAAATATTTTCGAACCCTCTGGACAAGTAAAATATGATGTAATGGATAATTTACACAACAGGTAGGACACATATACATCTGGTACTTAGAATAAGACTATTATTTATTTTCTAGAGCTGCCAAGCCAGCAAGAGTGTTATTGTCCCTTTAAAGATGAAAATAAATACTAGCTATCGTGAATTTCAGTAGAGATTATCCAAATGACAACCAGAAAAATCTCTGACGTACAGAGAGAGTGAGAGAAATGAGGTTTAACATCCACTTGACAGAAACTAGGTCATTTCGGGATTAACATGGTTTAATCTTATTTCAATAGTTCGCTTGCGTGCAGGGTTCTTCAACAGTGGGAGGAAACTGGAGGACCCGGAGAAAATCCACCAGGTTGGACAGGCAACCCTACACCTTGTCACGTACAACCAGGGATTCAAAACCACGGCAGTTGACTCAACAACAGGCTTTATGATACAGTGCGCAAGTGCTTACCGTTCAGCCATACAACTCCACGACATACAGAGTGTTTACGAATTGTTATTTGTGTGAAGTTTATGACTACCAGAAAGTTCTATTATTAAGAGATATAGAATAATTTTCTACTTACCATGTCCTCAAAACCAGGAATATTTGTTGCAGGATCAGAACTAGAAAGAGATTTTGAGAATTAAATTTCCAAAAACAAGAAAGTAAGTTCTACTGTCTGCACTCATCCCTCCCAGATTCATTATCTTAGCAAATGAACAAATGTAATTTTTAAGGATTTTGTGTTGAATATTAGCCCTTTAACTAGGAAACTTTATTTCTAGATATTAATGCTGTGACAAGGTATATCTTATTTCCAGGTAGGACTACTCTCACTATCATACGCATGTAACAATCTAAATGTGAAAGACAGATGTTAGAGTATGTCCTTTTGAACGCACCTTTCTGTTTCTGGACTTCTCTTTCTATTCCGATATCTATCACCTGAGCTAGATCTAAAATAAAACATTTAATTATATGAGACAATATTTCAAGATTTAATAATTGACTTTCAATGCAACACTGATAAGTCATATTTGGGAATATATATTCCAATGATAAATTTTATTTGATTTTTCTAGAATTACATGATTCTAAAATTAACCTTCGTTGCAAGATATTTGGAACATGTATAACGCAAAGGTTGAACCAAAAAGAACAACCCATAAAAACTTAATTGAATCCTATAAAGGTCCAGCTAATTTCAAGTTAAACTTCAGTCTGTGTACAATCCTTCAGTATCTTTCACTTATTCTGACCACTGTGTGTAAAAGTTTTTCTTTCTAAAATATTCTCCACAGCATTGGAGGCAAACCTGCATACAATGCACAAAATTGTCAATTACACTAATACACTAATCCTCTTTAGGAATTTCCCTGATGTTTGCTGTGATTGCTGCCTTCAGTTCACCAATCGTTTGATGGTTGTTCTGGTACACATTATCCTTGAGATAATCAGGGAAATTCCCATATCAAAATTCAATCTCATATGAGATCTAATCATTATAAAGTTACATATGAATTTTCATTAAAATTAGATAAAATTGTAGACATATTTATTATATGTGGAAGGTAAAAAAGTTTAACCTTGATCTACGATATCTGTCCCTGCTTCTTGACCTCTGACCTCTACTGTCTGATCTAGATCGTCTATATCGCTCTCGACTGCGAGTTCTTCTTGTGTAACTTGCAGATAATGACCTGCGACCTCTACTCCTTGACCTTGACACTGATCTTCTACCTCTACTTCTTGATCTTGACCATCGACCTCTACTTCTCGACCGTGTCCAAGACCTTCTACCTCTGCTTCTTGATCTAGATCTGTAATATTTCTCCCTACTGCGTGAGCGTGTTCGGGAACGTCTTCTTTCGTATGATGGGCTTGGTGAATATTTCCTCGATTTGTGTTTCTTGGTCTTTTTCTTTGACTTACTGGAATATCTGCTACTTAAACTACCACTTCTGGACCTGCACAAATAAATAATAAATTAACCAAAAATGCTAAGAAATTAATAAATATCGGTAAAACAATCTGAATTGGCAGTAATAGAACTGTCATTAAAGATACATTAGTTAAGAGTTTAATAATGAGTTGGCCATTCTTGCTATAATAATTCAAAAACAGATGATAAAAAAAGAAAATATTGAAACTTTCAGTCAAACTTTTTTATTCTGAACTAATGGAGTTATCAGTGTTGGAAGTTTGGACAATAAATGGGTACAAATTGCATCTACACCTTCTACGCGAATTGTCGTCTTGTCGATCGTTTGATTGACAGACGATAACTCCAGTCCATCCTTTCTATAACATATGAAGCCTAAATAAAGCCTTTATGTTGATTTAGCTCTTGCATAATGCATGTTTAAGAATATATAAAAATGGACAGATAAGTACTGATTGGTTGGTTGCAAATATTGACCGCTCATATTCTTTTGACTTTTACGACTTCAAGTTTCCATCTAGACTAATTAGTACAGTAATTTTTAATGTAAACTTTATTCATCGCTGAATTGGGTCTATTTAATAAAATAGTATCTAGGTGTGCAGAATTATGTTAATAACCTATTCACACTTCTGTATATTGTAGAATCGAACCTCATGAGGTGCCCATTGATTACCAATTCATGCACTAAACCCCTTTAACAATATTCCTGTGTCTCAATGAAAACAGGACTGGGCCATCCACACCTGTCCTGTACCCTTGCCCATGCGTAATGTGCAGGGATTGTAAACTATATCTACATGTCATGTTGGTTGATATGCCTATAAAGTTCATAAAGAATTCTTGAGTAGTTACATGTAACAAGATATGCTCCAGAAACAAAATTTGGACATGATCTGGACATTTACCCTAGTTAAGTTGTGATCTCTGCTAAAATCTTTTGATGGGCCGATTTTACTCTGATTGAATCTAAGCCAGGATATTTTACAATATTGATATTCTAATTTTGTTTTTTTAACTGAATATCAAATACGGTAATTAAATTCATTACAATATTCATTTCATTATTTATAGCTAGCTTACTCATTACTGCTTAGACTTGGAATATAATTGTTTTTAGATCGCATCACCTAATAATTGACCGATATTACTCTTACCATCTATATTCATAACAATGTAGTTCTAGATAAACACTCACCTTGATTTAGATCTGGAACGTCTTTTCTTCTTCTTTTTTGATTTTTTATCATCGTATTCGTCGACTGAATGACGTCCCATCTTTCATTCTAATTCGCTGTAAAGAAAAGATGGAAAAGCAGTCGCTTTATGCAAATCTTGTGCACGGGATTGACATATTCATGACATCAAAGATAATATATAAAATTATAATTGAAAACAACCAAAGTCTTACAAATTTTCGGTACTTTTTCGATTGCTGTGTGAGTTATCTTCCCTTGTCTAACCTAAACTAAACAAAGGGCCAGGACCAACGTCACAAATAACACGATATCTTCTTCCTCTTTTATCACCAATTTCAATACTTTGCTTTGACAGCGCCATGGATATCATTAAATGTGGTTTTAAGTGAAATGAAGTGTTTATCAAATAGTTACAAACTATAACTCTTTTCTTTCCTTTTTTTAGATAGTCCAAAAATCAGCCATGGACATATACATGTATATGTATATCCCCCGCTATATTCTATTTTTATTTCACACCATTTCTGACATATGACATGAAATGGCATGAAATGCTAGACATTGGTCTGTTATTTATTGATTTGTATTTCCCTGCCAATGAACCCCTGTCCCAGAATGCCACAGTTTCGAAATATTTGATACCGTATATTAAACTTACTTTTCTACACGCCCACATCGAAATGTGGTCGCACATTGTCGTTATCCCGTCCGTCCGTCCATCCGTCCGGCGTTTATAATTGTTTATGGACGCTCTATAGACTAAAGTTATCATCCAATTGATTCCAAATTTTTAGGCTACGCAATGTTTATATGGCCATTTGTTGATTTTTAGCGATTTCCGACCATTACTGCCATAGTAATATGGCCATTGAGCACTTTAAAAAATCTTGTTGACGCCCTACAGAGGTTATACAACCATCATCCGATTGACTTCGCATTATACATAGTGTTAATGGTCATGAAACGAAGAAGCCTAGATTTTCAGTGCTTTATTTATGGCCCTTGATCTCGTCGAAAAAAAAATTGTGGACGCTATGGCTTAATCTGTTATCACCCGATTGACTTCACGTTTATACAGAGTGTTAATGGTCATGAAACGAAGACGCCCGTAGATTTTCAGTGATTTCCAACAATTTCTGTTTTAGTTATGGCCCTTGGTCCCTTTGAAAAAAAATTGTGGACACTCTATGGCCTAATTTTGTCATCAGATTGACTTAATTAAGATTTACACACAATATTTATGGTCATTAAAAGAAGAATTCTGTATATTGATTTTCGACAATTTCTGCCAGAGTAGTGACCCATTAATATTTTGTAGACGCTCTAAAAAAAACGAGGCCCCATGTACACATTGGCATGTACGTAAAAGATCCCTAGACAGGTGGAATTCGATATAAGAGTGAACCGTAGTGCCGCTGTCCGGGCAAAATTCCCCCATAGCACACTACATGGCGTATGCCCGTCTTCATTAGTCCAGTTTGGAGCAGAACAGTAGGACGTTAAACTGCATTTCATTTCATTTAAAGTTTATGCAGAGTGTTATGGTCATTAAACGAAGAAGCCTTTTGAATTTATTTTCACGATTTTTGCTAATTATTGCTAAATTTATCGCACGTGATAATAATCGTGTAAATGCTCAGAGAGAGAGAAATGGTGTTTAACGTCCACTCGACACAATTTCGGGACTAACATATGGTTTAATTTTATTTCAATAATTTGCTTGCGCGTAGGGGGTCTTTAGCAGTGGGAGGACACCGGACTGGCGACCCTACTCCTTGCCACGTACAACCGGGGATTCGGAACCACGCCAGTTGACTCAATGGCAGGCCGTATGAGACAGCACGCGCTAACAATTCGCCCCCCCCCCCCCCCGTGTAAATGCTCAAGATTATTAATTTATTTTTTATTTTCCTTTATTTTTGAACACCGTATAAATTTATGTCCAAGAAATGAAGAGGTCTAGAATTGCTTACGGCGATCATTACCCTTATTTAATCACTTTTTAAAATATCGTTTTTTCTCTGGCAGTGTTTTTACTATATATATTGATTAGAATTTAAAACATGTTAAATTTAATTATTTTTACCCTTACGTCTTTTGTATGATAAATATTAGCATCTTGAAGAACTAGCAGCTAATCAAATTTAAATCATTTCCGTTAATAATTTAATGGGTTGTTACTCTTTGGCAGATTTATGTTACCTTTAAATGCGCCCAATTCCTACAAAACAATAAATATGCGACATCCCTTGTGTACGAAGTAGAGAGAGAGAGAGAAATGGGGTTTAACGTCCACTCGACACCAACTAGGCCATTTTGGGACTAACACATGGTTTCAATTTTTTATTTCAATAATTCGCTTGCGCGTAGGGATCTTTAGCAGTGGCAGGAAACTGGAGTGCCCGGAGGAAACCCACAATGTTGAGAAGGCGCCCATATCTCCATGCCACATACGCTCACACCAGGGATCGAAACCACAGCCGCAAGCCACAGGTGACCGACCAGCTAGAGGCCGAAGCGCAGCACTCTAGACCACTAGGCCATCCCAACCCCCCGTGTATACACAAAGTAGCTACTGTGGACGTATGTTTCATTGCCTGACAACCTATTCTCCATGATCTACAGAGGGTAAATCAAATATTATTAGTCTGTATTTTGTCACAAATCCCCTCACCACCACCTGTTTTAAAACAAACAACCAAGTAGACGTTTAGTAACCCTATCAATGACAAAGAGATGGTGTACTTTTCATTCTTCTATCCAGAACTTTATTTAAAATATGGACAACATACATTTCATTCCCTGGGTGTTGGTATGCCTATATAGGTATGTTTTTAAAAAACACAAATACATAATTGGGCACGTACTTCAGTAGACCAACATCCTTTAATTCCTTTTGCAAATAATTTGTCTTTGTAAATTATATTTTTGCCATTGCATATTTGACATTTCATTTCGATTTATACCAGTCTAATTCTTGGCAATTTGTCTTTCCATATTCATTACCAGAAATGATTTTCTCAAAAACCAACAATCTCGACTGACAACCTTCAATAACCACAATTAACTTTATAGCGTACCCACTTGGCGATTCGACTTGTGGCAATTCCTGGCTTTTAATTGGCAAAACCACACGTCAGTTAGCTTTAGAATTGAAACCGTTAGCGGTGAAAAACCGCAAAAATAACGAAACGAAGACGGTCTAAGATACTTGATAATTTGAAGAAGTGTGGTTTTAATTGGGGTCCATATTGTTAGGCAGTGAGAACAAACTACTCGCAAGTCGCCGATTCTGTCCCCTTGAAGGAACCCTTTTATATGCGTAGAACTGAAGTGACCTATCAAGTTAATTTCTCTTTACAGTTTGTTCTGTGTAAAGAGATTGGAAAATAAATTGACATTTCCTAACTTTTATAAGACCTAACAAGACTGCTAGCATTTCTTACACAATGACCCCCTCGTGCGCCCCGCGCTCTAATCGGCGCAGTAATACAATAGAGTCACGCGCTCGCCTTTTACTGTCCTACTGATGAATTGTTTATTGAATGCCTATTGGTTGATAGTTTATTTGACGTTGGGGATTTTTCAAGTAGATTTTAGGACAAATGATCCGGCCTTAACTTTCCAATATATTGATCTTATTATTGATCATCTAAAATCTCAGACAGATAAAGTTTCCTTCTTCAAAACCCGAGGAAGAAATAACCTTATTTTAATCACAACGTATGATTTTTGTGTTTGAAAGGTCAAACCCCTTATAACAGCTAAATTCTGCTAAAATTCCGAACAAGGAAGAGGGGAGTGCGGGAAGGTGAGGGGGGAGGGAATAGAAATGCAACAGATTTTTTTTCGCCGATAAAATAATAAAATAGATATAGTCAATGGGTTTTGTATATAGCTATAGATCGGGAAATCTAATTTTTTAAAATATTTTCCAACATTTTAAAAATTAACACGCGTCAGTAATATTTTTCAACCGGATCGGTTTATTTGTGGTCATTAAAGATCAGCAAACCTGTTCTAGATTCTATTGAAGCGACAAGAGCAGAATGTATTATGACCTATCGCACCCATCTCTCGGCCATTCCTAAAAACAACGCATCAAACATACCTCAACGTTTTTATTGACGTTCTCGTAACTGTGCCACGGGTAGATATGCATCCCACATAGCAGTTTTTAACGGAAACATTCTCACGTAACAATCCTATATTGTACCAATATTATGAACTGATTGGAAGGGAAAGTATACCGTTTGACGTTAAATTAACCCAATAGTCAATATGTCCGTAAATTCGTGACTTTCTTTTCTTTTGTGGTAATTTTGCCCTGACAATGACGTTTTGCTAATTCGTCACTGAATTCCATCTATTCAGCAAGGGAGGTCGATTTTTCGTCCACCCAAACGACTATATAACACTTTGCTTGTACGTCTCATACACCAAGCTTTAAGTACAGAATGCCTGGACGGCCCCTCCAACTCAATATTTTCCATAAAATTATATTAAAATCACGAAATAAAATTCAAGAATGTTCCATTTCAAACAATATTACCGTGAAAATATGTAAGTCTATTATCCAATATTTAAGACATATCGAATATTGTAATTCTGTGGCTTCGAGTGTCATATGTAATAAACAAACAAAACATGTCATGTGCAACACAGAAGTAATTAGTAATGGCGGATTCAAATAATAATATTTAAAAACGTGTAGAATGGACTAACCATGCCGTAACGATTGGCGTTCAATTTGGACTTTTAAAGTATTTCACTGAACATAATTGAATACAAAATACAATGATTTTTTGTTTAAAATGAGTATAAATCACTTTATATTCATTCATATTACATTAATATGTGCATTTGGAACTAATTTCACCTATTTTAAGGATCCAAAGAATAGAGCCATGACCCATTTCTTGAAAAGCTAGTGCCCGTCATAGGATAATGGAAATGTAACATCAAAATCTTTATTTAACCAAAATCAAAATCACCAAATATTTGAGCAGAGTGCAAGAGTAAAATAACAAAAATCTAATTATTAAAATCCTGTGCGTTTTTCTACTCCGAAATAAAAAGAAGTGTGGATGTCGACAGGAACTGATCAGTACGTCATATGCATATGACCTCCGGTAGTAGTCGAGTCGCCAGTAAACTAGGCCTTGTTTCTCCTGAGCATGATTCAGGTGTCCATTTGTAGGAACATAAATACACACAGGACCACACTCAGTCATTAGATTAGGTGGGATAACTCCACAATAAGGGTTCGAAGAATTGTGAACATCGATATAAACTATCACTGCGAATCTGAATTTAACAACCTGTAAAGAACTCTTGTCTGTAAAAGTTTTCATAAAAGCTTGAGACAAATAAAAACGCCAATCAGGCAGCATAACCAGAACCGTTTATGCCCAGCCTTCCTTCAGAAATGTATAGAATATAGTATAATCAATTGCACTGTAATTGTTTTATGACTTCACTCCAGGAATTACATGTGAGAATCAATTTTTAAAATATATATAATTTTAAATGGTTGTTTGCTGGCAGTGCAAATAATTCCTGGACTACCCTGCATCTACGGGTGATAAATTGTAAAAGAGTGCAACAATTTTTTTAACAAACCAAAATACTACAGTACCTTTGAAAATTGTTTATGAAATTGTTGATTACCAAAATCACAATTCTTGTAATTCTAAATGTTTGCATTGCTGTCAATGTAAGAGTTCCTCGAATCATCTAAACTTATGGACGGTCGATAAATTGTAACAGGGTGCAATATTACTTTATATATATACTAAAATACTAGATATAGCGGGTTATTTTTGAAAATTGTTTATAAAAATGTTGATTATCAAATTGTGTATATTATACTTCATAAGTAAACAATAATAAAAAGCGCAGATGTAGCCTACGATTTTACTTACCACATCACAAAAGCGTGAAATCGAACTGGAAATCGGACAAATATATATATATATATATATAGTTTAATCTTAAACCAAGTAAGATTAAAGACTTCCCGATCTTTGAAATTAACCGCTAAACGATCTATATAAATATTTGATATACAAATATTGTCTCACGACACGAGATCGTCACGCGAATCTAACTTACTTTATATAAGTACTTATTACACCTTTAGGAACAGGCCGGATTATCTGTAAATCTCTGGATTATCAGAACTTATTATGCCTGGTCTGATTCACGGCGTTGTAAAATTACATGGGGTTATCATGGTTGCGAATTCCATACATAAAATTAAAAATCGATAGGTTTAATGAAATTTTATAAAGTACCACTAGCCCCCAAAATGTGAATGTGAAAATAGACATGGTGTGGATGCTTTACTCGTCACAACCGATCTGTCGTTGTTATCAAAATGACGTTATATTGCTTTTGATATTGCATACTTCAAGTCTTACAGCACAAAAATATGTCTTCCAAAAGAAACGCGGTGTATTCCATTAATATTCAAAGCATTAGTCTTTTTCATGTGTTTAATGAAAGCAAGAATTCACTCAACCAATTTATTTGGCTAACAGCAATTAATTTGAAATATAAAGTGATTCGTATTTGGCGACAAGTCAGATAAATCGCGTCCCGGGAAATCTCACTTCTGCCTATTATCAAGACAGATCTATTCCCAAAACCTCAAACAATACAAACAAATTTTACTTTTTAATCAACTCGGGAAATCTGAAAATCTTTGTGCCATCATACGTAATTGACGTGTAAAAACCCAAAAATGTTTAGTATGAGTAGGGCAAATGTTTTGTAACCAACACTGAATTTATATCGCATTCCAATTCCATGCCAGTTTCATGCATACACAACGTCAGCATAATGAATGTAAGCACGACGGTGATTAAGACTTTGGAGGGCACTCGGTCCCACTTATAGTCTATATTTTACAAATTTAATTTTGATTCAGACGTTTCCAAATTATCTGTGATCTTCAAGAACAAAACTGAAATATATGCGCTGAATAAGGGATGGGCAAAAATTTTAAAATCAATATTGAATTCGTATTAGATTTCAAACACACCAATTATTAAATCCCAGAGCCATTTTCTCACTGAAAAATGAAAACAATAGTACATGTATTTTGAATGTAGAGAAGAATTAAGGAAGTGATGGAACCCTAATTGGCTCCACATCGATAATCCATATTTTACATATTTATTTATAATTAGAAGAATTCCAAATGAAAGCAAAATACTTTAAATTTAAAATAAAGAGACATATAAACAGTTTTCCTGAATTTTATCTAATTTTGCTGTGGAAATCACGAACAAGTTTTTCCCCAAATTTTGGAGCATTTTTTTGGAATATGTTTCTTGTCTTTAATCGCTCATTTTCTAACGTCTTACTTTATTGGCAATTTTGTAATTAAAAGCCCAAAGAAGTCACACAATTTTCTAAATTAATACCATTAAAAAGTCAAGTGCGCACTGCTGGGTGTCGTGTGTGTGAAAAGGGATTAACGAATCCCTTGTTATTTCAACTTACTGGAGTAAGGCCTTGATTAATATAAGTTTTACTCGAGGTTATGTAAACTATAGTCGAACAATTTTCTTAGATAAATCAAGTTAAAAGCTGGAATTAGTTCTACTATTGCTCAATCTGAAGTCAGCGAGGACGATTTGATAGAATTAGAATAATAAGCCATTTGATCAACTCCTTATTATCAGGCAATAGTGAGGGATTCCGTAAACTAATCACACGGTTAATCCAATACCTGTTATTACTTATTGTGCAAATCATATAACAATAGCACCACGAATAGAGACCAAAACCTAATTAACCATATGATAATTAGACCAGCGCGAGCAAAAGATTAACCAATGAGACATTAGAATTTGGCGTGTGGGTACGATTGTAACCAATCGAGTGCCAGAAGGGCGCGTGTTCGCGCGCATATGTTTAATTTCACACGCGCCAACACGTATAATTTAAGACCAGCGACTTTTCACCATAATTCATTCACAGACGGAATCTTTGATCACCTGAGCGCATTTCAAAGATATCGAATATATAATATATCGAATGAAGATTTAAAATTTTAAACAGGACAAAATATATGTATAACAGAATGAGTGCAATAATAGACTCCGCTCACACAGGTTAGTCAAATTAATTTTAATTTTTAACCTTTAATATTTTAATTGCAGGCAAAATACCAAAGTTTATTCTTTGGAAACACAAAAATAAAAGTTATATTTATTTTGCAGTAAAAAAGGAAATTGAAGCGCTTTTTTTTATTCATTTTTGGGATAAAATTCGTTTCCTATAATTCATATAGAATTATGAAAAGAGCGCTTCCTGTGGTTTTGTGCGAGGGGGGGGGGCTGTAGTAGTAATGTGTTTTATTACTAAAAAAACACAAACATTTCATTCAAAATTAAGCTAAAACAGTCAATTTTTATTTCAAGATCACCATTCGTGTTAATACAACGTAAGAAAAAATAATATTGATCAATAAGTTGGTAGACAATTTATATTGGGTTTAATTAAATCTGCAAGGGAGGTGATTTATAAAATCCAATAACTCTACAATTGAAATTGTTTTGAAAATAGAACCCCGTGATTTCTGTGTATGTAATTAATGTGTCATATTTGTATTCTTTAGTCTACAAGTAACGGTTCGGTGGTTTTTAGATTATGTGCCTAACAATCGCTCGGCTGATAATTCGGTTTCTATTTTTTTACGTTTCATTTCCAATCCCTTGCATCCTTATTATTTAAAGAATTCCCTTTTCATTATCAAGTTACAAGTAGTTTAAACTAATCGTGAACGTTTACCCGACATGCTGACATTACCACATGCACGTGCGGTGCGCGTGTAACGGCACGCGTCCGATTAATTGAACGCCTTTGCTAAATAAGGTATTTAATTTTGTTTCAATTAGAACAAAAAGAATAACAAAAAGTGAACCTGAATTTGTATGAAAAATAACTGATTTTTTGAAATTTCATTTATTAAAAAAAAATCCAAATATTTTCCTGTGGTGCACTGAAAAATGCTTTTGAAATGCTACGATATAAATTAAAAAGATAACAAGAAAAACACGTTATCCGGATTTGGCGAAATATATCATAGTTAACCCGCAATAAGAACAGACAACAATATTTAAAAAGGAAAATATATGGGCCTAAAGTAAATCTTGCTCACTCTTGTTATTATTTGTCATTTGAAGAAATTTTGTTCTCCTTTCGTATTCAGGTTTTCTACCGATTGTACGATGATAAAATCCCACAAATTTCACTGCATTGGATATTTGGTCTAATCCTGAAAGTTTGCAACGATCCGAAAAGATAAAAACGAAACCAAAGTCTTAATTTCTAATAGATCTATTCTAATTTTAAAGAGATTATTTTGTGTCTTAAAATTTTTGTCTAAATGCTTTGCACATACGAATAGATTAAATTCAAAGAAAGACGAAATTCTAATTTATATAGAACGGTATATTCTAAACAAATATCCAAATGTTTATCACATATCTTTTTAATTAAAATCACTTTCAACGACAGCACTGAGAATAATTCTGATACGGTATAATGATAAATAGAATCTCACTTTATTGAGGCTACTACAGGTATCACCTTTAAGTGTTACTCAATTGTCTCATATCGCACCTGATCACTAACGGTAAATCCCTTTGATCTTACCGCATAGAACGCGGGTCGCGTGCGACTTTAATCTCGTTAATGTTTACACTTACCGTTATCGCGAAGGTTTGTTGAATTTTACAACTAAAAGTTATTTTACTGAAGGAAGGATTTTGTAATCTAAAGAAACTGAAACTTATCAAAGTACGCATGGAAATTTTCACATTTCGAAATATCAAAATATTATATTATTTCATTAAAGTATGCCTCCATACGAAATATATTTTTTCGTCTCAATTAGTAAAACCTTTATAACTTTACACAAAATTCTTTTCATATTTGTTACGTAAAATCTAAAACAAAATATCTGAACTAAAAAAACTCAACAAAATTTGGTTTCAATATTAATACGATTTTAATGTATTATTTTAAATCGAAATGAATAGATAGAATGTTTTATGAAAGATATTTATTAAATTTATTCACAGTAACGTCTCGATAATAGCTCAATTAATTTGAAACACGATCAAAACGTCACTTTGAAAATAAAGAGAAAAGAAATACAACCCAGATGTTGCCATCCATAAAATCGTGTATTGTGACTTTCAATATACATTGTAAAGATGCTTTTATATATATATATATATCTAAAAATTTATAAAAAAAAACCTTTTTACAATGATATTTATTTTGTTTTTGAAATTGTTTACTGCAACGGTAGATTACATTTTGAAAAATTTATAAAATCTTTAAACAGTGATATTTATTTTTCTTTTAAAATGATAAGTTACCACGAGTTTTCGGTATCCTAATTATCAAATAATCTAATTTACACATGTGTGCTTTCATGTTGCCGCCAATACTGTAACCTTTAACTCCTATAGCCGTCAAAGATACACAATCTGTATAGTGCATAGGTGTCTAAATTCTAGCTAAATGGTGTAAACTTATTGTTTAATCCCACAGGGAAGGAGTGAAAGGTGACACCGTGGTGTTTAGGTCCGAGATAAATTAATTAAAACAATAATAATTTACGTTGCCTTTCGTTTTATCTTAAGCGTTTCAGTTTCATCTGTATACCGTATTATAAGGACTACTTCAGTAGTAGATGGCGAACAATAAGGGATTAACAGGGGATTAATAAAAAAGATTAACTAAAAACAACAGAATGAATCAAGTGTGTAAATGCATGGGCGTTAAGTACAGATCGAGATCTTGAAGTGTTATAGCCATCCAATATATCACAAGTCTCTATGGAATTCTCTTAATATCTGACACCCGTATTACAAAGAGAACTAAAGAATTAAAAAGCTGTTACGTTTATAGATTAAATATGATAATATGAACGTTTGACTCGTGTATGTTCAGGTGCATTAGAATAACCTCTGATTCAATAATTTCATCACCATATAATATTTGAAATTAAATAGTAATAGTACAGTAAACACACACTTTCCTTAGTACATGTTTATCGGAGTCGTTGCCATGAGCATCATGACTATCGTAGGTTAATACATCTTTAATAAATGGTTTAATTGGTTCAAATGATATTTTATTTTGAGTGCGACATAAGTATATGTATATACAATTTCTATAATGGACATAATCAAATAGCTCACCATTTATGGAATAACAATTACTATGGTTTATATGGAATAACAATTACCATGGTTTATATGGAATAACAAGTACGACGGTTTCTATGGAATAACAATTACCATGGTTTATATGGAATAACAATTATTATGGTTTCTATGGAATAATAATTACATGCAATATCGTTGATATGGAATAACAATTACCATGGTTTATATGACATAGCAATTACAATTACTATGGTTTATATGGAATAACAATTACTATGGTTTACTAGTAATTGTTATTCAATAGTGTGTCATTTCAGTATATACAATACAGATATATTTAATGGGTTTGAAACCAAAATGAAGTTTTTACAAATTTCTGACATGAGATGGCTTTAATGGCAGTTTGGTTATTGGGCTTTTGCTTCAAATACCAGTGACTACTATACCGAATAATCCTCTCTGGTGCTTACATTTTAAAAGATTGCATAAAGGCAGCATATATCTTTGTTTTGTTGAAATCTGATTAACCGTCAGTAGATTAATACAATTACTTCTGGCTCACGGACAGAAGATAAACTGCTACAATCCTATATAAATAATAATAATAAGTAAGAAAATGTAATAAATCACGGATTATTAACAACCGATCTGTAATAATGATATAGATATATCCACTCATTGAATAATAAACCAGTCAATTTTTTAATCTATTACGTTGGATTATGACACACATCACTCGATTACGGGACTAATCTGCTTTTCAACCACCCAAAAATCCTCTAATCTCGATCACAAAAATGAAAGTCTTGATCAAAATATCCTATTACGTTACAGTATACAATAGTAAATAACATTTTGTAATTGTAAAAAAAAAAAAAGTAATTTTCTCCCCATTTACTACAATAAATTATGTATTTTTGAGAGTCAATCAAGGACCGGGCAGTTTTAATTTTTTTAGTTAACGATCGATATGGTTTCTTATTTTCGAAATACCCTATGGACGACATCAGGCATTTTTGTTTTTGCACGGGGAACGATGAGAAGAGATACACTGTTTCGAATAATATAGCCCAAAATGTCAATGAGTAAACTAATAACAAGCAAACGAAGCATTGTCCGATACTATAAAGAGACACGAAAACGAATCGTTTATATCAATGTAAATATTGTATACTATATTAGCTCTAAGCAATATTATAATTAACCAATTTAACAAGCTATAATGAGTATACCTGTATAAACCTCTTTTAAATATGGGTTGGGGGTGGATGGCCGAATGCAAACTGATCCCGCAGTGAATATTCGCTTGGCCGCTACAATCACTGATAAGCATTACATCGACGAGGCTTAATGAGTACGGTATATTAACTTTTTTACTCCGACAAATTAAATTCTCAAACATTTTTTTGAGGTAAAAGAAAAATAAATAAAGACGTTTGAAGTATTTGTAGTTAAAAAATATTTCCTATTTAGTGTAAATGGGTATTAAAATGAGTAAAATGCATCATTTTGCCCGAAGCAGTTAGGTGTTAAGTAAACATTGCACGAACCGTTGAGCCAATGACTACGAGGCGTACAGTCAACGCACGTGTTTTGGACAGGCATCCGTTACAGAGATAATTCGTAAGTAATTCTCTGTGAAACAGATTGGGCCGAATGGTTAGCACGTGCGTGCGGTATCATAGAGCCTGTCATTGAGTCAACTGGCGTGGTTTCGAATCCCCGGTTGTACCTGACAAGGAGTAGGGTTGCCTTCCAGCCTCGTGGTTTTCCCCGGGTCCTCCCACTGCTAAAGACCCTACGCACAAGCGAATTATTGAAATAAAATTAAACCATATGTTAGTCCCGAAATGGTCTAGTTTGTGTCAAGTGGACGTTAAACCCAATTTCTCTCTCTCTATAAAATATATAAATGTTATTATAACACCCAATCAATTTAACTCGCTACACGTAAGGACGTGACCCCTACGCGCAAGCGAATTATTGAAATAAAATTAAACCATATGTTAGTCCCGAAATGATCTAGTTTGTGTCGAGTGGACGTTAAACCCCATTTCTCTCTCTCTCTCGTAAGGACGTGTAATAAAGTAGAAAAAGAATTTTTTATTTATGTGGCACACATTGTACAATAAAAATTAAATATAAAAAAGTATACAATGTCAGGCCTTTCAGGCCTACGAAACACAACAAGCATGATAAACCATCTAAATTCGAAGATACTAAATAAATAAAACAATAAAACTTTACTATTCCAGCAATCACTATAGAGCGTTTTAAATAACAAAACCCCAGTAAGTAATTAAAAACAAATACGAATATTTAAACGACTTATAAAGTAATAGTAATCAAAATGTCATCAGATATTAAAATAGTTTCTATAATATCATAGCTTCAATCTAACTGATTAACATCAGCTATGTAATTGAATCATGATATAACTAGAGTTCAGTTTTGTGAGGATGAATATGTTATTTAAGGTTTGAGAAGTGTTTAAAACTCCAAGCACGTTTTCGAAATAATAACGATTTTAACAGATATTTAACAAAACCCAATCATGTTTATGCTATTCCTAAATATCGTAATCGGTAAATCCCAAAGAAACAAAAACAGACGTGATTCAAAGGAGTAATATATAAAATATATTGTAAATTAATGTGTTTTGTTCATTAAAATATATCGGGACAGTATACACTGGTTAAAATATGGGGTTTAAAACCACGAAATCACAAGTACGACATGTACTTTTATTGAAAAACATCTAATTATTCAAATTGTTCAATTTTAACTGAATTTATAGCCATTTAAATGTTAGAACATGCCACAACAACGTTTAACTAAAGAGATTATCCAATCATATAGTATCTTATTTTTGAAAATATTTTAAAAATTATTCAAATTGGGCAGTTCCAACTTTGGATTTTTACTGATTTAACACTACATTCTTTATGTATCTTTGATAAATAACGCAATAATAAATCTACTTTTCTTTAGTCATTACAGCCAACTGATAATTCATGAAGATTATTTGTTCATACTCATATGTGCTTAATTGTTCATACTCATGTGCTTAATTGTTTATACTCGTATGTGCTTCGTTCATACTCAAATGTGCTTAATTGTTCATACTCGTACGTGCGTAATTCTATGTTATAATATAACTTTTACTTTGTAGAGAGTTAAATTGAATTATATTGGTGGTTACGTGCGTAATTCTATGTTATAATATAACTTATACTTTGTAGAGAGTTAAATGGAATTATATTGGTGGTTAAAATAATATTACATGCACCATGAATTTTCTAATGGATTTCCCATAGTTCCGTAAACCTCACAGACAAAGTTCACCGTAACCGACCGTTTGATTGGCTAATCCCTCACATCATCCGGAACACGTCAATGATATCGATAACAACTCTTCCAGATCCTAGTGTAGTAAAGACAATAAAACGAAATTTTGAACCATAAAAAACGAAACGAAATAAGATATGTGTTTTAATCAGATTGCTAATATTGGGGGTTATATTTCATGTACCCCTGAGAGAATTAAATTATATTTTACAGAGAGTTACAGTAGCAGTAAGAAGTTAGATGCTCTATGTTTAGTATGTGGAGATAAAGCATCCGGTAAACATTACGGTGTTCAGAGTTGTGATGGATGTCGAGGATTCTTTAAAAGATCTATTAGACGTAGTTTGGATTACGTCTGTAAAGAGAATGGTAACTGTACCGTCGACGTAGCCAGAAGAAATCAATGCCAAGCTTGCAGATTTAGAAAATGTCTAGAAGTCAAAATGAACAAAGATGGTAAGTATTATATGAAATAAAATATTAAATTTTAAATAAAATAGAATTACGATCATTTGAATATAACTGTAGATTTCCTAACAAAGTCCTATCCCACAAGAAACTCCATCTCGCGGCCCTAATTTGTCTACACAATCCCAAACGAACTTTGCTCGATGGGCGATAATTTGGAATCTGTTAATTTACTAATTATAACTTTATTTACAATATTTTCCAAATGTTCGTATAAACTACGCATATTACCACTAAACTCGAGACTTTTGTTGCTTTAATTTTGAATATGAACACTTTAATATTATAGTTAAACGACTTGCAGAATATCAATGAAATCGTGCATTTTTACTTGTCATTAATAATATCATCCATTATCATGGAGCCATCGATTGTAATTTATCGTTCTCTAACAACCCTTGTTGATATTTCCACTTGAGGTAGAAAATCAGCCGACAGCCTTTTATCACCAACTGTTAGTTATCTTAATTTTCCGACCAACAAAAGTCCTCGGTACTAACTTTTCAAGCGTAGTCGCTATTCTGTGAGTGATTTGTCGATTTGCTTAAGGGCGGATTTATTTGTGTAATTCGTCTCGTTAACTGGTTTTACGTTATTCAAATATGCACTCAATTAAAGCAACACTAATTTAGTCACGTATTAGACATGAATAGCGGAGTTATCGGAAGAGATTGATACCATACCGCGGCTAAGATTTCACCAACCATATGCTATTAAGTCAAAAGTTCCCAACCTGAACGGTATTGTGATTAATTAAAAATCATTGCATCAACAGGTCGATAAGCGCTCGTTTTTTTCTAAAAGAGAGGTAAACCAAAGACGCACCATTTTGTATTTGCGCAGAAGTCTACATGTATTGGTAAATTTGCATATCCTGACCATGTCGTTTGTTTCACACGATGATCCAATATTCAATTAATAAATTTAACATTGTATTCGGAACAACACGAATCAATTTGATAAAAATAATATGGTCATATGTTTCGAGTTTTTCAAGACTGTCCATGACCTTTATATTATTTGTTTCATTATTTTCAAGCAAACGCGGAATTCAATATAGGCTAAAGTCGGTGGCATCTGATCCTGAAGCCATAGATATATAAGAATGTAACTGAAACAATAATATAATGGACACTGGGCGTGGCATTGTTGTTATCACCAAAATCTTAGATTGGAAAAACAAAAAGTCTGTCCGTTTTCTAATACTACACGTCTCTGCTGGTACCATTACTTGTTAGGCCGTTTAGAATTCAGAATACAATGTCTGACTTATATTTTGTACCTGAAAAACTGCATGTACTCTAAAACACGGATTATTACAGGTTTTTTTTCTTTGAATTATGCTTTTATTGACGAATACATACATAACATGTTTCATGTTCGCTATCAGTTACCCTTGACGTGAGTATAGCGATGATGTCTTCAAATAATGGAAGATGCTGTTTGAGACAAGCGATTCTAGTAAGGATGCTTATACGACACCATCTTCAGTAGAATGTTTGTTATCGCTTTAAGGCCGGGATTCCATGTGTACGCAGTGCGTGCGGAATGCGTGTTACGTGATGCGTGTTGCGTAACGCGTATTGTCAGTTTCCATGTGTGCGTGAGTGGCGTATTATATGTGGATGAGAACCGAATATTGCCATCCCAAAACTACATCGGATATGCCTATTGCAGTGGCAGTGCGCATGTCCATGTCGTTTCCGGTCTCCGTATACACGCGTATTGCGTATTCGGACACTCTTGGGAGCGTCCCGAGAAACACGCACTACGCGCTGCGCATCACGCTTTACGGATTACGTGTACATGGAATCAACTCCTACCATTTTAGTGCAAAGTGTTAAATACGCATTACGTACTACGCATTACGCAGTACGTACACATGGAATCCCGGCTTAACTCTATAACAATCTGATTAAAATACAGATTCTATTTCGTTTCGTGTTTTATAATTCAAAATCTCGTTTACTGGTTTCTACTATTACACTAGGATCTGGGCCCTGTTTCTCGAAATCTTCACCAAAGATAAAATCCTAATTTCAGTAGAAACTTTAATTATGATTTGCTAAGCACTAAAAAAAAGTCTAATATTATCCAACCAATTACTAAAATTTGGATTTTATCTTAGTTAAAAATTCAAGAGCATAATAGGACACGAGCCCTTTAATTAACGGTAGGCCAAATATATTGGGTTGTTCTAAAATTCAAGTCAATTACCCATTCGTCTGTTGTAGCTTCTTTCTTTTCCTTAAATTCGAATGATAAATATTTGTCAAATGGTGCATGCAACAGGAAGGTACAACCTCAAGTACCCGGATGGAAAACATGCCACTTGCACACCTGTACTGACGATTACACGTGTCGCGGTCTCGTTTTCAATACAAACACGCACGACCATTATAGCAGGAGACGTAATTGTCGCGCGTGTACTCCATTACGACTTCAAACCACAGAAACGGTGAAATAAACTATCGGACAATGGATTAGTGTATCAAATAACGGTTCATTTGTCTGCACGTGCTAATATTTAACCCTGCGAGATTATGAAATAAAATCCAGGGACGAAAATTCGCCACGTTAAGAAGATGAATTTAAAGAAGTGTTGAAACTGATATCAAGTACCGTGCGATATTTATCTTTCTTTTCAATAACCGGTTCTGAAGAAAAGCTGAACATATTTAGTGCACACATCTTAACTCCCATACAAGCACGTGTAAAGCCAATTGCCCCGATCGAATACTTGCGAGCAAAGCGGACACGTTAATTGTCATAATTTAATTATTCATTAATTGGTATAAAGAATCTGTGCACGGCGGACGGTATTTTAACCTCGTGTCGAGGAGCTGAGAATCGCGCAGATCTTTCTGTTGACTTTAGCAAGAAGGGAATTGTAGCCTACTCCATCTCGATGACGTCCACACACTTATTGATGACGTGTTGAGATTGAGTAATTGTTTTTGTCATGTATGTTAAATTGACTATTTGATTTGCATAAAGATATGAACACGTACATGGTTTGTCTCGTCATTTAACAAAAGAAACACAGAAGTCCGATTACAATGAAACCTTTTCCAGTAAAAACATCAATAAAGTTAGATTTAACATGGCCGATTGGTAAAGGTATAGAATTGGAATTGGTACTCTACCGACAATTAAAACAGGATAACACATTCCAGTCGTTTCTTCATTATTTGCTTCGGAGGCCAAGAAGAATGGCAAGTCTCCACGCTTCCAATTCCTATAATTTTGGGACTGAATTAAAAATGCTGTATTGTTTCCATTTCTATAAAACTATTGTAAAACCTCGTTGATACGAGGCATAGTAATTTCTTCTTCCAACAATTTTCCAAGATTAAGTCGTGTGAATATAAACATACAAATATAACAATATATTATTCTCTATTTCAGCAGTGCAGCATGAAAGAGCACCTAGATGCTACCAGTACAAACGAGACAGCCCAGAAGAACTGCATCTTGATGAGAAAGCGGCTTACACACCATTAACAGATTACATCGATAGATCAAGGTTTGTTACAAAAGTTTATATCTTATTTAATATTCATAAACAATTAATTAGATTGATTTCCGCTCAGAGCAATCGTGGCTAGTGATTATGATACTGGCTCGCTAACCAGAAGATCTTCGGTGTTTTCCGGCGTGGTTTTCTGGTGTCAGTTGTGCAGGACAGGGTCTAAACTGAGTTTTAGTGTACCGGTACCAGCATTCTATACTGCACGGCGCGTGCTCGTTTTCATTAGTCTTGTTAATGCAAAACAGTGGGACGATAAACCCTATTTCGGTCCACAATATCTTGTGACGGCCTTACGGTTCTCTGGGTTTTCAAATTTGCAGATTTTGCAGTGGGTAAGAGCTAAGAACCCTATCGATTTCGAGAATTGTGGTGTTACCAACGAGTTTGTGCGTTCAGTTTTTTGTCATAGTTCTTTGTGAAGTTGGTGGCATTGATTATAGCTGATGAAAACGAATCAAACAAACCCAAGAAGACATTCCTTTGATAATATGCCACTCTTATTCAAACATGTGGCTCTTTGATTTCAGATTTGAAATTGGACAATTCGCTCAATACAGTCCACCTCTTGGTGTACCGGGAGAATATGGTTATACGAACCCCCACTTATTTCCACCACTGCATCTACACATGGCCAGTCAGGGTCGGAGTCATCTCTACCCTTCATCTGTACCCACAGGCGTCCCACACGGATTCCTCCACGTGACAGCATTAACCAACAATAACATTAACTCCAACAACAACCAAACATCGGCTGTCAGTAACGTAAGCTCTAGTTCCAATGAAAGTTTATCTACCAGCGAAGCCAGTGATCCAGATGTGCGACCATTAAATGAATCGAAGGACATGTCGGCTGACTCTTCTGCTGACTCAAGTACCAGTAAAGATCGAACACCAAGCCCACCACCAGTTAAACATGAACGGAGTTCAAAAAGTAAGTGTATGTCGGTCGTATCGAGAATTTCGGTATCTATGTAACAAAATGTCCTCTTCGAAAGAACGCGTAGTTTGAACAGAAACTGTATTGAGGTACTTGATTGATAATCTGACCACAAGTCTTAGACGGCAATTATACAGTATGGACATTGCGCCGTGATCAGGTTTACCCCACCATACAATGTAGAAAATATAGAGCTTGTGAGAAGATTAACCAATACAAAGACAAAATTTATTGCGGCAATTTCGATGCCATTTCCAAGGTGCAAACTGTCAGTTCAACCTGGATGTGTCTGCCTCGTAATTAAGTTGCGATTGGCTGTAATCAATCAGATATCCCCGAGCTCAAAAAGCGAATGAATGTACATTTGTGATATTTTGCGGTTTCCTTAATACACGTTGAAATCCACACATTTTTGAAAGCAGTAGAAGAACACATAGCCTTTATATAACCATATTTTATAAATTTCTGGTATTTGTTCTTTCAGATTCACCTACAAGCACGAGTAAAATCTCAGCCAACCTGACGTCGACACCAATAATATCGTCGTTTCACCAGCCATTTTTGAACAAACTGACCCCTTCTCATTCCTTACCACAGCCCTCATTCTCGTCTCCTTTTTCCTCTTCTTTTAACTTACCCAACCCTATTCAAGACCACAACGCTTTCGTCAACTCCACCACAGAAAACGTCTTCGAAACTGCAGCTCGTCTTCTCTTCATGTCTGTGAAATGGGCAAGAAACATTCCATCTTTTCTACAGCTTCCGTTCCGGGACCAGGCTATCCTCTTAGAGGAATCGTGGAGCGAGCTTTTCATCTTGAGCGCTTCACAGTGGTCGCTTCCACTTGATCCAGGTAAATAAATGTTACGATTTTCAACAGTCAGTAATTTATGTTTTCTTGAAAGTTACGCTTATTGAACTAAAGTTAACCCAAATTCAATCTTAAAATCACCAGGAACTTCTAGTTTGTGGTGTGAACATTCAAGAATCAAGAAGCCGTGGACCAATTATAGATAAGTACCAGGTATCCCATCTTCAATTCCAATGTTAATAGCTAAATTTCATATTTTCAGCCACTCTGTTGGTAGCCAGTGGCGTAACTACAGAAAATGCAAACAGTGAGAAGAGTGTTTACATATCATCTCAGATCCGGAGTTTCCAGGATATCATCAATAGATATAATTCCCTCAGAGTGGACGCTACTGAATATGCCTGTCTTAAAGCACTTGTCTTATTCAAATCAGGTACTTATATTTTGTTATCATTTTAAAACTTTCAGTTAACTGGTTTAAGACAAAATAGACTCTGAACTTCAATTAACTTGTTTGAAAACAAATTGGACACTGGATTTGTGATACACACGCTAAATCTCCCAGTAGTTCTACAATTTGAATAACACTGATTATTAAATTTTTTCAGAAACCCGTGGTTTACGAGACCCGATCCAGACAGACACTCTCCAGGATCAGGCACAGCTTATGATGCACGAATACATCTTTGCACATCACCCTGGAAACAAAGCACGTTTTGGGAAACTTCTACTTCTCCTTCCGGCTCTGCGGACCATCAATGCGAGGACCATTGAGGACATATTCTTTCGTCGTACGATCGGGAGCATACCCATCGAAAGACTCTTGTGTGACATGTTCAAGTCTAGTTAAACTTTGTTGTCCAGTCACTTATCCATACATGTAGATGCTGCTGGAAACAAATTTCTGCTCATTGGTGGAAACACACCTCGAAAAGAACCAATGTGCAGAATGATATCATCGAGGAGCAACCCCAAAGTTTACATCAAGATAGATGATTTGAGAGAGTATCCCTGATAACCAAGTATTCTTAGTTTGTGATTCTGGTAGTGGGTGTCAAGGTCACAGCCATAGCAACTGAGTGTGTTTAGTTGTCGCCATAGTAACTGTTATTGTGTTACGTTGGTAACCATTTTGTTAGGGTAGATGGATCTACCCGTGTTGTTAAGTATTTGTTAAGTTTTTATATTGGTGCTACATATCATGGAGTGCATATTGAGTTTTTCGCGTGTATGTGGCAGTTAGTTTGGGTATGGGACCATCTCACGGAGATCCACGTGATGTATTGAATATTGAAGACCCAACTAAATGAGAGGCCAAACGGAGTAGTCGCCCTTGATCTGATATTTGGATGAAACGAACTTGAGTACCAAAGAATAGCCCCAAGAAAGGACAATAAGAGCATATAATTTGTTATTTTACGCAAACGGTCTCTGGAGACTAGCCGCATTTCATTTGATTCAAGTGTTGAAAGTAGACATTCCAGAGAAGAATTACATGTATTATGGGTTTTTTTTCTTTTAGCAAAGTTTATATAGTTTTATCAATTTAATGTTGGTGGTCTCTATTTTATAGAATGTATGTCTTCAATTCAAATATTTGACAATCGGGGCTAGCAACGAGAATAGTCCACCATTAAGTATTTTACATCTAAGTAAATAATCTTAACAAAAGTAAACACGGACCGACAAATTTAATATGTAGGCCTACATATTTGTATAAAAGAACTTATCGTATTGTTCATAGATTAGTATGTTTATATTTCGTATAGTTAATAGTAGTTGTAAGTAGACATTAAGTAAATAAATCTACATGTTATAGGATATTTATTTGACATGACCTGGGTTGTATAGATGTGGATTAAAAATGAATTGTAAATATTCCCACGCCCCCATTCAATATTCGTAATTACGTAAAACACAGAATAAAAAACACCAAAAAATATTTTGTCTTTGTTGAGTTAATAAAAATATACTTTATTTAACTTTCAGAAAGTAATACACATATTGACGAATTTAAATAATTGAGGTGGGATTAAAAGGGAAGGGTATCCGTACCCTTTCAGAAACGCCGACAATCTGATTAAAACCCAGATTTCTTTATTGTTTCTTTTTTTATAGTTCAAAATTTGATTTTACTTGTGGCACTTGACAAACCTCAGCAGATTGCAGTACCCTACAACAGCCTAGGCTGTATAACAAAGTCCGCCATTAGAACTACTTTCAAGTTCCCGGATTACCAACGGTGTTGCCCATGACGACGCCTTTGACGAATATTTTATCTTACAAAATTTGAAGCTGTTTCTCTGAAAATTATACTCACCCTTCGAACGACACATCACTTACTGTCATACAGCCGAGGCTAGATGTAGGGTACTGGAATCTGCCGAGGTTTGCCCAGTAGAGTAGGTCATTGAAAGTATGAAAAAAAAACCCGAAACGAAATATAGATCATTATTTTAATCAGATTGAAACGCTGACACTTCTTTCCATTGTGGGTGTTTCTCTGTGTCTTGTGTTGTAGAAAGAGTAGGCATGCCCCCCCCCCCTTATACTGCACCCTGCCAATAGTAGGCACAGGATGACTGCACCATACAAAGCAATCAACTAATAGCACGTGTCTTCATTTATGCTGTTAGGTGTCGGTATGATGTTAAAAGCCCAATTTCATTTCTCACAGTTATACAATATGCATATTTCGTCTATAAATGATTATTGTTCTGTTTCTAAATAGTCCGACGATTCTCCTGTGGTCCATATTTCCACCTTTCTCGAGACAAACTTTCCTGTGCATTTAGCACCATAATCCAAAAAAATTGTTTGGGTAACGCGAAATTTATCGCTTGCTAAACCATCTTGTAATGTCCCGCGATGGATTCTGATATGGGTGTAGGCTTGTGGAGATATTTCTCTGAAAGATATAATGCACAAAGTTTCATTTATATAATGTTGTCAAACTTTTGTAAAATCTGTGGAGATATTTCTCTGAAAGATATAATGCACAAAGTTTCATTTATATAATGTTGTCAAACTTTTGTAAAATCTTTTTTTATTTTGATTTCCCAGTTGTACGTGACAAAGAGTTGGATCGCCTGTACAACCTCGTGAGTTGTCTCCGGGTCCTTCGGTTTCCCTCTGCTGCTAAAGACCCCTACATAAAATAGACCCCTACATAAAATGAGCTAGATTGTGTCGAGCCCCCGCCCCCTTTCTCATTTAAAATTTGGATATACATGTAGTGTAGAATATGTATATTGGGCGCTATTGACGAAACCGCCCTTGTCGGTGATTAGTGGGACCTAGTATATATACAAAAAAAAAAATGGAATTTGATACAGTTCAGGTATATCTATGCGTTTGTGACATTTATCTATTATGTCATGTCACTTCAGTATTTTGTAGATCTAAGTCAAACAGAGATAAAATCGTGAGGTACATGTACATGTCTATAAAGTAGGATAAGAGTCAAATCCGAACATGGGCGTATTTATTAGATATCACGGGGCGACGCAACAGAACACAAACTAGGTCATTTCAGGACTTACATGGTTCAGTTTTATTTGAATAATTCGCTAATGCGTAAGTAGATAACAAACATTGATCTCTCAACCCTCCGTATATCTCAACGTTTTTAGCGTAGGGCTTCAGCAGTTAGAGGAAACCGGAGAAAACCCACGAGTCTGGGCATGATGTAAGAACATAGCATAATTATATATATTTTATTGAGAGATAAAAATTAAATAGAATATCGATATAAAATAGGAGTTGCCTATCAGATTTCTCTTTATTAGACAATTGATCTAATTACATGTATGTATTTGTACTTACGTGATTGCCCGTGAATGGTAATGGAAAGCTTTCCATTCCTCGATAGCTTCTGGAGAGTTGCACAGAACCACATTCCCCCAATGTCCACCATGTTCTCTTTCACCCGATACATATGCTATGATATGTTTTTGTCGGGGAAGTTCGCCAATCAATTCTCGGTCAAAATCCCATAACTTCTTTGTAAATTCTTCACTAGTTTCCTTCTGGGGTCTGGCAAATCCTATAAAACCCACAAAACTCAAGCATTTACCGTTATCAATAACTCCTTGATCTGTTGAACTCTTAGTGTCTTGTTCCTGGTCGTCCAGTACTACATGATCAATTATTTGCAGGGTCTCTGCTTTACTTTTAGGAAGAACTATCCTAACATTTCTGCCGTCTGCTAACACTGTATGAACGCCTGTTCTTAATTCATCCACCGTCCACTCTAATTTATCTTGTGAATATTGTTGTAAAGTAGATCTCAGAAGGAGCTTTAATTCATTCAAGAATTTAAAGTCGTTATCAAACGGTAGCAGGCGACAGTTGTCATCCATGTTGGTTTGTCGATATTAATAAACTATATTAGCTTAAATTTGAAGTTTCTTGCATTTCGATTGGTCGAAAAGATGTGTCCACGCAATAATAGTCTACAAAATTTCATTGTGCTATTTCACACACACATTGTGAGACTCACTACGAATTAATACTACTTGTAGACTCTTGTGGGAAAAGAAATAGCCGTCATATTGTCTTGATTGGAAAATATAAAGTGTCTCTCTCGACTATTATCTAGATATATTTAATTGACACATATACTATTACTATCCCCCTGATTATTTCTACTACATCGTTAACACAGTTCATCACGTGCATTTTGCATACCGATAGTTCATTGGCCAATCACGCTATTTTACCGACATTTTGCCTAATAGTTTGGATGCAGCTATGGCGGCAATCTGTTTCACAGAGAATTACTTACGAATTATCTCTGTAACAGATAAGTGTCCATAGCACGTGCGTTGACTGCTCACCGCGCCAGTCATTGGCTCAACTGCCCGTGCAATGTTTACTTAACACCTAACTGCTTCGGGCAAAATGATGCATTTTACTCATTTTAATACCCATTTACACTAAATAGGAAATATTTTTTAACTTCAAATACTTCAAACGTCTTTATTTATTTTTCTTTTACCTCAAAAAAATGTTTGAGAATTTAATTTGTCGGAGTAAAAAAGTTAATATGCCGTACTTATTAAGCCTCGTCGATGTCATGCTTATCAGTGATTGTAGCGGCCAAGCGAATATTCAAAATACTTGTTCGTTTCAACACCTTAAACTTTGTGTATCAATCTGAAGTAAATCGGATGATAAGTTTGCCTCTATAGCGTCACAAGATAACTCTGGCAGTCATTATTTGAAATCGCTGAAAATCGATAGGATTCTATCATGACCGTATACACTGTGTATAAATTTAAAGTCAATCGGATATCAACTTTGGTCTCTAGAGCGTCCACAGGATTTTTTGAAGTGATCAAGGGCCATAACTCTGGCAGTCATTATTTGAAATCGCTGAAAATCAATAGGATTCTTTGTCTCGGGACTGTAAACACTGTGTATAAATTTAAAGTCAATCGGATATTAACGTTGGCCTCTAGAGCGTCCACAAGATTTTTTGAAGTGATCAAGGGCCACAACTCTGGTAGTTATTATGGGAAATCGCTAAAAAAAACCAATAGGATTCTTCGTCTCATGACTGTAAACACTGTGTATAAATTTAAAGTCAATCGGATA
Organism: Patella ulyssiponensis; assembly: GCA_963678685.1. Lineage (NCBI taxonomy): Eukaryota > Metazoa > Mollusca > Gastropoda > Patellidae > Patella > Patella ulyssiponensis. The sequence continues at coordinate 77,310,942 of OY783227.1, read as the reverse complement.
TTAACTTTGGCCTCCGTCCACAAGATTTTTTGTAGTGATCAAGGTTCATAACTCTGGCACTAATCATCGGAAATCGCTGAAAATCAATAGGCTTCTTCGTCTTGTTGACGCCGGACGGACGGACCGACCGACGGGGGCGACGACATTATAAGACCACATTTCAATGTGGGCGTATAAAAAGTCCTTTTTTAACGCAGTAGTCTAGACTTTTTAACAGACTATTTTCTAAATTTGGTGGGAAGCATTGGAACGGGAAGGGGTGCATCCTGTTAATTTTCATCTATCTTGTACTTTCTGTTCCAGAGTTATATGTGTCCGGAAAAGCTTGTGAACACTTACTTTGGAGATTAGATTTCTTGAACGACCCTAAACAATTTTCAAAATTGATGTGGAACATTGGAACCGGAAAAGGTGCACCCTGTTAATTTTCATCTATCTTGGACTTCCTGTTCCAAAGTTATATTATGTGTCTGGAAAAGCTTGTGAACACTTCGGAGATTAGATGTCTTGAACGATCCTAAACCGTTATCAAATTAAGTCAACATATACAAATAAACACGCACTGCACCAGCTTTGGCGATCAATAGGGGAAGGTTCAATATAGTCTTGGGATAGTACTGGAGACTAGATATAATGCATAGGTGTTCCGTACATTTTCACATTTACTGCGTTTTTATTTGAAATGCCTTCAATGATGTTGCTCTGTGTGACATATTTCTAGGTTACATGTATGTGTGTTTAATCTAAATTTTGATTAAGAATTATGTGGTCTTTCTTTTTGAATGTATTGGGCTATTTAGGTACATAATAAATGATAGACTTTTAAGTCACCTTGCGTATGGCGACTCGAGTGTTTAATTCAAGCCATCCATTTGGAGTTTGTTTTACACGCTATGTGTATATGAAAGATAATACTACTGGGTTGTTTCCAACATATTTTAATACAAAAAGGGTAAATATATCCAACACCACCAACCGCTATATCATGGGAGATTAAAGATGGCTTCTTGCGTACAAACTGGGTGATTGGATAATATATTTGGACTACAAACTAATTCATCTATTAAACGTTTGCTTTAAACCTCATATACAAAACATTTTAAGAGGAAGTAAAATACCCCAAGCTGAAAGAATCGATTTTTACCGGTCATGTTTATCGTGAGACTTGATAGAGAGAAAATCCATTTTCAGTTTGTCGTTAGTCGCTGTCCATTGAGTCACACCAGAACATAACACAATTATGTAAATTTCAAGTTTAAACATACATTACGCAAGAGCTACTTTGGTGTATTGCAGGTTTTTCTTTAGGTCGTGTGTGTGTGTGTCTGGGGCGATAGAGAAGGTTAGAGAACAAGCTGAACAAAAAGCGATTTTTCGTACAATAAAGGGCCATAATTCAGGAAGTTACGATCCAGTATGCCTGAATATGCGTGAATATCGACAGGAAGCAAGGTCTTTGGGTTATAAACATGTATTTCAAGTTTTATCAAAATTGTGGCCTCTAGTGGGGCCACTACCTTGATATACTATATATTTACACCATTTGTGTACGAGGGGTGGCCATTTTTTCCAGCATTTTTGGTCCGATTTTCAGGGCCATAATTCTAGAAGTTATGATCGGAAATGCGCCATTATCGAAAGGAAACAAGATCTTTGGGTTATAAACATGCATTTCATGTTTCATTACAATCAAATGATTGTTACATGAAGTTACAGTCCGATATATGCCAATATAGAAAGGAACCGAGATATTTGGGATATAGACCCATATTTTAAGTTTCGTCAAAATCTGAACAAAAATTGTGACCTATAGAGTGTCCACAATTTGTCCACAAACAAATTGTGGACGGACGGACATGGGCGACGACAATATACGTCCACAGGAGATACAAATTTAGAAACAATAAACTGTGCAATTAAATTATAACTGACTAATTCAAATTCGACTATGCTTTCTTTTGGTTTTCGTAAATGATACCTTTCTTTTATCCAATAATTGTTTTAGTCCATCACTTTAATTTCAAATCAGAGTTCAAGAAAAGACAACGGGTAAAGAAGTGGTTAGATCTTATCTAGAGTAAATCAACAACATAACCAATTCAGATCCAAACAAAGACCTTATATATTTTAATGGCACTGATAATAACATGAAATTTACTAAATGTTTTTATATAATATTCAATTTAAGATTACCAATAATTGTTGATCCTGTTGGGAGTTTAAAGACTTTGCTTTATAATTTAAACTTTTGGTTCCAAGCAGTGACAATCATGTGGTGCAAGGCTTTGTTTTATAACCTAAACTATTTGTTCCATGCAGTGACCCATCATGAGGGACCTGAGGCAGCAGAGATTTCAAGCCCTAGTGTCAAGATGACACCCCAGAAGGAGGGGGTGAGGTACAGGATTGAGGAGTGTCCAGGGGTCCTCCCACTGAGAATTCTCTTTGGCGTATATTTCCTGGGCATAAAGTCATATATTTAGTTCTAAGTAATTACGTGTCGATCTAGATTAGTAATCTGAATGAAGTTTTCACCAAATTCCTGGGCCCTAGGCATTTACCTCTGTTGCCCTCGCCATGATCTGTCACTGGTTCCATGATCTCCAACAAGAAATGAACTGAAATGGGTTTTTCTGTGCCAACTGGGCTAATGAAGATGGACTCCCAACAAGATCAATTTACTTAAATAAGTAGTTTAAAAATTATTTATAAATGCAATTATAGACTGGGTAAAGATGTAAAAATGTAAAATAAGAATTCATGCAAGCTTGATGGAATTTGAGCTTCACAACTGAAATAATCACATATTTTGTATAAATAATTACAACAATGATATTAATAATAATAGTATTAAATAAAATTTATAAACTCAAAAAAATAATTAAGAAATAACATGTATAAACTATCACAATACTGGTTTAACAACCAAACAACCTGTAGTACAATATCTATATCAACTCAAATCCATCAGCTCAAATAATCTTTATCAAATTTCTCTATTTAAAGACCCTAATTCCCAGTCATCTTTTAAACTAAAAACATTTCTGTTAAAAATTAGATCATAGTCACAGGAAAAGAGATGACTTTCAAAATTTGAAGGTTTCAGACCACATTTAATTTTATTATACAAAAGGTATATTATTATTTCTTATTTCAAAGCTGATCTTCAAATACAGAGATTTGATGAAAATCAATGAATTAAAAGTTGAAATTTTGGTGGAGGTGGGTTCATTTTGATATTGTGTAACCACATTTTACTAATTTTATTTATTCAGAATGCCTTAGCTTTAATGCAGTATAACATAATAATCTGACATTAACTGGCCATATGGGATACATTTATCTTGACTATATATGGCTCGTAGACAGAAGAAAATCAGTTTATTCAAAGTGGCTCTAAATTATTCAAAATTTTTTTTCTTATTGTCAGTTAATATCAACATTTTTAAGAATCTTGGCTTGAACAATAATTGTTTTACTCAACAACCGTTAACAGAATACATGTCTGATAAAGAGAGAAACAGTGTTCATGTAGCGAATAACAACAATATATAGAAAATGGACGAAAATATAGATCTAATTTTTAAACTAGACTGGAAGTAGCAGAATATATCAGAAGTATGAAATTCTTTAATATCTGGCGTATTCATTCTATTATACAATATACATCAATTTGAACAACATCCATTTTATCAATGATAAGCTAGTAAAAGAAACTAAAAAAAACAATAAATTAATGACACAACAGGCTTTTTTGTACAATATTTGGACAATATTTAAATTTTCACAGCCTAATGCATTGCCATCACATTGACATATAAAAATGGTAGTTTGGATTGATTTCACGATCAGATTAAAAAGAGGTCTCTTAAAAGATTTTACCCTTAACTGATAAGTTGTGCTGGCTTGTTTAAAAAGCCTGGAAAGGGAGCAGAACTTTAATCTCATATAGTTGTAAATACTAAACAGTTTGAAACAATTTCATGAATGGACTGAGACTCGACTTTCACAATACGGTAATTTGCTAAGCTTCAAAATCACTAAAAGGAGTCGTCTGAATAGTAAATGACAACTTTTATTTTAGGGAAAATATGGCCACGTTTATCTTATGACTACTGTAATAGACTGAAAGTTGTCCATAATATTTTGATGATAACAAAAGATAAAAATGTTTTGAATAAAAAAGTAAAAATGTTTAATAGCTAAGTGACTGCCTTAAAACTAAAGTACATCTGTACCATGTTCAGGTTTGTGAAATTCTACTTCAAATAAAGGAAGTAGCCGTGGACTTAGATTCTCAGTGCTTACAGAACCTCTTCCTTCAAAGTAAAGTCCTTCATCGAGATTTGGTTGACTGAACACCATAGGGGGTGATGACCATCTCCTTTCTTTGTCAATATTTCTGCCCGAAGTCTTCAGACGCAGGAATTGGACAGGTTCTACAGTTTCTGCTGCCTTAGAATATGCTGAAGACTGTTTCTCCATGGTCATGGATTGTTTTGATTGATTGCTATCTAAGGCCTCTGATAATTTACAAGAATTCTGAACAGATACTGAATTATTTATTCTTGATTTTGCTGCTACTGATTCCTCATTTGTTTCATCACCTACTAATGATTCTTCATTAGGGGGACAAGAACCATATGATGCTTGAGAACAATGTTCACCTAGCAAATTTTCCAAACTCTTCGAGTCAGTCTTGCCTCTAGGACTTAAACTGCTTGTACGATGTATGGGTATCCTGGAGTCTGATCGTGGACTGACACTTACAGGACTGATGGAACCCTCAGGGTCTGGGGACCAACTCAACTGTCGTTTTGGGATACTGGAAGCTCCAAGATATTGAACCTCATGAGTCCTCAAGTGAAGATCTGAAGTGGCTTTGTCCTCTTGTTTTCGCTCAGATTGTTTTTTTAATTTAATGTTTGTCTTGACATCCCTTTGTCGTTTCATAGATGTAGTTTCACACTTTGGATTCTTTGTGGTTTTAGTTGCTGCTTTTTCAACAGGTCTACCTCTAGATGGAGGTCTTGCAGAAGGTGTTGAAGTTTGTCTAGTCAAGAGGATATCAGATTTAGTTGATGTTTGTGGATTCTCTGATAACTGTTTAACTGTGGTTGATTTTTTAATTTTCTGTGTACTGGCTACTTTTATCTGAAATATTAAATAATTATGATTAATATCGTTATACTAATGCTTTGCTGCAATCATATACTGGTGTTTCAAAGAAACAGAAACCTTGATATGTCTTCAATTTATTACAAGAGCTAAGCATCTTTTGATTTAGGATAAAATGAAGTATTAAATTGGGTTGATCTGATGTGTTATTTTGATTAGTGGAGGGGCAATCAGAATCCTTTAAAATTTTGCTTCAAAGATTAAGCGGAAATTTATATGTTTTTTATGCTAATTTTCTTTCAATTTTCGCTTACTTATGTGTTAACAGTGGAACATAAATGCATTATATCGTACAACTAACTTTATCTATAAACACAAACACATTATCATCAAAACCAAAATCAAAACCAAACGACAATTTATTTTTCACCTAAATCATAGATTTTTATTAACTGAATAATACATACCTTTCTGTTAGTGTTGAGTTTGGGCGGTGCTTTCTTCATTTTATTATAATCCATACAAACATAGGAAGCACCTGAAAAAATTACAATAATAAAATATTAAACGTACATTATGTTATCTTAATTATTAATTAGACTTTAATTAACTTATCCAGATCATAATCAACTTTCAATGTCATCGCTAGTCTGCAATATTCAGTGGATTGGAAAACATTTTTTGAAAAATATTTCAACTTAAAATGGATACTCAAGACTTTGTTTTTTATTGTACTAAGTTTAGTAAAGATGATCGAGTAAAGATAATGTCTTAGTTCCGAGTGGAGAAGTCTAACAGAAATTTTTAACATATTCTGTTTACCTTATCTATTTTTGAACTATCATAGCAACAACTTTTAACTCTTTATCTTATCTCCCATAATACCCTTTTAACAAATCATTAACTGGGTTCTGAATTCCGATTTTGATTTTTAGTTTGTTATGTTTAACAAGCCAACAGTGTGGCTGATGTCCCCCGCCGAAATCCCAAAATAAATAAATGACACATATTAATTAATCGCACATTTATTTTTTTCTAACAAATCGAGCAATCAAACTGTACACGAAGTGTCATCCAAAAGTGTTTTATAAAGAAAAATGCTAAAACCAACGAGAAAAATGAAAATGTACCCTAGTTAAGGGGACCCTAAAGGCAGACAAAAGGGCCCCCACGCTTTACAAAAGGGCCCCTCTGGCCAAGGGAAAGGGCCCTCGTGTCCAAGTCAATCGTTTCTATACACTGTTACTGTCGAATCCATTACTGAATGAGAATGCAGTCATTGTATTGGCATAAAAATCATCAATAAAGATGAACCTAAGTTATCTTGTCCCAAAGTATCAACCAATCAAATTGCTTATCTCTGCCTATCTTCGAACTCCATCAAGGCTTTGACCTAATAAGCATACACACCAATTTTGAACATTTTAACTCAATTCGAAGGAGAGTTATTGTTTTCCAAAGTCTCGGCAAATCAAATTGCTTATCGCTCTGCTTACCCTGAGCAGAAAATGCTCATTATCGATCTTAGTCAAGGTATTACTGTAATGAAACTATACACCAAGTTTCATCACTCTCACTTAATTAGAACTAAAGTTATCGTGTCCCAAAGCATCAACCAATCAAATACCCTAAGAAGAAAATCCTCATCTTCGAACTCCATCAAGGCATTGACCTAATAAGCATACACACCAATTTTGAACATTTTAACTCAATTCGAAGGAGAGTTATTGTGTTCCAAAGTCTCGGCAAATCAAATTGCTTATCGCTCTGCTTACCCTGAGCAGAAAATGCTCATTATCGATCTTAGTCAAGGTATAACTGTAATGAAACTATACTCCAAGTTTCATCACTCTCACTTAATTAGAACTAAAGTGATCGTGTCCCAAAGCATCAACCAATCAAATTGCTTATATCTGCTTACCCTAAGCGGAAAATGCTCATCTTCAAACTCCATCAAGGCATTGACCTAATAAGCATATACACCAAGTTTGAACATTTTAACTCAATTAGAAGGAGAGTTATTGTGTTCCAAAGTCTAGACCAATCAAATTGCGTATCGCTCTGCTTACCCTGAGCAGAAAATGCTCATTATCGAACTTAGTCAAGGTATTACTGTAATGAAACTATACACCAAGTTTCATCACTCTCACTTAATTAGAACTAATGTTATCGTGTCCCAAAGCATCAACCAATCAAATTGCTTATCTCTGCTTACCCTAAGCGGAAAATGCATATCTTTGAACTCCATCAAGGCATTGACCTAATAAGCATATACACCAAGTTTGAACATTTTAACTCAATTAGAAGGAGAGTTATTGTGTTCCAAAGTCTCGACCAATCAAATTGCGTATCGCTCTGCTTACCCTGAGCAGAAAATGCTCATTATCGAACTTAGTCAAGGTATTACTGTAATGAAACTATACACCAAGTTTCATCAATCTCACTTAATTAGAACTAAAGTTATCGTGTCCCCAAGCATCAACCAATCAAATTGCTTATCTCTGCTTACCCTAAGCGGAAAATGCCCATCTTCGAACTCCATCAAGGCATTGACCTGATAAACACATACACCAAGTTTGAACATTCTAGCTCAATTAGGAAGACGGACAGACAGACCCATTCTAATAGTCCCCCAACTTTCTTCGAAAGGCAGGGGACAAAAAAATAGCCGAAGGGAGCTTTATCACCAATTGATGGGTTGGATATTTGACCAAAGTACAGGTCTGGAAATAATGTCAATAAGGAACTAGTACCTGACATTTTAAGAGAGAGAGAAATAAAGTTTAATGTCCACTGGACACAAACTAGGTCATTTCGGGAGCAACATATGGTTTATTTTTATTTCAATAATTTGCTTGGGCGTAGAGGTCTTTTGCAGTGGGAAGAAACTTGAGGACCCAGAGAAAACCCACGAGGCTGGAAGGGTGACCCTACTCCTTCTCACGTACAACCAGGGATTTGAAATCACGCCACAGAAAGCCCACAAGGTTCGACAGGCAACCACACTCCTCGTCACAAACAGCTTGACATTTTAAACTTTGTGCTGGACTTCAATAAAAACAATATTAAAAGACATAAGTGTGTATGATCCCTGCATTGGCCAAGATAGTCTGGATGGGACTAAAAACCGAGACCTTGTGTATACATAGGCCTGCACGTAATAGATCCCTGGACAGTTTGAATTCGATATATGAGTAGGCCATAATGCCGCTGCCTGGGCAAAATTTTCCTCATTGCATACTGTATGCCGTTTGTCCATCTTAATTAGTCAAGTCGGAGCAGAACAGTAATATGTTAAACTGTGATAGTTGGCTGATTTCCAGCCTAGTCAAAGTATATACCTTGATTTAATGTATAAAATAACTTACAACTTAATATCTTAGTTCTTACATCCTCTGGTAGATTGGGCCAATCTTCTGTTAAAGTCACTTGATGAATATTTATACGTAAAAACGTTTCACATTTCTTTATTAAATACTTGACGAAAGCTGCAATATCCTGCAAAAAAACCTCAGACATTAAATTTCATAAGTAATGAATGAGATCCTATGCACAAATTTCAAAGACAGATGAATATAAACACCTGAAATCTAGCAAGAGCAACTGTTACCGAAAAATTTCTAAATAAAAACACCGGAAATAATTACCTCCCTTGTTTTTCTATTCCCCCCAACCTCATGGGGAAACTATCTTCAAATGTTTGAATTTGAATTTGAAAATGATACATTTGCCAATACAATTTCTCAACTGGCAATAGTGAATTATAGGATTATTCTTTGACAAGGTAGGATTGTTTAAAGATACCATCTATTTTGAGGCTTTATTTTTAATACATTTTAAAAATATAACTTAAAAATAAGAAATTCTTCCTTTAAAGAGAAAACTTTGGAGTTATTCTTTCAAATAATCATATTTGCAGATGTAATTCAAATGGAAGCTATTGTCCAATACTCGATCAGATTCTTAAAAGTTATTGAAAACTGTTCTCACCTCATTGTCTATAGAATATTCTCGTAAAGCAAAATATTCCTCTAAATCTAATAATCTCTGATATATTTTACAAGCATTCGATGGACTAACAGTTTCCAAAACACTACCAAATATATCTTCTAATACACTGGCATTCCAGGCTGCACCCTAAAATATACACACTGGAATATCATAACAATACATGAATAAACGATTTAAAGGGGCAATAACACTCTTGCTGGCTTGGCAGCTCTAGAAAATAAATAATAGTCTTATTCTAAGTACCAGATGTTTATGTGTCCTACCTGTTGTGTAAATTATCCATTACATCATATCTTACTTGTCCAGAGGGTTCGAAAATATTTTAAAATCCAAGTCACATTTGAAAAGGTTTACGTTAACCTTTTCAAATCATGTAGTTGAATTTTTGCAATTTTTTAAATTAGGTGTGTTACGATGAAATTTGTATAATCAATTTATTTGAATATTGTAAAATAATACAATTTGTTGACCAGAATAGAGATTGGGACATGTTATTCAATTACAACAAGAGTGCTATTGGGGCTTTAACATAAAGATAACAGTAAAATCAGGCTATTTGATGTGTGCTATTTAGCAAAGTATGTGAGTTCCATTGATAGAGGTATATCCTGGAGTAAGAATATTCATGCAGGTATATCGTGACCGCAATTCTATTCTAATCTGCTGGCTTACTTCGCGAATGATGCCAAAGGTTTGACGTATTTCCGCCGGACGTTTATGTTTCCTTCTAACACACTTTACACCTTCTTGTCATTTGTGTTTTTCGAACTAAAATATTCCCACAACACAGAAGATGTGTTCTTTTTCGTTGTTAGCACCTCTGGTGTCGAACCATCACCGGGAACATAGGCATTTTCGATCTGGGATGCCTCAGATGTTATGTTATTGAAAGAATAAAGGAAATATTATCCAGGCGTTTTTTCTATGTACGTTATGAATGTAATTTTCAACGGACTGGGTAATCAATGATAAACCACCACTTCGTTACTATGGCGACGTATATTGTCGCGTGCATCTCTGAGTCGGGAATCCCTACAGTTATAATGTCTGTCATTATTATAAATATTGTGGATGCTGTTGCCTACACGTGTAAAATTATGATTAATACTAAACTATTATTCAGTGAAATATAGCCTACTTGAAACATGAGTTGACCTAGTGACAGTCGACACCTTGTGTTAAAAACTGACGTCTGTTGTGCAAAATGGAAAAGACCTCGTTCATACATTTATATCGACATGTGTTGAAGTTTGATTTCTTCTCCATTTTCAAGTATTTTGAATCGATTTTACGTGAATTATGTCTTAAAATTTCAATAAAGCGATATTTTTTTAAATATCGCAATATTTGAGATTTCAGACGATAATTTAATTGTCTGACCTAATTATAGCGATATATCGCCATCCCTGGGTTATCGCTGCAACCTTAATAGAACGTACCTTTTCCCAACACAGGAACTGTTTACTGCTCATCACAGAAATAAAATTTTGTGATATAAAAGATTTTGTGGCATGGTTTAACTGTGTGATTAGATGCAGTATAGGTTCAGCCCACTTAACAGTAGGCAAATTACCACTCAACTTATGTGTATCCATTATAATATCAACAACATTCTGTTCAGACTGAAAACAAAATATTTTTGTGAATTAATTAACTAATCATCAAAAATTATGTTTGACACTGACTATCTTTTGAGGAGATAAAGTCAAATATCAAGCAAAAATAGAGAAATGGGATTTAACATCCACTCGACACAAACTAGGTCAATTTGGGATTAACATATGGTTCAATTTTTATTTCAATAACTCGCTTGCACGTAGGGGTCATTAGCAGTGGGAGGAAACTGGATGACCTGGTGAAAATCCTTCTCCTTGTCATGTACAACAGACCTTATAATACAGCGCGCACACGCTAACCATTTGGCCATCAACCCCCTACAAAATAATGCTAAAAATTGGTATATGCTATGGAAAAATTATCCTGCAGGTCTGAGATAAACTAACTACATCAAGATCATCAAACTGCTGGTTTAATCTTTGTGAAATGAAATGGGGTTTAACGTCCTACTCTTCTGCACCTAACCTGGGCTAATGGAAGACGGGTTTAATCTTTGTATTGAAGATTTGTAAAAAATAAAATTGCATTTACTATTTGCGAGATTAAGTTGTCACAACAGACATGTAGAATATCTTCATGTTGAGCAGCAAAAGTTCTTGATGACCAGAATTTAGTAAAATACTTGTTGATCCATTTAACACATCGTTCTTTCATATCGTGAAGGTCATATGTCACAGCCAAGGTCAAGGCATCTCCAGCTGATGATAAACATGTCGAACAAGGCTGAAACATCAAATATAATAAAGTTAAAGAAATACAGGCCACAAAGTTCACAAAGCATTCTCCAACTTTGCACATATTTTCTTATTGATGTATTTGATACATTAAAACAACAAAAGTTTTATAAAGGGCTATATTTTAGGTAAAGTATTGAGTAAATTCTTAACTAAAGTGTGAGAATGCTTTGTGGTGCCAAATATATAGGGCCTGAAAAGAAATAGCACCTAGTCATTTGAATGGGACAAAACTGAGGTCCTGTGTACAAGTTGTTGTGCATGCAAAAGAACCAATTACAATTGTAATATTAGGAGTAGGTCATAGTGCTGCCATCTGTGACAAAAAAGCGCACACTAGGTTTAACGGCCACTCCACATAAACTAGGTCATTTCGGGACTAACACATCTTTCAATTTTATTTCAATAATTTGCTAGTACGTAGGGATCTTTAGCAGTGGGAGGACCAGAGGACCCAGAGAAAATCCATGAGGCAGCCCTACTCCTTGTTGCCTATAAGTTGGCAATCGAAACCATATCAGTAGACTCAATGACAGACCTTTAAAATGTGTGTAACTATCATTCTTCTATTTACCTTGTGGAAAAAATGGCAAAATTCTTTTTTAATCTGGTATGATGCCACTTCTTTAAGCCCGATCATACCATACATATCACCAACTAGTAACAGATCTGGTATATTACATGTTTCTATAATATCTGTTACTCCACCATATAGATATAACAATGCTTGTTCTACAGCTCCTGGACTTACACTATTAAATACAAATATAAACATAATATAACTCCCGGACTTACACTATTAAATATACATAAAAATATAATATAATTCCTGGACTTACACTATTAAATACACATAAAAACATAATATAACTACCTGACAATTAAATACACATAAAAATATAATATAACTATTAAATACACATAATACTATTGCTTCCAGACTTGGGGTTGTATTAGAACATTTATAATTAAAACATAATATTTACCCTTCTAATTCTATTTCGTTTTTATCACTTTCTCTCCATTGTCCTCCTAACATAGCTTCAAAATATTCACTTCTTGCTGCTAATATACATCTAGAAAACAAAAAACAGTTCATTTTGTACATGTATCAATAATCACTTAAAATGTATATTCCTTTAGCCAATTAAATAATTTGTAAATCTCCTTTCTAAGAGTAAATACCTGCTTTCTTTAGACAGATTTTATGACCCAAGATGGAGCAGTTAATAGAAATGAAATGTGATTTAATGTCCTACTATTCAGCACCAACCAGGTAAATGTAAATGGTAGTTAACAGAAAAAGAGACAAACAGAAAATGGGTTTCACATCAACTCAGCACATACAACGTTCAGCCAAAAGTAGAGCTGGGCGATATCCCTTGAAGCAGATATCACGATATTTGCTAAAGTTGTTGTTTATTACAATTTTAATATTCAAAATATTAATTATAATATTTTATTTAAATCAAAAATATTTCGCATGTTGTCTACTACAATTTTAATATTCAAAATATTAATTATAATATTTCATTTAAATCAAAAATATTTCGAATGAAGGAGGCCCTGAAAACATAAAAAAAATAGTTTGTGTTCTTTCGGCCGTGCATATTGTATAGCTACGATACTAGTGAATACGGTTCATTTAAACTTGTAAACTCGTTTTTTTTCTCATTCACGAGTATACCTTTTTGAAAATACATTATACAATACAAGGATACTAAATTAAACTACAGTGTACTATGTCAAAAAGTGTCCATTGATTTAGTCAAATATTTTTCCCAGATCACGACCTCCATGACACGCTGAATGATAATCACTATCAGTTTACCGGAACTCTCAATGTAATTGGCATTATTTATATTTCCGCTTTATTAAAATTTAATCCAATCCTAAAATCAATGATTACTTTCGGAAATCAAAGTATCGGTCTTCACAATTCGTCAAGATGTATAGAAATTGAACAGAAACAGGGATAATTCTAACGGGTGGAAAGGTGGGCGAGAAGTCACGTGATCGACGTAAACAAAGCTCATTGTCGGCATTTGCAATTTTTATGGAATGAATACTCAGGAGTTTATAGCAGTATTTTTCATCATTAAGCAATACAATATCGTAAATAACATGAAAAAGAAAACATTTTGTACAATATTTATGTTAAATATCATATTGAAAATCAAAACCGCGATATATCGCGGTATGTTCAGTTTTTCGATATTTTTCTGAAGACGGTATTTTTCACGGTTTTTATTTCTGTGACGGTTTTATATCGAAATACCGAAATATCGCCCAGCTCTAGCCAAAAATTAAAATTTTTAGCAGTAAATTTAATACTTTTTCATTATGCAATATCAAAATAGTTTCAAACACTAGTTGCCAGGCATCAAAACATACACCCATAAGCCGGAATGATGCAATCCCTGACAATAAGAGTCCAGTATTCTGAACAATCGAAATCTCTATTTCAATATTCGCTTGTATATGGGGATCTTTAGCAGTTGGAGGAATCCATGGGATCTGGAGACTCTACTCCTTGTCACATGCATATATATATATATATACTCACCGATGTGTTTTAAATTGTTGTCCAGCAACAATTAAAGAACAATCACTACATTTCTCCTGTAAGAATGCACGAAGAAGATCTTGACCTAGACAACTACAACACACATGAGGTAAAGTTAAATCATACGACACTTTTATCAAATTTGATAATGTATTGTCTGTTGTGCCACTCTCAGATGGAATGACATTTTCTTTCTCATTTAAATCGTTTTCACAGATCTGTTCATGCGAATCATCCTCATTTCTGTCCACCGGTTTCATTTGAACCTTAACATCACTTAGAGTTACTTCCCCATTATTTGATTCATTATTTCCAGTGTTAGTTTCGTAGCTACATGAGGAACTGTCTCTTGTTACTACAACACTACTGTCTTCTGTCAAATCACTCGAATTATGATTGAGTTCATCCAGATTACTAAGCATTGCATCACAGATTTTATCACCATTTTTTGTCTTAACAAAACATTGAGAATTTTCTTCTAATAAACTATCAATATTCTCTGTATAGTATAACTGTCTGAAAAAGAAAAAAAAAAACACAATCTCAATTTTCATGGTGAACATGGCTATAAATTCAATCTATGTCTTTCCTTTAAATGAAACAACTGTACAAAAGGCAACCGAATCATAAAAATCAGTATTAAGACATCAATCAATTGACGTAGAGCTAAGATGGACCTAATAACAGTCAAATGGGTATTTAACCCAAATCATAAGTAAGATAGAAAAAGATAATATTCAAACAATGCACAGTAGGAGCTCTAAGGCAAAATAATGGCTGAACAGCACAATATGTTGGAGATTATTACACTGCAAAATATATAAGGACAGCCGCATTTCTTTTTTACACAGGTGGAACCCAGACAATTAGAAACAAGACTTGAAAAGGATTAGAACCGGTGACATTAGAGTTCAGCGTAGGGACATTACAAATTATGAATTTTTCTTAAGTAAATTTACGTACTTGATAAAATCATTGAGATGAAAATTATTATTCTGTGGAATGGTGAAAGTTGTCATGGAATCTTCATTCATTGTTTCCTTTACTCCATTAAATAAACTGCTAGCCCTGTAAGACATAATTCACAAACAATTACTTTACACTTTCATGTACAGAGGGAGAGCAATGGGATTTAATGTCCACTCGACACAAACTAGGTCATTTCAGAACTAACATATAGTTTAATTTTCATGTACAACCGGGGATTCGAAACCACGCCAGTTGACTCGATGACAGGCTTTATCTAGCTCACACGTGCTAACTAAACCCTTCTGCCATCCACACCCCCGCTTTCATGTACAATGCCGTATTCATTAGCCCAGTTTGGAGCAAAACAGTAGAACATTAAACGCCATTTCATTTCATTTCAAAATATGAAGAGGTAGGTAATTAGATTTGAAGGTAAGATTACAGGTATAAAAACCAACCTTGCAGATAATATAAATCTATGAGCTGCTGCTGTCTGATGACCATCTGTAATGGAAGTATCCACATGTAGGTCTTCTGTTAGAAGTCTGTAATGATTAAATTTAGGACATATGCAACTGAATGAATATACAGTAAAAATAAAATTAAGCTGATCACTGCTTATCATCAAAGTTCTAATGATGAATGTTTATTAGTCACTTAAAAATATTTACTGTCGATGGTAGGCCTAAAGTTTTATAATGAAGTTGTTTAGAAGAATGTTGAATCACATCTTACTAGATTTGAGTATAACTACCAGGTAGGCTTAATGTTATGTCAGTCGTCATTATTATAAATAAAAAAGAAAAGAAATGGTGAAATATTCTATTCTAGTGCTTCAACTTGTATAATTACTGATAAACTAACTGCTTTGATTGAACTGCATATGTCTCTCTTTCATTAATTAATATTACAAAGGATGTTCCAGATTGTATTATCTTTACAAACCTCAGAATATCTTCTTGGAGAACTTTTCCTAGATTGACTTTTAATTTCTCTTGTTCTCTCTGACATCGTTGTTCAAATGCTTCACTCAGCGCAGCTTTATCTTTAGGCCTAGCCATGTTGTATCACATATTAATTTCTATCCTAATAAATAACAATATTACACACATCATAGAATTTTTATAATTTAATAATATTTAATCAACAGTTGCTAGCCTAAAACCATAATAATCATGATAAAATATTTCAAGGGAAATTTTATACAGGGTAGCAGTTAGAAATGGTTCCACTACTGATGCCTTCCGTCATACTTCAGGCACAGTAGTGGCTTTTCCTACAGAGTTCCTTTGCGCAAGTTTTGTAGTCAAATGACTACAAAAAGTTTACTGGCCTATAGCTCCCTTAATTTACGCAGACACTAACCCAAAACTGTACTTCACATAGCTTAACATATAATAAATCAATTCCCCATTGAAATAAAGGTGAAGCCTTACCGCATAATTATATGATTTGATAAAATCCAATCCCTTCATGAAAATTCTCAAGTTCTGAAATTATAATGGCCGCCCAGTCAAATAGAGCATGCGCAATCCAACTCACGTGATCATACGCCCCTTTCCATATATGGCATATGACCATAATTATATGCTAATGACCTTCGCATGGGAAAATATGTCAGAAACAATAATAGACCGCGTGTTGGGGAGGATGGGAATAAATTTTTCGCTCAAACCTGAACAAAAACTGATAATAGATTTTATTGTTCAAAAAAAGGATGTAATGGGCGTCTTTGACATTTCAGCCGAGATTCTCTTATAGTATTTGTGCTGGTCAGCGTATAGTAGGCATTGCCTTATATGGAAAGTGATGGGCGGAGTTAAGGCGTCGCGGTATTTGGCGAGATTTCAACTGGCCTGTGTCATGGCTACCTGCACATTACAAGAAACACCGCTAAGAAAATGTACAACGCATTACCACAAAGAAAAACTGTTCGGTTGTTAAGACTTCATTATGTATGATAGGATTACTTATTTTAATACAAACTGTAATGACAATTGTGCGTTTTAACCTATTTGAACTTGCGTCAACGGTCTTAGACTGTACCACTTGTAACGATAACCAGCTATAGTTATCGTTACCTTATAGTAACTAGGTAGCAGTTAGCTTTATCACCATTCTGTAGCAAATTAATGCTGTATCCAAACGTATCTGCAAGTGGACTGAAGTCTTAATAGGGACAATGCTATCGTAACGCATCCAACGACAATGCTATCGTAAAGCATCCAACGACGGTGGAAACCAAGCATCCCTGGGCCTGGGTAAGTAGATTCAATCATAGAGTCAGATTTTCTCTTCTTAGAGGACCTGGCAATTAAAGAAACATCTCATCTGTGATCTAGTCGTTCAGATGGGACCTGCAAACAATATCAGTTCGTGAGCAAAAAGTAAAAATGTTTGTTGGGATGCATACAGACGGAATTTGTAAAAGTCAAGAACCAACCAGTCCTTTGGCAATAGCACGTACAGTGACACTGCATGATATCCATAATTATAGAATAAAATAACGAAAGGGGGACTTGCTTGTCTGGTGTCTATTTATACAGTAATAAATAAAGACTAATTGTCAAAACGGGAATAATAATTCTCATCTAAAATTCACCATTTTTCTTCAGACAACGTCGATAAATAAACATAAACATGATATTTATACATACGTCTGTATGTAATTTCTTGACAGAGAAAATCTTGACAAGGGACATAATCTACGGGTAGACTAATCACAGGAATTTACCGAAATTTATTTACAATTCACTTCGAAAATTACCGATTCCTTAGACAAAACTAATTTATTTTAAATGTATAATACATTATAATACAGCGAATATATTTATTTTGATTTCTTTACAGACCCGATGAAGGTGCTATAGGCTATAGGTCTATTTATTTGAATTAAGACCGGTGACACAGTTTCTGTTGGTCGCTGGTGTGTGTTGGTTCCTGGGCACTTGCGCATGTCCGAGACGGATGTTTGTGTTAGCAACACGGACAACACAGCTTTATCCACTTCCGCCATTGTGAGATGGTTCCTCATAACTCAAATAACTGATCACTTCAGGAAAAAGTGTGATGTTCTTAGTTAGAGTGTTGTCATTAATAAACATACTTGTTACCGTGATTAGCTGTTTTTTTAGTGATCAGTAGTTACACGATCAACGGATTTAAGTTAATTGGCTTGAGATTAATTGTTCTATCGTTCGTGATTTGTTGCCGTTGTTTTTAGTGATTAGTCGTTACACGCGTACCATCAGTGGAACTGGAAACCATACACATTGATGATTGGCTTAAAATTGTCAATTAATTCACCTCCAAAGGCAGATTAAGGCCTTTGATATTCTCGTGGCTTCATTTGCCTATGTGTTTTATTTGTCAAATACAAATACTTTATCATGCAAACCATGGGATCTACTATACTAGTTAAGCTACTATAAGTATCGGATATTTATCGGCTTTGGCCTCTATCCGAAAACCGGTAACATCCGTTTTTATAGTAACTAGGGATCTACATCTGAAACTAAATCTGAAAATACCACTATTTCTTGAACATGAATCACCCAAATTCTGCGTTTATACAAGGGGCAATTATTTTTTCTGTTTCTGCGTGTGGACGGGAATTTTTCAATTTTTATAAGATCGTTAATTTGTATTTCTCCTTTTTAATGAAATAAACAAACAATAGAAACTCAACATCCTCGGCTACTGTCAGTAGTAATACTATAAATTGGTAGATAATAGTAGAAACCGATCTGACCGTAAGAAAATCGTAGGGGTAATCCTATCACGGGGAGTCAACACACACTGTGTCTATAACAGTGTGAGATAACTCCTACAACTGCGCATGCGCCAGGAACCAACACACACCAGCGACCAACTGAAACTGTGACACCGGAATTCATTTCAAATATGCGATTATGATAACGTCGAGAGGATCGAATTACCCAATAACTCCAATGTAACACCCAAGGACTCCAAGGTTATTTCTTATTAGTAAATTATTAATAAGTACGAATGTCTGAAGTGCGATCGAATTCAAATATTTTGAATGTGAATTACTTTGTTAATTCATTTCAAATATGCGATTATGATAACGTCGAGAGGATCGAATTACCCAATAACTCCAATGTAACACCCAAGGACTCCAAGGTTATTTCTTATTAGTAAATTATTAATAAGTACGAATGTCTGAAGTGCGATCGAATTCAAATATTTTGAATGTGAATTACTTTGTTAATGCTTTCAATGTGAATTCCGATGATTTTCGGTGTTTTAAAGTAATTTATTATTAATGTAAAATATTAGTAAATACAAAGGTCTTGGGTCAACTTATGTGCTTATTCCGATATGTTGAAAGTGAATTCCGATGCTTATATGCTTCCATATTGAATTTAGATGTTTATATGTTTTTTAAATGTCCGATTTTCTCAAAGTAAATTCCAGTGTTTTAAAGTAATTTATTATTAATGTAAAATATATGTAAATACTCATACTCCGCGCAGCGTTTCGTTTGATTATAGGTAATCTCACTACACACTGCTATTATGAGTGGATATTGTTGTGTTAAATTTTGATTGGTCAGTAGTCCGACTACCAACCAATCACTACCTACCATACAAACGCTTTACATTTAAAACGAGTGCCAGTATTGGACCAAATATGTTTACATAACGTTACGTCATGGCTCACGCTTTTATTATGCCTAATTAACCCGTGCATAGGACAATACTGCAGTAAAACTAATTGTGTGACAAACGAGGCTATCAAGTCGAATGAAATGTAAACAATACTCTTTGGAAACGAACATACTTCCACCGTTTTAATACCTTAAATCACTGTCCAAAGTTTTAGGGAAGACTCGGATTAAACGAAGGACTGTCATGTTGCTGTACTTAAGTGATAGCTTTCATTGAACGGGGAGAATAGACACACTCCCGCAAAAGTTCAAGAATCAGAAGTCAATCCAGCAATGGCCAGAGAGAGATTTCTCGGGCCATTGCTTCAGGAATATGGTAAATACTGCGAACTCCGATATTTTAAAAGAGAATCCCGGTGTTTATATGTTTTCAATGTGAATTACGATGTTTTTAATGTAAAATATTAGTAAATATAGTGCGAATTCTGATATACTGAGCGCCATAGAAAACGCACCACTTAGTTTTTCGGATAACAAAATGATCCTGTAAACATCTCATTTATTTTGAACAATATTCAAATGGGAACACATCAATAACAATACATTTGCACACTTATGAATGTTTAATCTGTAATCAACGGTACAAAGTCAGAGGGGTCAAAACCACAAGTACGACACAGATGTCAGTAGCGCGTGTGTCCACCACTGGCTCTTACGCACGCTGTGCAACGGCGTAGCATGGAATTAACCATCTGTGTAATATAAGTGAGATAAATATTTTCTTGGTTGCTGACCAACAGCTCGCATTGGATATGCTTCAGAAACCAATTCACGCTGTAAACTTTCATTCCAGCCATGCAGCAAAATACCATGTATATGACAGGGTGGTAATAAAGAAAGGTCTGTTGGGATGTCTATTTCGCCCGAACAAGAATGAAAAATAGGAGTGGACAGGACATTTTTGTATCCTCGTGGTTGGTTGTCAGTTCTAGAATATTCTCGACGCTTTCAATACATGTACCAGGCGCGGATCCAGAGGGGGGGTTCAGGGGGTCCGGACCCCCCCCCCTGCTCAGACTTGAAAATTTGAAACTTAAATCTATGCGATTTTATTGGCGATTTTTAGACCTGTAATTTTTTGGAATTTACCTTCCGGAAATACGTCAGAATGCACCAAATTGAATTTAATTTACCAAATTTTTCTGGGGAGGACCCCCCCCCCGTTAATTGGTTGAGCTCAATTAGTTAAGAAATTATCAAACCTAGACCCCCGCCCCCTGCAAAAAATCCTGGATCCGCGCCTGTGTACTAATCTTGATATTTTTAGATCCAAAAAGATTAGTATTGAAAGTGTCAGAATGTCTCAGCCTACGGTACATGTTTTCAGTGGTAAGGACTATCTGTCTTTTTTTTCAAGATAATCCCAACTTTCTAACAATTTTTAAAGCACTGGGGTGACGTAATTGCTGGTTTAGAAAAAATTGTTTGTACCTTGTGCGAAAACCGACTTATACCAGTGGTACATTAGATGACACAAGAAGAATAAAACTTCGGGAAGAATTTTAATTGTGATGAAAAAATACAAAACTTTCTTTCTTTATTAGCATCATGCCTGAGTATACTTTTGCTGAACATTAAACGCAAAAATTATGTTGCAACAATATGGAGACAGACTACAAAACCAAGAATAAACTAATATCTGAGCATGTGTTTTTTATGTTTAAATTCTAGATCTCTCGAAAGTACCATTACAATTTAATATTTTGAATGACAATATTGGTATTGAACAAAAAAAAGGCAACTTTGAACCAAGTGGTTTCTGTCCCCCAAAATACATTACCCCCCCCATTCAATGGTAGGCTAATCTTATACACATATTTATAGATGTACATGTTTTACCAAACTCTAAGATAAAAAAATCATCATTTCAATCAACAATTTACCCCCCCTCTCCCTTCCACACACGTACACCTACTACCCCTCCCCACAAATCAAACAAATGACCAGGGGCATCATAAACACTTATTTAGGGATGGACAGTCCTAGAAATTTATGTTTCATTGATATATAGCATGATAATCATTTATGCCAACATAATGGCACCCTCCCTCTACACACGCACACATAGACTTGCTACCCCCACCCAACTCCCCACAAATCAAAACTGTTGTCTAGGGGCATCATAAACACTTATTTAAAGATGGACAGTCCTAGAAATTTATTTTTTATTAACATATTATGTCAACATGACATTCTCCACTCCATCACACACACCCATTGTAGACATTTGACACATGTATCTCAAAAACGCCCCCTCAAACGCCTGGTCACCACCCAGATCGGAATCTACACAAAAAAACTGGTCTAGAAAAACTTGATCTCATAAATTCACAGCTCGGGGGCGATTGCCCCCCCCCCCCCTTCAGCCCCCGGACTAGTTACAGAGCCAACGCGGCTCATAGAAATGTTGTAGATGATCATAAAAGTCGCAAGAAGTGGTTTTGAAACTGTTTTCAATCTATTTTATTATTACCTTGCATGTCAAGTATTCGCTGCTTATAAAAAGGAATGTGAGTCTTACGGAAATAAATTTTCCTAGTCAGTAGCCTAATTTATTTCAATTTTCAAATACAATTTCTTTTTGTTTTATGTGAATATTATTGTAAGTTATAACAAAAGTGGTAACATGAATCTAAGTCGTATGTCGAATTTAGGTAAGGATTATGGGGCCCGACTAATTATGGAATACACCGCATTTCATTTACAATCACCGGAACTCATACTGAATTACTTCAAAACACATAATATCACCAGAACTCACATTAAAGGCACATAAACATTGAAATTCACTTTCAACATATCGGAATTCATAATAAATACCTTCATCTTTACTAATATTTTACATTACTTTGACACACCAAAAAGCACCTTGCTGGTTCATTTTCCCAAGGTCACCGTGAGCGGGAGCATAGTCTCCAGATCACCCACAATATTTCATTAAAAATGGTTTGTTAGCAAAAACGAGAACCCAGGTCCCCTCAA
Source organism: Patella ulyssiponensis (assembly GCA_963678685.1). Taxonomy (NCBI): domain Eukaryota; kingdom Metazoa; phylum Mollusca; class Gastropoda; family Patellidae; genus Patella; species Patella ulyssiponensis. Next base: position 77,288,255 of record OY783227.1, on the reverse strand, counting down.
ATTGAAGTTTTGTCCCCGTAGGGCCCGGGGATGGTAAGGGCAAGTTTTGGGGATATGGGGTTGTGTTCCCGGGGGATCGGGGAGGGCATGCGCATTTTTTATTTTACTTTTGGTCACCACTTACACGCATTTTACTCTACTGGTGGGTGTGTGGGGGGAGGTGCATGCCCCCCATTTGTGGTTTGTTTTTTCAAAAAATTCGAACTATAATTTTTTCTGAATTCTCGAGCCATGTCCCTCCCAAAAATCTATAGGGTTCACGCCCCATAGGAACCGTGACCTGAAATTTTAATAAATGGAAGATAATACGCCTGGTGACTGATCCGAAAAGAAAGAATCGATTTGGATTCATAGGGGCCGAGATATAGAGCTGCAAACCTGGCCCCTCGCTTCAGGCAATCACTCAAACTTTGCCAATTTGGACCAAAAAACCCCGATTTCGTTCTGTAAACACCCAGATGCATCCATTGGGAGGTTCTGAGGTTGGAAATTCTTAAAGTGTTTTGACCCTGGGGAGTCGCCCGGGGCCCTCAAATTTCATTCACGGCGACCGGAAGTGGGGCAAATTTTGATTGTTTGCATCAAAATGTCTGAAAGGCCCCCTTTGCCTGACCGCAGCTAAATACATTGTTATGACGGAATTTTTTTAAAAAATGGTCCTTTCGAAACTTCGGCTACCCCTCCCCCATTTCCGACTCTGGGGCATCCAAAAAATGGTCTCAAAATTAAAATCTAACATCTAGTTCCATCTCGATTTTTTTTAACTTGATGTACCCTATGGGTCGGGATCAACATTTCCTTTTTATACGTCCACATTCATAATGTGAACGTATTATGCCGTCGCCCCTGTCTGTGTGCGTGTGTGTATGGGTGTGTGTGGGTGTGTGTGTGTGTGTGTCTGTGGTTCGCCTACAGGGCGCAATTCTTCATGGATTTTCTTCAAACTTGGTATACTTATTCCTTATACCCCAAGGAAGATCCCTATTGTTTTTGGGGCATGCCCGACCCCCAGGGGCCGAGCCACGCCCATTTCTAGTATTTGTTTGTTTGTCGTCTACAGGCCACATTTCTTTACTTATAATCTTGAAACTTTGCATACACATTCTTTGTACCCTAAGGAACATTCCTATCATTTGGGGTGCATGCTCAACCCCCAGGGGCAGAGCCACGCCCATTTTCTTTTTGTGTGTCGCCTACAGGCCACAATTCTTAATCGGTCATCTTGAAACTTAAAATACTTATTCCTTATACCCTAAGGATGATCCCTTTTGTTTTGGGTGCATGCCCGACCCCCGTGGGACAGTGTGTGTGTGTGTCTGTGGTTCGCCTACAGGGCGCAATTCTTCATGGATTTTCTTCAAACTTGGTATACTTATTCCTTATACCCCAAGGAAGATCCCTATTGTTTTTGGGGCATGCCCGACCCCCAGGGGCCGAGCCACGCCCATTTCTAGTATTTGTTTGTTTGTCGTCTACAGGCCACATTTCTTTACTTATAATCTTGAAACTTTGCATACACATTCTTTGTACCCTAAGGAGCATCCCTATCATTTGGGGTGCATGCCCGACCCCCGTGGGACAGTGTGTGTGTGTGTCTGTGGTTCGCCTACAGGGCGCAATTCTTACTGGATTTTCTTCAAACTTGGTATACTTATTCCTTATACTCCAAGGATGATCCCTATTGTTTTTGGTGCATGCCCGACCCCAGGGACAGAGCCACGCCCATTTCTAGTGTTTGTTTGTTTGTCGTCTACAGGCCACATTTCTTAACTTATAATCTTGAAACTTTGCATACACATTCTTTGTACCCTAAGGAACATCCATATCGTTTGGGGTGCATGCCCAACCCCAAGTGCAGAGCCACGCCCATTTTCTTTTCGTGTGTCTTTGTGTCGCCTACAGGGCGCAATTCTTACTGGATTTTCTTCAAACTTTGTATACTTACTCTTTATACTCTAAGGATGGTCCCTATCGTTTGGGGTGCATGCCCAACCCCCAGGGGCAGAGCCACGCCCATTTTCTTTTTGTGTGTCGCCTACAGGTCGCAATTCTAACTGGATTTTCTAAAAACTTTGTATACTTACTCTTTACACCCTAAGGATGATCCGTATTGTTTTTTGGTGCATACCCGACCCCTAATGGCAGAGACACGCCCATTTCTTGAATTTATTTGTTTGTCGTCTACAAGCCACATTTCTTAACGTATCATCTTGAAACTTTGAATGCTTATTCTTTGTACCCTAAGGAACATTCCTATCATTTGGGGTGCATGCTCAACCCCCAGGGGCAGAGCCACGCCCATTTTCTTTTTGTGTGTCGCCTACAGGCCACAATTCTTAATCGGTCATCTTGAAACTTAAAATACTTATTCCTTATACCCTAAGGATGATCCCTTTTGTTTTGGGTGCATGCCCGACCCCCGTGGGACAGCAACACCCATTTGTTGTATTTGTTTGTCTGTCGTCTACAGGCTGCATTTCTTAATGTATCATCTTGAAACTATGAATACCAATTCTTGCCACGCCCATTTTCTTTTTGTCTGTCTGTGTGTCACCTACAGGCCACAATTCTTAATCGATCGTCTTGAAAACTTTTTTATACTTATTCCTTATACCCTAAGGCTGACCACTATTATTTTCGGTGCATGCTGGACCCCCTGGGACAGAGCCACGCCCATTGCTTTTGTGTCTTGTGTTCGCCTACAGGATGCAATTCTTAACAGATTCTTTTAAAACTTTACATACCTATTCCTTATACCCTAAAGATGACTCGTATTGTTTTTGGTGATTTCCTAACCCCCTGGGGCATAGCCATGCCCATTTTTACTTCGTGTCTGTGTGTGTTGTCTACAGGCCACGATTCTTAATGGATCGTCTTTAAACTTGGGATATGTATTCCTTATAGCCTAAGGACGTCAACTGCATGTCCCGACTCCCACAGACAAGACACGCCCAATTTTTGTGTTTGTCGTTTACAGGCCGCAATTCTGAATGAAGCAGCTTGGTACTTGGCTTATGTATTCCTTATAGCCTGAGGGCGTCCACTATTGATTTTGATGAATGTCCCGACCCCCAGGGGCAGGGCCACGCCCACTCTTTACCTTTACCGTTAGGAAGGCACAATTCTGAATGGATTATCTTGGTATACTTATTCTTTATACTCTAAGGACGGCAACTATTGATGTTGAGGCATGACCATCAACGCTAAACAAACCAAACGCCTAGCCTTCTTGACAAAGTACCATATCAATCAAAGCAGGAATGTGGACGTATATTGTAGCGTTAGCGTTATGTTTGGGAATTGCGTTTGGCCGAAAGATGGGTGCTTGGGTTGAATACCTGCCCTAAAGATTTGGTGTCAATCGGCCTGGAAGGGTCGGACGTAGCAATAATCCACATGAAAAATGGGCGAAAACGGAAAAAGAATCGATTTTGTCATTTCGGTGCCCCTGAAGCCCTAAACTCAGCCCCTATGGGAAGTAGGTCCATGAAATTTGCAGGGTGCACAGGATCGACCAAGGGGTTCCGATTTTATTCAAGTTCTTACGTAAAAGTTGAATTAAAGGTAGGAAGGTGTCGGATCAGAACTCTACTCGACCTGACACCCCCCCCCCCCACGGGGATCTCCTTCCAATATTTTCATCATTGTTAGAGGATTCAGGGGCTTAATCTGAATTCAAAGGCCAAGGTGGCGGGTTAGGCTACCCCTTCTTAAACCACATATTCCCGTTTCTACCCACCGCCGAGACATGTTTTTCCCCAGGTCACGTTTTTCTAAACCCTGCCCCTCCCCATGGGTCCAAGGGCCCCAAATTTGGCATGGGGTAGGCCTTGGTAATGCCTTCTAACCCTCTAGGATTTGGATCCCCAAGTCCGAACCTTTAAACCTTTTTTGACTCGCATCCCGTGTAGGAAACGGAAAACTGGGGTGATATGATCAAATTTCCTTGTTGATGACATCACGCGCTCGGTGGAAATTCAACAGAAAAGAAATTATATTACTAATGACTTGGGTGAAAATTAAAATTGACTTGGGTGAAAATTATAAAAAAACATTAAATTAAAATTGACTTGGGTGAAAATTATAAAAAAAAATGACTTGGGTGGAAATTAAAATTGACTTGGGTGAAAATTATAAAAAAAACAAATTAAATTAAAATTGACTTGGATGAAAATTATAAGAAACAAATTATATTAAAATTGGCTTGGGTGGAAATTATAAAAAAACAAATTAAATTATAATCGACTTGGGTGAAAATTAAAATTGGGTGAAAATTATAAAAAACAAATTATATTAAAATTATATTAAAATTTACTTGGGTGAATATTAAAATTGGGTGAAAATTATAAAAAAACAAATTATATTAAAATTTATTTGGGTGAATATTAAAAAAAACCCAAAACAAATCATGTCCCTTACATCCTTAATAGTAAACACAATTTTTTTGTCCTACTTTATCGAATTATACTATTTACATTTGTACAGATTAGAGTAATTATATAAACTGGCATTTAAGTAAAAAATAAAAAAACCTATAAACTTTCACGGAATGCCACTTTAATGACTAGTCGACACTGGACATGATAAATATTAATCTTGCACCCGAATAGGCCTCTGGAACTTTAAATAAGGGCGAATAGCATGTTCTTGATTACAATAGGGAAACCACGTCATATTAGCCTTTTTACACTAGATTCCATGTTTTCCAGTCTGCTTCATCCACCATGGCGACGTTATCACTCTCATCAACAACTAAACATTGTTTAGTTAACTTATTATAACTATATGCCACACACCCACATGGTAAATTTTCTGTAGGTGTCACGCATTTAAAATTACATTCTATCTGGCTTCTGTTATGGTAACCCAACACCTTCAAACCTTGGAGTTTCTTGTTACCTGGCAACTCCTTCCATGTAGAGGCCAACATCGCCATGCCGGTGCCTACGAGATAAAGATTGTTTATTTACCATAAAGCAACGAGAAGGGATGGCATTGTCTGCGATATCACTCTAGGTGGAAGCGGACGTTAAACACAACACCAATTCATTTACTTAAATAAAGCAGCGAGAAGGTCGTGGCATTGTGTGATATCACTACAGGTGGAAGTAGGGCGTTATGCACAATACCAAGCTTTGGTGTTGTCAACATATACCACATAATGAATCACATAAAGATCCTAAACCGGGTTGGGGGTGGGGGGTGGGGGGAGGGGGGCCTAGTGGTCTAGAGTGCCGCGTTTCGACCTCTAGCTGGCCGGTCACCTCTAGCTTCCGGCTGTGGTTTCGATCCCTGGTGTGAGCGTATGTGGCATGGAGATAGGGGCGCCTTCTCAACATCGTGGGTTTCCTCCGGGCACTCCGGTTTCCTCCAACTGCTAAAGACCCCTACGCGCAAGCGAATTATTGAAATAAAATTAAACCATATGTTAGTTCCAAAATGAACATCAACCAACCACGGTAAATGATAGAGCCTACGAAGCGAGGCCGTTGTTGAGCGAGTCTTGATCACCCAGTTCCTAGGCACATATCGAATAATGATAGGTTTATAAGGGGACTGGGTGATACAGACTTCTTTTGACCTGATTTCGTCGTAATTCCGGTCCGTTCAAGCTGGTTGAAGATATCAATAGCCAAGTGAACACACTTTAAGTTTGATTTGTAATTAATAACGCTGTAAAATGATCAATTTAACTACATTGGAGGGTGTACAATGATCAAATAAAGCCACGTTGGGAATTAAAATGACGGAAAGTCTTAGAACTAGTGAGTATGTTAGCAGACGATATTTAGGCAACGAGTCATAACAAAGATTGCCTCTGAAATACATTCTACATATACTATACTATATTATAGTCAAACAGTAAGAAGTTTTATTTTAATCCCTTCGAGTGCCTGTGTTTATATTAGCCCTGAAGACGCCGTAAGGCCGAAAGATCTTGGCACTAATGTAAAAGTTATTTAAATATAGATTATTCCATCCAAATATTAGTATTTTTTGGTATATATATCTTACCTATATCCCAACAGCCAGTACTTCCCCGTCCAGTTGATAAGAAAGCATAGTTGAATCCAACAGGAGTGATTGTATGGACACATATCCTGTCGATACCAAATTCACTCCCTTTTCCCAGCTCTAACATTCCTCCTTTCCAGCGGGCCCAAAATGGCCGAAACTCGTTACAGTCCAAGAGAGCTTCATAGTGTACGCCATATACTGCACTAGATAGTACTGCTGGTCTGATTTCAGCCCTCTTGCTTCCACCAGCTCCTAGCACAAATGCCCAACTTCCTTCAGTATAGAAATCCACCACTTCGTCTTTCTGGAGGATTAAATGGCCAGCACCACAGGTTTTTAGTTTAAATCTTATTTGTGTGATATTTGTAACGGAATATCCCTTTCTAGCCAACGGAAAAGCTACGTTCCTCTTGGTAGAAGTAAACACTCGTAAACTAAAACAAACTGAAAGAAAATGTAAAACGCCATATTTAGTGCTTCTTTGACGACAATGTGCACAGGAGGTTTGGATAATGTGGTGGTCTAGAGGGCCGCGCTTCAACCTCTAGCTTGTCAGTCACCTCTTACTTGCGGTTGTAGTATCAGTCCCGGGTGTGAGCATATGTGGCTTGGAAATATGACCACCTTCTCAACCCGGCGTGTGGTGTCCGGTTTCTCCCAACAGCAAAGACCCTTGCGCGGGCGCTAAGATAATGAAAATGAGACAACTTGTCTGCGATATCGCCTTCGGTTCAATCGGACGTTAAGCACTAAGAACTACAACAACACCATTTGCAATTATTCTCAAAAGCTTTTTTTCCCCAAAACCCCACAAGCATTCATGGTGTTGCAGCACCATGGTACGTCTATCTGGCGCGGAAAGCGCGCAACGCACTAAAACCGCTCGCCACGTCGGCGTATAATCACTAGATATTTTGGAACAGCCCCTGATCGTCGAGTATTGTCTCTGGTCGCATTTGTAATTCTTTAACTGGTTAGGGCGTATCTTTAAATGTCAATCTGGCATTTCACATTAATGACAGTTTCGCGTTGTGATTGAATATACTGCATCTTAATAGTATGATTAAAAAACAAGATGACGGGAACAAATGTACGGTTTTTACAGCTTTACATAAGGACAAATAGTAGTTATAAGCATACATTAAAATATGGTCATTCTCTACTCTCTCAACCCAGATGATGTCCGTCGAACCTGAACGGTCTCTCCTCTCTTAGAATCTACCTGGTGTTAGATCTTCTAAAGAATCTGCATGATGTATAAAAATTATTCTAGCGCCCCCCCCCCCCCCCCTTCGTCTTATAAGCGCCGAATAGCGTTGGCTAATTAGCAATTTTCCACTCACGTGAATTTCAAACAATAACAACTTATCCTTGAAAAATGTATATGATAAACAAATTTATTCAACTTTACCTCCGTTAACGTATGATAATAACCACCATACTTTCTATATTTTTGTTAGAATCAATGATTTGTAAAGATATCAATATTGTTTCTGCCATCATATTTCTCCATTCCTTTGTTATAGTCTCACAATATTTCATAAATAATTTAATTTGCCTTTTAAATCAACTCATACCATAGCTATTATACTGACAATGGGGAATACTGAATCAAGGCCATATTATTACGTATTATATGCATGCGATCTTTTGCATAAATCCCGCCATCCATATTACTACAGTGTAAGTGATAAGAAGATCGAAAGATACTTTAATTTACAAAATTTTAGACATGTAATTGAAAAAGATTTAAAGATTTAATGCTTTTGTATAAGTAATATGCTTTCAGAGTTTTTCAAAATGTATATTTGATAATTATGGCATATACTATCCAGAACGACATGAAAATTTTTTGAATGGTTAACACAAGCTCAAAGTATACGACTAGATCAACTAGAACTAATCATGGCATTATATGGAGTTTTGTTAATATGATATGAGAAAACAAGATCTAAGAAACGTTTCGATGAATGCTCAAATTGTAACTGCAATTCCAAACCGAAATGTTCTCCTATATTGAAATACCAAATTTCTTCAAGGAAGTCCAGCGTTAAACGTGTATGTTGGGCCTATTTTTGTCCCCGTGGCTAAGCCTTTAATTTGTTCATAATAGTTTTCACCAAAGAAGAACATATTATTAGAAATGACTATCGTGACCCCATATGAAAGTGTTGGAGAAACGTTTAGGTACATGTAGTTCGGAAATGTATACACCCTTTCAACATCAAACGTGACAAGTACGTTATTTCGTTCAGCTCTACTATGTAAATTACACAAGAAATCTATATCATCTCGTATGCAAGTCTTGATCTGCTTACATAGAGGTTTAAGGATAATGTCTATAATATTACTTAAATGTTATTCCTGTAAGACATATAGAAGTAGATTTCACAAATTAAAAACAGTTATCTAAATACACTTCATCTGAATTTATTAATATGCAACGTTTCGATACACATACAGATATCGTTATCAAGCAAATAATGATATTCAACAATAAGTCATATGTAACCAATTGCATCTAAACTATCAGGATTAAAGATTAAACATCCGACCATATACAATTCTTTGTGGAGTATCGCAAGGTTCTGTACTCGGGCCTGTACTTTTTGTTATCTTCACAAAGCCAATCACTAAGATTGCTGAAGGCTATGGGCTAATTATTCGTTTGTCGGAAGAAGACACACAATTTGACACTCTCAATATTATTATACGATACACAATATAGTACTTTGCCTCGCAGGAACATCATATCCAAATAATAAAACGGAACTGTTAGTAATTAGAACTAGGCAAAATTGGAATAGTTCTTGCAAATGATGATAAAACGTAAGAATGGATAATCGAGACTTTTTTTTTATCGTACCCTAACCCAAATTCAAAATCTAAATATCTCGGTTAAGATATTCAGCATATTCTATTTATGTATCTCATTTTAACTATTGTAGTGAGAACTGTCAACACTTTATCTAATGTCCTATAATGTAACTAAGGGTAGTTTTAAGGAGAATTCTCAATATTGAGAAATTCTTGCAATTAAAATAGAACGAAAGAATGCGAATTATGAAAGCTCCCGAAGACAATTAGATGATAGGATAATGTTATAATAAAACCATTTTGTAAATAGAAATCAGACGTTTATTTTGGGGTATTTACCTTCAAATAAAAGAAGAGCGCCTATTCCCGTCCAGGTCTCCATTTTCACCTTTCGTCCTTGGACGTATCACAGAGAATGGTGAAGTGTATTGTAAAAAATGTATGCTAAATAGACCTGAAAGTTGTAATACTTACAACACGATATTTGTTTGTTTTGAATACCTTATCTCAACAGAGCATCTATGCACATTTGGGAATTTGATAATCAATTGCATTCAAGTTCTCCATATAAACAATACACCTGTTTTATATGCTTAATCCCTATAGAATATTTGAACAAGACATTCAAAATGGATCAACAACCGGAAAATTGCAAAGAACAAAAATGTTTATCTTCTGGAACAGAAATGTAATCAGGTTTAACATTTTACTGTGAAACGGATCTTCTAAAACAAACCTTATTTTTGAATAATTAAACCAACGTCTACTCAAAATTATTTTTTCCCTATTGTTGCATTTTTCCATTTATCTATTGCCATGGGATTTTATCAGATATTCTTATAGAAATGATATTTTATACAGAAATAAATTATTCTTGTGAAGCAATGATTTCTTTGTTTCTCTTTCAGTTATTTTTTTTATAAACATACCATTGTCAGGTAGCAGTCCATAAAGATACCTTTTTTGAAAGGGTTATAAATGTGCACCTTATTTTGGCATGCCACATGCATTGTGTATTATGGAGCAAAAGAAATAACTGAATGAGACAAATTTAAAAACAAAACCAATGTGTTTCATACAGCCGAGACTAGATGTAGGTTCCAGAATCTGTCGAGGATTGCCGAGTGAGAGTTCACGGAGCACCGAGTTCATGATGTCTATGGAGATCCGCCATCTTAAAAAGCATTGAGTTTCACGAAATGAAAGTTGACTTTCCCGCAGAAATTATAAAGATAATCACAGTCGTCACCTTACGACACACAGAAATAAAGTTTCTGTAGTAATTCATATACAGTTCACCATTCACTTGTATATTTCAATTGTCCTAAAAACATCGTTACCAAACACTGCCACCAAGATGGGGAAAATAGGTTGCCAGACAACGAAACATACGCCCACACAGCAGCCAAATCGTCCGGGCAGTCAACAAGAGTTGTCGCATATTAAGTAATTATCAGAAAATCATTAGAATTTGTTTGGTTTTTATAAAATTTTGCCCCACGGTAACGTTTAGTATACGAAACATTTAATATTATTTCTAAAATTGGATAATAATTGAGACCTCTAGAGGGACAACAAGCTAAAAAAGTCAATTCTGTGTACAATCAGGGGCTATAATTCAGGAAGTTACAATCCGATATTATCGATTGAATATCAAAAGGAACCAAGATCTTTGGGTTATAAACATGCATTTCAAGTTTCATCAACATCAGATTAAAATTGTGACCTCTACCGGGTCCACAACCTTGGTATACCATATTTTTATAGTATTCGTGTACAAGCGGCGGTCATTTTGTCTTTCAGTTTTGGTCCGATTTTCACGAAATTCGAACTCAACATTTATTACATTGCAACGGTGATATAATCAAACGGTTTTTTAAATCGGGTAATAATTTTGACTTCCAGAGGGACCACAATCTAATAAAGGCGATTTTTCGTATACAACCAGGGGCCAAAATTCAGGAAGTTCTGATCCGATATGCGCAAATATCGAAAGGAAACCAAGATCTTTAGGTTATAAACATGTATTTCAAGTTTCATCAAAATTGTTTAAAAATTGTGACCTCTACAGGTTCCACAACCTATATTATACCATATTTGTACACTTTTCGGGTACAAGCGGCAGCCATTTTGTCCGTCAATTTTGGTCCGATTTTCACAAAATTTGAACTCAACCTTCATTACCATGTAACGGTGATACAATCAAACGGATTTTTAAATCCGATAATAATTTTGACCTCCAGATGGATCACAAGCTAAAAAAGGCGATTTTTCGGACAATCAGGGGACATAATTCAGGAAGTTACGATCCGATGGGTGCAAATATCGAAAGGAATCAAGATCTTTGGGCTATAAACATGCATGTACAGTTTCATCAAAATCAGTTCAAAACCTTGATATAACATATTTTCACACTATTCGCGTACAAATGGCGGCCATTTTGTCTGTCAGTTTGGGCCGATTTTCACGAAATTTGAACTCAATCTTCATTACCATGTAACGGTGATATAATCAAACGGTTTTTTAAATCGGATAATAATTTTGACCTCCAGTGGGACCACAAGCTAAAAAGGGCGATTTTTCGTACAATTAGGGGACGTAATTCAGAAAGTTACGAATCAATGGGCGCAAATATCGAAAGGAACCAAGATATTTTGGTTATAACATGTTATAATATCGATTATTTCAGACTCTAAGATTTTTGAATATAATCCCTACAGTGTTCAATGCCACTGGTATTTATCACTATTGGATCTATTGTTTCGGGTTCTTTTTCCACCGGACCCGATTTCTGAACTGGTCCCAGCCTAAAAATACGGTTTTTCTACGTTAGTTCGGATAGGTTTGTTTTCCGATTTAGCTTTCTAGGTGGGACTTAATGCCACATAGGTGTGTTGGTTTGGGCCGACGATTCTCGGCGAGTCTGTGTATGGTTAGATTTACTAATAAAGTTAGGCCCTTTCAGGTTACTGTGTCTAGATTTGAACGGTTTTGGTCTCGGACCTTTTGGTTGTACCTGATTTGGCCAATCTGCACTTTCACCGGCGGATGAATCGACATCATTTCCCCGCCCACTCTCTAATTTGAATATGCCATCTCCATACTTTACATTATTATGTCACATTAATTGGTCAAGGAGCCTAATAAAGCGGAGAGGACTAAAAAAAAAATAAAAAAAATAATTGGTTTTCTTTCCTTAAACATCTTTATTTATTGGGGAAAATATAACAATTTAAAAAAAAAATATCATGGTTGGGCTCGATAATTGACCCATTCGTGTTCTGATACAGTTAGTCTTTAAGGCTAGGTTTATAATAAAAACTGCAAGACCTACACATTTTTATACACTCACATTTTCATGTGGACGTATTATGCCGTCGCCCCTGTTTGTCCGCCCGGGCGTCTTCTCGTGTACAATTTGTTTGTGGACATTCTTCAGATCACAATGCTATCCAATTTTGGTTCCTTTTGATATTTGCGCATATGGGATCGTAACTTCTTGAATTATAGCCCTTGATTGTACGAAGAATCGTGTTTTTATCTTGTGGTCCCTCCAGAGGTCACAATTTTTATCTGATTTAAAAAAAAACAAACAAAAAACGTTTCAGTATATCACAATTACACCTTAATGATTGTTGAGTTAAAACATTCGTTTAAATCGGACGAAAACTGTCGGAAAATATGGCCAGCCCTCGAACGCAAATAGTGTAAATTATATATCGTATATCAAGGTCGTGGACCCTCTAGAAGTTGCAATGTTGATCGGATTTTGATGAAGCTTGAAATATATCTTTATAACTCAAAGCTCTTGGTTCCTGTCGATAGGCGCGCATATCGGATAGTAACTTCATAAATTATGACCCTTGATTGTTCGAAAAATCGCTTTTTGTTTAGCTTGTTCTCTATCAATCTCTTGAAAAATGTGGGCATATCCTGCCTGGTAACCGTTGGTTATATTACGTTTGTCACGGTTGTATAATATTTGCCATTTAAGAAATTAGCAATAGAAATGATTCGCCCTCCTTGAACCACGTTTCACTTTGTGATCACAATATTATAACTTCTTAAGAATTTTATAAAAGAGTGGTCGTCGCATACCGAGTACATTTACGTTCAACTTCAGCAAAGATAAATAATAAAGCAATATCTGTGATTTTAAGTTTCATTGGAGATGCAATCCAATATCAAGCATGGTTTATTGTATATAAATTCCTAATCTTCAATTGAATATAAGAGACTGTATTATTATATTGGGCAATAATATATCAATAATTGTCGCTTTGGGACAGATATTAAGATTTTACCATCACAGATTTATACAAATGGAAGTGAATCAGTAAATATGTCCCCATTAATTTAGCTAACTAAGAAATCGTTTACTAAGGAGTGGAGTACATTATATATTTGGATTAGTAATAAAAGTAAAATGTGAAGTTAAACTATAGTGTTGGCATCGAACACCTGATTCAATACGGCAACCTTCTGACCAGGATAACGTAGAACTAGAAGTCATTCACTTGACAGGAAGATAACGACATTATTATATTAGGTAGGTCTTTTTTTCTAAATCCGAACCACGGCTTTGCTTAATCCTGACATTAGTGCAATGAAAAATTAAAAGAGGAATTCAACAACTTATCATCAACGCTTAAACATCTTAGTGTAACTCAATTATTATCAATCATTTCCTAAGTTAGTTACTAATAGGGCCAACAGTGTTACGAAGTATAACCTGATGTCCCTAACGCTGCCTATCAAACCACTGTCTGTTGCATAAGATACGCCATTTCTTCATTTTTTAATTTAAATGTCCAAAACTTGGTGACATACCTGTAATTGTCTTCCCGTTGCTCTTTTTGTCGACATTGTTTCGTTCGTGCATTTCGCGTATAGGTCAGGCAGGGATCTCAAAATCGGGTGCATTTGGTTTGCGGTAGTATCGAAATTTTCCCCATGATGCCAGGGTGGCATCATCCGGATTCTTAATCTACACATGCTGAAGATAATTATAATCGATCAAAAACATTAGGTGGATTATATTTCCAGGTTAAGGCTTAAAATGGGGTTTGGCAACTGGACTTTTATCGGATAAGCTGCGGTAGAGACCAAGCTACTGTGTGGCTACCTTTATGAATCTGTACAAACGTGATATTTCAAAGGCAAAGAGAGGGCTGTACATTTAACAACCCTGGCAAGCACAGCTATTGCTTTAGTATTTCTCTTGCCTATTTGCTGGAGGTTAACGTCTACCTCTACCTCTTGGAGGGTTAGGGTTTGTTGGGGGGGGGATCTAGTAGTATTATGATATCAGTGACTGATGTAGCTTGGATTTAGATCAAATGGTGCATATGCCATTCGATTAAGTGCCATTGTGTCGATAGAAAGCATGTCCACGACAGACAGTGGGATGCGATCGCCTATCAAGCCTAGATGATTACCTTTAGGTCTCCTTGTTTGTTTGAAAAGCTAAAGATCCCTATGCAGAAGCCAACTGTTGAAACAAAATCGAGCTATATTTTAGTCCGGACCCCCTCTGTCGCTCTCTTTGATGGAGTTATCGAAATATCTACGACTATTCACTCATCGGAATCCCAGCACGATGGGAACGTTTTGTGTCAACGCGGAACTGATTTTAATATCAACCTGTCTGCAATCGAGAACCTTGGTGATCCTGATGACATTCATTAGTCATTTCAATAATATAAACTTATGGTTGGCCTGTTTTATTTAATTTCCTTTGCCTTATAAGCAAACTGTACTGAATCTGATATGTAATGAGATACTTTGTCAAGACGGTTTTATAAACTCAAAATGGAAACGAGGTCGGTAGACGGGTCTCCAGTTAAGACCGGACAGCGACCATGTAAGTTAGTTGGGAGTTGGCAACCAAGGGTGTCATGCCAGGTTGTTATCATGGCTCCAACAATACAAGCTAATTATTGGATTCTCAACTTTTAAGATGCTTTGTACTAGATATGCTAGAAGAATAATAAAAAGAAGTTTTGAAGTTAAACTAGTGCTGTCATCAAGAATCTGATTCAAAGAACGAAAAGTCTAACACTATATTTATCGCAGAATAAAATATATGCGGGAAAAAAAAAAATCTCGAGGATCAAGTCGTATTATTCCTATTTTTTGGATTTCGCCATTTGCCGTTTTTGGGAGAATCACAGCCACGGCACATGCTAGAACTCATTTGGCGTATATTCGAGTGCACATTTTCAAAAATAAAGGGCTATTTTTCAAAAATGTGGGCAATTTTTCTGACGAGAGGGTATATAACCTCACAACCCACCTATACCCTTGTAGTAAATCTCATCGGATTCAAGCGTTATTAACAATTTCCTGTTTCTTTTATTTTGCACACTTTTACTTTATTTCAGGGTGATCACTTGATAACGCACCGCACATTCCTTTGTTTGGGACTCTAAGAATAAGCAGGAAAATGCAGAAGTTCTTGACGGGTATCGTCGCCCTTCTTTTATTCAAAGGTACAATTATAGTGTATTATTCTTCAACTTAATATCAATGATGGGACATTAATTAAAATTAGAACATGGTGTTAAGTAACATATTATGGACAGGATACAATCCAGACGACGAACAATGAAATGTTCAGGTGGCGACCAATCGGCGATCAAATACATATATCACATGATATTCAAACCACACAGTCAAATTCGACATGTGTATAATCTGCCCCCGTTTAGTTGTGCTGTTATCTAAAATTAAGTCAGATAAAATGGGTCGTATCCTGTTCATATGTTACTTAAAGCTTAACTCAGATTATAAAACTAGAGAAATAATTAAATAAAAAAAGTAACGCCAAAAGCAACCGCCATAGGACTACTTGTTTTCAATTTCTTGAACTAACATGGCGATCACTTTGGGCAGAACGCACAGGCAGAACACCCCCACCCCCCACTTCTACTGTATACCCTGTCAACCAAAGTGTGCACACCCGGCTAGGTGGTCAACAACCAATTACCTCCTGACTGTTTGAATTTTTTTTAAAGCTCACAGAAAATATTATTGCTACACAGTTATTATTCCTGATCAGGTGCATATTACTTTACTAATTAGACAAAATAAGTCAACCACGGTGTACTTTTGCTCTAAAATTACTACAATATAACTGAAAAACTGCCTTACCCGAAACAATAACAAATCAGCAGCACCACTTAATTTTTTTATCATTTCGTTAAATGTTTTGCACAACAGAGTAGAAACCAAATACTCTTCTGCGTCACAAAGTCTAGTATTATCGTTCCAAAATTTCTCCAAAACACTAATACAACTGTAGTCATCTCTATCAAGTGAGTATGTTTTCAGTTTGAATTGTTGTTATCATGGAGATCAAGGGACATAACTTATATTTTTCTGGACATTGCAATAGGGAATTACTAATCCTTTATCGGTTATTGTTTGGGGTAAGGTCGTTTTCTGTTATCTTTAGAGCAAAAGTACGTTGTGGTTGACTTATTCGTACCTGATCAGACATAATAATTGTGTAGCAATAATATTTTCTGTGAGTTGATAGTGTAAACAAAAACAAACTTTTATCGGTCAGGAGGTAATTGGTTGTTTACCACCTAGCCGGATGTGCACACTTCGGTTGACGGGGTATAAAGTGGAAGTGGGCGTGGCCTGCCTGTGTGTTTGTCCACCCACTCGGTAGATTTCGGTACAATTTTACCTCGGCTGTATGACGAATTCCGCCATATTAGAACTAGTTTAAAGGTTCCGAATGAAAAATGGCTGCGCCCATGATGCCCTGTGTTTTGTAGGAATAGAGATACAATCTTGACAACTGTACATAGCTTTCAATGTCTGAAGCTGATTGTCTTGCAAGTTTATCTGATTTTCTTTATACTTTGCAACGAAAACTCTACACACTTTACAAAAGACGCCATCTTGAGAACTTTTTTGTAAAAGCGACAAGTTTTCCTGTTGAAGTAAACCGGTAGCCGCATCGCAAATGTATGGGCGTAGGTACATATCACTTACTGTCATACAGCCGAGGCTTGATGTAGGGTACCGGAATCTGCCGAGATTTGCCGACTGTTTGTCCACCCAAAGTGATCGCGATGTTAGTTCAAGAAATTGAAAACAAGTATGGCGGTTGCTTTGGGCGTTACCTTTTTTATTTAAGTATTTCTGTAGTTTTGTAATCGGAGTTCAGCTTTAACACCAACAGTATGAATAATGAAATGTTCAGGTGGCAACCAATTATCAAATATCTAAGTAGTTTGATTACACGAACGTTTTGTCGGATTATTTTCGTTCGAGTTTTTTTATTTCAACCCTCAAACAGTGAACACATGAAATGATGTGAAATAGGGTTAAACCTGCTATGTTGTGCATCGACGGACACGCCATGAGTGTATTGCAACTGTCAATGCTTCTTTCACGTGCAGGCCAAATGTGTACACATGACGACTATACGCTGTCACTTCTCACACCCTCCATCCTGCATCACCATTGAACTTCTCGGCTATTACCGGAATCGAAGATGGGAACTCCAAGTTATCCCGACTGAATAATGTACAACACCACTAAGAGTTGTTCTGTCAATGAACCAAATCACCCAAAGAGCTCCTCTACCACTTGGGGAACGGCGTTTTAACACAAAACCGATGTTTTGGAACAGTTGACAAGAAACAAGACTAAACAGTCTTGAATAATATCAAATATACGTTCGTTGATTTTGAACTGTTGACAAGAAGCAAGGATAAACAGTCTATGTATTAATGCAATAACTGAAGAATATCCAAAATACGTTCGTTGTATGAGGAATATATTTAATTTTTCAGTTTGTGTTGGTTTAAGAGCGTTTACTCCAGACAACCAGTACATCACCTTTCCGTTGGCAAGAAAAGGTCTCACCATAACAAATATTACACACTTATCATTTAAAATAAAAGCCTGTGTTGATGCTCATATATTCATCCAGGAAGACAAAGTGGCTGATTTATTTAGTGATGGGAACTGGGCGTTTGGAATCGGAACAAACAAAAACTCAAGAAGTGAGTTTACAGAAGCACCTTTTTATGGTGGTAATAAACATTACTTCCATCACAAAGCTCCCTTGGACTGTAACGAGTTCCGGCCATTTTGGATCAGTTGGAAAGGAGTGTTAGAGCTGGGAAAAGGGAGTGAATTTGGTATTGACAGGATATCTTTTCATACAATCACTCCTGTGGACTTCAATTATGTTTTTCTGATGACTGGTTGGGGAAGTGATGGTTGTTGGGATATAGGTAAGATATAAATAACATACTGCAATATCGACCTGAAAATTCAAAGCTAAATAAGTGAAATAGTGCGTGAACTTTAGACACTTCGAAAATAGTAAGCATACTATGCCTCAAGCATATCAGTAAAGTTAAAATATATCGTCAGTCAATTGATAGGCAACATTTGCATTTCCGTTATTACAGAACATAACTTAGAAAATGATTCTTATTTGATTCTTACATTCGTATTGTCCAAATTTAATTCGTAAACATGTCGTAATCTTTACTAATCGTCCGTAACAGCACATTCTTAAAATTCGTAGACCGTCGTCGAATCCGCCCCGAACGGGAACCAATATCCCGTATCCGCCACGAATCAACTACGAATACTTCCCCCTCGCATAAATTGTTGTCGAATAAGTCACGAATCCTCCGTGAATTCAAAATCTGACGCACCCAACGTACCGTATTCGTAAATGAATTTGGCATATTCGTAACTATATTCAACATATTCGTAACTGAATTTGGCTTAATCGTAACTGAATTCGTAACTAAATCGCATTAATTTGTTGATGATTCTTTCATTTTACACCTTTATCGTAATCCTATCATAACATTCGGCATATTAATTTGTCTTTCAATTACCCACACATTATCGTAACTCATTCGTAAACTTTTATCCACACATTATCGTAACTCATTCCTTAACCATTCGTAAGTGTTCGTAGCTACGGCCAATTATCTACGATGTTCGTAGCTACGGCCAATTATCTACGATTTTTTTCTGTCGAATCGCCACGAACTTCGATTTATTTCGATTAGGCAGTATAGGCACTATTCGGGGCGATCAGTGGCATTCTAGGCCCACACGAAAGCAGGGCAATTATATAGCCGACAAAATCTTAGTCGATGTGTGATAGTTCGAGTTGGTTTCATGACTTTTAGGGAGCCACGAATGACCAGGAATGTCAAAGAATGGAATAGGAAACTGTTACGGACGAAACAAAAGAGTTACGATGGGTTTAAGATAAATCTACACATTCAGAAGTTCGTTCATGAATGTGAACAATGCGAATGTGTAAGAACCAAATAAGAATCATAGATGGACTTCAAGAACTGTCCACAATTTATGTACGAATCAGAAAGCTTGAATTCAGGACATTCGTAGCCCACATGTGGGAGAGCGCAGAGAGAGAGAGAGGGAGAGAGAGAGAGAGAGAGAGAGAGAGAGGGGGGGGGAGATATGACATTCGCAGCCCACGTGATAGTGGGTGGAAATCGGAGGCCGCGGCGAAAACAAGCCACCCATTCCCTTGCAATGACAAGCCTTCGAATCCAATGTACTCACTTAAACCATTCGGCAATGAATAATCAGCAAGCTTGTATATCTTTAAGATTATTATAGTCGTTGTTAAATAAGCTAATCATTTGGATTGTGAACTGGAGGATTACATATTTTCTGATGACGTCGATATAGTTTGAACGCAAATTGTTAGCTTGGGAGTTACGCCCCCGCAGCAACTACAATGTTCCCCTCGAATAACAAAATATATTCATCCATTCGATATTCGGTAATCTGTCGTAATATTAAATAGAGGCTAATGATCAGATCTAATCTATTATGTGCGTTCTTCGCGAGGACGTAAATATCGTGGACATTATTGTTCATAGTATATTCCAGCGCCTTGTAAATTTGTAGGGGTTTTTCTAAATGTTATTTTTGTAATCAATTTATATTATTATAATTTGCTATTGCAAATTTAAGACACAATGCTCATCGATTCCACTGTTTTGTTAAATTTAATGAATCCAGTCAATAGAATGGTGTTTATCATAATATTATAGATAGTGCTTCTACCGTATTGACTTCCGGTTGGAAGAAGGTGCCCGGAAACAGAAAGCTTCAAGGGTTAAAGGTGAAGAGTTATCATGCCTGGGGTCCATTAGAGTGTGGTAATATATGTGCGACGCCTACTGAAGATTTGCCATGTGGATGTGTGGAATATAGTTATAATAAGTTAACTAAACAATGTTTAGTCGTTGATGAAAGTGAAGATAGCACTATTGTTACAGCTACGGGTTGGAGAACATGGCAACTGATGTGAGACTAAAGTTCCAACAAAATGTACTATAATTAGTTTATTGTAGCAGAGACGCAGCTGTGTCAATATGATAACTTGCATGTATATAATCCAGCAGTCCATATACTCGAGGAAAACGGTTAGAAGAATAGTGCACTCTAAGTAATAGATAATGCAATTATATGAATTACGCCTTAAAGGACAATACTGATGTCCGTCATTATCACATATGTTATAGAACTGGTTAAACACATTCCAAATATAATTTTAACACGGAGATCATTGCTATGATAGATGAGTAATAAAGGTTTCAACAATCGGAAGTGACGAACACGAAAGGAAAACACGAGTTATCTCTCTAAATAACTGACTGAACTATTCTCCTTTAATTAAATGAATTGTAACTGTTTGGTCTAGAATTGAAGAAGGGTGTTTGAATTCACACATCATCAAATAAACTGTCGTGTATTCTGGAAATCACCCACGAAAATGACGCCATATCCTATGGATTCATATTATTATTGTAACGTCTTAGGCTTTTTGTGGATATAAAGATGCATTATGTAAGAGCTGAATCTTTCTATCGCATATCGTTGTTTTGACTTCAAATGCTATTTAAACTATTGGACATACATTAACATGACATGCCTATAATCAAATCTCTAGATCATCTGATGTACCTTTTCTACGATGATAACAGATCTGCGATACATCTTGTCAAAACTTCAAACATTGGTAACTTTGCTCAGAATAAAATAATTTGAATGAAATATTCAATATGTTAATTTTTAATTATCTGATTTTTGAACTACCATAGCAAGTAAGGCCAGCTCTTTCACCAATTCTTACATAATGCATCTTTAAGGTCATCGCATGTCGTGTATTGAAAACATGAGATAATTACCAATAGTCTAGACCATATATAAGCAAGTAAACCCCAGACCTAAAATTATATTTTAAGCAATACAATTTAAGATCATTGGAATGTTCTAGGCGCCGCATAAAATAGATGTAACAGCCCTCTGATAAGAATTAGATTTTAATGAAAACGATTTAAATGGTCTGGCTCGAGCATTCACAAAATTTAGATTCGCGCATTTTTTAAAATGAATTTTTGCATTTTTTTTTTGATTTTCGCTTTTTTTCCGCATAATTTTTAAAATGCTTTTTCGCATAATTTTAAAAACGGCATTTCGCTAAATTTAAAAAAAAGAAGACTTTTCTACATTATTTTTTGGCAATTCTTTTTTAAGGCACGGTTTTTAATGCAATTTGTTTGTTGCCGGAATATTAAGAATGCAAAGTCCACCATGGCACGAAATCACTGACTAAAACATTAAAGAGCCATTATGTAAGAGCTAAATATGACTATTTTGTTTTGGTTTCAGATGTTATATGAATTGTTATTTAGACATGTATTTACATGACAAGCCCATAATCAACTTTCTGGACAATCTCAGATGTAAACGGATTAAAATACCATCGCCATTTATTGATTTAATTTTAAAAATGGTGAAGCGAGGCCGAGTCTCGATTAATAAGTAACGTAGATAGGTTAATAAACCACTTCGTCAAAACTTCAAACGGTGATATTACATCGCTCAGAATAAAGTACATGTAATTTTAGTAAAATTTTCAATATATTAGTTTTGAATTATCTTATTTGGAACCATGATAGCAAGAACTGCCAGCTCTTTATCTACTCTTGCAAAGTGTACCTTTAATTGTCCAAAATGTTGTTAATATTTATCTTTTTTATCGTAAAAATGAAGTATGAATGCAATTTTCAAAACATTTCATACAGTCAATGAATGCGCTACATTCACACAAATGTTTTTGTGTCCCCCTTCTCAGGAATAGCATTGTTTTGCAGATAAAAAAAACTATTTATTTGAATTGAAATGATCATTTATATGCCTCTTAAATAACAACAACTAATAAAGGTACTTAACAAAATAAAGAAAAACCCATTACTTTTCCACCAGGGAAATGAAAATATAAATGTACGAAAACATAAAATATAATATAATAAATCAATTTTGTCTAATTGTGCAAAAGATGGAGTATCCAATGGGACTGCACTTGTTATACTATCTCAAAATAATTCACGAGAGATTTAGACCATTGTGTTAACCACTATTATCTACATACAATGCCTGTAATACTAAATTATAACAAAGTCATGTAGTCTACAGCGGACGCAGTTGATGGAGGCAGACCACCATTAAATTTCACAATTCGTCTATTTATAGCAGTTCTCTCTCTGTCTCTTTTCTCCCCTTTTGCATGCCCATGTTTGTTGATTTTTTGGTCTAGAATGGACGAAGAGGGTTTGAATTACTATTTTCTGTCAGGTTTTGGTAAATATTCATGATTTTGTGACGGAAGGATAACGGTGTTGTGAGATTGACTACGGTGATATGTACGGCAACTAGATACATGTTTTTAGTATGCTTCTTCAAGTTCGTGTATCTCAAAATTTTGGAGGTCAACCCCATACAAATTTTAGTGCAAAGACATGGCCATTGGTTCCTCTGTCTGTAGTGAAAAGCATTCAGCCCAACGAAAATTTGGGGAAAAGTTGGAGGTGGGCAAAGAGTACAGAATTAACATTGAAGTCAACGGGGAAATTAATGGCGGTCTGCCTCCTGATGAATGCTAACAGAGTTACCCCCTTTTCACCGTAAAACAAATTGTATTTCACAACATGAAATTGATATTTTTTATACATATATTATATGCTATCTACATTAAACGTTCATTTAAACTTATTTACAATAATCGATATCACTTGGACAATTAAAAACATCGTATATCTTTACAAGGAAGGGTATTTGTGATATTAAGGCTTTAATTATTTTATTCGATCACTCTTGAAGAATGAACACTTTAAACCTGTATGGAATTTATCGCCTGTTTCGTTATTGGGGCAAATGACACATAGTCGATTTCTTTCGGGGATTTTTAAAACTTTCCAGACTAGATCGGTATTATGTGGCTTCGACATCTAAATCTAGTCTTGATTTTACACCGAATTGTTCCTTTTCGGTCGCTTTAAATCCCGATAAATGTTTTTTTTTAGTTCCCTTTTACATTTTTCACTGGCAGTGTTCACTTTCTGTTTATTTACATCACTTTGGTTAAAGTAAGAGTTATTCTTTGCATTAAAGAACTTCTTATGTCTAGTTTCGCATGTTTCATCAAACCGCAGATACTAAAACCCGACGTCTTAGCACTATTTCGTAATATCTCACAAATGATATTTGAAAAGATCTCACTGTTAACTCGATTTAACACCTCCATTACTTTAGCGGTCTTTCTGTTATTAATCCCATACAGTGAAGTCTCTTATATTAACCATAGCTTTTGAAGTACGCTTTATATAGTCTACAACAGAGATTACAGAACATGTACACGGCCATTCACAATAATAATAATAATTTATTCGTACAAAATAAGTACAATTACAAAAGTTTCAATACACACATGAATCTGACCTTAATATATACATAATTTTAAATTCAGTTTGTACCAAGTTCATTAATTATCTCATTTAAATTGTCATCGTTTTCTCAACACAATATAAAATCTCTCACATCATTCTCTGATTTCGAATTGATGTCGATTTTATTTAGTGCAGATAAAATTTTACTTAGAGGCATAATATTAGCAAGTTCATATTTTGATAAACCATATCTATCACAAGTATAATTTAAACTGTTACCCAAAGTTGACAGACTGCCGTGTACAGCTAACTTAGCACAAATGTTTGTACATTTGTTTTTTACTATTGATCTACTGTGGATAAGTTTATCAGACGGTAAGATAACATATGCACTGCATTTCAATTTATACTTTCACACGACTCTCTGTATAATATTCTGGGTTCAAGGACTACATATTGTTAAAAAGATAACACATGCTCTGCATTTCTATTTATGGATTTCACAGGATGCTCGGCATATTATTTTGGATTTCATAATATCGCGCCGCGTAATGTCGCGCCATGTAAAATAAGATGTCGATGATCTAATAATGGAAATTGACAGTTCTGTTATTATTAAATTCTAACATATTCCTTGTGATCTAAATCTAATACAAAGTAGGTAAGTATCGAGTAAGACGTTTACAGAAAATTGCTTCTCATTTATTTAAAATGTAGGAAGAGCTTGTAAATGAATAGAACCTAAAATGTCAAAGAGTGTCAACTGCTCTTATGTGAGATGAGGAAATATAATTTTAAAATATGCATTAAATCAGAATTGAAATCCAGGAGAACAGTATATACGGTCTGTATTTTAATTAGACGGCAAATCTGGACTGAACACGCACATTTTGTTGTTTAGTATAAGTCCATGTTAATATTGTTAATCCATTTTCTTTTAAAGACAAAAATATGTCCCTCATGGGGTTGTTCTGGCGTGTGTTTTGTTGGATATTATATACTATTCAAAAAAAGTAGGGGATATTATTTTTTTTAACTGTTATTAAAGTCACCTAATGAAACTGACGAAGAAACAAATGACAAAATGAAATGAAGTTCACATTCATCGATTTATTCCAAATGATCGTTAAACTAAGTAAGGCACAGACTGACCATTATAAGGGTAAAATGATACCCGGGGTCAAAGAGCAAAGTTACTACAGCATCACAATAAAGTCAGTAACGGGTCAATCCTCCTCTGTTTGCCAAACAAGCATTGATCCGACGTGGCATACTCCTAATGAGACGTCTAAGGTCATTTTGGTCCAGATTGTCCCATTCCTGTTGCAACGCAGCAGCAAGTTCTTGGACATTGGCAGGACGTTGTTGACGTTGACGTAAGCTCTGTCCAAGCATGTCCCAGACATGCTCGATGGGTGAGAGGTCGGGACTCAGTGCTGGCCAAGGTAATGTGGTGATGTTCTGTTGTTGGAGGTAACCTGTAACGAACCTGGCCCTGTGACATCTTGCGTTGTCATCCTGGAAGATGAAACGGCGGTCATGACGTCGTGCGAACGGCACAACATGGACTGCCAAGATGTTGTCCCGGTAGTACAGGCCTGTAACACGCCCTGCAACAACATGTAAAGCCGTTCTTCCAGCAACAGTGATGCCTCCCCACACCATAACAGAACCACCCCCAAATCGATCATGTCTGATGACGTTAACGTCTTGGAAGCGCTCGTTTCGACGACGCCACACCCTCCTACGTCTGTTCAAAAAATCAACAGTGAACCTTGACTCATCTGAAAACATTACATTGCTCCAGCGTCGATTATCCCAGTGTTGACGATCCCTACACCAACGACGTCTTGCCTGAATGTGATGATCTCCCAAACAAGGGATCACGCGAGGACGTCGGGCGCGAAGGTGACCCCTATGCAGTCGATTCCGAATCGTCTGGCCACTCACTCTCACACCAGTGTCTGTTTGAAGACGAGCGCTGATCTGATTTGCTGTGATGACACGATTTCTCAAGGCCAAGGTACGGATAAATCGATCCTGGGCTTGAGTTGTTGCCCTTGGTCGACCTGAGCGTGGTCTGTCCTGTACAGATTGTGTATCACGGTATCTGGACCATAGCCTGCTTATGACAGACTGAGAAACATTCATCGTCCGCGCCACAACCGCCTGTGTTGTGCCGATCTGTAGCATGCCAAGGGCACGTAACCTTTCATTTTGGGTAAGCCGACGCATATCAAAATTTGTTTTCTGGTCACTAAAACAATTAAACTGATGTTTCCACCCTGGAATTCAATGCCACAATGACTGTAACATTCAAAGTCAGAGTCGTGCAAATCTTGGGTTGGACCCCCATGATGATCCCAAGCATCACCTGCATTCCATGCGGTAGCTATTGGTGCGTTTGGGCGTCACATGTAACTGGAAATGTTTCTTCTGTTAGGTTCTATAGTGACTTTTTTCGTAGTCATTTGCATATTTTAGTATTATGCCCCCAAAATCAAATATCCCCTACTTTTTTTGAATAGTATATTATACAATTTTTTACAGAAGCTGTAAACACAAATGTTATCTATTTTGACCTAAAACAACGATATTAAGTCTGATGTTAATGGCCATAATCTCTCCCATTTAAATTTTGTAAAAGGAGCAACACATGACCAAATTTATAGTTTGGCACAAATATTTGACCTGATTTCAAAGTTTTGCTTTTTAAATAAAGGGAATTTTGTTTTATGACTTCTCTTTAAAAAATATCTAGGTCAAATATCAGAATTCTAAATTCAACGATCTATTGTAAATAATGAATGGTTTCCAAAATTTTAAAAATATTGAAAATTAGATAATAATTGTCTAAATACCTATTCATTTAATCAACTTATGTAAATATTTTTTATTTCTCCTCCAACTTTCCATTTCATTGAACAATCCTATAATATATCTTGGAAAAATCATAACGCTACCCTCTCTTTGCTGAAATATGAACTGGTTTGCTATATATCAGTCTCCGAGAAGGGCAGTCCATAAATATCTAAAGGGACACCCTTTGCCCCCCCCACCCACTATGTGAGGGCACCGAGCCAGTATGATTATCCAGGGAGACAACATGTGACCAGGATAGTATATTATTCTGCTCACAGAGATCCATCTACTTCATACTTTGAAAATATTATCTCTGCCCTAAATGGCCGCCATATCTAGTATACATTTCTTTATTGGGACCGTATCTTCTTGATTTAGGACACAAGATGTCGGTCAACTAGCTTAGTGCTTGTTATCAAGCGGAGCTAAAACGGGCAGTATATGTAAGTTTTATCTCCAACCACACAAGGAAACTGAAAGTTTATTTTTCAGCGAAAAAGTATTACGGACCCTTCACATAGTTGATCAAGACTAGGATAAAGGTTTGTAGAGGTTTTCCACACAGTTTCGTCAACTCCAATCAGCGTACGTAACTAACGTACGAAAATGTAATGGTAGCTGGCTGTTTTCTCTGCAGGTAGGGTGAGTCTGTCGTTCAGATTGTCCAATCATTTATATCTGGAACGGCTATATTTGGGAAGGATTTGACTTTAGTTGTCAAAAAAAGAAGAAGAAAATCAGTTGTGTTATTTCTATATTATAGTATAGATTTAATTTCTGCTTTATCACACCCCTGGTCAAATTTATCCCACTATTACGTTTCTCATTGTCACTTGAGCTTTATCACCTGATAAACAGTAAATATTCGCTTGGCCGATATATCACTGAGAGGGATGACATTGTGGTTTATTGCAAATAATTTACAAAGGGATTAACACAGTTAACATAAATTATGAAGCATCTCCCAGTGGAAATAATAATGAAATATAATATACTAAGCAGCAAAACAAACGCCAGGTTGGTAAGTTACTCTGAATAGACGCATTGCATAAAACTTGCCAAATGTTTTTATTATATATTTGTGACCACACCTCCAACTTTATCTGAGCAATAAGACTCCTTCCCAGAGGCAGAATAAATATTGAACCCAGGAAATGTTCTCAAAAACGCATCCTGACTTCTGAGATGGTAATGTGTTCTCCATGATTTTCATGCAACTCATGCTGCACATGCTGTTCACCGGGACCATCCCTATAAAATGCACCCCTGTATCTGGTGGAATCATTGGCCCTGTTTGATTTATCCATACAGGCGCATACCGGCTGACCACAGTTCGGCAGTTTCCCCGGCGAGGTTACTTGATTTAAACGAAGGTCGACAAAAGTTCGGCCGCGGCGTACGCCGAATACGCCGCTTTATCGACAGCGGTGATCACCGGCGCAAGATGGTGAATATGTCAACGAGATAAAATTCACGTTAGATAGGAATGCCATTGGCCCTGCTTGATTTATCCATAGAACTATTATATACGATCTATGATTTATCCATACCGGCGCATACCGACTGACCACAGTTCGGCAGTTTCCCCGGCGCGGTTACTTGATTTAACCGGAAGTCGCCAAAAGTTCGGACGCGGCGTTCGAGGAGTACTTCGTCGACAGCGGCGATCACCGGCGCAAGATGGTGAACATGTCAACGAGAGAAAATTCACGTTAGATAGGAATGCCATTAAACAAGAATATTAAAGCGTTAAAATTAAACTAAATGCTTTGAAGTTGAATTAAGACTTCGTAAAACCACATGTCATTTATTTTTTTTCGGCAATACTACAAATAATAATTGTCTGTTTATTTTGCAGCCACATGCTTTCATGAATACTGTTTTTATACGCCCACATTGAAATGTGGTCGTATGTTGTCGTCGCCCCCGTCCGTCCGTCTATCCGGCGTCCACAATCGTTTATGGGCGCTCTTGAGGCCAAAGTTAAACATACATTATGGGAGAGCAAAAACTGACTTTTGTCGGACTTCCTTTGAGCCTCAGATGTCATAGAAATTATAAATTAGATCTTTATTTAAACAACAAGCCCAAAATGAACACTGTAGACCCACGGATGGCTTGGATTGGGCTCGGATTAAAACAGGATTTCGTCGACTGATTTAATCACTATGGCGTCGTGGGTGGGGTTTCTCCGTGACGTTGACGTCATCATACTTCCGGAAATTATTCATAAAAGACAGTGATGACCGAGGCTATACACAAGCTTCACTAGACACCGTTTAAACATTACTTGATGATCGAGACTATGTAGGTGGAGTTAACGCCTGTCAATCAACAATCGGCCATAGTGGGAAAAGGGTGTCGATGATTTTAACCACCATTTCTAGTAAAAAATTATAGTGGTAACAACTTTGTTCAGGATAAAGTTATTTGACTGAAATTTTCAATATATTCTTGTTTCAACATCTATTTTTGAACTTTTATAGCAAGAATGGCTAACTCCTTGTCAAAATCTCCCATAATGTATCTTTAATATATCCGATTGACATTAAATTTATACACAGTGTTTAAGGTCATGAGACGAAGAAGCGCGTGAATTACAGCTATTTCCGTTAATTACTGCCAGCGGTATGGCCCTTGATCACTTCAAAAATTCTTCTTGACACTCTAGAGGTCAACGTTAATATCCGATTGACTTTAAATTTATACAAAGTGTTAAAGGTCAAGAGTCGAAGAATTTCCGATAATAACTGCCAAAGTTATGGCAAGTTAATCACTTTGAAAAATCTTGTGGACGGTCAGGGGCCAAATTTATCATCCGATTGACTTCAGATTGGGGTCTTGAGACGAACAAGTATATTGATTTTCAATGAATTTTGTTAACTGAACTGCTAAATCCCTGATATTAAATGTTTCGTATACTAAACGTTAGCATGGGGCAGAACTTTATAAAAAAACAAACAAGTTATAATGATTTTCTGTTACTTTTAATCAGATTTTAGTGTATTATACATGTTTCATTACCGAAAAAAGTAAAAATATGCGACAACTCTTGTCGACTGCCTGGACGATTTAGCTGTTGCCAGGCAATCTATTAAAACATGTCATCTAACCTGTTTAATATTATCCGACGCCAAAATTTTTATCAGCCGGGTCACTTGATTTGCTCTGATACGGTAACCTGACGGCGTACGCCTTGTACAAATCGGCTCGCCTATCGGCGGAAAAATCAAGCAGCCTTATTCACACTACAATGTCAGAGGCATGCCAAGATTCACAACAGCTCAGAGGAATCAGGCTCATGGAAACTCCGCGCTGATCGCGCTGGTCACTCTGCCCAAGCCGTTACCAATCATTTCCGCATCAGTGTTCGGACCATCCCAGTGGCGGATCCAGGACTTTTTTGAGGGGGTGACCACCCCATGTTTTGTCTCACCGACCGCGGTTTACGGAGCTAATTTCTGCCTCTAGTAACATAGATGCTGATTGTGTGTCTGATAAGATGCGCACCGTGTGTTGTATAATATATATACGACCATGCGTGCATGTCCCAGTGGAAGCTTGTAGGG
Source organism: Patella ulyssiponensis (assembly GCA_963678685.1). Classification (NCBI taxonomy): domain Eukaryota; kingdom Metazoa; phylum Mollusca; class Gastropoda; family Patellidae; genus Patella; species Patella ulyssiponensis. The sequence continues at coordinate 77,258,227 of OY783227.1, read as the reverse complement.
CCCGGGATTCCTATACACCGGTCGGGAGGGGGGTGACTAGTAACCCCACACCACGAATATTCGCCCCCGAACTGGTAGACCAAGGGTTACCTCAAGGCGACAAGGCCGCCATGTTGTGCGACAGCACGTGCAGAATCCCTTCACACGGGCATCTGAGACAGCACATCATACAGTGGGGACACATGGAAGACGTATCAGTACGGATAGACCTACAGTGCCGACGTCTCACCAGAGAGAATATCCATTACCATAGACCTAACCGTGGACCGATCCTCACACCCTTCGCCATTGATCTTCACGCCTCGCCAACAACACCAGAACTGGCGACACAGGCAATGAAGAGTCTCTATTAGTATTGCGTATCAACTGTAGATGGCAGTACCAGAATATGGCGTCGATGTGGCAGCGTTATTCTGACCAATGTATCATGGAACTTGACTCATGGGAAGGTCGAAGCATAATGATTTGGAGTGGAATCGGCCTGAACCAGAAAGTAGGTCCTGTGGTGTTCCAAAATCTTGGTCCAGGGAGAGGGCGGCATCACAGCAATGCGCTACATCGATCAAGCTCTCAGACCCCAAGTCATACCATGCACATTTCGCACGTCATCGAAACAACGTTTTTCAGCATGACAAAGCCTGTGCCCGCACCGCCATGCTGAAGCTAGGCTACTCGGAAATTTCTACAGCAGAACATATCAACGTCATGCACTGGCCAGCCCTTAGTCTGGACTTAAAAGCACGATTGAACATCTTTGGGATGAAAATTCCGTACCCAGACCAAACACAGCCGTTGGGTTGCGCCTGGCATTTTTAGAGTGTGGTTCCAGGTGCCATTGCAATGGCGTTCATCAATTCTCTAGTCCACTCCTAGTTCCTTTCGGAACTATCTTTGAACATCGTCCGCTCAAAGACGTATCAACATACTGCTCCAAAAAAAAAAAAAAAAAAAAAAATTCTTTGGTCCATTTAGTAAGTCGTTTTCTAGAATGATTTGATTAAAGGGACAATAACACTCTTGCTGGCTTGACATTTCCAGAAAATAAAAATAGCCTTATTCTAAGTACTAGATGTTTAAGTGTCTTACCTGTTGTGTAAATTATCCATTGCATCCTGTTTTACTTATCCAGAGGGTTCAAAAATATTTTTAAATCCAAGTTACATTATTGAAAAGTTTTACGTTAGGCTTTTCAAACCATTTAGTTGAATCTTTCCAATTTTTTAAATTAGGTGTGTTAAGATGAAATTTGTATCATCAATTAATTGGAATATTGTACAATAATATATTTTGATCACCAGAATACAGATTGGGACATATTATATAGTTACAACAAGAGTGGTATTGAGCCTTTAAAGTGCCCTCTGATTTTGAAATGACAGTGGCTATATGCCACATGTGGTAAGCAAGAATTTCAAAAGATCGTACTGGCGGGTTTTGGGGGTGTTTTTTTGTTGTTTTGTTTTTGCGGTTTCGTATAAATGCCTTGGTGGCAAAACAATCATTGAAATAAGCTTATACAAGTCAAGTATTTATTTATTTATGCACAAGTTATTGTCATTTAGGCTTAATTCAATTTATCCATTTTATATCGATTCTTCAATGTTACAGTAGATTAAAACAGGGCTATAATTTACTGTCAACACTTTTTGTGCTGAAAATACAGATGGAGCTGCAAGAAATATTTTCATCTCCAATTTAGGATATTTAATAATTTGATAAGATATCGGACATTTTATAAGCGCATATATCTTGGAACTGTATAATTGGGATATCAAAACTTTTGGACCATTGCACTGCATTGATACACAAACGGCTTCCTATGTGTTATGAATAATCGATCGTTGGAATTATTTTTTCCGCCTGATTTTGAGAAAATTGTAATGTCCGTCATCACGATTATTGACAATATTAATTACGCCAATCTGTAACAAAAGGGTGGGGGCAACACATTCGGGCTCTATAAAAATGATGGAAGGAAATAATAGCCTGGAAGTTTTCATGAATGAGCACCCTAGGTCAGGTCAGCAATGATCAAATATATGTTTTGCATAAAAATGGAAAATTTTACCTAACCATGCTTCTTTCGAAATGCAAAAGTAAACTGATCTCTCGTGAAAATATTGACGTTAAACCTCATTTCATTTTATTTCTACGAAAATATAATAATATTATGGCAGAACTTGATAACGGCTTTTAAGAAATTGCATATGTGGTAGTCTCCCTTTGTATTATCGATTATTTTTAGCATGGCAGTCAGTCATTATGCAAGAGATTACAACTAATCGTTTGCCTGTGTTCATGGTTATTACGCAGAACTAGAGTTATGGAACTGTGGATATTCCAATAAACTAAATGTTGTTTTATAACATACTATAATCCTGGTCACTATTGGACAGGATTATCAGAATACCGGTACCAAACAAGAGGCTAAATGGTATTGTGTATTTATATATATATGATAGGGACCCTGCACACAAACTGCAAGCCGAAAAATGTTATGACATTGACCATCTCTGTGGGAATTGATCATATATTGCCTTTCTCAATGCCAGATTTTTGTAAATACCAGATTCGGTAAGATGGGCATACTTTTTATTTTTAAAAACATTTGTTGATAATTGTGTCCCTTGGAATTATAAAAATTGACATCAAGAGTAGAATGTTAGGATTAACATTATTATATGTTGGCCTAGTTAATGGTTGAGTGTGAGACATCAAGTAATATCTCTATATTATGCAGTGCATTTGAATGAAATATGTCACAAGCGTCCAATATTGAAACTGGTATATTAATGTATGCTTGGCACATTATTGTCCGTATCATTATTTGAAATAATGGTACGCCAACATTAAAGGATGACGTCACATCTGTATTTTAAGTCCATTTAATCAGCATAGATAGTTAATGTAGGTCTTCTTTTTGGCAGGCCCACAAATCCATTCATGCCTATATATAGGCTAGGGTGCAAGGCCTACAAACAAGATCCTGGAAACACAATGTGATGATATTCAGCTCAGGTGCTTCAGTGACCTGAGGAAGGTAGACCTAGTTTGGATTAGAGGTCTAATAGCAGTAAAATGAACCTTTGTTCTTTCATATTTCAGATGTGAATAAAAAATCACCTGTCCAGACAACTACTCATATCAGCCAATAGAGAAGAAAAGAGAGCAGGGATGGGGAGTACCACTTGTCGCCTTTTTCTTAACAGACATGTTTTTTATTCTTTTGCCACAAGACGGAGTCAGACATTTAATTGTCAAATTTCCAGACAGTTGAACACAGCTTCTCAGCCTTGGTCAAAAAGAAATTTGAGCGCGAATAATTGGACTTTAAGGAATCAAGTTTCTTTATGTCGATACATATCATCAGAAAATCAAGTAAAGTCAGACCTACAGATAAAGGGAGATTATTTAGAGCTTAAAAGCCACAATTTACAGTTGTCATGGTTATGGTTGCGAGATCATTGTCGGAGTGAAGTCTGCTACAACCATGTGACTAATCAAAAGAATTTCTTGATAGACCCATCAATTTCACAATCTTCATCTTTTACTCCAGCAAATGTAGAATTAGAAAGTGACAGACAGGAATTGAAAATAACTTGTAGGCATAGATCAAAGTATAGTTTATCCATTTTTATTTTTAAACTTGTCAGATGATTGCATCTGTTGCTTCCCACAAAAGTATTATGACATACTGTTGAATCATGTATCACGATTCAAGATTCTCATAAATCAATGTATCATGATTATTTTTTTTAATGTTTTTTTTTGTCACTTCAGTAAGTAACCTGTCATTCGTAATTGTTCATGTTACACATTATCCATAGGTACACAAACATCGACAGGACTTCACTTTTCAATATCTGGAATTATTTTTCTAGGGAAAGATAATCATATTACAAGATATGACATTTCCTGGTTAAAAGAAAATTCATTTTCAAGAGAGAGTAAACTACCAATAAAACAGTTTTATTGGACTGGAGAAAAGATGAGATCTGAAGATCGACCAGTAGTTGACTATGAAGATTACATGAAAACAGAAGAAGGTTTGAAACAGTCCTTATATTACTTGTTAAAGTATGGTTTTACTATTATTCAAGGGGTAAATAAGGATCTTATTTGTCTTCAAATATCAAAAACAAACAAAAAATATTTAACTTTAACTGAACATCTGTGCCATGAAATAGAGAGATTATATTGGATCAAGATATCTTCTTTGATTGGCATTTAGTAATTGAACATATAACACAAGGTACAATTTTATGGATACAATTACTGTCGTACCTTGTGTTGGATCAAGATAGTTAATTTATTATTTTGATAGCTATAACATCAATTAATCCAAACTGATTAAAATGGTTAGGTTTTTACACTTTCCAAGTTAAAATTCAATTAAATTAAGAATTTTATGTAATCATAAAGTAAATGTGATTATGGATTTATTTATTGTTTTTGAAGGCACCTGTTACTATTGAAGATACAGGAAAAGCTGCTGAACGTGTGGCTAATATTATGGAAACTTGTTTTGGTCGTGTTTGGAGCTTTACCTCTGATTTTGAGAGAGCTGATACTGCATATAGTAATATGGGTATAGGTTGTCATACGGATACAACATATTTAACATGTCCAGCTGGGTAAGTCAAAAGTAGATGAAAGTTTGCAAGGCCAATAACACATAATATGCCCAGGTGCAGCAAAGTTATCCATGGTAGCTATAAAATCATTGTATACAAATCATGTGTTGAAAGCTAAAAAAAAACTCCACTGTGAAGTTTCAGTGTTGCCTTGATTGAACAAATTTATTTGTTCAAATAAAGTTACCTATCTCCAAATGAAAGGACGGGGGCAAATTTAGACACTGCTGACATTTTCTCCTAAATTCATGATAGATTTCATCTAAATTTAAGAAGTATTGAGAGTATCATTGAATAAAATGCCAATGGCTTCCACTGCACAACTGACATGGTTTCGCATCCCCGGTCGTATGTGAGAAGGAGTAGAGTCGCCTGCCCAACCTCGTTAGTCCCGAAATGATTATCAATACTTTTGTTTTGTCAGGATACAAGTATTTCACTGTATGGAACATGATGGTGAAGGGGGAGAAACTCTGTTAGTCGATGGTTTTCAAGCTGCTAATAAACTAAGACAAGACCATGAAGAGGACTTTAATTATTTAACCCATGCTATTGTACCTCATGAATTTGTGGATAAGAAAACTAAAGATCATTATTACAGTCTTGGTCATGTCCTGTCAGTTGCACCAACTTCAAGGGACTTAACTCATATCAGGTTAGTTTGTGGCTGCTGTCTGGATTTTGACTTTTATTTGAATATAAGATTTTGATTTTTGTTAATTGATCTAAAAGTAAAACAAATGGCTAGTTTTATAAATGCAAGTTGAAAGTAGATAACATCCATGTATCACAATACAGGTGTCATGTAATACTATTCAAATTAGGTCATAAATTTAACCAGAATGGATGGCCGAATGGTCAGCATGCTGTATCATACGGCCTGCCATTAGTTAAGTGGTGTGGTTTCGACTCCCCGATTGTACGTGGCAAGGAGGAGGGTCGCCTGACCAACCTCGTGGGTTTTCTCCGGGTACTCCAGTTTCCTCCCACTGCTAAAGACCCCTATGCGCAAGCAAATTATTGAAATAAAATTAAACCATGTTAGTCCCGAAATGACCTAGTTTTTGTCGAGTGGACGTTAAACCCCAACCCCATTTCTCTTAACCAGAAAAATAACCTTGGGTACTAATTTGAGAATATCTTGTTTTGTTAGAGCTGGAATATCCATGTGTCATGAGAGAGTTTATCAGTGCAATAAGAGTTGTTTTGTAGACAAAATATATCATTAACAGAATTACTAAAATGATTGAATTGTCGTCTAGAACAAATTCAGCCCTTTGCGATGTACGATACCCCAATAATACATCATACCAGCAATGGTTCAGCGATTTGTTTTTTTTTTTCGAACTAATTTAGAAGAGAGATAATGAAGAGTATTATTTTCTATCATTCTGTATTTTAAACAGATTCAACATGTACGATTTAGCACCTTTATCTACCATTCCACAAAATGAGGTGAAGCAATTTTACACTGCTTATAACAGACTAAGAACAAACCTTGTGAATCCATCTAATGAATTTTGGTTGAAGTTAAAACCTGGTATGGTATTATTTGTTGACAACTGGCGTGTTTTACATGGTAGATCTAGTTTTACTGGTAAACGTGTGGTTTGTGGTTGCTATATCAACAGAAATGATCTTAATAATGCCTACAGAAGACATGATGTGTTGTAGTTATGAAACCCGAAGGGATTGAGAAAAAAGTTACGCGTCCACCCAGAGTCTTCTTTGTTTTTAATTCTTTTTCATTGAGTACAATCAAAAAATGAATCAGTCAAATATTCAAGGATATCTGTACATTTTCTGATTTAATCAATGCAAGTTGTGGAGACATATTGGTCAAAATTTTAATTTGGGTTTTATTTAATTTTGAATATGGTAGGTGATTAATTGATTATATTATCAATATTGGAAAATAATCAAATTTTGTTCAGTTTGACCCAATTGTTAATCCTTTCCTAAAATATGAATATTTTATGATTTAAATGAGTTAAACACAGACATTATAAAAATTCCTTTTCGAAGAGTTAAGCAAATAATCATGCAAAACAGTTTGCTCGAACAAGGGATATAGTTTTTAAAACTAAAAGAATCAATGGCTATCTTGAATATGATATTCTGTAAAATTAATTTTGGTTATTTACATGTTAAAAAGTTTAACCAGCACCTACTATTATTTTATACACAATGTTAGAATTCCACTATGTGGAAATGTTATGTACACAAAGTTATGTTTTATTTATATAAAGATTTGTTTTGTTAGCTATTTTGTTATAAGATAAAATGAATGCTTGATTTTAATACTCTGTATTTTTAATAAATTGCAATGGAATGCTTATTCACTCCTACCCAACCGATTTCTTCCATGGAGTCCTAGTTTACTGAATTACTTAAAGTTTAGACTTACTTGTATTTGAAAGAAATACTATGTAGGGTATTACCAATTAAATTCAATAAGCGGAGGAAAGAATGCTGATACAGCCCTCAGAATATATCGGTCTCAATTATTCCAGGGAATTTAATCTGGAAATAATAGCAGTAATTGTATTTATGCAACTAGCTGTCTGGCAATCCAGTCTTCAATTTACAGTGAAATGTCTTGATCCTCCAGTTACTTTTGCATTCTGCCTGTTTCAACTACAACTGGAAGGCTATATTTCTTCTCGACCAATTGTAAGAAATGAAAATTTCCTTGCCAAGACAAAATATATCATGTATGCAGGTAAAGAATTTTGTATCGAAAATACATCTTCCAATGGATACATTAACAGGGTTTGGAATCAATGGTACGTGTTTGACACTGTTAGAATAATGATTTAACTTCAGTGTGACGACTTTTACCTTAGGTACCCCTACATGTACCTACATGTACATAAAGTAAATGTTTTATCACTTGAACTAATTCACAACATGCACCAAAGCATGTTCGCAAATATTGCTCTTTTACCTTCATTGCACACAGATATACATTTCTTTAAATGACATTGCGACTGATATTGGGGGGGTAGTACATGTAACAAAATGAAACTGTACATGTATGGCTCAATTTACTGATAAACTCTGTGCTTAATCGAATGACCATTTTGTCCAGAAGTCTGTGAGGGCTTCTAGCATTGAATTAGGATTTTTTTGGGAAAAACTACAAACAAAACATTTCTAAACAAAGTCATAAGCTCTTCAGTGAACATTATGTATGACATTTAATGTCAAAGTTATAACAGGCCGTGAAATGTTTGTTTAGAAATGTTACCTAATCAGATATCGCATAAACAAATCAATAAAATACGATTTCGTTTCTTCACACTCAACAGTTTATTTACAGTTATTTATTGAACCATTTAGTCTTTGACTAGACCCAACATTAAATAACAAAACTTAATCTGCTTGTATTCATTTTAAGTACCAAAGGCTACAAGTATATTCAACATTAATAAAAATTTAAGGCCAAATAAAAAAAAATATTCCAGTTCTCAAAATACAGCAGTGTCACTTGAGCTGTATGACTTCATTTTAAATTCTCATACTTCCTGCTGTAAAGGGAAGTCATTCTATTGAATGTATCTGATATATGTTATTGAGAATCAAAAATGATATCGGTGAATCATTAACTGACTCCTGGCCATCAGAAAATGTCAGCCACCCATCAGTGCTGAAAGATTGTTAAAGTACATTCTACATGTACTAATGAAGAAGAAAAAATGACAAATTATACTCCATGGGAAATGAAGGAGCAATATCTACAAATCAAAACTAACTTGAACACCAAATGGAAATTAAGTGCATAGACATGTATCCAACTCAGCATATAGTTACAGAAGTAGAGAGAGAAAGAAATGGGGTTTAAGGTCCACTCAACACAAACTAGGTCATTTCAGGACTAACACATGGTTTTTAATTTTATTTCAATAATTCGCTTGCGCATGGGGGTCTTTAGCAGTGGGAGGAAACCGGAGTACCTGGAGAAAACCCACAAGGTTGGACAGGCGACCCTACTCCTTGCCACGTTCAACCTGGGATTCAAAACCACGCCAGTTGACTTAATGGCATTCCGTATGATACAGCGTGCGCACGCTAACAATTCGGCCACCCAACACCCCCAGTAACAGTGAATTTTAACTATGTTACATTTACATGTGAATTACTATATATAGCATGAATAAAGAGGATGCGATAGAAATTTGCGATGTTGGTGATAATTTACTCCATCCTCCATCACCTATTTAGAAGGATTGTATGAGAACCAGAATATTGCTTTCTGTATGGCCTAATGTACATGTATTATAAGATATGTCTAATTCATAACTTTTCTTATAGTTTAATTGATTTTATTAATTTTTATAAATGATATGTTCTACGAAACACAAACATCATGTAATGTATGTTTATCATTAGTAATAACTTAAAGAAATAAACAAAAATTTACTAATAAAGAAATTACAATCATACATGTACATGCTTATACATCTACTTCCTTTCTAAAATCACATAGGAAACAAAACTTAAATTTGGCAGTTACTTGTAGGATTAGCTATGTACAATATCTTTATTTTTTTTCGAGCGACCGATTTATGTTACAAGCATAGATGAATAGATGTATCTTATCAAACTGAAAGTAGAACTAAACCAGTTTCTGATGGCAGTCAATAGAACAAATGGTTTAATACTAATGCAAATTTGGGTTATTTTTCTTTGCAAGTACTCTTTTAAAACTTTAAGGAATGAAGTTTGAAACGATCATATTTAAAATCCTTCACAAATATATGATTTATCATGTCTATTTGAGATAATCTGAACTTTTTTCAACTGGGAACAATGACCCCCAAATGTGCATATGATTATCAAGTTATATATGTATTAAAATACAGTTATGACATACACATAGTTTGAACCCAATGAAATCTGAAAACCAAATTATCTATGACCATTTTGTTCTATTGACAGAGGACCATCATAAGGAAATTTCACCCTTAAATATAATACACTTAATTTATCAGACAGTTTATAAAAATAGAATTAAGATTTACATTTTCATGGCACTTTAAGAAGAAAAAAAACTTTAAACAAAGGAGACAGACACCAACAAAAACTTATAATTGGGGCAATTACATACATGTAGAACTAAGCACACAAAAAAATGGTTTAATTACAAAAGAAAATTATGCATATTAAATTGTTAATATCTACTCTTGCCACTTTAGTTGCTCTCCTCTACATTTACTGCTAGGTAAATATTTCGGCTACATGAATGAGATTGAAGCCGAACAGAACTTTCATCATCAGAGGACATGATCAGGTATCAAGCCTATTTTCCATGTACGCATTTCCGCCGATTACTTGGCATCTGCATTAGACTGACTTTTTCATCACCGAAAACACATACATGGAAAACCGGCCTTAGACATGGTGAATTAAAAGAGTAATCAAGTTTTGCACTGCCGTGTACAAAGCGGACTCCCTGTTGAGCATGGAACTACTGTTGTGGTCTATGTCTAGAAGGTATATGAATATGAGTTTATCTAAACTGAAATCAACGATATCATACAATAACAGATCAACAGGTAAATATATAAAACAACACAACCGCATCATCTTACAACATACAATTGTTCTCATTTCCCCACTCGATCGATATAAGGCAACAAGGGTATGGGTTCTACTCTATACAGACTACGAGATTGACAGTTGTTGTTGGCCTGTTGAAATAATTCTCCATTGATCGGATCATACATGTATGTAATCCATATATATATATATTTCTGAACTAATCACAATCAAACAGCACCCTCACTAATCACTGCATATAAATTACTTCCATGTTATAGATGTTAGTTTACTCAGCTAGCTAAGACAACAGTTCACTAGTCTTTAAAAGGTTTTAATATGGAACGTTCGTTAACAAACATTAATTAAACAAGCCATTCCACCGACTTTGTTTCATGCTGAATAAATAAATAAATAAACACTACAGCTGCTAGTTCTCTTCTTATTGTTTAGTATTTATCTATATAATCACATAAATATATATATATTTCAACGTCAAACTCAAAAGCGGGTGGGTCCATATAGTTAGATAACTCTGCACATATTACACGTGTGGTCATAAGTTTTGATCATGCATGATGATTGACTGACAAGTCAGGAGAAAGTAATAAAACTAGTTGAGTCTTTGATCGGTAGTAATGTCGTAAAATGAGTTCTCAAGTCTTGAAATAAAAGCGTCCGCATTAAAAAAATCACACAACTGGTTATTGAATCAACAAACATTCAGAGACAACCTTTCCCATCGTCTCTTTTTTTTTATATTCCGTTTGTCTGCTTCACACTGCAGGTTTAAGTGTTAGGTTAGCGAAGGGAGCAGGTCATACTGCTCGCTGATTTGATGACAGAACACCATATCTATTCCCCATTAACCATTTGTTCTTTTTTGCTGTCAACTTTAGGCCTTGCCTTTGAATCTGAGTCGCTTCCACTTGGATTAGCTGCTTGCTTGAAGTGGCGATTCTCTCTCGGCTGTCGTTGAGGTTTGCCATCAGGTTTACTGTAACCCTGATCTTGCCGTGAATGGCTTGATTCAGATTTAGTATTGGCTTGACCGTTGGCCTGTCGTTCAGCAGTTGGTTCATTGGTCGAGTTACGGTTGGCTGAGTAATTGCTGGCCATTCCGTCTGTTTTAATGGAACCAGTAGAGTGAGAAGGAGGTAGTCCCCCTCTAGAACCACGATATGAAGGTGTTGGGTTGCTATAACGAGAAGTACGATAATTAGAAACACTTGTATCAGTTTCTGTTCCTGAAGCACCGCCACCATTACCGCGGGTTCTATTTTTTCTACGCCGCCTCCTTCTATCCGGTCTATCACGACGTCGGTCATAATCTGGAAATATAAACAGCAAACAATATAAAAGGTGCCCAACATTTAAAATGAAAATAATTCTTTTTTAGACCAGTTATAAAATATGATTTAATGTATCTTGATAAAACTAATAATCTGTTTGTATATAGGTACCTTGAGCTGTGGAAGGAAAACGGAGGACCCAGAGAAAACCTACGAGGTTAGACAGGTTTCCTATTTTGAATCTAGAATGATGTCATTGTGAAATGGACATGTCCAGATATCACCAGGATCCTTCACGATTTATTATCACAATTAAGTTTTTTTTTTACATAGTGGATACGTCAATAATTATCCAGTTAGAATGTTATGGATACTAATCAGAAACCGAAATTTATCATAGAGAGAGGGAGAGAAATGGGGTTTAACGTGCACTCGACACAAACTAGGTCATTTCGGGACTAACATATGGTTTAATTTTATTTAAATAATTCGCTTGCGCATAGGGGTCTTTAGCAGTGGGAGTAAACCAGAGTGCCCGGAGGAAACACACAAGGTTAAGAAGGCGCCCCTATCTCCATACCACATACGCTCACAACAGGGATCGAAACGGAATTTATCATAACCAACACAGATCATTAACATGTATCAGCCTGACAATTAAGTATCAAAGAAATTCTTGTTTTCTGCAACATGTGTAATATACTAACCTCCATCTTGACTGTTGACACTGGCGTTGTCTAATACTGTATCATCATCATCTGTCATACGTCGTCTTGATCTAGCATCACGAGATTCATCATCATCATTAACTACAATATGATACACAACACTCAACTTATCATAGAATTTTTTCTTCATTTTGAAATTTTTTACTTATCATTACATGTAGGTATCATAATTTCATTTTTATTAAAGCACCAAATTATAAATGAAATGGGGTTTAACGTCCTACTGTTCTGCTCCTAAGCTGGGTTAATGAAGACAGGCATACGCCATACAGTGTGCTATGAGGGAAATTTTGTCCGGAGCGGCGCTACGGCCTAATCTTATATCGAATTCCAACTGCTAAGGGATCTTTTAAGTGCACACCAATGTGTACACAGCCATCCAAACGACTAGACAGCTGTCCTTGTCAGGCCCGCCGTCCTGCAGGCACCCTATTATAACAATAGTTATTTCTAAGTGCAGTGCAAATATATTTAAACTACCATACACCATATAATATATCTTAATCTAAACGTTTAGTTTACACTTCATTTAGTTAGTGGTCTGTGGTGGTAGTTCTCTGGTTCACCATGGATGGCATTGATTACAATGTACTGATATAAAAACCACATGTGAGATTGACCTTGTTTTATTCAACCTCTCCAAGTACAAAACATTCCACACATGAAAGATAACTCTTAAGGACTTCTATAATTAACAAAGGGGAGGGCAATCTTCCATGAAAGGTAGAATATGAAAATGAATTGGCATAATCCAAATGATCCAAGTTTTGAGAGTGGTCAGATTCAATTAATTCCTAATAGGAGACAGACACCAAATGGTTGACAAATTCATTCATAATATTCTATTTCGTTAAAGAATGATAAATGAAATGAAACCTACATCTTTCTGACATATAACCATTTCTGGCAGGATAGTCTCGTGAATCACGCCATGCTGTATCTGTTAGTATAAATGAAATACATGGGATGGGATGCATAACAATAATACACTATATTTTAAAACATAAACAGTAATGGTCAGCCAGTTCTATACGATTATCAACAACATTGTGGTTTGAAAAGAAGCTCCAAAATACATGCAGGTTATAATGTAGACGGAAAATCAAATCAGAAAGTTTTGAATTTTTAATAAAGAGTTAACATCTAGCTACATTGTAGTCAAGAGGATCTAATATTTTATTTATAGTTTAACTGGCTTGACCATAGTGTTTTTGTTAATTTGACTAAATGTTTTAAGTTTTCAGAGTGGGATAAGGTTATGTTATGATAAAATGTTAACAAGAATTATTTCACTACAGGATTGTTAGTATATCTTTCAATTTAATTTGTGATATTGACAAATACATGAATAGACTAAAAATAATTATTCTAATCAAGATGCAGTTGCGTCAGTAAAAATTCAGACTTTGATGTAAGCAGAACAGAATTCAATTATCAGAAATACAAGTAATATTTATACCATGTTTTTCTAATTAATACATTTAACCCTCAGTTGAATGTATTAATAAAGCATGACTTGAAATAACTTCATGCAATAATTAAGCTGAACCATGCAATAACACCAAATGACCTCTATCATTGCATAGTTAATGTGGAACGGAGCTAGAGTTCCTTGAGGGTCACAGAAATATGTGTACACAACCATGTGAACCGATAACAATAATATTTGTTAACAAAAACGATTTTTCGGACAATCAGGGGAATAATTCAGGAAGTTATGATCCGATGGCCGCAAATATCGAAAGGAACCAAGATCTTTGGGTTATATACATACATGTCAAATTTCATCAAAATCGGTTCAAAATTGTGACCTCTATAGGATCCACAACCTTGATATAACATATTTTCACACTATTCGTGTACAAACGGCGTCCATTTTGTCCGTCAATTCTTGTCTGATTTTCACGAAATTCAAACTCTCTCTTCATTACCATTTAATGGTGATAAAATCAAACGTTTTTTTAAATCCTATAATAATTTTGACCTCCAGAGGGACCAAAAGCTAACAAAAGCGATTTTTCAGACAATCAGGGGACATAATTCAGGAAGTTACGATCCGATTGGCACAAATATCGAAAGGAACCAAGATCAAGTTTTATCCAAATCGGTTCAAAATTGTGACCTCTACACTGTTCACAAGCTAAAAAAACGTGATTTTTTGTACAATCAGGGGCCATAACCCATGAAGTTACAGTCCGATACATGCCAATATCGAAAGGAACCGAGATCTTAGGGTGATAAACCTATATTTTAAGTTTCATTTAAATCGGATAAAAATTGTGACCTGTAGACTGTTCACAAACAATTGTGGACGGACGGACGGACGGATGGACAGGGGCGACGACAATATACGTCCACATGAAAATGTGGGCGTATAAAAATAAGTAATGCAAAATGAATATAATGAAAATGTCTTTCAAATTACTTTATTCTGAGAATAGTTTGACAAGATGTGGCATAAATTGTTTATCATCGTAACAACGGTACTTAGCCTTGTTTCACCTTTTTAAAATAAAATCTGTTTAATTCTCCACAATACGAATGTCTAAGTTGATAATAGGCTTGTCATGTCAATAAATATCTAAATAATAGTTCTTTTGACGCCAAAATAAAGACCTGCAATTGGCAGTTTTAACTCATAAATAATGCATCTTTAAGGGGTAAACAAACTTATAGTACAGGCCTAAAACAAAATGCACAAAGATATCTCTATACCGCAAAGCAATACCTGAATCTCTTCTTAATGAAGAATAACCACCATATCTTCCTCTACCCCTCCCTCTTCTGTAGCCACGCCCCCTTCCACTTAACACACTGTCAGTCAAGTAACCAGATTGGCGTCTTTCTTCTGCCATTACCTCGGCTGACCAATCACCTACATGTACAGGTTCTGTGTCATCACCTTAAATAAAAGATGATGGTTTTGATAAGCAATGGTCCATGGTAAATTTTAGATTGATAATGTAATCATTCTTCCTTTCTGAAAGTGAAAGGTTTTCCTCAGAATCTGCCAAGTGTGTTACATACTACAAGACAAGCTTTTCTTGTTAATGGTGTTAGTTTCACAAATTATATCTTTTACTTCGTAGGTTGGTTATAATTTTTACCTGTTCTATCATTCCATCTCCCCCGTCCACCTCTTCCTCCCCTACCTCGACCACGCCTTAATCCTCCTCTTTCATCAGAATAAGGGTCATTGCTACCTCTAGAAATATCATAGAAATACAGAATATAAATCACAATCAAATTTCATAATTGTAATAGTTTATCAAGTACATTATAAACCACATGAATAAAACTCATAAAACTGGACGTCATTAAAATGACATATTTTGGAGATGCAGTCTCTAATTTTAATTGTTAAATATATAGAGTTCTTACCTGCGTTCTCTAGGTGGTGGAAAGTAAGGGCCGGTTGAAGGACCCGACATACTACGTAACTGTATATCAATCTCTTGTTTGGCTTGACGTAATTGTTCAACTTCTCGTAAATGATCAAGATTAAAATCCAGCAGTAATTTAGCATTTTCAATACTTTCTATAGTTCCAACAAAAACAAATGGCAGTTGACCCTGAAATTAAAATATACAGTTGTCATTTTTAGATTAATTCCATATCTGAAATTGTATCTAACACCTGTACAAGATAAAACAAATAAAATTTAATGTAAATCTGTTCAAAATCATCAACTAGTTAGTTGGAAAATTATATTACGTATGATATTGTGAATTGACTACATGTTTTCTGTACCATAACAGACCCGGGACTACAGCGCAGTGAACGCTTACGGTTGCCCCCCCCCCCCCAGATTCATTCACTTGATTTGATATTTGTTATTTTTTGCAACATCTATTTTCTGTCTTGTCCGCAGGTTTATCTTGTAGATTTTTGTTTTGCGTGTAGTGTGGGCCTCTTGCACTCTTAGCATATCGTCCAGGGGGAGAAAACTTTGCTTGGACAAGACAGTTTCTACTTAATTGTACTGCCAACAGATCTTTGCCATGCAGTACACAGGACCTCATATTTCTTGTCCAATCCAAATGACTAGGGACCTTTCCCCCTAGTTTGATTTACCCGTGTTGTAATAAACCAAAACTCACACCAAGATTGAAAGTATGGACATGTATAGAAATCCATTGTAAATCAGTTGCTACTTACATCCGCTTTATTAGTCTCCTGTTCATTATCACCTTCTATCTTGACCCGAACAACACCGGATTTATCTACTATATCTTGTATATTACGACCATTTTTACCAATTACTTTAGCTATTCAGGAAAAAATTATTATCAATTTTACTAAACAGTTAAACAACAGTAAAAAAAAGTTACAATCTGATGATAGGCAAGTACATACTGATGTCATACAACACAATTATTATTAATAAATCAGGATATTTCTAATCACAACTACAAAAAGGCATAATTAAATATTTCAGAAATGTATAATTACCAACTAATTCTTTGGGAACTTGAAATGTTTCTTCAGCAAATTCTAACATTTTCCTAGCACGCTTCACCGATTCTTCATTCTGAAAAAAGTAAAGGTTGCCTTTAATCCATCCATTTTATGATATAAACTTTGAGTGTATCAGCAGTTTACAAATATTTAAAATAACATTGATCAAACTCCAAAAACATTGAAAGATAAACAAGGAAATATTATACATATTGTCTTTTGAACAGTGCAAGGAAATTAGATACCTGGCCAAGAGTTCACAAAGCATTCTCAGACTTAAGACTTATAAAACTTTTGTTGTTTTAATGTATCAAATACCCTTATAAGAACTATATGCAAAGTTTTGTGTTTCTGGATCAATGATATTTCTTATAAACAGTGATTGAAAGTTGAGTAAATTCTCAACTTAAGTCTGAGAATGCTTTGTGAACATGGGGTCTGGGTCATGCAACCTCCCTCTGGATTGTCAAGCACGAAGAGTAGTCTAAACAAAACAAATTAACAAGGAAACTCAGTCATCACCATCTGTGCCCTTGTATGCCAGAAACTACATTTTTTTCTATGGTACACAAAAATAATCAAATCAAAGAATATCCAAATTAGAAAAATACAAACTTCTATATAATAAGTATGTGTGCCCAAAGCGTCATAGGTGTATCTTCAACAGTTTGTGCGACAGACTCTGGAAATATGACTGCCATTAGTTTGACAAGGAATAACAATAGAACAGTACCCATTACTTACCTCACCATAAACTTTAAATGTACAGGAAGTTTCATCTAATTCTATACCGGTAATACCCTCTACTTTACGAGCTTGTTGTATATTGGCACCATGTGTTCCTATTGCTAAACCCATCAATGTATCCGAGACAGAAAATTCTTCCATATAACCGGATCGAATCTTTGTGCTCTGTACAAAACAATGGTAAATAATTAAACTAATATTGTTTTTTATATTGAATTATATAAATGAAAAGAAATTTGCCATTATGAAATTCTGTTATACTTTGTGCATTATTTTCTGAAATCTTATTAAATACGGGGTTTAAGAAAGAAACGAAATGAAATGGGGTTTAACATGGGGTTAAGACAGAGTTAATGCCCTTTGATATTATAACAGTAGTGAAGAGCTTGTTAAAGATGTCTAATAGACACGAGCAGTCAAGCTACTCACAAAACATCAAATAAAATTGGACAGAAAAGCAAATTTAAAAAAACAAAGTGACATTGCTGAAACCTAAAATATCAAAGTAAATGAAAATTTTAAAATGAACAGAATAGTATCCAAAATCTATTTTTATTTTACTTGACATTTCTTGCATACATGTAGGTCCTGGGAAGATCAATTGATTGGTCCAAAAGGTCATTATCCCGCAAAATTAAAACTGTCTTGTATAAATATATAAAGAATATGTACAATTTTTGCATAAAACATTATTTTAGTTACGGTACCTGTAATTTTTTTACTGCTTCTTCTGTACGTTGTTTAAGTAATATTTTTTGCCTAAGGTTGCGTAGAAACATATCTCCTAATATGGAAGCCTTTTTAATCACAGATTCATTTGTGGACTAAAAAATAGAATTAATACAGTAATACAATCCTAAATTCTACTAGACATAAATATCTTGTAGCATGTTACTCACTGGAAAATTGAGGTTGGTATGTGTTGAATATGTAGGTTCAAGAGTAAAAACTCAGAACTGAAGAACCTAGGCTTACGGTTTATCAACCCATGAATAGTATATAAATATCGCGACAATTAATAGAATGGCTAAGTTACCAGAACAACAAGAGCGTCTTCGTTTGGATGATAAGAAACAACACCAACACCACAATGACGTTTGAATTCAGCCAATGACGACTCTTCCTGACATCTATAAACAAAATAAAAGAAGTCATTACATTGAAAACAAAGAAACAAGTACAAAATAATTGTGAAGTCTAATCCTGCATTTATAATGTAATTCATGTGCTGATTTGTGACAACATAAAGCTCAATTTATTAACTCTCACGATTTCTTTATGCTTACTGCCCATTTTTTGATCATTAGTGCTGGACTTGCACATAATGAACAACGCAGAATAAAATCTGTATAAATTTGTAGTGTGCTACTTACGCCTCTGTTAGGTCTGGAGGAATTTCTAAAGAAAACTTATAAAAACTATCTTTATGAATGGGTACACTGAAAAAAACAAAACAAGAATTCATTCAATCATATGTGTACGTTGCAAATAAATATGTGTTTACAGGTCTTGTAGCATACAACAAACAGTTAATCTTAATGCAGAAAACAGATTTGCTAGAAATACACTTATAGCATATTAGCATTATATTTATCTTTAATGATCTCATACACACATTTATTTGTAGATTGATCATCACTTTAATGTAAATATACAGGTACATGTACGTTTACAGTTCTTTTGCAATTGTTTGCCAATTCATATACATATTACATACATCACATGAGATTGTTTTTGCTTTCAATTTACAAAACGTGCAAATTTTTGTGGTTTTCAAGGAGTTTAAGGTATTTTCCCAGGCTAATATCTATCACCATGTGTACAAAACAAATTCTCTTGTGTATACTACTAAAAACACATACTCCTCGCAGTGTTCCATTTGATTAGAGGTAATCCCACTACTCACTGCTGTAATGAGTGGTTATTGTTGTTTTAAATTTTGATTGGTCAGTAGTCCGACTATCAACCAATGACTAGCTGCTCTACAAAAGCTTTACATTTAAAACGAGTGCCAATATTGGACCAAATATGTTTATATAACGCTACGTCATGGCTCACGATTTTATTATGCCCAATTAACCCGTGCATAGCAGAATACTGCAGTAAAACTAATTGCATGACAAACGAGGCTATCAAGTCGAATCAAATGTAAACAATACTGTTTGGAAACGAACATACTTTCACCGTTTTAATACCTTAAATCACTGTCCAAAGTTTTAGGGAAGACCCAGATTAAACGTAGGACTGTCATGTTGATTGAACAGGAAAAATAGACACACTCCCTCAAAAGTTCAAGTATCAGAAGTCAATCCAGCAATGGGCAGAGAGGGATTTCTCACGCCATTGCTTCAGGAATATGCTAAAAACATGGCTTTTCATTTACATGTATGGTAGATACTCACTGTACAGAAGATGGACGTATTTTTTCTAAAGGGAGAATATCTGAGGCACTTTGACCACCTTTATAATCTATAACAGCAAATTCGCCTTTTAACATCTTTAATTTAGCTGGCCACCAGGCGTATACTATATCATCCCCCAATTTATTGTATGCCTGAAAAACATTGAATGCAATTTTTAAAAATATCTACGGATTGATTTATAGACAGTTGGAATCAATTAGGTTCTTTCATGAATAATAAAGTGGCCACAGATGAAGCATATTATAAATACATAATGAAGGATTTGTGGATTAAATTTTTAAATGTCTGGTTATGAGGGCTACATGTACAAGTTAATGTCAAATTTTACAATCTGATCATATGAATATGTGCCATATATATATGTAGATGTATCTAAAAAAAACTATAGGAAAGAGCAGAATCTACAACTTTATTTAATGTCAAGAGATGAAAATAAAAAAAAAAAGTTCAAGAATTGACAACTTGTGAAAAATAAAATACTAGTTTATTTTTTGTAGAAACCACTTGAACAACTGGCTTACTGTACGTCATATAATGTAACTTAACTTGGGGAATACATGTAGTTACAACCATTTTTTGTTAGATCACTTCATTGCACAAATAAATAAGTCTTTAGCATTTCAAAGTTAACGTGAGAACTTTAAATAAAATAGGTTGCCATGCAACAAAACTAAATTGTCCAAGCAGTCGCATATGTATTCTTTGTAGGTAATGACTAATGCCAATGGGGAGACAATTCAAAACATATCAGATTAAAATTTTCATTGTTTGATTGAGGGTTTTACTGTTAAGGTTCTATAAACAAAAAAAATGGCCTTAACTCTGGATGTCATTTACAGGAATTGGTGAAATTTTGTTTTAGTAATTCAAATAATGAACATAAATTTCATACAAATTGAGTAATAATTTTTGTCATTCGAGTGTTCACAAAATTCAACTAAGTAACACAAGGGCCATAACTCTAGAAGTAAAAGATAGGTTGCCAGACAACGAAACATACGCCCACAGCAGCTAAATCGTCCGGGCAGTCAACAAGGGTTGTCGCATATTTTTACTTTTTTTGGTAATGAAACATTTGTAATACACTAAAATCTGATTAAGAGTAACAACTCATTATGTAATTATCTGAAAATCATTAGAATTTGTTTGCTTTTTATAAAGTTTTGCCCCACGCTAACAATTAGTCTAGGAAACATTTAACATCATGGATTTAGCTGTTCAGTTATCAAAATTCATTGAAAATCAAAATACTTGTTCGTTTTAACACCTTAAACTCTATAGCGTCACAAGGTTTTTTGAAGTGATCAAGGGAGATAACTCTGGCACTAATTATCAGAAATCGCTGAAAATCAATAGGCTTGTTCGTCTTATGACCTTAAACACTGTGTATAAATTTAAAGTCAATCGGATATTAACTTTGGCCTCTAGAGTGTCCACAAGATTTTTTGAAGTGATCAAGGGCCATAACTCTGGTAGTTATTATCGGAAATCGCTGAAAAACAATAGGCTTCTTCGTCTCATAACCTTAAACACTGTGTATAAATTTAAAGTCAATCGGATATTAACTTTAGCCTCTAGAGCGTCCACAAGCAATTGCTGAAATTCAATACAGGTATTACAATAATACAGGTATAACATAAAGTTCAACAATGTGAAACAAAGGTCTTAACTTCAAAAAGCTTCTTCATTTCATTAATTTAAATGGTGCATATAAATTTCATACAGATGGAAGGATAGCTTTTGGCGTTTAAGCTTCACAAGGTTCAACAAAGTAAAGCAACTGCCATAATATTAGAAATAATTGATGGAAATTACTGAAATTCAATGCATATAAATTGCATACAGATTGGACGATAACTATTGCAGTTAAAGCATTCACAAAGAGCAACAAAGTGAAACAAGGTCTATTACTCCAGAGGAAATTAATGGAAATTATTGAAATTAAATATGTGTAGGCCTCTTATCTCGTTAATGTAAACAACGTATATCAATTTCAAAACAATCAGATGATAAATGTAGTCTATAGAGTGTTCACAAGAAATTGTGAACAATGGACAGGGGTGACAACAATTTACAACCAAGCAAAGTATTAATAATATAAATGTACATGTACATGTATGTTAGGACTACACTGTATTACCAATACCAAACCGCATCAGTCACATAATGATTCATGAATTGAGTAATTTGTAACTGATATAAGATGGTTCAGTTTCATGTATTGAAATCTTTAGGTGTGGTCCATTAACATTATCACTACCGGTAATAATGATTCAGAAGCTCATCAAAAAGAAATGAAGCCCTGTAGGTTGTGATGGTGTAATTTAAATTAGTATTCAATAACTATAACACCAATATTACAGACCTGTTGTCTTTTTCCATTAGTCATACTACATACATGTACATGTAGCACACAGACAGAAGAAGGCACAGTCACTGTTACAAGTACTGATAATTACAATACACATAGTTGACAATTTTAGCAGTGTATAGCAGGCATTTTCCCCTTCAAGCAGTTGCTATGCATATATGCTGTATGTTCCAAGAGATGGACAGAGAACAAGCAGTAAAAGGAATTCTGCACAATATCAGTAGCTATAATCTAGGATGTTACGGTCAGCAATATCAAAAGGAACCAAGATATTTAAAAACACTTTTTAATTTTCATCAAAATCGGATAAAAATTGCGATTTCTAGAGGGTCCAAAACACATTTTAAGTAGGTCTGTGATTGGATTTTCAATGGGAGAGTCTGCATTTTTCAAAATTGATTCTAATATATATATCTTAATTCAATTAGTGGTCTTTTTTTTTTATCTAAGTTTGAGAATCAACGACATCTACATGTATGACTAAAAATGCAGACTACATACATGTCATGTACATGTATCAGTACATGTCAAGTACACACAAAATTTTACGAGTTTTATACAAGTATCTATCTATAATAAATACCAATTAGGTCTGCTTGTAGCATAAATGAAAACATAATAATTGATTTTACTTGGATTGGCTTGATCCTACCATTATGACAACAGCTTGCAGTCTAACAATACAACCTTTCATTCCGTATAATAGTGTAGTACAGCAACATTTTAATTCAATATCTGAATTTTTTTCTGTATTTTTTTGAATTCATACCAGAAATCTTTTCACTTACTTCAAATTCTAGCCAATAAACAGTATCATATTTAAATCAAGCTTTGAAATTGTGGAAAGACAAAGCAGCAACTACTATATTAGCAAGTGCTGTCCTCAGAGTTGACATGTGAATTCAGCTGATTACATGTAGCTGAATAATGAAAGTAAATAGTAATATTGCTAACATCACTTCTGGTGTTAATGGACTTATGAAAATGACTTCTAGTAACTAGTTGAAATTAGACAGCTTTGATTCCTATTCCTTATTTTGATAAACTTATGAAATCATGTATTTTCTTCATTTAATCAAAATAATTTTTTAAATTTGTTTATTTTTTTTCCCGATGTCAATACATTCACCTAAAGCAGAAAATACTCATCATTAAACTTAGTCAAGATGTTGTATTACATCTATACTCTGATTTTCATCATGCTTTCAACCAATTAAAACAATATGATGTGCTTAGTAGGTTAAAACTGATACTAAAACAGAAAATATCAGTTCCATACTTAATCATTCTGTATGAATGGAAAGGGACAGTGTAATCACTACATATGCAAGTGCAGGAAATTTAATAGAATCAATACATGTTTGTTTTCATTAATATCAAACAAGGGGAAAAAACCTAATACTGTACATACATACTGAACACTATGGATCAATTTACAGTTTAAATTTAATATATTTGTATGCTTTTAAACTAAACTGATACTTCAAGTAGTCTACATTTATGTTCATTTATCTAGAAATGTAACAGGCAGTTAATGTAAGACTGTAGTAGTAGTAGACACCACTTCCATATCAAGTTACAATAAATGGGTTTCTATCAACCATCACTTATAACACATTAATCACTCCTGGATTCCTCAAATAGAATTAAATAGAAGTCTTTAACACCAAGCTTCTGTAGTTAACTCTACAGGTACAAGTAAACTTTAATCAGTAAAATTTAAAAGGGCATTATGGGAGACTTGATAAATAGCTGGAAGTTCTCACTATAATAGTTAATAAAACTATAGAAAATCTCAGTCAAATTGGTCCACTTTGAACCGAGATATATTAGCTTTTAAATTTTAGGCTTAAACTCAATCATCATTACTAAAGTCGGTACAATAAAATACATAGTCTTGAATCTTGATTCCATTTTGGATTTAGTCATCAATGAACGTTGAGCAGCAGATCGGGTTCAAATCCAGTAAATATTGCAGGCTGGATTATAATCTGGCTAAGTGAATAATTTACATAACATTTCAGGCCTAAAGAAAGACTCTACAATAGGAAGAATTTAATCAGGCCTGGAAATTGTGTTTGCAATTTTCTTGACCGACAGCCTATAGAAAGGTCTAGAGGTCGAGAGGGATAGTGAGGTCATTTAGGGACTAGCATATGGTTCAATTCTATCTATTAATTTGCTTGCTCATAGGTGGTCTTAGTGGAAGGATGACCTGGAGAAAATCCATGAGATTGGACAGATGACCCTCTACTTCTTGTTACATACAAACTAGGAATTGAAACCACTGCACTTGATGCCATGACAGACATAGATGCCACACGCTTTGCATTAACCATTTGGCCACCCAACACCCTGTCTTAACATACCAGTATGGTGTATTCTAAGAAATTTGACTAAACAGCCTCCCCCCCCCCCCACGAACAAAGTGACAGGTATCAGAGAAATTATATCTGACAAAGCCTTAATTCAGGCTTGACATTGTGACATGTGCCTTTATTCTAAACTTGAAACTCAATGATGGACCTTTCTTTACTTATATTCTTACAAACATATAAAATTCTTTAAATTCAATGTTTATTTTAATGGAGAAATAAAATGAATAATTAATATAAAAGCATCTTTGATAAAAGAAAATATCACAAGCATAACAATAATAATAGGTTGCCAACCAACAACATATGTACACTATACAATAACATGTCAACAACAGCTATCTATGAGTGGCGCATAAAGACCTTGACACATTTTTTTCTTATATCGTATATATATAGGTAATTGGAGCACTACATGTACATTTAATATACAACTGATCAAGGGCCTTATTTCTATTTCTAACCTTGACATTAAGTAATCGTGATACATTTTACTCATTTTTTTTTAATTTCTTAAATATTAATATGGAATTACATTAAATATAAACTTGATTTTTAAAACTGGGAATATCCTATCATTCTGTAAAAAAAAAAAGTAATCTCAATAGAACCATTAACAGCAAGCTTTGTCAGACAGAAATTCAAGCCTTGTCAGGCACAATCCCTCTGGTACATAAACTTGTCATTTCATCTGACAGAGATTTTTCTTCTTTAATCAGTGTTATTATTAATATTTTTTAATGCATACTGTATATACTGCATAAAGTTCCAAGTGTCAGATAATAGTTCATTCATGCCTGACGACTACTGGTGTTTGACATTTTGTCAGGTAGATCTAAAATAATTATTTTCCGGTCTGGTCATCAGATTTAAATCAAAATACTAGGATTCTACAAAACTCTGTTTAATTTATAATATGTATGAAAATTTGAGTAAACAACTTTTTTATGTGTGGGATATTTTTAGCTATTGTTAGATGCTATCATTCAGTTTGCATTTGTTATAAATTACATAACAATCATCTTAATGCAAAATGTAGATCATATTTCCAGATTTCTAATCATTAAAACAGCTTTAGAAAAGATAATTAATTCAAGAAAATATAAGAAAGCTGGATTAGAATAGAATTGATTTGGATGTGGTTTAATATTCAGCAAGTGTATGCTTCATATTATCCAGGTCATTCTGACCTTTACCTATACATGTATGTGTTTATATCTATATATTGTATGTGGGTCACAACATTCCATGTTAAATATACCTATGATGTAAAGAAAATGATCCAGTAATATAAACTGGTGTGATTCCTATTATCACACAAATCTATGAATTTTCCTGAAATCTTTTTAATTTACATCATACATGCACTCTTCCATTTTGAAGTAAAAAACTATTTATGATCCTTTTGTAAACTAACAGATGCTTAAAAATAAACACACTTATATTATGGATATACTACTTTTGATTTTTATGAATATGCTACATTTCAATACACATATCCTTATCTAGCAAATGAAATCTATTTCTATATATCTTATAAGGATAACAGATACTTAAACACATGTACATTGTACTTTTAAATGTATGCCATGCTCATTAAAGATATGCTTTTAAATGTAATAAATGGAAGAAATAGTGACTAACCAGGTTAATCAAGACATACATACACCATACAGTGGGCTATAAAGCAAATTTTGTGGTGAAGTGCTTTTTCTAATTACTATTATTTATAACTAAATAGTAGACATCTAATGTACACTAATCAGTGCCACTTTAATAATTAGTAATACTGTATGTTATGTATTAACATATATTTCACTGTGATATAATCATACAATGAAGTATGAATCACAAAGTATACTATATTGAATGTTCAGGTATTGTTGTAAACCTAATATTAGTAAATTACTACTATTAAAAAGTGTGCTTCCGATAGATCAAATTACATATTTATATGAATTGCTAGAGCTTCAACTAACATTGGATAACAAATATAAAAAAATCCATAATCTCAAAAACTAATCGAATTTGAATTCTTGAGTATTAGTATAAGCACCCAATTTTATATTTTTAGGGAAAATGCCTTTTATTTCAAAGATTTAGTCCATTCAGTAGGATTATAGATTTTAACATCAAAATTCCTTATTTTGTAGCACTCTACTACATTATGATAAATGAATTGAGAGAGAGAGAAATGGGGTTTAACATCCACTCGACACAAACTAGGTCATTTAGGGACTAACATATGGTTTCAATTTTATTTCAATAATTCGCTTGCGCGTAGGGGACTTTAGCAGTGAGAGGAAACCGGAGTGCCTGGATAAAACCCATGAAGTTGAGAAGGCGCCCCTATCTCCATGCCACATACGCTCACACCAGGGATCGAAACCACAGCCGCAAGCCAGGGGTGACTGGCCAACTAGAGGTCGAAGCGCGACACTCTAGACCACTAGGCCATCCCAAACCCCCGATAAATGAATTGAATATTATAAAAGCTTACCTCAATATTTTCACCTTCTGAATATTCCAGGCGCTGCGAACTATTAGTGGGAGGTAACCTAGCTTGAAGAAACCGAATTCTTTCATCTGCCTTCGAACTGTCAAGAAAAAAAAAGTACATGTATTGATAATACAAAATGTGTATATGAACATTTAATTGAGACCCTTACTTCAGTTGGTCAATGTTTTTCTCCATGTCAGATTAGCTAGAGATTTTCTCTTGAAAACAAGATAATTTGCAACAATATCCTATCTAATAGATCAATTTGATTATAATTTTTCAAACTTATAGTGCCTGATGGTTAAATTCTCCGAATTACCCCATTGATGTGGCTAACTAACCACATTATACAGTACAAAGTTAATATGAACCCTTGAGATCCTACTACCATGCAAACAAATACAATAAATTTTCCACTATGAAAAATGTAATAGGATCTATGTTTCAATCAGATTAGAATACTATCTGATTTATACATGTAGACTGAGAGTAGAATATTAATTAATGCACAATGTCTCACTCAAATAATGATAAAATATAAATAAATTATCTATACTACTGCCATCTTGTATAAATAATGTACATGTTGCCTGTACCATTAATAGAAATAAAGGTACTTCAACAGCAAAGGATGGCATTAAATCCGTATTTTAAGACACATTAAAACACCTGATTAAGAAGAACAAAATACTCATACAAAATACACTCACTTATGCTCATAACAAATAATAAGTTCATCTTCCAAAACATCTTTTACAATAGCCTACAAAAAGAGAAAATATATATACATGTAGCTCTTTCATATTAAACAAGATAAGGTAATACTCTGTAAGTTAATAATATAACATCATTTCAACATTATTTATGAACAAATGGAGTAGAAATGCACATGTCGGGAGGAGGGGGTTGGGATATCTCCCATTGACACAAAATGAAGAAGACCACTAATGGTAGAGAAAACTGAACTTGGCATAGAGAAACTGAATGTATTTAGTAAGTCTAATAATAGTTGGATTCTACTTTTAAGCAGTACTGTAGGAAGTGTGTATAAAGTCTGGTGGATGAATTTTATTTTAAGAATCAAGAAAGTACATGTATCATCATTGTAGGAATTGTTTTGAAATCCTGACAGGTGGATTACATGTATAAATTATTAATAAATTATTAATAAACCAATGAATCCCATGCATTATTGAATACAAAATTGAAAATTCCCAGCAATAGTTTGGGTACACAGTTACATGTCTAGATTACCAGCTACAAGTTAACGACATGGGCCTTCATTGAAATCGAGTACAATGTAGTTATTACATTGACAAACAGGATGTAATAGCCTGGGATGAAACAGTCTATCAAAAAATAGGTTGGGGTGAAACGGCTTTGGGATGAAAAGACCCGCTTCCATGCCGACAGATACACGGCTATATTCAACTTTGGAGTTTTTCAATAACCTGTATAAAACTAAAAGAATACTCTTGGTCATTACTACAATGGGGGGAGGGAGCTAGTGGTCTAGACTCTAGATTGACGCCATTCCAGCTTTAGCTGTCCGGTCGTGGTTGTGATCCTTAGGTGAGCGTAAGTGACGCCATCTGTCAGTACTGTACTCCAGTTTCCTCTCACAGGAAAGACCCTTGGCCTTGTGTCTGCACCAAGACAATGAAAATGAAAAATATCACAACCTGTCTACAACATCACCCTTGGTGAAACTGGAAGTGGACGTTAAACACTAATAACATTGCTAGAATTGAGTTGGCGGTACTGGAATGATATGTTCTCAGACTGTGTGTATGCTTTAATATAATTTAAGTTTATCTCTCAGTACGGTTCTCTGTGTTTTTTCTTGTCTTGACTTAAAAACATTTGGTTTGTCAAAAGGAATATGCTACTGTATTACAACAGTTGCAACTTCATAAAGTATCCAAATAAATACAAAATCAGTTGAGACCAAGAGAAACTATTATCTCAAACTTACTTTATTTATTCAATCTGAATTCCTCACCTGACTGCTTAGCAGAACCCATTCAAACTTATTACAAACTGGTGTTAATAAGTACCACACAATAAGGGCAAAGACACTACGAATGACTGCATCCAACAATCATAATCCATATTGAATGGTGGGAATTTGTAAACTAGATGCCTGGCTAATACTTGGTCTCCAAATAGTATAAATCAAAATGATTAACAATTTTGGAATAAATTGATCAACTGATTGGTCAATCTCAAAATAAACTGCATGACTGAATGGGGATATGATCTTTCAAATGCATACAAAAAACTCGAAAAGTGCATTGGTCTCATAATCAAAATTAAATTGAGTAATCATTCCTTATTTGTGCTAGGATTATAGATTATTTTCTGGTTATTTCTAGGCAATTCTTCCGAATAAGGCAAAATGAAAGCAGCACACGCCGTTTTGCCGGCCTCATGCACGGCTGAATTTATATCTTAATGTTTACATAATTACACGTATAAATGGTCATAATTATGACAAATAAAGCTTTCTTAACCCACAGATGTAATAAAATTTTAAAAATAACTACATGAAATAACTTTATACCTTGTAAAATGCCCCGTTAGATCCACAAACTTCAACCACAAGTTCCTCCATTTTGGAATACCCTAAAAGAATTCTGGGAAATGTTATGCGTAGAAGAAGCGACCAGGTTTTTTTAAAATAATTATTGATATAGTTGAGGCCGAATCAAAATTTTTATCAAAGGAACATTTTATGTCAAATATTCAATGCGTTTGCAAAATATAAAGAGCTACTCAGTGAAATAATCAAAAGTCACGCGTTCACAAATTGCGAGATTTGGCATGAAAAACCAATATGGCGACGTACTGAATTCCACGAAATTTGTTTACATTTACAATTTTCAAAATTATTTTGTGTGTGTAAAAATGCTTTAAGATTCAACGATGTCTTCTGATAGCGATCAAGATGAATTTTTTGATGCAGAGGACAGTACACCATTCCAGTACGTGGTGACACTTTATTTTGGTAGACGAATTGGTTGTAAACTCAGCCTTGCTAAGTTGCTGTCAAGTGTCACTGTTGTTAGTCAGGGACAGTGGACCAGTGGTCCGGAAATGATCCGTTCAGAATCAATGCTCAACTGACTTGACAGATGAGACTAGAGTGCACACAGACATAATAATGCCAGCGACAATATTATCATGATAATTCGTTATTGTTCAGGCCAATTTGAAAGCCTACGTTGTTATTTTAATGACAAGACACTGACACATTCTAATTCTAGTAAAAGATGGTTCCTGCTGCAGTCTGGATGGATGCGGTCCGTTCATCCCACAACCGTTTCACCCCGGGCTGTTTCATCCCAACCTAATTTTTTATCGGGCTCTTTCATTCCGGGCTGTTTCACCCCCCCTTGTTATTAGAATAGCAGTTAATTAACTGATTGTACTTATTGTTAAATAAACTGTTATACATGTACTTTTTTTATTTATTATTAAATAAACACGTAATTAATTGTTTTGGATTAGTAATAAAAACATGCGACAAGGGTTGAGTTGTATTTACACATTTAAATAAGAAGCCAGATAACCTAACAATTAAAATCAATTACTGATCTATGTATTTGTTGCTCTTCTGTAGTATCAATCTTTCACGTATAATTTTTAGCGTAAATTAGTCGGAATGTGAGAAAGGAATTCCAGGTGGAACGGTCAGCTGTCCTCTGCACATGATTAGAATAGTGTCATGTACAGAGAGAGAGAGAAATGGGGTTTAACGTCCACTCAACACAACTAGGTCATTTCGGGACTAATGAGTCATGTACAGGTGCGACGTCGTGTTTGATATTCAATTTTATACCGATATTTTAAAATCCGAATTTTACACCTTTCTCAACGGCAGTGTCATAGACCTATACATTAAATTTAAAGCATGATTTGGGACACATGCTTTTACTTAGTGAAATCCACGTCAATCCGTATCAATTCGAGTAGGAGACTTACAGCTAATCTGGCAAATCGTGCAAATTTTGGATGTGGGTCGGTTGATTTTTGGTGAACTCTATTTCTATATATGTCTTATAAGGATTATATTCGAGGATTGTTTTACATGGGCTTTTTTTTCAGTTTGGGAGTTCGTTTTTTTCACAAATATGTAAAATGTGATGAGAGCAGTTTTATCCTCGGCGGAAAGCAATAAAAAGCTCTTCTATTTTGACATTTGCACGAGCTGAGAAGAGCGAGAGCGATCGCTCGCGTCAAACATGAAGCAATGCATATTGTTATTAATGTATGAATAAGATATTAAAAACACATAATACTTGTTTTTTAATTTGTGGGATGAAACGGCCTGATATAAGTGGGATGAAATGACACCTGTAATTTTGGGATGAAACAGCCCGGGGTGAAACGGTCGTGGGATGAAACGACCTGCTTCCAGTCTGGATCTGCCAAGGCCCAAATCTGATTGTGATGTTCATTTGAATATAATATATAATAATTGATAATAATAGCCTATGCATTAGGCCTATTGCTTGGCAGAATAGTATGTGCAAATAAATATTAGTACGGATACTAAGGTGCTTTGATGTTTTAGACCAAACCAAAAACCTGATTTGATTGCAATTATTAGCTACCAGTATCAGAAACAGGTGCTTCAAACCTGTCAGGTTAAGATATTTTATTTGACATTTTTCTTTTCTAGAGGAAAAAAATTCATGCTTAATTATATTTTCTTTTTTGGTAGATCACTTCTAGCAGTTCCATCACCAAGATTTACTGCAAGTTCTGAAACAGTAAGTATTTAACTTGAAATTTACTACATAATGTAGCCATGGACAAGTTCCATAGCTTTACTTTTAATTTGACTTGTTTAAATGACTGTCTAAATATGAATTGCTGATTTAGTTTGAAGTAGGCCTAGTATGTCGCATAAACCTTGAAAGCCCCTTGTCTCTTGAGAAAGAAAACTGTAAGATATTGACTCTGAGGAGATTAACTGGTCTATCAAAGAGGCTGTGAAATGCATAGATTCTGATGATCCTCTAACTCTTGACTCTATTGCATCAGTATTCTCAGGTCATTGAGTTTACACTTGACATATTTACTCCAGTTGTCACATGTGATGACAATACCTTCATTAAATAAAGATAATTTACAATATAGCTTGCCGAAGGATGTGTGTCTAGTTGGTTTGGAATTTGTGTCTTTACTATGGTAATCTGTTTGATTAATGAGTGATAATTAGTACATTTACTTGTGACCTGTCAAATATTTAGTGACTGCTGTGTGCGCGTTTACCACCAACCCTTCTTCATCTCATCAACATAGAAATGTGATTCTCATTAGAGAATAATTGCGTATATATAAAGAATATATTTGAATTATGCTGTGTTTTGCTGTGTTTTTGTTAATGTGGACTATAAGTAAGTACACGACTGTCAGTCTGCCCCAAAAGAACCAAAAGTCCAATTTTGTAACACCAGTCAAGTACTGCAAAGTTAAAGACTACCATCCATACCCTTGGTATAAGGAGTTCAATATCCAATAGTCCCAAGCCCATTAAAGAAATAGTTTTGTACTATTACATCAATCTGTTTAAAACACAGATCCTATTTTATTTCGTTTTTTATAGTTCAAAATTTCATTTCACAAGTACTTTTCTTTCTTACACTTGGATCTGGAAGAGTTGTTATTTAACTCGCGTTCTGGATGATGTGAGGGTCAGATTAGCAATTGAAACAGTCTTTTATCGCGGGGATTTTGGCGTAAGGTGCACAGAACTGTATGTAACCCACTAGAAACATCAACGCTGATTGGTTAATAAAATGTCTGACCTAGTGTTAAAAGCCGCTTGAATGACCTCTGACGCACCCCTCCACTACAAGCGATCAGATTTTTATGTAGTATATTCCATCGAAAATGTAAAAAAACGAAATGAAATATAGATGTTTATTTTACTGGTAACCATATTGCTATTATATGTAACTTAAATATTTAGATTAGATTGTGAATAATGTCTGATTTAGACTTTTTAATTGTCATGGTATTCGAATTTGTACAAATGCTTTTCTCTTTCTGTTCTAGTTAAGCGATTTTGAAGAGGAAGAAAAAAGAATATTGGAGTTAAAGAAGAGGGCTGAAGAACGGTAAGCTTATAGATAATGATTGAAAACAATTTTAAATTTGAAGCTTTATTTGTTACTTTTATTTTGTTTTCTTAGATTTGTGTGCTGTGTAATAAAGATTTGATAATAATGAATTAGAAAAATGATTGCAATAAACACACCATGTTTTTATAAACAATATTTTATTGTCCCCCGCCTTTCGAAGAAAGTTGGGGGACTATTAAAATTGGTTCGTCCGTCTGTCTGTCTGTCTGTCCGTCACACTTTTTGGGACACAATAACTCTCTTCCTAATTGAGCTAGAATGTTCAAACTTGGTGTATGTGTTTATTAGGTCAATGCCTTGATGAAGTTCGAAGATGAGCATTTTCCGCTTAGGGTAAGCAGAGATAAGCAATTTGATTGGTTGATGCTTTGGGACACGATAACTTTAGTTCTAATTAAGTGAGAGTGATGAAACTTGGTGTATAGTTTTATTACAGTAATACCTTGACTAAGTTTGATAATGAGCATTTTCTGCTCAGGATAAGCTGAGCGATAAGCAATTTGATTGGTCAAGACTTTGGAACACAATAACTCTCCTTCTTATTGAGTTAAAATGTTCAAACTTGGTTTATGTGCTTATTAGGTCAATGCCTTGATGGAGTTCGAAGATGAGCATTTCCTGCTTGGGGTAGGCAGAGATAAGCAATTTGATTGGTTGATACTTTAAGACACGATAACTTTAGTTCTAATTAAGTGAGAGTGATGAAACTTAGTGTATAGTTTCACTACAGTAATACCTTGATTAAGTTCGATAATGAGCATTTTCTGCTCAGGGTTAGCAGAGCGATAAGCAATTTGATTGGCCGAAACCTTGGAACACAATAATTCTCCTTTTTATTGAGTTAAAATGTTCAAACTTGGTTTATGAGCTTATTAGGTCAAT
Source organism: Patella ulyssiponensis (assembly GCA_963678685.1). Classification (NCBI taxonomy): domain Eukaryota; kingdom Metazoa; phylum Mollusca; class Gastropoda; family Patellidae; genus Patella; species Patella ulyssiponensis. The sequence goes on along the minus strand of OY783227.1, from coordinate 77,224,124 downwards.
GCCTTGATGGAGTTCGAAGATGAGCATTTCCTGCTTGGGGTAGGCAGAGATAAGCAATTTGATTGGTTGATACTTTGGGACAAGATAACTGAAGTTCTAATTAAGTGAAGGTGATGAAACTTGATGTATAGTTTCATTACATCAATACCTCGACTAAGTTCGATAATGAACATAGTTTGCCTAGGGTAAGCAGAGCGATAAGCAATTTGATTGGCCGAGACTTTAGAACACAATGACTCTCTTTCTTACTGAGCTAGAATATTCAAACTTGGTGTAGGCATTCATTAGGTGAATGCCTTGATGGAGTTCGATGATGAACATTTTCTGCTTACAGTGAGCAGAGATAAGCAATCTGATTGGCTGATGCTTTGGGGCACAATAACTTTGGTTATAATGAAGTGAGAGCGATGGAACTCAGAATATGGGTTCATTATATCATTACCCTAAGAATTTTCTGCTTAGGCTAAGAATTGATAAACAATTTGATTGGTCAAGATTGGTCAACAACTGCTTCTATTTGAGGTAGAATGTTTAAACTTGATGTAGATGTTCATTAGGTGAGTGTCTTGAGTTGACTGAGTTCAATGATTAACATTTCGAGCTGAAGCTAATTTTAAACTTGATGTAGATGTTCATTAGGTGAGTGTCTTTAGTTGTCTTGAGTTCAATGATTAACATTTCGAGCTGAAGCTAAGTAGGGCTAATCACTTCCATTGGTCGATGCTTTGGGACAAGATAATCTTCATTTTATCTGATAGTAAGTGATGGCACTTCATGTACAGTTTGATTGCTCGATACTTTTGAAAAAAATAAATGTGCGATTAATTAATATGTGTCATCTATTTATTTTTGAGATTTCGGGGGGGGGGGAGATCAGCCTCACTGTTGGCTTGTTTAATTTAAAAATGGATTGAGGAACAGGCTAGGCCTGAGTTGACCCCACTCCACCAGGATTTGCATGTCAAGGAGAATTACTCACATACAATAAAAATAGTTTTGTAATTAGGAGAGTTTCCTTGGAAAATCTTTATTTTAAATTGAAAAAGAATCCAGATTAATAGTATTACCACAATATTCTTGTCCTTGTCTTAAGTACTTCATTTTCATACTTTTTCATACAGAAGAAAGAAAGAAGATGAGGATCTGGAGAGGAGATTATCAATCTTACGAAAGAAAAAAGCTGCTGAGTTTGAGGTGAGAAGACTTAAAATAGCCATACTAGTATTTGTAACATTAATACATAGGATATATTCAAATTCTATTTAAGAATAATATACTATTGCATTCCATAACATGGACAAAAGTTGTGATACAGTGTAGCTAGGGGTCCAGCATAGGGACTTCTCTTCGTCTCATCCCAAAAGAGTGTGCCACTACACAAAATTTTGGACATAAGATTTAAAGTTTGTGTACGAGCACCTTCCAGCTCCCCACCTCCCTCTACTTTCAACTTTTTCCTTCTCAATAATATTACCATTTTGTATGTTGATTCATCTGTTACAACAAGCTATTTCAATAGGTTTTGAATTTTCAAAAATTTATTTTGTTTTAGGACACAGTTGAAAGTGTTTGTGAAGATGAAATACGAAGAAGAAAACTGTTTGAAATGAGACAGTTGATTGGTACAGAAAGTACACCAGTAAAAACAACCGAGACATCGATCTCTGTGGAAGAATCTACGGATGACAGTTCTGTCTCTGAAAACAGAAATGACTGCAATACACCGGGCACAAAATCACACACCATTGAGAAAATGGAAAACAATTGGGGGGACTGTGATGAATATTTATTACGTTTGCGACGAAAACGATCAGGTTCTTTCGGAGATCTACCACGGGACACATCACAATTGGTTTTGGACACAAGTAGTGTTTGTGAAGTTAGTAGGGACAATATAGAGACAAATATTAGTGAATTTCATCCCGAAAAGGGTAAATTAGACAAATCACTATCCTTTGATCTGGATAATATATCAACATCTGCAGAAGTTGTCGTCGATGATATTATTAAAGAGGAACAAATTGCGAGTAATGAACCAGATATTGTGCAAAGCACAAAAACGAGAACACCGCCTACATCGTTTATAAGACCAGTTGCTCCCCCTAGAAGAAAACGGAGAAGTAATGATGATTCTGTAAGTAATATGTAATGTACAGTGTTTTGTAGTATTTTTATTGCAGATCAAGTCAGGCTTTTAATTTCACTCTCTTTTTTTTAACAACATTTTATTAAATAGATTTACAGAATTTATATAAGAAATACAGGATATGATAACAAGATATATAAGGTTATATACAACCGCTTCTCAAAATGATCTGATTATTTAGATGACAAGTGCTTGGTACATTTATTCATTTTTAAACGTCCACATTAATAATTTGCCTGTAGTGTAAATATTCTACAGACTGCACTTATTAACAGATTTTGTTCCATTATCAATCATTTCAATAATCTTTACTTATTTTGCCAGATATTTCGGAAGAATTTATAGCTTCATAAGCAATCCAGCTTTCAATTTTTTTTTAACTTGTAGATTATATGTGTAGTAAGTGCCCTTGCAGGTTGTGAATGTAATTTTGTTGTCTGACAATATCATGGTGTGATTTTTTTTTGATTCTCTAGGATAGCATTTCATCCATGTCGGAAATCATGAACCCAGGATTACCTCCCCCTACTCCAAGTACTTCAACTAAAAAGTCACATGATCCAGTGGCATCTCTTGATATAGACACTGTGATTGGTGGAACAAGACATATAACATCACAGGTAAAATTACATTCTGTCACAAAAAATACAGTGCACAATTTATGTTAAAAAAATGTGTAATCATAAGACAGAGAAACGCAAATGTATTTTCCAGTGCTTGTTTTTCCCTGAACACTGAAAATCTGGATATCTCAGCTTTCAGATAAATATTATTGAGAATGAAAATATTATTATGGAATTTGCCTCGTTGCTATGGAAAATATCAATGATAGATAATCGGGAAAACTCAGCTTTTAGACAAATATTAATATTATTGAGTATGAAAATTTAATTAGGGAATTTGCCTCGTTACTACGGAAAATATCAATGATACATGTGTAGATAGTCCTGAAATCTTAGCCTTTAGATAAATAGTATTTAGATTGAATTTTGTTTATGGAATTTACCCCATAGATAATCTATAGTATTAGCTTTGAGTGAAACAAATTAAAAACATTTTCCACAGCATTTATGTTTATGTTGTCAGCAGAGGATATAGAATGCTGTAAAATTTTCAATTCATCAGATGGATTCCTTGGACATTGAATCAATTTTTTTTATGTATATAATTATTGTCTGAATTAATTTTCTGATTTTCATCAGTTTGGAGATGATAATACACATTTTTTCTGCCATGAATTTTAGGAAGCAGAGTTGGATGCCAAGCATTTGGATCCTGATGTTGATTCACTAGACATGCATATCTTCTCATTTGAAGAAGTGACAGATGATGAGTTATTAGGGGGAAGTGATACAGAATCTGGTCGTAAAAAATCATTACGTCCAACCATGAGACCAAAGAAAAAGAGTGTAGATCAGTCATTGTCCCCTAGTTCATCCACATGTCGTCCAAGGTCTAATTCGGGAAGATCATTGACAGATCAGGTAAAATAACGATAATTGTTATCTATGTCAATTCAACATATCAATGGGAGCTTAAATATGTTGTTGACAATCTTTAAGACAATGGAATAAGAAGGATTCGCAACCAGCAAGAGTAATAGTCCTGGCCACAAGCTTCAAATAGTACTATTTTAATACTATGGTACCATAGTTAACATTAAACATACATTATGGGAGAGCAAAAACAGACTTTTGTCGGTCTTCATTTGGGCCTCAGAAGTCATAGAAATTATAAATTAGATCTTTATTTAAACAACAAGCCTTAAATGAACTCTGTAGACCCACGGATGGCTTGGATTGGGCTCGGATTAAAACAGGATTTCGTTGACTGATTTAATCACTATGGCGTCGTGGGTGGGGCTTCTCCGTGACGTTGACGTCATCATACTTCCGGACTGTTTTCTATTCGTCTGCTTAGGGAGTCGCTTAGGCCTACCTGGGGCCTATTTCACGAAATTTTAACTAAGATAAGATCCCAATTTTAGTAATTTGATTGGATAATATTAGATTGATTTTAGTGCTTAGCCAATCAAAATTGAAGTATCTACTAAAATTGGATTTTATCTTAAGTTAAAATTTCGTGAAACAGAGCCCAGAAGTACAAAAGAGTACACGCAGGCAACGCAAGAAGTCGGCTATTTATTATAATTTATTTACAATACTGCCTCGTTGATTTGGCCCATTCCTTTCAAACTTTAATATCCTATCGCAGACTTTCTCTTCTTATCTATATGTTAAAAGTCGTAATTCTAATTTATAGTAAAAAATAAATGTATACGAATTGAATTGCAGTCCTGTCTCAAACCGAATACGCTATCGGTACTAGTCATTGTAAACATTACTTGATAATCGAGACTACATAGGTGGAGTTAACGCCTGTCAATCAACAATCGGTCATAATGGGAAAACGGTGTCGATGAATTTTAACTACCATTTCTAGTAAAAAATTATAGTGGTAACAACTTTGTTCAGGATAAAGTAATTTGACTGAAATTTTCAATATATTCTTGTTACAGCATCTATTTTTGAACTGTTATAGCAAGAATGGCTAACTCCTTGTAAAAATCTCCCATAATGTATCTTTAACTATATACTTACTGTAGAGGGCAAAATGAAGAACTTTTGATAGTAATCGATAGACTTAAAACATTATAAACATTTGAAAAATATATGAATGTAGATATGATTAAGATTTAAAAACAAAAACTTTGCTATGATTACTGGAAAGAAACAATGGAAAGATGCTGGCCATAGCCATATGACTTCTAAACTACAAGTTTCGGTATCATGTGAAGTTCAGCATGGCTCTTACTTAACTCTTGATAGTGTAGCCCTCTGTTGTGTACTATATAGAACCACTGTAATAGTTCCTAGAGCTGTTGTGTATTTTGTTATTTAGGATATAAATGTTTAATTGGATTATTTTGTTTTGTAGGAAATTTTGGATTCTGTGATGATATTAGATCTAGATACTGGAGATAAAATACCATTAAGTGTTGCGGAAGAAAAAATACCAGCTACTTTAAATCCATTGGCATTACATATAATGAAACTTGCTAAAGAATTTCAGACTGATAAGTAAGTATATCTACCTTGTTGGTTTTAATGTTTGCTTGAGGATATTGTGGCTATCTACATATTGAGCCTTTATTTTTCAATTCATTAAGGTGAAATAAAATGTCCTGCTTTATGCACCAATTGTGCTAATGGGGACGATTATATGCCAGGAAGTGTGCTACAATCTACTATTATTTCAAATTCTAACTGTCAAGGGTTCTTTTCCCTGCATGCCCATTACACATCCCATCCGAATGACTTGATGTTAATTCTTGGTAGGCCCTACGTCTTGAACAACTGACAAGGACAAACCTCAGAAAATGATGAGAAACCTAAAGGTTAGTTAGCCAGCATCTTTAGCAGCGTGTACACATCAACTTCTCGATTGCATGTTAGCCAATATTTTGTCAACGAACCTGGTCAGCACAAATTTTGACCTTCTATACTATACACTTGTCAACTTTCCGTAAAAAGTTTGGCAAAATCTGTGTCCTTTCCATGTAAGCCATTTTGTCTCAGTGTCATGTTGACTCCAGTCAACATTTTGTTGGTTTCAAATTTTAGTCGACATGTTACCGCGAGTTTGATAGTGTATGAGCTGCTAAACCCTGACTGGGCCTAAATATATGTGGTAATTTTCCTGTATTTTTTCAGTCAGTCTATAGTAACCGGTATGGAATCAGATGAAGAAGATACACGATCTGAAAAGGGAACCCTGGGTACATCTGGTCTTAAAGCTAAAGCAAAAGCGTAAGTCTAAATTGTGATGAGACAGTATTGTGAGTAGAGTTTGTAACAATGCGCCATTGGCATTTGTCACTAAAACATTAAATTTCTCACAACTTAGTCCATACTAATATGTACTCAGATTGAGTATGTACATTTAGTTAAGAAAATGTAATCAAAATACCAAGGCTAGATTATGTCCCAGCTTGGATTTAAAAATGGCCTGTCATTAAATTTTCGAGGACAACCAAATGCAATAGCGAGCAGCATAGATCGATGAAATTTCAATTCCACAGATCTCTGTAAATATTCAACAAAATTGAACCATTGTTGGACTGATATTTCTATTGAAATTTGCAAATAGTATAAATAAAAATCTTTTTTTCCAGAATTAAATTGAAGAAGTTTTTAGGAAGAAAAATGGGTAGAACAGTTAAAAAAGTTAAAAGTGCAGCTGATAATGGTAAATTTTGTATAATTTGTTTACATCATTTATAGTTTTATTTATGATGTAGATAGGCCAATGTTTTGATGAGCTGTTCATATTTCTACATCCTGTTTGTTAAAATCACTCAACCTTTTAAACGTATAATTAAAACAGAACTGATAACGAAATTAATTTGCTATAACAATAAACAAGTAATACCTGGAGACTAAAAGTTATTCAAAGCTCTCCACTCTTTTTGGAACATACTCCTGTAGCTTGCAGAATTATTGGGGTCATACTTAATTTGAAAATAACATGGGGTCTTAATACTTCAAAATTTCGAAATTCCTCTTAAGAATCATATTTTGTATCAAATAATATGAGTGTTTTGATATTTTCAGTTTTACATGGAGAAGAACAAAGTATAGAAAAGGAAGTGTCATTTGATGGGAAAATATTTAAGGTAAACTATTTTTATCGTATACGCAGTTCTGTTAAACATAGTACGAGCATAACTTTAATTTAACTTAGCAGGTTTTCAAAATTTTTAAAAAAAAATTTCTACTGTTGAATGCTGTTGATAATCACTGTCCCTTGTCAATTATTCTTTTTGAAAATTGATATCAGAAATTGTTCAATTGATTATATGACATGTTAGTGTCTTTATTACTAGAATTCCATAAATTGTCTTTTCAAAAATTATTATAGCCTCAGGGCAACAGATCTTTTTTTTAAGTTATACTAAATTGTTTTTAATTAATTTGAACTCTACAGATCAAATCATCTGGTAATAATAAAGGTCCACATGATTTTACACAGTTACAGATGTTACAAGATATGAGTGGAGAACATGTTGTACGTATTTTATATCTAAATTATTATCGATTCATAATCTGGCATGACCAGGATTTTGTACCAACCAGGATCTCAGTGTTGGTTGAGAAAATTCCTCTGGAGAACCATGGGGGGAGGGGGAGAAGTCTAGTCATTTGGATGTTGAGGAAAAACCTAAGGTCCCTGTATATCATTACCACTACCAGCACATTCAAAATTTCCCTACGGGAACACTGCATGGCGTATGTAAGACGTCACATCCTTTTTAAGCCTCCCTTGCACACATCTGGTTATTCTGCTGAACTCCTTTTATTTAGTTATTTGTGAATTGTAATTGGATATCTTTATTTTATGTTATATTTTACATTTTATTGAATGATCATAATTTGCTTTTGTTCCAGGGTGCTATATGGACAATGAAATTTTCACCCTGTGGTCGTTTATTGGTAAGACTTAGCATATTCCTCAAATATATTTAGTAGCTTTGATGTTGAATTCATCTTTTCTTTCAATATTATTTAGATAGTAGAATCATCAATAGACTAGTTTAAAACAAAGGTGGATCATGTTGCTTTGAGACTCTGGAACATGATAACTTTTGTTCTTATTGGGTGAGAGTGATGAAACTCTGAGTATAGATTCATTATACTCAGAGTTTCATCACTCTCACCCAATAAGAACAAATGTATATTAATACATTGACTAAGTTTTCTATATAGACTAAGTATCAATAAGCAATTTGATTGGTCAAGACTTTGGAAAATAACAACTCTGCTTTTAATTGTGGTAGCATGTTTAAACTTGATGCAGATGTTCATTAGGTGAATGTCTTGACTGAGTTCAATAATTAACATTTCCCTCTAAAGCTGAGCAGAGCCAAGCTATTTCATTGGTTGATGCTTAGGGACAAGCTAACCGATGAAGAGTGATGAAACTTAGGGCATAGTTAGTTTCACTACCAGGTACTTCAAAACCTAGACTTGAGTTCTATAGTGAACATTTTATGCTTAGAGAAAATATAGATAACACTTGTGAAAAAGATAAGTGTGCAATTAATTAATATGTGTAATCTATTTACCTCGTTTTTTTTTCAGGCAACAGGAGGTCAAGACAGTGTTTTACGTATATGGGTTCTGAAATCAGCTTATTCTCATTTTGATGATTTACGGCAGAAATATTCTGATGGTAAGTTGTTCAGCCTTTAATATTCTGATGGTAAGTTGTTCAGCCTTTAATATTACATTGTAAATGTTCATGAGACAAAAGTTGATGCTCTAGAAGCTTAAGTTAACATCCGTGTTTATGTTTTTGAGACAAAGAAGCCTATTGCTGTGAGTATGTTTTGTGACATGGCAACCAGTCTTTTAGAATATAATTATCTATTGTTGAAAAGAATTAAATTTTGATTGATTGTATTTTATTTGTTTCTGTTTCAGTAAAAGTATCACCAGCTCAATCACATGAAAGTCTCAACTCCACCACTTCCGATGCTTCATTTAAGGAAAGTAATGTAAGTCTAGAAATAATATTTTGGGTGCTCTCCGTTAGTGCAATAATTTAATATACAATTATAAGGGTATTTGAGCAAAAGGGACAGAACAGGTTGACAATATTTAACAATTTTTGGAGATATATATTGGATGTAGTTCTTTAATATTTTAACCTTAATAATGATTTTTTTATTCTATGTTTTAGGGAGCCTGTTTTGAACCTGAAAATACAAATGCACCATTTAAAAAGAAGCCATTTTGCTCATATAGAGGTCATCTAGCTGACCTTTTAGATATATCCTGGTCAAAGGTCAGTTATATTATTGTTAATGTATAAAGATGAGATTAAATTTATTTTTCCATTTCTAATTGTTTTGATGCAATTATTTAAAAAAAAAAAACAACTTTACACCTGAAAATCATATAGCATGATAAGATATGTTGATTGGATATGCCATTTATGTGAATGTCTTATGTTATATAGGCTATATATTTTATGCATCATTTGAATTCTCAAAATGTTGGAGAAATTAGTCGTCCATTTACACTTCATTTAAATAATTTGATCATTAAATTTGTTATATTTCAGAATTATTTTATTTTATCTTCCTCGATGGATAAAACAGTTAGATTATGGCATATTTCACGTCGAGAATGTTTGTGTACATTTCAACATATTGATTTTGTGACAGCTATTGTGTTTCATCCTAAGGTAAGATGAATGATCATATCACCTTTGCGCATTTGTGTCATTACTCCTGCTGGCCGAGAAACTTCATCCAGATTTTCCGGTGTGGTTCCCCCTTGTCCGTGATGCAGGATGGAGGTGTGACAAGGACAGCTGTCTAGTTGTTCGAATGGGATGGAAACCTCGGTGTACACGTAAAAGATCCCTTGGCAGTTGGAATTTCTATATAAGAGTAGGCGGGACAAAATTTCCCTCATAGCACACTATGGCGTATGCCTGTCTTCATTAACCCAGTTTGAAACAGAAAGTAGGACGTTAAACTCTATTTAGTTTCATTTCATTTCATTACACCTGCATGTCATTTGGCCATCTAATCTGTAATGGGGTTTTAGAATTTTAAATGTGAGGAATTTCCATATCACTTTGGCCCATACCTAATTAAAAGAGTGAAAATTGGCTACTTTTCAAAAATTGTGCTTAAAAGAATGAAGACACTTTATTTTTCTTATTGTGAATGTACGTCCTTAATAAGGTTCTCCAGTGTTATTTTTCACTTTATTCTCTGTTTTCCAATTTGGACATCTGTGCGTGTCAGGTCACAATTTTTATCTGATATTGATGAAACTTAAAATATATGTTTATATCCCAAAGATCTTGGTTCCTTTTGATATTGATGCATCCTGGATTATAGCCCCTTATTGCATGGCAACCGCTTGTATTGTAATGTATCTGACAATACCACATTTTAGCTTTAGTATATTTTCTATCTTTTATAGGATGATCGTTATTTCCTGAGTGGATCATTAGATGGTAAATTACGATTATGGAATATACCAGATAAAAAGGTGACATTATGGAGTGAGGTTAGAGGCTCATCTAATCTTATTACCACAGCTAATTTTTGTCAAAATGGAAAATTTGCTGTTGTAGGAACGTATGATGGAAAATGTATATTTTACAACACAGAGGTGAGTTGTTAATTTACTTTGATAAGTAAAATAGGATGCTTTGGCGCCATTACAATTGAGTTAGATTTAAAAATAAAGTTTCTGATTATTCGATTCTTGGGATTATGCTCTGTCTTTTTAGAAATTTCATATTATTGTGACTACAGTTTTAAATTTTGTGTCCCATTTGCTACTACAGTGGACTCTGTCAAATCTGACATCGTGCAGGATCGTGACAATATGTCGGAAGTCACAGAATGTCGGAATACCCAGTTTTGTCAAAGCCGGAAATATTGTAACTTCGAAAACCGGAAGTATTATTTTAATGTTGATTCGAATCACCAGAACGTTATTCCCTTTAAAAATGATAAACTATTCTGTACATTCAAAATTTTCTAACATTAATTTTTATTTCATTCAACATGCGTAGGCATTTTGAATAGGTCAAGTCTGACGTTAATTTATCTTCCTCGTCGTCTTCAGTTGATCACACAGTTGTGTTTGCTATCACGTGTTCATTGATAATCTGTCGTTCTATGTCAAGGTCATCGTTACACGGTCCGGTGAGATCCGTAGGTTTAACAATCATTGAGCTGAAGTGATCGGACGTTACGTTCTCAGTGGCCGTTTTATGACCTTGACCTTGATCGGCGAAAGCTGCGGTCAATGGTTAAAATACTACGGGCGTTTGTTATACATTTCATCCGCTCACGTAAACGGCTAAACACTGTGTTTAGTTAACCGCGGCTATTGACGGTGGGGGTCAAGGTCATAAACCGTAACGTCCGCTCATTTCAGCTCAACGTGGACAAACTTACGTTATTCGGGTTCAATCGGCATGCACAACGAATGTTTCTAACAGGTGCTAGGAATATTTGTACAACCGAATTCGTGGGGAAATTCGTAGATATTCTTGAGTATTTGTCACAATTACTATCTTACAAGAGATTATAAAATTATCAAGGTAATCAACAAAGACCTACACAATTGCGAGTTTTAATCTTACCGATAATTGATTGGTGATTACTTGTTAATCTTTTGTGGCTTCACACCCATCAAGTTTTAATCTAACGAACAATTGATTGGTAATTGCTCGACACCTACCGATTTAAGGCCGGATTATACGGTGACGATTCAATAGAAATTATGTGACGGGACGGCTGATTGATGTCGTAATTCGGAACATACAGAGTCCGGATTTACCAGAGATTTTTTGGCTGAAGTAATAAGGAAATAAATCGGGACATTAAAATCATGTCGGATGTCACAGAGATCCGGATTTATCAGAGATTGGATGTGAGTTTGTGACAGAGTCCACTATATATACTTGTGTCCCATTTAATGTACTATGTATGAATTTTTTCACAGCATAATGAATGAATTTATTCTTTTCAGCAATTAAAATATTTTACTCAGATTCATGTACGATCAACTAGGGGTAAAAATGCTAAGGGTAGAAAAATAACGGGTATAGAATCTCTACAAACAGAAGATAAGGTAAGCGAACTAAGATCTCCACCATATATGATTCCTTAATGGCTTTCCATAATGACCATGCCTAAATATTTTGGCGGCAATCCTGTGTCGTGTTAAAAAGTATAACTGATGAAATGGACTTTGGATTGTGAATAAAATAACATACATGTGTATACTTGCTCTTATTTCAGTACAAAATAACTCAACACCCTGGGATTATAATTCTTCACATTTTTTCATCACAATAGACAAATGACATTCTTTGAGTTATTGATAGATTCAACAAATATCTACATAAACTGTTTCAATGGCATTTAGTAATTGAACTGTAGTATATAGGTCACAATTATATAGAATACAATTACTGCTTATTACTGAGCGACGTTTCGACTGGGCCTCACTAGTTATTATCATGCAATGACTAGAGAAGCCTAGTCGAAATGTCGCCCAGTAAAAAGCTGTAATTGTGTTCCATAGAATTGTGACCTGTATATATATATATATCTGCTTGTGCTTTTTTGTGATATGCTTATAGAACATCGAGTCTGATGCGTGGTGGAAATTACACAAAAGCCATAAAATTGACCTGGAGTGTTCAAGATTTTTTGAAGCTAATAATGAAAAGATATGAAGCACTTAAAAATTGATGACATAGTGATATATTTAATAGTGATATATTTCTTTCTTCAGTTACTAGTGACATCGAATGATTCTCGTATAAGAATGTATGATTTAAGAGATTTAACATTATCATGTAAATATAAAGGAAGTACTAATAACAGTAGTCAGATTAAAGCTAATTTAAGGTAAGAATTATTTATATTTCTTTACTAAACAACAGTACTAATGGTTGTTTTCCAGTTGAGCTTCAACGTATATTTGGGTAAATTTGTTCAGTTCAATTATAGTTAAGCTTTTTATGTGGTTAAACTTGTCAAGTGGAAAGATGGAGTTTGATGTTGTGCAGAACATTAAATTAATATCAAATAAAAAATGCCTGGAATTATCTTTCAATTATCAAACTTATTTGCTTGAATCTTACCCGTAAATAAATATCCTGAAGAAAAGATAGGTATGGATGAGCTGGAAGAGATCAATTTAAATCAAAATTTAAAATTTGTCTTTTTCAATTAAATACTGTTGCACCATCTTTATCATTCTATTATGATCATTTATTTTATCTTGTTTTCCTATATTTTCAGTCCAACAGAGAAGTATATGGTCTGTGGATCAGAAGATCATTTTATTTATATATGGAAAGTCCACCATGATTACACCAAGTTTTCATCGGCTAGAAGAGATAGAAATGATTATTGGGAAGCTATCAAAGGTAAACATATGGAACCATACATGTGTAAACATCCCAGCTGAATTTCCATATTTAGAAATGCCTAAACAAGGCATTAAATATTTATAAATTTTGTAAAACCTTTTAATTGCAAATCATTACCATTACCGTAAAATTATGTAAATCAGGGCCGTATGTAGGATTTTAAGTCGTAAGTGATCAAAAAGGTTTGGATCTGGGCAAATGAACCCATTGGTGTGTGGCCACCCTTAAAACCGACCGACTGATAAGTGCCCTAAAAGAATCACTGTGTTATCAAAATATTTTATAATTGAAAGATTGTCAAATTATTCTTTATTTTGGAAGGGGGTGGGGGGCACCATTTCTCGGGGCACCTTATTTTTCTTGGGGTGCAATGTAGCCCCTGCACTCCCGCTAGATATGGCCCTGATATAAATACCGGTAGTCAAATATGGTTTCTTTTGCCACTCAAATCTATTATTTGTAATTCCTATGTTTAATTTAATTTCAGTTCATAATGCAGTTGTGACTGCAGCCATCTTTGTTCCCAATCCTGCGTTGTTTTATAAATCTGAGGACAAATCTGATCAGACTGCAGGTTTGTCCGGTGGAGAACAAGGGGAGATAATTATATCTGCTGATTTTACAGGAGCTATAAAGGTCATAGCTAATAAACCAAGAAGCTGAAACAGATATTATTTTATATTATTTATACATGTATAGGTTTTATTTACTGCTGAATGAATATACCAATGCCATGCACAATACAGACCATTAAATGTGATGTTGTCCCACAGTCAGTGTCTGAGATCCTATGGACAAAGGCTAATATGAACAGTGGCAGCCCACCACACAAGCCACCAGCTGCATCCATAGGGCAGGATCTCACTCATATACATTGCCATTAAGTATGGAAATGGGATCCTACTTCAATCAACAGAGCCATTACACCAGCCACCAGCTGCATCTATAGGTCAGGATCTCACTCATATACATTGCCATTGAGTATGGGAATGGGATCCTACTTCAATCAATAGAGCTAAGTCAAGTTGTGAATGACATTAATATTGCACGCATTGTCTGTGTGTGATTTGGGCTATATTGTAACTTTTCAATGAATTCCATGACAAAATATTGTCTATCTTATTTTACTTCATTGTACATAATATATGGTGAAATATTAAGGTTGTTACCGAGCTATAGAAGACTTATATATAAGCGTTTGGTTTAAAACATATTGGAGGGGACACATCCTCTTCTCCTCTTTTAAATTCCATCAAGATATAATAACCATTGCCCCTTGCCATTGTCTTTGTGAAATTAACATTATGCATCTTATATATAAAAAAAATGAAGCTTCCTTTTTATTTTGGTATTCACTTTAAAATTATTAGCATTTTTCTGGCAAATATTTTTAAATGTTATAATATTCTAACATTGGGTGTATGTGTATGAAATTTGAAAAATGTTCAAAATATTGATACGCATGGCAGCTACAATTTCAAGTGTACATGTAAAAGATATCGAATACAGCGCCAAATCAATCATCAGTAAACTTTGAGTGGAATGGTATGCATATACATACATGTATATGTGCCATGGCTTTATTGTTATGACCAGTAGATAAAATAGATAAATAATTTAAAAAATGTTCAAAATGTCCATAATATTGATCTGGCAGCTACAATTTCCAGACGTACATGTTAATGATATTCACAAACTCGGCACCCAATCTTCAGATAAATGTTTTGTAAATTTTATGAGGGAATGGTAGGCCTATCCATATACATACCATTGCTTATTCTTAAATTAACTGTTAAGGTCAGTAGATAAGATAATTGCTTTGGATCATATTTTTGTATCAAAATCCCTGATTAGAACCATTTTAAAATTGTTTTAATTTGTTTACATGTATTTAGTCTTTTTAAAGTCACAGAGGTGAAAAACAAGACAAACGGTTCTTAGATAACTTGTAGATTGTTGTATGAAAATAAAGTTAATTCAAGGTGATGTATCCATCTTCATTATCAAGAAAATGATACACAGTTAACGTATGTAATAAAACCAGAAATATTCTTTGAAATAAATCTACTATTTATCCATAGAACTATGTCTTGTATTCTAAATAGGTTTACTCCATAGGACTAACACCATACAGAGTCTAAAAGCTGCTCACATTCTCTTGTTATTTTCTTATGGACAGTTAGATTGTGACCGGAATCAGCTGTTAATGACCACAAATTGATGTAGTTCACTGAAAACCATGAGGCTGTTATAGATGGAATATAAGAAAGACACCCAAATACTTTATTAATACATTTTATTTCACTTTCAAGATGCATGTATGGCAAAGTCCAATGTCAATACAAATCCTGATAATTTCTCTGTTGAATTTTATTCCCTTTTGAGAGTGAGAGGGAGATCCTATGATGGTCCATGGACTCTCTATGTACATAAATTCTAACGAACAACTGAACTATTTTCCGATCCTATGCAAAACTGTTGATGTTTATAGATGATAATATTGTATAAAATCCAAGTAAATAAATTTTAATATTATATTGTATATTATGTTTTGTAAAAATCAAAGTTTATTATTGTATGTTATCAAAGAGTTAGACCAGAGGCCCAAGTTTACAAAGTATTCTCAGATTTAAGTTAAGAATTTATTCAATATTGTTTGTCTTATTATAACTAAATTATAGCCCTTTATAAAACTCTTGTTGTTTTAATGTATCATATACATCAATAGGAAACTATGTGCACCGATTTGTTTTTCTGGGTCAAAAATATTTTTCTTAAACAGTGATGGAACATTGAGTAAATTCTTACCTAACATCTGAGAATGATTTGTGAACTTGGTCCAGAGTAATATTGAATGGGTACCATCATGTAGCTAAAGGACTATGATTAGACCAATGTCTGAAAAATTCCCTTACATGATTTACTTCATTGATAATTGTGGTCTCACTCTATTTGTTTACATTATTTATATGTTATTTGTTTATTTGTTGTCTGTGTGTGACAAGGGCATAAATGAACAAAAAAAATCAAATGTTAAATACATACTGAAATGTTACCTTCCCATAATTTCATACTGTTGTACTAATAAATAACCAAATTAAATGGTCATACTCATGTGGCTTAGTGGCTATGATTTTCTAATGGTGAATGGATTCAAATGATAACTTAGACTGAAATTCAGGTGCACACATGCACTTATTGTATGAAGTAGCATCTTAAAGTCCAGTATTAGCTAGGGTACAAATGAACAAAACACTATGTCATACTTTAGCTAGGCATTATATTTTAGTTATTTGACATGCTTTTAGTTTCTTGATATTTTAATTTATATACATACATGTACTATTATATATGGCAAAGTGCAATCTCTCTTTTTAGTTGATCTTTCATGTAAATATTGTAATATATTATAAGATAATTGCCTATATATGTCACATTTCTAATATATGTTGGTTGGACATTTTACTATTTCAAATTTATAAAAAGTAATAATCTAATTTTAAGTGTTTTTTGTCTTACAGGTAATTATTTCATTTTATCACCCAATATCTTATTTGACAGTAGATATCGCTTGTATGATAAATTACATAATCTACTGCGATATCTCCTTAGGAGATATCGCTTTACATGAATTTGATTGGTCAATCAAAAAGGAACTACTTTCTTTTATTTTAAAGAAACCACTTATTTTAAATAAAAAGTGACTTTTTTTTTGGTTAAAAAGAAACTATTTTTATTTAATTGACTTTGAAGGAAATACTGGGTCAATATATAGGACTTTGCAATAGCTAAACTGCAGTCAAAAAACTGATGTATCACTACGCACTAATGAAATTAGATCCAGTACAGGTGAAATCTATACCAAAGAATTATATTTATTTATTTCTGCATGTAAGAAAGGATTGGGTGATAAATAAAATCTCCAACTCGTGTTTTTTGATATCAAAAAATATCAACACTCGTTGATAAAGTAAAAAAAACTCGGCAGAGCCTCGTTTTTTTTACATTATCAACTTGTGTTGATATTTTTTGATATCAAAAAACACTCGTAGGAGATTCTCTATATATAGATGGGACATTTTTTAAAAAAAAAAGCATGAAAATGAATACTTTGGACTATACTCGACTTCAATTAGTTGTAATTGTTTGCTGCAATTAAATGCAAGTGTTCAAAGTTATTTAAAGTTAATGAGATTTTTCGCTTTCTTATTGTGTCTTCCTGCTACTGCTTACAATTAAGGTGTTATGTTTCTTGTTCTTTATTAGTTGCTACAGGAAGTATGAAAGTTGTGCAATAAGTCTCTATATTAAAAGATTCATGATGGGATTCAAAATGATTGATTATTGCTTTATCTCATTAGTGTCAATAAAAATTACTATATATGGTGTAAGGCTAGTCACTGGTATTAAACCATACCAATTTCTTATACATTAATAATTCACAACAAAAAGAGCTAAATCAGGTTGTCTATAAATATTTTTAAAAAAATAATTTACTATACTATTTCGTTTAAATTATTAATTCACTACAATGCCATTAGTAAAAATAACAAAACTTGATTGTCCATAAATATTTTTCAAAAAATAATGTTCAGTACATTATTTAAATTATTCAAACCAATCAATTCTAAACAATTCTTATACATCTATTAATTCACTACAATGTCATTGGTGAAAAAAAGCCAATCCAGGTTGTCCATAAACATTTTAAAAACAACTATGCACAGTACTGTTCTATTTATCATTGACTACAAGGCCATAGTGAAAAAACTAAACCATGTTGTTCATGAATATTTTTAAAATGATATTTTACTTTTAAAGCCACTGATCATCATTTGTTTTTTTCAGGCAATATATATCATTTCTTCTCTGCTTAATCCATGCTATAATATACTCAAGTTGATTATTTAATTAAGAATTCATAATGTCAACAGTGGATATTCTCACGAATCGGATTCAACCAAATCAAAAAAGAGAGGCCCATCAAAATATTTTTAGCAAAGATTTGATCGCCTGCTGAATGTTGACAAATTTTCAACAATTAAAAATCCCTCAAATGATGATCGGAGACTTATTCATATTGTTTAATTCTAGTCATGTCAAGTTTATTTTAATTTCTACTTATTTCACACCACAATGTGCAGTTGTCTGAATTCATAAAAATTAATTTTCTTTGATTTTGCTCATTAATAAGATTGTAAAAAACGTGCAGTACATGTTTGATTTTATATTTTTGGACCATCTAGGTAGAGGTGATTTTAAACATAACATTTAAATGGATTCTGAGACAAGTATTTAAAGGAACATCATATATATTTATAGGAAAATATATAATAAAACTAATTTAATATTAGTCTCCTTGGTTTTTATTTTTTTAACTGCCTATGTAGTTCACAATTGGCATCTGTTGTAAAATTTGACTATTTTACGGAAGCAAAAGTCATACACGTATTCTTAAATCATTGATCCCTGCAAGATGAATTTGATGAAATCAAAAATATTAATCCTATTTGACACTATACAGTTTGAAATCAAAAGAACTTTTGAAAATGTTATTATGCTGCTAAAATGCAAGTACTGGGTATTAAAGGGTGGATAGCAGGTAATTTTTCATGTCAATTGATAATTATTAATTAGGCCCACAGTGTGATGCCCGTGTGTTTTTAACTTATGGTAGATCTCCAGTCTGACTCCAGATCAGGTTCTATATGTTATTCCGATGTATTTTTAACCTTATATTTAGAGTTAGTTTCGTGCTTTTGCCAAAAGTTATCCATTCGGGATTTATAAGTGTTGAGGTTTGGCGCACAGACCACATCTTCTGGCAGAGTATTCCAGGTGTGTGTGTGTGTGGGGGGGGGGGTTCTAACAGCGTGGATGCTAACAGTGAAAGAATCTTTCCCGACTGTCCTGTTTGCTCTCGGGATAAATGGGAATACATTACTACATATGTTTTAAAAATATATAACGATTTATAATCTATGAAATCTTCAACATATGGTCTCGTAATTGGGGTTTATTGGGAGATTTGACCTTTAAAATACATTAAATTGGACCCCAATATACACAGTGACATTTAATTGTAAACGTCTTCTGCTACTTCCTGTGCCAGTGTAACATGCGCAGTTTGGTCGTGATAAGCTTGACAAATCAGGTTCTTGCAACACTTCACTTGACGTTGAGAAGACAGAAGATATCGAGTAAAAGACGAATATAACAGGATAGACAGAGCGCCAAGATGACGCAGGGACGAGTACAATCAACTATGCACACTGCACCGCTAGTTACGTGCATGAAAACGCTATTAATGGTCTTTAATTTCATATTTTGGGTAAGTTTATTTGACAATATGTTATCCCTTCATATGCCGTTTCCACAGCAAACCTGTCCAATGTATGATGCCACGGGCCATTTCAATAGACAACTTTATTGATCGAAAAGCTTTAATTTATAATGCTGTCATGCTTTTCAAACAATCCCGTTACACTGCCATTGTTATGCAATAGGGGTATGTGTTATTTTCTACGAATTTTGAAAAAAAATTAGATATTTTTATCATACGAAGTTTGTTGTTTTACAATGGTGGTTAAGACTTCTCTTCAGAATATGACAGCATGAATCAATGACCAAAAAACACAAACACAGAATCCTGGAATTGGTCCAGAAATTATTGCGTCTTAGAACAATTGCAGAATTTATTGTGTGAACTTTGATATCTTTTTTTTAAAAAAAAGAGGTTATTTCAAGGTCAATATATTATTTTTCCCAATCTAACAGATTATATAATAAAAATTATTAAAAAGACATGTGCTATGTAGTCTCCATGGTTAATTAGTAATAATTGTAACCTAAGCCATATACTTTATAAATTGGAGATTTAAATCTAATCCAAAACTCAGCACTAGACAATTCTTAAACAGTTACCAACAAGCTTTGTGTTATCTCCAGTTCCAGCTTTAAATTGATTCTAAGATAAAGTATTTACATAAATAAAAAAACTGTTGTAACAACATCCATAATTTCTTTCGTAAATATTTCTGAGTGAAAGAAAACCACCCATTGACAGACAAATTGTCCAAATTTTGTGGTAATACTTTATTATGAGATTGATTATAAATTTATTATGAGATTGATTATAAACAATCAAAAATATCGCTAAATAATTGGTGGTAAGGGTTTTAGAATAGATTTGTGTTTGGTTTGGGAGTAAATTGCCAAGAGTGATGTGAGAATAATGACATTTAGTGCTAAGTTTTTGAATGAATTAATAACATTTATTATTAAAAACAAATCACACACATTAAGACTTTTGTTTATAGTACAGTTAGAATATTGTGTATTATAAAGTATGCATTGTATATTTACTGTAAGTTATTAAGGAATACACTTTACCTAAACAGTAGTCTGATGTCTATTGGAATTTTTATAATGAACAACTGGAAACATTGTGTATTACAAGATGTGGTTTATAATGTGTATTCACAGTCAGTTTATATACAAGATATTGGTATGTGTATTCATTGTGTGTTCTGATGAAGTGTGATTTATTTATTGTGCATTATTGGGCCTGGTGGAATATACTAGGAAGCTATGTCTAGCTGCTGTGGTGTGAGATTTATAAGTTAATCTGTACTCTTTTAAATTGAAATATAATATTATCATTATTGATATCACATATAAAACAGGGTATGCTTACTGTTTTTAAAAGCACAAGCTAGCAATATTAATTTATTAATGAGACATGAAAGCAGACTGAAGGAATTGGCCTTCCAGGACCACATTTGGCGAGCTTGTTACATTTTTAGGTTAGAATAAAGTGTTGAGTTTGATGTGATCTGATAATGGTTTGAAATATTAAGCACAAGTCAGTTCGTGTCTAAGTTTCATTTTTGATTATATATGTAGAACCATGATTGAATCCATGTTTTTTACCAAATAAAACAAATCTAGTCATTTTAATGGACATTCTATAAGAATTTATTTATTCATCATGATCTTCACCTGCTAAAGACCCAATATGAAAGGAAGTATATGAAATTGTACCATATTGTGTTAGTCCCAAAATTGCTACATTCGTGTCAAGTGGTTAAATCCCACTTCTCTCTCCCTCATTTATATTCACATATTGTGATGTTGAATATAAAAATATCTCTTAGATAATATCAATAATATTATTTTATAAATATGAGATATAGCACAGATATATAGTGGTATATAACAGGTGGATGTGATATATTGATTATAATAACAACAGTTCCAACTATATATACTGTGACTTATCACTGCTTCAACACACTATATTATAATAATATAAAATAACTTGTTAACTGTCTAGCACTATTAAAGAGGCATTATGCCTGATATAGTCACAGTGATATATTATTAATGAATTTAGTAAAAAAAATCATTTTGGTTTATTCTGAGTGAACTTATCAATGGCTGCATTTATCAGGTTTCAGATGCAATTAGAATTGTATTAGCTGTGTATACTGGTAAATCTATTCAGTACTATTAATTAAAGCAATGTCCCAAATATATTCAGTTGAATTCAATGGTTTCACTCCCTCTGTAAATTAGTGGAAGGAAGTTTGAAGGACACTCCTGGGTTTAATGATTAAAGAAATGACTAAAATATAATCGGTTGAATTCAATGGTGAGGCAAGTCTAGGTAATTATTATAATAAATTAATTCATTTAATTTTCGAATCCCTGGTTGAACGTGACAAGGAGTAAGGTCGCCTGTCCAACCGCGTGGCTTTCTCCGGGTCCTCCAGTTTGCTCCCACTGCTAAAGACCCTTACACGCAAGCGAATTATTGAAATAAAATTAAACCATGTGTTCGTCCCAAAATGACCTAGTTTGTGTCGAGTTGACGTTAACCCCCATTTCTCTCTCTGATTCATTTGCTAGTCCAAATTATTTCATAAAATCGATTGTTAAACCACAATTCAAAGATCTTTTAGTATTATCTAGCCGTTTTTAACCATTCGCTTGATAAAATTATGCTTATGCCCATTTGTCATCTGATATGTTAAATCCCATTTTACTTCTTTTCCTGGTAATCATCATTATGATTATGAATAAATTATTATATTTTTTGAACTGTTTTGGTGTGGTGATTTTTCATTATTTTGTGTTGTAAACCATATAATTATGAGTCATCAGGGTCATAACCAGTGAAGGAGAACTATGCTGAACAGAATTAGTATTTTCCGTACTGTTGTCTGTGTATCATTACCCGGGTGAAATTCTATTGTAATGTCATTTGTATACCTGTAAAATAATATAGGTATTCAATTGTTTTTATAGCTTATTTAATCTATCATTGTAATTTGTACTGATATATGCAGTGAACTTGTCAAAATATGATGAATATATGTGTATATAGAATTTCAAAGTAAAGAATTGTCCTCAGCAAGAAAAATTTTACGTCAATAATTAATCATTTATATTTTCTAATTAATGTAATGTATTACAAACTTTCTAGTTTAAGGAAGTATTATATATTTGAATGCGTGGGTTTTCAGTTTTCTCTGGATCCTCCGGTTTCCTCCCACTGTCGTTGAAATAACAAAAAAAAAATTGAACCATGTATTAGTCCAGAAATTACCTCGTTTGTGTCAAGAAAGTTAAATACCATTTCTCTCTCTCTCTCTTTAACTTGTGATTAAGTTATCAATTTTCAATAAATTCTGAAATGAAATGGGTTTTAATGTCTGGGCTAATGAAAATGGGCATATACCATACCGTGTGCTATGAGGAAATTTTAGCTGGCCAGCGACGCTGCAGTTTGCTTACTCTTATATCAAATTCCAACTGCCAAGGGATCTGCTGCCAATATCTATAAAATAGGACCTTGTTTTTTGTCTCATTGTTTCATTCCGTTGCATGCAGTATTAATGGGGTTCGGAAATCACTAATCAAAACACATAAGAACAACCCAATTCAATACTTTATTTTTAACTAAATCAAAGAGGTATATCCTAAACTCTAATGAATGATCTCTGTTTTACAAATATTTTATTCTTGAGATGGATAGCCAAATAATTGCAATTACCTAAAAAAAAATTATCGCCAAAATCAAATTTTAATCACCACTTTCCTTTTTTTAACGCAAACTACGACTGACAGCTTGAGCCCTGCCAATACTCCTACTTGTGTCTAGTGAAATAATTTTTTATCATTAATTACAGGTAACTGGTATTGTATTATTAGCCGTTGGTATTAAAACCAAGATAGACTGGTATAAATATCTAGAATTATCCAGTGTTTATCATCCAGAAACACCCTATGTACTTATCGGTGTCGGAGCTGTTATTGTTCTTATTGGATCACTGGGATGCTGCTGTACGGTCAAAGGTCATTCATTCCTACTTTTCATGGTAAGTCTGATGTGCTAGAGATTCATAGACCACTGTCCAATATATGAAATATGCTGTTTGGAGTGGCCAGGATACTGATACGAATGACCAGAAGTGTCTATATGAACAAGAATAATGACATTGTGTGAATTTTTTTGTCATCTGTGAATATGAGTAGCCAAATGGGATACATTTCATGGATATTTTATTAATTAGAATATAAGGATTTAATCAACCAGGCTAATGGCATGGTGAGGGACATGCCATGCATAGTGCCATTAGGAGTGTTTCTGGCCACTCGTCATCAAATTTCAACTGCCAAGGGATCTTTACATGGACACCAGAATATACATAGGATTTGTTTTTTTCTCCATCCAAACAACTAGATGCTCTACTGGCATCACTTAGACTACATGCAGAAAAAAAACTAGAGAATCATGAGGAACTTTTTTGGCCAAAGCCAGGATCGAACCCGGGACCCCTAAAGTTATCAGCCTTCACTATACTCATTGAGCCACAATGGCTCCCAAAGTGAAATTTAATGTATAGAATTATGGAGACAGATGTTTTTATATGTCGTATGTAGGACAGGCTTGGTTTATAAAACAATATTCCGTTCATTCCATTTTTATTAGACAAAGTAATATAATTTTATCAGCATGCATAATTAATTATCTTTCATGTGGATATGGCATGTTACAAGGATCATCATTTGATATCTTGCTGGTTGTTATTTTGTTATGATGTTCTCTTACAGTATTGTGGTTTCCTAGCATTGATATTTATTGTGGAACTTAGTGCTGGTATTGCTCTACTTATCTACAGAACTAAGGTATGTATAATATCCATTTGTCAACACAATACTAGATAGATTTACATATCAGAACATTATAATGGGCATGTTTATAAACTATAACATAATACTGGGAATATTTACAAATTATAACACAATACTGGGAGTATTTACAAATTATAACATAATACTGGGAATGTTTACAAATTATAACACAATACTGGGAGTATTTACGTATTATAACATTAATAATTGTGTAGATTTACATATTATAACATTATACTGGGTAGATTAACATATTATAACATTATACTGGGTAGATTTACAAATCAGAACATTACACAGTGTAGCTTACCAATTGGAACAGTACTCAGTGTAGTGTTACAATGAGAGTATTACTCAGTGTATATAGTGTTACAATGAAAGTATTACATAGGGTAATTTTTGAAAAAAACAGAATTTATATTGAAAAACTCTAAAGAAAATTAACATATATCTGGACCAAGTATTGATGAAAATATGACCAGAAGTTAAAATTCTTTAGAAATGAAAACTTGAATACTACTGTCTAAGTTTGTTTTTTTCTAGAGCAGAGCACAGCTTAGGGTAATCTTAAAATGATCATATATTAAACCAACAATTTTATTTATTGAAGCTTGAGGAAGGATTCAGAGAAGGTCTAAACAATGCTATCAATATCTATGGTGACAAAGGCAAGGAAGAATATACAAACTCTTTTGATGACATGCAGAAAACAGTATGTTTACTTGTTCAAATATTATATAATAACTCAAACCATCTATGTAATGCATGTTGTAATGTTCTTTCTGTTTTCGTTTGTGCAGTTTTCCTGCTTTGGACATTAGACTGCATAATCCATCCCAATAGCTCTATACCACCTATATATGAGTTCTTGCTGACAGAGCAAGACTACCCAAGGTCAATTAAATGGATGTGTCTGCAACTGGCATGTTTTGTAATTGAATTTGTTGGCAGTTACAGTAAATATTTTGTGAGAATAATTGGGGTATTGGTGAAACTTCATGAGGGTTCCTAAATTGCTATTTTGTAATGAATATATGCATTTTAATGTTAAAATTATATTTGATTTCTTTGATACAGCTCCATTGTTGTGGTATTAATAGTTACACAGACTGGTATGATACTAAATGGGAGAAAACTCAGTCTGTACCGAATAGTGTTCCCAAGTCCTGTTGTAAAGTTGTTGATGACAATTGTGTACACACCAATCTCCCTGCCAACTCAACTAATCTAGATATTGATACACAGGTATAAACATAATAGTGTTAATAGACTTTTTTATCTTCACAACTCGGGGATGGGGTGGGTGGCCGAATGATTAGCGTGTGTGCACTGCATCATAAGGTCTACTAACATGGTTTCAGTTCCCCGGTTTTACGAGTAGGGTCGCCTGTCCAAACTTGTGGGTTTTCTCCAGGTGCTACGGTTTCCTCCCACTGCGAAAGACACTCTCTTTTCACAACTATAAGGGAAACGAAGTGGGATTTGACATTTCTGTACAAAACAGGCTAATGAAAACGGCCATATTCTATGTATTGTGTCTGGGGGAATTTTACCTGAATAGTGTATCAGCAATGATCTGGAAACGCTTGCACCACATTTGACTTTTTTAAGATATAGAATCCTGATTATCTTTTTGATTTATGGCTGTTAATTCAATCAATAATATTAAAATGGCATTCTTTCACTGTGCTGTTCATTTATTCCTGAAAATCTTATTTGCCAGTGACCTGGACAAACCATAGTCAGTCAAATAGACAATAATCTTGAACAATACTGTATTTGATGTCTTGAACGATTAATTTAATAAGTGATTCCTTCAGTAGTTCTGTGATTAGTATATGATCAGCTATATTAGATTACAGACATTTGGGGGAAAGTCTTATTATATTATCAACACTGTTGCTATAGAGATAACATTGCAAAGGATCTTGGTTATGGACTAACTTGTTATCTTTGCAGGCATTGGTCAAATTTAAATCTTGTACTGCTGAAACAAAATGTGACATAAATTTAATATACCCAATTTTAATGACTTGTTCAAAATGTTGTATGTTTATTGCAGGGGTGTCACAAGTTGGTAGTTGATTTTATTAATGGCAATCTAGGACCTATTGGTGGTGTTGCTCTGGGAATATCATTCTTCCAGGTGAAACATTTAATTCTTTCTTCAGACTAAAAGATCTCAAGCAGGTGGTGGACAGGCAGCATTTTTACCTCTGCTTTTAATTAAAGTAGAAGAATTGTTACTAATTCACAAACAACTCATGTAAAATTTTAGCTTTGAGTATAATATACTATAACAGCTATCCGATAATCCCACTTCCCACATGTGTAACTCAATTTCTTTAATTACAAGTAGCTGTCAATTGAATTAGCTTTTGGTCACAGTGAGCAACATTTTTGAACAACTCCTATAAAGACCTTTCTGCCGATCCTATTCGTAGATATTTTAGTAAAGCTTTTGTTACTTATTATGGTGTAGATTATTGTATTCCTATCATGGATGAAAAAGAAGATCACTTAAAATTTTTTATTGCTGGCCTGGTGCACTTTTGCTTACTATTAGAAAATTAAAATGTCTATTATCAATGTGTATAATAAAGTTTTATTTTTTGATATAATTACAGATTTTGGGTGCCATCTTGGCTTGCTTTTTGGCTAAATCTATCAACAAGGCTAAGTATGAACAAGTTGCCTAAAGACTATAATACCAATCAACACCCTTCAAAAAAGATAAAGGTCACAAAAGGTCAAATATCAAAACCATACAATATTGCATTTCCTAAATATTTTTGTCTATATTAATCATGTCTACAAGAAAAACCATTATGAATTGAATCGAGTTTTGTCCATTTTGGATTTAAAAATTAATAAAATGAAAATGTCTCAATGATTTAATATTTAAAAGTCACTGATATATATTTTTGAGTGGTTAAAATATGGTTAATCATGTCCACAAGAAGAATTAATTTAAAATTAATTCTTATTTTGGATTTAAAAATTAATAAAATGAATCTCAAAATTGTTTAATATTTAAATTCACAAATATATTTTTGAGTGATTAAAAGAGATAGTCCCTCGAGGAATTTTGGCTCTAACAATTTATGCTCAATGTACATGTATATATTGATATACCATATTATCCCAATGTTACACTCTCAGATCTCAGTCTACATACATGTATTACTACAACCGTGACTTATTAAATATACAATGTTTTCTTGTCGTCTAAACATCATTTATTGTGATTTATTGGAGATCTTTAATAATGTTTTCTCAATTTGTCTAAATCTGTTACCTTCTCATGTCTCTATATTAGTAATCAAAAATACATAGGGCACAATTCTAAGGAACATAATTATTGTTCATTTCTCATACCATTTTCTTGATAAAGATAAAAAAAATCCTTAATGAAATATTGCTCATTCATAAAAATTAAAGAAGTTAAATCGCTAATGGGTAGCAACGCATATAAGAATGTAATATGAATGTATATAAACTGATTTACATTCAATCGTTTACTCTTAATTGCAAATCAGTTATGTTCGACAAAATACGCCAGAAGGTAAATTGAATGGCAATCTCTAGCATCTGGTTATTCCAGTCTACATCAATAGTATTAATTGTGCATGCTCTCCAGATAGGAATATGGCCTCACTATTTGACATGACTTGTGGAATATGTCTAGCCTCGTTCTTCGAATCCTTTGTTACAAATGGCGGTAAAATGCATTATGGTACACAATATATGTACCAATGGTAAAATGTTAATTTTGTCTTAAATATTGGATATCAGAAGCCCATCTTTTCCTGGTCAGATCACAACATCAATGTTGATTTAAATTGACAATTTTTTTTTTTTTTTCAACGTCGAAGACTTTGGATACTATTGAGTTAAGAGGCTTAGCTACTTTAATTGTATTCCATAGAATTGTATCATTTGTATTGAATTGACTACAATGAGTATAATTCATACCTATATTTATTGTTATAGGAGATATGAATTTTTTTTTCTCATTTAAATATAATTTAAGAACTTATTATTGATCTATTTACAATGATCTATGTGTATATTTTGCCACATGTTAACATTCCCATCCCCTTACCCACCCATGATGTATATTATTGATGTTTCATTGTTATATATACCTATTATAACTGTATATCAACAAAATGATTAAGACACTTCAAAAAGAGTAAATAACAATAACATAGTTATTGATTCATATATTTTTTATAAGAAAGATTACATACCAACTTGTTAAAATAGGACAAATTACATACAAACATGTTAAAACAGGACAGATTACATACAAACATGTTAAAACAGGACATATTACATACAAACATGTTAAAATAGGACAGATTACATAAAAACATGTTAAAACAGGACAGATTACATACAAACATGTTAAAACAGGACAGATTACATTCAAACATGTTAAAATAGGATATATACCATAAAAGTATGTTAGCTTTGGAGTAGACTAAGTGGAAACGAATCCTGAAAAGTTTTCAAAAAGATATATTTCAAGCATACACCACAAATTTTGAAAATTTAAATATTCAAGAGTGAGTGTCTTAGTCATTTTAATGCAATAATCACAAAGCTTATTGTTGCTTTTGTGTGTCTAAAAGTTGTGAAATAAACATCTTTTTACAAGTTGTTTTAAAACTGCATTTTTTTTGCTGTATTGTTTATAACTTTTCTGATTGTCTTTCACTCCTTGCAATCTTATTGATATTATATGCATAGTTTAGTCAAGCATATTGTGTGGCATATTTTTAGCACATATTAAAATAACTGTTTCTTGATATATGTATATATATATCCTATTAATGTAAATAAAGTTGTACATGATATGTAAAAGTTGAAAAGAAGTTTACGCTAACATGTCAACTAAATATGTATGCATAAGGTATTAAATGAAGTGACTTCAAGTCATTTTTACTGTTAATGATTATAAAATTGTTAATTTCTTCTAATTGTATTGAACTGGTCTTGGGGATGAAGTATACAGAGAAATACCTGTCATAGAATTAGAATTTCAACATTAAAATCAATTAATACAGTTAAATATATTTAAAGTTTGGGTTAATGCTAAAATAAAAATTGTCACATTCTTTGAATAATTTTTTTTTCTAATCAGAAGTAATACCTCAAAATTGACGACTGGCAAGCTTTTGATTTAATTATATGATATGTAGGTACCTGTCATGACATTTTTATGGTATAAATCTAAGTAATCCAGTTTAACACTATATTTTGATATAAATCAATGAGGTTTAGCTACTTTTATTGTGAATGTAATAATAACTTAAACTAATTAAACCCGTACACGTAGTTTAATCAAACAGGGTATTAAATGCCTCTCCCGGCTCCTTTAACCATAAAGATTATAAAGACAGGTTGAATGAGAAGTGTTTGATACAATATGTTAATGTGTTCATTTATGTAATATTTGATGTTATTAACTGAGTAGATTAGATCTTACTTATCATAATATAGTATTCACTCTTGCATTACAACATGTTTTATGCTTCACTCAAACTCTAAAAATAAAATGAATCTCAGATTGAATCCATATCAGATAGACTGTAGGAATAGATAAATTGGGATTTACTTGTTGTTTTACTTCAAGAGTAAACTAATCAAGATAAGTGAACTCAAGGGAGGTGACCCTTGAGTGAACTTCGTATGAAATTGTCTTTACACCAACTGTATGTCTTACACCATTGTGATTGTGTATAAAATAACTTATCTGTCATCTATATAAAACACACAGCAGACTATTTAAAACTGGATGTCTAGTCATAACCTTGAACTTTCGGTGTCTGTGAATTTCTCATAGACTGTTTAAAGAGACACTCAGTGAAGAAAAGTATTGAATGAAAGTGAATATTTCAGAGAAGAAAAAATAGAATGTTCCCGAAAATACTAGTTGGGTATTAAAAGAACGTAAGTGCATATTAGGCCCATCTGTCATAATATGATATTAGCATATATAAAGGATAGGATGTACAGAATGTTTATCTCTGTAGTTTATACAAAGGCCTAATAAAACACAAGTATATAACCATAATTTCTTTCATTGTCAAATGAAGCACATTAGTTTATATAAAAAACCCAAATACCTTTGCACTTTAAACAAGAAATTTTCCATTCTGTATATTTGTTGAATGGTCTCTTTTAACTATTAATGTAATGTAACTATAACAATTATTCTCTTGCCTATATAATATTACATTTAATATAGTTTAAGCTATTTATTGGTGATAAAATCATTTAATCTGTTATTTCTCTGTTATTACATACTATTTAAAATATAGTATTTACATTTTTCTTTTTAGCTGAATAAATATTTATGCTTTATTTAATGTTTTTTTTGTTATATTTATTATTTTGATTTTTAAATATTTTGATGTGCTGTAAAACAGGTCATCTCAGAGTGATAGAAATAGGAACCATAGTTTTACAATTGATGTGAATGGGGTTTGCGTCCACTGTTGTCCACTGAGGATTTAATGATGTATACAAATAAAATCAAAAGAGATACGACGCAGTGCCAATATCATAGTAGGTGTCACAGTTTGATCCCGTACCCAGTTTTATTTGCCTATTGTGCGTGGAACTGAACACAAGTGATAAAAGTGTGAGTCATTTACATATGGGGGTTTGGATGGTGGAATGGTTAGCATGTGCGGGCTGAATCATAAGTATAAGGTCTGGCATGGTTTTGATTCCCTGGTTGTACGTGACCAGGCGTAGGGGAGCCTGTCAAACCACAATTTTTGTCTCTGCCTCCACCCCGGTTTCCTCCCACTGCTAAAGACCCCTACCTGCGGAATAAAATTGAACCATATTTTCGTCCCGAAATGACCTAGTTTGTGTTGTGTGGGCGTTAAACCCCACTTCTCTCTCTCTCATGTACATGGTTTTTGTTTGACTCAATCGAATGATATATTATATAAAGTGCAAGGATTATATATTAATATGAAACAATGCAGTTGTGGATGCAGTATATTTGGATATGTGTGGGTGGAGGGCCCTTAGAGAAAACTTACCTGTTTCACAACAACAGAATAATAGCCTAAGGGAATTTTTTATTCTGTCATTTAGGGCCTCCACCTCGATTCTCCACTGAAACAATCTATTAAGTCAGTAATGGTGAATGAGAATGTTCAAGCAAATCTGTCTAATATAGTCAATATCAGACAGAAGCTGATCGATGTCAGTAAATACATTAAGTAAAAGAACAATAGAAAGAACTAGTCACAATGTAATGTTATTAACGGTACACATTGATGCATTACATACTATCTATACTCCTATTGTCATCTATGATTAATAATTAATTAGTCTTGGTATTAATAGACAGAGCATGATTCAATACAAAGTATTATTATAAAATAAATCAGGGATGTTGATAAATTTACCATAAAGATTGACTATATTAAAGATACATTATGGAAGATTAGATAAGCAGCTGGCAGTTCTCACTACAATAGTTAAAAACTAGATAATGTTAAGAATTTGCTGAAAATTTCAGTCAAATTGATCCATTCTGAACTGAGAATCTAGTGATTGAATTTTAGCCCTAGCCTCGATCATCATCATTAAAATTAGTATGATAAAAAAAACCACATTGAACAGCAGATTGAGCAGCAGATTGGATTCCAATGACATCAAGAGTTGATTATGCCTGTGTGCTTTGCGCTTTCTCCAAAGAGATATTTGTTTTTGAAACTTCGCATTATTTGATTCCTAGAGTTAAAAATAGTCTACTACAGGGGAGACCCAATGTTTGACAATTTTCAATTCATCATATTGTTTTATATATTAAACAGAATTGAACTGTTATTCCTCTGAAGAATTTACATTTCGCAAGATTGTAGTAGGCAAGGGTTTCAAAATCTTTCAAATAATTGTCTAGCCTGGCGAAGAAATTTCACAATTTCCCTTTAACAACATATTGTTATGAAAAAGTGGTACAGTAGGTGTAGAAGTTTGATTTGTATTGCAAGGATAAAAACTGCTCACAAATCTCAACTTTATGTTTTTATCCACATTTGATTCACATGGGATAATTATTCATCTGTTCGTTTGAGATACGAGTATTTAATTGTTATAATTGATTAAGTTACATTCCTGATGGCTTTAATAAAACTTAGTTACAATACACACATTACCCCTTCCTAAAATCAATAATATCACATTATTTCATATGTTTCATTGAAGATAACACAGAAACCTATGTGTGTGTGTTTGTGTGTCTGTGTGTGTGGGTTGCATACTGATGGGAATTAAAGGAAATATAATTTTATTCAGCCTTCTGACTGGACTCAGTTGGGCTATTGGATTTGTTGAAATTGATATCCAAATGACTATATTTGGCCTTGATATTCAACTGTTATGATTAGTTTTTATCGCTTTTTGTCCCTAGCCATTTCTTGCAAAATATGGGTGTATCCTGCATGGTTTGAGAGTTCGAATCAGAAATAAATCTTCAAGTAGCATCAGTAATTAGTCCCTCTCCCTCCTTGATTTGTATTTTCACGTTGGTACAGATTACCAAAACTTGGTAAGAATACTGCCGGTATGTACCAGTACTGTGAAGTCAACCAAATAAATAGAACTGTTAACGTTGCTGCCTGGGCAAAATTCTCCTAACTTGCATTGCAAATGTAACCACAGAAATAAAATAACTATACCTTTTTCTGAGAATAACCAAAGTATT
Organism: Patella ulyssiponensis; assembly: GCA_963678685.1. Classification (NCBI taxonomy): domain Eukaryota; kingdom Metazoa; phylum Mollusca; class Gastropoda; family Patellidae; genus Patella; species Patella ulyssiponensis. Next base: position 77,191,062 of record OY783227.1, on the reverse strand, counting down.
ATTACATTGATGTGACATTAAACCCTATTCTTCAATGTTAACAAAAGTTATCTCCCCTTAGTCTTCAGGAGACATTCATTTCACATTGATTCAGTTTAAATATGAAAATAAAGTAACGGGTACTGTTATCTGATATAAAAGAGGCATATTCAGACTTGAAGAGTGTGGGGCTGTACTCCCTAAATGTTACATATGATGGACACAAAATATTTTAATTGAAGCAATCTATAATTATTGGGGGTTGGATGGCCGAATGGTTAGCACGTGCAGGCTGTTTCATAAAGCCTGTCATTGAGTCTACTGGAGTTTCAAATCTAAGGTTGTATGTGACAACGCGTAGGGTTTCCTGTCCAACCTTGTGGGTTTTCTCCGGGTCATCTGGTTTCCTCCCACTGCTAAAGACCCCTACACGCATGCAAATTATTAAAATAAAATTAAACCATGTTAGTCCCGAAATTACCTAGTTTGTGGCGAGTGTGTGTTAAACCCCAGGTCAGTTGGAGAGATTTTCAAAACCAGATTTTGAGAAAATTATGGTTAAAAATGAGTTATTAAAAGATATAGTATCCTTAGCAACCAACCTTTATTTAATACTAACAATTACACTACCAAATTAATGATTTCTATTCCCAGACAAAGCTCTACCAATCAGTTATGGTTACATTTTTATTATGAAATGTTAGCATAGTACAAGCTATGCGACTTAAATGTGAATTCATCATCATTATAAATACTATATGGAATAGAACCATTTTTTGATTGATTTTCTTTTCAGAAATTCTACAATATTGTATTTACATGGATTAAAAATCCAGCAACTGTCTATCACTGATGATCAGTGACTTTAAGTACTGTAACTTACTGATAAATTAAACACATAACATGTTTAGTAAAATATCATGAATGTGAAATTGAACTGTTACCAGAAGCAGCAGGCCATATTGTTATCTGCATGTGTCCTGTCTGCCTCATCATGTTATGACTCACTTCACTGAATTAAGACAAGCCTGATTAACCAGACAAAACAAGACTGATGAATAATTAGAATTTGTCCTATCATTTTATTATTAAAACAATGGAAGAGTATTTACTCAGAATATTTGGATGAAATGAGATGAAATAGGGTTTAACTTTTCTGCTAATGAGAGAGATAGAGAAATAGGGTTTAAATCCACTCGACACAAACTTGGTCATTGCGGGACTAACATATGGTTTTAATTTCATTTCAATAATTCGCTTGCGTGTATAGGCCTTTAGCAGTGGGAAGAATTCAGAGGACCCTTAGAAAACCCACGAGGTTTGACAGGCGACCCAACTCCTTGTCACGTACAACCTGGGAATTGAAACCAAGCCACTTGACTCAATGAAAGATCATATGATTTCACATGTTATACCACTACCCCCCACCCCACCTAATGAAGACAGGCAGCCTTCTAAGAGGGAAATTTGACCCTGACAGCAGCACTAATGTGTATTCTTAATTCGAATATTAACAATAAAATTTTTGGAAGATTTGATAAATAGAATTTTAACAGGTGCGGATCCAGGATTTTTTGCAGGGGGGGGTCTAGGTTTGATAATTGCTTAACTAATTGCACTCAACCGATTACAGGGGGTTTGGGGGCCCTCCCCCAGAAAAATTTGGTAACTTAGATTAATTCTGACATATTTCCGGAAGGTAAATTCCAAAATTACAGGTCTAAATCGCTAATAAAATCGCATAAAAAATTTTCAAGCCTGAGCAGGGGGGTGTCCAGGGACCCCCTGGACCCCCCCTCTGGATCCGCGCCTGTTTAATTTTAAATGACAAATAGAATACCCGCCCCAAAAATGATCAAACTTATGAATAGCTGTACATGATATGATTTTTATTTACTTACGATATTTGTAAGGTTAGATAAATGGAATTTACATATTACTAATAGAACAATCCAGATGATTTAACCGGTTATGATATGATTTTTATTTACCTATAATAAGATTAGATTAATAAAATTTAAATGTTAACTGACAAAAAGAAGGGAAAAAATTTAACTGATGATTAGCCATGCATGATAAGATTTTTATTTTGATAACATAATATGATGATGGAAGAGTGGTAGTTTACTAGTGCTTAAAGTGGCAGTATTGTTATGTCTTTATTGTTGGAATTCGAAATAAGATTAGATGGTCAAAATTTCCCTCATAGAACGCTGCCTGTCTTCATTAGATGGGGTTTTACATGACAAGGCGCAGGGTCATCTGTCCAACCTTGTGGGTTTTCTCTAGGTCCTCCGGTTTCCTCACACAGCTAAAGACCCCTACGCGCAAGCAAATTACCGAAAAAAAATAAAACCATGGTTAGATCTAATTGATAAGGACAACTTCAAGTTTGGTCAAAGGTCACAAGCTGTAAACAAGGCTAATGCTAATCCCAACCCTAACCTTGGACTTAGCTCGAACGCTTACCCTAACCTACAATCTCACCAACAATCACATGCCCTAACCTTATGTAGATCTCGACAACCTCAACGAAAATTGAGTTGGCCTTTACAAATAGATCTAGCCCTACTATATATACAATATTATACGTATTGAATTTTGCAAACCTCTACATTTCTCAATAAAATTTGAAAACTCTACTTCTTAATTTAGTTGGCTGATAATCTTGTGTTTGTTTACTTCCTGTTTGTTTACATCTAGTTTGTTTACATAGTTTGTTTACATCATGTTTGTTTAAAATCTAGTTTGTTTACATAGTTTGTTTACATCGTGTTTGTTTAAATTAGGTGTTCGATCCCTGCATTGGCCGAGAAAGTTCATCTCGATTTTCGGCGTGGTTTCCCCTTGTCAGTGATGCAGAAGGAGGGCCGGACAAGGACAGCTGCCTAGTCGTTTGGATCGTATGGAAAACTAAAGTCCCGTGTACACATTGGAGTACACGTAAAAGATCCCTTGGCAGTTGGAATTCGATATAAGAGTAGGCCGTAGCGCCGCTGCCCGGGCAATATTTCCCTCATAGCACACTGTATGGCGTATGCCCGTCTTCCATTAGCCCAGGTTGGGTGAAGAAGAGTAGGGCGTTAACTCCATTTCATTTCATTTGTTTAAATTATGCGACATTATAGAGAGATCACCATTGAGCATTATTCAAGAATATTTTATGTACCAGAGATTTAACTGTTAGAATTTCTTAATTGAAATGAATATTCAACAACTGGTATGATTAAAAACTGATAATTGACGACAAATTATTTAAGCTTGGATAGAATTATGGTTGCTTTAACCTTGTTTTTTTCCCTGAATATCACGACCCAGGAAAAAAGATGAATACAGAAGAAAATGATCTAAATATGATCAAAGTTGTGCAATCCTGTGATAAAATCACTTGGCGAGGGTTATATCTTTTCAGTACAGCTATAGTTGAGAGAAAAATTACTCTTTATCAGGATGTCTCATGTTAATTCAAGTCAAAGGCCATTATGCTTTAAAGTGGCTGTGGAAGATCAATAAATATTTATATTTCTCTTGTTGATTATTTGTTGTAGAAGCTGTCCATATATACATACTTACTTTTTATATACTTTCGAGTTACATAGTTATCTTCTTTTTATTGTCACCATGTCAAGCAAGACACAACTTGTTTATACATCAAAGCTCATCAGTTATTTTAAGAGTTCATTAAACTACATAAGTTAGTCTAGACAAGTTTTCTCACAGAGTGTTGCAATAAGAATTAAAATAGAAAGGAAATGAATGAATTTCACTTTCAATGTGTTGTCAACACAGAGAGAGAGAGAGAAATGGGGTTTAACGTCCACTCGACACAAACTAGATCATTTTGGGACTAACTTGCGCATAGGGGTCTTTAGCAGTGGGAGGAAACCAGAGTGCCCGGAGGAAACCCATGAGGTTGAGAAGGCGCCCCTATCTCCATGCCACATACGCTCACACCAGGGATCGAAACCAAAGCCACAAGCCAGAGGTGACCGGTCAGCTAGAGGTCGAAGCGCAGCATTCTAGGCCACTAGGCTATCCCAACCCCCCTTGTCAACACAGACATCTTTACTTTGTTAGTTTGAGACGTAATATATGGTAATTCTTATATTCTTTTGTCAAATGCAATTTTCTGTTCTTCTTTGGTTGAGGGATCGCCTACATGCAATCAGGCAGTAGACACTGGGGTTGGGCTAGCTGCACCCTACATAAAATAAGCATTACGAATCTCCAAATAATCTGACATTGTGGGGGGATTCATCCCGCCAGGACAACTAGGGGTGCCGTAACATTCTCAGCTACCTTTCTTGTGACCTACAGTTTGCTACTGCATAGGTAATATTAGCCTATATTTCAACATCTCTGCCCCTTCAATCCACTTGAGCTATCTACCAACCTGTATGTAATTGCAATTTGTGTATGTTACAAAGATTTTTCGTGCCATTCAAGTATTTAAAAAAATCTTTCCTTGTAAGCCCCGTAAGCAGAATTCCTTTTTTCTACCCTGTCCCCTAAGCCTGGATTTGTTTAATGGTGGGAGCAGAAATCATATCTCATACAGATCACTTAATGATGTAACTTCCCGATTCAAGCCAGTGTAGTCTTATTTTCCTTAGCAACGACTTGCAATGGCAACAGAAACAGGCCTTCTGTAAGTACATGTAATACAAAATCAACTAACAGCATACTTGCAACTTTTAGGGTGCAATCCTTCCTGTAGTATGATATAGTGAGTACTTAATAATTGACCAAAAATAAAATGAAACAAAGTATTAAGAACGTATCCGCGAGAGCACCATGCAGGTGGTGACAGGGGTCATGTCAGCGATTTCGATCATATATCCCATTTGGGATGGGTTCGGGCCCAAATGCCTGCACAAGCGATATTTGACCGATTGGACCGCTCCTTTTCCCCAGGAATGGGGTTTGAAGTTTTATCCTCGGAAAAACAGCAAAAAGTCGATTTTTAGAGGTTGAACTTTGAGAGGCTGCCTCGAGTAAACCAATCGAGATACAATAACCTAATTGGAATACAATGTAGTCAATGTTGTTGTCTTACAGTACATATTAGTTAAAGGTTGAAATCTGCACAGTAGTCCATATTCAGACTTGATGCCAAACCCAATCCCAGGAACCATAGATTTGATACCCTAACTTTGAGCAGATGTAGCGCCCCCTTTGCAGGGTTGCGGGAAAAATATGGTACCCAGGAAGAAAAAGCATGGCCACTAGAATCATATTCAAGGAAAAAATCCATTGCAGCCCAATGTTGTGGATCACAGTGAACGATTAAAAATAGAGAAAAAAAGAAGAAAATTTAAGAAAAACAACGAATTTGATATATATGGCATAGTGTATTTCTCAATATTATCATAGTAAAATGCTATAAAAGAGTAGAGGATATCGCACCAACGATAATATTGATAAGATTCGTAGTAAAAAACGTACTAGATAGGCCATAAAACAGAAGTGGGCGTGGCACCTTCATTTGCTTATGATCCTTTGGGTTGATCAAGTTCGAGTGAGTATGACCTGGTGTAACAAACGTACTAGTTAGTTTTCGTTACTTGATACATGCAGGTAATCAAACGACATCAATACCGAAGTTTTGCTACTGCGTCTCAATGGGAGTCCGCCCGTGCACATTGAATCACAGTGAGAGGCCACTGCCACATTTCTGACATGATGTCTGTACTAATATATACCTCAGTTTATTGCAATTATCCAAGCAAAACTAGCAAATATGGCGACAAGACAGACAAAAGGACTATTCAGACATACATTTGACATAATTTTAACTATTATATAGCGGGACATTAGTACCATATGGCTATGCTGATCGGATGGGTTACCGGGTATAGCAAGGACACCGAATACAATGCGGAAATGCGCGCTCCGTCGCAGTCCTACTGATCTATGCCAAATTCATTCCAAGAAAAATCACAATGTAAAACTGAACAGGGAGAACATGGTGCAAAAGAACAATTTGGATTCCATCGTAGTGTCGCTATCCTATGACTAGACCCATTAGAAAAAAAATGCAGCAATGAGAATGGTACAATTTTTTACAAGGAAAATAAAATGCAGCAACGAGAAAGGTACACTATTTACAGTTTAGGGGCGGCAGCACTAAGAAACAAAAATAGGTTTAGAGATCATACTATTGCATATTAAAAAGTGTCCATGACACAAGGTCATGTTGGCCACGGAAAATAGTTGACACAAAAATCTTCAGAATCTTGTCAATACGATAGGATAAATGCAGTTTTTGCTTTTTCATTTAAAAGAATCTAATTTGCTGCCAGCTCAGACCCAAATTGTATCGATGAACTGGGCATATAGTTTTTGAGCAGTTGAACTTTTGAAACTCTAGCCAGAATGAGTGTCCATTCAGTTTGAAGAACTATATCGCTGCCTTGAATCAACAAACCACCCGGCCTCCAAATTTTTACAGGTGACCCAAGATCTGCTCCTAACACAGCTCGTCATATTTTACACCCACCATAAAAAACAGCAGAAGAAAGAGAGAGAGAGAAATGGGGTTTAACGTCCACTCGACACAAACTAGGTCATATTGGGACTAACATATGGTTTCAATTTTATTTCAATAATTCGCTTGCGCGTAGGGGTCTTTAGCAGTGAGAGGAAACCGGAGTGCCCGGAGGAAACCCACGAGGTTGAGAAGGCGCCCCTAATCTCCATGCCACATACGCTCACACCAGGGCTCGAAACCACAGCCGCAAGCCAGAGGTGACCGGCCAGCTAGAGGTGGAAGCGCGGAACTCTAGACAACTAGGCCATCCCAACCCCCCAAAACAGCAGAAACCATCTCTAATCGACTTGATATTTTCAAACTCGCCCAACATGGTGGAACAATTAACTCACGAACCGCTGATAGGTAAAAGTCAGCACGATTGCCTAAACTTTAAAATCAAGCGTTACACTGCCACTAGTGCTGCCCGGAAGGTGATTAAAAAGTACCATAAAGGCGACTATGACAGCTTCAGAGAAAACGTGCAACATCATCAATGGAATTACAACCAAGACTCTTCTGTTAATGAGATATGGTCAGAGCTGTAAGATAGTCGGGCACCAAAAACAATATCCTAACAGTAACACTTAACCAAAGCAAAAAAAAATAGTGACCCGCCATGGATGATTAAAGACCTGAAAGTTCTTTGCAAAAAGAAATCCAATGCTACTCCATCGCCAGGCGTGAATGTACTGATGACACGAAAAACGCTTATGACCGGATGGTTCGGGAAGTAAACCAAGAGAAAGCCAAAGCAATCAAAAACTATGATAATATAGTTGCTGAACAAGCGAAGTCCAACCCAACCTCTTCTACAAAGCAGTTAACAAGCCCACCAAAGTCAAAGAAAGTATTCCCATACTCGAAGTCGAAACCCAAGATGGTAAAGCAGTCACCGACTCCGAGAAAGCTGAGACCCTAAATTCATTCTTTAGTTACGTCTTCGTTGACATCATAAGTGATTCACATCAAAAGTGACAAGTTACTTACAGAAATAGTTTTCACAGTGGATGACGTCAGTGGATGAGGTCAACCCGAATAAGAACACGGGGCCTGATGAGATCCATCCCACTATGCTCAAGGAACTGGTCGACGTAGTTGCCAAACCAGTGTTTGCCTTATTCAAAAGGTCCATCGAGATCGGTATCATCCGATCTGACTGGAAGTTAGCATATGTTTCTCCAATCTGCAAAAAGAGTGACCCTGGAAATAACCGTCCTGTAAGTTTGATTCCATGTATTTGCAAACTGTTAGAACCCCTCACAACAAGACGATTTGCTATCATCAGATCAGTTTGGATTCAACGGAAAAATGCCTTGTTCATGACAACTACTTAGCGTACTCTAATGTTGGATAGATATTCTTGAAGAATGTAAACCCTTAGATTGTGTCTTCTTTGACTTCAAGAAGGCTTTCAACATGGCACCCCATAAAAGACTTTTTGCACAAGTGGAGATGAATGGCATCAGTACTAATGTCCTCGCATGGGTAAGAAACTACTTATCTAACCGTTCACAAGTTGCAGAAAATGATAGGTTGTCCCAACCAACAGCAGCAATCAGTGGTGTCCCTCAAGGTTGCATTATCGGTCCCATTCTATTCCTAATAATCATTAACGACCTACCTGCTCTAGCAGCAAATTTCGTAATGTTATTCACCGACAACACAAAACGCTTTGGTGATGCAAATTGTGACTCAATCCAACGACATCCAGACTTTCAAAGATTGGGCTACAGAATGTTGTGTGAAATTCCGACCCGACAAATATGAAGTGATGAGATTAGGTAAAGGTCACCACCAGTATGAATACACCATGTACAACGAATACACAATGAGGCGGAAGTGGTGAAACTCACAACAGTGAAAGAAGAAAAGGATCTTGGTGTGTTCGTCGATGATCAACTTGAATTCCATTCACGCATTCTTGAAACAACAAAGAAAGCAAACTAAATATGATCAAAAGAGGGTTCAAGTATCTCAAAAAAACAACACTCACTAAACTCTTCCAATCCCTAGTCCGTCACGGTTTAGAGTACTGCCACTATAGTCCTTTCACTTGGATATGCTCTATGTAATCCACATTCCATGGATGGGCAAAAGGTCGAAAAAGCGCATTTTGCCCCAAATTTGACATGGTTTTTTTTAGAAATTTCGATTTTCTGAAGGGAGAGGCTCTCGTATGGGTGGAGTAGGCACTGATGGAGTTATGACACCGTTTTTAATACTCGGGGGAAATTCGAGAGATGGAATGAAGCACAAATAAACGGCCTGAAATAGGGAAGCAACAGGGAAGGAATATATCATAAAGATCAGATTTCACATTTTTACGGGCACCACTGCTCATCACACTATTGCGTTGCATCCAATTTTATTTCTTATTTTGATAAAGCATGCTATGAACTTCACAAGGACCGTATGAGATACTATGACATACCTGCAAAGGGGGTGCTACAAGGATTTTTTGGATAGGTGTATTTTGCCTCTTTCAAGATATACCATTTTCACTGAGCTCTGAAACCCCCATAATGCAACATTTGCTAAAAATGGTGCCCATGTGAGAAAGTCGGAGACATGGCCTTTGTAATGAGAGCATGACAACTACCCTACATAACATACTTTATGAACAACGATATTTCAAATGTTTGCTATTTTCAATGAAAATTCAATGAAAAAATAGCTATTTTCGCGTGAAAAACTAATGTTCCAGCTGTAGGCCCTAGTCCGTCACGGTTTAGAGTACTGCCACTATAGTCCTTTCACTTGGATATGCTCTATGTAATCCACATTCCATGGATGAGCAAAAGGTCGAAAAAGCGCATTTTGGCCCAAATTTGACATGGTTTTTTTTTAGAAGTTTCGATTTTCTGAAGGGAGAGGCTCTCGTATGGGTGGAATAGGCACTGATGGAGTGATGACACCGTTTTTAATACTCGGGGGAAATTCGAGAGATGGAATGAAGCACAAATCAACGGCCTGAAATAGGGAAGCAACAGGGAAGGAATATATCATAAAGATCAGATTTCACATTTCTACGGGCACCACTGCTCATCACACTATTGCGTTGCATCCAATTTTATTTCTTATTTTGATAAAGCATGCTATGAACTTCACAAGGACCGTATGAGATACTATGACATACCAGGATTTTCAGAAAGGGGGGGCGTGCTGCACCAAGTTGGGAGTGCGAAGCCCGACCCATGATTTTTGAGTGGACAAAAATGCCCACAAGGACTAATTTCATACTAGTACTGTAAATTACGATTTCCAACGTAAACTGTTTTTGTTCTCCTTTAGCGCGAGAATATATGGAGCTAAAAAATGTTCGCCACCGCAAAAAAATAGAGGGGGCGTGCGCCGGGTGCGCCCCCCACTGTATCCGCGCCTGACTATCCATATCCAAGTAAACACACTAATTACATTGAAATTAGTGACTATAACACTATTTATTAGAAGAATTGTACACATTTATATACACTAAATATTATAATCATATACAATCTATTATACATCATTAATAACCTTAATATAAACATTATACAAATTATTACTAATCCTCTTATATTATTACATTAGAGCAAATAAAAAAATAGAAGGGGAAATAGTACACAATTTGTATTAAAAAAGTTGATTATATGACAGACAGAAGTAGGGTTGGGGTTTGGGAATTAAAATGGAGTTAATAATTAATGGGAGTAGGGAAAGTGAGTAACAATTAACAAATTAATAATGTACAAGTCAATTTTGAGTCAATTTATTCACATTTTAAAATTTGAGATGCTCGAAAATGTAAGATGAATTGTAAATCGTAGTAAGCTTGTTAAACACCGTAAGGAGACAATTTACACCGGTGTCGAACTTAACGTCGCTAAGCTTGTTGGAAAATTCAAAGACAATCTAAAAGGATGTAAATCTACATATAAATGACCATAAAAAACACACAGAAAAACATAGATACATGTATTTACATGTCTCTATTTCTAAGAGTATCCAAAGAATCATTATTTTTGGCACAATGCTGCAAGAATGTTAGAAATGTGTCCATTATCACCCTCTATGTACATGCACAATGGAATAAATGGATGAAATCTACAATTGTTATTACATATAAAACTAATAACCATATTTATGAAATTACAGTAATATGTATCAGTAATTAAATTAGATTAGTACATATAATAACCAGATATCAAATATTTTCAAACAGTGCAATCAGATGAGTAGGTTTAAGACATTTAATAAACAGATTCCTTGTCTTTCTGTTTAATGTGATTTTGTTTCAAAAGTTTTGCCATCATAAAACGAATTTAAGAATGTTGCAAGTAATTTCTACAAAATAAGGAAGTTCTTAACAATGTTCAGATTATGTCTAGGAAATAAGACAGACAGCACTGTATATCATTACCGGTAGACAACATCTTTTGCTTCCGTGTCTATTCCTGATTCAATAAGTCTAACAATAAAGATTTTAGATATCAGTTACCTACTTCCTACAGTGAAATAGCTGCATATAAAGAGCATCGATATGTGCATCCATTATAATTTTGTCCGTTAATAAAATCGTATAAATATAAACATTTCCTATATATAAGGGTAAGTTTCCCAATTCTAATTAAATAGTTTACTCAAATCTTAATATTGTCGAGCACACAAAGATCAATGTCGAAAATACAGCATGAAGTTGCAATAAGTTTGTAATTTCAAGGAAAGAAGAAAAGTCTTCAAATGGCAACTGAAAGTATGCTATAAATTCATGATATATGTGTATTTTTTGGCATCTGAATATATTATGATAATAATAATGAAAGTACTGAGGAGTATTTTGTTTAATATATACAAATCATTGGTTTATTATTTATGTACAGTATTTGATTAATAATAATTAAATCACATATATCTTTAATTACATACAAATCACTTGACTCCCAGGGCCATCAAATTTGTTTGTACAAAAAAAAATTACCTTTTTAATAGCTTAAGATTTTTTATTGACCAAAATTTCCCTAAAAAATAATATGGGCCAATTAAATTGGATTAAAAAAAAAGGTCTGTCACCCAAGCAAGAGTCACTTCCAATAATCAGATATAATATTATAATATTTGAGTTGTTTGCGGTCAGAATAAAACATCCACTGTATTTCAGCTAAACTGATCCAAATGATTCTACATGTAAATGTAATTTAAGGTCATACTTTTTTTGAATTTGGACCCCAGCTTCAGTTTAATAAATGGAATATGGACATCCAATTAGAAATTCCAGTGACACCCACTGTGGTTTTTATTAAAGAGATCAATAGTGAATATATATGATCTTTCTAGTGCTTCTCTACCCCCATGTATAGGTGCCTTTAATCCTCAGTTCTTCGTTCTGGTCTACAGAGAGGTCAATCTGTCCATAGAGAGGTCAATCTGTCTACAGGTTAATCTGACTACAGATAGGTCAATCTGTCTACAGAAGGGAGCAATCTGTTGAGAACAAGGTAAATCTGTCTATAACGAAAGAGATCAACCTGTCTACAAGTACTTAGAGGTCAATCTCTCTATAGACAGGTTATTATGCAGGCATCTACACATAGGTAAGAAAGAAAGCAAATAAATGTTACACATGCCTGGAAATAAGGCACCTGTCATAGACATTGTCATGCAAAAATTCAGCCTTTGTTAGACACAATCCCTCTAGTGCCTGTGATTCTGTCTGGCACTCGTCTTTATCCATGTGTTAATGATATCTATAATACATGTCTGGCACCAAGTTCAAAATGTCAGCAACAAGTAAAATCATTATTTCCAGGATTGTGGATGTATATCTGAGATTGCTTGATGACATGGAAACACCAGAAAGGAACAAAAGTTCAAATGTAATTACAAATGAAATCATGTAGATTTAAACATTTAACAAGTTTTTATCAGGCTTATCACTGTTACAGTTGTAAGTTAACACTACATATAGGTACCAGTATGTCTGTCTACATATAGATAACACCTACTTTATATGACTGACAGCTTCATGTATGTAATAAATATCCTCATACACCATATTATCTATACTATTTATAGTTACTTGACACAATTATTAAATAAATTAACTTATAATGACAGTGACTGAATTCATTTGGAGTAGATGTAATTTACATTTGTAGGTAATGTTAGATTCCCTTCATGTCACTAATGATAATATAAATCTTAAACTAATTCAAAACATTTACAAAATTCATTTTCTCATTTCATTAGTAATTCACATATAAATAACACTTTTCATTTCATTTTAAAACAAGTAAAATTGGATTTTAATTAAATAATGTGACATGTTGAGGTGTAAATTACACTTTAAACATCAATATTATTAAAGTGAAACAGCAGTATTTTGCGCAATATGTGTTTTTTGCGAATCCGAAATTGTTTCATTTAAAATTGATGTTTAAGAGTCGAGAAACGGGATTAAATTACATTAAATTATTATGTCATTCATTTGCATTGATTGTTTTATCATTTGATGACAGGAGATAAATATCATTATGAATGAAGGTGGGAAAACTATGATCACAAAACTACTCATCTGATATATTTAATGTTCATTAATAAAATCCCATCTTTACAAAACTATTCTAAAACAATTCCTCATTCTTGAACCAATCAAATGCCACCTCACCAAAAAGACATCTTTAAAACCATCCCTGATTGGTCGACAACCAACTTGTCATAATGCTGGAAATTCTGTGAAACTGTTGATAATGTAGTTCTTGAATTCTACCATTTGAAAAATTTATACTGAAATTACCAAAAAATTAGGCCATTATAAAAATACTAGGATAATAGATATTTTAATTTTTTGAATTAAGGAATAAAAATTAATAAGCATTTTTTGTAGCACAGAGATACTGTATTGTAAATTCATTTAAAGATGCAGTCTCAGCAAAGTGTTTATCGGGTGGTTAATTCCAATAAAGAATTATTTGTATACAAGAAAAACACACATTGGGCAGAACTGGGCAAAAATGTCAGGGTGTCACTAACTAGCCAACCGGCGGCTTATTGTCTGGCACCTTGACTTAGGAGCAGTTGTTATTTCTTGACCGAGAATGGTTAGGCGGTGTAAGTGTATAATAGACTCTGCCATTAGGCAGCGGAAAAAGAAGTTGGCAGATAATAATTCAATAATTTACCCAAGCCTCAATATGTATGGTAAATGGACAGTAATTGTAATGACAAATACATTCTGAAAATGGGCTCTCCCTCATTCAAGATAGGTAGCCAATGAAGAAAATATTTGATAGATTAATTAGTTTGAATACATTTTTCAAATATAGGGTCAAACCAGAATTGTTGGTATGCTGGAAGGTATCTTTAATAAAAACTAAAGAGGAATAAGGAAAACCCATCAACAAATTATCACTTTCAAAACGAAACATGTTTGAACTACATTCATTAACTATTTCTTTTTACTGTCTGGGACTGGGATGTTGCATAAGTATGTTAACTTGTTAATATTTTGGGAATTTATTTGAGAAAGTATTTGCCTGTTTGGGTTGAAATTTAAAAAAAATGTATAACATAAATTATGCATCCGAATTTTTACTATGCAAAACATACATATCTTTTTTCTAATATTTTACAATGCCATAGAGCTATGGAAACAAGGACGAGTGACCTCCTAAGACTGATAGCTACACTGTATTAGTTATTACATATTATACATGTACCACAGTTAGTGGATATATAGGTGGTGGATATTTTAACGGTCTATCAGTTATAATTATTACCATGGTTTATTGGATATATATTGGATATATATAGGTAGGTTGTGGATATATAACTATGGTTTTTAACAGTCTGTCAGTCACATTACATCAATACAAAATGTGATTACTGAGACGTGAATACATAAAGAAAGATTATTTCTGACTGAAAGGATCTGTCAATGGTTGGCCTATGGTTGATTAACAATCAGCTGAACTTTAATGATTGTTCATTCCTTCTAAAGGTATACACATCATAGTTTAATGTATATTATACTGATCAGTCAATGATAAGCTAATGGAAATTGAAGCTGACCGTCATCACTCTATAATCTAGATTTATCTACATGTAGCCAACTGAATATCAATCAGCAACGAATTAAGTAAGAATAAACTGGTACATAGTGAGGTTTGGAATTATTACAATGCAAATATATAGTGCTCACTTGCCCACCCGCTTGGGCCTCCTTAATAAGATTTTGAAAATTAAGACTACTGCAAATCTTTGTCAGGTGGGAAAAATATATGCAGCTCAATGTTTTATTCATTCATTTGTCTGCAAGGGAATATTTTCTTTTCCTTTTTTTTGTCTATGATTGGGGGGAGGAGGGTGATATGGCACCATGACCCCTCCTCACATACATACACTAAAGAATACTATATATTCTTGTTCTATTGAAGATATTCTAAATATAATTAATTATAAATATGCATGTTAACTCTAAATAAAGACAATAAGATTTTCAAGTGAGTCGACAAGTGAATCATAATCAAATCTATCAGATCTGACAAATAAATTCTTGACTAATGACTTAATTTAATAATCAATCAAAAGATAAACAATGATATCAAACACTGTAGTATCATATTCTACAACTCAATCAATAAATATGCCATATTACATGTACATGTATGAATGTTATAAGGGGTTATTTTCCTTTTATCTTTTAGTTACTGTTTTTAGCAAGTTATTGATGGAATCCGAACTCTTTACATGTGTCGGCCTACAAGCTTATTAGATATGCATGTATTTTTGATATTCAATATTCATCCATTAACTTCAAAGCGAACTGGCACAGGGGTATATCTGGTTCTAATTGTGAATATTATTGTTATATCAGATCAGAATAGAATGAAATGGAATGGGGTTAAACAGCCCCCTTTCTACACCAGCCGGACTGAAGAAGATGAGTATACGCCATACACTGTCAAATGATGGGAATTTGCAGAGGCAGTGGAGTTTCTGCATAGTTTTTCTTAAAATTCCAACTATCAAGGGTTCTTTTAAATGCACACCACAATGTGTATAAAGGAAAGTCAGGACCTGGGTGTTTGTCCCATCTACATGTAGCTGTTGCTTGCCAAGCCCAACATGTACATTAAGAAATATATTTTATTCTTTGCAATGGAAGAAAAAGGGTGGTCAATGGTCATCCCACAGAAAAAGATCATTCCTCTATAATTCTAGTTTAGATTTTAAAAAATATGGTCATTCTCTGGGCTATAATTTTTCCACAATCGTGGGCCCAAATTTTAGACCACATCAAATCTTAGCACTTCACACTATGATTTTTTTCTTATAACGATTCCACTGCTTCCCATCTCATTAACTTGTCCCAACCCCATCACAAGGTTAATCCAGCCCTGGATGATTGATAATAATTGAATTATCTTTTTCATAAGAGGCGATAACTATCTCCATATACATGTAGATCTTTTTATACCTTCATGTAGATATTAATATATTAACATATTTTTGAAATATATATGAACAATCTGGTGGGAACGTCTTGCCTTTAACAGCAGCTGATTTGTTCAGGAAGGTAGAATGATTCTTCTCAATACCTTCATGTAGATATTATATTAACATATTTTTGAAATATATGTGAACAATCTGGTGGGCACGTCTTGCCTTTAACAGCAGCTGATTTGTTCAGGAAGGTAGAATGATTCTTCTCAATACTCTTAAAGTTATTTACGTATTTGGTTTATCTCAAGATTCTCAACATCTTACCCCAAAAAAAGTTTAAATGCAAACATTAATGTATACACACTTCGTGAGACAAATAAAGACTACAAATTTAATTAAACCTCCATTGTTCGTTTTTATCCAAATCAAAGCAGTTGGATCAAACATTTTAAATAAACAACATGCCTTTAATTATATGTATTAAACAGGTGTAAGTAAATGATTGATCTGTAATTGTCGTACATAATTCCAGTTCTAATATGGGTGTGTGTCGATGGCCGAATACTTAGACGTGTGCGCTTTATCATAAGGTCTGTCAATGAGACGATTGGTATGGTTTTGATTCGCTGGTTGTATGTGACACACAGTTGGATTGCATTTCCAACCTCGTGGGTTTTCTCCGTATCCTTCGGTTTCCTTCCACTGCTAAAAACCCCTTACATGAATTATTGAAATAAACTTGGACTGTGTGTAAGCCCCGAAATGATCTACTTTGTGTCAAGTGGATGTTAAACCCCATTCCTCTCTCTCTGTTCTAATTTGCCTACAGTACATGTATGTGTTTTAAAATCACATGAGCTGTATAATATTTGTATAGTGATAAAATAATTTGAGAAACTATGTCAAGAGCCGCTCTTTTTAACCTTTAGTTGATGATCAAATATTAGAATTACTATATAATACAGACGACAAACAGATTAGTGTGGAGAGTTCCATGTTTACTTCACAGACCAACAGAATATTTAAGCAGTGTTAGTCCACAATTTATAAATTCTCTGGTTTTGTGTCAACAATTAAACAAACATTCCCCGAAATCTCTATTCTTGTCTTGTCAGCGAATAGTATGGAGAGTGGTTTGAGTTCAACTAATGTCCACTACTACTGACCTGGTCAATTGATCTATACATGTAGATACATGTAGATATATTCTTGACAAAACCAGGTGTAAAACAAACATAAATAAATACTTCATACATATCCTTTTATGAAAAGCAATTCCCAAAGTATTGAAAGAAAACATGAAATTAAGCCATTTTCACCTTAATTCGGAAATTTTCAATTATCATACAATCATTAGTTTACTAATTGATCATATTGGCAAAAAGGTATAATTCAACAGTTTTAAACTAGTTCTCAGCATACAAAGGTCACTGACCTTCATTTCTCGGTGAATATACTACATGCATATATTATAACATACATGTACTCCTCCTAGGCCATTTTTGAAATTCAGTTTCTTGTAATGTAATACTGATGAAAATGAGCACACAATATTGAATTAACCCCTATCTTACAACTTTCTATTATTTGGGGGCAATTCCAAGGAAATCTCACAATGAATTATAAGACGTTAATTAAATTTCCTTTTGATTAATTTTATGGTACAAAGACAGCCATTGACTGGACAAGCTCAGAAGAAGTTTTCATAGAAAACATTAATCTAATATGGCAACAACATCAGATTTTTCTTATATACTTGAGATATTTTTATAAAAGGTTACCCAAAGATACTACACCATCACAAGTTGGCAATAAAGTTTGAAAGAATGGGTGAGAAATGTGTCAACAATTTAAGTATTGTGCTGTATCAACAGTGATATCTCCAAGGATCATTGTCCATTGTATGAATACCAAGAAAAGTAACACGTTTATCTGTTGGCTATCTTACCATAGTGATACAAACTTGAGGCCAAATAAAGACTATATAAGCATGTTTGGCTAACTAGTAACTACTAGTGGTAGAGGTACATGTATACGCTGGCTCACAGAGAGGACAGGGGAATTACTTATTTCTGAGAAATGCATGAAATCAGTTTTAACATGCTTATAACAGCCCCATCCAATGAGTTATATGTACGTACACATGCAATTTATTTACTCATGGCACATACATTTTTCAAGATAGTCAATTTGTAGAATGCATTTTGAGAAACTGACAGATACTGTCACATGTACATGTAAACCCAATCCAATGTTTTAGCAAATTCTGGGTTTACACGTCATAATATGTCATAAATAGTCCATTGTAATGAAATCAAATTTGAATTTAACCTCCAACAGTTCTGAAACATCTGAGCGTAAGCCAATACAATGTGCTATGAGGGATATATTTCCCTGTCAGCGGTACTTTTAACTTCAGTAAGACCAGTTTGTAGTACAAACTTTGTACCAGGTACCATTTTATTATTAGCATAGCCTACATGTGTATCACTAGTAGAAATGGGGATCCGTCACATTATTGTAGTTTAAAAGGGATACCAATTGCACTACAACGAAGCAATCAAACTTTAAAGCAGCATTGTACATGGTACTGCAAAAATTTTATCACCAAACAAGATTGTTGGAGTAACACTGATGAGTCGAAACCAAGGATGATTTTAACACAGTTGGCCTGCAAATGTTCCTATTTTGAAATTAAGCATCATTCTGTTAAATAATTGAGAGAATTTCTATTAGCCTGAGAACATTCTATGCCAATCTACATTTAATTAAATTACAAATCTCATCAGATTTTATGTTTTTACAAGATGTTGCATAACATATAATATGCATGACTAATGAATGTAATATTACAAAAACAAATTCCAGACATGTACTGGGGTACTTGCTACTACAGCATAAAAGCTACTGTGTTATCTATTTAATATTTCTACCTTTGGGGGAAATTTCTAGAATACTTTGAAACTCTTGAGGAATTTCACTTTATAAAATAAGTCGATTTCGTTACTGGTTGCTACACTTTGAAATACTTTTGCCAACGGATATACACAATCTTTAAAGTTCTGAACAAATTGACATTAATGGAATGAAAATGACAGAGAATTCGGGTCTCGATAAATGAGTAGGCAATTTTCCACAATAACCTACGTTTAAGCATTTCTAAGTTGAAATTGTTAAATTATTACAATGCACATGGTCCCCTCGGTAAATAATCATCTGGTATCTGAGTGGAGACTATTATTTATCTTTCGAGGCCTTAAAGAAACGAGAGGAGGTTAATGTTGATTTTAGAATTTAATTCTCGCTAGCTGAACTCGTGACACAAATACTAACAAGCTTATCAAAATCTCCACCATTTTAACCAAATTTACAATAAATCTGCTATGTCTCTGAACTCTGATGATGGGAAAATTGGGTAATACCAAGTTAAAGCATCAGGAACCTAATGTTGATGTGTGTTCTTACAACTGGTTTATGGCTCTTAGCAACTCCTAACAACCAGGAAATTTCAGCACCTTTTTCTCAGATAATGTTTGTGTAAAGCCTTTTTACAAGTGTTAATACCATAATCTCGGTGATCAGTTGCTAAATGGAAGAAAATATTATCTGATCCACTTGTACATGACATGAAATGTTCTGCTCCGACTAGGCTTAAGAAGACGGGTATACAGTGTGCTTTAAGGGAAATTTTGCCTCGACAGTGGGACTACAGCACACGCTTATATCTAATTCCAACTGTCAAGGGATCTTTTACGTGCACATTAATGTGTACACAGGCCCTCAATTTTTCCTTCCATTTGAACGACTATACATTGTTCCTTGAGAGGCCATCTGTCCTGCATCACTGACAGTGACAATAGGGAGAAAATTCCAATGAACTCTCTCAGGCACGGCAGGGATCAAAAACAGAACCTCCAGGTTACTCACCGAGCCACCGTGGCTTCATGTATATCACAGACATTTTCAGGCACAAATTCAGAGTATGGCAGGCACAATCCCATTGAAGACTGTCATTTTGTCTGGCATGTAATACCCAACAGGATATCAATTTACATGAATACTCCTGGTAGTGGTACATAGTTTAAACTGTCCGGCACTTATTCAGAAATTTAATGTCTGAAATTTTGTGTTGTATGTACCTGATTATTCAAGGAGCGAAATCGCTAAATTTGGGACCTAGAATTTGACACAAATGGGTCCAACTAATATGGGTAATGTAATGTGAATGTTTATCAACTGATTTACATTCAATCGTTTCTGTTTTTACTGTAATTTCTAATCAGTTATGTTTGGCGAAATACGACAGAAGTTTTATTGTATGGCGATCTCTGGCGTCTTGTTATTCCAGTCTATATCGATAGTGCTTATTGCCCATCCTCTCCAGATAAGAATATTATGTTGTCAATCACTCAATGTTTGACATGAATTGTGGAATATGCCTAGTCTTGTTCTTCTACTAGTCACTTGTTACAAATGGCGCTGAAATGCATTATGGTACATGATTAGTGTACCAATGGTCGAAGTTTATTTTGTCTTAAATATTGGATATCAGAAGCCCATCTTTTCCCAGTAAGATCACAACATCAATGTTGATTTAAATTGATAAATAATTTGTGTTTTTGTTGTCAAAGATTTTGGATGATATTGAGTTAGAGACTTAGCTACTTTAACTGATAACTACATCTACATAGGTTTATGTACATGTAGCCTAGTACATACCAGTGAAAACAAATAAACAGTTAGTAGAAGTAGAACAAATGTCTTTCGATACATGTATATCACATGTCACTGAAGTCAGTGACCCAGACCAGAAACACAAACAGGTGTAATTTCGTTTTAGAAGAAAAAATTACATTTAGTCAAAGGCATTTAAGCAAAAGTCGTACAACAGGTCCCTCTAAGGTTTACGTACATAGCAAATTTCATGTTTTCACACCAAAATAAACAGTGTGACTCATACAAGTGTTACATTGTGAATTTTGTTTTGAAAATAATACAAAGTTCAGGGGTTCAAACTATTTCTAAAAACTTGTTACTAATACTTTCAAGATTGCATACATGTACATGTACAGTTGTTTCCTGTCAAATTTAACACAATGCGACTTGAATGAGAAGGGAAATTAATTAGAAGTAATGGCAAAGATTAAAGTATATGATCATTATTCAAGGGATCCTGAAATTCTTGCCAACTCCAAAATTGGAATTTAAAAAGGGAAATCAGTCCAAAAATGTTTCAATTTTATTTAGTATCTACAAACACGACTTACTTGTACCTTTGGTGTTCCAAACAGTGATACAACTGCATCATGCATTACCCCAGGGCTCAAAGCCTCTCTCTCATTCTTTTATAATAAAAAGGCAACGAAATGGACTGATTAAGGCAGTACATTTGTGAGTACATGTACATGCATCTTTAAGAGAAAAAGTTGTAAAAGGAGACTGTGACAATATATTAACATGAACCCGAAAACCCGCACAAAGCTATATAAATAAGTTCATGTTATGTAAAATTGGCGGACCGCAACATTAGCCCCTTTAAATAAAATAACATCAGACAAATTTATCACAAAAAATTAATTGAAATGAAAACCAGACTGAATAGCAGCAAGCAAAAAAGATGAACATGATGTATTTTGATATTGTCTGTGAATGGGAAATGTGATGAAAACAATGTTAGAAGAAGATAAAGAGAAAGGTTAATTCTTAACTACATGTATGTACATGTTATGTGATGGATGTAAGTACAGGTGAACATTATTCTACCTACATGTACATATATATATATATGTTAATACTAATCTAACTTGTTTTACCTGTACATTGTACTGTATCAGACACACAAGTCTGTGTACAATGATCTAATCAATCTATATAAGAAACAAGATGGGGTTTATCGTCCTACTTTTCTTCATCTACCAGGCTAATAAAAACAGGCATATGTCATACTTTGTGCTATTTGGATTTTATCCCGAATAGCAGCGCTACAGACTACTCTTCTTAATTCAAATTACAACCCTTTACGTGTATGCCTACATGTACTGTAGACAAAACTAAGGTTTTTTCATCCCCACCTAAAGACAAGGCATCACATTCAATGGCCGAACCTCAATCTTGCACCACTGACAATAGAAAACTATGTTGAAAAATCTAAGGCAACACCAGGAATGAGCCCCAAGGCCCGAAGTTCACAAAGCACTGTCAGGCTATATTTAAGAATAACTCAATTGTTCGCCTTATTTTTACTAAAATATAGCATAGCTCATTATAAAACTTTTGTTGTTTTAATGTATCAAACATATCAATAAGAAACTATGTGCAAAGTTTTGTGTTTCTGGATCAAAAATATTTCTCATAAACAGCATCTTACTCGCTCAGCAATTAGTAGAAAATAAAAGTACCGAAGAACAATAAATTAATGTCAGCAAGAAATATTAAC
Organism: Patella ulyssiponensis; assembly: GCA_963678685.1. Classification (NCBI taxonomy): domain Eukaryota; kingdom Metazoa; phylum Mollusca; class Gastropoda; family Patellidae; genus Patella; species Patella ulyssiponensis. The sequence continues at coordinate 77,168,695 of OY783227.1, read as the reverse complement.
AATTTTGTGGACAGTTGCAAATAACTGAATATACATTTCTGTTTTATTTTAAGTTATTTTGACTTATTCAACTAACCATGACATGAAGTTTGTGTCTCAGTCTTTATATGTAAACCGACTTGATTACTGGACTATAAAAATGTATTAGTCCAAAAATGTTTCAATTTTATTTAGTATCTACAAACACGACTTACTTGTACCTTTGGTGTTCCAAACAGTGATACAACTGCATCATGCATTACCCCAGGGCTCAAAGCCTCTCTCTCATTCTTTTATAATAAAAAGGCAACGAAATGGACTGATTAAGGCAGTACATTTGTGAGTACATGTACATGCATCTTTAAGAGAAAAAGTTGTAAAAGGAGACTGTGACAATATATTAACATGAACCCGAAAACCCGCACAAAGCTATATAAATAAGTTCATGTTATGTAAAATTGGCGGACCGCAACATTAGCCCCTTTAAATAAAATAACATCAGACAAATTTATCACAAAAAATTAATTGAAATGAAAACCAGACTGAATAGCAGCAAGCAAAAAAGATGAACATGATGTATTTTGATATTGTCTGTGAATGGGAAATGTGATGAAAACAATGTTAGAAGAAGATAAAGAGAAAGGTTAATTCTTAACTACATGTATGTACATGTTATGTGATGGATGTAAGTACAGGTGAACATTATTCTACCTACATGTACATATATATATATATGTTAATACTAATCTAACTTGTTTTACCTGTACATTGTACTGTATCAGACACACAAGTCTGTGTACAATGATCTAATCAATCTATATAAGAAACAAGATGGGGTTTATCGTCCTACTTTTCTTCATCTACCAGGCTAATAAAAACAGGCATATGTCATACTTTGTGCTATTTGGATTTTATCCCGAATAGCAGCGCTACAGACTACTCTTCTTAATTCAAATTACAACCCTTTACGTGTATGCCTACATGTACTGTAGACAAAACTAAGGTTTTTTCATCCCCACCTAAAGACAAGGCATCACATTCAATGGCCGAACCTCAATCTTGCACCACTGACAATAGAAAACTATGTTGAAAAATCTAAGGCAACACCAGGAATGAGCCCCAAGGCCCGAAGTTCACAAAGCACTGTCAGGCTATATTTAAGAATAACTCAATTGTTCGCCTTATTTTTACTAAAATATAGCATAGCTCATTATAAAACTTTTGTTGTTTTAATGTATCAAACATATCAATAAGAAACTATGTGCAAAGTTTTGTGTTTCTGGATCAAAAATATTTCTCATAAACAGCATCTTACTCGCTCAGCAATTAGTAGAAAATAAAAGTACCGAAGAACAATAAATTAATGTCAGCAAGAAATATTAACAATTTTGTGGACAGTTGCAAATAACTGAATATACATTTCTGTTTTATTTTAAGTTATTTTGACTTATTCAACTAACCATGACATGAAGTTTGTGTCTCAGTCTTTATATGTAAACCGACTTGATTACTGGACTATAAAAATGTATTAGCTAGCTTGTAGGATATCACCTCGGTGGAAGCGGACGTTATAATAAAGCTATTTCACACACTTGTAGGATATAGAGCTTTGACAAATTTCCTTTAATAGAATGTTGATAATTAACTTCTTGATAGACACGGTACCCTAAACTAACCAAGACATTGAACTACGTACACGCACATTGTAATACATGTACCGGTACTACCTTTGTAGACTTTTCAGTGATTTGTCCTAAAAGAGACCTCTTCTATGAATATGCAACAATTATTCAGTCCTTAATTATAATGGGAAATGACATCTACATGTATGTAATAACTATGTATTTACTAAATGGAGTTTACATTAGTTACATCTACAGAAGTATTTCAAAAGATAACAATTCAAAACAATAAAATAATCAAAATTATTTCTCTGATCACACTGACATTTCAAAAAGATTTTTCAAAAGTCCATGTATTTCTTTTAAGCTACATCCCCGGTATTTATAATGTGATGCTTTTTCAAACAAAGATCTTAACGTCAAGACTGATTCAAATGAAAATTAAGGATTTTTAATAACGCTTATACTGTGACAGTGACATTAAGGCAAACTCTGGCTGAGTGAAACTGGTAATTTATATAGCTTCATGTCAACTCTACAGTGACATGGTTTGCCTCTTTAATCTCATCTTCTCTATTCTGTATATTGACTGAACAGATAGACAGTGACATGATACATGACTTACTGTCTATTTAAAGTGACAAGCTGAAAGACTCAGTCTCATTTGAACAATATATAATTAATTAACTCCTTTCTTGAAATAATGAGAAATTAGTAAATAAATTTGTGAGTACAATTTAAAGGTGAATATCCTGTCAAATGTTGACTATGTGGTGTGGTTATTTGATGTCATGAAAGATAAGGAGTGTAACATCATTGTATTCTGTCATGTTCAAGTTTATGTTGAAAATGGTGACATAAACAGCCTAATGGTAATTGTTAACTCCAATACCGGGGTAACTATATTGTCTTGAAACACTTTTATTATGCCATTTCTCTTGTATATACAGTTAACAAGGTTAACTGTAATGCTACTGTATTAACCCTGTACTCATTCCTAATGTATAAATACATGTACCGGTATAGGAAAAGAATTTAGGGATGTACATGTAACTGTACTCTATGCATCTTTTAATCAAATCTACATAATAGATTTAACAGATTGCTAATTCCTTTCAATTCCCTATACTGTACATATACTGGTAAAGGAATAGCAGTCCAAAAAATAGTTTAATTCCATTAAATATTTACAAAGACATGACGAATCCAAAATATTCTGCATGTACATGTACAGGAATATCAGTCCAAAAAATAGTTCAATTCCATTCAATATTTACAATGACACCATGAATCCAAGAAATATCAACATTCAATATCCCTTGTCAGATGATACCCAAGCCAGTGTCACAAACATGAATGAATTTCACTGAAATCTTTAGATGAGCATCTTTTTTTTTTTTTTTATCAAATTGCATGTACATGTGTACTTACATACCCGCAGTACTTAGCCTACTACTGTTTTTTACAAACTATATTTTCTATTTGGGATTAACTGTACATAATAATATTAACTGTTCTCTGACACTAGATGATGTTCATTGCATGATTTGATTTTGATAGAGTCGTAATTGAATATGGGTGTCATATACCTGTGTCATTGTTATCATTGAGTGAAGGGCTTGATTTAATGTTTTGACTACTGGAGGTGTGCCATACGTGTACATGAAACTATGTAGCCTGTAGGCTTTATGAAGTGTAAGTCGCATAAAGCTTACTTACATAGATAAATAATAAGTTGATTTATAAGCAGATAACAATATTTTATTTTACACCCCCATATTTTGTTTTAATACTAATACGTCAAAGTCATGTTAAAACTCCCACGAATACATCACATATCATAAATTATTGACATTTGACAAATAAAACAGAGAATGTTGACAAGTTGTAAGTGAGACTGAGAGAGAGAGAAATAGGGTTTAACTTCGACTTGACACAAACTAGGTCTTTTTGGGGCTAACATATGGTTCAATTAATTTCAATAATTCGCTTGTGTGTAGGGTTCTTTAAGTTTAACAGTGGAAGGAAACTGGAGGACTCGGAGAAAACCCACGAGATTGAATAAGCGGCCCAAATCCTTGTCATCGGGGAATCAAAACCACGCCAGTTCTCTATATGAAAGACCTTATGATACAGCGCATACATGCTAACCATTCAGCCATCCTCAACCCCCCTGACATGTAAGTATTTTCAAGTACCGGTATTATAAATGTCTGTAGAAGTAAGAGTGACATTTACATTAACAACAAACTGAGATTTCAGGCAATGGCACAAATAAGGCCATTTTGGGACTAACATACAACTATGGTCCAATTCTATTTCAATATTCGCTTGCACGAAGGTAACAGTGGGAGGGGGGAACCGGAATCAGGAGGACCCCGATAAAACCAACGAGGTTGATCAGGTGATCCTACTCTTTGTCATGTAGAAATACATTTCGATATCCAATCACGAAAACAACCAACAGAAAATATCTAAATAATGAATGAATGAAATGTTGTTTAATGTCACGTCAACTCCATCGGGCTATATTGTGCCAAAAATATAGATAAACCTAATAGTCTACTCCATGATGAGATTAATCAAGATCTTATCAGATTAAGATAAGATTTGGCATACATTGTATATATTATTATCAAACCTAAGCTTAAAGAGTTTAGTTCCACATAAAAGTTATTAAAGTACAATGTAATCAACTGTGTTCGTTAAAATTAAAAATTCAGAAGCATTACTTCTTATCAACTATCGACTGATAATGTCTTCCTGTAATATAATATAATAATGTACATTATTACCCATTGGGCCAATGTTGGTGAGTAATGCCAAACTATTAATAGTGCTACTGGTAAAAATACTTATATAGAGTCATTATTGAATTTGTCCACCATTATTTTTCAAAAATATAGGCCTACTCTCCTGCGGTACCAGATTGCTCGATATACACAGGTACCACTACATTATACACATCCATACAGGCTTAACTGGGTGGAGGCTACATGTAGAGATCCAAGCCCATCTAAAAATGTGTGTGTGTCCATGTGATAAAAAATGTGCTCACGAATGTATATTTTTTTTTAAGTAGATTCAGTACATGTATGTATTTAAAGTTGCAATAGCATTTTTTTAAGTTATATTTTTAAAATGTATTAAAATAAAGCCCTAAAATAGATTGAACCTATAAACAGTCCTACCTTGTTTAAGAATAATCCTATTAATCCTATAATACACTATTGCCAGTTGAGAAATTGGCAAAAATATCATTTTCAACTTCAAATTCAAACGTTTGAAGATGGCCGTCCATGGAGAGGAATGGGAAAACAAGGGAGGTAATTGAGTAACTATTTCCTCAATCAACCTGTGTCACCCATTTTAATGCCCCAAAAATTTTGCCCATGATCGTATAATAGTGAGTTGACAACCTTTTGAGCAAAAGACATAGAAATAATTATGTTTTGACTTTCTTAGAAAATATGAAATTGTAACTTTAAGTCTAGTATTACATTGCTCCTTTACAGAACAGTTTTAGCTCAATTTCAATTATTCAACATGACTTAAGACCAGCTCATACATTACAATTACTGCTGTCAACTATTAACAATAATTTACGATAACAAAAAATAATTTCAAGTTGGGGAAGCTTAGATGTTTTCATAACTTAAACAAAATATATGGGTCTGTCCATTTTCAAAAAGAACAAAAATGTACATGTTCTACAATAATAGGAGAATTTGTACATTGCTGTCCTGTTCATACAATGCATCTTGAGTTTTTATAATTTAAACAAAGACAGTAGGATAGATAATGTATATAAAATATTATTTATAGTCTGTGACAATAAGTTATCACAATTCTAAAGATTTTTCTTTATGGTCCTTGACCCTCTTCACTTATTATTGTGCGTAATGAAAGCAAGTTCATGACTAACTATATAAATATGTCAACATGCTACAATCAATTTGTTGAGACTTATTTAAATACCTACCATTTAAAGAATTTGACAGCAGCCTCCCTTTTCCTTCATGGGACTAGTGTTCATTTCTCGAACTATTTCAATAAATACTTCATTAACATTCTGGGTACTTTTAGCAGAGGTTTCTAAGAAGGGGCATCCCCAAAATTGAGCTAAAGCTGAGCCTTCACTGGATGGCACCTCACGCTGCTGGTCTAAATCGGCTTTATTTCCAACTAATATCATCGGGATCTTCTCTATTCCTTTAACACGAATAATTTGTTCTCGCATAGTTTTTATATCTTGAAATGTCTGTAAACTTGTTATACTAAACACAATGACAAACCCTTGTCCATTTTTAATATACAAGTCTCGCATAGAAGCAAATTGTTCTGTGCCAGCAGTATCAAGAATTTCTAAAACTGAGGGTGCGGAATCAACTTCTATCTCTTTGCGATAGAAGTCCTCAATTGTTGGATCATATTTTTCCATGAAAGTTCCAGAAACAAATTTGACAGTGAGGGCACTTTTCCCAACCCCTCCACTGCCTAACACCACCACTTTATATTCCTTCATTTTGTTAATATCTTGGATTGATCACAGAATATTTTCAATTTTTAAAAATGAATCAGTACACTATTATTAGGCTATTAACAACTCTATGAGCTTACCTTCACTTATTACATGAAAAAGTATTTTTGAAATTAAAATAACGATCACGGTTGTATTGAGTAATAACTCCAGTTATCCATGAGTGGTAGCACGATTTTCTAACAAGAGCTGAAATAATACACATGTGAAATAATCGGCTTCAAACTCCTTGACAATGGGCTCAACAATTAATCCAGCTGTGTTAAGTTATGAATTAAAGAGTCCAATAATAAGTTAATCCTTTAAACAATTGGGTTTAACATACAAAAGACCACAGCTAAAACTTCTTACTACGTACACTTGAAAGTAGGTTAATAAGTAAGTTTGTCATAAGTTTGTAGGCTTCGCAATTTACCACTCCCTCTAAACACAGCTTTCTTAGCTAAGCTGATCCTTGTCGACTGATACAATCACCACTAAAAAAAAAATGACAGTTGTCACAATTTTAAATTCAGCTATGTTTCATTTCTGTTGAATCTACTAATATTACAACAGAAATAAAACATTAAACCATATCATGTATTTTAAAATATTATGAAATAAGCTCAATTTAATTATGAATACACCCGTTCAAAAAACAATTACAAATTCACTGAAGAGTGAAATGTCAGCCACTCACTCACTGAATTCATTGTTATAAAAAAATAACCCCAAAAAGTTAAGTTCTCATAAATCCAGTAAATATCTAATATGAAAGCAGATTTTAAGTGTAAAGAGACAATATTTACTAAAGATCCAAGCCATAGTGGACCGTGTCCATAGTGAGCCGATTGAACAACAAACCAAATTAACACTAGCAAGTGGGAGGCCAAATCCATGTTAAAATAAATCCAACAGGGCAAACTTGACGATTACACTGTACTCACATTCAGATAATCGCTATCCCATTCTCTTATTTTGAAACTACTCTATTTCAAAATTAACTAGTATAAGTAGCCCTCCGACTTTCAAAGGCTGGAAAATCTTGAAACTACCGAAAAACTATGATATATGAACCACGAGAAGTAAATGAAGGGACTGTTCCTTCGCCATTTTGGGTGGGCCAACCTTCACATTACGTTTTTCTCGCCTCACTCGTTAGAGAGTTAGCGTGTATTACTGGCGTTAGGTCCAGATTTGTTTGACGGTTGATCATAGCAAACAGAACTTGAGACGTTTGCCAAAATGGAAAGCGGACTTCAAAAATGGATGCGCTCAAATACGGTTTAATTCTGAATATGACAGCAAAAAGTAATAAAATAGCGCACTCGTCAGTTAATAAGCTAATCACAGGACCGTATCAAGATTTCATTATAAGCAAGATAAATTTAAAATATAAATTTGCCATTGGCAACATCTAAATTGAAATAGATGCAGAAAAAAGTAACGCGCTAATTTTGACATAAACATTGAGGAGAAAAACACGTAATAGAATTATGATAAAAGAAAAACGTCCGTGGGCGACTTGATTCAAAATGTAAAGCGCGGTTTTCAGAATTCGAAAGTTCAATTCCTATAGGCTACATACCGTCGTATTACCCGTTATCGATCTATTTATTAGACCAATGATCAAAAGTAAAGGCACACTATTGATTAATCTAAGTTCTGCCGATTTAAGTGAGCATTAAAATTATTTTAGGCTGGAATAAAAATGAAATAGAGCTAACCCAAAGCCAATCACAAAAGTACTTTAGTTTAAAACAAAAATCCTAACCAGTTGGTCCCAAAATTCGAGACTATAAGAATATCATTTGTACTTAGATAATAAACAAAATGATGGTTTGGATTAAATCCAGCTATGGATTGTTTACCGTCATTTGCCCCCCCCCCCCCCAAACTCGATCTGTAGGCCTATCATCCAAAGTCTTCGACATTCATAACACGAATTATTTGTCATTTTAACTCAACATGGATGTTGTGATCTTGCCGGGACAAGGTGGGCTTCTGATATCCAATACTGAAGACAAAATAAACATTTTACCATTTTTCAACGCCATTTGTAACACGGGACTCGAAGAACGAGGCTAGACATATTCCACAAGTCATGTCAAACGGTCACGCCATATTCTTATGTGTAGTACATGGACAATAAATACTATCGGTGTAAACTGGAATAACCAGACGCTAGAGATTGCCATTCGCCGAACATAACTCCGAGAAATTTGAAATCATAGTAAAAACGGAAACGATTGAATGCAAATCAGCTCGTCTGCGATATCACTTCGATGGAAGCGGACGTTAAATAATGCTTTTTCACACACAAATGCAAATCAGTTTTTGTAGATTCATATTACATCACTACATACTTTGCGACCCATTGTGACAATCTTTAAGTACAAAATATCAACGATTTAGCTCCTTGAAAATAATTCCGAAATTTCAGTGTTGAAATTGGTCGAGAGAAAATCTCGTGTTATAGTGACTGGGAAATGACAGAACAAAGTTTAGGACTGACCATTTGTGCTAAAGAAAAATAGTGTCGGTCGGGTAACAGCTATAAGATTTGATTTTCGTTTCAAAATTTTACTAAGTTTTGTCGCATTTTGGGGTTTGCAACACTGTCGACACTGAACACAAAATCACATAAGCTCCCAACATTAACTCTATTTGTAGAAACAGTATTTTTAAATTTAGAAGATACCGTATCTAATCCACAAAGTCAATCAACATACCAGACTTAATTGTTGTTATACTCTCCCATAAAAGTTTCAACATTAGCCCCCCCCCCCAATATTTCGCCAACAATAAGGATTTCTCGGCCCCTCCAAAAAATTCCGTAGCCCCACCAAATTTTATGACCTGGCTACGGGCCCGTAATATGTCCTGTATAAAGAACACAAGCAACAGAAATAATTGCACCTTACCATCAATAAGAAAGGGCAAATTTGGTTTAACTAAAACTTGGATTAGGTCTATCATCATTCCATTACAAGTGCATTTCTTTTTTTAACATCTGACAGAAAGTACGAAATGTCTACCTCTTCCCTGCGGTGAGAACGGAATCTAATAAAATCTAAACATTGTATATTGCCAAGTAGGCCTACATTACATTTCTACGCCAAATAGTAGTCGGCGCGAATGACGAGCGCCGGGGCAAATTTTTAACTCAAGGAGACCTCCGACAAGGAATGTTCTTATGTCTTGTCTACATTTCTGGTGATCACGTGGCTAAGTGGGTAAGGCGCTGGCTCGCTAGCCTGGCGGTCGAGTGTTCGATCCCTGCATTGCCCGAGAAAGTTTATCTCGATTTTCCGGCGTGTTTTCCCCTTGCCAGTAATGCAGAACGCAGGGCCTGACATAGTCGTTCGGACAGGACGAAAAACCGAGGTCCCGTGTATACACATTGGCGTGCACGTAAAAAATCTTTTAGGCCGTAGAGCCGCTGCCCGGGCAAAATTTCCCCCATAGCACACTGTATGGCGTATGCCCGTCTCTCATTATTAGCTCAGATCAGGTGCAGAAGAGTAGCTAGGATGTTAAACCCCATTTCATTTCATTTTCATTTTCTGTCCACATTAATTCATAAAAAATAAAAATTCTAATTCATTATACATGTATGCATTCATTTGGTAAACACATGACAATAATTTCTTCGTTCATTCACAAAATGGCAGAAAACAACAAGTTCTTTTGACAAAACGGGTAAGACCCGCCACCCCCACCCCACACACACACAAAATAAAAAAAAAAACCCAAGACCGTGTAAAGCAACCGGGTAACGTCACAACCGAAATCTGCTGCTTTCAAAACGAAGATATTTGTTTTGCCAGAGCAGAGGCACACAAATATCTTCCCCTTTTCTGGACACTGACTGATAATAACATAATATTATACATGTTATAAATAATAAATAAATAAACAAACGGCGTTTATTAAAGGGAGGTAACCTCTATTAATAATTCAAGTGATGGATGCAGACCACCAATATCACTAATTCTTCCATTGATTCTTCTCTCGACTACAACTTTTCTCAAAATTTTAGTTGGACTAAACCTTCCCCACCAAAGACAGAGCATCATCTGTCAATATCTTGATTTTATACGCTCACATTCAATATACATGTACTTATTAACGTTGCCCCTGGTTGTCCGTCCGCCCGGCCTCAAAAAACTGGATTAATAACTGTTTAATCAATTTCCTAATTACTCATCACTCATATACATGTATTCCTACCCAACACATGCGCAAATACTAATAAAGTAATCAGAACAGACTTTACGGATTTTAAGAAACGGTAGCGACGACTCGATTTTCTTTAAAAATATTAATGTAAATTAATATACATGTATTTTTATAATGGTATTGCTACCCCGGGCAGTCATGGTAGATACGCTAAATTGAAGATGTATTATGTAAGACATAGAAAGATAAAGAACTGACAGTTCTCACTGTAATAATTTAAAAAATAGATAATGAAGAAGGAATATATTGAATATTTAAAACGGCAATTTCATATTTTTTAGTTATATTTTTAAAATATATTAAAATAAAGCCTTAAAATAGATGGTATCTATAAAAAGGCCCACCTTGTTAAAGAATAATCCTATTAATCCTATAATTCATTGTTGACAGTTGAGAAATTGGCAAAAATATCATTTTCAACTTCAAATTCAAACGTTTGAAGACAGCTATTGCATGAGGTGGATGGGAAAACAAGGGAGGTAATTGTGTTATTATTTCCGAGGGGAAAGATGTTTTAAGTGTGAAAAAAAATGTTTATGATTGTATAATAGTGAGTTGACAACCTATTGAGCAAGAGACATAGAAATAAATATGTTTTGAAATTATCACTTTAAGTTAACTGACTTCATTCTGAGCGAATTTAGGACTGTTTGAAGAAGAGCGTATTGTCGATTTGCATTGCTAAAGATTGTTACGATGATTAAGAAAGTCTCGATTATCCATTTTCAAACAAATTATTAAATTGCGATCGTGTTTCAGTCCGTTCTTACATAGTGCATCCTAAAGATGAGAGGGTCAGTCCCGGTGTTGACCGAGAAAGTTCCATTGGGAAGGCCTGGCAATAAACAATTTCCATCATAATATACAGGACATTGTATGACGTATGCCCGTCTCCATTGGTACAGAAAAGTAAGACGTTAAACCCCATTTTATTTATTCCACTTCAGATTTCGTAGATGAAGAAAGGGTTGTTTTAGATGTTGTACTCACCAGCACGGTTGACGTGTTTTTGTAAAGTCAAGTTTAATTATTCCGTAAATATAAACCCGCAACGGTAAATCTCTTTGATCTTAGGGGTAGTTTGGGCATTTTTTTCATTAAGTTTTTCTTACTGGAATTCTGGGATATTCCTATTTTAGGTACATGTAAATATAGACGATTCATAAGTAAGATAAAGTCTTCGACTTCGGTTATGCTGGGGTTGAAAGACTTCAGGAAAACCCCCGGCCTCGGTTTTTCTTTTTCTTGGGTTGTTTTCTTCATTCTTCGTTTCCCCAGAACCACAGTCTCGTGCTTTATCATACACTTAACATACCTAGTTAACATTACAGGTTGTTTATTGTTTCAACACTGACTTAAATTATAGAAGTTATTTCCCTTTCGTTAAAGGAGAAATGTTGCACGGGGCAATGCATATTCTCATTTGCCATTTAAATGGAATTCGGAAAGGGGAGAATATTGCCTCTTGTATACAATCAAACAATTGCTTATTCTTAAAATCACTCTATTCTGATCGAAGTTATGACTTCTTTGGATGGCATTTAGTAATTGAACATATTAACACAAGATACAATTTTATGGATACACAATTACTGACCAAGCGACATTTTGACGAGGATACTCTCAACTCTCGATATTGTGCAGATCGTTCATTATTGTAGGAACTTAGCCTTGATTTTCCAGATTAAATCTCGGTCATTCGATGATCTAGAGAGTTGATTATAGCTTTGTCATTTCAACCAATAAATTGTTTACATCCCATCAATAGTAACGTAAGTCGGATAAATTCAAACGTAGGTTATTTATTAATCACGGGTGCTTTACCCAGTTCCAAACACAGGCACTTGAAGGGATTAAAATAATATATTATACTATACTATATATAGTCAAGCAGTAGTAAGAAGTTTTATTTTAATCCCTTCAAGTGCCTGTGGTTCCAAATCTCTTTGGGAAATAACCTTTCGTACTTTCAAGGTAAACACTTCCACTCACATGACAACCGTGTATTTCAATTTAAAAAAATGCTTGAAATTATCACTATTTATCGAGGAATGTTGATTGGGCTGGAATGCTTTTTGCACCTTCTGTTATCCCTGTTGAACAAGACTCGGTAATCATCTGTCACGACTGTCAATCTAATCCTAAAATCAGTAACGGTTAATTTATCAAGAACATTGTATAACCAATTCTCAGCTATCAACATTTCTATTGTATTGTGGTGTTTTATCTCTGGTATATAGTGGTATTTTGTTCCGACGTTTCGGAAATGCAATTCCAAACCATATTCGGATATAGCAACTTATGTACAACTGTCGATGATAAACAGAGTCTTGACAACGAAGTCAACAGAGAACTATGATATGTGTTTTAAAACTAAAGAACTGTGATATTTGTTATTATATTTAAGTATATAAATATTTTTTTTGTGATATCTTATACTATAGTTTGTCTCGTATATAGCACGATCAGTGTTAACGTGCCATTAAACAACATTTCATTTCAACCGAGGACAGGGTCTTAAAACTGCCCTGGCACCCTTCTATACTACTAAGTGCAGGGTCCATTAATCATGAAAAATCATAAAATTGTCCAAAAGGCTGTACTCACTTTCGTTGAATCATTCAACATCCTGAGTGGATCAATTTGAATAAAATTTTCAGCAAAATCCCATTACATTATCTAGTTTTTAACTATTATAGTAAGAATTGCCAGCTCTTTATCTAATCTCCCATTATGTATCTTTAAGGAATTCATTATTGGAAACTAAGTATTGATTTTCACGTCACTTGAAGTCACTAAATCTTGGATTTTAAAAATATAGCTCAAAATTGAGAAAAATATAAGTAATTTGCAGACAATGTTCCTGTCATTATTAACAAAAACAGCAGAAATTATTTTGTATAGATTTATTTGTATACTCTTATTTATATCACGTACGGTTTGTACGAAGCTATATTTCATCATATTACTAAGAAAGAATACATGCAAAATGTGTCATTACCATGTCTTGTTCTTTGTCAATGTCACGATCTATTGTTGCATTGAAAAAATATAAACACAACATTTTGTACACATACCAAGATCAATATATAAAATTAGAGGTAAAACATTCTATCTAATATCCAATTTAACGTGCCAATTATTATTTTCTTTTAAAATCTACCATGCAGAAATTATCCATTTTTCCCTTTCACTTTTTGTTGTTGGAATAATCAATATGATTGTAAACAACACATTAGTTTTTCTTTTGATATTTATGGAATTCATGTATTAGAAGTCCAGCAGTAATATCATAAAAGATGTATTTCTACAAATCAATTATTTCATTCATTGATTAAAAAGTTCCATACCATAGTTAGTTAACGTTGTCAATCGTCTTTGTAATGCATACAGGAAAGTTCAAATGAAATGGGTTTTAACGTCTTACTGTTCTGTTCCTAACCTTGGCTTATGAAGACGGTTGGTTCTACACTGACTGGTCCAAGTGGGAATATTTTCCGAAAAATAAACATAGTAAGCACATTTTGTAAAAAAAAAATGGCATTGGAGAAAAGTCAAGGTCATTGGTTGTTATTAAAGTTGTCGGAAGTACAGATTATATTACACAGTCTATACTTGCATAAACCTCCATTTTAAGTATTTTAAGTCTAAACTTAAAATTAAAAATGGCCACCTATTTTTCAAAGGCGCTATACGACAAAGCACCTGTCCTTTGTTAAACAACAATGCTGTATTGGACGTTAAATCTTTAAAAAAACAACAACAATTTTGGCTGTTGCCAGTACATTACGGGTGGCTAGGAATACCGTCTAAATATTCAATAATATATTCAATTAAATGTCCTTAGACATGTTGTACAAACTTATGAGGTCTGTCATCAATCTGAACGACAGACTCACCCTACCTGCAGAGAAGTGACTCTGACACAATGAATAGCCGTGATATCCATATGACGTTATCTAAACGTCACAGGTCATGAGGTCACATCAACAAACAAAATGTCAACACTTTCATTATGATCATTATCAACATTACAAGACACAATGTTACATTGTAAACAATATAGCCTTCCTGCAGCCTCCAGGACTTATAAATAATCTTATCGCTTCTTCCAATGATTTTTCACAGAAATAACATCCACAACCCTCGATTTGACGTCGGCATATTGGCACTATTTTGTGCTCCAGTCGTGTCTATTTCAGATATATATATACACAATCAATTCTGTTAATGTTTTTAGCGTGGGGATTGACTGATAGTTAATTTATTTCAGTTCTAAACAAAAATTTAAAACTTTAACGCAATTTTAAAAAGATAGCCAAATTCTGGCTTGGATTACTGGGCAAAATGGCCATTCATTGTATACGTGCGAAAAAAAAAGCCAGCTACCATTTAATTTTCGTACGTTAGTTACGTACGGTCTGTCATTGAGCAGGGTCGTCTGTCCAACCTCGTTGGTTTTCCGAATGGACAGATTGTGTCGAGTTAAACCCCCTCTCTCTGCATTTCAGGACAGCCTTGATTCTGATCGCATTTTTAAATTTTTAGTTTGATGTTTTTCTTGCCGACAAAGCTAAAGAAGAGAATTCAGTTTACTATAATAAACCCAGGATTTAAAGAACCAGAAAATAAGACTGAAAACCTAGCCCATCATTAGACTTGGGTATTAGAGACCATCTTTATAAATCTAGACTTTGATTGATAATAATCATTAAAATTCAGATGTGATGTCATCCTTTGGTGTTGACGCGCCATTATTTCAAATTATTTATACTAGTGGAAATTTTGGACCCGCGTGGCGTATTTCATTGTAAAGTACGTGTGAGTTTCTGTATTTTAAGCTGTTGTTTCAATATATTATTTAATGTATTGCTCTCGACAATTAAACCACACATAATATACTCAAGTCAATATCATACCTACATGGTTCATAATATCAAGATAATAGATATACGTATGAAGAAAAACTCTCAATAGGTCTATGTGCATTGTCTGATTGACAATGCCATAACGTCACGACTGCGTTTGTTTAGTGTCATGGAGATACGCCTTTCATGGCATATAGACTACCGTTTTGTGTGACACTTACAGGCAAGATTATTGTAAGTTAACTATATTATTATTTTAATGTTTTGATTTCAGGTTCGAGTTCTACAGTTTTGCACACCTACATCATATCTGGGTCCGCATTCAACGGATAGCCCTAGTCTAGTTACTTAACTGCTAGATTTGATTTTGAATATAATATACGTAACTTCCTGTAAGTTGAGGGTAAATGATATTCAAAGGCAATGTTAGGTATAAAATTTCCATTATGTTACGCTGTCTGAACTTTAAAGTATTAAAAGGCAAGTTGGAGTGAGAAAAATCCACTTAACAGTAGGGCGAATGAAGCGAAGATATTTTCTGAGTGTTATGGGTCATTTGGTTTCTATTCCGAAAGGTGTGGTTGTTCTCCCCCACCTTTCCAAGAAAGCCGGACACTATTAAACTGGGCCTGTCACAATTTTGGGACATAATAACCCTGCTTCATATTAGGCTAAGAAGAGACTTCAATTTGAATGGTGAAGACTTTGTAAAACAATAACCCAATTTCTAAGTAAACTGCTCAAACTTGCTGCGGCTGTTCATTATCTAAATGTTTTCGCCGAGTTAAATTGTAAGCATTTTCTGTGTAGACTAAGTTTGATAGATCGATGCTTTACTAAAAGACACATTTAATGTGCAATTAATTGATATGTGTCGCCTATTTAGTTAGGGACTGAGGCTATAGTACCCAGAGTTAATTAATATGTGTAGCCTATTTAGTTGGGGACTGAGGCTATAGTACCCACAGTTGTACAACAGGCACATGTTGTACAAGAGCTCCATCCTAGGTGTACAAGAGCTCCATCCTAGTTGTACAAAATGGTCCAATGGTCATTCACACATCCAGGTGTCAGTTCCCATTTAAACTATGTTTCGGGTGGTACCCACAATATCGATTGTGATTTGGCTGTGCCCCAGGAACCATTTGGATAGTTTTGAGGGTTCTTTGCAATGGATATTATTTCTAGCATGAATCATTTTGTATTCCGTAAGAGGTACTTGATCATTTAATATTTAAACTTTGTTGCAGGTCTGAAACCTAGGTCACCCGTCTAGTAGGGACACTACAACAATTTCATAAAGGTATATATATTGGTACAATAAAGTAGCTATTTAACGAAAACGAGCAGTTTACTATACTTGAAAATATTCGAATGTAAGGTCAACAAGGTGAAGTCTTCTGTTCAGTTATGTTTGCATAGTATATTATCGAATGTTAAGCAATCCTTGGTGATCAAAATACTTGTACTATACTGAATTGCTATGTTTGCTATATTAAAGGTTAGGGGTGATTTCTTTTCCTTTTCTGTCCATAAATCAATATATCCATTATTCGTTTTTATAGATTTGTTATGTGCGAGAAATATGGTTTAAGTGTAAATTAAAGAGATCACGACTGTGTAATGTGATTATAGTTTTTTTTGACAGGTAGATAGATATCACCCCTAACAACATCTATATGTAGAGATTTGTTTACGTTTGTTATTGTTCATTGATATGTTGTCTATATATTGTTAAACTATGACATATAGAGTGGTTATCATGTTGAACGTATATCATTGTATTAACACCGATATTCTATAGCTTTACAGTACTTATTTTATTACATACAAGCTACTATATTATGTTACATGTATCTTTTAATCTTTTAGGATATGTAAAGAGGATATCTAAACGATAATGGAGGGGGGCATGGAAGAACGAGCTTACAAAGTGTTAACAGGAACGTTTTCTGCGGCAGAGAAGCCGAACATTCCTGCTAAAATTGTTCGTGTATATCTGGCTTCAAATGGCTCAGGTAAATTATTGATTGGCTCAAGTTTTGTCTACGTATAAATTAATATTACTGATTTAATACAGCAATAAATAACATTCTTGTTGTATAGAGAGACAAAATCTATGATGTCGGCGATATAGCCCAAGGGTTTGCAGATATTTTATTAACATCTCGGGTACAAAGGGTTTGAGGGGTTGAATTGGTAGATATATGATCGAAACCCACCAAAACACATCCCTTTAAGTAATGCTTTTAGGACATTAGCGCCAAAATTGGTTGTGTAAGTCATCTGGAATACATTTACGAACCCTGTTTCAAAATGTTCCTTTGGAACCCCAATGACAATATGAATCCTTCAATGTAGGTCTGGTTAATTTTGGGCATTAACCCGGTCAAATGTCACAAATTGGTTTGGTCCAAATCTCAGTACAAGCTATACCAATCACGGGATTTCATTGCAGTGACCGTCATCCAGCGAATTTCTTATAGCATGCCAGCTTGATTTCCGGGCGCGGATCCAGAGGGGGGGTCCAGGGGGTCCGGACCTCCCCCTGCTCAGACTTGAAAAATTTTATGCGATTTTATTGGCGATATTTAGACCTGTAATTTTGGTATTTACCTTCCGGAAATACGTCAGAATGCACCAAATTGAATCTAATTTACCAAATTTTTCTGGGGCAGGGCCCCCAAACCCCCCTTAATTGGTTGAGCGCCTTCGCCGCTGGGCGTTATCAAACCTAGACCCCCCCCCCTGCAAAAAATCCTGGATCCGCGCCTGATTTCTGCCAAAATTTGAGAATAAATAGGTCATTGGCTAGATTATACGGTCTTTTACATTATCATGAACAAAATCAAATGGAGGTAACTAACCCAATAACAATAGATCGGCTGCTATGAAGTTAATTTAAGAATTGACATTTGATCAAAATCTTAGTATGAAAAGTCACATTTCTACCTAGTTCAGCTCTGAACGTCGGTCTCATTACACTTACCCTGAACGTTCAGGGACTGTCTCATTGAATCAATGTCGGAAAAAATTGGAGAACAGTCAATTTCACTGGACAACTTTTCACTGCAAAACGACGGGGTGTCAATCCGTGTGAAAGCCTGTACGCCGTTATATGTCATAACTTACATGTTATTTTCTTGTATTACAGACCGTGTAATTGTGTGTTACGCATACGTGCCATTAAAAAGTGTATGAAATAATCTTTTCGTCGGGTCAGGGGCCCCGCTATTCTAGTCCGGCCGAGGGCCCCGCTACGATTAAACTGGGCTTGGTCTTAATGAACTTTAACGTCGTATAAACAATTCATGAACTTGCTCTCAGCTGATAAAAAATGCACCACCTTGTCCTATACAATTGAACTTTTGAAAATATAATTTCAACATTTTAAAAATGGAATCTAAAGCAGATTATTAGTTGGAACAACCAGCGCTATATAAATTTATTATTATTATTAAATTATTAATATTATTATTAAACTGATTATTTGTATTACATGTAATAATAGATATGACGTATTTTGTTTACAGATTCAGTAACGGAGAGAACATCTTTTATTCAGAATGTGTACCCTCGACTTAGGGAGTATTGTCGACGGCAGTATGGGGTGGAATTTCAGGTAACTTTAAAGATGCCTTCCCGCTTACAAAGTATGTGATTTGATGATATATTTGGACTCAAACATAGGCAAACTAATTTATCAATACACCACACGACATTCAGGAATCAAGCTGGCATGCTACAAGAAATTCACTGGATGACGGTCACTGCAATGAAATCCTGTGATTGGTATAGCTATTCAAGCCTTAGACAAATGGCATAAACTGAAAATATAAGACAGAAATACGGCGCTGTCCAATATATCTTAATTTCTAAATACTTTCAATTCATCTTATTTGTCGAAGGCTCGGACAAGTCTGCCAGTATGATTTCTGCAAATGGTGTGGTAAAATCCTAGGTTGGTCTCGACGTAATGTTATGAACGTAAACAATGAGGCTCAGACCGGTTTGAAAACTCAAGCTACGATCAAGGGTAGATAATTTGAATACGTGAATACCCCATGGTTGACCCCAGGGGTATAATGGTGTATAAGAATAAGACGACTGGACTACCGAGAATGGATATATATATATTTACCAAATATGCCATACATATACTTTCGTTGGAACACGTCTTTAAAGCCCCAATAACACTCTTGTTGTAATTGAATAATATGTCCCAATCTTTATTCTGGTTAACAAATTGTACTATTTTACAATATTCAAATAAATTAATGCTACAAATTTTATCGTAACACACCTAATTTAAAAAATTGGAAAAATTCAACTACATGACTTGAAAAGGTTAACGTAAACCTTTTCAAATGTGACTTGGATTTTAAAATATTTTCGAACCCTCTGGACAAGTAAAATATGATGTAATGGATAATTTACACAACAGGAAGGACACATAAACATCTGGTACTTAGAATAAGACTATTATTTATTTTCTAGAGCTGCCAAGCCAGCAAGAGTGTTATTGTCCCTTTAAATGTAGGCTATATTGTCTTTGAATGTCACTCCTCTTTGTTATACATACCATTGCGCAAAATTTAATTTAATTACTTTCTGGATAGCTGTGCTTATGTGATTCCATTGGTTCTAATCTCACTTTGTCAAGCTCTAACAGACACCAGAATTTTGTCAGAGTTGTGTATCTGTTATCCGTATGGACCTATAATGCCACTAGATACATACGTTACTCTTTATACGTCTTCTACTTGTACAGGTCGTTGATCTAGAATGGGGTTTACCACCAAACCAATCTGTAAGTGATAATTTTAAACAGCGAGAAATAATTAAATGCCAAATGATGTCTTCCGCCACAACGCTAATAGTAAGTTATATCTTAATATACTGTACTAAGTTACACCGTAATAACCTGCAGTACGTTGTATATTAATGTACTGTAGTAAGTTATACCGTAATATACTGTAATACTTTACAGGCGCGGATTCCCCCCCCCCCTTCAGCCCCAGTGACATAGTTGCTTTTCATTTTCGTTTGCTTTGTTACTGTTTGAGATCACATATCTGCTGTTTAATAGATGATATAAACATGCTTTTCGCATTGTTTCCGCCCAAGCAATCTAAGGTTGCAACGCATTACCCCTTGCTCCAATGTATGACCCCCCCCCCCCCCTCGACAAAATCCTGGATCCGGATCTTCTTTATACTGCATTATACTGTAGTAATTTAAACCGTAATATACTGGACTTATTAAGTTACACCGTAATATACTGGAGTAAGTTATATCATTATATACTGTAGTAAGTTATACCACAATACTTACATGCTTTAAGTTTAACCGTAATTCTATTAAACAGTGGTAAATTATACCTCATACATTAATAGAATTTACCAAACATTTTTTCAAATTATTGTTTTGTTTTTATTATCTTCACACTTCCAGTCACTTTATGTATTTGATATAATTAGATATAATAAAATTTGGAAGCATTGAAAGTCTTTAATATTGTGGTTCGTACAGGTATTTATAGGACAGAAATATGGTAACCAAGTACTACCTACTTCTATACCAGTTGATGAATTTGAGAAGATCAAGTACGCATTGCTACATAACAAAGGACGAGAAACACGTAGAGCTTTCCTTCTAGATACTTGGTTCATCAAAGATGAGAATAATATCCCCCCTCTGTATATCCCCACAAAGATTAAATTTGATGATATAAAGAACATCATTCAGTCTCAGGTAAGAGTTTGCTCCTGAGGTGAACAGATATGAAAATTTCGGAAAAGTTCAATTTTGATACTGAATTTGCGGTATTGGCGTATTATAATACATGTATTTTGATATGAACATTATAGAAATTAAAATCAATCATGAACAAGTAATTACTATGTGTAATATATTTTCGGTTTGAAGCTGGCGGCATCCATAAGCCTCATTGTTGACTTGTTTCTTTTCAGGGAGCCACGGTGGCTAAGTGTGTAAGACGCTAGCTCCTAGCCTTGATGTCGTGTGTTTGATCCCGGTTTGGGCTAATAAAGTTCATTGGGGTGTTTCAGAGGGGTTTCCCTTTGTCATAGGTGCAGGACGGAGGGCCTGACAAAGACAGCCGTCAGTCGTTCGAATGGTACGAAAAACCTAGGTCCGTTTACTCAATGGCGCGAAAGTACAATATTCCTTGGCAATTAAATTCGATATAAGAGTAGGCCATAGTGCCGCTGCCCGGGCGAAATTGATCAATTAGCATACTGCATGACGTACGCTCGTCTTCATTAGCCGGTAGAAGCAGAACAGGTGGACGATAAACCCCATTTCATTTCACATCTTTCTTTTCAGAATAATTTCACAAAGGATTCGTACTGTCCGGAAACTATGGAAGAAATAGAAGCTGAAATATTACGACAACTAGAAAGGGGCACCAAACTGGTTTATGTAGATGGCTGTTCAGAAAAAGATAATTCACAGTGCTATGGGTTGTCACACCTAGAGAAAAATCTTCAGATTGGTTTAGACTTTTGTGACAACCTTAATGATAAATGTATCTTGATATTAAGGAAGATCATTGATTTACATAACTATGTTGAAGATAACTTAACTCCAGAATTCATTGAATTACAGTTTGATGAAATTAAAGAAGAGTTACAACCAAATGAGGAATCTCAAATTCGCTTAGACATGATGAAGTCGAAAGTGATGGCTTTAATCGGAGAAGACAACGTCCTTTCGCATGACGTTTTATGGCGTTACAACGATGTTATTAACGCTGAGCTTCACACTGAATACTTAACAACTCTTAGTAATGAATTGTATGGAAGATTAAAAGTTCAAATAGACACCCTGCTACCGCCAGCAACCAAATCTGTTCTACCGACAGATGAACTAGTAATAGAAGTATCCAAACACTGGACTCGTTGCTTTGATGTAGCTGGTAGATTTTACGGTGGAGAAGATGTTCTCAACAAAGTTTATGATTACCTTAGAACAGATTCTAGCTGTCTTTTTATACTACATGGCCCTTCTGGTTCTGGCAAAACGAAATTCTTATCCAAGATTGCCACGGATGTAAGTTTTATCTAGTTAGTTATTTATATTAGTTATTTTCGGTTGTCATATCCAAAGGTCCTCGTTTCAGTGGAGACGTATTATGTCCGTTGGTCCGTCATCAATTCTTAACGATATCGTGGTTACAGTCCTTTACGGATTCTGTTTGAATCTGGTGTTAAGCATTGTGGGCTTGAGAGGACAAACCATGTCGACATTTAGTTTCAGTTCTAAAGTTATATTTCCACTTTTCCGAAAACTCTGTGAAGAGTTTTGACGAGAAGCACTAGCGTCATTATAATACCACGACCTTCTGTTCCCCCCAACCCTTGATTAAAACCTTTTTGGGGAGCATTATGGCCATGAAAGAACAAACTCTAGCGATATTAAGTGTATCGCGACCTTCCGTTCAGGAATAACCATGATAGAGACTAGAGTTTTTAAGGTGTTTCTTTTTAAGATTTAGTTGGAAATGATGAGGTCATCAGGAGTTAAACCATTTTAATGTCCAGCGTTCCATGACCCGAAAACCCTCGGAACGCGATGCAGGCCAAGGTTTTAAGATGATTGGTTTTTGAAATACGTGAAGCATATTGTTGTCATGGGAAGACGATATTCAGCATTCTTCCACCTTCTATTACGATGTTACACCCTCCCCCAATCCCCCGATCTTTTTCATTGGGGATCTTGATTGGTCAGTGTTGCATGGCCTTACCATCCGGATTTATTTTCCGTTTGCCGAATCCCTCGTGAATATGATATGCAATTTTAGCTGATTTTTCTTTTTAAAATATGGCTTGCAGCAGTGAGCTTATGAGAATATGAACCACATCGAGACTTCAGTCTTTAATGGATTTGTTCCAATCTGGTGTTCAGCATTTGGGTGACGGGAGGACCAAATCTATATATAAATATTCAGCTTTTTGCGACCTTCCGCTCCGGAGTTGCCCCCTTTTACAGATACCCTGTAAACGCGATAGAGTCTACAGTTTTTAATAGATTTTTTCGACCTTGTAAAAACGATAGATTACATGTCTTGGGAGCATGAAGGACCATTATCAAATTTGGTCAACATCTAAGTTTTCCTTTCGGATAAGCTGCTGTCAAAGATATACGGATATTTCCGTGCTTTGTCTGGCTGTCTTCTTTTATTTGAGATAGACTATAAAGGTGTGGGTGCCTACAGTCTCCACGAATTAGTTTGCAAATCTTTCAACAAAATTGTAACTATTTAACTTCTGTTTAATACCACCCGCATAGAAAAGGTGTTATGTGATAACCACAACACAAATATGCCTTCCGAGAGTCGGTTATGTGCAATATCATTACTTATGTCAAAAATTATTTACATTGGATCATATATAAGATAATATTTTTTTTTCAGACATATGGTCTACTCGGAAGTAACACAATTACTATTATACGTTTTATTGGCTATACCGTTGGCAGTTCTACCGCACGCCAGTTACTGTACGGGATATGCTGCCAAATATGTGTTGCCCTTGGATTGGACACCAGCACCATACCAGTAGACCTCAACCCTCTACAGCGGCTCATGCACCATTTACTAAGCAATGTTCCACAACATAATACCTTGGTTATTTATCTGGATTCTATTGACCAGTTACTCTCAGAGTCTGATGACAGATATGCCTGGATTCCAGACAAATTACCATCAAACGTAAAGCTCATTGTTTCCTGCTACTCTGAATACAATCCATTAACGACGAGGATGTTTAAACTAGTTGCAGATGCAAATAATCTTATACAGATGACCGATTTCAAGCCAGACGACTGTGTTGTTCTTCTGTTCCATTTTCTCAATCGAGTTAAGCGAACTATTACAGATGAACAGCTATTAGCCGTACAACATGTTTTTACAAAATGTTCATCGCCAATATTTGTGAAACTAATAGCACATGAGTTAAAATCGTATAAATCCTATAATGAAGTTGATCAACAAAATTTACCCACAAACATTGAAGAGGCATTGAAAAGACTCTTAACCAATCTTGAAAATCTGCACGGGCGTGTTTTTGTGGGAAAATGTTTGGGTTATTTAGTGTTATCCGAGACTGGACTGAGTGATTGTGAAATGGAAGATATTTTGTCATTAGATGAAGAGGTTTTAGATGACGTATATAGGGACTATCAACCACCAATAAGACGAATATCACCTGCCAAATGGTTATATTTAAAAGATAATATAGAAGGTTTTTTGTATAATTATGACACGGATGGTGTAACTGTTTATATGGTAAAGCATGCCTGTTTTATGGAGCTGATTAAAGAAAAATACCTGTATAGTATTGATATCATACAGAGACAACACTCGGTTTTAGCTGACTACTTTCTTGGAAGCTGGTCCGGTATTGCTAAACCTGATAATTCGTCAACAGCATCAGAGCGATATGTCATAGCCCAACCACTTACATTCAATTATGGTGGCCTCGTTCGCTTTAACAAGAGGAAGTACGATCAGCTGCCGAGACATTTAAAAGGGAGCGGTCGTCTGGATGAACTCAATCGACTCGTTTTCTTTAATTATCAGTGGCTCTACAACAAAATAAAATCTCTATCACTGGAGCATATTATAGAAGATTTTCTCCTGAATCCTAGCCAAGAAGCTTCGCTAGTAAAGGAAACATTAAAGCAGTCTCAATCAACAATAAAAGATGATATAGACAATTTAGGTCCAGAAATAATCGGCCGTCTGTTACCATATTATTGGGATAGCGTGCACATCCGGGAATTAATAGAACAATGCAAAGTTGATGGGTGTCGCAACTGCGCCTTCATACCAAACTTTCCCTATACATGTACACCAGGATCGGCATTAAAATCCACTATTAAATGCCCAATGGTACCGGAATATTTCGCATTTGTTGATTCGGATAAGTATTTAATATGTAAGGCACGCGAGGATTCTAATGTGTACATATATAATGTTTCTACTGGTAGATGTAAAGACCAAATCTTCGCTTCTAATGGAGATCTGTATACAACACCTAATGCACAACTCCTTATTATTGTGGATCATATAACAGAAGCTGTCATCAAGGTTCACGATTCAAGGACCGGGACATTTATTGGCCAAATCATTCCACAATTGTATATAGACAATATGACTGGTGAGAGTTACAGTTTGGGACGGGTTAGTTTATCCAACGACATATTATGTGTCATCGCTATGGGTACAGACTACTCATATCTATGTATTGCTGATCTCGTTGAATGCCAGGTAGTGAAGACGATATGGCTGGATGGGAAGACGACATTTTGTCAGATTACACCGGATTATCGCCACGTGTTTTGTAACTGTAGTGACACTTTGCTTTGTTATGATTTGATTACTTATTTTGAGACCTGTAATATTCAAATGGAATTCAATCCACAAATCATGGTGTTTTCACACGACGCATCATTGGTTTATGTGGGTAATACAGATTCAACTTCTGTCATATGCATCACGCTATCTAATTTCACTGTGGATTTACTGTTTAAACAGAATGTACGACACGAACTAAATAATCATCCTATACAAGATATCTGTGTGGCAAGAGATAATATGAAAGTGCTTGTAAGGAGTAAATATGACGTATTGGTTTATGATGAACATTTTACAAGATTGTATTCAAAGATCAAACGACCAAACGATATACCTGAAGAATTCAAACTACCAAAAAGTCATTTCCAGGAATTGTTTTTCACTGATGCCCAGTTTAGCAGTGATAGTAGTTGTGTCTTGACAGTCATCTTTAGAATGGTGTATATATGGCGATTAGATGGAGAAATGGTGACAACGGTGCAAGCACCAGTTGGTATGATAACTTCATTATTGGTAGCCACACATTCCCAGAAATTCATTACACATACAGATGGCTCCACTGAAATACAAGTATGGAACATTTCCAATACAACTGTTAACAAAACCGGCACTGAAAAGCTAACAGGAAAAGTGAAGAAAATTGTCGTGGATAAATTCGGCGAAATTCTGTATGTTCAATGTGAAAACAGTGATGAGATAGGTATTATTAATATGAAAACAGGACTGTTGATAGGAATGTTAACTCACACAACAAACGTGGTGGACTTTATGATCACCCCGACTGGCAAATATTTACTAGTTACAATGAACCCAAGATTAAGCAACTCGGCTGTTAACGTATGGGATACCGAGAAACGTAAAGTCATAAAAGAATTTGGAAATGCAGTAGTTAAATGTGTTCCGTGTCATGAAAGGGAACAATTATATTTTATGTCCCAAAATGAGATTTCATATGAAGCTCCGTATTTCTTACATTCTGTCAGCTTTGAAAACAGTAAGATACTCCAAATTAAACATTCCGCACCGTTAAAGTATATTTTAGACGGACCGTTCATTACCTCCAATGATTGTTTCCTGGTTGTACTGACTGCTGATGGATACCAAGAGAAGTCTGGAGAATATGTATATTTAGAAATGTGTGTTTTTGATCTTCAGTCGAACTTGGCTCTACAACGGTATTCCCCAGATACCATATCTTCACCAACTATTATCCAGACGCTGATTGCTCTACGGCCATATAAAGCTTTAGAAAACACAGTTGCTATAATCTACAAGAGTGGGGAATCAAAGATTGATGATGATGATGATGATGGTAACGGTTCAGCGACAGGTCTCTGTTTGTTCCACATGAACAACAAATGCGTAACCAAAGTGTTCTGTCCTTTACCACATGCTGTTACTAGGGAGATGATTTCCAGTTACATCTTTTCCAACGACTTCACCTTCTGTCTGACAGATAAAGGCACATTGGTTCATCTGGAAGCTAGAAAGGAAACCAATTTAAAATTTACAGTACCATGTATTCTGTGTCTAAATGATACAGTTGTTGTCTTCTGTAATGGTTCTATTTTATACGCCATAAGACTAACAGATAAAACACGGTTGGGAAAATGTAAAGTACATTCTCCCATATGTTATCTTAAACAATGTCCTGATGATAGTGTGATATTGGTAGGATGTGCAGATGGTGCTGTATTATCCTATACATTAAGTGATGGAGGTATGGGAGATACAGATATAAGTTGGGGTAATGGTAAAGAAGAGAGTGGTAGGAGATCTATTACCTGGGATAAACTTCATACAGAGGATGATATTATATGTTCTCGTCCACCAACAGTTACTTGCCATGGTCCACAGGACAAAACGAATCTCGCCCAAATACAACCCCTGCCCCAAATGCTCAGACCTGTTTCAGCATGTTCAACATACTCAATTAGCAATTCTAAAACATGCGTATTAATTTAAGATAACAAGTATCGACTAGTTATCCTTGGATGTAGTCTATTTAGTTTTCAAATATAATATATTCTAGGAATTAGAGTAAAAGGGAAATGATTGAATGTAAATCAGTTTATATACATTCTTATTACATTTTTATATGCATTGCGACCCATTTGTGTCAATTTTAGATCCCAAATATTAGCGATTTAGCTCCTTTAATCTTGAATAGTAAATTCAAATTAAACTTCTTGTTATACTACCGCATGGAACCATTATCAGAAAACACAATTTTTGTACAGAGACATATACCAATCTGTTACCTTTTGAAAGGAAGGACTATTTTTTTAGGGATCGTTATTTTCTAATGAATTATGTTTGTAGACCTCATAATAATATTGTATATCCTATTTAACAGACAAGAAGTTGGGGATTCCAGTTGAACCCTAGGTATAACAATTAATATTTATATTAAAGTTCAGAGAATAGAACTTTTGAGGTAAACATTCCCTGGAACTTTTGAGATAAACTATTGTTGACATTCATGTCATGCCATTTTTCGTATTAAATGATATTAGTGCTTGTTTTTATTGTTGTATTTATGTAGATATACCTTAAAATCCCCAAAAGTAATATATGTGTGTAACATTTTTTACTTTAATGAAATGTGAAGTTTGTAATATGTCGTATGGGCTATAAATTCACGTTTTGAACAAAAACTCTCTTACATTGCAACAGCACGTAGCTAGAGTGTAGAGACTTAAGACGGGCGGCTTTCCTCAAAGACAGTTGAAACGCGCAGATTAAAACAAGCTGTACCCAAGCCACACGGGGTTCTATAGAGTTGATTTTCAACTTGTCGTGTACTGTAAATAAAGGTCTATCTAATAATATCTATAATACCTGAAGCCTAAATAAAGACTTGCAATAGGCAGAATTAGCTCTTGTTTAATGTATGTTTAACAAAGCATCAGATGTAAAGAAAGACGAATCTACAACCATTCCCGTACCAGCCAGATCAATGTATGTACTACTGTCTGAATCGTCGTAAATTTTAAACGGATTTCGTCGATTATGTACAAACTACTTAACTTTGGTTATCATAAACTTACCTTTGAAATCAACTTCCACTAAACAATTTAACATTACAATGAATAAAAAAGGTATCTCTTATAAAATTGAATTCCCACAAATTTTTGACATCGAGCAATGCGACGAATTGCCTTACAGGCCGCCATGTTGGATTTGACGTTGGCCAAAGGTCAACCGGAGTAAACAGGCGAAAACGCCATAGATTTTTCCCCAACCCGCATACCCACTGCACTTCTATTCGGCCTCGGATTGGTCAACCGTTTCCATGGAGCTAAGATTTCTTGTTGGCAGTTAGAGCGAATCCGAAGATTGATAGTGGCGTGGGTTCGAACCCGAATTGTGGATAGTTTTCTTATTATTTCATAGGCTCTAAGAAGATCACCTGACCGAAGACATTTGGGTAAATATCAAATGACATCTTAAATAAGCGCAATCTAATAGGAACGATTATTGTGACAAAAACCTTCCCCGTCACACCGCCTTGGAAATGAAGTGATCCAATCACTAGCAAATACCTAATAAATACTGGACCTCTCAGCTTATTTTGGACTTCACTAACAAAATAGGAATGTCTAAACACATATAATCATACGCAAAAAAGCGTGCACCACCTGGAAACTAAACTAAACAAATAAAAATGAACCACAGGATGGAGCGTAAAAATGTTCCCAGCGTGGGAAACATAATCCGTCCTTTTGATTCACGGAACTGTGGGTAAACCACTTCAAGCGTCAACGATGATTGATTAATCAATGTCTGACGTCATAGGTCAAAAGGCTCTCGTTTGAACCCTGGCGTGAATCCCACTGTAATTTGTCAGTGTTGTGTAGGCCATCGAAAGTATAAAAAAACGACCTGTATTGGTCAAATTGGTTAAAACCGACTGTTTATAAATTGGCAATGCTATTAAAAAATACCGCTATCTAATATCCAAGTCATTTGAGACGATTTCTGTTTCGTATTTCACCTAAGGCTTTAGACTCTATTCAGGCGCTGGAGTTCATTCAGTTCTCACCATAATTAAAAACCCTTAATCTTTTTGATTCTTTGTTTGTGCCCAAACTAGCTCTATTTAACATCCACTTCCACTGAATTGATTTTAAAAAAATCAATGGCATTTTAAATGGTTTATATTTACAATTCAATAGATGTAACAGATAGGTGATAATTATAAATGTACAAAATAATTGAAAACAGCGTATTGATTCTTTGTTCTATCTGCAAGGAATTAATAATTACCTTGATCGCCCATTAGAGGCCGCCCATATGACATTGCGCCTGGCCAGCTTTCCGGACCAGCTATTAAAGGCTCAATACCACTCTTGTTGTAGCTGAATAATATGTCCCAATCTTTATTTTGATCAACAAATTGTTTACCTTTTTACAATATTCCAATTAATTAATTATGCAAATTTCATCTTAAAACACCCTATTTAAAAATTGGAAAAATTCAACTAAATGATTTGAAAAGCCTAACGTAAACCTTTTCTAGTACTTAGAATAAAGCTATCATTTATTTTCTGGAGCTGTCAAGCCAGCAAGAGTGTTATTGTCCCTTTAAAGGGAATGATCAAGCAGGTCTCCCCCATTTCTGATTTTATAAAATTCGCGGGCAACGTCGTCTCCATCTTGGACACGCCCCTTATTTTGTTTTCAAATTTGGTGTGAAGCGTAAGGGTGGTTAGAAGACGAACGTTATCGAAATTTAGGGTTCCGTGACATTCTGTTCCGGGGCTACTCTCTTCTCCGAAATAATGGTCTACAGTTTGAAACCAAAGAATTTCTTGATTTGAAGCATCGATATTTAGGGTTCCGTGACATTCTGTTCCGGAGTTACCTTCTTCTCCGAAATTATGGTCTACAGTTTGAAAGAATTTCTTGATTTGAAGCATAGGGGTAGTGGGGGATGAACCGGTCGATATTCAGCGATCCCGTGCTTTCAGTTTCGGATTTACCCCGCTTTGTCGAAATCCGTCTGAACTGAACACTATAAAGGCCAAAGTTTTTGATTTCCAGATGTGGTGTGAAGCATCGGGCCCGTATCTCCAGGGGGGCGCGGGGGGCATGGCTCCCCCGCGTGAAATGCTTGCCCCCCCCCCGCTCAGAAATTGCTAACAATCATTAAAGTATACACAGTACCTTATATTAACCTAAAAAAGCTATTTTTTTTGTTTGAATACTTATTTTAAAATGCTTATTAGACGCCTAGGTAACTACATAGCATGATGATTACAACAGTCTGTTAGAATGACCTTTCCGAAAATTTCCTCAAAATGTTCGCCCCCCTACCGAAAGGTAATGCCCCCCCGCTTAATGGTGTCTAGATACGGGCCTGTGAAGCATTAGGGCCATGAGCGGATGAATCCTACTGATATGTCGAGTTTCACGATCTTCGTCCGCCCATCTCTTTCTAACTTGTGAACGTTTTAGAGACTATGTTTAAAAAAAAAAATATTGTGAAACATTTCTTCGTAGCAAAGAATAAAATTTAGCTCCTTTAATTAATATACATGTGTAACTGCGTTGTCAAAAAAGTTACATCGAAAAATTAAAAACGACGAGAAAGGCTATTACAGAAATGAGAGTGCATCTTTAACAAACTTTAAAACAACAAAACATCCAATATGTTGACCAAACATAATTAATTATTTTATGAATGATGTCCATGTCTGGTGGATTTAAGACGACAATCTCTAATCTTATTGAAGATCGGTTAAGTATATTTTTATTACCATAAGAAGATAATTTAACAAGCTTGAGTCATTTGCGCTTTACAATCAAGACTTGTTCCATGAACTTGTATTCACCTGAACAATCAAATTATAAGACATCGTAGACAAGAACATGCCAAACCTGACCAAGTAGAAGTTAAATCACTTATATAATATGTTGTATATCTGAGGTTTTGATAATTTCAACATTTTATTCAAATACGCAATCTCAATCAAATTAAAGCAGCTAAATCGCTAATATTTGGGACCTAGAAATTGACACAAATGGGTCGCAACGCAACATATAAACTGATTTACATTCATTTGTTTCCGTTTTTATTCTAATTTCAAATCATTTTATATACATTTATATACATCTATAATACATTATTATATGCGTTGCTACCCATTTGTCTCAATTTTTTGTCCCAAATATTTCCGATTTAACTCCTTTAAATAATAGATACCAGAAGCACCAATCACAGCACCAATGTTGATTTAAACTGACAAGTAATTCGTGTTTTCAATGTTGAAGACTTTGGATGATATAAAGTTAGAGACTTCGCTACTTTAACGAGCTATAAGTAGCAACATCTGAAGCGGAAAGGCAGATTTATATGGTTTTTGAAGTGGGTTATTCAACAGTGACTAGCTGAAAGTGAATTAATCACATTACGTCTATCTGTGAACACATTGAGGTAAGGCCTGTTTGACGAATTATCATTGGTCTTCGCCGGTATTTTATTACGGTAAATCTCTTTGATCTTTGGGGTATATGTTAGGCCCGGAATAACCTGCGGTCTGAAAGTCGGGTCGGCTTTGGATATATACAGGGGAATTTCGAGTTATTCTTCTATAAGTTTTTCTTTAAACCTGCAACGGGTTATTCTTCCAGGGTAGGTTTTTCCATAAGAAAACATGACAGCATATTCTCACTATGTTTACATGTAAACATAGATGGTGTATAAGCAAGATAAGGTCTGTAATACATTGGTACTAATGAAAACGAATGACAGGTTTATATATATAAAGAGCAGTGATATTTTGGTAAAATGCTTAGCATTGTCAACAAATCCATCAATTTCTATCTGTTTTATGACACGGGGTTGATGGACCAAATATGGTAATGTTCTACCCCTTGTCTTTGGAGAAGATGGTGTTTATTCCATTTTTGAGAATGGAAATAACGCCATGGTCAGTCTATAACGTACAGCAATACGGAGGTTACAAAAGAGGGTGTTGAGCGAAATTGACCAGAGCCCACCTAGATAATTCGAGCAATTATCATCTATGCTTTATTGAGAAATGAAATGAAATGAAATAAAATAGGGTTTAACGTCCTACTCTTATGCACCTTACCTTGGCTAATGGAAGACGGACATACGCCATACAGTGTGCTATGAGGGAAATTTTGCCCGGGCAGTGGTACTACGGCCTACTCTTATATCGAATTCCAACTGCCAATGGATCTTTTACGTACACTCCAATGTGTACACGGGACCTCGGTTTTTCGTCCCATCCGAACGACTAGGCAGCTATCCTTGCCAGGCCCTTCGTTCTGCATCACTGACAAGGGGAAACCACGCTGGAAAATCGAGATGAAATTTCTCGGCCAATGCAGGCTTTATTGAGAACGACGGGCCTTAGAGGCCAACCATTTTAACACTAAAGTTGTAGGAACAACTAACCTATAGTTTTATTTACGATCACAAAGTAAACACAACAAGAAAGTCCGATATTACTACAAATCCTCGACTTCGGTTATGATGGGGAAGAAAGACGACAGAAGAAAAGCTGGAGAAAAAAATCTCATATTCTCGGGTTATTTTTTTCAGTCTTTCTTTCCCCAGCATAACCCCAATCTCGTGCCTTTTTCTACACCGACAGACTTCCTGGCCGTCCTGGTTGGCCATTAAACATACCCCGGGCAGGTTCTTTGCTGAAGCTTTTGTATAAAAATGATTTTTGTGCTAGGCTTAAAATCACTATCCGACGTGAGAAGAAAATGCCCGCCAGATTCTCGTCGACACGGTTTTGGTGTGCGCAGGCGTTTACCTCAAACAACTGCAGGACTTTCCGAATGTTATTTTAAAAATATGATATTAGTTACTGCCATGTTAGGGGGCGCGAATGGCCTAAATGGTATGTCATTGAGTCAATTGGCGTGGTTTCGATTCCCCGGTTGTACGCCACCTGCCCAACCTCGTGGGTTTTCTCCGGGTCCCCTGGTTTCCTCGCACCACGAAAGACCCCTAAGAACACAGCGAATTATTGAAATACAATTGAACCAAATGTTAGTCCCGAAATGTTCTAGTGTCTGTCTGTCTGTCTGTCTGTCTCTCCCCCTCTCTCTCTCTCTCTCTCTCTCTTTCAATAAAATTGTGTCAACCCAAAGAACAGATGCAATTGATCGTGATCATGCTTCTGGAGATAATAATAATGAAAACTGAAAACTGTTTTGCAATTATTCTGCATAACAAAGTCGACCTTGAGATTTTGTCAATAATAACTTAAAGAAGCTGAATCGCTAATTTTTATGACCTAGAAAGCGACACAAATGGGTCGCAACGCACATAATAATGTAATATGAATGTATATAAACTGATTTACATTCAATGGTTTCCGTTTTTACTCTAATTTCAAATCAGTTATGTTCGGTGAAACATGCAAGAAGTCTACACCGATAGTATTTATTGCGCATGCTCTCCAAGGGGGTGGGATGGACTATAGTGGTCTGGCATGTCGCGCTTCGACCTCTGGCGGGTCGGTCACCTCTGACTTGCGGTTATGAGTGTGAACGTACGTGGCTTGGAGAAAGTGGCACCTTCTCAAACCCCATTGGGTTTATTCCGGGTACTCTGGTTTCCTCCCACAGGAAAGACCCACCGCATGCACTAAGTTAATAAAAATGAAAGTTAGACAACTTGCCTGCGATATCACCTTCGGTGGAAGAGGACGTTAAATACTAAGAACTCTACCACAGATAAGAATATAAAGTTCCCTTTTGACATAACTTGTGAAATATGCCTAACCCTGTTCTTCGAGTCTCTTGTATTACAAATAGCGCCGAAACGCAATTGTGTACCAATGGTCAAATGTTTATTTTGTCTTAAATTTTAGATATCAGAACTGAAGCCTATCTTTTCCCGGTAAGATCACGACGTCAATGTTGATTTAAATTGACAAATAATTCGTGTTTTCAATGCTGAAGACATTGGATGATATTGGGTTAGAGAGAGAGAGCGAAATGAGGTTTAATGTCCACTCGACATAACCTATGTCATTTCGGGACTAACATATGGTTCAATCTTATTTCCATAATTCGCTTGCGAGTACGGGGTCTTTCGCAGTGGGACGAAACCGTAGGTAGGAGCAGTGGGGGGAAACCGTAGGAGCAGGGGTGGAGGAACCGGCGGAACCGTAGAAAACCCACGAGGTTGGACAGGCGACCCTACTCCTTGTCACATGCAACAGGGGGATCGAAACCACGTCAGTTGACTCAATGACAGAATTTATGATAGAGCGCACGTGCTAACCATTCAGCCACCCTACCCCTATTGAGTTAGAGATGTAGCTACTTTAAAACTCATGTTTGTCCCTTTTATACCAGCGCCAATTTATTTGATCATTGTCAAAAAAAATAGTTCCCTAATTATTGAACGGGTACATAGCCTGGAATGTCACATACAATAAACAATAACTAGAAAACGAGTTTACTTTGTTGGTAAATAATCGATCGGCCAATAAATTAATTGCATAGGAAAGCATGCTTGTCGCTTTGTTTCATTATCTGATCTTACATTTTATAATTAACGTACAAGTTCTTTCACGGACATTTGGTTCAATTTCTAAAACGACCACAAATAAGATTTACATGGGACTAAGTTTTAATTTCTCATTTTACGTGTTATACAATATTCTAAGTTTCTATTCATTTTTGATATTTATATTTCATTTTCGATATTTACAGTAGGCTTAAGTGTGCATAAATGGAAAATGCCAGTGTGAGAATCGTTTTCTTGTTCATATTTGTATTATCAGCATTGGGGTAAGTAGAGCTTGATTATTTAAGATCATTATGCGATACGTTTTGTTCACTATTTATGAAAACAGATACAGTTCGCAATGGTATAGAAATGAATTGTAACATGCTTGAGAGTAAACCCTGCGTTTTTGATTGGTCAATTAGGCACAGTCTATTGGCCAATAACACCCCTCTGATTTAGTAATGTCTTTTAAAATCCTAAAAAAGCATGATACAATGCCGATAAACACTTCCTGTCCAATAGACATGTCCTGAGATTTTACACCCCTCTAATTGAGAAACAGGAAGTGTTTATCTCCTAAATGAAAACGGGGTTTAACGCCCTACGTTTCTAACCAAATGGACCACTGACGGCGGGCATACTCAACACGGTGCACTGTCTCAGGATAGAGGCGTTTACCGGGAACGAACACTAGACCCCTGGTTAGTGAGCTATTGGCACACTCAAAGAGTCCCCAGGGTGGTAAAGAATTGTTGCCAAAATTTACTCAAAGCATCCCCGATTGGCTCGGGGTTTACATGACTGCTTGGGATCTTGCAGACACAAACTTCATCACATCAAGCATCTCTGAGGAAATGAAATGGAGTTTAATGTCCTACTATTCTGCTCATAAACTGGGCTAATGAAGACGGAGCATCTCTTAGGAGACTGGACAGTCTTCTATAGAACCATCACGGGCCCCAACAAGAATGTGAACATTGTCACGTGTCGTTGATAGTTAAGCACATTTTGATTGAGTGCAAGCACCTCAATGATGTTGGATCTCATTACATGTTTTCTCAACTTGGTATTACGTAATCAAGTGCTAGACTTTAAAACGGACAGGTTTTTGTCTTAAATTTCAATTGTATATAAATGTTTTTTTAAACTTAAGAACTGAACTGTGATATTTGTTTTCATATTTAAAGGGACATTATGGTAGAGTAGTTGAAAGATAACTAACTTAAATAGAACATGTTGAAAATTTCAGTCAAATTGACTTTTGAATTTTAGGCTAACCTCGATCATCATTACTCAAGTCAATCTGATTAAAACACAGATCCTAATTCGTTTCATTTTTATAGTTCGTTTCTGGGGATTTACCTCCACTTCCACCAGGGTGATATCGTAAACAAGACTACACCGGCGGTTTTGTTGAAGTGACGGATTAGCCAATATAACGGTCTGTTACGTCAACGCTGATTGATTAATCAATGTATGAGGTCATAGGGTCAAAAGACGCTTGCACGATCCCTGACACATTCCAATACCAATACAACTTGTCAGATCTTCATGCAGTGTAGACCATCGAAAGTATAAAACAAACTAAACGAAATATAGATCTGTATTTTAATCAGATTGTACTAACGTCCGTATGATCAAAAACAAAGTCTCGATTATCCATTTTGACGTTAAATCCATCACAAATTATATTCCATCCGCTAAATATCGAAGGCTATAGCAGTGGCATCGAGAGTTGATTATGGTCTGGATAAGTTAATTAATTCTAATTATTAATTTGGATAACATTTCAGGCCTAAGGGAAGACCCGCAATGGGCAGATTTAGCTCTTGCATAATGTTTAAGTAGTGTTTATTGTGATATCTTATAATCTGCCTCGTAATT
Organism: Patella ulyssiponensis; assembly: GCA_963678685.1. NCBI lineage: Eukaryota > Metazoa > Mollusca > Gastropoda > Patellidae > Patella > Patella ulyssiponensis. Next base: position 77,131,692 of record OY783227.1, on the reverse strand, counting down.
GTTTGGCGCAATATAGACCGGTTGGTGCTGACGTGCCATTGAACAACAGATTTTGACTGTTCTTAGGATAATCTTTCTTTCAGTCCGTTTGTATTTTTTTTGGCTTAAACTACAACGTTATCAATTATTCTTAAATCTTAAAAAATCTAGTTGTAACCAATGTGGTTGTGAAAAGGTCATAGGTTTTTTTATTGGCTTGTTTAAGTTTGTTTTATCGAACAATGTCTATATAAATCCTATTTCTATTTCCACTTGATAAGAAACGACAGATTCTGTGTTGGAAGAACTGGACTCTATCCGTATATTTCCGACTGTACCAAATTCTACCAATGCTCTAATGGCCTGACTCATATTAATGATTGTCCTGAGTCTTTGGTATGGAATCAGGCATTAACGACATGTGATCGTACATGCGATCAGTATCATCCGGAATTAGATGTACCAACAACTGTTCAACAGACGACACTTGGAGTAGCAGCAACTACTACTCCAAAGCCACAAGGTAAGCTTATTGTTTATAAGACCATCCAAATGTCTTGATAGGCAGAGAGAGAAATGGGGTTTAACGTCCACTCGACACAAAGTAGTCTCTGTCACCCAGAACCCCCTAGTCTTCAACGTACGGTGGGTCTGGGTCGGTTCTCAATTATTGACGAAAATTACTGGATAATCTACCACATAAAAAACCAAACTCCCGGTTACGCATGGGCAATGGAACCTTTTGGTTAAAAGTCTCGGTAAGTGCTAGATCTTATGAAGCTGGGCCGATTTTGCTAGATTCTATAAAGCGAGTCTGAAATATATCCCACATATGAATCGCGACGAAGAATTAAGAAGATTGTGAGAAGCCATACGTCTGATTCATGACGACAGAAAATTACTATTTCAATTAAAACCTTTACAAACAAAATTTTAGAGAGTGTCATTGTTGACAAGCGAGATGTTTTGATAGATTCAGTACGTGGTAACTCAAAAGACTGGACAATCCAGACAATGACCGACTTTCTGTCAAATTTTGAGGACCCATCCAGACTAATATTCGTAGAATATTTGTTTGGATTATAGAGACTAGACACAAAGTAGGTCATTTTTGGAACTAACATATGATTTCAATTTTATTTCAATAATTCACTTGCGCGTAGGGGTCTTAAGCAGTGGGAGGAAACCGGAGTACCCGGAGGAAACCCACGAGGTTGAGAAGGCGCCCCTATCTCCATGCCACATACGCTCACACCAGGGATCGAAACAACAGCCGCAAGCCAGAGGTGACCGGCCAGATAGAGGTCGAAGCGCGCACTCTAGACCACAAGGCCATCCCAAACCCCCCGTCTTGAAAGGGACATACCCCCCCCCCGTCTTGAAAGGGGCATTTGTACTTTATAGGTTTAGTCGGCGGGTAAATGAATTTCGATTTCCCGTGATTTCACTCAACAATTGAGGTGATTAGGATTGTCTAGGGTTAATTAGGATATGTATTAAGAGTTGGATTGATAATGCCCCTTTAAAGCTATTACGAGTCGGCGTAAACAGGCATTATGGCTATTACAGGCCTTTCTTTAGGACTTAAATGTTATATAAATTATTAATAAGGCATTTATTAACATGACAAGACCTTAAGCAACTATCGATGTCATCAGATGGTCCCAATTTTAAGTAGATTAGAACAGTTCGACTCATTTAATGATTTTTAAATTTAAAAACGGAGAAATGAGACTTAGACTCGAATGACCAGTGCGGTGGTTACGACCAATGCACACGTTTTGTCAACAATACAACTATTGATAATTTCGCTCAGAATAAAGTAATTTGAATGACATCTTCAATATATTCATTTTACATTATAATTATCTATTGTTGAAATATAGTCAGAACAGCCAGCTCTTTATCTAAATCTTACATAATGCCCCGTTAAGACGGAAAGATGCATTGACTAAAAATGTTCTTTAATTCGTTTGCTGACGCTCCGTCTTCATTAGCATCATCGCAGTAAAACATTAGGACGTTAAACCCCATTTCATTTCATTTGAATATGTCAGTATAATTAGTTCCCCAATTTCCCGAGTACATGTTATCATCCCCGTCAAAGCTAACGGGCCAGTAAAATATTCAATCAAAACTGGCTAGATTCCCTGCACTACCACAATGTGACGGTGTATGTGCATGGTTATTTGTGTTCAAGAACTCATCGCCTAAATTGTGGGGGTTTTTTACGTGTAATATTTCAGTATATTATACACAGATGTTGATGCCTCCGCAAACCTTTCAACCAAGACACTGTATACATCGTGGATCAAGTTGTATTTTTCACCATCATCGTTATCAAATTTAGGTTTATCGAATCGAACAATGAACTGTTACTCCAGGCGCGGATCCAAAGAGGGGGTCCGGACCCCCGCCTGCTCAGGCTTGAAAAATTTGTATGCTATTTTATTGGCGATTTTTAGACCTGTAATTTTGGTATTTACCTTCCGGAAATACGTCAAAAAATCCTGGATCCGCGCCAGTACTCTTACATGATCTGTGAAATGAAATAGGGTTTAACGTCCTACAGTTCTGCCCCAACACTGGGCTAATATATGATGAAGACGGGCATACGCCATACACTGTGATATATGAGGGAAATTTTGCCCGGGCAGCGCGCTACGGCCTACTCTTACAATGAATTCCAATTGTAAAGGGATCTTTTACGTGCACGCCATTGTGTACACCGGACCTCGGTTTTTCATCCTATTCGATCGACTAGCCAGCTGTTCTTGTCAGGCCCTCCGTCCTGTATTACTGACAAGGGGAAACCACGTCGGAAAATATGGATGAACTTTCTCGGTAAATGCAGGGATCGAACACCCGACCTTCAAGCTAGCGAGCCAGCGTTTTACCCACTAAACCACGTGATCCCCCTACATGATCTATGGCATGGCGTTGGTTAGTATTGTTTGTTGACAATGACCCCTCGTAACAATTTTTTCTTCAATCCCGCATTGTCTACAGTTTAATCGAGTCTGTTTTGTGTTTGTCTTGAGCAGATCCAGCAAGAGGTTGTGGTCGGTTTAGAAATTTACTGTTCATCCCAGATGGAGGCATTGCTGTAGTGTGTCCGATTGTAGGAGAACTAACAACAAGCACCTATTTAGAATGTTTGAATCACTGTGTGCGCCGTACAGGATGTACGTGTTTAAACTTTATGAAAGGTCAGCTGAGTTCAAATTGTAATTTATTAGACTGCGGCGTAACTGAAAATTATCAAGTTACATCCATGGAGAATGGCTTAGTTATTTGTTTGTAAAATATCCAAGTGAACCCCATGTTTGTAAATCATCCATTTGGACACCATGTTATGTTAAAGCGAGAATTTCATATTTTCTAAGAAAGTCAAAAAATAATTATTTCTATGTCTTTTGCGCAATAAGTTGTCAACTCACTATTATACGATCATAGGCATTATTTCCTACACTTAAAAATCATTCACACCGGAAATAAAAGCACAACTACCTCCCTTGTTTTTCTATTCCCCCCATGCAATAGCTTTCTTCAAACGTTTGAATTTGAAGTTGAAAATGACAATAGTGAATTATAGGATTATTCTTTAACAAGATATGTCTGTTTATAGATAACATCTATTTTAAGGCTTTATCTTAATACTTTTTAGAAATATAACTTAAAAATATGAAATTCTCGCTTTAAAGGATTCAATTTAACTCTTAAATATTAAGAAATTCACATAACGATGGCGAATTATCATTGATAAAAACTAAGACGCAAATGTTTATTATATTTTAAGGTCTATGATTGTATACGGACCTCTATATTTCATCGCGTATCGGTATTGTCGTCCTTTAGAAAATAATAAACAGTTTAGTACATGTATGTAATAATGAATTTGTATATTAATTTTGTACGCCCACATTGAAATGTGGACATATAATGTCGTCGCCCCCGTCCGCTACATACCACATTTATTATCTGATTGTTTTGAAATTAACTTATGTTGTTTACCTTAGTGAAGAAGCCTATTTAATTTCAATAATTTGTTAATTTCTTCTGGAGTTATGGCTCTTGTTTCACTTTATGTCCGTTTTTTATGTCTTAGACTTATGGTCCTTGTTTCACTTAGTAGAACCCTATAAACACTCTAATGACAAGAGTTATCATCCGATCTGTACGAATTTTATATGCATCATAATTAGTTCAAGAGTTATCGCTCTTATTTACCTCTGTTGAACCTTGTGAATTCTCAAATGATGAAAGGTATCATCCGATCTGTATGAAATTTTAATGCATCATTTGAATTAGTGAAGCGAAGACGCTAGTTGAATTCATTTTACCTACATAAACTGGCTACTTTGGCATCATAGTTACCAACCAAACCACACTGAAAACAGTGACGCCAGCTGACTCAATGACATACCTTATGATACAACTCGCATGTGCTAAACATTCGCCCCCCCCTCCCTTTACCTTAAGTGGAGACAGTTTAGACCAGAATGATCATTAGCTTTATGGACTAAGCCGGTGTTCTCCAGAGCTGACAATTGGTGTATATAAGATCAAGCTCGCGGTTATCCAAGATTTTCCATCAGGAACAAGATCCAATCCTTGCCTCCTAAAAACAATATTTGCGTGTGCAGGGAGCATAGTGGCGGGGGGTGGGCTCCCTTTGCCGCCGGGTAATATTGGACTATGTGGAACATGCTAGAATCGATTTGTAGCATATCTGACCCATGGTATGTCTGACACTGGTTTAAGCATTATGATTATGGTTATAATGTTGAACACCGCATTGGAACCGCGTGATATTTTGCAAAGCTCACCATTGCGTCTCTCTTAACCCCTGCGTAAAGTCCTTCATGTGGTGATAAGAAATTCCTACCAAATTGTTCCTACCAAACATGGTGTTCAAAAAAGCTCAATATAAACTGGAAATTAACGGAATTTGCAGCCCAAAAGCTTTTCTTTATGATATTTAGAAAATATCGGGATATTTGGGAAAAATATAATCCAGCAAAAGTCTGGAGTGTCCACAATACAAGAAAAGGTTGAAAGTCGAGCATGTGACAACAATATGAATGTTGGGGTATAGATATAAGATAATAATATTATAAAGCATATTACAAGATAGCTATAGAAAGTGTCTTGTGTTCTATATATTCCATCAAACAATCGATAACGATATTTCCTCTTACCAGACGTCGATCCAATAGAACAGAATCATAAACACCGTAACACGATTGTTGCCAAATCACATCAGCCAAATAATACCATACACAGTTGGAAACATTGCTCTGGCAAAATAATATTCTCCATAAAAGAACACAGTTGTTTATTTTTTTGTTTGGAAGAAACGCAGAAATGTGCTCAAAATGTGTGGATTAACCAATCTGATACAAGTTTTAATTCTGTCAATTCTACCAATACTAAATGGGTACGTATCTAAAAGTATATGCAATATGTTGGTAAGTAGAAGTTATACAATGTTTGGGAATAGTATATTTTTTGTTTAGCGTTAAAGGGCCAAATAATATTTTGGAGAATAAAACTGTTTAATTTTGTGTTAAAATCCCTTAAAAATGTCTACTTTAGGGCCGAGCAACTAACTCAACATATGTTATACGTTATGAAACTACTCAAACCCGCCAGTCTTCGTCTGGACATGGAGACCGGGGTCCGAACCTGTATTATGCGATGTCTGGATTAAACCTGACTTTTATTTTATAAAAATAATGTGTAGGTGAAATTTAGTCTTCGTTATCAAGTACAGCACCTGGGTCATTCATTGTATAGACCTCTAAAGCTACGTTCACACTGTATGCGCATTTAATGCGAATTTCGGAAACCGGTTTCCGGAATTCGGATTGATTTTTCCCGGATTAAAAGCGGTACGTCACATTGCAGTTTATTCGGATTGAATTGAGAATTAAAAGCGCCACACTGAATGCGCAGTGAATGTCATACATATCCAAGATGGCTGCGCCAGACAATCGCATTGTTCGTTTTATGCTGCTTATGTTTGATTTCCTGAATCAAGCACCGGAGGCGAACCCGGGACAACCGGACTAGGGAGCCAGCTCCTTACTCACTGAACCAACGTGGCTCTCATTTCATTATTCAAATCCTTTCAGCACTAAGCAATACATTTGGTGAATAAGGTGATGGATGAAGAAGCCGATTGATTTTGAACGATTTACGATAATTAAATGTTAGTATAGGGCAGAATTTAGTGTGTTGTAAATTGAAAAGTATGTCACAACCCGTGTTGACTGTTCGGAGGACTTAGCGCTGATAACCTATGTTTTAGCTTGTTATGTCACCACAGTATTTATCATGGCGAACTTAGGGGAGAAAGCGATCGGCGAGAGAACCTTCGCGTGTTAAGGGCTACGTTCGAGATAATATGCAGTTTATTGAGGCCAGCCATTGGAAAACAAGATACAAGACTCCGGAGGCCAGTGCCTCGCCACGAGCGACTGGCTGTAACACTTTGGAAAATGGCAACAGTTACACGACTCTTGGGCAGAAATTTGGACTTGGACGGTCAACAGTTTGATCTGAATCAAGCGTGTCACACTCAAATCTTGACTGTGAATAATCCGTTCGGAATAATCGTTCCGGGTTGAATTCGGAAAAATATACGGATTCGTTGATTCAGATTCAGTTCGGTTTCTATCGTATTAAGTGTGACGCCAAAATCCGGAAAAAGGCTTTATTCTGGATTTAATTCAGATTCAACCCCTAGTGTGAACGCAGCTTTAAAGAACAGTAATCGATTGTCAGGTCACACAATGATAAAATTGTCCCGAAATCTTAAAAGGATTACGTGTCCGGATAAGGAGTTTTGACGCTCACGTTCAAGCGACTCAATATTTTGAGTTGAAATAAAGAAGATAAACACCGACTGTTTAGAATTAAGAGGGATGTTATAATGCTCATTGCAGCGCCTTATAATGCTCACTGCAGCACCACAATTTGTGGGATCTTTCATTATGAAACTCGGTAACCTATTACCGTTGGCCCCATCCGTGGAATCATAATATTCGTGTTTCGGTGGGTATAATTTCTTTATGAAAGTTTTAACACATATTTATATACATTTTATTTTAAAGACAATTATCATTCCGGGTTCAAAATGTCTTCACTCCTTGCGATGCCAACGTTGGTGGTGATATAATAAACGCTGACTATTTTGACTGAAATAAAAGTGATTTGATTCGCACTTCAACGTTTAAGTAAAAATAAGTAGGATAACACTATTATGGACTAGGCGCCGAGCATGGTGTCTTCTTGGGGGTGTTCATTTCGCAACACTAAAACAATCATATACACGGACAAGCGAAGGGGCAAGTTTATTTTTGGAGACGTTCAAACTTTGAATATATTTGAACGTTAATTTAACGAAGATGTTTAATAACGAGTATTACTGAATACATCACAGCTACAGCTACGGCATCCTCGGTTACCCAGTGTACTCATTCCGTTCTACTCCACCATACCCTGGGTAAATCCATAGGTTTTCCACGATTTCAAATTATCTGCCCTAGGCGGATTGTGATATTTTTATCGTCCAATCCCATAAAGTGTTACTTGGAAAGGTAATAGGCGAAGGGAAGAAACTCTCAACAAAGAATTCCCCACACATGGTGACCTAAGTCCGTTCTTGCACACTTTGCAAATATGTCATTGGGAAAAATACCTACAGCGTAGTAGAAAAATCAGTGTCATTTAAGAATGTCATGACTTTCCCTGCCATCTTTTTGTGTGCATATCAATTCTTTTATATTAAATCTTTTACAAACTTTCTCATAATCGATCAAACAAGCCGTACACTCTAACTACATTCAGATAGTTTGAAATCGTGGACACCCTATGGATTAACCCAGGGTATAGTGGACTAGAACGGAATGAGTACACTGGGTAACCGAGGATGCAGCTACGGTACACTAGTCCGCCCATGTCTAATGTATTATTTTCACATGTAAATGCACACCCGTAGCGAACTCTGACAGTAATACTAACGCGCCTACTCTGACATATAACGCACCAACCAAACAATGAAATGTAACACCCCTACCCTGACAACGAAATGTGTAACGCCCCCACCCTGACAATGAAATGTATCGACACACTCACCCTGACAACGGCATAACACACACACGCCCTGGCATAACGTACCCAAACTGACAATAGCCCGACCGACAATGAAATGTAATAAATACACCAACTGACAGTGGTTTTGATCGATTGATATCTTTTAAAATTCGAAATATCGTTCTTATGGTTTGTTATAATTACGGTGGAGTTGTGCTCATATAAAATGTTCTGAAACCTTCAGGAGGTCGTGGGTACTTTTGATATCCATGTAACAATATTTTGATTCTTGATTTCCCTGTGTGACATAATATGATACCCATATTTATAATATTTTTATAGCGGCGGACTAGTGATCCCTTCTCCGGAAATTTAACCTTTTATTCTGGTTCTTTTGTGTTATGATAAGGCCAACAGAGTGGCGGTCGCATGGCATTGAAGTCATTAACTTTGCTACCTCTTCATCGTCGATTACAGCAATCTGATTAAAATACAGATCTATTTTTCGTTTGTTTTTGGAAACTTTCGTTGGCCGTTACTGCTTGAAGATCTGACCAGTCGTAGTGGTCGCGTCTGAGGTCAAACGATTGGCTTCTGACCCTATGCCGTGAAACATTGATTAACCATCAGTAAAGCAAAATTTTGAACTATAGAAAAGAAACGAAATAGGATCTATATTTTAATCAGATTGTGATTACAGAGAATACAAATTCACAAAAACTATACTTGCAAAAAATGTTATATTTTTTTTAACATGAAAGGGCCGACAACTTTTGTGTAGGAAGAACTGACGGGTTGTACCCGTATATAGCGGACTGTACAAAATTCTATCAGTGCTCTTCCGGCCTAGCGTATATTATGGACTGCCCAGTTGGAACTAAGTGGAATCAACCTTTGGAGACATGTGAAACAACATGTGACCAATATCATCCAGAATTAGTTGTACCGACCACTGTTCCACAGTCAACCACTGAAGAAGCAACAACTGTGTCAATACCTGGTAAGACAAACATTTGATACTAATTTTATTGGATGACTAAAAACATACTACCAATCAGAAAATAAAACTTAGTTAATTCAGATATATGAATATAATTTGCACAATAGTTTGGGGTTTTCATATGTTAATGTCCAGACTTGAATGCTTAAGACATGGTTTGTTGAATAATGATTCGGACTACCGGGAGCGATCTAGTATGTACTTTGAAAAATACAGCTGTGATGGCTTACTAATTTCGGGTTCCCAGGTTTGATTGGGGTGCTGACCGAGAAAGTTAAATGGGGACTATAGAAAGAAATCAATATATTTTGAACAATCCAAAGAAAACTGTTTAGCCGCCAGGTCCCGATTGATTGAAGTAAGTTCGAGTACCGTAATCCAAAACAGAATCAATTTTAAATTACTTTGTATAATTATAATCTTTATATGGATTATTTAATCAAAATAGCATGCTTATAGATTACAAATCGCAACTAAAGAGACATTTGGATATACATAATCAACAGCTTTCCTTTCCGGAGACCTCACGCCTCTTGGCCCTTTGCTGAAAGCCTTGTAAAGCGATGGTTTTCATAGATCCATGTCAAATTTGCTTAGCTTCAGTTTAGACAAAGCTGCTGTGTGGTCGTATTCCGCGTTTTGTGTGGCTATATTTAGACATTATTATGCCTGACATAAAATCAAGTAGTTTTGAAATATTCCATTAAGTCTATCGTATTTTCCCACGCGATTCCTAATAGATTTGCAAAGTGTACATATCTGCAATGTGTACATTTTATTTGAGTATTTATTTACTTAATTTCCAATCCCCGGTTGTGTGTGACAAGGAGTACGGTCGCCTGTCCAACCTCGTGGATTTTCTCCGGGTACTCCGGTTTCCTCCCACTGCTAAAGACCCCTACGCGCAAGCAAATTATTGAAATAAAATTAAACCATATGTTAGTCCCAAAATGACCTAGTTTGTGTCGAGTGGACGTTAAACCGTATTTCTCGCTCTCCCTCTCTCTGGTATGAAATAAGCTGATATTCCACAAATATATTGGAAACATTTCTACCGAGATCTGTTTAAATGACCCTCCACCAATTCGCAAATGCCTGGCTACACACTGTTTTGTTGGTATTTTAGCCATGATTATCCGTTTTTAATTTTTGTTCGAATTCTTTTTAATCTTCAGGAGGTTGTGCCCCGGTTAAAAATTTAAGGTTTGACACAGGCGTTACTTTGGATTGTCCAGTCCTTGAAGAACTAACAACAAGCTCCAGATTAGAATGTCTTTATCACTGTGTCCGTCGCACAGGATGTTCGTGTTTAAATTTTATAAATAATCAACCGAGTTCAAACTGTGCTCTGTTACAATGCAGTGGTAACCCCGGCGAAATTGTCACACTGAATGCTTTATGTATTTGCTTATAAATAGAGAATCTCATATCAACACGATATCGCAGTAGATTATGAAATTTATTACACAAGCGATATCAACTGTAGAATGTATATTATATTGAGTTATAAAATTCCTTAATAAAACCGTCTACGGATTTTTCCTATTTTTTATATTATTTGTTCGTGTGACATCACCATATGTTTGGTGCAATATAGATATTTCATTCACTATATGTCTGTCTGTGATATATCACCTTGATATCTGGTCTTGGTCGTTCGGGTGGGACGGAAAAGCGAGGCCCCGTGTACACATTGGCGTGCACGTAAAAGATCACTTGGCACTTTGAATTCGATATAAGGGTAGGTCGTAACGCCGCTGTCCGGGCAAAATGTCCCTAATTGCATTCTGTATGGCGTATGCCGGTCTTCATTAGCCCAGGTTAGGAGCAGAACAGTAGGACGTTAAACCCCATATCATTTCATTGGGCTTTGACTTCTTGTGAAATATGTTATTGACATCTACCGCTGATTGTCTTTGAACAAAATGGATAAGGCCGTGTCCAATTTATGCCGGTGACGAGAACTATTGCTTTCAAGCCAGCTGATCCTATTTGCATTTTTGGGACGATAACTGATTTATTATGGCTTAATATAGACTAAATTTAACTCAAATTGACCCGTCGACTGATGAGAATGTCCAATGGTGGGGAATGTTCGATTCATCATATCTTTGTAAGTACTTTATTGGATCGACCTACACAATATGATAGTTTACAAAGTATTTAAGAACCCCCAAACGACGAACAACGGCTTTCAACCAGAAAACGGTTCGACCGAATTGATCATTATCTGTTCAAAGCTGTTTTGCTGTGTTCTGCAATATCACCAGTGATCTTGTTTAACATTCAATATTAAAATCTTAATTCCCATAAAAGCCGTATCATTGAAATAGAAACGTCCATAAATGGTTCAAACTAATAACCAACATACACTTAAGAATATTACATGTATATCCATTCTTTAATGGGCCGTGCACTCAGATCAATTAAAACATATAAGAAATGTTTTCGCTGTACCCCTCGGGGTAAGAGTAATGCTAAAATGTGGAACTATCGAGAGAAAGTCTGCCTTTTTATACGTTGTTTATATAATTTGGTATCATTAAAAGATAATATTGTGTTATGTTTAATGTTCATAATATTAAATATCATCGTTAAATGACATTTAAAAGTAGAGGTATACTATTCATATCACCAAAATGAAAAATCAGTGCTTTAAAATCGAATTCCGTTTATATGACTACACTTCCACGGTAAATGTCATTTCGTTATTGTGTTTGGCGGTGTTCTAGCAATAGACATATAAAACAACTACTCAACACGATTTGAGGAGGGGGCCTATAAAGTCACGTGTTTTTTTGATTTAAATTATTAAACAGTAACGGTATATTTCCCTGCAGTCCGATTTGCCAAACTTGTAAGGATGTGACCGGCGTATGAATTTTAATTAATATTCAAAAAGTATTACGCTTGGTGGATAAAGAATTTTATTTTAAAATAATAATTGTTCTTTACTGTGACAAAAATCAATGTGGAATCAGAATATATTTAAGACAAACCAACATTTTTACACAATACCTAGCTATCCGAGGTCTGCAACGAAATGTCAAGTAAATGCCCTTTACGCCTGAAAGTAGATGGTACTTCCCGTTAGTAAAATCTGGATTAAGTCGAGCCATTTTCTCTCAATTAACTACAATGTTCAATGACATTTCTTGGCGTGTGACCCCGCCCCCCCCCCCCCCCCCTTGTTTTTAACATTCGGATAGTCTTTATGCCAATGTTAGAATCATCTGATAAAAAATACCGCCATTTAACGAAACCTTTATAGACCGCCATTTTATAATACAGCTTCGCAATACTCAACTAATGGTAACAAATAACAACCATATTGATTTCAAAGACAAAATACTAGTATATAGCAACATTAAAAAATCAAATCACAGAAGATAACAATGAGTTTAATTGAATATTGGCGATAATATATTTTTGAATTGGTATCCATAACGGCCTTAGAATAGGCAATTACAATAATCTTGCTTAGATGACACCGATACACGTTACGCTTATGGGTTTCTCAGTATAGGCTTGGCACATGAAAGGAGCGAGACGCTGCCATACATAAACTAGTGACTGAGTGTCCATCGCAATTGAGCGAGAACTTCTACCAGAATGTGTCGTCATGTTACTCTGACAATAATTGATAGTTTAATTTGTCTCAAAGTAATCATCAAAATTCTGACAGAGTTAATCTACATTTACAGGCATGTCACAAATCAGCACTGTACAATGCTTGATTGCTGACATCCTTAAACAGCACACAGCTCGATACTGCTTAAAACAGTAATAGTCTGTCCGAAAGTCACAGGCAGTATATTATAACTGAGTTCCATCTGCATAGATTACAGAATTCAAGCCATATTTCGTGATTGTCTTTTAGAGGAGCCATATATATATATAGACATATAGAAGGAAAAGTACTGGCCCTAAAAGCGACCCATGTGGCACACCGTGACAAAGTATATGTTGGTTTTTTTTTTATACAAATGAGCCAATATGCACTTTTTTGTTCATCCTGTGTGATACAAGGTCCACCACCCCAAAGCACAAGAGTTTTGAAAACAATATGAATGCACACTATTTATTAATGGTCAGTGTTTTAAGACACACAGCTAAACTGTGGTCGATAAAAATCAAATGTGGTTAACTTTTCTCTTAAGTGAAAGGACAAATACGGAAACGTAAAACTATATAACTTCACGTTTATAAAGACAAAACTACTTATGACAAAGTGGTCTATTGCCATCGTGTCGATCCCGGAAATGTACGTGACAAAAGATAGTCTGTCTATCTCCCGGTTTATCCGGTCTCGTTCCACTGCTAAAGACCTGCGTGAAATCACTTATTTGGAATATATATTATTTATATATACAAATAAGAAGTGGTCAAATGGTAATCTTTATGGTTACAGGAGCTAATAGATTATTCGCATCCACAAGTTTGTGCCTGATTCATAAGTACAAAATTCTAGTACATCCTTTCCTTTTACAGTATTCTCATCGGTTGAATCATGTACTTAGACACACGTCTTGATAATTCATTTTTAGAAGCTTAGAATTTCAATTTTATTATCACCTTGCCGACCTTTCTGGTAGCAGCATACCACAGTGACAGTGTCTGTCCTCTAATGGGTTTCTAGTATTGTGCCACAATACGAAATATTGTTACGGCTAGACTATTATATCTATGGACTGAGGATAAGTCTGAGACCCGGGGAGTGACAGTGGTTTATTAAAAATGATAGTAATTTATACGATCAACATAACATACAAGATTGTTCAATCGAAATCTACCATATTGAAATTCGCCTGGTCATGTAAAGATAGAAACACACCCTGTTTTCAGGAAAGCATGATGCATGGTCAGATAACATATTATTTCTCACTTCAGATGATATACGCTTTCGTCTTTTTATTTGACCTTTTTTTTTTAAAAAGGGCGTCTATTGGCTCCGTCAGTTAATATTAAAGAAAATGGTTATCGCGTATTGTGCATACCTGATCAGTTCTTTTTTTTTAAAAAAAAAAACAAAAAAAAACAAAAACCTTTATAATATGGAGGTGGTACTAGTATGTGGTTTCAATATTGGGAGAAGAACCCGTTTGGCCAAAAAGATGTGTTTCCGACTTGCAACTTCGGTCGGCCATGGGGAACTTGAACTATGTTTCATAAATTCCTAAGGTTGACCTTTGAACAATCCAAAGTAATTGATAGTCCAGTAGTGTACCTTATGGGCCACTTTGCACACCTCGTAGATAAATGCACCGGTGGTGTTTCCAGGTTGATTTTGTCATACCGTCTTAAGGTAAACAACTGAAATAATCGTATTAATAATAATCAATTTGCCTCGCTGAAAGATGAGACATATTTCCTAAATTACATTTTAAAACAACTCTTGACATTTGTCCTGTTTGAACAAATCACCTAGTCACTGTCTTGCGTCATCTTCTCGTTATTTGTGGCCACCCATTGTAACGAGTCTTGTTTATCGTCTTATTGCTTCAATATGTTTTATATATAATTGTGTTAATTGGTATTTCAATATTTACATCACTAGGACATCGTCGATAACGACGAATAACGCGTTGATTGAAGTACTAAAGGTCATATAAAATCTACGAAATTAGATAATCAAACCTTTGTAACCTTTATTTAGCAAATGTTCGTAAGCACAAGAGAGAGCGAGAGGAATGGGGTTTAACGTCCACTCGACATAAACTAGGTCATTTCGGGACTAACATATGGTTTAATTTTATTTCAATAATTCGCTTGCGCGTAGGGGTCTTTAGCAATGGGAGGAAACCGGAGTGCCCGGAGGAAACCCACGAGGTTGAGAAGGCGCCCCTATCTCCATGCCACATACGCTCACAGCAGGGATCGAAACCACAGCCGCAAGCCAGAGGTGACCGGCAAGCTAGAGGTCCAAGCGCGGCACTCTAGACAAGTAGGCCACCCCCCCCCCCCTCGTAAGCACAAGAACATAGACAATTTTACGTAACAATAATTTATATACATATATATTACCCCTACCTCCCACCTCATCAAAGACAATGGAATAAATACCCAAATAAAAAAAACACACGCAAAAACAGCAATAAAACAAAACGAATCAAACAAACCTTTACAACTTTAGAAAAAAATTATATTGATATATACATGTATATATTTCACTGCATGTAAATATATTTGGTTTTCAATAAATTATGTACATATTGTTTAACAATTAATTTAAACATATTTTATTACATCAACATTAAATTGTAAACCATGACGATTTATTCTCACCCATATATTAGTCTTCATACCTTATAAAATACTCTCGGGGGTTACTAAAGTGTTATCAAGGGCGTAGAATCTTTCTTGTAAGCCATTAAGAGTAAGCTACAATCTACGCGAGATCCCGCGATACGTTGGGTTTGTGTCCGTGACGTACCTGTAGCTAAGATTTCGTATCACTCGGCAAATCTCGGCAGATTCCGTAAACTACATCTAGCCTCGGCTGTATGACAGTAAGTGATATGTACCTACGCCCATACATTTGCGATGCGGCTACCGGTTTACTTTAACAGGAAAACTTGACACTATTACACAAATTGGGAACCTATTGGGCTAGCGACCTATTCGACCGATCGAACTGCAATCTGTTCGTTGGAAACCTATTTAGAATAAAGACAACAGTCGCCCTAACCCATCTATTTATCAACCAATAAAATCCAACGTTATGTCTATCAAATGAAAGTAGAATATATTATTTTTTATCCATTCCTTTAGCTCAGAATAGAAGTGTAATTTCGTCATTATCTTACAGCTGGATCGGTCGAATAGGTCGCTAGCCAAATAGGTCGCCAACTTGTGTTCGGAATGGGCGCAGCCATGTTTCATCCGGGACCTTTAAAGTAGTTCCAATATGGCGGAATTCATCATACAGCCGAGTTTAGATTGCCCGAAATCTTCCGAGGTTTGCCGAGTGATTTCGTATCAATCGCTAAGACACCGAACCGTTGCGAAAAAGGTGTAAGTGAAGAAAGACTGTTGAGCAAAGCGAGCCAGCCATATCTACTGAAGCTTGATTAATACAAATTTACTTATATGCTTTTATATAATAAAGGATGTACTGTTTGTAATGTACAAACATTGCATATTTCTTGTCCTAAAAAGGTAGTATATACTGTATCAGTGTAGTATTAGTGGAATCTGAAGAGCGGATAAATGATCCAGAATAGGTAAATTTCAAGGGAATACCATGATAATATTGTAACTATTGTTAATCACAATACACCCACCCCATTTCACTGGTCGAATGGTTAGCATGCGCGCGCTGTATCATACGGCCTGCCATTAAGTGAACTGGCGTGGTTTCGAATCCCCGGTTGTACGTGGCAAGGAGTAGGGTCGCCTGTCCAAACTCCTGGGTTCTCTCCGGTTACTCCGGTTTCCTCCCACTGCTAAAGACCCCTACGCGCAAGCGTATTAATGAGTGAGCGTTAAACCCCATTTCTCTCTCATTATTATACATCAGTATTGGCCATTATACATTATCCAGTAAATAAAGTTGGTCATTATACATATTACTCCCTTCAGGCGTGACATTAGTAAATATATTTCAGTAAACCTATTACTCCCAACAGCGTTAGTAAATATGTAGAACCTGAAAGTATATAGCAATATCATATTAATCCTTATAAACCATATAGAAATAAATTTCACTTATATGGATATATAACTTCTGAATTTTATTAACATGCTACGTTTCAATACACATACAGGCATCGTTATCAAGCAAACGCACTCATATGGATATTCTACTTCCGAATTTTATTACCACGCTGTGGGATATGTTTAGTCGCTTCATGACAAATGGCACTCGAAAGCATTCTGGAATGCGATTCGTGCGCCAATATTTAAATTTTCATTTTGTCTTAAATATTGGATATTAGACACCCACCTTTTCACGGTAAGATAACAAAAATTGAATGAAATGGGGGGGGGGGGTGTAACGTCCTACTGTTCTGCTCCGACTGGTCTAATAAAGACGGGCGAAATCCATAAAGTGTTCTATGAGGGACATTTTGCCGGACCTACTCTTATATCGAATTCCAACTGCCAAGGCTAAGTGGATAAGGTGCTGGTTCGCTAGCCTGGAGGTCGGGTGTTCGATCCCTGCATTGGCCGAGAAAGTTCATCACGATTTTCCGGCGTGATTTCCGCTTGTCAGTAATGCAGAAGGAGGGCCTGACAAGGACAGCTGCCTAGTCGTTCGGATGGGACGAAAAACCGAGGTCCCGTGTACAAATTGGAGTGCACGTAAAAGATCCCTTGGCAGTTGGAATTCGATATAAGAGTAGGCCGTAGCGCCGCTGCCCGGGCAAAATTTCCCTCATATCACACTGTATGGCGTATGCCCGTCTTCCATTAGCCCAGGTTAGGTGCAAAAGAGTAGGACGTTAAACCCCATTTCATTTCATTTCCAACTGCCAAGGGATATTTTACTTGCATTCCCATTGTATACATAGGACCTCGGGTTTTCGTCCATTCCGAACGACTATACAGCTGTCCTTAATAATTTTTATTTAAATTGACCAACAAGTTGTTTGCAATGTCGATAACTGTGTATGACATTGAGTTCGAGACTTGCCTCTTGTAAAGGTAAAAGATCAATAGTTTTATTTTCAAACATTTACTTAGATTTGACCTATAAGCATGATTCTATTTTGTTTTAAAACAGAGCTATTGTGAAGATTGCGAATCAATTTTGTATTTAAACACATCAACGTAGTAGTATACCAAGGCATTCAGTGGCTGTCTATAGATTTCTCAACCAAAATTGCTCGACACGTTATTGTTCAAAGAACAAAAGAATGTCGGGTGTCTTGGTACTCGAATAATTGGTGGATCCTTAGGCCTTTTGGAATTGTCGACCCAAGAAGGACAAGAAAAAATCGCAACTACAAGATTATCAAGTATGTTAAGCCAATTCCAGGTTCAATAATGTTTAATCTTAAAACTTATGTTTAATATACTTTTTTTTCACTGAGTTGCACAGAAGGAAATCAAAATGAAATTTAACGCCCAAAATGTTCTGTTCTGGACTTATGGAGACGAGCATACACTTATATCGAATTCCAACTGCCAAGGGTTGTTTTACGTGCACACCAATGTAGTAGCAGACGTGCTGAAAAAGAGAGCTTTGTATAGTCTCGAACCTCCATTGATAAAAGTTAAAGGGAGAGGAACGGGGTTTAACGTCCACTCAACACAATCTATGTCATTTCGGGACTAACATATTGTTCAATGTATTTCAATAATTCGCTTGCGTGTTAGGGTCTTTAGCAGTGGAAGGAAAGTGGAGGACCCGGAGAAAACCCACGAGGTTGGACAGACGCTCCTACTCCATGTCATGTACAACCGACAAATCGACACCACGCCAGCTGACTCAAATGACAGACGTTATGATATTTTCAAATCCCAATAGCTTCGATTATCCTTTTTACCGCTGTCAAGATATTTGAGTTTAATCATCAACGGAGGTTGAACAGCAGATCGGATTCAAATCCAAGAAAATCGGACAGCCAAAGATGGTATCGAGAGTTGATTATGGCCTTTTCATGTTAGTAAATTAATAGTTTATATAACATTTCAGGCCTAAAGAAAGACCTGCAATAGGCAGATTTACTTCTCGCATAATGTTTAACTATTTGAAAATTAGCACAATATGCTTCCTGATTTTGATTAGATCAGTATAAAAAGTTAACACGGACCGCCCTAGTATTGGAGTCTACGATACTGAATTCAATAGAAGAGAAACTGTATATAAATCTAACGCAAAACCAATAAAACTTAACAAAAAGAAAACCATCAAAGAATTCAATACTGAAAAAAAACCAACAAAAGTAAATCTAAAAGGAGATCTAACGTTTCCTTTGAATTATTCATATGAATGACGTAAACACATGAAATAGGCACTATCACACTACCTGACATTTTCTTTGTCTCCATTCTTCCTGTTTTTTTTATGAATCAGAAATGTATAGATTGTCGAGATAAGTCAATTGATTAAATCAGTTTTATGAGGTTTACAATATCCATAATAATGAAAGGAAAGTCAGAACACAAAAGAGCATGCCCTATTCATATACTGCAAAGTCAACACATGCAATTGAATTCAACCGAATTGGAACGTTTAAAAGCGTTTTTTAAAAGAAGAATTTTAAAAGGGTTTTAAAAGAAGATCAGACTGTTTAGACTGGAACAATAACTGTGCAAAATAGATGGTCTGTTGGTAAGAGCGTTTAGCGTTCCCTTTACAAGTGCAATTGTCTTTATTTTGTATATCTTTGCACTATCTCCACCGTGATTAAAAATTGGTATATATCTAGTTGTTAAGAATTTATGCCCTAATATTAGGTCAGAAATGATTATCCGATCCGTGGACTGAAACGGATTATGGTAGTTTTAAGGGTCTCTAACGTAATTAATATTATTGCGTAGATCAGGCCCCCTTGTCAGTCATGAATTTACGTTGTATTTGATGAGTTGTTAAGAACGACGCAGGTAAAATATCTGCACAAGCTAAAAACACGTACCATGATATGCCATAGAAAGTATTATTTACATACAGGTTTTTTAAAAACATTTCGTGCCCAGTAGGAGCGACCCCCTCCCTCATCTATTACCAACCCAGGCAGGGATCCAGAGGGGGGTCCGCCCCCCCCCCTGCTCAGACTTGAAAAAATTTTATGCGATTTTATTGGCGATTTTCAGACCTGTAATTTTGGTATTTACCTTCCGGAAATACGTCAGAATGCACCAAATTGAATCTAATTTACCAAATTTTTCTGGGGGAGGGCCGTTAACTCCCCGTTAATTGGTTGGGCGCCTTCGGCACAGCCCACCGCAATTATCAAACCTAGACCCCCCCCCTGCAAAAAATCCTGGATCCGCGCCTGCAACCCACATAGTGTTTGAGCCCTTAACGGAGCAAGGATCAGAACCTAGTCAACCCCTGGTATCTTATAGACCGATAGTAACGACAGGTTCATTTAAGAAAATACACATTAAAGGAGCTAAATCACTTTTCTTTGGTACCTAAAACTGGACTCTAATGGGTCAAAACGCATTCATAACCCATGTATATAACAACTCGTCCAGACCTTAGTGTTGTGAAGACAAGTAAAACGAAATTTTGAACTACAAAAAACGACACGAAGTAGAATCTGTGTTATAACCAGATTCACGAGAGGATAAACTCTATCCATGGTCAACGTCGCGCGACGTTTTCCATTGGGAGTTATCCCCCCTGTGACGGAGGCCGAAAGTTATTCGTTCTTGGCACATTCGCGGTAACCTCACCACGTCGTTGCTTAGTTACACTACAAGGGCAACGAACGAAGAAATAATCAGCGGCAAGAGGGCAAAGAAAACAGAAATGATCAGTTCCCTGATGGACTCATCATAGCAAAACTAAACCAAAAAGCCAAGTAGTGAACAATTCTGTATTATAGTAATGTATTTTATTTTATATCAGCTATTGTTTCTCCTCTTCTTCCTTAATCTAAATAAAGAAGTTATGTTTTATATTTATTGTATATTATAGTATATTTTTAATTACCTCGTTGGTAAAATATAATATATGGTATTAAATTAAAATCTGGCGAAATATGAAACAATGGGGTATCTGGTGTATACCATCTTTCACTAAAAGCGAGACATTGAATTGGGCCTAACGTCATATTGAAACCTGTACATTGTGGTTAAGTGACGCCCTTTTTCTAGATACAGCTGTAGCTATTATAATTATAGGGCCTATATGCAGTAGAGTTTATTCAAGTTCTGTAAAATGTTCTGGTTAATGTATTGAGTCGTTAGTACCAGTGACAACAAGAACTGGGTTAACAAGGATAATTCTGGCAGTTTAAAATCAGGCTATGACATCATAGTCCAGTAATCCAAATATGGCAATCCCATGCGTTAGAAACTTGATTAGCCACCTTACTAAGTGCCCATTTAAGTACAATGTGTTAAAATCCAGGGTAGCGTCTGTGCAGCTGACCAATCTAATAAAGGAAGTACCTGGTCGATTTCCCGGGGCTCAATACAGATATCATTGAGAGGCTGGGAACGTCATACCCACATCCTCCTAGGCTGAGAGGCTGGGAAACAAACATCATTTGGACACTACTTGAATTAGACCACCCCGTTACGTCGTAGGAGAGCCATATGATACCGTCAGTAAACTTGTCCTACAAAATGGTGGGGCAAAGAGAATGATGTTAATTGAAATCAATAAACACAAGCTGGGAAAATAGAACTTATATTTAGCTTATATTTAATGTCATAGCTGTGTGTGTAGTTTCCTGTATCATGGATGTTATAAAGGTATAACAACATAGTTAACGTCATTTCGGGACTAACATATGGTTTAATTTTATTTCAATAATTCGCTTGCGCGTATAGGGGTCTTTAGCAGTGGGAGGAAACCGGGCTGCCCGGAGGAAAGCCACGAGGTTGAGAAGGCGCTGCGCGGTCTCCATGCCACATGCGCTGACACCAGGGATCGAAACCACAGCCGCAAGCCAGAGGTGGCCGAGCAGCTAGAGGTCGAAGCGCGGCACTCTAGACCACTAGGCCATCCCAACCCCCCACTTAACGTATAAAGTGTTTAATTGATCATGTTATGCACAGCATGATGTCAAAGGAAGTCCTAGACGATAGTGTCACCATAGTATCACGGGCCGTATCACAAAGTGGAAGTAATGTATTGTCATATATAGCCCCTATTACTTGATCACTATTCTACTCTTAGCAAGTGTAATGGAACTACTGCACATTAGTAGTCTCAATTAGTATAAATGTTTTAGTGTCTCTGTAGTTATCTCCCTTTAACTGTATTTTCTTTATTCTCAACTTTCGTTGCTTAATTAATTTATGTAACTTCCTGGAATCTATTATTATGGATTGGAATATGATCATAAGGTGTTGGAATCTGGCATTATGAGTTGGAGTCGGACGCTGACAGTTCCAATTTCTGCTATATGAATATACCGCCCATCCCATCCTCTGGTCTAAGGCTATTTTGGAATCCTTTTCGACTATTTTTCAACGTGATTCTTCTTTGTTTGTTTGTTGGGGGGTGGGTGTGTGCGTGGATTGCTGAATGGTTAGCAAATGCGCGCTGTATCTTAAGGCCTGTCATTGAGTCAACTGACGTGGTTTCAAATACCCGGTCGTACGTGACAAGGAGTATGGTCGCCTGTCCAACCTTGTGGGTTTTCTCCGGGCCCTTCGGCTTCCTCCCTCTGCTAAAGACCCCTATGCACAAGCGAATTATTGAAAAAAATTAAACCATGTGTTAGTACCGAAATGACATAGGTTATGTCGAGTGGACGTTAAACGCCATTTCTCCCTCCCTCTCATTCTTTGATCGTCAAATAATCATTTCTTTCCACAGCTGCTACACATTTATAATAATTCAACACTATTTTCAAATAGAATTCTGCGATTAAAACACACAAAATAGGAGACTCGAACATACGCTGACCGCGTGTTTCTTTAATCGCCAAATTCGACTTGAAAACAGTGTTGAAGTTTTATAAATTTGTGTCAGATATGTTGAGAATTATTTCCTTTTGCGAAAACAAAAGTATCACGGTGAAAAATAGACGGTAAAGGTTCGAAAATAGACCGCGAACAGAGGTGAGGCAGAGCGTTTTTTTTTTTTTTACCGTTTTTTAATATTGAAGCTATATAGGAAAGGACAGGGGCTGTCATCGGACTGAGACAGTTCCTACAGGAACTAGGATCGTGTGGTTTCGAAGCTCGCAGACCAGCCACAAGAAACCGGCTGAAAATTTTGTACATATGCAGGACCAAAGGTGTTTATGGCCAGTCTTCTATTTTCTGCGGTACCGAACACACGCAAGTGACACGTAAGGCTCACACACGGGTTTTACAAAATTCCCCCGTAGAAACAAAACTCCATAAATGTAGATGATATAGTATTGGTTATATTACAGTAGTATTTAAACCTGGACTTATCCTTGCAATTATCACAGGTCATTTCATGAAAACCCACCATCTTCTGGCACGCACCTGCCTCCATTGTGGCACGGTTCAGATGCACACAGATTCACTAGAATTATATGGAAATACCAGAAATTATTAAGTAATCATCATTATTTTGCATGGAATATGTATTTTAAATTCATTCATATGTATCGTTTCTGCCATAAAGACTCACAGTCAGTGCCGGATTAACCTTGTGGGGGGCCCGGGACATACCAACTGTGCGGGGGCCCCATTGTTGATTATTCAAATTGTTCGTACTGATCCTGGATCGTACTAGTATGTACCCCGCACCCTAGAGTGCCCGGGGTGTTTTCCCTCAGGAATTATTTTTTTTAAAATTGGAAAATTTCAGTGCATCTGGGACAATTTCGGCAGCGATTTCATTGACGTTTAGAATTCGTTGACCTACCAATCCCGGAGCCCCAAATATCCCTTACTGCCCAGGGCCCCAATCCTCGCCCCCTCGCAGCACAGGTACTGGTTGGATTGGTCCGGGATAAAATATTAGTATGACCAAGAATTGTGGGGGGCCCCGGGACATTTGTCTCACTTTGCCTCCCCCAGATCCGGTACTGCTCACAATCAACCATACTCTTCCTTGATTTCCTCAAAGAAGCTGGCATCAAAGTCTACTTCAAAACTGGTAAAACCAAAAAAAGGCATCCGGCGAGCCAATGGAAAGACGGAATCTTTAATAGGTAAACAACCCAAAGGCTGTGTGTACCAAATAACGCGTTCCTGTTCGAAGGCAAACCTTGGTGAAACGAAATAAACACTAGTAAAGAGGTTGAAACAACATCAATCCAGAAGCACAAACAAAAAATCCGCCGTTTATGAACACCTGAAACTGAACAAACGCCATCAAGTAAATTATTTTGAAGTCAAAGTATTAAACAAACATCTTCATAATAAGACATCCAGAAAACTACAAGAAGCCAGCTAAATCAAGAGATTTAAGGACCCTGGGGGTCGTTTTTTGTTTTTGGATAAGAGCCAACGGCTAGTCAACGCCCAGCCCGGAGAACATTGCTGCACCCACCAACCCAGGATTGACCCACGGTCGGCCCGAGCCCACCTGGCAGTCGTACCAAACCCCTATATCCTAAGTACCCTAGCATACATGGCAAAGTGGACCAGACCGCGTCCGCGTTCCATCTCCTACCCCTCCACCCTCCGGAACCTCCCACCCGGATGAAACCAACCATGGCTGCTACCCAGCAAAGACACTTTGTCTTACCCAAACAGCCAACCCAGCCCTCTTTCTTGTGGCTGGCTCAAGCTAGTTTCCTAGGAAACAATTAGTCTACGATGTCACCTCAGGTGGAAGTGGACGTTAAACTCCCAGTAACGAACGAACGAAGAGATTTAAACCAGGACTTAATAGAGACGAGGGATTATACCTTTCCAGGAGTTATGATGTCTTAATTAACCCTTAATTAATATCGTTTATGCCCATTTTGTAATGTTATCAGTATTTATTTTCTTTGTATTAGCCCTTAGATGGATTCATATCTTAATTAATTAATCCTTAATCAATATCTTTGATGTCCATTCTGTAATGTTATGATTGTTCTTTTTATTAGTCCTTTGATGGTTTCATATTAGTTATTGTTTTTGTTACCTTGTTGTACATAATTTGATTTCTTGCCATTATACTGTCATTACTGACTTGAGAACGACAAGAGGAACTTGTTGAAATAAACTCAGTGATTGTTTTCCATATAAATTTGTGTTGTTATTGTTGAAGGGGGTCAAATTATGAGGAAAATAACCACACCAAGGGTTCAGTTTAACAGCAATTTATTACTATAAGAAAAAAACACTGAAAATATACAATTTCAATATAAATAACATAGTCAAACATATAAAATCAATTCATTCATATTCATTAAAATAATATATTACATATTAACACTAAAATCCCGATTCTAAATACTACTTATATATATACTTAATCTATATAAATACTTTAAAGGGAAACTACCTCCTGCTAACCAGCATAAAATATGCAGGTATAACTTAATCTTACTAATAATAAATAATATGTTCTTACCCATGAAGGTTTTTTTTAATAAAGTAGCCAGTGTGTGGACCAAGGTGAAATACCTTATAGCTCTCTGTAATAAAATATGGGATATTGTAAATTAAATAATATTATTAAAGCGAAATGCTTTAAATAGCGTTACTATTATTAACTGTATGCAATGTATCTGCAGAATGTAATTAATAAAAACCAGATTAACTTAAACTTATTTGACAACTTTTACTTAAAACCAACATGTCCGCCATTTTAACAAAGACAAATGAAATAGATATAAAACTGATAAAACAAATAGCAACACATACCTTTAAACTTAAACTGCAAATCTGTAGACAAAAAATTCTGCCAATACCCAATACACACAATTGATACAAATAAATGATATTTTAACTATTGAAAACTTTAAATACACAACCATTACCAAGGTTGAATGAAACATTCAACCTTACACTACAAGATTCTATAAATAAGTGACAAAGGAGATAGGAAATACAAATCCAAGAAACCTTTGGGTCAAAGGTGAAAATTGAATCCCAGTGAGCAGAGGATGAACTCGAACTCACTCGTTACCTAAGAAGAGTGTACAGAACAGGATAGTTTAAAGATGCATTGATGCGTGACATATTACTTAAAATTACATTAGTATTGTGATCATATTAAAATACCCATAAGCTTAATAAAATCACTCTACCACATTATTTATGAGTTATTCCTTATGTAAAAGACTGGTATTGTAAGTGCAGGAAGACCGCAGCGCACTACACACAAAGCAAACCCTATAAGATCAACCTACGGACAGGAGACCCAGTTGACTAATTTTGGGTGTCACCAATGCGGATAGAAAAAAAGCCGTGGAGAGAAAGAATCTGCTTGCATTATGTGGAACACCCGAAGGCCTCACGGAAAAATCTACAAAGCCGAACCCGTGGATTATTTACTAAACACTTGCGGCGGGCGATTATTCCAATTCCTTAAAAACAACCACCGTCTCTATTTTATTGAAAGGTTTCCTTGTTGTATATGAGAAATATACCATTGAAATGTTCTATATAAAGTAGAAGCAGTCGCCACCATTTTCACAGGACGGGAGTTCACACACTGTAACAAAAATGCACATCATTATTCATGGTCGTTGTAAGTAGGTGTAACGCATCTAGTATGAGTTCCTGAAAATCATTTCGACGTTTAGCGGGGTTGGGTGGCCGAATGATTAAACGCGTGTGCAGCCTGTTTTCTATACAAGAGTCGCCCAATTTTATCTCGTTACTTAGAATACTATAAACGCACTGCGTTCTGCGTTCTACCAGCGTTGTACTAATGCGACTAAGCCGCCGCTTGATCATAGTGAATAAAACAAAATTAATTGAAGTATACCACGCGATGACGACTAAAATGCATTTAGAGATGCTACATGACGAAGCACGTGACGGGGTTTTTTTCGTCATCGCCAAAGTCGTCGTGTAGAGTGCTCATTCTACTTATATTGCGGCGATATTTGTCGCCAAACTCGTCGCAAAGTGTGCGTCAGGCTTTAAAAACGGCGAAATTTCGTCCTTCTAGAAACATAATTATTTATACTGTATCCGTGTTGATAGCCTGTTTGT
The DNA here is from genome assembly GCA_963678685.1 of Patella ulyssiponensis. Taxonomy (NCBI): domain Eukaryota; kingdom Metazoa; phylum Mollusca; class Gastropoda; family Patellidae; genus Patella; species Patella ulyssiponensis. Next base: position 77,104,904 of record OY783227.1, on the reverse strand, counting down.
CACGAAATTAGTTTTTCTGCAATATTCTGCTATGCACTGATTAATTTAGAATAATAACATCGTTGGTCTAATTTGGAGCCTTGATTGAAGCGTAATCATATTGTTACGTAGTTAGCTATTGGTTGTTAATAGGACTATTGACCAGTCATAAATTGGAACAGAAATTGCTTCCATTAAAGCAGTGCTTAGTGGGATTAGCTCCAATAAACGAAACACAGCGGGGGATATGCTGTTATCTCTGTCCATGGTGAACCGCCCATTTGCTGAATACAATATTTTGCCTTTTCCGCTTTTTTGAGACTTCGAATTATGACTAATGGCTTACTTGGTTTTATTTTATTCTGACAAAATACCAAATTTGACAAGTTATGTGCAGTTCACACATATTGCGACATGAAATGCTCGGCACCACAGATAACCTTACCCAAAGCCCTGTATAGGGAAAGTTACGACAACTCATTTACAGGCGCCATTTTGGGTCACAACTATGACGCCATAAAAAATATGACGTCATGGCATCATATAGCTTTACTTAACAAAACGTTTTATCTTTTTCTTGGGGTTACGTAGTACGGCATATTAACTTTTTTACCCCGACAAATTAAATTCTCAAACATTTTTTTGAGGTAAAAGAAAAATAAATAAAGACGTTTGAAGTATTTGAAGTTAAAAAATATTTCCTATATAGTGTAAATGGGTATTAAAATGAGTAAAATGCATCATTTTGCCCGAAGCAGTTAGGTGTTACGTAAACATTGCACGAGCCGTTGAGCCAATGACTATGGTCGTGTGCAGTCAACGCACGTGTTGTTTACACTCACCCGTTACAGAGTTAATTCGTAAGTAATTCTCTGTGAAACAGATTGTAAATAGATTGTAAAAATCATAATTTATTCAGCTCAACATAAGACGTACATGTACAATGCCATCTTGTTGCATACCATTTGTATAGTTGAATCATATCATAAAAATGTCTTATTTCATATAGTCTTACGTATTTGTCAACATCAAGGTGAACTTGCCCTATTTAGCCTATTCAGAATTGTTCAGATGAATCTGATTTTTAAATTTATTTAAAACATAGTGCTCTTATCTGGTGATCTTCTATTTTATTTTCTTATGAGTAAGTTATAAAACAATAATATACTCTTTGCGTTGTATAATAATAATGATAGTATGTTCAGCTATAGGCTACTTTTCGTTTTAAAAATATATGTTTTATCTTCAATAGAATCTTTTTCGCAGAAATCTATGACATATCTATCCACATCCTGTATGTCTGGGCAGCCAATTGCGACACAACAATAAAATAGGGCATATCATAAATAGATAGTGCGTAGGTACTTGGGACCCAAGATGGCGTCTTTTTACGCATAACGTCATATTTTCATGACGTCATGTGAATTTTCTGGCTTCACAGTTGTCACAACTTTATCTTACGGCTTTGACCTTACCCTGTGATAGAAATTTGTTTGAATGATTTCTCCACAATTAGCCATCGGTTCGTTGCATGAGTTACATACTAATGATCCGTGGAACATTTTCCACATCTTGACATCTAAAGTTCATGCGAAAACCGCCAATGTGATGAAATGAAATGAAATGAAATGGGGTTTAACGTCCTACTCTTATGCACCTAACCTGGGCTAATGGAAGACGGGCATACGCCATACAGTGTGCTATGAGGGAAATTTTGCCCGGGCAGCGGCACTACGGCCTACTCTTATATTGAATTCCAACTGCCAAGGGATCTTTTACGTGCACTCCAATGTGTACACGGGACCTCGGTTTTTCGTCCCACTCGAACGACAAGGCAGCTATCCTTGTCAGGCCCTCCGTTCTGCATCACTGACAACGGGAAACCACGCTGGAAAATCGAGATGAACTTTCTCGGCCAATGCAGGGATCGAACACTCGACCTCCAGGCTAGCGAGCTAGCGCCTTACCCACTTAGCCATGTGATGATTTTCCCCTGCGATAAACAAAGGGTAAACTTATCTCTGGGGGCCGAGATTGTGCAAAATGTTAAAAATAAACGAAATGAAATAAAATGGGGTTTAACGTCCTACTGTTCTACTCCTGGACTAAAGAAAACGGAGAGGTCATTTTGGGACTAACATATGGTTTAATTTTATTTCAATAATTTGGTTGCCAGTAGGGGTCTTTCACAGTGGGAGGAAACCAGAGGACCCGGAGTAACCCATATGTCTTAACTATTAACGTCCACTCGACACAAACTAGGTCATTTCGGGACTAACATATGGTTTAATTTAATTTCAATAATTCGCTTGTGCGTAGGGGTCTTTAGCAGTGGTGCTATATAACCATGAGTTTACGGACAGTTAGGCAGACGACTTAAGACGATTAAAGACGAGCTGGTACGGAGAGACCGGCGTATGGACTCACCCGAGTTCAGCCGCTGCCTTGGCAGAATGGCGGATCTAATATAGTTATATATTTTCCTCTATAGTTTTAGTTACCGTATTGTAGGTAACTATAGGTGTTTTATATACCTGATGTAAATAAAACATATATTTACTAAACTGATCTCTGAAATCACTAAGATAGACTCACCCGCTGATTGGTTAATATTGAACTCAAAACGAGGCTTAGTAATGGCTGCGATCGTAGAATGAGTTTGTGTTCTTTTGAAACACGGCTATTTATCGCTATTTGACCTAACTTTGTGTTATTTCTTACACTAAAATGGCATTGTCAATAGAAAAAAAAGGTTGCTGAAGCTGTTCGTCAACTTGATGCATGCAATTTATGTGGCGTGGCAGCCCCCGAATTTATTTTAGTAGCCGTGAACGATTACTTTGTTTTGGATGACGAGAGTAGGAAATCAGTGATGATGAACTAGCTATAAAAATAAACTGGGTCTGTGCAGTAGTTTATCAAAATATATTGATTTTGTTTGCTGGCATCCCAGAGACGTAGTGGTGGTATTTTAATCAAGATATACTACTGGTTACTAAGGACTTTAGAATGTTCTCAGACTTTATACTATTTTTATTCGAAATGGTGTGTAAATTGATTCCAGCGATTCTGGTAATGGTGTTTGTCATATCGTAGCCAAAATTGTAAGATTCCCCAAAATTGTTGTATTATCTTGAAGCTAATTATATAAGAGTCCCCTTTCCAGATATGTACACAACTCAATAAGTCATTTTGGTGCACTAACACTCATTTTGTGGTGATGGGTCATTAGTTTCATATTTTGAAAATCGTCATTATCACGTGGCAAATATCCAGAGCAATAAAAAAAAATGTATGGTAAAGATTGATCAATTTGATTAACCCTTGTGCGGACACGTTGCACGAAAAACGTTGTCGGCAACAAGGGGCTATCTAAGACCACAGAAATAAATAGGTTTTTGGATGCATAATTTTATTAAAATACGGTCAAACTACAGCTTCATATAAAGACTGAACAATAATCAATCAGAGTAAAAAAATATATTTGAGGTATTATCAGTGACGATAGGAATTATAAGATATTTTTGAAATCTACAAATAACGTAATTGCCATGTCCCATGTAAAATCGCTTTTGATGGGGTTAGTAGGGTACCTAGATTTGCTTTCATATCCAGATGACTAGAATCAACCAAACAATATCGCAAGAAAGATTCCGAATGCAAGTAAGTACCAAGTGTAGAACAGATTAGACACCTGTAATCAGCAAAATTTAATGTTGAAAGGAAATGGGGGGGGGGGGGTCCACAAGACCCCTGGTGTTCGATAATGTAATACTCGTAGTTTCTTGTCAAATCATGAATGTTGCCACCGCCTCATGTCCATTCTATTTGCAGCATTATATTCGACAATAAGTAGCTGACAATATATAAAATTCTCGCAAGACAATTACTGATCAGTTTCTCACAAACGTTAAGGATATAGTCGTGGGGTCCCAAAATATCCCTTGTAGACGCACAAGGGTTAATATATTCTGATTTACAGAGCTCATTTATATTTTATTGCCCCGCTTGTGTTATTTGCCACTGATAAAACAATAGATAATGCAGAGCAGTCACATCCGATAGCCAATATATCGATCATCGCCCACAAGGCATACGAACTTGTAAATGTTAAGTAAGTGGGACTAACCTATTTAAGCTAATCGTTTATCTTTTGAATCTTATTAAAAAATCACACCCTAGTTTCGTTTTTTATAGTTTAAAATTTCGTTTAACTTGTCGATACTACACTAAGATCTGGAAAAATTGTTATATAACCCGCGTTCTGGATGATGTGAGTGATAATGAAACGGTCTGTTACAGCGAGATTTTGGCGTGAGGTACATGGATCTTTGCGGCTAACACGCTAAAAACACCAACTCTGATTGGTTAATCATATGTCTGAAGTCATAGGGTCAAAAGCCACAAAAGGATATTTGTTTAATTAGATTGGCATTTTGATCACCTTTTCCAATATTTTGGATAGAAACGTCAAGAAAATAATTGTCGTCAACAACGACTGGATATAATTTGATATCAGAATCATTAAACGTGAAGGAATCTTATTCTAAACACATAAAGTTGGTTTAGAAGATATTACAATTTTCTTCAGTTCTGATTACGAAATAAAAATAATTTATTACCATTGGAAGGATTCATCATGAGGGTTTCCCAATAGATTGTTGAGAAAAGGACTTTAGGATTTTTCTTGTTGTCATTTATGAGACTGATGTCATGATCTGATTGTGTGTTTTCGATGAGTTTTATTTTAATAGATCACCATGAGCTAATCTGCCTATGAGTAGGCCACAGTGCCACTGTCCGGGCAACGTCTCTCATTTCACACTGTATAGTGTATGCCAGAGAGAGACTTTTCTAGTGGCATTTTTCGTCAGGAATCCGAATCTGGTAGGTAAAAAGCCAGGCGAGGGGGCGTTTACAAGATAATCGAGGTCAAAGGTCACGGAAGGCCAAAAAACGAAAGAAACGTATAGAATTCAAAATCTGTGCAGAAAAGGGCCGAAAATCATTGATAACAGCAATGAGACAATTATAATACAGTAATATAATAATAACAATGAGCAGCGATGACACCTGCATACCCGTGACGTCATCGGGGTCATGATTCATGATATGTGTTGGGATGTCATAATACATATCGTGTAAATAACAGTTTAAAGTAAATTACCTGCCGTGAAGAAGTTGGGAATCCCTGGATCACAGTAAATCGGCAGGTGCGCGGTCGGCGAACTGTTCGATCGAATATCCTTCAGCGTCACCGTCGACGTCGTCGAAGAGTTCGTCATTAACAGTCTCTCTCGGAACGAGGCAGAAGTTTCGGACGAACTTAAAAAAAAACTCGATTATGTCGTCTGCTTATTTTATGGTCAAAGAAAATCTAGCGATGTCAATGACGCGAGATATAGAAACTTTTGGAGCAATTATAAACGTGGAAAAATAGTCGACCTATGTTTTCTACCTCCGTGTCGGGCGTCCCTTCAACTTCACGTACAACGTGCCAACTATGTTGCACGTATGTTGCGGCTGGGTGACCAACCAATTCTATCTCTACCCCCCGCTTCATATCATGGTTGGACAAATGATTTCAGAATCAAATGGGTAGAAACACCATATCAAGACGAGTTATCGGACCTTTTAGTGCAACTTGATGATGAAGTCGATTTCGATTCGAGAGAGACTGTTGATGACGAACTCTTCGACGACGTCGACGGTGACGCTGAAGGATATTCGATCGAACAGTTCGCCGACCGCGTATCTGCCGATTTACTGTGATCCAGGGATTCCCAACAATGATTTTCGGCCCTTTTCTGTACAGATTTTGAATTCTACACGTTTCTTTCGTTTTTTGGCCTTCCGTGACCTTTGACCTCGATTATCTCGGAAACGCCCCCTTACCTGGCTTTTTACCTACCAGATTCGGATTCCTCACGAAAAATGCCTCTAGAAAAGTTAACTCAGATTTTGCCCCCACTCGGGTGACAATGCCCCCCTCCCCTTCTCCCTCTGATCTATATGGTTTGATTTGATTTCAATAATCCGCTTGTGCGTAGGGGTCAGTAGCGGTTGGAGGAAACCGGAGGACCTGGAGAAAACCCACGAGGCTGGACAGGCGACCCTACGCCTTGTCACGTACAACAGGGGATTCGAAACCAAGCCAGTTGACTCAATGACAGGCTTTATGATACAGCACGCACGTGCTAACCATTCGGCTATCCAACTCCCCTTTGCCAGTCGAAGGGGGATCACGTGGCTAAGTGGCTAGCCTGGAGGTCGAGTGTTCGATCCCTGCATTGGCCGTGAAAGTTCATCTCGATTTTCCAATGTGGATTCCCCTTGTCAGTGATGCAGAACGGAGGGCCTGACAAGGATAGCGGTCGTTCGGATGGGACGAAAAACTGAGGTCCTGTGTACACATTGGAGTGCACGTAAAAGATCCCTTGGCAGTTGGAATTCGATATAAGAGTAGGCCGTAGTGCCGCTGCCCGGGCAAAATTTCCCTCATAGCACACTGTATGGCGTATGCCCGTCTTCCATTAGTCCAGGTTAGGTGCATAAGAGTAGGACATTAAACCCCATTTCATTTCTTGCGTCGAAACAGAGCAGTAGGACGTTAAACCCTATCTCATTTTATGATCAAGAGAATGGATCGAGATGTCTTTCAATTACAAACAGACGTGTCCAATGTTTTTAGTTTGTAAACAGTTTCATCCAGTGTATTAAAAGGAATCAAATGAACTAGTCGAACCTTATTGGTTAATGCCCTGAAACCCAATTCATCAACAAAAAAATGATTAGTGTTTATTAGTTATATTTTTTGAATAAATTATGTCTGAAAATGAAGATATAAATCCAAGCTGTTTGTTTCATAATCATACCGGGTTTGATAGATGTTCGTTAGTTTGTTGGTAAATGTATTAATTGTGAGTATAAAGATTTTTTTTATGATTTTGCTATACTTGGCTGTTGAATTATATATTATGTCTTTAAAATCAAAAGCTGTGTTTGCCGAGAAAATTCCTTGAGATTTTCCTGTCTGTTTGTTACGTGTACGTGGTGCAGGATAGGGGACCTGGCAAGGGCCGAAAAAACGGCGCCCCGTGTTCACATTGGTGTCCATGAAAAGAAACCGCGACACATGGAAATAAATGTAGGCTGAATCGTGCGGACAAAGTCAACACATAGCACACTGCGTGGCTTATACCCCCATTTCACTGGGCCACGGAAGACTTGCGGAAGGAAATTCGCAAGTCTTTCCTCTCACACCGTATGGCACCGCCAGCTAGCACAGTGAATCCGTAGTCCTTCATCGTCGTCCACAGACTTTTGCGAGCCCAAATTGTTCCGCGACTGTTGCTTTAAATATCGTTTGCGGAAAAATTTTCCGTGCTCTTCCACAATTAAACCGGGATCGATCCGAGAGTCTTCCGCTGTTACAAACGTAGTTGCCGCAAGTGGTCCGCATGTATACCACCGGCATTTCGTCACTTTCCGCGGGTGTTAAATGGTTACGGATGACCTTCGTTCATGTAAGGAAGAATACGGAAGACCTTCGCCTGTGAAAGGAAAGCGCGGTATATCACGGAATGTTTACGGAAAAGATGCGAATGAGACGCACAAGAACGAGGGATAGCCGGCCTGACGACATATTTGTTATGGATTAGGCGCGGTTAATATACAGGTCATTTGAGTACTGCCTGCGATACGCGAGGACTACTTGCAGAAGCGGCGAATCAATCGCGGTTTGATTGCGGACATCCCGCCGAAAAAAATTTCAGGGTATAGAATCCGTGGAAAGCCGACCTCCATTTATAGATATTTCTACCTCGACGGCAGAGCTGCGGGAAAAAAATCACGAAAAAATTGCGGAACACATGGGAATGTGCACGGAAGACATAAGGATAATTTGCGGGTCACACTCGGCAGTAGCGGTATAACTGTGGTATCTGGCGATACTTATCCGTTTGACGCCGCGGAATAATCTCTGAGTACTTGCCTTCTACGCGGAATAAATGCGCAACAATTGCGAACGACCTTCGGCAACAGCGTTTGGTCTCGGATCAATCACGGCGTACCTGCGGAAAAATTGGTAAAGAGCACATGATTTGCACGTGATTTAACCTATAAAATTGCTGTTTTGAAGAGGAAATACATTGTACCATGGAGGACACTAACGGCGACATCGAACTGCTCAACGTCTTGCTGCTGCTTCATGAATACAGCAGTTTGAAACGGAATGCCTGGGGTATACATGCGGAAAACTTGCGGCAACTGCGTTTATATACGGAATAACAGCGGAAAACTTGCGAATGTTACGGATCGCTCCCGGTTTAACTGCGGAAGAGCACGAACAAATTTTTCTGCAAACGTTCTTTTGAACATGTTCAAAAGAACGTTTGCGGAAAATTTTGGGCGCACGGAAGGCTGCGGATGATGTGGAATGAATACGGATTCACTGTGCTTCCTATCAGAACAATACGGTACAACAGGAAAGACATACGGTACTTTGCGGTATAATTGCGGATTTGCTTCCGCAAGTCTTCCGCAGTCAAGTGAAATGGGGATATAAGTCCGTGCTTTCTGTCTTCAAAACAATGATTTTATCGGCGGAATCCGGTGTCATCCTTTAATCTTTACCGATTTTCCGCAGGTACGTCGCGATTGGTCCGAGACGAAATGCGGTTGCCGAAGATGGTCCGCACTTGTTCCGCAGTCATTCCGAAGTTATACCTTGCCAAACGGATTAGTACCGCCAGTTACCGCAGTTATCCCGCGTATTTTCCGCCATTGCCGAGTGTAGCACGCAAGTTATCCGGATATCTTCCGTGACGATCCGGGCGCATTCCTAAGTGTTCCGCAGTTTCTCCACCGCTTCGCCGTGATTTGTACCGTAGTTTACCCGTATGTGTTCCGAAGATACCGTGACTGTTCCGAAGGTATTCCGAGAGCGTGTGAAATGGACATTTTCCGTGGATTTTTTTCCCCACTTATCCGCGTAAAAATGCCGAAGCTCTTCCGCAAAAGCCATTCCACGGAAGTCTGTGAGTACCGCAGCTTTCCGCAGCTCAGTGAAATGGGGGTATTAAGCCCGTTGTCAGTACCGCGGTCGGTGTAGAACAGTGGGACGTTCGACCTCAATTCATTGTACCAGAAGAATGTTGGTTATCTTCATGTTTTCAATTTAACATTAGAAAGCACTGACAGCTAGTTAATAATCTACATCATTTTAATATTATATATAACGTAGGTTGGTTATTTCGAAACGATATTTTCTTCAATGGCTCACTGGCGTTCTTAAGCCCGTATTTTCGAAAGTGGATTAGATTTAATCTCTGATTTTCTGACCAACCCTATTCTGAAGAGCTGATTAAATTTTAAACTAAGATGTTTATAGACTTTGGTTAGCCTAATCATTGAGTTAATCCTTGTTCGAGAATACCTTAAAATGTGCTATCTGGAACGTTGACTTGTACTTAATCATTGACTAAATCACCCCAATATTTAGTCATGCCAGGGGTTGAGTTTAAGAAAGGATTAAGTCCATGGATATGCAATTCCAATGTACTGAATATTATAGAAATGATTATCTTTCACTGAATTACGGAAGCGTAATAGGGCCACATATTTTTTTTTATTATTCTATTTTCAATTTTTCAAGTTACTAACGTTAGTATCTAGAAAATTCAAGTTATTATTTTGAAAATTCAAGTTAGCTAACTTGAAAATTCAAGTTAGTATCTTGAAAATTCAAGTTACTAACTTGAAAATTCAAGTTACTAACTTACAAATTCAAGTTAGTATCTTGAAAATTCAAGTTAATAACTTGAAAATTCAAGTTAGTATCTTGGAAATTCGAGTTAGTATCTTGAAAATTCAAAATTCAAGTTAGTAACTTGAAAAATTGAAAATAGAATAATAAAAAAAAATATGTGGCCGTATTAGGCTTCCGTACAGAATTCAGACACTTCGCACTTATATTTGCCAATAAAGCAACAACTTTACATTCATCGTAAATTCTGTTGAAAAAGATTTTTTAAAATATTAAACATTCTCTATAATATAAAAAAACATAAATAATTACGTAAACTTTAGAGAAAATGGATAAACTACAAGGTACACATAAATTTTAAAATTGCCAAACAACCTAAAGAAATTGCAAAGAACGGAGCAAATCAACTTCTTATCACAAAAGAGAACCCACAGCAGCTAAGTCAACAAGGGTTGTCACTCTAAAATCCGAGAACGAGTAATTGTGAGAAATCAGTAGAATTTGTTTGGTTTCTAGTTTAATATACAAAACATTTAGTATCAAGGGCCATAATTCTGGAAGTTATCAAAAAGCATTGGCAATCAATAGGCATCCTAATCTCGTGTAGTTCAGTGTGTATTAATTCCATGTCAATCTTATATTAACTTTAGGATGGACAAAACTGTTCTAAAACATGCATTTTTCTATTCTGCTTCCTGTAATTGGGCCCCTTTATCAATGATAAAAGCCTTTTTAATCACTGATTGTATTTAAGAGAGCAGTTAACTTATTTTAATGGTTAACGTATGAATGAGATGACCAGGAATAATTTTTGCTTACTCTCTGAACTAGGATGGGAACAAAAATGAACATGTTTTAGGTGTTTCGATAATTAACTCATATTAACTTTAAAATTTAAACACGTCAGCCAGTTAAAGAAAAGGTTAACTTGCTCTCAGCCCTGACAAATATAGATTATTATTTAGATATTTGTTCCCATGACAAGTCCATAATCAGCTCTCTATGTCATAGAATTGTTGTGTTTTATTAACATGACATGTCTGTAATGAACTCTCTAGAACCAATCAGCTGACCAAGATTTAAATAGATTTAATTTTCTTAGAGATTCAAAACTGTAAAGATGAACTGGACAATCCGACTAACTCTCGGTTGTCAAGTACCGTTACTAAAATAATGAAGGATCTACGTTATATCTGCCAACAGTCATAACTTCACTCAAGTAATTTGAATGAATTTCAATACATTAATTTTTTCATTGAACTATTGTAACAATAACGCCAAGCTCCTTTTTTAAATCGTACCTAATGGATCCACTTTAAGTATGGATAACGCTACTTTGTAATGCACACGGACTAAAAAAAGTCTGTATTTGCTTTTTGATCTTGTATATTGTGTGTTTTGATTCCCCATTTCTACGCGACAAGGGTTAGGGTCGCCTATCCAACCTCGTGGGTTTCCTCCGGGTCTTCCAGCCGCCCCCACTGCTAAAGACCCCTACGCGCAAGCGAATTATTGAAATAAAATTGAACTCTCTCTCTCTCTCTCTCTCTCTCTCTCTCTCCCTCTCTCTCTCTCTCTGTATATTGTGTATTTTAAACGTTGAGTTTGTTTATTTCACATGTTTTTTTTATTGATCACGGCCATAATAACACCTTTACTGTTACTGAAACCGATCGGTCACCTTCAATGAGCTGATAATCTTTTGTCTTTTAATTTTATTTGAATTTGAGTGGATCAAGAAACTTGCGATTATATTTCCATTTGGGAATATTAATTACATGTCGATCAGCTATCACAACTGGTTTTATCTTAACACTGGTACTGGGAATACAATTATAAATATTATCAGATTATCTAATTCAAAGATATCTATTCATTTAATTTTGTTGTCCGTTTTCGATTTTGTATATTTTTTATGTCAGCATGAACTGGCTTGGTTCCACCCATTCCTCTTCCACATACCCGACTTCTCCTTGTCCAATCCTGTAATGCGTCCACTGGTCTGGTGTGTTTTAAAGAATGGATTTTACATCCCTACCAACCCGAATCCTTCCCCGGTGTCTTTTATCAAGAAATTTAATATATTTAATTTCCATATACCACCTTGACAACTACGTTTAAGACTAAGGGATGACTAAGATATCTGGGACATCGTAACGAATAGTAAGATGTTTACAACTAGGGAACGACTAGTAAGATATCTGGGACTTCGTAACGAATAGTAAGATGTTTACGAATAGGGAACGAATTGTAAGATGTTTAATGACTATGGACTCTTTAGAAAGATCTTTAAGAATAGGGAACAACTAGTTAGATATTTGCAAATAGGGAACAACTAGTTAGATATTTACGAATAGGGAACAACTAGGGGGCAACTAGTAATCTAAACAAACACATCTTTTTAAGACGTGCGTATTGTCTTGGTGTTGTTTTATTGATCGACTTTCGTATTTGTATTTTAAATTCCAGGTCGAGAGAAAATCAGAATCAGAATGAACGTGCTTCTATCCGTTGTAGTCATTGTTGCAGTTATTGTATCAGGTAGGACAAAATCATTTTCAGTTCATTATCCCCCTCCCCTCCAGGGTGATCGAGAGAGACATCTGTCTGACTACTTACCCGCCAAACCCGAGATGTTTGTCTAACTACATCTTAAAAAGGGCGTAATTAAAAATCATAAGCACTGTAATAAAGTGTAAACTTTATACCACAGCTAACGTTTTTTAGATGTAACACTTTTGCAAGGACAAAAAGAGCTACATCTGACAAGTGTAAAAGATATCCATGACTACTGAACACCCGAAGACAGGGGCGTAGCCGTGAAATGTATATTGGCGGGGCGGGGGGGGGGGGTCCGCAAATGAAATTATATAAGATGTTGACAATCTGCTAGGCCGGAGCGCAATAGGGAGGGTCACCCTCCAATGGAGGGGGGGGGGTGCACCCCCATAAATTTTGTTTAAAGTTTCAGTTATCTGTAAACACTGTTTTGGCATATTTTACGGGGTTAAAGCGATAATTTCATATTTTCAAATAAAGTCAAAACATAAATATTTCTATGTCTTTTGCTCAATAGGTTGTTAACTCACTATTCTAGGCCTACGACCATAGGCATTATTCCACATACTTAAAAATTATTGACACAGGAAATAATAATATAATCACCTCCCTTGTTTTTCTATTGTCCCCATGCAATAGTTATCTTCAAACGTTTGAATTTAAAGTTTCTCAACTGGCAATAGTGAATTATGGGGTTTATAGGATTAGGCCTATACTTTAACAAGGTAGGACTGTTTATAGATGCCATCTAGCCTATTTTAAGGCTTTATTTCAATAAATGTTAAAAATATAACTTAAAAATATGAAATTGCAGCTTTAAACTAAAACATCACACCAATACAATGTTTATCATGTTTACAGACAGCGGCACCGGTCTTCACCGAGAGGCGAAGAAGCGTGGCTTACGTTGTATGGACCCCCATCCCCACCCACCTAAGAAAATTTTGGAATATTTCACGGTTGCAAACACCTTTCCTGCTATTTCAGCCCGTGAACAAAGCAACTTCAAAGTGGTCTAATATAGCCTAATTAAGGTGGCTTGCTGATTCGAATTCCAATCAATCGTTTACACCCACGAAGACGGGACCGTTGGGAGAAAATTTTGAAAATTTAACTGCCAAAAACGCGTTTTCCTGCTATTCCAGCCTGTGAATACAATTTGGTCCAATATAGCCTCCCTTGCTGCCCAGAATTCCAAACAACCAATCAATCGTCACGGGCTATGGGAGCTTCACTTTCCCGGAGAAAATTTTGAAAACTGAACCACCGCAAATGCGTTTTCTGCTATTCTAGCCTGTGTAAGCAACTCCAAAAGTATCAAATGGTTTTGGAACCGAAATCCCACTCTGAATGCCAACCATCCAATCACACTGTTGCAGTTGCATTAACAAGAGAGAGAGAGAGAGAGAGAGAGGGGGGTGGAGAGAGAGAGGAGAGAGAGAGGTGTTTTTAACATCCATTGACACAATCTAGGTCATTTCGGGACTAAAATATGGTTTAATTTTATTTCGTTGTGCGTAGGGTCTTTTAGCAGTGCGATGAAACCAGTTGGCCCACAGAAAACCAACGAGGTTGGTCAATCGTCTCTACTCGTTCTCACGTACAATGTCGGATCGAAACTACGCAACTTGACTCAATTTCAGACCTTACGCTCTAAGGCTCAGACATTAAACCATTTGCCCCCACGCCCGCAATTGCTACTTGCAATTATTTTTTTGTATTAAATCCCTTTCAGCACACAATGTAGACGGACGTAAGAAGAGATCAAAAATTAGGAACACCATGTGGGGACCGAAACCAGAGGAGAAACGGAGGTGGGAACTGGAAGTCTGTGAAGATACCAAGAAATTTGTACAGTACCAGTCTATACAACTAAGTAATCTGCAGACCCTTATATCCCTATTGTTAAACAGAATTGACAGCCTGAAACTGTAAGTCAAAGTTTAATATGTAACACTGCCACTGCCCAAGAAGAGAGAGAGAGAAATGGGGTTCAACGTCTACTCGACACAAACTAGATCATTTCGGGACTAACATATGCTTTAATTTGATTTCAATAATTCGCTTGCGCTTAGGGGTCTTCAGCAGTGGGAGGAAACCGGAGTACCTGGAGAAAACCCACGAGGTTGGACAGGCAACCCTACTCCTTGCCACGTACAACCGGGGATTCGAAACCACGCCAGTTGACTCAATGGCAGATACAGCTCGCGCACGCTAACCATTCGGCCATCCACCACCACATTGATTAGACGCATCGTAGAAATATTTCTATGAGACGCGTAATCTCGCGTGGTAGGAGATTTGGTAAATTGACATGCGCATTGCCAGCTTTGTCCTGTATATTCGGTTCCTGTCAGAACGGTTTTTTAATCAACAGTCTGTGGTTAACAGTTTTAGTTATGTTCCTGGGTTAGCGGAAAAGAGCTTTGCTCATGCACCAAATCTTAGGACAAATTTATTGGAATATAATCGGATTGGACTTTAATTGAGTGGTTTTAAGAAAAACAAGCAATCTACTTGGATATGATGTGCATTAATCCAGTTTAAATTTTTTTTCCGTGGTTATTGAGAACAATGTCAAAGCAGTTTTTAAAATTAACAAAGACAATTTGAATCGCGAATCTCCACACGACTAGACAGTCAAAACATGTATGTTTAAATCCCACTCTAGATAGATAATGGAGATTAAAAAAACCATCATGTTATGATAATAAACATTTTAAAAAAAACCCGATATATTTGATTGATTGGCCAATGTCAAATCAGTTTATCAAACCACAACGACACTCGGGTCCCAAAATGCGACACAAATAGAAAGTTAAAAGAAAATAAAGAAAATTTATTTTAAAGCTCCCACTTCAGTTAATAATATTCGAAAACCCTTTGTATAATGGAGGCTGCAAAATGGCCATGTTATGATGATAAAGTTTGGTGACAACATTATAGAAACTGTCAGTGGGTCAAGTGGTGGGGTTTTCAATCCCAAGCTTGTACGTGACAAGCAGAAGGGTCGCCTGTCAAACCTGTTTCTCTGTGTCATCCGGTTTCCTCCAATTGCTAATCACGCAATGACCTAGTTTGTGTCGTGTGGATTTTAGGACACTCTTATCTTTAGCAGCACCGTAGCATATTAAAACCCATTTCACATGTCAGAGTTAAACCAACTCTTTAAGCAGATTTGTGTGACGTTAAATTCCGTTTAGATTTGGATTTACCTCTCTCGTCTTTTATAACTGAATACTCCTGGCCAAAAATTACGTACATCAGAAAAACTACTTTTTCAGGCCAAAACTGTTCAACTCGTCTCTTATGATTAGAGCTCTTTCAGGGACAAAGCCCCAGTTAGTTGGGTACGAGACCTAAAATCCGTGACCAATTTTCGGGGAAGTTGTTTTGAAGGTGGTTTCTACATGAAAAAAACCTGCTGAAGCGATTAAGCTTGGGTGCCTCTCTCTAAAATGCTGGCGGAAGCCGCTAGAGGGCCAAATTCAAAATGGTGGTCAGATGTGGCGGGAAAATATAAACATATGTAATATAGGCTTCTGATGTGTCTATTCGTATGTTTTAAGGGTCTCCGAATCGAAATATTGTAATCAAAAATCAATCCAGCCACAAGTTTTGCCAATATGGCCGAAAAATCCAAGATGACCACCATTTTTGCCCTGGAAAATAGTTTCGGGGTCGATTTCTTCAATTTTGATTAATTTGTGTCGATAGATGGCAACCAACAATAATACTCACCGATATTTATCATCTGATATACTCTGTAGTGAACAGATTTTGATTTTAATTTAATCAACGCTTAATAATGGACCCATGTAAGGCCCGGTATCCATAGGCTGTGCACTTGTGGCGTGTTCCCTTGTGACCTTGTGAAGCACCACAAGGACAATGAACCTTTGTTTTTTTAAATGTGCCTGTTCCGATAGTTTGTACCCAGGGCAGGGAACTTGTGGCCTCGCGCACGGAACATGGTCTTGTGACCGGGAACACAGACAATGAACATGTCAATTCTTTTGCAGCTGCACAAGAGGGAACACGCAATTACCAGTACGATATTGTATGGAGATGCATCTCCCGGTCTGTTTCAAGGCCTAGAAACTTGTGTGAAATTCACCCAGTTCATTGCGAGTTCTAAAATTGGCTGGACCCAGCACCGTGGGCGGCGTCTGAAGACATGTTTGTCACTGGATGGGCGAGACGTGACCGTTTTGGGGAATAAAGAAAACCAAGATAAAAAAGAATTCAGATTATATAGTACACCATAAATATACAACATAACAATCTTTCACGAGTGCACACACGTTACAAAATGTTCACCCATCGGCAAGACCATACTTCAACGATACCATTTATCGGCGACCAGTCATCGACGATACCATTCCAGGAACAAACTGTCGACGATACCATTTATCGGCGACCAGTCATCGACGATACCATTCCAGGAACAAACTGTCGACGATACCATTTATCGGCGACTATTCTTAGACGATACCACTCCAAAAAGAAACCGTCCACCCATCGGCAAGACCATACTACGACCATGTAACGTCTACTATTCAACGACGATACCATGTATCGGCTACTATTAAACGACGATACCATGTATCGGCTACTATTCAACGACGATACCATGTATCGGCTACTATTCAACGACGATACCATGTATCGGCTACTATTCAACGACGATACCATGTATCGGCTACTATTCAACGACGATACCATGTATCGGCTACTATTCAAGGACGATACCATGTATCGGCTACTTTTCAACGACGATACCATGTATCGGCGACCAGTCATCGACGATACCATTCCAGGAACAAACTGTCGACGATACCATTTATCAGCGACTGTTCTTAGACGATACCATTTATCGGCGATTATTCTTAGACGATACCATTCCAAGAAGAAACTGTCCACCCATCGGCAAGACCATACGACGATACCATTTATCGGCTACTATTCAACGACGATACCATGTATCGGCTACTATTCAACGACGATACCATGTATCGGCTACTATTCAACGACGATACCATGTATCGGCTACTATATTGAAAGACGATACCATGTATCGGCTACTATTGAACGACGATACCATGTATCGGCTACTATTGAACAACGATACCATGTATCGGCTACTATTGAACAACGATACCATGTATCGGCTACTATTGAACGACGATACCATGTATCGGCTACTATTCAACGACGATACCATGTATCGGCTACTATTCAACGACGATACCATTTATCGTCGACTATTCAACGAGGATACCATTTATCGGCGACCAGTCATTGACGATACCATTCCAGGAACAAACTGTCGACGATACCATTTATCAGCGACTATTCTTAGACGATACCATCCCAGGAACATTCAATAGGTACCCAAAGGGGACCTGCAAAATTAGTCAACATTTGTACATAAATTTACTTTTACTAACTTATATACTCATACTAAAATATACAACGATGAGTAAAACATACGAATCCTGCACAGAGGAACCCAAGACAACAAAGTTAAAAGTATAATTTCACTCACCCAAGTACCTGGTGGCAGTATCGAGTCCTCATTACTACTCTCATAATTCATCTGCCAAACAAGCTCGATTGGCCGGCTTATATACTACCCGTCTGCACGTGCATTGCAGGTAGAAAGTTTCGGCGAGCCTTAAAATTACAGGTAAATAGTTTAGGCGAGCCACGCAGCAGAGTTTGGGCGACCGATAGTGATACTAATGAAATACGACCGTGACAATGTTGTCTTTTGAGATGAGCACCACCAAGGAAAATAAATGCAATAGCGGCATCCTCCTCATCCTTCCGATTTTCAGTAGTTGAGTTCACCGTCGAGCTATCAATAAAACAACTGTTCGCATAACGATAGTTGTGTCTTGTGTTTATTTTATTTTCAGGCTTATTTAATGCTTAATTACTGAAAGTCTGAGATCACACACTCTTCCGTTGGTAATGGTTGGAAACTGCTCCATAATGGATAGTGCGGCTCAATTAGATATGTGAACCAAGCATTACAAGGACGTTTAAGTGACTTACTTGTTCACTGCAGTGATACTGATAGTGCAAGTGATGCAGATTCCGATGAAACTTCAACTTCTGAATCTGAACAATCAAAACTGGACTTGTCTTTTGAATCGGATGACTGTGATTCTGATAAGTAAAACTTTGACTGGATAAGTTGGTGATGTTGATTATCATGCGTGATTAAATATTACATAGGTCCATTATTAAGCGTTGATTAAATTAAAATCAAAATCGGTTCACTACAGAGTATATCAGATAATAAATATCGGTGAGTATTATTGTTGGTTGCCATCTATGACACACATTCATCAAAATTGAAGACATCGACCCCGAAACTATTTACCAGGCCAAAAATGGTGACCATCTTGGATCTTTCAGCCATATTGGCAAAACTAGTGGCTGGATGGATTTTTGATTACAATATTTCGATTCAGAGACCCTTAAAACATACGAATAGACACATCAGAAGCCTATATTACATAATTTTATATTTTCCCGCCACAACTGACCACCATTTTGAATTTGGCCCTCTAGCGGCTTCCGCCAACATTTTAGAGAGAGGCATCCAAGCTTAATCGCTTCAGCAGGTTTTTTCCACATAGAAACCACCTTCAAAACAACTTCCCCGCAAATTGGTCACGGATTTTAGGTCTCGTACCCAACTAAGTGTTATGGAATTATCTACCATTTAGTTTAAGACGATGGACATCTCTACATTATTTAAAAAAATAATTTAAACACATTTATTTAAGCAAGCTTTTAACAGACACTGTATATATACCCTTATAGATTTTGTTCGATTTATGTTTTTTTTTTTTGTTTTGTTTTGTTTTTTGTTTTGTTGTTGTTTTATGTGTGTGTGTGAGGTGTGTGTGGGGGGGGGGGGGGGGTAAGTGGAGAGATGTTATGATGGTATTGTCACATTTTAAAGTACGCTTCAACCGGTGATATGGTAGGGTCCACTATGATAATGCTTTTTTTATTATAGCCAAGTTGATTGGGAAAAGTCAATGGCAAGATGGATGAGAAAAGGCCGCAAATGGAACAGTGGAGACGGAGGTGGCAAAAACAACGGGGGAGGTGGCAAAAACAACGGGGGTGGTGAAAGCGGCGGAAATGGCAAAGGTGGTGAAAGCGGCGGGAGCGGCAAAGGTGGTGAAAGCGGCGGAAATGGCAAAGGTGATGAAAGCGGCGGAAATGGCAAAGGTGGTGAAAGCGGCGGAAGTGGCAAAGGTGGTGAAAGTGGCGGAAATGGCAAAGATGGTGAAAGTGGCAAAGGTGGTGAAAGCGACGGAAATGGCAAAGGTGGTGAAAGCGGCGGAAATTGCAAAGGTGGTGAAAGCGGCGGAAATGGCAAAGGTGGTGAAAGCGACAAAGGTGGTGAAAGCGGCAAAGGTGGTGATGGCAAAGGTGGTGAAAGCGGCGGAAATGGCAAAGGTGGTGAAAGCGGCGGAAATGGCAAAGATGGTGAAAGCGGCAAAGGTGGTGATGGCAAAGGTGGTGGAAGCGACGGAAGCGAAAAAGGTGGTGAAAGCGGCGGAAGTGGCAAAGGTGGTGAAAGCGGCGGAAATGGCAAAGGTGGGGAAATCGGCGGAAATGGCAAAGGTGGTGAAAGCGGCAAAGGTGGTGAAAGCGGCAAAGGTGGTGAAAGCGGCGGAAGCGGCAAAGGTGGTGAAAGCGGCGGAAATGGCAAAGGTGGTGAAAGCGGCGGAAGTGGCAACGGTGGTGAAAGTGGCGGAAATGGCAAAGATGGTGAAAGCGGCCAAGGTGGTGAAAGCGGCGGAAGCGGCCAAGGTGGTGAAAGCGGCGGAAGCGACAAAGGTGGTGAAAGCGGCGGAAGCGGCAAAGGTGGTGAAAGCGGCGGAAATGGCAAAGGTGGTGAAAGCGGCAAAGGTGGTGAAAGCGGCGGAAGCGGCAAAGGTGGTGGTGAAAGCGGCGGAAATGGCAAAGATGGTGAAAGCGGCAAAGATGGTGATGGCAAAGGTGGTGAAAGCGACAAAGGTGGTGAAAGCGGCGGAAATGGCAAAGGTGGTGAAAGCGGCAAAGGTGGTGAAAGCGGCGGAAGTGGCAAAGGTGGTGAAAGCGACAAAGGTGGTGAAAGCGGCAAAGGTGGTGATGGCAAAGGTGGTGAAAGCGGCGGAAATGGCAAAGATGGTGAAAGCGGCAAAGGTGGTGAAAGCGGAGGAAGCGGCGGAAGCGGCAAAGGTGGTGAAAGCGGCGGAAATGGCAAAGGTGGTGAAAGCGGCAAAGGTGGTGAAAGCGGAGGAAGCGGCGGAAGCGGCAAAGGTGGTGAAAGCGGCGGAAATGGCAAAGGTGGTGAAAGTGGCGGAAATGGCAAAGATGGTGAAAGCGGCAAAGGTGGTGAAAGCGGCAAAGGTGGTGAAAGCGGCAAAGGTGGTGAAAGCGGAGGAAGCGGCGGAAGCGGCAAAGGTGGTGAAAGCGGCGGAAATGGCAAAGGTGGTGAAAGTGGCGGAAATGGCAAAGATGGTGAAAGCGGCAAAGGTGGTGAAAGCGGCGGAAGTGGCAAAGGTGGTGAAAGCGACGGATATGGCAAAGGTGGTGAAAGCGGCGGAAGCGGAAAAGGTGGTGAAAGCGGCGGAAGCGGAAAAGGTGGTGAAAGCGGCGGAAGCGGCAAAGGTGGTGAAAGCGGCGGAAGCGGCAAAGGTGGTGAAAGCGGCAAAGGTGGTGAAAGCGGTGGAAGTGGCAAAGGTGGTGAAAGCGGCGGAAATGGAAAAGGTGGTGTAAACGGCAAGGGTGGTGAAAGCGGCAAAGGTGGTGAAAGCGGCAAAGGTGGTGAAAGCGGCGGAAATGGCAAAGATGGTGAAAGCGGCAAAGGTGGTGAAAGCGGCGGAAATGGCAAAGATGGTGAAAGCGACAAAGGTGGTGAAAGCGGCAAAGGTGGTGATGGCAAAGGTGGTGAAAGCGGCGGAAATGGCAAAGATGGTGAAAGCGGCAAAGGTGGTGAAAGCGGAGGAAGCGGCGGAAGCGGCAAAGGTGGTGAAGGCGGCGGAAATGGCAAAGGTGGTGAAAGTGGCGGAAATGGCAAAGATGGTGAAAGCGGCGGAAGTGGCAAAGGTGGTGAAAGCGGCGGAAATGGCAAAGGTGGGGAAATCGGCGGAAATGGCAAAGGTGGTGAAAGCGGAGGAAGCGGCGGAAGCGGCAAAGGTGGTGAAAGCGGCGGAAGCGGCAAAGGTGGTGAAAGCGGCGGAAGCGGCAAAGGTGGTGAAAGCGGCGGAAATGGCAAAGGTGGTGAAAGCGGCAAAGGTGGTGAAAGCGGCGGAAGCGGCAAAGGTGGTGGTGAAAGCGGCGGAAATGGCAAAGATGGTGAAAGCGGCAAAGATGGTGATGGCAAAGGTGGTGAAAGCGACAAAGGTGGTGAAAGCGGCGGAAATGGCAAAGGTGGTGAAAGCGGCAAAGGTGGTGAAAGCGGCGGAAGTGGCAAAGGTGGTGAAAGCGACAAAGGTGGTGAAAGCGGCAAAGGTGGTGATGGCAAAGGTGGTGAAAGCGGCGGAAATGGCAAAGATGGTGAAAGCGGCAAAGGTGGTGAAAGCGGAGGAAGCGGCGGAAGCGGCAAAGGTGGTGAAAGCGGCGGAAATGGCAAAGGTGGTGAAAGTGGCGGAAATGGCAAAGATGGTGAAAGCGGCGGAAGTGGCAAAGGTGGTGAAAGCGGCGGAAATGGCAAAGGTGGTGAAAGCGGCGGAAATGGCAAAGATGGTGAAAGCGGAGGAAGCGGCGGAAGCGGCAAAGGTGGTGAAAGCGGCGGAAATGGCAAAGGTGGTGAAAGTGGCGGAAATGGCAAAGATGGTGAAAGCGGCAAAGGTGGTGAAAGCGGCAAAGGTGGTGAAAGCGGCAAAGGTGGTGAAAGCGGAGGAAGCGGCGGAAACGGCAAAGGTGGTGAAAGCGGCGGAAATGGCAAAGGTGGTGAAAGTGGCGGAAATGGCAAAGATGGTGAAAGCGGCAAAGGTGGTGAAAGCGGCGGAAGTGGCAAAGGTGGTGAAAGCGGCGGAAGCGGCAAAGGTGGTGAAAGCGGCGGAAGCGGCAAAGGTGGTGAAAGCGGCGGAAATGGAAAAGGTGGTGAAAGCGGCAAAGGTGGTGAAAGCGGTGGAAGTGGCAAAGGTGGTGAAAGCGGTGGAAATGGAAAAGGTGGTGTAAGCGGCAAGGGTGGTGAAAGCGGCAAAGGTGGTGAAAGCGGCGGAAATGGCAAAGATGGTGAAAGCGGCAAAGGTGGTGAAAGCGGCGGAAATGGCAAAGATGGTGAAAGCGGCGGAAATGGCAAAGGTGGTGAAAGCGGCGGAAGCGGCAAAGGTGGTGATGGCAAAGGTGGTGAAAGCGGCGGAAGCGGCAAAGGTGATGAAAGCGGTGGAAATGGCAAAGATGGTGAAAGCGGCAAAGGTGGTGAAAGCGGCGGAAATGGCAAAGATGGTGAAAGCGGCGGAAGCGGCAAAGGTGGTGAGAGCGGCGGAAATGGCAAAGGTGGTGAAAGCGGCGGAAATGGCAAAGGTGGTGAAAGCGGCAAAGGTGATGAAAGCGGCGGAAATGGCAAAGGTGGTGAAAGCGGAAAAGGTGGTGAAAGCGGCGGAAGTGGCAAAGGCGGTGAAAGCGACAAAGGTGGTGAAAGCGGCAAAGGTGGTGAAAGCGACAAAGGTGGTGAAAGCGGCAAAGGTGGTGATGGCAAAGGTGATGAAAGCGGCGGAAATGGCAAAGGTGGTGAAAGCGGCAAAGGTGGTGAAAGCGGCGGAAATGGCAAAGATGGTGAAAGCGGCAAAGGTGGTGAAAGCGGCGGAAATGGCAAAGGTGGTGAAAGCGGCGGGAATGGCAAAGGTGGTGAAAGCGGCGGAAATGGCAAAGGTGGTGAAAGCGACAAAGGTGGTGAAAGCGGCGGAAGTGGCAAAGGCGGTGAAAGCGACAAAGGTGGTGAAAGCGGCAAAGATGGTGAAAGCGGCGGAAGCGGTAAAGGTGGTGAAAGCGGCGGAAATGGCAAAGGTGGTGAAAGCGGCAACGGTGGTGAAAGCGGCGGAAATGGCAAAGGTGGTGAAAGCGGAAAAGGTGGTGAAAGCGGCGGAAGTGGCAAAGGTGGTGAAAGCGACAAAGGTGGTGAAAGCGGCAAAGGTGGTGAAAGCGGCGGAAATGGCAAAGGTGGTGAAAGCGGAAAAGGTGGTGAAAGCGGTGGAAGTGGCAAAGGTGGTGAAAGCGGCAAAGGTGGTGATGGCAAAGGTGGTGAAAGCGGCGGAAATGGCAAAGATGGTGAAAGCGGCGGAAGCGGCAAAGGTGGTGAAAGCGGCGGAAATGGCAAAGGTGGTGAAAGCGGCGGAAATGGCAAAGGTGGTGAAAGTGGCAAAGGTGGTGAAAGCGGCGGAAATGGCAAAGGTGGTGAAAGCGGCGGAAATGGCAAAGATGGTGAAAGCAGCGGAAGCGGCAAAGGTGATGAAAGCGGCGGAAATGGCAAAGGTGGTGAAAGCGGCAAAGGTGGTGAAAGCGGCGGAAATGGAAAAGGTGGTGAAAGCGGCAAAGGTGGTGAAAGCGGTGGAAGTGGCAAAGATGGTGAAAGCGGCGGAAATGGAAAAGGTGGTGAAAGCGGCAAAGGTGGTGAAAGCGGCGGAAGTGGCAAAGGTGGTGAAAGCGGCAAAGGTGGTGAAAGCGGCAAAGGTGGTGAAAGTGGCAAAGATGGTGAAAGCGGAAAAGGTGGTGAAAGCGGCGGAAATGGCAAAGATGGTGAAAGCGGCAAAGGTGGTGAAAGCGGCGGAAGCGGCAAAGGTGGTGAAAGCGGCGGAAATGGCAAAGGTGGTGAAAGCGGCGGAAATGGCAAAGGTGGTGAAAGCGGCGGAAATGGCAAAGGTGGTGAAAGCGACAAAGGTGGTGAAAGCGGTGGAAGTGGCAAAGGCGGTGAAAGCGACAAAGGTGGTGAAAGCGGCAAAGGTGGGGAAAGCGGCAAAGGTGGTGAAAGCGGCAAAGGTGGTGAAAGCGGCGGAAATGGCAAAGATGGTGAAAGCGGCGGAAGCGGCAAAGGTGGTGTAAGCGGCGGAAATGGCAAAGGTGGTGAAAGCGGCGGAAATGGCAAAGGTGGTGAAAGCGGAAAAGGTGGTGAAAGCGGCGGAAGTGGCAAAGGTGGTGAAAGCGACAAAGGTGGTGAAAGCGGCAAAGGTGGTGATGGCAAAGGTGGTGAAAGCGGCGGAAATGGCAAAGGTGGTGAAAGCGGCGGAAATGGCAAAGGTGGTGAAAGTGGCAAAGGTGGTGAAAGCGGCGGAAATGGCAAAGGTGGTGAAAGCGGCGGAAGCGGCCAAGGTGGTGAAAGCGGCGGAAGCGGCAAAGGTGGTGAAAGCGGCGGAAGCGGCAAAGGTGGTGAAAGCGGCGGAAGTGGCAAAGGTGGTGAAAGCGGCGGAAGTGGCAAAGGTGGTGAAAGCGGCGGAAATGGCAAAGTTGGCAAAAGCGGCGGAGGTGGCAAAAGCGGCGGAAGTGGCAAAATCGGCGGAAGTGGCAAAGGTGGTGAAAGCGGTGGAGGTGGCGGAAGTGTCAAAGGTGGTGAAAGCGGCAGAGGTTACAAAAGCGGCGGAGTTAGCAAAGGTGGTAAAAGCGGCAGAGGTACCAAAAGCGGCGGAGGTGCCAAAAGCGGCGGAGGTGGCAAACGTGGCGGAGGTGGCAAACGCGGCGGTGGCAAACGCGGCGGAGGTGGCAAACGCGGCGGAAATAAACAGTTTAAGCAAGAGAGACGAAATAAAAGGATTAAGCAAAGGAGACGACGGATGATAGAAAACAGAAATATCTAATAAATGTTTAATAAATGTATATTCAATATCTAAAAAATGACCTATTAAAGAAATATTATATTATTACGTTTGGTACAATATGACGCTCCCTAGCACGTTACCATGGTAACTCAAATAAAACAAGTGTTAATCTCAGAATGATTGTAGTTGTGTTCCAATTCTATTGTTATGTTATTGCGCTTTTTGGTCTATATTAGCAGACTTTAGATCGTTTACCAATTTTTATTTGGTTAAATCTATATAGAATTGAGGTGACATGATGGTTACCGTACAACTTGGCAACACCTAGGATACTGGGCTAATGAAGACGGGCATACGCAATACAGTATGCTATGGGGATTGTTTTGCCTTGATACTGGCACTGTGATCTACTCTTACGTATATAACAAGAAAAGAAATGAAATTGGGTTTAACATCCCACTGTTCTTCTCCGACTGTACTAATGAAGAAGGGCACACGGTATACAAAGCGCCATGACCTACTCTTATATCAACTTCTAACTGTCAAGGATTCCTTCACGCGCATGTCAATATGTATATGGAACCTCGTTTTTCTCATGTCATTTGAACGACTATACGTTGTCCCTTGTCAGCCCCTCGGTCCAGCACTACAGAAAAGATGTACATGTATATACAATGAACGTATTTGTTGCAGGACGTTTTCGTAACACATTACTGAAAATGTTTTTGAATTCAATTTGGATATGTACATGTATTATACGTAGCATGTTCCTGGAAGCCGGTGTCGTCTTGTTTTAGCTATGACATTGCAGCACACCTGTTTATAACCATTCCATGGTTTAAACTAAAATTTCATCTTAACTTAAGATAGATGAGTTTCACAAAACGATTTTAAGCATTTTAGTTAAAATCCACTAATCCAATTTAAGGACAATTTTAACTAAAATCAATTTTAGCTTAGGATAGCCGTCACCCTATCCTAACTTAAAATGGTTTAAACTAAAATTTCATCCTAACTTAAGATAGATGAGTTTAACAAAACGATTTTAAGCATTTTAGTTAAAATCCACTAATCCATTTTAAGGACAATTTTAACTAAAATCAATTTTAGCTTAGGATAGCCGTCACCCTATCCTAACTTAAAATCACGACATTAACAAACATTGATTAGAGCTACATTGTTAGATATATTGCGACACACAGATATATTTGGAATAATGATAATATTGTGAATTTTAATATTCCAACCATCATTCACGAAAACAATTCTCATTCAATTTCTTTTCACATCATGAGAAATAGCTACGGTCCACCCGTTTACTTTATTGTAAGGCAATTTAAGCATTTGGATGGCGCTCCATATTAGAACTCCAATGAAAAAACCCCCACTCAATTCCCCAGTTAACTAAACACTAAAAGAAAATCATTTATTTATAGCCAATATTATGGAAAGAAGAGGCCTCTTATCCATAAAGAAAATATCTCCATGTACAGTGGTTTAATATGGCCAATTTCTTGGTTTTAGAAGGCCTAAAGGCCTATAATACTAGGCATACCATGTAGTATTTACTCATACTTTTGGGGGTTATGATGATTTGTAAAAAGAAAAATCGATAATCTCAAATGTGTATATTGAAAAATGTTATAGGCTTATTTGAAATTAAATTTTAATATCATAAATTTATTATTATTTCTTAATGAAGTCTTAGTTAATAAAACAACATAAATAAATAAGAGGCATTTTAGGAGCCAAAGCTATTTCATCTTGGGGAAAAAATCATTTAATGGAGTAAGTGTCATTTTCAAAGTATAATTGAAAGGGGGGGGGGGTCTATGGGAATGACATTTCAAATCTAGGCATCGGGGCATTGGCTATTTGGTGTATCAATTCAAAGTTGATAAATATATTTAAAATACGACAAAAAATTGCAGCCTTGATATGTCGTTTGGGTCACAATTCACAATAGTGTCTCTTGTCCAAAATACCATAAACTACAAATTCAAGCGATTTAGTTTATCGAGACACATTATTTCCATTGGCATTGAAGCCTGTGAGTACATCAAATTCCCATGTCACGAATCAAATGCCAAGTTCAAGGCAAATCCATACTTTGGAATCAAATATTACGCAGTAAACTCATTTATTTCATCTCTCTACGAATGTCTGACCGTGTGCAAACATTGCTACAACGTATGATATTGCTACCATTAATTCAACCTGCCAACAGTTTTCAGTTTTGAAGCGTATTTGCTTTCACCGTAAGTACCCGCAGCGGAAATGTGCAATGCGCGAGCACAAGCGAATTCAACTAAAATCAATTAAAATTTTACAATCAATCTTCGTGAAACGCATAACATTTAAAATTTCATTTTGATTTTAGTTAAAATCTATTTCAGTGATTTTAGCTTAAGTTTTTGTGAAACAGGGCCCATGCTGTAACATATGGTTTAATCATCAATTGAAAAGTCTAGCCCCTTTGAAGTCTTTGGTGTAGGAAAGTTTGGTATGTGTTTTATGACCAGTGTCTTAGCTGTGTCAGATGGTTTAGCTATCAAATTACAAAGAAACAACACTTTGGTGTCATTTGATATTCTTAAGAACCAAAGAATATGTCTTTGGAGTGGGAAAGTTTGGCATGTGTTTTATAACCAGTGTCTTAGATGAGCCAGGTGGGTTAGCAATCACCACCACTTTGGAGTCATCTGATATATACCATGCACAATCACTTACTTTTTGGTGCTAAGTGACTAAGTGATCGTGTCTATAATATTGTTATTAATATGTGTAAAAGAGACTTTGTGATCTTGACTATAGAACTTCCTGTATCCTCGTTATTAGGCGGTGAGAAGGGGGTGTTCTTGTCGATACCGTATTTTTATACGCCCACATTTTCATGTGGACGTATATTGTCGTCGCCCCTGTCCGTTCGGACGTCCGTCCACAATTTGTGTGTGGACTCTCTACAGGTCACAATTCTTATCCGATTTTGACGAAACTTCAAATATAGGTTTATCCACATAAGATCTCGGCTGCTTTCGATATTGGCATGTATCGGATCGAAACTTCATGGATTATGGCCCCTGATTGTACGAAAAATCATGTTTTGAGCTTGTGGACCCTATAGAGGTCACAATGTTGATCAGATTTTGATGAACCTTGACATGTATGTTTATAACTCAAAGATCTTGGTTTCTTTCGATATTTGCACCCATCGGATCGTAACTTCCTGAATTATGGCCCCTGATTGTCCGAAAAATCGCCTTTTTTAGCTTGTGGTCACAATTATTATCCGATTTAATACACCGTTTGATTATATCACCGTTACATGGTAATGGAGGTTGAGTTTAAATTTCATGAAAATCGGACCAAAAATGACGGGCAAAATGGCCGCCGTTTGTACGCGAATAGTGTGAAAATATGTTATATCAAGGTTGTGGACCCAATTGTGAACCGATTTTGATGAAACTGTACATGCATGTTTATAACCCAAAGATCTTGGTTCCTGTCGATATTTGCACCCATCAGATCGTAACTTCCTGAATTATAGCCCCTGATTGTCTGGAGGTCAAAATTATTATCCTATTTAAAAAACCGTTTGATTATATCACCGTTACATGGTAATGAAGATTGAGTTCAAATTTCGTGAAAATCCGACCAAAATTGACAGACAAAATGGCCGCCGTGTGTACGCGAATAGTGTGAAAATATGTTATATCAAGGTTGTGGACCCTATAGAGGTCACAATTTTGAACCGATTTTGATGAAACTTGACATGCATGTTTATAACCCAAAGATCTTGGTTCCTTTCGATGTTTGCACCCATTGGATCGTAACTTCCTGAATTATGACCCCTGATTGATCGAAAAATCGCCTTTTTTAGCTTGTGATCCCTCTGGAGGTCAAAATTATTATCCGATTTAAAAAAAAAACGTTTGATTATATCACCGTTACATGGTAATGAAGGTTGAGTTCAAATTTTGTGAAAATCGAACCAAAATTGACGGTCAAAATGGCCGCCGCTTGTACCCGAAAAGTGTAAAAATATGGTATATACGTTGTGGAACCTGTAGAGGTCACAATTTTAAATCAATTTTGATGAAACTTGAAATACATGTTTATAACCTAAAGATCTTGGTTCCTTTCGATATCTGCGCATATCGGATTAGAACTTCCTGAATTATGGCCCCTAATTGTATACGAAAAATCGCCTTTATTAGATTGTGGTCCCTCTTGAAGTCAAAATTATTACCCGATTTAAAAAACCGTTTGATTATATCACCGTTACAATGTAATAAATGTTGAGTTCGAATTTCGTGAAAATCGGACCAAAACTGACAGACAAAATGACCGCCGCTTGTACACGAATACTATAAAAAATATGGTATAACAAGGTTGTGGACCCTGTAGAGGTCACAATGTTAATCTGATGTTGATGAAACTTGAAATGCATGTTTATAACCCAAAGATCTTGGTTCCTTTTGATATTCAATGGATAATATCGGATTGTAACTTCCTGAATTATAGCCACTGATTGTACGCAAAATTGACTTTTTTAGCGTGTGGTCCCTCTAGAGGTCTCAATTATTATCCAATTTTAGAAATAATATTAAATGTTTCGTATACTAAACGTTAGCGTGGGGCAGCATTTTATAAAAACCAAACAAATTCTAATGATTTTCTGATAATTACTTAATATGCGATAACCCTTGTTGACTGCCGGGACGATTTAGCTGCTGCGTGGGTGTGTGTTTCGTTGCCTGGCAACCTATTCTTCCCCATCTCGGTGGCAATGTTTTGTAACTATGCTTTTAGGACAATTGTGATATACAAGTGAATGGTGAACTGTATATGAATTACTACAGAAACTTTATTTGTGTGTGTCGTAAGTTGACAACTGTGATTAACTTTATAATTTCTGCGGGAAAGTGAACTCTCATTTCGTGAAACTCAATGCTTTTTAAGATGGCGGATCTCCATAGACATCGTGAACTCTGTGCTCCATGAACTCTCACGCGGCAATCCTCGACAGATTCTGGAACCTATATCTAGTCTCGGCTGTATGACAGTAAGTGATATGTACCTACGCCCATACATTTGCGATGCGGCTACCGATTTACTTTAACAGGAAAACATGACGCTATTAGAAACAAACAAGACACCATGGGCGCAGTCATGTTTCATCCTGGACCTTTAAAGTAGTTCCAAGATACCATGGGCGCAGCCATGTTTCATCCGGGACTTTTGAAGTAGTTCCAATATGGCGGAATTCGTCATACAGCCGAGACTAGATGTAGGTTCCGGAATCTGTCGAGACTTGGCGAGTGGTGAACTCTGTGCTCCGTGAACTCTGTGAACCCTGAACTCTGTGAACTGCGAATTTCGAGACTCGCGAACTCTAATTAGTGAATTAGAACTACCAACAAAGAAAACTGTCAACTTGTTTATGTTTGTACTGTAACTCCTGTTTCTTGTATATGTTTATTTACATAAATATTCATTAACATTTCATAGCCTTATCATTTCAAGTGTTATCCCATGATTTGATTGACCGTTGTCCTGTCAATTTGGTTGGCCAGCCCACCCTTTACTCACAACACCGCAGCATGCTGAGGTGAGATTTGGGTAATCTTTTACTTCTTCCCAGTCTGGTCAAAATTGGCAAACCTGTCACCAGTAGACTTGAGTGTATCATGGAAAGCACAATAAATGGTGGACACAAGTCTCAGTTCATATATTTTAGCCTGTCTCTGCATATGGGCAGTCTTTGGCTATTTTTGATAATAATTCAGACTCAGAATTTTGTCGAACATCAACTCAATATAAATCTTATATTTATTACACGTCGTCTTATCATTTGTCCTATTGTTCAGCCTTTTAGTAGTTAGGTATTTATTTGTACATACTTTTGGGTGGTCTAAAATGAGATATTTCAACAACACATTTTCTTGCACAAGATTTTAGGGTGGTCTAAAGAGCAACTGTGAGGAACACATTTTCTTGCGCATGATTTTTAGGTGGTCAATTAAGCCACTGTGAAGAACATATTATTTCATTGCGCAAGATTTTAGGTTGGTCCTTCATAAAAATGATGGTGCAAATTTTTTTAAGCGAGAATTTTAAGGTAGTCCGGTCTACCCCAGGTCCAGTGCAGGTTTTTTTTACTACTGTCCCCCGCATGCACACATACACTGCCTCACCAACGCACAAATGTCCAATATTACCAAATTTGCAGAACATTTTTCGACCTTGAATAACATAGATGACATCGTTTCTGGCTATAATGATAGTTTACAACATGTATTAAACAATCATGCACCAATCAAAACGAAATCTATAACGCTTCACCGGGAAGTACCTTGGTTCAACCCGAAACGCTGAACGTCGCTGGGTCAAGCACAAAACGTCCGGGGACTGGAATCACTTCCGTAAAGTCCGTAATTTATACAGTCATCATCTTACTCAATCTAAAAGTTCTTTCATACTCTACAAGATCAACTCTTGTGGAAATAATTCTAAACGGCTGTTTGAAACAATTGCCAACTTCACTGGTTCCAAGAAATCTAATCCGCTACCCGTAGGTGTATCGGATTCTCGGCTAGCGAATTACTTTGCTTTGTTCTTTAACTATAAGGTTGACACCATTTGTCATTTTTTGGATGGGTATCCAGTGTACATTCCTCCTACATTCCTCCATCTATAGTTGTACACCCTTTGCTTCATTCAGTGAAATAGACACTGAAACTTTAGAAAAGGTCATTCTAAACGCAAAACCAACTACGTGCAGTTTAGATCCGTTACCATCATGCCTGATTAAAGAACACCGCCATATATTCGCACCATTAATCCGTGATATTATCAATACGTCCCTCTCGTTAGGCGTGTTTCATTCAGACTGGAAAAGAGCTATCATAACACCGTTTTTAAAGAAGACAAATTTAGACCACATCAAAAAGAACTACCGTCCAGTTAGCAACCTTTCCTTTTTGTCCAAATTGGTCGAAAAGGCGTCTCTGATCAGCTTTACCAAGCACAAGGACAGACATCGTCTCCTACCACCATACCAGAGTGCATATCGTAAAAACTTTAGTCCTTAAAGTAGCTAGGTCTCTAACTCAATATCATCCAAAATCTTCAACATTTAAAACACTAATTATTTGACAATTTAAATCAACGTTGATGCTGTGATCTTACCGGGAAAAACATACTCCTCGCAGTGTTCCGTTTAATCAGAGGTAATCCCACAACTCACTGCTGTAATGAATGGATATTGTTGTTTTAAATTTTGATTGGTCAGTAGTCCGACTAACAACCAATGACTAGCTGCTTTACAAATACTTTACATTTAAAACGAGTGCCAATATTGGACCAAATATGTTTACATAACGTTACGTCATGGCTCACGATTTTATTATGCCCAATTAACCCGTACATAGCAGAATACTGCAGTAAAACTAATTGCGTGACAAACGAGGCTATCAAGTCGAATGAAATGTAAACAATGCTGTTTGGAAACGTTTTTAATACCTTCAATCACTGTCCAAAGTTTTAGGGAAGACCCAGATTAAACGTAGGACTGTCATGTTGATTGAACGGGAAGAATAGAAACACTCCCTCAAAAGATCAAGAATCAGAAGTCAATCCAGCAATGGGCAGAGACGGATTTCTCTGGTCATTGCTTCGGGAATATGCGGGAAAACATGAGCTGCTAATATCCAATATTTAAGACAAAATAAACATTTTACCATTGGTACACGAATCGTGTACCATAATGCGTTTTAGCCCCAGTTGTAACAGGAGACTCGAGGGGCGAGGCTACACACACATTGGTCATTGCATCAAATCAAACGACGTATGTAGACTGGAATAACCAGGCACTAGAAATTTGCATTCGATTGAGACTGAATTGAAATTAGAGTAAAAACGGAAATCATTGAATGTAAATCAGTTTATGTACATTCATATTACATTGTTATATGTGTTGCGACCCACTTGTGCCAATTTCTAGGTCCCAAATGTTAGCTCCTTTAAATAATAGATTTACTTAAACTCAATCCCAACCGATATTCGACACGTATTTCAAACAGTCAGTTATTATACGTCCCAGCCACAAAAAGAAAAACATTTGCGACAGGTCTTTCGGTGTTGCCGGTCCACGGCTATGGAATGATCTACCCGACAGCTTAAAAAACTCTTACTCTCAGGAAAGTTTTAAGAAATCACTTAAAACGTATCTTTTTCAAAGGACCTTCACAAATTAATTAATTATTAATATACTATATTTATATTCTTGTACATACTAAATTATTTATTGTAATTGTAAAGAGCCATTGAATGCATGTATTGCAGTAATGAGCGCTATATTAAATGTAATAAAATTAAACTTAAACTTAAACTCATTTTATCGTCAAATATAGAGAACAAAATGTACCTACTATTGCTTTCTTTTCTATCGACGTTTTACAGGTTTTAAAAATACATTTCCACAAATACATCTAAATTTACGGGATGGCACAATTGTTACACAATTGATGATATATCATTGAATAGCCTTATGAAATCAATTAGCAATATATGTTACAGAATGCCAGATGCTAGAGATGCGGCATGTCATCTTGGCAGGTGATATCAACACCCCTGATGTTCTTGGTAGAATTCCTTATGTCATTATGTAACCTTAACTAAGCTAAATTTAGTGAATGATAAACCTGGTATGATACATAAGATAGGTGTCTAATGATCCTCTTTGTCTTGACGGGTTTTATAAACCCACTAACAGAAACGAATGGCCAGTGAGGTCCAGGAGGCCATGCTAGGCGGGTGCCTAGATGAAGGTACCTAATGGATACGAGTGAGGTCCAGTCAGGGCTAGGAGTTAGGTCCGGCCAGGACTGAGCGAAGGCCATGGGCGCCTTGGTACGAGACGAGACGAGAGCTTCTGGAGTTAGCACACTCGTGCTAAGCCAAGCTAATTAAGTCATGACTCCTTCCATATAGTTAGTTCTACGGTCGTTTACATCACGATGTTTGTACCTATTGTCAGAAGCTGAATAAAAATATTATATTTGAAGTCATACCAGTGTTGTCATCCAAGAACCCGACTACAAGAACAAAATACTGCCACACAATGTAGGCTGACCCAACGTCTACCGGTGGTATATTCACGTCATAAGGGAGCGAGGCTCTTTACCAACTGACCCAACTACAACACATGGAACGAATTATATCGTTTAATATTACCCCGTCACAAAATTGCTTTGAAATATGTAACCAATCATAAACATGTACCCTACATACAAATTAGTTCAAGTCGACCATTAGTGTAATTCAAAAAGTTATATGTCTTTTATGACTTGGACTTACACACGTAATTGATGATGACATATTCAATGGTTTAATAATAAAATAATAATAATAATAATCGTTTTCTATAGCGCTGAACATTCAGTCAGTCTGACTGCTCTGTGGCACTTTACAATGTAGATATGTTATAAAATAAGAAAAAACAAAACAAAACATACATGTATATACAAATAAACACAATAATACAAAGGAATAGTTAAGTTACAATATACAGATAAAAAGTGAAGCATTTCAATTATTGTTCAAAAGTTTGGGTAAAAAACAGGGTTTTTAGACGTCGTTTGAATACAGCCAAGTTTGGACTATTTTGGACTTCCAGAGACAATTTGTTCCATTCTTTTGGTGCTGCGTACACAAAAGCTCTCTCACCAAATTTTGACTTTTGTACTGGACATACAAGCTGGTTTTTATGAGATAAACGTAAGGAACGAGACGGTACATATTGCTTAATCAAATCGGATAAATAGGATGGTGCCAAAGGATCGTTTAAACAATTGAAAGTGATTGTGTTAATTTTGAACATGATGCGTTGATTAACCGGTAGCCAATGTAACTGTTTTAGAACAAGTGTAATATGGTCAGATGATCTGGTGAGAGACACAATTCGAGCCGCTTTATTCTGGATTTTCTGTAGCTGACATACAAGAGTTTTAGGAAGAGAATACAATAATGAATTACAATAATCTAAGGATGACATAACAAAAGCATTTATTAACATTTTAGTGGTATCAAGGTCAATATAGGATCGAATTTTGCCAATGTTATACAAGTGAAAGTTCGCCTTTTTGCACACCATAGATACATGGGTTTTCATATCGAAGGAAGAGTCAAAGAACACACCAAGATTCCTGACACAGTTGGTTGGGGTTATTGCTGTGCTTCCAATAGTCACATGGTTGATGTCAATGTTCTTCTTATTCCCGATTATTATATTTTCTGTTTTGTCATCGTTCAATTTCAAAAAATTGCAGTGCATCCAGATTCTAATTCGCTCAATGCATGCTTCAAGTTCTGATGTAGTGGTATCTGGTGAAGGCTCGAGTTCAACATATAACTGGATATCATCCGCATAGAGGTGGTAATCAAGACCCATCTCACGGATGATATCTCCAATTGGTGCAGTGTATGCTGTGAACAAAACCGGCCCCAATACGTATTCCCGGGGATCACCAAAATCAAGAACTTTAGGCATTGATTGCGATGCGTCGATAACAATTCTCTGCTGTCTTCCATTCAGATAGGACTCAAACCACTTCAGCGTCTCCGGATATACCATATCGTTTACAATGGTTTATGTCCTCATATACTATAGATTTTCATCGGTTCAAGCGAATTATCATTCATTAACTTTTAACTGACTCATGGTACCATTATCGTTCAGTGCCAATGTTGACATTGAAGACGAAATCCGGTCGGCCGAGCATAATGAGGGTTGTTTACCTTATAAACAGGCGACTTTCAATGGTTTGATTACTCCCTGTTTGAAAATTAAAAATTGTCTAGTTTCGTCTTGAACGAATACATTAAAGTTCCAATTTCATATTTTCTAAGAAAGTCAAAACATAATTATTTCTATGTCTTTTGATAAAAAGGTTGTTAACTCACTATTATACGATCATGGGCAAAATTTTTTGGGCATTAAAAAGGCTGACACAGGCTGATTGAGGAAATAGTTACTCAATTACCTCCCTTGTTTTCCCATTCCTCTCCATGGACGGCCATCTTCAAACGTTTGAATTTGTAGATGAAAATGATATTTTTGCCAATTTCTCAACTGGCAATAGTGAATTATAGGATTATTCTTTAACAAGGTAGGACTGTTTATAGGTTCAATCTATTTTAGGTCTTTATTTTAATACATTTTAAAAATATAACTTAAAAAAATGCTATTGGAACTTTAAAACGGCGATATGCCAAATTCAATGTTAATTGTTCTGCTGATGACGGATTACCGTCCATATTAAAGGACAGTTATTGCGGGTACAGTTTTGTGATAGCTTTGTGTTAGAACGTGACAGAAATAGGCCAACATATTATTAGGGTGTACTTTTGTAGTCGAGATAATTGAAAGGAATTCACGATGGATGATTTTTAGTTAAAAAAAAAAAATGAAAATCACCATTACAGACACTCCATTGACTTCCAGGTCGAACGAGGGTTCAATTTAAAAGCCTTGTGAATGTGTTGATTCGATTTATTCTGACACCGTACCCAAGTATTCAAAATACCCCTTTGATTTCTATAGCCTACTCCCCGACGATCCAAACTTTGCACTTCGAGTGATGGCAGCCTGTTGAGGATTTCAAATCATCGACTCGCGTTCGGAGTTTTATTGACTGGTCGAGAATAGTTTGGTGAAGTGTAGAATTACTAGAATCTTAAGAACGGATAAATGATCAACAATAGGGAAACTTCTACTGAATGCAATGATATTATTGTAACTGTTATTAATCACATTATACCCATCCCATGTCACTGACACACTTCTTTAAATACTAAACAGACATTGTAGAATAATTAATACACTCTTCATTATATACTTTATTTATCATCATTTTATGCATTACTATACATCAGTATTGGCCCTTATACATATTATAGTAAATATAGTTGGTCATTATACGTATTACTCCCATCATGTGTGACATTAGTAAATATATTTCAGTATACCTATCACTCCCAACAACGTTAGTAAATATGTAGAACCTGAAAATGTATAGCAATATCATTAATTCTTATAAAACATATTTATGATTACCAGGATTGCGACGGACACAGCACCAAGCAGCTTTTATCGTTATATCACCCCACAAAAAATCAGGATCCAAGCTAGTTTGCTTGCCCATTGCGAAATATACAAAGCGCCATGGAAAACGCATCACTTTTTATCCCAAATATTTTATTACTAGGTGGTTTTGTATGTATAATATTATGCATTGTAACATGCTTAAGGGTAAATTTTGCGTTTTGATTGGTCAATTAGACACTGTCTATTGGACAATAACACCCCTCTGTTTTAGTAATTTCTTTTGAAATCCCACAAAAGCATGTTACAATGTCGATAAACACTTCCTGTTTCGCATTTAGAGGGGTGTTATTGTCCAATAGACATGTCCTGAGATTTTACATTAGAACCCCTAATTATTTCAGGACATGTCTATTGGAGAATAACACCCCTCTAAATGCGAAACAGGAAGTGTTTATCTCCTAAATACTATGAACTATTGTTTCACACAATGTTCCCAAACGCAAAAAATATCGGCCCGTGTGCACAAAAACAAAATTGCACGAGATGCACATGAAAAACCCAATATTCACGTGAAGCATTGTGTGTGAGCGCTTTAAAAGCATGTTTTCAACTTAATGTGCAGTACATGAACTGTGAAACGTCAATCTGTCGTAATTTGTTGTTGAACGTGTGAAGGAATCGAGCTAGAGATGCCGAGACATACTGAAAATCAACGGAATGAAGCCATGGGAATGTCCAGGGCTGGCATGTCTACACGTGCTATTGCCAAACACTTCAATTGTCATCAGTCCACTATTGTAAGGTTGGTGGAACGTGTTCGAGTTACTGGATTAACACGTGAGCAACAACGTCCTGGTCCACAACGCATTACAACCCAGACTCAAGACCACTACCTCCGGGTCACTCATCTGCGTGACAGATTCCGCCCTGCGACTCGAACAGGAGGTGCAGCAGTCGTCGGAAGACATGGACCAGTAAGTGCCAACATCGTAAGACGTCTATCTTCTTTGATTGGCATTTAGTAATTGAACATATAACACAAGGTACAATTTTATGGATACACAATTACTGAGTTTGATACTAAGCGACGTTTCGACGAGGATACTCTCGTCTTTATCAAGCAAATGATACACAAATGTGAATAGTAGGGAAATATATACAGAATATGCAACAAAGATAAGAATAAATACAATTAAAGTTTAACACCTTTGATTAGGGGCCATTAAGGACTAATCCCACACAACGGAAAGCTCTTACAGGGATTAAAAGAAGGCGATTGCTATTATTTATAAAAAGATCAGTGTATTAACACTATTAATGGAAAACCAATTAACCTGAGTTATAGATAAACAATAATATATAGAGAAGTCTGTACGCATAAGTGAACAAGAGTGATCGCTGATGCATGTGCAAAGAAAAATAAAATAATAAATTAAAATTCAGAAATAAAAAATATAAAATATATTAATTGAATGTCCAAAAAAATCATGATAGATGTTCAAATATATTGATTCAGTAAACTGAAAATCGAGGATTGTGTATTATATCTCTAGACTGTAAGAACTGGTTAAGTACTGCAAAGAAACATATAAAAAATGTATAATTAGACTGTGAAAAAAACTGGATAACCACTGAAAAGGAACAAAAGTATGAGAATCAATAAGCTGGAAGTCCTGAGAGATAGAACTTATTATCAGAGTATAAATCTGGAAGAAAGAAACCGTAAATATAT
Organism: Patella ulyssiponensis; assembly: GCA_963678685.1. NCBI lineage: Eukaryota > Metazoa > Mollusca > Gastropoda > Patellidae > Patella > Patella ulyssiponensis. The sequence goes on along the minus strand of OY783227.1, from coordinate 77,065,986 downwards.
TATTTCCATGTATTAAAGGTCAATCATGTGAAATATATTTATATTATGGCTGTAAAACGCATAAGCACTGCAAATAAAGGTGTGTAAAGTATATAATTAGACTGTAAAACTGGATAATCACTGAATTGTGTTAATTCTGTAAGCTGAAAATCATGAAAGAAACCTATTATTAGACTTAATTTGGATGGGGGAAACAAAAAATATATTCTTTCAATAAACTGAAACCAAAAATTGTGAAAAATATCCCCCGACTGTAAAATGGATAAGTGCTGAAAATTAAGATATGTACGATGTGTAATTAGACTGTGAAAACCGGATAAGTCCTGAAATAGAAATAAAGTATTGGAATTAATTTATAAGTTGGTCATAAGCCCTTGGTATAAATAGTCCGACATCCCGGTTTAACTTGGGCTTGATGCGCTTTATATTGATGGCCTCAAGAAGTTTCCTGGTTTTCTTCTGGTGATGATGTACTGCAAGGGTTCTGGTTTGGTCCCACAAGATTGTATGATCACTGTTGTTAATAATATGCTCTGCTACTGCTGAGGGATTGGTGGAAGCTAGTGACTTGTGCTCTTTTATTCGTACATCAAGTGGACGTTTCGTTTCCCCTACATATTTTTCCTTGCACGAGCATGTTATTTCATAAATGCATCCTTTGGGCTGTGGGGGGTTGGTCTGTGTTGATCTACCATTGGCTTGCAGTAAATTCTGTATGGTTCTGCCGCTAGAGAAGGTCACGTCTATGCCCACTTCTTGTTTCATCAACCTTCTGATCTGGTAAGAGATTTTGCCGTGGAACGGGATGGTTATTCTGATTCCGGAGTGGTCAGTGTTTGGCGTTCTTGGCATGTGTTGGTTCTCTATGGTGGTGTCGATGACGTCATTGACTAGTTGGGTGGGGTAATTGTTGTTGTTTACGAAGACGTTTCTTAAATGCTCTAATTCCGCGGGTAAACTTCCTTCATCACAAATATTGTTGGCGCGTCTGGTTAAAGTGGTGATGATGGATTTCTTAATTTGATGTGAATGATTTGAATTATAGTGAATATATTGATCAGTGTGAGTTGGTTTCCTATAAACAGCAGTGGAGAATTTGTTGTCAGATTTAGTCACTAAGACATCAAGAAATGGGAGACTGTCATCCGTTTCTGTTTCCATCGTGAATTTTATCCTCGTTTGTCGACTGTTCAGATGTTGGAGTAGCGTGTCTGGGTTGTCGTTTTGGTTGAGGACCACAAATGCATCATCGACTTTCCGATACCAACAAAGGGGTTTGATGGGAGAAGTCTGTAATGCATCAGTTTCAAACCTGGTCATGAATACTTCGGATAGTAGTGGCGAAAGTGGGTTACCCATAGGCAGGCCATGTATTTGTTGATAATATTCATCGCCCCATCTAAAGTAGGTGGCTGTTATACAGAGACGTAACAGTTGGATGATATTATCAGTGGTTAGGTTGGTGTCCAATGGGGTCTCTAATTCATTGATTTTCTTTTTAAGTATTTGGAGTGTCTGAGCTGTGGGGATATTAGTGAACAGGTCTACTACATCATAGGAAAGAATGGTGCCGGTTGGTGGGACTGATGCCAGTTTATTGCAAAAGTCGCTGGAGTCGGCAATGAAGGACTCTGCAGATTTTCCAAGTGGTGCCAAAAGACGGGTTAAGAATTTTGCTGTATTGTAATAAACTGAATCTCGGGAACAAACCAATAAGCGAGCCTTAACCGGGTTCTTATGAATCTTAATGGTGGCTCGTGCATATGGTGGTCTGGGGTGGGAGGGATTCAGATTATAGTACAGTGCTGGTGTAATCTGCTTTTTGTCTTTCAATGAGGTGAGAAGTTTCCGCAGCTTGGTTTCATGAATGGCTGTGGGATCTTTCCTGATTCTTTGGTATGTTTTGGTGTCTTGAAGTAGGTAGTTCACAGTATCCACATAGTCATTGGTGTCCATAATCACAGTAGCTTTACCTTTGTCAGCAGGGATGATGGTGATGTTGGAGTCTGCTTTCAATTCTTTTAGGGCAAGCTGCTGGGATTTGGATAGGTTATTGGTTTGAGGTTTAGCTTTCAAAAGAATATTCGAGATCTGATGCCTGAGATAATCCACCTTGCCACCTGGTGCCAGTTGACGTAAACCCTTTTCTATATTTGTAATGTAATCATCATGATTCTTCGGTCTAGATACAGGAATGAATTTTAGGCCTTTGGATAACAGAGTGATTTGGTCGTCGGAGAGATTAGTTGAACTTAGGTTAACAACTGTTTTAGTGAGGTACTCATCAGAAGCAGACTTGTTGCTTTTGGTGAGTGTAGGTTGTTGTCTTGATTTTAAATTGTTGAATTTTTTTTAATGTGCCTAGTTTTCACTTGTTCATCAAGTACGCAGTTAGCTTTGGTTTGCATAGATCGTATGGATTTATAATCTTCCGGGGACAGTAAGAGTTCAAGTTCTGCTTGTTGTTGACTAATTAATTTTAACCGTTTTTGTTTCTCGTTTCTAAAGTGCCGAATTCGTTCTTTGACCAGACAGTTACCGGCTTTCCGTAGAATATTATAAGCAGCGGCAGACTGGACTGGTGTTTTGGGGAGTAATCCATTGGGAATAATGGCACTATCTCTGCATCGCATTAAAAATGTCAAATTGTTGCATAATCTAATGTACTTGCCCTCTGATTTCACAATCTGGTTCATTAATCTAGTAGCCACATCTCCATATTGATGACGTATATCTTCTTTGATTGGCATTTAGTAATTGAACATATAACACAAGGTACAATTTTATGGATACACAATTACTGAGTTTGATACTAAGCGACGTTTCGACGAGGATACTCTCGTCTTTATCAAGCAAATGATACACAAATGTGAATAGTAGGGAAATATATACAGAATATGCAACAAAGATAAGAATAAATACAATTAAAGTTTAACACCTTTGATTAGGGGCCATTAAGGACTAATCCCACACAACGGAAAGCTCTTACAGGGATTAAAAGAAGGCGATTGCTATTATTTATAAAAAGATCAGTGTATTAACACTATTAATGGAAAACCAATTAACCTGAGTTATAGATAAACAATAATATATAGAGAAGTCTGTACGCATAAGTGAACAAGAGTGATCGCTGATGCATGTGTAAAGAAAAATAAAATAATAAATTAAAATTCAGAAATAAAAAATATAAAATATATTAATTGAATGTCCAAAAAAATCATGATAGATGTTCAAATATATTGATTCAGTAAACTGAAAATCGAGGATTGTGTATTATATCTCTAGACTGTAAGAACTGGTTAAGTACTGCAAAGAAACATATAAAAAATGTATAATTAGACTGTGAAAAAAACTGGATAACCACTGAAAAGGAACAAAAGTATGAGAATCAATAAGCTGGAAGTCCTGAGAGATAGAACTTATTATCAGAGTATAAATCTGGAAGAAAGAAACCGTAAATATATTATTTCCATGTATTAAAGGTCAATCATGTGAAATATATTTATATTATGGCTGTAAAACGCATAAGCACTGCAAATAAAGGTGTGTAAAGTATATAATTAGACTGTAAAACTGGATAATCACTGAATTGTGTTAATTCTGTAAGCTGAAAATCATGAAAGAAACCTATTATTAGACTTAATTTGGATGGGGGAAACAAAAAATATATTCTTTCAATAAACTGAAACCAAAAATTGTGAAAAATATCCCCCGACTGTAAAATGGATAAGTGCTGAAAATTAAGATATGTACGATGTGTAATTAGACTGTGAAAACCGGATAAGTCCTGAAATAGAAATAAAGTATTGGAATTAATTTATAAGTTGGTCATAAGCCCTTGGTATAAATAGTCCGACATCCCGGTTTAACTTGGGCTTGATGCGCTTTATATTGATGGCCTCAAGAAGTTTCCTGGTTTTCTTCTGGTGATGATGTACTGCAAGGGTTCTGGTTTGGTCCCACAAGATTGTATGATCACTGTTGTTAATAATATGCTCTGCTACTGCTGAGGGATTGGTGGAAGCTAGTGACTTGTGCTCTTTTATTCGTACATCAAGTGGACGTTTCGTTTCCCCTACATATTTTTCCTTGCACGAGCATGTTATTTCATAAATGCATCCTTTGGGCTGTGGGGGGTTGGTCTGTGTTGATCTACCATTGGCTTGCAGTAAATTCTGTATGGTTCTGCCGCTAGAGAAGGTCACGTCTATGCCCACTTCTTGTTTCATCAACCTTCTGATCTGGTAAGAGATTTTGCCGTGGAACGGGATGGTTATTCTGATTCCGGAGTGGTCAGTGTTTGGCGTTCTTGGCATGTGTTGGTTCTCTATGGTGGTGTCGATGACGTCATTGACTAGTTGGGTGGGGTAATTGTTGTTGTTTACGAAGACGTTTCTTAAATGCTCTAATTCCGCGGGTAAACTTCCTTCATCACAAATATTGTTGGCGCGTCTGGTTAAAGTGGTGATGATGGATTTCTTAATTTGATGTGAATGATTTGAATTATAGTGAATATATTGATCAGTGTGGTCCTCAACCAAAACGACAACCCAGACACGCTACTCCAACATCTGAACAGTCGACAAACGAGGATAAAATTCACGATGGAAACAGAAACGGATGACAGTCTCCCATTTCTTGATGTCTTAGTGACTAAATCTGACAACAAATTCTCCACTGCTGTTTATAGGAAACCAACTCACACTGATCAATATATTCACTATAATTCAAATCATTCACATCAAATTAAGAAATCCATCATCACCACTTTAACCAGACGCGCCAACAATATTTGTGATGAAGGAAGTTTACCCGCGGAATTAGAGCATTTAAGAAACGTCTTCGTAAACAACAACAATTACCCCACCCAACTAGTCAATGACGTCATCGACACCACCATAGAGAACCAACACATGCCAAGAACGCCAAACACTGACCACTCCGGAATCAGAATAACCATCCCGTTCCACGGCAAAATCTCTTACCAGATCAGAAGGTTGATGAAACAAGAAGTGGGCATAGACGTGACCTTCTCTAGCGGCAGAACCATACAGAATTTACTGCAAGCCAATGGTAGATCAACACAGACCAACCCCCCACAGCCCAAAGGATGCATTTATGAAATAACATGCTCGTGCAAGGAAAAATATGTAGGGGAAACGAAACGTCCACTTGATGTACGAATAAAAGAGCACACGTCACTAGCTTCCACCAATCCCTCAGCAGTAGCAGAGCATATTATTAACAACAGTGATCATACAATCTTGTGGGACCAAACCAGAACCCTTGCAGTACATCATCACCAGAAGAAAACCAGGAAACTTCTTGAGGCCATCAATATAAAGCGCATCAAGCCCAAGTTAAACCGGGATGTCGGACTATTTATACCAAGGGCTTATGACAAACTTATAAATTAATTCCAATACTTTATTTCTATTTCAGGACTTATCCGGTTTTCACAGTCTAATTACACATCGTACATATCTTAATTTTCAGCACTTATCCATTTTACAGTCGGGGGATATTTTTCACAATTTTTGGTTTCAGTTTATTGAAAGAATATATTTTTTGTTTCCCCCATCCAAATTAAGTCTAATAATAGGTTTCTTTCATGATTTTCAGCTTACAGAATTAACACAATTCAGTGATTATCCAGTTTTACAGTCTAATTATATACTTTACACACCTTTATTTGCAGTGCTTATGCGTTTTACAGCCATAATATAAATATATTTCACATGATTGACCTTTAATACATGGAAATAATATATTTACGGTTTCTTTCTTCCAGATTTATACTCTGATAATAAGTTCTATCTCTCAGGACTTCCAGCTTATTGATTCTCATACTTTTGTTCCTTTTCAGTGGTTATCCAGTTTTTTTCACAGTCTAATTATACATTTTTTATATGTTTCTTTGCAGTACTTAACCAGTTCTTACAGTCTAGAGATATAATACACAATCCTCGATTTTCAGTTTACTGAATCAATATATTTGAACATCTATCATGATTTTTTTGGACATTCAATTAATATATTTTATATTTTTTATTTCTGAATTTTAATTTATTATTTTATTTTTCTTTACACATGCATCAGCGATCACTCTTGTTCACTTATGCGTACAGACTTCTCTATATATTATTGTTTATCTATAACTCAGGTTAATTGGTTTTCCATTAATAGTGTTAATACACTGATCTTTTTATAAATAATAGCAATCGCCTTCTTTTAATCCCTGTAAGAGCTTTCCGTTGTGTGGGATTAGTCCTTAATGGCCCCTAATCAAAGGTGTTAAACTTTAATTGTATTTATTCTTATCTTTGTTGCATATTCTGTATATATTTCCCTACTATTCACATTTGTGTATCATTTGCTTGATAAAGACGAGAGTATCCTCGTCGAAACGTCGCTTAGTATCAAACTCAGTAATTGTGTATCCATAAAATTGTACCTTGTGTTATATGTTCAATTACTAAATGCCAATCAAAGAAGATATACGTCATCAATATGGAGATGTGGCTACTAAATTAATGAACCAGATTGTGAAATCAGAGGGCAAGTACATTAGATTATGCAACAATTTGACATTTTTAATGCGATGCAGAGATAGTGCCATTATTCCCAATGGATTACTCCCCAAAACACCAGTCCAGTCTGCCGCTGCTTATAATATTCTACGGAAAGCCGGTAACTGTCTGGTCAAAGAACGAATTCGGCACTTTAGAAACGAGAAACAAAAACGGTTAAAATTAATTAGTCAACAACAAGCAGAACTTGAACTCTTACTGTCCCCGGAAGATTATAAATCCATACGATCTATGCAAACCAAAGCTAACTGCGTACTTGATGAACAAGTGAAAACTAGGCACATTAAAAAATTCAACAATTTAAAATCAAGACAACAACCTACACTCACCAAAAGCAACAAGTCTGCTTCTGATGAGTACCTCACTAAAACAGTTGTTAACCTAAGTTCAACTAATCTCTCCGACGACCAAATCACTCTGTTATCCAAAGGCCTAAAATTCATTCCTGTATCTAGACCGAAGAATCATGATGATTACATTACAAATATAGAAAAGGGTTTACGTCAACTGGCACCAGGTGGCAAGGTGGATTATCTCAGGCATCAGATCTCGAATATTCTTTTGAAAGCTAAACCTCAAACCAATAACCTATCCAAATCCCAGCAGCTTGCCCTAAAAGAATTGAAAGCAGACTCCAACATCACCATCATCCCTGCTGACAAAGGTAAAGCTACTGTGATTATGGACACCAATGACTATGTGGATACTGTGAACTACCTACTTCAAGACACCAAAACATACCAAAGAATCAGGAAAGATCCCACAGCCATTCATGAAACCAAGCTGCGGAAACTTCTCACCTCATTGAAAGACAAAAAGCAGATTACACCAGCACTGTACTATAATCTGAATCCCTCCCACCCCAGACCACCATATGCACGAGCCACCATTAAGATTCATAAGAACCCGGTTAAGGCTCGCTTATTGGTTTGTTCCCGAGATTCAGTTTATTACAATACAGCAAAATTCTTAACCCGTCTTTTGGCACCACTTGGAAAATCTGCAGAGTCCTTCATTGCCGACTCCAGCGACTTTTGCAATAAACTGGCATCAGTCCCACCAACCGGCACCATTCTTTCCTATGATGTAGTAGACCTGTTCACTAATATCCCCACAGCTCAGACACTCCAAATACATAAAAAGAAAATCAATGAATTAGAGACCCCATTGGACACCAACCTAACCACTGATAATATCATCCAACTGTTACGTCTCTGTATAACAGCCACCTACTTTAGATGGGGCGATGAATATTATCAACAAATACATGGCCTGCCTATGGGTAACCCACTTTCGCCACTACTATCCGAAGTATTCATGACCAGGTTTGAAACTGATGCATTACAGACTTCTCCCATCAAACCCCTTTGTTGGTATCGGAAAGTCGATGATGCATTTGTGGTCCTCAACCAAAACGACAACCCAGACACGCTACTCCAACATCTGAACAGTCGACAAACGAGGATAAAATTCACGATGGAAACAGAAACGGATGACAGTCTCCCATTTCTTGATGTCTTAGTGACTAAATCTGACAACAAATTCTCCACTGCTGTTTATAGGAAACCAACTCACACTGATCAATATATTCACTATAATTCAAATCATTCACATCAAATTAAGAAATCCATCATCACCACTTTAACCAGACGCGCCAACAATATTTGTGATGAAGGAAGTTTACCCGCGGAATTAGAGCATTTAAGAAACGTCTTCGTAAACAACAACAATTACCCCACCCAACTAGTCAATGACGTCATCGACACCACCATAGAGAACCAACACATGCCAAGAACGCCAAACACTGACCACTCCGGAATCAGAATAACCATCCCGTTCCACGGCAAAATCTCTTACCAGATCAGAAGGTTGATGAAACAAGAAGTGGGCATAGACGTGACCTTCTCTAGCGGCAGAACCATACAGAATTTACTGCAAGCCAATGGTAGATCAACACAGACCAACCCCCCACAGCCCAAAGGATGCATTTATGAAATAACATGCTCGTGCAAGGAAAAATATGTAGGGGAAACGAAACGTCCACTTGATGTACGAATAAAAGAGCACAAGTCACTAGCTTCCACCAATCCCTCAGCAGTAGCAGAGCATATTATTAACAACAGTGATCATGCAATCTTGTGGGACCAAACCAGAACCCTTGCAGTACATCATCACCAGAAGAAAACCAGGAAACTTCTTGAGGCCATCAATATAAAGCGCATCAAGCCCAAGTTAAACCGGGATGTCGGACTATTTATACCAAGGGCTTATGACCAACTTATAAATTAATTCCAATACTTTATTTCTATTTCAGGACTTATCCGGTTTTCACAGTCTAATTACACATCGTACATATCTTAATTTTCAGCACTTATCCATTTTACAGTCGGGGGATATTTTTCACAATTTTTGGTTTCAGTTTATTGAAAGAATATATTTTTTGTTTCCCCCATCCAAATTAAGTCTAATAATAGGTTTCTTTCATGATTTTCAGCTTACAGAATTAACACAATTCAGTGATTATCCAGTTTTACAGTCTAATTATATACTTTACACACCTTTATTTGCAGTGCTTATGCGTTTTACAGCCATAATATAAATATATTTCACATGATTGACCTTTAATACATGGAAATAATATATTTACGGTTTCTTTCTTCCAGATTTATACTCTGATAATAAGTTCTATCTCTCAGGACTTCCAGCTTATTGATTCTCATACTTTTGTTCCTTTTCAGTGGTTATCCAGTTTTTTTCACAGTCTAATTATACATTTTTTATATGTTTCTTTGCAGTACTTAACCAGTTCTTACAGTCTAGAGATATAATACACAATCCTCGATTTTCAGTTTACTGAATCAATATATTTGAACATCTATCATGATTTTTTTGGACATTCAATTAATATATTTTATATTTTTTATTTCTGAATTTTAATTTATTATTTTATTTTTCTTTACACATGCATCAGCGATCACTCTTGTTCACTTATGCGTACAGACTTCTCTATATATTATTGTTTATCTATAACTCAGGTTAATTGGTTTTCCATTAATAGTGTTAATACACTGATCTTTTTATAAATAATAGCAATCGCCTTCTTTTAATCCCTGTAAGAGCTTTCCGTTGTGTGGGATTAGTCCTTAATGGCCCCTAATCAAAGGTGTTAAACTTTAATTGTATTTATTCTTATCTTTGTTGCATATCGTAAGACGTCGTCTAAGAGAATTAGGACTCCATACACGACGACCTTATGTTGCAGCTTTCCTCAGGGATCATCACCGTCACCCGCCTTTGATATGGGAGAGAGAGAGAGACAAATGGGGTTTAACGCCCACTCGACACAAACTAGGTAATTTTGGGACTAAAATATGGTTTCAATTTTATTTCAATAATTCGCTTGTGCGTAGGGGTCTTTAGCAGTGGGAGGAAACCGGAGTGCCCGGAGGAAACCCACGAGGTTGAGAAGGCGCCCCTATCTCCTTGCCACATACGCTCACACCAGGGATCGAAACCACAGCCGCAAGCCAGAGGTGACCGGCCAGCTAGAGGTCGAAGCGCGGCACTCTAGACCACTAGGCCATCCCCCCCCCCCGTTTCATATGGGCTCAAAAACACCAGACATGGAGAAGAGTAGACTGGCAAAGTGTGCTCTTCAGTGATGAGAGTCGCTTTCATCTTTATTACGTTGAGGGCCGTCAACGTGTGTGGAGACGTCTTGGGGAACGTCTTGCAGACTGCTGCGTCTTAGAAACGGATCGATGGGGTGGGGGAAGTGTAATGGTGTGAGGAGGCTTCACATTTCATCACCGGACATTTGCAGGGATCGCGTTAATGCTGTAGTCACCGTGATGATATCTTGCAACCAATTCTTGCTCCGATGTTTCGAGCGCACCCACAACTTCAGCAATGCCAACAGGATAATGTACGTCCGCATACCTCCCGTGTCAGTATGGAGTACCTGGCTGCTAACATCAATGTCTTGGACTGGCCAGCCATGTCTCCGGACATGGCACCAATAGAACATGTCTGGGATGAGACCACAGATGCACACCATTGCTGCTTTAGAAGCTGCTCTTGTCCAAGAATGGAACAATTTGCCCCAGGCCTTCTTTCAAACATTGCTTAATTCCATGCGACGTCGCCGCACAGCGTGCGTAAGAGCCTGTGGAGGACACACGCGCTACTGACATCTGTGTCGTACTTTTGGTTTTGACACCTCTGACTTTGTACCGTTCATTACAGATTAAACATCCATAAGTGTACAAATGTGTTGTAATTGATGTGTTCCCATTTGAATATTGTTCACAATAAGAAGCAAAATAAATAAGATATGTTTACAGGATCATTTTGTTATACGAAAAACTAAGTGATGCGTTTTCCACCGCGCTCAGTATACTTTGCGTTTGGCAAGTTGCGCGTATATTATTTGAATTATGGTTGGTCAGCTTCAAATTATGGTGTCACATGCTAGCCAGGGTGTTATTTAAGTATTAATCATGCGAACTATTTATCTATATGTTACGTGTGGTTTAAATAGTCGAGAGCGAGATATTAAACAACTTAAAATACAGACGCTATCTCACACGTGCTTTGTAATGAATTACGTCACGCGAGTCCAATATAAATACCATATTCGAATTATGGTAGGTCAGCTTCAAAGGATGATGTCACATCTGTATTTCGATTTAAATGAACAATGAATATTAAAAGTATCTTACCTGGTGTTGTTGAACCTGATTCTGTGAAAAAAAAACATGCCCTTTAAATAGCTAAATACACACGAAATTATTTACAGGGTAGTTATTTCCAATAAAAGAATGGCATATTTGGTATATGGAAGGCACAACCAATCATTCTTATTGGGAAAACACTGTCACACAAGGGGGTGATGCAGGTTACCCGTTCAACAATAAAGGCGACACGAACAATATTTTGCGTTTATAAAATATAAAAAATAGAATTATAGTATTATTAGTATAGTCTACCAGCTGGTCATTATTTTTGTATGTATTTCAATTAATGAGAGAGAGAGAGAGAGAGAGAGAGAGAGAGAGAGAGAGAGAGGGGTAAACATCCACTCGACAATTGATTCGATATTTGTTTATTTTGTGCAATGTCTAGTTTCTGTTTATCTAGTTGATTTTTGTTTTGTGTATAGTGCGGTCCTCCTGCACTTACTTTTACAGATTGGGCCGAAGGAGTGGACATTAAATCATCGGTGAAAATGATTTACAATCGACTTGTTAATGATACTTGCCGATTCAAACTAGTGTAAATTAATACAATATTACAGCGAGAAGTTTATATTTTAAAGTTATGTTTTTCAAATGTATTAACACAAAGCCTTAAAATAGATGGTATCTATAAACACTCCTGCCTTGTTAAAGAATAATCCTATTAATCCTATAATTCACTATTGCCAGTTGAGAAATTGGCAAAAATGTCATTTTCAACTTCAAATTAAAACGTTTGAAGATATGCTATTGGATGTGGGGGGGGGGGGGTAGAAAAACAAGCGAGGTAATTGTGTCATAAAATTTCCAATGTGAATGGTTTTTAAGTGTTGAAATAATGCCTATGACCGTATAATAGTGAGTTGACAAACTATTGAGCAAAAGACATAGAAATAATTATGTTTTGGCTTTCTTGGAAAATATAAAATTCTCGCTTCAAGGGTAAAACCTACCACTGCACTTGATGTACTGACATTTAAGTGATATGAGAAAGTTAGAACAAAAATAAAAAAGAAAGGAAGTATAATTCAGATACAATACAATCTGGTTTCTGAGCATACGCATAATCCAATCGGAAAATTAATTTAAAAAAAGGGGCAAATAACTTACCACTATTATCACCTATATTTACTCGCAGTATTGACAATGTTCCTGACTTTGAACCAGCTACAAATATGGCTTCACCATTTGTAGGACTATCAGTGCCCGAAACATATCTTTAAAAAATGAATCATAATACGATCATTTATACGATTTTCTTTGTCCGTAAACATTTTATACAATGGATATACCCGTATAACTGCAAAATTGGTCTAAAAGGAGGCAAGTCGCTAACTTAATATCATCCTCGAAATTGCAAACACGACTTATCGGTAAATTTTGAGAAACATTGTTGCTGTTATATTACAGTGGAAAGATGGATTTCAGATACCAATATTTAATACAAAATGCCAGAATGTTTTAAAACCCCCTTTGTAATGAAGGGCATCGACAAACGAGGCTAAATATAATCAATAGGTGAATAGTACCGATGTGCACTGGAATAACCAGACGCCAAAGACTGCAATTCAATTTTATTTGCAATTACAGTAAAAACAGACGACGAATAAATGTAAATCAGTTTATATACAGTCATATTACATTCTTATATGCGTTGCCACCCATTTGTGCCCATTTCTAGTTGCCAAAAAATAGAAATTTTGCTCTGTGCGTAATTTTGTATTTTCCGGAAAATGTGTAGTCCCATACCAGACTCACTGTCCTTTATCCTGCATCAAGGACAAAAAGAACCAAGCTAGTAAATTCCCGATGAACCTTTTTGGCCAAAACAGGGATCAAACACAACTTCCAGGTTACTCACTGACCCACCGTGGGTATCAAATTCTATTAACGCCATATCCTTGCAAATACAGACCCGAAATGAATCAGTTGTTGGTCGTATTCGTAAGATACTTGCAAGCAAATAAATCTCAAACATACAAAGCGATTGACTGTTTTGTAATCCAAACCATATGAAATACGTAAAAGCTGCCAAGAGTGCGTTACCTGATATCTTCTGGGTCTATTTCTGATAAAGTCCTCTGGTCGTACATACTCCCGAATGTGGCATCAGATTGTGGAATACCAAAATAAGTTGATTCATATCGAGTATCCGAGAATTTATCGCCAACAGAGAAGATAGAGATGCTACCAGGACTTCCATTACCAACAAATATAATAAGACGACCCCCAATAACCGCTGTTTCTAACGCTTCAGACCTTGGTCCCTTTAATAACGTTTAATTATGAAAAATATGTGGTCCTTTTAATATAACGTTTAATTATTAAAAAAAATGTGAGAAACAGGGCCGGATCCAGGAAATTTTGCAGGATGCAGGAGGGGGTTTGCCATGAAATTTGACAGTTGACAATGCATGATGCCATCATCGTCTCCAAATTACGTAAGCATACATACACACACACTGTGCTTTTTAAAGAGAGAAAACCAACATCCCGTTTGATGGCAATGTTTGTTATGAATCAATAGGATCACATTGTGATTCAATTTCATTGATGCAAAAGCATTAATTGTGATATGTCTATAACATTATCTCGCTCTTTGAACGCCCATCCCATCCCATCCCATCCCACGTTTATACATTTACGTTACCGTTAGGTCCAACAATAGGAACCTTTCGCATCGGTACGAAAATGAACACGTCATCGATTCGTGTGTACTTGTGACGTTAATCAGTAATGAGTGTTAGGCCAGTGAAAAACGTTACGCGAATGGAGTTGGATTCACGTAGGTATGCAAACGAAATTCTTATAGTGAATTTTCCACAATGTTTCGATACCTTGTGTATATTGTTGAATGTGTAGAGTTTGTAGAATGTGCTCAAATGCAATATTCTGCTTGATTTGTTGTACATCTACCAAAATATCGATTGAAAACTTTGCGTAGACAGATAGGTTCATGGACTCATTATCGTAAGTCGGAATGCGAATCAGTGTGTTAGGGGATACGAATACGAAAACGTAAACGAACATATGTGCGTTTTGGTGTTCGTTTGCGTACCGATTCGAAAGCTCCCCAATATCTTGACTTGGCCGATGGAGATATGTTTCAGCAAGAACAGGGCTAAAATTCAATAGCTAATAAATATTACAGTTCAGAATGGAGCAATCTGACTGAACTTTTCAGCACATTCCCTTTTAATTATCTGGTTCTTTATCCAATCTTCCATGATGTTATGGGTTATTGTATTTCAATCATTGATGGAGTTAGCCCCCCTTCAGTAAGAAACTAAACAAACTGGTGGGTAATTCATTATATACGGTTACGCCATCGAATCGAACTTCATAACTTTCATCTTAGCAAATACGTGTACTCTTATTAACCTTGTAATACGTCAACTCTTATAACCCTATCCAAAATTCAATTTTCATAAAACAAAACCCAAACAACTACTATTTACCATCACTAATTATTTTGTAACAAAACGGCCTACCCTGTTGTCCGAGCGTGTATCCATATTTTCTAAGGGTGTTACTTCAGAACCGCCTTTACTGTTAAAAAAGTCTGGAAAGTTTTGGGCAATCTGCTCCTCAACAATTCCCCCACTATCATAGAGGATAGGCAAACCAGCGCCAACTGATCTTATTGTTATGCCTCTTCCACCATAAGTATATAAAGTTTCGTATTTTCCGTCCGAGTTCAGGCCATCCTCTTTACAAAATAGTAGACGACCTTAATTTTGACAAAAAATACAAAAAAACCCACTTATTACCCATACTTGTTTCATGTTACACAGACACTGCGTCGATTGAACATATTAAATTAAAAACAGATACTATTTTGATTAAACACATTTCTTGTAATTTTATTAGGAAATTACGAAATCAAAATAACTGTTTATAAGATTGCAAAATGAAATGGATTTTAACGTCCAACTGTACTGCCCCCACTGAGCTATTGAACACGGGCGTCCACCATAATGTGTGCTATGAGGGAAATTTTACCCAGGCTGCTACGCTATGACCTGCCCTTACACGGGACCTCGATTTATCGTCCCACTCGAACGACTGGGCAGCTGTCCTTGTCGGATCCACCGTCTGACACTATTGACAAGGGGAAACCACGTCGGAAAAACCCGATGAACTTTCTCTGTCTATGCTGTGATCGAACTCGCAACCTGAAGGCCAGCGAGTCAGCGTCTTGCCACAGTGGTCCCCTATGGCAAACCCTGTATGAAATGGAATTTAACTTCATATGTTTCCGACCAAATGGACTACTGACGACACAGGTATGTGTGTAAAAAGGTGTGTGTGTGGGGGGTGGGGAGGCTAATTTTTTTTACGATATTTATGAACTTACCAAGTCTGGTATCATTTTTTAAATCTGCTTTGACGGTAGCTGGTATGAGATTCGATAGCTTTTCTAAAATAAGACATAAATTACTTTATAAAATGTATGAATATATGGTTTCGGTGTTCATATTGTATCGGGTAAACATGTTTATTACTGGTCTTTCTTCAGGCCTGAAATGTTATCTCAATTATTAATTAGACATTAATTAACTCATCATTCAGACCTAAATCAACTGTTGATGTCAACGCTAGCCTGCAATGTTTACTGGATTAGAATTCGATTTTCTGCTTAGCTTTCATTCATGATTCATGAAATGGGTAATCGAGACTATGTTTTATCCTACGGAATTTAGTAATGATAATCGAGGCTAGACTGAAAATTCAATCACTGAAATCTCAGTTCAGAGTGGATCAATTTGACTGAAATTTTCCGCAAAATCCCTTTACATTATCCAGTTTTTACTATTATAGTGAGAAATGCCAGCTCTCTATCTGATTTCAAATAATGTATCTTTAAATGAAATGTCTTACTTGCAACTTTGGCCCCTCTCTTCGACTCGTCCCAATCAATAAGATCCTCATAATCTTTAGCGTCACCTTCATCAGCTGTTATGATGATACTTGAATTAATCCATGTGTGAAAATGTATAGCATCGGGTAAATAGAAAGACTTAATGTCGTAACTTGCCAAATGAATGCCTGTAAAATCAAACAGGACTAAGATAACAAAGCGTCCATCTATCCGCTTTTGAAAGAAATAAGCAGTAAAGTCTCTTCAACCCGATACTTCGGTCTTTTTAACAATAACGCAAGACAATTTATCACTTCTATGGTTACATGGGCAATACGAGGTGTGTAGGTGAGCTAACGAAGCACCCAACGAAGAAGGGCATACGCCATACAGTGTGCTACGAGGGAAATTTTGCCTGGTCAGCGGCACTACGCCCTACTCTTACATCGACCAATTGTCGAGGGATCTTTTACGAGCACGTCAATGTGTTTACTGGACGTCGGTTTTCCGTCCCACCCGAACGACTAGACAGCTGACCTTGTCAGACCCTCCTATCCGTTCTGCACCACTGACAATTGGAGGAATCACACCGGAAAATCAGGATGAACTTTCTCGGCTAATGCAAGGATCGAGCACAATCTCCAGGCTAGCTTGCCAGCGTTTTACCCACCCCACCGTGATGCTCGAGTGGCATTAAAGATATAAGTCTGTTAGTCATGTTACCACCATCTTCATCACTAGGATCCAATTTGTATGTACTCCATGATTTAGCTCCAAGTCCATGAATAGCCGTGATGGTCTCGGTCATCAAGTCAACTTCTGCAATAGCATTGTTTTCCTGTAAATGATATATTTAATAAAGACTTTTTCAATAAAAGAAACCATTCGAATTGCCTTAGAATACCGGACTAGACACTTTCAAAACTTTATGAGGGTATGATGCCCTAGGGTTTAAACGAGTGCGCTGTAAACCTGTAGACCAGCTGGTCTTTTTTTATAAGCAATCTGAGCAGAGGCGGATTCAAGGGTGGGTACAAGGGGCGCCAACCCCCCCCCCCCCCCCTAATTTTCGACAGTGCCCTTTTTACTGCTGAAAGTGCCTTTTCTCACACCCAAATTTTCTCACACGAAAATATCAGCCAAATAGTTCTTGGAATGCAGATGCAAGGAAATGAAGGATAATATTCTTGCCCCCCCCCCCCCCAAACCCCCTGTCAGCGGCGTGCCCCGTCTACGCGGTCAGTGCCCTCATTTTGCGCCCCCCCCCCCCTTTTTAAAATTCCTAGATACGCCCCTGAAAGGGATTGGGGAACAAGCTTAACCTATGTTAAACCTCTCTCCTTGGTCTGCTACATTGTATCTATGCATTTGCTTGGACTGATCCAGCATTTGTACCGTAATCGTGTTAATGTATTCTAAATATTTATCATATCTTTATTATTTATTTTTCATAATTGATTACTTATTACTGGTGGGGGTTTGATGGCTGAAAGGTTAGCACATGCGTGCTGTATCATAAAGCCTGTCATTGAGTCAGCTGGCGTGGTTTCGAACTCTGATTGCACGTGACAAAGAGTAGGGTCGCCTGTCCAACCTCGTGGGTTTTCTCCGGGTCCTCCAGTCTCTCCCTAAAGGCTCAACGCGTAAGCGAATTATTGAGTCAGCTGGTGTGGTTTCGAATCCCCGATTGCACGTGACAAAGAGTAGGGTCGTGGGTTTTCTCCGGATCCTCCAGTCTCTCCCTAAAGGCCCAACGCGTAAGCGAATTATTGAAATAAAATTAAACCATATGTTAGTCCCGAAATTACCTATTTTTTGTCGAGTGGACGTTAAACAAAAACTTTTTTACTTGTGTTGAACTTCTGCGATCAATGGTGGGCATCATTAAGTCGACATGGGAGTACGTTCTCAGAAGGACTTTCCAATTGCTAGTTCTTGCTAAGTGTTTGGGATTTTACCAATATTTTGATTAATTGTATATGTGCCTGATTCTATAAGAATAGTTCCGAAACAGTAAAAGCTTTGGCCAAAACAATACATTATTAAGAATTAAAAGACAGTTTTCACAACGCCAGGTTTAGATGGTCCGAGAGACCCGTTCAAGTACGTAAAAAGACGGACGCTATATATTCAAATCTACCACCCGAATTCTACCATCTGTATGGAATGAATTAATGTGGAGTTACCTGAAGACAGATATAAGCTATAGATTCGTCAGTATTGTATGCTATATATTCTGGTTCTACGTCTCTATCAAAGGTATTACCATTCTCTCTGTAAACAAACCGCACGCCTTGCTGTTCTAATTCGCTAAATCTGTATCAAAAATAAAAAACATAGCATTCCTTCAGGTTTATACACAGTCCAATAAAATATGATTTTGACCCCATTTGATGTATTTTGTTCATCTAAACTACATGGAATAGTCCATTGCATAGTATCCAATAGAAAGGAACTGTGATAATTATTGACTGGATGCGAGGTGAAGGGAACACGGGCTGTCTTATGGTGTATATGCTTAAATATTAATCAAATACTAATAGTATTACTAATAATAATACTATTTTGGAATTGTGAACACAGCATTAGGTAAGGACAAACAAATGTTCCCGTATACTGCAGGCAAAAACATTTGATCAGTTGCATTAATTTTGTTCTAAAGTCTCCAGGTTACCGAACACGCGTCTTACTCGCTGAGCCATCGTGTCACACTGCTTTAGACCACCATGTACATGCGAACTAATAAGACAATGATATACCCCCTCTCTCTTTCTCTTACCTATCGTTGAAAGCAGTGAAATTTAATACAGCGTAGGTATATTGTTGTTCGACACCATTAGGAAATTTGATGATTCCCACTCCACCTAGAGGATCCTGGAAAGCAGCATTTGATCCGAAAGCTTCCGCTTCAATTGCAACAACAACTGTTCGACAATTTTTTGTAGGCTTGATCATATCTGGTATAGTGCCAACTGTAACGATCAAAGTGTTCACACGGTGAAAATACATTTGTGCAAACTACTGTAGCGTATTCAAATAACAATAAAACCATGTTTATTCTAAGATTGCAATATTATGGTTATAGACTATTGTTACGTGTACAGTGCCAGGGTGGATAATCTTTTCTGGCAGCAGTGCTCTCTGAATTCCAGCTGTCAAGAAATGTAACAAATGCACGTCATTTGGTGGACTGTTGCATTTTTTCCGAAAGACAATGTATAACACAAGCTTTACCATTACAAAACACCCCACCAAGATTTGAATCCCGGACATTATATTAAATCGTCTTGAAAGAAGGCATTTATACATTTTCCGAGGTCACAAAATATCCGTCACTTACCTTTTATTCTGTGTATTTCCTTCAAAGAATCAGCAGCGTTGTTTTTCTGGTATTTCTTCAAAACATAAACCGTGCCGTGTAAACGACTGTCATCATTGGTTTGGTTGTCAACAGCAAAAAATACATGGTCTCCACAAAATTCAATATCTGTTAAGTCAGTGTTGGCATACACTTTATGATATACAATCTGCATGCTGTTCGGATTGGATACATCGATGACATGAAAGATGTCAGCACCTGAATTTAGATAATGGTGAATTTTTTAATATTCAAGTTTTGCTTCCGGTTTGAGAAATGGAACCTCATTTTTTCGTGAAATCGGACAATTGGGCATAAATTTTTATGAAATAATATGAAATGGGGTTTAACGTCCTACTGTTCTGCTGATATACTGGGCTGATGAAGACTTGTAACGCTCGTACGTAACTAACGTACGAAAATTAAATGGAAGCTGGCTTTTTTTTCGCACGTATACAATGAATGGCCATTTTGCGCAGTAATCCCAGCCAGATTTTGGCTGTTTTTTTTAAAATTGAATTGATTGTGTATGTCTGAAATAGACACGACCGAAGCACAAAATAGTGCCACTATGCCGACGTCTATTCTAAATTTGTAATGTTATTTTTATGAAAAATCATTTGAAGATGCGATAAGACGTTATGGCTGTACGGATTATATAGTCCTAAAGGCTTCAAGAAGGCTACACTGTTTACAATGTAACATTGTGTTGACATTTGTTTGTTGACGTGACCTCATGACCTGTGACGTTTAGATAATGTGATATGGATATTATGGCTATTCATTGTGTCAGAGTCATTTCTCTACAGGTAGGGTGAGTCTGTCGTTTAGATTGGCATACGCCATGTAGTGCGTTATAAGGGAATTTTGCTCAAGCAACGGCATAATGACACAATGTTACACTTAATTCCTGCTGCCAAGGGATCTTTAAAGAGCACGCGAATGTATTCACGGGACCTCGGTTTTTCGTCACATCCGAACGACTAGACAACTGTCCTTTTCAGACTCGCACCACTGACAGGGGGGAACCACGTTGGAATAAATTTATGTCAACTACTCCAGTTATAGACTAGTCCGTTGAAGGGTGTTAAAATAGATTAACTATCCAGCTGATATACTCACCAACAGCGTAAATTATTTTATCCTTAGGATCATAAGCTATTTGTTCAACTGTCCCATCTCCGAATTTATAAACAGCATCACCAGATGTGGCATTATAGGATGGTATGTAAAGAGTTGAAACTTTGCTCAAGGAAATGTTCAATCCAGATGAAGACAGAAACAAACTTGCGCACAGCAGTGGTGCAATCAGGAACTTCATGGTAGTCGAGCTATGGGGTATTGAAAAAATAATGAAGTTGGTTTTGACTTTGTTTATGTCATTGTTCATTTATTTGAGAAGCTAAACTAACTCAATATTTTTCCATAATGTTGGAAGGTTAAAAGCACAAATTAGAATTATATATTGATCAATGCCAATTAATATTGTTGTTGTTACCTAGCCGTATAAATATGGGTCCCAATAATCATTAATTAAAGACACAGGGAACATTTTATAATCAGTACACGAGTCGTGTAAACTACGGATTCGAATGCCATTTGTATTAAACACAGATAAACACGATACAAGACAATGCGGAAATAAATAGTAATGGCTGACTCAAAATAATAATAATAATAATAATAATTATCAAACATGTACAATGAACAAAACGACTGTCATTCAATTTCACTGAATATAATTAGAAATTAGTTTTTAAAAATTGAATAGACATCACTCTACATATATTCATATTGCATTAATGATTCTAAGCACATTTTCGTCTATTTTAAGATTCCGGATTCCAAAGAATAGATCCATACGTCATTTAAGTTATTTTTTTAAATGTTATTAGTCAGATCTATTTACCAAGGCCACCTGCAGATACAAAGCGGTTAATATAATAGATGAAAAGGCAGGTGTCTGTGTTGAATATGATTTGTGAATCTTTTTGTCCGACGAAGAAAGCTATTCATTAGTTTCGTTTGGTTTTTATTTCACTTTAAAACCGATAAAGGTATTAGATATAAAAACTGAAACGAAACGAGATTCTTTGGTCAGATTCCTTTAATGACACCTAGAAGCATGGTTAACTATTTATAACAAAACATAACACAAGGTATGCATTGGATATAACAACTTCACGTTTACAAGTTAATCGAATTGTCTGTGCTGTGGCTTTGCTATGGACAACGCATGGCTCGAACATTCTCAGTATCGTACATATGGATGAAAATCGTATAATAAAATAATACTTTTCCGTGCCGGACTGGGCCCACCTGTCCACCTGTCCGTGAGAAAGAAAAAGAAAATAGAAAGAAAGGGGAGGAAGAGAAAAGAAGGAAGGACAGGACAGGACAGTTTTTAATGACAAGAAGCTAGTGAAGAAGGATATGAGATCCAGATAGATTACTTTAGTATATTATTAGTAACAGTCCCTTTAACGTTCCTTAATTTGTGTCGAGTGGACGTTAAACCTCATTTCTCTCTCTCTCTCTCTCTCTCTCTCTCTCTCTCTCTCTCTCTCTCTCTGTTTTATCCTTTTTTGTAATTTTCTAATAGATTAAGTTAGATATTATTTATATACTATCTAATTATGTAATTAAAGATTTCTATGAGAATCGATTCTGTATTTTCAGAATATTATTCACTTTTCTAATTTCCTTTTCCTTTTTGTTATTGTACATCTGTACTTGTTATAGGACAGACCTTTCCCCCCGACATTATCATAATGTCCCATTTATAGGATATGCATAATAATATGTTTATTTATCACATTACTATAGCTTATGTTATCATTCAAGCTGCCTCTCATGTATCGGGTCTCTTTAAACATACGTTATGCAAGAGCTAAATCTGCCAGTTGCAGGTATTTGTTTAGGCCTTAAATGTTATCTTTTTTGTTAAAATAGCATTATGCAAGAGCAAAATCTGCTTATTACAGGTCTTTCTTTAGGCCTGAGATGTTATCTAAATAATCAATTAGACATTAATTAACATATCCAGACCATAATAAACTCTTAAAGTCAAGGCTATCCTTCGATGTTGGCGGATTGAATTCCTATATGCCGCTTAATGCCCGTTGATAATTAAATCAATCAAGTGGATAATCGAGACTATGCTGTTTATATTAATGATTTGAGTAATGATGACCGAGGCTAACAGTGGACCAATTTGACTGAAATTTTCAGCATATTACCTTTACACTATCTAGTTTTTAACTATTATAGTGAGAACTGCCATCTCTTTATCTTATCTCCCATAATGTTACTTTAATTAGACATTTATTAACTTATCCAGACCATAGTCAACTCTCGATGTCATCGCTGGCCTGCGATATTTACTGGATTAGAACCTGGTCTGCTGCTGCTGATTACATCAAAAAATGGATTATCGAGATTTTGTTTTTTTATCGCACCGACTTTAGTAGTGATGACCGAACCGAGGCTAGTCCTAAAATCCAAGCGCTAAATTCTCGGTTCAGAATGGATCAATTTGACTGAAATTTTGAACTGCCAGAATTCAATGTTGAAATAATGAAAGTTCAGGTAAAAAACAGTTTACATGTGCCTACATTAACATATGTTACCCTAGTTCCTTAGAAAAATATACCTAACATAGTTTGTACCTGTTTAACCCAAAAAGGTCCGAAATCACTACTCCCAAGAGCGCCTCCAACCGAACGTGTCACGTGAATAGCTCTCCGATTGGCAAAACCGTACGCTCGTTCTTGTGGGATCAGCAGCTATTCATGTGACGTGAAAATGGTTTCAGGTATTTCGGTGCAAAAGTAGTTTTTCAAATTTGAACAAAGTCTTACCTGGTATACTGTGAGATATTTCTATGATTCGAATTTTAAAAAAAAAGACGATGAAACTGATTATCTCGTGTCTTTTATACTATTAAAATTCAGATAGATGACTCTTAAATCGTTTTGTTCTTGCGAAAATTTCAAAGTTGACCGAATTATCTACTGAAGACAGCGGAAACTCGGCAACGCCTAGCTCATTATTATTTAACTGGTTCATTGTTGTCTAGTCCAAAGTACACGCTCCGACCTTTGTTCCTTGGTGAGGACGTTTGTGTTATTCTGTACGTGATTTAGTTTATTAGTATTACGTATAAAAACTCCAACTACACCTTCACCTTCGGCTCCACCTTCACCAGCTCTAAACGTCCATCAAAATAATATAACCCACCTCCCTTTCCATTCAGAAATCCTAGTTGCGCAACTACTGACGTCTGTTTGCAATGGTATGGATTAACAAAGCATAAATGTAATGCAAACAAAAGAGACTTGAATATATAGGCGTACGAACTCGACGCCAGTTAGGGGGGCAGAATCCGCAATGTCCGAAAAAAAATGTTGAAAATTTAACCACCGCAAATACGTTTATGGCTATTCTAGCACGTGTATAAGCAACTCCTAAACTTCAAATCCCGCTCTGAATTCCACCAATCCAATCGAAATCCGAAAAATGCGTCACAAAGTAGAGCGGCTCCAGACAAAATGTTTTAATCCATAGTCAAGTCAGTACAAATTCGTTGTATATCAATTAAAAGAAAAGCAAAATAAGTGTTTTATTAACGCTCGATGACATTAAGTTCAGGGGACAGAACCCGAAATGACTGAACAAAATTCCGGGTTCCCCAAGAACATTTTGGAATATTTGACGACCGCAAATGCGTTTCCTTCTATTCCAGTCCGCAAAATTAGTGTTTTATTATATTTGGGACACTTTGTGTTGGCATGTAGATGAAATAATTTTTTTTCAAATCACCTGTCTGTCTGAAAAGTCAGATTGCTCTAAAGTTAGGGGGCAGCTGCCCCCCCTCCCCCTGCCCACTGGCTGGTGCGCGTATGTTTAAATACAATGAACCGTCACTGGATGAATGCAGATCCAAAGTAATTATATACAACGATACAGTCTTACGCAATCTTTGTTGTAGAATGACCTAGCCCGATCCTAAAGAAACTTTTACCGAGAGTAGCTAATACTTCTGTGGAATTACAATCAATGCTGGACACAGTTAGGTCAACACCTAGTTTGATGGATCGAATTAAGTCAGGTATATTTTTAGTTATTGGGGCGTATTTGTATTGCTTTCGAACATTGCTCTCGTCATATTCAATTATACTGCAATAAGGTCATTCATATCCATGTACATATCTTTATTTAAAGCGACAGTCTGGACGATTAGATAAAGAACTGACAACACTCGCTATAATAGTTAAAATAAGATAATGTAACAGAAAAATGCTGAAATTCTCAATCAAAATACTTCATTACTGTAGCCATTGTTACCATTGTAACGGTAATAAACAAAATCTCGATTATCTATTTTTACGGTCAATGGTCGTTGAACAGCAAACCGATTCAAATCTAATGAAAATCAGACCCACTGGATGGCACCGAGAGTAGCTTATGATCTTGTCGTGTTAATACATTTATAATTAATAATTTATATAACATACACGGCCCACAGAAAGACCTAGCTCTTGCGTAATGTATGTTTAAACACGGTAACCTACGAAACATCAACATGCAATGGTGAACAAAGAGAGTAGTCTCCGTGTTATCCATTGCTTTCAATAGTTACTAGATACAGGTCCAAAGTCACCGAATCTAATCCCTACCGTGTAATCTTTAGTACCAACCCAATATCACACGGATTAAATTTAATTAAAGGAGCTAACTCAATATTTCCATAATATTCGGAATTAAATACACGAGTAAGAATTTAATATTGATCAATTTTAATCAATATTGATGTTTTCTTATCGTGTAAACTGTAGGATCCTAATAACCAATATTTAAGACACAATTACCATTTTATAATCAGTGCACGGATCGTGTATCCTATGGTTTCGGCTGCCATATTGTAATGAACAAATACAAACCTATCATACAGCACAATGTCGAAGTAATTAAGTAATAAGTAAAGGCTACTTCACCAACGACAAAATAATAATTTACAAAACGTATAGAGTGTACGTACAGTCATAAACGACTGACGTTCATTTCACCGAACCTAATTAATTAGAAATTACAATGGTGTTTTCAAAAATTTATTATAAATCACTCTACATACATTCATATTACATTAATGTGTGCTTTTAGAAACATCTTTAGAAAGGTTACAAAAATTAGAGCCACGCCACCTTAACACAGCAAAAGGATTTACCCATCATATGTTTGTGTATGTCGTCTGCATCGATAACCGGAAGTTTCAGAGTTTCAAAATCACAACACATTGGGAGAGGGGTTTAATATAGACTACGCTTGTTCCCAAATCTCTATTCAGATAGAAATCTGAATAAAAATATTGCTTATAAAAAAACACATACTCTTTAAAATTGATCATGAATACCATCCTCGGTTACCCAGTGTACTCATTCCGTTCTACTCCATTATACCCGGGGTTAATCTACAGGGTTTCCACGATTTCAAATTATCTGCCCTGGCGGATTGTGATATTTTTATCGTCCAATCCCATAAAGCGTTACTTGGAAAGGTAATAGGCGAAGGGTAGTAACTTTCCCTGACATCTTTTTGTGTGCATGTCAATTCTTTTATATTAAATCTTTTACAAACTTTCTCACAATCGATCATACAAGCCGCCATATTGTTTGTAAACAATGTAGTTCTATGACGTCAAAAGTGCCGCTAAAGAGTCTACGTAGGACTGGTTTGTAAACTGTTTTTTGATTGGTTCGTACACTGCTTTGCTTTAGCAGTGTCGACTAGCTATAATCACTTTTGTTTTGACCATAAGCAGCAATTTATTTGAATTTGAATAATTGTTTATTTTTGCAGTTGAAGGATACATTACTTTAGTTTCGAACAAAAATACCATAAAACACCTGGGTTCACATGAAGTTCGGGCAAATCACTGAATTAAAGGAACTAAATCCACTTCGTTGGAACTTTGAAATGGACGAAAGTGGATCGAAGAGCACATATTACTCTTACATGAATGTATTATAATTTCTAATCAGTTATGTTCGGCAACATACGCGAGCAATCCACATTGAATGGTGGTTGTATACGTCTGGTTTGTCTAGTCTAATTGATTATTGTTTATGGGTGTGATTAGTTCATCAAGCTTTCATTGTGTATTAAATATTGGATATTAGGGTCCCTCCATTGTGTATAACATGTAATATTGATTATCAGGGGCTCATATCTTAAAGTAGTTAAGTTTCTAACTCAGTATCATCCAAAGTCTTCGACATTCAAAGACGACTTATTTGTCCATTTAAATCAACATTGATGTTGTCATTTTACCGGGAAACGATGGGCTTTTGATCTCCAATATTTAAGACAAAATAAAGATTTTACCTTCGGTACACGAATCTTGTACCGTACTGCGTGTTAGGCCCATATTTAACAAGGGACTCGAAGAACGACACTAGACATTTTCCACAAGTTATGTCGGGTGGCCAATATTCTTATCTGGAGAGGATGCGCAATAAATACTATGTAGATTGCCATTCGATTGAAATTTCTGGTGTATTTCGCCGAACATGACTGATTTGAAATTGGAGTGAAACCGGTAACGATTGAATGTAAATCCGCTTATATACATTCATCTAAAATTTACTGTGTCAATTTCTAGGTCCAAAATATTAGGACAATATATCAGTTCAGGTCGTACTGGGCAATTGTAAGACTATACTTATGATCAGCTCAAGTTGAAAACGTTTTCGCTCTGTTTTGACTACGACATTATAGATTTAATTTTTTTTTTTTAAAAAGTATTTTATTAAATCTAAGTTTTATGCTGGTAACATTCATAAGCGTACGGGAAATTTTTGACTGGGGGCTGGGGGGTGCCCAAAAAATGTAGTTAGGTTCTTAGTGTGTTACATAATAATAATGATATCTGAATGACGGGTAGTGGCAACTACAATTTAATATTAATAATACAAAATATATAGGTTCATGTACCAGGCCTGTAGGATGAAAACGAAGTGTGCAGATTCTTTTACTAAACTAATGGACCGAGTACCGACTATATTTCCGATCCGAATGCTACTAAGGGTGTCTGTTTTTTTTTACAAAATCGCGTATGAATAAGTATGCATTTTAAGTGATTCTGAGGAGTTTTTACCAAATAAAAAAAAGTTCAATTTTTATTTGAAGGCCCATGACAGGTTCTGCAAATCTCTTTTGCGATGAGTAAGTTCTTAATTTTTAAATCATCAATAAAAGAGAACTAAATTTTATTTACTTGTAATATACACAACTAAAAACAGTTGTTAATGTAACTATAACTCGTGGCTTATTATACTCCAAACAATAGAGGGTGCGAGTCTTAAGATTTCTATTTAATTGCCTAACTATAGACACTTTGAATTTAAATTCGCTGTTAAATTGGACCCATTCAATAACACAATATTTTACAAAGTACAATTGTGTGCCCAAATTTTCCAGGCAATTGGTGCCCAAAATGGTTGGGGGGACAGACACCCCCAGCCCCCCCCCCCCCCCAGCTCGTACGCCTATGGTAACATTGCGCAATATTAACAATATAGGATATTTTGATGGGTCGCGTTCAAACATTGCGCAATATTAACAATATAGGATATTTTGATAATATGGGTCGCATTCAAACTTTAGACAGCCCGAGGTGAAGATGTTTTCGCAATGTTTAGACCACGACGTTGTTGTATGTTGTAAACATGGTATTGCTTTAATCTTTTTTTAAAAGTCATTTTCTGCTATTTCATCCATTATATTGTGCAATTTAACAATGTCGGTTGCATATTAGGAAAGTTGTGATATGCCTATATGTGCACAACCACTTTAAAAAGTCTCCACGTATAGCTTTACAACATAAACACCTTGAAGAGATAATTTACATAATATTAAAATCACAGAACAACTAAACTACTGAGACAGGATATTTGACATTTGCACAAAAAAAAACTTCAATTCAAAATGTCGATGGTAGTTTGTGTTAAAGTGACATATTGCATTGAAATGCATGTGCTTGATAGTGTCTGAATTTTAATGGTCTTGTGCGTAATATATAGATATTGCCCTCGTGTTATCGCACTCGTCCAATATCAATATATTACATAATGTCTCGCAATCGACCATTAAACTACATATATTACACATTATATGCGTTGCCACCCAATTGTGTCCATTTCTAAGTCCCAAATATTAACGATTTAGCTCATTTGAAGGTCACCAATGAAAACCGTCACCACTGCATCACAGTTGTAGCCATTATTCTTTAGTTGTTTATGAAAATATCTAGCATGGCCAATTCTAATCAGTGGTCAGAATCCAATGGGAGGTGGGGGGATGTGACTTAAATCGAGTGGGTTCGCTAGTCGATAACAAGATGTAGCACACGCGAAATCAATTATAGGATCCAAGATGAATTAGTTTTGTTCGATCCTCAGATATTTATCAAATTCATCTCTTACCTAAAAGGACAAGGGCCTCCATTAACCACTAATGATAATACACCCTGATGCTGCCCTTCCACTGACTAGTTGATGATGTGAGGCTTTTTACAAACATTAGCACATTCCGTATCGACTGCATCACTTTACTTAGGCATTTACTACTACACCTTTTCTCAAAACAATTATAGTCTGTTTTTCATTGACGAGTTTCTTAATAAGACCAAATCAAAAAATAAAAACTTACCTGAAACTTACATAGAAATACACCTAGAAACTTTAAGTGTCGTGGCGATCCTTGATCCAAACATTCGCTATTTAACTTAGTAAATTAACATTATTTTAGAAAATGTTGAAGTCTTTTGAGCGGGTGCTCTTGTATTATAAAATGTTATTTTCAAGACGCCGCACGAGTCACGCATGAATGAGTAGAATGAATTTATATATAAGGTAAATTAAAGGTTTCCAATCATAGCTAAAATCATATTCGCCCAACAGACCCACGTTTCAGTAAGTTTTCGTAGCGTACAGCAAAGAAGATGTACATATTATGAATATATAAAGTCGTTATCCTCGCATGAGCGCAGAGGCGGATTGGGGTCGGGAAGCGGCCCGGGCTCCCATTTCGGAGCGGCCCCTTTTACTGACCGAGGAGCACGAAGGGGGGGGGGCATAGCTCTCCCCCTGTTCATTTTTTGAAAAATGAATCCCAAATATACGATTTTTTGCAATATCTGATTATAATCTCTGTCAAATAATATATTTCGTAAATCGATTAACTTAGTTAGTAAATTTGCTGGAGACAGTTTCGGGTGAATCCGATTAA
The DNA here is from genome assembly GCA_963678685.1 of Patella ulyssiponensis. Lineage (NCBI taxonomy): Eukaryota > Metazoa > Mollusca > Gastropoda > Patellidae > Patella > Patella ulyssiponensis. The sequence continues at coordinate 77,036,154 of OY783227.1, read as the reverse complement.
ATTTTCGGTTGAAATTCGTATCCCCATTGCAGGATTCCGAATTCTGACCCACACCCAGCACACCCGGTCCGGAAAGTCTATTATACCAGCCCATTCCAGACTCCAGTGATGGCGTGGCGGCCCGTTAAAGCCACCGGCCACATACAATATGATGATCATGGCTCCATGGTCGGTCCAATGCCTCCCTCTCCCATATAATGTTCAGCAGAAAAAGGTTGTGTTTTTTAGACGAATTGGACAAAAAAATTTTTTTTCATTTTTTGTCCGACCGGCCCTTTGAGCGATCGCCCGACGGCCCAATCCGCCTCTGCATGAGCGCTTAGAAAAACGTGTCGCCTATACTTTCACGTATCGTCTTCATAAGCCTGAATGGCGCATAATAGTAGGATTTCCATTTCCTTTATCAATTCATTAAGAGTTCGCTGCAAATTATTACATAGGATAAAATTGCTTGACCTGCTTATACTGTGAGATAAAAAAGGCGATATGACTCAACTGACTCGGTTGATCTATATGTTCTTATAGCACACGAGATTGGTGTCAGAAATGGTCCAATAGTGGGATATGTGTTAAGAGAATGAAATAGATCTTGATAAAGACGAGAGTATCCTCGTCGAAGCGTAGCTTCGTATCAAACTCAGTAATTGGGTACCTATAAAATTGTACCTATTTCTAAGAGATGTATATACGCATGGTTTGACATAAAAAGAATGTAAAACAACTCTTTTCTATGAGAAAAGTGTCACGGTCGTGAGCTTTATCCTTTATCGTCGAATGGTAGGATGGGGTGGACCTTAAAAACGCGAAATAATAATATAGCCATAATATGTGATGTCACAATTAATGCCGCTTATTCTCCCCATTATATTTAGAGTCATAATCGTGTAAAACTGTATTTTTGGAGGCTGTCAAGTTATCTTTGGCCCGGCGTATTAGAAAAAAATAAACAAGTAGTTTTTGTGATGAATTTTCTTGATATTTTGTTGTTGGACATAGTCGCAGTCGGTTTGGGGTTTTCTATATCGCTCCCTTGAAGCCCTAAAGATATTTTACTTTCCAGCGAGATTCCCCCTTGTCAGTGATGCAGGATAAGGGGGGGGGGACAAGGATGGTACGAAAAACGGAGGTCTCATTTACAAATTGGCGGGCATGTAAAAGATCCCTTGACAGTTGGAATTCGATTTAAGAGTAGACCGTAGCGCTGCCAGGGCAAACTTTCCCTCATGCCGGTCTCCATTAGCCCAGGTTAGTGGCAGTACAGGAGGAAGTTTAACCCCTTATCATATAACATTGTCAAGGAGAATTCTGTTTGGCGTAATAAAGCTCAACTTTGGAATATATATGAGACCGTAGATTGTTGATGGTTTGAAACATTCCTTTAAGTGGTGTTTATAGAAATGACTTTGATAAACACATCAAGTTACTTTTATTAGCTTGTAGTAGGACTGTAACTAGTTCAGAGCTACGGAAATGTTCTCAAAGGGTGCTGTAAGGTTGAAGGACATTGTATATCTATGGTTTTCGGGTCTACAATTTTTTTCACAGGGCGGGGTGCTGTTATTCTGTGAATAAACTGGAAAGCATTGAGGATACTATGATCTGTTATAAAAGCAATAATTATGCTGCTTGGAAGTGTTTTCCCCAAGAAGGGGGTCACGTGATAACTCATCACATGACATGCTTTCACATAAATATTCGTCTTTGGCACTTTTACTTCACCAAAAGAAAATTACAACAAAACAATTCACAATATTACAGTTGAAATTTATTAAATAAATATTTCAATGTAAATATAATAACGTTAACAGATATATAACAAGAACTCTCGATCACAGCCATCTTGTATATAATATATAGGTATAAATACATTTCATAAATAGATCTTGAACACAACATATACAAACTATAAACATTAAATAAAAGAAAGAATAATTAAAGCATACACTTCATTAGATATCAATATGATTAAAATACAGATCTATATTTCGTTTCGTTTTTTATACTGCCGAGGTGTTGATTTCAGATAAATAGATAAAATTATACTTTTAATAACGAATGTTTAAAACTTGCTAACGGTCACAATAACGAGACAGGTATCGCTAGGGCGAGCCGGTCACCAGACTAAAGTAGAAAATAGAACATATACAAGCTTAAAATGATATTTGATAAGATGCTAAATTGAACATATGAAACAGATGTTTAAATACAGAAGAAGATATGGACATAGCAAGAACGCGGGTTAACTATAATAACGTAATATATATCGTTACATTAATTTTAAACTCAAACAATTAAAAGACTTGAAAGATTAGTGAGATATCAATTCGGACATTGGTCAATTACTACATCAACATAAATCATATAATAAAATCTATACAAAGATACACTATGACAATACTTTCAATGGCCTACACTACATGAAGATCCGACAAGTTATAATGGGAGTTCACGTCAGAGATCATACGAGCCGCTTTTGACCGTATGACGTCAGCCATTTGATTAACCAATCAACATTGATGTTACTAGTGGATTACCCACAGTTCCGTGCAAAACACGCCTAAAGCTCACCGTAACAGACCGTTTCATTTCATTCACAACACTTCAATGTTAACAAATCTTTCAGATCTTAGTGTAGTAAAGGTAAGTAAAACGGAACGAGCCGTAACATACCGTTTCATTAGCTAATGCCTAACATCATTCAGAACACGTCAATGATAACAACTGTAATAAAGGCAAGTAAAACGAAAGTTTGGACTACAAAAACGAAACGAAATAGATTCGTGTTTCAATTAGATTACATTATACATGTATATATTATTTCAAAAGGTTGTGAAATTGGTATTTATGTAGAAACAAAACAAATAGCAAACAATTTTTTGAGAAAAAAAAGCCAGAACGATAAAATTAGACCAAAAGAACCAACCAGAAAAAATATTTTTTAATGAATAGAGCGATGTATAATGGCCTTAGGAAATGTCGATCCTTGTGTCCATAGATACAAGAGGATAAATAAGTGTAGTTGTATGTAGCTAAGTCAAGGAACATTACATCAGCAATGTAGCATCATATAGAACTGCGATACCCGTACAGCATGACCTCGGCACTTGATCTCAACAGAGTAAGCCTACACTGCTTCGTACATGATACACCCTACTACACGCATACACTATGAAATGTAAATCAACACACCGTCCCCATTGACAATATATTTTAAATGCAGATTTTTATTAATAACCCGAAGAGCTGTAACAGCAAATATGTAGAACCTGGAAGTATAGCAAAATTATATCATTAATACCCCAAGCAATTGAGAGATTAGTAAACCTATTCCATTATTACTACCAAAAGTTGTGAGATTAGTAAATGAAATGAAATAGGGTTTAACGTCCTACTGTTCTGCTCCGACTGGGTTAATGAAGACGGATGAGATAAGTAAATATGTAGAACCTGTACGGATAACAATCATATATTTAAAAGATTTTAAGATGTAAAGTTTCAAATAATTAAGTAAAAACAGACCAAGCAGATGTTCCCTATAACGATTCGTCATGTGTCTTTTTTATATTTCCAGATATCACTTAGTGTAACAGCCTATTCATCATTTGTTTTGCATGCCAACAATAGCCAGACAAGTGAACGGAAAAGCTAGACACTATGGGAATTTGAAATCACCAATTTATAGTATGAGTCAAAATAAGATCCTTATAGCGTTTGTATCGTTTACAAGTATTATGTGAGAAGGGCAATAACTCCACATAAAATTTATGTGCAACTCAAAATTTCATTGGACTCTTTATTTCAATAGGATTCTTGCTTAGTCAAGGCAATAGAACGGACATGAGTGTCGACAGTAGACTCTCAAAGTTAGGCCTATATAATTAAGGCCTATAGAATTAAGGTTAACTTTCTTTATAATTATGGCCTTACCGACCTGGATGACGTACATCCACAAAAACGTAATATCCATCAGCACTTGAAACATTTTGAAAGCGCTTATTAGATGTTGGGGCTAGGCGGGTTAAACGAAAAATCACAATACCTTACAAGCTGACAATATAGTTACTAACGAGTCTCCGTCAAATTTTTGGAAGGGGTAAAAATTAAGAATTCACTAGGGATTTAATTGAACCACGTAGATGCACGCCATTCCCATGTTTTCTCATAGCACTACGTATTATTTAGCCTACATGCATTTTTTCCCGGTTATTGAGACAAAACAGTAGATTATAACAACCGAGGTTAGACTGTTAGTAGGTTACAAATCTGCAGTGAGTACAAGTTCTATAAAACAAGTTGAGTTTAACCTAACAAAAATATTCAAATATTCGAACCGAATTTTCAAAATTCAGGAAAAATCATTCGAGAAATCGCATTTTCATTGATTATACAATGAAATGAAATGGGGTTTAACGTCCTACTCTTCTGTGTCTAACCTGAGCTAATGGAAGACGGGCATACGCCAACAGTGTGCTATGACGGAAATATTTACCCGGGCAGCGGCGCTACGGCCCACTCTTATATCGAATTCCAACTGTCAAGGGATCTTTTACGTGCACGCCAATGTGTACACGGGACCTCGGTTTTTCGTCCCATCCGAACGACTAGAAAGCTGTCCTTGTCAGGCCCCTCCGTTCTGCGTCACTGGCAAGGGGAAACCACGCCGGAAAATCGAGATGAACTTTCTCGGCCAATGCAGGGATCGAACACCCGACCTCAAGGCTAGCGAGCCAGCGCCTTACCCACTTAGCCACGTGATCCTCTTCATTATATAAGGTTCATGATTTGGCCAAATCCGACGACCCGCTAACAGGATCATGTAAATGAAAATGAAATGGGTGTAACGTCCTACTGTTCTGCTCCGAACTGGGCTAATGAAGACCTTGAATACGGCATACAGTGTGCTACGACAGATAATTTACCAGGGCAGCGGCGCTACGGCCTACTTTTATATCGAATTTCATCTGCAAGGGATCTTTTATATGCACGCGATTCTGCAGCCTACTCTTAAATCGAATGCCAACTGCCAAGGAATCCTTCAGGTGCACGCCAATGTGTACACCAGGCCACAGTGTTTGTGCTATTCGAACGACTAAGCTGCTGCAAGGGATCTTTTAGGTGCACGCAAATGTGCAGCCTACTCTTATATCAAAGGTCAACTGCCAAGGAATCCTTTACGTGCACGCCAATGTGTACACCAGACCACAGTTTTTGTACCATTCGAACGAATAGGTAGCTGTCCATGTCAGACCCTCCGTCCTGCACCAGACCACAGTGTTTGTGCCATTCGAACAACTAAGCTGCTGCAAGGGATCTTTTACGTACACGCAAATGTGCAGCCTACTCTTATATCAAATGCCAACTGCCAAGGAATCAATTACGTGCACGCCAATGTGTACACCAGACCTCAGTTTTTGTACCTTTCGAACGACTAGGTAGCTGTCTATGTCAGACCCTCCGTCCTGCACAACAGACAAGGGGAAACCACGGCGGAAAATGGCGACGAAATTTCTCCGGCAACACCGGGAGCGAACCACAAGTTCCAATAAAGGTTAACACCCCGATCATTACTTTCGTATAAATTCCAGAAACATCGGATATTAATAATGGTTAATTTTCTTACATTGGTTTGTTGAATAGCAAATTACACGAGACAGTAAATAATGAAAAAAAAAGTTTTGACGTAAGTGTCGCCTGGTGATAATGATCAGCATTAATGATTCATGAATATTATATTGTGTTAATAGTTAAAAGGCGTTGTGCGCTCACCTAATATTAATAGTGTTAGTTGTTAGTTGTTTAATTACGTGTTTGGTTAAATGAATCTCCGGATTTTTTTAGTAGCTTACCCAATGCTGATGCACCCGAACCTGCAAAACAAAATACACACGTCCATGTAAATAAATAGCTAATATTTTTTCACATATTCAACCATGGTAATTTTTATTGATTGTTTAGATGTGCGATGGATGTAACAAAATAGTTTTTTAAAAAAAGGAAGTCGAGTTAATACAATACAGTTAATACAATACGAGTACTTTCCACTTTATTAAGCTTCTTCAGGCAAACTTTACCAATTCAAACAATTGATGTGAAGTAAAACATATTTATTTCTAATCTCGAACACCTGAGAGTAGCTTTAACTACATGTATAACCCTTTACTTTATGTTTGCGAAATGAAACTACATAATTTGTGCTAGCGTTTTCACAACCAAAGTTTCTATTCCGGCATTTATTATAACATATTAAATATAGTAAGGGAATAACTTACTAGGATTGTCATTTACAGGCGGTTCATCATTTACATTCACTCTTAGAATTGATAAGGTACCAGACACTGCACCAGCAACAAATATTACTGGACCATTGGTTGGGCTGTCACTGGGGGACACATATCTTTAAAAAGAATAATGCATATCATCCATTATAAGTCAGCCTAATAACTATAAACAATCTAAAATTGCTAATACCTATTGGCTGGTTCTTTCATTTATAAAGACCAGTTTTGTTAAAATATATAATAGCAGCGGAGAACGACAACAACTCTCGTACAGAAGGTCCGTGGTAGCTGGAAGCTAGTGACAGGAGGACATCTAAACAGGGATCTCAGCGATGCACAAGGGGTCTCGGGAAAAAGTTGAAATCTGTAGAATAGTAGCCTCTCAAACCAGTAAAGATAGATGAAGTCCATGGTAATTTTAAAGTTGAATTTATTGATTGAACGTTTCGGACTATGGTGTCCTTCCTCATTCCACACAGGCATATAGGGGGTCTAAGAAGACATTTTTGAAAAAAAAATTGATTTTTTTCGAACTCCAATATTAAAAATCTTGTGGAACTCTTGTGGTGAAAAACACCACAGACCCAAAACACTATCAACTAAGGAAGGACACCATAGTCCGAAACGTTTAATCATCTATCTTTACTGGTTTGCGGGGCTACTATTCTACAGATTTTGTTAAAATAAATATCTGGACCTGGTCGTAAAATCACCGAATACAATAACCACACAGACACGCTAATATTGACGATTAGATAAAGAATTCGCAGTTTAAAGGCAATTTGCTGAAAATTTCAGTCAAATTTATCCACTCTTAACTAAGATGTTAGGATTGAATTTTCGGTCTAGCCTCGATCACCATTACTAAAGTCTGTATGATAAAAACATTAAACATAGCCTAAATAATCCATTTCATGATTAAATCATGAATGAAAGTTGAGCAACAATCGGATCCTAATCCAGTAAATATCGCGGGCTAGCATTGACATCGAGGGTTGATTATGGTCTGAATAAGTTAATTAATGTCTAATTAATAATTTAGATATTATTCCAGGGCTACAATAAGATCTGCAATACACAGATTTAGCTCTTGCATAATGTATATTTAAGGCAAAACAACCGGTTATACCGACAACATTCTCAAATAACGGAAAATGCGCGAAACAAGCCATGACTGACAGTGTGCGTTACCTGATATCTTCTGGATCTATTTCTGATAAAGTCCTCTGGTCGTACATACTCCCGAATGTGACATCAGATTGTGGAATACCAAAATAAGTGGACTCATAACGAGTTGCGGAGAAATCATCACCAACAGAGAAGATGGAGATACTTCCAGGTCTTTCATTACCAACAAATATAATCAAACGACCACCAATAACAGCTGTTTCTAACGATTCACATTCGGGTCCCTATAACATAGATGTATGAACGTCTCAAATAAATAGGTTTGGAGGGCATCCACGATCTACAAAATGTAGGAATACCGAATAAAATATTCTGATACGGTATCTAATATTGAGGAGTGGTTGGAATTCGGACTTTAGAAGCATAAGTTACACTTATATCAACCTTGGAGCAGTCACAGTTTTTGTTGTTTAGAAACAATGAAGAGTGGTTGAATTTATATTTTCTGCCAGACAGTAAACATGAGTTCGGGAAACCACCTTCTATAATTCTGACTACATTTTTGAATTTCAAAGACAATGCCATGAATATCGATCGTAAATATTGAGTTTACAACAACATCCACTGATTGTTTAGGAATCAAGAGGCCTACCTTATTGTCTGAGCGACCATCCATATTTTCTTTGGGTGTATCTCCATATTTACCGTTACTATTAAAAAAGTCTGGGAAGCTTTTGGCAATCTGCTCCTCAATAATTCCCCCACTATCGTAGAGTATAGGTAAACCACTGACGACTGATCTAATGGTTATGCTTCTTCCACCAAAAGCATATATCTTGTCGTATTTTCCTGCTGAGTTCAGGCCGTCTACTTTACTAAACATCAGACGACCTTAAAGTAAAAAGAAATCCTCTATAACTACTTCTTTAATGTTAGATAGAAAACTAGGGACAGAGTCAGTAAAAATTTAAGGCGAGAATTTCATATTTTTAAGTTATATTTTTAAAATGTATTTAAATAAAGTCTTAAAATAGATAGTATCTATAAACAGTCCTACCTTGTTAAAGAATAATCCTATTAATCTTAAAACTCACTATTGTCAGTTGAAAGTTTGACAAAAATATAATTTTCAACTTCAAACTCAAACGTTTGAAGATAACTATTCCAGGGAGGTAATTGTGTTATTAATAATTAACAATTTTCAAGTGTGAGAATGATACCTATGTTCTTATAATAGTGAGTTGACAACCTTTTAAGTAAAAGACATAGAAATAATTATGTTTTGACTTCCTTAGAAAATAGGAAATTCTCACTTTAAATACAAAAGATTCTCTATTATACTTACAACACTGTTACATAAAACAACCACATCAGTTACTATTATTTATAAACTTACCAAGTCTGTTACTGTTATTTATAAACTTACCAAGTCTGTTACTGTTATTTATAAACTTACCAAGTCTGTTGTTATCTGCTAAAGCCGTTTGGACGAGATGTGGTATGGCGTTTGAAACATTTGCTAAAATATAACATGAAAATATTTTGTAAATACTAATATAAAATCTTCATGTAGGTAGTAAATGCAGCGAATTATGGGGAAGGGGGGGGGGGGTAAACATTCGTTACTGTAATCCCCAGATCAGGTGTCAAAACTCAAAACTTGTACAAGCAACATACCTTTACCCGCAAGTACGCATTTATGCCTCAGATTTTATGTGAGTGAATCCTACAGTTTTATATCAACCATCTTACCAGCAATTTTGCTTCCTCTAGCCTCCTCAGTCCAACCAATAAGATCCTCATAATCTTTAGCGTCGCCTTCATTAGCCGTTATGATGATATTGGTACCCATCCATTCATGAAAATGTATAGCATCGGGCAGGTAGAATGATTTTATATCGTAATTCGACAAATCAATTCCTGTAGAAATGATAAACATAAGCAGTGCATTAGGTTGATCAGATGGACCATTTCCATTAGTGATGGGTCATAAATGTAAGCAATAATCGTATTTCCTTTAAAATATATAGGAAGGCGTTTAATTAAGAAAGCCAAATTCGATTGAAATGATTTTTTTTTTTTTTTTGTTTTGATTTTTTCTTCATAAAGTTAACCGCTTCTTCATAAAGTTTACTACGAAAATTAAGTATTTTAATATATTATGCCACATTACCCCATACGTCATTCTTTCAATCGAAAATAAACCCTGTCTTGGTTTTAGCTTGTAAGTGTAAAAACACTGTAACCAATGACGTGTTATTATGTCATTCTGCCCAAGGTTTATAATCCTTAATCCACTATTGTTCACGTTATGTCTAATAGCAATTGATATTAATATTAGGTAATTATATGTATCGCTAGACAGGGGTTTGATATCATTATGCGGATTTATAAAGAGCTGTAGGGAAAAGGCATTTTGATTTCAATTTATAACTATCCTTAATTTGGAGTATAAACTGTCTACAGTGGAACAGAAAATCGCTTATATCTCTGTGAACATGGACTACTTCATAACGAAATCACCCCTAAGCCGCATCGAGGGGGATTAGTCCTTTTCATTTAAGTTTACTTGTGTAAATCGAAATACTACGTAATCTTACCACCATCTTTATCACTAGGATCCAATTTGTATGTACTCCATGATTTAGCTCCAAGTCCATGGATAGCCGTGATGGTCTCGGTCATCAAGTCAACTTCTGCAATAGCATTGTTTTCCTGTAATAAATATTAATAACTTCAGATAATGGGTTTCCCTTAAAACATTCGCTTATTCTAAAAGATAGCACGTTTTTTACACAAACAGAGTATCCAATTAAGTAACCTTCATAACTACCCTACGCCATAAAGCTTAATCTTTATAGAGGGGTTGTATGGCCGAATGGTTAGCGTGTGCGCGCTCCATTTTGAGGTCTGTCATTGAGTTGGCTTCGAATCCCCGGCTGTACGTGACAAGGAGTAGGGTCGCATTCCCAACCTCGTGGGTTTTCTCCTTATCCTCCGATTTCCTCCCACTGCTAGAGACCCCTACGCGCAAGCTATTTATTGAAATAAAATTGAACAATATGTTAGTCCCGAAATGGCATAGTTTGTGTCGAGTGGACGTTAAACCCATCTCTCTCTCTCTCTCTCTCTCTCTCTCTCTCTCTCTCTCTCTCTCTCTCTCTCTCTCTCTCTCTCTCCTCTCTCTCTCATCTTTATATTTCTTCTGTCTGAGATTGTTGGTACTAATATATGACATTACCTGAAGACATATATAAGCTTTCGTTTCGTCAATATTGTATGTTATATATTCTGGTTCTACGTCTCTATCAAAGGTATTACCATTCTCTCTGTAAACAAACCGTACGCCTTGATCTTCCAATTCAGTTAATCTATATCGTAAAAACAAAATATTGCACTGATATGTTCAAACATTAGAGAGGGGTGTTGTGATCAGAATTTATGAAAAGAAATGGGGTTTAATGTCATACTTTTCTCCATAAATATGATTAATGAAGTCGGGAGTTTACACCCACCTTTCCTCGAATTCCATCTGACATGAACGCCATGTTTGGGCCTATCCGAAAGTCGTTGCCGCCCTGCGACACCATCAAGTGGAAACCTGGCCGGGAAATTCCACTGAATGTCCTCGGGGAATCCCAGGTTAGTCAGTCAACGCCACAATGAGCGGGTCATCGTGGTTTTGCCCATAAGATATACAGTGTATAACATAATACAATTCAGAATAACGCTATGCTAAAAATAATAATAATGATATTTGTATCGCGCAACTATTCAATCCACTAAGGAATGCACTAGGTGCTAGAAAATGTTCTCACTTTGGAGTGTTAATGATAATGACTAAATAACCAAGTTTTCACTTTGGATTTAAAAACTGACACAGAGTCACATTGTTGGATATTTCCAGGAAGTGTATTCCAAACAATTGATGCGCTGTATCGAAAAGTTCTAGATCCAAATGATTTCAAATTATAGGCAGGTACATCCAATAAAAGTTTCCCTTCTGATCTTAATGATCGTTAAGGTTGATACAGTGATACCAGATTTTGAAGGTAACCTGACGTGGATTTGTTTATTAATTGATAGGTTAACGATAAGACTTTAACGTTCATCCTTTCTCGAACACGGAGCCAATGTCATTTGTTCAAGACTGGTGTGATGTGTGATCTTGATTTAGTTTTTGTGACAATATAAGCAGCGCGGTTTTGTAATCTTTGGAGTTTTGAAATCTGTTCGTTTGTAATACCAGTTAGTATCGAATTACAATAGTCTATTCTGGACAGGACGAAGGATCGAGCTAAGGTTGCAGAAGCGTCTTCTGTTAATAGATGACGAATGGACCCTATCCTTCGGAGATGGAAGTGACATATTTTACAGATGTTGTCCACATAGTCTTCAAAGCTGAGACGGGAATCGACAAGAATTCCAAGATTTCTCATAGTTCTATCCATTAATGTATTTGATTAGTTGTTCTTACCTGTTGTTGAAGGCGGTAAAATCTAAATTAGTGTAGGTGTTTGGTTGTTCGACTCCATTAGGAAATTTAATGACCCCAACGCCACCATGGGGATCTTGGAAAGCGCTCCCAGATCCAAAAGCTTCGGCTTCAATTGCTACTAGAACTGCCCGACAGCTTTTAGTGGGCTTGATCATATCAGGTATAGCACCAACTAAAAGGAGCAGAAAGTGTAGATTTTTATCCGGTAGGGAGAGAAAACTGTATTAAAATTGTCTTGATCGCATATGAAAAAACACATGAAACTTTTGTACTAATACCAGTGGGTCATCATCTTCAATAGTAGGCCTGATCTCGCGTTAACCCCATACATCTTATCAAGTTCTTCGAAGATCGTGAATACCAAGTCTCGCGCTTTCTAGCTAAAATGTCTACCTGTGACAATTGACTGTATTTCTGTCCATGTGTCTTCGGTAAAGGGAGACAACGTAACGGGAAATGTAAAGCAATCAAGCTACGTCAAGATGTTGTAATACTCGCAGTATGATGGGGCATACGCTACGCAGTGTGTTATTAGCGAACTGTGCCCGGACTACAGCTCCTGGGCCTTTTGTAACTCTTAATGCGACGTCTAATAACAAATATAAGAAGCAATCATTGTTTTACTTTACTTACCTTTTATTCTGTGTATTTCCTTAAAGGAATCAGCATGGTTGTCTTTCTGGTATTTCTTCAAAACATAGACCGTGCCTTGTAAGCGACTCTCAGCATTGGTTTCGTTGTCAGCCGCAAAGAACACATGGTCTCCACAAAACTCAATATCTGTCAAGTCAGTGTTGGCATACACTTTATGATATACAACCCGCATGCTGTTGGGATTGGATACATCGATGACATGGAAGATGTTGGCTCCTGAAGTTAGATCACGGTTATGTAAAATATAGCAGATTCAATAGCAGATTTTGATTTAATTGTTGATATTTCCCTTTTGGATACAACTTGTAAAATATGTCTTTCACATGGCTTGAGAAGTCATATGGTTGAATTCTGATCTCAAAGATTGATTTTTAAATCCAAAATGGCCACTAGAATGAAGTGCAAAGTGGTGGATTTTTAATTAATCGTCATTTTCGCCCGTTGTATACATACTCCTGCGCAGTGTTTCGTTTGATTAGAACTAATCCACTTCACACTGCTATCTTGAGTGAACATTGTTGTGCTAAATTATTATTGGTCAGTAGTGCCATTACCAACCAATGACCTACATTGTAGCAAACAATATCGGGGTTAACCAGACCTCAAAATATGTTACCGCAATGTATCTAGTGACAATCGCGACTTGTTTACGTCATAACACGCGAAATTTATTATGCTCGATTATCCAGTGCCAACATGTTTTCTTCGTGGGCCATTTTGAAAATTATGCCGAATGCGAGAAGAGAGGAGGGATTTGATTGGACGTTAAAAAGAGACACGCCCCGCCCAATTTCAAGGATATGACTTCTATCCAGCAATGGTAAGAGAGGGATTTCTCGCGCCATTGCTTCAGGAATATGGTTGTATATGGCTTTTATGATTCTTATAATTAACGGTTTTGAGGTTAGTGGATTCAATTTTTACTCCTTCATAGCTCAGATGGTATAACTTTAAATCGGCGATCAAAATAGAATCCATACTGGCCATTGTTTCCCATGTGGATATTGCTTTTAAAATATATTTACTAAATTCTATTTAAGAATTCCGAACATCTGTTACTTTCTTAAAGGGCCAATCCCGATAATTTTGGGGGAATAAAACTGCTTAATTTTGTGTTAAAATCCCTTAAAACCCACTACCTAAGTAACTCGACATTTGTGATACGCTTGCTAATAACTTAAACCCGACAATCTTCATCTATAAAAATAATGTCTAGGTGAAATTTATATTTTGTTATCAAGTGTAGCACATGGGGAACACACTGTATAGACCTCTCAAGAAACGAGAATCGATTATCAGGTCACCCAATGAAAAAAACGAAACCTTAAAAGTGTTACGCGTCCAGATAAGCAGTTTTGACGTTCACGTCCAAACGACTCAATATTTTGTGTTGAAATTTTGAAACAAGGTAAATACACCATGCCTCTATATTTTGGTCCATAAATTTAATAAATACCCGTACTTTAAGTTTTGAGACTCTGTTCGAATCGGGATAGTGCCTTTAAAGTGCAACTTTAATCAATTCGTATGTCTTTGAGCCATATTCACCGGGGTAAAAAATTGTTTTGATCCATCTAGTTGTTAAGAATTTGCGCCCTAATATTAGGTCAGAAATTGTTATGCAATTCGTGTTTATAGCTCATGTGGCATCAATTCCAGGGATGTACTCTCGTAGTTTAGGGTCCCCTGTAAGTCATGAATTAACGTTGTTTTTGACGTTGAATATTTTCATAAAATGGAAAGATCTATTTACATACGGTTTTTCAAAAAGATTCGGAGAAACCCCCACCTACCCGCCCTTTCTATGTTTGGGAACCTCAAACTTATAAACCGATAGTAACCCAATATAGTAGGCTATTATTTAACAACATTATTTTTTGAAAATTTCGATGAAACGGAAAGGTTTGTTTCCCATAGGAATTAGCTTTGAAGGAACAAATACAATTTATATAAACAGATATTTGATGTCACTGAACCCATTTGTTTCCAGGACACCCGTTTCAAACAAAATCTTATAATCTACCGAGGCGGACATACCGATTAACAATCTACCTGGATGCACAGGTTATGGAAAATAAGCATGTAAACAACTTTTACATATTGTCTACCACCTACATGACTCTCCCTTGAATCTAAAATCAAATAGTTTATTGGAATTTTCGATTAAACGTAAACATTTTGGTAGCTGTAAAACACTCGACAAATATACGAGTCATTAATTTGTAGCAGGTTTAACATCATATCTTTCTACTCGAATTAACAATAAATTGAAACATGTCTATACCTGTAATATAATATAACAATTAATTTATATGATAAATGAAGCCCTACCATGGAATATCGATATTTGCAACAGCGTAATATATTATCTTCCTACACCATCTAACAATAAATTGTCCATTTGAAATTGATCATTAGATAAAACGGAAACATTATGTAATTGTAAAATAATACACGAATTATCATTTTATATGGCGTAATTTATTAATAATTCATGTAAACACGTTTTAAAACCCTCTCCTTCCCCCTATCTTTCAGGGGTCCCTAAACTAGTTAATGTTCTTGCGGAGTCGTGAAATTGCATCGTTTTTGATGTTGTTAAGATATATGCATATACTGTAGATAGCACTATTTACCGTCAGTTTGTTCAACAGAAATTTCGAGCCTGTTGGAGAGAACCCTGTCGTTCCCCTCACGGAGCAAAGGTCGGAGCCTGGTATCATATACGCATTGTCTAGTGTCCATTGCTGGTTAAAACATTATTACAGTAGCAATTGTGTTTACAATCGGTCTAGAATCTAGACGGTACCAGAAACGGACAAGGGGCCTCGCGAGGGTTCCAACGCTATGAGCTACGAGGGTTCGTTGTGGTTCTCTCCTTCCTGGCTCCTCTTGAAAAACTGACTGTAGTAAATTTATGTTTTCAATAACATATCCTGATGTTTCTAACATATGCAAAAAATTATTGTTTGACAATTCTATAGCAACTTAATTTTTTAATCGAGTATTAAATTCAGTAACCCTGAAAAAATAATTTTACAAGCAATATTCACAACAACAAAAATCGCTATTTTGGATTCTATTTTGATTGTCGTTTTAAATTTACACATCTTGGCTTGCGAATGTGAAGAAACAATAACTATTAAATACAATTTCGCCATTTTGGACTCCTGCTATCATGGATTCTCGAAATTGATTTTTGAGATATGAAATGAACCCAGCCACATTGACAGACCCATAAATGACACGCTACAAGTCATATCCACCAGCTAGGTGGATTAACTGAAAATCTATCTTTTTGGATTCCATTTTGAATTGCCACCAAGGTGGATTTTATTAAATTATATTTTAATTCAGAGACATCGAAAACCATATAAAAGACACACCCAGAGTCATATCTTACTAATTCTCGCTGGTTATATAGTGTGTGTGGGGGACTTTCTTTTCACAAATTTGGCAGTCATTAGCTGTCTATGTGAAAAATACATTTTTCGTTTTTTTTTCAGCACATTTCGTCTCTTTAACCACTTATTGTTTGAAGAATTTAGAAACTTCCTGAAGACCATATTGACGTAATGCTAATTGTCTTATTTCGCGTAAGCCGAATTCGGCCGAATTTGTATATGATGTTGACTGATAATGTATAATTGATCCAAACTGCAGTGGTTTCTTTTGCAATTTGTTTTGGGTAAACAAACGTCTTGTAGGTTCGGTGAAAGGGTGTGAAATTAAATCTTATATGCCTTTACCACAGGCACTTGAAGGGATTAAAATAAAACTTCTTACTACTGCTTGACTATAATAGTATAGTATTAGTATATAATAAATGTAAGTCAGACGCCATCTGTGTTATGACTTGTTTATGATATATCGTCTGCTGTCATCTCACAATACTCACTAGTTCTAACACTTCATGTCGTTTTTATTGCCAACGAGACTTTATTTGATCATCATTCACCTTCCGATAGAACCTACGAAGCGAGGCCGCTGTTGAGCGAGACTTGGTCACCGAGTTCCTATGCACATATCGAGTAATGATAGGTTTATAAAGGGACTGGGTGGTACAGTCTTCTTTTGACCTTTTTTCGGGCTACTTCCGGGCTTGCGAAGTTGGATATAGACAAGTGGTAGTTTTTTAAGTTTGATTAATAACGCTGTAAAAGGACCAATTTAATTACATCGGAAGGTGAATAATGATCAAATAAAGTCTCGTTGGCAATAAAAATGACATGAAGTGTTAGAACTAGTGAGTATTGTGAGATGACAGCAGACGATATATATAAAAAGTCATAATAACAAAGATGGCGTCTGACATACTTTTATTATATACTAATACTATACTATTATAGTCAAGCAGTAGTAAGAAGTTTTATTTTAATCCCTTCAAGTGCCCGTGGCCTTTACTGCTCTATGAGTTGCTTACTTATAAATTCCATACAATTGTGTCATAATATAAAGTTTATTGTATGGTTTTTATTACCTAAAAATATAAACGTACTCACCGACCGCGTATACTACTTTTTCCTGGGGATCATAAGCTATTTGTTCAACTGTCCCCTTTCCGAATTCATAAACAGCTTTACCCGTGTCATCATAGGATGGCACGTACAGTGTTGAAACTTTGCTCAACGAATAACTAAATTCAGATGAATATGAACACAGACTAGCACACACTAATGATGTAATTAGTAATCTCGTCATGGTCGACTTGTTGGAAACTGAAGATATAAAGTCAACATTGCAGATGAAGATGCATATGTGTGTATTTGTATGTATATATGGAAAGTAGAGACTCCCAATCTTACCAGAAAGATACCAAATTCCCTGAAAAACACTCAATGTAAGGGTAGAACTGACTAAACGACAACCTGTCCGCTTGCTGTCTAATCGTTTTGTTGATCGAATACTAGCTGTTTGTGCTAACATTGAGAAACTTAAACGTACAGCAGATTGTCATTAAACATCGAAAAAAGACGTTGGCGTATCTGTATATACATATTTATGGTAAATAGACAGGGAGTTACGACAAATACAATCTAAAAATGGATTCTCCCCCAATCCAGTCACGTGACAAACAAGACTTGAAATAGACTTTTTCGGCTCAGGATAGCTTTTCTACATGGATTCTCCCCCAATCCAGTCTCGTGACAAACAAGACTTGAAATAGACTTTTTCGGCTCAGGATAGCTTTTCTACATTAAAATGTTTTGAGAGGGATTTGAAGCAAATATATAATTAAACCGCAGTTTGCTCGTTGGAATGTATCTTTAACATAATATGTTGTAAAGATGATCGATCGTGTGCTGGGATTGTTATGACGTGCATGTCAAATCTTGCTGTCCAAAATGTATATATCTGGTTTGTGTTTTGAAAAAGCGCTGTCATGTGTTAGGTACAATTAGGTCGTTAAGCAGGAAGTAAGAATGTTTGTAAAATATTACGTCATTAAAATACTGTAAGACACTGGCTGGAAAATTGCTTGAGGGGAATTCCCGCGTGTCAATGTGTGTTGGTTACAAAGTCTATACACTAGATGTAAACTATCTTAGAAAACTTTTTCTCAAAGAAAGTAAAAACATTATAAAACTAGAAAAATAAATGTCATTTCTCATTTAAGTGATAAGTCGTTTCGTGTATTTTTAGTCATCAACCCCAAACTATAAAACTCCATGTCAAGTGCAGTTCTGCATGGATCAGCAGTGAATATTTGCTGGGTCGCTATAGTCACTTATACGGATGACATTGATGCGACTTTTTTCTTCTGACAAATAAAATTCTAAAACATTTTTAAAGACGTTTGAAGTATTTGTAGGTAAAAAATATTTCGTATTTAATGTAAATGGGTATTAAAATGTGTAAAAGGCGCCATCCTGCTCGAAACACTTATGTAAACAATGCACGTGCCATTTCGCCAGTGATTGACGCCGCGTGATGTGATTGCACGTGTTTAAGACAGTCGTCTTTTATAGAGATATTAGAAGACTTTCGTAATTCTATGGTGAAACAGATTGGTGTAGTTCATCAAAAACCGAAACGAAATAATTATAACCGGAATTCGAGTTGACAATTGCTAGTGATTGTTTGCGACTAAATTATCTTCTTCAATATAGAAGCTTCGAAAGATGAATATATTCAGGTCCAAACAACCGGTGTTGATTTGTACGAGGTCAGTTATTCTAAAGAAGCCAGCTATTTAAAGTAGCTAAGTCTCTCACTCAAAATCATCAAAAATATTCAACATTCAAAACACGAATTATTTGTCAATTGAAATCAACATTGATGCTGTGATCTTACCGGAAAAAGATTGGTTTCTGATATCCAATACTTAAGACAAAATAAACATTTTACCATTGGTACACGACTCGTGTACCATAATTGGTTTCAGCCCCAGTTCAAGCAGGAACGAGACTTGCACCAAATCAAACGGCGTATGTAGACTTAAATAACCAGACGCTAGAAATTTGCATTCGATTGGGACTGCTGGATTATTTCGCCGAACATAACTGATTTGAAATTTGAGTAAAAACGGAAACCATTGAATGTATATCAGTTTATATACATTCATATCACAGTATTATATGCGTTGCGACCCACTTGTGTCAATTTCTAGGTCCCAAATGTTAAGGGATTTTGCTCCTTTAACTGTGCTTTTCTTTATTTAGTTTGATTTAGTCTATGTGTCTGACTAGTCCGTGTCTACGGTTATCTATGACTTGTGTCATGTTTTTATTTTGCAAACTTCAAATATTTTTCATATACATTTAGCCAGGGGCGCCGCCATTTTTTCATGTGCTCCCGGGTGTGCCGCTGGCAAAAAATGTTGAGAACCACTGGAATAGACACAGTTCATTGGCAGGTGCTTCGTCCTGCACCAACGATAGATCTGTCAGAATGTGAACGAGGGAAAGGTGTTTACATATTTAATAATAGTTATCTCCTAGACGAAATATTTTATACAGAGATAATAAATATTATGGACACGGGGTTAAAAAATACTATTTACACATCTGAAGCACCGGTATGATGGGACAGTCGTAACTACTAGCAGTCGCACAACGATTTTCGAAAGCTAAAATCCACAAGGAGAAAACGTCACGGGGGCTCTGGAATATCAAAAGTGCACATATCTAATGTAGTATATGGTATATAGGCATATACTCGCTTCAATGGTGAATATAATGCATAACTGATTAGAAAAAATATATGGCCACATTTTCCCTGCATATTATTCGATATGGGCGTACACGAAAATCAAACGTCTTACCTATAATACTGCGGATAATTTTGTGATCCAAATAAGAAAGACGATAAGACTGATTTTCTGTTTTTTATACTAGTAACTTGACCCCAATTGATTAATAAGTCATTACGTTCTTTTGAAAGTAACGCGTTCACAGAACTATTCATTCAAGAATAGTAAAAGTTGATTGATAAACGCTAGCACAGAGACGTGTATTAAATGTGCTTCTAAAGCGCAGTCAAGCGGAACTGGCCTCGTAAGTTGTTTATTTTTGTGTTGTAACACTATTACATTGTGAGATTATCCCCTTGTAACTTTGTATTTTACGGAAGCCCATAAGGGTCAATCAAATGAAGATAGTCAATTTAGTTTTCTTGTATTACAGGATACGGAGAAGCCCGTTAGGGTCAATCAGATGAAAAAAAAACTAATTTATTGCAAGGTCGTCCCACACTGATTTATCGGATAGTTATAGGCCAAAGAAGTGTGGGAGAGAGAGAGAGAGAGAGAGAGAGAGAGAGAGAGAGAGAGAGAGAGAAATAGAGAGAGGAGAGAGAGAAGGGGAGGGAGAGGGGGAATGGGGTTTAACGTCTACTCCACACAAACTAGGTCATTTCGGGACTAACATATGGTTTAATTTAATTTCAATAATTCGTTTACCGGTAGGCGTAGGGGTCTTTAGTAGTGGGTGGGGGTTGGATGGCGAATGGTTAGCACATGCGCGCTGTATCATAAAGCCTGTCATTGAGTCAACTGGCGTGGTTTCGAATCCCCCGTTGTACGTGACAAGGAGTAGGGTCGCCTGTCCAACATCGTGGGTTTTCTCTTTCCTCCCACTGCTAAAGACCCCTACGCGCAAGTGCATTATTGAAATAAAATTAAACCATATGTTAGTCCCGAAATGACTTAGTTTGTGTCGAGTGGACGTTAAACCGCATCCCCCTCTCTGTTTAGCAGTTGAAGGAAACCGGAGGACCGACAACCTTATGATGCCGATCCCGTAACATACAAAAATACTTCGTTGAGCTGGAG
This sequence comes from Patella ulyssiponensis, assembly GCA_963678685.1. Classification (NCBI taxonomy): domain Eukaryota; kingdom Metazoa; phylum Mollusca; class Gastropoda; family Patellidae; genus Patella; species Patella ulyssiponensis. The sequence goes on along the minus strand of OY783227.1, from coordinate 77,015,324 downwards.
GGTTGGCAGGTCGATTTGTTAGTGCGTGCGCACTGTATCGTAAAGCCTGTCATTGAGTTAACTGGCGTGATTTCGAATCCCCCGTTGTACGCGACAAGGAGTAGTGTCGCCTTTCCAACATCGTGGGTTTTTCTCCGGGTCCCCCGCCTCCCCCCTGCTAAAGATCCATACGCGCGAGCGATTATTGAAATAAAATTAAACCATATGTTAGTCCCGAAATGACCTAGTTTGTGTCGAGTGGACGTTACCCCCCCCCCCCCCGGAGGACTGACAACGTTATGATACCGATCAAGGAAAATACAAAATTACTTCGTTGAGCTGGAGGGTTGGCAGGTCGATTTGTTAGTGCGTGCGCACTGTATCGTAAAGCCTGTCATTGAGTTAACTGGCGTGATTTCGAATCCCCCGTTGTACGCGACAAGGAGTAGTGTCGCCTTTCCAACATCGTGGGTTTTCTCCGGGTCCCCCGCCTCCCCCCCCCCCTGCTAAAGATCCATACGCGCGAGCGATTATTGAAATAAAAATTAAACCATATGTTAGTCCCGAAATGACCTAGTTTGTGTCGAGTGGACGTTACCCCCCCCCCCCCCCACACACATTCTCTTTAGCAGTCGGAGGAAGCCGGAGGACAGGCGAGTTTGGACAGGTGATCCTACTCCTTGTCACGTACAAACGGGGATTCGAAACCACGCCAGTTGACTCAATGACAGGCTTTTAAGATAAAGCACGCACGTGCTAACAAATCGACCATCCAACCCTCCAGCCCAACGAAGTACTTTTGTATGTCACGGGATCGGCATCACCAGGTTGTGCCCTCATTAAATACTATTCATACTCTCATTAACTTCATTCCCTCATTAATATCATTTATGATACATTGATTTCATGTTATCCTTAAAGATACCTTCCCCGCGTACAAACTGTGTGATTTGATGATATATTTGGGCTAAAAATATATTCAAACTAATTAATCTATCAAACGTTTGCTTCAAATCCCTCTCAAAACATTGTATTCGTCAGGAGATACCGCAAGTTATAAATAAAGTGCTTTTAGACGCTATGTCAGTCAGCTCATTTCATTGAGGTAGGGTCCATTTTTCAGAATATCCTTTTCCCTACTTACTTTCCAAAAATCAAAATTTAAAGAAGTTTTCCGAAAAATAGAAATAGCGCCCTGTGGCTTCAAAGAGCGCATTAAAATTGATGAGTCATGATATAAATATGTAGTTGGTGGGTGTATGAAGTCAATGGTATTTATGAGAGCATGAAATCGGTGTATGGTGACCTTTAAATTGTCACCCATGGGCATCTCGGTATCTTGTAATAACAAGATAGCCTATCTTGTAATTACAAGATAGTCAGAATTTTTTTTCTTCATTTGATTGACCCTTATGGGCTTCCGTAGTATTTCGATTTTTTATTCGTATGGGTGAATACTCATATTAAAATTTAAAAGAAGACTATGACTCAGTATACCCCTCGCAGTGTAGCGGTGTGAAGCTAGCTTGTTGTTTGTTCGTTGTTCGGTATTCGCGAATACCGATCAACGAGCCAGTTTGTTGTTCGGTATTCGCGAGTAAAGAACAATGAGCTGGTTTGTTGTTCGGTATTCGCGAATAACTAACAACGAGCTGGTTTGTTGTTCTGTATTCACCAGATATGGAAATAGTAAAATGATTAAGGAACTTTGGGAATACGCCGCGGTTGGGTTTGTATGAGCCTAACTGGATTATAAAACTTTAAACTCTTGGGAAATAGATTCTAACAACTTTTCTTTCTATCCGAAGAAAGAGCTGTTTTATATTGGCGAATAACGAACAACGAGCCATGGGGGTGGGGGGGGTCATTCAAGATGGCAGTCTGTTAGGTATCTATGTCCATACAAATTTTTGTGATTAGCAATACCACTGAGTCAATATTGGTTGGGGTGGGGGTCATTCAAGATAGCGATTTGTTTGGGCGGGAAATTTGAATTTTACATCAGGATCATGTTTGGTGTGAAAATATACGTTTCCAGGGTAGCTGAATCCATTTTCGTACATATTTTGGTTATTAAGTGTGCCCCCACCCCCTTTGTCAGGAGGAAATCCAATCGGCGTAGCAGGCATGTCGACTGGGGCCACTCTCGCGTCGATAACTCAACCAAGATGGCCGTGCCCATTGAAGAGCGCGACGAATTAATTTCACAAAATGATTTCAACTATGAGTCGTCTAATGTGCTGTCTTAGCATGGCAACAAAATAGTGGTTGCGAGTTCTACTGTTCATTGTTGTAACATCGATCTCTGAATTTCCGTGATCTAAAAAGCAATGGCAATGAACTGTCTATAACAGTGCTTCTGAACCTTTATGCTACAATTCCCCACTTGAGAAATATTTTCTCCGCTATTCACCTCTGGCACTATAAAACATCAAATTACTAAAAACTGAAACATGTTAATTAGGTATCGTTTCAAACACATATTTAATGAACAGATGTCATGAATCGCCGCTTTCAGTAATGTTCAGACAATGAGATGAGACTAGGTTACCCAGTTCCCGGACAATCAACAGTACAACGAGATAGGATAAGCGCCATTATACTCAGCGTCGAAATTAATTATGCTAGTGCCAGTCAGTTATTTAGTTTCCGACCATTGGCTACGCGGGTTTGTGGCCGATACAATCTGACTGAGGGGTTCCGGTCAGGAGTCTGCAAATTACCCCCTATTCACAAAATTCACCCCTTTGTGTATAATTCACCCCCAATTCCCCCCTTTTCCAATTTTCACCCGAGCATTTCGAATTCACCCCTGGGGGTGCACATGGACCCCGGTTGAGAAGCACTGGTCTATAAGTCGGTACAGGCCCCTGTGACGAGGTCACGATAATTCATCAAAATGAAAGAGCGTTAAGAAATAATAAGTGAATGTTTCTGGATGGTTCTAGAAAAAATTGGTAGGTTCTGGAAGTCGTGGAAAATTTGAGAATATAAAATTTCCTAAAACTATAATATATTTTAGGTTACTGTAGAGACTCCTTACTCATTACATCATCGTGGCTTTCGAACATCAAAAGCTAGGTCTTATATAGCTATATGCTCGCTTCGGTGGGATATATAATGATGATTAAATGTAATGGGGATTAACGTCCTACTGGAAATTTTGCCCGGGCAGCGGCACTACGGCCTAATCTTATATCGAATTCCAACTTTCAAGGGATCTTTTACGTGCACGCCAATGCGTACCCGGGACCTCGGTTTTTCCCTCCGTCCTGCATCATTGACAAGTAGAAACCACGTCGGAAATGAAATGGGGTTTACCGTCCTACTCTTCTGCACATAACCTGGGCTAATGGAAGACGGATATGCGGAATACAGTGCGCTATGAGGGAAATTTTGAACGGGCAGCGGCGCTACGACTTATTCTTTATCGAATTCCAATTGCCAAGGGATCTTTTACGTGAACGCCAATGTGTACACGGGACCTCGGTTTTTCGTCACATCCGAACGACTAGACAGCTGTCCTTGTCAGGCCCTCCGTTCTGCATCACTGACAAGGGAAAACTATGCCGGAAAATCTAGATGAACTTTCTCAGCCAAAGCAGGGATCGAGCACCCGAACTCCAGGCTAGCGAGCCAGCGTCTTACCCGCTTATCCACGTAATACCCCCCCCCCCCCCATGCCGGAAATACTCGCTTCAGTGGTGTATCTAATGAGGAATAGTATGCACAACTGGTGAGATAAATAATTAGGTACACTAACTCTGCATATTCCTTACAGGCGTACATGAAAAACAAATGTCTTACCTATTATACTGAGAGATTATTATGTGGTCCAAATGAGAAAGACGATAAGACTGATTATCTCCTGCCTTTTATACCAGTAAATTGACCCCAATTGATTAATAAATCACTATGTTTTTTCTAAAAGTTCACTGAACTGTTCACTCCAGATCAGTGAATCCTCGACAGCCTTAGATAACGCTTAGTACTCAAAAATGCAACGACTGTGTCACCATTACATAACCTAAATTGAAGGAAATAATGATGCGGCGGTGTATGTGGGGCGGGTAGAGGTGGGGGGGGGGGGGCAAAGCTTCAATGCCTATATGTTACCAGACACATTCCATTTATCTACACCAACGAGAGAGGGGCGGACCAGTTAAAATTGTTTTCCTGGCCTTCGTGGGTTTTATAGCGCCCTAGAGTCCTATCTGGTTTGGTCACGCCTTACGAAAAGTCTGTGTGATAAGGGGAGCGGTTTTTGATCGACCTTATGCAACATTTCAGGCGCGGATCCAGAGGGGGGGTGGTCCAGGGGGTCCGGACCCCCCCCCCCCCGCTCAGACTTGAAAAAATTTTATGCGATTTTATTGGCGATTTTTAGACCTGTAATTTTGGAATTTACCTTCCGGAAATACGTCAGAATGCACCAAATTGAATCTAATTTACCAAATTTTTCTGGGGGAGGGCCCCCAAACCCCCCCTTAATTCGTTGAGCTACGCCCACCGCAATTATCAAACCTAGACCCCCCCCTGCAAAAAATCCTGGATCCGCGCCTGCATTTGGTTACTTACAATTTCCTCATGTTATTTTTAACAGCATGACTGGTGAAGTATTAATATTAAATGACAATCACAAAAACATTATGTATATTAATGGAATTCTAAACCCAAAACATTCTTCAGTTTTAAGTGTCAAAATATGATGTCAATGTGAAACAATACGATTATGATAGAGTACACCTGCACCTTCCTATTAAATGAACATTTTAAGTATAATATTGTATCTTTGTAAACAGATCGTATCTTACATGGGTGGTTCACGAGTGATTCATAAAAGAACATGTGATATATTTCTTTCATTGAATCAAAACGTTTATATTAATTCTATTAAAGGCTATTCAATTTTAAACAAAATTTAGTTCTCCAAGGGCAAACCATTACTGTATTTGTAAAGGATCACGATGCAGCATTATACTACAGAGGCGGCGTACCACGCTTAGGGGTACGAGCCAGGGGGGGGTTGCGTGTTGGTGGCGTGGGTTTGGTGTTTGGAGAGGGTTGGTCAGCTGTCCCTTAACTTTCGGACAATCTGACTTTTCGGAGAGACGGAATAGCAGAAAAACGCATTTGCGGCGGTTACATTTCCAAAATGTTCTCCGGGAGCACAATACCTTCATACCCTGCGACGATTGTTTGGTTGTATAATATTTTGGATTCAGGTAAGTCACTTACTAAAAGTAGGCTATATTAGACCACGTTGAAGTGAAGTTACTGTATTCACGGGCTGGAATAGCATTTGCGGCAAATAAAAATTCAAACATTCATCGAACTCGTGCGCCAAAGCACCACGGGACCATTTTATGGAAGATTTTATCTCCTATTTCTAGATTTATCTTGGTAAGAGATCACCGATAAAACGTGAAACACCCCCACAAAAGGCTTCTGGTTATTAAAATAGTATAAAAATAACCTCATGATCCAAATGTATAAAAAAGAATATCCTTACAGTGTGCTATGATAAGGGCGACCCACGCAGGAAAATCTGGATGAACTCTCTCGGCCAATGCAGGGATCGATCACCCGCCATGCAAGCGAGCCAGCGTCTTACCCACTTAGCCACCGTGACCCCCATATATCGTTGTTATACATATGTATACAATTTCACCCACCGTCTTCTTTATATAGTCAGACCATAGCATTAAATTGTATATTATTATTGGCATTCTCATTCAACAAGAGCATTACTCAAGTATCTTATGAAACGGCGTTTAGGAGCATAAAAGGTCTGACTAGTCAATTTCATCGTGCAAACCAGCCAGGTGTCACATGGAGCATAACATGTCTGACTATCAGTATTTATGGTGCAAACCAGTGAAATGTTACATAGAAATAGTTGACAACCGTCTGAATACCAGGTTCCCACTATCAAATTATCTTTATACTACACGGTAAGCTCCGTTCCTTTGCCTCTCGCCGACGACCAGCACCGCCATTTGTAACGCGAAACTTTCCCCCCGTATTTCAGCTTCTGGACCCTAACAATCAGCGAGGCCGTACCCCTCATTCTGTACACAGAGATCATCTACTTTATACTTGGAGAATAGACCTCTGTCCTAAATGGCCGCCATATCCTAAAATGAGTATACTGTTTTGTAATCCGATTCTAATCAGTTACATCTGCCATACACACAAAGACTAAACAAACTTTTTCGGTGTTATTAAATGGAAGCAGAACAGATATTAAATACATTTCTCGAAGTATACTTGGTGTTTTCGACTAAAATCGCGATTTAGGACATAAAATGTCGGTCAACTAGCTTAGTGTCTGTTCTGAAGCGGGGCTAACTGTAGACAGCCAGACTAAGTTTGGTATGCGTAAGCCGATGCTCCCACGCATAAATGGTTAAGTACAATTCATTGTACACCCTACGTCTTATAAATATATAAAAGAGGTGTCAATTACCGCTTAGGGGTCGAGGGTGAAATTGGCTCGTTGATCACACGCCTATTAGAAACACCATATCTTCATATATACAACTGGGTGTAGTTTTTTTTCTTTGATGTTCATAGCAGTTATATCTCATAACAACCTCAAATGACGTCATCATAGGTTGATATTCGGTTCATATCAACCGCTGATGACGTCATGACAGGTTGATATATCCATAGAAATATATAAATAGACTAGAATGGCCGTCACGTGACCCGCGACATGTAAATAGGTCCGCCATTTTTGTGCATTGATTATTGACGTCGCGTGCGGTGAACTCAATGAATCCAGCTTCGTTTCTCGTTACGCTTGAAAGAAAGAAAGGTCGAAAAACAACCCATTGCCATACATATTCACGGATTTTGCAGTACCAGTTTGTAAAATTTAATATCTTCATTTTCTAATTTAATGGAATGACTCGCGAGGCAGTCCATAACATAGCATACTAGGCTAGGCCTACATAGATTATAGATGCCATGTCAAAATGAACCTATTTTCCATCTAGGCCTACAAATTAAAAACACTGGATGGATGGGCTATGAATTGTGGTATTTTTTTTTGTTTTTTTTTTTGTTTGAAATTATGGAATCTCGATGATCGACAAACAACAATAATAAGGCCGCTAAGTCTCGCGTACCGTAATCTACTCTCTAGGGGTGACATGCAGTATGCACCCAGCAATTGAGCAATGGCGAAAAATACGATGCCTTGCAAGGCATTGAATGTGAATCAATGACGAGTTCGCGGTACCAATTACTTTTGTTTTGCAAAAGAAAAATAACAGATATTTTGGTTTGTTTATCAAGGTATGTAAATCAATTATTTAAACATATCCTAATAAAATATTTCACATTAATCTCGAAATAGTAGGCTCTAACTAAGCCTTGGTTTCACAGTAGTTTTTTTGCGATAGGTAGCGGTCTAAGTCTAAGTTAGATTTGTTTACAAACAAACCCTATTACCAGTACATTATTCCTCCGCCTGTACATTTAGTGCTTCGAGAAATTTAAATTTGAATGCCTTGGTTGTTATATAAAGCTAAAACAATTATTCCGACGGGTTATAATTCTAAGTACCGGTAAAATGCAAAAATTTATAGTAAGCCTACATGTGTTTTAAAATAAAAGAAAAAAAAATCTAAAAAAACTATCGCGATCTCCCTTGAATTTTTCGACAAGTTACTACATGTATGTGTTTTATTTCAGCAGATTGATGAATTATAATATGATGGTGATGAGTTTCAAGTTTTTAGCGCAGAGAGGATGGACTAAAAATGTCCGTAACGTGGAAGGTGTTCTGATTCAAGTAGTACTACTAGTGTAGGTAATTTGTCAAATAACGAATATGGGCGAATATTAAAATATTTTATTTTACTTAGGCCTATATTTAGTATAATTTAGTACCTGTTTGCATTTTATGGTTTTACTTGACAGACCTATCTCACGGCATTTTCCGAAGATTTATAAAAATAAAATAATACTAGGCCCCATGGGCCCGTGAAGATTTTGCATTTTGTGAAGATTTGTAAAGTTTAAATATAGGCCTACCATAAATATTTTTAAAAAATGACCAGCTCTCTCAAAAGTCTCGATAAGCAGGCTAAATATCCCCCTGCATTTTATGAGGATTTGTAAAGTTAAAATAATATAGGCCCACTAGGCCTCATGAAATAGGCCTATCTATTTCTGAAAACCGTGAGCAGTTGTCAAAAACAAAAAAGCCACAATATGCAGGCAGAATACTAGGCCTTGTGATATAAAGGAAAATGTGCAGGTAGGATATCTCACAGCAGTTTGTGAAATTAAGACAATACTACTCATCATGATATAGGCCAACCTATTTCTAAAAAAAAACAGTGATAAACTATCAAAAAAAATTAAATAAGGACACACGATATGTGGAGTATTTAAATTGTTTGGCAGCACATTTGTCTGATATTTATTACATTTTCTTCCTGGGGTGAATGAAAAGGGAAAAACCATTGTGACAGGTTATACCATGTTAATTAAATAGAACTTGGTTTTCTGTTAAAGATTGATACAGTTCAGAATTCTACCACAAGTTAGCCATACTTAGCAAAACCCACTTGACCACTTACCTTAGCAGTAATTACCAGGGGCGGATCCAGGATTTTTAGAAAGGGAGGGCGTGCTGCACCAAGTTGGGTGTGCGAAGCGCGACCCATGATTTTTGAGTGGACAAAAATGCCCACAAGGACTAATTTCATACTAGTTCTGTAATTTCATGTAATTATCTCACATGATTGGGGGTCACCTCTGGCTTGCGGCTGTGGTTTCGAGCCCAGCTGTGAGCGTATGTGGCATGGAGATAGGGGTGCCTTCTCAACCTCGTGGGTTTCCTCCGGGCACTCCGGTTTCCTCCCACTGCTAAAGACCCCTACGCGCAAGCGGTTTATGGAAATAAAATTTTTAAAAAAACATGTTAGTCCCGAAATGACCTAGTTGTGTCGAGTGGACACAATTCTCTCTCTCAACATGATTGGGGAACCTGGCTAAGTGAGTAAGATGCTGTCTTGCTAGCCGATAGGTCACAGGTTAGATCTTGTTGGCCAAGAAAGTTCGCCATTTTCTGTTGTGGTTTCTCCTTGTCAGTGGTACATGACGGAGGGCCTGACTAGGATAGCTGTCTCTGTCTAGTCGTTTGGATGGGACGGAAAACTGACGTCCAGTGTAAGTATTGGCGTTTACGTAAAAGATTGATTTGGCAGTTAGAATTTTATATTAGAGTAGACTATAGCAAAATTTCCCTCATAGCACAATGTTTGACGTAAGCTGGTAGTCCTCACTAACAGGGGTCACACGGTGGCTAAGTGGGTAAGACACATGGTCGCTAGCCTGGAGGTTGGGTATTCGATCCCTTCATTGGCTGAGAATATTGATTCAGATTTTCCGGCATGTTTTCCCTTGTCAGTGATGCAGGACGGACGGCCTGACAAGGACAGCTGTCTAGCTGCCCTAATGGGACGATAAACCGAGGTCCTGTATACACATTGGCGTGCACATAAAATATCCCTTGACAGATGGAATTCGATATAAGAATAGGCCGTAGTGCTGCTGCCCGGGCAAAATGTCCCTCATAGCACACTTCATTAGCCAAATTCAGATGTAAAACTATTTCATTTCGCTTACTAACAAAGAAATTTTGAGTTTGAATCTGGTGTTCATCGAGAAAATTTCCTGGCTTCATCTTTTGTCAATGGTGCAGGACGGCGCAACCGGAATGGAACAATGTCTAGTCATTCTGATGGGATGAAATATCAAAGGTCTGTTGGCATGCACGTAAATGAACCAATGACATTTGGCATTCGAAATAAGGGTAGGCTGTGGAGCTGCTGTTCAGTTAAATATTCTTAATTTGATTTCATTTCAATTTTTCTACATTTCAGATAGCATTGTAAATATTATGCAAGCTGCAAGCATACCGATTTTTGACAAGAAGCATATTTTAAAATAGAGAGTGAATTAGATATTAAGACAAAGTTTGGATTGGCACAAAGGTCATCTCTCATAGACTACCAAGAACATTTGTTGGTCTGCGAATCAGAACGAAATAATTAATTTTGTTTTTTAATGGAAATAATAAATCTGAAATATGAATAGTTGTGGATTATAAAGCTTATATGTCACATGTGTATTTACATTGCAATATGATATAGGCCCACAAAATCTAAATGTACTATGCTGATTTATCCCTATACATTATAGGCAAGGAGTAGGGTCGCCTGTCCAACTTTGTATGTTTCGCCAGGTACTCCGGTTTCCCCCCACTGCTAAAGACCCCTACAAGAGAGCAATTAATTGAAATAAAATTAAACCATATGTTAGTCCCAAAATGAACTAGTTTGTGTCAAGAGGACATTAAACCCCATTTCTCTCTTTCCCATATACATTATAGTTGAAACTGTGAGTTTTTGTGACCTTGAAAATTTGCTCTCAAGAAATATACCATAGTTGCATTCACACATTGCAAGCAATGTTTCACACATTTGGTAATTTACATGATCAAAGAGAAACTTTACCAAATACATGGCAAAATTAAAGTATGACATTTTCATTCACTGTGTACATGTTTAGTTTTCATTGCCAATGGTTGGATAAATTTAACTTATCAATGCATTTATGTAGCCCAGTACGGTAGTAATAATATCATACATATTTGTTGGTGTATGTTTAAAATTAAAAGGCACATACATGTACACATAAATTCAATAGAGTTTCATTGTAAAATGTTCGATTTACATGTACGCACATGCAAGTTTTACATACATTTAAAGGCAAAAAGAAATGTTATTTCAATTAAAGGAAAATTCTGATAGACAAATTAAAGAAATACCCCACATAACTTGTGGGAGAATTTCAGCTCAATATATTTTGCAATTTGAAAGGGGCTATGTAACCTATTTATGAAATTCGAATTTAATATTTCATGGTAAATGTGGCCAAATGTGAAAATACCTTATATGAATAAAACTCTAGTGTCCCAAAAATATTTTGAAAATTGTGATCTGTGTATAAAAGTTAAAATAAATGATTTTATGCCATCATAAAGGGGGGTGCAAGTCAAATCAATTCAAAAGTGTAATAGAAATTGACTTTTACACAAATATCACTATCAGGTTTATTTCATTGAGTGAGGAAAATTTATAATTTCATGAGTAGATAAATAGTCTCTATACCAAGTACATTCTCCCAATATTCAGTCAGAAAGAAATATTTCACAATAATCCAATGATTTCATTTCATATATTTATTGATTTTTTTTTCAAAACAAAGAAATATGTAATTAATTTACAGTTGAGATTTAAATGTATTCAAATTCTTTACAAGAAATATGCATTTCAAAGTCATTCAGGCACTCACATAAAAAGCCTGCTTATCGTTCAATGAAAACTGTTTTAAAATTAGGATTTATGAATGAATTAATCGAGCAGTGACGATGGTTATTTAAGCATTATTCACATTATCATTATCCTTCCATCATGTTAGAAATTTATCGGTTTAAAAATTCCTGTGGTCATCAAATGAAAATTCTTCATAGAAGTAGAACTTTTAGTAGAAGTCAATAGGCCTACAGTGGCTGCTATATTGGTGGGCTGAAAAAAAAAAATACATATTAATTTATTATTACTAATTAGTATGTTTGAACATTTAAAATTTAAGGAAGTCTGGAATAAATTTACAAAGTAGGTTCGTTGACAACAGCCAATCAATCAGTCATCACTCCCTAGTCTCAGTGAAATTCCAAACAAAGGAAGCTTCGTTGTCAGTCCAGGAAAGCCTATCTTATCGTGAATTTGAACTAGGCCTAGTAGATCTACGGGTACCAGTGGACTTTAGTACATACTACAAGTACGGTCCATGGTAGTGTATTTCTAGTATTATTACTACGGTACTACTCTAAAGACTAGGCCTAGTGAGTAGTTAGTGTAGGCCTATCTAATAAATAAATACTTTTATAAAAGTATAGCCTAACTCTCAGATTGTTTAACGTCTAAAAATAGTAATACTAATAGGCTAGTAAGCGGTGGGCTAGGTCAACATGAATCAGTGCTAGTCATGCATTGTGAGTATTACATAATAATAGGCCGGCAACTAAAGATAAACACAGTGAACGACAACTACACTAACGACATGACTGCTTGTCGTCTGTCACTGGACTGCAAAAAGTGCAAGTCCACGCTGGACATCGCTGAACGCTTGAATGAACATTTTGTCTTTTAAAAATATAATCACTATTGAATTTCTTACCTGTGGAAGGTTATTCCATTTAATTTTGATGTGGGGTTTTGGTAATTTGAGCAGTTTATGGCAAAACACTTCGTCCCTTTGGTTGATACGGAAAACGTGAAAGTTCTGTTATCCTTCGCACAATCCGAAGACGCCATTTTGTTGCGCAGGATAAATGTACAAAGATGGCCGACCTCTGCGCATGTCGTGAAAGCGGCTTTTGATTGGCCGTGGCCATTCTAGTCTATTTATATATTTCTATGGATATATCATATCAACCGCTGATGACGTCATCCCAGGTCGATATATTCGGCTCATATCAATCGCTGATGACGTAGATGATCGAAATAATACAAAGAACACAGAAATAAAATTGTATTCTTTTGACAATAAAAAAAAAACATTGTTATAGTACAGTTTGTAGCATTCAGTAACGACATAGACGGCGTACTTATCGGCATATTTAAATCGGTTATCCATACTCCATCTAAGATATCTTTCAGAGTTTCTTTCCGCCCACATTATTTTTCCACACACCCCAAGTTTTCTTCAGGCTTTGGATAGATTCTCATCATATTTGCATTCACACCAATTCTATCGTCATTATGGTGACTAAAATGGATTGATTATTTGTCTGGCTTCGTTTTACTACCCCTTTTGTTTTTGCTTTCTTCAAAATGGTGACGTATAAATAAACATCTGCACTTGACAGCTTCGGTAATTTTCGCTTTTTGGCGGAAATTGTCGAGCGATTATCAAATCACCGTTGCCTTTTTTAGAAGAGCCCATTAAATTTAAAGGTGAACCCGTTGTATATGTCAGATATAAACCTACTCTCCCTCGGATTGATATGATAGAGAACACTTGGGCTGCGCCCGCGTGTTCTCTTTTCATATCAACCTTGGGTAGGTTAATATCCTATACATATTCTTAAAAACCCTAAAATTTCAGCTGCGGGTAGTGATCAAAACCTCACATTTTAAGTGCTCTGAACTTCACGGACCCTTGCTTTCTGGAAAACTGTTTAATTTCAAGTGGCTAATTTTCTAATGCCCTCGTCAGACCGAGTTGGCGTCCTTACAGCGCTGCTGCTACCATACGGCAACAAGAAAATGCACAAGGTCGCCGGAAAACGTGAACACAACAAAACACGAATTAGTTGTCAATTTGAATCAACATGGATGTTGTGATCTCACCGGGAAAAGATGGGCTTCTGATGATATCCAATATATAAGACAAAATAAACATTTTACCATTGGTACACGAATCGTGCACCACAATGCGTTTCTGTCCCATTTGTTACAAGGGACTCGAAGAACGAGAGGCACTTAAATCAAATTATTCTAGAAAACGACTTAATAAATGGATCTGCAATTTTTTGTGAACAGTATGTTGACACATTCGTCATTAATTCATAACAATTACAAGACATTACAAGAAGATTTAGAGTCTGACACAAATGACAATGAATTGAACATAAATGGGGTTTAACGTCCTACTGTTCTGCTCTGAACTGGGCTAGTCCTGCAGTGTGCTATGAGGGACATTTCACCTGGACAGCAGTACTACGACCTACTTTTACATCGAATTCTAACTGTCGAGGGATCTTTTTTGCCCCCTCCGAACAATAGACACCTGTCCTTGTCAAACCCTCCGTCCTGCATCACTGACAAGGGGAACCACGCCGAAAAATCTGGATGAACTTTATCGGCCACCCGACCTCCAGACTAACGAGCCAGTGTCTTACCCACTTAGCCACCGCGAGTGTCAATAACAGCAGCGCAGCGTCTGTACATGGAGTGGACCAGCGTTGTCATGCTGGAAAATGTTGTTTCGATGACGAGCGAAATGAAGTATGACGTGGGGTCTGACAGCTTAATCGATGTATCATACTACTGTAGTGCCGCCTCCTCTCCTTGGACCAAGAGTTTGGAAAACCACAGAACCCACTCTCAGGTTCAGGCCGATTCCACCCCACACCATTATGCTTGGACCTCGCCATGAGTCTCGTTCTATGACGCACTGGTCAGGGTAACGCTGGCGACGCCGACGCCATAATCTCATCTCGTCATCTGCAGTGGATACGCAATACCGACTCCCATCTGTGAACAGAACAGTTCTCAATCGCCTGTGTCGCTAGTTCTGGTGTTGTTGGGCAAACTGTAGACGTTCACGTCGATGGCGAGGGGTGAGGTTCGGTCCACAATAAGTTCTACGGCAATGGATGCTGTCCCTGGTCAGCACGTGCAACATGAGTTACACGAGAACACACTACCATCTCAGTCAGGTTTCGTTTTTGAGAACATTTGTGTTTGGGAAGGAGCCTTATTGCTTAGGTAAAGTTGGAGATGTGGTCACAAATATACAATAAAAACATTTGGCAAGTTTTATGCAAAACCACTATTCAGAGTAACATACCCACCCGACGTTTCTTCTGCAAAGTATATATAGTGACAGTGCCACGCCGGATAACTAAGCTAGTATTTACACGGACAGCGGCACTACCGCCTAGTCGTTTTTTCGATTTACAACTATCAAATGCAATGAAATGTTCTGCTCGACCCACCGCGGCTCCCTCGATAAAACGAAACAATATTTATGATGAAACAATAAATGGCACAGATAAAGGACATGATTTTTTTCAACGGCTTTATAAATGCACGTAATACCAACATGACGATAAAATAATACTTAGGTAAGTGAATTACTAAAAAAAAGCATCCGATATTCTAGACTGAATACGGGAGACTACAATTCAAATGTAGAGTATCAGAATTAAAGCACCCTATATACTGAAGAGGTTAGTTGAGTTCTTTAAAAGACACACTGGGTAATGTATTTGAGTCATTAGCTAGTACCAGTTACAAGGAGAACAAGGCTAACAAGGATTATATCTGGTAGATTAAAATCGAGCAATGATATCATAGTCTGATAATCCAAATATGTCATCCCCATGTGTTCCCCATAAGTACACTGTGTTCAAGTTCAGGCTAACAAGGATTATGTCTGGTAGATTAAAATCGGGCAATGACATCATAGTCTGACAATCCAAATACGGAAACCCCATGCATTACCCATATAGGCACACTGTGTTGAAATTCACGGTGGCTTCTGTGCAACTGACCAATCAGATAAAGGAAATCCCTGATCCATTTCCCAGACTCAGTACATGACTCATGCACATATACTCTTTACAAAGAAAGTGCGGGGCTGAAGTTTCTATAAGCATATTTTCTTTTTATTCTTAGAAGGACCTTTAGACAACCTCCATGGCTGAGAGGCTGGCGAAACCAGAGCAAAACACAAGTTACGGGATACAGAACGCATATTTAGCTTATATTTAATGTCACAGCTGTATAAAACCGCTGTATTATGGATACATAAACATATAAAAGTATAGTTAACCACCAAAATGTCACCCATGGGACGTTTTCTGGAAGTTGCCGATGAGATAATCACATTAGTCCTACCGATAGTGTCAGATTGAAACAATCCGAGTAAGCTCATCTCTTGACATCATTCAATACTAACGGAAGGGAAGAGAGAGCGAGACAGCGTTTCCATGGGTCAAAACTGTATTTCGTTATGAATAGCAGTTTTCAGAGAACAATTTAAAAGCTTCAAACAGTAAACATTGGTTAAATTCTCCGTTAGTATTGACGCCAAGAGATCATCTTACTCGGATTGTTTCAATCTTTTAACTTACTCCGCGACAAATAGCACTTTATGGACAAGGAATTGATCACCACGCGCCATTGAAATAAAAAGCCAAAGATTCCACCGATTCAAGTACGATTGACATAAAACTGGACAGATTGGTTCCTTGGACGATTGGGTCGGGATCACGGTGGCTAAGTGAGTAAGACGATGGCTCGCTAGCCTGGAGGTTGGGTGTTCGATCTCTGCATTATCCGAGAAAGTTCATCCAGATTTTCTGGCGTTGTTCCCCTTTGTCAGTGATGCAGGACGGAGGCCCTGACAAGGACAGCTGTCTAGACGTTCGGATTGGACGAAAAACCGAGGTCCGGCGTACACATTGGCGTGTACGTAAAAGATTCATTGACAGTTGGAATTCGATTTAAGAGTAGGCCGTAGCACAGCTGTCCTGGCAAATTTCCCCCCACACTGTGTGGCGTGTACCCGTCTTCATTAACCCAGTTCGGAACCGAACAATAGTACGTTAAACCTCATTTCATTTCTTTAGGTAATCATGGTGCCCCTTTAAGTACCATGGATGAATCCCATTGTTATTTGTAGCCTACTATACAAACTGATCACGTCCCTAATTGCTGAGCTGGTTAAGGTGTACATAGGGATATCAATTTAAAATGTCAATATGATAAGGAATTGCACGGTCACCCATATATCTGTAGATATTTTTAAACACCGTGTCAATTAGTGATATCAACAGTGAAGACAGATGTGATGTGAAAGTATGTCATACGTTTATATCACGATAAATCTTATGCGCACGGTGGCAGATTTAGGACATGACCCCAAAACATTTCTAGAGCGCGCGAGATACTAATGTACCGCCCATGGCGTGACATCTATTATGTGTAAAAATGACAGTATATTCTAGTATTTCATATCTGAGGTGGCGAATATTCTAAGACGTGCGCTTAAGATTATATCGTCTATCATTGATTCAAATTGCTTGGTTTCGCATAGGACCGTCTGTCAAACCTCCAGAGTTTTCTCCGGGTCCCCCGGTTTCCTCCCACTGTTAACAAGCAAATTAATTAAATTAAATTGAATCATATGACAGTTGCGAAAAAATCTGATTAAAATGCATATCCCATTTCGTTTGATTATATCCATTGCTTCGGAAATATGATGTGAAATTTGAAGCTGAAATTTCGTACACAATAATACGTGCACTCGAAGAATAGGACCAAATATTTAATAAATCAAATGTTTTAGCCCCCCCCCCCACCACCCGTATTTGCCCAATTCCAGCTGCTAATAATCTCGATCACCCAGAATCCCGAGTCTTCAACATACGGAGGGTCTGGGACCGTTGTCAATAATTGTTGTAAAGTCCAATGCCCAAAAGTAACCGGGAGTTTGGTATTTAATGTGGTTGATTATCCAGTATCTTTGATCAAGTAAAGTAAGAGTTGCTCCCCTTCCCATAGTTTTTGCATGGTGACGACGAATTAGGATTATTTTAAAAAGGATAGAAATGGTCCATGAAAAGAGAAATTGTACAATAAAAAATTAAGAGTGTTGAATATTGAACTGGCATGCAATTAAATAGATTTTTGGAAATGACATTCTTAAATTATTTTCAAGGGAGTAATCATCTTGCTTAAGAGGAGTTACCTCCCTAAGACCTTCTTTATTAGACCGGATAATCTAGCAAATGGCCTATTTTTCTAAAATGTTGACAACGCATCCACATTAATATTCGTAGAATATTTTTCTGTATGATAGAGACTAACTACCAAGGGTTATGTTACCTGCGCGCCAACGTCCCCATTGGTTATTTCCTTACCTGTATGAGGTAGCAATTAGAAAACCCGTACATACTGTAAAATTTGATTTGTTTCGATTCGTAATCATCATAATCACTTTTTATCTTTCTAAATAAATGCAGAAGTAACCAGCCAATTATAGTCTTTCAATCCATCACAAGAAGATGGTAAATCTATAATTAATAATAATCTCCATATTCTTAAACATTGCCCGATTATGGATGATATATCAAATAAGACAAAAATTATAAATAGTTTAAAGCAACACCAAAGCCTGGCTAAATTACTAATCTCATCAAATTCGAATCAACTAAAATCATACTCCCAGTTAACAAGTGTAATGAACCCAAATGTAAAACGTGTTCAATCACGGACAATTTTACATTTCATGTTAAACAACCAATGACTTGTAAATCCGACTATATTATATATGATATAATTTGTCCGGGCTGTAAGGGTAGATATAGGGTAGATATATTGGAAAGCCCACAAATGTGCTTAGATTAAGAATGAACCTCCTTCGACAACATATTCTTAATCCGCTATACAGGATGACACCCCCGAGCCGACATTTCGATGTTTGTGGCAAATGCAATTTTAATGTCAGTTGACCCAATGACAGGCTTTAGGATAAAGCGCACAGGTGCTAACCATTGCCCCCCCCCCCAGTATAAATATAAAGACTTGCCTTTCGATTTTCACTATATATATTGTTGGATCACATAAACTATAGCGACTGTTTATTGATGGTCAATTCTGAAACATTTTCATTATTTATATGTACAACATTTCAGTTATATTAAGCTATTTTAATTCATTTCCTTCTGATAGGTCTATAAGCATCTAGAAATATCTACACGATGTGTCACGGTCTCACGGAGTTCTGTAAAAGGATGAAACAGGTTCTTTTCAAATGTATGGTAATTCTTATTCCATTCATTTTGTGTGCTATGATTAAACACGGCAAGCTAAGCCACGAATTGTATTTACACTACATAAACAATTACTAGGTCTAATAAGCGTTATAAAGTCAAATAAAATTTGATTAAATTAGGTACCTAATTAACGTGACTAAAACTACTGTTGCTAAAACTAATCCAAGTGAGTTAGAAGATCCTGAAAAAAAGTATAATTATTTAAATAGAGAAAATTTTAGAGTAGTACCTCGATGGGATCCGACCTCCCCAACCCACCATACCAAACTGTGTAGCCTACGACTGCCTAAGAGCTCTACCGACATGGTAATATCCCCGGCCATATAAAGCTTGTTACAATAGCTAGGGTTTTTCATTTACCTGACAGACAAGATTACTATGGAGAACATAGGGACCACTTCTTAATGCGTTTACCAATAAGACACCCTGTTTACAGGGATCACATGGATTTGCCGCAGCCTTTACGCGTCACCGTTTATACGAGTTAATATCAAGTAATAGCCCTTCAGTTAACGTTTCATAACATTGAAAAAAAACTATCATGTTTAAACAATATATGTCATTGTCTAAGACACAGTTTACTGTTATTGTTCTTTTATTACTACCGGATGAGGATGCCAACGTTAGTTCAAAAGGGGGTTCATTAGCGGTTATATCCTTAGACCTTCTCCTTTATGGTAACCAGAAATTACACAGCCTTTGGTGGGGTTACAACTTATACAGTATCGACTCCAGATTATGATAGAAGGAATATTATACAATGAAAGAAATATCTCACCTGCTCTGTTCCCAGAGTTGGTATTTACAACATTTACTTGAAACATAGATAGTGTACCAGACTCCGAACTGGATACAAACAACACTGAGCTGTTAGTAGGACTGTCACTACCAGTTACATACCTAATTTAAAAGCAGGTAGGCTTTACAGGTGACATATAGTAAAGGAATCTATTCCAGAATAAATCTCATTCATTAAATATTTCTTGAATTAATCAATGCTTCTCCTTTTTTATATTAATGTATAACTCTCCCAACGTCAAGAAACAAAATCTTGTCGCCAATATGCCTTATCATGCTATTTAAATAATACAAAACTAATATTCTCTTTAGAAATATTGAGAGTATACCTTATATCCTCTGGGTCTATTTCAGACAAAATCCGCTTGTCGTACATATCAGCAAAGGTTACGTCATTTCTTGGTATATTGGTGAATATAGATTCGAAACGCGTTGCAGAGAAATCATCACCAACAGAGAAAACATAAATAGCACCCGGTGTCTCGCACCCAACAAATATTACCAAACGTTCATCGATCACTGCTGTTTCTATGGTTTCACACTCAGTTCCCTTGAATAAATAAAAAATCAAATGCATATATGTTATATTCCGCTCATTTAGACACGACATTGTATTGAATTTGAATGCTAAAGCACCCTGAACACCCTTAGCCAGTTGATCCTACTCGGAATTGGGAGGGGTGGTCGAATAGTTAACGCGTGCGCTTTGGATGGTAAGGTCTGTAAGTATGTCAATCAAGGAGTGTGGTCGCCTGTCCAAACTCGTGGTTTGTCATCCCACTGCTAAAAGGCCCTACGCACAAGGGTATTATTGATGTAAAATTGAATCGTGTTAATCCCAAAATGACGAAGTTTGTGTGGAGTGGACGTTAAACCCAATTTCTCTCTGCGAAAGGTACGGGCGTTATACCTCATTCCATTATAGGTTGAAATATTTTAAAGAAAACTCGGCAGAAATGACGTTTACTTCCGGTGTTCAGGTACAAAATTAAATCTGATTGAACGCCCTGAACCATTCGGGACGCCCAGATTTGCGAGCCAGTTCCTTACTGAGTTTTGAGCCACCGGGTGTCCCGAATAATGAGCTTGAAAGTTGATTTAAAAAAACTTAATTAATTTAATATAATCTACCCTATTGTCCGATCTTGTATCCATACTTTCACGTGCTGTACTATGAGGATGCCCATCGCAGTTAAAAAGATCAGGAAAGTGTTTAGCACTCTGTTCTTCTACAACACTACCACTGTCATAGAGCACTGACATGTCACTCGCTAATCTGATCGATATCCCTCTACCACCAAATGTATACAGATGGTCAAATTCACCATCAGCATTTAGACCATCAAATTTACTGAAGATCAATCTACCTGAATAAAAAGATAGAATAATACTGATACGCGATTTCACTGGTCATCGAGGGCAGACATTCGAACAACTTGATGCACGATTGAGGAATATCCCTCTAAATTTGTATGGTTTAGGTGTCATACTGGGAAAACTATTGTTTTGCAAAAGGTCGGGCTATAACAATATACGACCAGGATAAAGAGAAACATAAACTACCCTTACCACGAGACAAAATGAAAATCCAATGACCGAATTATTCCAGATCGGACACTATTTAGTAAATAGGCTACCCGTTTCCATCTTTAAATCTTGGTACATCACATTTTGATAGATTGAAGGCATTATATTCCGCATTAAGAAATAAATGTAAACTTTCGGATAGCACAAAATAAATGCAATCTTACCCAAAAACATATTTGACCAGAAATTATTACCGGTCAATCCTAATATAAATGTTGCCTATCTAATGTAGTAATTTTGCACAGGTCAATCTATATATTTTGTTATAATGTAAACTACTATCTAAGAAAACTAATTAATCGAAGTCTTTTTGGCCTTTAACCGTGCGTCTTTCACGTTTTTAGACGTTCTTATTAATTTGGTCAAAATGAGCCGGTTATAAAGAAGAACTTCTGTGGATGACAATCATAACCTTGCATACAAGATTGACACACTCACCTAGTTTACTATCATCAGCTAAGGCTGTTTTTAAATTCTGTGGTATCATCTTGGAGACGCTAGCTGAATGTTAAAAGGTGACAAAGTTAAAAGTAGAAAGTGAATTTAGTAGGCAGACTAGTCATTTATATATAACATAGTCAACGGCAAAATCTATCATTGAAAACATAAAAATACATTGTTTAACACTGAGAGTCTCACCTACAATTTTACTTCCTCGTATTTCCTCTTTCCAGCCTATTTCGTCGTCGTAATTCTTTATAAACCCTTCATTCGCGGTTATGATAATGCTTTTACCATTCCACGTTGTGTGGTGAATACCATCGGGTTGATAAAATGCTCTTATATCGTAGGAGTTCATTTTGATTCCTGTAAATATATACAAGTCCGTGAGCGAACCATGCGTACACGTCTGTAATTAAAAAAAACTTGCAATATAAATATCCGTTAAGCTTGTAATTTTGAATAACGGGAATTACACCATGGCATTTAAGTTTTAAATGTTTAAGGGATAAAATAATTACAAACGCGCAGGAGTTAACATGGAATTTTCCTTTTGGGTTCTCAAATGCTCCGAAGATATTCCACTGTATCATGGCTGCATCTTCAAAATATATTTTTTACATTAAAATTGGTTAGATCTTAATGTAGTATGTGTGAGAAGTAACGATATTGGCCAACACTAGACAAATGGTTTATACCTCCATCTCTATCACTTGCATCTAACTTATATGAGCTCCATGATTTGTATCTCAGTCCACGAAGAGCAGTTATCGTCCCGGTGACTAAATTCACTTCTGCAATTGCATTATTTGCCTGAAAATATATATGAATTGAAAGATAGTCGGCCTATTGGGTGTAAACTGTTGTCCGTTGAAAAATTATATATCTGCACACTGACCTACTGGTTTTCCAACAGATCCCCACTTGGTAGAACTAAACACACACTAGGTTTAATTAAAATTGACGCTTTTAACTTTTTAAAAACACATCATAGTTGCCTAATATCTGTATTGCTGCATTAGCTTGATAATGTTAACAGAGTAATATTTTTCGCAACGTCGAATTAAATACACTAGTAGTTGTTTTCCATAAGAATGTGTTTTAGTTTTCAATTTTACTCTACCCAGTTACTAAATGCCATTTAAAGATTACAATTCAAAAAGGTTGACCCATTGTAATCGAACTTATTATCCTAGTGATACACAATTTCCTTTGCTGGAAACATATTTTAACACGTAGTTCAGGGGAGATTTTCACAGTACCTGTAAGCACACGTAAGCTATTGTTTCATCCGCATTCAATGCAATAGTTTCTGGTTGGGCATCTCTAACAAAAATATTACCATCATCACGATATATAAAACGTACGCCATCTTTTTCCAACTGAAAAACTCTAAAATGAAATAGATAAATACATGAATTAAAAAATACCAACTCAAATACGAAGATTCGTCCAATTCACTACTTAATGTGTAAGTCCCAAGAGACTTTTAAAGGGTGGAGTTTAAAAAGCCCGCGCGAGTAACCGGGTTGTAGCTTGAAGAAGTTTAAATAGTATTAATATTGAAACGTACATCATTAGCTCCCGGATATGTCCTGGTAAACCAAAGAAATTAACACGGCTAAATATTAAAATTCTCTTACTTGCTATTAAATGCACCGAAATCTAAATTGATGTAGGTACTAACACTCTGGACCCCGTTGGGAAATTTGATAATTCCAACAGCCCCTTGAGGATCTTGAAAGTCTCTGCCTGTTCCAAAGGCTTCCCCTCCTACTGCTACTACAACTGTTCGACAGTCTTTTGTTACTTTTATTGAATCCGGTATAGCACCAACTACAATTAAAAAGTTTGAGAGAGAAAGAGTGGGGGTACCCGGCTTATGTTTGTGTAGGCCCCGGGGTACAGACGGAGAGACCCGGATTATGTTGTGTGGGCCCTTGGCTACAGACAGTTTGAATTATGGATCTAGGTAATATATTTACCCTCTGGTAATTCCGGGTAAACGACATTTTGCAACAGGATATGTGCAAAATGTTAAAGTCCCGATGCATCATTTTAGCGTTATATCAATTAAGTTAGCTATGCAGTTTGAGTCCATAATTTCTGTGGTGTACAATGTAGGTCGCGATCCAAGGATACCATTCGAACAAGCTAATTACGCTTTTAACCCTCTACCTAAAACCTTAACAGCCAATTGAGATTTACTGTCATAGCAACGATATCTTTGCAACTGTGTTAAATCCCATTTACCAGAAGAAAACTATTGTATGTCACATATTAGATCAATTAAATTGCAATAGGCCAATTAAATATGCACAGATTTCATTAATGTTTGAACTAAGGCGAGCTACTCTGATAACAAGAACACACAGTTTTATTAATATCAATTCGATAGAAATAAATTAATTGTGTTTCGAATGATCGGCCATTCGATTTAAATATGCTGTTCGAGCCAGTGAATGTATTCACAAGAAATAACGTTTTTGTGTTTCATTCAACCTAACCATATGATGTGCACAGACTGATCTCAGGGCAATTGGGTGTTTTCTTATCAAACCACACCAAAAGAATAATTATTCAGATACTATTCATTTCTAATGTACTATTCATTTCTAATGTACTATTCATGTACTATGCATGAGTTATAGGGATTTAAGAATCTACGAGAGTGAAACTGATGCTGAAGTTATGTCCTAAGTTAAAGAGGGGGGTGGTACGAAGGGACAAAAACTTAATCCCACTTCAAAATCACTACATATAAAGTCATATAGCGCTGTTGAAACTACCTTCCACTGTGTGAAGTACCTTCAAGGAATCGGCATCGTTGGCTTGGTATTTCTTCAACACATACACCTTTCCCTTAAGCCGTGTTTCAGCACTAGTCTCATCATCAGCAGAAAAGAAGACAAACCCATCACAGAATTCAATTTCGGTCAACTGAGTATTGTTATAAAGCAGATGGTGTAAAATGACCATGTTCTTAGGGTCGGATACATCGATCACATATAACACGCAAAAGCCTGAAACGGGTTTGACAAAATCATATTAACGATGTTATTTATTCGGTATTCCTAAATGCATTTACTTTTTTTAATACATTAAATTGAAAACAAATACAGCTTTAAAGTAAAAATAGTTTCTAGAACATTCATAAAAATAACCATTTTTAAGTAAAATTTTAGAATTCTTTTCATATTTTAAAAATATTTCTTCCTTTTATGTTTTTGTATTTTATAATACCACCAAATTCCATGTTCCATTTGTTTTGTGGTTCTTTAAAGACTTCATATTTTGTAACCTATTGTAGTCATGAAATCACACGAATCAGGGCAGAGACTAGTTATGCCTCTAGTATTAATCATTTGTGTTCTGTTTGCCTGAGCGTTCTCGTCTAGTGGTTATCAGATCTCCAAGGTGGATTAAAAACCTTATATACAACATTAGGTACTACGAACCGTGCAACAAACATCCAACAAAAGTTGAAAACCCTTATGTAATTTTAATAATTAAGTGAATTCAACGGGCTATTTATTTAGATAAAATTATCATAATTATACGTTTTTAAGAACATTAGTAATAAGGTATATTTAGATGAATACGAATACAGAGGCGGATATGAGGTGGGGGGGGGGGTAATTGCTACTTGTGCAATATTATTTGAACAAGAGGAATTAAAGTCGATAGCTTTTTGGTATTCGTGCATGATTTTCTTTGCATGATTTCTTCAAAACGAAGCATCGCTTGAAGCCAATTAAAATTCTTTTTAGGAACAACATTCAAGACTAAAATGTAGATATAGTCTCTCAGTACGTATACATGTACATACTGGGATCAACACAGCAGTGATATTTCAATAAGACCCAGCCTCCATCCATATTTGATTATTATCCCCCAAAAAACACATTCATCTTTTACTGTAGATACATTTATATTCCAGTTACAATGGGAAATGAAATGTTCTGCTCCGACGGGAGTAATGAAGACGGGTATACATGATGCTCTGAGGTAAATAGTGCCCGGACAGCGGCGCTCTGGTATATTCTCAACCGAATTTCAACTGCCAACGGATCTTTTACGTGCACGCCAATTACACGGGACGTCGTTTTTGAGCTGTCCTTTTCAGACCCCCTCCCCCCGTTCCTACATCACTGACAAGGAAAATCACGACGAACCGGTGCAAAGGGATTTTAAGAGTGTAATAAACTGCATTTTGTTTCCTACTCCAAAAATCTGTTTAATTCTGGTCGTTATTTGATCGAATACGGTAGCTATAATGTGAACAGATGTATTAATATTGTAACTAACCTACAAGATAGATGATTTTATCTTGTGGATCGTAGGCAATCTGGTCAGCTGTCTTCATATCATATTTATATATTGGTTGCCCTGTGGTCGCATCATAATATGGTACATAGAGGGTTGAAAGTTTACTGAGAACATACTTCGATTCAGTCAAATTGGGGAGTGAAGTGGAAAGCACCAGGACAGCTATCAGAAACTTCATTATGGATGGCAACATCATACAAAAAATAATGTATGTTTCTCCTAGAGTAAAAACACAGTTGTAACCTGCTTTAAATATAAGTAAAAATACAATAGAATGAAAACAATACCTATTTACAAGTACAAAGTTGATCGAAATGCGTCTTAAACAATATTTATTGACTATCGATGATATACCTCCTAGTTCCAACTGCGCCATTTATCTCTCAGCGATATCCATTTGCTGTACCAATGAAACGTATCATAAATCAAACGATATCGGTTTAAAGTGATACACTCCATTATTGATATCGTGGTCGTAATCGTAGAGAATCTGGAGTAAGATGCGAAGCAGATACGATTAGTTTACGAAAGAGTAATCGGCTGTAAAATTTGCCGGATGTCTAGGTAGGGTTCTATGAAATGTAAGAAACGTCTCTATGAACAAAGGGGATTCAGTTACGAATGAGTTTCGGATACAGTCACGAATACACTACACTGTGCATGAACAATGCCGATAAAGCTACGAATGGTGTACAATATTTGGAACCATTCCTTCAAGAATCAAATAGGAAGCCGCTACGGGCGAAAATAAAGAGGTACGAAGGGTTTACGATACATCTACGAATTTCGAACAAAAAAAAAATGTTTTTACGGCTAACCTCCCTGCCAAACATGCCCGATTGTAATGTGAAATTAGCTAACTAGAAATTAATGTGAAATTAACTATCTAGAAATTAATGTCAAATTTACTATCTAGAAACTTACGTAAACAATGACCACGTCTGTACTTTCGGCGAGTTACAAACGGTAATCGATGAATGAACAGCTAAGCATTGATACGCTTACCAAACACGTGGGCGGACGTTATTTGTAATTGCTGATTTCTCTTGGCTGGGATTACTGCGCAAAATGGCCATTCATTGGGTACGTGCGAAAAACAAGAGCTAGCTACCATTTAATTTTCGTACGTTAGTTACGTGCGGCAGGATAAATGACACAAATTTAAACAAGGCGGGGGTAACCATTTGAAAATGTGGGGTTTAACGTCCTACTGGACGTATACAACGAGGTTGGTACAACTCACATAAATTGATTGAATACAATTCTGCAGCAATCAAATCTTTTGAAAGTAATTATTGTAAATTAGGTTATTACTAAAAAATGTTTCTGGGGAAGTCATATCGTGGACATCTGTGGAAGTTTTGATTTGACTTGGCTCTTTATGAGGGAGTTGTGGGAATCCGCAAGAATTTGAATTTACTTGTTCGGTCAGAAATGAAATTGGCTTTAGCGTCATACTTTTCTGAACCAACTATGCTAATAAAGGCAGTTGCTTTTTCAGGGAGACATTATCACTTTTAAAAGCAAAAATAAATATACGGTAATTAATTCTGTATAATAGCATATTAAAACTAATACTAGACTCACCCAAGTCTAGAAAATCCAAGCACCGGCTTAAACTAAGCAAAGCATTTAGCTTTAGTATCCATTGGACTCCTTGACACCCACTCTAGACTTAATGTAGAGAAATCTTAAAACGGCTATATTTCTATATTAAATGACAAATCTGCCCCGAAGCTTGCGTATTCACATCTTGAATGTAACTGTTTAGGCAAGATGATCTCAAACATCTCTTTAAAATTTTGTAATTAGAAATGAGGAAGATACTGTAGCTTCAGGGTCAGTTTGACACTTATCTTTTTATACCGTTATATGTTTTGACATAAACAAAACATGTTATATAAGTATCATTCGGTGCAAAACGATATTTTATAAATTATTACAAAACTATACGGATCAACTAATAAAGTGTCAAGGTTGATTCGTCAATCTGTGAAATATTATTTGGAAAGGTGTTCTGTTTAATATGTTGACGTGGGTTACAACGAGAAATAAGCTAAGTAGGTATTTTGCAAGATTCAAGTTTTTAAGACTAACTCACAGACACTTCCTGTTGCCATCAATTGCCGAACGTAGATGTTAGCGTCCAGGAATTTGGTGCACAGATTAGTTCAATGAAATTAAATAAAATTGACGCAAAAACGGTGCCCGTACACAAACATGGTAATTATGTGTGAATTTTTTTTCGAAAATCCATCATGTAACAAAACAAAATCTGAGATAAATAGTTTTCATTTTATAAGCGTGTGACCAAACCTCTTATCACGATTGGCCTGATTTTGTTCTTTTCTAAATGCTCGTATCCCGGCAACGTGTTATTGGTGACGATGTCAAAGGCCTTAAGGCCAAATAAAGACATGTTACCGCATTTATGGCATTGTCCCTCAAGATTGTGACTACTTGATCCTTGTTGATAAACCACATATCCAACCCCCTTGAAATTTCCCCACCTATGACTTTTTTGTATGACTTCCTTAAAATGAGGAAGCATTACGTATGCCATGTATATTCGAATAACTCCGTGTTGATCCAGGCTCATAAGCGAATGAGTTCCTCTTTTAGACGTCAGTTTATCGTATCATGCCGGAATCATCTGTTGGCTGATACCGTGTCTGTCTGGGAGTTTATAGTGTGGTTCTACAGTAGCAGAATATCTACAGAAACTAACATCTTCAACGATTGAAAATGGCTGAAGATCTATCGCAGTCATCTCAAACTTCGCACTATCCTTCTTTGACCAGGGAGTAACCTTGTTTACCATGTCATCTTTCTTCCACCCCTGTATGGCCTTATACTATCTTATCGCTATGTGAAGTTGTTAACGACTATGGCGCTTGATTTCATAATGTCGTCATTCTTCAATCCCTCTATGGTCTTATACTATCTTATGACTATGGAATCACGGTGGCTAAGTGGGCAAGGCACTGGCTCTCTAGCCTGAAGGTCGGGTGTTCGATCCCTGCATTGGCCGAGAAAGTTCATCTCGATTTTCCGGCGTGGTTTCCTCTTGTCGGGGATGCAGAAGGATGGCCTGACAAGGACAGCTGCCTAGTCGTTCGGTGTACACATTGGCGTGCACGTAAAAAATCCCCTGGCAGTTGGAATTCGATATAAGAGTAGGCCGTAGCGCCGCTGCCCGGGCAAAATTTCCCTCATAGCACACTGTATGGCGTATGTCCGTCTTCCATTAGCCCAGGTCAGGTGCAGAAGAGTGGGACGTTAAACCCCATTTCATTTCATTTCATATTTACGGTTACAGTGAATACCTCAGTTAGTAGTACCACTAGTAGGTTGGTCGCGGGCGAAAGACTGTAGAAATGGTATGTCAACTCTCAGAAAACGGGTAGAATTCATAGGCAGGCCCAGAGATTCTGTCCCATTTCTTATCCTTTCGCTCATAAGAATTTACTCCAACAAATGAACTCAAATTCCAGGGAATTGACTAAAATTTTTAGGCCCAGTCCCCAAAAATTAAAAGCTCAATTATATTATATCTTATTACCTTTAAGATTTGGGACTTTCCGGTACTCCAATTTTGGTAAACTGTTAGGATGTCATTCAGTACACCCAACGCACTCATTCAGTACACTCAAATTTTTCTTGTTTGGGGGGGGGGGGACTTTTTCGCGTAAATTGACTGGACTACTATTGAAAATGTAAACCTACCGGTAGGCTATATGTCTCGAGTTAGTTACCATACTGAATATCTCGACCTACCTGTGGGCAACACCCTTCAAGTAAAATACCCATCTGAACATTTAGAGCTACCCGTCGTGGTCAATGACATAAATAAATTGTTCGCCATTTTTAAACTTAAATATAGCCCAAACAAAATTCACATGTCAAGACGGAAAAATTCACATGTCAAGACGAAAAAAATCACATGTCAAGATGAAAAAAAATCATATAGCACGTGACCCTTGACGTGTATTTTTTTGTCTTGACATGTGAAAAATGCTTGGAAGGTGATGCAAAATTGTTATATACTTGCAATTAATTCCGCTTTGGCTTGCCATGGGAATGGATCGGGTTAAAAGAAGAACCATTACAAACTTTCAGAAAAAATGGCATTGGACCGTTAATGGAATGATATGACTTTTAGATATTCAACGTAAGTGACACTGACTTGTCGTCTGTAATGTATTCCTAATGTTGATTATTTTTGAAATCATCATATTATCTTTGTAAGCACTCATATTCAACTTTCAAAAATCCCTTAAATACGAATTTGTTACTTTTAATCTTTCAAAGTTTTGTTAGCTACTGAGTACTGTTGCTCTCTTGCCCATCTGTGATTCATAAAGAAATGTACACCCATCACCTTCATCGACATTGAAAATCTAAATATACCAAGCCAGTAAACAATACATAATAAAACATACTTTATGTGAGGAAGTCCACGTACTATAACATGAATAATTCGTACTTTAATTTAACGGGAAACCGCAACAGAAAAAAAGATCCGCTCATTAATCTCAATCCCGTCAAAAATATTTATGGCAGAGTCGAAATTTTAAGGTGTTGCCATTATGGTTGGTTTTGTTTTATCATAGGTTGAGGGGCAACAAAATATACGCCTTCCATCAGCATAGTTATTCTAGGTGTCACCATTTTAAGATTTTGAAAAGAATCACCGAAGAATCCTAATAAATCTCACACCAAAAACGCCGTCTCAAAGGCAATAATTGATGGAGTGACTCTAAATTCCCAAAGGAAGCATCAGTATAAATCGAAAAAACTTTGACCCAATAACATTTCATTTTCAAAGTTTGGAAATAACCCTTCAAAACAGGTTCACCCTTACAGCGATTACGGGGCTTCATTATACAATGGAAATAATTACTGGTAGGCGACTTGGGGAGAGGGGTTACATGGACTTTGCCCGTTTCCAAATTCTAAATTTAAATAAAATATTGTTTATATATTTAAAAAAATCAGTAGTCTTCAACGACACAATCCAAGCAAGTTCTCATGTCAAAATCTTCAAAATGTTGAGCTGTAAAGCGTTTACAAGGTGTTGAAGGATTTACTTGAATCCATTAAAGAGGCACTGTACTTACCTATTCTCTAGCGTTTTACTAGCCCGAAATGTTACACCAATTATTATTTAGATATATATTTTATGAAGTCCATGTCAATTTTCTGGGACCATCGGGTGAGTTAGATATTGAGTGGCTTAGACAATGGTCGATATGTCTGTGTGAAAAATTAATCTGGTTGGAGACTTGGGACGAATAGATTGATAATCAATGGTACTAAACAATCGAGAAAATGAACTTTGGGTATAGTTGCCAGCTACAAATTATGATTATTTGAAACAGCCATAACTTCACCCAGAATTAGGTAATTTTACTTAAATTGCCAATGTATTCACTTTCCATTATCTATTTTTGAACTTGTATAGCAAGAACGCGCTGCTCCTCCTCTAAATCGTTGTTACAGTATTGGGACTTTAAGTCAGGTTACAAATCGAGTAGAAAACAATTTTTGCATCACCTACCAAGCATTTTTCACCTGTCAAGTCAAAAATCACATGTCATGATGAAAAAAAAAATCATATATCACGAGCACGTGACACTTGACATGTGTCTTTTTTTTGTCAACACTAGTTTAACTACTAATGGTACTTTTATTCTTCTTCATGTATAAAACTTATAACTTCGCAATTAGCTTGTGTTGGGGGAGCCATAGTCGTAGCTTGACTAACTTAGGTACCTACTACCAACTAACTGACATGACCACTGTCCGGTCTTTACTCGAGACCTGCCTGGTCCCCCGCCAAGTCTCTCTGCCGATTCGTTTTTCTTCTGCGTTTATAAACCCTACTAGCATATCTGATTTAATTTTCAGTACAGTTTGCTTATGAGACAAATGAAGTTATATAACACAGGCCAGCCACAAGTATATGTTACATAATAACTTCCACTTTCACGTGTCAGGATGGTACGACGAGTCTATAAAATCTCTCACTATTTAACATAGAGAACGAAAGCTAAGATTATCCGTGAAGTTTAAAAGTTGCGTAACAGGACACCTTGATCTGACATCTGGAGAGAGAGAGAAATGGGGTTTAACGTCCACTCGACACAACTAGGTCATTTCGGGACTAACATATGGTTAAATTTTATTTCAATAATTCGCTTGCGCGTAGGGGTCTTTAGCAGTGGGAGGAAACCGTAGTGCCCGGAGGAAACCCACGAGGTTGACAAGGCGCCCCTATCTCCATGCCACATACGCTCACACCAGGGCTCGAAACCACAGCCGCAAGTCAGAGGTGACCGGCCAGCTAGAGGTCGAAGCGCGGCACTCTAGACCACTAGGCCATCCCAACCCCCCGATCTGACATCTGGTTTAAGGTAATGATATTCCTGGGTCATTTAACACTTTGTATGTACAAATAGCTATTAGAGAATGAAAGAGAAATTAGATTAAATTTTACTTCTACTTTAACACAAACCATGGCATTACGAGACTAAGCTATAACTTTCCGTACATTCCTTTCCAATCAGAATTTAAAGAAAGGGAAAAGAGCTGGAAGAACCCACAAGGTGAAACAGGCCTTTATTCTCATTGTTGCGTAAAGGGATGGGATCGAACTCCCGGTTTTTGCATCTATGGTAGTCCTTACGAACGAGACCCGGACAGAGGGCCTGCCAAGGGTCAACGAGTCGTTCGGGTGATAGGAGAATCGAGGCCTAGTGTAGACATTAGCGTGCACGTAAAGGAAATGAAATGAGATGGGGTTTAACGTCCTACACTACTATTGTGCACTTAAATGCATGTAGAGGATCCACTGACAATTAGAATTCGATATAAGAGTAGGCTGTAGTGCCGCTATCGGGACAGAATTTCGTTTAATTTTACTGGGGGATGGGGGTAAATTCGCAACGTCGGCGCTTTATTACATGTTGTATTAAATTTCTTAAAGCACCAAAGAATTATGAATCCTACTTGTGAATAATATTGCTGTAAAAAACTCAGGTGCACTACACTACGAATTGTATAGGAACATGTCTTTGTTCATTTCATGCTTTCGATTTTCTTACTTGTTATGATAATTATTGGAAATGAAAAATCTTGAACAATGCACAATGTCTTATACTAATGATGAACTTGAACGAACCCAATTATATAGGAGCAAATACTACATAAAACATATTGTTATTCATCGACGGGTCGTTGTGTATGGCCGATTGGGAATTAAGTGTCACATATTTTGAAACTACTTTAACGAAATATTGCCATGGGAGACATGGCTGTTGAGTGCTTATCTAAGTTAGAAAGTATATTATTGTTAGTGTTATAAAATCAATAGCTCGTCGCTGTCTACAATAAAACATAAAATCTAAACGAACTCATGTATGGTGTACCCCAAGGCTCGGTATTGGCCCTTACACTCTTCTCAACGTGAATTTGTCAGATAGGTGACTTATTTCAAAGATATAGTACAGATGTTTATCTATTTGTTGGTGATCACTAAGTTGTGGATAGTTTTCAAACCAGCTGATCGAGAGAGTCACGACTCGCGAATGTGGGTGTCGGAATGTAGAATATCATGACTTATGAATAGAAATAAAACAACACACAGTGACTCTTATTACCTGTGCTAGAAACATTGAGGTTACTTTTGATTCTCAAACAGGGTTTTGGTTTGGAAATTTTAACATTACACATCACAAATTATAAAGAAATCATTCTTTTTTTTCAGTAAATTTTCTTTTATCAAAAATGATTTGCGGCTTATTGTTTTACACATGATATATATATTCATGCAAACTGGCCCTTATACAATTGAGGGTTATGTTATCACAAACATATTGCCACTGTATTAGGTGATGGTGTGGCTGTATACGACTGTCCATCACAATAGAGTAATACACAATTTGAACTGAGGACACTCCTTTTGAAATTCACGCAAGTACAGTTATCACGTACGACACATTCGTTCAGACAATGTATTCTGGTGATCACATTTATTTCTGTAATTACTGGACAATCCATAATTTGGTCTTCATTTGGCACCATAATTTTCTTACCACATGCCCATGATGGAAAATCTGTAATAGAACAACAGATCTACATTATATAATTATAAATTGAACAAATAGACACATCAGTGACATACGGTAGATCGTGAATGAATAATGTCCTTAAC
Source organism: Patella ulyssiponensis (assembly GCA_963678685.1). Lineage (NCBI taxonomy): Eukaryota > Metazoa > Mollusca > Gastropoda > Patellidae > Patella > Patella ulyssiponensis. The sequence continues at coordinate 76,981,320 of OY783227.1, read as the reverse complement.
AAGTCATTTTATACTATAAGGCGGTCGTATCCAGCACCAATACCGGACCTACATAAAATTGCTTCGAAAAGTATATATTTTGTGACATTGTATGGTTTTAACTTTTGAGATGCAGGTAGGGAATTGTTACTTTAATGATTTACAAGGACTATATATACTATTCCAAAAAAGTAGGGGATATTTGATTTTTAAATGTTATTAAAGTCACCTAATGAAACTGACGAAGAAACAAATGACAAAATGAAATGAAGTTCACATTCATCGATTTATTTCAAATGAATGTTAGACTAAGTAAGGCACAGACTGACTATTGTCAGGGTAAAATGATACCCGGGGTCAAACAGCAAAGTTACCACAGCATCACAACAAAGTCAGTAACGGGTAAATCCTCCTCTGTTTGCCAAACAAGCATTGATCCGACGTGGCATACTCCTAATGAGACGTCTAAGGTCATTTTGGTCAAAATTGTCCCATTCCTGTTGCAACGCAGCAGCAAGTTCTTGGACATTGGCAGGACGTTGTTGACGTTGACGTAACCTCTGTCCAAGCATGTCCCAGACATGCTCAATGGGGGAGGGGTCGGGACTCAGTGCTGGCCAAGGTAATGTGGGGATGTTCTGTTGTTGGAGGTAACCTGTAACGATCCTGGCCCTGTGACATCTTGCGTTGTCATCCTGGAAGATGAAACGGCGGCCATGACGTCGTGCGAACGGCACAACATGGACTGCCAAGATGTTGTCCCGGTAGTACTGGCCTGTAACACGCCCTGCAACAACATGTAAAGCCGTTCTTCCAGCAACAGTGATGCCTCCCCACACCATAACAGAACCACCCCCAAATCGATCATGTCTGATGACGTTAACGTCTTGGAAGCGCTCGTTTCGACGACGCCACACCCTCCTACGTCTGTCCAAAATATCAACAGTGAACCTTGACTCATCTGAAAACATCACATTGCTCCAGCGTCGATTATCCCAGTGTTGACGATATCTACACCAACGACGTCTTGCCTGAATGTGATGATCTCTCAAATGTCGGGCGCGAAGGTGACCCCTATGCAGTCGATTCCGAATCGTCTGGCCACTCACTCTCACACCAATGTCTGTTTGAAGATGAGCGCTGATCTAATTTGCTGTGATGACACGATTTCTCAAGGCCAAGGTACGGATAAATCGATCCTGGGCTTGAGTTGTCGCCCTTGGTCGACCTGAGCGTGGTCTGTCCTGTACAGATTGTGTATCACGGTATCTGGACCATAGCCTGCTTATGACAGACTGAGAAACATTCATCGTCCGCGCCACAACCGCCTGTGTTGTGCCGATCTGTAGCATGCCAAGGGCACGTAACCTTTCATTTTGGGTAAGCCGACGGATATCAAAATTTGTTTTCTGGTCACTAAAACAATTAAACTGATGTTTCCACCCTGGAATTCAATGCCACAATGACTGTAACATTCAAAGTCAGAGTCGTGCAAATCTTGGGTTGGACCCCCATGATGATCCCAAGCATCACCTGCATTCCATGCGGTAGCTATTGGTGCGTTTGGGCGTCACATGTAACTGGAAATGTTTCTTCTGTTAGGTTCTATAGTGACTTTTTTCGTAGTCATTTGCATGTTTTAGTATTATGCCCCCAAAATCAAATATCCCCTACGTTTTTTGAATAGTATATATAAATACACCCACCCAAATACATTATCCTGTTCCGAATGGGCTAATGAAGACGTATATCCGATATAACTCTAATTATCTTCATCAATAAACCTTATAATCTACATATCCGTTGGCTACTATATCCTGCTACTAAATAAAATATTTATTGTGCTGGTAGTTCGGTGGCATGGTTGAACACAATTCATTTCTTTATTTGTTTATGTTTACGGACCCATCAGATAACAGATGTACACAAACATTATATACACAGCAAGTAAATACAGACATTATAATTACATACACAATATATAGTTGGCAATTAAATACAAACAGAGATAACGTATCGGGATGGGGTGCAAATAAACTGTTTTAAATTGCTAGACTTGTCATGTTTCCGTGTATCAAATTGATATGTATTGATGTGGGTGATGAAATTAAATGAGGTTTGACGTCCTACTATTCTGCTCCGAACTGGGCTTATAAAGACGGGCATACGCCATACAGTATGCTATGATGGAAATTGTGCCCGGACAGTGGCAATACGGTCTACTCTACTATCGAATTCCAACTGTCCGGGGGTCTTTTACGTGCACGCTAATGTGTACACGGGACCTCGGTTTTTCGACCATCCGCACGACTAGACAGCTGTCCTTGTCAGGCCCCCCATCTTGTATCACTGAAATGGGGAACCACGCCTAAAAACCTGGCTAACAAACACCCTTGACGTGAACGGTTTAATTAGTGACGTAGTAGGGTGTCCATCGAATTAGGAATAGTACATAGGATAACCGATAACTCCTTGGTAGATACGTTAGGTAGTGGACTAAAATTAGATACCAATTTTCGCAATTTTATAGTTGCATTTCTAAATGAAAATAGTTGCAATAGGGCTGCTCTCAAATTTCATTTTGAACAAACCTTACTTCGAGATTCCGCGTTCCGTATATCTGATAAAACATATTATAGTTTATTTTACAATAATAATCTATTCTTACCTATTGGTACACTAGTGCTTGTTTGTAGCTCTGCTGTGGTTTCTATGGCGTCTGCTGTGGTGGTTTGTACTTCAGTTGTGGTTCCTATAGCTTCTTCTGTGGTTGCTTGTACTTCAGCTGTGGTTCCTATAGCTTCTTCTGTGGTTGCTTGTAATTCAGTTGTGGTTTCTATAGCGTTTGCTACAGTAGTTTGTAATGCAGTTGTGGTTGCTATAGCTTTTGCTGTCGTTGTTGCAACAGATTCTGCATCTAATTCAGGATGTGACTGATCGCATACCCAACCACACAGCTTTGCAGCTTGATTCCACTTAGTACCTGCACCACAATCCCTTAGATATGTTGTCCCCGAAGAACATTGATAATACTTAGTACAATCTGCCATGTAAGGGTAATACTGTCCAGTTCTACCTTGACAAAAGTTGTCTGTCCTGTAAAATAGAAAATATCTTTCTCCACAAGTCACAATACGTTTGTATAACATAGAGCAAACACAGATGCAAGTGTCACAATCTAATTAAGTAAGGCACAATAGATTTGTCTCCTAAAATATATATAATTGACATGTAGAAGTAAACCGCACCGTTTTGATAGTTAAAAGATTACAACAAGTAAAATTGGTGCATCTTTGTTGGGCATGACCATTGGCCAAGCATCTGTGCTGGGACATGATCGTTATATATAGCCAAGCATCGGTGTTGGGCAACTCTAAAAATGTCATGTTCTTTTAATGGCTAAACCAGACATTGTACTTTGAGGTAAATATTTAAATACATTAGATAATAACAACACAGATGGGGTTCTGTCATGCATCTTAGCTCGCCCAGCAATACCTCTAAAATCCCACTGAGCAGAGTTCAAAATCCAATGAATCAAGCTTTAAAGGTAATTCTATGATAACATAACCATCGAACAATCCAAACCATTAGACAAAATTCGAAGTCCTCAAAAAACATCATAGGCAAAATAGTGTAATCAGCAAATGGACTGTTCACCGTTACCGTGTACAAAATGTGATATCGTTTACCCTAATCCTACTAGATATCCTGGATCGCGTTCATACGAAAATATGCAACCTTAAATCTACAGTCCGCAATGTTTGAAATCTACATTTCCACGTTACGTTCAAAATAGTTTTCCATTTGAATGTAAAATCGTGATCAATTTATGAGTGGAAAGATTCAACTTGAAAAAATGAGTTCGAATTGACGCAATCCGATCAATTTGGAATATAATAGGGTTTGAAATTATCACCCAAAGAAAAATAGTGCCAAGTTTTGAAAGCATTCGATCATGTGCTGCGTTTACAATTCCGAGCGTAAACGGTAAATTTGTTTAGCGTTCCTTCTTGTAGAAAAATCACGCCAATTTTCACTAAAAACGTCATTGGGGGTGGGGGGGGGGGGTCGTCATAAACGTTTATGAAAACAAAATTGAGAAACAGGGAGCACAATTAATCGAGAGAAAAACATATTTCGAATAGATAACATATTTGCTGTAACGAAAAAATTAATGGTTCTTACCCCAAAACTGATGCCAATGCTGGTATAATAAGAATAAATACCAGATAAGACATCGCTTGCATCTCGACTAGTTCTCCTCTCCAGGACTAGCTGAGCCGAACAACACATACACATTAAAATACATATAAATTAAGCAAAGTAGGAGACGAAAACCGCAGGTTACTTTCGTCATCTTAGGGAATATTTTAAAACAAATCAGATAAAATATTCAACTGATATTACCATCTATGAAGTTTGTGTTATTGATTTATTTGTATTTATTTCTTAAAGATGAAATTACAAGGCACGGGTTTAGTCAATATATCACGGAATCGATATATCGAATAAGCAGTCGTGAAATGCATTTGAACAATGGTGCCAAGCAACCTTAACTATGTGCGTATGTGGGTTCTAAGAACCCATTTATTAGGTCGGTTGGTGCAGAGAAGCACCATTTATTAGGTCGGTTGGTGCAGAGAAGCAAGACGTACTCCACAGTTCATTTCATTAAATTCATTCGTCAGGTGTAACCGAATCTATGGGCGCGTTTAGAAATTTGGGCAAAGGGGGGGGGGGACACAGCGCCAAGTTTGGCGTGAGATCTGAGTGATTACTCGAGAATTTTTATAAAATTCAGGTTTCTGGACCCTTCTGTTATGGGTGCAGCTAGAAAACATTAATTTGCTTTGACGTTTATGGCACTCATTGTTGACTCCTCTATGTATTTTGGGGATGAAAGGCGAATCTTACGCCTATTCGTTTTAATTGGTTTGTGTTTCACGAAACTTGAAATATAGGTTCATATCCAAAAGATCTCGGTTCCTTTCGATATTATGACCCGTGCTTTTAGCTTGTGGACACTCTAAAGGTCACAATTTTGACCCGTTTTTATAACACGCAAGATGTATGTTTATTACCCGGTTCCTTTCGATATTTGCGCATATTGGACCGTAACGTTTTGGATTGTGACCCCTGATTGTACGAAAAATTTTTAGCTTGTGATCCCTCTAGAACTCACAATTTTTATTTCCGATTTGAAAAGAAAAGTTTGAAAATATCACTGTTGCGCACTAATGGTGATTGAGTTCAAGTTCCGTATGGAGTAAACCGATTTTTGGATACACGGCGCTGCTTAGCTTTGGATTTGCGGAAAGCAGACGATTCAGCCTTCTGGATCTTCTTTTCATCGTCGGTATCATCCGCGATGCTGTTTAGCTCATATTCTTCTGCAGCCATCCATCCATATTGCGAGCTATCAGCTAGTTTTATAAGTTTCTGGCGATGATTTATGAGATCTATACCTTCGCTTATCTTAGTATTCAACTCATCTGCGATCGAGCCTTCAAAATTATCTTGAAGCAGATCCTTGGCTTCGTAAAGCTTCTGGGCGACTTTAGCGTTGGCCTTGTGTTGCTCTTCGTTCCCCTTCTTATTGAATTTATATGATGTCTGACTGAGTTGTTCGATGCGAGCTACCTGAGATTCACTCAGATTTCGTTGATTTTCGCTAATCTGCTTTTGAAACACATTCAATTTGGTTGAAATAAGATTATCTATTTTGTCTAACATAGATGACTGTGATTCTAAAACTTTAGTTGAAATAAAACTTGATATGGCCGCCTGATCCATTGTTGATGACTTGAAGTTTTCAAGCCGACGACAGAAGCTAGAATGACACATCACACACTTATAGACAAGCACGCACGTGCGTGACACATCTAATTAATATTCATGTGTCATGACCTACGAACAGACAACTATTTTCAGCTATACGTTGAAACGCTGAAAAATAAATGTTTACAGGATCATTTTGTTATACGAAAAACTATATGATGGTTCCTTTCGATAATCGCGCATTTTATTCGAACGTAACTTCGTGGATTATGACCCCTGATTATTCGGGAAATCGTATTTTAGCTTGTGGGCCCTCTAGCTCTAGAGTCCACAATTTGTATCCAATTTTAAAAAAACCAGTTCAATTATATCACCGTTACGCCATAATGATAGGTATGTTCGATTCCGTAAAATTTTGACGCAAGCTGCTGGACAAAATGGCCGCTCCTTGTATGCACATAGTGTAAAAGTACACCAAGATTGGGGACCCTCTAGAAGTAACAATTTTTATCCGAGTTTGATTAAACTTAAAATATATCCTTATAGTAGGGTGGCCCGAGCTAAAAAAAAATCTCGAAAACTATTTACAGTTATTGCACTATATCTATACAAACAAGATTGGGGACCCTCTAGAAGTAACAATTTTTATCCGAGTTTGATTAAACTTAAAATATATCCTTATAGTTATAGTTCAGTCAATCTGGGGTTAGACCCAAAACAAATTGCAACAGAATTAATTTCACTGGGATACTTTTCAGTATAGTCCACTAAACAACATCCCAAAAATGTTCCAAAATATTTTTGGTGCAAAGGTGTCAAATTGCGAAATATGCAAATTAATTAGCATAATTTCATATTTAGAAAATGGACTTAATGCTATAACTTGCTTATTAAATGTTCAAATTTGGTGGAAATTGTGTTTAAATCCATGTTTTCGTGGCCTGGGAAGCAAATAAACACATTTAGAATATAATCACTTTGTTGCTTAATGCACAATATGCAAATTAACAGCCGCCATTAGTAAAAACCTTACTTTCCACCCATAATCTGAAACTCTTTGACTTAGCTCCACGAAAGCAGTATTTACGCCCAAAATTTCAGGGTCAAGGGTGGTGAAAAACACTAGGAGAACACCACAGTGGTATTGCATGATATAGAATATGCAAATTAGACACATAGGCCATGACTGAAAAATACACTTTTAGTCCAAATTCAAAGCATTTGCAATAACATGAAACATCAAGTTCCCACACCCATTTTAGTATGGCCAAAGAGAGCAATGAAAGTATATGTACCTTAATAAGGAGAACATTTCACTGATTCCATTAGTACCACAGCACTGTTGTCATGAGGTGGCGGGTGGGGTCACATAGCCCTGATGGAAACCAATAACTGCCACACCTAGTTTTACAATTACACATGAACAGTCACAGGAATTCTTTAGGTATTAAGAAACCCTCGACGTTTTCCACCACCATTATATGTAATCATTATAAAAACATAACTGTTTATGTTATTTTCAGTGATTTTATGTGTTTTTAATATAGTTTATTAATTGACAAATGCACACCAAACATAACCACAATTGAAAATTAAGCACAATTGTTATTATAAAATAAGCAGTACATTACATAACCTGGGACTTATCTACGTCTGTAAAAGAGTTTTTGCTTATGGTGCTGATGTTTAGAGTTTTTGCTTATGTTTGGGAATGCGAGAAATGTAGACATGGTAATCCACAGTAAAGATCCAGAGAGAAGAGGTCAGTCAGTCCGTAAAGTGAACAAACGTCAGCTAATCATTGGAGTGAAAAATACCATAAAGAGACAATCCATTGGAACTCACTAGATTTCAGAAAAAATTATCACTGCTGCATTCTCAAAACTACCAGGAGGACCAACGTCCACCTGTTAGACACCTCAAACGTACCATAAGCTGTTTCAAGACTACAACAAGAAAAGCTGGTACCACTACCACCAACTCAACAACTACAAGACGAATACAAAGATAATTGTTATGGGGAACCTTTCCTTCTGTCTGGCAGTGGTACAAACAATCTAGGTGGAATTTGTTGGACTTTTTACGGGGTATTGCTCACAATATTCACTTGTGATAACTTTGGATCAGTCACTGAGTGAATGTTATTATGGACAATATGCGAAGTAATATGTCAATGATTTGTGATGTATGATAATTGGTTATTTCTACCAAAATGAACATAAATGTAGAAAAAAACACAAATAATATTGTTGTATTGAACGTGTTTTTCGAATAAGTCATACTCATTGCAAGTCAGAGCCGAGGTGTCTAATTTGCATATTCTATATTATGCAATATAACTGTGCTGTTCTTCTAGTGTTTTTCGGAACACTAGATTATGGGCATAGGTACTGGTTTCATGGAGCCATGTCAAAGAGTTTCTAATTTAGTTGGTGGGGATAAGTTTTTCACTAATGCCGGTGGTTAATTTGCATATTGTGCATCAGGTAATTAATTGGTTATATTCTAAATGTGTTTTTTCGTGTCCCTGGCCACAAAAACACGGGCTTGGATACAATTTCCACCAAATTTGAGCATTTGATAGTCCAACTGAAAATTGACATTATGCTAATTAGCATTACACAATTTGACCCCGTTCCGCCAAAAAATGGTACATTTTAGTATGATATACAGGAGACCTTACTGAAATGCATACCACAAAAGAAATTCTGTTTTGGGTTCAGCTAAATTGACTGGACTATCATATCTCAAATAACTGAGGCCATGTCGATATTCGCGCATTTCAGACCATAACTTCCTGGATAATGGCCGCCCCTGATTGTACGAAAAATCGCTTTTATTATCTTGTTTTCTATCCATCTCTTGCAAAATGTGGGTGCATCTTGTCTGGCTACATCTGGTTAGAAGGACTGTTGTCAATGTAAGTCTTAGGTTATTGCGGCCTAACCTAACCTCGCGGGTTTTGTCTTCCGGTATCTCCTCTCTCTCTTGTGCACTACGTATATTTGTAGGATAGTTTGGTTGCATGATTTATTAGCCTCAAACCAGAGTCTTTAAGTCTATATGATTCATAAGAAGAGTCATTTATTCCTTTATGCTAATGGGTTTCGTGCGTGCCGGGAATTCAAAATGGCTAATTAAACTTTACACGTGACCGTCTCTGAAATTTAAAAGATAAACCTTTGTAGACACTGTGATGACATTGTAACTGCCAATGTTTTTTTAATACAACTTAGCCACCTATTGGCGAATATTGTGTCCTGGCAACCTATTGTTTGATTTAATGGATGGATGATTATTAAGAAATTTATATAATGTAGGTACACCTACTAAATCAATACTACCCGAACGAGACATTATGACTGGTGATAAACCCCTAGAGGTTATTGTTATGTGGAAATGAAATGAAGACGGGTATATGTTTTGCAGTGTGCAATGGCCGAAACGGCCTACTGTTATTTCGAATACTAGCTGTAATGGGCTCTTTTACGTGGATTAATCAATCTGTACACGGGACCTCCGTATCATTAGAACAACTTATCACTATCTTACCGGGCTCTCTGCCATGAATCGCTTTCAAGGGAAATTACGCTTAAAAATCAAGGAACTTTACCTTGCAAACCCGAGACATCCAAGTTCTCGAAGCTTACTACGGGAACCATCGTGATTCCATTGTTATATTATGGAAGGAGGGATACTGTATCAATACCAAGCTTAAAATCTCCCAATATATAATAATGAAAAAAGGCGAATAACACCGTTGGTGTTAGCATGTCATTAGTCGATAAAACAACGCCGGATTAAGCATGGTGGGGGCCCTGGGGCCTGGAACATGTGGGGGGCCCCTGATCACTGACCGCGAGCGGAGAAGGCTCCCCCCCCCCTAAGAAATTTTCAGAAATTGGAGGCCAGAAACGTGATTTCCTGGCATTTCAGGCACTTGTGTTGGAGCCATTTAGAAGTACCTCCCCCAGAAAAAAAATAAAATTCTGCCACCAAATTAGCGCATTCTGGCGTTATTTCAGTGGAGTGCTATGAAATGATGACATTTCTAGAGGAGGGGACTGTAAGTGGGCAGAGCGACATCAAACCTAATTTTGAAGTCGCTCAGTGATAAATAACGGGGTTACTTGATTCGGAAACGTATTATACCCCCACGATGATTTGATGAATGGAGGCCGTAACGTTACGACCAAGCCGGACTCGATGTTTGACAAACAAAATGGTAATACGAGATTTAATCAAGAAATATGAATATTTCGTGTGATCATGGTGTGCATCTCATCAAATTCAGCTTATACCCACATCAAAAACAACAACAACTACAGCTTATATACAATCGTACGTCAATCTGAGGCAAAATTCGCGCTACTCGAAATGATGGGGACGTGTAATTTGTTCGAGTTATACGATAATTCGAGTTAGACGATGGTCGGTCCGATAGAAGATTTCACGACAATAAAAAAACATGTTACACCCATCACCGGATTACACCGAATTCTTAGATGTCGATCGCAACACACCATGGATTGAGGGGGCCCCAGGGACTTCCGATGGAGGGCCCTCGAAGCATCGGAGGGGGCCCCGTCACTAGGTCACCGGCCGTTGGAGTCCTCGGTCTGACCATGCTCGAGGCGCGTGGGGGGGGGGGGGGCTGTGCCCTATGGTTAATCCGGCGTTGGATAAAAACAAACACGAAATGTTGTCTCGCCGCATATATATCATTATATTCCGTCATTAAAACTAAATTAATAGAACATATTTTATGAGCAATTAGTCATGACTAAAAGAAAGAAAAGACAATGAAACTATGTATTAAACCGCATTGCAAAATTCTAACAGAAACTTTGAAGAAAATGCTTTGAAATTTTCATTTCAAAGACTACGGTTGGCCGCTATTGCGTGAATAATCTAAAGCAATTAATAAAATTTATTAAAGAAAATTTAAATTGTAGAATGAAGATATCATATTTCAAGGGCAGCTAGGTCACAAACTTGACATAATATTAATTTCATCCAACATTGAGGACAATTATCAAGAAATGGACGTTACGAAGAGAATTTTCAGTTTATCTTCGGCACTGAAGAAATAGCGTTACGTTTCCAAGAATGTTTGGACCAGGAACTGAGCTAAAAGCGCTACTCATCTTGTTTGGCGACCCTCTTCGAAAAAACACACAGGGATCTGCCAATTCAAGTACGATCGACGTGAAGCTTGGCATGCTTGTTCCGTGGACAATTGAGGATCGATTGGCGGATTTTGACTCCATGCTCGGATAATGGCCCAAAGTACAAGTTTTTGAAATTTTCTATTATCTCCATGGTAACGTGGAGTTTACTGTCTATCTACATAAACCCAAGTAAAACTGGTCAACCAAATCCTAAAACCTGATTTGAACTACACTGATAAGGAATACTATTTTTATCCATGAATCACCAAAGAAAAGATAAGATAACTGATTTAGCTGACTTGTTTACAAGACTACCCTTTGATTTCGGTGTACGTTTTGGTTTTAGTGTTGACTGAGTTGACCAAAATGCTGATTGCTGTAATTCCTCTCGTGCTCTTACCCATGGTGATGTCTGCTTCCATTTCAACACCAATGGCAATACCTATGTGTGAATGGAATGGCCATCATTTTCCCCCTGGGGCACAATACAAACCAAACGACTGTACTTTCTGTCAGTGCGATAACGGCAGAGCTGCCTGTGCAGTAGCAGATTGCTTCTTCACACCATGTGTTGATTCTGTTCACAAACCAGGACAGTGCTGCAACGTTTGTCCCAATGGTAAGTTCATTTCTATTTCGTTTATCAAAGGATACAATTCTCGCCAAGAAACCCCACAAGGCAAGTATTTATTTGAAAAGCAAAACACTTTGTCTCCAGCATTAAAAGTCAAAATATGAACAGAAATTAGTGTTCCTACAAGTTTGAACATCGCAAAACTGCATGGTGATAGGATTCCCTATCAACAATTCCAACATGTATTCCGTCTTGTTTACAAAATTAGCCCTGCTGGAAACATCATTAATACATTGACACGTAAATATACATTATAGAGCTAAATCTGCGTATTGCAGGTCTTTCTTTAGGTCTGAAATGTTATCTATATTACTAATTAGACATTAATTAATTTATCCAGACCATAATCAACTCACGATGTCAACGCTAGCCTGCGATATTTGTTACTCAACTTTCATTCATGATTATATCATGAAATGGATAATCGAAACTATGTTTTCATCGCTCTGACTTTAGCAATGATGACCGGGGCAAGGCCGAAAATTCAATCACTAAAATCTAGGTTCAGTGTGGTTCAATTTGACTGAATGAGAACTGTCTACTCGTTATCTAGTCTCCCATAATGTATCTTTAAAACACGTAGGCTGCATGTATTGCAAGGCTATATACTTGTGATTTGTCTTGCTATTACAGGTAACAACTGCCATGCCAAAGGTAAAATCATCCCTGCTGGTAAAGAAGTACAGATTGATGATTTCACTTTCTGTACGTGCCCTTCACCTTGGGCAAGACCACAAGAAGCCAAGTGTATTTCACGTCCACAGACAGTTCCTGCGCGTTTTTCAATGATCCACTGACACGCTCTAATTGATTTTGATTAAAATTTGTATACAAACTGAAATTATATGTAACTCCGATACATAAACCCGAGGCATTTAATCTTCAATGTATATACTGAAATAGTCTACTCCAGGGCCAAATAACTCGTTTGAAACTTTTTTGGTATCTCCCTTATATGAAATGCAATGAAGTTGAGCGTCATACCTTTGTGCAACAATTGGGCTCATGAAAACTTTAATATGCTCAATGAAATCAGTGAATTTTGTATGCCGTATACGAAATGGGTGACTTTATGGATTATCTTTAACTATAATATTAGTGGTTTTGCTTATTGAGAAATGGCTTGGTCGGGTTATTGTTGCTGCCTGCTGTTCGTTGAGTTAACAAATAAAACCAGGGCCCCTGGCTGAACGAGTTATTGGGACTGTCCGCTACGTATCCGGCCGGTTGTTCTCTTAACCCCCGTTCACAATCTGCCCAAAACTGACCCCATTTGCTAATATCTTTGCGAATACCGTACCAATTACCTTTAGGAGAGATATTCCTCGAAATGGTCCACCACTAAATATACTATTCAAAAAAAGTAGGGGATATTTGATTTTGGGGGCATAATACTAAAATATGCAAATGACTACGAAAAAAGTCACTATAGAACCTAACAGAAGAAACATTTCCAGTTACATGTGACGCCCAAACGCACCAATAGCTACCGCTTGGAATGCAGGTGATGCTTGGGATCATCATGGGGGTCCAACCAAAGATTTGCACGACTCTGACTTTGAATGTTACAGTCATTGTGGCATTGAATTCCAGGGTGGAAACATCAGTTTAATTGTTTTAGTGACCAGAAAACAAATTTTGATATGCGTCGGCTTACCCAAAATGAAAGGTTACGTGCCCTTGGCATGCTACAGATCGGCACAACACAGGCGGTTGTGGCGCGGACGATGAATGTTTCTCAGTCTGTCATAAGCAGGCTATGGTCCAGATACCGTGATACACAATCTGTACAGGACAGACCACGCTCAGGTCGACCAAGGGCGACAACTCAAGCCCAGGATCGATTTATCCGTACCTTGGCCTTGAGAAATCGTGTCAGCGCTCGTCTTCAAACAGACACTGGTGTGAGAGTGAGTGGCCAGACGATTCGGAATCGACTGCATAGGGGTCACCTTCGCGCCCTCGCGTGTTCCCTTGTTTGAGAGATCATCACATTCAGGCAAGACGTCGTTGGTGTAGGGATCGTCAACACTGGGATAATCGACGCTGGAGCAATGTGATGTTTTCAGATGAGTCAAGGTTCACTGTTGATTTTTTGGACAGACGTAGGAGGGTGTGGCGTCGTCGAAACGAGCGCTTCCAAGACGTTAACGTCATCAGACATGATCGATTTGGGGGTGGTTCTGTTATGGTGTGGGGAGGCATCACTGTTGCTGGAAGAACGGCTTTACATGTTGTTGCAGGGCGTGTTACAGGCCAGTACTACCGGGACAACATCTTGGCAGTCCATGTTGTGCTGTTCGCACGACGTCATGGCCGCCGTTTCATCTTCCAGGATGACAACGCAAGATGTCACCGGGCCAGGATCGTTACAGGTTACCTCCAACAACAGAACATCACCTTGGCCAGCACTGAGTCCCGACCTCTCCCCCATCGAGCATGTCTGGGACATGCTTGGACAGAGGTTACGTCAACGTCAACAACGTCCTGCCAATGTCCAAGAACTTGCTGCTGCGTTGCAACAGGAATTGGACAATCTGGACCAAAATGACCTTAGACTTCTCATTAGGAGTATGCCACGTCGGATCAATGCTTGTTTGGCAAACAGAGGAGGATTTACCCGTTACTGACTTTGTTGTGATGCTGTGGTAACTTTGCTGTTTGACACCGGGTATCATTTTACCCTTATAATGGTCAGTCTGTGCCTTACTTAGTCTAACGATCATTTGGAATAAATCGATGAATGTGAACTTCATTTCATTTTGTCATTTGTTTCTTCGTCAGTTTCATTAGGTGACTTTAATAACACTTAAAAATCAAATATCCCCTACTTTTTTTGAATAGTATATATCACAGGAAATTTGTTGTATAAACTTGACATAAAGAGAGAGAGAGGGGTGGGGTTTAACGAGGTCATTTCGGGATTTTCATGTGGTTTAATTTTATTTTAATAATTCGCTAGCAGTGGGAGAAAACCGGGGGACCCCGGGTTAACCCACGATGTTGGACAGGCGACCCTTCTCCTTTCCACGTACAGCCGGGGATTCGAAACCACGCAAGCTGACTCAATGACAGGCTTTATGATACAGCGCGCACGTGCTAAACTGTAAAAAAAGGAATAAAAATATGAAGACAGCATTGATCTTTATAGCTACGAGACCATCTGGTTCCGGAAACTTACCAGGGTTCGGACATTTTTAAATGTCATAAATAGGTTCATCCAAAATGTCCACAATCTTTCAGAAATGAATGTGTCCTTGCTCGTTTGAGCGTCCGTTCGAATCACTAAATTTTATTACACCATTATCCCTTTGGTCGCTTGGTGGCTTTTAGGTCATGCAGTAATGTTGCCCGAAATTTGCTGTTGCTCTATCATTTTTGGTTTATTAGCTGTTACTTCACCGCAAAGTGGGGTATAGTAAGGGCACCTTGGTGATTCATTTGTAGCCATGTTGAAAAGTTAGCTTAAGTTATTAGGCTATTCAGCAGCAGGTTAGGCGCGCCAAAGATTCGTAAATTTCAACATTTTTACTTATCAATTTAACAGTTCATTCTTTTGTAAGAATATTGGTTTTGTAAATCTTATAAATCTAACGTTGCTTGACCCGAATGTTTGTATATTGAGCTGCTATTTCTATATACAAAGTTTCGTGCCAATTGATATCACTAACTTCGAGAAATAAAATGTTTTGCAACTCGCTAGCTATATTTTGTAGTCATTTGCAAAAGTTTAAAACTAGCCAGCGTTTTCCTGTGACCCCTCAACGCCTTTCCATCCATTTTGAGACACATTACATCAGCCAATAGAAGTGATTGCATCAGAGGAACAGACTATAAAATCCGCTATCACACCTGTAGATTTGACTCAGACATCCCCATTATTCTTCCATGAGCGAGCTGTTTTTTTTTCAAATATCAAGCATTCAACAATATGGGCAAAAAACACACAATTAATCCCACAAATGGGCTTAAATTGTTACCGTATACAATGAAGAATATTCTGAGCGCGTAACACTTGAACATTTGCGAATATGCAAGACAGATGGACACAATGCTGTTCTGAAATACCGCTCTAAATAAAGTTTGTTTTCACTAAAAGGACATTTACAGTCTAAAACAGATTCATAAAAAAGGAAGTTGAACACATTTCATCTTTATCAATATCTATTCAGATTATATCCCTGGAGATAACGAAAGTAATCCATTGTTTTATATTTCATATTTTGCATTATTATTATCGAGCGAAATCTTGGATATGAATAATATATTTGGTAGCCTTTTCAGGCGTTAATTTACATGTCGCTCTTCGGTGAGCAAGTAGGAGCAACTAGTCAAGATGCAAGAGATAATCAGTCACATATTTATGCTAATCAAACAAGTCTCGACATCAGTTTCTGTGTAAAAGCATTAATGTATTTGATTAATTAATAGTGATTTAACATCCGACGGGGAAGTAATGATAATTGTGCCCCGAGTATTTTAGTTTATGTTGTGGTATGTACCTAGTACGGCAAATAATACATGGGTGAACTTTTTAAACGTTATTATGAGGCTGGTTTGTTGATTGAGAATCATGTTTACTGTTTGCGAAACACCTTATACTACTTTTGTATGGGAACTGTAGTACCAAGGGTTGTCCGTCAAACCAGGGAAGCGGGCATACCCTTTAAACCAACCGGCATATACGGCGAATGACCGAGTCATGCATTCTTTTCGTTCTACATATCTTGGAACAGCCTTTGATCGTGTATTATTGTCTCTGGTTACATTTGTAATTCCTCTTCTTATGACCCACGTTGTGTATCTTTTAATGTTATTCAGACATCTCGCACTGTATATATATTCTCTAATTATTCAGTTTATGGTTATTATATTACAATGCATAAAAGATTGCATTAGCATACTTACAATTAACATCTTTCTCTCAATCTCAACTACTGTAACAAGACCCAGAAACAACCATATATCATAAGGTCATCCAAAAATCCTAGGCGATGCCTTCCGTCTCTGATAATTTAGCGGCAGTAGAAACTCAGATGGCCATCTCTACGGAACTCGCATGGTATCTGTCCGGAACCAAATTATTTCTCATCTCAAAGGCCTTGCAGAGTCACTTTTATAGGACCCGTATGGACATTACGCGCGGATCAGGCTATTCATGACATTGAATCTGTGCAATTGCTGATATGATTGGATGGTTACAGTGTATGATGCAATTAGTAAAGTTCCAATGACGCGTATTTTACGCAATAAATTATCCTTTTGACTCCATAAACTTTATACCAATTATTTTTCCAGTTATCTTTTGATTTTATAAATCTTTATCTTTTAAGTACGTGGGATATGATTTCTTTATGAAGTGTGAATCTAATAATTACTTAAAAGTTACAATATGTTCGCAAAGACCATAGTACTGCAGAACGCCAGTCCTTAATATAATAGACATATTGGTGTGCTATGATGTGCGTATTATGAATTGTAATTAAGGCAGTTGTATGCATAATGAAAATAATGCAATCCCGCGACATAATATTATGAAATGACATAAATATGGTATAATCTGACTACTAGTGCAAAAGTAGGCTAACTTAATCAAATATGTTATTTATATAGAAATAAGAAAGCGGACCAGTTTTAATTATTTAATGTCGTATATTACATAACAAATAGTACATTCAAGTGTGGCGGAAATCGTTTAATAAAACTGAATTCCATCTTTCTTCCCTCCAACTTTATAAAAAGAGAAAATGTTAAATTTGATATTTATGTTTGGGTGCAAACATATTGTATTTTGAAACAGTTATCTCGTGTTCACGTCTGAATATGAACACTACCCATGTTCCCCCATACATTATTTGCTTTACTGGATACATACATGAACAAAAATGTTGGGAACAATTATCACTATGATATTGTTACCCGCTCACTATAGACAGAATAGCTTCTAAATAAAAAACACAGTAAAATATCTCCAAAACAGCTTTATTTATACAACAAATAAGAAAGAAATATAATTCGGTTGTTGGGATAGCTGAGCAGCATCGGGTAATCAGATATGGCAGGTTCGGGACACTTTGTGGGCGTCGCTAACAATATTAAGACAATTAAGGGCAAGGTAAAGTGACACCATTTTGTCACAACACCTGAAATGATGAAAAAATTATTTCAAAAACCAAAACAAGGGCCCTTGGATACAAAAGTCTAAAATAAAAAACATTACTCACAGACCATTTTTTTACTACCACTGGCCCTTTAAACTCATTCTAGGATCACTGAGGCCTAAATTTATTGTGAAAATATCGCAAAATGTCCAACAAACGCGGTTACACCTACAACATTTATTTTAACTTTCTGACGCTACTTATTACACTCAACTATTGTCCCATGGTGTGTACAACAACCGTCAAGACTCGCTTTTTCAATTAACCCCTCTCTATTAATGTAATACGTATTTCATCACGTTAGGTACATACTCGCATGTGCTTTAGCCATTTTGTTATTTCGTCTCCACCTTCGTCTCAAAAGACCCTCCGTTGACATATCACTGAAGCACAAAAAATTGCCAGGTTGATCAAACCTCCTGACCGAATACAAATCGTGGGGGATCAATTATTTACATACCTATGTATTTTTTAAAGCCCTAACCTTTTCTTTTCCTTTCTGATCACCCATTAAATACAATACATAGTTCCGAAAACAGTGCAAATGACCTTCACCTTATACAGACATTACTCCGCGTTCAGTGAGTTTCTGTCTTAATTTTATAATTCGCTTTTGTATGTGTCATATTATGAGTTATAATGTTTGGCACATATCATTGAGAGTATGTTGCATCTATTACAATTTGTTGATGAAGTGTAACTTTGGGAATTTACATTGGCTGCATCGGACTATTGCCATTCGCTGCAGCACTTCCAGAAGATGCCATTTGGCCCTCAAATGTCAACAATTATGAAATTTGGCAAAAACTTTATTTTGTGAATATTTTGAGAGAAATGATTTGTAAGGAGAAAAATTGAAAGGTAATGTAGCATCATGTTGCATGGATGTCACTTGTAATCGGATAGCCGATCTCTGGAGATGTGGGGTTTTTTCGAAGGGTGGGATGAACTGTCAAAAAAGTTTGTACATGTGGTTTCGTCGTCAAGTGACTTCAAATTCGTTGAATAAATTTTATTTTCATATTGGTAAGTACACACTGCATTCTTGCATTGCAACTTATATTGTGGTGATATCCATTTGAAAAAATAATAGTTTTTAATGGCTTGTCCTGTATTTAGTTTGGGACTACGGAACGCCATAGGTAGCAGGTGCCAAAGACGACAGTCTTCAGTTTATTTGACTAATCATTTTACTAAGGTTTTTGAAATTAAACCTTTGCATTAGGTTTATTCATATTGTCAACTTCAAAATTAATTGTTGGATAATTTCAATTTCTTCTAGTGCTACATTTTGTGGGTTTTGTGTATGTCAAAATTATCATGTTTTAGCCTATATTGCCTATATTATTACTAATTAGGCCTAATTTATTTTCTGTGGCTTAGGTATACTTTTAAGACATGGTTTGTAGGGTTTTCATGTTTAAAATTCTTATATAATTATGTGTTGTTTATTTACTCTTCATTGATATAACCACTGGTACATTTTTATTCTTATTTTACAGAATTCAACAAGACAATCTACGCAGATTATGGCGGGCGTGTTGCCTTAATTACAGGAGATAAATATTTGAGACTTAGAAATTGACACAAATGGGTAACACCGTATATAATAATGCAATATGAATGTATATAAACTGATTTACTAAAATTTCAAATCAATTCTATTTTGCGAAATATGCCAGATGTCTCAATTGAATGGCAATCGCTAGCGTCTGTTTATTCCAGGCTACAATGATAGTATTTATTGTACATTTGGTCTCCAGATAAGAATATGAACACCCCCCCCCCTCCAAAACAAACATTCCTATTCAAATAAAATATGTGAATATGTGTGGATTTAAAGTCCTCCAAACTGATGGCAAATGTATATGGTGGCTGTCTTTTTTTAAATCTAGAAGGCCTAAAGCAACCATCATGCCAATAAAAACAATTTCCTATCTTGACAGTAAAGTTACACTTTTGCAACATGATGAGTGTTGTGCATGGGCAGGGTACAACGTACCAACCCTTCTAGAAGATGTGTACATTGTACATCTGTGAATGGATGTGATTCATTTCTGTCAGCATCTAATTAACTAGAACATCTGATATCACCTCCCATTGGAAGTTTGCAAATAATGCTGAATGCTTTACACATGTACATGTATATTAATGTTTGATTATAGAATTTGTGTATGTGTTGGATTTAGAAAATGAATTGAAAAATACACCTTTACATTATTTATTTTTCAGAAATATAGGAATACTTGTCTAATGAATGCCAGGAACTGAGATATGATTTAGGATTTGTTGACTTTAATAACAGGTGCGTATAACAAATTGTAAATAATGTGGATTATTCCATTTGATGTACATACCTGTAGATTACTAGATGAATGCTTTTTGAGTAAGGGGAGTTGGATGGCCGAATGGATAGCATGTGCGTGCTGTGTCATAAAGCGAATTATTGAAATAAAATTAAACCATATGTTAGTCCCAAAATGACCTAGTTTGTGTCGAGTGGATGTTAAACCCCATTTTTTTTCTTTTTAAGTAAATTGGGTATCCGAAAGATTAACGTGCACATTTGATCACAAGGTCTGTCATTGAGTCAAGTGGCATAGTTTAAGTTCTCTGCTTGCATGTGACAGTAGTAGGGTCACCTGTACAACCTAAAGGGTTTTTTCCCAGTCCTCCTACTGCTAAAAACCCCTACATGTTATCAAATTATTGAAATAAATTTAAACCATGAGTTAGTCCCTAGTTTGTATCCAAAGGACATTAAACCTCTCTGTCTGTCTCTCTGTCACTCAAAATAATACATTTATCAAATTCATGAAAATCCCCCCCCCCCCACACACACACATACCCCCCAAAAAGGCTGCTTCTATTGCAATTAGAAGTTATATCAGGAATATGAAAGCTATGTGTAGAACACTGGTAAATGCTTCACATTCATATCTTTGTGAAACTCATATCATAGGGCCAATATTGCTATTCACTGTGCCACTAGTGGTACACCATACATCTGCAGAGAAAGTAGTGCATGAAACAAAATGGCCTTTTGTTTACAAAATATTTGAAAACTTTGAGGTCCTATAACTAAGTTTTGATAATTTTTTTTCAGATTTCAAGTCTTGATGGTTGGAGTTTGATTATCTGAGCAACTTTTGGCCGGTTTAGTTTTCCTGTGTTCTTTTTTATAAAGCTTGTAGCTGCGCAGCCCTGACTTAGGAATTTCCTTTATTATTTGGTAAATATTTTATTTCAAAGTCATTTTTTTTTATTTCCATCCATTTTTTATTGTTCTGTATCATCTCAGGCACATTTAGATACCAACATATCAGCATTAAATCTTGTGTAAGTCCCTTTTTGAGAACCCCCCATTTTAGGTGTTGTGACAAAATGGTGTCACTTTACCTTGCCCTTAAGCAATAAAATAAAATTTACCGTACAAGAATTAAGCTCCTTTATAATTCTAGACACAAGTAAAAACATCTAATTTGTACTGTTGCAATAACAGGGATTGACATAATAATCAGATCAAATCAAATCGCTTAATGCGCAGACAAGTTATATTAACTATCTCTAAACAATAAATGACTGGTAAGTTCAGACAAGGAAACAGTTTAAAATCATAAAAGAACCCCCGCCTCGACTACGAAAACCTAATACAAAATTGGTAATATACATTTTCTACATTTTGACACTAAAAATCTACAACCATATTAAAGGAGATAATTAATATTTCAGGAAAACTGTATTTGAACAATAATTAATGAAAATAGAGTTATGTCCCTTACATGTACAGAAAATAAGACATGAAATTATTTAAACATGAATAAAATTCGGCATGTCATCGGCACATCAAAAATAATGATAGGCACGCGTTCAGGATACTATTTTGCAGTAATAAAACACAAAAACATGACTCAAATATATTCGATCAAGGCCTGCCGATATTCAGCTCTCACTACTATGATTCTGCATATGTATAAAGACATGAATAAATGGGCGGTACGGCAAACACATTAAACAAATATTGGCAAATTAGATAATAAAATATACATTATATAAATATAGAAAAACAAATAACAAGAAAATGTTGATAAAGGGGATCGACCTCGAATCATAGGCAGAGTTAGATATAGGGCCAGAAAATAATGGAAACCCTACTCCGGCTACAATATTTCAAAATATTGCTATTTATTATAGTATGCGGCAACATTTACCACATTAACATCTGATGTGCGACGGTCGAAACCTCGAGATAAAATCTTGCTTCAAAATGTTAGAACTTTCTTCGGGTCAGATGAATCTTTCCTGAGGTTATATATTTACTTGCCGGACAAGCTGTTCTATTATCCCTGTACTTTGGGGGAAACATATGTAAGGTATTGTAGTGCAGGTACTAAATGGAGTCAAGCAGCATAAGAATCGCTTGCGGAATGTGATCAGTCACTTCCTGAACTAGACGCAGAATCTGTTTAAAAGACAATTGCTGCAACAACTAACTCACAGGAATAATGTTATTGCAACAAAAACCGAATTATATACAACCAACGCAAAAACCGTAACAACCCCACCAGAATTTACAACAAAATCACAAATAACAACAGCAGCTGTAAGAACTACATTATTGCCAAAAGGTAAGAATAGCTCAGAAGAACTAAACAAATTTTTCGCTAGAGTTTCCAATGCTTGCTTGATATCGAAATAACATAATGACTGGTCATGGTAATTTCTTTGACCTTCTCATTACCAACAATTGTTTAATGAGCGTACTTCCTTTTGTGCACCAATAAGACTAGTCGCTTTTCCTCATTTACATACAGTATGAAATTAGGGTCGCGATAGTCGCAAGGAAACTGGACCCCGGAAGTCACGAAGAGTCTTAGGGACTTTTTAGAGCTCTGTTCCCTGATGTCGAGTATCTATTTAAATGCAACAATAGCCCCTTTTCCATTGACCAAAGGCCTTGGGCATTAAACCCAGTTCGTGCCCCACGAAGCTTTAAATCTTCCACTTTACCTACATGTTAATTTCTAAAAACCATTGATTGTCATTTCCATATTTCGGACATTGTCGAATGTTTCATGGCTGAATCCACGCTAAAATGTATTAATATTAATTATCATGGCTGAATTGAGAAACACAATCGAAATATCAAAATAATCTCTCAACTTGCATTCAATCTGATTCGGATTAAAACGATTCCCATCAAAAGGTTATAAATGACAATGTTTATGACCCTATCCCGTTAATATTATCCGCGTAAATACTGATAGAAATTGAACCATAATTTCTAAAATAATATGTGTTTTGTTTATGAAATGCCATTTGTAATATTTGCTAACGAGTTACCTGACACTTGTTCTGGGGTTGACAATATCGTGGATACTTAGTCTAATCAAACTGTTCAAGATTAAAGGTCTCTGTAAAGCGACAATCTGAACATTCGAAACACACAACATTCGGAGAAGAACAGCTAGCTATATTTTTTTATGTTCTCGGTTCAAATTGTTTGTTACTCCATTGTGATGGACAGTCGTACACAGTCACACCATCACCTGATACGGTGTCGGTACGTTTGTGATGTTTTCAAACAGAATAACACTCCATTGTTTCATTGGGATGCCGCATCAGGTAATCCTAGCTAATTCTCTATTACTCGCATGTTATTGAATTGATGAAATGATAATAAAAATATTTTCTTGGTTGTTTAGATTTATTAAACAGTGGGAAGAAGCAGGCTTACAGCAACAACTAGTTTTTAAACAATAATGAAAAGAAGGGCATGTGCAATCTACAGGAGAGGTAGTGTCGTGACGTCACTTCCTATACTATTACTAAGGTTATCACGCACGTATAGTATTATACTGCTATGCTAGAGGTTAAATAATCCCTTTTGGTAAAGAAGTACAGATTGATGATTTCACTTTCTGTACGCGCCCTTCACCTTGGGCAAGACCACAAGACGCCAAATGTATTGCACGCCCACAGACAGTTCCTGCGCGTTTTTCAATGGTCCACTAACACGCCCTCTTTGCCAGACCACCTAAAACATGCACGACTATGACTATCAACAGGGTTCATCTTTACCAGTCCAGGGGAGGGATGGATGGCACGTGCGCGCAGTATCGTTAGGTCTATCATTGAGTCGACTGACGTGGTTTCGATTCACGGGTTGTACGTGGCAAGGAGTAGGGTTTACTCCTGTTTCTTACCCCCCACTGCTAAAGACTCCTACGCGCAAGCGAATTATTGAAATACAATTGAATCATGTTAGTCCCGAAATGACGGTTTTGGTGTCTCGTGACGTTACCCCCCCCCCCTCTCTCTCTCTCTCTCTCTCCAATGTTCGTATTAGTAATATATCGAATTCGGGGACAAATGTCTCGTCAGGAGCCACACTGATGATTATTTGCTAGGCCGCTATAGTCACGGATAGGAGACACTGATAAGGATTACTTCGAGGCGACTTAATGAGACACCAATATTAACTTTTTTCGTCCGACAAATTAAAATCTAAAACATTTTTTTATGCATTACACAAATAAAGACGTATAAAGTATTTGTAGTTAAAAAATATTTCCTATTTAGTGTAAGTGGTATTAAAATGAGTAAAAGGCATTATTCTGATCGAAGCAGTTATGTCTTATGTAAACGATGCACGCGCAATTGAGCCATTGATTGACACCGCGTGATGTGATTGCACGTGTTGAAGACAGTCATCTTTGACAGATTTGTCTGAAGCCTCTTCTTGGTTATCTCCCTTGCATTGGGTAAAGCGTCACACCTTTGGGCCCCATGATGACTTTAATTTGATAATCATCGACAAACCACTTGGAATTATACAACTTTACAATATGTATGTTTTGACTATGCTACTGTCTGTGAAGATCTTAAACCACGATCGATGAAATCAGTGAACATACGACAACTTATTAGTCGGCCTGGCACTAAATAGACAACCTTATGGATTATTTTTAACAATAAGTTTAGTGGTTGTGCTTACAGGGAAATGGTTTGGTCGGTTCATTGCTGTTGGCTGCTGTTCGTGGAGTTAAAAAAGTAAGCAGCAAAATATAACCAGAGCTGGATTATTGTGGCCCGTGCATCATCAGGGGTCATATTCTTAGCATTGTTCGTCACACGTACTCACACAAATGCAATCTGTAAGTCAGTTTGCGCATGGTATATATAATATAGATTTATTATGCACATTGCAACATGATGAATAAAATTATAAACTAAACATTTACAAATTCCGCCTCTGGTAAAACCATGACTTTTGTTTTCTTTACATTCACTTTTATACGATATGTTTTACAAACTGATGG
Organism: Patella ulyssiponensis; assembly: GCA_963678685.1. Classification (NCBI taxonomy): domain Eukaryota; kingdom Metazoa; phylum Mollusca; class Gastropoda; family Patellidae; genus Patella; species Patella ulyssiponensis. The sequence goes on along the minus strand of OY783227.1, from coordinate 76,956,272 downwards.
AAGACAGTTAATTTGCCTATGGTGATTGGACGCCGTATCTGCCATGGCATCCGCAAATATAAGATTAATTAAATTTGGCACTTCGAGGTCAATGAATATGTATACACAGTTCTGATTCTCTAAGGGCTAATTAAAGTGCTCTACAGACAAAACAAAACAAATGACAAAGTGCTACGCACACAGCCATGATTTGTACAAAACAAACAATTAAAATATTCAGATAGGCCATTTATTGCTAACACATACATGGATATATTTGTTAATATATTTACAAACTGAGCCAATTTTTTGAAACAGCGTATACATCAAAATATCGTGCTGTAGGCAATCAGATGCTTTACTGGAGTCGATATAAAATGAGAGAGAAACAATATTAACAACGACGGCAAGTATAAAACTATTAAACATACATTATGGGAGAGCAAAAACAGACTTTTGTCGGTCTTCCTTTGGGCCTCAAAAGTCATAGAAATTATAAATTAGATCTTTATTTAAACAACAAGCCTAAAATGAACTCTGTAGACCCACGGATGGCTTGGATTGGGCTCGGATTAAAACAGGATTTCGTTGACTGATTTAATCACTATGGCGTCCTGGGCGGGGCTTCTCCGTGACGTTGACGTCATCATACTTCCGGACTGTTTTCTATTCGTCTGCTTCGGGAGTCGCTTAGGCCTACCTGAAGTACAAAAGAGTACACGCAGGCAACGCAAGAAGTCGGCTATTTATTATAATTTATTTACAATACTGCCTCGTTGATTTGGCCCATTCCTTTCAAACTTTAATATCCTATCGCAGACTTTGTCTTCTTATCTATATATTAAAATCTTAATTCTAATTTATAGTAAAAAATAAATGTATACGAATTGAATTGCAGTCCTGTGTCAAACCGAATACGCTATCAGTACTAGTCATTGTAAACATTACTTGATAATCGAGACTATATAGATGGAGTTAACGCCTGTCAATCAACAATCGGCCATAATGGGAAAAGGGTGTCAATGAATTTAACTCCCATTTCTAGTAAAAAATTATAGTGGTAACAACTTTGTTCAGGATAAAGTAATTTGACTGAAATTTTCAATATATTCTTGTTTCAGCATCTATTTTTGAACTGTTATAGCAAGAATGGCTAACTCCCTGTAAAAATCTCCCATAATGTATCTTTAATAACTTACAGACTAAGGATTCAATTATCATCAAAGAATCAGGCAAAGGTGGGGCTGTAGTCAGGCGCGGATGCACGCCCCTCTATTTTTTTGCGGTGGCGAACAATTTTTAGCTCCATATATTCTCGCGGGAAAGGAGAACAAAACACTCCCAAGTGGGTGCAGCACGCCCCCCCCCCCGCCTTTCTGAAAATCCTAAATCCGCCCCTGATAGTTATAACATCCTTGGTATCCCCAGTGTTCTTATTATCTTCTATTCCACAATAACCTGGTTTAATCTGTAGGGTTTCCACGATACGGGAAAATATTTAAAGAGTTCGTAAATTCGAGAGCTTTGTATATTCGTATTAAGAGGAATGTATAAACGTTGATCGTGTTTCAAAGCTAAAATAACTCATCAAAGGCATACCTTTTTCGTGTTGTTTCGGGAATGACTTTTTCTAACAGCGTATTCAATTGTCCCGAAATATTTAGAAACATTACTGATGACATATTGCAAAAATATCTTCGGTAGACCAAATTAAATCAAATGCGATGCCACGTGGCAAATGTGTGGAGTGAGGTAGTCTGAATAAGGACGAGCAAGGTTTTGTGAAGAAACAAAAAGCTATCGCTGATTTTGTCACCGATTTACAGGGGTGCAACTCTGTTTGTAATATTATAGGAGGCGCTAAAACGCGTCTGTTTAAAGCGGGAATTTCATATTTTCCAAGAAAGTCAAAACATATTTATTTCTGTCTTTTGCTCAATAGGTTGTCTACTCACTATTATACAATCATAGGCATTATTATCCACACTGAAACATCTTTCACGTCGGAAATAATAACACAATTACCTCCTACTTTTCCCATTCCCCCCATGCAATAGCTATCTTCAAACGTTTGAATTTAATGTTGAGAGTGATATTTTTGCCAATTTCTCAACTGGCGATAGTGAATTATAGGATTATTCTTTAACAAGGTTGGACTGTTTATAAATACCATCTATTTTAAGGCTTTATTTTAATATATTTAATATAACTTAAAAATATGAAATTGCCGCTTTAATAATAAAATGGCAATGGAAAAGAGATACTAGATGATCGTGACAAAACTCGGTTTCGTTACGTGTGAAAACAATGATCAGATTAATTAACAGATAATCCCGGGTTTATTTTTATTTAAACATTTCTTTTCACGGGATTAGCGGGGACGTTACGAAGACACGACAAGATGGCATCATTCAACAATGGGCGATGTTTTATTAAATTTATAAGTAAAATAGTGACCACTTGCCGCGTTAGAGGAGTGACCGTTGAATAAAGACATGAAACGCTAGAATTTTACAGGGGGAATTTATCCTGGCCGCTTACGGTCATACAGTTGCTGCTGAGTGGCTGCTCATACAGATTGTACTTGTAAGGTTGCTTCAGTACCGGAACTATGGGGGGCAAAGTCGTACAAATGTCCCGCCCCCCCCCTACAATTCTGGGTCATACTAATACTATATACCGGAGGGAGCCAACCAGTACCTGGGTTGATGGGGCGAGAATTGGGTCCTTGGCGAGGATTGGGTCCTTGGCAGTAAGGGATATTGGGGGCCCCGGGACTGGTAGGTACCAACAGATCTTCGGGGGCCCAGGGATCGGTTAGGCCTAAAATTAACTAAATAACATAACGTAGAGGTTCTAAAACTCTTTACTAACATTCATTGATGATCGGAGTTTAATGTTTTATGTCACCTAAAATAATTTCACTAAAATAAAGTAAATAAAAACATTATAAGAAAAAGAGTATGTTTAAAATACTCAAATTGTCAACGAATTCTAAACGTCAATGAAATCGCAGCCTAAATTGTCTCCGATACACTGAACTAATCCTTATTTTAAAAACAAAGTCCTGGAGGAAAACACCTCAGGCACTCAAGGGACAGAGTACATACTAGTACGAACCGGGGTCTGTACGAACCATTTGAACAAACAACAATGGGGCTCCCGCACAGTTGGTATGTCCCCCCCCCTCCCCCAGGTTAATCCAACACTGGGTTGCTTGGTCCAAATGTTTATATTCCTGGCGTGCAGTTTGTTAGATTTAGATAAAGTGCTATAATAGTTCAAAAATCGATGATAAAAAAGAAAACAGTGTATATTGAAAATTTAATTTAAATTGTTTTAATATTCTAGCCGAGGTTATTGCTGTTTGTAGTTTAGACAAGATGGGAATAGGTTGTTTATTAACATAGCAACGGTACTTGTTTTTGAGACCAGCTGTTTTCGATTTGCCTTGTTAAATAAATCATTAAATGGTGACCGTGGTAAATTTGGTTAAAACAACAACCTTCCCATGGTGTAGAGTGTTAATTATGTACGTGTCATGAAAATAAATGTCTAAGTAATCATTTATATAACATTTGAGCCCAAATGCAAGATATTAGATTATGTATATCTTTAAAGGGGCTAATATTTGGGACCTAGAAATTGACACATATGGGTCGAAGCGCATACAATAATGCAATATGAATGTATATAAACTGATTTACATTCAATCGTTTCTTTTTTTACTTTAATTGCTGATCAGTTATGTTCTGCGGAATACGCCAGAAGTGTCAATCGAATGGCAATCCCTGGCGTTTGGTTATTCTAGTCTACACCGATAGTATTCCTTGCACATACCCTCCACATAAAACTATGGCGTCACCGTTTGACATGAATTCTGGAATATGTCGAGTCTCGTTCTTCGAACCCCTTGTTACAAATAGCGCTGAAACTCATTATGGTACACAATTCGTGTACCAATAGTAAACTGTTTATTTTGTCTTAAATATTAGATATCAGGGGTCCATCTTTTCCAGGTAAGACCACAGCATCAATGTTGACTTAAATTGACAAATAATTCGTGTTTTCAATGTCGAAGAATTTGGATGATAATACACTAGCTAGTTCCATTATACAGGTATTTGCAACAGTCAGGACCACCCAGCGTCTCCCCTTCCACCTTCCTACAAGACATGCAGACCATGCTATGAGGAAATACATCTCTAAATGACGTACAGTCTAAAATTGAATCATAAAAAGAGGAAGGTAAATCCATTCTGTTCATATAAATATCTATTCATATTACACCACTTGAGATAACGCGAGGAATCCATTATGTTCCTTTCATATTTTGTATTATCATTATCGAACGGAATCTCGGATATAAATTATGTATTTCGTAGCCTTTCAGGCAGTGATTTGTAAGTCGTTCGTTGGCATATATGAAAGTAGGGACTACTAGTCGAGATGCTAGTGATCATTCGTCAGGTACTGATCCTAAATATACAAGTCTTCATATCAGTTTTGGGGTAAGAAGCATTAATTAATTTGATTACTTAATAAGGAATTAACCAACTACAGAAAAGTTGTATATTCGTAAATGACCTGTACACTCTGGTATCTTTGGTTGTTTTATTGTAGTCCCTATTTTAAAATTTCGATGTAGCATTTTTTTCTTGTGAAAACTTAGAAAATAGTTCAGTTGACCCTTCACGTGGTTTATTACAGATTATTACCCAATATAGCAACACATAAGTTCATAGAATATAGGAGGTCATTGGTTTGATCCTGATCCATTTGTTATTATTGCAGGACGGGGGATCACGCAGGGACGAATATCTGAGTTCGAGTTACTGCTGTCTGGTCAAGATTTCCTTTAAAACACCTTGCCCGACTGGTGCAGGAACACAGGAAAATCGCGTTATATTTGCTTCTCTGGATGAATTGTGGACACAATTCTCATTTTAGATGGATATTAAATTTTCGAGTTTGACCATTGCAAGGTGGGGGTTGAACTGCATATAACAGACGGTAGCTGCAGATAGAATGAGACTTAACCTGTAGCCTTTTTATCCTCTCACACTCCTTTCTAAATATGCCTGCGTATGTGCTTTAAATTGGCTTTTGTCTTCCAACAGGCCCAAGTCCGTAATTTTCAGTTTGTATTCAATACTGTCATAAATTACCAAATAAATTTTCCATTCAAGTGTGGTGGAAGTCACTCAAAAAGTCTTAATTCCATGCGGGGGGTCGGGATGGCCTAGTGGTCTAGAGTGCCGCGCGTCGACCTCTAGCTGGCCGGTCACCTCTGGCTTGCGGCTGTGGTTTCGAGCCCTGGTGTGAGCGTATGTGGCATGGAGATAGGGGCGCCTTCTCAACCTCGTGGGTTTCCTCCGGGCTCTCCGGTTTCCTCCCACTGCTAAAGACCCCTATGCGAAAGCGAATTATTGAAATAAAATTAAAAACCATGTGTTAGTCCCGAAATGACCTAGTTGTGTCGAGTGGACGTTAAACCCCATTTCTCTCTCTCTCTCTTAATTCCATGCTCTTCTCACAACGGTGTGTGTGTGGGGGGGGGGGTGTTAGCGCGTGGGCGTTGTATCATAAGGTTCGTCATTGAGGAATTGGGGTGACGAACTGTTTAACGCGAGCGTATAAGGTCTGTAATTGAGTTAGGTGGCGCAGTTTCGAGTTCCCGGGTGTACGTGACAAGGAAAAGGGACGCCTGTCCAACCTGGTGGGTTTTCTCCGGCATCACCGATTTCCTCGCTCAGCTAACGACCCCTACGCACAATCGAAGTATTAAAATGAAATTGAACCATGTCTTAGCCTCGAAATGACGGTAGTACTAACTTTATGAAATGAGAACATTTTTAATATTTGGGCAAATATCTTTAACTGTTTTATAAATGTAACGGCCATCCCGTATACGATCCAGGTTCATTCACCTACTTGCCGCATACTTTACATACAAGAACATTAACACAAATCAAAATGCTGCGGACACAACTTTTATGACTTAATTATGCTTGAAAATGTGCATTTGCTATTTATTGTAGTTTGTAACAGCATTTACCAAATAAGCTTGGAGGTATAACCAACCTTGCTTCAAAATAATGGTAACGTTCTTAAGATCAAATAGATAGATGATCAAGGACCTTGTCTTTGGTTTTACTGTTTTATATTACTTGCCTGACAGACAACCTGCTATATTTTACAGGACAGACAACTTTTGCCAGAGTAGAACTGGACAGTATTACCCTTACATGGCAGATTGTACTAAGTATTATCACTGTGATTTGGGGACAACATCTCTAACGGATTGTGCTGAAGGTACTAAGTGGAATCAAGCTGCACTGACATGTGATTGGGTATGCAATCAGTCACATCCTGAATTAGATGCAGATTCTGTCGCAGAGACAACTGCTTCTACATCAGAATTACAAACACCCACGACAGAAGCTATAACTAGTATGGTCATAACAGACGCCATAACAACCGCCACTGAATCAGATACAACAACCGCAAAAGCTGAAACAACCCCAACTGAATCCCAAACAACCACATCAGAATCTGTAACAACCAATAAAGCTATAACAACCTTATTTGAGCTGCAGACAACCACCAGTGCCCCAAAAGGTAAGATAGCTTAGAAGACCTTGACTATTTTATCTCTAGAAACAAAAATTGCCATTGCTTTAACCCGGGGCTGTATTTTTAATCGTTATGTTTTACCCCGTTTTTTGATATGTAGTACATATATTATGATGAAACTGGTTGTGAGATTTGGAGATATTGGGCGATTGTGCGTTGTATAGGCCTTACCATACCCAATAAAATATTTGTTATAAAACAAAATAAAAAAACAACAAATAAGAGTCTCTATTATCCATTGTGTATCCTATATTTATGTTCTATACTTATATAATTATGTATGTATATATTTTTATCATTTGTACATGTATCTAAATCCGAGAGAGGGGTTACACATAGGCATAGCCTGTTCCCCCAATACAAATTCAGATTTAATGAATAAAAATATTGCTTAGTATAAAATGTGAAGGATTTAAAAAAAAACCAAAATCAGAATACTATTGCAAATAAGAATTGCCAATACCCGATTGATATATCCAAATGGCTTAATGACGTGGAAATATTTTGGTCATAGTCGTTTCTTTGGCAACTATAACCTCTTCATTGAAAACAAATGTGTAATAGCTAACGAATTTAAAATGAAATGGGGTTTTACGTCCTTCCTTTTGTTTCTCCTCATTCACATACAGTATGAATTTAGGGTCGCTGTAGTCGATTAGTTAGGAAACTGGACCCGAGACTAACGCGTTCTGGGTTCAAATCTCGTTTGAGTCAAGACTATATTTGTGGACTTTATCAATATAAATTCAATGATAGAATTATAGCAAGCTAATTTCTAAATTACTACAGTATCCAAGTCAACAAGGCTAAAAACAACCGATGGTCATTACCCTATTTCGGACAATATCGAATGCTTGATGGCTGAATCCAATGCAAGGATCGAACACCCGACCTCCAGGCTAGCGAATTGACTTGGTTGGTCCAAATATCTTGTATATCAATCAAATTCTTAACGATAAAAGGTCTTTGTAAACCGACAATATGAACACCAGAAACACGCTACCTGCAGAAACACCAGCGCCCGGTTCCTAGAAAATTCTTAAAGTAAGCACAAAGTTATGCTTCAAATTTTCTTACGTAAGAATCTTTATAAAATACTGTCTCTAGAAAATTCTAAAGACCATTCTTACTGAAGTACAAGTCAAGCATGAGTCTAAGCACATTGTGACTGGTAAAATGAGACTATGGTGCTCTCAAACCTCATAAAAACAGTTTTGGTATGCGAATTACGTCATAAATTTGTCGTCTGCTTCCCGGCAAATGGTCGATTTAGATGCATTTGACATGTCCCCTATATACACATATGAAATGTGGCACGAGCTAAACAAAAACCAAAAAAAACGCAAGCACTCTGAAAAATTGTGAGAGCGCAGGGACGGATCTAGGAATTTTGAAAAGGTGGGGGCGCCGCAAAATAATGTAGCCATTCCAAGAGCTATTTGGCTGATATTTTCGTATAAGTAAACATTCGGAACGGACATATTTGGGTCTGAGAAAAGATACTTTCAGCAGTAAAAAAGGGCACTGTCGAAAACTGGTGGGGGGGGCGCCCTTCGAGCCCGCATTAAATCCGCCTCTGGAGCGCCTGATCTTAAAGTAGCCCGTGTGTTTGTCTTGTTTACTAATTGGTTAATAAATAAAATGGTTTCAGGGCGGAAGCAAAATTTTCTATAGCATAGGCCTACTTCTCGAGAATATATTTCTAAAGGAGCATTTTCTCTGCCTTTAAATTGTCTCTAAATAAAATGGGTTCAGGGCAGAAGCGAAATTTTCTATAGCATACTTCTCGGGAATATGTTTCTAAAGGATTTTCTCTACCTTTAGAGAATATGTTTCTAAAGATTTTCTTTACATTTAAATTGTCTCTTACGTATCAAAAGATGTAGGGAATGTCGTGGAATAACTAACTGTCAGCCATCTTGTTTGAAGCAGAATCAGTCTCAAGGTTGGTAAGCAAGCCCTATATCTTGCTTGAGACTTGTGCTTAGATAAGAACAAAGTTGCGCTTAAGTTTTTTCTTGGAACACAAAATAACGTACTTGTGCTTACACTGAAGTCTACTTAAAATGTAAACACAAGGACGTTCTTAAGAATTTTCTGGGAACACAAAATGCGATATGTTTACTTAAATGCAAAGTAGACTTGAAATCTAAGCACAAGAACGTTCTTAAGAATTTTCTAGGAATCGGGCCCAGAAACACGTTACAGCTAATTATATTTATTTTCAAGCGATAGTTACATACGTGCAAACCGACTGCAATCTGTCGAACAATCACCAATTAGTGATTATACTTTTAAATATACGGAGACTCCTTTAAATACACACGGTATAAGTGGAAGTGCGGATAAACCTTATCGCACCTTTCACCGGAAGCTGAATGGTCATTACCAACGACGTCATAGTTGAATTTATAATGCATACAGATGAATGGTTTATGTTTGCCGTTCATGATAGATCCTGTATTTTCTTAAAATGTTTGTTATGTTTGTGTATAGTTTCAATGTGTACTTTAAACTATACTCGGAATGTAGACAAAATGCGTTTATACTGACAATCAATGTTCTAGTAAGATCTACTGTTTGTGCCGTAATAACTCTAGATGTATAATTACTTTCTCTATTTGTACAATTTATGATGTATAATTAATTTCTCTATTTGTTCAATTTATAATTATATAATATAGATCTATTGTTCTATTACAGATGTTCCATCATGGGCATGTGGTAAAAAAATGATGGTGCCAAATAAAGACCGGATTTTGGATTGTCCAGTAATAACAGAAATAACTGTGATAACCAGAATACATTGTCTGAACGAATGTGTCGTCCATGATAACTGTACTTGCGTTAATTTCAAAAATAGTGTCCTCGGTTCAAATTGTTTGTTACTCCATTGTGATGGACAGTCATACCCAAACACGTCATCACTTAGTGCAGTGTCGATATGTTTGTGAACTTTTCAAACAAAATAACAGTCCATTTTTTGATTGGTGTGTCGCACCAGGACATCCTGACTAAAGAAATTCGAACAAATGTCTACCATAGCTATATTTAAAGCATAAGCAAATTTTCCAAATAGATAAAACGTATAAGTTTAAAATCAATAGACATGTGTACTATTGATAATAAAATAAAACCCCAGACGATTCAGAGGTGAATTTAATATATATGGCTATGCCTTGCTGAAGAATTTTTGGAGAGTAGAGAAACAATTCAATACAGGGCTATGCCTTGCTAAAGAACTCTAGAATAACAATTTAATCGATTTGTGAATGACTATAATAAACAAAACCTAGGGCATAACTTATACCATGCTTCTATTAAAAAGTTTCATCGCTCTATTACTTGGCGAATACTCCACCAGCTCATCGGCTTAATAGTTAGTTGCCAACATTATTTTTTATCTGAAAATACGATGTCTCAAATAGCCAAGGAATAGATATTTTAATGTAATCTCTTTAATAACAATAGCAGGCACATGTGTTTTCATATGACCTAGTGGCCAATGTTAATCATTGACGATAAGAGAGAGAGAGAGTGAGAGATGGGGGTTTAACGCCCACTCGACACAAACTAGGTCATTTCGGGACTAACATATGGTTTAATTTTTTATTTCATTAATTCGCTTGCGCGACACTGGTCTTTAGCAGTGGGAAGAAACGGGAGGCCCTGGAGAAAACCCACGAGGTTGGACAGGCGACCCTACTCCTTGCCACGTTCAACCGAGGATTCGAAACCACGCCAGTTGACTCAATGACAGGCTTCATGATACAACACGCACGTGCTAACCAATCGGCCATCCACCCCACCCCCTTTAAAACGACAAATAGGTGAGTTTTAAACACAATTCACTATTACTTACATGTTACTGAATTGATGAAATGGTAATAATGGTAAAGATGTTCTTGGTTGTTTAGATATATTGAACAGTAGGCAGAAGATGGCTTACAGTAACAACTCAGACGGGAAATAGTTTTTAAAGAATAACCTAAAGATGTTGTAATATCTTTTAAACAAAAACAAAGGTTTCCTCAGGAGTAAAGGTATGGTTTTTGTAGGTAAATATTATATTAAAATGAAGCACAGTTGGGGACAAATTTATTTTCATTTTGTATCATAGCTCGGAAAGTCAAAAAACGCCTATCGATCAAAATCAATGAAGCGTATGAATCTATGTTCAATAAAGTTCATCCCTTGGGTGACAAGACAAAAGATATTTCGAGCAAGATAATCGGCAGAACAAAGAACAACAAGGTTCCATCTTGACAGAATTCTATTGACAAGTTCTATATTTGTATTCTTCGTAAATATGATTCAGAATTCTTCGATACTCGTGTTTGTAGTCTAATAGACAAAATATCCCGAACAACCAAACCAAGTGCAGGGTAAATATAACAACCCGTGCAGTATTCTGTTAAACAAAGCGGAATTCTGTATCCAATTACTTTTCTCGCGAAAGTCAAATACGTCATGTGGTGGCATTTAAGAAATATAGTGTGTTATTTAGTCACATAAAGAGGAAAGCTATAGAGTCGGGATTGTAGAGAAATTGCCATTGTTTTAAGGCCTGAGAGACTGATTATGATGCTATAATCACAAAAAGATAATGAAAATCGATGGCATCCCACGCTGCTGCTCATCAAAAGTACCTTATCGCATAACTATAATCTTGCGAAAACCTGCAGAGAAGTAGGATGGTAAACCCCATTTCAAATCTGTGAGCCATGGTGGCTCACAAACCTCGAGGTGCCTTGTTCGATACCGGTGTTTGTCGAGAAAGTTCATCTGTATTTTCCGACATGGCTCCCAACTTGTCAGTGGTGTAGGACAGAGGGCTTAGCAATGGAGGAAACTTGTTGTTGTTTAACATCTGCTTCCACCGAGGGTGATATCGCAGACAAGTCCTGTTTTTAATTTTTTTTTATTATCTTAAGGGGGTCTTTTCTGTGGGAGGAAACCGGAGTGCCCTGAGGAAACCCACGAGGTTGAGAAGGCGCCCCGACTCCATGCCACATACGCTCACATCAGGGATCGAAACCACTGCCGCATGCCAGGAGTGACCGACCAGCTTAGGTCGAAGCGCGGCACTCTTAGGCCATCCCAACCCCCCTTACAGATGTTCAGTAAATCAACATTCAATAGAGGAAACTCGAGGACCCGGAGTATATAAAATACATGTAGTTGGACGGACCAACCATGTTTAGTTTGAAGTGCCTCATTGGTCGATTCGCGTCACATGACCATTTTAGTCAACAAGGAACCCCTCAAAACATTCCAGCGCTAAATTTAAAATCAGATCTCTAAGAATGAGAATGCTATAATTAACACATTCTTTCACTAAAATGTTAAATTGCTTTTTGATGGAGCAAAGATGGCAAGATATTCGATGTCAGGTACGTACTGACCTACTGACAAGAGAGAGCGGCACATAGGCGGAATATGTCTGCTTAAGGAATATACCGCCTTTAGAATAATGTTATTGTGGGTTTCTTTTCATATCCCTTGAGGAAACACAAATAATCTGCCGTAATCGAACGAAATAACTTGTATATCTTGGATATGAATAATACATTTATATTTGTTTCGCACTCCGATCTGAATCACGTGTGAACATTAATTGGTATGTCGTTCTTCTGTGAGCACGTAGAAGCAACTTGTCAAGATGCAAGAGATAATTCGTCACATACTTATGCTAATTATACAGGTCTCGACATCAGTTTTCGGGTAAGAAGCATTAATTTACTTGATTAACCAGCTACAGAAACGTGGTATATCCACATATCACATGCGCTGATATTTTTGGGAAGTTTTTTGATTGTTCTCCCTATTTTTCACGGCTTGTAAAGATTTCTTTTAAAGTAGCTAAGTTTCTAACTCAATATCATTCAATCAAAGTCTTCAAATTTGAAAACACGGATTATTGGTAAATTTAAATCAACATTGATGTTGTGATCTCACATGGAAACGATGGGCTTCTGATATCCATTATTTTAGACAAAATCAAGATTCGTGTACCATAATACGTTTCAGCACCATTTGTAACAAGGTACTCGAAGAAACAAGCTAGACATTCCACAAGTCATACCAAACTCGGTCAGGTGTTTTTTTGTATATCAACTGATACGTCATGATAAGGAAGGTTATTTTCTTGCAGTTGTCTATTTATACCTTGCATAATTTTAGGCAATTCATTTTCACGGTTTATTGTCTATAAAACACGAAATTGGCTGAAATGAATATTTGCGAAGGAATGGGACATTGTGTGGGCATTTCAACATTTTAAATTATTTGTGTTTTAATACTTATGAGTGCTTACTGTGTATGGTGCCATTGACCTCCCACGAACTAGGGGTCGTGGGTTCGATCCAGAAGTTGGTCGAGAGCGTTCCAGGTGTTTTAATACTTATGGGTGCTTACTGCATATGGCATTGACCTCCCACGAACTAAGTATCCAGGGTTCGATCCGGATGTTGGTCGAGGGCGTTCCAGGGCGCCTCGGAATGAATGACCGAGCCATATAATTTAAACATTCTGAGAATACAATATTAGATTATAATAATAATAATAACCACAAAAATACAAGCATGTCTTCTGGGTATATAGGATATAATATCATCCGTGTTAATTTACCGGGTACGGTTGGACTAGAATGCAATACCAATTTTTGATACTAAGACAAAAATATAATGATAAATAACAAAATGATGCAATTATTACGTAAACTGATAACAAGTAAACATTTGTACATATTCTGGTCTGGTTACTGTAGAAAATACAATGTCTTATACATAACTACGAAAACAGGATTGTTAATAATAAAACCCATAATATTCAAATTTAATTAATGTCGTAAATTACGAAATGAATTATACATTCAAGTGTTGTAGAAATGGTTTAATGATATTCAAATTTAATTAATGTGGTTAATTACAAAATTAATTATAATCATACATTTAAGTGCGGTAGATATCGTTTTTAAAATAATATTCAAATTTAATTATTATGGTAAATTACAAAATGAATTATAATTATACATTTTAGTGCGATAGAAATAGAATAGGTAAAAATGTAAAATTTGATATTTTTGGGTTCAAGTTATGCTTGTGGGTATACATGTGCGCATTTCTGATACATATTACCTATTTTCCACAGCCATTACATTACATACAAGAAAATCACTAAATTATGGCACAAAAATTAATATAACTATAGATATTTGACTAGTGTACTTAAAGTTGAGAAGGCTACATTACTAAATGTTTAAACCATTTTGAGGCTACTTCGAGTTTACTATTAATGAAATGCATATCATTCAGCTATCAGATTATACCTTAGATGACAAACCTCATCTTTCTATCCCCCGTGTTTCGAGATAAGAGATGTTCCTATATAGTTCCACGTAGCAAAGCCGAACGCGATTCTCATTGGGATTCAGTAAGCAAACTTGACAATATTTTTCATCAAAACAACGATTGATTATTGTTATTTATAATATTTCTGACACATACAACTACAATAAAGCATATAATCCTACCTGAAACGGGTATAAATCATCTTATTAAAATCGAGGCATTAAGCCGTTACTAAGAACGACATTTCTAAACGGGAGATGTATGTAGGATAAAAACAACGCTTTATTAAAGTTGCATTCCAGGGTACAAACATGAGTGATTTGATGATATACTAGAACTAAAAACATATTCAAACTAATTAATTTATCATAATTTTGCTTCAAATCCTTGTAATTGCCAAGTATAACCTGCTACAAAAATCGATCAAAAGAGGCCATGTTTTCGTCAGGGGATCACCCCTCTCCGTACCTATAGCAAAGGCGGCGAAGACATGGGGGAATTCATTGCATAACCAGGACGATTTTGTCTGTAATGGCTGACTATTTATTAAAAATATCAAATCCTAATTGAATTCTCGGATTTTCCACTGCCCTCGTCTTTTTCCGTGATTTTTATCCCAGAAAGAAAGTGATGTACGTCAAACTCTTCATAAAGTTTATCAAAATGTACATAAAGCGCTCAAGTTCGCGTGCAGCCTTCCACGTCAAGCGTGCGGATAGTCATGATCGTCGAGCTGACTATTAAGGGAACCCTTACATTTTTGTCCTGCATACGCTCCATGGGTCTTTTTCAGGGAATCCAGTAGTTTTCTAGTAAGATTGGATATCTCTACTTTCCATACATACCAAAATTGCCATACTTTTATAGGCTATAACCACCTGATAAATAATTTTCTGGGAACCTATCTTTAAATTCAATTCGCATATTTGGAGTTAGGCGATAGTTATGCCACTACAGTGGCTTCTGTAAGTTTAATTGGTCATAATAGTATACAATTATTATATTTTAAAATGTTACGTACATTAATAAAGCAAGGAGTAGGGTACTCCGGTTTCCTCCCACTGCTAAAGTCCCCTACGCGCAAGTGAATTATTGAAATATAATTAAAAGTGGACGTTAAACCGTCTTTCTCTCTCTCACACACATTAATAAAGAAACTGGGTTTGTCACTTGGATCTAAAGGCATCCAAGCGTAGCTAAAAACAAACACATCAGTATATCTCGACTTTTTTAGCTACGTTCTCGTAGCTAATTATACCTTGACAACTAAATTGATGTAGGCAGATTAGATCCGTGTGGGGTATCTTTGTGGGGTTTTTTTTCGAAACTTATTTCCAAGGAATATGTTAATAACTAAATTGTTTCAATAGATCCCCAGAAAAGACAATTTAGATATGTCCGATCTATTTGCCAAAACACAGATCATAAAATGTTAAGCAATTTTATACAGAACACTTTCTTCATTGTATTAAAATGGTCTATTCTATTGTAAATTGATCTCTCCTATCCATATGGGAATTTAATTTTTTTCTCCACTCTAAACAAGCAAACTAATTGAGGAAATTAACTGAAACTGCAAAAGATAAATTCAGTAAACTTAGAGATAGAATCTTGCTTCAAAATGTAAGTAACTTTCTAAATGTGATATTAGATCTATGAACAAGATTCTTGTGGTTTTACTATCGTAAAAACTGGCATATGTATACGTGCCTGAAAAGCGGTTCTATTTTACAGGGACACATTTTGCGAGGGTAAAACTGGACAATTTTACCGTTACCCCCCAGACTGTACGAAGTACTATCAATGCGCTGCGGGGATTACATATATAATGGAATGTGGTGCTGGTACCAAGTGGATTCAGGCTGATGGGAGATGTGGTCATGAATGTGGTCAGCCAGAACCTGGATCAGGCGGAGAAACGGTGGAAGAGGTAACAACAGAATCGCAAACAGAAGCTATAACTACCACGACTAAATCACAACTAACCCCAACTCAGCCACAAACAACTACATCAGAAGCAAGAACAACTCAATCACAATCAACCACAGAAGAAGCTATAGCAACCACAACTGAATTACAAACAACCACAGCAGAAACTATAGCAACAACAGGGTTACAAACAACCACAGAAGAAACAATAGAAACCACAACTGAATTGCAAACAACCACAGCAGACGCCATAGAAACTACAACAGAGCTACACACAACCACTGGTCCACCAATAGGTAAGAAATTCTGCTTATTTCAAAAAGAACTAAAAGATCTGTTATCTTAAAACAAAGTTTTGAAATCAAAACAAGAAAAATCAGTCGCAATATTTGAAGAAGACTGTCCGTTTTGTAGCCCGATTATTTTAAATTATAAGAAGAATAATCAGCTAGAATCTCGGAATATTTGAAGGAATCTTAATTCTAGAAATATGAGCAAATTTGTCGAGTTTGTAGACCTTTATTTTCTGTATCGCTTTAAGGTAGGTTGATTGTGGAAGTAAAGAAAATAAATAAGAAAATTAAAAATACATAATAATGCATTAATACGGCAATGTGGCTATCTAGAATTCCAAGGCAAAATATAAGCTAACATAAGTAAATATGGAATAATATTCTTGATATTAAAATATGAACAAAATGCGTTTATAATGACATTGTTTTCTCAAACTCTATCGTATGTTGCGTTGCGTATGTGTCGCATACTTTGGAGAAAAAAAGAACTATTCCTTACGATCGCCCGGTATGAACACTCTTGATTTACCTCTTGTGGAATCAACTACCATCCAAAATCAGAGAATCAGCAATTTTCACTTTTTTCAATTACAGCTAAAATTTATTTATCGAGATTAGTACCTTATAATATAGTGAGCATGCATTTTATAGTTGGGGAAAACACGTTATAAATATATATATTATAACAATTACTCTTTACTACTTGTCAATTTATCTTTACATCATTTATCTTACATTATAGATGTTCCATCATGGGCATGTGGTAAAACAAATATGGTGCCAAATGAAGACCAGAAGTTGGATTGTGAAGTAATTGCAGAAATAACAGTGATCACCAGAATACATTGTCTGAATGAATGTGTCGTTCGTAATAACTGTACTTGCGTGAATTTCAAAAAGGATGTCCCCAGTTCAAATTGTTCGTTACGCCATTGTGCTGGCCAGGTGTACAATAGCACACCATCACCTAATACGGTGGCAATATGTTTGTGAACTTAACAATTAAAATAACACTCCATTTTGGTTATGTCGAATCTGGCTAGCTTAGCTCAAGACATACGCCTTGCGTTTATAAGTCTCCTGTAAACAATTTGTGAAATATAATCCCTAACAATATTTACCCTAACGACATGGGAAGTATTTATATCAATTGAACATATTATATAGACCTGCATGAGATGTGTAATATTTATAATCCCATCCATGGGCATATGTACCACAAAACTAACGAAGCTAAAGCCACCTTCGCTCAAATGGTTTAAATTTGTGTTGATATGTCGACGAACAACCCTACTGAAGAAGATCATAGTAGTTATCTTAATTACAAAGCTCGTTGCGAAAGGGCCAATAACATTTTGAGCTCCAAGGCCCTAAGTATGCCCCCACCCCACCCCGACATACAGTAATACCTCAATGTAAACAGAGAATGAAGTGGATATTTCTGAGGGGGGGTCCAGACTCAACTTAAAAATCTAATTCTCAGAGGTATTGCGAAAACTCTTCTTATAGCTCTGTAAAAGATTACTGTTTTACATAAGACGTTACTGGATTGGGAAAAATGATGCCTCTTACTTATTTTAATACCCATTTACACTAAATAGGAAATAACTCTTACCTACAAATACGTCAAACGTCGTTTTTTTTTCAAATATAAAACTTTATACTGAGCATAGCGATTTTTTGTACAGTCAGAGTCCATAATGTGGGAAGTTACGATCCGGCATCACTAGGGACCGGGTATCGTCTAGATTTTAACGAAATAAGGAAAGAAACTACGCTTACCGTCTAAAATCTAATGCACGTATCCAGTAAATAGATAAATAGATTGCCGTCTAGAATGTGTTAAATGACGCCAAGATTCATCAAAAACCGCCCAGTTTGTGCTACCGTGTAGATTTAGAAACGCCGTTAAGTTTTAAACTCGATCGTCTACTTTACGACCGTCCAGTTTCTCGGGATGTTTTTAAAAATGAACACTACCATTTAGATTTGAAAGGGGTTTAGTTTTTAGACGTTGTCGAGAAATGAACCGCGAGTGTTTGATTTATGTGGTTACAATTAATAGAAAAAAAGATTTTGAAAATATTCACTAATTCAGCTTGGTCATCGTTTTATTCTTGATAAAAATGGCTGATGTATTGCTCAACGCGTGTACAACACAACGATAATTTTCCATTGGTTAAAGCCGTATAAAATGCGGGAAAAGTTACAGTAGCTATTGGCTAACGTATAAACAAACTTATTTGCATACAGTTACACACAATGGCCTATGATGGGTTTCAGTCTACGAATAAGATGTGTATAATATCTTTAGGTTTTAGCAAAATGCATTTCAAATTTTACCAAAATCAGATGAAAATTGTGACCTCTAGAGTGTCCACAATCCAAAAATGTCATTTTTCGTACAATTAGGGGCCATAATTCATGAAGTTTCGGACCGATACATGCCAATATCGAAAGCAACCGAGATATTTTGGAGTAAACCTATATTTTAAGTTTCGTCAAGACTGGATAAAAATTGTGTCCTGTCAACAAACAATTGTGGACGGACAGACAGGGAGGGGGCGACGACAATGTATGTCCACATGAAAATGTGAGGGTATAAAATAAATACCACACACACAGACACAAAATGAATTTTTATAAAAACAGTTTTGAAAATCAATAAACGACTATAATATACAATCGATCGAACACTTAGAATCCATTTTTTCCAGTTCATTCAACTGTGTCTTTAGGGAAAGGCAAGATGTATTGTCTTTATGAAACTCCCAATAGACACCACCGCACAAAGATAAAAAATACTTCCCTAAAGAGTTCTATTGTCAGAAAAAACTTTTTAAAAATTATTATGCTTAAATAGGATTAACAATTCGTTAATACTCATTGCTTTTGCGCGATACATATCATTTTTTTGTTTAAAAATCCAATAAACAACAAAAAAAAACAAACAATACAAATGTAGGTTAATATTTGGTACTTGATTTTAAAAATCTTCATTCTGTATTCAATATAAGTTTATATTTGATTATATTTAAGAACTAAATGGAAATAAGCAACATAATTTTAGAGGCCTTATGGGCGGCGAGTGGGGGAGGAATTCAATTCTAATCCGATCTTCTATCCATTCCATTATAATTTATTCCCAACTCAAAGTATTTAATTGTCGTTGTACGGTTAGCAATATCCCAAATAAAATTCTAACATTAGTTTTAGCCGTTTGCAGAATCTGGTCGCTAGATGGATTGGTGAATTAACCAACCACCCACCAAATGTTATGTAACACAGGAGAAAATGGTCGCCATTACACTTTGTGACTGGTTTAGTATCGGTCTATCAGAAACTCCTAGTGTTCTTAGAATATTTATCTGAATGATAGATATAGTTCCTATAGGATCTGTTTCTGCTCGGACGATGTCCGCTGGCAGTTCCTGTATCCATCCCTATATATAGCTACAGTATGACAATACCGCTCTTCCACACCTCTGTTCTAAGGCTCTTTTGGAATCCTTGTCGACTCTTTTTAACCGTGAGTCGTCTTTGTACGCCAAAGGGATTGTTTCTTGACAAACATTTATGATAATTCAATACTATTTTCAAGTAGATATGGTGAGAAATGATTCCTTTTGGTGAAACAAAAAGAATCACGGTAAACAATATAAGGTAAGGGTTCCAAAATAACCCGAGAACAGGATTGGGGAAGAGTGGTATTTTACCGTATTTTCATATTGCGTGTATATGGGGACGGATAGGAACAATATAAGGTAAGGGTTCCAAAATAACCCGAAAACAGGATTGGGGAAGAGTGGTATTTTACCGTATTTTCATATTGCGTGTATATGGGGACGGATAGGAACTGTCAACGCATCAGAGACTAAATAAACTAATAGAGACTGCATGTATGAGTGGTTAGATCAAATTGACAAGGCCCAACGCATAATTAGTCAAATAGATCTGGCCACCTGGGAGTGACTCTAATCTAATATATTATACCTTATCATATGGAAGATATGTGGCTTTAAGAAATAACAAACTTGAGTCTATGATTCGAGTCCCTTGAGTTTTTAGATGTCTTTGGTCGCTTAATGATAAATGTGTTATTGTTCCAGCTGATAAGGTTTCTCATAGCTGTGTTTTCGTGTGCAAAGAACGAGTTTTTATAGGGTGACCCGGAAAATAGAAAGCAGGCTATTTACAGTGTATTTTCCAATCAAAAATTTAATTTCTTAATTCTTCTAAGCTTATTTCTGTACATTTCGCCCGAATTGTATCCGACAGTTCATTTATCGTAAATGTTTCGTGGATCCTTCTTGAATCTCCATATTCCACTTTAATAGTGTACTTCTTTTCTGAGCAACCCGAAATAATTATACTAAAAGTTTTCTGGGTAGTCCTAGATTCAGAACTGAAGGTTACGGAGTACTGGACATCGACAGGGTTCGCACTCTCATTACCCCAATGGTTAACGTCAAATTTTAAAAATACATCCCTTTCAAAAGTGCAGCATCTATCGCGTTAACGAGACGGTTGTTAACGGACCGACGGACATGCATTACAAGAGAATACGGGTGTATAAAATGTTATCATGTGATTGTAGTAACTTGTTAGTTTCTATGTTTCTGTAAAGGGTGTGGGTGGCCTCATGGATAACGCATGTGTCTTGCATCGTTATGGTGGCGCGGTCCTCCGGTTCCCTTCTACCGACAAAGACTTCTATGTGCAAGCGAATTAATGAAATAGAATTGAATTATTTGTTACTACCGAAATGACCTAGTTTGTGTCAAGTGGGCACCTCTCATTTGTTTAGCACAGCGACCCGAGGGATTATTAATAGCGGTCGTCTATTAAAACATTATAGAATCTTCCAACGGACGTACTTTTACACCACGGATAAACTATTATCTTAAAGTACAATGTGGGTGCAAATCAATAAAGTAGGTGTAAAGGAATGACAGTGCCATTTATTTGATTCAAATTTATTAGTAGATATAGTCCTATCTATATATTTTTCATTCTTCTGGTCTTAAAAAACAACTATATATCTTATGGGCATCGGTACTTTGAAAAAAAGGGCAGTACTGAATATTAATGAAAGCAACAATTCCTTACATTAAGGAAGTGACGAACTGTAAACTGTATAAATCGTCTTAACATGAAAAGGGAAGTCCCCACCCTCCCCCAATAAGATGTCTATTATATTATTAATGGAAACTGTATAAATTGTCTTGACGTGACACGGTCAAGTGCCCCCCCCCCCCCACATACACACATATGATGTCTATTATTATTAAAGGAAACTTAAAACCAAATAAGCAAGAGGAATATAAGCAATCCCTAGATACCCACGAAATACCTATAATGGACTGGAAACAGGCCAATATAGTTCTGATATTCAAGAAAGGGGATAAAATCAAACTGACTGATTATAAACCAGTGGGTCTCAACAGTCCCGTTTACACTTGGCCGCAATAAGCGTGCCGGTCTAGGTACGGTACCAGGCCGCGATAAATCTCAAGAAATTAACTCGTTTACTTTAAAATAACCGGTCTCAGAACCGTGCCAAGCACGCCAAATGTGGACAGTCCCTATACAAATTAAACAGATGAACACAATTATGATGACTGATTTAGTTTGAACAGCCACTTGACAGAACTGATGACAGTAGTTTCTCTGATCATGAACCACCTTGACACCAATAACATTCTTCACGAAAACCAAAATGGGTTCCGCTCAAAAAGATCAAGCGAGTCGCAGCTTCTTCTCTCGACAGATGAGGTCTCCCGATACTATAGGTGAATATGGCGATACTCTATTTTGCGAAAGCCTTCGACCACTATGCAAGGTACCACATCGCAGATTGGCGGAAGAATGTGTCATACTACGGGATTCATAATAATAACTTGTCGCCATAGGCGTACGAGCTGGGGGCGGGGGAGGGGGCGCTGGGGAGGGGTGGCCATTTTGGGCACCAAATGCTGGGAAAATTTGGGCACACAATTGTACTTTGTAAAAGTTGTATAAAAAAAATATTGTGTTCTTGAATGTGTCCAATTAAACAGCGAATTTAAATTCAGAGTGTCTATAGTTAGGCAATTAAATAGAAATCTTATGACTCGAACCCTCTTTTGTTTGGAGTACAGTAAGCCACGAGTTACAGTTACATAAACAACTGTTTTTAGTTGTGTATATTACAAGTAAATAAAATTTAGTTCTCTTTTATTGGTGATTTAGAAATCAAGAACTTATTCATCGCAAAAGAGATATTGTAGAACCTGTCATGGGCCTTCAAATAAAAATTGAACTTTTTTTTATTTGGTAAAAACTCCTTAGAATCACTTAAAATGCATATTTATTCATACGTGATTTGGTTAAATAAAAAACACAGACACCCTTAGCAGCATTCGGATCGGAAATAATAGTCGGCACTCGGTCTGTTAGCTTTGTAAAAGAATCTGCACACTTCGTTTCCATCCTACAGGCCTGGTACGTGAACCTATATTTTGTATTAATAATATTAAAGTAGCTAAGTCCTTAACTCCATATCATCCAAAATCTTCAACATTGAAAACACGAATAATTTGTCAATTTAAATCAACATTGACCCCCTAACTTTCGGGCAAGCTGACTTTTCGGGCAGACAGATAAAGTGAGAAAAAAAATCACCTACTTAGCCCGAAATCTAATAAAACACTAATTTTACGGACTGGAATAGCAGTAAAACGCGTTTGCGGCCGTCAAATATTCCAAAATTTTCTTGGGAGGTCTATCAAGGTCAACTCCGCTTCTTCGCCTATCGAAAAAAACAGGCGCAGCTGTCTGTAAACCTGAATTTCTGTTTAGTTTTGCTTTTTACAAGTTTTTAATACATTTAATACATTTATACATAATGCAAAATATCGAAGGCATTTCACATTTTGTTAACAATCAATGAATTAAATACTTTATCTTCGCGTTGCACGAACGCTTCGTGCACGTTTTATTTGATGCGGTTTTTTGGCCGGTAATTTTGCTTTTTTTTCACTACACTGAATGTTTTATTTTTTGAGCATATCATTTCATCCTCTTCCCTTTTTCTTTTCGAATCTTTAAGAAAGTTTTTTAAACATTTGTCTTTTTGTTCTTCCCCGAAACAACGCCACTTCTGTTCCGAGATTGATAATATGCCTTGTATCTGCCATAGAGTTCGTATTCTCCGGAAAAATACAAGGATGATTTTAAATTAATGAACTGATAATTAATACACATATATAGTTTTTCAATCAATTCCGGGGCCTTTTTTGGTTTCCAGTCAATTGCACATTTAAAAATATGATTTGCGGATTCCGCGTTATTGTTTAACTTCATCATTTTTTCTTTTTGGAGTATAAACGAATTTGTTTATTCTGTTGGTAACAGTCTCAAGGTACTTCTTTGAATCCGGATATTTTTCGTACAGGGTCGAAAGTGCGTTTGCACAAGCAAGTCCTTCATTTCCAAAGAATTTCTCTATTATTTCAGTTCTCTCACTTATATTTAGTCCGACTTTGTTTTGTAGGTGGAATTGCAAGTTATCTTTAATGTGTTTACTACACAATCTTCCTGATGCGTTGGGGAATACTTGCTCTATGGCGTTAGTTGAGGCTTTTTCTTCGTCACCACCGAATTCAAAACTACTAGGCATGTTAAGTTCAACTTCATTAACCACCCCTAACTGATCCGCGATATGTGACAAAAATTGTTTATATGTTGCAGTCGTTGCATCCTTGTGGAGTAAGATAGGACCGACTATAATGGGATAATCTTTGGTTTTTTTCCTGATTACACGTATTTGGTCGGCGGTAATGGCGGACAAAAAATATTTGGTCGGCGGCATATAATATTTTTCGGCGGTACATAATAATTTTTGGTCGGCGGTAATCACTCGATGGTCGGCGATAAAAAGTATTGGTCGGCGGTGGTCGGCGGTAGTCGGCGGTAAAAAGAACCACCGGACCCGGAGTATATAAAATACATGTAGTTGGACGGACCAACCATGTTTAGTTTGAAGTGCCTCATTGGTCGATTCGCGTCACATGACCATTTTAGTCAACAAGGAACCCCTCAGCGCTAAATTTAAAATCAGATCTCTAAGAATGAGAATGCTATAATTAACACATTCTGTCACTAAAATGTTATATTGCTTTTTGATGGAGCAAAGATGGCAAGATATTCGATGTCAGGTACTGACCTACTGACAAGAGAGAGCGGTACATAGGCGGAATATGTCTGCTTAAGGAATATACCGCCTTGTCTATCCTGGTAGTTATGCCTCTGTTCGGAATGTATTTACGATATACATTATGCAATAAATATACGTTACTGGTTTTCTATGAATAGGAGACCTATTTCCACTCCAATGCTAAGAATATAATGAATCTCTACGTGAAACACGATGGTAATTATTTGCGAACAAGTACAGCGGTGTCACTAAGTTTTCGTCAACAGCCTACAGGTTGGCGTTTTTCAGACTGTTACACGCGAGGTAATTTGGAATATAAGTATGTTTCGCACGATTCTCCTACATTCATATTTTGGTTAATTTAGCGACAAGGGGCAGTAGCAGGGACGCCTTGATAATTCACCTGTAGACTACTAATGCAAAAATATTCTTTACAAATTCTGCTCATGTTGCCTATTTATTGCAGTATGCTGATTTGCTTCATTAATGTCACTATAGACAGTTAAATGCGAGACCGGTGTGAGCGAACAATTCCATGAATCAATGTAAATGTGCATAAATACCGTTTAAGAATATTGGATTTGCTATTATACATATCCGTTTAAATTAATGTCTATGAATGCCTGTCTATTCATAACAGTACAATCGGTGAATCATTAAAATATGTTATTGTGGATTTTTTTTCATATCCCTTAAAGGTAACACAAATAATCTACCGTAATCGAACGAAGTAACTTGTATATCTTGGATATGAATAATAAATGTATATTTGTTTCGCACTCCGATCTGAATCACGTGTGAACATTAATTGGTATGTCGTTCTTCAGTGGGCAAGTAGGAGCAACTAGTCAAGATGCAAGAGATAATTCGTCACATACTTATGCTAATTATACACGTCTCGACATCAGTTTTCGGGTAAGAAACATTAATTTACTTGATTAATCAACGACAGAAACGTGGCATATCAACATATCACATGCGCTGATATTTTGGAGAGGTTTTTTGGTTGGTCTTCCTATTTTTTATGGCTTATAACGATTTCTTTTAAACTTAGTTTCTAACTAAATATCATCCAAAGTCTTCAACACGGGTTATTAGAAAAATTAAATCAACTTTGATGTTGTGATCTTAAGGAAAAGATGGGCTTCTGATATCCAACATTAAAAACAAAATCAATACTTTGCCATTGGTACACGAATTGTGCACTATAATGCGTATCAACACCATTTGTAACTAGGGACTCGAAGAAGGAAGCTAGACATTCCACAAGTCGTAGCAAACATGCACAATCCAGATTACTATTCGATTGAGACTTAGGGCGTATTTCGCCGAACACAATTGATTTGAAATTAGAGTAAAAACATAAACGATTGAATGTAAATCAGTTTATATACATCCAGATTACATTATTATATGCGTTGCGACCCATTTGTGTCAATTTATAGGTACCAAATATTAGCGATTTAGCTACTTTAATGAACTCGCTCAGGTTTTTTTTATATCAACTGACATGTCTATCATGATATGTCATGGTAAGGGAGGTGATTTTCCTGCAGTTGTCTATTTATACTTTGCATAATTTTAGGCAATTTATTTACAAGGTATATAAAACAAGAAATTGACTCGAATGAATATTTGCTAATGGGACATTGTGCGGACATTTCAACATTTTAAATTGTTTGTGTTTTAATACTTATGGCTGCAATGTTAAGCAATTTCACACATAACACTTTTTTCATTGTATTTACATTGTCTATTCAATTGGAAATTGATCTCTCCTATCCATATGGGAATTTAGTCTTCTTTCTCCTTTCTAAACAAGCAAACTAAATGAATGAGAAAATTAACAGAACTGCAAAAGATAAATTCAGTAAACGATAGAATTTTGCATCAAAGTGTTAGTAACTTTCTAAGGGTGAAATTGGATTCAGAACAAGGACCTTGCCGTGGTTTTAATATCGTAAAAACCTGGTATATGTATATTTGCTTGAAAGGCTGTTCTATGTTACAGGGACACATTTTGTCAAGGTAAAACTGAAGTATTTTACCCATACCCCTCAGACTGTACGAAGTTCTATGAATGTCATTCGGGGAATACAAACATTCGGAATTGTGGTCCTAATACCAAGTGGATTCAGGAAATACGTGGATGTGGGTGGGAATGTGGTCAGCCAGAACCTGGATCAGGCGGAGAAACGGTGGAAGAGGCAACAACAGAATCGCAAACAGAAGCTATAACTACCACGACTAAATCACAAACAACCACAACTGGGCCGCAAACAACTACATCAGAAGCCAGAACAACTGAATCACAATCAACAACAGAAGAAGCTATAGCAACCACAACTGAATTACAAACAACCACAGCAGAAACTAAAGAAACAACAGGGTTACAAACAACCACAGAAGAAACAATAGAAACCACAACTGAATTGCAAACAACCACAACAGACGCCATAGAAACCACAACAGAGCTACAAACAACCGCTAGTGCACCAATATGTAAGAAATTCTTATTATTTCAAAAAGAAGTAAAAGATCTGTTATCTTAAAACAAAGTCTTGAAATCGAAACAAGAAAAATCAGTCGCAATAGTTGAAGGAAGCTGTTCGTTTTGTAGCCCGATGATCGAAAATTATAAGAAGAATAATCAATCTGAATCTCGGAATATCTGAAGGAATCTTAAATCTTGAAATATGAGCAAATTTGTCGAGTTTGTAGACCTTTATTTTCTGTATCGCTTTAAGGTAGGTTGATCGTGGAAGTAAAGAAAATAGATCAGAAAATTAAAAATACATAATAATGCATTAATACAGCACGGTGGCTATCTAGAATTCCAAGGCAAAATATAAGCTAAAGTAAGTAAATATGGAATAATATTCTTGATATTAAAATATGGACAAAATGCGTTTATAATGACATTTTTTTCTCAAACTCTACCGTATGTTGCGTATGTGTCGCATAGTTTGGAGAAAAAAGGAACTATTCCTTATGATTGCCCGATATGAACACTCTTGATATATCTATTGTGTTACCCTTCCTCGGCTCTGGAATCAACTACCATCCAAAATCAGAGAATCAGCAACTTTCACTTTTGTTTCAATTACAGCTAAAATTTATTTATCGAGAGTAGTACCTTATAATATAGTGAGCATGCATTTTATAGATGGGGAAAACACGTTATAAATATATATATTATTACAATTACTCTTTACAACTTGTTCAATTTATCTTTACATCATTTATCTTACATTATAGATGTTCCATCATGGGCATGTGGTAAAACAAATATGGTGCCGAATGAAGACCAAGAGTTGGATTGTGAAGTAATTGCAGAAATAACAGTGATCACCAGAATACATTGTCTGAATGAATGTGTCGTTCGTAATAACTGTACTTGCGTGAATTTCAAAAAGGATGTCCCCAGTTCAAATTGTTCGTTACGCCATTGTGCTGGCCAGGTGTACAATAGCACACCATCACCTAATACGGTGGCAATATGTTTGTGAACTTAACAATTAAAATAACCCTCCATTTTGGTTATGTCGAATCTGGCTAGCCTAGCTCAAGAGATACGCCTTGCGTTTATAAGTCTCCTGTAAACAATTTGTGAAATATAATACCTAACAATATTTACCCTAACAACATGGGAAGTATTTATATCAATTGAAAATATTATATAGACCTGCATGAGATGTGTAATATTTATAATCCCATCCATGGGCATATGTACCACAATACTAACGAAGCTAAAGCGACCTCGGGCCACCTTCGCTCAAATGGTTTTTGTGTTAAATTTGTGTTGATATGTCGACGAACAACCCTACTGAAGAAGATCATAGTAGTTATCTTAATTACAAAGCTCGTTGCGAAAGGGCCAATAACATTTTGAGCTCCAAGGCCCTAAGTATGCCCCCCCACCCCGAAATACAGTAAAACCTCAATGTAAACACAGAATGAAGTGGATATTTCTGAGGGGGTCCAGACCCAACTTAAAAATCTACTTCTCAGAGGTATTGCGAAAACTCTTCTTATAGCTCTGTAAAAGATTACTGTTTTACATAAGACGTTACTGGATTGGGAAAAATGATGCCTTTTACTTATTTTAATACCCATTTACACTAAATAGGAAGTAACTTTTACCTACAAATACGTCAAACGTCGTTTTTTTTTCAAATATAAAACTTTATACTGAGCATAGCGATTTTTTGTATAATCAGAGTCCATAATGTGGGAAGTTACGATCCGGCATCACTAGGGACCGGGTATCGTCTAGATTTTAACGAAATAAGGAAAGAAACTACGCTTACCGTCTAAAATCTAATGCACGTATCCAGTAAATAGATAAATAGATTGCCGTCTAGAATGTGTTAAATGACGCCAAGATTCATCAAAAATCGCCCAGTTTGTGCTACCGTGTAGATTTAGAAACGCCGTTAAGTTTTGACCTCGATCGTCTACTTTACGACCGTCCAGTTTCTCGGGATGTTTTTAAAAATGAACACTACCATTTAGATTTGAAAGGGGTTTAGTTTTTAGACGTTGTCGAGAAATGAACCGCGAGTGTTTGATTTATGTGGTTACAATTAATAGAAAAAAAGATTTTGAAAATATTCACTAATTCAGCTTGGTCATCGTTTTATTCTTGATAAAAATGGCTGATGTATTGCTCAACGCGTGTACAACATAACGATAATTTTCCATTGGTTAAAGCCGTATAAATGCGGGAAAAGTTACAGTAGCTATTGGCTAACGTATAAACAAACTTATTTGCATACAGTTACACACAATGGCCTATGATGGGTTTCAGTCTACGAATAAGATGTGTATAACATCTTTAGGTTTTAGCAAAATGCATTTCAAGTTTTACCAAAATCAGATGAAAATTGTGACCTCTAGAGTGTCCACAATCCAAAAATGTCATTTTTCGTACAATTAGGGGCCATAATCCATGAAGTTTCGGACCGATACATGCCAATATCGAAAGCAACCGAGATATTTTGGAGATAAACCTATATTTTAAGTTTCGTCAAGACTGGATAAAAATTGTGTCCTGTCAACAAACAATTGTGGACGGACAGACAGGGGGCGACGACAATGTATGTCCACATGAAAATGTGAGCGTATAAAAAAAATACCACACACACAGACACAAAATGAATTTTTATAAAAATAGTTTTGAAAATAAAATCAATAAACGACTATAATATACAATCGATCGAACACTTAGAATCCATTTTTTTCCAGTTCATTCAACTGTGTCTTTAGGGAAAGGCAAGATGTATTGTCTTTATGAAACTCCCAATAGACATCACCGCACAAAGATCAAAAATACTTCCTTAAAGAGTTCTATTGTCAGAAAAAACTTTTTAAAAATTATTATGCTTAAATAGGATTAACAATTCGTTGATACTCATTGCTTTTGCGCGATACATATCATTTTTTTGTTTAAAAATCCAATAAACAACAAAAAAAACAAACAATACAAATGTAGGTTAATATTTGGTACTTGATTTTAAAAATCTCCATTCTGTATTCAATATAAGTTTATATTTGATTATATTTAAGAACTACCTGGAAATAAGCAACATAATTTTAGAGGCCTTATGGGCGGCGAGTGGGGGAGGAATTCAATTCTAATCCAATCTTCTATCCATTCCATTATAATTTATTACCAACTCAAAGTATTTAATTGTCTTTGTACGGTTAGTAATATCCCAAATAAAATTCTAACATTAGTTTTAGCCGTTTGCAGAATCTGGTCGCTAGATGGATTGGTGAATTAAAATCAAATGGGGTTTAACCAACCGTCTTGGTTGACATATATGCGAACAGTTATGTAACACAGGAGAAAATGGTCGCCGTTACACTCTGTGAGTGGTTTAGTATCGGTCTATCAGAAACTCCTAGTCTCCTTAGAATATTTGTCTGAATGATAGACTTACTTAATGATAGGACCCGTTTCTGCTCGAACCATCCCTAGATAGCTACAGTATGACAATACCGCTCTTCCACACCTCTGTTCTAAGGCTCTTTTGGAATCCTTGTCGACTCTTTTTAACCGTGAGTCGCCTTTGTACGCCAAAGGGATTGTTTCTTGGCAAACATTTATAATAATTCAATACTATTTTCAAGTAGATATGGTGAGAAATGATTCCTTTTGGTGAAACAAAAAGAATCACGGTAAACAATATAAGGTAAGGGTTCTAAAATAACCCGAGAACAGGATTGGGGAAGAGTGGTATTTTACCGTATTTTCATATTGCGTGTATATGGGGACGGATAGGAACTGTCAACGCACCAGAGACTAAATAAACTAATAGAGACTGCATGTGTGAGTGCTTAGATCAAATTGACAAGGCCCAACGCATAATTAGTCAAATAGATCTGGCCACCTGGGAGTGACTCTAATCTAATATATTATACCTTATCATATGGAAGATATGTGGCTTTAAGAAATAACAAACTTGAGTCTATGATTAGAGTCCCTCGAGTTTTTAGATGTCTTAGGTTGCTTAATGATAAATATGTTATTGTTCCAGCTGATAAGGTTTCTCATAGCTGTGTTTTCGTGTGCAAAGAACGAGTTTTATAGGGTGACCCGGAAAATAGAAAGCAGGCTATTTACAGTGTATTTTCCAATCAAAAATTTAATTTCTTAATTCTTCTAAGCTTATTTCTGTACATTTCGCCCGAATTGTATCCGACAGTTCATTTATCGTAAATGTTTCGTGGATCCTTCTTGAATCTCCATATTCCACTTTAATAGTGTACTTCTTTTCTGAGCAACCCGAAATAATTATACTAAAAGTTTTCTGGGTAGTCCTAGATTCAGAACTGAAGGTTACGGAGTACTGGACATCGACAGGGTTCGCACTCTCATTACCCAAATGGTTAACGTCAAATTTTAAAAATACATCCCTTTCAAAAGTGCATCATCTATCGCGTTAACGAGACGGTTGTTAACGGACCGACGGACATGCATTACAAGAGAATACGGGTGTATAAAATGTTATCATGTGATTGTAGTAACTTGTTAGTTTCTATGTTTCTGTAAAGGGTGTGGGTGGCCTCATGGATAACGCATGTGTCTTGCATCGTTATGGTGGCGCGGTCCTCCGGTTCCCTTCTACCGACAAAGACCTCTAAGTGCAAGCGAATTAATGAAATAGAATTGAATTATTTGTTACTACCGAAATGACCTAGTTTGTGTCAAGTGGGCACCTCTCATTTGTTTAGCACAGCGACCCGAGGGATTATTAATAGCGGTCGTCTATTAAAACATAATAGAATCTTCCAACGGATGTACTTTTACACCAGGGATAAACTATTATCTTAAAGTACAATGTGGGTGCAAATTAATAAAGTAGGTGTAAAGGAATGACAGTGCCATTTATTTGATTCAAATTTATTAGTAGATATAGTCCTATCTATATATTTTTCATTCTTCTGGTCTTAAAAAACAACTATATATCTTATGGGCATCGGTACTTTGAAAAAAAGGGCAGTACTGAATATTAATGAAAGCAACAATTCCTTACATTAAGGAAGTGACGAACTGTAAACTGTATAAATCGTCTTAACATGAAAAGGGAAGTCCCCACCCTCCCCCAATAAGATGTCTATTATATTATTAATGGAAACTGTATAAATTGTCTTGACGTGACACGGTCAAGTGCCCCCCCCCCCCACATACACACATATGATGTCTATTATTATTAAAGGTAACTTAAAACCAAATAAGCAAGAGGAATATAAGCAATCCCTAGATACCCACGAAATACCTATGGACTGGAAACAGGCCAATATAGTTCTGATATTCAAGAAAGGGGATAAAATCAAACTGACTGATTATAAACCAGTGGGTCTCAACAGTCCCGTTTACACTTGGCCGCAATAAGCGTGCCGGTCTAGGTACGGTACCAGGCCGCGATAAATCTCAAGAAATTAACTCGTTTACTTTAAAATAACCGGTCTCAGAACCGTGCCAAGCACGCCAAATGTGGACAGTCCCTATACAAATTAAACAGATGAACACAATTATGATGACTGATTTAGTTTGAGCAGCCAGTTGACAGAACTGATGACAGTAGTTTCTCTGATCATGAACCACCTTGACACCAATAACATTCTTCACGAAAACCAAAATGGGTTCCGCTCAAAAAGATCAAGCGAGTCGCAGCTTCTTCTCTCGACAGATGAGGTCTCCCGATACTATAGGTGAATATGGCGATACTCTATTTTGCGAAAGCCTTCGACCACTATGCAAGGTACCACATCGCAGATTGGCGGAAGAATGTGTCATACTACGGGATTCATAATAATAACTTGTCGCCATAGGCGTACGAGCTGGGGGCGGGGGGGGGGGCGCTGGGGAGGGGTGGCCATTTTGGGCACCAAATGCTGGGAAAATTTGGGCACACAATTGTACTTTGTAAAAGTTGTATAAAAAAAATATTGTGTTCTTGAATGTGTCCAATTAAACAGCGAATTTAAATTCAGAGTGTCTATAGTTAGGCAATTAAATAGAAATCTTATGACTCGAACCCTCTTTTGTTTGGAGTACAGTAAGCCACGAGTTACAGTTACATAAACAACTGTTTTTAGTTGTGTATATTACAAGTAAATAAAATTTAGTTCTCTTTTATTGGTGATTTAGAAATCAAGAACTTATTCATCGCAAAAGAGATATTGTAGAACCTGTCATGGGCCTTCAAATAAAAATTGAACTTTTTTTTATTTGGTAAAAACTCCTTAGAATCACTTAAAATGCATATTTATTCATACGTGATTTGGTTAAATAAAAAACACAGACACCCTTAGCAGCATTCGGATCGGAAATAATAGTCGGCACTCGGTCTGTTAGCTTTGTAAAAGAATCTGCACACTTCGTTTCCATCCTACAGGCCTGGTACGTGAACCTATATTTTGTATTAATAATATTAAAGTAGCTAAGTCCTTAACTCCATATCATCCAAAATCTTCAACATTGAAAACACGAATAATTTGTCAATTTAAATCAACATTGACCCCCTAACTTTCGGGCAAGCTGACTTTTCGGGCAGACAGATAAAGTGAGAAAAAAAATCACCTACTTAGCCCGAAATCTAATAAAACACTAATTTTACGGACTGGAATAGCAGTAAAACGCGTTTGCGGCCGTCAAATATTCCAAAATTTTCTTGGGAGATCTATCAAGGTCAACTCCGCTTCTTCGCCTATCGAAAAAAACAGGCGCAGCTGTCTGTAAACCTGAATTTCTGTTTAGTTTTGCTTTTTACAAGTTTTTAATACATTTAATATACATTTAATATACATAATGCAAAATATCGAAGGCATTTCACATTTTGTTAACAATCAATGAATTAAATACTTTATCTTCGCGTTGCACGTTTTATTTGATGCGGTTTTTTGGCCGGTAATTTTGCTTTTTTTTCACTACACT
Source organism: Patella ulyssiponensis (assembly GCA_963678685.1). Taxonomy (NCBI): domain Eukaryota; kingdom Metazoa; phylum Mollusca; class Gastropoda; family Patellidae; genus Patella; species Patella ulyssiponensis. The sequence goes on along the minus strand of OY783227.1, from coordinate 76,922,441 downwards.
GAATGTTTTATTTTTTGAGCATATCATTTCATCCTCTTCCCTTTTTCTTTTCGAATCTTTAAGAAAGTTTTTTAAACATTTGTCTTTTTGTTCTTCCCCGAAACAACGCCACTTCTGTTCCGAGATTGATAATATGCCTTGTATCTGCCATAGAGTTCGTATTCTCCGGAAAAATACAAGGATGATTTTAAATTAATGAACTGATAATTAATACACATATATAGTTTTTCAATCAATTCCGGGGCCTTTTTTGGTTTCCAGTCAATTGCACATTTAAAAATATGATTTGCGGATTCCGCGTTATTGTTTAACTTCATCATTTTTTCTTTTTGGAGTATAAACGAATTTGTTTATTCTGTTGGTAACAGTCTCAAGGTACTTCTTTGAATCCGGATATTTTTCGTACAGGGTCGAAAGTGTGTTTGCACAAGCAAGTCCTTCATTTCCAAAGAATTTCTCTATTATTTCAGTTCTCTCACTTATATTTAGTCCGACTTTGTTTTGTAGGTGGAATTGCAAGTTATCTTTAATGTGTTTACTACACAATCTTCCTGATGCGTTGGGGAATACTTGCTCTATGGCGTTAGTTGAGGCTTTTTCTTCGTCACCACCGAATTCAAAACTACTAGGCATGTTAAGTTCAACTTCATTAACCACCCCTAACTGATCCGCGATATGTGACAAAAATTGTTTATATGTTGCAGTCGTTGCATCCTTGTGGAGTAAGATAGGACCGACTATAATGGGATAATCTTTGGTTTTTTTCCTGATTACACGTATTTGGTCGGCGGTAATGGCGGACAAAAAATATTTGGTCGGCGGCATATAATATTTTTCGGCGGTACATAATAATTTTTGGTCGGCGGTAATCACTCGATGGTCGGCGATAAAAAGTATTGGTCGGCGGTAGTCGGCGGTAAAAAGAACCACCGGACCCGGAGTATATAAGTAGTTAGGACGCTTGTCTGGCAACGCACGTGCGCGCATGCGCGTATGTGCGTGCACGTGACCCTTGCACGTGCGTGACCTAGATGACCCCTGGCACGTGCGTGACCCCTTGCACGTGCGTGACCCCCTGCGTGACCCCTTGCACGTGCGTGACCCCTTGCACGTGCATGACGTACGAAGAGGGGCGCGCGCGCGGGAAAAGAGAGAGAGAGAGAGAGAGAGAAGAAGAAGAAGAAGAAGAAGAAGAAGAAGAAGAAGAAGGGGAAGAGAGGAGGAGGAGGAGGGAAGGGGAAACAACTCTTTTCCATTGATTAAGTTGGCCCTGAAAAGGGCCGTTGGTCCACACTCGAATGCGAGCACTAGAATGTGAGGGTACGACGCACTTTATGTCGGTTGCGTCTAATGGCCTCCACTAATTCGGGAGGAGGTCTTTTCCTGGGAGGTGTTTTTAATACCTCGTCAGGTAAGACAAAGATATCGTCAGGGGTAACCACAGCAAGCGTGTTACCCCTGAGATACATGAGAGTATCCGTGTTGTGGTTGTCTTCGATGCGTAACACCGGAGCATCCATTCTGATACTGATAGAGAGACAGATGTTGTGTCGTTTTAAGACCGTAAGGACGAGTCCATTTGATATGACGTCACGGACGAGTCCATTCATGGAGTGACGTCAAAGTACTGAGCATCACGTTATGCATCGTAGGTTGAACGTTGTGGGCTAAATATAGACGTGATGCAACGTTATGCGTACGTTGGAGGCTAAATATAGACGCGATGTAACGTTATACAGCGCATGTGTGTACGTTTGTTGCTAAAAATAGACGTATGGAAAATCCAGTATTACACAACCGCATGTAACCTGACGTTAAGTATTGCACATGTGTAATGGCATGGATATGACGTCACGGACGAGTCCATTTGAAGGATATGACGTCATGGACGAGTCCATTCATGGGTGACGGGAATAAAAAGGCCGAGAGGCGACAGCTTCGGTCATTGATATGCGATCAGCGAGCGAAGCAAGATGAGTTATTCTTTACGACCCGTGGATAGACGATACAGCCGATTATTTCGAACCGAATCACTGTGTGTGGAGATAGATTTTCTGGAAGATTGGTCCCACGTTCCAGCCAACGATGTACCACAACAACTACACGACACTTTTGAGGCCATCATCGAGGAAATTCGCCGAACCTTGGACGCCAGAGAAAGTGACTACGTTAGAATCGCCATCAGTCACCCAGGACTCAAAACACCGATCTGGTTACCCTTCCGTGAGCATCGTTTGTTAAAAGCCGAAGACGTTTTGCAGAAAGTGGCTGCCGTGTTACAGAGTAACGAAGAATTTAGACTAGATCAACGCATGTCCATGAGTATTTGTCACGTGTCCCCTCCCGATGGTCGAGGTAGCGGTGGAACAAACACGAAGAAGAGACACTGCGCAAATTTCGACGAATATTTAAAGAGAAAGCAATGTTTGGTCACCATAAAGAATGCCGACGACTTATGTTTTCAGCGAGCTATTGTCGTCGCCCGTCATTATGCCAACAAAAAAGACACGCCTGAATGGGTAAGAGAGAAGAAGAGATTAACCAACAACACAGGACCCCATTCGTGGCAGACGAAGAAAACCGAAGCCCTTATCGATGCCGTCGGTGGAGCCAGGCAAGCCTGTACGGGGATGGAAACCTGGGAATTGTACGCCAAGTATTTGGGAGAGCAAGGTTATCAGCTCAACGTTTTCTCTCGAGCCATCTTTGGGAAGGCGATTTATCGGGGAACAAAACACGTCACGGGCACACCAAAACATCTCAACCTGTATTTACACGACAGACATTATGACGTCATTACCTCCATGCCCGCCTTTGTGGAAAGGTCGTATTTTTGTGAGACCTGCCAGGTAGGATACGATCATGCAGAGAAACATTCATGTCACGTCATGTGTCATGGATGCAAGACAGTGGGTCCACCCTGTCCACCTGATCCCAACACAAAGACGTGTTACCGTTGTCATCGCGTGTTTGTCAGCCGCCAATGTTTCGACAATCATCTCGCCACCCGTTCCAGAGCCAAGTGCAGTGTGTGTCATCGATGGAAGAAATGTGAGAAATGTCAAAAAGAGTGGGACGTCATCAAGGCCAAACGAAATTTGGAAGAACACCGATGCGGTGAATACCAGTGTTCCATCTGCCGAGAGTGGCACACGGCCGAGAAACAGTTTTGCTACATTCAACCACTGAAATCACCCATCGACATGAACAAAGACCGAAAGACCCAAATCGACAAACTACAGCAGACAACATTAACCCGTTTCGTCTTCTTTGACTTTGAATGCCAGCAAGATACCGGTGAGCACATTCCCAACCTATGTGTCCTGCAAACCTGCTGTCACTTTTGTATCGACAACCAAGATCCCTGCGAGCATTGTGACATGTACTGGAATCACCAACGGGAAATTGTGTTTAAAGGCCCAGACACACTGGACGATGTGGGAAAATGGTTTCTACAACTCGCTGCTCACGGTACGGTGGTAAATGGTCGGAAACATGACGGTCACGAATCGAGTCCCGTGATTGCCGTGGCTCACAACTTTAAAGGTTACGACGGCCTACTGATTTTACAGACGCTGCACAAACATTCCGTGGCGCAACCCGAAGTGATTATGAATGGTGGTAAAGCGATGACGATCACAGTCGGTACGGTAAAATTCATCGATTCCCTCAACTTTCTACCGATGGCTTTACGGGACATGCCCAAGACATTTGGTCTGCAAGAACTCAAGAAAGGTTACTTCCCTCACCACTTTAACAGACCGGAGAACGAAGAATACGTGGGCGCCTATCCTCCCGACACCGATTACGATCCGGATGGCATGAGTGTGACTGAACGAGAAAAATTTCACCAGTGGTACCAACAACACAGTCACGACGTCTTTGATTTTCGCCAGGAAATTCTCGCCTACTGTAAGAGTGACGTCGATGTCCTCCGCCGATGCTGTGGTGTGTTTCGAGAGATATTCCTCATGGACACGGGAATCGATCCCTTCGAAAAAAGTTTGACCCTGGCCTCTGCCTGCAGTCGCGTGTTACGCACGCACTACCTACAGAAAGATACCCTCGTCGTCATTCCTCGAGCTTTGATGCAAGAGCCGAAACCTGGTAAGGACTGGCACCGCTTCCAGCCTCGACAACAGTCCAACAAAGCCCTTCGATGGTTGGAATGGGAACAACATCGACAGACCATGGCTGCATTCCGAAACCAGACGCCACTACCCAACATTCGACACGCCCGCAACGGTAATGAATGCCGAGTTGGCCCTTACAGTTTAGATGGTATGGACAAGACCACAGGTACGGTGTACGAGTTTCACGGGTGTGCTTTTCACGGTTGTCCCAAATGTTACCCGGGCCCCGTCCAAGACCTTCAGCATAAACATCCCTACGATCCATCTCGCAGTATGAGGGACTTGTACCAGAAGACACAAGAACGTCAGCGTCGACTCCAGGAACAGTACGGTATGCAGACCATCCGCGTCATGTGGGAATGTGAGCTGGAGGAAGAACGACGCCACGATCCCGAGATGAACGAATTTTTACAAGGCTTGGAAGATCAGCAATGGCCCGCTCCCGAACCTCTGATGCCCCGCAACGCTTTCTTCGGCGGAAGAACCAATGCCATCCAACTGTTGGTGAACGAGTCGGTGGAAGACATGCGCTACATCGACGTGGTGTCCCTGTACCCCTACATCTGCAAGTACGGTACCTTTCCCATCAAGGAACCCACGATCGTCACACAGCCCGATCAAGACCAGTGGCAACAGTACGAAGGATTGATCCAGTGTTCCGTCTTGCCACCCCGTGGCCTGTACCATCCAGTGCTCCCGTTTCGACGCAAACAGAAATTGGTGTTTGCCCTGTGTCGAAGCTGCGTCGACGAACACATGCAACAAGGGGAGATTGCGGAATACCAACCGTGTGAGCACACTGACGAACAGCGAGCCTGGGTGGGTACGTTTGTCACCCTGGAACTCAAGAAAGCAGTGGCCCTAGGATACAAAGTACTGAAAATCTACGAAGTCTGGCACTGGAAAGAATTCAGCACTTACGATCCCGAGGCCAAAACGGGTGGTCTGTTTACGGGGTACATTAATCACTACCTCAAGAAGAAGATGGAAAGCAGCGGTTATCCCGACACCTGTCACACCGAAGAAGACAAGGCCCGCTTCGTTAACGACGTGTACGACACGGAAGGTATTCGTCTGGATCCCGCGTCGATAAAACCCAACAAAGGAATGCGGGCGTTTAGCAAGTTACAATTGAACACAGCATGGGGTAAATTCGGACAGAGAGACAACTTTCCCAAAACAGAATACATCACGGAGCCCAGCGTCTACTTTGAAAAAATGTTGGACGTGACCCAGACCGTACGAGATGTGCAGTTAGTCAACGACAATATGGTATTGATGGAAACGCTGAAGAAAGAAGAACACGTGGCACCCTGTCCCATCACCAACGTGGTTATCGCCGCCTTTGTCACGGCCCAGGCCCGTTTGAAACTCTACTCTGTCTTGGAAAAGTTGGGAGAAAGGGTATGCTATTTTGACACCGATAGCGTCATCTACCAATACCACCCCACGTCATGGAATCCCCCGGAAGGTTCTAGTTTGGGCCAGTGGAAGAACGAGTTGCCCGAAGATGTCACCATTCGAGAATTTGTTAGCGGAGGGCCAAAGAATTACGCGTACCGCCAGAGCGATGGAAAAACTGTATGTAAAGTAAGGGGATTCACCTTGAATTATCGTGCCTCCCAACAATTAAATTACGCCATCATGAAGGAGAATGTACGGCACGTCCATCAAAACGAACCTCTGGTCATAGCCAATCCGTTCAAGATTACCAGATCACGTGACCGCCGTCTATGGACACGCCCCGAGAACAAACGATATAAAGTCGTGTATGACAAGCGGTTTGTTCAATTCAATGACGATGGCCAACCGAGCAACACTTACCCCTATGAATACTGACTTTCGGGTCTCAGGACGATGGCGATCAAACAAAGAAGATGACGAACCGGCAGAAAATACGGAGATGATCGAGAAACTTAGACGACGATGGCTCAACTTTCGAGTGTTGAAATGTTTCCTACCCATTATAGAAGAAAGGCAACACGAAGAGTGTATCGGCTGCAAGTACGAACATCCCAGTCAGAGATACCACTCGTGTCTGGGACTAGGCGTTTCTTCCATAACGGGTCAACCCTCACACCCCGTGGACGATTACAATCACTACCTCTGGGTGGACGAGCCGAAACTGCAAGACATCGATAGCGTGCTAGGCAGTATGATGGACGATCCACGGGATCAAGTCAAGGCGTGGGAGGACGAACAACGATGGCGAGAAGACGTCGAGAAAGCCTTGAAAAAGTTCTGGACGGTGGTACCGGGCTTTAAGACCGCGTTGATCAAACGCAAAGACGAGTTCGTCGAACAGAAAGAAGACCCCATACGCCAGTGGATGGACGACTTGCCGAAGAAAAAGAAACGATGGTCTCTGGATCAAATGGATATCAATGTCATGTCCGGTAAACTGGGAGAAGGCTGGGAATGTATTGGCAGACATCTGGGGATCAGAGAAGCGCGAATCAGTCAAGCCAAGATGAGTCATCCTAACAGTGCGCGCATGCAAATTTTCACCGTGTTCAACCATTGGCGACAAAAACACGGTAATCGAGCCGACCTGATGACGTTTTTGGAAGCCTGTCACGTGAGTGAAGCCTTGGTCGATTGGGACGAAGTGAAAAAGTACGTGGAAAGCCTGGAAATCATAGACTAAACAACGAACCAATCAAAACGAAGGAAAAGAAAGAACCAATCAAAAGCGAGTGACGTCACGACCAGGACTATAAGAAGCTAAGTGTCACACTGCAATTTCATTCTGCTCTCGATGGCTAGTCAAGCTTGTTTCTCCTGTAACAATGTCGGACACTGGTATAGAGACTGCCCTGCTCGTTCCCAACAACAACAGCAACGAAAACCAAGACAAGACAGACCAGCCTATGGTTCCTATGGAAATTGTTACCTCTGTGGAGAACCAGGACACTGGGCACCCCAGTGTGGAAAACGAGCCGAAGCCCAAAAAGCGAAGAGTGATGAAGAAAGAAAAGAAACTGTCAAAAGAAAGTGTTACGGAATCAAGAGACCCACCGACGAAAATCACAAGTGCCTCAACTGTGGACAGCTCGGACACGGCCTGCTCGAGTGCCAAGAAGAAATCCAAACAGAAAACAACTTTGAAGCCGTTGCCGGTCGCATGTTCGACAACAACATCGACATGCCCAGAGACAACACCCGCAGTCAGCGATACTGGTACTGGTGCGGAGAAGCGTTCGAGCTCTACAGACGATACAAAGAGAAAAAGAAAACAGCCGACGAAGCTTTCCATCCCATCTCCTATTCTCCCAACTACCAGTGAAAATGGTGAAACCCCGGCTGTCCTCTTGTTGGCAGAGAAGGAAGCAGAAAGTTTTTCCCGAGCACTCATCCAATATGCGGGTCCGAGAGATATGACCGAAGTCTTGTCGTATCCCCCTTGTTTCGATATGAGTGAATGGATACCCGTCGTCGTCACGTTTGCTGAAGTGGAAGACTGGCACCCACACGACACGATGCAGAAGCTTTTGGGACATGTGTATTGGATTCCTCGCGTCCTGAGAAATGTACCCTGGGTGAGACAAGAGATCCTGAAGAGAGAACGCGATAACTAACAGTTTTTTCTTTTCCTTTGTATGATATGTTTTTTGAATTGTTGTATTGAATGTTCTTTTTGTATTTTTTGTCAAATAAATTGTGTTCTAATTTCATTCCATGTCTGTTGTTCTGTCGCGAAGGTATAAAAGGCAGGGGGAAAAGGGAATGGGGGAAACAGTGCAAGATGGATGTGACGTTCAAACATCCCTTTACCATGTTAGTCAGTGGTCCAACGGGTGTTGGAAAGACGGTCTTTGTGCAGAAATTTCTTCAAGCGTCCCTGTTCGACGTCCCTCCCCAACGTATCGTGTGGGCTTATGGCGAATGGCAAGAGAGTTACGATCGCTTTCCCTACACTTATGTCAAAGGCTTGACGGATATTGACGACGTGATGGGTCAAGTCAAAGGTCCACAAGTCTTAGTCGTGGATGATTTGATGGGAGAAGACACGGAGATATTGCAAAAGTGGTTCACGAAAAAGAGTCATCACCACGACACGAGTGTCATTTACATTGTGCAAAACTTGTTTGACAAGCAACAGCGTACCATCAGCCTGAATGCCCATTACCTGGTCTTGTTCAAAAATCCCCGAGACGCCTCGCAAATTGGTGTGTTGGCCCGTCAGATGTACCCTTCCCGCTCCAAGTATATGCAAGAAGCTTATGAAGATGCGACGAGTACCCCTCGCAGTTACTTACTCGTTGATTTGAAGCCCGACACTCCCGAAACATTGCGACTGAGATCCAACATTTTACCCCAAGAGGAACCACCCATCGTCTACGTCCAAAAAGTATAAAAGGGGGACCTGTACCTCGAAATGACTCTTGTTTGTCACGATGGCTCGCACGAAGAATACGCAGAGGAAACACCCACCTCCCACCCTTCCCAGGGCGACGTTCCCGACCCTGGCACCGGACCTTCGTGATCCCACGGTACGAAGTCAGACTCGCCCGAGAATGAGGGCACCCAGAAGACAATGGTTACCCCCGTCGTTGACACCACCCACGAGTCCCATGTCTCCCTTACCGGCCACACCACCACGCCGTACCTTACCGGTTACACCTCCACGCCTCACCTTACCGGTCACACCTCCACGTCCCACGTCACCACCCTCCGCTTCTCGGTCTCCCTCTCCGATCTTTCGCAGACCACGAAGAGAAAAGAAGAATTCTATGAAAGGACTCAAGTCCTTCATTCGCAAATTACAACATCTGACTCCCGATATGGCTTATGGACAGTTGGTCAAGAATACGGGCCGGGCACGTATTGGATTGTTGCAGTGGTTCAAGTTGGCGGCCAACCATTTGCTGAAGGGTAACATTCAACCACTACATGCCCAGCACAAGAAATGGGTGGAACGAAATCGACAAGTGTTGACCCAACTGACGGAGAGAAACATGCCGACGACCGAAAAACTCTCCCTGATCATGAAACCCGGGGGACGTGGGTTTTTTGGGGGTGTGCTGATTCGTATCTTGCTGCGATGGAAGGAAAGACTGCAAGAGGAAAGAAACAAGAAACGAAATCAATTCGTTCGACGGGCCGCTCAGCGCGGAAGGGGTCTGAGTACCGAAGAATTGAACCAGCATCGAGCGTTGCTTCGCAAACTGAGTAATCCACGAACATCCCCCAACGTCAAACGACGACTTGTCGATCAACAGGGTGGTGCCATCGGGGCATTGCTGGCCATGGCCCTCCCGGCTTTGGCCCCCTTGGTATCTAATCTATTGGGTGGACAAAAGGGTGGTAAACATCCCTTCCTTAGAAGGCACGATAGAGCGAACGCTATGGCTACCGAGCTATCTAAACTATTTGGTGGATAACCCCGTGGACAGAAAGGTATAAAAAGGGAACCGGAGAACGGCCCCGAGCTCAGTCATGGAGACACTGCGGTATCTATTGAACACTGCACCGAAAGACCGTCCTCTTTTACTCGAGACCCAGCCCATCGTCGACGGTGTGTGTGAGTGTATTGGAAACCTGATTCGCGGCAACGTTCCTGTGACCGACAAAGAAGTCAAGCGCTTGAAAAAGGACGCCCCCTTGTTACGACGTTTGGGCACGTCTAAAACACCTTGGAAGACCCGTCGGCGACTTCTGAAGCAACAGAAAGGAGGATTCTTCACCCGATTGTTTAGGTCCTTTCCCAAAGATGAAATTCGCCAAGAAAATGAAACTGGTACCCTTCGACGGACCCACCGACGTCAAACCCGTCAAAGTCATGCAAGTCGAACCCGTGTACGATCGAGATCCACTGCAGCAGGCCGTCGAGAATGTCCACCAAGACATGCAACACGTGTTAAACGATCCCACCCTAACCGACGAAAATAAAATGCAGCGTTACGGACAGTTGTTACATCGTTATCAAACGATGCAAAAGAAAAGAAAACAGGTCATTCCCTTGTTGGACGAAAACATACCCGAGCCAAAAGAAGAAATTTCGGAGGCACCCATCCTGGAGTCGGTCCCCCGACCCTATCAACATCGAGCTCGCCTTTTGTTGAAACACATGAAAGAAAAGACACCTTGGTCGTGGAACGAGAACTTGGAATTGGTTCGGAATGGCTCACGCGTACCCAACACCAATGCCATTGACATTGTGAACGATTTGGTTCGTCGGCGAAAGAATACCCAGGCTCCCGTGGGATGGTTTGGCGTGATGCAAAGTTTGAAGGCCACGAACGTACCGCGCGAAGCCATTGGTAATCAAGAACGATGGAACGTGTTGTCCACACCACCGACACGGACTCCGCCGCGACGCCCGAGAAAGAAGAAAATCTCCAGCACGGATACCCCTAGTACATCTACCAGAAGATGGCTCTCCTTGCAAAAACTATAAATAGCCTGTTCATAGGGACACCTGCTGAAACATGGAACGAAAGCTGAAGAAAGTGTATTACGACCCGAATCACCCGGCCGCTTTCGGTGGAGTCCTGGGCCTTCACAAAGCTACCGGTGTGTCCTTGGACAAAGTCAAGGCATGGTTGAAACAACAAAGGGCGTACACCTTGCACAAACCATTGAAAAAGAAATTCTCGCGGTCTCCCACGGTGGTGGCCGGCATAGATCATCAGTGGCAAGCCGACTTGAGCGACATGTCGGCCTTGGCCAAACAGAATGAAGGATACCGGTATTTGCTGTGCGTCATCGACGTGTTTTCCAAGTATGCTTGGGTGTTGCCCCTCAAAAACAAGACGGGGGACAGTTTGGTGGATGCCTTTCGTCAAATCTTTCAAAGTCGACAACCCCTGCGACTTCAAACGGACAAAGGTACCGAATTCCTCAATCGAAAAATGCAAGCGTACCTGAAGAAGAAAAAAATACATTTTTTCGTGACACACAACGTCGGAACCAAAGCCAGTGTGGTCGAAAGATTTCAAAGGACACTGAAAGAGCGCATGTGGCGATACTTTACTCATCGACAAACACAACGGTACATCGACGTGCTAGACGACCTGGTTCGGGCTTACAATGCTAGACGACATCGGACCATCGGCATGGCGCCCAAAGATGTTCGCCCCGAACACGAATGGATGTTGACAACACCGCCTCCACGTTCCCCGAAAAAGAAAAAATCAATGAACATTGGTACGACCGTACGTTTGGCTTTACCGAAACATGGTGCCTTCGACAAAGGTTACTGGCCCAACTGGACTCTGGAAACGTTCAACGTCGCACCCAACGTCGGTCCCGGTTACAAACTGTTGGACGAAAGAGGTGAACCCATACAGGGCACCTTCTATCCCGAAGAATTGCAAGCGGTCCAAGTCAACGACGATGAGATCTTTCCCATCGAAAGAGTACTCGAAAGAAAAAAAGACAAAGTATTGGTGAAATGGTTGGGCTATCCGGCGAGTTTTAATTCGTGGATCGACAGGACCAGTCTCCAAAACGTATAAATAGGAGCGAGAGACGCCAACATCAGTCAACATGCAAGACGAAACCACGTCTACGTCCGCGAGTGCCCACAATTGGTCGCTCTTGGGAAAACGTGTGCCACAAGCGGAAATTGTCTTTTTCTGTCAAGTGATTTTAGTGTACGTCGTGGCGGGAGTTTCTTTGTCCCAACTGGCTTTCAAACCCGACGGATCGCAGACCACGTTGTGGACGGCCTTGCTCTCCAGTAGCTTGGGTTACCTGTTACCTTCTCCAACTTTGAAAACCAAACATCATGAACAACGACCGACCCTTTTACCTCACGCTCCCTAGTGACAGTTCCATGTCGTGGTATCCCGACAACAAAGTCTCCACGTATCATACACATCTGGAACCGCCACTTCTCGTCGATCATCGGGAATGGGAAGTGGGTCTGTCCATGATCACGTTACCTGACCAATGGCAAAACATCGATCAACGAGACAACACGCTCGGCTTACGCATTCATCCTTGGTCGCCGCCCTCGAGCGACGAACCCGGAGTAAAGATATGCCGGGACCGCCACAGGATCGACCCGTCGAATTGTTTCAAAGGTGTAAAGGGTGGTGAGATCAAGGGATCGGTCGAAATGGAAACGCACATCAAGAGTGACGACTACGAGTCGCTGAGACATATCCTGGATGTCCTGAACACTAGACTGGATGATTTGTGGAACCTGTCTCCCATCTACAATCATTTGGCCCATAAACCCGTTCGCTTGGATCCCAATAACAAGGAAATGACCGACCACGAGAAGAAAGAGCAGAACGAGTACGAAACTCGAGAGGTGATGCGCCAAGGGGCCGTACAAAGAGGTTCCTTCGTGTCTTTCAAGAGAGACAACACCAACGATAGAGTGTATCTGAAGATCAATAACGTGCAGGCGCTTTTCTGGTTTGACGTATTGCCGAAAATCGAACTTCGTCTGTGTGGACCCATCGTGTCCATGTTGGGATGGCCTGGAAACGAACTCTTGGTTGCCCTGCAGTCAATCGATATGACCGGCGAAGATGGCCAAAGTCTACGGTATTTCTACGCCCACCACACCCCAAATCTTCAAATCCAGTACGATCTGTTTTACATCTACACGGACATTATCGAACCCCAGATCGTGGGCGACGTGAAGGCTACTTTGCTGGACGTGATTCCCAGTCGACGATTGTATCACCGTCCCGCCAGGATTCACTACTTACCTCTGAAGTACAGTCGACTAAACTCCATTGGTCTCTATATAAGGAACGGAATGGGGAAAGCCGTGCCATTTCTCGACGGTAAGGTGGTGGTCCAACTTCATTTTCGCCGCCGATGATGATTCGAGTGTACAAAGGTGGAGTGCTCAGACAGCGAGGGGCTGGCAATGGTCTGGTGGTGTACAAGGGGGGAATTCTGAGACAACAGGGTGCCGGTCGATGGTCGGGGTTATTGAATGCCGTCAAATCGGTCGGGAAGACCTTGTGGTCGGCCGGTAAAGCGGCCGTGAAAAAGAATGTGGCCCAAGTGTTACCCAAAGTGGGGCAAAGCGTGCTCGACGCCGTCAGTGGTCGTGAAAAATGGAACTGGAAGAAAGTCGCCCAGGACACGCTTCGCCCCGCGTTGTCAAACACGATGTCCGACACACTCAAGAACGTGGTCGCCCACCTGGAACCTATAAAAGACCCCTCACGAACCCCGTCCACTTCACATCGTCCGAAGAGGAAGAAGAAGACACAGGTCACCTCTCACAAACGACGTAAACTAGATATCTTCGACCATGGCTACGCAGGTAATGCGCAATGATTCCTGTCCCTGCGCGCGAGACGAATTGCAGGATTTGTTCAGTGTACCCGACACGCAGACGGCCATAAACAAGGTGACCAAAATCCGAAAGTATCCACTGACGCCCGACTTGAACCACGACGGACCCATCGAATTTTATATTTCCAATGCCACCACCGATTTCATCGATCTGGCCAATATGACACTGCACTTGGCCCTAAAGGTGACCAAGAACAACGGGGATGACCTGGATGCGGATAGTCAAGTCGCACCCATTAACAACCTGTTTCATTCGTTGTTTAAAGACGTCAAATTACGCCTGGGAAAGGATGCCGAAACCTTGGTCACCACCTCTCTGCCCACCTATCCCTACCGGGCTTACTTGGAGAATTTGTTGAGTTTCGGTAAGGGAGCCAAGAACGATCACCTGTCGAAACAAGTCTTGTGGGAAAAAGACACCGCCAGTCAGTTCAATTCCACGAAATCCGTCGCCACCGCCGGGGATGGTGGAGGACAGGCTCCGAATAACAAAGGATTGGAACAACGTCAGAAAACCATCGCTGAAAGTCGCACCTTTGAATTGCAGTCGCGTCTACACTTGGACATGTGTTTACAAGATCGGTATCTGCTAGACGGTGTGGACCTGCGATTGAAATTGGAAAAGCAATCCCCGAAATTTTTTCTGATGTACGGCGAAGGCAACGATGCAGAAGATTACAAAGTCGAGTTCACCAAAGCCTACCTGGATATCCCGTTCGTCACCCTGGCTCCCAGTACCTACACACGGGTAGCCGCGCAACTTCAATCGTCCAATGCCAAGTATCCCCTGAAGCGCGTGGTGGTGCGCGACATGGTCATTCCCGACAATCGCACCAGTCACGTCCTAGACAATCTGTTTGTCAACGAAAGCCTGCCCAATAGATTAATCGTGGGTATGGTACGTAACACGGCCTACGATGGAAGAAAAAACAGAAATCCCTTCGAATTCCAACACAATCAATTGGAAAACATCAAATTGACCAAGAACGGGGAAATTGTGGACGAATACGACGTCAACTTTCCCCAGCGACAAGCCATCGCACCTTACCTGGATTTGATGAAACGGGTGGCCGTCTTAAACACCCGAGAAGACCTGGACCTCCCTTTCCACGACTATATCAATGGGTACACTTTGTATTGTTTCGATTTGACCAACGACCACGGAGCCGACGGTAACTACTTTCATCCCAAAGCGGCGGGTAACCTGTCTTTGGAACTCAAGTTCGGTGCGGCCCCGACCAATCACCTCAGTCTTGTTCTGTTTGCCGAATACGACAATGTCTTGGAAATCGACGCCAACCGACAAGTCATCACAGATTGGTGAGGCTCTCTCCAATGGACAACTGACACGGGCTTTAGAGAAACATCTCCCCGCTAACGTGTTCGGGGGCGTGTGGGCTCGTAATCATCTGGATATACTGCGCCCGACCTCGTACCCCAAAGCCTATGTCATCAACACGGACGACGAAGACCAACCCGGTAGACACTGGACCGTGTTTGTGTGCGAAGGACCAGATCACATTACCTTCTTTGATTCCTACGGGTGTCCCCCTGATGTCTACGGAGAAGCCTTTCGACGTTTCGTCCAAGATCTACAACTCCACTACCAATCCCGATGGATTCAGGGACTCGAGAGTGTCGTCTGCGGCCATTATTGTTTGTATTATTTGTGTCATCGTTTTCACGTTCCCTCCCCGCACGCCCTTTCTGTGTTCGGGCACGTGTATCGTGTGAACGATATACTCGTCGAACAATGGGCTAGGGATCATTTTCCCGACTTGCAAAAAGACCAGAAGAAGGGACAACGATGTCGATGCTTTTTTGCTCTGTAAATATGTTTTTTGTGTTCAATGTGTTCAAGTTCAATTTTGTGTTGAATAATATGCTTTGTAAATGTGTTCAAGTTCAATAAAATGTCGACAACATATTACGTGTCTGTTTTTTTGTGACGTCATGTGACGTCATGCTATTCTGATTGGTTGGGAAATGGTATCGCCCCAACACCTTAGACTCGTCCCGTCCCGAGCTATAAATAGGAGTGTCAAAGCCAAAAGAAGTCACAAACAAAATGGATCGAAAAGACAAAAGGTTTTGTACGACTTGTGGGGGGTATTACCCTTTGTCTAAGGGGAACCGGCCAGAAGCAGATTACCTAGTCTGCTTCTGGTGTGGGGTAGATGTGTCCAACACCTACCATAGGCGGTCGAAGCATGCTGTCAAGTGTGAGAAGCGACCTGTACCACGGTACTCGGCAGAGCATCCAAGATGTTCCTGCTAACCCTCTCATTGAGAGGACCAACGGCCCTTTTCAGGGCCAACTTAATCAATGGAAAAGAGTTGTTTCCCCTTCCCTCCTCCTCCTCCTCCTCCTCCTCCTCCTCCTCTCTTCCCCTTCTTCTTCTTCTTCTTCTTCTTCTTCTTCTCTCTCTCTCTCTCTCTCTCTCTCTCTCTCTCTCTCTCTTTTCCCGCGCGCGCGCCCCTCTTCGTACGTCATGCACGTGCAAGGGGTCACGCACGTGCAAGGGGTCACGCAGGGGGTCACGCACGTGCAAGGGGTCACGCACGTGCCAGGGGTCATCTAGGTCACGCACGTGCAAGGGTCACGTGCACGCACATGCACGCACGCGCATGCGCGCACGTGCGTTGCCAGACAAGCGTCCTAACTACTATATAAAATACATGTAGTTGGACGGACCAACCATGTTTAGTTTGAAGTGCCTCATTGGTCGATTCGCGTCACATGACCATTTTAGTCAACAAGGAACCCCTCAGCGCTAAATTTAAAATCAGATCTCTAAGAATGAGAATGCTATAATTAACACATTCTGTCACTAAAATGTTATATTGCTTTTTGATGGAGCAAAGATGGCAAGATATTCGATGTCAGGTACTGACCTACTGACAAGAGAGAGCGGTACATAGGCGGAATATGTCTGCTTAAGGAATATACCGCCTTGTCTATCCTGGTAGTTATGCCTCTGTTCGGAATGTATTTACGATATACATTATGCAATAAATATACGTTACTGGTTTTCTATGAATAGGAGACCTATTTCCACTCCAATGCTAAGAATATAATGAATCTCTACGTGAAACACGATGGTAATTATTTGCGAACAAGTACAGCGGTGTCACTAAGTTTTCGTCAACAGCCTACAGGTTGGCGTTTTTCAGACTGTTACACGCGAGGTAATTTGGAATATAAGTATGTTTCGCACGATTCTCCTACATTCATATTTTGGTTAATTTAGCGACAAGGGGCAGTAGCAGGGACGCCTTGATAATTCACCTGTAGACTACTAATGCAAAAATATTCTTTACAAATTCTGCTCATGTTGCCTATTTATTGCAGTATGCTGATTTGCTTCATTAATGTCACTATAGACAGTTAAATGCGAGACCGGTGTGAGCGAACAATTCCATGAATCAATGTAAATGTGCATAAATACCGTTTAAGAATATTGGATTTGCTATTATACATATCCGTTTAAATTAATGTCTATGAATGCCTGTCTATTCATAACAGTACAATCGGTGAATCATTAAAATATGTTATTGTGGATTTTTTTTCATATCCCTTAAAGGTAACACAAATAATCTACCGTAATCGAACGAAGTAACTTGTATATCTTGGATATGAATAATAAATGTATATTTGTTTCGCACTCCGATCTGAATCACGTGTGAACATTAATTGGTATGTCGTTCTTCAGTGGGCAAGTAGGAGCAACTAGTCAAGATGCAAGAGATAATTCGTCACATACTTATGCTAATTATACACGTCTCGACATCAGTTTTCGGGTAAGAAACATTAATTTACTTGATTAATCAACGACAGAAACGTGGCATATCAACATATCACATGCGCTGATATTTTGGAGAGGTTTTTTGGTTGGTCTTCCTATTTTTTATGGCTTATAACGATTTCTTTTAAACTTAGTTTCTAACTAAATATCATCCAAAGTCTTCAACACGGGTTATTAGAAAAATTAAATCAACTTTGATGTTGTGATCTTAAGGAAAAGATGGGCTTCTGATATCCAACATTAAAAACAAAATCAATACTTTGCCATTGGTACACGAATTGTGCACTATAATGCGTATCAACACCATTTGTAACTAGGGACTCGAAGAAGGAAGCTAGACATTCCACAAGTCGTAGCAAACATGCACAATAGACTGGAATAACCAGACGCTCCAGATTACTATTCGATTGAGACTTAGGGCGTATTTCGCCGAACACAATTGATTTGAAATTAGAGTAAAAACATAAACGATTGAATGTAAATCAGTTTATATACATCCAGATTACATTATTATATGCGTTGCGACCCATTTGTGTCAATTTATAGGTACCAAATATTAGCGATTTAGCTACTTTAATGAACTCGCTCAGGTTTTTTTTATATCAACTGACATGTCTATCATGATATGTCATGGTAAGGGAGGTGATTTTCCTGCAGTTGTCTATTTATACTTTGCATAATTTTAGGCAATTTATTTACAAGGTATATAAAACAAGAAATTGACTCGAATGAATATTTGCTAATGGGACATTGTGCGGACATTTCAACATTTTTAAATTGTTTGTGTTTTAATACTTATGGCTGCAATGTTAAGCAATTTCACACATAACACTTTTTTCATTGTATTTACATTGTCTATTCAATTGGAAATTGATCTCTCCTATCCATATGGGAATTTAGTCTTCTTTCTCCTTTCTAAACAAGCAAACTAAATGAATGAGAAAATTAACAGAACTGCAAAAGATGAATTCAGTAAACGATAGAATTTTGCATCAAAGTGTTAGTAACTTTCTAAGGGTGAAATTGGATTCAGAACAAGGACTTTGCCGTGGTTTTAATATCGTAAAATCCTGGTATATGTATACTTGCCTGAAAGGCTGTTCTATTTTACAGGGACACATTTTGTCAAGGTAAAGCTGAAGTATTTTACCCATACCCCCCAGACTGTACGAAGTTCTATGAATGTCTTTCGGGGAATACAAACATTCGGAATTGTGGTCCTAATACCAAGTGGATTCAGGAAATACGTGGATGTGGGTGGGAATGTGGTCAGCCAGAACCTGGATCAGGCGGAGAAACGGTGGAAGAGGCAACAACAGAATCGCAAACAGAAGCTATAACTACCACGACTAAATCACAAACAACCACAACTGAGCCGCAAACAACTACATCAGAAGCCAGAACAACTGAACCACAATCAACAACAGAAGAAGCTATAGCAACCACAACTGAATTACAAACAACCACAGCAGAAACTAAAGAAACAACAGGGTTACAAACAACCACAGAAGAAACAATAGAAACCACAACTGAATTGCAAACAACCACAACAGACGCCATAGAAACCACAACAGAGCTACAAACAACCGCTAGTGCACCAATATGTAAGAAATTCTTATTATTTCAAAAAGAAGTAAAAGATCTGTTATCTTAAAACAAAGTCTTGAAATCAAAACAAGAAAAATCAGTCGCAATAGTTGAAGGAAGCTGTTCGTTTTGTAGCCCGATGATCGAAAATTATAAGAAGAATAATCAATCTGAATCTCGGAATATCTGAAGGAATCTTAAATCTTGAAATATGAGCAAATTTGTCGAGATTGTAGACCTTTATTTTCTGTATCGCTTTAAGGTAGGTTGATCGTGGAAGTAAAGAAAATAGATCAGAAAATTAAAAGTACATAATAATGCATTAATACAGCACGGTGTCTATTTAGAATTCCAAGGCAAAATATAAGCTAAAGTAAGTAAATATGGAATAATATTCTTGATATTAAAATATGGACAAAATGCGTTTATAATGACATTTTTTTCTCAAACTCTACCGTATGTTGCGTATGTGTCGCATACCTTGGAGAAAAAAGGAACTATTCCTTATGATTGCCCGATATGAACACTCTTGATATATCTATTGTGTTACCGTTCCTTGGCTCTGGAATCAACTACCATCCAAAATCAGAGAATCAGCAACTTTCACTTTTGTTTCAATTACAGCTAAAATTTATTTATCGAGAGTAGTACCTTATAATATAGTGAGCATGCATTTTATAGATGGGGAAAACACGTTATAAATATATATATTATTACAATTACTCTTTACTACTTGTCAATTTATCTTTACATCATTTATCTTACATTATAGATGTTCCATCATGGGCATGTGGTAAAACAAATATGGTGGCAAATGAAGACCAGGAATTGGATTGTGAAGTAATTGCAGAAATAACAGTGATCACCAGAATACATTGTCTGAATGAATGTGTCGTTCGTAATAACTGTACTTGCGTGAATTTCAAAAAGGATGTCCCCAGTTCAAATTGTTCGTTACGCCATTGTGCTGGCCAGGTGTACAATAGCACACCATCACCTAATACGGTGGCAATATGTTTGTGAACTTAACAATTAAAATAACACTCCATTTTGGTTATGTTGAATCTGGCTAGCTTAGCTCAAGACATACGCCTTGCGTTTATAAGTCTCCTGTAAACAATTTGTGAAATATAATCCCTAACAATATTTACCCTAACAACATGGGAAGTATTTATATCAAATGAACATATTATATAGACCTGCATGAGATGTGTAATATTTATAATCCCATCCATGGGCATATGTACCACAAAACTAAAGAAGCTAAAGCCACCTTCGCTCAAATGGTTTAAATTTGTGTTGATATGTCGACGAACAACCCTACTGAAGAAGATCATAGTAGTTATCTTAATTACAAAGCTCGTTGCGAAAGGGCCAATAATATTTTGAGCTCCAAGGCCCTAAGTATGCCCCCCCCCACCCCGACATACAGTAAAACCTTAATGTAAACAGAGAATGAAGTGGATATTTCTGAGGGGGGGTCCAGACCCAACTTAAAAATATAATTATCAGAGGTATTGCGAAAACTCTTCTTATAGCTCTGTGAAAGATTACTGTTTTACATAAGACGTTACTGGATTGGGAAAAATGATGCCTTTTACTTATTTTAATACCCATTTACACTAAATAGGAAATAACTTTTACCTACAAATACGTCAAACGTTTTTTTTTCAAATATAAAACTTTATACTGAGCATAGCGATTTTTTGTACAGTCAGAGTCCATAATGTGGGAAGTTACGATCCGGCATCACTAGGGACCGGGTATCGTCTAGATTTTAACGAAATAAGGAAAGAAACTACGCTTACCGTCTAAAATCTAATGCACGTATCCAGTAAATAGATAAATAGATTGCCGTCTAGAATGTGTTAAATGACGCCAAGATTCATCAAAAACCGCCCAGTTTGTGCTACCGTGGTCTACTTTACGACCGTCCAGTTTGTCGGGATGTTTTTAAAAATGAACACTACCATTTAGATTTCAAAGGGGTTTAGTTTTTAGACGTTGTCGAGAAATGAACCGCGAGTGTTTGATTTATGTGGTTACAATTAATAGAAAAAAAGGTTTTGAAAATATTCACTAATTCAGCTTGGTCATCGTTTTATTCTTGATAAAAATGGCTGATGTATTGCTCAACGCGTGTACAACATAACGATAATTTTCCATTGGTTAAAGCCGTATAAATGCGGGAAAAGTTACAGTAGCTATTGGCTAACGTATAAACAAACTTATTTGCATACAGTTACACACAATGGCATATGATGGGTTTCAGTCTACGAATAAGATGTGTATAACATCTTTAGGTTTTAGCAAAATGCATTTCAAGTTTTACCAAAATCAGATGAAAATTGTGACCTCTAGAGTGTCCACAATCCAAAAATGTCATTTTTTGTACAATTAGGGGCCATAATCCATGAAGTTTCGGACCGATACATGCCAATATCGAAAGCAACCGAGATATTTTGGAGATAAACCTATATTTTAAGTTTCGTCAAGACTGGATAAAAATTGTGTCCTGTCAACAAACAATTGTGGACGGAGAGACAGGGAGGGGGGCGACGACAATGTATGTCCACATGAAAATGTGAGCGTATAAAAAAAATACCACACACACAGACACAAAATGAATTTTTATAAAAATAGTTTTGAAAATCAATAAACGACTATAATATACAATCGATCGAACACTTTGAATCCATTTTTTTCCAGTTCATTCAACTGTGTCTTTAGGGAAAGGCAAGATGTATTGTCTTTATGAAACTCCCAATAGACACCACCGCACAAAGATCAAAAATACTTCCTTAAAGAGTTCTATTGTCAGAAAAAACTTTTTAAAAATTATTAAGCTTAAATAGGATTAACAATTCGTTAATACTCATTGCCTACGCTGTTTTAATTGTTAATAAACGCCACTGCGTCTAATATATCTTCCTGTGATGTGTCTATTTGCGGATGATTGTGTATTGACATCCCCATAACATCCCTAGAAGATCACTTAGTACTTCAAAAAGACGTGTCCACTCTGGTAGAAGGGGGTAATGCCTGGCAGATGCAGTTTAATATTAACAAATAATGTGCAGTCATGAACATAACAACAAAAAGGAACGCTTCCAATTTTGATTACAAAATGGGGTGCACATTGTTAGAAGTCGTCAAAAATCATCCTTCCCTGGGAGTAGAACTCCATGAAAAACTTAAATAAAACTTACATATATACAGCATCATTTCAAAGGCCTCAAGAGTTTTAGGATTCCTGACACTGCCCAAAAAGCGCTAAAGAACTGCCTACCAAACATAAGTACGGCCGAAGCTCAACTATAGTTCACGAATTTGGTAAGTGAAGAATCGTATGTAGCAAGTCATATACTTAGCAGAACCCCAACAGCGGTTGAACTGGCCATCCCTGGAATAACGCAGACAATATTCGGATTTAGTACTTATGTGCAAAGTTGTGCATAGCCACAGCAGCAAGTTTAAACCACACCACTGTAAAATTAACACATACATGTATCAATATCCATTCTTCCCATGTGTAGTCATACCTTGGAATCTTTATCCGACCGAGTTCTCCAGCTGGGTCCACTAGACGGCTTTGGGGAAGCTTTGCAGTCGGCTATGAACGTGGCATTACAATGTATAGTGTAAATTTATACCAAATGAACTTTTTAACTTTTCACGCTTATGAGGAGAATACGACCTCGGGCCCTTACAACTCACCCAGCATCTTCAGATATATGTCCTAAAGAGGATTTTGTCGAGTATCTCACTGAAGTTGAAAATGGTTATGGCGTAGGTACTGATTCAGCAAATTAAAAAAAAACTGTTATTTATGTGATCTTGCGGCCTTTGTTTTTTTTGTGATTTGTAATTATTACTAACAAGAAGTAGCGTCAAAAATAGTAAGAATACCAGGTCTTATGTACTGCAACTCACGGTTTTGCTTTTCCATGGTGGAGCAGGCTCAATCAGTGTAATTGACTAATACTAATGATCGCCGCCTACCCCTCATCTTCACCAACTTGTTCGGCTAAAATCTTTATTTCAGTCGTTTATACAAATTCCAATATGTACGATTACAGAACATAATACTATAAAATAAAATGATGTTAAAACAGACTAGTGAGCTACAAGGCCAAGGGAAGACAACTCTGCTTGGGGCTTAGGCGAATGCAACAAATCCCGACAGGTGAAATGAGAGAGAGAGAGAGAGAGAGAGAGAGAGAGAGAGAGAGAGGGGAGAGAGAGAAATGGGATTTAACGTCCACTCGACGCAGACTAGGTCATTTTGGGACTAACATATGGTTTCATTTTTATTTCAATAATTCGCTTGCGCGTAGGGGTCTTTAGCAGTGGGAGGAAACCGGAGTGCCCGGAGGAAACCCACGAGGTTGAGAAGGCGCCCCTATCTCCATGCCACATACGCTCACACCAGGGATCGAAACTACAGCCGCAAGCCAGGGATGATCGGCCAGCTAGAAGTCGAAGCTCGGCACTCTAGACCACTAGGGCGACCTTCGGTTGCACGTATTTTCGTACTATAGTCGAACCATCTGCGTCCGAATGACATTTAGTTCAACCAGTGGTCGTGACCAGCCGTATCATGCGATAAAGCACGGTCGGGATAGTTCAAAGATGGCTGACAAAACTGACACTTGAGAAGATTTTCTGAAAAATATAATAAAATTGCCGATTGTCGTTGAGTTATTTACACCTTGGTCGGTATTATAGGGTCCATATTAACACCTGAAAGCTAATGAATGGGCATTGGGGTATACTGTAGTTCTTATGTTTGATTTTTTATCGTCTTTTTTGATGAATTTGACAGATTAGGATCTTCTTATATTCGAATATATAGGCCCACGACGAAAAACTGTATGTGTGAAATGATCTTGGGTGACATAAATCCAATGAAAAAAAAATAAAAAAATTCTGATATTGACTAATCTTTTTTGTAATCTATTTTAAGCTTGCTTTCATATCGCAGTATGGAGAATAAACCAGTTTTTAAAAATACGTGAGTAAATAGCAGAAAATATAGCAGGAGGAACAACTGACATGGTTGCCACCATATTGAATAGTCAATGGCTAAGGCCATTTGCGTTCGGTTGCTGGTTCAGACTGTAGTCGCGACCATAGTCTACTTCCGAAGGTCCCCCCCCCCCAAGGTGAAATTACGTCACAGATTCCACCCACCTCAGTTGCCACCATAGATCGTATATAATACTAGTACAGTTCTATGGTTTAACCAAAGAATAACGAAAGCAATGGGTGCTTGCATTTGATAAGCAAATTGAAATAATTATTATCAAGTGACACGGAATTCAGTCTTATCACAGTTTTATTTCACCATATGTACTAGATATTATATACGATCTATAACGCAAACAGACGCCATTTTATTGATTTTTAAAATAATTATATAAAAGTTTGGCATGGATCGACCCAACCCGAGATACTCATTATTATTGCAAAGCCACCCCCCCCCAACCCCAGGTTACGTAAGACTAACTTGATGCACAATCTGTTTTACAGAGGTAATGCGAAAGCCTTGTTCTAGCTATGTATAAGACGATTGAGCTTTATAAGTTCAAATGCCTTCTACGTGTGACGCCACATTACACTATTATTGACCTTGATACTGGGTGCAGATAATGGTACCTTTTTACTCATTTTATCCAATTTACACTAAATAGGAAAAGTATTTTGTCCATATATACTTCAAACACCTTTGTTTGTTTTTCCAATACTTGTTAATACTGTACTGTGTGGCAAATAGGAAATGAAATTCTGCTCCTGTAATTACCAGAGGATATATTCGTCTAACACATAAGTCGAGCTCCCACCTAGAGAAATCTTTAGAATATTGACGTCTTCTTTAACAATACAAGTCAAATTTGATACCAAAAGTTGATGTAAACGATAGAGTATTAGATTTAAAAATGTTGCATTTCAAATTATGAATAGAGTAATTTTAGATTTGAAAATGCTGCATCTCAAATGCATGTTTTAATTATTTACGTTTTGAGTTATGAATGGAGTTATCTGTCAAAGGTCTTAGTGGCAGTGTATGGATTAATATCGGGGGATCACGGTGGCTAAAGGTAAGACGGTGGCTCGCTAGTCTGGAGGTCATCGGATGTTCGATCGATTCCTGTCTTGAACGAGAAAGTTCATGCATATTTTCCTGCGTGGTTTCCCCTTGCCAGTGATGCAGGACGGAGGACCTGACAAAGACAGCTGTCTATTCCATCGGATGGGACGAAAAACCGAGGTCGTCTGTGTACACATTGGCGTGCACGAAATAGATCCCTTCGCAGTTGGAATTTGACATAAGAGTAGGCCATAGCACCGCTGCCCCAAAACTTCCCTCATAGGACGCGTATGTCCGTCTTCATTAGCAGAACCCCATTTCATTTCATTTATAAATGGATTAATATCAATTTTACAAACGCATGAGTTACTCGGGTTAGGCTGATCCATGTTATTACTTTATATACAATAATAATGGCGTTCCTCTGGCGATGTACGATTCTACATACATAATACATGTAAAAAAAACATTGAGAAAGATTTGCTATTTGACTTACTGTGACATAGTTATAGACAAAAGCCTTACAGTTTCTTTGAGCGAGGTATAGTGTTATATTATTTCATATTAAAAATTCAACCCTGTACCGGTACATCGAAACTGCAACACCTTCAACCTTGCAGTGTTTCGTTTGAATAGACCTATCAAACTCGGATACTGCTGTGATAACCGCAAATTTCTGTTCCAAAATATGAGTGGTCATCGACAGTCAGATCAACAACCAATATGGCCTTCATTACAGCGTAACAAAATCATTTGTGTTTAAACAGAGCTCCACATATGTTTACATAACGTTACCGGTACGTCATATTACTCATTAAATGTATTATGTTCCACTAAACCAATGCAAACACAATATTGCAGAAAAACAATTGTGTGACAAATGAAGCTATCGCAAACATGTACAATGTTAACAATGGGTAATGGCCAATATGAACAAACAGATGGAGACTAACAACATGTTCAGTTCACCGATTTTGATACATTTTTATATCACCGTCCAAAGTTTTAGGGAAGACCCCATAGATAAAAAGAAGGGCTGTCATTTGCTGAACAGGATAGATTTGACTGAACGAGAAGAATAGAAACACTCCCTCAAAAGCTCAAGTATCAGAAGCCAATCCAGCATTGGCAAAGAGGGATTTCCCGGGCCATTGCTTCAGGAATATGCGAAACTGAAATGTTAGAAAAACAACTTTTAGTCCAACCACAGAAGTCGGTAGTCGGTGCATGGTTCTAAGGTCTTTTATTCGGTTTTGTAATGTAGAACCCCATAACTCCCTTATTTAATCTGGCCCCAAAAGGTACTTCACATATAATTTAATTAATATACAGGTCTGATTATAATTAACTATCCACATTAAAATAAAGTGAAACCTTATACTGCATAATTAATTCTATGATATCTGATTTTAAAAAGTCTGACAACTTCTACATAATTTACATAGGTAAAGTCATTGCCAATTATGTACATAAATTATGTCGCGCTAAAAATGCATTAATGCCACAAAGGAAAACTTTTCGATTATTATTTTGATGGTTCATGCTGCACTGTTTGTGATAAATACAATTATTTCAAAACAAATTATGATGATATGTATTGCAAAGTATTTAGAGAGAGAGAAATGGGGTTTAACGTCCACTCGACACAAACTACATGTAGATCATTTTGGGACTAAAATATGGTTTAATTTGATTTCAATAATTCGCTTGCGCGCAGGGGTCTTAAGCAGTGGGAGGAAATCGAAGAACTCGGAGAAAACCCACGAGATTGAACAGGCGACCCTACTCCTTGTCACATACAACCGGGGATTCGAAACCTCGCCAGTTGACGCAATGACAGGCTTAATGATACAGCACGCGCGTGCTAACCACTCGGCCATCCACACCCCCCTGCAAAGTATTTGTTTCACTTTAAGCATACATGATTTATCAAATTTTCCTTGAAGGCAAGACTCTTGTGGTTGCTACAATAATGCAGCTAGACGGTAGACTGAATCAAACCAAAAAGTATAAAAAATCCAAGATCAAGGCTGCTACAAGGCAGAAAATACAGAAGGCATCAATCATAAGTTATAATACATGTAGACAGATTTGATAAGCTTTTTAATAATTTTTTTGAAATTAAAACTGTTAGATATTTCGAGAAGAAAACATATGTAAGAAATTTTACCTAATACATGTATATATGTACTAAGCCCTATCATATTGAAAATAACCCTTAGCTGGCCATTGAACATCGAAAAAGACATAAGTCTACTAATTAACAGATCAAAGCATATGTGATAATAAAATTTTTACATTTTGTACAATCAAATCATAATTTTCAAGTTGACATGTTTCATATATCTTATATTGAAATTTTCATATTTTTCAGGAAAATTGAGACAAGTTTGTTTTTATTACTGGTACGAATAAAATGATGGAAGAAAGTAACGAAAGTAACCATCAATGTACTATTTGTGATGAGGTATTTCAATGTTATGATCAACTCGAGAAACATTGCAAAGTTCATGTTAAAGTGGAAAATGTAAACAAAGAATTTGAAACTGACGAGGAGTTATCTTCCGAAATGAATGATTCTAAAGGCAGTGAAGTAACGTTTGATATAGGCCCTACAGAGAAGCAAATTATAGAGCAAGCAACAGAAATGCAAACTGGTATCAAAACGAAAGTCGAACAGAAAGTGGAAACAGTGGATGAATTAGAGGAAAATCCAGATGATACCGACCAGAAAGCTGCTGCAACTTTCAACAAAGAGATGGTTAAAATCCATGAATGTGATATTTGTGGAAAAACTTTCCCCAAAAGGGGTTATCTAACAACTCACAGAAAAATCCACACAGAGGAACGTAAATTTAAATGCCACCTTTGTGAAAAAGCATTCAATGTAAATGGTAATCTACAGAAACACCTGATTATTCATTCCGGAACTCGTCCATACACATGTGAATTTTGTGGTAAATCCTTCAGTGCCAATTCCACATTACAAAAACACACTAGAACCCACACCGGAGAAAGACCTTTTAAGTGTGACTACTGCAATGCTGCATTCAAAGAGTCAGGGAGTCTGTTCAAACACACAAGAATTCATACTGGAGAGAAGCCATATAAATGTGAAATTTGTTTCAAATCTTTTGGTTACAGTTTTAGTTTACAAAAACACATGCGAAGTCATTCTGGAGAAAGACCCTACTGTTGTGATATCTGCAATAAGGCATTTAGCTGTAATGGTGGACTGCAAAGACATCTACGAACTCACACTGGAGAAAAACCATTTAAATGTAATGTTTGTGGCAAACATTTTACACAGAGAAGTGATTTAATAACTCATGACAGAATTCATACTGGTGAAAAACCTTATAAATGTGATGTCTGTTTCAAAGCATTTAATCAGAATAGTAATTTAAAAGCACATAAATGTGACAGTTCTCAGACTAAATTAAAATCTTAGGCCTAAAAGAATCTGCAAGGTTTTATCTTATATGGTACTTAATTTATTCAATTTTATTTTA
Source organism: Patella ulyssiponensis (assembly GCA_963678685.1). Classification (NCBI taxonomy): domain Eukaryota; kingdom Metazoa; phylum Mollusca; class Gastropoda; family Patellidae; genus Patella; species Patella ulyssiponensis. Next base: position 76,894,042 of record OY783227.1, on the reverse strand, counting down.
ATTGTTTGATGTAATAACGATAACCTAGAGTGAAACAAAGTTAAAGTGTTAGTAAGGTCTAAGGATTAATACTGGTACCACTGTTTATATGGTTACTTTAATATTCCCTTGTCGGTGGTGTAGGACAGAGGGCTTAGCAAGGGACATCATATAGTCGTTCATTAGATTACATGTCATTTGGGTCCCTCTTCATTTCGGACTTACAACATTTCAGACTCCGAAAAAATATGGCCTCAACATTTAGGACTTGGGTAGCTGCTACTATATATCACATAAACATAGCCAGAACGAGTCAGAAATGTCTTCAAGTAAGTCCGAACGAGTCTGAAAGGTGGTCTGTGTTGAGTCTGAAGTGACGTGGGACCAAAATGTTGTGCTATCATTCATTAGCCCAGGCTGTGCAGAACAGTTGGACTTAAAACCCCATTTAAATAAATTTCCTCTCATTCCTGTTCTAAAAACTAGCATAAACCAAAGAATTGAAGAATTAGTAAATGATTTTCTGTGGCTTGCTTTGTTTTTTGTTTTCTGTAACCTTTCTTACTGTCTATGCAATGGTTGTTTTTGTTTTAAATTATTATTTATTGTTAATTATAGATTTTAATGAACTCATGAGACTAAAATATACAATTACCAATACCTGTTCTTACATCTACATGTATGTACTTAATTTACAATTAACTCAACCAAAATCATTCCATATCCGACTAAATTAGAAATTGAAAAATTCATGTACTGGTGTAAATCAGACATAATGCTTGCATACATCAAAATGTAAGTTGTGGGTTGCTGACCACTGTTACTGTAAAGAGTACAGCTATTTCTGTATTAAATGACACAATTAGAATTAAACATGTCCGAATAAAGATATATGTTGAAAATTTATGCAATCAAAGTTTTAATATTGGTTATATTATCCTGACCAATTTCGGATTTTTAGTGGGACCAAAAGGCAATACATAAATAGCATATCTATACGATTTTACACATAGAATAATCTTTTTTTCCTCAATATGTATATAGTTGAATTCCGATTGAATTATCCTAATCTCGCAATGCAAAAGTGTCAGTAGTGTAAACGTGAGAATTACAAGTGAAGTGAAATGTCAGTTAAACTTTCTTGGTTAACACCATGAGCAAGCCCAAGTAAACGTCTTATTCACTGAGCCACAGGTGAAACGGAACCAAATGAATACAATACTATCTAGACTAATCACCATAGCTAGACATTGAATCATTGTGTCTGAGGATGAGATTAAATTGAAACAATTCCTTGTGTTTAATTATTTTATGGGAGCCACAGTAGCTCAGTCTGTAAGAAATAAAATATAAATGGGGTTTAATGTCCTACTGGGCTAATGAAGACAACTGTAAGATTTTGTCTCGCTATCTTGGAGGTCCCGTGTTCGATCCCTGCTTGGCTGAGAAAGTCGATCAAGATTTTTCTGTGTGTTTCAGCCTTGTCAGTAGTGAAGACAGCCTGGCAAGGGGTAACATATAGTCTATTGGATGGGATGAAAAACCAAGGTCCCATGTACACATTGGTGTGCATGTAAAAGAATCCTTGGTAGTCGGAGAGAAAAATGGGGTATAACGTCCACTCAATAAAAACTAGATCATTTCGGGGCCAACATAATTATGGTTTCGGGGTTAATTTTTATTTCAATAATTTGCTTGCGGGTAGGGGTCTGTAGCAGTGGGAGGAAACCAGAGGACCCAGAGAAAACCCACAAGCTCGGACAGATGAGCCTACAATCCTTGTGCACACTCTAACCATTCAGTCATCCAATCCCTCTTGGTAGTCAGAATTCAATATACAGGTGGACCTGTCGTAGTGCTGCTGTTCAGGCAAAATTTCCCATTTCATTTCATTACATTAATTATTTTATGATTCTAGTTTCAACTCAGGACAGGGCTGTCATTCAATTGCATTTCCACTATGGACTTTATTTTCCACAATAAGTGGCAACCATGCAAAACAGTCTGTCACCTATCAAAAGAATATTTCGTTTTTAAGATACTCATGTCATGTGTCACTTAAATTAAAAAAAAAACGGCCTCATTTATTACCTTCCTATTTTCCCCAGAAAGGTTGGTCTCAGAACTAGATTTTTTTTTGTTTGACCTAAGTGGTATATAAATAATAAGAATACCCAGCCCTGTAGGAGCTTATGTCAGTATCTTACAGTTTTAACTTGGATTACAAGAACTTAATCAACTTTTATGGATTGTAAACTAGGGGTTATGGCCACCAGCAACTGGAGTCATCAGCTTCAGGTCTTGAAAAAAATCAGTTCTAACTTGGATTACAAGAACTTAATCTTGGTTGGTAAACTGGGGGTAAACTAGGGGTTATGACCACCAACAATTTGAGTCCTCACCTTCAGGTCTTTAATAAAATCAAAAAATTTCAGCCAAAAACTTTATTGCAGTCCTTTATAAAAAATTTAATATCAATGATTAGAGACTATAATACACATACTATAATAAAGTTAAGATATATCATCTATCACCAGCTTTGGTTCTTCAATAAAATCAATTTGTTTTAGCTAATAACTTTAATGCAAGTTATGAAAACATAAAATTTGATATCAATGATTCAAGAGCATAATTATATAATAAAGTTAAAATATATAATCTATGAAAGCCAGAATCACCAGCTTTCGGGTCTTCAATGAAATTAAATTATTTCAGCTAAATAAAACTTAATTGATGGCTTATTTAAGAAAGAAAAAAAAAGAATATCAATGATTCGAGAGCATAATAGTATAAAAAAGTTATAATATATAATCTATAAGCCAGAATCACCAGTTTTGTGTTTTCAATAAAATAATTAGCTTATTATAAAAATAAGGATATGTAATCTATAGGATGGATTTCCAAAATTAAATTTGTCAACAAAATCTTTGAATTTCAGCTACCAACTTTATTGCAGTGCTTTTTTAAAATTTCAATATCAAGGATTAAAGACTATAATACAAATAATTAGAATTCTCATGTCTGAGAGAAAGTAAGAAGTATCTTAGTAAATCTATAAAGTTGTATTCTTATTAATGTTTTACCACTACTCTTATAAATGTCAACAAATATAAAACAATAACATTAAGATATAATAACATTAAGATATAATAAAATTAAGATATACAATATAACAGTCATAGGCTTATAACATGTAAGTATATATATAAGGATTGTCATCAATTTTTTATTAAAAATAACATGATTAAACTAACAAAATAATGAGCTCACAAATACGAAAGTTAATGTAAAACTGGCTCGTTGTAAGTGGAGATAGTCGAGCCAAATTATTAGTTTTTTTGTTTATATTTATTTCAGAAACAGGCTTTATCTAGACATAAAGACAGAATCTATTGCAGTCAATTAATACATATGCTGGGTTGGGAGCAAACATTTCTCAACATATTTATCATTGACACAGACGAATTTCAGTACATCAGAAAACAAAAAAACAAAGAAATCCTAGATATGACACCATGCAGCACACATTATATAAATCTTGTATTTAAAATAAAACGGCTAGAAATGAAAATATAGAGATATGTAGAGAATAGTGGAGAAATAGACAGGAGTGTTCGTAATAACTGGAACAATGTCAATGCATTCGTTGATTATTTTCTATTTGTTTCAAAATCCTGGCAAATACCAAATATTTGTCATTTCATATTGGGATTTAAAACACATTACCAGTTCAGTGAAGAGACATACACTTAAAAGTTGATTTATTTGGACATTATAATCATAATATCATTAAGAATTTAATTTAAAATATATATACATGGAACAGAATAGATATTTCAGAGGTAGCAAGAGGTAATCATACCAGAAAATCCTGATCAACTTTCTCGACCAACACAAGGATCCCCCAAAGGATCTCCGGCTTAGCAAGCCAACGTCTTTACTCACAGAGCCACTGCGGCTCCTGTCAGAAAGAAACCAACAGCCTGCAATAAAGGCAAATATAGCTGTTGCATAATGCTTCTTTAATTTTGATTTAATATATTAATCACAGAGATAAACACAGATATAAAATGGAATAATGAATCATTATAAAAAAAAAAAGAAAATCTTAAATTTTCTCATTTACAAAATCAATTAAAAATCAAATGAAAATTACATGTATAACATTCCCCAAGAAAATATATAATCTATGCATTATAACCACTGAGAATGTAAAACAAAAACACATATTAAAATACATGGCAAGTGGTTTTAAAAATATAACAAATTGAAATCTCAAATATAACATCCATGAGAAATACAAAATTTCATGAAATTCTGAATCAAATGGCATAATAATTTAAGAATTACAAAAATATACACATCTCTTTCTAGTAAACAATTTGCGATATGCTTAATACCAATTTATTATGTTTAAATTTATTGAACTATAAATAATGTAAAAAATCTTTATATTTACTATTTTCCTTAAATCAACCTTTAAAAAAAATCTACCGCATTCTTATTCTTAGCATTTTCCTTATTTTTACTAACAGTAACAGTTTTGTATTTTCACTAGTTTCTTTATTTTAACTACCTTTATCATTTCTACTAATATTATAAACAAACATATTGCAATATATAATTAAACTCTATCCTGATTTCAATATTCATGAGCTACTCCATAAAAATATAGATATAATATAGATATAATATACATAATACATAGTACATACACCTAAACAATATAAGAATAGATTCTAACTTGACAATCCATCATAAGGTAGTCAAGTTATGAGCATACAATTCAACTAATGATAACATATCTACTTTAAGCACTGAAAATTCTGATTGCTATTATACTGTAGTTCAACAAATATTTAAACTTCACATCAAAATCAGAAATTACTTTTCAAATTAAGTGAGACAGAATACAGTATCATTAAAAACAAATGGTCAACTGTTAGCTCTTTAAACTAATCTATATATGCGCTAATTGCATAGAGTGGAGGTGAAGAATTCCACCTTATTACTTACATGGCAAGGTCAACCATAAGCTAAACTAGCTCTTTAAACTAATCTATATATGCACTAATTGCATAGAGTGGAGGTGAAGAATTCCACCTTATTACTTACATGGCAAGGTCAACCATTAGCTAAACTTATAGTTTACTTAAAACTCATACCAATATTGTGTTCCATTTTATTTTCTTGATTGTTCACTACACTTCATCTTGGCCTAATGAAATGTTGTATGGGGCTTGCTCAGAAATGCAATGGATTGCATTGGTAGACTCAAAATCATTCTACCAATCAAACAAATAGGAAACCAAAAAGAAATGTAACAGAAGTTTGGGTAAAAATAGGCAATATTTCTTGTTCTCGAATATCTTGTAGAGCTAATATAATACCAGTCCATGAGCATAATCAGTATGCAGTATCTGTTAATTGTTGAAGGTCATATAGGTAATATTATGTTGGCTTAAAATACAGACGTGAGCTCATCCTTTGATGTCGGTGTACCATTATTTCTAATAATATACAAGCAACTTGTCTATCATACATTATCTATACTAGATATGAGATATTGGACTGTAGTGACTTATTTCATTGTAAAGTATGTGCAGGATAGTGTCTGTATTTTAATTTTTTTAATGGTCTCGAGTTAAAGACACTGCGTAATATATTCAAACAACACTCTGCTAACAGCTCATGCAGTATCAATATATTACTTAATATCTCACTCTCGACCATTAAACCATACATAATAGATCTGTAAACATATCTTTAAATGTAACTGTAGTGACCAGACAATTAAATGCAACATAAATAACAAATAGTTTCAAATAGATTGAGCTATATACTACTGAGCAGACATTGTTAATATGGATTCTATATACATTCATCAAAGACAAAAAAATTAAAATTTATTTGGCACTTTTTCTTATCCCATAAAATCCTACATACGGCCCTGTCCAATTGTATACCCAAACTCAATTTTCTATTGAAAATTGCGGTCTGTTTCATTACGTTTGGCATTTGATTTGCAATTGTCAAACCCAACTCTATCAACTGATACACTGTGAAATCTGGTGTCTGCTGTTGAACATAATTCATGCAAGAATAAAATGAAACATCCCATCAATCAAATATATTGTTCTATCAGAGCCAGAGAGAGAGAGAGAGAGAGAGAGAGAGAGAGTTTAATCTCCAATAAACATTGACTAGGTCATCTCAAAAGGATTGCCAGAATTAAAGCAGGGATAGCCCGAGAGAATATATTGTAAATATTGTAACAGTCTCAAAAACAATGTAGGCCTAAAATTTTCATTTTTTCCAGTAGGAAAATGAATTTGGGCAATATAGCTGCTATTTCAGCTACTTTTTAATAACAACCATTGGAATCTCATCCATGGCATCCTGTCTTTCCATTAAATTATGTCTTTGTCTGGTCTCATTTGACTCATCACTACTTGGGCTTTCTAAAAGGGTGGTTTTCTCCTCTGCCTCTTGATCATTTGCAGGCGTCTGATCTGGTATTTCATTTACTGAGGGCAATAAATTTATTGGCTCAAAATGAACTTTAGGTGTTGACATTTTGCTCAGGTCAACAGAAATTGATCGAGGCGTTTGTTTATCATTATGATTTCCCTTGGTACGTTTGTCACATACATCTGCCTGATCTTCATCCCAGCTTGTTGCTCTCTTCAATTCTTTGTCATAAGTCTGTGACATCACCCTCTGTAAATTACGATTCATCCGGGTCTTGTCGTGGAGTAAATGCGACCTTCTGTGCCGGGGATCACTGATCAAATTCTTGTCAAACTGCGAGTGTCGAAGCTGAAATATTAAATAATGATTCCAAATTAATCAACTTGATTAAAAAATTTAACAGAAAAGGCAATGCCCTTTACAATTTTTAAACAGTAAAAAAGTAGAGAAAATAAATACAAGTGGTCAGCTCTGTCAACTTGCCCAAGGATGACACCCCTCTTACTAACGAGCCTAGCTGCAAGTAGATGTTCCAGGGTTTTGGCATATCCTGCATTGTCCATAATATTTAATAAAGGAGCTAAACCATTTTGATTCAATCAAGATGAAGTGTTATTTCGATCAGTGATTATTAAATTTTTGTATCGATAGATTGAACAGTTTGTTATTTAAAAAGGTACTATAAATCTGAACGGTTCGGCCATTTGATGATTTAATTTAAAAATGAATAAGTGAGGCTATGACCCAAATAACCAGTACCGTGGTCATGACAATAAACAATCAATGCACACATCTTGTCAAAACTGTAAACAGTGATAACTGCGCTAAGAATAAAGTAATTTAAATGATATTTTTTCAATATACATGTATTAATTTTGCAATACCTATTTTTAAACGATTATAGAAAGAATGGTCAATTCTTTATCTAAATACTACATTATGTATCTTTAATTAATTGAAGTGTCCACTGTGTGGACCTTGTTATATCTAAATGCTGGATCTATCTATAGACCTTAAATTTTCAACCAAGGCAGATTGTCAACCAGCAGAAAGTAAACAGCATTTAAAAAATAATGGTCAAAATTAAAGAGGTATAGCCATTTTAAGTTAATCTATTATTAATGACATTTGTATACTTTTCATTAATTGAGTACCATGACATTTCTTTTAAACCACAATATAACCACATTTAATTAATGTGCCTAACGTCATGTAGAGAATTATTGACCAAAATTAAACAGATATAGCCTTGGATATAAATTACAACTCTTCACTATTTGACATGACCATTTGCTTTAAATGCACCCATTATGAAAAGGAAACATAACCATAAGATCTGTGTTTCAGTTTTTGGATATTTTAATTTTTTTTAAAATTCTACAACAAATACTGTTCAAAATACATGTGAAGAATGTCAAATTGGTTTTGAAAAAAATGAAAGTTTAGACAGTTTTTGTGACATTATGGAAATTAGCTTTTCAGATGTACTTACAGTTCTGGAAGCATGCATCGATTGAAGTAAACTTCGTAATCCATGTGCGTCGATATCCTGGTCTTCATCTGTTTTTGCTTTTCTCATTACAATACCCTCTGTTTATAAAAATAATATGTAGAGACATAAGACATAAAATCAATCTGATTAAAACACAGATCCAATTTCGTTTCGTTTTTTATAGTTCAAAATTTCGTTTTTACTTGTCTTCACTACTCTTGGATCTGGAGGACTTGTTATTTAACTGGTGTTCTACCTGAAATGAGGGGTCAGCCAATCAAATGGTCTGTCGAATCGACCCTTTGACCTTTTCATGCGTGGAACTGTGGGTAGATATTACCAGCCAACGACGTCTATACTAACACCAGCGGATAGAAATCATAACAAAACACAAGTGGATTTTGAAAAGCATGGCGATCGCTAATTGGTTAATCGAATGACTGACGTTATCGGGTCAAATGTCCCGTGCTTGATACCTGACGTCATAGAACGTGAGCGTTCACTATAACTAGTTAGATCTACATGAGTGTAGGCCATCGAAAGTATAAAAAACGAAACGAAATATAGATCTATATTTTAATTAGATTGACATAAAATTAGACAAAACCATTTCAGACTTCAATATCTCCTATATTCTTTTCGGCATGTACTTATATCCATGTGAGAATGAATTCCATATTTTAATCTTATAAAACTCTATTTTCAAATCCTTAATAAAAATTAACCTTTTACATGAAGAATATTGCAGACATTTTAGACTTGATGCGATTTGATGATACACTTTCAATTCAATCATGATGTTCAACTGAGATTGTGTTTAAATTATGTGACAAGTGTAGCTACATAGCATGGCTGAGTTGTAGACATACTAATTTTCAATTCATGAGTCACATATAATTTCTTAAGGATTTTCAAAGAGTTTAACATTACTAGGTGTTTTGAAATGATAATATTAAAAAAATTAGTACCTTTATTTCCTCGGTGAGAGTCATAAATGGCCCTTCAACTAATATATAACTTGTAACAAAATGCTTTAAGTGGTAATTTGTTTTAGTAAATGAATACTCAGATAAATTTGAACATCATTAGTCTGTGTTACCCCAAACAAGGACTATAATGCCTTTGTACATTCTCTCGACAAATATGTGGTGGTGGGAGTTAAAAATGATTTAAAATGCAGAAGAACAAAGCTTATACCATAATTTATTCCAAGAAAGGGTCAGGGCCCTGATTCATGAAATCTTAACTAAAGATAAAATCCAAATTTTAGTAGATACTTCAGTTTTGATTGTCTAAGCACTAAAATCAATCTAATATTATCCAATTAAAATGCTAAAATTTGGATTTTATCTTAGTTAAAATTTCGTGAATAAGGCCTCAATAAAATAACCAAAATATGTTTTTTTAGAGATATTTTAGAGACAGATTGATCATGTGACATTTTTCCTATTCTCTGAATTATTGAAAATAAAATTGTGGTACTTTTGTTGTGAGCTTTCATTTATTTAATATTTGTGAAGTTATTTCAGCAACATTTAACGCTGAAACTCTAGTAAGGGGAAGTTAATAAAAGAAAAGTAATGTTGTAATAAAGACTATTTTTTTTAAGAAGAGATATTTTCATAATATGTGGTCTGGGTGATCCTTTACTATAAGGAATTTCTTATCAATTCTATTATCATGCTTTCGAATTCACAAAAAAGAAATTGTTTTTAGTTCATAAACAAAAAATATTAGTCATTTTGTACACACAAAACAACAGTTATTTTACAAGACAGATAAAAATATAAATGATCAAATAATTGTTAAACAGAATATCAGTATATTTTCAAAATTATCTAATTGAATATTGGGTTTTAAATTAGGGTCCATCTCACATGCCTATTGACTAACCTATGGGATTTCTATTCGTCGACAGAAATCCCGCATACAATCGCCATTTCCTTCGTAAATCCTCCCCACGTCTCCTATCAATAATAGATTGACCATATTTACCGTCATCTCCGTGTGTTGAAAGTTGGCGACTTATATGTTTCAAGGATGTTTTATCTTCATTTGAATCACTCTCACTATCACTACTGAATTCATCTTGATTCAGATACAACTCAGTATCTATCTTAGGACTAAAAAAATAAAATATTTAATTTAATTCAGTAATATGTACATTTGTAGATATTTACCATTTGTTTAAATCAAAATAAACATTTTTCAGAAAAAAAATAATTATCTGTATAAAAATAAACATTCTCTATAATTTTTCACAGTTACCGATTTTTAGTTTTAACATTGAGTTAGATTAGATTGCAGTTAATCCCAATTCTTTCCAGATTCAGCATTCATTTTGTTTATTTCCAGCTGAATTTCAAATCATACAGTGTAATCCAGATAAATGAATCTTGAATTTGCTTGGTAGTGTGGAGATAATCTTTTCGCTACAAGTAGAATAGATTTTCAACACACTACCTAGTCCTAGCAGATTCAAGGATTCATTTATCAGGATTATGGTTTGAAAATGTGCAGGAAACAAATAGAAATGGAATCTGAATCAGGATAGAATTGAGAATCAGATTCGTGATAACCAATTGGTCTCAAGTATTCTTTCCAAAACTTTCAAAACTATCTACATTGAAGTACAACAACAGTGTGATTAAAAAAGATCAAAGATCTCATTGAAAGTATTTCTGAGCTTTCTTTTACTCAGTCTGAAAAATTTCATGTGATTGAGATACCGATACACGATTTTGCAGTCACACTGATGTTATTTACAAGTTCAGAAAAAATTATTCTTCTGCAAAATTTTGCATCATATTATTAAACTAAGAACATATTCTCAAAAAAAAAACCAACAAAAACACTTCAAGTACTAAAAAGTGAGAACTGTTAAATTGTGAACATATAAAGTGAGTAACTGTTAAATTGTGAACATCATAAATGAACATCATATAAAATTGCTCACTAAAAGAAGGCTACATCATCAAATCTACTATCGATAATACATGTTAATACAAACATTCAAAAATACAACAGCTAGATGGGTCATTTGTCTGAAAATATTGAACATTGAAGCTACTAATATATAACAATTAAACAAAACTCATGTTATAACATCCTATTAAAACTGTCATTGTAAGCTCACATCTATAACTCATAAATGACACAAATTCGCCATCAATGCGTGCATGTGATACAGTCATTGACAAGCCTCGTACTAATGATGTAAGCAAAGCCAAGCAAATACAATACATTGTTTCATGCTAAACACCTGCAATCAAAAAATCGGAAATCTGATAAGATGTGTAAGGATATTGTCTTGTTTTTCTTCTGATGAAACAACTCCAGGAGTAATCTATGGCTATTCTATAATATGTGATCAAAATAATCATGTAGTCTGTGATATATTGAATAGACGATGATGAGATTACAAGCTCTCCCTTTCCATATATTTTCAATTATCAAAAAATCAAAAGTAATTACCATGTATTTAGAACTGATATTTTTCATAACAGTTTACACATTGACATACATGTATTTTTAAACAGACAGTGAAATTAGTAATAACAAGCTACTACCACAATTAGTAAGTGAACACTGCATAACTACAATTCATATATTGAAATGTATATACAAGGAAACAGTGAAGATGAGAATATAAACAACAAGCTACATGTACTTCTGCATTAGTTAGTGTACACTACGTGAGTACATCACTACAATTAATATATCTAAGTGCACGTACAGTGAGACAGTTACAAGATGTGTGTATATACCAAGCTACTTCTGAATGTAATTAGTAATCACTACATTATGGTTAGTAAACACTATCGTACAATACATACTGTAATACTCAAACCAAGTATATCAATATACTACATGTATGTATGTAACCCCGGATATCATTTAATCTTGTGTATTTAACACTAATTACTTTCACATTCATTGAATATCAAATCTTTGGTTAAAAACTCAAAAATATTGTTTAAAATCACCAAAAATCAATTAATTTACCCAAAAGACAAATTTGTAACAGAGTTTAAAAAAATTGTAATGAAAAAATGATTGTACAGGTTTAAATTTTGTACAAGAAAGTTAAATGACAATGAAGCGTATACATCAGGAAAAAATAGTTAAAAATTGAATTTGCTTAAACTCTACTATTACAAGTAGAATATGTTTCTGGAAGTTCTATTGTATACAGCTAATCATAAAGTTTTTGCATTTCTAAAATTTCGTACCGGTTTGAGCATTAACATGCATCCACATACACACAGACATACTCTATATATTACACATTACTATTTATATCTTACATCGAAACAATTGGCACAGATTTGGCTCCACATAAATTTAAATATTTGATATGTTCTCTGTAAACAAATGAAAACAAACAGAGGTTAACAAAAATGGAAAAAAAACTGAAATATGGGAGAGGGATGGTGTTTCCAGTTTCCACATTATACCAATGAGGTTAATTTTTGAGACTAACATATGGTATATTTAAACACTGTGCTTGTGTGCATGGGTCTTTACAAATGGATATTTACTGGAATAGAGGCACAGTTGGAGAAAACGATTCCTTAAATGAGAAGTGTAACCCTGATATTACACAATATGTAATTTTGGGACTAATTATAAACAGACCATATAAGCACGATTTGGAATTTGACTTGGCAGTTATTTATCAAATCTGAGACCACCTCTTAAAGGCTCAATTCTACTCTTGTTGTAACTGAATATATGTCCCAATCTTTATTCTGGTCAACAAATTGTATTATTTTACAATATTCCAATTAATTGATGATACAAATTTCATCTTAACTCACCTAATTTAAAAAATTAGAAAAATTTAACTAAATGATTTGAAAAGCCCAACGTAAACCTTTTCAAATGTGACTTGGATTTTAAAATATTTTTGAACCCTCTGGACACGTAAAATAGGATGTAATGGATAATTTACACAACAGTTTATAGGGCACTTAAACATCTTGTACTTAGAATAAGGCTATTATCTAATTTTCCGAGATGCCAAGCCAGCAAGAGTGTTATTGTCCCTTTAAACGCATTTAGGTAAGAATGGTTGTGTAAATACATTTTATAATCAAAACTAGCAAAAACAACATGCACTTTCGATTTTGATGGATAACTTTTGGACTTTTGTCAAACATGTAATATGGCCAAGTTAAATATTGATACTTTAAATTAAGATTAAGCTAGTTCATTCTATACCCAATGATGATGGAATGGTTGGGATGATGGAATGGTTGATTTACATGGAAGCTTATGGAACAGGTAACGCTATTATCAGGAAGAAACAAGAAGAAACAATGGGTTGACCATGTAGAACCAAGTTTGAACTAAGTAATTGGACAGTAGGGGCATGTGATATCAAGTTTAAACAAAGTCAAATTCCATTAAACTGTTATAGTATAAACCTTTAGAGAAACAGGAATATTTATAAATAAACAAAGATCTCTACATACTTCAACATTATTTTTTCATAGAAATTTATCATGGAAGAATCAGATTTTTTCATGGGTGTCTGTACAAAATATCTCTTGAGGTATTTATCGTCAATATGTTCAATCTTTTCCTGAAACATAACAAATAATAATCCATTTACAAAGATTCCAATTACAATTGGAGAATTTATTGTATTTTATTATGGGATAATTTGTACAAGTTAAGCAGGGTTTTATAACTTATGTTCTTAGGCTACTCAGATGATTTTTTGTCCTCAACAAATTTGAAATGTGCTTAAAATAAAACAATACAGACTATATATTTCAAGTCAAAATGCCAATGGAATGAAAACTCTACATGCACTAAGTTTTCAAAAAATCCCTTGAGTAATGTGTGCATGCACCTTAAAGAACAATACCACAACCCTTTAAAACTCCCTATCGCGTGCAAAAGATTTCATCCCCTCAAAAATAAACAGGAGGTAACTACACAATATGCAATTTAATAATTCTGAATATCAATAAATAATCTCTGCAAATTTGAGTGGTGACAAGAAATTGTGGATGGACTAAGCAGAATGGTGACAGCAAAAAATTTCCACATTATAATATGGATGGATGTAGTGTATAATGGAGGCATCCATTCATCAGGTAACTACAGCTTTGAGAATTTATACCAAATAAAAATAAAAGCTTGTTAATAGAAATAAATCATCATTACCTTTAAGTAATATTTGCCATGGAATCCAATAACATCTTCAATACCAGCCATCATGTGATCCGTTATCTGCAAATATTGAAATTAAAAAAACCTTTAAAATAAAGTTAAAGAGTCTGATTGGTATGAAAGATTTACAATTTGTCATTAGATTTGAATGAAATTACATCAAATATGTGAAAAGTGGATCAGCAGTCCATGTGACAACTAATTATATAATGACGAACAAGCCAACAGTGAGGCTGATGTCCCCCGCCGAAATCTCAAAATAAATAGATGACACATATTAATTAATCGCACATTTATTTTTTTCAAACGTATCGAGCAATCAAACTGTACACGATGTGTCATCCAAAAGTGTTTTATAAAGAATGCTAAAACCGACGAGAAAAATGAAAATGTACCCTAGTTAGGGGGACCCTAAAGGCAGACAAAAGGGCCCCTCTGGCCAAGGGAAAGGGCCCTTGTGTCTGAGTCAATCGTTTCTTCTATACACTGTTACTGTCGAATCCATTACTGAATGAGAATGCAGTCATTGTATTGGCATAAAAATCATCAATCAAGATGAAACTAAGTTATCTTGTCCCAAAGTATCAACCAATCAAATTGCTTATCTCTGCCTACCCTAAGAAGAAAATGCTCATCTTCAAACTCCATCAAGACATTAACCTAATAAGCACACACACCAATTTTGAACATTTTAACTCAATTCGAAGGAGAGTTATTGTGTTCCATAGTCTCGGCAAATCAAATTGCTTATCGCTCTGCTTACCCTGAGCAGAAAATGCTCATTATCGATCTTAGTCAAGGTATTACTGTAATGAAACTATACACCACTCTTCATCACTCTCACTTAATTAGAACTAAAGTTATCGTGTCCCAAAGCATCAACCAATCAAATTGCTTATCTCTGCTTACCCTAAGCGGAAAATGCTCATCTTCGAACTCCATCAAGGCATTGACCTAATAAGCATATACACCAAGTTTGAACATTTTAACTCAATTAGAAGGAGAGTTATTGCGTTCCAAAGTCTCGACCAATCAAATTGCGTATCGCTCTGCTTAACCTGAGCAGAAAATGCTCATTATCGAAATTAGTCAAGGTATTACTGTAATGAAACTATACACCAAGTTTCACTACTCTCACTTAATTAGAACTAAAGTTATCGTGTCCCAAAGCATCAACCAATCAAATTGCTTATCTCTGCTTACCCTAAGCGGAAAATGCTTATCTTCGAACTCCATCAAGGCATTGACCTAATAAGCATATACACCAAGTTTGAACATTTTAACTCTAGAGTTATTGTGTTCCAAAGTCTCGACCAATCAAATTGCGTTTCGCTCTGCTTACCCTGCGCAGAAAATGCTCATTATCGAACTTAGTCAAGGTATTACTGTAATGAAACTATACACCAAGTTTCATCAATCTCACTTAATTAGAACTAAAGTTATCGTGTCCCAAAGCATCAACCAATCAAATTGCTTATCTCTGCTTACCCTAAGTGGAAAATGCTCATCTTCGAACTCCATCAAGGCATTGACCTAATAAACACATATACCAAGTTTGAACATTCTAGCTCAATTAGGAAGAGAGTTATTGTGTCCCAAAAAGTGTGACGGACAGACGGACAGACAGACAGACAGACAGACAGACAGACAGACAGACGGACGGACGAACCCATTTTAATAGTCCCCCAACTTTCTTCGAAAGGCGGGGGACAATAAGACCTATCTTACATGTTGATTAAGTTCTTGGTACATGCTGAGATTTTTCTGTGGAGCCAATCGAATCTGTAGTAAATTCACCAGAGGTTTGATTGAGATTCCCTTTAAAAAAAATAACAAAATCTTATAATCCACCCAAAATAAGCTACTACGGCTGAAACAAATTCCTTTAAAATTTATACCACATTAAGGCTTCATAGACTATTTACAGTGTTTACTCCAATGTAACATGATTCAAGACTTAATGAATATCCGCCCGAAACTTAACTATGTAAATTTCTGAAAGACAGAACAATATTTCTGAATTGGTATTCACTGATAAAAAATGAATCGTTTATTGAGGCTCTATTATTCAACCTTATTATTTCTGTTCAATATTAATATCATATGTTTGGATAAATATAACTTTTATTGATCGATTAACCAAATACTACTTGAAGGAATATCTCTTGTCAGTAACATGCCTACCTGTACAAAGCCTGTGAAAACAATAACAGATAATGTTGCTGTCTCAAATAAATTTTTCATAGGAATGTCCTTGGGATTCAGAAGGGCAACAAGAGAGAAACAGACAGCTCCTCTTAATCCGCCATAAGCCTAAACATAGAAAGAGGACATTTTAAACTATGTTCATTCATCTACATGATCAAATAGTTGACAATCTAATGACAAAATTATTTCAGGTCAAACATTTTTTTGCCAACTTTCCATTTTAAATTCACCATACTTAAAATTCCATTATCAAAAGTATATTTTTATCGCAATTTGCCGAAAAGGCGATTGACCCATGAACTCTCTCTCTATATATATATATATATAAATATACAACCACATGAAGGAATATAAAACACTTACTATCATAAACTGTTCATCCAAACCTATCTTTCTCACACGATAATTATCAAACTTGTTGATACATAATGACATTCCAAAAGTTACTGAAAATAAAAACACAATATAAAAATAATGAAATGAAATGTGGTTTAATGTCCTACTGTTCTACTCCTACTGGGGTAATGAAGACAGGCTTACACCATACACTGACATTTAAACTTCAGATAACCAGTTTTTGGGGGTCAATTAAAAAAAAAATAGGACAAGTAGAACAATCCCAGCAAGTATGAGAAAAATCTCATAAACCCTGTCCTGTAGACTGTTTTAAGCTTTTGACAATATGTGCAGTAACTCTAAGTCTTGTGGTACAATCCCAGCATTTTTTTCTCTAATAAACTCTAGTCATTGTCTTTAACCCTTTAACAGGAAGAGAGTATACCTGGATGTAGTACATGCTACGATTAAACAATATCTTCATTTGAAATACAGGAAAAAAAGTCAACATATCAATAAAACTGACGAGGTAATTTATAATTTCGATCCATATCGTAGAAGTATAAATTTGAAAACTTACTGATAAATCTAAAGACAAGACATAATAGCACCGTCCACAGAATAAAACCTGTATGCCATTCAAGACCCTGTCGCACAAACGCCAAGCCCAAAAACAGAAATATTATAATTTCACTCAAAGAACTGCAAAACAAGATTATTATAAATGTAGTAAATTATCAAACACAATCACAAGAGAGGGAGAGAGAAATGGGATTTAATGTCCACTCGACACAAACTATGTCATTTTGGGACTAACATTAACATATGGTTCGATTTTATTTCTGACATTAATTTGTTTGCGTGTAGTGGTCTTTAGCTGTGAGAGGAAACCCTTAGAAAACCCACAGGGTTGCACAGACGACCCTACTTCTTGTCACATACAAGCGTGGAATCAAAACCATGTTACTTGACTCAATGACAGACATATGTTAAACCATTTGGCAATCCAACCCTCATACATCACAACAGACATAAGTTAGGACTACTCCAGACAGAAATCTCCGGCTTTATTATACTTCTGAATTACCAGCAGCATGAACTAGCAAACAATCATATAATACAGTAAGCTATTTATATATTATATTTGAGGCGCTCTAAGGAACAGCCGCTTCTCACTGTTTCTGTTTGTCCAGGGATGTACTGAAATGAATTGGCGTCTAACGTCCTACTGTTCTCCTTTGAGCGGGCTAAGGAAGATAGAAATACACTATGCAGTGTGCCATCGCCTAAACTTATATCAAATTCCAGCTGCCAAAGGATCTTTCATGTCCACACAAATGTGTAAACGGGACCATGGTTTCTCGTCCCATCTATTCGTTGTCTATTGCCAGGCCATCTGTCCTGCACCAATGAAAAGAGAGAACCACACCAGAAATTCCCGATGAACATAGGTCCTCTCGGTTAGCGAGCCAACATCTTACTAACTAAGCCACCTCAGCTCCATCCAAGGATGTACCGGTATTAATATATCACTTTTCTTTTTATTTTCTTGAAGTCAAGGAAATAGGGAAGTCAATATTTACATTAGCAATTGCTAAAGGGTTAAGGTTGAAATAAATGACCTATGTAAATTCTAAATTCTAGAAATGGCATCTCCACCATGTGACATTGGGTGTATAGACCACAAGATGGCCTGGATGGTTTATGACAATCCAAAGGGATAATTGAAAACAGCCATCTTACACTTTACTTGCTCCGAGAATTCCATCTAAGATCAAAGCCTTTTTTCTTAATCAAGGGAAGTAACTCGATTACCTTACCTCAAAGGCTCTAGAAGGCTTCAGACCACTATTTCTTAACTGTATTACGAATAAGTTGGTTAAGTAACAGAGTATATGACAGTAAACTCTGGAGAACATATCTATTTTAAAAAGACCAAATATTGGTAAAATCCTGAGGAAATTACAAAATATATTTGAACGGTACCTGATAACTTTGGTGAAATATTTAATTGTTATTCTTGATTTATCGCTGATATTATGGAAGGCGTAGTGAACTTGAACCAAACCACATCCAATTATACTAGAAAAATACAAAACATATAAATCATATTCAAATTATACAAGAAAAATACATAGATTATATTCCATGCCTTCATTTAACAAAAATAATAATTTTTGATGGTTCATAAATAAAACCAGCGACACTGACATATAACAATTACGTTTAGGTTAATTTCACTTTTGGTTTATGTGCTGACTTTTGACAAAACAATCGCCATAACTTGCTGTTCCTGTATACACTGTGATTCATTTACCAGTGCCATAAAATACCTGGATAGTTTTGAATTCCATATTTGACACTTCCATGTTTAAATCTGTATTTGAAGATCTAGTGCAGTAACTTATATGCTGATTTCCTTCCTATTATTGCAACTAGTCAACTGCTGTATACAAGTAGGATGTTATATCCCATCTCATTTCACAAGTAGGATGTTATATCTCATTTTATTTCACATTTGTTTGAATAAATTCAAGACTGACCTTATAATTCCTGAAAACTCAAAGAGTTCTGCCATCATAAAACCCATGTAAGCCATTCCATATATAATAATTGGTTGGACAACTGAAATAGAAGTGGATGAATCTATATGTAAATGAGCTCGTTTTGTGCCTGTGACAAAAAATTAATAATACCTTAAATCTTTAAGAGATGGCCGATTAAAAATCTCAATAGTCTAAGCCTTTCAAAAGATTTTGTGTCAGAAAGTTTAATTGATCACAATCTGCCTTTGCTGAATTTTCTGCATCACAAATTTTGATAATGCAGTCAACCAACCACAATCAGAACATTACTGAACATAATTGACAAAACATTAGCCTTTGAACAAGATAAAGTGTAGTAAAAACACTCAAAACATGATATATTGAAAACTAAATTTAATATTATTGACAGTCAAGAATAAAATAGCAAGTCGAAAATATGTTGTAAAAGGATAAAGCCTGACATCCAAATACAAATTTGTTTATGATATGATCCAAATATAAATACTATTCTTATGATCCATAGCTTATTGTAAAGTGAAAACTTCATGAATAAATTTGATGTTGCTGCTCACAGATATATAAGTGTAAACAATGATAAATTAAGCAACGTTTTCTCTTTAAATATGACCATGGACAGACGTGGATGAAAAATAAATTTTCGAGTGGCAAGATATGTTTGAACCGTCTTTTATAAAGTGGAAGGTTGTTTATGGGGAAATTTCTGTTCTTTCCTGTCCTTTATTACGGGGAGGGGGCGGGGAAATGATCGAATGATTAGCATGTGTATGCTGTATCATAAAGCCTGTCATTGAGTCAACTTTCGTGGTTTTGAATCCCTTGTTGCACGTGACAAGGAGCAGGGTCGCCTGTCCAACCTCATGGTTTTACTTCGGGTCCTCCGGTTTCCTCCCACTGCTAAAGACCTCTAGGCGTAAAGCAAATTATTGAAATAAAACTCTCTCTCTCTCCCTCTCTCTCTCTTCTCTCTCTCTCCTTCATTAGTATGGTTAATGTTAGGATAGCTTAAAATTTTATCAAAACAGATTCATGGAGGTGGACTCCACGTGGACTAATTCATTCAAATAACTAACCTTTGACCTGCATAGAAAATCTGGTAAGGAGGGCTGATAGAAGACCAAAGATCACACCCAAAGCCAATCCACCAAAACACACCACAAAAAACTTGAGCACACCAAGCAATATCTTTAATAAAACAATTGATAAGCCATCGTTTTCAAAACTAATCATTCGGACTATTTGAAAGCTGTGAGAATTTGTTCAAAAGCTTCCTCTTAACATAAGAACACACAGACACTTTTCAAGCATCCTATGACACCCTTCAGCAGCAAAGTCGTACATGCAATCTCGAAAAATCTTTTGTCAACAAATACTACGGGTGAAATTTCAAAAACCTGCTATGATCGCATTACCAAACTTTGAAAGTCAAAATCAATAAGGTTCTTTCTTAAGTACCCCAATGAACAATCCCACCAAGTTTTAAAAGTTAGAAGGGAGCTCACTATTCTAAATTCAGGATCTAAAACCAAACTGTTTACAAATCTCACAGAGAAGTTTTTTAAAAATTATTATGAAATCCAACCTATCCTTTGAGAGCTAAAATTCAAATGGAAAAATATCTTGGCGAAATGCACTAAATATTTACCATCTGAAAGTTTTGATGTCTATTGGGATTCTTATACTTATGCTCACCGACTTTTCAACCTTTCATATAAATGGGGAGATAAATTTGACATGATTGACAGACACAGGAAGCAACAATATACATAAGTCACAATTTGATGAAAATATGAAAGTGGTGAATAAAATTTGATTTTGGCAATAACATTTTGGGGTACTTTCAATTCTTTTTCGAGAATAGCTGGAAAAAAATCTTAAAAATCTATTTATCCTATATTGACCATCATGTGGCAGCTTATACATTATTCAAATGGCTGATAATCCGGACTGTGTCAATGAGTTATACTAATCAGTTGCCTTGGATTACTGATTGGTTGATTGATAAGTGCCAATGCCAATAATTACTCCTAATAATTACTCCTTCAAAGCAGTGATTATCTTATGTTTCATTTTGCCTTAAAAAATAAAGGGAAATGATCAAAATGGCTGACAACTGTCTTTGAAGAGAATGTTTACTGTGTTTTCATAAGTTATGTAAAATACACAAGCATGTCAAATAGGATATTATTATTTCAAATTATATTAACATATATTTTTGGTAGATAAAAAAAACAATTTTTTATATAAAACTTATATCCCTTTTAGTGGAAAAAAAATTGAAAGCCAGTGTGAGTCCTGATGTACATCCACATTAAATGAAGGTATAAAATTCTGATATGTATTGGTTTCATTCCTGTGAATTTGAAGAGAATTCATAAAGATTGCTGTTTACATAATTACACTTGACTTGAAAACAAAGTCAGCTATATCTTAACATAGACTTTCTCTAAACCAAGTATTATAAACAACACACAACTTTATCTTTGACTAAAATCATAGAAGAGCCGTCATTTCAAAGCAAATTAAGCAGGATATATATATAGAACTTCATACCTGTTCTGCTGTTATCTCATCCATTAAATTATATGCCTGCATGACATTATATAATACAACAGTTACACCATCTGATAAAATATATATTTATTATTATACAGTGTTGAGATTTTCTTTTGAAACAAATCTACTAGAAGGTAATTAATTCAAAAACATAATATGGAACACAATTAGTAATTGTGCTCCATATTATGTTTTAATGCCACTCAATGAGGATACTAGAAGGTTAATTAAAAAATAGGAATTTCAGATAATTGTACTTGAACATTAAATCTAAGGATTTCAACATTCTGTATCCAAATATAGCGCTTTTCAAACAGAGACTAGGTAGGAATCGCTATGGTAAAACCAACTTTCTTAATGAAATGCAGTGATGCTGACCCACTCATCAAATCTCCAGTTAATTTAGGTCTTCTTCAAGATAATTAGTTGCTTGTCTCTGATCATTCATTATTACCACAGTTATTGTTATTTACATGTATATTATAATGTCCCATCATATTGCATCATGGATTGAGAAAGACTAGAGAATCTGTGTCACAACGTGAAGATAAGTAATAAACAGAAGTTGTATTCCATAGAATTAGGTAATGTGTCATTTAATTATATTTAGAATGAACTGTACTGTACTGTAATTTATATGAAATATCTTACCATTTAATAATGATTCTCCAAATACCAAAAAATACAAAACATGATTTACACCAATTTCTTGAAAAACAGCCAAAACCTGCAACAGAGAAAATCGGAATCACTACACAAACGGATGGTTATAGCCCAGTGATTCAAAGATCCACAGAGCTATAGAGGGGTCAGTATAGATCCAACTGTCTGATTTATCTCACAGAAGAATACGATGGAACAGAATGGGGTTTAAAGTTTCAACAACACATGTACAACACTGCGGTCATATACATGCATGTAGTAATTTTATGTATGTGAGAGGAAGAAGAATTTTGTGCAGATTGCATGGCACTTCATGTACTATGTTTGAATTTCCAATTGAGGCATTTCCATCTACTTCTTGTGTACATGGGTAAGTTTTTTTGTCCTATCAAATTGCTAAGACACTTTCCAGACCAGGCTTCCATTTCAGACGGTTCTTCTCACCCAATGACAGGACCCTTAACCTGGCAGATTTGAGTCAAAAGTCCGGTACCCTAACTTAACAACTAGCAGAAGAATAATAAAAGTAAAAGTAACGTACAGCTACAGGATCAACAGCTACTATTAATGAGGTGAAGACCAACATCTGTACAAATGTTATCTCTTGTATATTACCCATAGCACCAGACTGAGCTAAACCATATAATGTACCACCTATATAATAAATCACAAAATTATACATTTTCTAGAACATCTGATACCACATCTCCTTCGAGGAGTTCGTTGAGGTGATACATATTATGTTCTCCTGTATTAACCTCTTCCAAAACATTTCCACATACAATTCCATGCATTCAAATATTTTGACATTTAGGTAAGTCACTCTTTTGTAGCTTACTACATTAAACATACATTATGCAAGAGCTAAATATGCCTATTGCAGGCCTTTCTTTGGATCTGAAACATTATCTAAATTATTGATAAAAACATTAATTAAGTTATCCAGACCATAATCAACACAAATGTCATCACTAGCCTGCGATATTCACTGGATTAGGATCAGATAATCAAGACTATGTTTCTTATCATACCGACTTTAGTAATGATGAACTAGGATAAATTAAAAATTCAATCGCTCAATTCTCGGTTTAGAGTGGATCAATTTGAATAATACTTTAAGCAAATTCCCTTTTCATAATCTAGTTTTTAACTATTATAGTGAGAACTGCGAGCTCTTTATCTAATCTCCCATAATGTATCTTTAAGAGGAGAGGTTATTTGAAAGTAGCATAGTGTTGTGTTTACAAGTTGGCCTTTATTTTACTTATTAAAAAACTCAATGAGTTAACAGTGCTAATATCAATTCAATATGACTGTTAAGTTACATCTGTTTAAAAAAGAATACTTATTCTATTGCTTTATTTGTCAAAAACTTAGGCAACACAATGTATTCCTTTATTTCTGTTTGGAATATTGATAAAAGTAACTTTACCTACCTAACATAAAACATGCTAAGATGGTACCCTGAAATAATAAAAGAAATGAATTATTTCTAGATTCCTTGAATGTGAGTAATTATCATTTTAACAAAATGTAGCATTATGTAACACACAGCCATACATACTTGTAAAATTTATTGTAGGATAATGTAATTTGTGGCGTTAATTCTTTTTCCTAGTCATTATCAAACATTCAAATGAAAATTAGACTTGTTGAATTATGTTTTAAGGAATATGTCTTTAACCCTAATGGTCACCCTGGCTAACAGGAGCATGTCTAAGAGATGTACAAATAACTTACAATAACAGCAAACAGTAAGACACTTCCCAGATTTTCAGCAAATGTTCTGTCATGTAAACTAAATGCTGATTCAAGGATGATTCTGAAAAATAATTATCGACACTATGTGAAAACACAACAAAAACCACAGATGAAGGCCTAATTAGCCCTTAATATTGTTCAAAATTTAAACAATCCCATCAAGTTTAAAAAAGATTCTGTCAAGCTTTGGCTCACTTTCACAAGATTTCATAATGGAGGGAATAACTGTGATATGAGATTCAAATTTGAATCAGGACCCAATAAACAATCCCTGTGAAATTGGAAAAGAATCAGTTAACCATAAACCACTCTCACATGTAGAATAATCCCAAGAAAATGTGTCCGACACAGGATGTAGGTGACAACATTATCAACATAAATGCTAGCATATAGAAACAAATTGTAGTCTATAAAATCATTATAAAAGAGAAATAAAACTTACGGAGGTAGTAAAAACATGAAGAACTGATGTGGCTCAAAAAATGGAGGGAGATCATCCGAGGCTCGAGTGAAACTGAAATAAAAAGTTGTAAAAACTCTCATGTGCATGCTCTCTACTCAACACTGTAAGGCAATCATAATACTGCCATCAACAGTATTTGGAGCCATTTTTTTTTATCATAATTGCCATTCCAGACAGACTGATATCAAAGGGATTGAATGAAAATTTACATATTAGAGTTTAAAGGAGCTTAGCCTCTTTGATTTAAATTTGGTTCATGATTCATCCATGGACCATATAATATAAGGTCCATGGTTCATCTGAATCTGATGAGTTATATCTGACCCCAAAAAGCCCTGAAATAAACACTTTATCTCTTATATACAGTATTTTCACTAATTTTGAAATATTAATACTTTACCAATGGAATGTGTGAAAATTATCCAAGTTAATATTTTATAGAAATGAGTCACAGATTAGTTAAACTTACTGGAATATTGCTCCTAAAATAGTACCAACCACTATCAGCATACTGAAAATATAAAATAACTAAATATTTCAGAATTTCAGAAATTTATTTATTTTGAAGACCACTGACTTAAATGTGTATTGAACACAAATTGGCGGTCCCAGATTTCACAAGACACACTAAATGTGCGTGGATTTAAGTATGTAAATTATATGCCAAAATGTAGTCTAGTCTGTAAATATGAATATTGATCCATATGGAAATGGTCATTTAAAGAATTTCATCCTTCAAAAGTGTGAGTGACTTGATAATTGACAACTAACACATCAACAGGCATATAAAGACCTGGATATCAAGGCAATTTTGAGTGATAAGAAATAATGGAAAAAAGCAGCTCTTATGCAAATTTTTGATGCAGAACCAGATGTTGTGAGTAATGACAATTCCTGAAGAAACAAACTACGTATAAATAAAATTGTTCTTACCAAGATTCAGGCACAATGGATGATAGAAAATTAGCATGATGAAAAACTGCAATAAAAAATTGACTGTAAGACAATCGAAATTAAATACCTGCAATCAGATACAAGTCGTCTCAAGCACTCCAGTTATTAGTCTGGACAAATAGTATTCAATTTTATTGTGTATATATATATGGTACCTGGTTGTTCATGTAACAAGTTCACATCAGCATCATACACTATAAACCTCTGAATGCCTCGTCCGGCATTTCAGTCCAAACAAGGTAAAAAAAATGCCTCGTTTGTCTAGAGTTCCAAAACGAGGTATTTTAAATTGCCCTATTTTTGGAACGAGGTATTTTGTTCAGAACGAGGCTTGGTAAAAATGCCTCGTTTACTAAACGTGTTTTTTTTAAGATAGTTATTAGCAGTATTTGCTATCAGCCAATTTGTAAAAATTAAAATTAATGTAATTTAATACAAAAATAAAACCAGTCCAAGCTATGATATTATAACACGCCATACCATAAATTATTTTCACATTATTAATATCCATATGTCTTCATAATTAAACATTTTAATTAAATTTTGATGTACGAGATGGGCTTTTATTTCCCATTTAATTGACAATTGGTATAAGCCGACAAATTTATCGCTGTGCGTTTATATAACTTTGCTCCATTTATATTTTGTGCAATGTTATGGGGTTTCAACAGAAACAGTAAATGCTATAGTTATTTTTTTTTACAATAAATATAAAAAATAAACCTGCATATTGGAAATATGAAATGAAATTTTATGCTTTTCTCATTAATAAGAATGTATTATTTGTTGTATTTAGATCAGATAAACACTAATTTGTTGTCTGTCATTTCAGTTGGTGTAAAACTATTGCAGACACACAGCTACCTTGATTAATTTATAACCCCAATCAGCTTTCACAACACCACAATTGTTTTTTAACACCCATACCTGATTGCGGTATAAATAAATTAATCAAGGTAGCTCTGTGTCTGCAATAGTTTTACACCTCCACCTATGGCGTGTATTCATGTCTTATCTATTCCTCTGATTATAATATCATAGTCTGGACTGGTTTTATTTTCGTATTAAATAACAAATTTTAATTTTTACAAATTCGCTGATAGCAAAAACCGCTAATAACTATCTTGAAAAGAACACTTTTATTAAACAAAATACCTGGTTCCAAAAACAGGGCAATTTAAAAAACGTCGTTTTGGAACCCCAGACAATGAGGCATTTTTTTTACCTCAATTGGACAGAAATGCTGAACGAGGCATTCTGAGGTTTATAGTGATAGATTGATGAAATTATTTCATTAAGAATTATAAATAAGTAAAATAGTTGTAATTTATATGGAAAACATAACTGTCTTAGCAAAATCAACTGATGTTTCAGGCCATTTCAGGGCTCTGTTCTACTTTCTCTGAATATACAATGTTTATCAAAACCATTCTCTGGATTGGATCATCTGCTGATGTTCAGCCCATTTGCAAAGGACCCAATCAGGACATTGAATGTACCACACTGAAATATGCAACAGAGCGCATAGCGTCTGAGATGAATTTTTCCTTGTAGCTTGCGTATTTAACCTACCTAGCTTGCTAAAAAATGCGAACAAGACAACAACAGTGAAAATTAATGGTTCTTTTACGGCATGTATGTTCCAAACAACAATATGGATTCCATGACCACCATGATGAGATGATGTCTTGCCATGACTGCTGGAATTGTCACCAGAATCAGAGACGTTATCATGGTGACCTCCTGAACACTTAATGTATGGTACACAGACAGCAACTAACATAAGCCAAATCCAAATCCGCCCCACCATGATGACAAAAACTGAAATAAAAAAAATTCCGATAGAAAACAAAACTTTCAAGCAATCTTGTAAAAGAATCAAAGTTTGCAGAACAATATGGTGTCAGTCATTATCATATATGTGATAGATCTGGTTAAACACATTCAAAATATAATTCTAACACAGAGATCATTGCTACGATAGATGGTTAATAAAGGTAAAAGAACCCTTGGCAGTTGGAATTCGATATAAGAGTAAGCTGTAGCATCGCTGCCCAGACAAAATTCCCTTCATAGCACACTGTATGGCATATGCCCATCTTCATTACCCCTGTTTATATAGGAGCAGAATAGAAGTAGTGTGGGTGCATAAAAACTCATTCAAAGGCCTGTACTGCCAGGAGCTATCACAATTTAATGGGGTTCTTAAACTCAAGCAATGTTAAATCTGGAGCATATTTATGTAGCATTAATCTCTAACTCTAAGGTTCAGCAAAGTCATGAAAGGAAATACCCTACATGCAATAAATAGAAATTCTTTCAAAGTAATTTTTATTTATTGACAGATCTCTTCTAAGCCCAGGAAAGAGTCCAAACATTTCTTTCTAGACCCAAGTTTACAAGAGTTCATGAGTGATTCCTTGCAAATTTGCAGATACATGTACATGTATTGTTCACTATGTTATACATGTATTTCTGATGACAAATCACAGAATTGTCTTCTCAACAATATCTAAAATTCACTAATACAATAGAGAACACAGTTGATAAAAACTTTATGGGGCTGTCTATTGAGGCATAAGGACAAACATTAGCATTTTAGATACAAAAAAATTGATATCTGGAAATTTAAATGAATAATACAGTCAAATTGATGATTTCTTTTAGGGGTAATCTTGAATAAAACATGAAACTAAATTTGGAAGACCAAAACAAACGCTGCAATAATTAATATGTATCACACATGTTGAACTATAGTGATCCGCGATCCTTCATAATATCTACTTTCTTGTCATCGTACAGGAGGTGTTATTTGTCCTGTGTCATCCACTTAGTTAAAGAGGCATGACTCACATGAACAGGAAATACAGAATACATGTAAATGTAATTAATTTTGAATAATATCATTTCAAAATCAACCTTCCTTAGATTCACCTAATTATAAAAAGCAGAATATGGTTATTTTCACAGTGAAAACACTTGTCTTAATCTTCTGAAACTTTTCCTGGCATCTGATTTTATGATTCGTTAAAATGTGTATCAGCGATAGAAGGAAGGAATAGAGAGAGAGAAATGGGGTTTAACGTCCACTCGACACAACTGGGTCATTTCAGGACCAACATATGGTTTAATTTTATTTCAATAATTTGCTTGCGCGTAGGGGTCTTTAGCAGTGGGAGGAAACCAGAGTGCCCGGAGGAAACCCACGAGGTAGAGAAGGCGACCCTATCTCCATGCCACTTACACTCACACCAGGGCTCGAAACCACAGCCGCAAGCCAGAGGTGACCGGCCAGCTAGAGGTCGAAGCGCGGCACTCTAGACCACTAGGCTATCCCAACCCCCCAGAAGGAAGGAATAAAATGGGGTTTAATGTCCTACTTTTCTCCACCAACTGGGCTAATAAAGCCATGCATACGCTATTCAATGTGCTATGAGAGAAGGGGGGTTGGATGGCTGAATGGGTAGCCCCTGTGTGTTGTATCATAAGGTCTGTCATTTAGTAGGGGGGGTTGGGATGGCCTAGTGGTCTAGAGTGCTGCGCTTCGTCCTCTAGCTGGCCGGTCACCTCTGGCTTGCGGCTGTGGTTTCGATCCCTGGTGTGAGCGTATGTGGCATGGAGATAGGGGCGCCTTAAGAATATACGTCACCGTTTGGCATATGTCTAGCCGCGTTCTTCGAGTCCGTAGTGCAAATAGCGGTGAAACGCATTGTGGTAAAATGTTTATTTTGACTTCAATATTCTATATCAGAAGGGGGGGGGGGATGGCCTAGTGGTCTAGAGTGCCGCGCATCGACCTCAAGCTGGCCGGTCACCTCTGGCTTGCGGCTGTTGTTTCGAGCCCTGGTGTGAGCGTATGTGGCATGGAGATAGGGGAACCTTCTCAACCTCGTGGGTTTCCTCCGGGCACTCTGGTTTCCTCCCACTGCTAAAGACTCCTACGCGCAAGCGAAATATTGAAATTAAATTGAAACCATTTGTTAGTCCCGAAATGACGAAGTTTGTGTCGAAAATCCAATTTCTCTCTTTCTCTCTCTGTCATTTAGTAAACTGGTGTGGTGTTGATTCCCCAGGGGTCTCCTGTCCAACTTTTCTCTGGGTCCTTCAGTGTCCTCCAACTGCTAGAGCTAAAGGCCCTGACATGCAAGCTAATTATTGAAATAAAATTAAACCATGCGTTAGTCCCAAAATGACCCCTGAGAGAAATTTTACCCAGCAACTACTGAATAAGAATTCCAACTGTCATGAGTTCTTTTATGTGAACACAATTGTGTACACATAACGTTTGTAGGCCTACATCATCCCATCTTTGACATTCCTCTGTCCTGCACCACTGCCAAGGGAGAACCATGCTGGAAAATCATGGGGAAGTAATTTCTATAACCAACAGCGGGAGAGAATTCTAGACCTCCTCGGTAGCGAACCAGCACCTTTCTCACCGAACCCCATGGCTCCTGTGTCAGTGATAAATTGGCATATTTGTTTTAAATCTTGTACGCAATCTAATTTGAACACATCTGATTTACTGTATTTATGAAATATAATCATACTATTATAGACTTAATTTTTCTAATAATCAGTTAACTTTTAAAGCATTAATTCCTTCTAATCTTAAAGAGGCCCTAAATCTCTGAGTCTATATAAATTACATATGAACAGAGTGCAGAATCGCATGTAGGGTGTTTCACATGTAAATGTACATACATTATACCTACCGACAAAAGACCAATTAAATGATTAACTTCCTGTTCAACAATAGTCGGTCTTTATCACTCTATTATTACATATTATAATATGTAGTCAATTTGTAATAAATATCAAAATTTAATTCAGCTAAATTTATTCTATTTTAAATATACCGGTGTACATGTACATATAAATTGCTGAATCATCCCAGGAGCAGTTTTGAAAATTTACAAAATATCTTCAAATCATCAATACCTCTGGGAATAATCGACACTTGTATTGTGATAACACTCCACACAAACTTTATCCTGCAAGTTGCAAATATGTTAGTGCCGGTAATACATGTATTTATGCTGGCAGTAGGACACCTTTATTGCTGACAGATAAAAGCATGCATGTCTTTAGCACTTAATTGTACAAGTTTGAATCCTGTTATGTACATTAAAATGTATGCTTGGATATTTTAATAATAGGCCTACTAGTATTATAATTTACATTATCAGAATATCAGGCAAATAATTGCACATTCTACTTTAATGTACAACTGCTACCATAGTATGGCTTCTGAATGCTTTAAGATCAATTTCGTTTTGATATGTAAAAATACTGTACTGGACATTTCTAAGATCTTTCAATGTACCAATTTATTATTAGTATTAGTCAATTTGTCGTAACTGTTTTTGTATAAACCTTCTGTATAATTATTATACAGGTAGGCCTATACATTGTAATTTGCTTGATATACATGTAATGTTGAGAGGATCTCACCAAAACTTTTAATTGCAGCATTCAATTTAAAGAAAGCTCAAGCAAAATATCTTACTTTGCATCGACCAGTCGTTGTCAATTCTGTTGTTTTATATTAAAATTGGGAAGTTTTTGGGTTATATTATTGTGAATGAAATACCAATGCAATAAAATATATGTAAATTACACCGGTACATGTATAATGCCTCCATAATAGGCTACCACCAAAATCAAACGTCTTGTTAATAATGATAAATAAATTGCACTTTATATCTGCTCTGCAACTTTGATAATAAATAAAATGTGATTAGTGCAGTATTTAATTAATTTAAATATTATTTCAAAAACAAGAAGTTTACCGTATTCGTGTGTATGCTCTAATTCTGTGCCACATCTAGACTCTGGCGTATAGAAATAGCTTGCTTATCTGCTATACAAATCAGTAATAAACTGCTGAAGTGAATAGCCAGTCCAGAGAAGCAGTCTTCAATAATATCCTTTTATTATTATCCACTCGTGCATATTTGGGTTGGTATGTGAGGATTTCCTGAGTGACTCGGTGGGAATCCCTGATGTTAGCGACGCCCTCTAAAACTAACGGGACATAACCCTGCTTAGTTAAGTTAAACTACGAAGGATTACAATCTGCAAATGAAACACATTTTGAGATTGCCAATTTGTTACTGTTTAGTCCTTACAGAGGCTGCCTAAAAGGATATGTTTTACTTAACTTTACTTAAACAACAAACGGACGCGCAATCATTGTATTTGCTTGATGAATTATCATGAATAGCGTTTATCAAAATTTATGACGCAATATTTGTCGTGACAACCATTTTGGGAATTCCCTTATTGTTTCTCGATCACAAGGGTCGTTGGCGAAATTCCCCAGAAATACCCAGTCTTAGTAATCGAGACTAGCTTCTTAGAAACTGAAAGTAAATTTCTTTCTAGAGAAACTAAGAAGACAGAAAATGGCTGAAAATGGAAGAATACCAGTAAAACATGATGTCAAACAGGAAGATATCAGCTCTGACGAAGATTCGGAATCTACTGGGTAACATATTATAGGCCTATTGTTAGCAATATGACCGTATCCACTCTTGCGTTCCGAAAATTAGAATGAAAGGGTTTGCGTCAATGCGTGTCAGACCATGCAGTTGCCGCACACTTGTCACTGTAGTAATACATTTTTGTTGAGGTCGCGTATCATTTTGGGAGGTTCAAAGTTGTTGTAAGGTAGGTAGGTGTGACAGGCTGCTCCGAAACATATGTAAATTGTAATACACCGCCGTAGCCTACCTCTACCGAGTGAGTGGGCCAAAGGGAAATCCCCATGGCCCTCAGTAGGAAGTATATTAAAAACTTCGAGACACCGCATGCAACACTTTTCTTCTATTGATTTTGGTGTTGTTAAGTGTATAAGGTGTTAAGTGTATAGGTGTTAAGTCTGCCATATTAGTTGCAAACAATGCAAGGTCTGTGGAAAACAATTAAGAGAGTATTATAAGGTGGACCTACAGTACCGTGCCAAACTGTTCATACCAAACACGAGTGCGTTGCCGTTGAGATACCCGAATGTTTTAAAAAAATTCTCCGAGTAATGTTTATATATTCTTGAAGGAGACATCGGTGGCTTCAAAAGATTTTATGCATAAAAAAATCGAATGAACCCATTTCTATTAAAGCGAATAATGGTATAAATGTATAATTTTACTTTATTCATTATAGTAAACTTATACTTTTTTACCATTATCCGGTTTAAAAGAAAGGGCTCATTCGATTTTTTTTTTATGTACAATATAAACATTACCCGGTGAATTTTTTGTTTAAACCTATGAGTAGCTCCACGCACCCGTAAGTGTCTTCAAATTTTGTCGTGGATCACCCAATTTATACTGATAGGTATAAGTATAGAATTTAACTTCAGTAATTTCAGTCCAGCCAGACTATCCTTCCATTCCCCGGTGTCCAAATGCTAAAGATCCCAACGCGCAAGCGAATTATTGAAGTAAAATTAAACAATATGTTAGTCCCTGGTTTGCGTCGAGTGAGCGTTAAGTATATTATTTTGTGCATTTTTCCACTTTCAGATTAGAAATGGACAATGAACTGGCGTTTTTGCCTGTACCAACATCCATTGCACCTGATGTACCCTCAGATTCAGATTCAAACAATGTATATGATAGTTCGTCTGAATCAGAAATTGAGACATATGCAATGTTAGAAGCCAAAGGGAAGTACCAAACCAACACGGCCCTGTGTCTTCAACAAGGTCTAGCTGATCTCTACGTTAATAATCAGATGTGCGATCTTGATGTGAAGGTTGGCCGAAAGGTCTTTCATTGCCATCGAGTTGTTTTATCGGCTGTATCAAATTATTTCAGAGCCATGCTTGAATCAGGAATGAGGGAAGCCAACGATAACAGCATTACTCTGAACTCAATCAGCCCAGCGTGTTTTAAGAGTATCTTAGATTTTTTATATTGTGGTTTTGATATTTTTAACGTGGACACTGTAGAGGAAGTCCTGGAAGCATCAGTTCTTCTGCAGATGAGAAACCTCGAAGAAAGGTGCATCGCTTTCATGTCATCCAATCTCGGCACAAACAATTGTTTGGATATCTGGAAGCTATGTGAAAGACACAACTGTCGAGATCTCGCCAAAAAGGCACGAAACATGGCATTGAAAGAGTTTGAAAAAGTAATGAGAGACACTGATCTGGTACGTCTCGAACAAGACGTTCTTGTCAGCCTTCTTCGAGACAGAGACTTAAAGTTCAGCAGTGAAGATGTTTTGTCAGACGCAATTATGAATTGGGTGGAAACTGATCCTGAAAACAGATCCGGGTCTTTGATGTTTTTATTTAAATACATTTGTTTACCGGAAGTAAGTGGCGAGTTCCTTTATAAGCGACTCTTGCACAATGGCCTTATTAAAAACAACCCGATAATCAAAGAAAGGGTGGATGATGTACTCATGTGTCATCTGATACCAACCGAGAAGGACAATGTCATGATGAAGCAATGTACCTTCCGTAGTCAAGGAAGATATCGACGAGTTTTGGTTGTAATAGGCGGTAATATAACCGATGATGACATCTTGAGGAATGTCTCGTGCTGGGATGGGGTGACGGAATGCTGGTACAGTCTTCAATCAGTACCTCATCATATTGGAGAAGATTTTGCATCCTGCTTATTTGAGAATAATATATATCTGGCTGGTGGGTCGCGGGCGCTTGATCAAGCCGTCTGTTACAGTCCACAGGAAAATGATTGGCACTCGCTTCCGAATTTGAACCATGGGAGAGAAGGACACGCTATGGTAGCAGTTGAGAAATGCATCTACATACTTGGTGGTCGAAGTTTCAAAAGAAAAACGACTAATAAGTTAGTAGCAGAGATTGAAATGTATCAACCAGGCTCTGAAGCTTGGGGTATTGTTGGAGAGCTTGCTCAACCGATTGAATCATTTGCGGTGGGTTCAATCGATTCCAGAATATTTACATATGGTGGACTTAGTGAGAACGGCCCCATTTCAAATATTAACTGCTTTGAGATATCAACCAAAACCTGCTGCCTTATTTTTATCATGCCCTTGGTTGACCGTTGTCTCAAATCAGTTCAGTTGGAACCAGGCAAGGTACTGCTTGTATCTGGAACTGGCAACGTTTCAGTACATACCGGAGGTGATAGGTTTGAGACATGCTTTAAGTTGCAAACTTTTAATAGAGACAGATTTGGATTGACGATAGACGGCGACAGTATTACGATAGTTGGGGGAATCGGAGTAGACGGGCGGTCGGATAAGATTGAAAATCTCTGCACCCAAAACAAAAAGTTACTCTCAAGGGCGAATCTTTGTATTCCGATGGATGGTCTTCAAGCTCACTCTGTTGTTTTGTCAACTGAGCACTTATTGCAACCCGGCATGAGCATCGGGGAACCCGAATTAGTTGCTTTTAATTTCCCCGATTCACCAAAAGCAGATATGAAGCCAAAGAGAGTTGTTAAACGAGTCTGATCAATTTGATTGGTTGGAAAAAATTAACACAATAAAAAGGAATGCAATTTTTAATCATTTCTTAGAACCGTACGTTTTTCTACTAGTAGATCCTATCTACAGTCTGACTAATCTCGATCGCGGCAAACTAACTTGTGACCGTTGACTACGACGAATTAGTCATTTACCATATCCTTAGAAAGCTTTGTAAATATAATGCCCAGAGTTTGAAATGGATACACACGTTTTCACAAGATTATTGATATGAATATTATGTTTGAGTACTAATAATAGCCCACCTATATCTATATTCTAAAACTATTATAGATAGCTGATAGCAAGGACAGCTAATCAAATAAGTTCCTAAATCAACAGAACATTAAACATTGCATCCGTGACGCCATTGACGCTACCACACACAGGTCTCGAAATGACTTAGTTTGTATTGAGTGGACGTTAAACCCCAATCTCTCTACCTAATAACGAACAGAAACACCAATAACAATGAATTTCGATAGACAAAATGAATAAGTCTGATCCTTTTGTTAAGACATGGGAGATGCTGTGTTGCAAAGTCAAATGGTAGTTCTTTTAATTATTGCTAATTCATTTTGATAGTTAAGATTTGTTGTAATTATAACCTAGCCATTTTATAGTTTTCAGTCTAAATTATTAATTGTTATCTCATCATTTTTTTAAAATTATGGCCTCATTATTTGTTGTATTCTATGTATATATTTGTTTGTCTTGCACAGATTCAATGGACAATTGGCCAACAAACAAGTTAGTGCACTCTACAATTAGAATTAAAGTTCAAAACAATTAATTTGAAATGTTCTGGTGCACAAAAAAGCTACAAATACAAATTTGAGCATTCTAGTTGGAGACCGGAGCATAAACGTTACCGATCGAGAAATCCCTCACTGGCATAAGATGTCTGAGCTTTTTGAGGAAGTGTGGTCTATTTTTCCCTTTAAATCACATCACAGACACTTGAAGGGATTAAAATAAAACTTCTTACTACTGCTTGACTATATAGTAGTATACTATATAGTCAAGCAATAGTAAGAAGTATACTATATAGTCAAGCAGTAGTAAGAAGTTTTATTTTAATCCCTTCAAGTGCCTGTGAATCACATCTATCCTAAGTACAGCATCATGACAGCCCATCGATTAATCTGGGGCTTCCCTAAAAGTTTGGACAGTGAGTCAAGCATTGTAATTGTTTACATTGTAATCATTTGTCACGGAAATAGTTTTTCTGCAATATTCTGCAATGCACTGGTTATTCATACATCATATACATGTAAAAGCTAGATGTTAATATGGTCGAGTAAGGGTCGATCCCAACTCTGTTTTTCAATAATGCTGGTATACGTAAGCCCAATTTGTGTTGCCAATTAGCGCCATTATTTATTTAATTTATTAATAATCATTTATATTATTTTATATATACGAGTCGAAAATGAAACATCTGTATAGGGTTTTCAAGTGCGCTGCCGTGAGCAGCACTTCATTTTAATTAAACATGTTTCAATATATTTTATGTTGTCATAGTTATTGAAGTGTTTGTGTGTGAATGAGAGAGAGAGAGCTTAGAGTGTGTGTGTGTGAGAGAGAGAGAGAGGGGGGTAGATAGGTCATTTCGGGACTAACGTATGGTTCAATCTCTAGCAGCGGGAAGTTGGGGATATTAAATAGTAGCTAAGTTTCTAACCCAATATAACATCTAAATGGGCTTCTGATATAGAATATTGAAGACAAAATAAACATTTTACCACAATGCGTTTCACCGCTATTTGCACTACGGACTCGAAGAACGCGGCTAGACATATGTCAAACGGTGACGTATATTCTTATCAGGAGAGCATGCGCAATAACCAGACGGTAGAGATTACTATTAGATTGAGACTTCTAGTGTATTTCACCGAACATTACTGATTTGAAAACGGAAATGATTTAATATATATATATATTCATATTACATTATTATATGTCTTCCCAATTAATATTAGCGATATGCTCCTTTAAATGTGTGGTTTCCAACGCTGGGAGTATGAGTTCTGTATGAACATGATTACAGAAAGATAATACCGTTATTACTGCGACCCGTAAAACCTGTCATACTGTCCATCAAACTGAGTCGTATTAAATATATATCTGAAAGAATCAGTTGTCCATCACAATATTATCAAACCAATCTAGATCGACCATGTAGATATTTTAAAGTGCGAATCCCGAATTTCATAGAATCTGAAAATTACAAGTTCGTATACGTATGAAATTTTAACGCCAAAATACAGAGGAATTGTGTATTTACCTTGTCTGAAAAGTTCAGTTCAAAATATTCAGTCGTTTGGACGTGAACGTCAAAATCACACCACAATCAAATATCCGGACACTAGACTTTTTAAATAGTTCGGGCCAACCGCTTGATAAATGCGACTACATGCGATACCTATTGTACACTTCATAAATAGAGAGCTTGGTTTGAGTGTGATTGTTGGCGGTAAGCAGTAACATAAGAAATGC
Source organism: Patella ulyssiponensis (assembly GCA_963678685.1). NCBI lineage: Eukaryota > Metazoa > Mollusca > Gastropoda > Patellidae > Patella > Patella ulyssiponensis. The sequence goes on along the minus strand of OY783227.1, from coordinate 76,856,445 downwards.
CACTGCGCACACTCAGCATGTAGACGCGTATTATCCAGGCACTTTTTAGGATGCAACCAAGACGCCGGTCTTCAAACACAGAGCAATACCGACAATTGGAATTTTTTTGAAAACGTATCACAACGCTTGAGGTAGTTGCTAGGGGCTAAGTTATAAGTTATTAAAGGCCTTTCATACAAAATTAAGCAATTTTAAGCCCCAAAATGTAACTGGGATTATTCCTTTAAGGCGTATCCATATAAGGGCACCTTGCTATGTTCATAAAAACGCAACAAAATATGTGCTTAAAGTGAAAGAGAGGGAGCGAGCGGTTACAAAAATATTCTCGTTTAACTGCGATAAAGCTGTTAATCTAATATTGAACTGAGTCTTTTGTCGAGTGTGGCCAGGGTAGATTGCGTTATAGGCAACTACCATTAACACCACTTCCTTCAAAAGGCAAAACCTAGTAACTCACTTTTTTCTTATTTTGAGAAAACAAAGGAAAACGAAATGAATGAATATTAAGGCCCAGCTAATGTACCAGTACAGCAACTGCATGTGCTTTGAAAATACCAATTATATACGACAAGTCTATAGAATATTCTTCCGGCAATAATATTTACGAACATCTGTAATACTTTTTAACAGTGTTATACGAGGACAGGTCTCCATGAATAACAAATACATAAATAAAGGCACCCTTAACTGGAGGAACTTTGAGGTTTTTGTTTTAATTTTATTTTGTTGGGGGGGGGGGGGTCAAACATGGTTAAAGTTATTGCATAACATTTTACCCACTTTTTTTCAAAATATATATAAAAGCCTTCACGTAGCGAAATCCCTTGTGAAACAAACCTTAGAACAACACATGCGTTATACATTTAACGGACAGCTTTTAATATAAAATGTATCAATCATTATTAATAATAATGATGAAAAGATAATTCTTGGTATAAATTGTATTTCCAGATTTAAATCTGATCAGTTCTGAGAACAGGCTGTTATGATTATGTTGTCTATTAAGGGAACAGTATTATTTTGCATTTTGTTGACTCTTTGCCATGTAGATGTCGAGGCCGAGACCACCCCAGAACCGACCAAATCCTGTTTGTTGCAAAGCGACGTTACCGAAAAGACAGAGTCTCATGTATTTGACATTTTTCAATTGTTTCACATGTTAGGATTTGCAATTATCCATACACAGGGCGAGTTGGAGAGGTGTCTTGTTTCACAATCCTTGCTTGATGCAACAGAAGAAGCCACAACACAGTCTAGTATTTCTACGGAACAGTCAGTAGTTGAACCACCACCACAATCTACCCTTCTAGGAGAACCAGCACTGACTGAACCTGTCCAACTACCAGAAGGTGACATTTTACCCGATACTGCTATTGTACCTGGTGTTTCAGGAGAAGAATTAGATCTTCCACCCGTTAGCCAATATGGAGAAGATCAGGAAAGTGCTCCCGAAGTTTCCACAGGTACATCCCAAGACGACCATGTAGACAGCCTACCTGAAGTAGGTCTACCCTTGACGGTAAGAAACATAAAGCGTAACAAAGCGAATTTGATTAAACGTCATTTTGGGTTTGGATTTATGCTCAACATAATGATTTCACGTCTTGAGAGATTTGACGAAGAGTTGAAGAATTGTAGAATATCAATTGGGGAAACGTCGATTGATCAAACAACCCCGGATGTTCTTGATGTTTCCGATACCACTTCTTCCCCAACGGCCACCTTGGCAATGGTACCGATATCAACTCAGACACTAGTGGAAACAACTACAACTGTTACTTCAACACCAACTTCAACGTAAACAACTATCTAGATTAACGGATGTTCTAGTATTAGTTCACGAAACATTTAACACCATTATTAGATACCCAACATGACAGAATAAAAGTTAAATATCTATATACAGCTTAACGATGCATTATGTAAGATTTGGATAAAGAGTTGACAATTTTAGATGTAGAAATAGATAATGGAATGGGAATATGTTGAAAATGTCATTCAAATTACTTCATTCTGAAAGATTTGGTCGCTAGAACATCAGCATAGTCTCGATAGTGATTGCTACCATTACGATAATAAGAAAAGTCTATATTGTCCATTTATTCAAATTAAACCATTAACTAGCAATCGTGTTTAAATCCGTTGAAAATCAAAAGCATCCGATGATCTAGTGGGCTTAGCATACGAATAATTGTCTATTCATTTATATTTGAGGCCAAACCAAAGATCTGCAATGACAGATTTAGCTCTTACATAGTGCATCCTTAAATAAGGGTGCTTTTCTTTAAAAACGTTTTAGTAAACAAATTATTCAACTCGATAAGTAAAGTCCAATCAATCTAGCTGAAAAAAGGCTCAACCCAATACAAATTGCAACAGTATTAACTTGTGGTCAGTTTCACATTGATTTCTACTAATTTCACTCCGCCATCTTTATGTGATGGATAATGGCCGAAGAGTCGAAGACTGTCCATTATGTAAATAGAAAGAACAACTGCGGGGCGTTAGCCCCGAAGTTTTTCTTTGTATTTACATAATGGACAACCTGAGGCTATTATCAAAAATAAAACATAGCACCATATAGAGATACAAATAATGGATAGTTTTCTAAAAGAACAAGCCACAAAATAATGGACATATTCTTAAAACAACATTTATCTCCCCGGCCTCTCTCTCTCTCATTAATTTGGTAATGTTGTCGATGTTCTTGATATGAGGGATATTAGCAGTCAAAGTTGTGATGGAAAAGCTGCTCACGAAATGATTTAGATATTGACAGTATTCTTAGTACTGTGGTTAATATTGAGGGTGCTAGCCGTCCAAATTTTGATTGAATCGGTGGCAATATCAGCATTTTATTTTGTTCAATTGCTTTTTTGATAAAATAAAATTAATTCATCGATTTTCTTCACAAAAGTGGATAAACATTATCGAATGCATCACAATGATAGACAGTAGTACTGAAGGTTGGTACAAAATGACAAATTTACGGAAGTTATGTCCGTGATTCAACGACGGCCAAGTTTACCGATGCAAGTATTGGTGTTTGCTACCAATACATTCAGGCGTAATATTAGTTGATGTAAGCACAAAAAACACGAGATTTTATTTCGAGGCCACTCCCGTTAAGCGGTCAATCGTAAAAATTCCCTTTGGTGGCTGCTTAATGCGGATCCTACAGTACTCTGATATAAGAAACAGGACACAGGATCAAATTCATACATATGTTCATACATGGGTAGGGTAATTACAACTTTTGCAGGGGGCGGATCTAGGAATTTTAAAAGGGGGGGGGGCAAAATGAGGGCACTTACCGCGGAGACGGTGCACGCCGCTGCGAGGGGGTGGAAGTCTCCCAAGACAATTATCCGTCATTTCCTTGTATCTGTAGCCATTGGATCGTTCGGAACGGACATATTTGGTTCTGAGAAATGTCACTTTCAGCAATAAAAAAGAGCACTGTCGAAAATGAGGGCACTTACCGTGGAGACGGTGCACGCCGCTGCGAGGGGGTGGGAGTCCCCCAAGACAATTATCCGTCATTTCCTTGCATCTGTAGCCATTGGATCTTTCGGAACGGACATATTTGGGTCTGAGAAAGGGCACTTTCAGCAATAAAATGCACTGTCTGCTTTGGAAGGGGCCCCGACAAAATTTATATTTAACACCACCCCTACTATTATAGTGAGAACTGCCAGCCCTTTATCTGACCTTCCATAATGTATCTTTAATTGTGCTATCTATCTTTTTCATAAAGTCCGTCGCCTTGTTAATTAAGTTATTGATATCAGTGCTTATTTACATCGTACTACGATTTGACTTTTGAAATATATCTTAACGACTTCTCGTGCTTTTGAACATTGTACATATATATATATATAATATATATATGGTTTGATGTTTACATTATTGCGTATTTTACGGCTTTATAATAATATTATTATATTGGAGCCAGGGAGTTTTAAATGACTTATGTATCTGGTAAAGAAGTTAAAAACTATTGGATATAAAAATGAACCGCGGAATGTCATATATTTTTTTTTATCAGATTTAGTTGGATGGAAGAATAAGTATTATGATTTTTTCCTTAGGCCTATTCATTTGTGTGTCCAGAGAGATATTTTAGACCACTTTCATGAGTTATGACCAGAAAAGACACGGGTATAGGATAGGCTTCTTTGGGTCGTATCTAAATATCCAGGCCTCCTCCAGATTTCGTCAAGGTCACGAGCTTCGTTCGGTTTGAGGGTCTGGTCACCGGTTCGGTAATCGGTTCCTACTCCGGACCTGTAGAACGCCTTGCACGCACTGTTAATTTTAAATAATCCCAAGAAGATGACGATAAAACCTCACACACGATAGGAAAATAGGGGCGGAAGAGTCCCCATAACAGTGCAGGCAAGTTTGGATCTCAGTGGTGCATCCGAAGAAAAACAGGAACCAATGCTTGTAGATAAATAAACCAGTTGATAAGGGCGAACGCCCGAAACGCGTCCTGGATAAATTCTTTTTATATGAGTTCGCTTCCAAAATTGATCCAAAAGCAAACGAACTTTCACTGCCACCTGCACCTAACGATATTCCGTGCTTTAGATAGTGGTGGGAATACGTCAACAATACAAAACTTTTGAAAAGGAAATCTTAAGTGGACGGTGATCATAATGATACCCCTCGATTTTTTGCCAATTGTCCCAAGATGGGAGGTTGGTAAGAGGGTATTAAATGAAATTTGCATATATAATATGTAAATTACGGTGTTGTAATAATATCATAGAATACTATAGTGCCTAGTATTCTGCAGTTTATGTATGTATAAACTTATAAACAGCTGCCAACAACGAATTGTATACACATCAACAGTACAGTGATTTAGGAGGCATGGAGACGACACTCTATGGCAACAATGCCAACGTTTTGAAGTACGAAAAAAACCCCACTATATTTTAGAGTGTAATGAAGTAATGAAGACATTGCCAAGTGAACATCGCCCATTTAAGGTACATACTTACAGCTTTTATATTCGTCGCTCAAAGACCAAGCATCGGTTTTTGAATACATCATTTATCTTATATTACTTTTAATTCAGCAAGGTAAGAAATCGGGACATTATTTGGAATGGTACTATATTCCATTTCTGGTTTTGAGTTGCTTAATGTTTCGCAACTTTACATTTACACTTAGATTTACATTTAGAGGGTTAAACGTCATCAGTTTTTGTGACGTATGACGTGGAGTGCACGTAATAAAAGTGTGGCTGACGGATAGCAGCCTCCATAACTGTACGTTCACAACACTTAGCTGAACTTTGTTTAATGTCTATGATTCAGCCCATAATTTTTCTATAAATTGTGGTTTTCACAAACTAAATCCACAGAAAAAAACTTCTCCTTCAGGTAGACAAAATAAAAAGAGGCCGGGACAAAACACGTGCGTGCTTTATCAGTCTCATCTTCAACAACCTATCCGTGATGAAGGTCTTTCAAGATCCTGGACCAAGTTTATGTCGCCACGTACTAAGTGTAAATGTAACTGTGAATTTAGCGAAAGGTCATTCTGTACAATTACACTTTCGGTTATCTAAATGTAAATGTAAGTGTAACTGTTAAGTTGCGAAACCTCTCTAATAACTCGAAATAATGAAATACTTTCGCGGATAGAGAAGTGACTATCCAATCAGACACACTCCCTTCGTCACGTGGTCATATATCACGTGGTCCTGTTCTATAACGTCGCCTAGCAATACAATGGAAGAAGCGTTCAAGGTGTAAAGCTTGCAATCTGTTACTGCTAGCTTTTACTTTACTTTTAGCTGAATTACCAGTGCATTTACAAATTAAATATGGATAAGTGTAATATTATTCATTATGGAAACGACATGGATCTGTAAGTGTACATTTTTATGTTTAATTTTATTGTTTCTTGATAAAAAGTAGAAAAGTTGGCCTGCGTACTAGCCTACAGACACTAGGCCTACAGTAGTCAGTACCGGTAACTACTACACTACTGTACTAGGTCTAGGCCTAGTGAGTACTACTAGATAAGTACTAGTAAACTAGTAGTAGTAGCTCAAGTAGTACTATGTAACTAAGTACTAGAATACCTAGGCCTAGTGTGCTAATGTCGTACTAATTAAGACTGGGAATAGGCCTTAAAATTAAGATTGTTTTAATATTTTCGTGAATCCAAGTCGTGGTTGATATGTTCATCATTTCATGTTGTTGTAAATCTGCTATATTTTACGCTGAATTGTCGGTGCATTAGAAAAGTAAATATGGATAGGTGTAATATAATTCATTATGGAAACGACAGGGATCTGTAAGTGTACATTTTTGTGTTTAATTTTATTGTTTAGCCTAGTGAAGTCAAGATGCAGGACAGGGCTAGCCACCAACCAACTGAACTAACCAAGTCCTCCTACGGGCCTAGTGAGTACTAGGCCCATTGGGTGCTAGCCCTGTCCTTCCCTAGGGCCAGGGCTAGGCTAATGACTAGGCCTAGAGAAGACGTGTGTAGTTAATATTTTCCTGACTAAATTAAAATAATGTTAAGTCGGATTTTTGGAGTTTAGGGCAAAATGTGAGACATTTTATTATTATAGCTAAATATAGATATTGACGTCACATTGATCCAATCAAATGCCGCGACCTAGTCACGTGCTATTAGTCACGTGATATTATTGTATAGTGTCGCCTAGCAATAAAATGGAAGAGCGCCCAAGAGGCAGAACGTAAATCTGCTACCTTTGATTTTTACGTTAACTGCCAGTGCACTTTAAACGTAGGCTAAATATGGATAGGTGTAATCTTATTCATTATGGAAACGACAGGGATCTGTAAGTGTAAAATTTAGTTTTTAATTTTATTTTTTCTTGTCTTTGTCAATTGAAAAAGCTTCATTCAATAGGCTATTCATGATTCAATGGCATACTGTCAATGGCCTAAATCTAGCTACCGCAGTACTGGTAGGCTACTACTGGTACTGATAGGCCTATTCCTGGGTTTTAAAATTTCATTTCATTTTTTGGGGCGGAGCTGTTTAAGTTTGGGAGCGGATGATGTGTTTATTATTTTGCCTTTATTTTATTGTTAAAATTTAGCAACCGTACGCGTACCGGTCGGTACTATAAGTATAAGTCTAGGTCAAGTTCAGTGGATTTTCCCATGAAATTGAAAGGGCAGGTCTAGCCTAGAAAGCTCGAAACTAAAAACAGAAAAGAAAAGCTGATTAAAAAACCCCACAAACTAACTAAGGAAACTGATTCAGTGATTGTGACGTCATTGAATTTTAAGAATTAAGGCTAAATTTTTGGCGTTTAAACGCGCATGCGTTACAGGAAGCAGATATGAGATAGTAAACATTTTCTCATTCATCAATATCTTTAAAAAGCATAAAAATTTAAAAGTTTTCTTTACCCTTAGCCTAGTTGAGCAAGTCGTATCACAGTTGCAATTGGTACCGAAACTCAGTTTAGGGCAAAATGTGAGACATTATATTATTATAGCTAAATAAAAATATTGACGTCACATTGATCCAATCAAATGCCACGACCTAGTCACGTGTTATTAGTCACGTGATATTATTGTATAGTGTCGCCCAGAGCCTTAAGGCTCTGGTGTCGCCTAGCAATAAAATGGAAGAGCGCCCAAAAGGCAGAACGTAAATCTGCTACCTTTGAGTTTTACGCTAATTGCCAGTACACTTTAAACGTAGGCTAAATATGGATAGGTGTAATATTATTCATTGTGGAAACGACCGGGATCTGTAAGTGTAAAATTTAGTACCGGTATTTAATTTTATTTTTTCTTGTCAATACTAATAGTATAGAAAAGGCTGATGCTATTCTTTAATCTTATATCGCTACCGCAGTACCGCGGTATAATATAATGGGTATTCCTACTCTAGGTTTTAAAATTACATTTCATTTTTTTGGGCGGAGTAGTTACTTTTGCAACTGTCCTTTAGCGAACGATATTCGATAACTAGGGGCGGAGCTGCTTGGGAGCGGATGATGTGTTTGTTATTTTATTGTTAAAATTTAGCAACCGTACGCGTACGTACAGTGGCGTACTATTATAGTCTAGGTCAAGTTCAGTGAAATTGCAAGGACAGGTCTAGGAAACTCGAAACCAAAAACAGAAAAGAAAAGCTGATTAAAAAAACCCCAAATACTAAAGTTAAACTGATAAGCTGATTCAGTGATTGGGACGTCATTGAATTTTAAGAAGTAAGGCTAAATTTTTGCCGTTTAAACGCGCATGCGTTACAGACCGGAAGCAGAATGCAGATATGAGATAGTAAACATTTTTTCATTTCATCAATATCTTTAAAAAGCATAAAAATTAAAAAGTTATCTTTACCCTTAGCCTAGTTGAGCAAGTCGTATCACAGTTGCTGTTGGTCCCCCCTTATCCAGCTCTGGACGTCAGTCTATCGTTACACTCGCCTGTACGTCCAGAGACCGTGTAGCCTACTTGCTAATTGACTCCATGGCGAAAAAGTTTGAGTTCCAAGTCAATTTTACTGCCATACTGGGCAACTTTTTACTGCTAAACGGTCGCGTGTCAGTCCCTGTGGACGCCTGACAAATGTAAATGAACATCTTAGTGAGAAAATAAGACCTTGCTTACCCCGCTAGAACCAGTATGAGAGACACAACACGCTGTTAAAAAACACATGCCTCTCTTCTATCCGAAATTTGCCCGACTTCATTGAAAGGGTAACGCACAAATTTACAATACAAACTCAGGCAAAAAAGATGAAACGAAATTTAGGTATGCCTGGGAGAAAAATTTTAAATCTTTGAAAAGTTCAGAATCTTCAATCATTTATTGCTTTGCTTAGACCAATTACAATAATTTACAATCAAATTCTTTTCAAAAATCCGAATTTTCTCCCCCCGGCTTACCTAAATTTCGTTTCATCTTTTTTGCCTGATTTTTGAAAAGAATTTGACGTACAGGCGAGTGTAACGATAGACTGACGTCCAGAGCTGGACTACCCCGTCTCTAGCTATATACTATTCAAAAAAAGTAGGGGATATTTGATTTTGGGGGCATAATACTAAAATATGCAAATGACTACGAAAAAAGTCACTATAGAACCTAACAGAAGAAACATTTCCAGTTACATGTGACGCCCAAACGCACCAATAGCTACCGCATGGAATGCAGGTGATGCTTGGGATCATCATGGGGGTCCAACCCAAGATTTGCACGACTCTGACTTTGAATGTTACAGTCATTGTGGCATTGAATTCCAGGGTGGAAACATCAGTTTAATGGTTTTAGTGACCAGAAAACAAATTTTGATATGCGTCGGCTTACCCAAAATGAAAGGTTACGTGCCCTTGGCATGCTACAAATCGGCACAACACAGGCGGTTGTGGCGCGGACGATGAATGTTTCTCAGTCTGTCATAAGCAGGCTATGGTCCAGATACCGTGATACACAATCTGTACAGGACAGACCACGCTCAGGTCGACCAAGGGCGACAACTCAAGCCCAGGATCGATTTATCCGTACCTTGGCCTTGAGAAATCGTGTCATCACAGCAAATCAGATCAGCGCTCGTCTTCAAACAGACACTGGTGTGAGAGTGAGTGGCCAGACGCTTCGGAATCGACTGCATAGGGGTCACCTTCGCGCCCAACGTCCTCGCGTGATCCCTTGTTTGAGAGATCATCACATTCAGGCAAGACGTCGTTGGTGTAGGGATCGTCAACACTGGGATAATCGACGCTGGACCAATGTGATGTTTTCAGATGAGTCAAGGTTCACTGTTGATTTTTGGACAGACGTAGGAGGGTGTGGCGTCGTCGAAACGAGCGCTTCCAAGACGTTAACGTCATCAGACACGATCGATTTGGGGGTGGTTCTGTTATGGTGTGGGAGTGGGGAGGCATCACTGTTGCTGGAAGAACGGCTTTACATGTTGTTGCAGGGCGTGTTACAGGCCAGTACTACCGGCCCGGGACAACATCTTGGCAGTCCACGTTGTGCCGCTCGCACAACGTCATTGCCGCCGTTTCATCTTCCAGGATGACAACGCAAGATGTCACAGGGCCAGGATCGTTACAGGTTACCTCCAACAACAGAACATCACCACATTACCTTGGCCAGCACTGTGTCCCGACCTCTCCCCCATCGAGCATGTCTGGGACATGCTTGGACAGAGGTTACGTCAACGTCAACAACGTCCTGCCAATGTCCAAGAACTTGCTGCTGCGTTGCAACAGGAATGGGACAATCTGGACCAAAATGACCTTAGACGTCTCATTAGGAGTATGCCACGTCGGATCAATGCTTGTTTGGCAAACAGAGGAGGATTTACTGACTTTGTTGTGATGCTGTGGTAACTTTGCTGTTTAACCCCGGGTATCATTTTACCCTTATAATTGTCAGTCTGTGCCTTACTTAGTCTAACGATCATTTGGAATAAATCGATGAATGTGAACTTCATTTCATTTTGTCATTTGTTTCTTCGTCAGTTTTATTAGGTGACTTTAATAACACTTAAAAATCAAATATCCCCTACTTTTTTTGAATAGTATATATAAGCGGTACGGTACTGGTTTCAAGGAGACAAATTTTCCTGTTTCTTCAGACTTCAGTCGGCAATTATATTATGTTTTATCCGACCCACATACTAGTCTATAGTTAGTAGCTCCCAAAATATTGACCCCCCCTTTTTTTATACGCCCACATTTTCATGTGGACGTATATTGTCGTCGCCCCTGTTCGTCCGTCCGGACGTCCGTCCGGACGTCCGTCCGTCCACAATTGTTTGTGAACAGTCTACAGGTCACAATTTTTATCCGATTTCAATGAAACTTAAAATATAGGTTTATCACCCTAAGATCTCGGTTCCTCTTGATATTGGCATGTATCGGACCGTAACTTCATGGGTTATGGCCCCTGATTGTACGAAAAATCACGTTTTTTAGCTTGTGAACAGTGTAGAGGTCACAATTTTGAACCGATTTGGATGAAACTTGAAATGCATGTTTATAACCCAAAGATCTTGGTTCCTTTCGATATTTGCGCCAATCGGATCGTAACTTCCTTAATTATGGCCCCTGATTGTCCGAAAAATCGCCCTTTTTAGCTTGTGGTCCGTCTGGAGGTCAAAATTGTTATCCGATTTAAAAACCCGTTTGATTATATCACCGTCCCATGGTTATGAAGGTTGAGTTCGAATTTCGTGAAAATCGGACCAAAATTGACGGACAAAATGGCCGCCATTTGTACGCGAATAGTGTGAAAATATGTTATATCAAGGTTGTGGACCTTATAGAGGTCACAATTTTGAACCGATTTTGATGAAACTTGACATGTATGTTTATAACCCAAAGATCTTGGTTCCTTTCGATATTTGCGCGCATCGGATTGTAACTTCCTGAATTATGGCCCCTGATTGTCCGAAAAATCGCCCTTTTTAGCTTGTGGTCCCTCTGGAGGTCAAAATTGTTATCCGATTTAAAAAAACGTTTGATTATATCACCGTTCCATGGTTATGAAGGTTGAGTTCGAAGTTCATGAAAATCGGACCAAAATGGCCGCCATTTGTACGCGAATGGTGTGAAAATATGTTATATCAAGGTTGTGCACCTTATAGAGGTCACAATTTTGAACCGATTTTGATGAAACGTGACATGCATATTTATAACCCAAAGATCTTGGTTCCTTTCGATATTTGCGCCCATCGAATCATAACTTCCTGAATTATGTCCCCTGATTGTCCGAAAAATCGCTTTTGTTAGCTTGTGGTCCCTCTGGAGGTCAAAATTATTGTCCGATTTAAAAAACCGTTTGATTATATCACGGTGTCATGGTAATGAAGAGAGAATTTTAATTTTGTGAAAATCGGACCAGAGTTGACGGATAAAATGGCCGCCGTCTGTACGCGAATTGTGTAAGAATATGTTATATCAAGTTTGCGGACCCTATAGAGGTCACAATTTTGAACTGATTTTGATGAAACTTGAAATACATATTTATAACCTATCTAATGATCTTGGTTCCATTGCATATTTGCCCATATCGGATCGTAACTTCCTGAATCATGGCCCCTGATTGTACGAAAAATCACCCTTTTTAGCTTGTGGTCCCTCTGGAGGTCACAATTATTATCTGATTTAAAAAAACATTTGATTATATCACAGTTACACCGTAGTTATGGGTGAGTTTGAATTATGATTTTCTGATGATTACTTAAAATGCAACAACTCTTGTTGACTGCCCGGAAGATTTGGCTGCTGTGTGGGCGTATGTTTCGTTGCCTGGCAACCTATTTTTTTTAAGTCTGATACTATTATTTATCTAGGCTATTCTGAGTTATACTAGTTATAGGCCTACGCCCAAAAATATTCATTTATTGATTTAGATTTAGGATTGGGTTAGGAGGATATAAACGTGAATGAGACAGATCATAATGTTCATGTCACAAACCCTTTGTTGAAAAATCGTTGATGAAAAAAAAAGAAGTGGTGGGATCAAACTAGAAATGGTTCCACTGTGCTACTGATGTCTTCTGCCTTACTCCAGCCGCAGTAGTGGCTTATCCTACAGAGTTCCTTTGCACAAGTTTTTTAGTCAAATGATTACAGTACAGAGTACAAAAAGATTACTGGCCGATAGCTCCCTTAATTTACACATACACTGACCCAAAACAGTACTGCACATAGCTTAACGTATATAATAAATCTATTCCCATTTAAATAAAGGTGAATCCTTACCGCATAATTATATGATTTGATGAAAAGCAACTGCTACGTGAACTTTCAACTGGCCAGTGTCATGACGGCTTGCATAATAACGTCATTACAAGAAACATAGCTATGCAAATGTAGAACGCATTACTACAAAGAAAAAATGTTCGGTAACTATTTAGTGGTCCAGTCTACTAATATTTATTTGTGATAGAATTACTTTTTCCAATACAAACTGTAACGATATGTGTTGACAATTGTGTGTTTGAACCTATTTGAACTTGCACAGTTTAACGTTAAAAGTATAGCTAGGATCGAGCGTATTATGATCGGCCGTTTAGTCTTGGGCTTGAAATTGAATAAGATTTGGGTTTGTTTGTCTGTCCGTCACAGATTTTGGGACACAATAACTCTCAGTTTTGATTGAGCTAGAATGTTCAAACTGGTCTAGGTGTTTATTAAGTCAATGTCTAAGGGAAGCAGAGATAGGATCAGAAGAGATAAGCAATTTGATTGGTTGATGCTTTGGGACACACTAACTTAAGTTCTAATTAAGTGATAGTGATGAAACTTGGTGTATAGTTTCATTACATCAATACCTTGACTAAGTTTGATAATGAACATTTTCTGGAACACAAAAAGTCTCATTGTCATACAAATTGAGTTAAAATGTTCACACTAGTTAGGAGGTGTAGGTGTTTATAAGATAAGGTCAATGCCTTGATGGTGTTCGAAGATGAGCATTTTCTGCTTAGGGTAAGCTTGATAATAGAGAGGTTTATACTTAAATTTACATTTAGAGGGTTAAACGTCATCAGTTTTTGTGACGTATGACGTGGAGTGCACGTCATAAAAGTGTGGCTGACGGATAGCAGCCTCAATAACTGTACGTTCACAACACTTAGCTGAACTTTGTTTAATGTCTATGATTCAGCCCATAATTTTTCTCTAAATGGGTCAAATCAAAAATACCCCCTCCTGTTACGGACGGAAATCACACACAAAATTCAAAATTAAAATTGTTCAGCTATACTTGAAAAGCCAAGCTATGTCCTGCTGGATCACAAATATCTTATTCATCAGAAAGCGAAATAGAAATGTGGACTGGTGGTTTTCTTTTGCGTGTTATTTCAGTCCTTGTTAGTGTTACAGACGGAATCGCACGATTTTACTTATTTGAAAACATAACAATTTTGGATAAAGTCTGTGAAGTTTTTTATCAAATGACAAATTTGGCATAATATTGCAAAACTACTGAAATAAAGCTTTTATATTATGTTTGAAGAATGATAAAATTATTTATGTGTTGTGAATAACTTGATATCAAAGCAATCTGTTACGGACGGAATTGCAATTGTTATGGACGGAGAATTTTGTCCATTTTTTCTAAAGCACTGCATTAAGCCAATTCATCATTTTATTTGCAACTACAAGGATATCTGGCGTTGCTAGGGGGAAGCAGTCCATCGCCACCAGGCCTATGTTACTCCCGGGTCTGAGCTATCCCAATACACCAAATTTCAGCATCGGGACAGCCCTAGTGTAACTGCCAATCCTGAACAGACAAACACAAGACAGTCACAAATATTAGTATAGATTAGCTTCTTTAGAAGCATCTGTTTGACCAGAACATGTTTTAAATTCAAAGATATTTAATGATGTTAGGATATTGTAAAGCAGTTAAAAGAACATGGGCAAAATTTGTTATTTTAGGTATGATAGTGTATGTTTTTAAATACATATTATAGCTATGACGCAAGCAAATGGCAACAAATAATGATTACCTAATTATAATTATTGTATATTTTAATAAATTAACAAAGACAGGTTGCTAGGCAAAGAAACATGCCCACAGCAGCTAAGTCACCTGAGCTGTTAACAAGGGTTGTCGTATATTTTTTTTTCATGACGACGGTGATGAAAATTCACAACACACTAAACTTTGAGTAACAACCATTAAGTAGTTATCAGAAATCATTAGAATTTGTTTGGCTTCTATTTCTGCCCCATGCTAGCATTAAAGGGCTTTCAGTGTACAATTCTTTAATTATATAGAATATAGCCCAAGCTGTCAGGAATCGTTGAAAATCAGTAGACTTTGTTGTCTTGTGACAAAGTCAATTGGATGACAACTTTGGTCTGTAGAGGGTGAACAAGATTATTCAGAGACCATAATCCCGGCAGTAATTATCGTAAATCAGCTTCTTCATCTTCATTGGAAATTGTCGAAAATCAATGGGCGTCTTCGTCTTATGGTCATAAACACTGTATCAATTTAACGTCAATCGGTTTAGAGTTTTAAAAGTGGTCAAGGGCCATAAGTCTGGCAGTAATTATTGGCTTGCATTGAAGATCAATAGGATTCTTCCTCTCAAATTTAAAGTCAATCGAGTATTAAGTTTAGAATTTTGAGCATCCACAAGCAGTTGTGAACGCCGAACAGGGGCAACGACAATATACAAGCCTGTTTCAAAGTTAGCGTTTAAAAAGTAAACATTTTACTATAATCAAAACTTATTCAACAATATTTAATCCTAGAAAAATTAAATTGTCCATTCATGAAACAATTTATTTAATTTAGGCCTATACGATAAGTTATATTTATAGCACAGCTTTCATGAGTTAACAGGTTTAACAGAGATACCGCAGGTCGAGGTGTTAAACCTGGTAACGAATGAAGTGTGCTATAGTATAAATGACTTGTAATACTGACACCTGCTCAACATGACTGATGTTATTGCACGGGAAACCCACCCCAATCTGCTTATTGAACGAAAAGAACAAAGGAAGATCTCCTCTTCCTGTTAGGCTCATACAATAATTTATTTAATTCTTAAACCCTGATGCCTGTCCACAGGCATCATTATCCAGTAATTCCGTCCATAACAATTCTTCCATTTTCCGTCCGTAACATTAAATTTTAAAAGTTTTATACTGCATATGTTTAAGTGTTTACAAATTTATTAGACTAATTTGATTGTAATCTGCTAATATGATGAGAAATTAGAGGTTGTCATCCTTTAAGCTTTTAATGTAGGATATAATTTCCAGGAGATAAAATTCAAATTAAGATTTTGTTACGGACGGAAATTGAATTTAAATATTTTTATATAAAAGCTAAAATTGCATTTTTTTAAACTAGTAAAAGTACATGTACATACATTAGATGAAGCCTATTCTAAATTGATTAATTAATTAGCATTTCATGAACTCATCTCTTCGAAATATTTCATAATTTCTCATTCCGTCCATAACAAAATTATTTTGGGTAGACAGGTAAAATGTCAGATATTTCTCAAAATGAAAGCCATTCTTTATTCTAAATATTGTTTAATTGTAGTCTAATAGTATATATTTGAGGTGGAAAAGACAAAATTATTGTAGGTTTTATTTAAAAATTTTACGCCCAAGTTGACCAATTTCTGATTTGACCCAAATTGTGGTTTTCACAAACTAAATCCACAGAAAAAAAAACTTCTCCTTCAGGTAGACAAAATAAAAAGAGGCCGGGACAAAACATGAGCGTGCTTTATCAGTCTCATCTTCAACCACCTATCCGTGATGAAGGTCTTTCAAGATCTTGGAGCAAGTTTGTGTCGCCACCTACTAAGTGTAAATGTAACTGTGAATTTAGCGAAACGTCATTCTGTACAATTACACTCTCGGTTATCTAAATGTAAATGTAAGTGTAACTGTTTAAGTTGCAAACCTCTCTAATGAGCATTTTCTGGAACACAAAAAGTCTCATTGTCATTCAAATTGAGTTAAAATGCTCACACTTAGGAGGTGTAGGTGTTTATAAGTGATATCTTTGTACGAAAAATCATGATTTTAGCTTGTGGTTTCTCTATTCTAGAGGTCACAATTTTTATCAGATTTGAAAAAAAAACCTCTAAATATATCACTGAATGATGATTGAGTACCAATTTCATGAAATTGGACAAAATGGCTGCTCCTTGTGCGCAAATAGTGTAAAAGTATGTAATACCAAGGTTTTGGACTCTCCAGGAGTAGAAGCCACAATTTTTATCCGATTATAATGTTTATTCAAAAGATCTCAGTTCCTTTTGCTGGATTGTACTAAAGATTGCATTTATTTTTTTGAGCTTGTCCTCTTTCCTTCTCTTGCATTTCAACCAACCATTTGTAAGCTACGTTTACATAATACAATCCATCCATACAACCATGCAATTTATTGAGCCTGAGTCATCAAAACTACACAAAGACAGGGGTTAGAAGCATTGCCTTACTGCCATATTATTGACTTTGTATAATAAGAAGGAACAAATGTTGCCTTACAACGAATAGAAGTTAGAACATTGTAATTGTCTGTGTAAACAGTCGTCCATATGTTGCATCCGACTGTAGTATGGATTGATTCTATTGTGTAAGCCTTGCATAAGACACACATTATACAAAAGCTAAATCTGGGGATCACAGGTCTTTTTTTAGGCCTGAAATGTTATCTAAATTATTAAACTTGCATTATGCAGACTTGAGCAAAATCGGCCTATTATGTGTCTTTCTTTAGGCCTGAAATGTTATTTAAATTATTAATTAGACATTAATTAACTTATCCAGACCATAATAAACTCTCGATGTCAAGGCTAGCCTTCGATGTAAGCTGGATTAGATTCAAATATGCCGCTAAACGGCCATTGTAATTAAATCACAACATTGGATAATCAAGACTACTCTGTTTTTATTAATGATTGTAGTAATGGTGACCGAGGCTATTCAGAAATTTCACGCACTCCGTTCTCGGCCTATAGTAGTGGATCAATTTGATTGAAATTTTCAGCAAATTACATTTACACTATATAGTTTTTAACCATTATAGTGAGAACTGCCAACTCTTTATCTTATCTCCCATAATGTATCTTTAATTGGACATTATTTAACATAATTAATCAACTCTCGATGCCATTGCTAGCCTGTGATATTTCCAGGATTTGAGGGGGGTTGGGATGACCTAGTGGTCTAGACTGTCGCGCTTCTATCTCTAGCTGGCCGGTCACCTCTGGCTTGCGGCTGTGGTTTTGAATTTGATCCCTGGTGTGAGCGTATGTGGCATGGAGATAGGGGCGCCTTCTCAACTTCGTGGGTTTCCTCCCACTGCTAAAGACCCCTACGCGCAAACGAATTATTGAAATAAAATTGAAACCATATGTTAGTCCCCAAATCACCTAGTTTGTGTCGAGTGGACAACCCCATTTGTCTCTCTCTCCAGGATTTGAATACATTTGTTTGATGGATGATTAAAACGTTAAAATGGGTAATTGAGACTTTGTTTTTTATTGTGACTTTAGTAATGATGACCAAGGCTAGGCCTACAATTCATTTGTGGATGCTCTAGAGGCTAAAGTTAATATCCGGTTGTCTTTAAATTCATACATATCGTTTAAGGTCATGAGACGAAGAAGCCTATTGTTTTTCCAGTATTTCCGATAATAACTACCAGAGTTAGGCCTATAGCCGTTGATCACTTCACTTCAAAAAATCTTGTGGACGCTCTAGAGGCCAAAGTTAATATTCGATTGACTTTAGATTTATACACAGTGTTTATGGTCATGAGACGAATAAGCCTATTGATTTTCAGCGATTTCCGATAATAAATGCCAGAGTTATGGCCCTTGATCACTTCAAAAAATCTTGTGGATGCTCTAGAGGCCAAAGTTAATATCCGATTGACTTTAAATTGATACACAGTGTTTAAGGTTATGAGACGAAGACGCCTATTGATTTTCAGCAATTTCTGATAATTACTGCCAGAGTTATGGCCCTTGATTACTACAAAAAATTTTGTTGATGCTCTCGAGGCCAAAGTTAATATCTGATCTGACTTTAAATTTGTACACAGTGTTTTTATGGGACGAAGAAGCCTATTGATTTTCAGTCATTTATTACTACCATAGTTCTGGCCCTTGATCACTTCAAACAATCGTGTGGATGCTCTAGAGGCCAAAGTTAATATCCTATTGACTTTAAATACAGTGTTTACAGTCATGAGACGAAGACGTCTATTGATTTTCAGCGATTTCCACCAATTACTGCCAGAGTTATGGCCCTTGATCACTTCAAAAAAACCTGTGGACGCTCTAAGAGGCCAAAGTTAAAATCTGATTGACTTTAAATTTACACACAGTGTTTAACTTTAAGGTCATGAGACGAAGAATCCTATTGATTTTCAGAGATTTCAAATAATTACTGCCAGACTTATCTCCCTTGCTCACTTCAAAAAATCTTGTGACGCCTTAGAGGCCAAACTTATCATCTGATTGACATCAGATTGATACACAGAGATTATGGTGTTGAAACGAACAAGTATATTGATTTTCAATGAATTTTGATAACTGAACAGCTAAATCCATGATAATTGATATTAAATATTTCATATACTAATTGTTAGCGTGGGGCAAAACTTTATAAAAAGCAAACAAATTCTAATGATTTTCTGATAACTACATAATGAGTTGTTACTCTTAATCACATTTTAGTGTATTACAACGAATGTTTCATTACCGAAAAAGTAAAAATATGCGACAACTCTTGTTGACTGCCCGGGCAATTAAGCTGCTGTGGGCGTATGTTTCGTTGCCTGGCAACCTATTTTTAACTAGTATAACGTGATCTGTTCGCTTTTTTACCTCAATGTCCCATAATACTTTAAGCCAAACCTATTAAACCGGAAAAAAGCTCTGCTTCCTGCATGTCGATCCCTATGGTTGATCCCATGTGGACCTTTTTATTGGGTAACACTACTTCTAACCTCCTGATATTTGTGCCAGCACATTACGCACTGAGTACATTAGCTGCAGTCCCTGGCTTTTTCATGTTTTTATTACCATTTCTAATAAATTGTCTGTTGTAAACCTTGCTGAGAATATTTCAATACATTTTAAAATTTTATTTCAGGCATAAGCATTTCTCTGCATGGACCCGTTTATATGCAAATATGGCCAAAGCTTACATTCAGTTAGCCAGTACCATGAAGGAAGAGTGCCTTCAACTGGATAAAAGCTGTAATTTTGACGAGGGTAAGTTTAATTTGTTAATGTTAAGCTAACTTCTAAATATGATGGCTGCAATGTTACACTATATACATTCCTTCGAAGCTGTATACCCATACTGCTGATCAACTGTCAGTGTCACACTGATTCTTGGCATGCGTTCAGATCAGCTTCAAAATTAACAAATCAGGCTCAACCGACTTGTCATTAAGCAGTTGAAATCACTCTGAGATCGATCACATTAATTTGAAAATATTGCAAAGTATTACCATTTTTCAGGCAAAAGTACACCATCTGCCTTCATTCAAGTTCAATGGCATTGTTAACATTGTAGTAGGGTGCCCTGTGTGCTGAACATTTTCCTTACTCAACTCGACACGTTGAATGCGCATGCTTCAGTGGCTTACCGGTAACTCTAATTGATTTCTGACGAGTCTCGCACTCTCGTTGAGTCTATAAATAGACACACTATCAACTATTACAGCCCCCAAAAAATCTTTTGATTTAGTACAAATAAGATCTCTGAATTAGGTGGGTTGGACAGGAACATGATACTAGCAAACTGTTTCAATGGCATTTAGTAATTGAACTAGAGTATACAGGTCACAATTCTATGGAATTACTGCTTATTACTGAGCGACGTTTCGACTAGGCTTCTCTAGTCGTTATTAAGCAATCATTGATAACGACTAGAGAAGCCTAGTCGAAACGTCGCTCAGTAATAAGCAGTAATTTTATTCCATAGAATTGTGACCTGTATAGTATATGATACTAGCAGTAGTTTGATTTAAATTTGATAAGGTTCTTAAAACAATCGTTTAAGCGCCCACAGTGCGTTATTTCTAAATTCAATTTCTTGTTCCAGCTTTCTGTCATGTTTTGTAAAAAAGTAGTCTTGATTATCCCGGCCTGTCAATCAGACGGAGAATGATCAGTAGACTGGTTAAGTGAGACTAATTTCAAAACAAGGGCACGTAACATATTTTTTGCTCAATAGTGTCTGAATGTTATGGACGACACTCCAAACTTTTTTTCAGTGTATTATTTATGGATATGGTCGTAACTTATTTAAAAGTACAATACAACATGGCCATGTTTATTTAGTGACTATAAAAGCAAGAGAACGCTAGATCGAAGAAAGTCCTACGCATTTTAGTACATATGACGTCATGTAGAGATTGTGGGAGTTAGGGTTAGGGTAAGGGCTAGCACCTGTAGATTTCGTCCCAATATATATGTAAACAAGACTAGTCCTTAGCCTAACCCTGGGCCAAACCTAAGCCTTACCCTAACCCACAATCACGGACTATAGCAAAATATGGCAAAGCACGGAACATGAAAAAAAAAAATTCTGTTTTTTTTAATTTTTTTTTTGAAATTAAAAAAACAAAAATGGGGGGGGGGGAGAAGATAATTTTTTTTTCTTCGGAGAATCAAAAAAAAAAAAATTTTTACATGATTTTTTTTTTTTTTTATGAAAATAAATAAAAATTGTTTTTAGAAAAAAAAAAATTAAAAAAATAAAAAATAATGTAAATGAAAAAAATGTAAGTATAATAAATAAAACAAAAAGAATTAAAAAGTATAATTTTTATAAAAAAAATTTTTTAAAAAAATTAAAAAACAATTATAAAAAAAATAAAAAAAATTTTAGAAAAAATTTTAGAAAAAATTAAAAAGAAAATTAAAATAAATATAAATTTAAATTGTTTTTTTAGATTATATTAAAGACAATAAGAATTAAATGGAAAAGAAAGAGAGAAAAATATTAAAATTTCATGAAATATGTATTTGCTATGGCAGCCATAGTCCACCATACTGGTATATAAACAATTGGTCAAAATTTGGGGTTCATTTTTCAAAAATTTCTCCAGACCCCACCCCACCCCCCGTCCGGGCTTCGCGGTCAATAAAAGGGGCCGCCCTGGGACAGTTTACAGGTCACAATTTTTATCCGATTTCAATGAAACTTGAAAAATAGGTTTATCACCCTAAGATCTCAATTCCTTTCGATGTTGGGATGTATCGGACTAATTTCATGGATTATGGCCCCTGATTGTACGAAAAATCACCTATTTTAGCTTGTGGTCCATCTGGAGGTCAAAATTATTATCCGATTTAAAAAAGCGTTTGATTAGCCTATATCACAATTACACATTCAGGAAGTTTGAATTCGAATTTCCTGAAAATCAAACTAAAACTGTCAAACAAAATGGTCACCCTAGATTGTAGGAAAAATCACTTTCTTTTTAGCTTGTTCTCTATCCATCTCTCGAAAATGTGGCCGTATCCTGTCTGTTAGCTGTACAGGCCACAACTTTTATCCGATTTAAGAAAAACATGTGAATTTATCACCGTTACACCGTTGGTTCCTTTTGATAATTACGGGTACCCGAATTTAACTTCCTGGATTATGGCTCCTGATAGTTCGAAAACAGGCAATATTAGCTTGCAGATTCTCTAGTGTTTTTAAAAACCGTTTAGATACATCACCATTCCACCATAATGAAGGTTGAATTCGACTTTCGGAAAAATCAAAATGAAACTGCCTGACTAAATGCCCGCTGTTTAACACATTTTTTTAAAAATTTGGTGCAAAACATTTTCTTATGATGTAAATCATCGTTTTCAGGTGATAATATAAACCGTGCTTTAGGTGACATATCCAGACTTCTTATCACCAATCTAAAGCATAGTGCGGAGCATCTGGATAATGAATGGCATGGATTTGACCATGCCAGATCTCCTTGGCACCTGCTTACTAAGTAAGTTTATTTTCCCATGATATTCAAATTTTATTGATCATTTTGTCGATCTTCTAATACCTTATTGGCTGCTGTCATGATACCTCCGGGGACAATAAATGTAGTCTAATCCTTAGAAATCTTTAATCTTCAGAATGCTATTGTTCTAACTTAAAAATTTTGTTTCCTTTTTCTAATCTTTCTTCTTTTTTTTAATTTTAACACACTATTTAATTTTGATCCTTATTATTTATTTTCCTTGTTTTTCTTTCTTATTTTATCTATATCTTTTTCTCTTTCTCTTCTTCTGCTTTCTCTATACTATAGATTAGATAATAAATTTGAAGTTGGTTTAGAACTTCAATTTAAGTCTTTATTATCAACTAGAAATAAACAAGAAGCCATAATAATGAAAGCTGATAAGGTAATTTAACCAGTTCAAGATGTCTAAATTCTATGTATATATCAAAATTATAAGATTGTAGTATTATATTGTGCTGGATGACTGGATTTCTTTCCTGCTCACATAGAGTCACATTTTCAAATTTCCTGTTTCTGATTTTTCAACCAGCAATATTCAGCAACCAAAAATTACCCATAATTTTGAGTTCAGAATACAAAGATTGGTCTATTCAAATCTATCAGATTACACAAACATGAATATTGATTAGCAATTTTAGGCCAAAGTCGTTCGATAAGTTATTGAATGATTTAATTTTCAAAACAAGTTTGTTATTATATTTTTGAAAGGCGGAGAAACTAATTAAAGCCCTCTTTCACAAATCAAGATGTCCTGTGTCGCGCCCAGTGTTGATTCAGAAAATATTTCGCTGAAATTGGGGGTCTGGCAAGTTTGTTGTGGTACAAAAAAACAAAGTTGCATGTACATGCTGGGGTGGGGTGCTCATTAAAGAATCCTTAATGGTTCAAATTTCTGCCTTCATTAATTGGTCGGTGCAGAAAAGTAGGATGTTAAAATCATTTAACAACTTTAAAGAATAAGTCACCTTCTCTGACAGAATTATAAATATTTTATAATTTACAGAAATATATGAAAACTGTTGATCAATGGAGTAAGTTAGTTTCAAATAAAAACAGATTTTGGCTAAGATTCCGTCTTTCAAAACGACAAGACGAACATAAAAAAAAGATGGAGAAATGTTATATAAGCTATAGAAAGGCTTATGACAAAGATGAGATAAATCGAGAAATGTTCCAAGAAGTGAGTACCGTATATCGTATAATTAAACTGATCTAACAACTTAAGAAAGAATGAACTCGCTTGTACGAAAGCATAATATTGTTATTTAAATACTTGTCTAACAAGACATATGAATGTGTACATAATCTTTTAGAGGCATTTAGCGATCGGGAAAACACATTAACAGAACACAGTTTTATGCTTGTGCTTGATAACGATAAGAGGATACTTGTCGAAACGTCGTGCTTATAGAATAAAACTAGTGATTGTATCCCATAAAACTGTGTTCTGTTAATGTGTACATAGCCATAACGTAGGTCATAAATTGTTGTTTTAACTTTTATAGCACAAGCTTATTTTAAACAAATCAGTGATAAGTTTGTATGATTTTTAGGTGATCGGTGGACTAGAAATAATGGGAGATTACCAGCATAGGCTAAAGTGTTTATCTCACTTTTGAAAGTCATATTATGCATTCTATATGTGTTTGCTGAATGACTTTTCTGTTTAATTACTGTTACTGAGCTAGACCCCAAAATTTTTTGCAAAAAGTACTGTGATAAGAATTGTCTATTATGGATTTCTTTTCACAAGTTTAGTTACTTACTACCATACCTATATTGTGTGATTAATCGATATTTTAAATCTGTATCGATTATCGATCTTTACAGAGGATTATCGGCAATATTGATATTTTCTGCCAGCCCTAGTAGATGAGATGGATTTACCGGTATTTATAAATTTGTAATGAAAAGTTATTGAATATGGTGGAGAACATGTTCATCATGTAAGCCTAAGCCAACAAATGGAAATTACACAAAACATTTGAAACTTCCATGCACTTGGTTAACTCGGTACCAGTGTAAGACGCTGGCTCACAAGCCTTGAGGTCGGGTGTTCGATCACTGCATTGGCCTAGAAAGTACATCCAGATTTTCCCTTGTGATTCCCCCTTGTCAATAATGTAGGACGAAGGGCCTGACAAGGACAGCTTAGTTGTTCAGACGGGACAAAAAAAACAAGGTCCCGTGTACACATTGGCTTGCACATAAAAGATCCCTTGACAGTTGGAATTCAATAGAATTACAAGAGTAAGCTTTGGTTCCACCGTCCAGGAAAATTTTCCCTCATAGCACACAGTAGGATGTTAAACTTTATTTCATTTCATTTCAAATTACCATTGTATAATTACAGGCAATACAATGTCTTCAAGAAAATTGGGTAACAAGAGAAAATGAAATTATTGGAAAGTGGAGATCAGCAACACAATCTCTTGTCTTTAAATTACAAAATTCGTCTCCGCAAGTCAACAGGTATTTTTCACAGGTTTTATTTCCATCAACATATAGCAAATCTTGATAAAAAGGGGAAACCAAGCTTTTAGAAAGGAAAAAAAAACAAATCACCAAATTTGGCACCATCAGCTAATTGAATTCCCAATTTGAGTTCCTTTGTTAATTTGTGATTTTTAGATACTTGTATGAAGACTTACATCATGGTTTGAATCAGTTTGATGTACCTAGGCTAGTCAACTATTCTTTGTCTGAACGGCATGAACAGCATTATTTCCAATTACTGCAGGTAAGGGGACTTTCAAATACACCTTTTACTTTTGGATTGCAGGTGGAGTGTTGAAAGAAGTGTCAGTTCAAGGCTTTGAATCCACACAGACTCTATTATCTGTGTTACAAACTTTCCACCATGCCTCATTGTAAAATCCATTGCATGAATGCAATCAAGGCTACAGTTTATGACAGATTCTTTTCAAATTTGGTGTGATGCATCATGGTCACGAGTGGACAAACCCTATCAATATTCGATGTTCTGCGACCTTTCGTACAACCCCTTTTCTGGTCAAGTTTTACTTTCTGATAAGCTGCAGTGGAGACAAAGCTGCTCTGTTGGTATATTTCCACACTTTGAATGGCTAACTTTTTGAATATTAATATAAATTCAGCTGTTTCCTAAAGCAAAAAGACATTAAATTTTGATTAATCGTTTTATCAGATACTTCAAATTAAGAAAATGTTCTGGGCTACTGTGACTTTATATGTACTTTTTTTTTATTGCCTTGTATTTAAAGGAGCATTGGAAGTATTTGATATGTGACAACACAAAACAAAAATCTAAACTCACATCAGACTCAGGAAATGAAAGTGAAGAAGACAACCTTTACATGCATAAAAATAAAACATTGGAAAAAAGGAAACCACAAAATGAGCGCCACAAGAAATATATAGTTGATGAAGATAACGACAAACCAAAGTTACATTTTCCTCCACGACTAAGCCGCAGAGATATACACAAGATTGATGGTTCTAGAAGAGCTTCCTCTCCATCTTCAAGACCATTGTTTAGATGTAAGCTAGACAAAACGGAAGCCCAAAGTCAAACCACAGTAAAATCACTAAACAAAGAAAATAACAGAGCAAATGAAACTCAGGATGAACTACTTTTTCCTTCAAGACAAAGTAGAAATATAGACAATATTGTTGAAATTTGCAGAGAGATATCTACAGAGCAGTCTACAAAACCTTGTGAATCTACTATAACTTTACGTATTCCTAAAACAGATAAAGATGTGGAATTAAGAGTAGTTTTTGAAGGATCCCCTCAAGTAATACCCCCTCCTGAAGCTGCTCAGCCAACAATTGTCTGCTGCTGTGGATCGAAAAAACATGTAAAAAAACACCAAGGACTTTGCCCCAAAAACCAAGTGTGGGAAAAATTAGGTACTAATGATAGCCAACAGTTTATAGGCAGTGTTGATGAAGTAGATCAAGTAACAGAAACACTGGTCCAAAAACAGAATACCCAATGTTTCCAATGCCAATCTATGCAAAACCCACATAGACTTAAGGTGATTGATATAAAAAATAAACCAAAAAATGTAACATTTGTGCAGAATGGATTGCAGGGAAACTTTACAGAAAGTTCCTCAGATGAAAATGATGTTTTCCCACCAGAGAGAAAAAGATGGAAGAGGAAAAAGAAAGTAGCACTCCAGGATGATTGCCTTGCTCCTGTATTTGTGTCTTCTGGAGATGGGGAAGATACCACTGAAACTAGTGACACAACTACAGAAGATGAAGCTATCGATAGTTGGGCTAGCTCTGATGCAGATGAAGTTCTAGAAAATACAGTTAAAACCAAAGGACTTGTTCCTATGGGAGCTGTAATTTACGTTAATGGTATTGGAAATGAACTGTCAGCAAAGGAGGCAATTAAAAAGAGAACTGTCAGACATCCAGTTCCAATAAAGCCAGTTATTACCAACGATCAACGCCTACCTGGGGTAGATCTAAGTCGAACTGACACTCTTTCAATTAGCTCAAACAGTGCATTTGAGTTTTACAAAAAGGGCACAAGTGCCCAATCTATATTTGACAAGCGATATCAGAGGGTACAGATTTCAGGAATGGAAAACAACCAAACGTTCAGAAGACCATTACCAGTACCCAGAAAAAACAGATATGTGAATGTAGTAGAAAAACCAAAACCAAAAATAAATATGGCAAATTTGGAAAAGAACCTCGCCCTTATAAGGAAAATAGCACAAGATAAAGAAAATGCTTTATTGAATGAATGGGAACGTAGTTTGACACCGAATGAACTTCTAAAAGAGTATGCAAGAAGATCTTATGAACCCTATACATTAGGAATTAGAAATTCAGATCATGAAACAAAACCTAAAATAAATATGATACATTTGGCCAAGAACTGTGCCCAGAACTGTGCCCATTTAAAGAAAATGGCACAAGATAAGACTGATGTTGAATTGGTGGATACAACATCTGTAATAGATTTGGAAAATAACCACTCGGCCAAAAGCCTTCTACAGCGCACTGAATGTGATACATCTCAACACAGTAAATCAGGAACTAGGAAACCAGTCGCTAGCTTAAACTTGGTGAAACTAGCAAATACTTCTCAAAACAAGAAACCAGAAAAACAAAAGAAACATGAAGAAATTGTGACCGATTCAGATTTTGATGATGCCGGTGAAAGAAACTTTCAAAAAGAAACAAGGACAATGTTACTGGAACCATCAAAACATAAAAAGATAAAAAGCAACCCGCGGATAACTTTAGTAACAGAAAAATCAAGAATTTATGAACCAATTGGAAATTTAGTACACCTGTCTAAGAAATTTGAAGAAAGGAAAACAGACAGAGAAGAGAGGCTTAGTCTAGAAAATGATGAATTGCAGAAAACAGTTATAGCTGCTTGGGGTAGTGATGATGATGATGATTATAATAATGATGAAGAACAATGTCTAACAAAGAGATCAGGAATAAAGCCTTTCAAGCTATTGAAATCAGACCAGGCTGAAAATAAAAGAATGCTTGAATTAGAATGGGCTCAACAATTAGAAGAAAGAGGAATAAAAAAGGAAAAATTAAAAGAAGCAAATGAAGAATCAAGAAAAGCCGCCATCGCAGACTGTAATATCCTTTTACAGCACAACGAATATAATGCGTTTAAACGCAGAATACCAGAAACTAGGCAACCAAACGATAAATTGGACTTGGTGAAACTAGCAAATACATTTGAAAACAAAAGAAAAACAGGAGAACATATGGAAGAAAAGGTGAACGATTGGGATAGTGATGATTCTGGTGAAAAAATCTTAAAAAAAGAAAAAAGGACAATCTTACTGGAACCACTGAAACATGAAAAGGTGGAAACCTACTCAAGGGGAAATTTAGTAAAAGAAAAATCAAGAAAAAGTATTGCATCTAATGATGATGATGATGATATTGAACTAGGTCTAGAAAGGGAAAGAGGAACAAGGTTATTAGGGTCGTCAAAACCAAAGAAAGAAGAAAATAAACTAAGTGGAAATTTAGTACACCTGTCTAAGCAATTTGAAGAAAAGAAAAATGAAATTGAAGAAAGACGAAGTCCAGAGGTGAAAACCAACTCGAGGATAAATTTAGTAAAAGAAAAAGCAAGAAAAACTATTGCATCAAATGATGGTGATAATGAACTAGGTCTAGAAAGGGAAATGGGAAAAGGGTTATTCGGGTCAAGGAAACCTGAGAAATTAGTAAATAAACTAATCAGAAATTTAGTACACCTGCCTAAGCAATTTGAAGAAAAGAAAAAAGAAAATGAAGAGAGACTTAGTCCAGAAAAAGATGAATTGCAAAAAACTGTTGTGGCTGCTTGGGGTAGTGATGATAATGATGATTATAATAATGATGAAGAACAATGTATAATAAAGAAATCAGGAATAAAGTCTTTCAAACCATTGAAATCAAACCAGGCTCAAAATAAAAGAATGCTTGAATTAGAATTGACTCAACAATTAGAAGAAACAGGGAAAGAAGCAGAAAAATTAAAAGAAGAAAATGAAGAATCAAAAAAAGTCGCCATTGCAGATATCCTTTTACAGCACAATGAATATGATACATTTAAAAGCAGTATACCAGAAACAAGTCAGCTGGACGGTAAATTGGACTTGGTGGAACTAGCAAATACATTTGAAAACAAAAGGGAAACAGGAGAACAAATGGAAGAAAAGGTGAACGATTGGGATAGTGATGGTGAAAAAAGCTTTAAAAAAGAAAAAAGGATGATCTTACTGGAACCACTGAAACATGAAAAGATGAAAACCAACTCGAGGGAAAATTTAGTAAAAGAAAAATCAAGAAAAAGTATTGCATCTAATGATGATGATGAACTAGGTCTAGAAAAGGAAATAGAAAAAAGGTTATTCAGATCGTTGAAACCTGAGAAAGAAGAAAATAAACTAATTGGAAATTTAGTGCACCTGTCTAAGCAATTTGAAGAAAGGAAAACAGACAGGGAAGAGAGGCTTAGTCTCGAAAATGATGAATTGCAGAAAACCGTTGTAGCTGCTTGGTGTAGTGATGATGATGATGATGATGAAGAAAAGGTGAACGATTGGGATAGTGATGGTGAAAAAAGCTTTAAAAAAGAAAAAAGGATGATCTTACTGGAACCACTGAAACATGAAAAGGTGAAAACCAACTCGAGGGAAAATTTAGTAAAAGAAAAATCAAGAAAAAGTATTGCATCTAATGATGATGATGAACTAGGTCTAGAAAAGGAAATAGAAAAAAGGTTATTCAGATTGTTGAAACCTGAGAAAGAAGAAAATAAACTAATTGGAAATTTAGTACACCTGTCTAAGCAATTTGAAGAAAGGAAAAAAGAAAGGGAAGAGAGACTTAGTTCAGAAGAGGATGAATTGCAGAAAACCGTTGTGGTTGCTTTGAGTAGTGATGATGATGATGATTATAATAATGATGATGAACAATGTCTAACAAAGAAATCAGGAATAAGGCCTTCAAAGCCATTGAAATCAAACCAGTCTCAAAATAAAAGAATGCTTGAATTAGAATGGGCTCAACAATTAGAAGAAACGGGGAAAAAAGAAGAAATTAATGCATCAAGAAAAGCCGCCATGGCAGACTGTGATATTCCTTTACACCACAACGAATATAATATGTTTAAACGTAGTATACCAGAAACTAGACAACCAAATGGTAAATTTGGCTTGATGAAACTAGCAAATACATTTGAAAACAAGAAACGAGTAACAGATGAACAAAAGAGAGAAAGGGTTACTGATTGGGATAGTGATGATTCAGGTGAAAAAAGCTTTAAAGAAGAAAAAAGGTCAATCTTACTAGAACCATCAAAACATGAAAAGGTAAAAACCAACTCAAGGATAAATTTTGTAAAAGAAAAATCAAGAAAAACTATTGCATCAAATGATGATGATAATGAACTAGGTCTAGAAAAGGAAATAGAAAAAAGGGTTTTCAGATCATTGAAACCTGAGAAAGAAGAAAATAAACTAATTGGAAATTTAGTACACCTGTCTAAGCAATTTGAAGAAAGGGAAGAAAGACTTGCTCTAGAAAATGATGAATTGCAGAAAACAGTTGTGGCTGCTTGGAGTAGTGATGATGATGATGATTTTATTTATAATAATGATGAAGAACAATGTTTAACAAAGAAATCAGGAATAAAGCCTCTCAAGCCATTAAAATCAGACCAGGCTCAAGATAAAAGAATGCATAAAAAAGAATTGGTTCATCAATTAGAAGAAAAAGGATTAAAAAAGGAAAAA
Organism: Patella ulyssiponensis; assembly: GCA_963678685.1. Classification (NCBI taxonomy): domain Eukaryota; kingdom Metazoa; phylum Mollusca; class Gastropoda; family Patellidae; genus Patella; species Patella ulyssiponensis. The sequence continues at coordinate 76,825,679 of OY783227.1, read as the reverse complement.
CTGAAAGAAGAAAATGAAGAATCACGAAAAAAGGCCATGACAGACTGTGATATCCTTTTACAGCACAACAAATATGATACATTTAAACACAGTTTACCAGAAACTAGGCAACCAAACGATAAATTGGACTTGGTGAAACTAGCAAATACATTTGAAAACAAAAGAGTAACAGGAGAACAAATGGAAGAAAAGGTGAATGATTGGGATAGTGATGATTCTGGTGAAAAAATCTTTAAAAAAGAAAAAAGGACAATCTTACCGCAACCACTGAAACATGAAACGGTGAAAACCAACTCAAGGGAAATTTTATTAAAAGAAAAATCAAAAAAAACTATTGCATCAAATGATGATAATGAACTAGGTCTAATAAGTTTAGTAAAAGAAAAGTCGAGAAAAACCAATGATGATGATCATGATGAACTAGACCTAAAATGGGAAATAGGAAAAAAGGTACTTAGGTCCTCAAAAACTCAGAAAGAAGAATATAAACCGAAAGTAAACATTCCTGAGCAACTGGAAGACAGGGAAAAAGAAACGGAAGAAGGAGTTAGTCAAGAAAAATATGATGAACTAGACCTAAAATGGGAAATAGGGAAAAGGGTATTCGGGTTCTCAAAAACTGAGAAAGAAGAATATAATAAACCAATAGTAGATAATCCTAGGCAACTGGAATACAGGGAAAAGGGAAATAGTCACGAAAAATATGAATTGCGAAAAGCAGTTGTGACTGATTGGGAAAAAAGTGATGATCAGTGTCTAGCAAAGAAATCAGGAATAAAGGTTTTCGAACCATTGAAACCACTAGACCTGGCAGAAAATAAAAAAAGGCTAAATTTAGAAATGGCTCAACAATTAGAAGAAGTAGACATGAAAAAAGTAGAAAAGCTAAAAGAAGAAAATCAAGAATTGAGCAAAGCCTACATGGCAGACTGGGGTAGAAGTGGTCATGATAATGAACAAAGTGGAAAAAAAGAAGAAATGTTTTTTAGCCCATTTGAAGATCATGAGAATACTAAAAAATCAAATGGTAAATTAATCAGTGAAAAAAACAATGAAAAAGTACAAGAATACAGTGTTGTCAAACAATCAGAAGAAAAGGCACCGGCTAATGTGGTGGGTAAAATAAATGCTGTCCGACCAGCAGAATCTAAAGATGTTAAAAAAAGTAAACTAAAGTCAAATCTAGAAGTTGCCGGTAGATTGGATAGCAATTGTGGGATTGAAGTACCGCTGAACAAATCTGAAATAAAAGAGGTGTTGAGAAAATGTCAGCAAGAAAAATGGTTTGCTGAAAAGCCCACTGGAAAATCCCAGGTAATGACAGACCATGATATTGGAAACAGAGAAAATGAAAATTTGTCAACTGATAAAGTTTATACCAACCATGAATGGAACCTAGATTTCGGAACAGGACATATTGTTCTACAAAATGATAAAGGAAGTCCTGTTGACACTTCCCTGAGGGACAAATGTCTTCCTGATAATGTTTTTACAGAAGATATGCAGGAGATTGAAGTAAGTGATCCAAGACAAACGAAGCTACCAATATATAGAGTGTGTAGAGACAAGGTATTTCAACTTGATTTTGAAACAGCAGATGCTAACCTAAAAGTTGGTAAAGGAAGTTCTGTAATGCCTGCTGAGGAATGTTGTTCCCCGTCTTATCATAGAGAACTTAGTAATTCGTTTGAAGAAGAAGTTCAGGAAGTGAATGGCAATGGTAGCGAAATAGGTGCTTACAAGCCAGGACAATCAAACGATTTAACTAATGTAGTTTGCACTAATACGGAATGGGAACCTGATTTTGGAACAGGTAATTTCATCCGTGAGCAAAAAAATGGAAGTAACGCAACACCTGGCGAAAAACATCCAATTTCACCAGATCAAAATGTTTGTGAGGGAGCAAAACTCCAACACGATATTAGTTTAATGCCGATTAAAGCTGGTGATGGTGAACATTTTAATGAAGATGATGATCAAATTAAATCTATTCTTAAAACAACTAACAGAAATGAAGAAATCAACAAAAAGCCTGCAGAGGTTAAAGGATTGAGAAATGTTTCCTTCAGTCCAGAAGTCAAGGTTAGGGAAATAGAATGTAGATTGGATGCCAGTGCTTTGTTGGACACTGACCCTGAACACAGTGAAATAGAAAATAGAGTGGATGACAATGGTATCTTTTGTGACATTGATTCTGCATACAAAGAAATAGAAAATAGAATGGATGAGACTAATTCTGAATATGAGTCCGATACTGATGCGATTATAATTTCTACAGACAGTGAGCTAGGGTCGTGCATTGGGGAATGGGAAGATGAAGTAGCTAGAAATAAAAAGGAGAATGTAGAACAGGCCAAAGAAATGTCTAACACATCAATGGGGTTTGCCAAAGAGGACAATAAAGCTTCAAATATTGATACCAGGTACAATTATCTTACCAAGGAAGAATGTCTGCAGGAGGAAAAAGATTTAGATCAAAGAATAGCACCCGGTAATAAAATTTTGGATGATTTATTAGCATCTGCTACTCTACTAAATGTTGATTCTCCCCGCCACGTAAAATTCTCCTCTAGTTGTTTGGAAGACAGTTCCAAAAGTGAAAAGAGAGAAGATTTAGAAGTAAAGTTTTGTGAACAAGGTGTTTTTTTGCAGAATACCAATAAAGAAAATGGACAAACACAGCTAGAGATAGAATTGCTAGAAGCTAAAATCAGCACACGCAGTAAAGCCATGGATGAAATGGTTGCTGAAGCAGCAGTGCTTCTCGATCTATGTCCAGCAAAAGCGAAGACTTCTGAAAGTAGAGATACAGATGATGCAACTAACACAGATTGGGTGCAGACTGGAAAAGGTGAGCTTGGTGATACACTAAATGAACTGAATACAGTACTGGAAGAAATAAAAGTAGCTTCGTATACCCAAAATGAAAAGTTAAAATTGTTAGCCGAAATTCAAAGTCAGGGAAAACCCGAAAATATCTTCACAGAAGTGAACTGTCAGAATTTGAAAACCGATACAAATGTTAAAGAGGGCACTGTAACAATTAAATGTGAACCAATGGTGAAGGAGCCACCCAACAATGTTACATCTAAGGCAGAACTACAGAATATTACCAGCTGTGGAAATCAGTCTAATCAACCAAAATTGTTAACTAATACATTTGGCACTAACCAAGAATGGGGACTAGATTTTGAAAAGGGAGATGCTGCCCTTCAACAAAGCACCTCCTTGCATAACAAGTGTCTTCCTGAAATCGATTTCACAAGAGTGAGATCTGAAAGTGAGAATGAACCAAAGCATGAGAAACCACTAGTCTGCACAAACGAGGTAGGAGAACTTGATTTTGAAACAAGTGGTATCCACCTACAGGTAGATAACGCAACTACTGAAGTGCCCGTTGCACCTTTATGTGAAGAATTGGATATTTCGTTTGATGAAGAAGTTCAAGAACCAAATGTCATTGATAGTCAAAACCAGACAGGACAATCAAAAGATCCAACCAACACAATTTGCACTGACAAGGAGTGGAAAACTGATTTTGAAACAAGCTATATTGTTCAACAGGAAACTAATGAAAAAAAGCCGATGGTTGTTGCTGGAAATCTTCCAATTTCATCTTATCAAAATATTAGTGGCAGACAGATAGATAGGGCCGTGAACAATCAAGAACTGCAAATAGTTTCAAGCATCTGTGATAGGGAAATAATAGAAAGGGCATATTTATCCAATGAACCGAAAAAAGTTTGCACCAACCCGGAATTGGAACTAGATTTTAAAACAGGAGACATTGCCCAACAGCAAGATAAAGAAAGTACTATTGGAACTTCCTTAAATGATGAATGTCTTCTCGAATTTGATTTTGTAGATGAAATGATGCAGGAGATTACAAATTGTCAGAGTAAAAAAAGTGACAGTGGATCTAGACAAACGAAACCGCCTGTTTATAGAGTCTGCACAAACAAGATATGTGAAGTTGATATCGAAAAGGAAGATGCTAACCTACAGCTAGATGTAGGTAGTAGTGTAGTGTCTGCTGGGGAATTTCCTCCTGCAACTTATGAAGAATTTAGTACTTCATATAAGGATAAAGCCCAGAAATTGAACGGTAGGGGTGTAAGTGAAATACCACCAGAAGCCCAGAAAGAATCAACTGATACAATTTGCATTGTCAAAGAGCTTGTTGATGGCAGTACTTCAGCGCTCAACGAAACAAATCTAGTAGCCAAGGGTCAGGTAGATGGGACAGTAATTACATATGATGTTGGTGTTGGTTTTACACTGATGAAAGCTGGTGATGGTGAATGCTTTAGTGAAGCTGATGATCAAATTGAATCTATTCTGAAAAAAGAGAGCAGAAATAAAGTAATCAACGGACACGCTTCCAAGAGTACAGAGTTGAGAAATGTTCCTTGCAGTCCAGAAGGCAGGGCTAGTGATGCCAATATTATGATTGATGACACTGATTCTGAACATGGAGAAATAGAAAATGGAATGTACGCCTCTGGTTCTGAATACAAGTGTGATACGGATGCAATCATAATTTCCACAGAGAGTGAGCCAGAGTCATGCAGCTGGGAAAAAGAAATGACTAAACATAAAAAGAAGACCCAGGAAACAGCTGAAATAATGGCAGACACTCCAATAGAGTGTGTCAAAGAAGGAAAAAAAGTCTCAGATATTTCTATCCAGAATCATTTTAGCGAAAAAGAACGCAAGAAAGAGGAAGAAGATTTGGATAGAAAAATAGCAGCCCGTAATAAACTTCTGGATAAAATGATGGCATCTGCTGCTCTACTAAATGATGATTCTCCACACCTGGGAGTGTCATTGAGTTCCGAGGAGCATTCCAAAAGTGAAACGAGACATCATACTGATATGCAGTTTGGAAAAATAGAGACCCTTTCATCTGTCACCAGTAAAGAAAATGATTTTACACCGATGAAAGCTGGTGATGGAGAATGTTTTGATGAAGATGATGATCAGATTGAATCTATTCTGAAACCAGAGGGCATAAATAAAGTAATCAGTAGAGAGTTGAGAAATGTTCCTTGTAGTCCAGAAGGCAGGGTGATTGATGCCAATATTATGTTAGATCACACTGATTCTGAACATGGTGAAAAAGAAAATAGAATGGATGACTCTAGTTCTGAATACGAGTCTGATACTGATGCGATCATAATTTCTACAGAGAGTGAGCCAGAGTCAGGCAGCTGGGAAAAAGAAATGACTAAACATAAAAAGAAGAACCAGAAAACAGCTGCAGAAATGGCAGATACAGCAATAGAGTGTGTCAAAGAAGGAAAAAATGTCTCAGATATTTCTATCCAGAATCATCTTGCCGAGAAAGAACGCAAGCAAGAGGAAGAAGATTTGGATAGAAAAATAGCAGCACGTAATAAACTTTTGGATAAAATGTTAGCATCTGCTGCTTTGCTAAATGATGATTATCCACACCATGAAGCTACACTGAGTTCTGAGGAGGATTCCAGAAGTGAAAGGAAAGATCATAATGAGATGCAGTTTGAAAAAGTAGAGACCCTTTCATCTGTCATGAGTAAAGAAAATGAATATGAAACACAGAGATATATTTCTGACAAAGAAAGACAACTAGAGATAAAATTGCTAGAAGCTAAAATTAATGCAAGGAGTAAGGCCATGGATGAAATTGCTGCTGAAGCAGCATCACTTCTCAATCAGTATCCAACAAAGACTTCTCAGTTTAAAGAGGAATACAATGCAACTGATATGGATATGGTGCAGCCAAAAGTTGAACTAAGTGCTACACTAAATGAACTGAATAAAGTACTTGAAGAAATGAAGGTAACATCCTCTGTCCAAAAGGAAAAATTACAATTGTTAGATGAAATTCAAGGGGAAAAAACCCTGAGAAATATACACCCAGAATTGTCACATCAAGATTTGAATACCTATTATAACATTACACATGCAACAGCTAAATATGAGTCATTTGAACCACACGAAGAAGAAAGCAATGAATATGAACAGGAAGAAATTGTTAGTGGAGTTTCAGCTCAGTTTCAAAATAGTTCCAATTCTATTGAAGATAAAGCACTAAGACCAATAGTAGAAGATATGGGAAATGGAACAACAGATGTTGCAAATATTGAAAATAATACAAAACTAAATGATGTCCCTGATGATGTAACAGAACCCCTTGTTGAACCAAAAGAATTTCTGAGTGAAATATCACTTCAGTTAGAAAATAGTTATGATTCTTCAGAAAAGGTCCAGATGATTGTCACATCACTGGTAAAAGATGAATCCTCCAAGACCAAAGACATCACCAAGATTAAGGAAGAAATTACTGAGTATGATCTTACAGATACTGATGCATTTTACACGACGTTACAATCTCAGAGTGCCAATGCCAGTGAATTAAATGCACTAGAACAAAATGAGTCAGAAATTCACAGACATTTTGAGAAGAAAGAAGAACCCGGAGAGTTAAAGTGCAAATCAAATTCTTTATATGTGTCAGAAGAGGCTGTAGACACCCGTTACAATATTGAAAGTGGCTTAGCGTATTGTGATGATATGGATACATCAAATGAAAGCAATGAGAACGGAACATCGAATATTGTGAATATTGAAAATGATGTTAAACAAATAAGACAAAAAAATTTTGATTTTCCTGGTAATGTTACAGAACCCTCTATCGAACCAAAAGAAGTTCTGAGTGGAATATCAGTTCAGTTTGAGAATAGTACTGATTCTTATGAGGAAGAGGAAGTTGAGATAATAGTTAAAAATTCTGTGGTAAATGGTAATCCTCTGAAGACTGAAAACATCACCAAGATTAAGAATGAAATTACTGGGAATGTTTTTGGAGGTACTGATGCAATAAATGTAAAAAAGACATCGGAAGTTCAGAGTATCAACCCCCAGGAATTACCTTCACTACAACAAAACAGGATGAAAATTCACAGAAATCCAACATATTTTGAGAAGGTAGAAGAACCTGGCGAGCTTGGGTGTAAATCAGACTCTTTATGTCTAATTGACTCTGTTGTCTCAGAAGAAGCTGTAGCACTCTGGGATGATGTAGATGCATTGGATGAGGAAAACAAGAATAGAACAATAAATGTGAAAATCGAAAATGATGTTGAGCTAAGTAGCCAAAAACTAAATGACATTGAACCATTAAAAAATATAAGTGGAATATCAGTTCAGTTTGAAAATAGTTCTGATTCGTATGAAGAAGAAGTCAAGATAATTGTTACATCAGTGGTAAAAGGTGGACCTCTCCAGACCCAAAACATCAGCAAGATTAAGGATGAAAGTACTGAGAATATTCTTGAAGACCCCAGGGTTAATGAAATAAAGGAGGCAACGGAGTTACAGAGTGTTAAGGTCTGCGAATTGAATTTACAAGAACAAAACCAGTCGAAAATTCACAAACATCCAAAGTGTTTTGAGAAGATACAAGAAACTGCAGATCTAGTATACAAATCAGACTCTTTATCTGATATTGGCCATGTGTCAGAAGAGGCTGTTGACCCTAATCATCATATTGGAAGTCGCTTAGCATGTTGTGATGATTTGGATACATTGAACGAAGAAAATGAGAATGGAACCTCAAATGATATGAAAATTGAAAATTATGTTGAGCTAAATAGAAGAAAAAATTATGATCTTCCTGATGATGCTACAGAACCTCCTATTGAACCAAAAGAAATTCTGAGTGGAATATCGGTTCAATTTGAAAATAGTTCTGATCCTTATGAAGAAGAGGCAGTACCGATAATTGTTACATCAGTGGTAAAAGGTGAACCTGTCCAGACCAAAAGCATCACCAAGATAAGTGACAAAATTACTGAGAATGTTATTAATGGAGCTGATGCTATTGATACAAAGGAGGCTGTGGAATTCCATGATATGGACACACAAGAATTAACTTCATTAGAACAAAATAAGAAAACAATTCACAGAAATTTAAAGTGTTTTGAGAAGATAGAAAAACAAGAACTCGCATGCAAATCAGACACTTTATCGCATGTTCAATCTGTTCTATCAGAAGAGGCAGTAAACCACCATTATGATATTGATAGTCATTTAACATGTTGTGTTGACGTCGATATATCTCATGAAGAAAATGAAAATCAAACTTCAAATGTTGGGAAAATTGAAAATAGACCAAAACTTCATGTTGATGAACCAAAAGATGTCGCAGAACCTCCCATTGAACCAAATGAAGTTCTGAGTGAAATATCAGTTCAGTTTGAAAATAGTACCGATTCTTATGAAGAAGAGGCAGTTCAGATAATTGTTAAATCAGTGGTGAAAGGTAGACCTCTCCAGACCAATCACATTACTAAGATTGATAACAATATTACTGGGAATGTTCTTGAAGGCACAGATACAATTAATATGAAAGATACATTGGAAGTCTCGAGTGTAAATTCCCATGAATTACCTTCACTAGAACAAAATGGGATGAAATTTGACAGAGAATCACAGTATTGTGTGAAGATTGAAGAACTCGATCAGCTCCTGTGTAAATCAGACTCCGTAACGCGTATTGAATCTGTTGTGACAGAAGAGGCGGTAGATTACCATTATGATATTGAAAGTCGTTTAGCATGTTGTGCTGATGTGGATACATGCCATGAAGAAAATAAAAATGGAATATCGAATGTAGCAAAGACAGAATCTCCCATTGAATCAAATGAAATTCTGAGCGAAATGTCAGTGAAGTTTGGAAATAGCTCTGATTCTGATGAAGAAGAAGCAGTCCAGATAATTGTTACATCAGTGGTAAAAGATGAACCAGTGCAGATAAAAGACATAACCAAGGTTACAGATGGTAAAGAAAGTGGATTTAAAGAAAACGTAGGAACTGAGACAAAAAAGAAAACTTGTGTATCAAATCCTTTAGGACTTGTACAGTTAGGTGATGATACCGAAGAACCCATTGAATCATTTATGTCAGAAGAGACAATAGATGACAGACAAAATTTAAGCAGTAGTTTGGCATGTTTTCATAATGGGGACAAAATAGCAAATGACATGAAAAGTCAACATTGTGTTAAACTAAATGGACAAAACTTTCATGATAAAATAAAATGTTTGGACCCCCTTGATGATGAGCAAGCAGAAGTCCACGACATCTCTAGGTCTGAAAATAGGTCTGAAAATGAAATTATGATTGATGAAAATAAAGATTACAGAACTGATGCTCTAGGGCATCAGTATGTTCATTGGGGTAGTGAGAGTGACATTGCGTCTCAGGAATTGGATAAACCACACCAACAGCAGTCAAAAGAGGCAGGCTCTAATTATTATCCATTCAAGCCCAATGAGGCTGAAAGGGGAATTGACTATGAAAGTGAAGGAGATGAAACAGCAGATGGAAATAAGACAAAGCCATTTAAGTTCAATAGAGAAGAATTCAAAAGAGAAGTTATTGATTCTCCTTGTTATTGTAGAGAGGATGCTAATTCTGATGGTGATTTTCAACAGCATAGTTATAGTACAGATAACACTGATTCTGACACAAACCAAGATGTGGGTAATTTTCAACCCAAATGTACACTAACAATGGAGCCAAAGGACTTTCAGAATAATGAGATGTATCCAAATGATGTTGGTGGAAGTTGGACAAAAGTATTAGATGTTCAGAAAACAGATACTAGTTCTGATGATTTCCAACAGTATAGCTATCCCACCGATAGTACAGATAACACTGATTCTGATCACCAGTTTCAAAAATGTCCTGAAATAGATGGAGGTGTCTTATTTGAAGATGATCACAGTGGAGAGGTCGAATTTGAACCAGACGAGGATAGTGTTTTCCAACCAATATGTACACCAACTAAAGGGGAAGGGCCAGAAGAAAATCAGGATTTCGAGATTAATCCAAATGATGTTGGTGGAAGTTGGAGGAAAATATTAGATGCTCAGAAAAGAGACGTTTTTTACCCAGAGTTGAAAAAGCAATCTAAAGATAGCTTGGATGTAATGAAATATGACTCAATGAGAAAAGGTAAAGAAGCTGTATTAAAAACAACATGTACACCAACTATGAAGGAAGGATCAGAAGAAAATCAAGATATCGAGATTAATCCAAATGATGTTGGTGGAAGTTGGAGAAAAATATTAGATGTTCAGAAAAGGGACTTATTTTACCCAGAGTTGAATAAGGAATCTAAAGATAGTTTGGATGTAATAAAATATGAATCAATGAGAAAAGGTAAAGAAGCCCTATTCCAACCAAAACGAACACCATCTATGAAGGAAGGATCAGAAGAAAATCAAGATATCGAGATTAATCCAAATGATGTTAGTGGAAGTTGGAAAAAAATATTAGATGTTCAGAAAAGAGATGTGTTTTACCCTGAGTTAAAGAGGGAATCTAAAGATAGCTTGGATGTAATAAAATATGACTCATTGAGAAAAGGTAAAGAAGCTGTATTAAAAACAACATGTACACCAACTATGAAGGAAGGGCCAGAAGAAAATCAAGATATCGAAATTGATCCAAATGATATTGGTGGAAGTTGGAGAAAAATATTAGATGTTCAGAAAAGAGACGTATTTTACCCTGAGTTAAAGAGGGAATCTGAAGATAGCTTGGATGTAATTAAATATGAATTAATGAGACAAAGTAAAGAAAGTGTAAATGCAAAAGATGAATGGGCAGAAATAATTCAAGCTCAAAAACAAGAACTAAAATATCCAGAATTAGTTAAAGATATTCAAAGTCCAAAAGCTGTTTTAGAAATGGCAATAGGATCACCCTTTGAGAAGCGGGCATATTCTATGACAGAAGAAGATACATTAGCTGCCAAACATGCAAAGGCTGTTGATACAGTAGCTGATATACTACTCGCACAAAAATATCCAGAACTGACTATCGACTCAGCCAGTCAACAAAATATTCAAGAATTAGCTAGAGGATCTCCCTTAGAGAAAAGGGCACAGCTTCAGTTCAACTCAAAAGGAAAACTTAAACCTTTAGCACCATTGAAAACTAAATCAATTAAACCTACATGTCTCGTCGAAGAAAAGGGCAAGGATTCAAAAGATATAGCATCAGAATGGGGAGAATTATTGAATCAACAAAAGTATGGCCAAGTTGATAGAAGCATTTCACCGTCCAAAAATGAACCAAATATTGTTAGTGTCAAATCTAAAGAGCCATCAGTAAGTTGCATCGATTTTTCTAGAACGACAGATTGTAATAGTCACATTTTTGGTTCCGATCCATTACTAAGTAAAGGGAATTCGTTTGAGTCATCAAACAATAGAAAGTCAAATACATTGGCCCCACTAAAAATGGAGGATTTGGCAAAAGACAAGAAAAAGAAGAAGAAGAATAAAAAGAAAAACAAAACATCCAGTGAAATACAGAAGAGGGAAGAGGCAGCCGATTCATCGACACGGCCAACATATGAGCAAGTCACTGCCCATTTGGCAGCCATGGCACAAGGATTCTACTGTAATGGTGATCCACAGTCTTCATTACCTCAACCTATATCGCATGGTTATTCTTCAGACCATGAACAACTTCAAGAACATACTAAAATCGGTGATACAATGCCTACAGGTAGTTTAAATCCCCATCAGCGCATTCTGGAAAGTCCAAAAAAAAGACTGTTAAGGAGACTCAACAGCAAAGCCCACAAAGTAAAACGAAGATAAACCAAGAAGAATTTGAAATTGAGGAAGTTTACCAGGATCCATTTGGCATCCCAAGTCAAATTCATGAGAGAGAGTGTGACAAAATGCCTACTATCGAAAACATTTCGGGAACAAATCTGGTTAAAAATCCCAGTACCTCAAAAGAATCAACCCTAAAGAAAGCAAGCTCAATGGAAAAGGGGGATAATAAACCTACTAAGGTTGGTGTCTTAGACCAGTACTTTAAAGAGAAGAAAGAGTTTGATAACCTTACTCCGGCACAAAAATCCAAGATGTTTTGTAATCCCCATGAATTACCGCCAGTAGCATCAACATCTAGTTTTCCTGTCCTGCGCCAAGTAGCCGATCCACGTCAAATTGATTTTGAAGCAATAACATCTTATGAACACGAAAACATACCACATGCACCATATGTCACTCAGCAGCCTTATTTGGTTGATGAACATGGCAACCCCCATCCATATAATCAGTTAGATGAATCGGGGAGACCTTTAGCAATACAACAAGTTGGAATGATGGAAGAAGAACAGCGAGCATATCAGGATCACCTTTTAATACAACAAATGGCACAACTTCGACATGAAGATATTACTCCACAGGAAGAAGCTACTCTAAAGGCAGACCATCTGGTTTTCCAGGAGAATCTGAGGAAAATGCGGGGGACAGGGCCACCTTCTGACTTTGTTCAGGAGCCACATTTGGTCGATGAACAAGGTATTAATCATCCATATAACCCAGTTGATGAATATGGGCGGCCATTAACCGCTCAAGAAGCAGCTATGATGGAAGAAGAAAGGCTTGCTCTCCAGGAAAGTAAGTTAGCCAGAGAAAGTGCCAAGCAAACACCACAATCAGGTTCACTGTTGAATAGACGCAAGCAATTGCAAGGTAAAAAAAGTACCATGGAGAAGATTCGAGATTTGCCTAGACCCGCTAGACAGCTTCCCTTGAGGCAAAAATTAAAGCAAGGTTTTCAAGAAATAACAGTAAAACAAGAACCAATAATCAAGAATAAAATAATATTTCCACCAGAAGAGTTGCAATCTGTTCAAATGCCAATACCAGTAATGAGCGAATTGCCTGCCGGGTCTTCAGAAGTAGTATACTCTGGCCAGTTGCCTCCTGGATATGATGAATTCTCTGCTTATTATCCCCCAGGGATGTGTCAAGGTGACTTTCCCCACGGCATGCACCCAACCCAACTACCCCCTGGAATTCATCCTAGTCAACTTTTTTTAGGAATGGATCCAAGGCAGCTTCAAGAGGGAATGCATGAACATCAGTTCAATCCTGGTTACTGTGAGCAAGAACCATTAAATCCCATGGACTATGCACCTGGACATTTGCCAGCTGAGTTTTATGAATCACAAGGATTAATCCCTCCTGGCGAAGTTGGTTATTTTAATGCCCCCGAAAAAGAATGCTATCCTGGTATGCCCATTGATGAACATTATGTTCTTGGACCTACAGGAATACCAATGAGCAGGGAAGCTTTCCAAGCTTATGAAAAACAGGAGATCAAAGAAAAGGAAACAAGGGCTGCTGAATGGAGAAAACGTGATGCACTTGTGAAAAATGGGGGCAGGCTTGAACCTATAAACTTATCGAAAGCCAGGAAAAGTAACAAAAAATCGAAATCAAAAGGTACTAAATCAAAGAATGGCAATGATCAGTCTTCTCAAGCAGAAAAAATGGATACTAGTAACCTACCTCCGGGAACGCTTCCAAATCATTTACCTCCAAACAGGCATCCTATCCAGCTACCCCCAGGAGTGCATCCAAACCAACTACATTGTAGTCAATTTGTTCCAGGAATGCATCCAAGGCAGCTCCAACAGGGAATGCATGAACATCAGTTGCATGCTGGTTACTATGAGCAAGAGCCGTTTAATCCCATGGATCATGCACACGGACATTTGCCAGCAGAGTTCTATGAATCCCAAGGGTTAGTCCCTCCCGATGAAGTTGGTTATTTTAATCCACCCGAAGAAATATATTATCCTGGTATGCCCATTGATGAACATTATGTTCTAGGACCCACAGGAATACCAATGAGTAGAGAAGCTTTTGAAGCTTATGAAAAAGATGAGATCAAACTTAGGGAGACTAGGCGAGCTGAATGGGAAAAACGAAAAGCACTGGAGAAAAATGGGGGCAGACTTGAACCTATACACTTATCGACAGCCAGAAAAAGTAAGAAAAAATTAAAACGCACAAAACCAAAGAACAGTAAAGATCAGCCTTCTCCTGTTACTGGCTTATCTCCTGAACTAATAGCTGATATGTCACCAGAAAAGAAGTCTTTATGGGATGCAATTAACAAAACACTAGATGATAATTTTGGTCCTCTAACGCCCCAAAACATGGAACCCCGGAAAGCATTGAAGGACGTGTTACAAGTACCTAAACCTGAGGGTACAAAGGATGAAAGATTCACAAATTTGATGAATAACCTTGTTGATCCGGGACTGAAGTCCAGTAGAGAGAAATGTAAGTTCATTGTATTTGTCTTTATATGCTCGCCCCCTGCGATCATTCCAGCCAATATTTACTCTACTGCACATGCAGACTGGTGGATTGGGACAACATTTTTGATCACTTATTGTGTAAACTGTAAAAGTTGTAGTTAAAGCAGAGGCAATATTGGCTGGAATGCTCAGGGCTATATTATGTAAAGCGAAGAACGAACATTAAAAAAAACAGCAAATGACAGCAACTAGTTACGCTGAATCTCTCAATTGTGCATAGTCTCCTATTGCCTATGGGACATTCCTAGTTAGACTTAGAGCATGTGGTGATATAAACAAGCAATATGGGTGCTTTTTACATTGCCTAGTTTTTCTAATCTAATTATAAATGACAGTTCAGTTGTTTATTCGACTAGACCTAGGAAGAAACCTCAAGTAGACCTTGTCTCACTCCACATTCCTCCGGGGGTTGGGATGGCCTAGTGGTCTAGAGTGCCACGCTTCGACCTCTAGCTGGACGGTCACCTCTGGCTTGCGGCTGTGGTTTCGAGCCCTGGTGTGAGCGTATGTGGCATGGAGATAGGGACGCCTTCTCAACCTCGTGGGTTTCCTCCGGGCACTCCGGTTTCCTCCCACGGCTAAAGACCCCTGAAATAAAATTGAAACCATATATTAGTTTGGCACCGTCATGTTATATAATAGTGATTTTTTTTACAGACTTCTATAGTATAAATGAGTCTCAACCAGTCATAAAAGCATATGTTGAGCGACATATTAGCCGGTAACACTAGTTGCTCACAATTCCCTACACTAGACTTTAGATTTTGTAAAGCGGACGGGGACAAACTATCTTATTGTGGCATTTTTCAAAGAATTAAGATGACTGAATTTCATATTAAGGGTAATAGAAAATGTCTTTCTTGATTACGAAAGCTCTCTTATTTTTTATATATTATATATATATATATATATTGGAAATGATTTATACTTTCAGTCAATGCGTTGGTGGCTTCAAAAACAAAAGATGAAGTACCAAAACAATTTGAAGAGGCGCTGCCTACTTCAAAATCAAAGTCTTCCCAATCGGACCTGACCGAAGAACAAAAAGTCATACCACCAGAAAGGGGTTCAGTCTGGAACGCATCTTTAGAAGAGAAGTTTGGCCCTTTATCAGCACCACGCTTGGCTCGTGCACCGCTAAAGGCAAATTGGGAACCACCTAACACTAATGCGAGAGCAGTAAAACCAGCAGCTTTGTGTGATAATTTGAGTCCCTTATCACCACCAGGCTTGGGCAAGACACCACTAAAAGTAAATTCTGAACTGCCTACTAATAGTGAAAAGGCAGTAAAACAAACAAATTTGGATGATAATTTTAATCCATCAACACCTGTGGGGTTCGGCTGTACACCACTAAAGGCAAACTGGAAACCAGCTATCGCTAGCGAGAACACAGTAAAACCAACACCCTTGGGTGATAATTTAGGTACTTTATCAGCAACGAGCTCTGGTGATGTATCATTGAAGCCAAATTGGAAACTACCTAGTGATGATGATGTTGACCAAGAAAAACCAAAAACTTCCAAATACCTAAAGTCAAAGAAAGCTCTCAATGATTTACTGAAACCTGCAGAAGTCAAAAAAGAACCAGTGAGTAAATCACAACAAGCGATCACTGACAGACTGGCTCATCTTTTTAAAAAGAAAACAATAGTGAAATCTTCTCCAAACATCGAACCATTAGAGCAATTCCTAGACAATCCTCAACCGCCATCCAGTCAATCAAAAACAGCTAATCAAGTTGAGCAAATTGAAGAGCAATCTAGTAAACCTATATTGAACTTTATGAAAAGTTCATCAAGAAAGGAACCTGGAGAACAAGGTGCTAATAAGCCAAGGCCACAAAGTCCATCCAAGCAACCCAAAACATCTGACAATGACCAACCTGAAGAGAAGAATCCAAAGTCGGTCTTTACCTTGGGAGGCATTTCCCCCCTTCCCGATATAGAAACTGATATATCCAATCATAGTTTACAGGAAGTTAAGGTGGGATCACCGCTGAAGTCTAATAAAGTAAAATGTAAGTAAAGAATTATGCTCTATCTCACAATACTTAGGAGTCTTCTTACTCTTAGGGTTGGGGGGGGGGGGGTCGATGTAAAACCCCATTTCTCTCTTACTCTTTCTTAGACAACGTGAAGAGGATGTAGCAAGGAATCACAACAATGTTTCCATTGGTCTTCATTGTGTCATACCAATTGATTTGTTGCATTGGTAGAATATTAGTATTATAGTAAACATTGAATTGTAACAACATGTATAATTTTTCTTAACTTTCTTTGTGTTTCAGTGGAACCTTTAAGTCCTTCAAGACCCAAAGAACTAAAACTCAAAAATAAGTCTTCTACCACAAAATCTCCAGACACTAAACATAAAGAAGCACATATACCAGAAGAAAAGGTTCCAAAGAATTCAAAACATAGCAAGGAATTACGAAAACAGAAAAAGAAAAAGCCTGCTCCTAAAAAAAGAGTATATGATGAAGCTGGCAATACTTCAGACGATAGTTACCCTAGTTTAAATGATCCATGCTATGATATTTAGTGCTTGAAAAGCAGTAACATTAACAATCATACAAAAACAGGAAATATTCCCAAACTTCAAAAGAAGAAAAATATTGAATTTAAAAAAAGAGTAATGTAAAATGTTCAACAAAACAAAATTCTTACAAATTCTAACCTACTTCAAATATATTTTCTACCAAATATATCGTTTGTAATGGAGATATATATTTTCATACATGACATGAAGTGTCTCTATATATATTTTTTAGTTATCCATCTATGTTTCTACAAATTACAATTTTTGAGTTTTCTTTTAAAACATGCTGGTATAGCTGTGTAAATTTTACACAGAATCATTGTAAATGCTCTACAGGTAGGAGATTTTGAGATTTTTTTTTTTTTAAACTTGCTGGAATTTTGGAGATCTCCTAACCCGAAATATTTTGATTACCGGTTTAATAGCCATACAAGATGACTAATAATACATCTGAAAAACATGATGAAAAGATTTGTTCAGATGTGTCCCTCTTTTCAAAACATGTCATTTAGTAGCCAAGAGTTTTATACTAATTTGACTATACCTTGATTATATCTATGAAATGATTTACAATTTAACAATGAAGAGGTGTTTCTTTGTGGAGAAAGGCGTTCATAAAAATCACATTTTGAAAAAAATTGTCGTTTCTAATGAATCGACGCCACAGAAAAGAACAAATGACATCGTCTTTTTAGGTCTAGAGGAACATGTACAGGCCATGTATGTATGATGTATGTTGGTGTGTGTATCTATTTTATTTTTTTTATTTTTATGTAAGTATGTATGGATGTTTGTGTGTGTATGTGTGTGTATTTATTTTATTTTTTTATCTATTTTATATTTTTATTATTATTGTTATTTTTTTTATTTTTTTTTTAAAGTGAAGGCCTGATATGTTCATCAAAGACTAAATGAGATAGGTCTGTTTCTCTCTTTTGTAGGTCGTCCGTTTCAATCAGGGCGTAATTTAGCTAAACTTGTAATTTTTAACGGCACTTTTTTCATGAAAAAATACTGAATTAAAGTTTTAATTGTTTAGTAGTTTTATAGATAATGCCTGTAGAGTTTAACCAATTACACAATTTAACATTGTATTTGCAACTGGGGAAGTTGGCCAAGTTTGATCAGAATGAAAATTTAGAGCAGAAATTGGAATTGGTTATCTTACATGCGTGAAAGATACTTAGAAATATTGTTCTTATCAATATCATACACAAAATGTCGAACATTCTGAATTTTTATCAACTTAAATACATACAGGTATTTAGATTAGAAAGTATATTTGTAATGGTAGATAGAATTTTATTTTAGATATTTACAGTTAAATTAATAATTATAAATTATGTGGAATTTTTGTTTGATATGAATATACCTGTAATACAAAAAAAAAATGCCTTAATGGTTAAGTTATAATGATAACTTATTTTTTATTGTAAATATTGAGTTATTAACAAAAAGAATTATCAAGTTAACTGAATAAAAAACAAAAAGCTTTACTTTAATGACACGATTAAATCATAATCATAAATTATTTTTTTATTGTATATATTGTTGTGTTATAAAAAAAATAAATTTATCAAGTTAATGTCTTTTTTTCTCAAAGGGGGAATTACTCGTGTCCGATACTCAGACACCAATAATCACCCGTGGCACAGTTGTTGGTTGATATATGAAGATACTTATATTGCCGTCCGTCGTCCAGAATTTCTTGCGAACACTATAGATTTTATTTATCATCAGATCTTATCAAATTTATATGCCTTTTTATACGCCCACATGGAAATGTGGATGTATATTGCCGTCGTCCGTCTGTCGGTCCGTCTGTCCATCGTCCACAATTTCTTGTGAACGCACTAGAGGCTAAAGTTGATATCCGATTGACTTTAAATTTATACACATTGTTTAAGTTCGTGAGACGAAGAAGCCTATTGATTTTCAGCGATTTCCGATAATTACTTCCAAAGTTATCTCCCTTGATCACTTTGAAAAATCTTATGATGCTTTAGGGGCCAAACTTATTATCCGATTGACTTCAAAGTGATACACAGTGTTTAAGGCCTTGAGAAGAACAAGTATTTTAATTTTCAATGAATTTTGATAACTGAACAGCTAAATACATAATATTAAATGTTTTGTATACCAATACCATACTATATGTTAGCATGGGCCAGAACTTTATAAAAACCAAAAATATTCTAATGATTTTCTGAGTTGTTACTCTTAATCAGATTTAAGTGTAATATAAATGTTTCATTATCGAAATAAGTAAAAATATGCGACAACTTCTGCTGACTGCCCGGACGATTTAGCTGTTGTGGGCGTATGTTTCGTTGCCTGGCAACCTATCTATCAAGAACCCTATTGAATTTCAGCAATTTCCGTTAATTTCTTCTGGAGCTATGGCCCTTGCTTCACTTTATTGACAAAAGTTATCGTATGATCTTTACGAAATGGATATGCATCAATAAATTAGTGAAACGACGAAGTCTGTTGAATTTCAGCCATTTCCGTTGATTACGTCTAAAGGTATCCTCCGATCTGTACAAAAGTCATATACATCATTTAAATTAGTCAAAAGAAGAAGCCTATTAAATTTCAGCAATTTATGTTATCATGTCTGGAACCTTAAAATTGTGAACATTTGAACCACAAAAGTTATCATCTGATTTGTATGAAAGATATGCATCTTTAAGATCAGTGAAACGAAGAAGCCTAATGAATTTCATCAATTTCTGTTTATTAATTTCAATGTTAAGGCCCTTTTTCTGTTTTTTGAAGCTTCTGTATGAAATGGCGTTTAAATATTCCCAATTAACTTCAAAAGATACTATATACATGCAAAAACCCGGCCATTGGCATATCTTGTTTCCTGGCAACCTATTTTCTAGAATACCTAATACCTCTTTCTATTTTGAGGGGAAGTTCACAAGTGCCTATGCTTTACATCATTTTGTGGTTTCTACAAATCCCTTGGTTTCCTCACACTGTAAAAGATCCCGCAGTGAAAATGAAGACGGACGAGGAAGCAAATGTTAGTCCCAAAATGACATAGTGTTTGTGTCAAGTGGACATTAATTTTTCTCTATCTAGCGTAATCTCGATTTCCGGCAATTACCTTATATTGAGTTTAAGTAGGGCCGCATGTCCAACGCAGTGGGTTATCTTCAGATCTTCCCATGTCCCCGTACTGCTAAAGACTCTTACGGGCAAGCGATATTAAATGGAGTTTAACATTCTACTTTTATATTTATATGCACTAAAAGGGGGGGGGGCGCTGAATGGTTAGTGCGGCCAGGTGGTTTCGTACAATCTGTCATTTTATTAAGTCAAAACTGGCGTGGTTTTGATCCAGCATATGTGACAAACCCCATGTGTTTTCTCCGGGTACTCTGGTTTCCTTCTACTGCTATAGCAATAAAATTGAACCATATGTGAGTCCCGAAGTGACCTAGTTTCTGTCGAGTGGATGTTAAACCCATTTCTCTATGTATATTATGCGCTGAGGAAAGGAATTATTGATATAAATTCGAACCAATTATATAGTTTGCTGCCCCCCCCCCTCTCTCTCTCTGGGTGATGCAGGAGGTCACTCACAGTCACCGTACTCCTTCAGGCTACAAAATTGTGAGCAACTACATTATTACGTGTACAGGAAACAGATCTAATTATTTACCTGCCCCCTAATCCAACCACGCCTTTCAGCTATAGAGGCGCTGTATACTTACTCTTTGTCTGCAAGATCATTATTGTGGAAGCAGACGTTAAGCCATCAAAAATATACATTTTTTTAATGGCAGAGAGTACTCAATTTTCACGACCCAGCACGATCTATACAACAATAGGCGTAACAAACACATTTTATTTCTTAACTTATGTTAGAGACTACATCAAAGTTGCTGACATTGTCGTTCTACCAGACTCATAGTAGCACGCCCACTGTCTCCAATCTGGCATTTCACATAAACGGGATTCATATCTTCAAAAAATAAAAATGTAACTATCTCCATATAAGCACCCTGTAATTCTAATTGTATATCATTGGTTCCTACTGTAAAAGATATTACTCGGTTTCTGGACATTGGCACCCATTTGCTGAATTCTCCATAGATAATAACGTTTCTGTCACTGCAAAGGAAAGAAGGGATTAATATACTATTCAAAAAAAGTAGGGGATATTTGATTTTGGGGGCATAATACTAAAATATGCAAATGACTACGAAAAAAGTCACTATAGAACCTAACAGAAGAAACATTTCCAGTTACATGTGACGCCCAAACGCACCAATAGCTACCGCATGGAATGCAGGTGATGCTTGGGATCATCATGGGGGTCCAACCCAAGATTTGCACGACTCTGGCTTTGAATGTTACAGTCATTGTGGCATTGAATTCCAGGGTGGAAACATCAGTTTAATTGTTTTAGTGACCAGAAAACAAATTTTGATATGCTTCGGCTTACCCAAAATGAAAGGTTACGTGCCCTTGACATGCTACAGATCGGCACAACACAGGCGGTTGTGGCGCGGACGATGAATGTTTCTCAGTCTGTCATAAGCAGGCTATGGTCCAGATACCGTGATACACAATCTGTACAGGACAGACCACGCTCAGGTCGACCAAGGGCGACAACTCAAGCCCAGGATCGATTTATCCGTACCTTGGCCTTGAGAAATCGTGTCATCACAGCAAATCAGATCAGCGCTCGTCTTCAAACAGACACTGGTGTGAGAGTGAGTGGCCAGACGATTCGGAATCGACTGCATAGGGGTCACCTTCGCGCCCGACGGCCTCGCGTGATCCCTTGTTTGAGAGATCATCACATTCAGGCAAGACGTCGTTGGTGTAGGGGTCGTCAACACTGGGATAATCGACGCTGGAGCAATGTGATGTTTTCAGATGAGTCAAGGTTCACTGTTGATTTTTTGGACAGACGTAGGAGGGTGTGGCGTCGTCGAAACGAGCGCTTCCAAGACGTTAACGTCATCAGACATGATCGATTTGGGGGTGGTTCTGTTATGGTGTGGGGAGGCATCACTGTTGCTGGAAGAACGGCTTTACAAGTTGTTGCAGGGCTTGTTACAGGCCAGTACTACCGGGATAACATCTTGGAAGTCCATGTTGTGCCGTTCGAACGACGTCATGGCCGCCGTTTCATCTTCCAGGATGACAACGCAAGATGTCACAGGGCCAGGATCGTTACAGGTTACCTCCAACAACAGAACATCATCACATTACCTTGGCCAGCACTGAGTCCCGACCTCTCCCCCATCGAGCATGTCTGGGACGTGCTTGGACAGAGGTTACGTCAACGTCAACAACGCCCTGCCAATGTCCAAGAACTTGCTGCTGCGTTGCAACAGGAATGGGACAATCTGGACCAAAATGACCTTAGACGCCTCATTAGGAGTATGCCACGTCGGATCAATGCTTGTTTGGCAAACAGAGGACGATTTACCCGTTACTGACTTTGTTGTGATGCTGTGGTAACTTTGCTGTTTGACCCCGGGTATCATTTTACCCTTATAATGGTCAGTCTGTGCCTTACTGAGTCTAACGATCATTTAGAATAAATCGATGAATGTGAACTTCATTTCATTTTGTCATTTGTTTCTTCGTCAGGTGACTTTAATAACACGTAAAAATCAAAATATCCCCAACTTTTTTTGAATAGTATATGAGAGATCTGCTTAAAACATGCATCATAACTAAGATGTCTTCGCTTCTTCGGAAAAATATAACTTTCCATTTGCCGTGATTTGACTTCGCAGTAATAATTATGTGTATTCTTTTAAGCTTGCACGCAAAATTGGAAACGAATCTGCCAATCCAAAGTTGTCTTTCCATATATACGCGCCGCATGATATCCCGAGAATATTTTGATGGATTTTCTTCGACAGGGCTATAGGCCTATAATAAGGATATTGGTTTTTTTTATCCATTTTGTCTTCGATTAACCCTTTAAAGTCTAGATATATATAAAATATCAATCACAATATATAAGAACTTTGACAACTTGAATAAAACTGCTTTCTAACGACATACCGATCGGCGAACAACTATATGGTCAATACGATCTAGGGTCTACCGGGACGTTTAGTGTTAATTTTATGCATTTTATTATTTGTTGACCTTCATTGCGTGGTGGCATTGTGGAAAACGCCCTAGATTCGGACAATACAGCAGTACTTACGATAATGAGAACCGCATGCTGGTATGATATAAACAGAAGTTGGATTTGGTACAGGCAGTGGTAAGATTAAGTGGCTGATCTTCCGTAAATGGAACAGGAACAACGTCGCTGTCGGCAATTTGAGAATTCTCCATGATGTACGTCTGTGTAAAAAATTAATATAATGGTAATGTACGGTGTTTTAGCATGACATGTTCTAGAATGAGTAAGCATACACATAGTGCCATCACCCGTTTAAGAGTAAATTCACAAAAACAAAAAGGCAACTATAGCTAGGAAAATTAATACGATACCAATCTTAATCTAATGGCATTGGGTGATGTTGGCTCGCTATCCCTTATTTACACAATTTAATTTACCCTGTTTGTAAACCAACCGGTAGGTAAAAAATTGCCAAGTAGTTCGGATGAGACGAAAAACGGAGTCCACCCATGCACGTTTTGACTTGCAAGCAAAACCAAACAAGAAAATGAACATGACCTGGCCTAATCTATCACGTAAAACAATAAATTAAATGTTGTTTAGACTCTATATTCAAAACCAAATTCCTGGCACTGAGCATAAACCTTCGTTGAACTGCTTGCAAATTGAAAAGTTAAAATGTCTCAAATCCTGCATACTGTCGAACCTGAAGATCACAACTTTAATTTCATTTGAATCACGTCAAATCGAAAACGGGTATTGATGGGTACCGATTGGTGCTAATACGCTAACGTTAATTATAATACTCACTGGCAACGATCCAATCTGTGATGGCATCAGAGCGTACGAAGATGTCATATCCGCCGCCAGAAGTATATGGAAATAGTTGTCATTAATCATAGAGTATGTCGACCAAACTTCGCCTGCTGGTCCAATACCATTTTTAAATGCTAACTGTAAAATACAACTATGGATATAACCCGAAGATCCGTATCTGAGTTTATAGTCTTATAAAGCGTCTGATGTAAGGAACACCAGAAAAGATTCTTTCCCGATTCTAATACGTCGACTTTACTTCTATGGCGGTATATTAGTGCCAAAATTCTAACATGCTATCGTCTAATTTCTTACTTCTATTCATGTAATTTCTAACCTCCATTCATGTAACTTCTAACTTCCATTTATGTAACTCCTAACTTCCATTCATGTAATTTCTAATTTAAGACAATGTATAACCCAACTTCTTTATTTGTTCAGTGTAAATTCCAATTCTGTTCCAACTTGTTTCTATTATTTAAACGAAAAATGTCTTCTTAATAGATGCTTTACATGTTTAGCATCAACATCAACGAATTTAGAATTTATACATTTCTGCCTAGCAACCATAATTATGAAGACGCTTGGTGTCGCCACTGCGTGCTCAATTGGGTGATTGCGCACCTGATCGGGACAATTATTTGGTATAAACGACCCATTCTTCGTTTGGTTGAAGGTTGGAAGGCGTGGCGAGAGAGAGAGAGAGAGAGAGAGGTCACTTAGTATTAAACTCAGTATCTGTGTAGGCCTATCCATAACATTTATACCCTGTGTTAATATAGACCAACTGCATATAAATATTAATTGTTGGCTCAACCGTAAAAAAAAATCAAATAAAATTCTCCAAATCCCGTTTAGCTTATATTTGAAATAGAAAATGAAATGAAATGAAGGAGCGTTTAACCCCCTACTGTTCTGCTCCGAACCGGGCTAATGGAGACGGACATACGCCATACAGTGTGCTTTAGGGAAATATTGCCCGGAGAGCGGATCTACCACCTGGACTTATATCGAAGTCTAGCGGTCACGGGATCTTTTACGTGCACGCCAACATGTACATGGAACCTCGAGTTTCCATCCCATCGGAACGACAAGACACTAATAAGGGAGAACCACGCCAGAAAATCTGGATGAACTTTTTTCGACCAATGCAGGGATCGAACTCCCGACCCACAGCCTAGCGAGCTTGCGTGTTACCCACGGTATTCGAAATAGTATTTGCAAATGGAGTAGGGCCGCCTTTCCAACCTCGTGGGTTTTCTCCGGTTTCCTCCCACTGCTAAACACTCCTACGCGCAAGCGAATTATTGAAATACAATTGAACGGTGTTAATACCGAAATGACCTGGTTGGTGTCGAGTGGATGTTAAACCCCATGTCCCCATCTCTCTCTCTCCCGATGTTTTCAATTTTAACACTCAGGCAAGAGACACAATCTGACGAAGAGCGGGTCGTTTGTATCAATAGAATGGTCCCGATCAGGTGCTCAATCGCCAAACTGAGCACATGGTGGCGACACCAAACGACATCATAATGATGGTTGCCAGGTAGAAGTATCGATTCATAATTCTAAATTTGTTTGCCACAATGAAGTAGACATTTTTCGCCTCAATAATAGAAATAAGATGAAACAGAATTGATATTTACACTGAACAAATAAAGAAGTTGAATTATACATTGTCTTAATTTAGAAATTACATGAATGGAAGTTAGAAGTTATGGATGGAGGTTAGAAATTACATGAACAGAAGTAAGAAATTAGACGATAGCATGTTAGAATTTTGGCACTAATATACCGCCATATACTTCTACGTCAGATACACTGAGTTAAAGCGAGATCAAGCCTTCTATTGAATATGCATTAGCCTAGGTTGGAGCAGAAAACTAGAACCATAAACGCTAACCATAAATGAAAGAAAACACACATATTGATTGACAACTAGCATAACATATAGATTGGCATGTAATATACAAACAGTCTTAGTCTTTAATACAAAGACTCATCAAAATCATAGTTTGCCAGTCAAATTTCGTGCACAGATGACAAAACTCTATTGGTGTCATGTTCAAAGCCATTTCGTCTGTAGATGAGTAATAATAAGAAGGCAGGAAAAGAAAACAGTCAAGCAAACTGTAAACAGGACAAACAATACACGAATATGACTTGGACATTTCAACACTAAAATTATAAATAACAGCGTGTACATATTAGGTCTTTCGATTGAGAAATACGCGGTTCTTTGTTTATATAATGCTCTCCATAGTTAGTCTGTTTACAAAAAGGGTACTTTTAATACACCATAAAGAATATACATTATGCAATTCAAACCTCTAATATCTGCGCATCTATGGCCATGGCCGGTTTATTTGGCTTCAATATCAAACCATCAGCATTACATGATCTGGGGAAAAACAATAAAAATTTCCTTTTGTTATAAAAGTTGCCTTACTAATGTACATATTCAAGTGGAAAAGGTCGTATTGCTTAAATGCCTCATCCATTATTTCAGAACAAAAGCACACATAGGATTTAACTATATCTTCAATACTAAAGGAATCGTTTTGAAAACTAATAGTAATAATTATAGATTATATACAGACTAGTGGGCTCTCTTTTTTGAGACCCAGGACTGGAGTGTAGTTTTAATAATCAGACGAATCTCAAGGTTTGATAATCTTTATAAACAAATGGTCGTATAGAGTACAGCATTGCCGTGAATTATCGTTATTATGGTTTGTGTACTCTGTAATTTTATGTATACTATTGACGAGAAAAGTATTCTTCCTTTGTGGTAAATTTTTGACATAAACTTTCGATCAGTGAAATATCTATCAGCTAAAGTACCTGTCTCGTAAACACAAAAACCGCCATAGCAAGAGAATACTATGTTTACAAATTATTTTCTTATGTTTGGCTACCGTTATTAACAATTTTCATACGCGTAATCTTAAATTTGCAATCTGAATGGGAACAGACACAATTTTATGGGTTGGCCTGATTCCGCTTAAAAGTTGCCCTCCCACCATGTTAGCGCCAACAAATCACTTGCAAAATTTCAGTCCAAGAATGGTTCATTTCCGTTCATTATTTACAAAGATATGAGGAATTAAAATTTCATCGATCTATGCTGCTTGGCTATGTAATAAGTTCGCCACCCCACCATTTTGCTGTCCTCGAAAATTTATGGTAGGTCTTTAAATTCGATTGAAAACAAGCTAGGTCATTATCTGACGTTAGTATTTGGATTTTTTTTAAAGGGGTACTACGCAAGATTTAATAAAGAGTCTGCTCCACTCTTAACCGAGATATAAGCTTGCGAATTTTAGGCTAGCCTTGACCATCATTACTCAGGTCGGTACGATAAAAAACAAAATGTAATCCAATCCGCTAAATATCGCAGGCTAGCAATGGCATCGAGAGTTGGTAGTCTGGATTAGTTAATTAGATAACATTTCAGGCCCAAAGAAAGACCTACAATAGGCAGTTTTTTTTTATTTTTTTTTTTTTTAAACTGGTTTATTGGTATAGGCAGATTTAGCTCTTGCATAATTTATGTTTAATTAAATTTTAAATAATCAACCGGAGTACATATTAGCGTAGATTAGCCGTGAGAACTTTGATATTTAACGAATAATTCCCATGGCGCATCTTTACTTTAAACGATATGATATACAGTCTTTCAAAAGATTGTTTTATTTCTCGCTACTGTTATAGTAATTAGCATACAAGTCACGTTGATTTTTAATATAGGAATGCAAACAGACACAATTTTATGACAAGGCATACACTATGAGTGGGATTGTTGTATCCTGGATCCTGCACTAGTTAATTTTTAATTTATTATCATTTCTCAGACATAGCAAAATTACTATAATGTGAATAACCGTTATGTTAGATCGGATATATACATGAAACTGGGTTTATAGATTGGAGAGCTTTTTTAATATCTTTTAGAACCATGCAGCTGGATTTATTAATCTTCAAAAGGCCGAGAGATTAGTCCAAGAAATTTCAAGTTTTGATAAATCACCAAAGGTTGGTAATATGTTTTTTAAAAATATGAATTTGAGAGTATCTTCAATGATTCGGGGGGAGGGGGGCAATGGTTAGCGTGCGTGCGTTGTATCATACAGCCTGCCATTGGTTTCGAATCCCCGGGGTTGCACGTGGCAAGGCGTAGGGTCGCCTGTCCAACCTCGTGGGTTTTTTCTGGGTACACCGGTTTCCCCCCACTGCTAAAGACCTCTACGCGCAAGCGAATTATTGAAGTAAAATTAACCATATGTTAGTCCCGGAATTACCTAGTTTGTGTCGAGTGAAAGTTAAATCCTCTCAGTCTCTCTCTCTCACGAGATAACAGATTGATAAAAACGAAGACTTTTGTATACTGGAAAACGAAGCAGCGCGGACACATGTACATAAAATTGTTGAATCAATAATACACATCTTGTGGTGTGACTTTGGAATTAACTAGGAAATTGTTTTTATGAGGGACCATAGTGGATTGGAACTTGGACAAAAATTGTCTAATCACCATCTTTACCTCATGATTAATTCAGCGTCCGAGAAGCCTATTTTATCACCTGGACCAACAGGGCCAGTACTTAAAGTAGCCACAGCAGCAATCAGTTCAGTGTTAGGTTCACTCAGATCTGAAATACATCACAATTATTTTTACATTAGTATGCCCTGTACCGTCCAGTAGTCAGAAAAATACAACTTTAAAGTTTAAAAAAATCCCAACTAGAACAGTTAATAAGTTGCATTAAAGACCTGATACTGATGTGTAATGACAAGCTATTAGAAGTTCATGATATTTCCAGTTGGTACTGATTTTAATCACTATTGAAATATTTAATATTATCTTTTATAATGACTTTTACTCACTGTATTTATTGCCCGGTTGGTAAGTGGTGGTCCAGAAATTATCTTTGAAAGGGGCTACACCCAGACTATCAGCAAATATAGATGTTACACCCAGTCTCCAGTTATCATTACCGGGATGATAATCGCCACTTGCACGAGCCTGCAAAATATGCAGCATAAAGAAAGCGAGGTTCTTAATGATAACGCGATCAAAAAACTGATGTTGATAAAAGTTTTACCATAAAACCATATTCTGGAAGCTTGGGAGGGTCATTGATGAGTCATTGACGAGGTTTGTTTTGATAGATTGGCGACTGCAACACGTTGTTGAGCTAGTGAGTACATTTACCCTCGAGATAATCAAGGTCAATGAGAATTTCATTGGTCAGTGAATCGTCTGCCTCAATCAGATCTGTCCATCTGATATGCCAGGTAATACTGTTGGTCACATGGGAATGGGATAATATTAAACTGGAATAACTGCGAGTAGATGCTGCTAGATAATGGAATCCATATTTTTTAATGCAATGACCACAATACCTGGGTGACAACTGGTATTTCGAGTGAGGTCAGGGCGTCACGAGAATCAGCCATACAGTACTGTATTGTTAAACCATTATTCTCAGCAGCTCGGCCCATCTGTAGTAACCAATTGTTACCCAATCGAGCACTTGTCAAAGTAGCGTTCAATCCATCAAATTCTGTATTTAACCAATCCTTAATAAAATAGTAATCAATGGTGTTTTAATTAGAAAAGACATTCTTCTTTGAACTGGTAGTTATTTAGATGGTCCCATGAACACATTGGCGTGCAAGGAAAAGAACATTTTGCAATTGGAATTCGAAATAAGAGTAGCCCGTAAATCACTATAATGGGCAAAATTGTCCTCATGTTCGTCGGTGCAGAAAAGTAGGACGTTATACCCCATTTCATTTGTTTGAACTCATTTGCGTTACACGTGAGTCCAAGAACGGGTTTAGATTAGATAATGTCGTGGATAAAAAAGAAAACAACATCAAAATATTTTGAATCCAGCATTCTGTTAGAGCTTTGAGTGTATTTGGTAATGATATCTGATCAGGGAACAAGCTTTTCAGACCACAGTTGCTCTTCCTTGAAAAAATTAATTATTGTTTTAGAATATTGCCTGCGAAACGGGTATTATGTATTTCACAAACCGCTGTCCTAATTAAATGGTCTGCTATGCATTCCTTGAGATACTCACCAAGTTCTGTGATTTAACCTATTATGAATTATGAACAGAAAATAAATAAAAAGAATAAATATGTACCTGTTCATAGACTGCTAATCCCCATGTTCTTGAATATCTGAACAGATCATCCCAAAATCGCTGAAACATATGATTACGGTACACTACAAGTTCATTTAAAATAAAAGACAGTAAAATTTAGCGATGTACCTGTCCTAAATCAAAACCATTCCAAAACGTGCGAAATGGGATCCTTCCGCATGATGAAAATGCTGATGTTGTTAGAGATGGTAAGCATTCTAAGAGTGGGTGAAATGTTGATGAATTTGGCAATGGTGAAGAAGATGCTGTTGGCAAATAAGCTGCTGATGGAAACTGGTGATGCTGTTGGTTAAATTGATGTACATACGGGTGATACTAAGGATGACGATATTCTAGTGATGATGTAGCATATTTTACGGATGATAAAAATATTGGCGAAATTGGTGATTGCCGATGCATGTGAATGAATAATGAACTGAAGTGAAAATAAAGAATGGGTTTCCTTCTGCGGATGACGAATAATATGTTGCGGATAATAAAAAGTTGGTGATAATACTGATGCATGGCAATGGATGTTGAAGAGTGGTGAAAACAAAAAATAGGTTGCCTCTGATGTTTGTATGATGACCTACGCTTGATGGCGAGTGTTCGATTGCGGATGAACTAACCTCTTCAGATGGTATGGCAAATGGCGGCTGTATTATAAAGTCGTACTCTCCACCATTTTGTTTCGCATAGGTTGTTTGATGTGACCTAAAATACAATAGTGAACATGACTCTCCATCTTTTAACTTTTAACTCTGACTGGTATCTCATTCTAGGTTAACGGTAATCCAAGAAGTGAGGTGTCGTTCTTAGATATTCTGATGAGTACCATCTAACACCCAAACTGTTAAAAGTTGATGATCAGTTTACTTCGATCAGCGGACGACAAAATTAAAAAATTCATTTGTTTGCACTGCCAACCCATTCAACATACATAAATGGACCTTTTTATTTTCCATTTACAAGAATAAATGGTTTCGCCTACATGGTGTATGTTGCGACTATTTGGGCTCAGATGTCCTATTATATCAGCCAGGCATAGTAGGTCCGTGAGTATCTGGGGTACACTGAAACTAATTTGTCGCACAGCGTACCATCGTTTCAAGTGTACACTTGGTATTTCTATAAATATTGGGGCCCTGGCAATCGGTGCTTCTGCAATCTACGCTTCCTATAATTCCTCACATACCGCAACCCTCTGTACCAATACAGGAATTTTAGTTGTCAACCAGTTCACGCTTAATGAAACTTTTTTCGATGTGAAAGGACTATAACTTTGTTTTGGAGTTTTTGCTCCTAAAAGAAGCGTGTAGTCGTAAACTTACCAGAATCTATTATGCCCAACTACTGGCCATTTAGTTTTCTGATTCAGGCCCCTGAAATAATAGACCCATTAACATAAGATTGTGATGAGAGAATGGACTAATTTATAAATTATACAGTTTTACAATATTAATTAAATTAAATATCCCGTATGCGCATGACTATCTGGTTAACATGGATTTTGAATTTGCACTGAATTCCGACTGATTTCAAACTAAACGTGATCTTCGTTTGAGAAGACGGAGTTCGTGATATCTGAGTTCAGTTGTGTGCTTTGCTAACCTTCGGTAACTTTTGTATCATTAAATCAGACACTTCATATCGTCAGATTTATTCAAAATAAATGTTAGTTATTACGGGGGTACAACCCAAAGTGTTTAATATGACTACTAAATATAGTAATACGCCTAATGTATCTGCTTCTGTTCAATAAACGTGGGGTCCCAATGGGGTGTTCATCATTAGGCCTTATATTTGCTGTATGTTCATCCCAAAACTTGTCTAGTTGCCTGCGTAGCCTCTTTGGTTTTCTTCAAGCTTTTAGCTTTGCTCTCCCGGTGTGAATAATTTTAGTCCCCAAATGGCCTTAATGTTGAGTGGACAGACCCCCTTTCTTCAACTTACTCTAGTCCATCAGGAAATACGTCTGATAGTCCAATCCATGTTATAACACCTTGATCACTAGCTTTAGGATAAAACCATGAATCCAACTGAACATACCTGTAAAATGATTCCGAAGTACAGATTAACGTTCAATACGTAAAGCAACGGGTGGCTCAGTGATTATGACGCTAACACAAAAAAAAGGTTATCGGTTCGGTCCCGGGATTTTACCGTCGTGATTTCCTTACGTGTTCTCTTACATGACGTGGAGTTTGACCATGGAAAGTAGTATGGTCGTTCGTCGCAGCAAACGCTGATGTCCGGGTAAAATTGTCTCAGAGCACCCGCAAGCTGTAAGCCAGTGTTCTTCAGCTGATGTCATTGTTTTATAGAGTTTACTTGAGAAGAATGAGATATCGTTATCAGGATTTTCTCATGGTGATTTCCCTACGTGTTCTAGTGCATGACGGAGAGTTTTGCCATGAAAAGGAGTATCGTCGTTCGTCGGGGGAAACGCTGCTATCCGGATAAAATTGTCTTAGAGCACTCTGTAAGGTGTATGCCCATGTTATTCAGCTCATTTTTTCGTAGAATTTATTTGAGATGGGTGAGATATTGTTAACATATAAATGAGCCTAAGGTAACACATCTTCAATAGAAGGCTTGATCTCGCCTTAACTACATAGCATACATCTTATCAAACCCTTCACGTAATACCCTGTATATTTCGCCACTAAGTTCGATTGTCATAAGCCCAGCTTGGGAACCTATCAGATTCATCGGTCGTCGTGAATACCAAGTCTCGTGCTTTATAACTAAAATGCCTACATGTGACAATCGAGTTGCAAAGTTCAAAGATCGATCAATGTCACGGTTGCTGTTTTCCCACGAGTTTCTTAATTTAAAAAACGCTGTTTGTTTATAGTGTGTTTGGTGCCACGAACTCTGATTGGACAATGCTAAGTAGTCACTTGTAAAAACAACTAGCGCAAAGTTCGGGGAATTGCTGAGTTGTATAACTCGCGAACGTTGCTTAAGGAACATGAAGGTAACAGGAAGGCAATACCAATATCCTGATCCATGTTTTGTTCACACGTTGTTCACAAAGCCTTTAAATTGAAGTGAAATGTGCGAAGGAATTTTGTTTTATAAACTTTTCTCTATGTAAGGACTAAACGTTAATATTCAGTTTCGATTTGACAAAGCTTCGTATAACAAACCTATAAGGTATTCCCTGTGCTTCACCATATTTTTGTACATCAACCAATGTCTGTTCATAGTTGGTATTATTTTCTGTCTGGTAGTAGTAATACGCCCCTTAAATATAGAGAATATAATGTCTGTCCGAGTGGTCTAACTTGTGCTCTGTAGATCATAAGGCCTGTTATTTGCATAAATCATGGATTCCCGGTTCGCACGTGAATAGAGGTCCTATAAGAACGCGGGACAGTATACATATACTTTTCAGATGACCTCGAACAGCCATATTGTCCCATAATAACGACGTTGTTTGAACATCCTAGACTTGATAAGTAGATACTCGTTGTTATACTTATGTTTTAATAATGCACATTTCAAAAATGAGGTCAAACAGAAAAATCCACATCTCTCCTTAAATATTAAAATCTGTGGGCCACCTTTGCTTTAAATCGTGCGTGTTCTTTTCTGAAGCTCAAGAACTGGTCAAATGTATTTTAAAACATTAATTTCTCATTGATCTTTTTATTATTTTCACCGTTCATCACAACAAAAATACATCCACGTGAAAATGTTTTTGCAAATATTGCTCAAATTATAGTTATAAGCAGTCATATAGGCGACAAAATATGTTTACTCTTTTTCGTTTGTTTGGAAATGCACAAAACAAATCTAGTTTACATTTAGTTTACATTGATAACAAATAGGTGTAATTCTTACCATTGTCTGTATAATATCCTAGATAATTGATAGTAAAATCGCTGTCTCGATGAGCACTTGTTTTACCATAAAATTCTCGCATTAGTCGCCCCCAATCAGCATACGCCTAGGGATAAAAATACAACTTTCAAAATGGTGGAGGCGTCTAATTCAGTAAGAATGATTAGACCTCTTTGATGTGGGTTAAAATTAAAAATGTCTATTTCATTGGATTTTATATGTTGATTTGTTTAAGCTGTCGTCATTGAAAGTCATATCTCTGTGGATAAACCTGTGTGAAGACGTAACTCGTTTTGTTGAAGGAGGTGGACAGTTTTTAGTCTCTGGGTGAAAGACGAAAGATTCTCAACGAAGTAAAAATCAATCAAAATAGGTTTATAAATATATTTACGCGAAATAGTCTTGCATAAACCCCAAATTACAGTGGATGCCACTGACTGTAAATTCTCGTATATTTTCCAAAATCATACTTTAAGCTCATCCCCCCCCCCCCAAAAGTTTGGTACCATAAATTCTAACAACACCTCTATCACACAAACTAATTTTTTTTATCTTGCCACCAACCTGATTTATGCCACCGGAACCAAAGAATGCTATATACTCAGTTGCAAAACTGGCGGGAACTGTATCGACCTCTCCCAGTAGACCCCATCTTATGGAGTTTTCACTGCCACTATAATGTAGTGATGACGACATGAACTCACTGAAAGGGGAGATAATTACAGCATTCCCTGTTTGATCTAATAAGGCAAATGGTCCACTGGCTGTTCCAGAAACAATCTTCACTTTCCCAGACTCATATCTGAAAATACATTTATTTTTCCTTTGTATAGAATAGGTTCGTTTTTCGAAATTTACTGTAAACTATATGATCAACCTTGAATCGCAGAAATGGTTTAAGGTTTTGTTTCTGGGCGATTAAGAAGCCTTAGATAACTATCGTCATTTTGTTTCAGACCACCACTGCTGTGCTGAGTATTTTTTAGGTATCGGTAACTTTTGTGATTTTGCTTGGAGTAACAGTCGACATTTTATTTCAGGTAACTATGGTCTTCGTGTTTTGGCGATTAGCGCCATCTTGTTACAAATGTCGGATGGGTTAAGATAACTAAGGCCATTTAGTTTAGATGATTATCGTTATTTTGTTTTGGATGCCAATCGCCATTGTGGTTTAATTTTTATGACCACAATTACTTACGTGCCAAATGTGTGCCCATTTCCAAACATGTCGCCACCATAGGAAAAATAGCCGAGTGGTTCTGGAGTTGTGACCGCGACTTGGAATGCCGGAAAATGAGATATGACGGAACTCACATCATGAACTGAACATCCCGTAGTATCATTATAAAATGTCTACAATAAAGTAATCAAGTTAAGTTTACAGGTTAAAAGATAATAATGACTATGCGGAAGTCGGTAGCCTACGGTATTCCCCTTTGTGTCAACATGCCCCGGCCAAAAGGCCTGAATGGGGGGCAGGGCCCGGCCAAGTTTTTTTTTTTTTTTTTTTTGACAATGGTTTAATCTTTTTTACACGCAGTAAGAGACCCCCGGAGCTTTGACTATTTCTACACGCACTGAGAGCCCCTCCGAAGCTTTGGCTAATATGGATTTCAATTTATTACCAGTTCTAGTTTCTTTTCGACCATCGTTGACTTATAACTGTATACTATGCCAGGACCAAGTGATAGGGACGCAATGGCGAGCTTTGCGTCATGGTTTTGGGTTTTTGCGGCCCCCTCCTCCCCTGAGATTTTGCGCCCCCTTGCAAATGCAAAAATCATAATAATATGCTACAGATCTACTCTATAGCATGCTCCACTCAGTGCAAATTGTTCCCGGTTGTACCGTTAGGACGGCGACCCCACCCCTTCCAGCACACAGTTTATAAATACTCGTTTTTGGCGACTCTGACAGGATCTTGATCCCCATGCAAAATCATGGGTCACCACGTCCGTGAAACTGTTGAGAGGAATCACGTGAATCTTCTATTATATATTAAATCTCATCCTCTTCCTGTTTGTCTTGATGGTAACCAGGTAGGGAATTTTGGCACATTCGAGGCTTTATCTTTTATCACTTCAATATATGAAATGTTTAAATTATCTTCTCATACTCTACCTAATGTGTTCGGCAGGTTGTTTTCCTTTAAATTATTTGCATTCAACCATGCCAATCTGTATTTAGAATCAAGTAATTCAAATAACGACCTGGTTTGACTTCTATCTACTACTACTGGGTGGGGTGGGGGTGGATGTCCGAATGGTAAGCACTTGTACGCTGTATCATAAGATCTATAACTGAGTCAACTGGTGTGGTTTCGATCCCCTGTTGTACGTGACAAGGAGTACTCCGGCTTCCCCCAAATGTTAAAGACCCTTACGCGCAAGCGAATTATTAAAATAATTTTGAACCATGTGTTAGTTCCGAAATGAGCTAGTTTGTGGCGAGTGCACGATAAACCCCAGGTGGTTTTAGTAAGAAAACTCTGCTTGCCAGTCATGTGGTTTG
This sequence comes from Patella ulyssiponensis, assembly GCA_963678685.1. Taxonomy (NCBI): domain Eukaryota; kingdom Metazoa; phylum Mollusca; class Gastropoda; family Patellidae; genus Patella; species Patella ulyssiponensis. The sequence continues at coordinate 76,789,503 of OY783227.1, read as the reverse complement.
AATTTCATTTGTTCATAGCAAGCAATGACTTATGGTCTGTTATTCTACTACTATAGTATAGTACTTGTCGTAACAGATTGTTCTATTTATAGTAAATAGTTGTACACTGTTGCAGCATAATAAACGGTTTTCATTTTTTTTAGCCGAGAAGTCGTGTAGCAATAGGTAAGACAACCATTTCATTAATTTTATTGAATTTATGAAAATTTTCGTGGATAGTTTCTATTACTTGTTAATCTGGTGCAAATTAAACGATTTAAGAGAGAAAAAAAATTGTAAATTTGACTACAGTTCCAAATAATATCATGTCAGTAACGCGTGTGTCCTCCACTGGCTCTTACGCACGCTGTACAGCGACGTAGCATGGAATTAACCATCTGTGTCGCACTTTTGGTTTTGACCCCTCTGACTTTGTACCGTTGATTACAGATTAAACATCCGTAAGTGTACAAATGTGTTGTTATTGATGTGTTCCCATTTGAATATTGTTCACAATAAGAAGCAAAATAAATAAGATATGTTTACAGGATCATTTTGTTATACGAAAAACTAAGTGATGCGTTTTCTATGGCGCTCAGAATATATATGTTTAAAAGGCTCAAAATCTGATCTGAAAATCGTTCATATGTAAATAGTTTTATTTAAAACAACCTGTCCATAATAACATATAATGGACGTTAACAGAGAAGAACATACTATTTTCTTAGAAGAGAAAAAATAAATATAGCGTTGAAGGTTTTATTGACATACTTGGTGCTCTTCATATCTATAAGATAGATCTATGTACATTCTTTTTTTATTTGCTGATTAGATGGCAATGACTCGGAAAACACTCACGTTGCTTACATTACAAATCTAAAAATATATTTCTACCTCTTTGTTAATGACCAAGGAAAGTTTTCTCAATGATATTTTCACCTGCGCGATGAAACACTAGTTTACTGTAGAGTCTATTCAAAAGCACACCCTGCTTCGTGGGACAATTCGAGGGGATTTTCTTTTTAACTTTTAACTTTGAAATTTTTTATTGTCAAGTAATCATAATGTTAGAACTATATTGCAAAACTGCTGTACTATATAATGCATGTCTATGAACCATTCACAATTCCTTTCGCCGGTCTAGAATTCATTATTTCCACTCAAAATGTCCTTGTTGATTTATCAAACAAAACGCCGGGACACCGTGAGGAGTATGGGCTAACTTGTATGTGGGAGCCGCGGTGGCTCATTTGGGCGAATTCGACATTGACCGAGAAAGTTTTCGGTGTGGTTTCTCATTGTCATTGGTACGGGAATGGGGCCTTGCAAGGAACAACGTTTGGGAAGGACGAAAAACAGAGGATTTGCATATTCAAGCTGGTAAAAAAAAGAAGACTTTCACTTAATATATCGAAACCAAGCTTTAAACTATAGATTTGAACCTATAAATTATTTATCGAAATATAACGTCAGTACTTTACTTTATTTCAAATTCACCTACCTGCTTAAAGATGACAAAATTCTGTGATGTGTACTGTTTAAAAGTAGCGGAGACTATTGTATTAAGTTCGATACTGAACAACCATTCTGTACTCGTGTACGATCCTAATCGATCTATGTCATTATCACGTCGAACACGCACGTTCTTCAATGTTCCATCAGCCGTAGAAAAAGTTTTACCAAAAGCATTAAACACAATCGGAGCACTGTTCAACCATGTTGAAGTCTCACTGATACCAATTTGATAACTAAAGGATGATTGGTTTAATCTCAGGCTAAGATATTGAGGTGGTGTCGAACTCTCAAACTTTAGAGGTCCTACAAATAAAACAAAATGAGTTTCCAGTTGAGTTTCGCATTATTTTATAATATATTAGTATGGGATGGTTTGAGTTACAACCCCCACCCCTTGTAGGATTTTTAATTTGGCGATTAGTATTTCCTTATCGGTTGGTATAGAAATGAAATGAAATGGGGTTTAACGTCCTACTGTTCTGCCCCTAAACTGGGCTAATGAAGACGGGCATACGCCATACAGTGTGCGATGAGGGAAATTTTGCCCGGGGCAGCGGCGCTACGGCCTACCCTTATATCGAATTCCAACTGCCAAAGGATCTTTTACGTGCATGCCAATGTGTACACGGGGCCACGGTTTTTCGTCCCATCCGCACGACTGTCCTTGTCGGGCCCTCCGTCCTGCGTCACTGACAAGTGGAAACCACGCCGGAAAATCTGGATGAACTTCCTCGGCCAAGGCAGGGATCGAACACCCGAACTCCAGGCTAGCTAACAGCGTCTTACCCACTTAGCCACCGTGATCCTACAGTTGGGATAGAAACAGTTGCCCATTTTGACACATATCTGCTAAGATATAGATGTTTTAACTTTCACGTGGCAAGGAAAAGGGTCGCCTGTCCAGCTTCGTTGGTTTTCTCCGGGTATTCCGGTTTCTTCCCACTGCTAAAGACCCCTACGCGCAAGCGAATTATTGAAATAAAATTTTTAAAAAACATGTTAGTCCCGAAATGAGCTAGGTTGTGTCGAGTGGACGCTAAACCCCATCTCTCTCTCTCTTTCTCTCTCTCTCTCTCTCTCTCTCTCTCTCTCTCTTTAACTTTCAATTTGTGGGTTGTTCATGCCCTTTAAACGATTTTCAAGGAGCTTAAACATCGCCCTTAGTTTAGTTGTACGGACAATAGTTCGCTAAACCGTGGCAAAATGATTCTTATCGAGATAACATAAAGTAGATCTATAACTGATAACTTAATAAGCCTATAACGTCTTCAAGGTGACGGAATTGTGGGCGTTTTTATACAATGAATTCTTCCAACTATTTTTTTATTTTGCTTATCTAGATTATATGAAGTAAAACCTTGATCTTTTTTTTATTCCATTAATTCATGATCGAAAAAAAGATGTCTACAAAGTTTCTATCCACGAGCGGTTGAAGGATTCAGTCCATCGGCGTTTGTTTTTAAAAAATATTTTATTCTGTAAATCGGCGTTTCATGGATTCTATCCGTGAGCGATTCAAGGGTTTTATGAAAATGCGATATATGAAAAGGCAACATCTGGTAACAATAATTGGTACATACTATTATTTATTATGGTAAAAGTATGAAACAGTGCGGAAATGAACTTCATGGAATGTCATATCTAAATCCAAAATAAAGTCAAGGACAATTCATACCAACAGTTTCGTACAAAAGACAATAATAAAGGAATATTTGCTGCACTCGGCATTGTCTTCTCATAGCAGGTGATATTGCGTATAGTGTCCCACTAGGAATTTTTTGCCTCAGGGATATACTACCGATGGAAATTGATGAACCTCGGTGTGGGGCGTCGTGAACGTGTTCCGCAGTGTTGCAGGGAACTTTCGGGAGTGTCGCGCAAAATTTCAATGCTTGTCATAAAACCTTTTGGGGATAGTCTACAGTTTTTCTTTATTAATATATATCTTAGCTACTATAATATGTCTGACATGGGTTAAATAAAGGTTATGAAATAATGAACCTTGCCCTCAAATCTATGTGGCGCCCGATGGCAAAAGTTTCAGTGATGCCCCCTCCCCTAACCCTCCATATATCTTTGAAAATCATAATTTTACACTATCTTGTGCTGAAATATGAACTGGTTTAGGGGAAGCGAAGGTCGGTAATTTGCTATTTGCATATTCCTGGTATGCACTAAGATAATTTGCTGCCCTCAACAAGTGTCGCCCCCCGGCATACACCATTTCAGACTCCTCCTGTGTTAGGACCCTGCTTGTTCACTACCACTTCAAACCTCGTTCTGCACTCAGAGGACTCCATGTTTTAGCTACATTCGAATGACTACGATGTCCAATTTCCGGTGTTTACGGTTTTGCTAAACATCACTCCACAAGTTGAAAAGAAGTTTCATGTCATTTGAATGTAATAAGAAAATACTACAATACCTGCATAAGAATAGGCAATAGATAATAGGAGAATTAACACACGATATATCATGTTGATAAAATATTGAAGTTAATACTGATATATCGACCAATTCAGATAAGTATATATACTATTCATCTTATCAGTTTTCTGAATGGGTCAAAGTAAACCGTTGAATTAGGTTATGATAGGACATGTACAAATCATTATTTTTATTTTTTTAACAGTACCGGTATGCGGAAGACGGGGGAATTTGGTTGTGAGGTCCACTCGGCACAAAATATAGGTCAATAATTTAGGACTAACGTTGTATAAACTTATTTCAATGATTCACTTGGGCTATGGACTTTTCGCGGTTCTGGGGGTTGGTTAGGTCGAAACCACGACACATGACTCAAAGACAGACCTCTTTTTCTAAAACGCACGCGTTAGACAACTCGACCACCCAACCATCGGAATGTTTTAAAACTATAGACTGCTGTACAACATATTTCACACTTAAAAACATTTAAAATCGTCAATCGTTATGGTCATCAAAGGTCCACATTACTGACAACCTTATTCAGTATGGCGGATTAAACATATCAGCCAAATTCTACACGGGGCACCGAGATTGTGTATCGGTCTAGAAACATGACTTACGGGTCCCGGTTTGAACTCTAATGTAGGCTGAGGAGCAGTTACTGGATTTTTCATGTTTTGTCTCTACTTGTCAGGCAATATATGCCTCTTCTTTCAATGTGGAGAGTTAAGAAGTGTATTTAAATAGTCAGTATTACTCTCCACAGGAAAATAAGTGTTTTAATTTTATTTACAATACAGATAGGATATGTTTTGGTACTGCCAACGTGTCAACGGCAATTATTATTAGAGTAGATAAAATATTGGGTTCATGTAATGATTTCGATGAAATGCACGTGCGTGAAGGTGTCTGTATTTTAAGTTGTTTAATTGTTTCCAGCAATACAGTGTGTTATATAGTGAAACAACACTCGTACTAACGCCCTCATGCAGTATCAACATATTACCTAATGTCCAGTTTTCGACCATTAAAACACACATTAAAATCCTAGCATTGGTCTAATTTTGCAAGGGCGTCGATGAACTGCTTAAAAAGGTTTAATGTGAGGGTCTGGATTGGATTAAGATTTCGGTGATAAAACAGAACTGGACCTAATAAATTGAGATTTCAGTCAATATGCTAGTATGCTAGAATGTCGGACCAACGATCTCTCGTTGATGACCTATTTTCCGTACAAATATAACCAATCCTTGTACCACAACTAACCCCAAAACAATGAAATAAATACTCGAGAATGCTAGCCTTTAAAACAAACCGATTAACGGAATGCAACTGAGAATTTGCCCTTATCTTGTCTTGGCCGATGTGTCGCAACCCTAGGGTTATTTGTCACTAGTTCTCACAATGTTACCTAATAATTAAAAGAGGTTGTTAACACATAATGTCTTTAATGTCTTCAAGAGATAATAATGATTATGCTTCTTGAGTTTCTGGTTTTATATCCTAATTTTGGTTACGATAGATTTGGTTAGCACGCATTTTAAAGTATTTGATCCATTTCTAATGGAGAGGATTATAACCCAGACCAAAACACATTAACAACCTGGACAAGAGGGATTATCAATTTGAAGGCTTAACCTTGAATTTGATTAATTAATTGATAGTGTACAACAAAATAATATATTTTCGTTGCACACTATGACACAACTGTTAAATATTCAACACGTTGGAAAGACTTTTAGGTTGGTATAAGTGTTCTGGTAACAGTTATAGTGTTACACTTGCTTCCGTTTTTGGAAAAAAAAGTGTACTCTAGATATGACAGAATATTCAACGCATCTAACCGTTAATCATAAACTAAATACAGTGGGTATAAGACAATAATATAATTGTAATAATATACCCGTATACCATAATTATCTTTTATCATCAAATGATGTAGTTAGTGAACTTACTGCATTTACATCCGTCTCTTATTAAACACACCCCTGTCTACAAAATAGGTCTGCCAAACCTAGATACTGTAATTCTTTCCACTTTTATGACAGACAGCTAGAGACATTTCCATTAATACAAGCATTTAAAAAAAACTTTTTATTTTATACAGGACTATGTCAAAATGACTAAAGTAGAAGATGCAGAGAAGAGTGTAAATATAAAGGGTGGTCATCAGTTTGTTATAAGTAGCAGGGACATTGCACATATCAAAAGGAAAGAAGACCTGCCTAAACGTGATACGTGGTCTAACAGATTTGATTTTGTTATATCGTGTGTTGGGGCTGCTGTAGGCTTTGGAAATGTCTGGAGATTCCCATATCTCTGCTACAAAAATGGCGGAGGTAAGTTTTTGTTATACACGGATACTTGATATTTCCACCGGTACATGCAAATAGAAGATACGTTATTATCAAAGTAGACACCATCAACAATTAATCCACAAATTCTGATCATGATCGTCACGAATACCAAATTGCGCGCTTTCAAGCTATAATGTCTATCTGTGGTAATCGAGTTGCAAAATTCGAGGTTCGTTCAATTTCAAAGTTTCCGTATAGGTCGTGATGTTGCAACATCTGACTGGACGCTACCGTTCACGTAGATAAAGTAGCTATAAAAGTTCGAGAATTGTGAAGTAATCTAACAACACATTCCAATGATTATATTAGCATTGAACTGTCTCCATTATTAAATTTACATCAATTATCAAAGTAAAATATGCATGTAACTTTGACCTTTCAGGTGCCTTCCTAATACCATACTTGATCGCTGTGGTTACTGTTGGATTTCCAATTAAATTCCTGGAAGTATCATTAGGTCAGTTTATGCAACAAGGTGGAATTGGAATGTGGAATATCTGTCCCTTAATGAAAGGTAACATCTCGTATGAAATACAAGTTGACATCATCTTTACTTCGTTTCGTTTTATGGATTTAATTTTCTTGACCTGAGTCCGATAAAGTATCATACTCAGAATAACAAGGCCTGTGCACATCAATGATTTATTTGTCGCCGACAGATAGATTGTCGATGTTTATTTAAGCGTTTACTCATGCGATGTATAATTCACCACAAAGCAACATTTATTCTTCGGTGATTGAAAATTGCAGACAAATAATCGTAAAATGGGATATAAGCCCCCCTCCCCAATATTTCGCCAACAATAATGATTTCTTAGGAGTATTCTTAGTCGGCCACATCCTCAGTCCCTCCAAAAAATTCAGTACCCCCCCCCCACCCCAAATTTTATGGGCTGGCTACGAACCCGATCTATGATGCATCTATATTATATGCGCAGTTAGAGAGAGGTCATTATTAAAGGGAAAGTAGAGAGTAGTAAATACAAAATTACTGGTTAGGGGGATTTCGTCTGTTGTCATTGTCAGAATCGGAGAATTGAAACCACGCCTGAGTGACGATTGTCTATTTCAGGCGTTGCTGTATGTACCTCCATATTTGCGTTTTTGGAATTAGCGTATTACGTCATCATATTTGCTTGGGTATTATTATACCTGGGATCAACGTTTTCCGATCCGTTACCATGGAGTAACTGTAATAATACATGGAATACGGTGAAGTAAGTACATTTACGTGCCATTAGTTAGGAATTTTAAAATTTCATATGGTAACATAGGGTAGTGATATGCAGGTAGCATGGGACCCTGGCAAACCCGACGTTAATCACTGCCGCGGTAAGAATTCCTCTATAACTAATAAATATTTTCTCAAATAAACGAACGGGTAATTGGGGATAATGAAAGACATCCAATCGTAGAAACAATTTACGGAGCCAACGGTTTTAGGAAGTTCTTGCTTTTGAATTATTTAAATTATGATAACTAGCATGGTGTCCTTAATCTTTCTATACCCTTTGGTACAATTTGTATTGTTTCACAATATTAACAATGGCTTAAACATGGAAGAATGGACGAGGAGGGGGGTGGGGGCAGAGCTCAATAAATTCCTAATCACCATATTTTGTTACGTTTTGTTTCAGTTGCTTTGCTGGAAATTCCGATAATAGTGACAGAATTACTGACAACAGCACTTCTTATAACTGGACTTCCCTGCAAGATACTAATATAACCAACGTAACTGGTCTAAACCTAACATTAAATAGAATAGATCCTTCTGTTGAATTCTGGAGGTATGGCCATGTAGAAATTTTATTTGATTCCTGCCTATCGAAGACAGGAGGAGACAAATAAAATCAGTTTGTCTATTTGTCTGTCCGTACAGTCCAATTGGGATCCAAACTTGATCGTTAGGTGAATTTCTTGGGCGAGTTCGATGATGAGTATGACTGCTAATTGAGGTAGATTAATAAAAGTTGGCGTGGATGTTCGTTATGTGTACGTCTTTGCGGATCTCGATGATGAGAACTTTCTGCTCAAGCTAAGACGAGATTGGTAGAGTGTAGAGAAATTAGACTCACAAAAAAAAAAATAAATCGTCATTGTGACAAAATATGTATGTCATATTTGAAATACCTAATTGTAATTGGATATAAAAGCATGTGCATCATTAAAGCCCCAATAACACTCTTGTTGTAATTGAATAATATGTCCCAATCTTTATTCTGGTCAACAAATTGTATTATTTTACAATATTCAAATAAATTGATGATGCAAATTTCATCGTAACACACCTAATTTAAAAAATTGGAAAAAATCATCTACATGATTTGAAAAGGTTAACGTAAACCTTTTCAAATGTGACTTGGATTTTAAAATATTTTCGAACCCTCTGGACAAGTAAAATATGATGTAATGGATAATTTACACAACAGGTAGGACACATAAACATCAGGTACTTAGAATAAGGCTATTATTTATTTTCTAGAGCTGCCAAGCCAGCAAGAGTGTTATTGTCCCTTTAAGCAACTGTGAATTTATAGATTTACTGTGTGCTGAAAGTCTAATAGTTTTGTTATATTATGTTCCGTATACAGGCATTATGTGTTAGAGATAACGGAAGGTTTAGATGAACCAGGTGTTATTGTGTGGAAGTTATTACTCTGTTTATTAGCTATTTACATTGTTGTTTATTTCTGTACCTGGAAAGGAATCAAATGGATTTCAAAAGTAAGTAGGATCATTTTTGATGATAACATTTTTAGAATTTGGTGATAGAGGGTGATACATAAGCTTAAACTAAACCCGCACATTGTCTCACAATCTTTGTCTAAAACCCTTCGCCATTAATCAGGTTGGTGCAAAAAGTAGGACATTAAACAACAGTCTGTTACGGGGAGTTCTTGGAGTGTGGCGCATGGAACTGTGGGTAAACCACTAGAAACGTCAACCCTGATTGATTAATCAACGTCTGACGTCATAGGTCAAACGTACAATCGGTCGGATCTTCATGTAGTGTAGGCCATTGAAAGTATAAGAAAAACCCGAAACGTTGAAATGTAAAAAAGGAAACGAAACCAGATTGTTGTATGCTCTCGTAATTTAACCTCACTCCAATGTATATTGAATGTATAGTCCAATCCGAACCACGGTAGCTGAAACACACGAGGTTGGACAGGCGACCCTACTCCTTGTCACGTACAGCACGCGCTATCCATTCGGCCACCCAACCGTCCGAGGTAGGATAATATGAAGGCTAATGAGCTGATATGTTTCATGGTAACCATTGCCTTAGAAATAATTAATATATGTATTCTTATTATTTTAAAAGAAAAAATGCAACTGTATTTACAATTTATTTAATCCAGATTGCCTATGTAACAGCAACAGCACCATATGTTTTACTGACTATACTGCTCATTATGGGTGCAATGAAAGAGGGAGCTGTTAATGGCATCATCTTCTACCTTAAACCGGACATTACTAAATTGGCCAAATTTAAAGTAGGTCAAACATTTACGTGTATAGGCGTACATGCCTATCAACAATCAGTGAAACTAAAAACTAAAATGTTTGCATTGATTGATCCCATAGTGTATTATTAATTCATCATCATTATTTTTGTAGATATACACACACCATTCTAGAGAAATTACATATGTAATACAGTGTGTAAACTGTTTGATACGTGCTGCCGTGCCGGTACGCCGCGTCACGTATGCGATAGGGATGAGGAAATTATACTTGCCAAAAGTCTCTACATAAATTTGAATTTCCCTTATAACGACATTATTATATATGCATTCTTAGAAACTAATTCGTTATATAAATAACACTTCAATGTGAATTACGCTTACTTGTAAATATCAGGCGTGGATTAAAAGACATGTTACCGAAGTTTCCCGCACATGGTCGGTCCAAAATTATATCGACGTAGATGAGATGTGGAGACCCTTCCTGTTAGATTGAATACAAGGCGGAACCAATGATTTAGTTGACCACACTAACGTCCGCTATGGAAATTACCAGACATCGCTGGCACAAGTAGCAGCCATTCGTTCCTTTTCAATATCGTCTTTGTACAAAAGGGGGTTATAGTGGCTAAATGGGTAGGACGCTGGCTCTCTAACTTGGAGGTCGCGGTTTCGCTTCCGGTATTGGCCGAGCAAATTCCTTCCGACGTGGTTTCGCCTTCAATGGTACATGACGGAGAGCCTAACAAGGGCAGCTATCTAGTCAATGGGACGGGACGAAAACTGAGGTCCCGTGTACTAATTGGTTGGCGTGCACGTATAGGATCCCTAGGCAGTTAGTTGGTATTTGATATATTATTAGGCCTTAGTGTCGCTGTCCAGGCCATATTTCTCTCATAGTACACAGTATTGCGTATGCCCGTCGCAGTCAGTGGCGGCGCCAAGGGGGGGCAAGGGGGGGCATTTGCCCCCCCAAAAATCTTGCCTGCCCTCTGTTTGCCCCCCCAATAATTTTCGGGAAAAAAAATGTCTGAAATGCTACCTGGCTGCATTCTATTTTACAAAATATAGTGGCGAAAATATTCATTCACTTTGAGTCACTCTTATTCCGCCCGCTCGACACTTTCTTCGCTGATCGGATAAACTAGTGATTTGGCGACAGGCGGTATCTATTAAGCTCTATTTATCTCGACGATCAATGCCTGAAATACTGCCAGACTGCATTTCGGGCCGTCTACTTTTCAAATTTTCGTTGAGGTTCGCAAGTCCGTTTATTTCACAAAATATAGTGGCGAAAATATTCATTCACTTTGAGTCACTCACTCCGCCCGTTTGTCACTTTCTTCTCTGGTCCGATAAACTAGTAATTTGGCGACAGGCGGTATCTTTATCTCGACGATCAATGCCTGAAATACTGCCAGACTGCATTTCGGGCAGCCTACTTTTCAAATTATTGGGGACTTCATTGAGTTTCATGTGACACTTTCCTCTCTAGGGTCGGAAAGACTAGTTATCAGGCCAGAGGTGACATCCGATCAGCTCTATTTATCTCTACGATCGGTGCCTGAATACCGTCAGGCAGCATTTCCAACAGTCTAGTTTTCAAAATTTTCTTGGGGAGGTCCCCAAAACCCCCACAAGGACTCGCTACTTTAGCGCACACAAAGGTACTTAGTTGAGGTTCGCAAGTCCGTTCGTTTGCCATATTGGTCTATGATCGTATAAACTAGTGATCAGGCTACGGACAGTATGTGGTCAGATTTATTTATCTCGACGATCGGTGCCTGACTGAATACGCTGTCAGAAAGCATTTCCGTGAGTCTATTTTTCAAAATTTTCTGGGGGAGGTCCCCCATACCCTCCATAAATACTCCCGACATTGGTTCTCGAGAGAGGGATTCGTCGAGTCCGTTCGTTTGACACTTTACCTCAACGGTCATTGCCTGAAATACTGCCAGGCTGCATTTCTGGCAGCCTGTTTTTCAAAATTTTCTGGGGGAGACCCCCCCCCCCTAGTTGATACTCGTGCCTTTGCCCCCTTAACCTTGGACTTTGCCCCAGCTTTGCCCCTCCAACCACCGACGGCTGGCGCCGCCACTGGTCGCAGTAGGACGTTAAACCCCATTTCATTTCATTTACGCCCTTGTAAAATAAATCTGTATAAGGAGATGCCCTTTAGCAATTTGGAGTGGGTGTTAAGCAAAATAATCTTCACACATTATAATAATCACTCCATATAATATTATCAGTTTCTAAAACTACAACATTGCGCCATCACCCCTTTACTATTAAAAAAAGACCAGGTTTTTAAATATAAAAATCGTAACAAGATAATTGAAGAATATATTTTTATAACAAGCAATGGTTGTTAAACGTATCAAGCCTTTAAATTGTTATCACCCAGTTACATATTCTACAGTAGATATCGCTTGAATCCACTGTGCATCGCTTTATATGAAGTTGATAGTAATATTGTTGAAGGAAATATCTCAATAACCAATTTTATTTTTCTGATTTCATCACACACCAGGTTTGGTATGCGGCTTTTTCCCAGGTGATGTTTTCTTATGCTGTAGGTTTAAATATGTTACCAGCATTAGGTAGTTACAATAAATTCAACAACAATTGTTACAGGTAAGGCCTCTTATAGCTTCATGTGGTTCAATTAAACTGTTATTTATAGGGATGCTGGCCGACTATTATCATTGTAAATAAAGATACATTTAAAGATGTGTGCAGCAGCTGGTGTTTCTAGCTGTCGGTGCCCGCCGAAACATGGCATTTGTCGGTTCCTGATTGTATATTGTCGTCGCGCCCGTCCATCCGCCAATTCCTCTTTTGTTCACAATTTCTTTTGAACACACTATACAGAGTACATTTATCATCTGGTGGGTCTGAAATTAATATGTTGTTTAAATTAGTGAGATTAACAATCGTAATGAATTTCGTCGCTTTCCGCCAATTACTTCTAGAGTTATGGCCCTTGTTTCGCTTTGTTGAACCTTGTGAACGCTCGAACGCCAAAAGTTATCGTCCGATATGTATGACATGTATATGCATCATTTGAATTAGTCAAACCTATTCGATTTCAAGCATTTCTGGTAATTACGCCCAAAGGTATGTACCATGTTTCACTTTATTGAACCACGTGAACGCTCTAACGACACATGCTATCATCCGATCTGTATGAAATTTATATGCCTGTTGAATTTCAGCAATTTCATTCAATTACTTCTATAGAGTTGTGACCCATTTTTTTTACTTCGTTGGACCTTGTGAACGCTTTTACAACAAAAGTTATCATTCTGTCAATTACTCCTAAATTTATAACCAGTGTTTTAGTTTGTTGAACCTTGTGAGCTCGAGCGGCGAAAGTTATCATCCGATCGGATTGAATTTATATGCATTATTTGAGTTAGTGAAACGAAGAAGTCTAAATGTCTATTTTACTTACAAAATAATAAATTTGCGACAACTTTTGTCGTGGGCGTGGGCGTATGGTTCGTTGCCTGGAAACCTATCTTCACGGAGAGTGTTGAAATGCGTATTCTTATCCTTGAATATTTCTCACTTTCATTCCTTTCAAATTTGAACTTTAGTTTTTATATTCACGTGATATTTTCTATTTCCAGCCATACTATAATCGTAGCTTTTATCAACTCATTTACCAGTTTATTTTCTGGTTTTGTTATATTTACATTATTGGGTCACATGGCATACTTACAACAAGTACCTATAGATAAAGTCGCTTCTTCAGGTAAGTTCTTGAGGCGAATCGCATTATTGAATAATCAAGCCATATGGCATAGTCGTCGCGTTCATGAAAATGATTTATTTGGCAAAGAAAATTTGTTCGGCAGTGTGTGTTCGACATACACTTTGCTACCACGAATAAATAATATCAGTTTGTTCGAGACAGTTTCTGGTATACTTTATCAGAAAGTTGTCATAGTAAATTTGCTAAATTTCTTCTTTTATCCAACTCAACGAAAAGTTATCAGTGTCACCTCATATCATTTTGATTTTTTGAGATGGTCTGAGACGTAAACAAAAACTGGCAAAAAAGCTTCTAACTAACATTTTATTAAATTTTTTTGGGGGTTTCCAAAGCGTTCTGAAAATCAAAGAAAACAAAGCCCCTCAGAAGCTATACATATTCACAATATACACTTCAGGGAATATAAAAACCGATTTTACATGGGAGACAACTCTTTATGGCATCTTAACCAGTTTTGATATCATTTAATGGAGTTACCTCCCTTCGATCAACTAAAATCGGCAAGGCCTAATTTACAGTGGAGCGCCAAAGTGATAGCGCCTCAGTGTTGATTTGTAAATAATAACGCTGTAAATTGACAAATTTAATTACATTTGAAGCTGTATAAGGATAAAATAAAATCTCGTTGGCAATAAAAACGACGGGAAGTGCTAGAGCACTGAGTATTGTGACTCATTTGTGACTCATTGAAATGTCAATAAGACCACAAGTCAAAACAAAATCAAAATGGCGGGTTATGGACCTTCTTAATAATACTGTAATAATGTAGTTAAACGGCAGTAAGAAATGTTATTTTAATCCCTTCAAGTGCCTGTGGATAAATCCAACATTCCCACTCACTCAGTCATACTAGACTTGTATGTTGTAGAGTACGAGTGATTTCTTACCAAACGGTTATTAAAGTTAAAACCATCTGCAGATTTCGTCATGGTTGCGACTTAAAAACCATAGTCCATGGTCTACATTTTTATGTTACAAACAGTGTTAGGGCATGTGCTTGTTGCCGAGAATTGTAGGTTAGGGTTAGCGCCAGCCCTATTTACATCTCATGATCCGTCTACGCATTGATGGCTTATGACTGTTTGGTAAGAAATCATTCGGACACTAGCCTACAACATGCAAGGTTATGAGTTGAAGGACGTTTTGGAATTCGAAACAAGAAAGTCCGTACACGTAGCACGGTTGTTCGAGATAAATTTCCATCACAGCATACTGTGTGGAAATGCATTTGCCCGACCGGTGTAGAAACGTATGACATTTTATTACATTGCAATGTGTTAAATCATAGAACTAAATGGTTTAATTACAGGTCCTGGGCTGGTATTTATTGTCTACCCACGTGCTTTAGCTGAACTCCCGGTGCCTCAACTGTGGTGTTGTGTTTTCTTCCTCACGTTAGCATTTATTGGCATTGATTCAGCTGTAAGTTTTCATATCATTTTAGGCTATAACCTAGAAATAAATATATTATCCTACTCACTTTATGGACACCCGTAGTGATAAAACTTAATCCCACACATACAACAGGGTAATATTTAAACTTTGATTTCTCCGTTTAACAGAAATCTTTCAACTTTTTAGAGACCACTTTTTGGTGGTCTAATTTACTGTTTTTTCAGAACTTCACAACCCAATTGTGCTACGAATTTGATTTGGTGTGTCATTTTAGCTTTCTTTATGACATTCCCAATGGCACCATTCTGTTGAAAATACTAGGGTCCTACCTTTTTTAAAACAAATTTACTATGGTATTAGTATTAATATAATGCATTTTTTTATTTCAGATTCTTTTATTAGAAGGATTTGCTTGTTCAGTTATGGATGTTTATGCTAGCCTTGCCAGGAAAAGAGAAGCTTTGTTGATTTTAACATGCGTAGCAACATTTATACTTGGTTTACCCATGATAACTCAGGTATATTGCAATGATGGTAATAAGTATAAAAATAAGATAGATCTAATTGGGCAAAAAATATGTACACACTGACTTACAAAAAAAGCAGCACAAAGAGGGCATACTTCAATGGGTCAATCTGTCCCAAAATTTGTTCTTAGACGATAACAAACTAATGAAAGCTTTATTCCAATGACTTTAAATATAGTGCTATACATTGATTTTAAAGGTTTTCTGGTAATTTTCAGATCCTAACAATGCATCCCTTTTCTGCTCAGTTTCAAAATCTACACACTTTTTAAAGTTGATGATCAAGTGAAATTTTTAGAAAATAACTACCCATTATTTTATATTTCGGCGACTTCAGAGTTTTAATTCGACTGAAAGTCGTCATTGGCATTTCCTTTCAGTATGAAACGCTTTGAGATGACATTGTTGGAGCTGTAGAAAAACCTTTGGTGGTGCATCAACTCTCAAATTTGCATAGAGTACTTCTCCCTGACTCAGTAGTAACCTTTAAATCTATTCCGCAGTATGCTCGAGGGATTCTCCGCTGGGAGATCCTGTTTTATTATTCATATTTTTATTTTTAGGGTGGAATGTACGTATTTCAACTGGTTGACTATTATTTATTTGGTGGTATTTTGATGTGGTTGATATGTTTTATGGAAGTTATTGGTATTGGTTGGATATACGGTAGGTTTTTATTACCATGAGTTTATATGATTTACAAATCAAGATGTCAGAAAATATTTAATTTAATATCCGTGTCGTTCTTCCAGGACTTGATTGGATATTGATTGGAAAAGAAATTTGACATACATGTAATTATTTTATTTCAAGATAAATAAAATTCACCTGCGCATCCACTGAAAAACAGAATGGTCTAAATCCAAGGAGAAAAATATATCATATTCCACCAGCCAATGAGTCAATGACATGTTCTTTTACATGTACACAACATAGGACCAAGGCCCCCTGATCTTAGAAAGGATCAAGAATCAAGATTAGAAAATGTAATATAGCTCCATGTCCCTTACAGTTGAGGACCCAACGTTTTTGGAATTTTAAAAAGCCGTAGTCTTGCTTTTGCTTTATCCAAAACTTTAATTTGTGATCACAAACAAATTAATCATTAGAAATTGACCAATCCTGTTCTTTTATGAATTTTTAGCACACGCCGCGATATATTTGTATAAGACTACGTATATTTATTTCATTTCCCACCAAATTGTAAATCAATTTATATATGTTTAATAATAGTTAACAACGAATTGAAGATGGCAAATCCTAACACAGTAACACTTTTAATATGATGAATGTAAAGAATCTAAAATAGGATGACGCCGATACCGGGCTGTCAAACTTAAACATCTATCTTTTATTGACCGTGTGTACTAACAACGCAATTGGGAAGGAAAATGAATATTTGTCGCAAATCCTTTAAAGCTGCAGTTTCATATTTTATGTTATATTTTTAAAATGTATTAAAATAAAGCCTTAAAATAGATGGTATCTATAAACAGTCCTACCTTGTTAAAGAAAAATCCTATTAATCCTATAATTCACTATTGCCGCTTGAGAAATTGGCAAATATATCATTTTCAAATTCAAATTCAAACGTTTGA
The DNA here is from genome assembly GCA_963678685.1 of Patella ulyssiponensis. Taxonomy (NCBI): domain Eukaryota; kingdom Metazoa; phylum Mollusca; class Gastropoda; family Patellidae; genus Patella; species Patella ulyssiponensis. The sequence goes on along the minus strand of OY783227.1, from coordinate 76,772,460 downwards.
AGAAAGCTATACCTTGTGGGGGGGGGGGGGGCAAGGGATGTTATTGTGTTATTATTTCCTGTCAATGATTTAATAGTGTGGTATAATGCCTATGATCGTGTAATAGTGATTTGACAACCTATTGAGCAAAAGACATAGAAATAATTTTGTTTTGACTTTCTTTGAAAATATGAAATTATCGCTTTAATAGCGATTTTAGTTCATAATGTTTAATTAGATGTCGAGTATAAATCTGTTGCATAATTTCCAGCTGATGCCCTTTAAATCTAATAATTAGTGATAGCTGTATCAAGGGAGGTAATCAATTACATACTAGCAGACTTGAGAGAGACAATTGGGTTTTAATGACTACTCGACAGAAACCAAGTCATTCCGGAACTTTATTTCGATAATCCCCGATCAATCATTAATCATTATTACTTCTATTATTTACATTTGCGTTGCCTGGTAACGAATGGTCGGCATCCATATACCGCGCATTACTATTTGCCAGGAAATATACAATAGGCACATTGTAACCGTGAGCACTGAGCAGATTGGTTTACTTATATTTTATCAACAACTATAAAGGTGTACTATGGGAAAGATGGGATCCCGCCACACACCCGGCGCCATTCCACAACTCTCCCTTTTGTTTATGATTTCAGGTGCCGACAGATTCTACGATAACCTGGAACTCATGATGGGTTTTAGAATAAACATCTGGATCAAACTATGTTGGATTGTCATCACCCCCATGACCTTATTAGTAAGTTATATCAAGAGAAGACAACCACTCATTTATCAGGAGTCGACTGGAAATTCCACAACCTTGAAATTAAAATCATTAATTTTATTCTTTCAAATGTTATTTAGGGCACAGGGTATATTATAGCCCAACATTTATTTGATCATAATCACCCATGTCGATTCACAATTCTTGTAAACATCTACTGCCAGAATTTGAGTGAGAATATTCTCAGTGTCTTTGAACTGGGGTCTTTATCGCGTGTGCTTCAGATCATATGGGCTGTCATTGAGTCAAGTTTCGTGGCATCGATTCCCCACCGGTACGCGACGCGACAATGTCCAACCTCCCCCGGTTTTTCCCCACTGCTAAAAGCAGTTACTGCAATAAAATTGAACTATATATTAGTCCCGAAATGACCCAGTTTCTGTCGAATGCACGGTATTACAAGCTCAAATTTAGAAAGGGCGTGGGATGAGTCATCATCTTTCCTTAATATTATGGTTGTTTCTCATTATTTAGGTTTTCCTTACCTATCAATTGGTGACGTTTGAACCATTAGTGTATGACAAGACGTATGTTTACCCCCCATGGGGTAATGCCCTGGGTATCTGTCTATCTGTCATGGTGTTGATGGTAATACCTTGCATCATGGTTTACAGTGTGATAAAGTTGGATTCCAGACATGGAACTACCATGTTACAGGTATGCTATATGGATATCTCATTGATTATCTCAATTCATGGACTCACATATGTTTAGGGGGGTTGGGATGGCCTAGTGGTCTAGAGTGCCGCGCTTCGACCTCTAGCTGGCCGGTCACCTCTGGCTTGCGGCTGTGGTTTCGATCCCTGGTGTGAGCGTATGTGGCATGGAGATAGGGGCGCCTTCTCAACCTCGTGGGTTTCCTCCGGACACTCCGGTTTTCTCCCACTGCTAAAGACCCCTACGCACAAGTGAATTATTGAAATAAAATTGAAATCATATGTTAGTCCCAAAATGACCTAGTTTGTGTCGAGTGGACGTTAAACCCCATTTCTCTCTCTTTCACATATGATTAAAAAGACTAGACCGTTTGTTCTTTGGCTTGGGTACAAGATATAGATTCTTTTAGATCTGGAGTTTTCCTACAACTTCCGACTACAAAGCATTGAAAAGAAAGTCTTGGTTTTTCTTTGCATTAGATCGTCTTAGTTCTGGAGTTTTCCTACAAGGTTGGACTAAAAACATTGAAAAGAAAGTCTTTATTTGTTTTCTTCAGTGGCCCGTGTAAATGCTTTTGTTTTTAATTGTAACTAATATAAATCAACATGATTCAAGTAAAAAACATGGGAATCGACTAATCAGACAAAACTGAAAGTATTTTATGAAATATACCTCTACGAAATATTTTGACAGTGTTATGCAAATGAAACGAACAGCTGACAAAGTCTCAAGCAAATGCGATTGAATTCTGGTTATTTTAACCAATTTCCGGTCATACGACAAAAATGTAGCATGTTTCCGAAATAACTTGAAACAACATATCTTAACTACACCATGTTCAGAAATGCAGATAATCGAATTTAGCTATGAACTATATGATGTGGTATACTGTTTCTATTTCAGAGAATAAAGTACTTATTGAGACCCAAGTTAAAAGTTCATCAGATCCCAAACAGTTGGGAGAGCAAAGCTTATACGTGGACAGACACAACTAAAAACAGTCTGTAGATTAAGTTATTTTATAAAAAAATACAAGTGTGTTAAACTCGGACACATCAAGCGTGTGTTTAGTGATTGCGTTTAAGACATCATGTTGGTGATATGTGTGTACATATAAATTATACATTATGTTGGTGAAATGTGTGTACATGTAAATTATACAATGATTTTGTTAAGACATTATGTTGGTGAAATGTGTGTACATCTGTAGACATAAAAACTTGAAACACTGTTCATCATGTGCATTTTGCATACGGATAGTCCTTTGGCCAATTTCGCTTGGCGGGTGTGGCGCCAGGTAGGGTAAACTTATGCTTTTCCGGACACCTGTTATCACTGTTTGTCGTGTATTTTGTACACGATGAACAATCCATTTGCTGATTACAATATTTTGCCTATACGGCTTTTATAGGATTGTTCGTATTTATTTTTATTTTATTATTATTGTTATCTTGGGAATTAACTGCATTTCTGGGCACAGGTTGTTCTAAACCTAATAATGCGAGAGCATTTGACCGTCCTCGGTTATCTCGGGGGGAAAAAGCTCTGGACAGCAACCCAAGACTTAAAGACAGCTCTAACAGTCTGGCCAGCATTCCCTTACTCGTGTCCTTTTTGGATGGACACCGACATTAGTAATTTATGAAAACTGTTCAGATTAACTTCCTGAATTATAGCCCTTTGGTGTACGAAAAATCTTTTTGTTTAACTTGTTCTCTAACCATCTCCTGCAAAATATGGACGTATCTTGTCTGACAACCTCTGTTTTTTTAAGAATATACAAAAAAATGTCGTAATCTTTAAAAAAAATGGTTATGATTAATGATGTTACCAGTTTGATATTATTTTGTTTTTAAACCATATCTCTAGGGATTATAGATGATGCCTCTGTCACAAAGTCTTAAGAAATGACATGAAATTGTGTTTAACGCCCTACTTTTCTGCATGGACTGGTTAATAAAGACGACAATATGTAGAACCTGGTGGGATCATACAATTAGTAACCTAATGAGGTTTGTGTGGTATCTGTTTCCAACAAGAGCCGCCAAGAATTTTTTTTTCAATTTCACTTATCCTAATTTCTGTCTTAAAACACAGATCCGATTTCGTTTCGCTTTTAAAATTCAAAATTTTGTTTTACTTGACTTCGCTACACCAGAATCTGGAAGAGTTGTTATCATTGACCTGTTCTGAATGATGTGAAGGATTAACCAATCAAACGGTCTGTTACGGCGATTTCTTGGACTTTTGATTTACGCCACTGTGGGTAAATGACTAGAAACATCAACACGGTTCGATTAATCAATGTCTGCCGTCATAGGGTCAAAAATCGTTCTGTTTGAACCTGACGTGAACTCCTCTTCATCTAGTGTAGGCCATCGAAATTATAAAAAAAGGGCGAAATTTAGATCTATATTTTAATCAGATTGTTTACGAAATTATTTTAATTCTGGATAAATGTGTAGAACATGCATATCTTTCTTTGTCGGTTACTTTTAGCCATACCTTAGGCGATATTGACAAAAACGTCTCTTGCCATGAGTCCTTGTCAGTGGTTAGTAGGATCCATATTTTTTAATTTGAATGCATTTTTATATTATTTATTGTATGCCTTTCCAGACTGATTGGTCATTATATTTACATGTACTGTGTACATGGTTACATGATATGCCCGTAAATATATGTGCTCTCATGTTACAATTAGCTTTGAATAAAATAAAATCTATTTGCCGGTGTCATGTTAGGTATAAACCCATGGGCGGATCCACAAATTTTGGCAGGAGGATATTTGCCAGACTCCTGTTAAGGAATTTGGCAGTTGACAATGCGTGCAGGGCCGTATCTGGCGGGGGGTGCAGGTACAGGCACTGATCAGTCGGTCGGTTTTAAGGGCGTCCAAACGCCAATGTGTTCGTTGCCCTCATCCAAATTTCCTTATATCACTTACCGTTGAGGCTGTGGCGCCCCACCACTCTGCTGCACACGACTCTGCTGCACCCCCACTTTTAAAATCCAACATACGGCCCCGAATGTATGATGCCATTATGGTCTCTAAATTACGTAGGCATAGGCATACATGCAAATTGGACTTGCAAATGATGTCAATTTTTTATTATGAATTAATAGGATCACACTGGTGCGGCTTGGACACTCCTCCACACCTACCCCAAAACCATCTATTGATGAAGGAAAACGAAATCTGTATGTATGTATAGGTCACTGCTTTACCTATAGGCCAACTTATATTACCGATAATCATGTTTATATCTCGAGGTATTGTACTATTCAAGGCCGGCTACCCTATTTTATCACTTTGACTATATGTATACAGATTGAGATGTTTTTTTTATGATCGTCATCGTATGATATCAATAGATAACAGAAAGATCCCGACTACTCCATTACATTAACATGATCTGGGTACTAATTCTCTTGTCTTTCACCTATTCTCAGGCAGGTAAGACATTAACACGACTTTTACATTATCTGCTGCAAGTATGTCATTCTCTCTAACCAATCATCGGGACCCTCTTGGTAAAAACCTTGTACTGATTGCCAAAATATAGACATTTTATGATCAGATCAACGAGAAGTATACATTTCAAAACGGATTTGAGCAAGTGTTGAGAACATAATGCAATACTCCGTGCTCTAAATAGATCAGAGGGTTTTCGATGTGTTTTGGGGAAGGTGATAATACATGAAATGTATTACATTATATTTTCGCTTTGGGAAATATGTCTTCTTACGTAGCATGATAACCACATCGCATATGAAAGTGACACCCAAGTCTTAAACACGAGAGCAACAGTTTTTTTTTGAATTCCAGAAATTTGCATAGGTGTGTGGACAAATGTAATTATTTTTGGGAAAGATACTATTATTCTAGCCCAAAATCGCACTATTCTTTCAAAAGAATAATATTTTCATAACAATGTTATTTTCGCACTAAGAATTACTAGCGTACCTCCATGAACCTAACACCTAAATATATTCATTGTAATCTAGACCTCAAAATTTTATCTTATCTTGGCACACATTTATATCATTCTTAAAATTAAAATAAATCCCACCGAGACCCTTTGTTCTTTAACCCCGTGTTTATTAAGAAACGGTAGCACAACAAATTCTTTAAAAACATTTTCTTGTATATGTAATCACTAAGATGTATTTCAATTATAGAGTATAAGGGAACATCTGACACCTGAAGCTGTTGTAGGCCTATATTTAGTATTATTAGGGAATGGTAAGGCGACAGATTTAAATATACAACTGGTTGTAGTTTTTTCTTTGATGTCCATAGCAGTTATATCTTATAACAACCTCTCATGACGTCATCAGAGGTTGATATATTCGGTTCATATCAACCGCTGATGACGTCCTGACAGGTTGGTATTTCATATCAACCGCTGATGACGTCATTACAGGTCGATATATTCGGCTATCAACCGCTCTTGACGTAGATGATCGAAATAATACAAAGAACACAGAAATAAAATTTTATTCTTTTGACAATAAAAAAAAATTGTTTTGGTACAGTTTGTAGCATTCAGGACCGAAATAGACGGCGTACTTATCGGCTTATTTAAATCGATTATCCACACTCCAGTCCATGTCTAAGATATCTTTCAGAATTTTCTTTCTGCCCAAATCATTTCTCCACACACTCCAAGACTTGAAAGTATTTATCACCCAAGAGTTCCTTTGTAAAGTATTTTTGGCTACGGCTACAGTCCACTCAAAACAGTCGGTCAAATCTTTCTCTGAACATATCTAAAAGTAACCTTCAGTCACGGTTCATTGTCAGTATTATAGGAAAAGATTGCCTTTTGATCCAAATTTTCTTCGGGCTTTGTATAGATCCTCATCATAGTTACATTCACATCTATTCTATCGTCAATATGATGACTAAAAAGGATTGATTATTCGTCTGACTTCGTTTTACTTTCCATTTTGTTTTAGCTTTCTTCAGTTCAATTACTACAAAATGGCGACGTATAAACAAACACATCCACGTGATGTCGAGCAATTATCCAATCACTGTTGCCTTTTTTAGAAGAGTCCATTAAATTTAAGGGTGAACGTTGTATATGTCAGATATAAACCTACTCTCCCTCGGATTGATATGATAGAGAACCCTTGGGCTTCGCCCGCGTGTTCTCTTATCATATCAACCTCGGATAGGTTAATATCCTATACGTAACTGAGGTTTAACGTCCTACTGTTTTGCCCCGACTGGGCTAAAGAAGATGGGCATACGCCATACAGTGTGCTATAGGAGGAAATTTTACCGGAACAGAGGCGCTACGGTCTACTCTTATATCGAATTCCAACTGCAAAGGAATCTTTCCTGTCTACGGCAATGTGTACACGGAACTTCGGTCTTTCGTCCAATCCGAACAACTAGACAGCTGTCCTTCTCAGACCCTCCGTACGCGTCCTGCACCACTGATATGAGGAAACCACGCCGGAAAATATAAATATTTAAGGTACAATTTAACCAGATCGTTCACACTTTAAAAGTAAAATTCGTGCTATTTACATTAAAAACAGTTTTGTAGATATTATTTAATTAAGCAAATCTGAATATGAAACGTCCGCGTTATATGGTTCCAGTCCCCACTGCCATAAAACCCAACAAATCTATTCATTTAACATATTGTGATAATTATTATTCTCGACTTTCAGGACCTCTAAAGTTTGAGAGTTCGGCACCACCTGCGATTAACCTGAGATTAAATCAGTCATCCTTTAGTTATCAAATTGGTATCAGCGAGACTTCAACATGGCTGAACAGTGCTCCGATTGTGTTCAATGCTTTTGGTAAAACTTTTTCTACGGCTGATGGAACATTGAAGAACGTGGGTGTTCGACGTGATAATGACATCGATCGATTAGGATCGTACACGACTACAGAATGGTTGTTTAGTATCGAACTTAATACAATAGTCTCCGCTACTTTTAAACAGTACACATCACAGAATTTTGTCATCTTTAAACAGGTAGCTGTCATGGTTTATTCCTTGCCTTCAAAATTACGAATTTCGACTTAAATTAATGAATATTGCCATGAATTAACATATCATTGCTTTGATGTAGAACACTACAAAGAAAAAAAAGAGAGAGAGAGAGAGAGAGAGAGAGAGAGAGAGAGAGGGAGAGAGGGAGAGAGAGAGAGTTGGTTAAAATAACCCGAATTAAATCGCATCTGCTTTAGAGAGAGAGAGAGAGAGAGAGAGAGAGAGAGATGGGTTTAACGTCCACTCGACACAAACTAGGTCATTTCGGGACTAACATATGGTTCAGTTTTATTTCAATAGTTCGATTGCGCGTATGGGTCTTAAGCAGTGGGAGGAAACCGGGGTGCCCGGAGGAAACCCACGAGATTGAGAAGGCGCCCCTATCTCCATGCCACATACGCTCACACCAGGGATCGAAACCACAGCAAGCCAGAGGTGACCGGCCAGCTAGAGGTCGAAGCGCGGCACTCTAGACCAATTAAACCAACCCACTTAAAATTGTATCCATTTTTTTTTTTTGCGTTTCGTCATCTAACTTGTTTCTTTGAAATTGGCATGGAAACAAGTGTATGCCCTACTCTTCAATGTATACCCCGTGATTGGCAGCTGTTGATGGGTATCTTTTGATTGGTCTATGGCTTGGAATGATGTAAATATTACTTTGGTAAATGCTGCAAGGGGAGAAGTTTAAGCAACCGTTGTTTGATAAATATGAAGTTTTGAAGAAGGTCCTGGTCTCTAAGAACTTGGTCTCTAAGAACCAGCATATTCCATCACAGAAAGAGGTCATGCAGCGGGACAGTAACCCGGATCAAAGAAAACTCACAAGGTTACTCTATCTATTGACCAAGAACGTTGTTTTACAGTGTGGCGATTTTGATTGTCGTACCAAGACGCTTCAGATTTTCAGCATGTGTACTACTATGTTGACCCATACTGAAATGTATCCGTTACTTACATTTATATCACAAATAAAAAGAGATGGAAAACCTTTAGATAAACACGGAGATCGGTTATCAATAGAGTCCTGAACACAGGTTAAATTGGTGTTTGATTTGTGGCGACTTTCAGATATCGTTTGGTCATCGTTTCCCAAGGACCGAGAACAACCTAGACCTAATAAGTCATCGAACTGAAGGAAATGCATGGCGATTACATTTACAATTACACATCGTTTTGATAAAACAATCCAATCTGCTTCTCAAAATAAATATCTTATTTGTAGCTATTTTTGTTATCTATTGTAGACATTTTATAATGATACTACGGGATGTTCTGTCCATGACGCCGGTTCGGTCATATCTCATTTCCCAGCATTCCAAGTTGCTGTCACCACCCCAGAACCACTCGGGTATTTATCATATGGTGGTGGACAGTTTGCATCTGATTACAGACTGGGCACGTAAGTAGACCATCCAGTTTCAAATCATTTGTTTACAAACCGAACATTTTGACATGTGGTAATTTCTATCTTATGCAACTGTTGGACCATGTTTGGATTGGAGTAAACAGAGATAGTGTATGAAAGATCTAGTAAAGGCAGGATCTAGTAAAATGGATTTCGTTAAGCAGTAAAATGACTCACCTGTGACCGCGAATTTCAACTGTGAAGAGTTTTTCGCTTGTATGCCAATTTGTACACGAAACCTAGGTTTTTCGTCCGATCAGAACTACTGACAGGGCTGAACCTTAAAAATTCCGATGAATTTTATCAGTCAATACAGGGAATCGAACACAGGACCTCCAGGTTAGCGAGCAAACTTCTTACTTACTGCGCCTCCGTGGCCAACCCTTAAAGATGTTGTTAAACTGTACTAATAGAAACGTTAACAGTATAAACAACAAAAGAGAAACGAAAAATAATCGTTTAATTAATTCACTATAGTCATTCAATTGTTATACCCAATGTGCGTATTACGTTGTCACCAATGTCCGCCTTTTCCGACCGATCGTCAACAATCGATTCGTTAACGCGATAGCAGTTACGGATTTTATTCAAATTTGAAAATGAAATGAACCGAAGACCATGTTAACGCGACAGAGGCTACAGTTTTTAATGGATTTTTTTCACATTTGATTTAATCTGTTGTTAAGGCATAGCTACTGTGAGGCTGTGTTATTGATAATTCTTTCCTTCACACTTGTTTTTCAGTTACCAGCCCGGAAAACTAAATATTGTGTCCGGATTAGCCAGTGGACCCTTTGCATTGTTAGATCAAACAGGGAATGCTGTAATTATCTCCCCTTTCAGTGAGTTCATGTCGTCATCACTACATTATAGTGGCAGTGAAAACTCAATAAGATGGGGTCTACTGGGAGAGGTCGATACAGTTCCCGCCCTATTTTCAACTGAGTATATTGTATACTTTGGTTCTATGGGCATAAATCAGGTAGGTTTATTATCTGTAATAAAAAATACATGTACATTTTAGTTCCAACTTAAAATCTCTTTCAAATAGCTTTTCATAAAATTACGAAAATTATCATATTTACTAAATATATTGTTTCAGTCATTTAAAAATATGAAATGACTTTTATTTTAGTTGTTTGCTCTGATTTTATTGCGGATATGCTATTTTGGAAATCGTTCAATATAAGATGTCAGCTACTCGGAAACACGTGCCAGGAGTATAGGCTAATCACACGTTAAAATATGTTTGTTTCATTTGGTTCCTGAAGTAAACGTAATAATTTTTGTCTATTTGAATCTCTGTATAGGCGTATGCTGATTGGGGGCGACTAATGAGAGAATTTTATGGTAAAACAAGCGCCTATCGAGACAGCGATTTTACTATCAATTATCTGGGATATTATACAGACAACGGTAAGTACATGCAATAATACTAGTTCAACGAACAATAATGACGGTTATGTAAATAATTGAAGTTTGTTGTCAGCCCACATGGCAATACTGCATTTCCAGTGACATGAATATACTCACAGATCGTGAATACAGAAATTGATCTTCTAAACATCTTTGATTAGATGTACGATGACAAATTCACCTTTAATGTTGCGGTAGAAATGCTATTTACATTTTAGACATTTGCATTCAAACTCTAGTAAAATATAAGTGCATAGTGATGAATTTCAGTACCTATACTTTATATTCTGGGATGTCTGATATTCACTCTCAAATTATCAGCATGTCTTGTATTATATACGGTTAATGCGTGTCGATGGTTTCCTTTTGTACGAGAAGTGTTGGAATAGTTCAGCTTTTAAAATTTCATGTCAAAACAGTGTCATTCCATTAAATTATATACAGAGGCTAGTTTCATGTTTAATACTAATATGCTAACTTCTGCTAAACAACCTGTCATTATGAAATGTACTAAATAATATGGGCGACTTAAAGAAAATATAATGCTTGTAAGTTTGTACTTAGGAGCGTATTACTACTACCGAACAGAAAATGCGACTATGAACTATGAACAGACATTGGTTGATGTACAAAAATATGGTGAAATACAGGGAATACCTTATAGGTTGGTAATGCTTTTATCTTGTTGGTAATGCTTACATCTTTTAACTTGACACTTAATTGTTATTCATATTTATGGGCGTTAAATTTGATTTGCTTCTTTGTGAGTAACAAACAGCAAGAGTCCACATTGAGCACAAACTCCAAACCTTGTTATTTGGTAGATTAATTAAATACATTGTACTTACCTAGCTAGCTGACTTACTTTATATCGGAAATACTTTCCTCATTTGCAGGCCCGTAGCTAGCGTCGGGGGCAAGTCGGGCATGTTGGTCATTGGTTTCGTATGACATCCAACGGAAATGGCACCAAAGGCGCCCATGGGGTAAACGATTCTTTCCCCATTTGGTAAAGGCACCCATTTGGTGTCCGATTTGCTCCAGTTGTGGCAGCTGCTTCGCATTTTTGTATAGTTCCAGCAGAACCCGTTTTGTTGCACGGGAAACCTTTTCCATTCGCCTTGACCGGATGAATCCTCATATCCTTACACCGAGGAATATATTAGACGCTGGTTCGCTGGCCTCGAGATTGTAGCCCCGCTGTCTGGGCAAATTCCGGCGCATGGCACACTGTATGGTGTATGGCCGTCCAACCGGAGCAGAACAGTAACACATTAAACCCCATTTTATTTCCAAGGAATGTCTCGAATTATCCAGATAGCTGCTGATGTGGTAACTCCTTGTCGGATGTACTCCTAGCCAGATAAATCACATATATATTTTACAGGTATGCTCAACTGGATTCATGGTTCTACCCTAAAGACAATACTACCGAAGGTGTTATAACATGGGTTGCATTACCAGAAGTATTCCCTGACGGATTAGAGTGAGTTTTATATATATAAGGAACAAAAAATATTATTATGTGCCATATATCAAACTCTGTCAATAGACAATTACTTTAAATTATAAGTTATCTAATGTTACATGACTGGATTCTGGTTTCAATATTATATCTGACGAATGTCCCTTTTTTCTCTTTCTCAGGGGTTTGAACCAAAAAACTCAATGGCCATTAGTTGCTCACAATAGATATTGGTAAGTTCATTTTCTTTTTTAAAGTTCCAATTTCATATTTTCTAAGAAAGTCAAATCATAATTATTTCAATGTCTTTTGCTCAAAAGGTTGTCAACTGACTATTATACGATCATGGGCAAAATTTTGTGGGCATTAAAAAGGCTGACACAGGCGGATTGAGGAAATAGTTACTCAATTACCTCCCTTGTTTTCCCATTCCTCTAAATGGACGGCCATCTTCAAACGTTTGAATTTGAAGTTGAAAATGATATTTTTGCCAATTTCTCAACTGGCAATAGTGAATTATAGGATTAATAGGATTATTCTTTAACAAGGTAGGACTGTTTATAGGTTCAATCTATTTTAGGGCTTTATTTTAATACATTTTAAAAATATAACTTAAAAAAAATGCTATTGGAACTTTAAAAAAACACACCTTAACATTCAATCATTTTATTGGCTAAAAACCTAGGAATACCTGTTTTATATTTAACAAAGCCAATAAAGTTTTTTTGTGTGTATATTTCAGGTCAAATTTAACAACATATGCAAAGCAAAATGGAGGAGATTATGACTTCATTATACAGCCTCCTTTAGCAATACCAACTGAGGAGGTGAGTATTATTAGGTCGTTGCTAGACCAATTTTTATCATTATTACGATCACCGTTCTCGTTATCGGGCATATTATGCATTACCAACATCTCTATCATCGCAAGTTTCTTCACGTGTACTAGCGTCTTCATCATGCTCAATATCTTCATTATCGCCAATATCTTCTTTAAGACTCATCAGCGTTTTAACATTACCAGTAGTATCTTCATCATCAGCCAGTATCCGCATCATCATTAACATTTTCATCAATACTAGTAGTGTATAAAACCACAGCAGTGTATAAAACCTCGCCAACACCTTTATCTGCAGTATTTCTTATCACCATCATCACCAGTAACTTCACCACTACTTCATCTTCATCTTCATCAGTAAGCTTTATCTTCAGCTTCTGCATTACCACCGTCATTATCACGAATATTGTCATCAAAACCGGTATGACATCGTTAATGCCAATGACCCGGTAACTCGGTTTGATTACATATTTGATCCCGGTATCATACTTTGATCATATTATATTTTTTAGCGATTTTGGGATGATCTGTTCAGATATTCTAGAACATGGGGATTGGCAGTATATGAACAGGTAAATTTTCATTTTTATACGCCCATATTTCAGTGCATTAGGCTGTCAACCTGTCGGTCAAACGGTTGTAGTAAAACAACCCGCAGACTAATATTGGTCGGGTAGGTATTTCTGGATAGTTAACAAGTTTTTTATCAAACCTATTGACAGTAAGTGAAATGTAAAAGAGTCACACGCTCTTCCTTTGTCGAAATACTATGTGAACGCAAAAGAGGCTACACCTGTTAACATATTTTCGAATTGGACCTTTTGTATCAGAGTTAGCCCCCCCCCCCCTTGCCATTATCGTTTTAATAGATTCTTTTTCAAAATTGGTCCAAATTCAAATTTCCTTCGGATAAGCATATTTCGTTTCAGAAGTGGTTATTACAACAAATGTTTGGGGGGGGGGGGGAGTCTTTTTGACATTTTGACATTCAATCGTTATTTTGTTATTTTTTAAGGATTGGTTGAGTAAAGAATTTGATACATTGAACGCCACCTTGACAAGTGCTCGTTTGGGTAATAATTGGCTTCTACAGATGGGGCGAGCTGCCCAGAATAATGGACTGACAATACAGTACTGCATGGCTGAATCTCGCGACGTTTTGACATCACTACAAATACCAGTCGTAACCCAGGTATGTTCTCCCATTGTCTTTATACAAAATACCAGTCATCATTACAAATATCAGTACTTTTTTGCAGCTTTACCCCCTCCAGTATGGTATCTCAAGTCGCTCAATATCGCAAGTCGCTCAATATCTTATCGGCTGATCTAGAGGTACGAATCATTTCACATAATACATTATTCGTCCGAATATTTCTAAACGTATTCAGCCCAACTGCAATTCTCTATTATCTCCACAATGAACCACCAGGTTGACTAGCTAGCACCATCCCCACCAAATGATATCTTTAATTTACTATCACCAATAATTTAATTTCGCATTATATTCCAAGCCACAGCATCATAATGCTTTGACACTTAAGTTTCAAAAATGCGCGGCTATGTCTATTGGACGTCACCCTGTTTGAAATCTTGACCATACCTTGGATTCAGGATTTTATGCAATGTTGTTTACCCTGGGGCGTTCATTAACATCATCATTTAAAACATTCAATTGATCTGAATATTAACAGGCTCGTGTCAGTAAAGATTATCATCCCGGTAATGATAACTGGAGACTTGGTGTAACATCTATATTTGCTGATAGTCTGGGTGTAGCCCCTTTCAAAGATAATTTCTGGACCACCACTTACCAACCGAAGAACAAGTATAGTGAGTACTCACTAGTCATTAAAATTAATAATTTAACATATACTACAGATAGACAATCTAGGAACGGTGAAAACCAGTAGCAGATCTAAAAGCTGTCGAGACAAACTAGGAAGGTGAAAATTAGTAGCAGATCTAGAAGCTGTCAATAGGGTATTCTAATGAATGTTAACAAATTCCCTAAAAAAAATGCATAAAACACTGAACGTTCCGGTAGAACATATATCCTATTGCCTAAATAGCCGATCGCTATCTCTCTAGAAAGCAATTTTATCCCAATTTGATTGCTTTCAGATCTGAATGAACCAAACCCTGGATTAATAGCAGCAGTAGCCACTTTAAGTACAGGACCTGTTGGCCCTTCTGACAAAATAGGCTTTTCTGATGTTGAATTGATAATGAGGTAAGAGCACCAAGTTTACCCGAATATATAAACCATGATATTTTATTTTTATACGCCCACATTTTTATGTGGACGTATATTGTCGTCGCCCCTGTCCGTCCGGACGTCCGTCCGTCCGTCCACAATTTGTTTGTGGACCCTCCACAGGTCACAATTCTTATCTGATTTTGACGAAACTTGAAATATAGGTTTATCCCCAAAAGATCTCGGCTGCTTTCGATATTGGCATGTATCGGATCAAAACTTCATGGATTATGGCCCCTGGTAGTACGAAAAATCACGTTTTTAGCTTGTGGACCCTATAGAGGTCACAATTTTGAACCGATTTTGATGAAACTTGACATGCATGTTTATAACCCAAAGATCTTGGTTCCTTTCGATATTTGCGACTATCGGAACGTAATTTCTTGAATTATGGCCCCTGATTGTCCGAAAAATCACCTTTTTTAGCTTATGGTCCCTCTGGAGGTCAGAATTATTATCCGATTTAAAAAAACCGTTCGATTATATCACCGTTACACCCTAAGGAAGGTTGAGTTCGAATTTCGGAAAAATCGGACCAAAATTGCCATACAAAATGGCCGCCAGTTGGTACGCGAAAACTGTTCAAAAATGGTATATCAAGGTTGTGGACCCTGTCGAAGTCACAATTTTAATTTGATTTTGATGAAACTTGAAATTCATGGTTATAACCCAAAGATCTTGGTTCCTTTCGATATTTGCGCATATCGGATGGTAACTTCCTGAATTATGGCCCCTGATTATACGCAAAATCGCCTTTTTTTTAGCTTGTGGTCCCTCTGGAGGTCACAATTATTATTCGATTTAAAAAAAAACGTTTGATTATATCACCGTTACACCGTAAGGAAGGTTGAGTTCGAATTTCGGGAAAATCAGACCAAAATTGCCATACAAAATGGCCGCCGTTTGTACGAGAATACTGTTAAAAAATGGTATATCATGGTTGTGGACCCTGTATAGGTCACAATTTTAATTCGATTTTGATGAAACTTGAAATGCATGGTTATAACCCAAAGGTCTTGGTTCCTTTCGATATTTGCGCATATCGGATCGTAACTTCCTGAATTATGGCCCCTGATTGTCCGAAAAATCGCCTATGGCCCCTCTGGAGGTCACAATTATTATCCGATTTAAAAAGACGTTTGACTCTATCACCGTTACACCCTAAGGAAGGTTGAGTTCGAATTTCGGGAAAATCGGACCAAAATTGCCATACAAAATGGCCGCCGTTTGTACGCAAATACTATTAAAAAAATGGTATATCAAGGTTGTGAACCCTGTAGAGGTCACAATTTAAATTCGATTTTGATGAAACTTGAAATTCATGGTTATAATCCAAAGATCTTGGTTCCTTTCGATATTTGCGCATATCGGATTGTAACTTCCTGAATTATGGCCCCTGATTATACGCAAAATCGCCTTTTCTTAGCGTGTGGTCCCTCTGGAGGTCACAATTATTATCCGATTGAAAAAAATGTTTGATTATATTACCGTTACACCGTAAGGAAGGTTGAGTTCGAATTTCGGTTAAATCGGACCAAAATTGCCATACAAAATGGCCGCCGTTTGTACGCGAATACTGTTAAAAAATTGTATGTCATGGTTGTGGACCCTGTAGAGGTCACAATTTTAATTCGATTTTGATGAAACTTTAAATGCATGGTTATAACCCAAAGATCTTGGTTCCTTACGTTATTTGCACTTATCTGATCGTAACTTCCTGAATTATGGCCCCTGATTGTCCGCAAAATCGCATGTGGTCCCTCTGGAAGTCACAATTGTTATCCGATTTAAAAAAACGTTTGACTCTATCACCGTTACACCCTACGGAAGGTTGATTATGAATTTCGAGAAAATCGGACCATAATTGCCAGAAAAAATGGCCGCCGTTTGTACGCGAACAGTGTAAAAATATGGTATATCAAAGTTGTGGACCCTGTAGAGGTCACAATTTTAATTCGATTTTGATGAAACCTGAATTGCTTGTTTATAACCTAAAGCTCTTTATTCTTTTTGATATTTGCACATTTCAAATTGTAACTTAATGAATTATGGCCTTTGATTGTAGGAAAATCACTTTCGGTATTGCTGTTCTCTGTCTATCTCTCGAACAATAATTATCTGATTTAAAAAAAAAAATCTGATTATATTACTGTTGCACCGTAAGGAAGGTTCAGTTCGAATTTCGTGAAAATCGTTACCAAAATTGCCGGACGAAATGTTCGCCGTTTGTACGCGAATAGTGTAAAAAATATGGTATATCATGGTTGTGGACTCTCCACAGGTCACAATTCTTATCCGATTTTGACGAAAAGTCACATTTCTAGGTTGTCGGCTTCAAATTTCATGAATATCAGACTGGAACTGACCAACAAAATGGCTGCTCCCAATACAGTATGAAATACAGGACTTAATGATGTAGGAAAAATCACTTTCGGTATTGCTTGTTCTCTATCCATCTCTCAAAAATGTGGGCGTATCCTGCCTGGCAGTGCCAGCCTATCTTTTAATTCGTGGTGGATCCTCTCTTTTACTGGGAATAATGTAATTCTTTGTCTGTGTACCTTCTGAATGCTGGACAATTCCCAATACATGCAGCGTATTTCTTTTACCTCAAGGGATCAAAGTACTTTATTATAATTATTTCAAAATGTAATATCGATTTATCCGGCAGGTCAGATAATTCACATAAATTATATGTACAGCTTGTCATGCAAATATTTTTATTATATAATTAAGAACATCTGAAAATATTCTTAAAAAATAGTTTTGACTGTTCGAAAAAGATATCAGAATTATTGTTACTTTAGATGTGTTAAACACTTTATGTTAGAATGTTTGGGCATTCAGCATGATTTTACATTAGGCGTTGGTCTTTACACACGTTTCGTTTACAGATCGTGTAATGCTGATGGTTTGATATTGAAGCCTAATAAACCGGCTATGGCTATAGATGCTCGAATCCTGGAGGTATGATACATTTTCTATAGTAAAATATGCATGTGTATTAAAATTAAATGGGTTTTTTTTTAGCAACCTACTTTACAAACTGACTAAACGAACACGGACATCCACCACGGAGTGCGCTATGACGGCAATTGGCCTGACAGCTAATTTTCTACCGACTGTTTTATCGAATTCCATCTGTCAAAGGCTAGTTTATGGGCAGACCAACGTGGACGCGGGACCTCGGTGATCCGGCCCATATCTACAGGGGGGCGCCCCCCCCCCCCCGCTCAGAAATTGCTAACAATCATTAAAGTATACACAGTACCTTATATTAACCTAAAAAAGCGATTTTTTTTTGTTTGAATACTTATTTTAAAATGCTTATTAGACGCCTAGGTAACTACATAGCATGATGATTACAACAGTCTGTTAAAATGACCTTTCCGAAAATTTCCTCAAAATGTTCGCCCCCCTACCGAAAGGTAATGCCCCCCCGCTTAATGGTGTCTAGATACGGGCCTGTCGGTGATACGTTCCATTCAACCGGTTACACGCTGTTCCTTGCCATGCCTTACTTCGTGTATCAGAGACTGAGGACTATGCTGGAAATCCCATGGATTTTTCTTGGCCAAAACCGATTAGTGAGCCGACACTAAACTAAGTTGAACCAAAATGGGGGGTTGGGATGGCCTAGTGGTCTAGAGTGCCGCGCTTCGACCTCTAGCTGGCCGGTCACCTCTGGCTTGCGGCTGTGGTTTCGAGCCCTGGTGTGAGCGTATGTGGCATGGAGATAGGGGCGCCTTCTCAACCTCGTGGGTTTCCTCCGGGCACTCCGGTTTCCTCCCACTGCTAAAGACCCCTACGCGCAAGCGAATTATTGAAATAAAATTAAACCATATGTTAGTCCCGAAATGACCTAGTTGTGTCGAGTGGACGTTAAACCCCATTTCTCTCTCTCTCTCTGAACCAAAATAACTATGATTGCCATAGCGGTTGATAAATGATCTTCAATTATATTGTTATGTTAATTGACATGATTTAATGACATTAAAAATGGCACAGCGCTAGAATGGGAAGAAATAATGCTCTTTTATTATCTTATGACGATCCATGTTCTTTGTGTTTTTACAGTTAGCGTTTCAGGATGGTATTGGACCAGAAGGAGAAGTTTGGGCAACATATTCTATGATCAATGATTACTACTTCCGTATTATTCTAGCAGCTGATATGAAATCGTCATTTAGTCTGCTTCCGTCTCATATTGGTTCGTTGTCAGTGAGTATTAGTTCCATTATCTGGCCCCTAAACATTTCTGGAGACAGTTATACGGAGTCCGGATTAAACAGAGATTTTATGGCTGAAGTAATAAGGGAATAAATCGGGACATGAAAATCATGTCCGTGTCACAGAGTGCTGGAGTGGTAAGAGTTCGGATGTGACATACTAAAATCACACAGGAGATACTGTTCAGGCCATTACGAAACCGATGTACATATGAATAACCGGGACGTGGGCTCGGGCTAAGTAAAGTTTTGATCCGTTTACACTACTGACAGTTCAGCGGCACTGTTGGTTTCCAGAATGTAAATGGGGATTTAAGGCCTAAAATTCGCCCCCCACGATCATTCCACTGGAAGGCATCATGTTTCGTCAAATTAATCAGTCTTAGCGAAATTTGTCGAAAAAATGACACCTCAATGGACATCCATGTTCCTGAAACATACATTATGCAAGAGCTAAATCTTTATTTAGGCTTCAGATGTCATAGAAAATATAAATAAGATATTTATTTAGCCTACACAAGCACAAAATCAACTCTTTAGACCCACGGATGGCATGGATTGGGCTTGGATTTAAACAGGATTTCATTGATTGATTAAATTTTAAATGGCGTCGTGAGCGGAGATTAACCGTTACCAGGGGCGGATCCGGGGGGGCGGGGGTGACTAGAGTGGCTAGTCACACACCCCCCCTCCCCACCGGTGTATAGGAGTTACATGCTGTTTATTCCATGAATGTGGCACCTTCTTTGTACGTACAGTCCACAGTCCGCACTATCGTTGATGTATGCAAAATCTCATAATAATCAACATCGTATAAATTTCGAAATTTATTCTTCAAATTTTGAAAATCGTCAACGAAATGAAACATTGTCGACGAACAGAAATTATTGTTCGTTGTGGCTCAGATTACGTTGACCTCATACTCCCAAAAATTTTAGATCGAGGCTAAATGATAGAGTGTACGAAGCGAGGCCGCTGTTGGGCGAGGCCATAACAAATGACATCTAGACTAAACGTCTAAATTGCAATAAACTAAACACAGATAATGACAAATTATACAATTTCTGGAGACCATGTGATGACTAAAACAGACGGACAGGTCTTCTGTCTTAATAATATCAATAAAAAATACTTTCATTTCCCTGAGCAAACCGAATAGGCTAACGGTGTGTAGGTGGAGTTAACGCCCGTCAATCAAACCATCGTCCATATCCAGAAAAGGTGTAGATAGATTTAACCACTATTTCCAACCAAAAATTACAGTGTTCAGAATAAAGTAATTTAACTGAAATTTTCAATATATCCTCTTTCAAGGTCTATTTTTGAACTTTTATAGCAAGAATGGCTAACTCCTTACAAAAATCTCCATAATGTATCTTTAAGCAACGTCCACGAGTTTTGCAACATCTAACCGCTGCGTCAATACTCAGCAATTCCCGAACTTTTGCGTGACTAATTAGCATTGTCCAATTAGAGGTCGTGGCACATAACACAATGTAGACAAACATGGCGGCCTTCATAGTTTACAGCCGTTGAAAGGTTTTTTTTTAGAATTGAGAAACGCATGGAAAACCAACAACCTTGACATTGATCGATCTTTGAACATTGCAACTCGATTGTCACATGTAAACATTTTAGCTAGAAACACGAGACTTGGGTATTCACGACGACCGATGAATCTGATAGGCTCACAAGCTGGGCTTGTACCCAATCGGAATTAGTGGCGAAATATCGCAGGCTTGCCTTGACATCTAGAGCTTATGGTCTGGATAAGTTAATTAATGTGTAATTAATAGTTTATATAACATTTCTGGCCTAAGGAAAGACCTACAATCGGCAGATTTACCTATTGCATAATGTGTGTTTAAGGCGAGATCAAGCCTTCTATTGAAGATGATGGACATCATGTTTTTAATTTGTTTATGATGTTAGAGTATGCTCGATTTATGATATTTTCTTTATTTTACATATTACTATGGCTCATACGACACACCTGTGCTTGCCTACTCCATGATCAAACACGACAGCAGATGGCTTCCATCTTGTTTACTGACGGTACTACTTATTTTAAGACAGACTCGGCTTTCCAATTTATAATATCTACGTCATTGGGGATTTCCAATTTATACTCACTGGTTGCTATGACCCGCTATGGCGTTGTCTAGAAACGCGCGTGCTCGCGTTAGTTTAAAATTTTTGCTATACGTTTAACATGGACTATTTGATGTAATTTGCCTGATTTGATTTGGCCCCATTTCCATAAATTTAGGTTGTTTTTTAGAAATTTTTAGCAAATGTTAATCTTAGGTGTTTTTTAATTCTAGCCGAAGTAAATTTTTTTACAATTTATAGCGAGTTAAGTTATCGTCTCTAAGAGGCGGGCGTAGTATTTTAAATGGCGGCCATTTGCCATCATGTGTATTCTTGAAGTAGGTACACATGATGTAATCGTATGACTATGGCTTTGTGATGTTTAGTCTTTTTTGTCACTGTTTCATTCACCAATATCCACAAGAAATTTGTTCACTAAATTTATGTTCCCAAGTTACATGACTGGAAGTTTTTTTTTTTGTCCTTGACATCGGATACTAACTGAGAACTAAAATTGTCTTAATATTTACTTTTGAATCTGCTACGAACCTAGAAAGTGAAATTCTGACCTAATCTTGACCTTAATATCCTAGACGTTCATCATGAAAAATGCTCACACTACTGTTGGTGCTATTGCTCCTGTCCCATTTACGGAAGACAAGCAACTTAATCTAACCACTGCCTGTACCAAATCCAACTTCTGTTTATATCATACCAGCATGCAGTTCTCATTATCGTAAGTATATTATATTGATGACAAATTTTGTTTAATGTAATTTAAATAATTATTTTAGCAAAATCATAGCCTCGTTCCTAATATTTTGTCTCAATGGTAAACAAATGTATATCATATATTAAAATTGCCCGTTAGTTCATCAAAACATCATATTATCATCTCTTGTATATCGTATCATTTGCGATCCAATCAGCGAAATCTCACATATTGCCAAAACAAAACTCCACGTAATCCATGCCCAGAACAGAACACACACCCAGACACTGGATCTGGAAGGTTAACATTAACAAGAGTTCTAGTTGGCATGAGGAATTAGCCAATGAAACGGTCTGTTACGGCGAGTCCTTGTAGTGTTCTACACAGAACTGTGGGTAAACCTCTAGAAACGTCAACACTGATTGATTAATCAATGTCTGACACCATTGGGTCAAAAGCTTCACAAAACCTCCCAGTATAACTGGTCAGATTTTCATGTACTAAACGAAACGATTTCGTTCGTTCGTTACTGGGAGTTTAACGTCCACTTCCTCCAAAGGTGATATCGTAGACTAGAAAAAAACGAAACGAAATATAGATGTGTATTTTAATCAAATTGACTCATTAACGAAATGTAGGCGTATATAACAGTTTCACTTGAAGATATGTAGGGTATATAAAACAGGTTCATTTGCAGATACCACTGAATCTTTATCACTTGTTCTTTTCAGAGACAGAAAAATTATAATTTATGGAGAATTCAGCAAATGGGTGCCAATGTCCAGAAACCGAGTAATATCCTTTACAGTAGGAGCCAATGATATACAATTAGAGTTACAGGGTGCTTATATGGAGATGGTTACATTTTTATTTTTTGAAGATATGAATCCCGTTTATGTGAAATGCCAGATTGGAGACAGTGGGCGTGTTACCATGAGTCTGGTAGATCGAGCGTGTCAACAAATTTGATTTTTAATCCCGAACATTTTTCTATTATAAAAATGGAAATAAATTATATTTTCTTATTTTAAGCATCGAAAACACCCGCCGTTCTTGTCATGTGTAATCGACCCTAAAAAGTTATTCACACCTGGTTCAAAATATTAAAACTTAATTTTGTAACATTACAGGGGAACATACCCAAATAGATAGTGTCTAATAACAAAACCAGACACGTTCAATGACCACGAATGTTGCGACTACTTACCGGTGCTAATTGAAGTTTCCCACATACTGTTCTATTTCAGTACTCAGCAGCATCGCATATTATGTTATTATACGCACACATTTAAGTGCAACGTTGTGCAACTTTCCAGACAAACTGCTGTGTGGGCGTATTTCCACTCTTTGCGTCACGCTCTTTGTCTGAATTACAGACGTATTTGATCACATTATTGAACAAGAAAGTTTATCGTGATTTCCGGCATGGTCCCCCCTTGTCAATGGAAAACACATAGTCTTTCGGATGTAACGAAAAACCGAGGACCCGAGTTTACATTGGCATGCAGATTATATAACCCTTGGCATTTGGAATTCAATATGTTATTAATTATAGCACACAATTTGGCACTTGTCCTTGAGGACGTTAAACCAAATTTCATTTAAATTCTCTGTATAACTGGGTTTGTAATTTGAATTAAGGCCTTTTTACCGTACATTTTGAGCAGAAGGTAGATTATTTTTCATCATCACCTAGTCTGTCTCTAGGGCTGGATAAGAGTATAGTCTTTATTATGTTCAGAAGTAGCGAAGAAGACACAGCCTGGAGATTGGATAAGAGTAGGGACCTTGTTTTGTTGAAAAGTGGCGACACGAGGACTCACCCTGAATATGGGTAGGGTCCATCGCATTTTCAAGGGTCAACCAGGACACGGCCAATTTGAAACACTGCCCTAAGGCTTAAGCTACAAGTTTGCCATTTTGATCGAGTAAAGGGGTGACGAATGACATTGTGTATTTTAAACCCTTCCCACAAATTAATTTTTAAATATAACCAAGTCTGGGTCTGGAATGGGAATGATGGCTATACGCAACTCTGCTTGGTATAATATGTAAAATATGGTTTCATCCATAAAGGTGTGGGCAGAATATCGTTTTTTCATTAAAGGACAATATTGGTGCCAGTCATTATCACATATGTGATAGAACTGGTTAAGCACTTTCCAAATATAATATTAACACAGAGATCATCGCTACCATAGAGGAGTAATAAAGGATTCATAAATCGGAAGTGACGAACGCCAAAGGAAAATACGAGTAATCTCTCTATGTGAATGACTGAAGTGACGAGTGATGACAGATAAACGGCCGAATTTCTGCTCACTAATAATTCCTTCGAAGACAAAAAGGATACCTAGTAGTATGGGTGCCTGTACAGCCATGCACGTGCGCGCATGCGCATTGCATGCATGTGCGTGCATGTGCGTGCACGTGACCTTGCACTGGATGACCCCTGGCACGTGCGTGACCCCTGGCACGTGCGTGACCCCTTGCGTGACCTTGCACGTGCGTGACCTTGCACGTGCATGACGTACGGAGAGAGGGGCGCGCGCGGGAAAAGAGAGAGAGAGAGAGAGAGAGAGAGAGAGAAGAAGAAGAAGAAGAAGAAGAAGAAGAAGAAGAAGGGGGAAGAGGAGAAGCAGGGAGGGGGAAGGGGAAACAACTCTTTTACATTGATTAAGTTGGCCCTGAAAAGGGCCGTTGGTCTCACAATGTGAGGGTTAACAGCAGCACTTCGGCTGCTCCCACCGATTGGGTTTCTTCGTGCATTTGACCAAGTGTTTCGACCGCCTATGACAGGTGTTCCCAATCTCTGTCCCACACCAAAAACAGACCAAGTAATCGGCATCGGGCCGATTGCCCCTAAACATGGGGTAATACCCCCCACAAGTGGCGCAATATCTGTAATCCTTTCGATCCATGGTGTTTGTGACTTCTTTTGGCTTCGACACTCCTATTTATGGCCCGAGACGGGACGAGTCTAAGGTGTTGGGGCGATACCATTTTCCACCAATCAGAATAGCATGACGTCACATGACGTCACAAAAAACAGACACGTGATATGTTGTCGACATTTTATTGAACTTGAACACAAAGCATATTATTCAACACAAAATTGAACTTGAACACATTGAACACAAAAAACATATTTACAGAGCAAAAAAGCATCGACATCGTTGTCCCTTCTTCTGGTCTTTTTGCAAGTCGGGAAAATGATCCCTAGCCCATTGTTCGACGAGTATATCGTTCACACGATACACGTGCCCGAACACCGAAAGGGCGTGCGGGGAGGGAACGTGAAACCGATGACACAAATAATACAAACAATAATGGCCGCAGACGACACTCTCGAGTCCCTGAATCCATCGGGGTTGGTAGTGGAGTTGTAGATCTTGGACGAAACGTCGAAAGGCTTCTCCGTAGACATCAGGGGGACACCCGTAGGAATCGAAGAAGGTAATGTGATCTGGTCCTTCGCACACAAACACGGTCCAGTGTCTACCGGGTTGGTCTTCGTCGTCCGTGTTGATGACATAGGCTTTGGGGTACGAGGTCGGGCGCAGTATATCCAGATGATTACGAGCCCACACGCCCCCGAATACGTTAGCGGGGAGATGTTTTTCTAAAGCCCGTGTCAGTTGTCGGTTGGAGAGAGCCTCACCAATCTGTGATGACTTGTCGGTTGGCATCGATTTCCAAGACATTGTCGTATTCGGCAAACAGAACAAGACTGAGGTGATTGGTCGGGGCCGCACCGAACTTGAGTTCCAAAGACAGGTTACCTGCCGCTTTGGGATGGAAGTAGTTACCGTCGGCTCCGTGGTCGTTGGTCAAATCGAAACAATACAAAGTGTACCCATTGATATAGTCGTGGAAAGGGAGGTCCAGGTCTTCTCGGGTGTTTAAGACGGCCACCCGTTTCATCAAATCCAGGTAAGGTGCGATGGCTTGTCGCTGGGGAAAGTTGACGTCGTATTCGTCCACAATTTCCCCGTTCTTGGTCAATTTGATGTTTTCCAATTGATTGTGTTGGAATTCGAAGGGATTTCTGTTTTTTCTTCCATCGTAGGCCGTGTTACGTACCATACCCACGATTAATCTATTGGGCAGGCTTTCGTTGACAAACAGATTGTCTAGGACGTGACTGGTGCGATTGTCGGGAATGACCATGTCGCGGACCACCACGCGCTTCTGGGGATACTTGGCGTTGGACGATTGAAGTTGCGCGGCTACCCGTGTGTAGGTACTGGGAGCCAGGGTGACGAACGGGATATCCAGGTAGGCTTTGGTGAACTCGACTTTGTAATCTTCTGCATCGTTGCCTTCGCCGTACATCAGAAAAAATTTCGGGGATTGCTTTTCCAATTTCAATCGCAGGTCCACACCGTCCAGCAGATACCGATCTTGTAAACACATGTCCAAGTGTAGACGCGACTGCAATTCAAAGGTGCGACTTTCAGCGATGGTTTTCTGACGTTGTTCCAATCCTTTGTTATTCGGAGCCTGTCGTCCACCATCCCCGGCGGTGGCGACGGATTTCGTGGAATTGAACTGACTGGCGGTGTCTTTTTCCCACAAGACTTGTTTCGACAGGTGATCGTTCTTGGCTCCCTTACCGAAACTCAACAAATTCTCCAAGTAAGCCCGGTAGGGATAGGTGGGCAGAGAGGTGGTGACCAAGGTTTCGGCATCCTTTCCCAGGCGTAATTTGACGTCTTTAAACAACGAATGAAACAGGTTGTTAATGGGTGCGACTTGACTATCCGCATCCAGGTCATCCCCGTTGTTCTTGGTCACCTTTAGGGCCAAGTGCAGTGTCATATTGGCCAGATCGATGAAATCCGTGGTGGCATTGGAAATATAAAATTCGATGGGTCCGTCGTGGTTCAAGTCGGGCGTCAGTGGATACTTTCGGATTTTGGTCACCTTGTTTATGGCCGTCTGCGTGTCGGGTACACTGAACAAATCCTGCAATTCGTCTCGCGCGCAGGGACAGGAATCATTGCGCATTACCTGCGTAGCCATGGTCGAAGATATCTAGTTTACGTCGTTTGTGAGAGGTGACCTGTGTCTTCTTCTTCCTCTTCGGACGATGTGAAGTGGACGGGGTTCGTGAGGGGTCTTTTATAGGTTCCAGGTGGGCGACCACGTTCTTGAGTGTGTCGGACATCGTGTTTGACAACGCGGGGCGAAGCGTGTCCTGGGCGACTTTCTTCCAGTTCCATTTTTCACGACCACTGACGGCGTCGAGCACGCTTTGCCCCACTTTGGGTAACACTTGGGCCACATTCTTTTTCACGGCCGCTTTACCGGCCGACCACAAGGTCTTCCCGACCGATTTGACGGCATTCAATAACCCCGACCATCGACCGGCACCCTGTTGTCTCAGAATTCCCCCCTTGTACACCACCAGACCATTGCCAGCCCCTCGCTGTCTGAGCACTCCACCTTTGTACACTCGAATCATCATCGGCGGCGAAAATGAAGTTGGACCACCACCTTACCGTCGAGAAATGGCACGGCTTTCCCCATTCCGTTCCTTATATAGAGACCAATGGAGTTTAGTCGACTGTACTTCAGAGGTAAGTATTGAATCCTGGCGGGACGGTGATACAATCGTCGACTGGGAATCACGTCTAGCAAAGTAGCCTTCACGTCGCCCACGATCTGGGGTTCGATAATGTCCGTGTAGATGTAAAACAGATCGTACTGGATTTGAAGATTTGGGGTGTGGTGGGCGTAGAAATACCGTAGACTTTGGCCATCTTCGCCGGTCATATCGATTGACTGCAGGGCAACCAAGAGTTCGTTTCCAGGCCATCCCAACATGGACACGATGGGTCCACACAGACGAAGTTCGATTTTCGGCAACACGTCAAACCAGAAAAGCGCCTGCACGTTATTGATCTTCAGATACACTCTATCGTTGGTGTTGTCTCTCTTGAAAGACACGAAGGAACCTCTTGATACGGCCCCTTGGCGCATCACCTCTCGAGTTTCGTACTCGTTCTGCTCTTTCTTCTCGTGGTCGGTCATTTCTTTGTTATTGGGATCCAAGCGGACGGGTTTATGGGCCAAATGATTGTAGATGGGAGTCAGGTTCCACAAATCATCCAGTCTAGTGTTCAGGACATCCAGGATATGTCTCAGCGACTCGTAGTCGTCACTCTTGATGTGCGTTTCCATTTCGACCGATCCCTTGATCTCACTACCCTTTACACCTTTGAAACAATTCGACGGGTCGATCCTGTGGCGGTCCCGGCATATCTTTACTCCGGGTTCGTTGCTCGAGGGCGACCAAGGATGAATGCGTAAGCCGAGCGTGTTGTCTCGTTGATCGATGTTTTGCCATTGGTCTGGTAACGTGATCATGGACAGACCCACTTCCCATTCCCGATGATCGACGAGAAGTGGCGGTTCCAGATGTGTATGATACGTGGAGACTTTGTTGTCGGGATACCACGACATGGAACTGTCACTAGGGAGCGTGAGGTAAAAGGGCCGGTCGTTGTTCATTATGTTTGGTTTTCAAAGTTGGAGAAGGTAACAGGTAACCCAAGCTACTGGAGAGCAAGGCCGTCCACAACGTGGTCTGCGATCCGTCGGGTTTGAAAGCCAGTTGGGACAAAGAAACTCCCGCCACGACGTACACTAAAATCACTTGACAGAAAAAGACAATTTCCGCTTGTGGCACACGTTTTCCCAAGAGCGACCAATTGTGGGCACTCGCGGACGTAGACCCGGTTTCGTCTTGCATGTTGACTGATGTTGGCGTCTCTCGCTCCTATTTATACGTTTTGGAGACTGGTCCTGTCGATCCACGAATTAAAACTCGCCGGATAGCCCAACCATTTCACCAATACTTTGTCTTTTTTTCTTTCGAGTACTCTTTCGATGGGGAAGATCTCATCGTCGTTGACTTGGACCGCTTGCAATTCTTCGGGATAGAAGGTGCCCTGTATGGGTTCACCTCTTTCGTCCAACAGTTTGTAACCGGGACCGACGTTGGGTGCGACGTTGAACGTTTCCAGAGTCCAGTTGGGCCAGTAACCTTTGTCGAAGGCACCATGTTTCGGTAGAGCCAAACGTACGGTCGTACCAATGTTCATTGATTTTTTCTTTTTCGGGGAACGTGGAGGCGGTGTTGTCAACATCCATTTGTGTTCGGGGCGAACATCTTTGGGCGCCATGCCGATGGTCCGATGTCGTCTAGCATTGTAAGCCCGAACCAGGTCGTCTAGCACGTCGATGTACCGTTGTGTTTGTCGATGAGTAAAGTAGCGCCACATGCGCTCTTTCAGTGTCCTTTGAAATCGTTCGACCACACTGGCTTTGGTTTCGACGTTGTGTGTCACGAAAAAATGAATTTTTTTCTTCTTCAGGTACGCTTGCATTTTTCGATTGAGGAATTCGGTACCTTTGTCCGTTTGAAGTCGCAGGGGTTGTCGACTTTGAAAGATTTGACGAAAGGCATCCACCAAACTGTCCCCCGTCTTGTTTTTGAGGGGCAACACCCAAGCATACTTGGAAAACACGTCGATGACGCACAGCAAATACCGGTATCCTTCATTCTGTTTGGCCAAGGCCGACATGTCGCTCAAGTCGGCTTGCCACTGATGATCTATGCCGGCCACCACCGTGGGAGACCGCGAGAATTTCTTTTTCAATGGTTTGTGCAAGGTGTACGCCCTTTGTTGTTTCAACCATGCCTTGACTTTGTCCAAGGACACACCGGTAGCTTTGTGAAGGCCCAGGACTCCACCGAAAGCGGCCGGGTGATTCGGGTCGTAATACACTTTCTTCAGCTTTCGTTCCATGTTTCAGCAGGTGTCCCTATGAACAGGCTATTTATAGTTTTTGCAAGGAGAGCCATCTTCTGGTAGATGTACTAGGGGTATCCGTGCTGGAGATTTTCTTTTTTCTCGGGCGTCGCGGCGGAGTCCGTGTCGGTGGCGTGGACAACACGTTCCATCGTTCTTGATTACCAATGGCTTCGCGCGGTACGTTCGTGGCCTTCAAACTTTGCATCACGCCAAACCATCCCACGGGAGCCTGGGTATTCTTTCGCCGACGAACCAAATCGTTCACAATGTCAATGGCATTGGTGTTGGGTACGCGTGAGCCATTCCGAACCAATTCCAAGTTCTCGTTCCACGACCAAGGTGTCTTTTCTTTCATGTGTTTCAACAAAAGGCGAGCTCGATGTTGATAGGGTCGGGGGACCGACTCCAGGATGGGTGCCTCCGAAGTTTCTTCTTTTGGCTCGGGTATGTTTTCGTCCAACAAGGGAATGACCTGTTTTCTTTTCTTTTGCATCGTTTGATAACGATGTAACAACTGTCCGTAACGCTGCATTTTATTTTCGTCGGTTAGGGTGGGATCGTTTAACACGTGTTGCATGTCTTGGTGGACATTCTCGACGGCCTGCTGCAGTGGATCTCGATCGTACACGGGTTCGACTTGCATGACTTTGACGGGTTTGACGTCGGTGGGTCCGTCGAAGGGTACCAGTTTCATTTTCTTGGCGAATTTCATCTTTGGGAAAGGACCTAAACAATCGGGTGAAGAATCCCCCTTTCTGTTGCTTTAGAAGTCGCCGACGGGTCTTCCAAGGTGTTTTAGACGTGCCCAAACGTCGTAACAAGGGGGCGTCCTTTTTCAAGCGCTTGACTTCTTTGTCGGTCACAGGAACGTTGCCGCGAATCAGGTTTCCAATACACTCACACACACCGTCGACGATGGGTTGGGTCTCGAGTAAAAGAGGACGGTCTTTCGGTGCAGTGTTCAATAGATACCGCAGTGTCTCCATGACTGAGCTCGGGGCCGTTCTCTGGTTCCCTTTTTATACCTTTCTGTCCACGGGGTTATCCACCAAATAGTTTAGATAGCTCGGTAGCCATAGCGTTCGCTCTATCGCGCCTTCTAAGGAAGGGATGTTTACCACCCTTTTGTCCACCCAATAGATTAGATACCAAGGGGGCCAAAGCCGGGAGGGCCATGGCCAGCAATGCCCCGATGGCACCACCCTGTTGATCGACAAGTCGTCGTTTGACGTCGGGGGATGTTCGTGGATTACTCAGTTTGCGAAGCAACGCTCGATGCTGGTTCAATTCTTCGGTACTCAGACCCCTTCCGCGCTGAGCGGCCCGTCGAACGAATTGATTTCGTTTCTTGTTTCTTTCCTCTTGCAGTCTTTCCTTCCATCGCAGCAAGATACGAATCAGCACACCCCCAAAAAACCCGCGTCCCCCGGGTTTCATGATCAGGGAGAGTTTTTCGGTCGTCGGCATGTTTCTCTCCGTCAGTTGGGTCAACACTTGTCGATTTCGTTCCACCCATTTCTTGTGCTGGGCATGTAGTGGTTGAATGTTACCCTTCAGCAAATGGTTGGCCGCCAACTTGAACCACTGCAACAATCCAATACGTGCCCGGCCCGTATTCTTGACCAACTGTCCATAAGCCATATCGGGAGTCAGATGTTGTAATTTGCGAATGAAGGACTTGAGTCCTTTCATAGAATTCTTCTTTTCTCTTCGTGGTCTGCGAAAGATCGGAGAGGGAGACCGAGAAGCGGAGGGTGGTGACGTGGGACGTGGAGGTGTGACCGGTAAGGTGAGGCGTGGAAGTGTAACCGGTAAGGTACGGCGTGGTGGTGTGGCCGGTAAGGGAGACATGGGACTCGTGGGTGGTGTCAACGACGGGGGTAACCATTGTGTTCTGGGGGCCCTCATTCTCGGGCGAGTCTGACTTCGTACCGTGGGATCACGAAGGTCCGGTGCCAGGGTCGGGAACGTCGCCCTGGGAAGAGTGGGAGGTGGGTGTTTCCTCTGCGTATTCTTCGTGCGAGCCATCGTGACAAACAAGAGTCATTTCGAGGTACAGGTCCCCCTTTTATACTTTTTGGACGTAGACGATGGGTGGTTCCTCTTGGGGTAAAATGTTGGATCTCAGTCGCAATGTTTCGGGAGTGTCGGGCTTCAAATCAACGAGTAAGTAACTGCGAGGGGTACTCGTCGCATCTTCATAAGCTTCTTGCATATACTTGGAGCGGGAAGGGTACATCTGACCAATTTGCGAGGCGTCTCGGGGATTTTTGAACAAGACCAGGTAATGGGCATTCAGACTGATGGTACGCTGTTGCTTGTCAAACAAGTTTTGCACAATGTAAATGACACTCGTGTCGTGGTGATGACTCTTTTTCGTGAACCACTTTTGCAATATCTCCGTGTCTTCTCCCATCAAATCATCCACGACTAAGACTTGTGGACCTTTGACTTGACCCATCACGTCGTCAATATCCGTCAAGCCTTTGACATAAGTGTAGGGAAAGCGATCGTAACTCTCTTGCCATTCGCCATAAGCCCACACGATACGTTGGGGAGGGACGTCGAACAGGGACGCTTGAAGAA
This sequence comes from Patella ulyssiponensis, assembly GCA_963678685.1. Lineage (NCBI taxonomy): Eukaryota > Metazoa > Mollusca > Gastropoda > Patellidae > Patella > Patella ulyssiponensis. The sequence continues at coordinate 76,740,183 of OY783227.1, read as the reverse complement.
ATTTCTGCACAAAGACCGTCTTTCCAACACCCGTGGGACCACTGACTAACATGGTAAAGGGATGTTTGAACGTCACATCCATCTTGCACTGTTTCCCCCCATTCCCTTTTCCCCTGCCTTTTATACGTTCGCGACAGAACAACAGACATGGAATGAAATTAGAACACAATTTATTTTACAAAAAATACAAAAAAAACATTCAATACAACAATTCAAAAAACATATCATACAAAGGAAAAGAAATAACTGTTAGTTATCGCGTTCTCTCTTCAGGATCTCTTGTCTCACCCAGGGTACATTTCTCAGGACGCGGGGAATCCAATACACATGTCCCAAAAGCTTCTGCATCGTGTCGTGTGGGTGCCAGTCTTCCACTTCAGCAAACGTGACGACGACGGGTATCCATTCACTCATATCGAAACAAGGAGGATACGACAAGACTTCGGTCATATCTCTCGGACCCGCATATTGGATGAGTGCTCGGGAAAAACTTTCTTGCTTCCTTCTCTGCCAACAAGAGGACAGCCGGCTTCGGGATTTCACCGTTCGAAGTTTCACCATTTTCACTGGTAGTTGGGAGAATAGGAGATGGGATGGAAAGCTTCGTCGGCTGTTTTCTTTTTCTCTTTGTATCGTCTGTAGAGCTCGAACGCTTCTCCGCACCAGTACCAGTATCGCTGACTGCGGGTGTTGTCTCTGGGCATGTCGATGTTGTTGTCGAACATGCGACCGGCAACGGCTTCAAAGTTGTTTTCTGTTTGGATTTCTTCTTGGCACTCGAGCAGGCCGTGTCCGAGCTGTCCACAGTTGAGGCACTTGTGATTTTCGTCGGTGGGTCTCTTGATTCCGTAACACTTTCTTTTGACAGTTTCTTTTCTTTCTTCATCACTCTTCGCTTTTTGGGCTTCGGCTCGTTTTCCACACTGGGGTGCCCAGTGTCCTGGTTCTCCACAGAGGTAACAATTTCCATAGGAACCATAGGCTGGTCTGTCTTGTCTTGGTTTTCGTTGCTGTTGTTGTTGGGAACGAGCAGGGCAGTCTCTATACCAGTGTCCGACATTGTTACAGGAGAAACAAGCTTGACTAGCCATCGAGAGCAGAATGAAATTGCAGTGTGACACTTCGCTTCTTATAGTCCTGGTCGTGACGTCACTCGCTTTTGATTGGTTCTTTCTTTTCCTTCGTTTTGATTGGTTCGTTGTTTAGTCTATGATTTCCAGGCTTTCCACGTACTTTTTCACTTCGTCCCAATCGACCAAGGCTTCACTCACGTGACAGGCTTCCAAAAATGTCATCAGGTCGGCTCGATTACCGTGTTTTTGTCGCCAATGGTTGAACACGGTGAAAATTTGCATGCGCGCACTGTTAGGATGACTCATCTTGGCTTGACTGATTCGCGCTTCTCTGATCCCCAGATGTCTGCCAATACATTCCCAGCCTTCTCCCAGTTTACCGGACATGACATTGATATCCATTTGATCCAGAGACCATCGTTTCTTTTTCTTCGGCAAGTCGTCCATCCACTGGCGTATGGGGTCTTCTTTCTGTTCGACGAACTCGTCTTTGCGTTTGATCAACGCGGTCTTAAAGCCCGGTACCACCGTCCAGAACTTTTTCAAGGCTTTCTCGACGTCTTCTCGCCATCGTTGTTCGTCCTCCCACGTCTTGACTTGATCCCGTGGATCGTCCATCATACTGCCTAGCACGCTATCGATGTCTTGCAGTTTCGGCTCGTCCACCCAGAGGTAGTGATTGTAATCGTCCACGGGGTGTGAGGGTTGACCCGTTATGGAAGAAACGCCTAGTCCCAGACACGAGTGGTATCTCTGACTGGGATGTTCGTACTTGCAGCCGATACACTCTTCGTGTTGCCTTTCTTCTATAATGGGTAGGAAACATTTCAACACTCGAAAGTTGAGCCATCGTCGTCTAAGTTTCTCGATCATCTCCGTATTTTCTGCCGGTTCGTCATCTTCTTTGTTTGATCGCCATCGTCCTGAGACCCGAAAGTCAGTATCCATAGGGGTAAGTGTTGCTCGGTTGGCCATCGTCATTGAATTGAACAAACCGCTTGTCATACACGATTTTATACCGCTTGTTCTCGGGGCGTGTCCAAAGACGGCGGTCACGTGATCTGGTAATCTTGAACGGATTGGCTATGACCAGAGGCTCGTTTTGATTGACGTGCCGTACATTCTCCTTCATGATGGCGTAATTCAGCTGTTGGGAGGCACGATAATTCAAGGTGAATCCCCGGACTTTACATACAGTTTTACCATCGCTCTGGCGGTATGCGTAATTCTTTGGCCCTCCGCTAACAAATTCTCGAATGGTGACATCTTCGGGCAACTCGTTCTTCCACTGGCCCAAACTCGAACCTTCTGGGGGATTCCATGACGTGTGGTGGTATTGGTAGATGACGCTATCGGTGTCAAAATAGCATACCCTTTCTCCCAACTTTTCCAAGACGGAATAGAGTTTTAAACGGGCCTGGGCTGTGACAAAGGCGGCGATAACCACGTTGGTGATGGGACAGGGTGCCACGTGTTCTTCTTTTTTCAGCGTTTCCATCAAGACCATGTTGTCGTTCACTAACTGCACATCTCGTACGGTCTGGGTCACGTCCAACATTTTTTCAAAGTAGACGCTGGGCTCCGTGATGTACTCGGTCTTGGGAAAGTTGTCTCTCTGTCCGAATTTACCCCATGCTGTGTTCAATTGTAACTTGCTAAACGCCCGCATTCCTTTGTTGGGTTTTATCGACGCGGGATCCAGACGAATACCTTCCGTGTCGTACACGTCGTTAACGAAGCGGGCCTTGTCTTCTTCGGTGTGGCAGGTGTCGGGATAACCGCTGCTTTCCATCTTCTTCTTGAGGTAGTGATTAATGTACCCCGTAAACAGACCGCCCGTTTTGGCCTCGGGATCGTAAGTGCTGAATTCTTTCCAGTGCCAGACTTCGTAGACTTTCAGTACTTTGTATCCTAGGGTCACCGCTTTCTTGAGTTCCAGGGTGACAAACGTACCCACCCAGGCTCGCTGTTCGTCGGTGTGATCACACGGTTGGTATTCGGCAATCTCCCCTTGTTGCATGTGTTCGTCGACGCAGCTTCGACACAGGGCAAACACCAATTTCTGTTTGCGTCGAAACGGGAGCACCGGGTGGAACAGGCCACGGGGTGGCAAGACGGAACACTGGATCAACCCTTCGTACTGTTGCCACTGGTCTTGATCGGGCTGTGTGACGATCGTGGGTTCCTTGATGGGAAAGGTACCGTACTTGCAGATGTAAGGGTACAAGGACACCACGTCGATGTAGCGCATGTCTTCCACCGACTCGTTCACCAACAGTTGGATGGCATTGGTTCTTCCGCCGAAGAAAGCGTTGCGGGGCATCAGAGGTTCGGGAGCGGGCCATTGCTGATCTTCCAAGCCTTGTAAAAATTCGTTCATCTCGGGATCGTGGCGTCGTTCTTCCTCCATCTCACATTCCCACATGACGCGGATGGTCTTCATACCGTACTGTTCCTGGAGTCGACGGTGACGTTCTTGTGTCTTCTGGTACAAGTCCCTCATACTGCGAGATGGATCGTAGGGATGTTTATGCTGAAGGTCTTGGACGGGGCCCGGGTAACATTTGGGACAACCGTGAAAGGCACACCCGTGAAACTCGTACACCGTACCCGTGGTCGTGTCCATGCCATCTAAACTGTAAGGACCAACTCGGCATTCATTACCGTTGCGGGCGTGTCGAATGTTGGGTAGTGGGGTCTGGTTTCGGAATGCAGCCATGGTCTGTCGATGTTGTTCCCATTCCAACCATCGAAGGGCTTTGTTGGACTGTTGTCGAGGCTGGAAGCGGTGCCAGTCCTTACCAGGTTTCGGCTCTTGCATCAAAGCTCGAGGAATGACGACGAGGGTGTCTTTTGTGAGGTAGTGCGTGCGTAACACGCGACTGCAGGCAGAGGTCAGGGTCAAACTTTTTTCGAAGGGATCGATTCCCGTGTCCATGAGGAATATCTCGCGAAACACGCCACAGCATCGGCGGAGGACATCGACGTCACTTTTACAGTAGGCGAGAATTTCCTGACGAAAATCAAAGACGTCGTGACTGTGTTGTTGGTACCACTCGTGAAATTTTTCTCGTTCAGTCACACTCATGCCATCCGGATCGTAATCGGTGTCGGGAGGATAGGCGCCCACGTAATCTTCATTCTCCGGTCTGTTGAAGTGGTGAGGGAAATAACCTTTCTTGAGTTCTTGCAGGCCAAAGGTCTTGGGCATGTCCCGTAAAGCCATCGGTAGAAAGTTGAGGGAATCGATGAATTTTACCGTACCGACTGTGATCATCATCGCTTTACCACCATTCATAATCACTTCGGGTTGCGCCACGGAATGTTTGTGCAGCCTCTGTAAAATCAGTAGGCCGTCGTAACCTTTAAAGTTGTGAGCCACGGCAATCACGGGACTCGATTCGTGACTGTCATGTTTCCGACCATTTACCACCGTACCGTGAGCAGCGAGTTGCAAAAACCATTTTCCCACATCGTCCAGCGTGTCTGGGCCTTTAAACACAATTTCTCGTTGGTGATTCCAGTACATGTCACAGTGCTCGCAGGGATCTTGATTGTCGATACAAAAGTGACAGCAGGTTTGCAGGACACATAGGTTGGGAATGTGTTCACCGGTATCTTGCTGGCATTCAAAGTCAAAGAAGACGAAGCGGGTTAATGTTGTCTGCTGTAGTTTGTCGATTTGGGTCTTTCGGTCTTTGTTCATGTCGATGGGTGATTTCAGTGGTTGAATGTAACAAAACTGTTTCTCGGCCGTGTGCCACTCTCGGCAGATGGAACATTCGTATTCTCCGCATCGATGTTCTTCCAAATTTCGTTTGGCGTTGATGACGTCCCACTCTTTTTGACATTTCTCACATTTCTTCCATCGATGACATACACTGCACTTGGCTCTGGAACGGGTGGCGAGATGATTGTCGAAACACTGGCGGCTCACAAACACACGATGACATCGGTAACACGTCTTTGTGTTGGGATCGGGTGGACAGGGTGGACCCACTGTCTTACATCCATGACACATCACGTGACACGCGTGTTTCTCTGCAGCATTGTATCCCACCTGACAGGTCTCACAAAAATACGACCTTTCCACAAAGGCGGGCATGGAGGTAATGACGTCATAATGTCTGTCGTGTAAATACAGGTTGAGATGTTTTGGTGTGCCTGTGACGTGTTTTGTTCCCCGATAGATCGCCTTTCCAAAGATGGCCCGAGAGAAAACATTGAGTTGGTATCCTTGCTCTCCTAAATACTTGGCGTACAATTCCCAGGTTTCCATCCCCGTACAGGCTTGCCTGGCTCCACCGACGGCATCGATGAGGGCTTCGGTTTTCTTCGTTTGCCACGAGTGGGGTCCTGTATTGTTGATTAATCTCTTCCGTTCTCTTTCCCATTCAGGCGTGTCTTGTTTGTTGGCATAATGACGGGCGACGACAATAGCTCGCTGAAAACATAAGTCGTCGGCATTCTTTATGGTGACGAGGCATCGCTTTTTCTTTAAATAATCGTCGAAATTTGCGCAGTGTCTCTTCTTCACGTTTGTTCCACTACCTCTACCATCGGGAGGGGACACGTGACAAATACTCATGGACATTCTTTGATCTAGTCTAAATTCTTCGTTACTCTGTAACACGGCAGCCACTTTCTGCAAAACGTCTTCGGCTTTTAACAAACGATGCTCACGGAACGGTAACCAAATAGGTGTTTTGAGTCCTGGGTGATTGATGGCGATTCTAACATAGTCACTTTCTCTGGCGTCCAAGGTTCGGCGAATTTCCTCGATGATGGCCTCAAAAGTGTCGTGTAGTTGTTGTGGTACATCGTTGGCTGGAACGTGGGACCAATCTTCCAAAAAGTCTATCTCCACACACAGTGATTCGGTTCTAAACAATCGGCTGTATCGTCTATCCACGGGTCGTAAAGAATAACTCATCTTGCTTCGCTCGCTGATCGCTTGAAAATGACTGAAGCTGTCGCCTCCCTTCTTTTTATTCCTGTCACCATGAATGGACTCGTCCATGACGTCATACCCTTCAAATGGATTCGTCCGTGACGTCACCCATGAATGGACTCGTCCGTGACGTCATATCAAATGGACTCGTCCTTACGGTCTTAAAACGATACAACATCTGTCTCTCTATCAGTATCAGAATGGATGCTCCGGTGTTACGCATCGAAGACAACCACAGCACGGATACTCTCATGTATCTCAGGGGTCACACGCTTGCCGTGATTACCCCTGACGATATCTTTGTCTTACCTGACGAGGTATTAAAAACACCTCCCAGGAAAAGACCTCCTCCCGAATTAGTGGAAGCCATTAGACGCAACCGACATAAAGTGCGTCGTACCCTCACATTCTAGTGCTCGCATTCGAGTGTGGACCAACGGCCCTTTTCAGGGCCAACTTAATCAATGTAAAAGAGTTGTTTCCCCTTCTTCTTCTTCTTCTTCTTCTTCTTCTTCTCTCTCTCTCTCTCTCTCTCTCTCTCTCTCTCTCTCTCTCTCTCTCTCTCTCTTTCCCGCGCGCGCCCCTCTCTCCGTACGTCATGCACGTGCAAGGTCACGCACGTGCAAGGTCACGCAAGGGGTCACGCACGTGCCAGGGGTCACGCACGTGCCAGGGGTCATCCAGTGCAAGGTCACGTGCACGCACATGCACGCACATGCATGCAATGCGCATGCGCGCACGTGCATGGCTGTACAGGCACCCATATTACTTACCTGACGATTCAATAAAGTAATTAAGTGTCATAAGATAAGAGAACACGGGAAAAATAGGTTGCCAGGCAACGAAACATACGCCCACACAGCAGCCAAATCGTCCGGGCAGTCAACAAGAGTTGTTGCATTTTAAGTAATCATCAGAAAATCATAATTCAAACTCACCCATAACTACGGTGTAACTGTGATATAATCAAACGTTTTTTTAAATCAGATAATAATTGTGACCTCCAGAGGGACCACAAGCTAAAAAGGGTGATTTTTCGTACAATCAGGGGCCATAATTCAGGAAGTTACGATCCGATATGGGCAAATATGCAATGGAACCAAGATCATAAGGTTATAAACATGTATTTCAAGTTTCATCAAAATCAGTTCAAAATTTTGACCTCTATAGTGTCCACAACCTTGATATAACATATTTTCACACAATTCGCGTACAGACAGCGGCCATTTTATCCGTCAACTCTGATCCGATTTTCACGAAATTCAAATTCTCTCTTCATTACCATGAAACCGTGATATAATCAAACGGTTTTTTAAATCGGATAATAATTTTGACCTCCAGAGGGACCACAAGCTAACAAAAGCGATTTTTCGGACAATCAGGGGACATAATTCAGGAAGTTATGATCCGATGGGCGCAAATATCGAAAGGAACCAAGATCTTTGGGTTATAAACATACATGTCAAGTTTCATCAAAATCGGTTCAAAATTGTGACCTCTATAGGGTCCACAACCTTGATATAACATATTTTCACACTATTCGTGTACAAACGGCGGCCATTTTGTCCGTCAATTTTTGTCCGATTTTCACGAAATTCGAACTCAACCTTCATAACCATGGAACGGTGATATATTCAAATGTTTTTTTAAATCGGATAATAATTTTGACCTCCAGAGGGACCAAAAGCTAACAAAAGCGATTTTTCGGACAATTAGAGGACATAATTCAGGAAGTTATGATCCGATGGGCGCAAATATCGAAAGGAACCAAGATCTTTGGGTTATAAACATACATGTCAAGTTTCATCAAAATCGGTTCAAAATTGTGACCTCTATAAGGTCCACAACCTTGATATAACATATTTTCACAATATTCGCGTACAAACGGCGGCCATTTTGTCCGTTAATTTTGGTCCGATTTTCACGAAATTCGAACTCAACCTTCATAACCATGGAACGGTGATATAATCAAACGGTTTTTTAAATCGGATAACAATTTTGACCTCCAGAGGGACCACAACTAAAAAGGGCGATTTTTCGGACAATGAGGGGCCATAATTCAGGAAGTTACGATCCGATGGGAGCAAATATCGAAAGGAACCAAGATCTTTGGGTTATAAACATACATGTCAAGTTTCATCAAAATCGGTTCAAAATTGTGATCTCTATAAGGTCCACAACCTTGATATAACATATTTTCACACTATTCGTGTACAAACGGCGGCAATTTTGTCCGTCAATTTTGGTCCGATTATCACGAAATTCGAACTCAACCTTCATAATCATGGAACGGTGATATAATCAAACGTTTTTTTAAATCGGATAACAATTTTGACCTCCAGAGGGACCACAAGCTAAAAAGGGCGATTTTTCGGTCAATCAGGGGCCATAGTTCAGGAAGTTACGATCCGATTGGCGCAAATATCGAAAGGAAACAAGATCTATGGGTCATAAACATGCATGTCAAGTTTCATCAAAATCGGTTCAAAATTGTGACCTCTATAAGGTCCACAACTTTGATATAACATATTTTCACACTATTCGCGTACAAAAGGCGGCCATTTTGTCAGTCAATTTTGGTCCGATTTTCACGAAATTCAAACTCAACCTTCATAACCATGGAACGGTGATATAATCAAACGTTTTTTTAAATCGGATAACAATTTTGACATCCAGAGGGACCACAAGCTAAAAAGGGCATTTTTTCGGACAATCAGGGGCCATAATTCAGGACGTTACGATCCGATTGGCGCAAATATCGACAGGAACCAAGATCTATGGGTTATAAACATGCATTTCAAGTTTCATCCAAATCGGTTCAAAATTGTGACCTCTATAAGGTCCACAACCTTGATATAACATATTTTCACACTATTCGCGTACAAACGGCGGCCATTTTGTCAGTCAATTTTGGTCCGATTTTCACGAAATTTGAACTCAACCTTCATAACCATGGAACGGTGATATAATCAAACGGTTTTTTAAATCGGATAATTTTGACCTCCAGAGGGACCACAAGCTAAAAAGGGCAATTTTTCGGACAATCAGGGGCCATAATTCAGGAAGTTACGATCCGATTGGCGCAAATATCGAAAGGAACCAAGATCTATGGGTTATAAACATGCATTTCAAGTTTCATCCAAATCGGTTCAAAATTGTGACCTCTACACTGTTCACAAGCTAAAAAACGTACAATCAGGGGCCATAACCCATGAAGTTACAGTCCGATACATGCCAATATCGAAAGGAACCGAGATCTTAGGGTGATAAACCTATATTTTAAGTTTCATTGAAATCGGATAAGAATTGTAACCTGTAGACTGTTCACAAACAATTGTGGACGGACGGACGGACAGGGGCGACGACAATATACCTCAACATGAAAATGTGGGCGTATAAAAATAGAAATACTCCGTACAGCCCCTTGTTTTTATTCATTCCATAGGGGAGACCGGGGCACATTGAACACCGTAAGGTGTTGGGTTGTATAGTATTATTTATAAAGGATATATCCATGGTGGTTCAATGTGCCCCGGTCTCCCCTACCTTATAAAAACATGGTAATGCACGAACTTTTTTCTGTTTTTCTTTCGTGTTCTCTTATGTAGTGGCAGTCAATTCTTTTTATGAATTACAAGATATTCTCTCACTGTCACACAGCAACAAGGAATTATTAGTGAGCAGATATTCGCCCATGTATCTGTTATCACTAGTCACTTCAGTTAGTTATATAGAGGAATAACTCGTGTTTTCCTTTGGCGTTTGTCACTTCCGATTAATGAATCCTTTATTACTCTTCTATGGTAGCGATGATCTCTGTGTTAATATTATATTTGGAAAGTGTTTAATCAGTTCTATCACATATGTGATAATGACTGGCACCAATATTGTCCTTTAAGGTTGAGATATGCGCCAAATTTCTGTTTCTTTGATCATTGATGCAAACCTTCTTGTAATGAGGACACCGAGATATTTCACAACTTTCTCGCCGTACGAAGAGTGAAAAATATCCCCTCTCGCATACCCCCCCCCCCCCCGTGACCTATTCAGAAGTTGAAACATAAGTGAACAATTCGGTTCAATGTAATGTAAGACTTTATTTACCTATGTGAGCTCATCGAAGAAATGATCATTGGTATGGGGTTTTCTAGAAAGGATTAACACAGTTGTTACCTACATATATCTTATTAATATTAGTTTGGACTCGGATTTGAGAAGACAATACATCGGGACAACGCCATAACGTTTATTGAAGTTATGAACATGTTTCTTTTATCCTACTGTGCAGTGCTTCAGCTGTGTAGTCCATCACGTAATTGCAAGTCAGTTTGCTGTCTATAGCATATTTTATTTCGGTCATTCTCGTTGGTGACCAAGACGATAATTTATAAGTTTATCAGCCCAAATATCAACCCACTAAGGTGACCCATTTGACTTTTATTTGGTGTAGCTGATAACTTATGAAATAAAAAAGACATCAATTAATTTAATTTTATTTAATAAAATAATAATATATACAATCAATATTATTGATAAAATATAAGTATTTACACGTATACTGTGATCAAAAGTAGACTTGCATATAATATTGAATGAACAATATAAAAATGTTTATAAAATGAATCTATATTCGAGGTAGCACTATTGATAAAAATACGTTTTCAAAAAGGTTAAATAAAAATAATGGTTGATTTTCTTTTTTATTTCATTTTATTCTATTATATTTTTTCGGGGAGAGGCGGGGTCCAATTTTTGACTTACTATAATAATAATTCTTATTCATGAGTGTTTTGACCAGTAGGCGTGGCACTTATTCTTGGCACTATCATTTTACGATAGCCTGGCTACCGGATGTTATATTAAATGAATATACGATTAAGAAAGGCTTTAGCTTGATGCATTAAAAATTTAACTTTAAATAATATTTTTTCATGAAGAAAAGTGGCGTTAGTAACCCAAATTTATCTAAATCTCCGTTTTGAATGAAATATAGGACCTACAGAAGAGAACATGGACTTATCTGATTCATATTTTGATGGAAGGTTGGTGTAAAGAAATTGTTTATTCCAAAGTAAAAGTGTGAAATATTTGGCCTTAAATGTCAATAAAACAGGACCATAAACAAACAAATCAATTATTCTCTTCTGTGGTTGATTTCATTCCAAATGACAATTTTAGTAAATTTTGATTATCCACTAAGAATAGCTATTCAAAGTTAACTTTTAAATCATTTAATATACCAAGCCGAGTGCCTTTTACTGGTACATACTATATGCAGTTATTATATAACACTACGAGTTGTGAAGAAAAAGTCTCAAGCCTACAACACCCTACAAAAGTGAATTATTTATTAATTATATTTGGAAGATAGCCAAAATAGCGTTGCTTCTTATTTTTTGGATGACGGGTGTAGGCGCTGTTGTTGCTGCTTTTTATTAGAACTAAATATCATAGCATGGATCATTTAAACTTGGATAACTATCATCGGAAGTATTACCAGCTTCTTCGTCTACTTTTTTCTTGGTAGCCAGCTTTTTCTTCTGTTTTCGTGATTCCTTACAACGTTTCGATTTCTTTTGAACGTTTTCTTCCAATATACCTGCTTCGTTTTGTTTCGTATCTGGGGATTTTGCGGTGGAAGATCTGCTTTTTAGTTGGGACTCTTTGGGTCTGGAAGGACTTAATGGTTCCACTGAAAGAGACAAAACAATAATAAATCACGCATGCGTTTTAAAAATAAACAAGTGGTAAGTACGAAGAGCTAATATTTAAATTCGGAAAACAATAATTCATCAGTAGAACAATGGAAACCAATCGACAGTCACAAAAGGCCCCAGTGTGCTTGATTGTGAGAGATATACATAAACTTTTTACTTACATTGTAATCTATTAGACTTTAGTGGTGATTCCTGTTTGTCAGTGAGTGCTTGTTGTGATATACTCGCTGGTTCTGCAAACTGTTTGCTATTAGATGGTCCTTGCAAATCATCGGTGGCTTTCCTTGATTTTAGGTATTTGGAAGTTTGGAGTTTTTCTTGTTTTGTAGCATTTTCAGTAGTGGTAGGAGGTTCCCAGTTTGCCTTCAGTGGCGCACGTCCCGAGCTAGGTGGTGATAAAGGACCAAACGTTTCATCCAAAGTTAATGGTTTTACTGATATCTGACTGGCGGTAGGTTGTTCCCAATTTGCCTTTAGTGATGCACGACCAAAGCTTGATGGTGATAAAGGGCTATACGTTTTATCCAAAGTTGATTGTTTTACTTTTTTCTTACTGGAAGCAGGCGGTTCCCAATTTGCCTTTAGTGGGGCACGACCAGAGCTTGGTGGTGATAAAGGACCAAACGTTTCATCTAAAGATTTGTTGGTTGTATTCCATAATGGCCAAATCTCTGGTGATATTATGTCTTTATTTCTGTCTTCTGTCAGATCTAATGATAATGAAGAACACAACTGTAATTCCAATTTCTTCGGCTTTTCATTTTTTGTTTTTGAAGCGACCAGAGCACTGACTGAAAGTATAAATTATTTCATATACGTAATGTCTATCACCCTTAGTAATATAGCTAGATTAAAAAGGCCTTTCGATTGTTTTACTGTGAATATATTATTCACAGTCCCTTGTTTTATTTTTACAATATAAACACGATGTTGTTTTATGACTTACAAAAGCTTATATAAAGCCAAAAAATGAACGACTTACATTTGTCTTTACTAGATTTAAGATCCGGATCAGTACGTTTAGTCATCAGATGTGTAAAGTTTTCATCCAGGGTGCTGCCATTATCTCGCTGCTGTACTCCCTTCGCTGCTTTAGGTGGTTGCAGGTTTCTTGGATGCGATCCTGGAGGAAATTGACTAGGTCCCGGAGGAAATTGACCAGGGTAGACTGATTTAGAAGCTCCACCTTGCCCCAAATCATGTATTGAATTTCCAATTGAAGATACCATGGAATTATCAACTGACATTTCGGACATTACTTGTGCAGTCATTTGAACAGGTTGCAGTTCTTCTGTTCGAAACAAAATTTTATTTTTGATTATTGGTTCCTGTTTTACTTTCATTTCATGAAGACCTTGCTTTGTTTTTTGCCTCAATGGAAGCTGTCGAGTTGGTCTAGGCATATCTCGAATCTTCTCCATAGTACTTTTTTCAACTTGCAATTCCTTACGTCTACTTAACTGACGTTCTTGAAGAGAAGCCATTTCTTCTTCCATCATCGCTGCTTCTTCGACGGTTAATGGTCTACCATATTCATCAAAATGGTTACATGGGCGTGACTGTGGCATTTGGCTTGTTGTTTCTTCAGCTAATTGGTGTTGATAAACCTCTTGTTCTTCATGAACGCTTAATGGCCTTCCAGGTGCACCAAAGTTTTTATATGGGTGCCGATCATATAATGGCGATTCCCTCTTCTTCTGTATATCACAGGATGTGTCGCCTTTCTTCGGATTCTTCTTTTTCTTGACCCTTTGACTATTTTCATCTTTTAAAGGGGCTAATGCAGTTGCTTTTTTGTTAATTGATAATCCAGTAAAGCCTCCTTTGCTCAGCAAGGAAACGGCGCCTAAAACTTGACTCTCAGTATTGGAAATACGGCCTCTTGAAACATTACTGCAACTTGCCAACGGTTCTCCCGATTTTACTTTGGCAACACTTTTGGACGTTGATAGAACTTTGTCAACCTGATCATACTTTTGTTGTTTCAATAATTCTTCCCACTGTGATGCAACATTCTTTGTTTCTTCGCTTTTCCCTTCCCCGAGATCCGGACTTTTATCTGATTTACTTTTCAATGCTGTTACAGGGTTCATTACATCTAGGCTAATTTTTGATTCTTTCTTTAGCTCTGGATAAAAAACGTCTTTTTTCTGCACATCTAATATCTTTCTCCAACTTCCTCTTACATCGTGTGGATTTATGTCAATAATTTCTTCCTCTTCCGCTATTACTGATGAATGTGTAGACCGAAAAACCATATCTTCATTTTCTTTCATTTCGACGTGACCATCTTTGTTTTCTTCACATTCGACACTTTCATCAATATCTGTAGGGTAGCTATGCTGTTGAAAATCATCATGAGAATTAAAATCCTTTCTATGTGCAGTTTCAAATTCTTGTTTACAGAAAATGAACGGCTTTCCATTCTCTGAACGATCTTCTGTGCTTTCAAAACTGATGCTGCCTTTATCTTTATCTAGCTTGGATTCTACTTCTGTTGGTTGATTTTCACAGGCTCCTACATTGGTAACATGCACAGAGGGTTCTGTGTTATCAAACTGTAATCCAGTATTACTTTTCGCAGGATATTCAGAAAAGCTCGACGGTACTTCATAACCATTGGAATCAACATTTAGTAGAGCAGCCGATGCTAACAATCCATCCAAAATTTTATTACGAGCTGCTATTTTCTCAACTAAGTCCCTTTCCTCCTGTTTGCATTCTTCTTCAGTAGGATACTGGGTCTTGGTACCAACAACTGAAGCTCTATCATTCCCACTGTCACAACCAAACAATGTATTTACGATCTTCTCAGTTGGTTCTGGAACTTTCTTATTGTGCTGATCCCTGCTGCATGATTCACTCTCTGTGGAAATAATGATCGCATCAGTATTAGACTCATATTCAGAATCAGTCTCATCCAAAATGGCGTTGACATCCATTCTATTCTCTATTTCATTAATCTTTACCTCTGAACTAAAAGAGACATTTCTGAATTCTCTAGCCCCGGAAGCCTTTCCACTGCTTTCATCATCAATGACGCTTTTTGTTGGTGTAAAACCAGCATTGTTATCGACCATAGTTCTTTTTATCTGTACTTCATTAACATTTTGATTGGGTGAAATAACAGCAGCAGATAGTTCATCTTCTGCCTGACGGCTTTTCTCAGTATCACTATCCCAACTGTTCTTTTCTAGTCCTTCCCCATAGACAATATTGATGTCCTCTGCTTTGGATGATTGAGATAGTTCCTCTTCTGCTTGACAGCTTTTCTCAGTATCACTATCCCAATTATTCTTTTCTTGTCCTTCGCCATGGACAACATCGAGAACCTTTTCTTTAGTTGATTGAGCTGGCTCTTCGCCTGCCTGACAACTATTCTCGGTATCACTATCCCAACTATTCTTTTCTAGGATTTCGGAATAGACAAAATTGGTTTCCTTTACTTTGGATGGTTGAGCTAGTTCCTCTCCTGTCTGACCGCTTTTCGCATTATTAGTATCAAAACTATTCTTTTCTAGTCCTTCCCTGTAGACAACATCGATAACTTTTTCATTAAATGGTTGAGCTGGTTTTTTGCCCGTTTGAAAACTATCCTCGGTATTACTATCCCAACTATTCTTTTCTAATTCTATGACAATGTCATAGACAATGTCGTTTACCTTTGCTTTTGATGATTGAGCTTGTTCTTTGCCTAACTGACAGTTGATCTCAGAATCAGTATCCCAGCTATCTTTCCCTAGCCCTTCTCCATAGACAATATCGGTTTCCTTTGATTTGGATGCTTGAGCTTGTTCTTCTTTTGCTTGACAGATATTCTCAGTATCACTATCCCAACTATTCTTTTCTAATTCTTCTCCATCGTCGATATCAAGATCTTTTCCTTTAGATGATTGAGCGTGTACCTCGTCTGTCTGGCAGCTATTCTCAGTATCACTATCCCAACTATTCTTTTCTAATCCTTCTCCATCGTCGATATCAAGATCTTTTCCTTTAGATGATTGAGCGTGTACCTCGTCTGCCTGACAGCTATTCTCAGTATCACTATCCCAACTATTCTTTTCTAATCCTTCTCCATAGTCAATATCGAGATTTTTTCCTTTAGATGATTGAGCGTGTACCTCGTCTGCCTGACAGCTATTCTCAGTATCACTATCCCAACTATTCTTTTCTGGTCCTACTCCACAAACAATATTGGTTTCTTTTGATTCGGATAACCGAGCTTGTTCTTTTTCTGCCCGACTGCTATTCTCAGTATCACTATCCCAACTATTCTTTTCGAATCCTTCTCCAAAGACAATATCGAGATCCTTTCCTTTAGATGTTCCAGATTGCTCAACAGTTTTTGTTTTCTTGTCTTCGGTTAGCCGTGATTCATCTTCACAATCACTATCCCAGCTACTAACAACTTCAAGATCGGACTTAGCGTCATTTATTTCTGATTCAGTATCCCAGCTACTAACAACTTCAAGATAGGAATTAGTTTCATGTATTTCTGAACCACTATCCCAGCTAGAAACAACTTCAAGATAGGACTTATCTTTTAATTTTTCTTCCTTCTTTTTTTCTTCAAACTGTTTAGCCAATTCTACTAAGTTTGACTCCTTGTTTTTATCGGTCTTATCTGCTTTCAATGACGCTAGTAACTTTAATCCTGTTTCTTTCTCTTGACTTGCTTCACTATTATCATCACTATCCCAATTAGCTACGGCAGCTTTGTTTAATTCTTCTTTTCCTTCTTTTAATTTATCTTCTTTTTCTTTTTTCTTCTCCTCGAACTGTTTAGCCAGTTCAACTAAATTAACCTTATAGTTATTTTGACCTGTTCCAGAGTTTGATGACTCAAAAAATGTGTTTCCTGTTTCCTTTTCTAGACTTAGTTCAGTATCATCATCACTATCCCAATCAGCAACAACGGCTTTTCTTAATTCTTCTTTTTCTGCGCAAAGTCTTTCTTCTTTTTCTCTTTTCCTCTCTTCAAATTTTTTAGCTAGCTCTACTAAATTTATCTTGGAATTATTTGCAATTTTTCCATGTGTCAACGGATCCTCTGCCCTTTTCCCGGGTTTTTCTTCCATGCTTATTGGGCTATCATTGTCACTATCCCAATCAGCAACAACGGCTTTTCTTAATTCTTCTTTTTCTGCGCTAAGTCTTTCTTCTTTTTCTCTTTTCCTCTCTTCAAATTTTTTAGCTAGCTCTACTAAATTCATCTTGGAATTATTTGCAATTTTTCCATGTGTCAACAGATCCTCTGCCCTTTTCCCGGATTTTTCTTCGAAGCTTATTGGGCTATCATCGTCGCTATTCCAATCAGCAACAACGGCTTTTCTTAATTCTTCTTTTTCTGCTTTTAATTTGTTTTCTTTTTCTTTCTTTCTTTCTTCAAATTTTTTAGCAAATTCAACTAAATTGATCTTAGTATTGTTTTTGCCAGTATCAGTTTTCAACGGATCTTGTGACTGTTTCTCTACTTTTTCGTCAGTGCTTATTGGACTATCATCATCACTGTTCCAATCTGCGACAACTGATTTTCTTAATTCTTCTTTTTCTGCTTTCATTTTTTCTTCTTTTTCTTTTTTTCTCTCTTCAAATTTTTTAGCAAATTCCACTAAATTGAACTTAGTATTGTTTTTGCCTGTATTAGTTTTCAACGGATCTTGTGACTGTTTCTCTACTTTTTCGTCAGTGCTTATTGGACTATCATCATCACTGTTCCAATCTGCGACAACTGATTTTCTTAATTCTTCTTTTTCTGCTTTCATTTTTTCTTCTTTTTCTTTTTTTCTTTCTTCAAATTTTTTAGCAAATTCCACTAAATTAATTTTAGTATTGTTTTTGCCTGTATCAGTTTTCAACGGATCCTGTGACTGTTTCTCTACTTTTTCATCAGTGCTTATTGGGCTATCATCATCACTGTTCCAATCCGCGACAACTGATATTCTTATTTCTTCTTTTTCAGCTTTCATTTTTTCTTCTTTTTCTTTTTTTCTTTCTTCAAATTTTTTAGCAAATTCAACTAAATTGATCTTAGTATTGTTTTTGCCTGTATCAGGTTTCAACGGATCCTGTGACTGTTTCTCTACTTTTTCGTCAGTGCTTATTGGGCTATCATCATCACTGTTCCAATCCGCGACAACTGCCTTTCTTAATTCTTCTTTTTCTGCTTTCAATTTTTCTTCCTTTTCTTGCTTTCTTTCTTCAAATTCTTTAGCCAGTTCTACTAGGTTTATCTTGGAATTGTTTTCAATTTTTTTATGTGTTAACGGACCTTTCCCTGCCCTTTCTTCAGTGTTTATTGAGCTATCATCATCACTATTCCAATCCGCGACAATTGATTTTCTTAATTCTTCTTTTTCTGCTTTCATTTTTTCTTCTTTTTCTTGCTTTCTTTCTTCAAATTCTTTGGCCAGTTCTACTAGGTTTATCTTGGAATTGATTTCAATTTTTTTATGTGTTAACGGACCTTGTGCCCCTTTCTCTGCCTTTTCTTCAGTGTTTATTGAGCTATCATCATCACTATTCCAATCTGCAACAGCTGCTTTTCTTAATTCTTCTTTTTCTGCATTTAATTGTTCTTCTTTTTCTTTCTTTCTTTCCTCAAATGTTTTAGCAAATTTAACTAAATTGATCTTAGTATCAGGTTTCAACGGACCCTGTGACCGTATCTCTACCTTTTCTCCGGAGCTTATTGGGCTATCATTGTCACTATTCCAATCGGCGACAACTGCTTTTCTTAATTCTTCTTTTTCGTCTTTCAATTTTTCTTCTTTTTCTTTTCTTCTTTCATCAAATTTTTTAGCAAATTCAATTAAATTTATTTTAGTATTGTTTTCTATGTTATCAGGTTTCAGTGTATCCAGTAACTTTGTTCCCATTTCCTTTTCATAGCTAATATCAGTGTCACTACCCCAATCAGTAACTAAAGCTTTTCTGGATTTTTCATTTTCATCTCTTAGCTTTTCTTCTTCTTTTCGTTTCTTCTCTTTAAATGTCTTTGCTAGTTCCACCAAGTTTATTTTACCGACTGCTTTTCTGGTTTCTAGTAGACTGGTTTCAGATGATCCTTTCTCACTGTATTTTGGAAGACTGTTGAGTGAGCTGTCACTTTCCCAATCTTGTAATGGTGTCTTACTCTCAAGTTCTAGTTTTCCTTCATCAATGTTTGTACTCGTTGGAAGTGTATCGGATAGGCCTTGATCCTTTCCAAGTGGGATTTTATCGTTCGGAACATGGAGTTTTACAGCAATTGGATGAATGCCAATTATTTTACCAGACGTCTTTGTCGAAAGTTCATGTTCAGTATCACTAACGTCTAGTGTATTTTCCAATACCACGTGCCCTTTGTTTTGAACTGTATTGTCTGGAAATTTATCTGCATCAGAGCTAGTTGAACTAGACCAACTATCAATGGCTTCATCATCACTAGTACTAGTTGTGTCACTACTTCCAATGATATCTTTATTTTCTGGAAACGATACCACTTCATATGTGGGATTAGGTAAATTATCGTTGGATTCACATGGCATTTTCTTTTTCTTCTTTAGTTTTTTCTTTTTCAACTTTAATGGTAGAACATCGTTTTCGTCTGAAGAGCCGTCGGTAAAGTTTCCTTTCTTTATTTTTGTGGTTACTCTTTTTCTTAAAGACTTTATTCGGGCTGACAATTCCATATTATGCTCGGTGTTTAAATTCTTTACTTTGGCCACTTCCGTGCCAATATCATTAACCTCGTGTTGCGGTTGTTCTTGGAAATCTTGAGTTTTTTGTTCTACTTGTCCATTACAGAGCCGGCTATCGTCAGTTGGAAATTCTTCCCATTCTGGGTTTTGAGAGCAAATCCCTTTGTGTGCTTTCACTTTTTCTGATCCACGAGAGCAAATAATGGTTGGTTGAGTAGCCACAGGTGGGGGTATTACTTGAGGCAGTCCTTCAAATGCTACAGCTTCTCTTAAATCCATATCTGTCTCTGCTTTAGGGACAAGTAAATTTGTATTACGCTCACCTGTTTCCATAGCCTGCTCTGAGTTTGTCTTCTTAATTTTTTCAACGATTTTATTAGTTTGTATTGAAAGAGCAACACATTGATCTGAATATTCATTTAAAGGTTCATTCGTGTTAGGTACAAGGAATTCTGTATTATCTGCAATGTTTTTTTCTTTGGTTGATGATTCTAAAGAGTTTCGACTTGTCTCCTTTGTACTGTTTAACTGTGTTGCTTTACATCTACCCAATGGTCTTGACGACGGAGACGCAGCTCTTCTTGAACCACCAGGCTTGTGTATATCCCTGCGGCTTAGTCTTGGAGAAAAATGGGACTTTGATTTGTCGATATCTTCAGCAAGTACATATTTTTGATGGCTTTCGTTTTTTGTTTTCCTTTTTACTGGAGATTCCTTTCTGTGCATGTAAAGGCTGTCTTCTTGACTTTCATTTCCCGAGTCTGATGTGAGTTTAAATTTTCGGTTCTTTTTGTCGGATTCCAAAGATTCGAAGTGCTCCTATAAATATAATAAAGCAATATTAGGGGTGTATATTTAAATATCACTATATAAATTATAAAAAAATTGAAGATTGATTAGCTAAATAGGAGGGGTAGGGGTCTTCTCCATCAAGATTAATTATATTTAGATAAGAGCTGCCAGTTCTTACTTTGATAGTTCTTAAATAGATATTTACTGGAAATTTCATTCAAATTACTTTATTCTGGATGCCGTTGATGAGTGTTTGAAGTTTTGACAAGAAAAAGAGATTTTAACGTTAAATTATGATCAG
This sequence comes from Patella ulyssiponensis, assembly GCA_963678685.1. Taxonomy (NCBI): domain Eukaryota; kingdom Metazoa; phylum Mollusca; class Gastropoda; family Patellidae; genus Patella; species Patella ulyssiponensis. The sequence continues at coordinate 76,719,667 of OY783227.1, read as the reverse complement.
ATGTTCTAATCTATTCTATATCTGATGGTTTGGAGAGTTGATTACGACCTTGTCAAATAAATAATCCTAAAAATACATATTAATCAATTAAAGTTGCATCTACTTACATGAAATGATAGAAAATAATATGCATCACTTCGTCTTTCAATTAAAGAAAAGTTTACCAGCCTAGGTACATCAAATTGAATAACTCCATGAATTAAATTTTCAAAGAATCGTCTAAAACACAAAATAGTCACAAATATTTATAAGTCAAGTTGGAAGGAAGACGGGTGCAGGTGACGACAATAAGCGCCTACAATAAATGGGGGTAGGTATAAGTCAATTGAGTCAGCATTAGTTTCAGCTCAGGCAGGTGGTGGAGCTTGACGTTGATCGAACTTTGGGGGGGGGGGTTAATTTACCGTTATGATAGTGAGTATAATCGAAAATGTCCAGAATCTGAAAGTATTACAAATTTAGAAAGCAATAAATTACCTTGTAGCTAGTGGAGATGAATTTTCTAATTTAAAGATAAGAGATTGTGTGGCTGATCTCCATTTTCCAATAATTTCATTTTCTCTTGTTATCCAATCTTCTTCTAAATATCCTAATGACTGTAAATTATAACAATTTTATTAATACTAACTGAATGTTACTAAATGAACTGTTTAAAAACGGTGAATCTATGAAATTAAGATTGTTGTAAGTTTATTATTCTTTTAGCGGAGATGGATGGAGGTTGCAAATTTCTCAAACAAAATAAAAGATAAATGTATTCATTGCGAGACAATCCTCACCCACCCGTTAAAACAGGATATTTTTAGGCATCCCAGACCTCATGTGTCACCAAAATTCTTGTATATTATCATATCTTATATAATAATATAGGCTAGACTGAATGAGACTACACTTACTTCTCTGAAGATCTCTCTATCAATTTCATCTTTTTCGTAAGCCTTTCTATAGGTAATAAAAGATTTCTCCATCTTTTTTTTAAGACAAGTCAATCGAGATGAAAGACGGGATTTTGGCCAAAATCTATTTCTATTTTCATCTAACTTACTCCATTGGTCATAATTTTTCATATATCTCTGTAAGATAAAATATATAAAAAATATATACATCCTCTGAGCAATCATATTCTCTGCTTGTTGTAACCATTCTACAAACATGTCAACGGTCTTAAAAGTGTGTTATCAGTAGCCTAATTGTGTCATTCGCGGGTTGTCCAAAAATCTTTTAGCCAAAAATTTGATCTACAAATCAGGAAAAATGAAATTATATTACAAGGCTTAGCCACTGAGCTTGATAGAGTACTCTCATGAATAATGACGGCTAGTTAACGTAGGCAGTTTGTCAAAAGGAGGTTTTCCTTGATGTATCTGTAGGACTGTAGGCTGTATTTCTAATATTTCCCCCGGTAGATTGAATATGCATCTGTTCCAACCGATGGTTATTTAGGATCGCGTCAGTCGAGTAAAGATATCTATATTACGAGATGATATGCAGTGGACAAAATATTCAGACCATTTTAAATTTAATATACGGCAAGCTAATGACTACGCCTGTAATGTTAAAAGATAGAATATTGTTTGAACAGCGGTATTTCCACCTGCTCTTCCTCCCATTCCAAATGCAAAGTGATGGTTATTACCTTATGAGCTTTGATTATTATGTCTTCTTGTTTATCTCTAGTTGATAATAAAGAATTAAATTGAAGTTCTAAACCAACTTCAAATTTATTATCTAATCTATAGTATAGAGAGAGAGAGAAGAAGAGAAAGAAAAAAAGATTTAGAGAGGACAACAGAAAAAATGTATAAAAAAAAGGATGAAAATGATAAATATGTGAAGTTAAAAAAAAGTCGACAGAGTGCCAGAGAAGTTCAAATAAGGAAAGAGTAACAGTTTATAAGAGAAAAATATTTTGTATTTTTTCAAATGTTTTGGGCTATTTCACGCAACATTTACGGACAATATTATTGTTCCTATAACAAATGATACCACTTTGTATTTGAGAAATCAATACCTTTCATTTGAACTGTTATGAGAAATCAGAAATAACATTATTTAAATAGTTGAAGTCAGTAAGAAACATCTGCTCATTTTCTAAATAAAAATTGCTTTCAAAAAACACTTACTTATTAAGAAGGTCCCAATATGATCTAGGATTGTCAAATCCACGCCATTGATTATCCAGATGCTCAGCATTACGCTTTATATTGGTGATAAGAAGTCTGGATATGTCACCTAAAGCACGGTTTATATTATCACCTGAAAAAAGGTGATAGCTCAATATAAACAATATGCAAATAATATATTAAATAGGTGCCTAATAATAATTGATATACATGTTTAAAATTGTAGATATATATATTGTCTATCGACAGCACAATATGAAGTAAACACTACGTTACATACATTTTAAATAAATAAAATTACCCTCATCAAGAGTACAGCTCTTATCAAGTTTAATACATTCTTCCCTCATAGTACTGGCTAACTGCATGTAAGCTTTGGCCATATTTTCATATAAAGTAGTCCATGCAGACAGATGTCTGTGGCTGAAATGTATTAGAATATTATTATTATTAAAGGAACTGTGGGCACTTATATTGCTCGATACTGATTACTCCGGTTGGTCCACTTCAATTGTTGCATTAAACAAAATAACCACTGTAAATGGAGGTCTTGGCAGATTGGCAAAATATGTTTCGATTAGAATGATTTCAATACTATATTTTTTTTGTAAATTTTGAGACATTTCCCAGCCGTCGATATCTATGCCATTTTACAAGTATTCCCGAGAGTGATACTCCAATTACCACACGTACAGTCGTACGGCTGATTAACCTGATGGGGGGGGGGGGGCTCTGGGGCACCAGTACTGAAGCTCTTTGGTATTTATAAACAATAATATTTATGTTTACAATTTTTATACCACAGTATGTTATGTAGGATACGAAAACAAGCATGCAAATATCGCTTCCTGACGCTCTTTTAGTCTTTGAGTAAAGGTAGAAGCTAAGGCCAAGGGGCGTGTTGTGAGCTTATACTAAGTTATACGGTTATCGGCAAAACTCGGACTCAAAATCAATCAATGGCATTGCATTTTCCGCGACAAACATTTTTAGTAGGGATGGTGCTGGTGGGTCTTATAGGCCTATTGACATTTGACATTGTCGATCTGTCGGGTTTAGTTCAGGAGCAAATGGCTGTTTATAAAGCGATATCGACACTAGAAGAGTAGAAAGTAAATTAACTTTTACGCGCATAGGCAAAATTGACGTTGGTATGTTTACATTTTGACGTCGCTTACAATTTACATTACCAGTGGTGGCAGTATCACATCATGTGTTCACTGGCACTAAGCCTAGGAAGAATAGATTATTAGAATTTGCTAACTTAGCTTTGTGGGTGTCTCTCTCTGAGTACTCTGACTCTATACAAACTTCTTTTAGGCCTAAAGTGTCTAAAGAAGGGTGTCAAGACAAGAAAGAAAGTCTTTTGTGATAGCAACCCTACCCTAATCCGCAAATCACTATTGAAATGAAATGTTCAGATACACGATTTCAAAATAGCAATATGATGATATCATCAGTAACAATTTAAGTAAAAAACATCTGACAGAATAATATTTTATCACTGAATTGGACTGATATAATTTATAATAATAATACTATTATAATATTATTAATCATATAGCCTAGGCCCTAGGGCCTATGGCTATTGTAGTATCGACATTGTGACATCACAATATGTGGTCATCGTTGGCTGCACAAAGGCTTATCTCATAGAATCGGTTTTGTTTGTTTTTTGTTGTTTTTTATTTCACGACTGACAAATTCAATAACATAAAATTACCACACTGTAACTTCAAAGAGTGAAATCACGACAAACTCAGTGACGAAAACAAAAGTCAAAAATGGATCGAATCTGCCATTTTTTTCATTGACCCATCCCTGCCGACTAGCCTACGAATTTGTTGATTATTTGACAATAAACAATAGATTTAAACAAAAATTATTGTACTCACAGACCCTCGTCGCTTCCATAATGAATAAAATTACATTTATTATCCATATTTAGTTGTTGAATGTGTTGAAAACTCTGCGGAAAAACACGGCAGATTGACACATAAACTCTGCCTTGAACGCTTCTTCTATTTCAATGCTAGGCAACGCTGTCGAATACGCCCACGTGACAGAAATCACGTGATGAAATAGTTTAATCTGATTGGATGATTATGACAGAAATCACGTGAGGAAATAATTTAATCTGATTGTATGATTATGACGTCAATATCTAATTACGGCACAGATATTTCAATAGTTTTGGACGGAGACCAAGAAGATTATATTTTTTTTAATATTCTAAGAATGAAAGGAATTATTTCCGGTTTTGGCTTTTCAAAAAATGTGTATACTTTTGTCCCAAAACGATTCGGACTATTTAAATTGGCCAGTATAGTTCCTGAAGGATGCTTGGCTCTAAAAATTTGGTCACCTTGTCAGCTTAAGAAGCTATCTCTAAGTTTGTCCTCAGCGAAAACACTCGACCCATTGTTTCTGCCTTGAATCACAAATACAACTATGCAGGCCCGTAGGTAGCGGGCGGGGGCGAGGGTGGGGGGGGATCGGATTCCTCAATGGGCACCAAAGAACGCAATATGAGGCCAACGACCAATACGAGGCCCGAAATAATACAATAAATACTCTTATCGAAACACTACTATTTATCGAAACACTACCGTTTTATTGCACGGAATTGATGACGAGGAAAGCTCACTTGTAAATATATTTTCACTGTAATCATACTTGCACGTGTACATTGATTATCTATTTCTAAAATGTAAATACATGTATCTATATCTGACACAAAAAAGTCTCTATATTGGTATGGGCGCAACATAAAGCCGAGTGATATTGGTTTGGCGCCCACGATGAGATTGGCGCCCAAACAATGGGCGCCCAAAATGGCGTGATAATCTTTAAAATTCAAACAAGTCGCACTGTAGCCCGATTCCACGCTTTCTAATTTTCTCATAAATTATTATAGGTCAATAAAATCGTTTTCCTTACTTCAAATGTTTATTATGTTCATATCCAAATATCATAATACGTCAATATCGCAAATTCAGCTTCAAAATTGAAATTTTCCGTCATTTTCAAGTGCAAATTAAGCGTCCCGGTAGAACATGGATAGTATTATATAATTATATAGTTGTTCGCCGATCGTTGTGTCGCCGGAAAGCAGTTTTATTTAAATTGGCATAAAGTTTATGTCATATATGATGATTGTGCCTATAACACTAAGCAACCTGAGAAAATTTTGAGTCAATATCCTAGCTTTTGAGATCATTTGACATTTGACATTTGCATAGTCTGACGCCACATACGACCCACACACCAGTATAACTGTGCAGTTCACGATAAACGTGAATATTATTTATGATAGTGCTGAGACAGAGGATTCGAAGAATGATGTTGTAATGGAATCGAGCACCGCAATCGCGACGAAATAACAGATATTTAACTGAGCTTTTAATTTTTCGGGACTGTGCCTGAAAATTTTAGTCAATGTCATGGCAAATGGAACCAAATGGGGGGAAATTCTTTTCTTAGACCAACATACTCACAACAGAATAAGAGTGAAACACAACATGTTTTCAACATGTTAAGTTGACAAGGTTATTTTATACTAAAGTTTTGCGTGAGTATAGCGTGACGTATGCAGTGAGCACTTATTTTGATACCGACTGCTCTTATTTTGCGACCGACTGCACTGATTTTCTTCTTCCCCCACATTGACTCCCCTGAATGCACCGGTACATATCACCGACAAGATTTTACAGTGGATAACAAAAAATTTTATATGTCCTTGGCATTACACAACATTCCAGATTAAGTAAAGTGTGAAATAAATAAAAACATAGCAGAATTTTACAAATAAAGATACGGCAATTGTTTTCATAATCCCTTGAAGAGAAAAAACCCTATAAAATACCCTTTCCAAGAAAAAAGAAAATACCTTAAACACAAATTACTTGATTTACAATGCGCCTACATGGATTATCAACAAGGAATGTAGTTCAGATTTCAACAATTCTAATAGAAATTGCAGCAATCGAATTCGTCTTATGTTGGAAGAAGGGAAGTAACTCCGTTAAAATTAATAAACTGAACTGCCTAATTCCCTAATCTTATGATAAATGTTGAGACACAGCCCATTTTTTGAATATTAGCGAGTCAAGTTCTCGTAGAAAAAGATATATAGGCCTACTGATGTGAACTTTTCGAAAACGTATCATACCAAACCCAGGAAAATACAAATTTAAACACTCTGCTTTGATTCTTGCCCAATAAAAGGTCAATAATAACCATTGTCGTAGAACTGGTGAGAATAGGGGTAAAGGGTGAAAATTGCTACAAAAAAAAAGGAAAATGCGGTCGTATATTGTCTTCGCCCCTGTCCCTCCACCCATCCGTCCGTCCGTCCACAAGTGTTTGTGAACACTCTTCAGGTCACAGTGGGTTTTTTTTCTGATTTCAATTTTGCTCTTGGGCCATTCTATAATCTATAAATAGTATCAGGAAATCAAAAATTTGCCTTCTTCTGCTTTGGTCTGAAATACTAGGAAAATGGGTTTGCGGTTGTCAATTTTCAAAATATTTCTCGGGGGAGACCTCCTCCCCGCATACCCACCTCGGACGCTAGCACGTTTTCGGCGCGAACGTGTGTGGGCCTTGGTCAATGACCAGGCAGGTGGGCCTTCGGTCCACCAGTCCGACACTGGTTATACTGTAATGAAGGTTGAAAATCAAACCAAAACTGCCAAACAAGATGGCCGCCACCTGTACGCGAATAGTGTAACAAATAGGGTATATCAAGGCTGTGAACCCTGTAGAAGTCGCAATTTTAATCCAATTTTGATGAAACTTGAAATGCATGTTTATAACCCAAAGATCTTGGTTCTTTGCGATATTTGCGCAAAATAAAATTCTTTTTAGCTTGATCTCTATCCATCTCTCGAAAAATGAGGGCGTATCTTGCCTGGCAGCCGCTGGTCTGTACTACAGATCCGAATTTTTTTGTGTGCGTTGCATCATAAGGTTTGTCATTGGCTGTGTTTTCGATTCCCCGGTTGCGCGTGACAATGGGAAGGGTCACCTGCCCAACCCCTTTGGTTTGTTCGAGTTATCCGGTTTTGCTCCCATTGCTAAAGACCCATACCCGCATGCGAAGTATTAAAATAAATTTGAACCATCTTAGTCACGAAGTGACCGTTTACTTCGACGTTAAACTGTATAAAAGCAAAGCACACCGAGAGATGAGTCGCAGTTCCACACAATTGCTACAAAAAAACAGAAAATCTACCCACCAATACCTCTTCATAATTAGACAATGAACAATTAAACTGCCCACAGTTTTCAATTTACATACCCTCGCCAATTCCGTAATCAGTAATAATACACCTCATTCCTTCATATGCTAATAATCAACCTTATTTTTCTCTTGACAGCTAACATGTCGAATGCTACAGATTGTTTTGACAAGTTATTAAATCCTTTATCAAATAACACAGCTGTCAATTTTGTCATTCCTTAATGTCAATACTGTGTAATTTACATTTCCATGTGATGTTATCAGACATAATAATACTATTTTGCTCTATAATTTGTTATGGTTGAAAGGTTAGAGAAATGGTTGTCATGCAAAATACGCTCATATTTTGCAAGAAATGTGTCGGGAACAGGTAAAAACAACAGGGCTCATCCTCTCATTCATGACCCTTTGATACCCAGAAGGGGACGACAGTTATAGCCCATCTGCAGGGCCAATTCACACATAAATCTAGAATGTAAGGTCTGTGCGTACCAATACGGGCCAATATCGAAAGGAACCCAGACCTTTGGGATATATCAAACTGGGTGAAAATTCGAAGCTCTGGGTTAGTGCTGGATATTACCACAGCAGTCACGAAACGATACCTATTGCGATTCAGGTGCTCCGATACGATTCATTAAATGAATAGTTGATATTTTTAGTACTGTCGATGTCGACAAAATTAAACTGTTTAAAATCGCGACATTTGTGCGGATCAAAATAAGGACCAAAACAATTTAAGAGTGTTTGTGTAATGTGTGACATAGATATTAAGAGTGACAGGTTACAAACTGAAACGACATAAAAAGAAAGAATGGCGATACATCGATTCGGCGTCTCGAGATTCAACCATGTATCATGTCCACGCTAATCTGGATGGTACACAACCTGGGTATTATGCTCTTAAGGGTAGCGGATATTTTGTCGGGAAGACCTTTTAACTCAACCGTAATTATAGTGTAACGGGGATATATTTGAACTGGTTTTACAATCAAATAAAAAATTGCAAGCTCTAGAGAGTCGATCAGCTAAATGTATACGCCTATATAGGAAGTGACGGTCCGGTATGTACCAATACCGAAAGAAGCCAAGATCTTTCGGTTATGTATAAACATACATTGTCAGTTTCATCAAAATTGTATAATCTCTAGAGCAGGGGCGGATTGGGCCGTCGGGCGAGGGCCGGACGGACGATCGCTCGAAGGCCGGTCGGACAAAAAATGAAAAAAATAATTTTGTCCAATTCGTCTAAAAAAAAACTTTTTTGCTGAACATTATATGGGAGAGGGGGGTATTGGACCGCCCATTGTGCGGGGGCCCCATTGCTGTTTGTTCAAATTGTTCGTAATGACTGCGGATCGTACTAGTTTGTACTCCGCCCCCTTGAGTGCTTGTGGTGTTTTCCGCCAGTCCGGGGCCCCCAATACCCCTTACTGCCGAGGGCTCCAATCCTCGCCCCTCAGTCCAGGAACTGGTTGGCTCCGACCGGGAAAAAATATTAGTATGACATAGAATTGTGGGAGCCCCCTAAATGTGGGGTCCCGGGACATTTGTCCCACTTTACCCCCATTAGATCCGGCACTGCATGGAGCCATGATGATCATATTGTATGTGGCCGGTGGCTTTAATGGGCCGCCACGTCATCACTGGAGTCCGAAATGGGTTGTATAATAGACTTTCTGGGTCGGGTATGCTGGGTGTGGGTCAGAATTCGGAATCCTGCAATGGGGATTCCGAATTTCAACCGAAAATTTCATCGGATTCAACCGACACTTTCTCCCGCAAATTCACTAATTATCAAGTCACCTGCACCCTGTTTGTGAGGATACGCCAGAATCCAAAATTCAAAAAGCAGCTTTTATGATTTTCATTTTCGTCACTCTGTTCCAATGTGTCTCGTGGCCTTCCATCACAGGAGGAATCAACTAGCGCTCCCGGTAACAAAAATGGGACATTTTTCAATGAAAATATTCCTACTGATTCAATACTCCTAAATGGTTAATCAAATGGTCAAAATTTTCTCAACAAGTCCCATTTTTTTAACCAGTTAAATTCTCTTCACTCTTGACGATACAATGATAATACGTTAATTAATAATATGACGATATGATAATTTCACAGGTTGATGGTTGTAAATTACTTGCAGGTCGAGGTTTTATGCCTAAGTTAATCGATTTATGAAATATATTATTTGACAGAGATTATAATCAGATATGCCACCAAATCGCATATTTGCGGTTCATTTTTCACAAATGTCCAGGGGGAGGGCCCCCGGACCCCCACCCACCCGTCCGGGCTCATTAGTCAGTAAAAGGGGCCGCTCCGACACGGGAGCCCGGGCCGGTTCCCGGCCCCAATCCGCCCCTGCTCTAGAGTGGTCACAACCTAGGTATAATTATACATATTATTATATTCGTCAAGTTATGCGTCACATTGACTGTGTCTGCATTGGAAGGAATTTACAAAGAAATAAAATTTTACTTCATTGCTGAGTAGTTTTTATTAGCCATGAATCACCCAGAAAGCGTCTCTGACGATCAAGACCCAAGGAGCTTCACCGTAGCACACTGTATACGCGTAAGCCCGTCTTTATTAGCTCAGTCGGAGTTGAACAGTGCGTTAAACCCCATTTCATGTATGTTCGACGCTGTGTTAAGAAAGGGGCCTATACCCTGGATAGTGTGTGGTATATATGTATATATATTTGAAATGTTGTTACACATCTTTGAATTTGAACATATCACTAGAATATTGAGCCATTATCTTTTTTCTGTGACACTTGAATTGCACAAAAATATCTATAAAATCATAAAATAGTCAATTATCTAAATTTCCGAATGAAGGAACTTCCTTATAAGCCTAATCTACTTTGCAGACGGGTCGATGACCACTAGCCGAATCAAAAGCGCGATAAACATTATTTGCAATATAATAACGTTTTCGAGAAGTTTAACAGCAAAATGTCACTTAAATCAATTTAGTCAATGTGTTGTTAATTAATTATTCCGAGGAGTTTAAAAACTGGAGTGATCAATGAAAACACCAAGTAGCCTAATCACGTGAAAGGGAAATTTTCATTTGGCAATAAAAACTGAAATTATCTTCCAAGGAGAATAAATGCCGAAAGGTCGTATTATTGATTATGTGTGATCTGACATTCAGAAGAAAACCATGGTAAAAATAACACGGCATTATATTTGGTTAAATGGATTCACATAATTTGTTTATAACCTATAAAATATTGAGAGGCTTTAATTACGAGAGACGTGTGAATGTGGTAGAATGTATACCACAGACACTGCGGTATGGAATCATTAAAATAAATTGTTTGGTGCCAGATAATTGTTTTGCCTATTAAATCTTATTGATTGTTTGGACTAAATAGATGTTAGTGTTCCGTTATCGACCGACGGCCCAATGTTCTAATGGGCAGTTTTTAACGGCCGTAATGGAAGTCGACTGTACACAGTAATGGCTTTTTCAAATGCGCATAATTTATTATTTTAAGATTTGTAGCACGCATTGTAGTTCCAGTCGTCTAAAAGTTTGAAGTTGACATCATGGACTAGCGTCAAAAACACGAAGCTCTTTCGGAGGATTTCCAATCCTTCTGCTGTTGATCGGCTTATTTCATGTCCGCCGCATGTCTTCTAAATAAAAGTCATATATTTTGAACTTTGACCTATTTTTTTTTTTCAATTTAATCACGCCATTTCTGTAATGTACAACTTCAAATCTGGATATTTTCTTTTTCAATTTAGTCATGTCATTCTTACATAATAGTAATATGCCTATTCATATAGCGTCAAATCCACAAATCGTGCCCATGGCGCGCGCATAAGAACTATACAAAAGTCTTTTTGTTGTAAAATATTTTTTCAATTTTTGTAGTGAATTTTTAAAAGATGAGTTTTTAATCGAGATTTGAAGATAGACAATAAAGTCACACAACGGAATTCAACTGGGAGTGAATTCCATCTATCAGCGGCAGCAACGGCAAACGCTCTTCATATAAATGTAGCAAATTTCCACTTTGGTGAATTCATCCCGGTTTTAATTTGTCCGATACTAGTAGCCAATTTTGGTAGCACCTCAGTTTGATCTGATCTAGGTGTAAAAGAATGTAAAAGTTGGGCATCGTCAGCATGAATATGGCGACATACAGAATTTTGATTTAGAACATCTTCAAGCTGCTTAGTATACATGGTAAGTAAAACAGTTCCTAAAACAGAACTTTGAAGAACACCACACACTAGAGGAACACATTCTGATTTGCCCGAATTGACAATCACGAACTGATTGCAAGATGATAGATACTGTCTAAACCATTCGAAAACTTCACCATTAAGACCAAGGTCTTTCTGGAGAGGAACGACAGATTTGGATGTCTATTGTGTCGAAAGCTGCGGAAAAAATCTAAAAATATAAACTCTTACCGACACTCATCTTAAGGTCTTTTACGACATTGTTTAAGGCTCTTTCAGATCCATGATGGGGTCTATGAGCTGACTAAAATTAACAAAACAAGTCGTATTTCTTCATCATGATCAAATAACCATCTATGAGCTGAATGAAATTAACAAAACAAGTCGTATTTCTTCCGGATGATCAAATAACCGTGTTTTGATTGCTTTTCTAGAATCTTCGACAAAAACGACATTTTGGCCTTTAATTTTTAGGAATATTTGCTTCGACGGATGGTTTCTTAAGTAAAAGTTTTACCACAGCGGATTTCAAGAGTGCTGGAACAGTACCAGTCACAAGGCTCTTATTGATAATGATGGTTGGCAGTAGAATGTCCAGGTGTGTTAGAAAACGCTGGTCGGAATTGGAGCAAAGTCGCGCGATGTTGGTTTTGAGGATTGCACAAGTTTCTGTATTTCATCATCGGTAAATGGTGTTAAAGCTCCCATTAAAATACCGGAAAAAACAGAACTGTAAAAAGCAAGACTTATAGTGTGATCGTGTTAATTCATTGACGGCTGGGTTGTGACCATCTTATCATGGACAAAGTTACTGAATTTGCTTGCGAGGTACTCGATATTATTATCAACAACAGGCAGCTTCCCTTCATCACGCTTGTCCATTAAAGAAAGAATAAAAGAGTAAAGGGCTTTAGAATTGCTAGTGTTTGACTCGATCTGTTCTTTATCTGTCAATACAAAGCAAAACCAAATCAAGTAAAAATTAGTGTTTAGGACAACTGTTAGAATATTCAAACACGGAAATCCTGTTTTTATACGCCCACATTTTCATATGGATGTATATCGTCGTCGCCCCTGTCCGTCCGTCTCTCCGTCAACAATTTGTTTACAGGTCACAATTCTTATCCGATTTCGACGAAACTTGAAATACATGTATAGGTTTATCTCCTAGAAGATATCGGTTCCTTTCGATATTGGCATGTATCGGACCGAAACTTCATGGATTATGGCACCTGATTGTTCAAAAATCACGTTTTTAGCTTGTGGACACTCTGGGGGTCACAATTTTCCTCTGATTTTGATGAAACTTGAAATGCATGTTTATAACCCAGAGGTCTTGGCTACTTTCGATATTTGCGCATATCGGATCGTAATTATGACCCCTGAGTGTACGAAAAATTGCGTTTTTAGCTTGTGGTCCCCCTAAAACCGTTGAATATATAATCGTAACACCGTAAAATGCGGACCCTCTAGAGGCCAGAATTTTGATCCGATTTTGATGAAATACATGTTTATAACCCGAAGATCTTGGTTCCTGTTGATATTCACGCATATCGGGTCGTAACTTCCTGAATTATATATATGGTCCTTGGTTGTAAGAAAAATCACATTTTTAGCTTGTGGTCCCTCAAGAGGTCACACTTTTTAAAATCCAATTTAAGAAAACGTTTGAATATATCACCGTCACACGATAATGATGGCTTGGTCCGAATTTCGTGAAAATCAAACCAAAACTGCCGGACAAAATGGCCACCACTCGTACGCAAATAGTGCAAATATATGGTATATCATGGTTGTTGGGCCCTCTAGAGGAAAAATGTTTGATCCCATTTTGATGAAACTTGAAGTATATCTTTATAAACCTTTCGATATTGGCGAATATCAGATGGTAACTTCCCGAATTATGGCCCTTGATTGTACACAATTCTATTTTCTTTTAGCACACTAACTAACAACATGTCGATATGTTATCTACTCGAACGACGGTGGGGGTGCTTCGTTTTGATATCAGCGGGAGACTTAACGTACAGCGATTAAACGGAACCCGTTGAATGATCCCCTCCCCCCCCCCTCGTCAGTGGTGCGGGACGGACGACGTAACAAAGACAGCTGCCTAGCTGTTCGGATGTGACGGAAAACCGAGGTCCCGTGTATACATTGGCATGTTAATTGGATTCCGATATAAGATTCACAATAGTGCCGCTGCCCGGACAAAATTTCACTCATAGCACACTGTATGACGTATTCCCGTCTTCATTAGCCCGGTATAAGAGTAGAGCAAAACAGTAGGACATTAAATTTCATTTCATTTCATTCCGAACACAGTTTCCGTTATCGCTGGGCGGAGTTCGATATTATATTTACATGTAAACAATGTATTTTAAGGTTACTAAATCACATTAAAAAAAGAAAAGATTCCGAAAGTTAGAGGCCTACTTGCATACACGGGCTGTGGTCAACATTTATCTTCTACTTGCAAATGAAATACTGGATAAATGGTTAATATCGTGTCGCATTCTTGTTGAGGGGTTTTATGGTCGGGGAGGGTGGAGTTGATATATCAAGCCACGAATTTCAGTTATACTTTTATACCAATCTGATTAAAACACAGTTCGCATGAACACATAAGAAATCTCCGAGGCAGAGAAACACATACACACATGGGGATAACTTATCAACTTCACAAACGTTTCTCCTAATCCTCACCCTTCCAGTATCATACTCGGACCGATACTTCGAGAAAATCATATCAGACATCGGCAACTTGACAATCTTCATAGACTGTCAATTGCCTGGGAAGCATGTTTACAATAGAATCCGAAAAGTAGAACTCACCATTCTAAAGAAGAAATTAAAACTGATCATCTCAAATGCAGAGTCGCCATGCAGGGTAAACTTTCTCCATACTTCAGATGTGAGGAGCTTGGCCATTCAGGAAACGGGTGTCCTCTACCAGCCCCAGAAAAAGAAAAGAAAATCACCAAGCAGACAGTTCTAACAGTAACTCCAACAGCTCCATCAGTGCAAGCAACAGTAAAGCAAACAATCCAAAACTGCAATTTAGCTGCCCCGGAAAATTTAGTTAGTCATCCAGTCTCCCCATGCCCAGCACCACTAAAGTAGAATCAAGGTTTCCATCAACACCAGGTCACCCACCATTCCCAAACGAAAACAGATTCGCATTCCCAGAACCCAAAAATACCAGGCATGGAGGAGGCACCTAGTCAAGACAGATTCGCATTCCCAGAACCCAAAAATACCAGGCATGGAGGAGGCACCTAGTCAAAGAAAGAAAGCTAGCCAAACGGGCAGTCTTTTGAAAAAATTCAAGTCGGTCTGAATTTGGCTGACATATTACATATGGGCTGAGCATATTAAAAGTCCCGGTCACCTTTTCTGTGTTTAACTGCTATTACGATGACCAGGTCTTAGTTCCTAACTCGACGGAAATATTCGGAAAAGGACAAAGATAGTATCAATGCTATAAAAGCATTTAATATTAGACGCAGAGAATGGTTCCCGTTAGTGATTCCACTCTATCTTACTGTATTCGAATATGCAATTTAAAAATTCAATTCAGTTAAACTGACATCATTGAATTGAATCTATTCCTTTGTCAGAATCTATGTGCGTAAAATTTGAAATCGTATATACAGCAATGTAGTAGATCAATGAACAATTCATCCAAATTTAACGTGATCCCACGGAGTTAATTCTTTTTTATTTAATCTATAACATCCACAGCGACATATCGTGGATTCTATTGAATTTATTTCACTGTCAATAAATCATGGTGCAGTGGTTTAGACAATATTGAACAAGAAGTTGAATCTAGTTTGTTAATAATTGATGGAATCGTCCAACTCGCCCAAACTAACATATCGACAGTCTCAATCCGTACAGTGTTGAGGACAGCGAAGCTACTATAACGTAGTATATTGTAGACTCTACGCTATTTATATGTACGCTATTCGGTTTGTCGCTTGGTTTGGATTCGTATTTCACTTGTGTTTGTGATAGGATATAATTACTTCAATACGTACAATTATAGTAGAAGAATTCTGTTCCATGCCACCTGGTACAATTACTCTAATGGTTGATGTTAAAGAACTCACAGTGGAAGTCTAGTAGGAAATAGTCAAGGTCGACATCAGTTCTTATATGCAGGTGAGTTGAATTTTGAATTTACGTCTCGACAAAGCACTGATTTAATAAATCACAAGACATCAAATCACAGATCAAGTTATTTAGCAACGAATAACTTTCGCCAGAGTAGGATTAAATCTTGTGGAGAAGGATAGACCCTCGGTTGCATTATTACCTGCTAATTTTGGAAAAATTCAAACAAAACTTCCTGCCTATGGACAGAAACAGTGTTTCAGCCTACGTATTTTTTAATCTGTATTTGTGAAATGAAATAAAATGGGGTTTAACGTCCTACTGTTCTTCTCCTAAACTGGGCTAATAAAGACGGAGATACGCCATACAGTGTGCTATGGACAGAAACAGTGTTTCAGTCTACGTATTTTTTAATCTGTATTTGTGAAATGAAATAAAATGGGGTTTAACGTCCTACTGTTCTTCTCCTAAACTGGGCTAATAAAGACGGAGATACGCCATACAGTGTGCTATGAGGGAAATTTTGCCCGGGCAGCGGCGCAACATCTGTATTTGAACACTAAGACATAAATTTATGTTATGACAAAATTGGATTTTAATCCCCATGTTTGTCTTTCTGATATGCCAATTCGAAATGTATTTTGACGGTGGAAACTAGTAATCATGTGTTCATTGGTGAAGGTAAATACCGGATTTTGGACACAAAAACAAAACGTGAGATACCTAAATTTTAATGATTGTTGATATAATAAAAGAGCTAAGCTGTGCAAGTATGTGGCAGTTTATTATATGCGTGAACTAATAACTACGTGTCCACAGACTTTTGAAATTACTTGAATCGACAATAGACTTGTTGGCGAGAACTTAAACAACCTACACAAGCTAATTGTAATCTTGTTTGTGAAAGATTCGAAATTACGAAGAACTGCAACAGTCTTGGTAAGGACATAACTAACACACGCGCTTATTGCAAGTTTTTGTTTGCGACTCCATTGCCGGGTTAGTCTTTTCAAATGAAACGATAGTTAACCCAAGTTCTA
This sequence comes from Patella ulyssiponensis, assembly GCA_963678685.1. Taxonomy (NCBI): domain Eukaryota; kingdom Metazoa; phylum Mollusca; class Gastropoda; family Patellidae; genus Patella; species Patella ulyssiponensis. Next base: position 76,702,935 of record OY783227.1, on the reverse strand, counting down.
GGTTTCGGCACCAGTTGATCCTTTGAGCCACGGTTTTCTCCCCCAGTTTCATCGACAACTGAAATTCTAACTATTGCTCCAAGCTCTGGGAATGTGTTTCTGATTATGAAATATTATTGGATATGTTTTACACTCCAGTACCCCTCCTACTGTCTATTAACTTTGCACTTTGAGAAGTTCATACAACCAACCAACACCTTAAAAACAAGCAGGACAATGCAATGGTTAATGACAATATTATTTGCATTGGCATAAACGCAATAAAAAATAAAATTTGGAAGATCAAGTTTTCCCGCGGGCGCTATGAGACAGGACTTTTCCTTGGGGCGATATGTAGTAAAATTTTCCGATAATCAACAAATACCCGGGAATTTTTATTTCAGAAATACTACTTGTATATATTCGTAGTCAAAACTAATGTTGATTCTAAAAGAAATCCAAAGATCGTTCAATAACATATTGTTTCGGTATTTACACGCGTGACAAGTTTATCGAGAAGGTCTGAACAGTAGGACGTTAAGCCTTGTTTCATTTCATTTCACCTAGAAGGCCGAATAACAATTTTCGTTTTTCTTTAGGATGGTGATCGACTTGGCGTTAAAAATTACTTCTCTTTCATTACACCATATGACGGCAACAATTCTACGTAATGATCTTTAATTAAAGACGTTACAAGATATCATCTTCCAGTCAATCATATTTATGAAGACATCTAACAAGACTAGACATCTTTTAATCTATCTTCATTATCTTCACTAGCTGAGATGTAGACACATACAGTAAATTCTTAACTTTACTTTAGCATCATCTGACACATAGACGAAGCAATCGCAATTTATCGAGAGAAAAATCCCAATCCTTTTACAAGTACAAGTTTCAATCTTTACCCAACCTTGAGCGACTATGACAGTGTAGACAAAACAATCCCAAATCTTCTTGAAAAAAACGTCAATCCATTTATTTGCGCAAGTTTCAATCTTAACCCAAACTTGGGCGACTACGACAGTGTAGACAAAACAATGGTAATTTGTCATACAAATATCAACTTCTTTTAGTTCTTGACACCTAGACTAAACAAGCACAGCTTAAAAAATACCTTTCGCATACATGACAATATAGACGGACTTTCAGCACGGAAGACATCGGCTAGCTAACTCTTAGGTCCTGTGTTCGGTGTTGGCCGAGAAAGTTCGTCGGGCATTTCCGACGTAGTTCGTCTTGGTTCGTACGAAAAAACCGTTAGCGTGCGCGTAAAAGATTCAGGCAAAAAATCCGTCATAGCACACTGTCCGTCTTCATTGTTCTAGTCGGGGCAGAATAGAAGGATGTTAAACCCAATATCATTTTAGAAGCTAAAGTTAAAATCCACCCAATTTAATCTTACACACATGTTCAGTGATGGCAAATGAACAAAAAATTTCGCAATTTTATCTAAAAAAAACAAACCACATCCTCATATCTCTATCTCAGAGTTCTGAAAATAAACCCGGCTCTTCGGATTTCGCTAACTCTTTTTTCAAAGAAACTTCAGATTTTGTTCAGATGGTTAGCTCAAGCCAAAATCTGTTTTAAAGTCGTTCGTATCTTCATAGTATATCTGACAACGCATCTCACTGCCTTACTCGAGTGACAAGGGCGTGGCAATTTGTGGATATAAAGAGCAATTTATTAAAGATGCATTATGAAAGAGCTAAATCTGCCTATTGCAGGTTTTTATTATGACTTCAAATGTTATATAAATTATTATTTAGACATTTATTGACATGACAAGCCTATAATCAACTTATACATTCGGATGGTGGAGATTTAAAACTCTTTTAACTTTTATCATAGTTAGTCTTTGTAAGAAGCTTACTGACAAGTGACCCCATATCAACTGTCACCTCCATAGACTGATTACACACCCTCGCGCAGAAGAATTATCATTTTCTTGTCTGGAAATACAGTAACGAATATCGAGTTGTGGACGAAATAATCATTCCCAGTATAAGGTAACACTTACTGATTGCGCAATTAGTTCTAGACTATTCCTAATCTCATTAATGTCATGGGGTGTCATAATGCATTGTCTTAAGATATACTAGAAAGTGATGATAAAACTAGGATGAGAGTCAAAATACCTGGGACAAGTTTCACGAAATTTTAACAAAGATAAAATTCAAATTTTAGTAATTTGATTGGACAATATTTGATTGATTTTAGTGCCTAGCCAATCAAAATTGAAGTATGTATTAAAATTTGAATTTTATCTTTAGTTGATAATTCGAGTAACAGGTCCCAAAACTGATGCTTATCATCATAAATTTCAAAATGGTGAACTACCGTAACTGATCAAAAAATCAAAAGTGACATTTAATTATCCATTAAGCAAAGAATTGTTAACTTAAGAAAATCATAATGGCTGCTTTTAAGTCAACGATAATCCTTTCAGAGCTACTGACTCAGCTGATGCCGTAAAACCTCAAATGGCGGCTACGGGGAATTCCCGAGATTTGTGTGTTCAGTTTCTGGAAATCATGGGCATTATAACAGTCTTAATTTTCCCAAATAATCGTGGTGGAATTTATATTTTTTGTGTTTACCGTCGTCCGTGCTGTATTTATGAACTGTTTAAAAAAAAAAAGAATTCCCGTCTTGTCATTGGTTGTAGTATTATAGATTTGTTTGCTTGTGTTTGTCACATTCCAGGGGTAATAAATATATTTCTCTAATGAGATCAACGAAACAAGTATTTGAATCTTCGATCAACCGGTAAAAGATTTATTGCTATACCACAAGTCGAAATTAAATAGTGCTGCTAATGGCACGAATGCTATACATTTGAAATGCCAATAACATCTCGTGGTTGAAGCGTGTTTAGTTCATCTGTGGTGGTTTGATTTTGTACCAGGGATGTAGTGCGAATTAGCCTACAAGTATGGTAGCCTCGGAAGCCCTAGCAAATTTAAGTGTATACGTGTATACGTTTTAGTGGCCCTTTTTGTTTTTTTGATGAATTATTAAAATTGCCGTACACTAAAATTGTGCATAAGCTAGAAACCTTAGCATATACTCAGTAAATGCTCTCCGTTCGAGGCTGGTTGGGGAGAGGCGCAGACAATCCCTTAAAGTGAGGGTCCCTATTGATGCCAAACTGTCCAGTTCATCGGTCCCAAGTCCGTCCCTGGTCTGTACCTGGTTTGGTTCTTTACTTTATTCGCTGCACGGGTGACGGGTTGGTCGTACATAATATTCAATGCATTACCGATCCCAGTTAACATTATATTTAAAAATGCATATATGAATGCTAAATTATATACGATCTATGATAAAACAACCGTATCTAGCGGCGGTGCAGGGGGTACATTGCACCACCAGAACAATATGCCCCCCATCCCCCAAAATAATTTGACAATCTTTCAATTATGAAATAATACTCCTGATTATGATCATTCAGTGATGTTTTATAGACACTGAACAGTCGGTCGGTTTTAAGGGCGCCCACACACAAGTATGTTCGTTTGCCCTCATCCCAACTGTCTTATGTCACTTACGTGGAGGTTACGGCGCACCACCACTGCTGCACCCCCATTTTCAAAGTCCTACATACGGCCCCAAAAACAACACTAATGAAAAAATCATAAAAACAGTTGGGTTGGTGAAAAACACTCGAGTAGTTGTTTCATAAAGGTAGTGAAAAGGGTATAACAATGTAATAAAATGGGTTATATTTTGAAATGGCAATACAAATGGATACGAAGAAGGAACTGAATAAAATCGGATACCAAATCGATCCGCGAAAACGGTCCACAGATGTTTCGGTGAACGGATTTCCTTTTAATTGTACGCCTCTTGTGGTATGTCGGTCTAATTAGTAGGCCCTTTGCGTTTGCTTTCGTTTTATTTGTCGCGTGTGTGTGTGTGTTTTATTGTCCATTCCTCTGATAATGTATGCTTTGATAATGTAATGTGTATGTCGTAGCTGCTATGTTATTCACTTCTCCTATGCTGCACATGGTCAATACACTCAAGAAAAAAAAGTGGATATCCTGCGGTTGAATTTTAATTTTTTTTATTCTCCAGCTCCCCGACAGCCATTAAAGGGACAATAACACTCTTGCTGGCTTGGCAGCTCTAGAAAATAAATAATAGCCTTACTCTAAGTACTAGATGTTTAAGTGTCCTACCTGTTGTGTAAATTATCCATTACGACCTATTTTACTTGTCCAGAGGGTTCGAAAATAAATTAAATAAAAGTCACATTTGAAAAGGTTTACGTTAGACTTTTCAAATCATTTAGTTGAATTTTTCCAATTTTTTTAATGAGGTGTGTTAAGATGAAATGTATATCATCAATTAATTGGAATATTGTAAAATAATTCAATTTGTTGACCAGAATGAAGATTGGGACATATTATTCAGTTACAACAAGAGTGTTATTGGGGCTTTAACGAAATCCTAGTCCCATGTGGTACAGATCCCTATACCATACAATGTCACTGTTTTGGGATATAAGGGGGTTGGGTGGCTGAATTGTTAACGTGTGTGCGCTGCATCATAAGTTCTGTTATTGAGTCAACTGGCATGCCTTCGATTACCCAATTATACGTGACAAGGAGTAGGGTCGCCAGGCCAACCTCGTGGGTTTTCTCGGGGTCCTCCCACCGCTGAAGCGAATTATTGAAATAAAATTGAACTGTATGTTAGTCCCAAAATGAACTATATTATGTCGAGTAGACGTCAAACACCATTTCTCCATCTCTCTCATTTCAGAATTTATAAACATTATATTGTACTTATTTAGATATATAAGCAATAGCATCTGAAATTTAATTGACCTTGACAGACATTTCCCCTGTGCTCTTTTACGAATACCTACATTTGTTAAATTTATAAATGGAATAACATATTAGCCCACAATCCCGTTTCTTTTTTAAAAAGAAGAAAAAGTTTTGTCTGTTTGTCAATTTGGTATCTCCGTTATTTGAATAGTCTGGAATTTTAACCTGGATATGTTTTTCTCCAGGATCATTTTGTAAAGAGCCTTTTAATTATCGCTCGGGGTTGGTGCTTCTGCTTAAAACGAAAAATATAAACAAATTACTTCGGATGATGTGTAATATAAAAGTAAAAATTTGACTTCATGGAGATGTCTAATATGGGGCGGCAACGTTTCACTCGACTTCTATTAAGTTTGGTTGGAGGCACAAATGTTTAGAATTACAAGGGTTAGAGTCTCGGTTATTTCATACGATTACTGACATTTACGTGATTGCTAAAAGACTGATATATGAAATAAAAGGTTGGCAAGTTGGCGTGTACGACTATTTTCCACTTGAGTTGGTTTGTTATTTACGTTCATTGAGGAAATAAATCGATAGAAAGAGTACTGAAGAGCCACCAGTTATTATAGAGAGAGAAAGAACTACATCATTACGCGTCAACTTCGGCACGTGACAATATGGCCTATAGCTAACGTAATATAAAACCTTATATTATCAAGTTTATTTTTATCTTTTTATGCCCCGTTCCCTAAAACAGTTCTTGCAATATAAAATCTTGTTTACAACAGACCTAGTTTTCATTATATAGAGAGTCCGCCGATCCGGAACAACTGCCAATCTATCGTGTGGTACGAAGTAATTTAGTGATTTTATTGCCTTTCTCATACTGCAGTTCGATTAAAACTGCATTATTAGTTTATTCCGATTGTTTACCCTACATAAGATTTTACCATACCTTTTGGGAGCCACGGCGGCTAACTAAGTAAGACGCTATCTTGCTAGCCTGGAGGCCATGACAAGGACAGCTATCTACGAAAACCCGAGGCTCCATGTACACATTTGTGTGCACAGAAAAATCCCTTGGCAGCTGGAATTTGATATAAGAGAGGACTGCAGCGCAGATGTCTGGACAAAATGTCCCTTATAGCACGTATTGTCCCTTATAGCACACCCCTTTACCAGCCATCTGTTCTCCTTCAGTTCTGATTTAAGAGACTGAGATTGGCTAAATGAATTATTGTCAAATAAAAGTGAGCTGAAGACCAACTTCTTCATGATGTTTTAATGCCTGCACATTTTTTTTCTAAATAGATGAATTATGAAATAACTATGGACTTCCACACTGTATATAAAACTTAAATAATCAATTAATTCCGGAATACTATGTCGTTATAATTATGTTTAAATATCTTTATAACATAAGTAATACATTATGTTACATTCATGAATCTACACACACACATGTGACATTAAATATAAGCTAAAGAGAACATGATGGTTGTCCCGCGATCTCTGGGCCGAGGAAGCTATAATGTTATGTCCAAGGAGTCCTCGTGATGTCTCTATCCCTGCCTTGAGCGATAGGCTAAGAGTACGCTTTCCAAGAACCCTGCATAGTGTCTTTCCTGGCATCTATGAATGGTGTATCTATCTCAGCAGGAACTGTCAGTGAGTTAGTCTAAAACAGTTGAAACTTGCAAAATACCTTTTAACCCATTTCTCGTTGTCACCTATTTGTTTAACCACTCAAACAGAGCACCTTTCATAGAACTAAAATAACCCAAATGGTATTGCAATGTAGCCCGTTTGATTGTCAGGTTTGCTCATACGTTTCAGACTAAAATTTCTGGAATAAATTCAGACATTACAATTATATTCTGATCTGTATGTTCTTCCTGTTTTAAATTTATTTTGACTCTACCACTGCGTCTTTATCAATATACTTCTCCCTTTAATGTTTCGGCTAGACGCTGTGATTCGTTTAAACCATTCTTGTCCAAGACAAAACGTCTCTTCGGTTGCGCAAGACAAAACGTTTCTTCAACTTCAAGACAAAAGGTCAAACTCTAGGTCATTTGGACACAGATGTCTTAATGAAGTTGTTAGACCTTAGTCTAATTTTAATTAGATGGAGATAATAAACATGACTGTCATGGTAGGCTTCCAGATCACCAATGAAATAATGAAACCGGAATGCAATGTGGGAAATCAAATACAACTTTGATTTGCAAATTGAGTGAAACACTCGGCATAAATAGCCAGGATTAAATAATGCTAAATGCTGTCTAGAATCGGTAAATAAATCTGATATATAAATATAGACAGCTGAGCCTCTGTCTACGGTCGAGTTTACGGCACATCCAATCTAATCGCGGATTCAATGCTATTTTCATTCAACTAAAATTCCTTTGAGTTTCGACATAAGTGTTCTATTGATTTTAAAGCTCTGGGGAGTTCGACTTCCAGCCAACAATTTTAGCCACATTATTGGCTGATAACTTGGTCTTTTATTTCTACAACAACCTGATGTGAGCTGAATAATTTTTATTATGTGCGATCTCTTTCCGATGAAAATGTCCCTGAAGCAAAAGTCAACCTGACTAAAAGTGAAATGTTATCAGGAAAGTAATGGAGTTTAACAATTCTTCGGTACTTTGAGTCTGTTAAACATACATTTTGTTACCTTTATGCAGTTCAGTGGAGGACAATTGAACTAGATAGCGGCAACTCCCGAATCTTACGCTTCAAACCCCGTTATTCTGGCTGAGAGTTCAGTTTACATAACACGGAGCTACTGCTACTGCATATTTTGCTGGGATGGGCTTTTTGTACCTCGACAAGGCTTAACATGAAATTAAATGTGATTTTAACGTCTTGGGTTTGTTGACCAAACATACTAATGTAGAAGTATCTACGTGATCCTATGCAATCTGTTTCACAGAGATTATGCGACGGGCGTCTTTTATCTCTGTCCAAGATGATTGACCTTTAATAGTAAGTGCAGGTCACACCTCTATAGTTCTACGGGTGACCTCACATCATAATTGATGGTCACACGTGCGCTGTTTACATCAAACGTAGTAATATGAACTTCTACGACAAAATTATATTTTTTTTAAACCATTTTACGCCTCCGCGTACTATTTTCTGTCCCTATTTATGCTAAATATGGAATACTTTTTATCCAGATATATTTCAAATACCTTTATTTATTTTTCTTATACTTCATAAAAATGTAAAAAAAAAAGTCTGAGTAAAAAAGTTAATATGCCTGACTCATTAAGTCTCGTCGATGTCATCCACATCAGTGATATATTCACTGCGGATCAGTGTGGATCTTATGTTGGACATTCTGCCGGAACAGCCGACACTTATTTGTAATTCTGTCAGGGGATATTTAAAATACCACTAATGGAATATACGGAACCACGTTTTCTCGCCCCATACTATCGTCTAGGCCGTATTCCTTACCAAGTCTTCCGGGAAACTTTCCACCTACTCTTCATCAACTTCCAACCATCAAGGGCTCTTTTACGTGCTTTATACGGTCCTAGGTCTTCCTTGCCAGACCCTTACGAGGGACTTCATCGGCCAACACAGGGATCCAGCCCCTGGCCTCCCGATGATTGAGCCAGTATCTTATTCTCATTTAAAAAAAAAAAACATTTGCGCGGATTGGTTTCGACCGTAATAATAAAAGAAAAAGACCACAAATGACAATAGTTTGAAACCAAATTTCCGGAAATAAGCCTAAATTCGGAAATGCTTCTTCCATACCGACGTGAAAGCGCGACAACGTAAGATGTTCTACTTCTCGATGGGCAGTTTCTTATCTCATAACTTATTTCACACTGACTTGATCTAAAGCAGGGAAATGATATAATAATTTATGTTATGCCTTTATTGGGGCATAACGCAATCTTTGTCTCCATGGAAAACTACACGCTTTATACACAGCAGCAATATCTGACAATATTTTATGGTCATAAAATAATCTCATAAGCAATATAATACTGCAATTTATGTCCAAGTTTGTATTTAATGATTGGGAAATTACTCTTAAGGGGGATTAGCCCAGCACTACGTGGATGTTGGGGCTGTGTAGAGCATATATCTTGAATCTTGTCCTAAATCTCTCTGGCATATTTTTGTGTTTGGTGTTGTTTTTTCGTGTGAATATATGGTCGTCACGATTTGCTTCTGGTTGGTTGGTGCCAATTTGGGAGGCGCAGTGTGTTTCTTTTTGTTTGGTGTGAATATGAGAGGCGCAGTGTGTTTCTGGTTGTTGGTTAGTATGAATATGGGCGGCGCAATATATTTCTGGTTGTTGGTTAGTATGAATATATATGGGGGGGCGGGTGCAATCTGCTTCTGGTTTTTGGTTGAGATAAATATGGAAGCGCAATATGTTTCTTATTGTTGCTGGTTGTTTTGGATAGGGAGCCATGCTTGACCAAACAGAACCCTTGATTACCATTATCTTGTCGAGGTGGTGCGTCATTAGGGGGTTTTTGTTTATCCCAGTAGAATGTTAGTTTTCTGTTTACGAACATTGTCAGCTATATCACCTTACTAGTAACATTAATGGTATCATATCGGAGGTATCAAAAAGAAGACTCTTGCTGGTCTTAAATAACGCTGTTGTGCTGTCATACCGTCGCATTGCTCGCCGAACCAATTGAGCTCGAATAATCATATTCTTGATACTTCACCACCTCCTCTGTCGTCAGCTAGAAAGTATATGTCAACTCTAGGATATTGATGCCACATCGTTGAGCAGCTTTTTTATCAAAAGTTAAGTCATACCCCGTTCTAGAGAGTCTGCTATTACATTATGTATGTTTTGTGAAGCTACACGTGCGTTTTATCTGTGTGTTTGTAATCTTTTCTAGGGAGCGCCATTGTGGCTCGGTGTTTATGGCATTGGATAAAAACTTCGCTGAAATAAACCCTTTTAGTAACTTGTATGTATTCCATATAATTGTCTCTTGTGTTACTGGATCACTAACTATCACTTAAGTACAGCAACATGACAGTCCTTCGTTTAATCTGAGTCTTCCCTAAAACTTTGGACAGTGATTTAAGGTATTAAAAACGGTGAAAAGTATGTTCGTTTCCAAACAGTATTGTTTACATTTCATTCGACTTGATAGCCTCGTTTGTCACACAATTAGTTTTACTGCAGTATTCTCCTATGCACGGGTTAATTAGGCATAATAAAAGCGTGGGCCATGACGTAACGTTATGTAAACATATTTGGTCCAATACTGGCACTCGTTTTAAATGTAAAGCGTTTGTATGGTAGGTAGTGATTGGTTGGTAGTCGGACTACTGACCAATCAAAATTTAACACAACAATATCCACTCATAATAGCAGTGTGTAGTGAGATTACCTATAATCAAACGAAACGCTGCGCGGAGTATGCATCCAAGTCGGTGTTCCTGTCTAGTTGGTCTGCAGTGACTATTAGAGGTCATTTCCCTGCTACAATATTGCCCTTATTTTTTATGCTATAGTAACCCGATTACAGATGGGCAGACTGGAATACATTGGTAAAAAATACTCCGAAATGATTTAGATACCATTAAAATCCGAATTGCATGGAAATAACGTAAAACATCATGACATCAATTTTATTAGAATTAAAGAAAGCAGTTCCACCACATTTCTGACTCATCTGCAAGTGTCTGTCTTAACCAGAAATCATGACGTGTGTATACAACAGGCGCGGATACAGAGGGGGGCGCACCCGGCGCACGCCCCCTCTATTTTTTTGCGGTGGCGAACAATTTTTAGCCCCATATATTCTCGCGGGAAAGAAGAACAAAAACAGTTTAGGTTGGAAATCGTAATTTACAGTACTAGTATGAAATTAGTCCTTGTGGGCATTTTTGTCCACTCAAAAATCACGGGCCGGGCTTCGCACTCCCAACCTGGTGCAGCACCCCCCCCCCTTTCTGAAAATCCTGGATCCGCCCCTGTACAACTACGATATGTTTATTTGTGTGTACCATGGATTACGTTTTTGTTTAGTTAACAGTGTTGTTATGTGTGTATTGATTTATAATGTGTCAATACGCCACCTCATTAAACTAATTTACGATAAAACGAAACGAGCTTTTGTAGGTGATGCATCTTCTTTTTAATTCTATTTATTAAGTAACTGCTTTTTATAGGAGAGAGAGAGAGAGAGAGAGAGAGAGAGAGAGAGTAGCGTCCACTCAACTCAGCTAAGTCATTTGTGTACTAGCACATGGTATATCAATAAATCCAAAACTTTGCAGGGTAAGCATTCGGTTAGGACTTTAAAACCATTGAGTCAATTGGTGTGGTTTCTATTCCCCGGCTGTACGTGACAAGGAATAGGGTCGCCTGTCCAACCTCGTGGGTTTTCTCCTGATCCTTCGGTTTCCCCCCACTGCTAAAGACCACTACGCACAAGCGAATTATTGAAATAAAATTGAACCATGTGTTAGTTCCGAAATGACGTAGTTTGTGTCGATTGGACGTTAAACCCCATTTCTCTCTCTCGCTTTCTCTTCGCCGGGGTTACATCTCAACCTGAAAAAACACCGACCTTTGTCTGCGCGTACAAGATCGATTTCGTCAGTAATTTAAGAAATTTTAATTCTGCTTATAACACTACTGTCTGGTATGTCACTTTAAATTCAACCGTGCGTTTTTTTGACAACCAGTAAAACGTCTAAAATGCAAACGACAGCCACATTAAGATTTCCAGATTTGTTGATAAACGGTCAGAACAGGAGAAGTTTGTCTAAACTCTTTCAGAAGAACCCATGTGTGAAATAATACATCAAAATGGCATGCGTTTAGATCTGTTTCCATGCCAGGAAAACGCACAACTAATGTAATACTGAACACAAAAATTGATTTGTTCCAATGAGGCAATTCCAGATTTCACATACGATGATAACAAGTGAGTTAAAGTAACTCCAAACTCTATTTATCGTGTAGTCAATTCGGGAATAGCCCGGATTTTAAGATGGAAATTAATCGTTTAAGGGACGAACTATTGAGCCGTGAATTATGTAACAAATAGGCCTATCAGGATTTTCCCCCTCTGTCTTTTCGTATGACGTCATAATGCGACTATAATGTTACATAGAAAAATCCAACATTTCAGTAGCAGGCTTACTATATAATACTTGTTTCCTCCCACCTACGGACAAGCAAATAATTGTAAAAAAATTGTACCACATGTTAGTCCCAAAATGACATAGTATATGTCGAGAGGGTGTTAAACCCTATTTTCTCCTTTTCATTGTCATATTTACTGGATTTTTAATGCGGGTACAAAACGGTTAAGCACACGGGATAATGTGAGGATTGCCCGTTCTTGTCTACTTATATTTTCTATTAACGCGGCTCTTATGTAAAAATCTACGTACATTTAAGTATAAAACTTGTGTGTAAGTCTCTGAGAAATCTTTATTCTTTATTATTTGAAAGACTGTGATATGGTTTTAAAGAAATGCCAATTGTCCAGTCGAGTTAGACGAGCGTCTGTACTTCCAATCAATCTGTCCAGATAAAATGTGTTAAAACCGCAGCGTAATACAAATTTGTAAGTGATGTTTTTTGGGGCGAAGACCACCTTTAATTCCCCTAGATTTTTGTTACATAGAGAAATCCAACATTCAGTACGTCTATAGCAGTTATTGAATCTTATAAACTGTTTTGGTAATCAATTCCAAACGGTTAAATTAAAATATCTTGAGCTGAAACTTTTAGACAAGGTATAGGCTATTTTTTAAAACATGTCGACATACGTAAGCGAATTTCTTTCGGGGGGCACCTTGAAAGTATAGACTCTTCCTTTAAATACTTCAGAAGCGAATCTTAAATCTGTCTTTCTATATTATACCCTTGAACAAACGCATGCGTGTACAAATACATACCACAGCCGTGAGTAAAAAATAAGGTCGACTCGTGTTTTAAATAATTCAGTATTGATTAATTACATGATAAGGGCGTGCGGATTTATTCATTAAATTCGTTACCATCTGATTTGAAAAAACAACATTTCAATGATTTATTCATCTGCCTGATTAGAATCTGGTCTGAATAAAAAGCATTGCATGAGCAAAATGTTGCGGTTATTTTTTTCTATTCCAGTCCTATTGAAATGCCATTAACTTGATTATAATGGAAAAGACCAATGAATTCCGATGTAGTGTGTCCTCTGGGTGTACTTGTTTTGTCTGATTCGACCACTCTCTTTGACAGACCACTGGTTGTTTTGGAATAAAAAGTGGGTGCGTGTCAGTTTATCTTAGTAATTTAATTGCAGTGATTTCCTTGCAATCGAGCAACGAATATTTTATACGTTTGTTTTTGTCTACCATGGCTTTATAAATCGTTCGTGTGGACTTGAAACCCGATTTCCAGGAGAGAAATGTTCACGTAAAATAAACCTTGGCAGTTGGATTTCGTATAATATTAGGTTAAACGGTGCACATGCTCATACTAAACATGAACACTAATATACATGAATGTATGTTGGATTCAATATGACCGATATATTGTGTTGAAGACACTGTAAACTCTATCCCGTTCCTTTCATCAATTGGTGGGCTGTACCTGGTACACCAGAAAGATTTAATGCAGATCTTGAATTATACAGGACTTCTGGAGTTAGTTATTAGACGAATATGGCTATCAATTAAAAGGATGTTCTTGATTAATGTCAACACACCAAGGATAGTTTAAGTTGATAGTATTTACCTAAAGAATCAAAGCTACAGCCTTCATAGAATAGACACCACGGGCAGCTTTGTTGTTTAAGGTTTAATGTTTCATTGCCCATCAATTTCAAAGGGTAGAAAACGTTTTCTTTTTTTTTAAATCGCTCACACTGATTCCTTCCACGAATGACACTATACACGTGACGTCATATTTATCGAATTCTTAACAATTCAACTTTACTGAAGTACATACCAGAATTTTCTAAGGAATCTGTGTCCAATACCATTCAACCAAATCACATGTCACCGAAAATGTTGAAAGATAAATAGATAGTAGGCTTACAGACAGCCATTGATAGCAATTCAATAATGGGATCGACGATGCATCTTAGAAAAGAAATGAAATGAGGTTTAACGTCTCACTTTCCTGCACCGACTGGGATCATGAAGCCAGACATACGTCATATACGTGCTGTAAGTCTTATGATTCGGACTCTCTATCTGGTCGCCATTAATTATACATACATTTACGACAGGTGTCCCAAAAGTTTCCAGGCTCATTATGAATGGATCGCCCAAACTCAACCAATCTGCTGTGTCTCTAAGGTTCTCTGGTCTGACCCATTCTTTCAGATCTAGGCCCCTCTAAATTCTATCTCATCATCGGTCTCAAATCTGCAGCGCGTGGGAAAATGATGCGGTCATCACTGCCGTGGATGAGTTTTCGGGTCACCTGACCAACAGTGGTTTTCTGTGTGATTATAAATATTCTGGAGAAAAGATGGAACATTTTGATTGATGTACAAAAGGATTCTGTTGAAAAATAAGTATAATAATTTTCATACAGATCGCATATTACTTTGGGAGGCCGGAAACTTTTGAGAGAGGGTATAACATTTGGACTAGTGTATTTTGACAAAGTCTGGAGACTATTGCCGCTAAAATGTACAAGAAATCGTTTCACCTATAAGTATTTCTTCTTATTATACAGACGTTACTGTTTTAAGACAAACAGGCAATCATGGCGAAACGTTTTGGCTAGAATCCCTCCATGTTTCCTGGTTATTAACAGAGGTTAGAGTTCAGGCCCCGAGTTCACAAAGCATTCTCAGGCTTGAGTTAAGAATTTACTCAAAATTATACGCCTTATTTTAATTTAACTAAAATATATAAAACTTTTGGTGTTTTAATATATTAAACACATCATTATGAAACAATGATTTGTGGTTCTGATTCAAAGATAGTTCTCATAAACGGTGATTGAAAGTTTGGTAAATTTTTAACTGAAGTCTTGAAAGTTGAGTAAATTCATGAAGTCTAAGAATATTTTATGAACTCAGGTCCAGGTCAAGCTGCCAGAAAAAATAACCGTGGACATATTCCGGCGTCGTGCTACCCTTTAAATTTCATGACATTTCAATTGTGTATGTCAAAAATCAGTGAACGCTTTGGTTAGATCATATGCATGCAACAAAGATTGGAGTAAATGTTTCCTAGAATTGGATAGCGTGATATTTTGATATTATCGAAATGGAGGCTAATCACGTTCGTCTCGTCTCTTGGTATCAGGTTAATTACCACTGACAATCATCTCGAAATCTCGTGTACCATAAGATTGGGCTCTCGATAAGCCCCCGATAATCACAACAACCAATATACACATTTTACAACCAATCAGAATTGACAACAAGAAAAGCTCTCATGGCTATGCCAATCAGAACAGGGCATTAGGTTTAATCCTCCTTCATTCCACTATCTTTGATATAAAATCGAGTCTGGTCATTAGAAGACTATGCTTGTCTTCCACAACACATCCGTATTTTACTTACAAATAATGAAAATGGATCCCTCTTGGCATTACCTTTGGGTTAAAAGTTAAACATTTCTCCCAAAGGTTACAATTATTTGGCCCTGAGAGTGGAATGGTATGCATATACCACAATAAAAACCAGGGGGTCTTTCGTAACGATGCCATCGACATCTATCTTCAAATGAGGTATTTTATAGTCCAATGGCGTATAACAATTTGTGTATGACTTGTTATCCAGTGGCTTATTACAATATCCGAATTTCACACTATATTGTTCCCAAACGATTACGATTAAGGAATAAGTAACAGGTAATTGCATGTTAATGAGGTCGTAAATAGGCGATAATAATCCGACAAGTGATTAATTAGTGCTAGTAAAGTTTTCTTTTGTGTATTCATACGTGGCATTTAGATAATTCCACAAAGATTACAAGACACGCTAATTTTAGGTCTATATACTGCATCAACCTGGTTTCCAGTCGTTTAACTATTGATACAAATTCGAAAAAATGATATTAAATAAGGAGAAGGGTTGCCTGTCCAACCTCGTGGGATTTCTCCAGGTCCTCCGGTTTCCTCCCACTGCTAAAGACCCCTAAGCGCAAGCGATTTATTGAAATAAAATTAAACCATATGTTAGTCCCGAAATGACCTTGTTTGTGTCGATTGGACGTTAAACCACATTTCTCTCTCTCACAAAGAGTGACTCTACTTTTGGATTAATTCTAAGCGGTGTTTCGACGATGATTCTGTTGACTTTCGTCAAATAAATGATTTAAATGTCTTCATTACTACGACAGAATCATCTTCAAAACGAATACAAGTCACGAATCTCCCATGGCTATTAATTCCTACGAGATTCTAACAGACTGCGACAATCTTGATAATTGTATGACCACTGTCCGTAAGCCATGGTGGGCTGCCCCAGGTCACTGGAAATGGATTGATATTGACGTTGTCCTTTATTCCTCAATGAATGATATTACATTTACCCTACAACAAACTTTAATTATTCAAATGAAATAAACTAGAGTTTAACCTGCTGTTTTTCTGCACCAACACGGATAGTGACGGCTTGGATGAATTTGCCCGGACAGTGATGCTAATGCCTACCCTTATATCAAATTATGTCATGATCTCGGTTTTGCGTCCCACCCAAACGATTAGACACTGTTCCTAATCAGGCAAACTGTCCTACAAATGGGAATCCAGGTTGTAAAATCCCGGTGACTTTTCTTCATCAATGGCATCGAATCCCGTTGCGCCTCGTTAATGGACCAGCGTCAGTCATTAACTTTACTTAGAACATACATATTTTTTTTAGCAAGAATATTGCGTGTATTATAATTAATAACTGACATAATCTGAATAACGCTGAATCTGAATGTCACTTCTTTATAACAAACAGCACAAGAACGAATATTAGAATCTAATGTATATATAAGGCTCTAGATCTTAAGCCATTATATCTGTAATGCATTTCACAATCATTAAACCGACATTTTATGTAAGGGTTAAATGTTAATTCTTATCGGCTTTAAATGTTACATAAATTATCATTTAAAATGGAGAAACGAGGCTAAGGCTCGAATGACGGTGGTTACAATCAATGTACACATCTTGTCAAAAGCTACAGCCATTAATAACTTCGGGCAAAATAAAGTAATTTGAATGGAAGTTTGAATATATTCATTTTTCATTATCTATTTTTTAAATATTACCACGAGAGCGGCCAGTTCCTTAACTAAATGCTACATAATGCCCCTATAGTAAAATAATATAATAGAAAAGAAATTATATATAATATATATGAAATGAAGTGAAATGGGGTTTAACGTCCTACTGTTCTGCACCTAACCTGGGTTAATGAAGACGGGCATACGCCATACAGTGTGCTATGAGGGAAATTTTGCCCGGACAGGTGCGCTACGGTCTACTCTTACATCGAATTCCAACTGCCAAGGGATCTTTTACGTGCACGCCAATGTGTACAAGGGACTTCGGGTTTTCGTCACATCCGAACGACTACATCACTGACAAGAGGAAACCACGCCGGAAAATCTGGATGAACTTTCTCGGCCAATGCAGGGATCGAACACCCGATCTCCAGGCTAGCGAGGCAGCGTCTTACCCACTTAGCCACTTGATCCCCCGATATAATATACATGTATATACGGGTGATTATTATAAGAAGTCCTGTAATACTACCTTATAATACGACGAGATATTGACGTGATATCTCACTGACTAAATTAATTAATCCACATGTCCCATATTAACGATTTTAGGATCAATTGAAGATTAATCTAACGAACGGGTACACGCCTACATTAAAGCTACTTAATATGTCTTATAATATGCGTGTCGTGAAACAATGAATTATTAAATTAATAGTATCCAAGCCGATAAGAATGAAAAACATATTTTGGTAAAGCGAATTATTATGGAAGCTTTAAAGAGCTTATATCTGTATGGATTAGGGATGTTTAGGAATGGCGTCTTAAATCCTATTTTAGCTCAATCATAAACGCAATAGTGCCACGGTTAAATATTTGGCATGTAATGTAAATATTTTTCTTTTCTTTCAGTTATCGTTATGACAGAAGAGCAAAGTGAACTATGGGGTCAAGGCCGTTACTCTCAGCAACAATTTTGGTTGCCATGACATTGACTAGCTGTTCCGGTCAGTATAATTTTTAGATTGGTTAATTTTTAGATTTGCCCACTACTTACTGTGCTAAAGTAAGTAGTGTATATGTCAAAAAGGTACCTGGATATAGTGGACTAACTGCCACCATCGTTGGCACACTATTAAAGTATCAAAATACGCTGAAACGTAACAAGCTCATCTCTAAATGTATCAGTGAAAACAATATTTCATGAAAGTTCATAAAGACGTTCTCCCAATTTTTTCCCACACTAAAATAGGTTAATGTGTGTACCGAGTTCAATAAAGATATCTTGAACGGTTTATGAGATATGCTCCAGAATAAAATCGAGACGGAAGGACGGACAGAAAGAAGGGCGGACGGGCGGGGCTCATTTCAGTATACCGCCAAAACTTCATTCGGCACATAAATAAAAACAAGAGCTGTATTTAAGAATTGTAATTGCATGTGGATGAATTATACTGTTCCTGTGCTCCACGTTTATCGGTTCAATTCGAATCGACATTTAACCGTCATATATGATATTTTATACGTGACCATGGCAGTCAGGACAACAGAGCTACGCAGTCATAGACACAAAATTTCATAATAAGGTGTGTCTTTGTACGAAACCTTGACTGTTTGGAGAGTAGGGTGTAAGTTATATGTTTCTGGTCAACTCACGCTTGTCATAGATGAAGTGAGACTAACACTTTTATTCAGCAATTCTTTATTTAACCAATATTAATACGAAACCATGACAGTTTGAACAATGGGGTGTAAGTTACGTTTCTGGCCAATTAACGATGAAGATAAAGTAGGACTAATAGATTAAAAAAACAATTCTTTATTAATTTTGAATTTTGGATGAAACGTTTGTAAAACTGTCCAAAATGAGTCCGGTGATCAGCAAAACCAGGTCAATTCCAGACCATTTTAGGCGCCATCTTGGATTATTTGATCTGAGGGTTGTGGTCCGACTATGCCAATAAAAATGTGAATAAGGCAATAAAAAAGACTATTTTAAAGACTTGCTAAATCACGTATATACCAACTGAAGAGATTTTCACAATTAATTCTGACGATGCTAATTATATCGTCGCTCTAGGAGAAAAGCTGAGCTGAGAACTGAAAAAATTAGCTAAATAATAAGATAACAAAATAACACACTTAGGAATAAGGTGTTTCACTATGGCTGTGAAACAGGAAGCATTTAATATTAGCCAATGACAAGAATGGATTATATTCGTTTATCAACCAGGTCGTCAAACTTTGAAAAGTAAATCTTACAATTTTCAGTAAAAGAATTTGTGAAGATTAAAATGATGCGAGATAAAATCCTATCTTCTACGCTTACATATTTTGGTTGTGCTTTTTTATTATTATTTCTATTTTCGCAGATCATGGGATTGACCGAGAGAGTTTTTCGGGATTTTCTGGGGCGTTTCTCCATGTCAGTGGTGCAGGGTGAAGGGCCTAGCAAGGAAAGTGTCCAGTTGTTCGGAATGTACGAAAACCCGAGGTTCAGTGTACACATTGGCATGCCCGTAAAAGAACACTTTTTTGTAATTCGAAATGAAATAAGAGTAGGCTGACCGAGCCAAATTTCTTCATAGCACACCGTAGCTCGTAAGCCAGTCTTCAATAGCCCAGCCGGTGCAGAGAAATAGGATGTTAAACGCCATTTCCTTTTTTGGAAGATCATAGTAGACGGATAATTGAAATGGTACTAATAACGACTAATGAATTTTAGTTGCAACCTTAAACTATAGCCGGAACAGATTCTTTTCATTTTCTTATTTATGTCTTTTATTACCCGGTAACCATGGGGATGATAAAGTACACAGGAAATCTAACGACCATTGAAGAACAAAGTAATGTATTTTACATGCTATTAATTTAAGATGTTTGTTCGAATTCTTTTTCCTCGTTGTAGTGTTGCAGCCATCTTAAAATCAATTCCATCATGTACTTTGGCGAGAGGGTTCCCCTTGTTTCATTTCCGTTGCCATGGTGATATTCGTGCCCATATTTTACAGGATGTTAATCTTAATGTAAAGATACGCTAAAACTGATATAAGAACTAAAATAGTAATATAGCTGAATTATTTTAGTTGCTGTGCATTTTCAAAAACCTTCCAGTTATTTGTAAAATTTAATTCCACTCAATTTAATCAGACTAAGTCATTTTACGTTAGGCTATGTCATCGCATAAACTCGATTTTGCAATAATGACAAACAGCAAAAAATCCAAATTCTATTAAATCAATTGATTTCCTTATCACGGCATGCGTTTACATGCATCCAGTCGTCAATTTTCAATACATTCTAAATATGGTCATATTGATTTCTGCTTACCAGACGTCGTGAAGAATCATTATCCCCCTTCGTGAATAAAGTAAGGCTGAATTCCGAACCAGTTTCCGTTTGTTTTGTTACGCGCCCGTATTCCAATATCCGGTCCGCAGTTAAAGAGTTGGCAGTTTCCGATTAGCCAGAATTGAAGCAGTTCATAAACACGATTGTAAAAGATTTATGGTAAATATAATCAACTTGACTGCAATAAACAAAGGTCACATTATTTAATCAAAATAACAGTGTATTTGTTATAAGCTACAACTGTGTATATATACGGCCAGTACCGAATTACGGTATACGGGAGCTGTGGTGGCTCAGTGGGTAAGTCGCCGGCTCACTAACCAGGGTTCTCGGGTTCGTGCGAAGCGTTGGACGGGACAGTCCCTCGCGATTTTCCTTATCAGTGATGCAGGATGGTAGGCATAGCAAGGATGGTGTCTAGTCGTCCTGATGGGACGAAAGAACCGTTGACGGTTATTGTTCGAAATAAAAGTTGGCTGCAGCACCGCTGTTCGAGCAAAATTCCCTCATAAAACCTCCTAATTACCCAGTCGGCGCAAAAAAGTGGGACGGTGTTGAAAAACAGGACGTTAAACCTCATTTCATTCTCGTAATTATAAAATCTAAAATCCACATCTGAGAGAGAGAGAGAGAGAGAGAGAGAGAGAGGGAGAGAGAGGGAGAGAGAGCGAGCGAGCGAGCGAGTTGGGGATGGGTGGAGATTTCCTTCTTCGTATTTTCTATTTGAATTTACTAATTATAATGTATTTTTGGAATTTCGAGGATTCTATGCTCCTGCTTCTTGTTTGTTAATAAGGTGTTGGGTTCCATTGATAGCCTACGCAGTCCGATAGTTTATCGACAAGACATAGAAAATCAACAGTTTGTGTTGTTTTTAACCGGTTTCTGTAATTCACCTACTTTTGTCATTCATCTATATCAAAGGTTCTATCTTTCCAACCTCTTCAAATTACGTACAATCTTATTAAAGATTCGTCAAATTTACAACACGAACTTAGGAATTTTAGAATGTGTAAGCATACCGTATCTGTGAAAGACACACGTCAATACTTGAGTGATCGATTGGACTAGAAGTCAATCATAAAAAAAATGTTATAGTAATATGGTCTATTAATTCTGTTTTTTATTTTAAAAAAAATGCTTTATATATTCTATATTTAGACTTGGAAAGCGAAGTGATGATAATGCGATGTCTGGAAGGGAAGTTTAAAATCAATTTGGTCATTATATCTATTTCTGTGACGATAATCAATCAGTGAGCGAGATTGTGAATCCATAATTAGTATCTCATATAATCATCTTATCACTGTCATTTACTAGACATACTTTCTGGCCGTTGCCATTTACGACTCCATTCAATTGATTTCATATTTCTCATATATGGCTTCCGTCTTCATTAGCGCAGTCGGTGATGATAAACTAGGAAGATGAACCCCATTTCATTTCACTTCTCTTATGGCTTATATTCCGTCTCCATTAGAACAGTTAGTGCCAAAAAGTAGGACGTTAAACCTCATCTCATTTTATTTATCTTATGGATTATTCCGCGCAGAAAAGTAGGACATTGAACCATATTTAATTTATTTCATTATGACTTAGATTGGCTGCGGGTTATTTTTTCGCTCGTATTGAGATTGTAGTTTAGCATGTTGGTATGTTTCTAATGTTCGCTTGCGGTGTGTACACATATTGTCTTTAGCAATGAAAGAAAAATGAAGAAAACACACGGGTTTCGCCAGGTGATCCAGTCCTTGTAACGTTGACTTCTATATCGTTGAAGAGCTTAGGTCACCTAACCCTACGTGTACTCCTGATTTACTATTAAAGGGCCAATCCTGATAACTTTTTGGGGAATAAAACTGCTTAATTTTGTATTAAAATCCCTTAAAACCCATTACCAAAGGCCGACCAACTAACCCGATATTTGTGACACGCTTGTAAATAACTTAAACCTGACAGTCTTCATCTGGAAATGGAGACCGTTGTATTATACAGTATCTGGATAAAACCAGACTTTTGTATATAAAAATAACATGTAGGTGAAATTTACATTTTGTTATCAAGTACTGTACATGGGTTATTCACTGTATAGACCTCTAAAGGAACGGGAATCGATTATCAGGTCACCCAATGAAAAAATTGACCCGAAATCTTAAAAGGGTTACGTGTCCGGATAAGCAGTGTTGACGTTCACGTCCAAACGACTAAATATTTTGAGCTGAAATTTTGAGACAAGGTTAATACACCATGTCTCTATATTTTGGTCCATCAATTTCATAAATACTCGGACTTTAATTACTGAGACTCTCTTCTTATCGGGGTATTCCCTTTAAAGAACACAAGAGCATTCGATGCCACTCTCACCACGCAGTTCATATATGGGAAGATCGCACAGGTTACTCTTCAGGTGTGTTAGTTAGCTACTAGTGGTGGGTCATCCTCACTTTCAAAGGACAACAGGTGTCTTTTCTAATACAACCACAAAGAACTTTAAACGTCACTGCATGCTTCAACAGTATTCTAGTACTTTTTTTTCAAATCACCTCGCACTGTCAAAATACGATGAATACATTCGGTTTACTTCATTCCATTACTGTCAAACTAAAACGATTTGATATCTTGGTTTCACTTAACACCAACACCAACAGCCGCCATCGGTAAGCATGAAATATTTAATCGTTTGTCTTAATGTAGCACAGCTTGTGGCTGTCCTAATGGCTACATTTGCGCCCTTTTCCATTACCACCAGCCGACTACTGTCTAATATAATAAGACCTCAACTATGGTAGCTAAAAGGGAAAAGAATAGATGATGGTTTTATGGTTCATCCGCCATATAGTTAAATGGTTTTTATTTGAAATCTGAATATAGCTTCCTTTTATACAGTAGAGATATAGTTCACTCCAATGGTGGAAAGAGAGAGAGAGAGAGGGGGGGGGAGATTTCGGGGCTAACATATGGTATAACTGTATTACTTCAATAATTCGCTTGAGTGTAAGCTGGGAGGGGTGGGGGGCACGCGGTTCGGAGAGCGAGAGAGGGGGCCATTTTGGGGCAAATGTATGGTATAACTGTATTACTTCAATAATTCGCTTGTCCGGAAGATGGGATAGTGGGGAGGGGGAGAAAACCCACGAGTTTAGGCAAACGACTCTACTCTTTATCACGCACACGCTTTGAAACAAAACCTGCCACCTGATCTAAAGAAAACACTTCTCCGGATTGTATTCTAGATTATAATTCCTTTGTGCGCATGTATGGTAGAAAATTTGTAAGGTTACTTATACAATAAGCAGATCGAACCCACGACACTTGCATAAATAACAGGCCTTACTCTTAAAATTAAATGTCAAAGGTATCCAAAATTTATTATGAAATGTCATTTTCCGATTTACCAGTATGCTACCTATCTTTTGTGTCAAATTATAATGTGTTGGGGTTGAGGTTTTTTCGTGTTGGATATATTGCAATCCATGTGGACTTATGATTTGGCACCTTGTTCAAACTGAACGATAACGGTAACAAGATTATTGCGTACTCCGAGTCGACGTGTAAAGCTTCGGAACAAAAAATAAAACGTCATTTTCTCGCCTATAGCGGTGGCAATTGGCGATACCCAATAATTGCGTAAAGCAAATCGAAATCTATTTTCGGCGAATGTGGAAGTCGGTAACATTATTATGGCATTCCTGTGGTAAACTGCCATTATAGATATTATAATCACAAAGCGGGTTAAGCATGGGTTAATCTGTATATCTCAGACTGTGTCAGTTTCATTTAATGTCAATGACTGTCTATAGAATCTTAGCTGTCGTTATTTATAATGTAGTCCAATATTTGAAATGGTTATCCCTAGGTTTATTCAAGTTTGTATGAGCTTACGTGTGATTATATTGTCTCGTATCGTCTGGAGACGTGGAATTTTCAAATCTGGGAGTTATCTATCTAAATAGTATTATTTGTATGGAATACTAACAGATGTCAGACGGAAAGAAGTGGGGTTTAACGCCCGCACGACGATATCTATTATAGGTCATTGGGGACTAACGTGTGGCATATTTATATTTCAATTATTTGCGGGGGACCCGGGGGAAATGCGGGACCCAACCTAGGAAAAGAAATATTATATCAACGACTGGATATTCGAAAATAGTAGACCGAAACGTCACGGTATGGGTAACGTTCGCCATTCTAGCATTGTACACGTGACTATGTAACAAAAATAACCATGTGTTAGTCTCAAAATAATCAAGTTATGGCGTTGACAAGACGTTAAACTCCATTCCTATCCCTTCTATTAGCCGTTTTTACGCACTATACTGGAAACTACTCCTTCATCGTTGTGTCTAACCTCTGAACTGAGATTCTGAACTGGCCATGTCTTCAACTCGATATCCTCCAGCAAACACGACAATCTGATTAACATACAGATCTATATTTCGTTCCGTTTTTTTATTGTTATTTGTATACTTTCGATGACCTAGACTACATGAAAATCTGACCAGTTGTAGGCCTACTGGGAAGTCGTGTCAGGGGACATAGTCATACGGGCGGCTGTTGACCTATGACGTCAGAATTGATCAATCGATCAGCGTTGATATTTCTAGGGGTCTACCCACGGTTCCGTGCAGAGCACGCAAAGAACCCACCGTAACTTACATTTGCATTGGCTAATTCCTCACATCAACTGGAACACCTGCTTTATAACGACTTTTCTTGGTCCTAGTGTTGAGAAGACAAGTGAAACGAAATTTTGAACTGTAAAAAACGAAACGAAATAGGATATATGTTTTGATCAGATTGCAAACACAACTTATTGGTCAATTTAATTCAACATTGATGTTGTTATCTTACCGCGAAAAGTTGGACTTCTGATATCCAATATTTAAGACAAAATGAAAATCTTAAAATTAACAGAATTCTATCGAGCTCCGTTATATGAAGCGAGTCGATAAACGAGGTAAAACATATCACATGTAGAAAAATACTACCGATGTAGACTGGGATAACCAGACGCCAAAGACTGTCATTCATTTTCGACTCTTCGCGCATTTCGCTAAACATAACTGATTAGAATTAGAGTAGAAACAGAAACTATTGAATGTAAACCAGCATATATACATTTATATTACATTATTATATACTTTGTGTCAATTTCTACAGCTGCAAAAAAATAGCGATTTGGCTCCTTTAAACAAATAGGTCGGATATAAGAATGAAATTGAAATTATCATTGAAATTATTAATGGAAGAGTTGCTGGAGGGAAACGAATAAAATCTGTTCATCTCCTGACTTTGTTTCGATATAAATAATATAGTATATCTTTATGCACCAGAATGAAACAAAATTACCTTCACTGAATCGAAACTTTGTAGACAAAGGCGAATTGAAATGAGATATAAAAACCAAATCTTTCTGGCCCGATCTCTCTATTGGAAACCCGAAAATGCCATCATACAGTGTTCTATGTGCGAATGTTTGCCAGGGCAGGAGCGTTTCCGCCTATAATCTCCATCGAATCCCAACTAGGAAGGGTTCTTTAACGTGTACATTAACAAGTACATAAAGTGGGTCTCAAATGTTCGTCCTACAGTTCTTTACCAGACCACTGTTAAGGAAACCCAGATCGGGAAATCCCGAGGTATTTTCTCGGCCAACACCGGGGTCGAACCTGGAACCACTTGGTTTGTGAACTTAGTATCGGTCTTAACAGATTGCGTTTAACCAACTGTAAGGAAATGTGCTATTTCCTTGTTAAATAAATTTTTGTACGCGGTATTCTGGTCTTGTGATTAGTTTAATGAGTGGCCTGATAAACGCGACACCGACAACATCGTAAGCTTGTAGACTGCTTATTCGGACACTATACTGCATCGTTGCATTTTTTCATATAGGTACACAGCAAAAACTTTTAAAATTCTTTCACGCAGACCAGTTCCATTCATTAGATTTTGCCTTTGACTATAATATGTTTATTTATTTTTTTTCAGCGTTTCTGTGTAAATGGTCTAATGAAGGTTGTGATAGGAATGACGAATGCTGCAGTGGTTCGTGCCAACAACTACATCCGGGTATGAACGCGAGATGTACAAAAAGTGTGCTCCATAATCCTTGTATATTTACTCACCATTGTCAAGATAGACTCCATTGTGGTACCGATAACACGTGCTGTTCTAAATACTGGGGAACGTGTCGTCGCCAAATAGATTGTTGCAACAAGAACTATATTTGTATCGACGTGAAGGGATTTCATTATAGACGTTGTTTGCCAGCGCCCGTCGACGGCGTAGGAATAAAACAGAATGTTACCGCAATACTCACTATGTTTTCAACATTTTTCATTCTGTTTTTAAACCAATTTTAACTTCTTTATAATGTACCAATAAAACTTTTTTTTTGCATTATGCTAATGTCGAATTAATTATTTTGGAAAGGAGTGATGGACATTACTAAATGAATTTTCAGATCCTTTATGTAATTACACCCCCAAAGCAAAACGGGCTTCAGATTAATATTGTAAGGTGGGAAATTTTGCTTATGTTTTATTTATGATCAAATTATCAATCATGTGCTGTAATAATTTGACCAAACATAGGCTAATTACAAAGCCTGGTCAACTGAAGGGTGGTGAGAGTACACGATAACAGCTACTCAAATTAGCTTATAATGTATCAGGCGCCACCTTCACTACAATAAAGCATCCGTGGTGTCATGAATAGGAATCGGTAATACATGTGCAATTAACGAATGCTCCGAAGTTCAAAATGGACTACACAACCTAACATTTATTAGCCCAAGAACGCAATATTGAAAGGTCGCGTACCTGTCGTCTGGAATGCATTCTTCAATTAAGCACACTGTTGGCTGAGAAAGATCATTGGGGTTTACCGGTGTGTCTCTCCTTGTCAGTGGTGTAGGACACAGGGCCTGGCAAAGGACAATGTATAGTCGTTCGGATGGGTCGAAAAACTGAGATGCCATGTACACATTCGCATGCACGTAAAATAACCCTTGACAGTTAGAAATCTATATAAAAGTGGCCTCTAACGCCGCTGTACAGGCAAAAATTTCCCTCATAGTACACTCTATGACGGGCGTATGCCGGTGCAAAACAGTAGGATGTTAAACCCCATTTCATTTCCTTATAAGTAGTAGTTCACGTTGCAAACAAGCATCAAAACGAACATTCTACATGAGAAACTAAATTTAACTTTCGCCATCTTCGCAACCTCTGCTTTAAATGGTGGACCGTCCTTTGCCAATAATATGTCATGCTGTCATCATGATCATCATCCTCGGTCCAGTATGATTGTCATTATCGAGTCATTATTATTATTTTGTGCTTTGGTGCAATACAATTTGATTAAAACACAGATCCAATTTCGCTTCGTTTTCTATAGTTCAAAATTTCGTTTTACTTTTCTTTACTACACTGGGATCTGGAAGAGTTCTTATATATATAACCCGCATTCTGGTTGATGTGAGGGGTTAGCCAATGGAACGCTGTTAGGGTGAGTTTTTGGCGTGGGTATGCCATTAGAATTATAATTCAAAAATCTGACGCCAAAATGTCAAAAGCCACTCGTATGACCCCTGACGCGACCTCCCACTCTAGCTGGTCAGATCTTCGTGTAGTGGAGGTCATCAAAAGTATAAAAAACGAAACGAATTATAAATCTGTATTTTAATCAGATAAGCTGCGATAATATCGGTGTCAGTGATGATGTTAGTGTATTATGGTAATTACTTATAAATAAAATCAATATATATTAAGGGGATGACTTGTATAACAACACAATGACACCAGAGTAATCGTTCCTGGGTGCCGACGATAGATGATGATGTAAAAAAATGGTAAACCAATATGACTGCAAAACCCCATAATTAAACGAAAGAGATCCAAAGCCAAAAAGTCTCACGTCACGTACTTCTCAGCAAAACAACAAACAAAATGGACACTAACAAATAGAAAGGTTATCAAATGTCAATATAAAAATGTATAATAAATAAACTTGCACGTAATGGAGGGATGGTGATATTCCTTGAAAGGTCAAACGTTGTATGAAACTGCGAAACAGAGAAAACCTGACAGATCGTAAGAAAGTCAATATTTTCTAATAGTACTTTATCAGAACTTCAGACATTTGACATTTCAAAATATAACATGCTGTTCAATTTTGAAGAATGTATACAAATCCGACAGTGGTCGTTATGGCTGTTTGACGCGAAAAACATATGCGGCTTTAGAAGAGAGAGAAAATTCGATTAACTTCCTATTCACACAACCGGGGCATTCCGGAGGAATGGGGAATCTGGAGAATGCCTCAAACCATTCGATCACACAACCCATGCAGTGGCACACTGCCATTAAATTCGAACGATTAATTTCATGCAAGGTTTTCTCAGAATTTGGACATAATCGTGTTTGTCTATTACAAGAACTGGTATTATATTTTGGTAGTATATTGGATTTTAAATTTTCTGCTCGAGTTTAAAGTATGTATGATTTTGGTGCGGAAGGATCTGGCGGTATATAGTGGTTCAACCCTCTGCGAATTTATTTTTCAAATAAATGTGAATATTATGCTCTCTGTGATTAAAAAAGTTCAGAGCACCAGTTGGTAAAATGTGATCAGCCAAATAGGCTATAGCATGGCTACCGAGGTCCCGTGTACACATTGGCGTGCACGTAAAAGATCGCTTGACAGCAGTTGGAATTCGATACAAGAGTAGGCCGTAGTGTCGCTGTCCGGGCGATTTCCCTCACAGCACACCGTATGTCATATGCCCGTCTTCATTAGCCCAGTTCGGAACAAAATAGTAGGACGTTAAACCCCATTTCATTTCATTTTTTAACGTGACGCTTCGGTGTCTGCACATTGTAGTTACTTCCCCTTAGTAAGATACACTGCTCTGCTCACAGAATAGTCGCACAATCGTTCAACAATTCTTACAGTCAACATCATATACCAAAAAAAAAAACAATTTTGCGATAAACTACGGAAGTTCAAATACGAACTATTTTTTTTTTTTGATGGGGGGGGCAGTGGCGGATTAAGCTCCACCAAGGCCCGAGGCGGCAGTTTCTGGAGAGCCTATTTAAAAAGGCGTGGGCCTAATTAATTTCGGGTCAGGGCCTATGTTGATTCCCGTTGGGCCTAAACCCTACCCCCCTAACATTCATTGTCTATGCGTTTTTAATCGTATCAGACAAGTCTAAAAAAATATTTTTTTTTACAAAATCTTTGGGCCTGAGGCTGCAGCCTCATCAGCCTCACTGATAATCCGCTACTGGGGAGGGGGGGGGGGGCGATTTTCTATCTGTATTTTTAATGTCAATTTTGAAAAATAATTATTAATTGCTATTAATAAAAAAGAACCGTTCGTATTTGAGCTTCCGTAATAAACAGTGAATAATTATATAGTTTTACTGCACGCTCCTCAGCGTGGTTCTCTATAGGTAGTAGGGTGGGTCTGTCATTTAGACTGGCTCCTCGGTTCAAAATTAATGAATAACTTGACATTCATATATCACATGTATAGTCAGTTGTTGGAATTGGATTTTAAAAAAAAGACGGTGACATAAGATTTACCGTTATAATTTGATATGTCATGATTACAAAGGCTCAATTTTAATATTATATTAGTGAAGACACGGTAGTAGTCGTATGAAATAATGATTATAAAGCAATTTCAATAATGACTATCACTGGAACTCGCGGGCATTGGGGAGAACGAACGAACGATCAAAAGGAACGAGTGAAATTTATATCGATAGCTTTGTATAATACCATGTGACATTACCACAAAGAGTGTATCGTTTGTCATCTAGCTGGCTGGTCACCTCTGGCTGGCGGTCGCGGTTTCGATCCATGTTGTGAGCGTGGAGATATGTGCGCCTTCGCAACCGCGTGGGTTTACTCCGGGTACTCCGGTTTCCCCAAGCAAAATAGACCGCTGCACATGCGCTAACTTAATAAAAATATGACGACGTATCTGCGACAACAACAACAATCCCAAATTCATAGGTTTATTGTATCATTTCTAAAGGGATACTATTTATAGATAAATCCGTATAGACTATTCACTGTGCGGTAATAATAATAACTCTATGCACCTCTATACACAAATTGCAAGTTTTACTTTACTATAGGTGGTGAGTTACGGTGCGGCGTGTAAACTATGTGGTTTAAATGTTACTAACATCACGATGCAAGTATTTGTGACGTTTTCCAAGGGTGTATATTATCCCGGTCAGTTGATAGAGGGTCGGGTGATAATAGAAGTTAAAAGGGAAGCGACGATTCGTGGTAAGTAAAAGGTAGGATTTACCCTAATAGTAATAAACCAGTTAAAAAAAATGTTTAGTCCAAGAATTGTCCTGGAAAGAATTACATGTAGGACTACATGTATGTCAGGGTTAATCCGCAAAGTTTCTTTTAGTGATCGGTTTGGTTCGGTTCATTGCAGATGAGACTGGGTACTACATCATGCATTAGGTAATTATTTCGCAAATAATGACTATTAATATTTCAGTAAATGATACACGTGACACCACAAGTGTAATGACGCATGCCCAGAAAGGGCTGTGGCTATATTTAGCTATTTAAATTAAATTCATTCATGTAGAAGATAGCTGTCTTCTCAGAATGTAGCAAACGTGTATGTCCTGTCATGTAATTATCCTATTAATATTACATATATCAAAGTATCGACTTTATCACGCATCTTAAATTTTGAAAATTTTAATACAATGGTAACAATGGTAGTAGTAGTAGCAGCAGAAGTAGCAGTAGTGGTGGTTGGTAGAATAGTAGTGCTTATCAGCAAGAACAGCAGCAGTACTTAGCAGTAATAGCGACAGTAGTAGTAGCAATCTGTTTCACAGAGAATTACTTACGAATTATCTCTGTAACAGATAAGTGTCCATAGCACGTGCGTTGACTGCTCACCGCGCCAGTCATTGGCTCAACTGCTCGTGCAATGTTTACTTAACACCTAACTGCTTCGGGCAAAATGATGCATTTTACTCATTTTAATACCCATTTACACTAAATAGGAAATATTTTTTAACTTCAAATACTTCAAACGTCTTTATTTATTTTTCTTTTACCTCAAAAAAATGTTTGAGAATTTAATTTGTCGGAGTAAAAAAGTTAATATGCCGTACTTATTAAGCCTCGTCGATGTCATGCTTATCAGTTACGAAATTTTAACTAAGATAAGATCCAAATTTTAGTAATTTGATTGGACAATATTAGATTGATTTTAGTTCTTAGCCAATCAAAATTGAAGTATCTACTAAAATTTGGATTTCATCTTTAGTTAAAATTTCGTGAAACAGGGCCCAGTTTGTAGTAGTAGTTGTAGTAGTTTACTACACAGTGTTTATAACTTTCAGGTATCGATCTATATTTCAACGGAGTTGCCAATGTTAGATGGACGGAGACAAAAACACTGGAAATAAAACAATTTACAAAAACTACGAATTATTTTTCAAAACATATTTCCTTGCTTAAAGGTAAAATACATTTTATGTTAAACTTGGTTCTGATGATTTAGAAAGGATATATGCCCTTCCCTATCCTTATTTTTAGTTACCGAAAATAAGTTTTTTTTTATAACGACTGTATATGTCCGTACTTTATCATTGTCATAAGTATTATACGATTAGAGAATAACAGCGCATCCTTTTCCTAATAAATACAATAAATCCCTTCAAATCCCCGTCGTTTGGTTTATCCAACTCTAATCCAGTAGTACTATTCCAGGGATTAACGTTCCCTCCCATAATCAAGTACCACTCTCTCAAAAAATATAATGCTAAATAATTCGAAGAACACAATATTCCATAAAAAAAACATAGACTGGTAATAAACGAGTCTGTGTCTTTGAGTGGGGGGGGGACAAAAGAGTGAAATGGGGGAATCATTTTTGCAGTCTTGAACGCAATTTGCTCTAAAGGTTGTTTAAAAGAGCTAAATCGCTAATATTTGGGACCTAGAAATTGACCCAAATATGTCGCAACGCATATAATAATATAAACTGATTATATATTAACTGATTTACAATTAATTGTTTCCATTTTGACTCTAATTTTAAATCAGTGTATGTCCAGCGAAATACGGCATGAGTCTCAACCGAATAGAAATTTCTAGTGTCTGTTTATTCCACTACATTGCGCATGCGCTCCAGATAAGTTATGGCGTCGCCGTTTAACATGAGTTGTGGAATATGTATAGCCTCGTTCTTTCTGGTCACTTGTTACAAATGATGCTGAAATGCACTTTGGTACACGATTATGGTAAAACAAATTATTTGGTCTTAAATCAGAAGTCTCCCTTTTCAAGGTAAGATAACAACATCAATGATGATTTTAATTGACAAATAATTTGTGTTTTCAACGTTTAAGACTTTAGATTGATGTTGAGTTAGAGACTTAGCTACTTTAAGTTCTATAATGCCCATTGAGATGGAACCAAATTAGTTATAAAAATGGCTAATGTGGAGTTAATTTCCAGCAATACTTGGATTGTCGTTTCAAAGAAAGGGGGTTTCAAGATTTGCGTAAGAAGATGACCTTCTCCACGTTTTCATTTGGTAACAATATAAATACTACTTTATTAAATGGGATATATTTGTTACAGGAAATCAGACGTTATCGGCCGGCAGAAGTGTATACCCATTTCAATACCAATTACCTGACGGCATACCGTCGTCATTCCAAGGACAGTATGGCGGAGTTGAATATCGTTTAAAGTGTGTTGTTGACTCTCCATTTAAACAGGTTAAGATTATTGCAGACAGGAAGATAACTGTTATCCATGATTTGGATCTCAACACAGAACCCCAAGCCAGGGTATTCTATAACATTCTATTCATTTTTTTCATTTTTTTGGTCACGGTGGTTAAGTGAATAAGGCGCTGGCTTGCTAGCCTGGGGGTCGGGTGTTAGATCCCTGCATTGGCTGATAAAGTTCATCAAGATTTCCGAATTGGCTGCACTTTGTCAGTGATGCAGGACGAAGGGCGTCAAAGGACAGCTGTCTAATCGTATGGATGGTACGAAAAGCACACCGAGGTCCCGTGTACACATTGGTGTGTACGTAAGAGATCCCTTGTCAGTTGGAATTCGATATAGGAGTATATAGACCGTAGTGTATATAGACCAATTTCCCTCATAGCACATTTTATGGCGTATGTCCGTCAACAGTAGGACATAGAACCCCATTCATTTCATTTTAATGTGTTGTGTTTGTGCAAACCATTAACCCAAACATAGATCCAAATTTAAGGCAAATATTATGCCATTTATTGATTCAACAAAAACAGGACAGAAATCCTATAGATATTGATTCGGGGGGTTAAATCAAAACATTTAGTTCAGATACAAATCTTGATCTCGATGATCGTGGATAGAAAAGAATGAACTTTTGAAATTTGCTTTTGGTGGCCATTGAATTATTGGTCGATTTTCGTGAAAAAGTATCACAAAGATTTATATACATGTAAATGCATAGGACTAGGAAACCGGTTTTTACAAGAGATTTTCGCCCTCACATTTACAAACCTTTGTCCTAGTCATATATGCATGACAGCATCAAAAATAAACCTGTCAATTTTATTTTTTTTTCAATATTAGGAAAGTCCATTATTAGAAAAACAGGTAACTTTAAGCGGCCTGTACCGAACTCCTGGGCGAATAAATGTTACATTCAAACTAGATCGATGTGGTTATGTTCCCGGTGAATCAATTCCCGTCCAGGCGACGGTAGAAAATGAAAGTAGTAAAACATTAAACGGTTCAAGTATTTGTCTTAAACAAGTAAGTAGTTACTATTTATAGACCAGTAACAATTTTTGAGAGATTTCTTGGGCGAGTATATTATCTTCAGACGTGCCATTCCATCCACATAATGCCTGAAAACGCTCTACCGGCTAGAATTGTGTGTGTGTGGATTTGAGATTATTTAGCTAGTCGTAAGTATAGTAAACCTATGAAAGGTATTGCCCCTGTCACCGAAACTATTTAAACGTTCTACAGATCTGTGATTGGTTCTGCTAATCATAATTTGTGATCTAATGAAACCAACCGTCAAAGATTTCAGGATTGTTAATCACGTTTCGTTTTATTTATGATGTCGTATTTTTGACATATTCCTATTAGTGTGCTGGTGAACGCACTGGTTAATGAAATTACCGGTACTGAATTTCCGGGCTTTGTTTTTTATTTTGCGGATTATGGAAATTTTAAACCCCAAGCGCACATCCGTTGCACAGCTAATAACTAATCCAACCCTGTCAGTTACATATGAGGTCATTTTGCCATCCCACCGACACCGTATAATATTTGTGATTATTTTCTAGGTTGTTAAATACCATGCAGAAAATAAAACAAAAGTAGCATGCGAAGTGATTACAAGGCTGTCTCGTGGACGAATACGACCTGGTGATAAAGAAGTATGGGAAGGTGAATCATTGTTGGTGCCCGACGTACCATTTTCCAGATTGCCGGCTTGTCCTTTTATTGAAATATGTTATGTAATTACGGTAAGGTGGTAATTTTTCATTATATCATGCATAATAACATTCAACTATATATAACATATACATATAATTGCTAATTGGTTTATTTTGACGACGTTTTGAAGTACAGTGCAGTCATGTCTTAGACGTAATCGGATTGTCGGAGAAAACAAAATGCTTGGTGTGAACAGACCTTTAATAAATTTATGTTAAAAAGAAGTAGCGACGTCCAAAAAAAAAAAACCTTCAATAATCATCAATGTTTGAGGAAAGAGCCAGAAACTATTGTATGGGAGATATCATACTTTTAGTATAGTTAAATGACTCTGTTTTACAGTTTGTGGTCGACGTGGGTTTTCTTAATTCATGCGTGGAACTGAGTAGGGATATTTTAATTGGGTCTGTACCACTACGCATCGGTGATGAACAAAGAGAATATGACCAACAAGACCAGCCTTCTGGTACAAAAGGAGGTGTCATGCAGTCAAAACCAGGGAAATTAGAAATAACACCTACTACTTCTTTCCGTCCTGTTACTCGTGAGTAGACGTTGTTGTCGTTAAATGATTTGTATTGCGCTGAGTAGTGGCGTATGTGGAAGTTCTTGTAGTTGTTGAATGTATATGTACTGTCAAGAAATTAAAATTTGCTATACATGTATATCAAAAGTGTTTAAGGCTAGGGTTCCAGTCTGAAACTGCTCGCGTGTGTCCGTCAAAATTTTGGGTGGCAAGGACTTATTTCATCGGGGAACCACGTGGATGAAACCAGGTCATACGGTGGAGTTTTTTCATGGTGTGATACTCTGGTGATATGGCCTATGACTCAAAAAAGAACTGCAGGGAATCACTCTAACCTGTTTTCAGTTGATTCAACCCGCATTGATTGCGAACATCAGGAATCCTTTCTTAAGGGGATACTTGATACAGAAAAGTACACTGAAAAAAAACTTGTGTTGAAACAACACAAACTTGTGTTGTTTTCAACACAAGTTGGGTGTTACTATTTAACAACACAACCTTGTGTTGAAACAACACAAACTTGTGTTAAATGTCGAAACAACACAAGACTTGTGTTAAAATTGATCAAACAACACAAACTTGTGTTGAAACTTGTGTGAAAATCTACACAATACTTGTGTTAAAATTTCTAAAACTTGTGTTGGAATTTCTGAAACTTGTGTTGAAATTTTTGAAACTTGTGTTGAAATTTTTGAAACTTGTGTTGAAATTTCTGAAACTTGTGTTGAAATTTCTGAAACTTGTGTTGTTTTATACAAACTTGTGTATAACCACCAACAGACCCTCCTTTTATTCTGTTTTAAATGTAATGTTTGATAAATGACATGACACCAATTTAGTTCATAGAATTTATATTTATTCATAAAATTATTATTTATTTATAAAATTACACCAATTTTATTCATAAAATTACACTAATTATTATTTATTCATAAAATTACACCAATTATTATTTATTCATAAAATTACACCAATTATTATTTATTCATAAAATTACTATTTATTCATAAAATTACTATTTATTCATAAAATTACTATTTATTCATAAAATTATCATTTATTCATAAAATTATATGAACAATTAAATTAATGTCAAATCAAAACTAGACAGACATTTTGATGGATAATGAAAAAAAAAGAAAATCCAATACTAATAAAATTGTAGTATATAATGACACCCCCCCCCCCCACTCCACAGAAAATAAAAAAATAAAAAATAAAGAAACCATAAAATAAGCATAGTTATTTAAATTGAAAAAAAACCCTCAAAACAAGCACAGAGACATTTGGAATACAAATAAACAAAGTTAATTCCCATGCTAATAAAATTGTGTTATATCATAACAATTTATTCCCCCCATCCCCACCAAATGTTTTTTTTTAAAGTTGCCTTCTTAAAAAAGAAATAATAATTTAAACGCTATGTACACAATATTCCTACTCCATGCCCCCTAAAATAGGGTTTACATACATTGTATATCTAAATTACAAGCATTAAAGACATACTAGTAAATTATGCACAAAAACTGAAAAACTACTTACAAATGAAATATAAGAGGCATGTACAAAATATTTCTATACAAGTCATAAGCAAGGGGGAGCCATGTTGGCCTACATAACAAAGAAAAGTAGGGAGAGAGAGAGAAATGGTGTTGAATGACCACTTAACACAAACTAGGTCATTTTGGGACTAACATATGGTTTAATTTTATTTCAATAATTCGCTTGCACGTAGGGGTCTTTAGCAGTGGGAGGAAGCCAGGGTACCCGGAGAAAACCCACGAGGTTGGACAGGCGACCCTACTCCTTGCCACGTGCAACCGGGGATTCGAAACCACGCCAGAATGGCAGGCCGTATGATACAGCGCGAACACTAACCTTTCGGCCATGCCCCCCCCCCTTAAAGAAAAGTAGGATGTTAAACCCCTTTTCACCTTTTAAAGAGAGAGAGCAAAAAAAAATGGGGTATAATGTCCACTCGACACGTAGTTATTTCAGGACTAACATATGGTTCAATTATATTTCAATAATTAGCTTGCAAGTAGGGTTCTTTAGCAGTGAGTAGTGAGAGGAAACTGGACGACCTGGAGAAAACTGACAAGGTTGGTCATGCAACCCTACTCATTATCATGAACACAGGGGGAATCGAAACTACGTTATTTGACTTAATGACGGACCTTATGATACAGCATGCACGTCCTACCCCCCCCCTTCATTTAATAAGCAAGGGAAAGTCACCTTAATGTACCTGAGTGCCCTATATAATACTTCATGATTGACGACCAAATCTGTGTGATTTAAAAGTCACTTTACATTCTATATTTTACACAAATTTCTGGAGAGAATTACAACATAATTGTTTTTTCCAAAGGATATTTAACATTAAAAACAAAAATAAAATCAGATCAAATGCAACGGATGACCTATTAGCTTTTATAATCACTACATTATTTTTCAAAATTATAAAACAATTTGATGGCTTAATATTCAAAGGGTATATGGTTGAGTTCTCTTGTTGCTGGAATCATACATCAAATGCTCTCCAGTCTGAAAAAAAATATTATACATTATTATAGCAGGCAATAAATATACTTTCTATGGTTCAGAATGTTTAAATAAACAACTCATTCTACCACATGTGGGGTCTCTATTTTGTTTCAACTTTGCATAATACTTATTGTGCCTTTTTTAGTTACAGACCTAGGCAGATGATTAAGCCTCAATGGGTAAGAAGCCAGAACAAAACTCTTGAAAAAATGACAATATAAATGGGTTTATTGTCTTACTGTTTTGCTCCTAAACTCGGCTTATGAAGACGGGCATATGCCATACAGTGTGCTATGAGGGAAATTTTGCTGTGCATGCCAATGTGTACACAGGACCTCGGTTTTATGTCCCATCCGAACGTCTTGACAGCTGTCCTTGTCAGACCCTCCGTCCTGAATCACTGACGAGGGTAAAACCACGCCGGAAAATCTGGATGAATTTTCTCGGCCAATGCAGGAATCGAACACCTGATCTGCAGGCTAGAGAGTCAGAGTCTTACCCACCTAGCCACATGATCCCCTGCTCCACTAAGACAAGTGTGAATACAGTATTGTATACAGTAATATAATATGATATTATTTACATTTTACAAATTCGTGCATTTACTAATATACTAGAATTGAATAGTTACCCACCAAGAACAAGCTGCTCTATCATCATTTATTCAGTCATTTATTCCATTTTTTTTCTTTTTTAATTTCTTTTATTGTATGATCTTTTTCTGGGTGATTTTCATATGCATCCATTATTGAAACTGAAAAAATAAATAGATGACATGTACTTAACTATTAAAAGTACTTTACCATATACAAACTGTGTGAGGGATCATGTGGCTAAGATGCTGGCTCGCTAGCCTGGAGGTCAGGTGTTTGATCCCTGCATTGGCCGAGAGAGTTCATCCACTGATGCAGGACGGAAGGCCTGACAAGGACAGTTGTCTAGCCGTTTAGATGGGAAGGAAAACTGAGGCCTCATGTACACGTAAAAGACCCTTTGGCAGTTGGAATTCAATATAAGAGTAGGCCTTAGAGTCGCTTCCCGGGCAAAATTTCCCTCACAGCACACTGTATGGCATATGCCCGTCTTCATTAGCCCAGGTTAGGAGCAGAACAGTAGGACGTTGTACCCGGTTTCGTTTCATTTCACAAACTCTGTGATATGAAATTGAAACTAATGTATCTATACGTATCAAAAGTTGTAATCTCAAGGAACTACCTAAGTCGTAAAAAGCTATTTTAATAATCTTTGTTTGTCACATGAGTTAACTGTCGCAGTAATTAGAAGATGGCCATGGTGACTGAGTGAGTTAAGTGCTTGCACACAAGTCTGAAGACCGCAGGTTACCTCCTGGTGTTGAACGAGAAAGCTCATTCGTATTTTGTAGCATGGTTTCCCCGGACGTCCAATCTACACATTAGCGTACAAATAAAAGTTCCATTGGCTGTTGGAATTTAATATGAGAGTAGGCCATAGTGCCATTGTATAATGTCCAGGCAAAATGTTTACTTAGCACACTGAATTAGACCAGGCGGAGCTGAACTGTAGGACTAACACCCCTTTCCTTACAGGTAATCCAGTATTTTTTTCCTAGTAAGACTAGCAAATATCTTCATAAGTCGTGTTTTTTTTCGATATAGGGTGGGGTGAATGGTCTACTAGTGGTTTAATACATGAACATGGCATGGTTTCGATGGCAAGGTGTCTTGTCGTCGGTCCAATTACATGCCATTATTTCGGACTACAGCCTCAATGTTTCGGACTCCGGTAGGTGGCATTTCGGAGTTGGGTGGGTTACATTTCGGACTCGGGAATAAGTTGAAAGGAAAGATTGAACACGACTGCCAAATCAATTTATAATAAGCCAAAAACGATTTTTTATAAAAAAAAATGCAGGTAAAATTTACCGCTCACCATCAATATACAGCACCTTGATCACGCACGTACATTTTGAATGTTTACGAAAATAATGTTTTCTTTATTTTTATATATTATGTACTATGTATATAAAAAAAAGGTGCTGATGAATTTATCAGAAATAGAGCAATTTCAGGAATCGGAAAATTTGGCAAGTAAATCTGAAAAAGTCGTCATACCGAGTCCAACAGATCGGCTGTGTTTAGTCCTAGCACAACATTTTGGTCCAACTTCATGAATTTTCTGTGGGTTCTACGGTTTCCTCTTTTTGCTAAATACCCAAACACGCCAGCGAATTATTCATATTCAATCTAACCATACCTTAGTCCCAAAACGACCTAGAGCCAGTAGTAAGTAGATAAGGACCCGTCTACAACAATTCTGGGTTCATGCAGAATTAATATTGCACAATAAACCAATGTTGAATACATGTAGTTGAATGAGGCAATAAAACGGAAGTCGGCTAATCGTTGTAGTTGATTACCGGTAGCCTATGCATGTGGGAACTCGAGTAGGACATAGGATAACTTGGACTACTTGATTCGGCAAAAACAAGTACATATAGGCCTTGTTTATGTCAATCCCCCCTCTCTCTCTCTGTTGCATATAAGTGCCATATAAATTGTGTCTTCACATACACTTATAATTGTAGGACATTGGTAAACAAAAAAAAAGAAGAAGAAAATATAAATTATAAAGATTGAATGAAATTCAAATTGTTACCAGTTTTTTTCTTTTTGGAGTACTTGGTAAATTCTCAATTATGGCTTAAAAGCTGGTAGGTGGAAAGAGTCACATAGCAGCATTGACTGAAAAATAAAATGAAACTCAAGAGAAACTTCCAAAGACTCATTCTATCCTTTTTATTGACTGAATCAGTGAAATAATTACACGGATTTGTGTGTGCAAAATATTTGATTAGAGAGGATCTTTTTTTAACATAAATTAGATTACATTTCAACAAACACAACAGTGTAAAAAGTTATTTTCTTGTCCG
Source organism: Patella ulyssiponensis (assembly GCA_963678685.1). Classification (NCBI taxonomy): domain Eukaryota; kingdom Metazoa; phylum Mollusca; class Gastropoda; family Patellidae; genus Patella; species Patella ulyssiponensis. Next base: position 76,662,123 of record OY783227.1, on the reverse strand, counting down.
TGCCCGGGTTTATGTCTACTCTTGCCAAAATGTTTTTTATAAAAAAAACAGCAAAAAAACATAAGAATCAAGTTATCAAGCAAGATGGCCGTCAATCCAAATACCAATCCAACCGCCCAAGGTATTATTTGTTAACAGATTCTTACCTATTGGCTCAACTCCTCCGTTTCTGGTTTAATGTGATTCTGTAACATATCGTGGCACCGAACAACTATAGTTCATTAAGCAAGATATCAAAAAAATGAGACAGATTCAACAATATTATCATGCCAAAATATTTCTCTCACGGTCCCCGCCATTGTAAATGACAAATTATCACCGCGCATGCGCGAATCTCCGTCCTAATTTCCGATGAGTAATCTGCGCGCGCGAAGTGAATTACTGCGATGATAATCCGCTTAATCTTAATCGGTATTCACCATGGATCACTGCCTTAGTATTATAAGTCATTTTAATGAATTTTGCGACGGTCAGTTTTTTGCTACAAGTACGAGCAAGGCGATACGGAAAGAAAAGTATGACCGTATATAATTCCGGGGGAATGGTTGGATTTTTTTTTTAAAGGAAACGAAATACTAATATATACAAAGAAACAATATCGATGCTAAAGAAATAAATACATGGTATTTTTTTTTTATAAATATTTACCAACCTGCGGTCTTGTATTCTCTGTGGTGACCAATATATCACTGCTCAAAAATCATTTCAGCACGCTGTGAATGGTAAATGTTTGTGTGTGAAATCGGTTTATTTAACGTCCGCTTCCACCGAGTAAAATGTAGCTTAGATTACGTTGATTTTATTAACAAATTACATTACAAAAGAGTTTTACCCATTTTCTTGTCAACGCGTTTGGAGTCAATTGTTAAAACCACACCGGAATGCTCACCAGGTGTATTAGGTATTCCTTTAATCTACCAGTTTATTGGGCCAATAAAAAAATCAACAACTTTATTTTAACTACAGACATCTAAACACCAATTAACATTCAAGTCTGTCTGGCTATATTGTCTGTGTAATAAAAATACCTTTTTTATAACTTGTGGACCCCACAATTAAGGCTTTCTACGGAGTTTAATTTTTAAAATTAAAAACACAAAATATTTATTGACGATAGTATACACATTACTTGTGTTAATTTTATGACAAAAACACAAGATTTTATAAATCAACACAAGTTTGTGTTAAAGCATTAAGAAGAACACAAGTTTGTGTTGATGCAATGCAAAACAACACAAGTTTGTGTTGAATACTTTTAACACAAGTACTTGTGTTGTGACCCAACACAAGTTTTTTTTCAGTGTAGATAGTTAAACCTCGTTTCATTTTATTTCTTGCGGTACGGAGACTTGTCACGTGTGGCAAATAGTCTCCGAATTGTCTTTGCCACTTGCGGCAAACAATCCCAGTCTATTTCATTTCTTAAATTGAATTCGCTCACCACTCCAACTACCGCGGGGTCGTTCATGCTCATTTCGATAAAAAAAAAAACTGTCACTCTTACGATAAATTGTCGTAAATTTTATCTTACTTTTTAGCGCTTTAATCCTACCGTCAGGCTGTATTATATGATATCCCCATGTTGAATTACCCTACACACTGAATGGGGTCGCCACCCAGGGCCGCCCGTCGTCCACAATTGCTTATTGATGCTCTAAACAGTAAAGTTAACATTAAATTCGAATTATTTCTGATGATAACTTTTAGTGTCTTGTAAATGCTCTTATTATCCACAAACGAAAAAATATGCGACAAATCTTGTGGACTTGCTCGTCGATTTAGCTGCTGTGGGCGTATGTAGTACTGTGTTTCGTTGCCTGACAACCTATCTTTAACTTTTCAGCACCACCATCCTATCGTGAGGTTGTATTATCTGAAAAACACACGCTAAACAAGCCGTACCCTGGCAATTGAAAGAATCACAACGACAACGGAAGATGTGATTAGTGTTATTTTCTACCTCAGAGTCTTGGTCTTTAGTTTATCTTGGTGTCTCGTTTGGTTCGGTGCTTTATACTTTTCATCTTAGTTTTGATATTTTTGTCAAACAATTTTAGACATGCATAATGTACAAAACACTAAAATAATTATAATACATTAATATTGTTCCAACTAATATTAACGTTATAATACAATTAATATTGTTCTTACTATGTCACCATTGTAATACCGTTAATTTTACTAATATCACCATTGTAATACCGTTAATTTTACTAATATCACCATTGTAATGCCCTTAGTATTGTTCTAACTAAAATCACCATTATAACACCATTAATATGTTTCTAACCACATGTAATATCACCATTATTATACTGTTAATATTGTTACAAATAATATCACCATTGTACATGTAATTATGATATCATTAATGTTGTTACAACTAATATCAACATTGTAATTATGATATCGTTGATATTGTCACAACTAATATGAACATTGTAATTATGATATCATTGATATTGTTACAACTAATATCAACACTGTAATTATGATATGATTAATATTGTTCCAACTATAAGTATCACAATTTCCATTATAATATGATTAATATTGTTACAACTGATATCATTATTATAATTATTGCATAAAGTTAAATATTTCTGCTGTTGAGAAATAAGGCGGCTTGCGTCAAGTTAAACATCGGCTATTTTCTGAATAGAAGCATTAAATCGACTTTTTCGCCGGAGAAAAAACGTACATGGAATAGCCAATATATTATTTCATTTAGATACATGATACATTGTACATTTTCCTGTAAATATACTGTTTATTACAAAACTTTCATTTATACAGATGTACTTGGAAATGTGCCTTTTTTTTAAAAAAAAAAATCATCCCGATTTTAATTGTGAACGGTTGAATAAAGTACATGTATGTTGTTTTTTATCTAAAGAAAATTGGGTTTTTATTATTTGTTTTGGTTTGTTTGTGGTTGTGTTGGCCGACAAAGTGCCTCGGAATTATCCGGCGTGGTTTCACCGTGATAGTGGGACAGGACAATTGGTGTGCAAGTAAAATAACCATTGACAGAATTCGAAATGATATTAGGTAGCAGAGCCACTGTCCGGACAAAATTCCCCCCACTGCACACTACATGGCGTATACCCATCATCATTGATTTTCCTAAGAGATAGATTAAGAGGTGGCCCGTCTAAAAGCAATATTCTGTATTCCATGTCTGGTCGACTATGTTTTTGTCGGATAGGTGCTTTTATTTAAAAAAGATTCAAGTGCCTAAAACCCCCCACGGTACAACTTTTATTCTGACATGCTGTAGCTTGAAAATGGATTTGTTTCCCTTTAATGAATAGTAATAATAACGACGTTGTCATTAGAATCAGAGGGGTTAGATTATGCACCCTCGAGAAAAAAACTAGGTACCAAAATGCCACGGAAAGGCTGAAAAACATATTTATGAATTAAATAGATTAAAGATCATTAGAAACACAAATGTATGAAAAAATGCTGAACTCAGTTGCGAAATTGTATTAGATGTTAGCATTATAATAGTTGCAAACGAAAACAATTCAGTGCACACAGTTTATTTCCGTTCGTATAAACAAATACATGTAAGGTATGTGTTAAAACATTCATATTTATTTAGTGCCATCTCAGAATATTGTTTAGCGGGTAATCAATCACATGGTAGGTCTCTGTCTTCAAAATAGGCCTACTTGTAAATATGTCAAGCATCCTGGACAACAAATTATTTTAATTATCTCGAGAAGAGCAAAAAGACGTTTAAATCTAAAATACAGTCATCAGTAAGATCATTTGGCAGTTGAAATTCGAAGACTGGTGGTCGAAAGATATAGTACAGTAACATGTAACCATCGTCCAAACTGACCGACTCCTTCCTCTAACCGTTTCTCCAACATGTTTATTCACATTGTGGTGAGGAGCCACGGTGGCAATTATATAAAGTGGCTCTCTGGTTGGCGTGTTCGATCCCTGCATTCGAGAAAGTTCATTGGGCGTTTCCGTGCTTCCACCTTGTCAGTGATGCTTGACGGAGGGCCTGGCAAGAACAGATGTCTAGTCGTTCGGGTGGGACGAAAAACCGAGGTCCCGTGTAAAAAAATCTCTTGGCAGTTGGAATTCGATATATAAGAGTAGGCCGTAGCGTCGTTGTCAGTGCAAAATTCCCCTCACACTGTATGGTGTAAGCTTGTGTTCATTAGCCCAGTTCGGAGCAGAACAGAGGACGTTAAACTCCATTTCATTTCACATGGTGATGTTTGGTGTTACGAGACAATAAAGGAACCACATGTTAGACCAGAAAAAAAATCCACGAATTTTACAAAACATTTACCATATTATACTCTCAAAATGCTCAAGGTATTGTGTTGAAAAGATTTTAACCTTAATTTCATTAATTTTTAGTTTTTGTTGGGTCAGTTATGAACCATACTCCGCGCAGCGTTTCGTTTGATTATAGGTAATCTCACTACACACTGGATATTGTTGTGTTAAATTTTGATTAGTCAGTAGTCCGACTACCAACCTATCACTACCTACCATACAAACGCTTTACATTTAAAACGAGTGCCTGTATTGGACCAAATATGTTTACATAACGTTACGTCATGGCTCACGCTTTTATTATGCCCAATTAACCCGTGCATAGGAGAATACTGCAGTAAAACTAATTGTGTGACAAACGAGGCTATCAAGTCGAATGAAATGTAAACAATACTGTTTGGAAACGAACATACTTATACCTTTTTTAATACCTTAAATCACTGTCCAAAGTTTTAGGGAAGACTTAGATTAAACGAAGGACTGTCATGTTGCTGTACTTAAGTGATAGCTTTCATTGAACGGGGAGAATAGACACACTCCCGCAAAAGTTCAAGAATCAGAAGTCAATCCAGCAATGGTCAGAGAGAGATTTCTCGGGCCATTGCTTCAGGAATATGGTTATGAACATGGCCATTTATTTGTGGGTGCGGTGGGTTGTTTTCTTTTTGTATTGGGGTGGGTTGGGGATTTGCGCTTTAATTCGTTTTAAAAATTCTTTTCAAACTTTTTTTTGAATTCACAAAACTTGACTTTTTTTTTTAAACAAAAATCATTTTTTTCGGTCAAAATGAAGAGGTTGGTTTAGATACATTGAAACTATATAATCGTGCGTAAACAAACAGAAAGTTAATGATCTCTATTGACAATCATCAGAATTAACAAGTATTAATTACCTAAACAGTTGATTTTACCGTTAGCCAAGACCGCGATCAAGTTGTTTACACCTGCCGTTGTCAGGACGACACGGTTCGTCACGTGACAGCAACGGAAAGGTAACGGTGATTAGTTTCGGTAGTAAAAAGGACTGGCGCGTGCTGTAATAGCTACTTAGTATCGAGTTGCTTTTCAACGGATTCAAGAACTAGAAATCATCTAACAGAATGCATAGATCGTATAATTCAATTCTCCCGACATCGAATCGACTTTTACAACAAAAATGGGATGATACTTATTATAACGAACATAGACGAAAGGTAAGACATTTTAATAACAATAAGATTGACTTGCCGTTCATATCTATATCAGTAGACTTGTATACCTTGTCTATTTATGAAGGTGTCACGGTTGAAATGTCACATTAGTTAATCAATCAGTTGATACAATAATTTCCCCTTGTACACCTCGTGGCTAATTCAATTTCAACAACAGGAAACAGAACTTTAATGAGACCTATTTTTTTTAATAAAAAATCTAAAAAAAAACAATTCTTCTATTTAAACAAGAAATTTACATATTTTTTCATAAACAATTTTTTTTCTGTCACTGAAAATCTGAAATGTTAGTATTTTTTAACCATAAATGTTGGTATTTTTTAACCATACCACAAACTCCCTAACCCTAACAGATATTTCAATACCTTGTCAACCAGGCATTAATATTATAATCCATGAGATATCAGCTATGGAATTACAACCCATGGAATATTAACTAGGGAATATAAAACATAGAATATATATATATATCAACTGTGGAATAATCTCTAAAATCAAAAATGAACTGTGGGGTATAGATCATGGAGTATCATCAATGGAATATATGGTCCATATAATTTCAAGTATTGGTCATGAATATAATGTGTGGAATATTATCCATGAAATATCAACTTTGGAATATAATCCATGAAATATCAACTTTGGAATATAATCCATGAAATATCAACTTTGGAATATAATCCATAGAATATCCAACATGGAATTTATATCATGGTATATCAACTGTGGAATATAAACCATGGAATATCAACTATGGAATATAATTCATGGAATGAAAAATTTATCAAATACTTATATTGATGTCCATGAAACACCAACCTTGAAAATATATGTACCATTTATAACTACTTGTAATAAAAATTACTAATTACAAACACTGTGACTCTAAGACATTTGATCTTCTGCTGATACAGGATGAGACCATACATAAAACACAATCCATAGCTAAGAAGGCAGTCAGTGTGTTTATCTTACAAGGTTATGCTCTGTTTGATAATGTCTGCACCACTGTCTGGACAAAATTTTCCTTCTTACATTACAAATCATGTAAAGAAATAGAATTGACCATATTTGTTTCAGAATGATAATAAGTATTGTATTGATGAGATATTGAGCCATGGCACTGATGTATTGTCTTGTACTATTGCCAGGAAATATGGTTGTTAGATCAACACCTTATTGATGTGGAACTGTTAACTTGTTACTTACGTATATTGATCTTTAGATCCATTTACTGTATAATTATCGATATTCATTATGGTACTGTACATTATTCCTGTTGTTAAGCGTCTTGTATTCTATGGGGCTTTATTCCAAGTAACTAGTATTGTATTGTTTATGATTCTTTAATTCCCTCCAGCATTTTATACTTTGACGCTACATTGAGCAGTCTATTTCATGATCCGTCTTCATTAGCCCAGTATACATGTAGGAGCAGAACAGTAGGACGTTAAACCCCATTTTATTTCAATTCTATTTCATAATAATTCTAGTTACCATCCATACTACCAAATTTTTTTTAACATGACTGCTTCAAGCCTAAAATTGGTGACACTTTTGATTTTTAATTCAATAGATAAGTCAAATTCTTTTATTTTTGAGTCAAAATAACTGTTAATTGTATTTGTACCCTTTCCAACTGGCAGTTCTATTAATTTTTGTTTAATTTTAAAAGAATTACATGTACTGTAGAAGAATTGTATTCAAATTAGAGTTCACATACACTTCTCAGTGCATGACACCCATCACTACTTTTGGAACTAATTGTACCATGGACTTCGATTCCAGCAGTCAATGCCACATTTAATGAGCGTGAAAGTATTCTTAGACAATAGGCACCTTTAGAAATACTGAAATAAAAATTATTCCCGAATAAATTATCAGTAGTTTTTAAAAAGTAAGCTTTCACTGTCTGATGCATGATTTAACGCTTTAAATATATCCATAATTGAATAAGAAAATTGACTAATTTAATTTGGAAATATCAATTCAAAGTTAATGTTTGTCTTGAAATGTGAATTTTAATATTTTGTCTTAAGATGTAATTTTTATTCATTAAAATATTTACAACAATTCCAAATATCTGAAAATAGATCTTTTTCGGTGGTAGGCAGTAATTGATAGATATTCATACCATAGTCCTAATTAAAGTTTGTAACCTTCAAGGGCACCTTTAACAGTGTACTACGTTTTTTTTCACACAAATTTGAGTCTAATACATTTGCGAGCTCAGCAGGAGAGCTGTTGGATAATAAACTATAAAAGACAGGTAAAGGAGATTAATCAAACAATAAATGTCAGGTGGACCTTTACAAACATTCTATCTCATACTGTCCAGGAGACTTAACAAATTATTTAGATGTATGGCATAAAACAATAATATGAACACTTGTATAGCACTAATTCTACACCTAGAACATGTTGTATATGCTTTTACACACAATTTTAAATTAAGACATAACATTTAAATATCAATTTGATTAAAACACAGGTCCTACTTTGTTTAATTTTTTACAGTTCAAAATTTGTTTTACTTATCGTTTCTACACTAGGATCTTAATGTAGTGTAGGCCATCAAAAGTATAAAAAGCGAAACGAAATATTGATCTGTAATTTAATCAGATTGCGTAAAAATGTATGTTCTAAGTCTGGATTTAAACATCTACATAGTTGTATCAAAATATATTACATATATTGGTAGATGTATGACAATCTGTATATTTAAATCTAAACAAAATTGATGTTTCATAAGAATAGTCCTACAAGATATCAGAAGAGGTGTCAAAGTATCTAAGGTGTTGTGCTGTGAATCAGAGTTTTGTTATATATTGAAGCAATGTGTTTGAACCCATGTGCATGTGTGTACATAATAGCCTTTCACTGGTTCTCTTGTTTGTGCCCTCACGTCCTTCTCTTGAACTCTTGTATGTACCTTTCACTAGATTCTCTAGTTTTCATCCCTTACTTAGCCCCTACCTCATATTCTCAGTCTTACTAGATTCTCTAGTTTTCTGTCCTGTACCTTTGTCCCTTCCTCCAATCCATTGACACACATACCTTATTCTTAGCCCCCACCCCTTATTGTCAGTCTTACTGACCTGTATAAATATTGATGTGCATGCAAAAGATCCCTGAGCGGCTGGTATTCAGTGTAAGTGTAGGCTGTAGCGCTGCTGCCTAGGCAAATATTTCCCTCATAACACAAACACACTGTATGGTGTATTCCCGTCTTCATTAGTCCAGTTTAGGTAGGAGCAGCAGAACAGTAGGATGTTAAACCCCATTTCATTTTTGACAATCCATCCATCCCCTTTGGATTCCCTGGTTATACATGAGAAGAAGTAGAGTCGCCTGTCCAACGTCATGGGTTTTCTCTGGGTCCTTATAAGGTTTCCTCCAACCGCAAAGACCTCTACGCGCAGACAAATTATTGAAATAATATTGAACCATGTGTTAGTCCCGAAATGACCTAGTTTGTGTCGAGTGGACATTAAACCCCATTTCTCTCTCTCTCTTAAATCTCTGACCACAGTTAGTATTTATCATAGAACATTTAGAGAAGAGTTTTACAGTGATAAATATTGAATGAGATAACATGAAGAACAATGTCTTTCTATTGATTACTAACTGACATAAAGCATGTGAATCACGCGACACCATTTTCTACTGTGAAAAACTAACCTGTTTAATTAGGATGTTAAAGGATGGCTATTGCTTTATTGATCTTAAAGCAGCTTAATCATATTAATCAAAATTCTCCCTTTGGCTCAATGTCGACGTTTGTTCGCTTATCTTTTAATCATTATTGAAGTTGTATAATCATCTGATTTTGCAATTTGATTATGTTATTGACAGGAACCCCACCCCTTCCCACATGCGCACACACACACACCCTGGCCTTAAAGGAACCAATTTCAAGCCTTCTATCATATTTAAGTTGATAGATTATTTTGAAATAGATGGTATTAGCTAGCATTTTGTTTTCTTTAATTAAATGTTAAATTATCAATCTGAGCACGTATAAGCATGGATTAAGCTTTGAGAAATTTGATATTTTAGCGACAAATGCCAATGGAGCATTGTTACTTTAAAGATGTATTATGTAAGATTTAGATAAAGAACTGGCCTTTCTTGCTATATGAATTTTAAGATAGATAATGAAAGATGACTGCATTGAAAATCCCTGTCAAATTGCTTTATTCGTAGCAAAGTTATGAATGTCTGAAGTTTTGACAAGGGATAGTGTATATAGTCTTGATAATCAAGTACCATTGCTACGAAAATAAATAAAAAAATTTTAACTTTTAACGAAGATGTGATACTAATGATAGACATTGTCTAATTCACTCAATATCCCAGCCTTTGATTATGGGCCTGTCATGTGAGTAAATGTCAAAATGATAATTTAAATGAAGCCAGAAAAAAAGACCTTCAATAGGTAGATTTTGCTCTTATGTTATGTATCTTTAATGTGAGATATATTGATTTCCATGTGTGTGATCTACTGATGATATAATGAAGATCTAAAGCTTGAATCTATACTGGTATCAATCATGTAAAATACTAGTACGTTTCCTTAATGTCAAACAAAATGTAGATCACTCAAACTGTAATTTAATTTCTTTGAAGAAGATTATCTTTTGATCAGCTGAAATTCAATTGACATATATCGCTGTTTTATAAGGAACTCGTGCTTGAATTCTGACAACTATACTCAATAGCAATCCAGGTTTTAGATGTCTAATTCTAATGACAGCCCTGAATCAAATACGCAACTTGAGTGGTGATCAAATAAGAATCAGTCAATCTAGTAACGTACCGTTCAATAGAAGATGTGTTTCATTTGATTGATACCTGTTGAAATAAATGTAAAAAATAAAGTGAAGTAGGATGATTTGACGTAGATAGAATTAAAAACACTTGTAAGCTCCTGAAAAGTGTGGCCAAATGTCCTTATATTTTTTACATCATTATTATGATTTTTCATCCCATTAAAGGTTTATTCATTCTACAATGTAGTAGGAAGGTGCCACTGACTTGTACTCGTCTAATTTATGGGATATGTTATCACTTTTCTAGCTAATAACACCTGCTGTACTCATTCTGGGTGTAGAGTTTATTAATTGCAGTCAAATAGCATTACATTGACATTTCCAAAGTCTTGGTTGCTTGGGTTTGTATCTGTATCTCACAAAAAAAGGTATCGCATCTAGAAAATAAATGAAATGGAGTTTATGTTCTACTGTTCTACTCCTAAACTGGGATAATGAAGACGGGCATATGCCATACAGTGTGCTATGAGGGAAATTTTGCCTGGGCAGCTGCGCTACGGCCTACTCTTATATCGAATTCCAACTGCCAAGGGATCTTTTGATCTTTTACATGCACGCCAATGTGTACACAGGACCTCAGTTTTTTCATCCCACCCAAATGACTAGACAGCTGTCATCCTCGCCAGGCCCTCCGTCCTGCGTCACTGACTATAGAGGAAACCGCACCGGAAAATCTGGATGAACTTTCTCGGCCAATGCAAGGATCAAACAATGGTAGAGTTTATATGATAATTGTAAACAAGTAAAGACTGGTTAAATGGCTTTCAATTTGTTAGAAATATTTTTTATTATAAACACAATAGGATCATATGAAATAGCTTGTTATATAAGCTATAAAGGGTTGGACTTGCTTTTCTTGTAAACAAATCAATACTTGGATGAATGGTTTTCAAATGTTAAGATATATTTTATTATAAGCACAATATGATTGTGCGAAATGACTCGTTATGTAAGCTTTCAATGCACAGTAATAATGGCACAGCTAAAACTTTTGATGCAGAGTAATAACGGCGCAGGTTAAAATGTTTAGAGTATTCTTTTTGATCTGAACCATTTTTGGGAATTTGTTCATTCGTTCCTGGAGTTTTACGTCCACTTCCACCAAGGGTGATATCGTAGACAAGATCTAAACCATTTTTCACATGCCATTATATATACATATGCCAAGTGTTCCAGCAGCTTTTTAAAAAGAAAAATCAATTTAAAAACTAGCAATTTCACACAAAATCTGTGCTTTTCATCTAACATTTATTTTAGGAAAACTATAATAATTATGTTAAATCAATATTGAAAACTTTAAATGTCAGTGTTGTGTTTTGGTAGTTAAGTGACTTGTCTAGTAATATTTATCTTGCTGTTGAAAATGTCTATCGGTGTGCCGGCTCGTGAAAAGGTCCATATAACTGTTCTATGTTTACACAGCATATTTTAAAGAGAGAGGAAGAGATGTTATCTTTGTTAAATAGACATTATTTGTACAGGGAATTTTCTATATAGGTACTGTATACAGAACAATGGGTTTCTAAATTTATAAAAATCAATCACTAACTTTAATACTAAGGTTGTTTAAAGGGTAGGGACAGGACTCTGACTAGAGCAGTGGTTCTCATCTTTTTTTTGCCAACGGCACACCTTGGAGCAAATGAAAAAATAGGGGCACGCATGGTTAAATGTATATGAAAAATATTTGAAGTATGCAAAATAAAAACATGGACGGAATACAGCCATAGACACAGAGTAGTCAGACACATAGAATGAATCAGACTAAATAAAGAAAAGCACAGTCAAATAGCTGGCCTCTTTAGTGAGAAATTTATTTAGTGTCCCGTTAAAATTTTGCGGCATACTTAGGTAAACTGGTTGAGAATAACTGGACTAGAGTGACTCAGGATGAAGTACTGAGCAACAGCCTTCTGGATTCTTGTGTCCCAATATCTGACTTTTCAGATGCAACACCTGCAAACTAACGGAGCAAGTGTCACTAACATGGGATGAAAAATAGGGTCTGTGTGAAAAAAAGGTGCAAATTCATCCGCAATAATAACATGTTTAATTTAAAATCTTTGCTAAAGGCAATGGCAAACAGATCCTGTCTATTACACAATGTCCAACTTTGTAAAAGTGAAATAGAAAATCCAGACACAAGTAAACAAAGGAAGCCAAATACTTTGTCATATGGCAGTTCTCTTTTATGCACATGAAGTTCAGGTTTGATTTGTTTCCAACTACCCACATTCTTAAATGAGTGAAGGAAAAGCCTTGTAGAATGGTATGACTACACTGATAGTAAAGGATAATTTGAGATCTGATAAGAACATTACCCAGGACCCTACAGAAGATAGTTAACCCTTGTTCTGATTTTAATTACAGGTTAAAGATGTCCAGTCTATTGTTGATACAAAAGCTCCACCAACCTACATGCATCTTCATCTTAAACTTAAAAAATTCCAGGTAAATTTCATTATTATCTTTCACTAGGACATCCCCAGGCTTGAAAATCATCAGTTATGGTCATGTTTCTGTCCTGTTTTTGGCTCCACCAATGTGGATGGAACATGTTAACAATATAATTCTGGTAGCTGTCCTCTATTGTTACAATATGAATATAGGTGAACTGTTTCAATTAAGATTCTGTGCATTTCAAGAACCCTACCATTTCACTCAATGAAATATCCATTCTCCATGGGTCCCTCCTCAGGAATGTTCGATTAATTTTTTGGACTGGCTTTTCATTGACATTCTGCTATAATTTAGATTTTAAACATTGCTGTATTTCACAAGTTAACACCTTTCAAAATATAAGAAAAAAATTCAGTAAAGCCATTAGCAAGATGTTCAAGTTAAACACAAAATAATATGCATGCATTTAATTTACAGTTGGAAGAAGAGAGGTTAACAACAATAGAAAGAGATAATCGTATCTTGTTGGAGAAAATGGCGTATATCATGAGAACACGAGGACGTGTTGATAATAAAAATAACTACGAATACCAAAGGTTAGTATTTTAATGTGACAAAAAAATTATTTCTCAACTTTTTCGACGGAGAATTATGATATTGATTACTGAGAATTACTGATGATCAAATCTTTTAGTTAATGTTAACTACCAGCCTTATAGTTATGATCAGCTTGTTTATTGTTTTTGCCGTATATTAACTTGACTTTTAAAAACACTAGCGGTTTAGCCACATGAACAAACATCCATGAAGTTTTGTCTTGATGTCTTATTTTTGTTTGTCGAGGTCCTAGTGTTTGTCATCTTCTTCATTATCCCAGTTGGTGCAGAAGCGTTGGACATTTAACCCTATTTCATTCTTGTAGTGTTTGTCATTATTTGTTGACATTTGTTTTTGCAATAAAGAAATGTAATGGCGTCAATGGGCAACACATCATGTCGGTTTTCTGACGCTCTATCTATATCCCCAATCCATAAAAATATCCAGGTTTTAAACAGAATACAATAATTTCCTTACTGGAACACTAAGTGTACAGTCTTCCTGCTGATTAAATCTATCTGATGAGACGCACCACTAAAGTATTGTACCATCACATAAACAGAACACCCATTGACTTTGTGACAAGGCTTGATTATAAGGGGGGGTGGGATGGCGTAGTGCCGCTCTTCGACCTCTAGCTGGCCGGTCACCTCTGGCTTGCGGCTGTGGTTTCGATCCCTGGTGTGAGCGTATGTGGCATGGAGATAAGGGTGCTTTCTCAACCTCGTGGGTTTCCTCCGGGCACTCCGGTTTCCTCCCACTGCTAAAGACCTCTACGTGCAAGCGAATTATTGAAATAAAAATTGAAACCATGTGTTGGTCCCAAAATGACCTAGTTTGTGTCGAGTGGACGTTAAACCCCATTTCTCTCTCTCTCTCTCTTTGATTATAAGGACCAAATTAATGATGATGAATACATTCTACAGTATATTTTATTGTAATTTATTTTTTTAGTTTAAATCGTGAAAAACGTCAAAGAGAATTATTACGAGTAGCAAAGGACAACCAGGAGATTTTACGCAGAATAACGTCACGACAACCAGAATACAGCGCTAAAAAATGGGACGAGGACTGGAAGAAAAATCAAGCTTTTATGAATAATATTTCAAGTTTCCCAGAAGAGTGGTGGGTTAAGGTAAGATATCTCTAGGACTTGCCGAATGGTTAGCGTGCACGCGCTGTATCATACAGCCCCTGTCCAACCTTGTGGGTTTTCCCCGGGTACTCCGGTTTCCTCCCACTGCTAAAGACCCCTAAGCGCAAGTGGATTATTGAAATAAAATTAAACCATACGTTATTCTCGAAATGATCTAGTTTGTGTCGAGTGGATGTTAAACCTCATTTCTCTCTCTCTCTCTTTCATTGTGGTTGTTGGTTGAATGCTCTAATGCATGAATGTTAGATCATAAGGTCTGTCATTGAGTCAAGTGACATGGTTTTGATTCCCTGCTTGTACATGAGAAGCAGTAGGGTCCCCTGTTCAACCTCGATTGCACAAAGATAACTGAGCTATAATTAGCATCAAAGACAGCATTGTGTGAGATTAAAATAAAAGTAGATACGGTCTGACTTAATAGTGCTGATAGTACTGTACCTCAACAATAAATCTTGGCAGTGGAAATGGGTAACAGAGCTAAAACATATGTAAATTCATTTCATGTATGTATTTCAGAATAACAAAAAGAGCAACAGGGCTAAAAGTCGACAATCCCTTCGCAGTCGAAAATCAACGAGATCTAACCAGTCAGTGAGCGAAAGTCCAAGCGAATCAAAACAAGACAAAAATACAAAAACATCTAGTGAAGAAAAATCAACCGAAGAAAAGAAATCTGATGACAAGAAAGACACGGATGGAGAAACAAAATAAACATCATTCATTTTGTATTAAAATTCATTAATTAATTATTAACATAATTTATTGATCATCAAAAGCACAATATTAGTTTTAACGAGTTACCATGTAAAAAATTGGCTATTGTTAATTTACCACGTAATAATATTTAACATATACATGTAATACCTTACCAACATGGCTCCATAATGTGCCTGCCACCATTGCATACCATATCCACCAATACTTAAAGCTACCATATTCAAGGTTATAAATCACCTAATGCAATAAGCATACACTTGATCGTGTTTCTTGGAACCCTAATAAGCACACCCTGCCTTTTTTTTCACTTAAAATTATATTTGAAACTGTAATAAGCTGTATCTAAAAGTAATTTCTGGAACCATAAGCATCACCTGCCTTTTTCGACTTAAAACAATTTGGCACGGTACTTTACGTTTATCGGCTCTTGCAATATTTGAATGATAATTTTCAGTTATTGAGTAAGTCATTGTGTGTTTATGCTTACAATGATCCTCTGGTTGATTATAAAGTTGAACATGATAATGTTCTTAATTACCGTGTAGATAGAAAGAATTACAAGACTGTGTATAGAACTTTGTGTTTGTATGCCATGTATGCTCAACCTCCTAGTTTCGAATTCTTTAAAAAAATTTCGTTGGGAGATGAAGTGCTACATGAAACATTGAAGCTTCACAGTTACAACTCCATATAAATTTCTAAGCAGACTTCAGCTACAAGGTTTTCAGGGAAGCTGGTGTGAGGTCAAATCGTAGAATAAGCCTGGAAATTGATACAAGATGGCAGCTACTTGTGTACCTTTGACATCCCAGGATTTAAAATAAAATAGCATCATGACCATATTTTATAATTTACTAAAAACACTAGCCTGTCCTTAGCATATGAGATAATAGTGGGTTGTTTTTTCATGCTCAAAGAACAGAATTGGAATAAAACATCAAATAAAATGTGCTGAAAACTATGAACATATAGGCTCTTGGTTGATTTATTATGTCAACAGAAATGTATCATACCGAAGAGTTAAAGTTGATTTTATCAGAAAGTTGTATTTTTTATTTATTTATCTGAAACATATAATACCTGAGAGTTAGTTTTATCAGTATAAAGTTATGTTTATCTATTTATTTAATAGAAATGTATAATACCCTAGAGTTACAGATAGTTGCAGTATCAGTACATGGAGCTATATTGTTACCAAGATCAGATCAGTATTAATTATACAATTTATTCCATTTGATTGCATTTCTTATTAATTGGATACCATGTCAATCAAACCAGGGATTTTATTTGACCCCAAAATGACCTGAAGGTAATTGTAGCCAATCGTCAAAAATTATTGATTTAAATGTCAATCAGTCGTAGAGTAAGGTCATTCCGATGGACAAGATTGGATTGGAGGTGATCTGAAAGACTGAGTGTTACCTACTTAATTACAATAAGGACAGTTCAGGCACTACATGGTTTGAGAGCATCGTTCTAAAGAGGCTGTTTAATGATACTTGAAAGAGTGCTGTATCATCATATTTATTGTGAACCCCCAGATATTTTATCTGTCTGACAAGCGATGTCCGTTTAAGTTTATGCCATGCAATTAAGTGGAATATTTTGTAGTTTCTCTTTTTGTCCACGTATGTATATATATTTGATATAAGCCTTAATATCACTGTCAATAATTTATTGTTTTTTTCATTCATTATTCTTTTCTTGACTTCACGTTATAGTAGATATGAAAAAACACCACTAAGTTGTGGAGATTTTCAGTGTGTTGACTTGTATTTTAAATCTTATGATGACTTTACTGTCTGGAAAGGTTTGATTTTTGGTTCTAGGTGTTGGGTTTTTCAAAGTGTCTAATAATTAAATATTAGTTTTCAGACAAGTTTTGATATTGTATTCTTTGAAATAATCATGTTCATGTTTTCTGTAGAAAATGACATCTGCATAGATTCAGTTACCATATCAATTAAATACCGGTACTTATAAAACATTACCGGGTGTGAAAATTCTTAGATTTTTTCAGAATAGTGTGAACCATTTAAGGTAATGATTTCGCTCTTTAAAATAATTAGACTTATTTATTTGTTAAGCGAACTGTGATACTAGAACAAAATAAAACTATATTTCAATCATTGAATGTGATGAATTTGTCTGTTATTATTTGAATAATAAAAGTCTATAATTTATTCATATTGAAATTTAATATGTAGTTTTCAATGCGTAAGATTTATATTCATGTATCTGTCGGCCTAAATGTACATTGTTTTGGAGGTGGTGAGGGGTATGACGATTGTGGGTTCAGGACAAAGCATTCATAACTCTGTTTGGATTGAGGATATCTTGAACCGGGACCACGATTTCAGTGGTGGCTTCTGCACAGCTGAGAAATAAAATGTATGCAGATGATACATACAAATGAGTAGTGTATGTAAAATATCCCTTGGTAGTTGCAACCCCCCCATCTCTCCATTTGCATTGGACACCTGACAAAAGATTAAAATTACCATATTATTATGTCAAACATTAATTGAAGTAAAGCGTAAACAAAATGTTTTAAGCCCATCCAATTCTCCATCATAAATGGTATGCACTTTAGATCATAAGGACTGTCATTGAGTATAGGGGTGTAGGTAACGAGTAGGTCGCCTGGGGTTTTCTCTCAAGTTCCTTTCCACTGATATATTAGACCACTATGCACCATGAAATTAAAATATAATGGTATTATGTTAATCCAAAAATAACCTAGTTTGGGTTGAGTGCAGGCTTCTTAATCCATTTTGAAACGAACTGGCCAGAGTTGGGTAAAATGAATGTCTCGTAAATGCCATTTTTCTCCAAACAAATGGCAATAAACTATGGGGTTTCAATGTGGTTTTCACCTTTGCAACCATAATCATAATGCTCAGGAAGTGTCAAACATACTGTGGGTCAGATATGCTATAAATGGACTCTAGCATGTTCCACATAGCCCAATATTACCTGGTGGCACTGGGTGGGACTGCCACCTGATTCCCCCTAACACGCGCATAAAAATATATTTTGGAGGCACTACAGGATCTTGTTCCTCATACAAAATCATGGGTTACCAGATCCATTTGTAGAAAACAAACAAACTCTAGATTGTGTCAACTCCTTCTACTCTGGTAGTCGAATAATTAAAAATCCTCCTATGTACCCAATAGAACCTGATCATGTGGCAATATCTGTGTTTCAAGTATATTATGTTTTATGTACCCTGAAGTTATTTAATAACACTAATTACTTTTTACATGAACTGATCTGAATTGAATAAATCAGCAGTTGTCCCAAACCTATTATTGATTATTACGTACAATACTGACTCCAGTGGGTTAATCTACAAGAGTACAAGTAATATATCTTTAAGTGTCGTTCTTGTTGACATTTTCAAATGTCTGTTTTATTCTGTGTTTTTGCTTGGCAATTAGTGCTTGCTGCATAGTCTTTAGCTATATCAATTCAGCTAAATCAATATTTGAACTAAATAATAAGAAAGAGAGAAACGGGGTGTAACATCCACTCAACACAAACTAGGTCATTTCGAGGCTAGGATATGGTTCATTTTTCTATTTCAATAATTTGTTGCACGTAGGGTTCTTTAGCAGTTAGAGGAAACCGGAGAAAACACATGAGGTTGGAGAACTAAAAAAGAGGGATATATCTTATTTAAATGATTATGTGTAGTATATACATTACATTGGCTATTTGTAAATGCAATGGTTGTAGCCAAACCATAATGACCCTATAAAGTCCTGCTAAGACTGCAGTCTCATCAGCACAACATAACAACAATTGTCCAGCATAACCATAATAGGTCGGATGAGATGAGTGAATTGTACCTTTTGCTATAGGATATTGTATACACACCTATACAGCAGTCAAACCATGAATACTCTAACTAAAGGAAGTGTTCAGTTTAATTCAATGAAACACTATAGAATATGGATATGGAGCCACAGTGGCTAAGTAGGTAAGATGCTGGCTCGCTAGTATGAAGTTTGTGTGTTCGATCCCTGCATTGACTGAAAAAGTTCATTGAGACTTTCCGACGTGGTTGACAGTGGTACAGGACGGAGGGCCTGACAAGGACAGCTGTCTAATCATTCGGATGGTATAAAAAAGCAAGGACCTGTGTATACATTGGCATGCACATAAAAGATCTCTTGGCAGTTGGAATTCCATATGTGATTAAGAGTAGGCCATAGTGCCACTGCCCATGCAAAATTTTCCTCATAGTGTACTCTGCACTGTATGGCATATGCCCATCTTCATTAGCCCAGCATAGGGGCAGAACAGTAAAAAGTTAAACCCCATTTCATTTCATTTTGTATAGCTTACTGATATCTCCAACACTATTCAATATGGGAAAAACGAACCCAGGACCTCTTGGTCATAAAATACCGGAAAATGTATCATTGACAATATGATATCCATTTAAGAATATAAAACGTACAAAACTTGGTTCAATTAATAAATTATATATTTTATTTACATATAAAACGGTAGTTACAATTTGATCCCCACATAAGAATTCACAAAGCTTGAATAAAATTTAATCTATAAATCTTAGTTCAATTCAAAAAAGAAAACAAGAATTATTGATCCAGAATGATAAATATCTTTGAGGCTTGTTTTATAAAATGTAGACAAACATAATATAAAAGCTTTCTCTAATGAAATATGAATAAGTTGTTCAACAGCAGAATTTGGCTGCTAATTTTACATTTATAAAAATAATCCAGTGTGACATTATAAAAATCAATATTTATTATTAACAATTCCTTACAATTGTACTTATAAAACAATCCAACATTTCTCCAACATATTATTAATGACTTTCTTCGCTTTTAAAATTCGGTCAAAACAAGTCATAGAGCTCAAACGGGCAGTCCCACGTGTCACAGACAGAACATCTAATGTCAGAGATAGCCTCTTTACCATGTCTGAAAATTTCTAAAGAAAATATTGGGCCATTCAGAAATGATCACAGGTTTTAACAGATTTACGTCCATGATTTAAGAAATTTTATTCTTTGATTGTATGTAGACAGAGCTGACCATAGCATGTATACAGTATCAAGTTTGTCCAAACTCCGCTAAACCCAACATGGAAACCCAAAGTTTCTACTTCTTTAAAAAGGTTAAAACTTCAAGGACCAAGATTAAGTTTTTCGATAGTCTTTAATACCTGAATTTTCATATTTAATTTCACACACTATAAAATTTGGGCTTCTTCTCTAATACTATGATAATGGTGCTTTTATCGATTGAAATACAAACTGATAGTCAGTAATTCTGCTTAAATAATATGATAGCTGATGAATCAGTGTTTTTGGGGGGTTTTTTGTTGTTGTGGTTTCCAGTTTTTGCTCAGAACACTACAGTTGTCATCATCATCACTTTGTTTTCAATAATATCTTTCAACCATTTCTCTCTGAACCTTGATTGTCCTGGTCTGCAACAAAATATTTATAATAATAATATTAGATATCATCATACTTTGATCATTGTTTCAAACCCTTTGATGAAAATTATTGATCATCAAACTCAAACAAAAGTCAATAATAAAAATAAAATGTGTGATAAATATCATCCATCAGAAAGACTAAAGAAAGCCTGAAAAGTTTGCTGACACAATATAGGTAAATACCGGGGCTGACACCACATAATCTATCAAAACCTGCTATCTTATATTTTCTATTATTACTTTAAAGGATCTTTTTATCAAATCCATCAATATCTGCTATTTTGTATTTTTTTAAAATTACTTTAAAAAGGATCTTTTTTTTTAAATAATTTATTTATTTAGCATGCCCTAATCATCTATTTTGGTTTGGGTTTTTTTAAATTCTGAACAGTTTTTTATTACAAGGAAAGAAAAGACTTGGAGAGTTTACATCCAATTATTTAACTTTTATTCTGGCATGTTGGGGCTTTAATTAAACATGATTGTGTTATTAGCACATGAAGTACTTTAAAATTCATGTAAACCTAGTGGTACACTGTCTATAATATAATGGATTGTGTAAGGTACAATGGGCCTTTTATCAGTCAAACATTATGTATATCTCAGCCCCCTTGCAAATTGTATTCTATTCAAATCAAATCATGATAAGCAAGACATTAAGTCTTTGTAAACAAGAATTTAAGACACAGTTCATATTTCTAGCTAATATTTACCTAGTATTAAACATGTAAGTAGATTTTATTTATCTAGTAGTTAGGTAAGTATTAAATCCCTAATAAATATACCGTAGATATCTCAAATAATAAGCGGATGTAATAAAACCCTAATAGTAATACTTATACCATAAACATTTTAAATAATAACTTTATCAAACCCTATTAATAAAATTACCGTAAACATCCAAATAAATAATCAAATTTAATAAAACCCCAATAAAAATACACATACTGTAAATATCTTAATAATAATCTTTGATTTATTCTATTAATAAATGTATACCATAAACATTCTAATTATTAACCAAATTTAATAAAATTTATTAATACACTGTACTGTTGGGTCATAAATACCAGCAACTTCAATACCTAATAAAAATTTGAAGACAGACAAAACTGCAATGCACCTTTAATCAAATTTTAATAAATCCTGAATCTATAGCCCACGGTAAATATTTTAAAAAATAAACATTATTTATTTCATATTTGTTCAAAAGATATAATAATTGGGATTATCCTCTTAAGTATTCCAAAAATACTAACAGTATCATTATTATACGTACAGAAGGACCATATTATTTTACCCTCTATATTTTCTGATTGACATTTTTAATGAACTATAACGAATTATCAATGAAAAGCAAACTTAAAATAAATATCCCAATTATTTGTTTCAATATAAACAACTTTTCAACATTATAGGATTTTTAAAAAGAATTTGTGGTGATAATTCTAATTCTGTGAAAATATCATTTATTAAATAATTATGTAAATGACCTCAAAATTAGAAGCTTCTACATGATGTATAAAGTCAAACATGCATTTTAATGACAACAAAAAAACTAAAATATCAACTAATTGCTGGGCTAAAATAATCCAACCAAAATACACCTTCTTACAATAGAGAGAGAATAAAATGGGTTTTAACGTCCACAAGACACAAACTAGTTCATTTCAGATTTAATTTTATGATTTAATTTTATTTCAATAATTCGCTTGCGCGTTGGGGTCTTTAGCAGTGGGAGGAAACAGGAGGACCAGGAGAAAACCCACGAGGTTGGACAGGCTACCTTTCTGCTTGTCACATACAACCGGGGATTCGAAACCACGCCAGTTGATTCAATGACAGGCTCTATGATACAGAGTGCACGTTTCAACCATTCAGCCACCCAACCCTACTACTTAACAATAGAAAATATTTATTATTTTAGCGTTTTCCGAGATTCTATCCGGATTATCGCCCTTATTGTTGAAATTGTTTGACGTTCTAACATCTGACGTCAACTGGCAGACTATCGCCATTGAAGAGACGACCATTGTCAAGATCGGTCGCATTATTTCTGTTACCTCTTTTTTTTTATTTCAAATCGTTTTTAGTGAAGCCTGTACCATAACAGGCCCGGGACTGTACAGCGCAGTGGACGCTTACGGCTGGCCCCCGGATCCATTCACTTGATGTGATATTTTTCGCAGGTTAATCTCGTAGGTTTTTGTTTTTCGTGTAGTGCGGTACTCCTGCACTTACTATTAGGGTGATGGAGGGTGAAGATCATCTATAACTTTTCTGACAAAATACTACAGTGTTTTATCCCTTTCCAGTTGAAAAGTTACTTAAATTTCAGGTTTAGAACTTTAATAACTAAAATGTTTGAACTGCATTTAATACTTGAACACTTTAAATAAACACAACAGTTCGATAGTGAAACTGACAACTGATGACCTGTGGTGAGTCAAAATTTAATATCAATTTAAACCACTCACTGAGTTACCAGAACTGGCTCACATTAGCAAACTCTGTGGACAAAATGTTTTTCCATCCAAAACCTGATATTTTTATACATTTTGTTTATTTGTTAGGAACTCAGAAGTTGGTTAGACAATGAATAGCAAATCTGAATAGACAATATTTACCTGTGAACAAGTCTGTTTGTTTCAAAGACATAAAACACATCTACAGAATGATCCTGAAAGAAGGAAAAAAAAATGTTTTTAAATATTTTCTAAATTGTGGATTTATGCTCTGATTTAGATTTACTTAACAGTAGTAAAAGAAAACCCACAAATCCCTTATGTGTGAAATATTCTATCAATCACCATCAGAAACATGCATGAACAATAATCATGATTGTTTGTAAAAATATGAATAGGTTATAATTAAATTATTTGATATTTGGTAATATTTAATGTATTTCAATCTGCTGCTCAGCTTGATACTAACATTTGACTACAATAAAGTAAGATTTTATCCTTTAAATTACCAAAGTGCAGACCGGTAAAAGCTTCAACCTAATCATCGGAGGGGAATCTTATAAATTTCTTTTTTTCCAGACCAGATTTATTACGTCATTAACTCCAAAGATTGGAGAGAAAGATATTTCCAAATGAGATTAATTTATAATTCTGAATAAATGACACTGACTGTCTATAAATGCAGTATAAGCAGATTAATCCTAATTGCCTGCGATATCACTTCAGTGAAGGTGGGCTTTACATAAAGCTATTTCACACACAATATAGTCAAACATGGGTTGTCTCCCTTGACACATTACTCCAGTGTTTTTAAATTGAATAGGTTATATTTTTTAGTAAATTTTGTTACAAATTAGGGCATCCCAAGCTGTATGGTAAACTTTTCTTGCATTCTATATAAAAAAAAGACTTTTATGGTTGTTTATTACATCAAGGTTATAAATCTAAATGTTCTGAAATCCTGTTTTCTCAATGCCACAAGGAAATTTGAAACCTTTGGATTCCACACAAATAGAGTATCATTCGAATACAGATTTAATATTGACAAAAGAATTCTGCAAAAGAATAATGGGCCTACCTTGGGTTTAATTTTAGAAACAACAAATGTGAAGTCAACGCAAGCTGTAGATCTGGGCACTGGCTTTCTACGAGTTGGTACACTCCATCTTACACGGAACCGATATCGATGATCAAAATCATGACTGTCTTTACCTAGGAAATCTACGCAATATAACCAACTGTCTTGATACTCCCATGTCTAAAAAAGACAACAAAATACGAATTATTTGTAAAATGAGATGAGTGATCAGCATTCATCCTTCAAAGTCACCTGTATATGAAAACTAGTAGAACAGCTAGCTCACTTCCACAAGTAAATTACCGGTACAAATATCAACGCTCAGACAAAACTACCTCATCACAAATTTTAGACTCACAATAAACTGTAACTGAGATAACTGATTTTTTAATCCACTGTTGATAGCTAATGAACTTAAAATGTTTTAAAAAAAAGAAATAGTATACAAAGAAACATTGAATTGTGGAGATATTATCTGATCACTTTAATTTGACTTAAATGTAAGAGATTAACATCCTTTAAATGGGGTTAATTATTATATCAGTAGCTCCTTTTTCTTTTATTGTATTAATAATACATTTTGTAAATTATTATTACCTCAATAAATTCCTTTATTTTTTCTTCTGCCATTTGAATTGAAAATTCTTCTATGGTTAACCAATTTATATTTTTAACTTCATAATTATCTTCACGGGGCATTACCGGTTGTTCATTTTTACTTTCTCTTGCAAAGTCAAAATAACCTAGTGATTCGAATGTGTGTTCTCGTTCTGACATGCTAGTTTCTAGACGCCTTAGTGCTGTATCTATAACCTGATCAACCAGTGTTTTAGCCTGCTCATCAAATACTTCAGGATCCATGATGATTAATTATGTTGAGTGTTTGACCTTTATCTAAAAAAATAAATTCAAAAACATGATTAGTGTTTCTGGTATGTTTTTAATAACCTGTTTAATAAGCTTGTCTACTGATTCTGTCGAACAGAACACAGTTTTTATGGGATACAATCACTAGTTTTATTCTATAAGCACGACGTTTCGACAAGTATCCTCTTATCGTTATCAAGCCTACTCAGTACTCAGCCATTGCATTAAGCAAACATCCCCTTGTCATGGACATTAGTATGATTTGACTCAGATAAAACATTGGATTCTCCTTGACATAATTATGACAAAGCTATTATTTATGAAATTATATAATTCAGACCAATTTATATCAGATGTTACACAAAGAATGAATAAAACATATATACATAAGATTAAGAACAGGCCTGTTTATAATTTATACAAATCATATTTTTGCGATTACAATTGGTAAACTGACTTCCACTTATTCTTTCAAAGTCAAGGTTTTTCCACCATGGCATTATCAATGACAACAATGTGAATGTCAGAATGATCAGTATATCGACTTGATAATCAAGGTACACATGTGAGAGGTGGACCTCAAGTCCAATTCAAGTCTCAAATCGTCGCACTTCCAAGTCTTCACCAAATCTGAGTCCTGTTCAAATAACCTGTCCATCAAATGATGAATGGGCCATGTGTTTTACTTAATAGCAAAAGGTAAATTTCAACTTCACATTATTTTTATTTAAAAGAAAGCCTGGTTTTACGTAGACATTCTACAATACAGCTTGGAATGGGACACCGTCTCAATTTTCAGAACTGGACTGACGGGTTTAAGTTGTTTGAAAACGTATCACAATAATTGAGTTGGTTACTCGGCCCTTTGGTAGGGAATTTTAACATAGGCAGATTATATAAAAATTTCAACTTGCTTCTTTTTAGCTGGAAATGGGCTCATTTGATAGATCTCATTGAGACAAATCCGGTGCTTTTTGAATTATTGCAATAGCAAGAGTACTTTTTGAGATATTACATTTTTTCAGTCGTTAAATATCGCGTTTTTTGTCTTGTCATTGTTATTAAGAAAACTGTGTCAATTAAGGCTAACGGAAAATGTCAATATCTTGAGAACTATAAATGCTAGAATGAAAATTCAAAAAGCAGTGGATTTGTCTTTCTGAGCCCTATATGATGGGCCTATTCCCAGAACACAACCGACGTTTCGACTGCTTTCCAAGATGGCGACCATCCACTTCGTCATACGCATTACGGCACCATGTCATGTTTCGGGGCGATATTTTCTACGTTCGGGGGAATGGATTACAATGATATATACATCAAAATGTTCGTTAGAAGTTACTATTTAGGTTAGAAGTAATAATAATTTATTTATCTACCTTGGTAGGGGTGTATTTTATCCTTGAAATCGAAAAAAATTTTGACAAATTTTGACGACGTTCAAAATTCACGAATAATATGCGATGACAGAAAGAATGCGCATAGTCTATGAAAGACGGCCTCTGATTGGCTCAATTTCACCCCGCGTGGATTCTAAACCAATTATATTGCTTTTAACGAGCATTTTGTTAACCGACCCGCAGATCGTTCAACCATTTTGGCGTGCACACGGGCGAAGCGTAAATATTGATAACGTCATCGGAAGTGGCGCCGCGGGCGGATTTTGGCGTAACTACTTAACACAAAATTAGGCAGTTATATTCTTCAAAAAATTTAAGGGATTATATTAGCCCTTTAAAAAAAAAAAATTATTATTGACCATTTGATTTAATAAATAATAAATTGAATCGAATATAAGCAAAATAATACCAACCATAGAACTCGGTTAAAAAATAAAGACTAAATTCAATTTAAAAAAAAGAAGCCTATTCAGTATTCGATAGGCTAATCCAATAATCGATGTAATTTTAATTTATTACTATTCATTAGGCCCTAACCTAAGTAGTATAAATTAGGCTAGTAAATTTATTAAAAAAATAATAATTAGGCCTAGTAAATGTAATACCTAGTAGGCTATACTAGTAGGCCTATCTATTACTGTAGTACTAGTACTAGTACTACAAACTGATGTACATGGTTCTTGAAGAGGGGTACATATCCGAATCTTCTTGAAGTAATACTTTCAAACTCACCTTTACAAACAAAATCAAAATTAACGACAATTGTCACCAAATTATTACTAAAATTTTACACAAAATATCATTCATCCACCATATTGTAAACAGTTGCTAGGATATTTTATCGACCAATCGCATCAGTCTATAGAATAATATAAATGTCTTACTTGGACTACCCTTAACTCGAATCGAAAAATGAAGCCATTATTATTTTTAAATGTATACAACAACCAATAACCATAGTTATAAATGGTATAAAGGTACAAAAGCTTGCCTCGAATGCCTATAAAGCAAACCCATGAATCAAAAACTTAAATTCCATTTAACAATTCAAGATTGATCCAAGCTCTGTTAAGATATAAATAGTTTACTTGATTGAGATAATGCACCAACTCCGTTTTATTCCCAATCGATGTTTTGAAAAGAAAACATGTTTGTATGTTCTTAATTTTAATGACATCTTATGCTTATATATATATGATATGATATTCATCGTTAACTTTGTTGACTTAAACAGATTTTATGAACTCTTTCTTTGGTGACTTCATAAGATTTTATAAAACTCGTTTGTTAGCGAAATGTTCTAAAGCGCGTGCCAATTGCTCAGGAAAATCAAAGAATCAAGTTAAACAATAAATATGGCGGAAGAAGTTCTCTTCACAAGCCCAAGTCCTGGATTTAATACCGTAAACCAAGAGCCAGGAAAATTAAATTTGGCACTTTTAAGAGGAAAAGTGAAAAATTACATAGAAAAGGTCGATATGTCGTTTTATGTCTATCACAGTGCCCTTACCAGCACTCTCGCGCACGCCTGTTACAGTCACCAAACCAGGCGTTTTTATTTTGAAAATTGAAGAATTGCCGCTTTTTATCGTTGAATTAGAATCTTTTATTAAAAAGTCATTGTGCCGAAATAAATGAAATGGGGTTTAACGTCCTACTCTTCTGCACCTAACCTGCGCTAATGGAAGACAAGCATACGCCATACAGTGTGCTATGAGGGAAATTTTGCTACGACCTACTCTTATCAAATTCCAGGATGTCAGCTGTTTCGTAACCCGGCTGTTTCGTAACCTGGCTGTTTCGTACTTAGTTCATTCGTACCTTATGTGAGCTGTTTCGTACCTTTCGTAAATTTCAACTTTTACATTGTTCGTACCTTCGTTAATTTCAACTTTTACAATGCACCGGGCTTGGAACCGGCGTTGGCTGAGTTAAAGTTTGTTTTTTTTTAAATTATTTTCTTCCATTTCATCGTGATTCTATTCTGTTGTACTGTGCTTCTATACTATTGTGCTTGATGGGCAGGTTTATTAGCAGGCAACATGAGTGGCAGTTGGTCCGTATACTAATGCTCATCTTCTTAACAGGATGCTGGCTGAAATCTGGTTTTGGACGTATTCTTCCCACAGACTAAAAATACGCTCATGCGTAAAACAGGTTCAAATACGTTGATATTGTTTCAATTTTCCCTCTGATACATATGTTTGTGCCGCTTGACCATTTGAACTTAACAATCACAGATCAATTTAATATTGTCAATAATCACAACTCATTGTCAATAATCACAACTCACCCAACAGAATGGGATCAATTATCAACACCAGATTAAATATTTTTCAGCTTCTTTTTAACTGCTTTAATAATCGCCAATCAATTATCGTCAAAAATCACAACTCACTCGAGAGAATGAGTTCATTAATCAACACCAGATCGCAGGTTTTTCTGCCAACTTATACTTTTGAATTTATTTCAACATATCTAAAAATGTAAAAAGCAATTTGGGTTTCTAATTCTGATTCAGTAGCATTTTTTTTTTTTATAAATTTTGCGTATCTAGCAGCCATCGTTTGCATGCCAATGTGTACACGCCGAAATAAAGGTTAAACTTTAAATATATCATCATGTAAGACCATACCCAATAAAAGTTCTAAATAAAAATACAAAATTACATGTACTACCGTAAGATAATTAATTATATAATAATATGACTGAGTGGTGATAATAAATAACATATTTAATATATTTAAAAATCTAAAACGAATGTAAATCTTATATTGAAATTGATATATCAATTGTTGCATGCACCTTAATTTTTTCTCCTTTCTTTACAGCATCATTATGACTCAGCGATGTTTTGGGCTGATAAACTGGTTACACTTACAAATGGTAATTAATTAAAATATTTGACTAACATGATAATGTTTATTGTCATACAATACATAATACAACGTACCATTACCATAGTGAGATATTCATTATTTATGATGTGGCTAAAAATACAGGAATATACATACATATTTAGTTTCAGCTCAAATTAGCAGTAAATTATAGTACGGTAGTGTAATCAATATATTATATATACATGTACAGGCAATAATGTTTAGCCAGTTTACAATTAACAACAGATTTACTATGATTTATATTTTAAATTGGATTTAAATGTTACAGAGAATGTGGAAGATGTATATTGGTATGCACAGACATTATATTTAACAGGCCAGTACCACAGAGCTTCACATTTACTGAGGAGTAGAAAACTTGATCAGGTATGCACTATTCTACTTCAAATGAATATTCAAACTGATGCTGTAGTGAATATTACTTAATTATCCATTGATAAATAACACATTTCTATCAAAAGATGCGATGGTATGTACATGTGCAATGGCACAAGAAATCCCTCTCTGGTCATTGCTGGATTGGCTTCTGAAACTCAAGCTTTTGAGGAAGTGTGTCTATTCTTCCTATTCAATCAGATCTATCTCAAGTACAGAACATGACAGCTCTTAGTTTAATCTGGGGTCTTCCCTAAAACTTTGGACAGTGATTTAAGGTATTAAAAATGGTGAAAGTATTGTTCTTCTCCAAGCAGCATTGTTTACATTGTATCCATGTTGATAGCCTTGTTAGTTTTTCTGCAATATTCTGCTATGCACTGGTTAATTGGGTATTATGAAATCGTGAGTCATGACTACTCATGACGTAACATTATGTAAACATATTATTTGGTCTAATTTGGGACTCTGTTTAAAGGGTAATGATATTGTTACGTAGTTGCTGTAGCTATTGGTTGTTAAATTGACCAGTCATAATTTGGAACAGGAATTTTGTTTCTTTAGAGCAGTGTTACTTGGGATTAGCTCTCATCAAATGAAACTCTGCGAGGGGTCTAAACGTTTAAAAAATTTAATTTACTCATGTCTGAAGAAAACATTTCAGCTGTTATTTTAATTAAACTGTTTGTAACCTTCTGCTGTATTAATCTTTTAAAAACTAGATATCAATCACTCACTTTACCTGTATTGGGTGTGAAGTTCAGTGTTCAAATAGGTGGAAAACTTGTAAAGTGGCTTTTAAGTTTTTTTCTCACTGTAATCATTAAGATCTGGTTTTATTTTTCAGTCCTATTCAGCTTGTAGATATTTGGCTGCTAAATGTCATGTAAGAATATATTGATTTTTTTTATATGAACAATAATTTATTTCATTTGAAATTGTATTAAAGAACTGGCTAGGTCTCTGTTGACCCACTCCATATAGTTATACATGTATGGGCTACAATGATTATGACCAATTTTTTGGGTCAGAAATTAAATCATGATTCTTCTTTGAGTAATGTCGCAAATGATGGTCTTAAACTAATAAATGTGAGAAATATTTTTTTTGATAAGTACTTATTAAATTATAGGCTCTACAAAAATAATTGTATTTCTTAGTCCAGGGAGGGGGGGGGGTTGGATGGCTGAATGGTTAGCATGTGCAAGCTCTATATCATAAGGTCTGTCATTGAGTCAACTGGTGTGGTTTCGATTCCCCGGTTGTACGTGACAATGTGTAGGGTCACCTGTTTAACCCCATGGGGTTTCTCTGGTTTCCTCCCACTGCAAATAACCTCTATGCGCAAGGGAATTATTGGAATAAAATTGAACCATATGTTAGTCCCGAAATGCCCTAGTTTGTGTCAAGTGGACATTAAACCCTATCTCACGACAGCCATCAAATGATATGTTGCGATTTTTTTTGTAGTATGAATGTAAAGATTACCAAGAAGCGTTAGATATATTAGATGGTGCCGATAATGAATGGGAAGAATTATACAATGATACGTCACAAGTTCAGTCCAATCTCAATGAAAGTTACGAAGATCTTGATGCCAATTTTCCTGTTAAAGATGTAAGGTTTAAGTAGGTTTTATTAAGGTTCATCGACTGTGATTTTATTTTAACTCGCACTTTAAAGCCAGAATAATTTGTTGTACTCTTTCATCCGCCTTTAATTATACCAGATGTTGAAGGAGCTTTACAAATAAATAGAAATTCTAGCTTTGAATCCAGAGGAGGAATGGCAACACTCCCTCAAAGAGTAGCAGAGACTGGACTGGCCGGTACATTGGTGTAGCTACTCTATCAAATGATGATGCTGGCACAGAGAGTAGACATTAAAAAATAATTGAAAATATCGTCGCAAGACAAAATATGACTAGACTTTATGTAGAAATAAAGTGGTTTATTCATCTTCGTAGTGTTTGAGGTTAAAAGACCCTTTATCAAATGTTTGCTTTTAAATAATCCTGTGACACCTTTATATAATGTATAAATGGGGGTGACATTTGAAAATGTGTACTTCTGGTAAATTGAAAGTGAAAAAGTTGGCAGACTTGTGTAACTTTATATTTTATAAACAAATTACTTTTTACCAGCCGGTAAGGGCCTGAAAAATTGTTGCTTATGCCTCCTTATATAATGGCAAATTATAATAACAAATTATTTTGATATTTATTTTAGATGGAGAACTCACTGTTGTTATTAAGAGGGAAAGTATATGAGGCTATGGATAATCGTAGTTTAGCTATAGAATGTTATCAAGAAGCGTTGTTACACGATGTTTATTGTTACGAGGCGTTAGATCTTCTAGTCAATCATCATATGTTAACAGCTGAAGAAGGTCAGTAAAAAAATGTGTACATTTATGGGTTGGCAAAATTTATAAAAATATTTATCTGTTCTTTTTATATTTTCAAAATTAAAGGCAATCTATCTGCAATGGAATCTGGGTGAATAAGGCCCTGAGGCCTTTTGTTTTTCATTGGCAAGTTGAAAAAATATTATAATGCTAACAGTTCAATACATGTGACTTTTCTAGAAATAGAATTAATGGAAAGTCTGCCTTTTACTGTTCAATGTCCTGAAGAAGAAGTAGAATTAGTTAAATTTTTATACGAAGATCGCTTAAAAAAAGTAAGTTCACAAATTTCTTATTTCTAGTTTTACTTAATATTTCAATTTTTTAAAATATGCAGAAGAGAACTGGAAAGAATTAAATTATATTGAATCAACCTGATTCCAACATACTTTCCGAATCTCCAGTTGTAGCTCCCAATGGTTGGAAAATCTAATTTCAAGTGTTACAAATTTGTGTATTCAGTTCAATGCCAACCTTGCGAATGACGAACTCATAATTGAAAGCGTCTGAAGAGTCTTGTTCTTTCTTCTGCAAATAGAAAAATGTGTGTATCATATTATCCTATTAGCTGTGGTTCGTTTAAAGTTCCAATAGCATTTTTTTAAGTTATATTTTTAAAATGTATTAAAATAAAGCCCTAAAATAGATTGAACCTATAAACAGTCCTACCTTGTTAAAGAATAATCCTATTAATCCTATAATTCACTATTGCCAGTTGAGAAATTGGCAAAAATAGCATTTTCAACTTCAAATTCAAACGTTTGAAGATGGCCGTCCATGGAGAGGAATGGGAAAACAAGGGAGGTAATTGAGTAACTATTTCCTCAATCAGCGGGTGTCAGCCTTTCTAATGCCCAAAAAATTTTGCCCATGATCATATAATAGTGAGTTGTAACCTTTTGAGCAAAAGACATAGAAATAATTATGATTTGACTTTCTTAGAAAATATGAAATTGGAACTTTAATGATATGGAAAGACAAAAAGAGGGTTAAATTATTAATTTTCTTTATTATACAGTATAATGGACCAGTAAAGACAGCTATACCTACAAATGTGACAGGTTTAGATAAAAACCTAGATACAGTGGTTAATAAAGCTGAACGTCATTATTATAACTGTAATTTTAGTGAATGTTATCGACTCACTTTAGAGTAAGTTTTCAAGCTGTTATTCACTATCACAAATAATACATTATTTCAAATAAAACATTATTAATTTTTTATATTGCTAAATTCCACAAAGTGCCTTGTTTTGTGAAATAACAAAGCTACCAATAATTTGCTTTATCCGTTTTTGTACTATTTACTCATCTTATTTGTTTAGAAGTGTTTATTTTTTTCGAAAATTTGAAATTTTTGTGTTGTGTTACGTAATCGAAACAATCTGAGGCTATTGCTCTGTAGACCTTTCCAAACTAGTATACCAGCCTAAGTTTGTACTTGTATCCTTTTTTTCCTTTATTAATTGAATGTTTTATGTATTTTCAGAGTTTTATCACAAGATCCTTATAATTTAAAATGTTTGCCTCTTCATGTAGCTGTTTTAACAGAACTTAAAAAAATTAATGGTAAATATATCAAATCTTATTTGTAACACAAGTCATCTTCATCTCTTCTGTGAAGTTTATTTAGGTGTTGGTTGATTATGGTAGTTAGCAAATTCAGTCAATTAATCCTAAGCTATTGTTTTGCATTTTCTAAAGATCCTTTCGGTTGCTTCTCTTTCCTTCTACAAGAAGATCATTTGACTTTTTGACATAACATGGAGATAATTGTTGATATTTTGGTTAATTTCAGCTTTATTTTATTTAGCTCATAAACTTGTAGAATTTTATCCCAACAGACCAGTAAGTAAACAAAACCTTCTTTTAACTTTAATTTAAGGTTTTATTAGAGTTAGAAAATAATGTCTTTTTTGGTGCTATGAGTTTATCTATGAAAAATAATAAAGTTATTGGTATGTTTCTGATGCCACATATTTCTGGCAATGTTTTTGTTTACACTCCTGTTTTGATTTAAATATATCATGGTTTACTGCAGAATTTGTTTTTTTTTTGTATTATAGATATCGTGGTTTGCTGTAGGATGTTATTATTTATTAAATGAAATGAGTAATCCAGCACGTATATATTTAAGGTAATTATTCCAGATACATTATTATCTATTTCCAAAACAATACTTAACAGATCAAACAAACCGACCGGTTATAGTTTAAATCATTGAGTCAATTGGTTGGCCTATCCAACCTCATGGGTTTTCTCTGAGTACCTCCAGTTTCCTCCCACTGCTAAAGACTCCTACCTGCAAGCTGAATATGAATTTATGAAACAAAGTTGAACCATATATTAGTCCCGAAATAGCCTAGTTTGTTTCTGTCTTACAGTAAAGCTACAACATTAGATAAAGCATACGGTCCAGCATGGTTAGCATACGGTCACAGTTTTGCGGCTAAAAGTGAACATGATCAGGCAATGGCGGCTTATTTTACTGCTTCACAAATAATGAGGGGGTAAGTTTATAAATGGGCCTTAGTGAATATGGCTATTATTCATATCTTTAAAAACCAAAACACATGACACCTGGACCTGAACTAGTGGCTGGAGAACTATCAGCTCCTATTGACAGCATTTCAATAGCGTTTTTTGGATGAATCTTGATGGTATTTAACACTATCTATCTGGATGGTATTTAACTGTATCTGGATGGCAATCTATTAACTGAATATGTGTATTAGATTATAGATGGTATGTATAAATCTGAATGATACCTGGTCATTAAATCTGAATGATACCTGGTCCCCAGTGATTGTTTAGGAGGTGGAAAGAATCATTTGTAATTACTGGTAACAATCAATATTCAGGTCGCAATTCTATGGAATATAATCGTTGCTCATTACTGATCGTCGTTTCAACAAGGCTTCTCTAGTCCTTATTACTCCAGTTCAATTACTTAATGCCATTGAAACCATTTATTAACAATCAAATAAAACTGCACTATCACTATCAGATAATGGATTCTATCATACATTTTCTATTGTAGATGTCATTTACCAGCATTATATATTGGTTTAGAATATGGTCTAACAAACAATGCTAAATTAGCCGAGAAATTCTTTAACGAAGCTTTGAGTATAGCACCTAACGATCCTTTTGTATTACATGAAATGGGTGTTATAGCTTTTCAAAGTCAAAAGTAAGTTTTAATAATAGTGATATTAGTAAAGCATGAAAAATGTTGGAATATGTGAGGTGTAAGTTCAGTTGGAAGTACTGATAATCATACACTTATATCAACAACAGGAGATGTTTATCAGAAGTCATTTAGCCAAGTAGTCATCCTTTGACAAAATAAAAACACAAAAATAAAAACCTCCATCCTGCATCAGGTTTTTTTGAAAGATTGTCTGGGAACCAGAATTTTTTTGGGGGGTATGGCCTAATTTTAATTAATATAATTACAGTTATTCCGAAGCTGAAAAAAATTTCCTTGCTGCTTTAGAACTGGTGAAAAAAGTAGATGAAAAAATCATTCCAGATAAATGGGAACCATTGATATCAAACTTAGGTCATGTTAGTCGAAAATTGAAGTAAGTTAAATATAATTTATCTCAAGTAAATATATTGCATGGATATAAATGAAGATGCCAACGTTGTTCTGTTTGACTTATGCTCTTGTCTTTAACATAATTGGTCAGTAAATCCCATCTTTTAACAATAACAATCGAGATTAGTAATAGTAATAGCACCAGCACAGTCAATATTTTGGGGGAATTTTGAATATGATTCACAATATCTTGATGTCCGATTGGGTATATTCACGGGTCGACGTCTGCCAACAAGTGTAGGACATGTCTGCTATTTATGGGCAAAACATTCTCCACTGTACATACACGTTTTTGAAATGATCTGCAATGGATGACATTTATAAAAAATGGATTCTATTGGTAAAGTTTTATTTAAAACACAGGACAATGATAATGCTGGATCAATGTTAAATAAAACTGAATCCAGAAAATTATAAGATACAAAATATTAAAAAAAGACCATCTTGTATTAATTAGATTGAGTATTCATCTATAAGATATACAATGTAGTAAATGAATATTTATATAATTTACATAGGAAGTATGATGTAGCCTTGGATTATCACAGAAAAGCTCAGTGTATAAACCCTAATAATCCTTCTATCTACTCTGATATTGGATTTGTTTATGCTTTAAAGGGAGATAATTATAAAGCTGTTGACTATTTTCATAAGGTAAACATTTTCTTCCTGGATGGTTATAATAAGACGCTGGCTCCCAAGCCTGGAGGTCTCGGGTTTTGCTCTCTGTGTTTACCTAGACAGTTCCTCCAGATTTTTCTGCCGTGGTTTCCCCATGTCAGTGGTGCATGGAGGGCCTAACAAGGACAGCTGTCTAGTCATTTGGATGGGACATAAAGCCGAGGTCCCATGTACATATTGGCCTGAACGTAAAAGAACCCTTAACAGTTAGGACTCAATATATGAGGAGGTCTGGGCAAAACTTCTCTCAGAGCACTTTGCATGATGTAAGTCTTCATTAGCTGTTGATTTTATAAAATATTGTTCTCACTTCATTAAAATAGACTATTCTTTTAAAATCATAAAAATATTAGGGTTTTTTTTCCTTTTTTTTGTCAAAATTTGGCATATGACGAAAAATGATAACAATTTCTTTATAACTTTTCAGGCTCTTGGTATTCGAAGAGATGACGCTTTCTCAACAACGATGTTATCTAATGTGATGGAAGCTCTTATGTTAGAAACAGTTCCGAATCTAGGTAAATAAATAATTAACTTAAGCCATGACCCAAATGCATCTAACTATGGCAGTAATTACCAAAAATCTATAGATGTCTTACTTTTAACAAGCTTAATAACCTGTAAAAATTCCACTGAATTTTGAGACCCTGAGAAAAGTGTTAGTGTTACATTCATCTCTCCTTGAGAAAAGACAAAATTTAATTTTTATGTGACCAGATGTTTTCCATGTCTGTCTGTCCATCTGTCATCCATAATCTACAGGCTAACAGCTCAATGAGTAAATGCCATTGAAACAAATTAGATTTTCAATGATAACTTTAACAGCTAAATAATTACTTCATTGGTTGTTGCCCTTGTAGATTTGTGACATGTGGATGATTTATTATGTGTACATTAGATCATATGACCTGTCATTGAGTCTCTAGTGGCATGGATTTGATACCCTGCTTGTACTTGAAATATTAGTCCAGAAATGACCTGGTTTGTGTCAGTAGAATGTTTAATCCCAACCATTTGATGTTTATACATAAAATGCTTTTCTTTTCTTTTAGGTGATGATGATGAAGTTCCTGAGTTACCTCCCCCTACTCCTAAATTCATTACACCTGCTCCAACCACAAAGGTGAGAAATATGTCAAAATTAGTATATTAAAGATGCATTATGTACGATTTAGATAAAAAGGTGGGTGTTGTTCCTTACACTAGTTCAAAAATAGATTATGAAAAATGAGTATATTGAGAATTTCATTCAAATTACTTTATTTTGAATGAAGGTATGACTGCTTGAAGATATAGCATTACCATAGCAACTGTGCTAGACAACAGAGACTTAGTTTCAGTTTAAATTCTCGCAGATGTTTAAATCCCTTTAAATCTTGGCCATTTGATGGCCAAATGTCTCAGTAATAATTTATATAACATTTGAGGCCAAAAGAAAGACCTGCCATAGGCAGATTTAGCTATTGCATAATGTATCTTTAAATTAGATTTATGTTAATATAAATTTTATATCTATATGCCTACCAATTAAAGGCAATGGATCATGCATATTCATACGCCCACATTTTCACTTGGACGTATATTGTCGTTAACCCCGTCCGTCCATTCACATTTTGTTTCTGGGCACTCTACCTACAAGTTACAATTTTTATCCGATTTTGTCAAAACTGAAATATAGGTTTATATATCAAAGATCTTGGTTCCTTGCAAAACGACTGTAACTTGATGGATTATGGCGCCCGATTGTATAAAAAATCATGACATTAGCTTGCAAACACTCTTCAGGTCACAATTTCTATCCTATTTTGATGAGATTTAAACTGCATGTTTATATCCCAAAGATCTCTGTTGCTTTGGATATTGATGCATGTTGGACCATTACAATTAACATCCTGGTTTATGGCCTTTTATTGTATGCTTTATCGGCTTGTTCTTTGTCCATCTCTTGCAAAATGTGGGTGTATCTTGCATGTCAACCGCTTGTTTTATTTTACAGCTGGATGTATTTAGTGACACAATGTCTCCAGTGCCGCCTGCTGACACAACCAATCAATCAACTGATCTCAATAACTCAGACATGGCTATAGAGGAAATAGAGATGGATTCAAGTAATTGATCATCAGTTATCTCCCTTATTGTAGACAGAGAGGAGATGAAAAGAAAGGATGTAAGGCTGTTATTCAACCGCTACATTCATAAAAGCATTGTCGACATCTCAAAATCTATTGAACAAAGTTACAATTGAGTGACAGGCACCTGCTGTCTGTTACAGTGTGGGGTACGAATAGAATCAAGACATTATCAAACAAGGTGATATTTGATGCAGATAATTGCTTTTACGGTTATCACATGCTTTTATACATAATGTTATTGTGAATACTCCATTGTTGTTGTTTGAGATTGAGAGAATTGAATTTCAGGTCGAGAATAATGTGAAAGTAAAGACTCTTTACAATTGAAAGTATTTCTTAAAAGGACCAGGCTTTATATTTAGTTATAAACAAGTGACTCTGAGTGGTAAAGTGTCTTATTTAAATTTTATGAAAGTGAACGTAAAACTCGGTGTTCCAAGAATACATATCTTTAATTGATGAAATAAACCATGAAGTGTGTTATTCAATATATATCATTCTTATGTTATTGTTTAATGTCAAAATCTACTAACGAATAATTAAAAATTCTGTATAGATTTAGAAATGAAAAATAATATTTTGTTGGTATTTTGTTTTTTCTGTAAGTAATTTATCACTGCTAATCATGAGATTTAAGTCAGAAACAAAACTAAAACCATGGAAAATGGAATTGATAAAAATTGTAAGTGTTTCTCTTATGCCAGGTTCCCAGTGTCGTGCATTGTGTTATAATAAGATTGCTCCTATAGTCTACGATCTGGTACGTGTAGATACGTTTTGTTACAATCAACACAATTGCTACTACTGACCTTACCTGAATATATGATGATACATGAAATAGGATCGCCACGATTACACTGCGAATAAATCTATGATTTCAATCATAGCATGAATCGTGATAGTGGGAACCTAGCATGATCAATTGTGTTTTGTTTCATATTGTTATTCGAATATTATGTTTTGTTATGAGATAAATCTTACATGATGTATTGTCGTTATATATGTTATGTATAAATGCTGTGTACTTTAATGAATGTCAATAAACCTTTTCATTATTTAAATAAACAAATTATGGGCTGATAATTGTAATGGTGAAAAACATATAGATTAGATAAATCTGTTAACCTCAATGTTAGCGGAGACAATCTGAGGCATACATTTGGAGAGCATGGAATCAGTAGAAACCACAAGAACTTGAAAGGATTAAAATAAAAGTTTTTACGACTCTTTGACTATATATTACAGTAATATATAGTCAAAGAGTCGTAAAATTTTTTATTTTAATCCCTTCAAGTGCCTGTGGTAGAAACCTACCAAGCAGTAAAAGTCAGAATCACTTGCCTCAAATCAAAGTTAAAATATTTTCACATTTTCTGGAAAAAAAATGGCAACAACTGGGTTTAAATGAATAGAATTGAATTTTAGTGAACTTATGATTTTATAGGAAGTTGACATGCAAAGAAATACTGTTTATGGCAGATAGCATAACGTTCAAAAAGAATATATTGTCTTCTGCAATAATACGATAACGTAACTTATATGGATCTCACAATGTCAGTCACATGTCAATAAAATATTCTGGCAGGATATAGTAATTATCAATACTCAATCTGTTTCACAGACTTGATGAGATGACTGACCTTCAAGCTCATTTATTATGACGTCACATCATACGGTGTCGTCCCGTGTCGATAACACATGCATTGTTTACATTGGACATTGGATGTAGTAACACAAACCGGCCTGGACAGAGTTGCTGCCTTTTACTTATTTTACGCCTTTCCGAACTACTTTATCTAAAGATTTACACCAAATAGGAAATATTTTTAACCAGATATACCTTACTTCCAACACATTTTTTTTTTTCCTTTATACTTTATAACAAAATTGTTATATTGCAGAAGAGCTTATTAACTCGCACCGATATCATCCATCTCAGTGATAGTAGCGGTCAAGTGAATATTTACTGCTGATGAGTTTGACCAATACTCATGTTAATTCATTACATTAGTGTGATTAAACTATTCAGCTGCTGTTAGAAAGTATTATGGTATTTGAAATTGCATAAATGTTTGTAAAAACTGGTCTGCATAAACCAATAATCTTGTCTAGATCTGTTTATGACATATAATCAAGTGCACTCTTAACAATAGAAAACTAGTAGCTATAGGTTCATTAGCTTGTACTGGTTTATGGTGGAACTAGGTGCCTAGACGATGATTTTATTTGTGCATGATGGCAATATTGGCAATGACTCATGACAATAACCGTTTTTGTAACCATCAAGTGGTGATGTGTATTTTTACAGCTAGTCTTGAGTCATATATTGGACTAATAAGCAATAGTATGTTCTTTTCAAAGATACCTGCTGACCAATTCTAAAAACTAGCTGGGACATTGAAGTAACTTATTTCAAAGAATGAATGAAAGTCGTTGAGCTTATTGATTTAATTTCATTATTCATTTATCCATGGTCTGACATCGACCAATATGACCAATATCACTGCAGCCCTTTACTTTGTTTTCAGTCAGGACAGAAAAAAAATTACAAAACATGTATAAAGTTTTATATTCTGTTTATTTTATACAGATAACAAAATAAAAATATAAAATTTTAATAAAGTTTTATGGTCTTTTTATACACTAGATAACAAAATAAAAATTAAAAAACATGAATATTGTTTTGTAACAGATCAAAAATAATATACAAACTATTTTGACCCGTAAATATTCTTACACTTGAAAGACTGTTATGCTGTTAATTTCATTAATTTACATTATATACAAAATATAAATAATCTGAACAATAATACAAACATCATGTTGAATTCATTGCACAACCATTCTTTCTATTTAAATATATTCAACACATTTGCAACACCATTCTTTCTATTTAAATATATACAACAGATTTATCACATCCTAGTTATGTCCAGATCTTTAGTCAACTTCCTCTACTGTAGGTCCTTGGTTACCAGATGACGAAGAGGGTCCAGTTGGTCCACCATTTTGACCACCAGAATGAAGTTTAGTCATTATTGGAGAAGCCATTTTCTGTAGTTCTTCTAATTTATGGTCATATTCTTCTTTATCTGCTAGAGAATTATTATCTAACCACTTCATGGCGTCATCACAACTTTTCTTTACAGTTTCTTTATCGCTATCAACTATTTTATCACCGGCGTCTTCTACAGCCTGTTTCACACTATACACATACGATTCCAGATGATTTCTGGCATCAATTTTCGCTTTCTGTTTTTCATCCTCTTCTTTAAATTTTTCGGCCTCTTTGACCAATCGTTCTATTTCTTCACCACTCAGACGTCCCTTATTGTTGGTAATGGTGATATTTTTACTATTACCTGTACTCTTATCTTTAGCAGATACGTTGAGAATACCATTAGCATCGATATCAAAACCAACTTCAATTTGAGGAACTCCTCTTGGTGCTGGTGGTATTCCAGATAACTCGAAACTTCCCATTAAATTATTGTCTTTGGTCATCACTCGCTCTCCTTCATAGACTTGAATATTCACTCCGGGTTGATTATCAGCGTAAGTTGTGAATATCTGCGATGTTTTTGTTGGAATTCGAGTATTTCTTTCTATCAGTTTGGTCATCACCCCACCAGCCGTTTCTATACCCAGAGATAACGGGGCTACGTCCACCAATAAAACGTCCTTAATGGCGTCACTTCTATCTCCTGTTAAAATGGCGGCCTGGACAGCGGCACCGTAAGCTACTGCTTCATCGGGGTTGATGGACTTATTCAGTTCTTTACCATTCATAAAATCTTGTAAAAGTTTCTGGATTCTAGGAATTCTTGTTGAACCTCCGACCAGGACAATTTCGTCGATTTTAGATTTATCCAACTTGGCATCTCGAAGAGCTTTTTCCACCGGATCCATGGTGCTTCGGAATAAATCGGAACACAATTCTTCAAATCTGGCCTTGGTAATTTTCGAATAGAAATCAACACCTTCAAACAAAGCGTCGATCTCTATCGTGGCCTCAGCACTATTTGATAAAGTTCTCTTGGCTCG
This sequence comes from Patella ulyssiponensis, assembly GCA_963678685.1. Taxonomy (NCBI): domain Eukaryota; kingdom Metazoa; phylum Mollusca; class Gastropoda; family Patellidae; genus Patella; species Patella ulyssiponensis. Next base: position 76,619,473 of record OY783227.1, on the reverse strand, counting down.
TTCACAACAGGTTCTAAGTCGACGTAAAGATCGGGAATTATTAGAAATGTCCTTGCCGTGTTTTCGTTTAAATTCTTGAATAAAATGACTGACAAGACGATTATCAAAATCTTCTCCTCCTAAATGTGTATCACCAGCCGTGGATAAAACTTCAAACATACCATCTTCGATTGTCAGGATTGATACGTCAAAAGTTCCTCCACCCAGGTCAAAAATAAGAACATGTTTTTCACCAGTTATGTTTTTATCCAAACCATAAGCTAGAGCAGCTGCTGTTGGTTCATTGATAATTCTTAAAACATTTAATCCAGCAATAACACCGGCATCTTTAGTAGCTTGTCTCTGACCGTCATTAAAGTAAGCTGGTACAGTTATAACAGCATCTGTAACTTTCTGTCCTAGATAAGATTCAGCAGTTTCCTTCATCTTTGTCAACACCATAGAACTAATTTCTTCTGGTGAAAATGTCTTAACTTCATTCTTGTATTCCACCTGTAATTTTGGTTTGTCACCCGTTTTGACCACCTTGAATGGCCAATGTTTGATGTCATTTTGAACTGTGGAATCGTCAAACTTTCGTCCAATTAATCTTTTGGCGTCGAAGATGGTGTTTTGTGGATTTAATGCTACCTGATTTTTAGCGGCGTCACCAATCAATCTCTCTGAATCTGTAAAGGCCACATAACTTGGTGTTGTTCTGTTTCCCTGGTCGTTGGCGATGATTTCTACTGCTCCGTGTTGAAAGACACCAACACATGAATAGGTTGTACCTAAATCAATACCAATGGCTGGTCCTTTAACTTTACTTGCCATATTTCGAAGTTTATCAAAATTTCTTATATTGTTATGTTTACACTTTTCTTCGCAAGTTCTTGTTTTTCGTCTGCTATTTTCGTCTGCTTTTCAATCAACGTAGTCGTAGTGAAGTTTTTCTTCTTGGAGTTTCCACGTAAAAGTTTGAAACGTTTCTTGTTATGATTAACGTTAACTTTCTCTGAGTAAAGTTGTACTTATATCTGACTAAATATTGCTGCTTGGAGCTTTATATATTATTTCAGTTTCTTCCAGAATTATTAAGATCAATCGAGAAGCATCGCGTATGTGTATGTTTATGTTGATGAATTGATCTTTCATTTGATTGGTCGTTATTTAGGGGAATACCAAGAAAGGGAAGCAACTCGTGTTTTCGCGAATATTCTCTAAAAATTACAAATTTGCACCGGCTGTAAGAAAGAATGTTATCGAATTGTAGTGATGGTTAGGGAATACTATCAGTAAAGAAACACAATGTTTTCAGCTAAAAAGAACTATTTTCCGGTTACTTTTGTCTTATTATTTACTTTAGAAATTCGGGACAGTAACTATAATTCAAGAATATGTCAAAATTAAGAAAATATTGCGGTATTATATATTAGATTCCAAATTCTAAATTTGTTAAAATGTCTATTTTATTACTTCTATTCATGTAATTTCTAAATTAAGTCAAAAATCTTTTTGTATTGTTCTGTTGGTGTTAGGCCTATTTGTATTTTGTATAGTTTTGATGAAGATTTTCAAATTATTCGATATTCATAACAAATATTCGGTGTGATGACACCGTGGATTTGATATATGCTTAATCAGTAAGAAGAAGTGCCAAATAAATATAACAGGTAATTCCGGGGTTAAAGAAAATGTTCCAGTATTATCTGCTTTGTCTGTTGTGCAGAGCCGAGCAGACCCAATGTGGGCTACACGATGGCGTGCACGTAAATGATCCCTTGACATCTGAAATTCAACAAAGAGTATGCGGTAACCCAGATGTTCTGACAAAGTGTCACTCAAAGTACACTGAATGGCCTATGCTGTGAAAACGATTTTGTAATCTTTTTTGGGAAACATTCTGTTGATACAAATATTGATTTTACATTAGCACCACAGGCGTAAGTACATTTGATTATGCAGTCAAACTTTGATGGTCTGTCACGAATCCAATCCTTTAATGTTATAATTAATAATAATGTGTAAGCACTTCCCATATCAGGTGTAAAATAAACATCTAATGTCGTTTAGGAAATGAATGTGATTATAATATAACCCAGGGGCGGATCCAGGATTTTCAGAAAGGGGGGGGGGGGCTGCTGGACCCACTGGGGAGTGCGAAGCCCGGCCCGTGATTTTTGAGTGGTAAAAATGCCCACAAGGACTAATTTCATATTAAAACTGTAAACTACGATTTCCAACTTAAACTATATTTTGTTCTCCTTTCTCGCGAGAATATATGGAGTTAAAAATTGTTCGCCACCTCAAAAAAAAGGGGGCGTGCGTCGGGTGCGCCCAACTCTGGATCCGCGCCTGTAACCCTAAGCTAAACAATAGATATAAATGGAAACGTAGTGAGATGACATCGACGCGACTTAATGAGCCAAAAATATTAACATTTTTCCCCCGACAAATTAAATTCTAAAACATTCTTTTATGTATAAGAAAAATAAAGAATTTCATATTTAGTGTAAATGGATATTAAATGAGCCAAGGGTACAATCCTTCCCGAAATAGTAACGTCTTATGCAAAGAAGGCACGCGTCATCGAGTCAATAATGATTGACGCGCGTGATGTGACGGCACATGTTGAAGACCGTCATCTTTTACAGACATATTAGAGCACTTTCCTAATTCTGAGTGAGTAAGGAGTAAGACCTGCACCTCCCGTTTTGAAGTGACGTGGTTTCGATCCCTATTCAATCTCGTGTATTTTTTCGCCCAACCCCCCTCCCCACTGCTAAGGAACCTTAGGTGCGCTAGCGAATTGTTGCGACGAATTAAACCACGTTAGTCCCGAAATGACCTAGTTTTTGTCGAGTGGACAAGGAAAAACGTATAGTCGTTCGGATGGACGCAAAACCGAGGTTCCATTTACATATTGATATACATGTGATAAAACGATTGGCAGTTGGAATTCGTTATAAGGCAAGGCAAACTTTCCCTCATAGCAAACTGTAAGGTGTATGCCCGTCTTCATTAGCCCAGTCGTTGCAGAACAGTAGAACGTTAAACCCCATTTCATTTCTCATTGTTACACCCATTGATAGAAGATACTACATTATAACCGGTTCCATGTATATTAGCTGTAATCTAGAGTTAATCAATAGTGGATATAAAACAAAGCATCCGGCATCGTTAAATCACTGTTACAGACGTGTACGTGCTATTAAAAACATTGTCAGGCATATATATCTATTCGACGAGGATTTAATTACATATGTACAGTACATTGATTAGAGAAGGGAGGGGCGTAATGACTCAGTGCGTAAGAAACTAGCTCGCGGACCCGGAAGTTTCGGGTTCGATCCCGGTGTTGCAGAGAAAGATCCTGGGGATTTTCCGGTGTCGTTTCCGCTTGTAAGTGATGCAGGATACAGCGCCCAGCAAAGCCAATGTCTAGTCGTTTGATGCGACGAAAAACCTGGGGTCTCGTGAACATTTTCGCGTACACGTAAAATAAGACTTATGACAGGGTTATAAATATTATACACCATGACCGGAGGTCCAATAGATATTGAAGCTCTAGGTCTAATCATGGTAAAGGTATATCCGGCAGTGGCGGTAGCGGAACATCTCCAAGTGCTACTTTGAAGTGTTGAATGAAGTTCTTGTAGATATTCTTGCTATTAATAGTTCAAAAATAGATAATGAAAAATGAATATTATATTAAACATTTCAGTCAAATTACTCGCGATTGAGTGAAGTTATTAGTCTTTGAAGTCTTAACAATATAGTCTCGATTGTCAAGTACCATTTTTACGATAATAAGCAAAGTTTCGATTGTTCATTTTTATATCAAATTATGTTCAAATTCACGGAATAAACGTTAATTAATAATTAAATATAACATTTGAGGACGAAGCAAAGACCTGCAATAGGCAGATTTAGCTCTTACATAATGCACCTTTAATAAATCGAAATTAATCATATATTTTGTGATTGTTATTTGGACATAGACCTCCCCTACACACCATGAAGACACGTCGGTGTAATTGTCCCTTTAAATTCATAATATATGGTCATTGTTTTTTTTTTAGAAAAAGAGAATTAAATTGCAAACATAATAACAAATTATTAACGAAACCTCTAACTTAATATTTTCCACAAAATTCGAATTTAAAACACCACATAAAATTCAATATTTGTCCATTCAATATTGATGTTCTTACATTGTCCACATTTCTCACTGTTTGTGGTGCTATTATGCTATATAATAGGTTATTGTTGTTGTCAGACATCTTTGTCTTTTTCTCAGTATCCCGTTTGCTTGGCCTATAATGCGAACAAGCTAGGGGAGAATTGCCTTCTTTGAAATTGGCCGTTCGCTGATTATTTTCAAACGCCTAAGAAAGAAAAGCCCCAGTTCCATATTATACAGTAGGCCATAGATCAAATCAGGATATATTGTCTGCGGCGTGGCTAATCAAACAAATAGACCCGGCAATTACTTACTTCAAGTAAGGAAATATGGAGATCCGGGAGTCTGACTCATCCAATGCTGCGAACTTTGCGTAATTTACATAGATGCTTCTAGAATTCACAAAACATAATTTCAACAGGCATCGTTGAAGTACATTTGTTATGTGACGTATATTATCTTCATGGCTGTTGTTATCTAGTGATGTTATAGAAATATATAAACGTATACGTTTTCCCGAGTTTTACCTTCATTTAACCAAAAGTGACACATACTTTTGGTAAGTGTCAGTTGTATACACAACGTGAAGTCCAGATAACAGAACAAAAGGCCGATCGTATCAATATAGTAGCAGAATCGTACGTCGCAATCAAAGATTTTGTTCCTAGTGGTGTATAATATGTTGTTCCTATTCCACTGTTTACAATGCTGTTTTTTTTCACCATCTACACCTTATATTATTGTTATTTCACTCTTTTTATTGTTGTTTTTTCCATATTTCACTATTTTTATTGTTGTTGTTTTCCATGTTTCACTCTTTCCACATTCCACTAATTTATCACTGCTTGTTTTTAGATGCTGATGCTACAGTGAATGTACTAAAACTTTCGTCCATACCATCTTTGCTACAAGAGTCTGTACAACTATAAGTAACGGATGCATCGTCCATATACATTGTAGCATCTTGATTCTCAAAAACGTCTGGTGCATCTGAAAGTAATAATAATATGGACTGTCAGAAAACCAAATGGAATGAAATGGGGTTTAACGTCCTACTGTTCTGCTCCAAACTGGGATAAGGAAAACGGGAATACTCCATACAGTGCGCTGTGACGGGAAATTTTGCCCGGACAGCGGCACTACGACCTGCTCTTATATCAAATTCCAACTGTCAAGGGATTTTTTACGTGCACACCAATGTGCGAAACGTATTAACTAGAAGCTTTGTCGCAAGCGTAAAATCATGACATTGTGCTCGATAATGATAAGAGGATAATTGTTGGAACGTTGTGATCTGTTTAAATGTGTTCCTCAATCGCTAAATGTCCCTTCAAAATTATATTTAGATGTTTTTGTATGCAGAAGGTTTTTTTTATTATAAGGTTAATATAAGAATCAACCTTTACGCTAAATTAATAATTTCAATTTACTCACTGATTTCTTTTGATTCCTTCCCTTCGGGTTCACCGCGGTCATAGGTTAAAGTGCTCGTCATAGTATCAGGGTCTGTATAAGTATCCTTGTAATTATTCCTGTTTATGCTAGCAGATTGACTGCTTCCACAACCCATTTTAAAGTGAGTTCACCACATGTGTCTACTGCTTCACGAAGATATCACCGATATAGAAGATAACATATTCATCTATTCACTGTATATATATAGAAAATGAAAATGCATTATGTAAGATTTGGATAAAGGGAGCGCGCGCGAGAGAGAGAGAGAGAGAGAGAGGGTGGGTGAGTTAACGTCCACTTGACACAAACTAGGTCATTTCGGGACTAACACGTGGTTCAATTCTGTTTCAATAATTCGCTAGCGCGTAGTAGACAGACTAAGTTAAGTATAATGACGTACGTGTAACTAATTGGCTTACTAAAGTCTACATCGTATGATCTTACTTTCTATAAATATCAGATCGTTCTATAGAAAGCAAAATAACAGTTAATTATATATATATATATTATATATATGGTACGACGAAGCAATTAATGACTTTCCGGGAAAATATAAATCAGAGTTATGGCAAATCATTTATGTTGAAAAAAAAGGGGGGGGGGTAACGCCCACTCGACAACAACTATGTCATTTCGGGCATAACATATGTTTTGATTTTAATTTTTTTTCTTCAATAATTTGCTTGCGCGTAGGGAAGACCGGAGGAAATCGGACGAAGATGGATCGACGACCATACTGTTTGTCTGGTACGACGCGAGCGAACCCCCACCACTTGATTAAATGACCTACCATTTGATCTAAAGAGCACACATTAGGTCATCCGATCACCTCTACAAAACAGAATTATAGCCAAACAAAATATGTAATCTGATTTTATTAGATAATTGGAGATAGAGTTACTCGACGGTGGAGATCTTAAGTACATAAATATTGATTGAAAAAATAAATAAATCTGCGATAATGAAAAACTTATTATGGCGGTCATCATCTATCTTCAAAACCTACATAATTATATTGTCAACTAATATCTCAGCCTCTACATGTAAAGCGCGTATAATAGGATCATAATCTTTTTGTCTAAACCTACAATTTCTGGGCAAAGGAATGCAAATTTAAAAACTAGAAAATAATCAGATTGACGCAAAAATGTATAACTCTACATATCTCGGACTCTCAGCTTCCAAACTAAGATCGCAATGTAAACCTACAGATTTGGGATCCATAAATACAATCATGCAATTTGGAAAAGTATCAGACTGCTTTTATTAACACGTGAAAGAGAACATTATATCAACCAAGTCTCAAAAGTTTACATAAAATAAGTTTGTGCGTCAAATATACGATTCCTTGAAATAGGATGACATGGGGCCCTACTTTTCTACTCCATCCTGACTAATGAAGACGGGCATACGTCATGCGGTAAAATGGGGGGGGGGGTCCCGGTCAGCAACACTATGTCATCCTCTGTTTTCAAATGCGGGGTTGTGATGGCCTAGTGGTCTATAGAGTGCCGCGCTTCGACCTCTAGCTGGCCGGTCACCTCTGGCTTGCAGCTGTGGTTTCGATCCCTGGTGTGAGCGTATGTGGCATGGAGATAGGGACGCCTTCTCAACCTCGTTGGTTTCCTCCGGGCACTCCAGTTTTCTCCCATTACTAGCGAATTATTGAATTAAAATTAAAACCATATATATAGTTCTAAGGGCACACCAACGTGTTCGAAACCTCAGTTTTTGTACCATCCAAACGACTTGACGCTGTTCTTCGACCTGCCCTTAGTCCTGCACCACTGAAAAGGGCAAAGAGTGCGTTTTGGAAATTGTAATCAAATGAAATGAGGTTTATCGTCCTACTGTTCTCTTCCGACTGGGCTAATGAAGACGGACATACGCCACACAGTGTGCTACGGAGTGGGGGGGGGGGGCATGGTAGCGGCGCTACGTTCTACTCTTATATCGAATTCCAACTGCCAAGGGATCTTTTACTTGCACGCAAATGCGTACACAGGACCTCGGTTTTCGGCCCATCCGATCGGCTAGATAGCTGTTCTTGGTAGGCCCCCAGTCCTGCACCACTAACGAGGGGAAACACACCGGAAAATCCCGATGAACTTTCTCGGCCAACATCGGGATGGAACCAGCGACCTACAGGCTAGTTAGCCAGCTTTTTACTCAATGGGCCATCACTCGCGGCTTCCAAGGGTGCGCTTTGTGATTCCATTTCAACGTAGATAGGCCTATTAGGGCGCTCGGTAGGCAATGTAACAAAATGTCGATTGTGAACTACTGTAGGTTACAAATAGAAATTAAAATTGATATCAAAGAGAGTGTTTCCCCATATGGCAGCGATACCCTTCCATACTAATGAGCCATGAAGATAATAATTATGAAAAAACTGTAAATTGATATTATTAGGTTTGGCCTAGTTAACTGAGGGCGTCAAACCCCTGTGATCAACATTCAAAATTGTCATAATTCTTACCTTTATGTAGCCTGATTAATTGCCAACCTGCCTCGACTGTGTTTAATGAATCTCGCGTATTGATCAAAAAGCTGTCTATTTAGTGCCCTGTTGTTGAATAAAAATCAATAGTTATTTCAGCTCTGATTTAATAAAGAGTGCTGCTTCAAGCATGAGACCCGTCACTAAGGATACATATTACTATCCTTTAAACAAAAACATTTACGAGCAGACAATCGAGACGTTAAAATCGATGTTTTCAAACGGTTATCCGTGCAGAGAATATTGGTCATATCTCCCCAAGTAAATAAACGTAATTAATTGTATATAATGTCACAATCACACGGACATCCAAATATTGGCCTGTTACAAGTGGATGAAACAGGGTTTAACGTCCTAGTTTTCTGCACCAACCGAGCTGAAGAAGACGGTCTTTCAGGCTGTCTACTTACTACCTATGATTTTTGTCCCGATCTCGACGGAATTTCTACACACTCTTCGCCAAATAACAAGGCGTTAACGGAACCTCGGTTTTCCGTTACACCCGAACGACTAGACATTGTTCCTTGATTTCCCCTCCGTCCTGTACCACTGACAATGGTAAACCACGCTGAAACTTCCTGGGTCCTCCTGGTTAGTGAGCCAGCGCCACGTACTCACTGAGACACCTGTTAATCGCATTGTAAACCCAGTACAACATTCGGATCACTAGCAAATTGAATGTTATAACGTTGTTCGTCTCCGGGGGGAGAGAAAGAAATGGGGTTTAACGTCCACTCGACACAAACTAGGTCATTTTGGGACTAAAATATGGTTTAAATTTTATTTCAATAATTCACTTGCGCGTAGGGGTCTTTAGCAGTGGGAGAAACCGGATTGATCGGGGGAAACACGAGGTTGAGAAGGCGCCCTTATCTCCATGCCACATACGCTCACACCAGGGATCGAAACCACAGCCGCAAGCCAGAGATGACCGGCCAGCTAGAGGTCGAAGCGCGGCACTCTAGACCACTAGGCCATCCCTACCCCCCGTTCGTCTCCGGAATTCGATATAACAGTAGTTGCATTGCCGTTGTCCGGCCAGAATTTCCCCCATAGCACATCGTATGGCGTATGCCCATCTTCATTAGCTCAGTTCGAAGCATAACAGTAGGACGTTAATTCATTTCATTTCATTTCTGCTTGTCTCCGATGAGCCGCAAGGGCTCAGTGAGTAAGATGCTGGCTCGCTTACTTGGGGATCCTGTGTTCGAATTCAAAATAAACAAAAGTCATGAATGCCCCTTTAGTTCTGAAATCAATAAAAACGTTATCAAAGAAATGATAAAACATACTTACCTTTAATATTGTACGGATATCAACGGATAGCAATAGACTCCTACTCTGGTCAACCCGTTCCTCGTAGTAGTAGAAACTTGCTCGTCTTTGTTATACGCCATGACCTTACAATCGTCTTTCGCAATGCCATACTAATTAACGATGAGATATGTCATATTCGCCCTTTTCTACTGTTCGCCAATCATCATCGTTTTAAACCTGTAAAAAACACTGACCGGGTTTGTAGTTTAATATAATTAACGCCTGGTGGCATCAAATACAAGGGCTTATTTCTTTTTACACAATTTCTGTTGTTTTGAAGGCATTCCCACAATGAATTCAGAATACTCCATTCTCATTTTCTTAATGATATGTCTGTTGACGTGAACTTATGTCAACTGTATATAATGATGATTGTAAGATGATAGTAAAAGGGCGTGTCCAGTTTGTAATTTACCGTTTCCTTAATAACAATATCAATATTGAGATAGCAGAAATGCAATAGAATTAAGAACAATAACAGGATCCTCTGTTGTTTTGATTTGGCCTTGGACAAAAATCAATCATACTTGATTGTTTGGGATGAAATTATAATTAAAACCATATTATTACTCTCCGGGATTAAAGTACTCTGCAAAATATGATAGATATATAAGATTTTTTATTATTTCTGACCATTAAAGATGCATCAGTTTACTTTTTTCGTCGAACGGCAAAATTCTAATTTTTTAGTTATCTACACTTGTAATAGATGTACATTATTAACCATATACATCCAGTCCATTTATTTCACACAAAATCTTCTTTACTATCCATTTAACGAGATTGTCAAAAAAGGCATTGCCGACAAGAAACTGCAAAAGATTAACCAGCAAATTCAAATTACAAACAGAATTCAACATCAGTGCAATTTAACATGGTACTGTAGGCCTTTGGATGGCCTGTATACAGCTTGGATTTAAACAGTCGTCCATTTAAAATTAAATCAATAATTGGCGGACCAAGCTAACATTTACCTTTACTCACTAATGTCACTGCCGGGAACTGGTGGTAAAAGGCCTGCCAAGCGAGGATGCGACGATTTACCCAATACTACCGAATACCACCCAATACCACACTAATACCACCTCAATCGCCCCACATACTACCCAATTCTACTACATAACGAGACAGTTATACTTCAAATGCTATAACGATGTCTGATTGTTCCATTTGCCTCCCTATTTCACCAAAACCAAATCAATGACCCAGTACTACCAAATACTACCAATGTGATCAAATAACAACCATTAAAGGTACATTATGTAAGATTTCGATAAAGAACTAGCATTTCGTGCTATAATAGTTCGAAAGTAGATAATGTAAAATGAATAATTTGAAAATTTCATTCAAATTGCTCAATTGCAAGAGACGATATTAGCCTTTGAAGGTTTGACTATGGTGGCTGATTGGTATCATGTCGTATTGTCGTGATGTCGCCTTTCATAATGCGACAACCCGACATCACGACATTTCTACCCGACAACACGACAACCTGACAACCCGACATCACAACATTTCTACCCGACATCACGACATTTTTACCCGACATTACGACACAAAAAATGTCGTGATGTCGGGTAAAAATGTCGTGATGTCGGGTAAAAATGTCGTATTGTCGGGTTGTCGTGATGTCGGGTTGTCGTGATGTCGGGTTGTCGCGTTATGGAACGAAAAACTGGCAATAAAGAAAATGGTTGATCAAGTGGAAGTAGATTCACACTCACATTGCAGTTTGAGTTGCATTCGTATCCATTTGTATACGTCCACATTCATAATGTGAACCGTCTTCATTAGCTCAATCGGATCAGAACAGTAGGACGTAAAACCCCATTTCAGTTCATAATGTGAACATATTATGCCGCCGCCCATTTTATTTCATAATGTGAACATATTATGCCGCCGCCCTTGTCTGTGTGTCTGTCATTGAGTCAAGTGGTGTGGTTTCCAGCCCAAGCTTGTCCATGACAAAGAGTCGGGTCGTCTGTCTAACCTCGTGGTTTTTCTCCGGGTGCATGCCCTACCCCGCGGGGTGGTGCCAATCCCGCTTTTTTGTTATTATTTTGTCTGTAAATATTCTACAGGTTGCAATTATTAACAGATTTTGTTCAAATTCGGCATGATCAATCATTTCAATAACAGGATGGTACCTATATTAATATTTAGTCTGTAAACACTCTACAGGCCGCGATTCTTAATGGATTATCTTCAAATTTGGCATGAGCATTATTTTTAAAGAGACAATGGCACCTACTGGTGTAAATGCATGCCCGACCCATAGGGGCGTTGTTACGCCCACTTTTCGTGAATATTTTGTCTGTAAACACCTTTCAGACTGTAATTGTTATGCGATTTTAATCAGATTTGGCATGATCAAGACAGGATGGTAAACACCCTACAGGCTGCAAATTTTATACGCCCACATTGAAATATATCAAGGGCCATAACTCTGGTAGTAATTATTGGACATCGCTGAAAATCATTAGGCGTCTTCGTCGCATGAACTTACACACTGTGCATCAATTTCAAGCGAATCGGATGACAACGTTAGCCTCTAGAGCGTCCACAAGATTTTAAAAAGTGAAACGTGATCATGGGCCATAACTTTGAAAATAATGCTCATGCCAGTCCTTGTGACTAAAGTTATTATCCGATTGATTTGAAATTTATACCAAGTGTTTATGTTCATGAAACTAGGGCAGTAATTATCTGGCAGTGAAAATCAATGGGCTTCTACGTCTCATGGCCATAAACATTGTATATAAATTTAAAATCAATCCGATGATAACTTTAGGCCCCAGAGAGTCCACAATCTGACCGACGGGCGGACTGACGGACAGACGGGGGCGACGACGATTTATTTAAATGTGGACGTATGAAATTTGCAACCTGTAGGGTGTTTATCATTCTGTCTTGATCAAGCTAAAACTGAACAAAATCTCATAAGAATTACAGCCTGAAAGGTGTTTTCAGACAAAATATTCACGAAAAGTGAGCGTGACAACGCCCCTATGGGTCGGGCATGCATTTACATCAGTAGGTGCCATTGTCTCTTTAAAAATAATGCTCATGCCAAATTTGAAGAAAATCCATTAAGAATCGCGGTCTGTAGAGTGTTTACAGACTAAATATTAATATAGGTACCATCCTGTTATTGAAATGATTGATCATGCCGAATTTGAACAAAATCTGTTAATAATTGCAACCTGCAGAATATTTACAGACAAAATAATAACAAAAAAGCGGGATTTGCACCACCCCGCGGGGTAGGGCATGCACCCGGAGAAAAACCACGAGGTTAGACAGACGACCCTAATCTTTGTCATGGACAAGCTTGGGCTGGAAACCACACCACTTGACTCAATGACAGACACACAGACAAGGGCGGCGGCATAATATGTTCACATTATGAAATAAAATGGGCGGCGGCATAATATGTTCATATTATGAACTGAAGTGGGGTTTAACGTCCTACTGTTCTGATCCGACTGAGCTAATGAAGACGGTTCACATAATGAATGTGGACGTATACAAATGGATACGAATGCAACTCAAACTGCAGTGTGAGTGTGAATCTACTTCCACTTGATCAACCATTTTCTTTATTGCCAGTTTTTTGTTCCATAACGCGACAACCCGACAACCCGACATCACGACAACCCGACAATACGACATTTTTACCCGACATCACGACATTTTAACCCGAGATCACGACATTTTTAGTGTCGTAATGTCGGGTAAAAATGTTGTGATGTCGGGTAGAAATGTCGTGATGTCGGGTTGTCGGGTAGAAATGTCGTGATGTCGGGTTGTCGCGTTATGAAACGCGACATCACGACAATACGACATGATACCAATCAGCCACCATAGTTTCCAGGTCGACTAACTTAAAATAAGATAAACAAGTATGACGATATACCATATTGTATTCCCAAAATGGTCCATCTGTCTCTTACCGTTTGATAGTAACAGACAATTAGAATTTGTTCACGTGACAATATTCGAAGAATCGGTGAAATTTTGACATGTGGGGGTGTTTTCAAAGGTATTTGGTTTGGAACCAGAATCATTTAAAAGACAAAGAAAACGCGTTAAAAAGCCACGAAAAAACAGATATAAAGATAAATTCGTGTGCTTTCCTGGAATATTATAACCCTACTAACCTCTGTCAATATGTGGATTAACCTTTCATAATTCATTGTTCATTCTAATCTCATATTTATGATTGACGTTTAAGACTATTCACTGAAAAATCATGCGCATCATCCGTAGTGTCAGATCGCCTGGAAACAGGAAAACATGAGTAATTATAGTAGTAACCATAGAAACTATTATAAACTATATTAGGAACTGCAACACTATCATATCCGTTTCCAGATTAGGCCTACCTGATGTGGAGTTGAGGATGTGGATGTGATATTTTCCAAGACAATGGAGCCGGATGGGGATGGGGATTGTTACTCTACTAATTTAAAGCGAGACTTTCATATTTTTAAGTTATATTTTTAAAATGTAGTAAAATAAAGCCGTAAAATAGGTGGTATCTATAAACAGTCCTACTTTGTTAAAGAATAATCCTATAATTCACAATTATATTGCCAGAACTTCAACTTCAACCGTCTGTAGATAGAAAGAGCATGTAGGAAATAGAAAAACAAGGGAGATAATATGGTGTTATAATTTCCGGTGTGAATGATTTTTAGGTGTGGGAAATAATGCCTATGATCACGTAATAGTGAGTTGAGAACCTATTGAGCAAAAGACATAGAAATAATATGAAATTCTCGCTTTAACAGCTTTTAATGTTACACCCCGGAACGAAATGTTGTCAGCTACCCTTATCTGGACCAAGACGAAGAATATATAGCATGGAAAAATGATGGGCTAGTTCAGGCGGCCTTGATTGGGTATAGCGTTCTTGAAGATAAAAAATTAATTACATGTTTTCTATGTTAAATTTTTTATGTCCCTTTAAAGCAGTGTCCGGATTATACAGTATTGTCGTACAGTGATTGATAAGCCTGGGAACTTTGATATGACATAAATCCTAATTTGATCAAAACACAGATCCTATTTCGTTTCGGTTTTTTATAGTTTAAAATTTCATTTTACTTGTGTTATATAATTGGCGTTCTTATTGATATGAGGATTAGTCCAATGAAACGGTTTGAGCTATGGACGTGTTTTGCACGGAACTGTGGTTAATCCACTAGTAACATCAATGCTGATTGATTTATCAAATGTTTGTCGTCATTGGGTCAACAGCCACTCGTATGACCTCTGACGCGACCTATCTCCACAACCAGTCAGACACTATCGCTATAACCGGTCAGATCTCCATGTAGTGTAGACCATCGAAAGTATAAAAAAAAAACCGAAACGAAATATAGATCTGTATTTTAATCAGATTGGCGTATCTCCCTAACGCTATTTAGTAGTAAACACGACTTAAATAAACTAGTGTACATTGTGCAATTTATGCATATTTTATATGTAAGATCATTCGTGATATGTTCCCCATTGTCATGAATGTATTGCTTCTCACGATAATGCATCATTAAATAACAAAAAATTAATATGTAAAATCGTAAATGGGTGTGTCAAACATTTGAAATAATTTTATACTTGAAATCACTACAATGTTATCTCCAATAGAAGGCTTGATCTCAATTTAACCCCATACATCCAATCTGAACATCTGAGACACGCTACCTACGGAGAAGTTATCTCAGACACATCCAGTAGCCATTATATCCCTATCACGTGATCTACACATCACAGGTCATGGGGTCAACAAACAAAATGTCAACATCAACATTCCACAGCACGTTACATTTCTTCCTTTGCAACCTATAGGACTATATAATCCGTACATCCCCAACTCTTTCATTTCTCGTTTCTTCCAATGATTTTTCACAAAAATAACATCTACAACTCATGAAATTGACGTCGTCTTCAATGACAGCTTCAGTGAATGGTGGTTCATGGCGGCCGCCATCTTGCACTTTTTTGTGCTTGGGTCGTGTCTATTTCAAATATACTCAATCAATTCTATTAATGTTTTAGCGTGAGGATTGACTAATAGTTCATTTATTTCACTTGCAAACAAATATTTTAAACTTTAACGCAAATTTTAAAAAAATGCCTAATTCTGGCTGGGATTACTGAGAAAAATGGCTATTCACGGTATACGTGCGAAAAAAAAATGCCAGCCACCAATTAATTTTCGTACGTTAGTTACGTACGTCCATACATCTTGGCTAAATGTAAAACCACCAGAACATGACGTTATGACGTTGTGTAGACACAATTGAATTTTCTAAAGAAATAGGATATTACTTCTAATTAACGGAATTTACCTGTCGTTTCGGGAATGTACGTAATAGAAAACAAAATAAAATCACATAAAATGTAGTTTAACGACCTACTTTCTTTCTCAATATAAACTTTCTTTTTTTAGTAACTCGTTTTTGGACACGTTGCTGTATAAACGGTTTTCAAACTGAAATTAGTAGACATTCTGCTGATACTAATGAGCAATCAAACTCAATGTTTTCGTAAATACAGTAAAGAAAGGGATAAGAATGTATAAGTTCAACATTCGGTGAACATAAAACTTCGGTCATTTTTAAAAATAAGCACCGGATTTTTTTCTATAGTCACGTCTCCGGAGCTAGGTAGGGGGAATTAACCTCGAATTCCGGCTGTCAGTGGTTTCTTTAGACTTTAGATGCAATGAGTAAATGTGAAAGCATCCATGTATGTTCGAGAGAAACCATGCTCGTACTCGATCTCTAGCAGTGCCCACACAAGCCCAAGACAATTGTTTTAGTAACGCCCATGTTCCTTAAAGGGGAAGACCAACGATTTTCAACAAGGTTTCCATAAATCTTAAATATATATTCAGAAATAATCCCCTCTGTAACACAAGTAAAAAAGTTTTTGTAAAAGAGAGATTAATTTTTATTAAAACCGGAAGTGACATAGTTGGTTCAACACGCTCACTGGGCTCAAAAGAAAGCATACAGATTTGGTATAAGTTTACTGCTGTATTGTGTTGACGCCTCATCTTGGGCCAAAAATCTTATCGAATGGGCTGTTTGTTAGGATATTATAAACACGAATTTATGGTGTTTTAACGTTTAGTACACAAAGCCGTCGCGTAAAATCACTCATACAAAACAGTACGCTGTGGCCCAATTCACACTGCGTGGCTAATTATTTACATCACGTGGTTTGATTGACAGCTTACACGTGAGATGTATGTCGTCTGCTTCGATGTTTTTATGCGTG
This sequence comes from Patella ulyssiponensis, assembly GCA_963678685.1. Classification (NCBI taxonomy): domain Eukaryota; kingdom Metazoa; phylum Mollusca; class Gastropoda; family Patellidae; genus Patella; species Patella ulyssiponensis. Next base: position 76,602,749 of record OY783227.1, on the reverse strand, counting down.
CTGAGTCTGCTGACAGTGTTTGTATTTATTTTAACGGACTTGTGACACATGCATATTCGAATAAATATATTAATTTCCAAAAGTTTGTCAACGTCTGGCACCAACGTATTGGAATATAAAATATCTCTTCTATGGGTCTACATTAATGCCGTATAAACATTCGAGCCCACTCATTCTCAAGAGGAAATAGAAGAAAAAAGGAAAAGCAGCTCATGTCGACATTGTGTGTCAAAATGCACTATATTATATGTCTCACATGCCCATAATTTTGGTCTGTTTATGTTGATAAACGCTGTCAACAAGCACAAAAACACCGAAGCAGACGATATATATGTCACTTGTAAGCTGACAATCAAACCACGTGATGTAAATAATTAGCCATGCGGTGTGAATTGGTCCACAGCGTACTGTTCAGTGTGAGTGAATTTACGCGACGGCTTTGTGTACTAAACGTTAAAAAAACATAAATTCGTGTTTATAATATCCTAACAAACAGTCCATTTCATAAGATTTTTGGCCCAAGGACGGGACGTGTATACAATACATCAGTAAACTTATGCCAAATCTGTATGCTTTCTATAGAGCCCAGTGAGCGTGTTGAACCAACTATGTCACTTCCGGTTTTAATAAAAATTAATTTCTCGTTTACAAAAACTTTTTTACTTTTTTGACAGAGGGGATTCTTTCTGAATATATATTTCAGATTTATGGAAACCTTGTTGAAAATCGTTGGTCTTCCCCTTTAAAGGGACAATAACATTCTTGCTGGCTTGAAAGCTCCAGAAAATAAATAATACCCTTATTCTAAGTACTAGATGTTTAAGTATCCTACCTGTTGTGTAAATTGTCCATTACAACCTATTTTACTTGTCCAGAGGGTTCGAAAATATTTTAAAATCCAAGTCACATTTGAAAAGGTTTACGTAAGACTTTTCAAATCAATTGGTTGAATTTTTCCAATTTTTTAAAATAGGTGTGTTAAGATGAAATTTATATCATCAATTAATTGGAATATTGTAAAATAATACGATTTGTTTACCAGAATGAATATTGGGACATATTATTCAGTTACAACAAGAGTGTTATTGGGGCTTTAAGCAACGTCCGCGAGTTTTACAACATCTAACCGTTGCTTCAATACTTAGCAATTACCGAACTTTTGGCCCGTTGTGTAGACACGTGACTAATTAGCATTGTCCAATCCGAGGTCGTGGTACAAAACACACTGTAAATAAACAAGTATACAACCGTTGAAAGTTTTTTTTTTTTTAAATTGAGAAACTCACGGAAAAGAAGTAACCTTGATATTGATCGATCTTTGAACTTTGCGACTCGATTGTCACATGTAAAAATTTTAGCTAGAAGCGTTAGTGTTGGTATTCACGATGACCGATGAATCTGATAGGTACCCAAGCTGGGCTTGTTACCCAATCGAACTTAGTGGCGAAATATGCAGGGTATTACGCGGAGGACTTGATAAGATGTACGTAGTTAAGGCGAGATCAAGCCTTCTATTGAAGATGAGTAACGCCACGCCACGTCTATTCCATTCAGTGTTTTTTCGCAGTCATAACGTACTTTCCTAGTATATAAAACAGATACATTACCTTTGATTATAATACACAAAGAAATCACCATTATTGTTGCTATATACAATGATCAAAGAATATCATTTAGTTTTATGTTATATTAGTGTGTTCAGTGTATGAAATACAGTTTACATTGTAAAATGGCAATGTTAATTTACAGTACATATTAGAGACAGATGGGGGTTTAACGCCCACTCGACACAAAATAGGTCATTTCGGGACTAACATATGGTTTAATTTTATTTCAATAATTCGCTTGCGCGTAGGGGTCTTTAGCAGTGGAGGAAATCGGAGTACCCAGAGAAACCCTACCAGACTGGACAGGCGACCCTACTCCTTGCCACGTACAAACGGGGATTCGAAACCACGCCAGTCGACTCAATGGCAGGCCCTATGATACAACGCGCGCGCACGCTAACAATTCGGCCATCCAAAATCCCAAACATCGATGGACACTCTTCACTGGTTTACAGTGTTCAAGACTAAACTAGATTCTATACGAGTGTAACGCATGAAGAATAATGCATACAATAGTGATCGTGAATTCTTTATAATACATTGTGTACGGTATACTTCTCTATTAACGTGTTGTCAAAACATGGCCATTATTAAACCGTTTAGGTATACACGCTGTATTCGTTACTTTATTACTTGTATACATATATAGATATATCTGATTCCTAAAGCAGGAAATGTAGTAAATATTACGAATTAGTCTCCAAGATCGCTTTTCGTATGGTAAATCTTTTGATGATTCGATTGAAAAATATAATGGGAGGATTTTTAAGAAAATCAATTTCATTAATCTCATTATATTCAAAGGAGAGGAGGCTTTATTATTAAAAGATATTACATGTAAATTATATTCTAAAATTAACGGCGATAAAAGGTAAGTTTATTATATGGGTATATTTAATACGATATAGTTTGTTTAAAAAAACCATATTAGATGTGAATCAATATGGTATAAATATCCTTGAATTTGTCAATATACTGAATATAAGAAAGTTATATGACACTTAGGATTATTTGCCAGTGATTTTCTATCTTCGACAAAATTTATAATACATATAGAGAGAAAGAATGGGGTCCAACGTCCACTCGACAGAAACTAGGTCATTTCGGGACTAACATGTGGTTTAATTTTATTTCAATAATTCGCTTGTGCGTAGGGGTCTTTAGCAGTGGGATGAAACCTGACGACCCGGGGAAAACCCACGAGGTTGGAAAGGCGACTCTACTCATTGTCACGTACAACCGGCGATTCGAAACCACGTCAGTTGACTCAACGACAGGCTTACTGATACAGCACGCACGTGCAGGCTAACCATTCGGCCATCCAACCCCCTTGACAAAATATAACCAGCGGCAAATAAGACAGTCGATTTCGTTTACATTTTTTTGCAGAAACGAGTTAATTTTGATGAAATTTGTTTCTTTTATGTAGACTTTTTATTGGAAGAAATCGTCATCATGGGTTGCAGTGACTCCAAACTAGATGAGACTAGAGATTTTCCAGATAAAACTAGCGAGGCAGCGCCTGCTAACCATCCAGTTATATTTACTAATAATACAGAACCCACGCCCCCTAAAACACTCAGAAAAGACATTATACCATCTTTAAGAGAATTTGCGGAAATCGATGAACACGCTAAATCGGTAAGTCATATCGAGGCAAGGGCGGAAGGGCCGGTCGACAAAAAATTTTTAATGAATAAAATAATTTTGTCCAATTGGCAAGCGCTGAAATAAGGGGCCGGACACGGACAATGTCCGGGCGAATTGACCCCCTTTGACAGGCCGAATTGCCTTTCGTCCGGACATAAATGTCCGACCGATTTTGAGTAAAACAGTAAGCCAAAAATAGTAATTTCATTCGCGAATTCGAGTCGATCGCTAATTATTACTAGACTCGAAAATCCAGACACAAAAATATCAACGACCCGAGTCATAGTGAAAATGTTACTATTTATATCTCGGCAGCGTGCAGATAAAATAATCAATAATTTTTAGAATCGGCTATTTTACGCTGGTTATATCAACGACCCGAGTCCTAGTAAAAATATTACTATTTTTTATAGAATCGGCTCAAAATCCAGGCCCAAAAATATCAACGACCCGAGTCATAGTGAAAATGTTACTATTTATATCTCGGCCGCGTGCGGATAAAATAATCAATAATTATTAGAATCGGCTTTTTTACGCTTGTTATATCAACGAACCGAGTCATAGTAAAAATACTACTATTTTTTAGAATAGGCTCTTTTTCGCTGGTTATATCAACGACCCGAGTCATAGTAAAATTATCACTATTTTTTACAGATACATGTATCTTGGCCGCGTGAAGATAAAATAATGAATAATATTGAGAATCGGCTCTTTTACGCTGGTTATTCGAGCCTACGTGTAGTAGCTAGCTTTGCGTTACTTTCGTATATGATTAGCTCTAAATCAAACCTAGCATGACATGTAATTACACATATTATTAGTAATAAAAGTAATAATATTTAAAATGTTACAAGAAAATGTTCAAGTTGACTATGGATGTAATTAGGGAGAGACTTTTTATACGAAAATTAAAATATCTCACTTTGTTGGACACTTCCGATGATCGATATGAATGTAAATAGACGAGCTTTGAAAACATGTCGAATAAAATAACTTCTTATTTTCCCCAACCCGCGGACACGGGATATCCCGGCTAGTCGGACCGTTCCAGAATATTTTAAAACTGGTACTGTGTCTAATGTCTCTCGAAATGACACTTCTAATCGGGGGCCATCGCCGTCACTAGTTCGAAAATTACATACAATAAGAACCGTAGAAAAGTGGATCAAACCTGACGTAGCAAAATGCAATGCTGACGTGTGGTTAACATACGAAGAAGACGATGGCTTTGTGACTACATTAAATTGTGAACTCTATATAAAGTATTTTAAAAATATGAATTATATGATGGAATTTTCCACTGCATGGAATAATGGTATTTGTCAGGCTGAAAATCTGAAATGTCCGGCCGAAAATCAGTTCAGCCTGACATGATGTCAGGCTGAACCTTAGCAGTTATTTCAAGGCTTGCCAATTGGTCTAAAAAACCTTATTCTGCTGAACATTATATTGGTGGGGGGTGGTGATATTAGACCGGCCATGGAGCGATGATGTTCATGTTGTATGTGGTCGGTGGCCTAAGTTAATCGATTTATGAAATATATTATTTGACAGAGATTATAATCAGATATGCCACCAAATCGCATATTTGGTGTTCATTTTTCAAAACTTTCCAGGAGGAGAGACCCACGACATTGCCACCCCCACCCCCACGCTCCGCGGTCAGTAAAAGGGGCCGCTCCGACACGGGAGCCCGGGCCGGTTCCCGGCCCCAATCCGCCCCTGTATCGAGGCCCCTTCCTAATTTGTCCCACTGGACTGTAAAATAAGTTGTTTTTTTGTCGAAGTATGCTGAAATGAAATAAAAAATGGGGTTTGACGTCCCACTGTTCTGCTCCTAATGAGGACGTGCATACACATGTATAGTGTGCTATGAGGGGAATGTTGCTCGGACAGCGTCGTAATGGCCTATGAGGGAAATGTTGCCCAGGAAGTGGCCTTAGGCCTACTCTTAATTCGAATTCCAACTGTCTAGGGTTCTTTTACGTGCACACCAATGTGTACACGGAACCTCGGTTTTTCGTCCCGAAGTATACAAAGCTCACCTTACACAATTTTATTTTTCCACGAAAATATTGCTTGTTTTTTTAAACAGTTTAATAATGCTTGGGGTATAATGTGTTAAGATTTCCTCAAAATGGCTTACGTATTGTGTTGACGGGGCATCAAATCCCACTCCATTCCCTTATATCCAGTGTAAGGGTGTGGTTAGGACTTCATACGGTATCGGTGTATCCAAACTTTTTTCCTGCTGCTGCGTTTTGAATGCTGGTAAACATAACATGTTTGTTTCATCTCTTTACAACTATTCAGTTTTAGTTAACATTGATTAAAGGTAGAAAAATCTATATGTAATGTAATCTATATTTCAGATACCTAGTTCTGTGAGATTATCCCCCCCTACATTAGTACAGTATTTAGTTGGACCGTGTACCAGAGACCTGGATGTAATTCGAGTATTTTATGTGTGGATTTGTACCAATATCAAGTATGTGAAATTTAAATGATCTGAAACACAGCAGCAACTGTCCTTATCAGCAAATTAATGATTTAATGGACACCGTCTTCATTAGTTCAGCTCTAAGCGTAGGTCTCATTACACTCGCCCTGTACATTCAGGACCCGTGCAATTGAATCCTCGTCGAAAAAGAATCGGCCCCAATTCAATTTTACTGTGAAACTTTTACTGCTAACGGTCGTGGGTCAGTCTCTGTGAACGCCTTCGAACAATGTAAAGGAACATTCTAGTGAGAAAATAAGACCTTGATTACCTCGGTAGAACAAGTATGCACAACACAACATACTGTAAAAAATGCATATATAGTTCTACTAAACGGCTTGACAGAAGCCATTGAACTCTAAATATTGGGTGACGTACAAATTTAAGTAACTTGGTCATATAAGACGAAACGGTGTTAGCCGAAAAAATCTCTCTGTGAAAACCGAGGTCCGATGCACACAACGTCGTGTGCCTATCTTCGTTAGCCCACCCGTCTTCATTTTATTTATTGCATAAATCAAACCGTTAACGTAATAATTAATACATTAACCCGAAGATAAGCAGCATAATTTAGTCAACATGATGTGAACACCACTTCGTCTTTGACAACCAATAGGCCTATATTGTAATTTATTTCAGTTATGATGTGGACAGTTACTTTGGTAAAAGAATGCCTAGAAATGATCCTCAGTCTGTTCTTGATTCTAAACTAGCAGTCTGTCAAGGGTACAGTGAACTGTTTGCTCTCTTCTGTAGGTAAGGAAGGGCGTTTTAAAGGGTGTATGAAAAAAATGTTTATAGCTTAAACATGCATTATGCACGAGTTAAATCTGCCTATTGCAGGTCTTTTTTGGACCCGGAATGTTATCTGAATTATTGATTGAACATTAATTAACTTATCCAGACCATAATCAACTCTCGTTGTCATCGCTAGCCTGTAATATTTACTGAATTACGATCCGATTTGCTGCTCAACTTTCATTTATGATTTAATCATGAAATAGATAAGTGAGATTATGATTTTTTTTCGTACCGACTTTAGTAATGATGATCGAGGCTGGATCAATTTGACAAAAATTTTCAACAAATTCCCTTTACATGATCTAGTTTTTAACTATTATGTAATCTCCCATAATGTATCTTTAAGATACATTAGTACTGCAAAGGGACATTTAGGGAGCCAACAATGATCCTTGTGTAATTAGTGTCCTCTAGTTTTCAAAATTGGCAATGACGTCTACGATACGTTAAATCTTATCCAATCTACTAATCGCTGGTATATTATCAGAGTAGGTCAAGTTAATAGGGTTCTAGAAATATATGTCAGTATTCTCAACAATTTATCATGATATAATTTTATTTAAGAGTCTTTAAAACTCAAATCCTTCACAATATTTTATCTTTGCAGGATCGCTAAATTACCTAATAGAATACTGACAGGTCATTCAAAAGGGTTTGCATATAATCCCGAAAGACCACTGACCCCAGATACTGAGACGAATCATGCATGGAATGTAGTATTTGCCCAAGGGAGCTGGAGATTCATAGAATGTACATGGGGAGCAGGGCGAATGACAAAGGAAGGGAAATTTGAGAAGAAGTATACCGACCGACATTTTATGATGGACCCAGATAAAATGATCAACGACCACTTCCCGATGCTGGAAAGGGGCGAAGAGCCTAGCGCACCCTGGCAGCTACTGCGAGAGCCGATTACGCTAGAAGAGTTCAGCGAGAGAGCGAAATTTTACGAAGCAGGCATGGACTGGGGTTTGAATGTGTCTCCTCACAGAAACTATAAACATGAAACTAGTGACGAGGTTGAAATAAAACTTAGGACAACAGTCGTTCCCCTCTGTGATGTCGGTGGTAAACTGTACGATAGGAAAGGCAAGGAATGCAATAATTATGTAATGGTTCAAAGACTAGCCAATCATGTGTTTAAAGTAACTGTTCGACTTCCGGAATCCGAAAAGTACACCCTGTCTATGTTCGGTAGGATATCTCCAAAAGAAGATGGTCCTTACGCAAATCTTGTAGACTTTATGATTCAGGGGAACGACATCGAAGTGAAGGTGGATCCTTATCCAGATCAATTTGGTGCTTGGGGCGTTGACGACCCTACAAAATATGGGCTAGATGAAACCATGAAATATAATACCTCATATGTTAGCTATAATGGACGAATGAGTCTTCCTGTTCGTACAACTGGTAACGCAATGTTCACTTACAAACTCTCTCATGCGGAGAAACACATTGAAGATGCTGAAGATTATGTCATTCGGGAGTTCCAGAAGAATCTCATGGTGCTTCACATGAGGTTCCCATATAAAGGATTTTATACAATAAAACTATATTCAAAGACTGAGCCCAATCAGAAAGTGTTCGATCATGCTGCTAACTTGTTAATTGAGTGTCAACAAGCGGCGGATATAGGCGCGTTTCCTAAAACATTTGGGGAAACGAACAAACAGGCTTGCATTCTTCTGGAACCAGGCGAAAGAGACTTGCCGACAGATACACCCATAACATTCACAATAGAGTCGCCTCTCTTAAAATGCGCTATGGTGAAATCGGCTGCTGGTTCTAAAAGCATGGATCCAGCTGGCAAATACGAATGGACGGCTACTATAACAACCCCAGCTGACCCAGATGAAAAGATTGGGATATATGGTAGCCCGATACCCAATAAATATATGTCGCTTTACCAGTTCAAAACCGTAGTACCCGAACCTCCAGCTCGCAGAGCTCGGATAGAAGATACATCTGAAATTAAAACTCCGTCCCAACCACCTCCAACTTCTAAATCTTACGAACAGTCTTCTAAGGATTACGACGAATTTCCTGATTTTCCCTCGGGCCCTTCTCGAAATTCCAGAGTAACCACAACTACAACCACCGCAATTTAGATTTTTACAGACTCTTTGAAACAAATATAAGTTGATTATTATCCATATTGCGTTACCAATTTGATTGAGCTATGCCCCTATTGCCTCGGTTTGTTGAAGTACCTTCAGTAAATTACGATGCGCTACACCGAAAACAGCAGCTATGTTGTCACCACCTTCCCTGGTATGAATGAAAAACAAGTGTTTTATTGCTCTAAACATTGTTTATTGTATACCTTTTGTTTTCTGATGGAGGAGCATAATTTGCACAAATTACCAATGGTTCAACAATCACGTGCCCTAGTACTGATTACATCTTGCGACCTTGACGAAATCTGCCGGTGGCTTTAATATTTAAATCTAGCCGTATTTCCCAGGTTGTAGACCGTCCTTTTTTAAATCCAATTTTGATGAAACTTAAAATATGTATTTATCATCCAAAGATCTCGGTTCCTGTCGATATTGGATCGTAAATTTCTGGATTATGATCCTGTATTTGTATGAATTACCACGTCTTTAGCTTATGGACCCTCTAAAGATCAAAATATGTATCTTATTTTCTAAAATGATCAAATATACCACCGTTATACTATAATTTTTTCCTCACAATAGGACCATCTAGAGGTCACAATTATATACTCGATGTAGATGAAACTTCAAACTAGTATCACTAGTTCTTGAGTGAGTTCATTTTTTGTGCGCATCTGGCCCTGCCTTTTACATGAATAAAGTTTGTGGACCTTTCACGATGAAACTTAAACTGTGTGTTAAGGATCAAAAGTTTTTGGAGGAGTTCGACTTTGGAGCATCAGACCTTACATTCTAAGCCATAGCCCCTGCTTTTCACGCCAAATTTGAAATATGTACGGATTTTATAGGCCCTCCAGGGGGTGGGGAGGGGCTACCATTGTTGTCCAATTCTGTTAGAACTGAAATATGTTAAGGATCAAAAGATTTGAATGAGGGATTAGCCCTATTGATTTTACCTCTCCCCCATCCATTTCTTGCAAAATGTGGCATATCTTGCTTGGCAATGCTTGTTTCAACTGGTCATAACTCACAGTCAATTATTCATGGATAAGGGACACTAGGAAAGAGTACAAATTAAACTCTATCTAGTCGTTTTTCTGATTACCTAATACTGTATGCCATAGATACAACAGACATGAGATGGACTTTAACAAGATCGGCTGTTCAGTTATCTTATCACGACCCTCGCAACCGTAGTTCTCTTAACCCAGAGATCGGTATAGTGCATAGCAATTTTTCTTCTTCTGAAAGTCTGCGTTCTAGAAGCCTCTTTGTTTTTTATTGTATGGTTACGCGCGTGCAATAACCTGGAGAGAAAATAGTACTTGGGCCCCCCCCCCTACTCCGCCGGGCCTGTATATAAACCAAAGCTACGAGAACGTAGCTAAAAACGTTGAGATATGCTGAGTGATGTGCTTGTCCAAACACAAGAATGGGGAGTCAATGGGGCCATAGAATAGCTATTAGATAATACGGTATTGTTATCTATGATGGGGCAGAATCTCAAGATCGGCCTGCTTGACTATATACTTTACTATATAGTAAAGCAGTAGTAAGAAGTTTTATTTTAATCCCTTCAAGTGCCTGTGGTATAAAACCACAGAATAGTGAAGAATGGCCTGTCGAGAGAGCGCTTGTAAACGAGGTAGGCCTATAGCCTAATTGCGGTCTTTCTATATTTCGCAGAATCTTAATTTTTTCGAAAAATGCAAATCACCCACGGTTACCTGGAAAATCCGCGCTGGCATTGTGTTAAACACAAGGGTGGTAGGTACTAGCAACTTTGGGGGTCGGATAAGGCCCATGCCACGGCAATGGAGCATAGGATTAGGAATAGGCCTAAAATGTTCAACACTGACAACAGACACATGCCCGCATAAATAGCCGATGGTGACCCTCGGGGAACAAACTTTACCCAATATTTATATCGTTGTGTGAAGTGTAGATAGTCGCTTTGAATGATATATCTGAGCCATGATTTATTTTTAACACTTGTCGAGCATTATTATAGCAATAAAAAGAGTATTTAAAACCGCACTGAATCCACGTGATTTTTTTTTTTCATTTGAGAGAGGCGGCGAAAAACGATTCATTGCGTCCACTTATTGACATTAACCCTGCAGAAATGGTAAGTGATATCAACTCATAATTAAATAGCGCAAATTAAATAATACAAACCAATGACATTATATTACGTCATTTTTTGTTCTAATTAAACAATACTCAGATGTCAAAATCTATTATCGTGCAATAAGAGAATAACTGAGTATTACAAGTCTTGATATCCGTGATCAAAGGGGGAGTAACTCTCAATGTAAATGTAAAATTCCTGGTTTTTCTTGTGGTGGTGTAAGTAAAAAGTTCTTTCTAGAGTTATATTATGTTTTTCAACAATCCAAACACATTTTATAAATAACAATGCTTTTGGTAATGCACGAGACAACGTTTTCTTATTTGGCAATATTTGACAGAACTTATTATTACCATCGAAAAGCGGTTGCTACGGGTTGTTGATAAGGACGCCAATCTCCGAATCGATTGGCTTCTTTATCAGCAGCAGCATCTTCCGATTTGAGACCGAGGGAGACAGCAACAAAACATGCAGTATTTGTATGTATATTTAAAATGACAAAAAACCCTAACAAAACATCTTAGAAAACAATAAACCGAACAACGAATAATATACCATAAACTGAATATGTCCATACATATACGTACTCCACTCAAATCAGACTTTAGTCAAAGTTAAGTTAAGTGCTGTATGTTGTACCGGTAAACAACTAAAAAATATAAACGTTTTCTTGCTTCTCGATGAAATAAAATATGTTATTCACTCTAAAACGACAAATATCCTCTATCGCTTGTAGTTGTAGGACTAGATGTATTCGAAAAAAATATGCAAATCAATCAATCTTTAGGCAAAAAATGAAATACACTGGTCAGTGGTATACATAATAATTTGTCACCATTTATCAAACTAGTTTATATAATATATTTCTCAAATGCTGATAAGTTACCAAATTCTGGTGTGAATCGGATCAGTCGGATTAATATCAGATGTTATTATGTTGCGTTACATTATGGTAAATCAGTAATTTTTTTAGAAAAGAATATAAATTATAAATGTAATAATGCAGTTGTTGATAAGAAATGACCGAATAGTTTGCTGTTTTGGAGAACAAAAGCAAACTGGTGATTGTAGTTAATGTGATAATGGGGGTTACAGGGGCTTAGTGGGAAAGACGCTTGCTCGCTAGCATGGAGGTAGGGTCTTCGATCCCTGCATTGGCCGAGAAAGTTCATAGAGATTTTCCAGCGTGGTTCCCAATTGTCAGTGATGCAGGACAGCAGTCTAGTTGTCTGGATGGACTAAAAAACTTGAGGTCCCTTGTTCACATAAAAGATCCCTTGACAGCTGTCCGTGCAAAATTTCCCCCACGGAGCAGAAAAGTAGAAGAACAATAAACCCGATTTCATTTTATTTCAGTTGATACAATGTGATGGATGGGGACAGCAGTACTAGCATTAACATCCATTTTTAATTTTATATTTTTCCAGGTAATTTATCAGAAATATGGGATCTGGAGCAAGTACCAAAGTTCACAATTTTGAAAACAACGAAAGATTAAATAACACTGCAAAAAGTGTAACCCAGAACTCAGCAAGTGACACTCTTCAAAATCAAAGCCCAATTGGTGTTTTGTGTAAAACCAAAAATGGTGATGAAAACACAGAAAATGATGGGAAAGAAAATGTCCCCATGTTATTTAAATCCGAAATTTATAAGGAAAATGAAAACAGTGAATTGTTGGATAAAATACAAAAATTAGAACTTGACCTTGCTAATGCTCAAAGTCAGAACATGGATTATGAGGATCAAATACAAACTCTAAAAGAACAATTATTAAATGAGGAACAAAATGAACTTGATGTTCCAGAAGCAGATCAAATCAGTAATAATATGAAAGTTGTCGATCTGGAAAAACAAATCGAATTGTTAAATTCTGAATTATTGAAGCTGAATACAAAATTCAAACGTAGAGTAAAAATCCTGAAATCAGAGCTCTCCGAAGCCAAACAAACATCTCAGATACAACGAATGGAAATGACAGATGAAAAAAATCAGTTAATAGAAGAAAACCAAAAATTAACCCAAAAATTAGCAGATTCCCAAAAGAACGGAAAATCTCCCGTCCCAGAAAGTATACCTGATTCCGGTACTGCTTGTCAAAGAACAACATTAGTTTTAGAGCTCTCCTCTCAGGTTTCTGAACAATGCCAAATAATACGTGATCTCGAAGAATTGTTAGTAGAAAAGCAAAATGAAATAGACAATTTAAAATCGCAAATCACAGAAAGTAATCAAAATCATGTGTCTGAGGAAAACTGTTGGGCTAGTCCAGTAAATTCTCAGATGCCCATAGCAGTGAACAGTGTGTCAAGTTTTACCAAATCAAGCTCCAAGCCACCCAGAAAAAAGCAATATAAAATTAGTCAACATAGAGATAGACATCCCAATAAACAAATTTCACATGAAATTATAAATTCTGACTCGGATTCTGATTGGACAAATGAAGTGATTGTTAGCAAAATTCACAGTGCTCCGGTTGGTATTCGAGCACAAGCTACATTTTGAATTACTGGTATTTATTTGTTAATAAGGCCACTTGGAGTAAAATGTATAAATCATGTGTGAATCATGTTTTATGGGATAGTTGCAAATCAAAAACAATTTAATGCAAGTGATATTAGAATATATCCACCAGTTTTTTACTACTGTATCCTACCTGCCGTTGGTAGCTAAGATGTGCACTGTGTGTAAGTAATATGGTTATGTGAGTGATGAACAATTTCGTAAGTGTTGCAAAACATCATGGATGTATACTTTTTTCCAAGATTACTTTTCATTTAGAAAAGGCATGTTGATGACCATTTATCTATAACAAATTTCATTCCTAATCCTATTTGCTCAAGTCTTCATTACTTAGTCACAGGCTATTAGGAGTAATATAAAAGAATGCGTCACAGGGTAGAGTAGGAGTAATATAAAGAAATGCTGCGCTGACACAATTCAAATGAGGCATCCTGATTGAAGGATATCAATCGAAGGTGTAACAATTTTAAGCGGGTAAATATATCCGATAGCAAAATGAAGCAAAGATAGAAATGTCGCAATCAGGTAACAATTGTCATATTGGACACGAACCATGGAAATATAAATTGTTACAAGTCCTGATGCATCATTTTAGCGCTTATAATCAATTGGCATTGCGAGCTGCAATATTGTGAAAGATGAATCTGTAATAGGAATATCAGTCTAAAAAGACTTTAATTCCGTTCAGTGTTTCCACAAATATATGGAATTGAAATTTGATTAATGAACCATATGCTGTTTGCTATGAAATAAGCATGTGAAAATTTATTGATGGGCCTGCTTTTTTCAATCCAATTGAATCCATGTTAAGACATGATCTAGCATTGATATTTTGATTTTGTTTAAATAATCAATCCGAGTAAATATTAGTGTGGATAAAACTGTGAGAAATTTGATATTTTAACAAAATATGCAAATGGTGCATCAGGACTTTTAAGATGTAACCATTTTGTTCTTCCCTTGTCAATGAAAGATTAAGGGGAGATAACTATTTATGGTTGTTGTTTGCATCACCTGAAGGAAAAAAAACTATTATTAATGTTATAATTTAATGGCCAAAAAAATAAATGAACAATAATAACAAAAAACAGTATTAAAATAAATTGAAATTATGATATGTTTGTTACTTAATCAAAATTAATGATTAATAAAATTTATCAAAATATACAATCTTTGTAGCAGTAGAGATAAAATGATTGCTTCCATAAACTGCAGTAGACTATTCAGAGCTTCGTCAACTGTCGTATAAAAAGTGATGTATTTTTTACATATCAGTAAATGTATTTAAGGAATTCTATATGGACACTGACTTATAAAAAGTGATTTTTTTTTTACATATTGATAAATGTATTTGAGGAATTCTATATGGACAGGGGAGGGGGTTGGATGGCTGAAAGGTTAGCATGTGCGCGCTGTATCATAAAGCCTGTCATTGAGTCAACTAGTGTGGTTTCGAATCCCAGGTAGTATGTGACAAGGAGTAGGGTTGCCTGTCCAACCCCGTGGGTTTTCTGTGGGTCCTCTGGTTTCCTCTAACTGCTAAAGACACCTACGTGCAAGCGAATTACTGAATTAAAATTAAACCATATTTTTAGTCCTAAAATGACCTATTTAGTGTCGAGTGGACGTTAAACCCCATTTCTATCTGTATGACCTCTGATTATATTTGTAACCTTTAACAGTCTTTAAGTGTTGTGTTACACTTCGAAAATTAAATTAAAAAAAGCAGACGCCATTATATCCCACTGGCAAAATTGTGCAACCAAATTCACCTTCCAGCATTGCAGTTTTCACCATGGGTGTCAACATATTGTGACATACATTAGAAATTGTGATAAAGGATTTGACACATTTGTAGTTAAAATTATTAGTTTAAGTACTTGAAATAATACTAACTGCAAATGTGTTAAATTTACATTAACAGAAAAAATTAAAATTCAACTCTAAATCTTAACATAACATCATAAAA
Source organism: Patella ulyssiponensis (assembly GCA_963678685.1). Classification (NCBI taxonomy): domain Eukaryota; kingdom Metazoa; phylum Mollusca; class Gastropoda; family Patellidae; genus Patella; species Patella ulyssiponensis. The sequence continues at coordinate 76,587,451 of OY783227.1, read as the reverse complement.
TTCCAACACATAATTTAAAATCACTCTACATCCATCATTATTAAATCCAACACATTTTGTACTAAAAATCTTTCCTATCTAACTCAGTATCATTCTCACCATCCAAACCATTTGAAACCAAAATTGTAATCATTTCAATTGAAATGGTCGCCACTCATGTAAACTAAAACTGTCACCTTCCAACACAATCTAAAGACAACATTGTCCATCATTCCATTTGTTTACTAATATCACAATTTAGTTTTGTTTAGCATGTGAACTACTTTTTTCATTTGCCGTCTTTTCATTGGTTGTTGATTTGACTAACCAATATTCTTCCACAACGTAATCGTGCTTTGGTCGAATATTCAAATACTGGGCTATCAAGGCATATATCTTTCCTTGCAGAGGTATTAAAAGAATCTGATGGGCTGACCCACATAGTCTATAAAACTGTCCATGGAAAGGATCGGATACTGCCGGACATAACATGTTGTTTAAATTCACATGAGAAATCTGTGGATGAAAATTCACATTGATAATTAAAGAAAAGAAAAATTAATATTAAAATTTAAAAAAAAAGAAAAAGGCAGGTTTTAGATATTAAAGAGGCTTAAGCGCTCTTGGGATCTTCACTGGTTGGTAAAAATTCTTTTTTTGATTTAATGCCATATCACATCAGTCAGCGATATTAAAAACAGATTGCATGCAAAATTTGAGTCAAATCAACAAAAGCATTTCTGGGCTATAGACATGTTAACTTTCATTTTGAATCAATTTACAAGTCAAACAACTCTTTTTCTTATGGATTTTTGAAAAATTTAATTAGTACTGTATATAGCTGTTTGATAATTTGGCGAGTTCCTTAGATTTGATTTACTTTATGCAATGGGCATCTATCTACATTTAAATGAGCAAGTCCACAGACTCAACCAATTGCAAAGATATAACTCATTTTGTACTTCACTGTCAACAGTTTAAGCTAAAACAAAACTAATCGGCAAAAGAGAAAGAGAGAAATGGGGTTAATGTGCACTTGGCACAAACTATGTCATTTTGGGACTAACACTTATTACTGATCAAAATAACATCATACCACCTCCATTCAATACTTTATTTTTACCTAAATCAAAGATTAGGGACAATTAACTATCAACGAAATTATTTGTAAGTATTTGAATAAAAACAATGCTGTAGGAAAACTACTTACAAGTGCTCCTATCTGTAAGGGTATAAAATGATATATAAACAGAATGCCCATCGCCACCAACGACCAACTAAAATCACCCAGCTTTTCAGGAATATATACACCTAGAATAAACATAATTATTGTTAAAGATACATTATGGGAGATTAGATATAGAGCTGGCACTTCTTACTATAACATTTAAAAATTTGATAATGTAAAGGGAATTTGCTGAAAATTTTAGTCAAATTGATCCACTTTGTTTGAACCATAATTTAAGCAAATGAATTTTTGGCCTAGCCTTGATTATCATATCATAATTTGGGCAGAAATTTGGATCCTAATCCAGTTATTTAAATATTGCAGGCTAGCGTTGACATTGAGAATTGATTATGGTCTGGATAAGTTAATTAATGTCTAATTAATAATTTGATACCAAAGGAAAGTCCTGCAATAGGCAGATTTAGCTCATACATGATGTATGTTTAAGCTTTATACGTGTATATGTCTAATAGCAATATTCAAGATATGAATAGTTTAATTCTCCTGGGAGAATTAAGCTTATAAGCCATGCCTTCCTTTAACTAAATAAATAGTGATAAGTATTGTGCATAAGATCGTGTATGTTTACTCTTTCAAGAAAACCTGATACCACTTCTGATTCACATATTTTAATAAGGTGTTCAAACTTCAAAATCATCTTTATTGTGATTCAACATCTAAAATGATCAAAAATAAACTGTAATAAAACAAAGACCCCAAGCCTCCATCTCTAAAAGACCTTGTTTATTCAATCCATACAAACTGGCATATATCCCTCCCAGCCCCCGACAAGGAAAAAGTTGATTTTCACCCACAGACATTCTAGCTGTGAGTCAAGTGTGTTCTATACATGAATAATAAATATATGCATTTACCTCCCATTCTCAGTAGATATAACGGTACAATCAACATCAGAACATGTTGTATGTAATATAATTCTAGTTCAAACGGCAACTGAAATCATAACAGATATTTTAACAGAATTAAAAAGTTAAGACTTGGTATCATAATTTGGTTCAAACTAATATCTCAGTTTAATCATTACTCCGTTTTTATTTACAGGTTACACAAGTCTGGAAATAAGGCACTGATCACAGACATTGTCAGACACAAATTCAGACTTTGTCTGCCACCATTCCTTGGATTTGTCATTTTCCATGTTTTATTGATATTTTGTTGATATTAATTATTAATGCATATATCCAGCACAAAGTTTAAAATGTCAGGCACTAGCTGATAAATACCTGACTGCAGTTATTTAGGATACAACTTCAGTAGTGAGGGTGTTGTACACTTTATAGAACACCTGATATCACCTTTTTCATGGTGATTTTCTTATGTGAAGGGTTAGAATTGATTGTGCATGAGTTTTATTATTAGGATTAGATACAATTGTGGATACTTTTAACATGGGCCAGGTGCCTGTACTTTCAGGTGGTCTCCTGCTTTTTATCAATTCTGGTATGTGGTTGTGTATGAAATTTATATGTAAATTTCAAAAAGATTGCACCTCAATTTGCCTGTCTACCGGTACTATCAAATATCGTAGTTACGGTACTAGAGCTTACAATTCTGGTATCTGTTACTGGAAATATAATAGCCAATAGAGCACCATTTAATATATACAACTGTAAACGAAATATACCAGTAACATATCTTTTAGGAGGCACAGCTAGTAAAAATATCTGAAAAGATATAATAAATAGTCAATTCAGATGTGTTAAAGTGAATTATAGAATATATTTCTCTTCTTTGAAACAATAATAATTAAGTTTGTTTTCATTTTATCCAGCAAATGGCTGTTGCTGTGCTCCTCTGAGCATCAACTTATTTTCCCTTGCCGAATGACATGGTATTGGTAATGCTTGACTAAGTTGTAGTGCTTGACATTATTCCATCCGATATATCCTTGGAATCTTCATTTCTCTTACAGCTGTCTTAGTTTTACTACATGAAAAACCAGTTCCGCAAAGGGCCGAGTTGGGTCAAGCTGCCTATGGCCCAACTTCTTTGGTCAACTTACAAGAAACCACCCAGTTGTATTTGTAATTAAAGAAGGTTGTACAGACTTCAATAGGCATTCAGGTCTCATTCATCTCTTGTTTTAGGGTAAATTACTTATTATTCTCTTGAGCAAAAAGAATATTGCAGTGATTTTGGGCATGAAAATCTTGTAAGTTACACACTGACATATAATTAGAGAGGCAGGCATGAAAAAAAAGTATAACACCTATTACAGTACATGTACCTGTATTGATGTAGCCACATGACAAGGATAAACTACAAAAATCATGGTTCTTGATGCAAATTTATATCCCAATTCAATACCAAATGTCAAACACATACAGAATAACATGACACGCTTTCCCCAATAATCAATCTCACGATTTAATACATCTTTCCCCAAGGGAGGTAACTTCAGTTCACTGTACCCACACCATATTAGACCAGCTGCGAACAACAAGAATAATACACTTTCAACCATTCTTTGAGTATTTGAAAGGTATGCAGCACATTCCTTTCCTCCATTACCAGGTACAGCAAAGTCTATTCCTCCAAGAAAAAAGTCTAACATTCCTACATGGGAATCATTTGCTGCCATTTTAACTGAATTTTAGTTCAACAGTTTTATCTAAGTTCCATATTATGAATTTCTGAAAAAAAAAGGAAAATCATTACCGGTATATCATTATTATAGTACCAGTATAGCAGAAATTCAACATAAAATTAGAATTAAACTGAGGATAATTTAATTTGAAGAGTAATCACTAATGTTTCTAATATAGCAATAAATTATTGGTGGACTTTGAGCCTCAAAGAGTTTAAAAATTAATTATATGTAACAACAAGATTTACACTATATGGTCCTATATACATACTTGTTACTTAGTACTTGACCACAGAGATAGTTCATGCAATTTTATACAGTCAACATTCGTGGGATACCGTAGGCAATTTCTTTACTTTATTTGTTGTGCTTTGTTGCCAGTGTGTTTCTTACTTAACATCTCAATTGAACAATTATTTTGAATTATTTGTAAGCCCATGTCGAGCTGCTATTTCTGTAGTTATTTCAAATAACGGTTGTCAGAGCTATTCTAGTTCCTTTTGGAACTGTCTTTGAAAATATATCGTTCGCCCAAGGACAGTTCCAAAGGGAACTAGAGATATTCTATCTCTGACATCCGTTATTTGAAATAACTACTATTTCTGTAAGTAACAATCTTACCGTTGCATAATATATAGGCCCTATCCTATACTAAGACGGCTTTGGCCTACCGGTAGGCTACCCGAATCTCTCTGACTCAATATGCCGGCATTTCATCAGTAAATGTGGATTTGAGTTGATATAAGTTGCAATGGAAAAAGTTCATTGACAGATTCTGAAATCGGTTATATTTTTCTCAACTTAAAATTTAGACACGAGTGAAAGCGTGAACTAGCGCCAGTGGCGGCATGGACATATTGATTAAGGTCTATTCCATTTCTGCATCCCAATACAGTGTATTTCACTATTTGGTCACTCGTGGACTATTTTCTATTTAGGCCTTGTCTTTTTATTTCAACAGCTATATTTCAATAACTTTGAGATTAAAGCGATTACCATGCATTAATACCTGCCTCCTAAGAAAATCTGGATTTTGACATTTCATAATATTGTTACCTCCCCTTGCTATGTTTTCTCTCGAATGTCAAGACACGGGCTTGTGTACTGGGGCTTGTTTAAAGCATCAAAGGAAAACACCCAAACACGTTAATTGAATAATAAGGTTTTTAATATATAAGACAAACATGACAACATTTTCTTTTTACACAAAAAAGAAACATGAATTAAAATACAAGTAAAATTTTACAGAGAAGTGTTACACAGGCATATAAATGTAATCTTGGGTGGCAAGTTCTTGTGTAGTATTATTACATTAATCATTCTAATAATAGTAATATCAAACATTGTGAACACAATTTAAATGTCTAGAGTATGTATATTTTACTAACTATTTATTGCACTTTAATTACATAGAATTAAAATTAGATTACCATTATATCCCTCCTATGATTTTTGGTGATCACAAAAAATCATGCGGAATATCAGAAAGAAAATTTGAAGGAAATCATCACTAGACAATTCTTAATAATAATAATTATTTTATTTAACATCGGTGGTAAATTTGAAAGCAGTATGCTTTACCATTCCAAAATATTTTAATAGCACCACTGCTGATCAATCCACAATCCAAATTCACTCTCAAACTTTGAATAAATATAGTTTATTGAAAAAATACACAAATAAAGATATGCAATAAAGCTTTATTTATAAACAGACATTAGTTCTTTGGACGACTCGCTGGTTGTTAAAAAAAATAAATTTCGGTCTGACATGATTTGACTTTACATACAGTTACATTGAGGCTGTTTATATGCAAAATTTACAAGATATCTCACGAGCCACCTCTTGAGATACCAACACTTCAACTGTCAATTTACCAGCTGAACAAATTTTACAGTAGTTGATGAGTGGAGAAAAATGTTTTTTTTTCTTATAGAAAGTGCGTAACAACCCAATAAAACCCCATGGGACAAACCCACAGTCACAACACACAGACATTGTAAGTTACAAATAATAAAATTACCATCAAATCAAGTAGGTCCGTGCTTGGATGAGACTGATGTTATTTTAATTTACATTTATTTTCTTGGTGAAAATGAAAAAGTGGCATGGACAACATCATTCAAGACATACACAGTTATACAGCTTAGTTTACTGAATTCTAAAATATCCATTAAAAATTTCAAAAATGAAAACAATGCACAGCTTGTATTGAGAAATTTGACAGATTTCACAGATCAATAAAATAAAAATATTTGAAGAATTTCAACATGCCATAGAAAAGTTATAATATTATATAAATATTTTCATACATAAAATTTTCTACGATCCACATGAAATCACATTGTAGGAAATATTAATAAAACATATCTTCTTTTTCGCAAACACCTGATCTCCCAAGTTGAATGCAACCATTGATGTAAGACAAAGAGTTGTTGACATAATTTTGAAACTCATGGAAATCAGATGATATTATAAGCAAAAGCCCTATCAAATGTCCAAATTTTTGTATCCAAAATTTTGAAACCACTTCTTGTAACATTTTAACTGTACAGATTTTTTTCATTCATTAAAATTTGGTATGATTTTTCATACAACAGATACATTGGACCCTTCCCAACTCCACAATATCTCAGTGGTATAATTTAAAGTTATCACCCCATTAAGTTTCATATTAATGAAATCTGGTATAAATCATACCGGGACGAGTTCTCCACGAAAATTTTTAAACCTTGGTGTCATTGTTTATTGGGCATAAGAAACAACCACTGAACGGTAATGAATTTTACAATTTTAGGATTATAAATTTTGAATGCATTTGGCAGGTTTTTTTTTCTGTTTACATTTTTACTTTTAAAGCTTAGTACAGAGTTCATGTCTGTATCTTATGTGTAACATTTGAAAGAAGTGGTTGTTGAACAACGTAATTTTACATTACTATCAGATCTAACTTTCAAACAAACACTGACTCAGCGATCAGAGATGAATGGGAGAGCAATGATGGATTTCTTTTATATTAAATACCATTTTAATCAGGATTTTTAAGCATTTTAAAAAATCAAAATGGATAAATGCAAAATTCCAATGTAGATGATGAATGATTTTTAACATTTTGAAGATTCGGGTTTATTGCACGATTTAATTAAACTTGGTGTCTGATTCCATTTGCAATTAAGAGCCAATATTAAGATATACTGTAGCTCATTGTTTCCAACATTCAACAGTTTAGCCCCAAAATAATTGATATCTGCTTAACCTTTATTAAATGAATAAAACTGAAATTAAATCATATGGCCTGACACTAATAGACATTAGATCAAGACTTGATTTTCACCTGAATCAAAACGGTTTACATATTTTTATCAATAATGACTGCACAGCAGTGGCATTATTTCATCTCTGTTCTTATAAAATGTGCATGTAAAATAATACATATAACTACTTTGTTATTAAGTATTGCTCTCTAATTTTGAACACCAGGTAAGATCTGTGACTTGAGTCTGTGGCTATCAACAGTGGTTAAGTGTCTTGAGTTATTAATACACTGTAGTGATTATTACTATTCACCAGGAATAGGAGAAACCCTGGATGCCAACCTTACTTGATTTTCAAAACTGGTGAACAAGATTTGTTAAAAGGCTTTAAGACTTATCAAATTTCTGAAGGCTGAAATATTTTTTGAATCATTGACATAATTTTTAGAATAGATCAGTCAGTCCTTTGGTTACAATGTGAAATTGACGCAAGTCAAATTCCAGCATCAATGAGCACAATCTGGGCCTCAAAATATTAAGAGTACTGAGAATTTTTAGGACTTTTGAATTTTTGATAAAAATGGTTTGTAAGTTTGGCACTTTCAAAATAAACTGTATTTTTAAAGACATAATCCCAGATTTCTATAAGATACATTCTGAAGCAAATACTTAAAATTGCTTCAAAAAAAAAAGTCTGAAGTGTTATTTTGCATTCTGAATTGGATATCCGTCTATAATTAAAATTTCGGGTCCACACATAAAGTCAATAATTAATATTCGGAAACAAGAAATTTAATCACATACAACTTATTAACTTATCCCATGATTAATCAAAATAACATATCTAACTAATTCAATACTTGGTCTTCACCTTAATGAAAGAGGTTTGTATTACAGTAAAAGGATGTTTATAATGATGCTATAATACTAGAATATGTCATATGGTGTATATATATAGTACATGATTAAACAATATCAACAAATAAACAATAATTGCATATAAATAACAACAAACAACTAACAAGTTGGACCTGTTTTACTGCTAATATATTAAAAGAAAGACTTAGAACACAATAATAATAAAGAAAATCGTTTTTTTTCTCGTCAGTCCTATTGGCCTCCATTGTGCTGTCTGCTAAAGTCTGAACATTGTTAAGGGTTAAGATTAGTTTTATGTATATTTTTAATTTATTTTCAACTTATAATTAAAGTTAATTATCACTGTGAGAAAATTTTATGATATAAATTATTTATTTTCCATTATCATCGAAATGCAGTTCTATTGTCATTAAATCTGTAAAAAAATCCCCCTAACACCAAAAGCCATACCTGAGGGTGGTTTGATATAAATTGACCACAGTTGGGGGGAATGCACCTTTTATTTTTTACAGGCCCCATTAATTAGTCAATAAATAGGCAGCCATTTTTTCACCCCCCCCTTTCACCAAGAGAGTTTCTCTAGATAAGACTTCATTCTACATGTATCATGTAGTTTAACCAAAGTCATCATTCACTCAGTTCAGATCAGTACAAGAGACTCTGGCTCTGAGTATTTCAGTTTCTAAAAAAATATCTTATGTTTTCTTATTCTATCAATTATAACATTAGATTCTTATCGAATTATATATTAAATACTGTATACATGACACATACAATCACAAATAGGTGATCAAAAAACAACATGTTGTAGGCTTCTATTTGTACCAATCCATTTTCTAATATACAAAAAAAATATCTACAACTTTTAAAATCTTCAAAAAATAATGTACATGTGTATTTACATAATAAATATATATTTGATACTAACAAATCCACAGTCCTGATAATGGGTAATTTTAAATATATGACCATACCTTTTTGTTTTAGGTAAAAAATAAAAGTATTGATTTAATTACAAAATATGATGTGTTGATTTGCTTTGCAAAGCGGGTATCTATCTAAATTTAAAATTTCAAGTCCCCAGATAGAGCCAAAGTTGGGTTATAACTAGTGTTTTGCACTGAAAATAATACATTAATCCAAATCAACACTTTACTTTGGCCTAAATCAAAGAGGTTCATTCATGGTCTTTATATACAGACAGAATGAATAGCATCTTCACAATGTCAAGGTATTATGACTTATCTGATGCAGTCTACATTAGCCAAAATATTTAGCAAAACAGAATCTACCTGAATGCAGTTTACTAATAACACAAGTCACAAATTGCACCAATCACAGCGCTCGTTATAAATCTTGGCATCTGGACAACTAACGCTACATTGGCTACTGCAATCAAGACAATATCTACGCGAAGCTAATTAACATTAGGATCCAAATGGCTTGGTAAAAGGTAATGTTTGGACACAATTGATTCCCAATGAGGTAACAAAGACTAGTCATAAAAAAGTTAATTACGTCTGCAAATTATTTCAAATCTATTTCCAATCTTAGTTAAATGCATTACATATCTGTTTCTTTAAATTTGATGTTCAAGCATAAACAACTGGTATGTATAAATCAAGCCCCATTTGAATGAAATTACAGAAAGTTTTGAAATTCAGATTACGGTACCATTAACACAGAACTAGTTGGAACAAACCTTAGACAGAATGTATTCAAAATGTCGGATGTCATATTACTTTGACTTTCTGAAGATTTGTGAATATCAGTAAGCGACTATAGGTATGCATGCATCAAGAAATTCCATAAAAATCAAAATCAGCAAAAACAACTGATTGTTGTACTAAGATTTGTAAAAAATATCAAAAAGACCCACAAGTAAACTTTAATTATTCTAGATCTAAAATTGAGTAAAATTGATCCAATGGACAAAATTGAATAAATATAGGATTATAAAACAAGAAATGGTAATGTGTGTTAGAGATTAGGATTTTGTATGGTGAGGGTACTCATTTAAAGATACTCATATATGAACGACCAATAATAGGAGCTACTGCACATTGTCTCCATTGAGACTTAGGAATTTGCTAGCTTTAGCTGTACATGTACCAGACATGTATCAATAATGTCAATAAAAACAGCAAAATGACAGGGACCAGACGGATGGTAATGCCTGACAATGTCTCCACTTTATTTCCAAGCTTGTATAACATATTCAGACATTTTGTCTGTTTCTCATTTAAATAAATGCATTGATATTAAAAGTGTCTTTGGGGATACTAGACTGAACATTCGGAAACTGAATTCTCTGAATCCCTCACAAGGTGTCAATCAATAAACACAGGAATTTCGAGGGAGATAGTATGCGGCGGCCAATATTATGATACTATATCAACCAATCACAATAGGCAAAAAAATATGTCACAATGATGATACTGTTTCACAATAGCTGAATGGATTGTTAGCGTCACGATGATGATACTATCTCGACCAATCACAATAGCTGAAACAATTGTCAACACTTATTGCGACCAATGACAATAGCTGAAACAAATGTTAACAGTATCTCAATGATGATACAACATGTATTGCAACGAATCACAATAGTTAAAACAAATGTTAATGCCACGATTATGATACTAGCTCGACCAATCATAATAGCTAAATAGAATTCTGTATTAATCAATTTCAATTCGGCATGCTTGAGCCCGACAATCGAACACCCCTTTCAGATTCCCCAATCTCCTGTATCTGTTGTTATAATAATAAAATTACAATTCAAGACTTTACATGTATAATTAGAAACCATGGATTGTTACTATAAGCTTATATATATCACTGATTGTATAATGGTGTTAATGTTAAATAACACATCGACAATATATAATAGTAACAATTGTATAATGGTGTTCCTGTTAAATCACACACATCGACAATATATAGTAGTAACCAACCACATGTGACTGGTTATCAGATTGGTTAGATGATTTTACTACAGATGCTATTGCTGCAACGTATGGAAATGATAGCACACAAATGAAAATACTGAGTATGTATGAAATTAACGTGAATCTTTCCAAATGACTAGAGCTTATTATCAATTTATGATGAATCATATATTTAATCAGAGGTAGCCAGTTTGATTTCTTTTGGATTCAATTGTCGACTCGCATAATTTCATAGCCCCTATAAATTTTTAGTAGTGCTAAAACAGTTTCATTTTTACAGTAATATCAGGTTAGTTTTGTCCAAGTTTCTAGAAAAGTGGTGGACAGACTTAAAGTGTTCTGTTTCTTTACAAAAACATTCAGCATATTACACAATTACTTTTTATCACTAATTGATGTTTTGAGTCTTTGTCAAAGAGAGAGAGAGAGGAATGGGGTTTAACGTCCACTCGACACAAACCAGGTCATTTCGGGACTAACATATGGTTTTAATTTTATTTCAATAATTGGCTTGCGCGTAGGGGTCTTTAGCAGTGGGAGGAAACCGTAGTGCCTGGAGGAAACCCACAAGGTTGAGAAGGCGCCCTATCTCCATGCCACATAGGCTCACACCAGGGATCGAAACCACTGTCGCAAGCCAGAGGTGACCGGCCATCCCACCCCCCCTGAGTCTTTGTCAAGCAAATGTCACTGAGTAATAAGCAGTAATCGTATTCCATAGAATTGTGACTTGTATACTCCAGTTCAATTACTAAATGCCATTGGAACAATTTACAGAATATTATTGTTAGATTTGTTTAACCTTTTTATCCAATCATTAAACCTGTATATTCTATGGTAAATTCTAACCAATCTGAATGCGGTTAACAAAATACTACTAAGCGAGAATCCATCAAAAATGTCCGTATGAAATTTGAGAGATATCAACAGAAATATAAACAAAGCATTAGAAATTATGTTTCTTGAGGGGTGTACACATCCAATAGAAAGACATTTTATCTTATATGTATCTTTTCAGAATACAAATGACTGTCATAAATTTCGTACCTGGCTTTCAAATTTACATTCTGACTGTCTTCTTATAAAGAAGAATATTATAAAGTTAATATTTACAAATGTTCATAAAGTTTCATGACATTGTGCATTTTTACATGTATATAAGTTAAAATTGTCATAATCTAACACATTTGCGCTTTTAGTTCACCTTCAAATGTCCGTTAACTTGTTTCACATCTTCACTTTTGTTGGCAGACAAAATTCTACTTCTATCACTGCTTATTTTTCCGTTAGTTGTCTTTGTAGAGGAGACTAACCAGGGTTCTTCTATGCTATAATCGTGTTTGGGTCGAATATTAAAATACTGGGCAGCCCAGGCGTATATCTTTCCTAGAGTTGGTATGAGTATCACTTGATGAGATATGGCACACAGCCGATAATATGGACCATGGAAAGGATCGGATATTGCCGGACATAACATATTGTTTAAATTTACGTGAGAAATCTGTGGAAGAAAAAAGGAAAAACATATAATGTAAACTCAACATGGAAAAACATAAAAAAAAAATCTTTTTTTGTGCATTTCCACCATGTGCAATTTGATATTATTTCAATAATTTCAATAGTTGAAATTCTGGTTTCCAGGAAATATGCAGTTAACTTTTGTGGTATCTCTTAAATAAGAGCGGAGTCACAGTAGCTTAGTGAGTAAGACGTTGGCTTGCTACATGTACATAAAGTGGGCAAAGGCAAATTTACAAATGAAAAAATGAAACTGGCCAGTTTCACTGATCAGGACACTTACTGCAAGTCATATTGGAAATCTTTAAGCTTATACATTATAGTGACAGCTGGCGGGTAGCCATACCAGATTTCTTTAATAAAGCTACTGAGTTTCATTCTCATGTCATAAAGTGTAAAATCAGATTTATCTTACAGAAATAGTAAGGTATGTGTACTTTCCAAATGAATGAGAAATAGTATCAGGTGTTCTGAGATGACAATGATGAAGGATGTTGATAAATTTTGTTAGATATATAAACTACTTACAAGAGCGGCTGTTTGTAAGGGTACAAAGTGATATATAATTTGAAAACCTAGCGTCATTAATGCCCAACTAAAATCACCCAGTTGTTCAGGAATGTATACACCTGAAAAATAAACATAATATGTATATTATATGTAAATTACCACCAAAACAGACATATTTAATAAACAATTGTGCTTTTAAATACATAACAATCAACCGTAAAACATATTACAGTGGACTCTGTCACATCCGATGTCTGATCACTCCGGATTTCTGTAACATCCGACATGATTTTCATGTCCCGATTTATTTCCTTATTACTTCAGCCAAAAAAAATCTGATGAGTCCGGATTCTGTCAGTTCCGGATTTCGACATCAATCAGCCGTCCCGTCACATAATTTCTATTGAATCGTCACCGTATAATCCGGCCTTAAATCGGTAGGTGTCAGGCAATTACCAATCAATTGTCCGTTAGATTAAAACTTGATGGGTGTGAAGCCACAGAAGATTAACAATCAATCACCAATCAATTATCGGTAAGATTAAAACTCGCAATCGTGTAGGTATTTGTTGATTGCCTTGATAATTTTATAATCTCTTGTAAGATAGTAATTGTGACAAATACTCAAGAATATCTACGAATTTTCCCACTAATTCGGTTGTACAAATATTCCTAGCACCTGTTCAAAACATTCGTTGCGCATGCCGATTGAGCACACACATAAAGTCAATAATTAATATTCGGAAACAAGAAATTTAATCACATACAACTTATTAACTTATCCCATGATTAATCAAAATAACATATCTAACTAATTCAATACTTGGTCTTCACCTTAATGAAAGAGGTTTGTATTACAGTAAAAGGATGTTTATAATGATGCTATAATACTAGAATATGTCATATGGTGTATATACAGTGGACTCTGTCACATCCGATGTCTGATCACTCCGGATTTCTGTAACATCCGACATGATTTTCATGTCCCGATTTATTTCCTTATTACTTCAGCCAAAAAAAATCTGATGAGTCCGGATTCTGTCAGTTCCGGATTTCGACATCAATCAGCCGTCCCGTCACATAATTTCTATTGAATCGTCACCGTATAATCCGGCCTTAAATCGGTAGGTGTCAGGCAATTACCAATCAATTGTCCGTTAGATTAAAACTTGATGGGTGTGAAGCCACAGAAGATTAACAATCAATCACCAATCAATTATCGGTAAGATTAAAACTCGCAATCGTGTAGGTATTTGTTGATTGCCTTGATAATTTTATAATCTCTTGTAAGATAGTAATTGTGACAAATACTCAAGAATATCTACGAATTTTCCCACTAATTCGGTTGTACAAATATTCCTAGCACCTGTTCAAAACATTCGTTGCGCATGCCGATTGAGCACACACATAAAGTCAATAATTAATATTCGGAAACAAGAAATTTAATCACATACAACTTATTAACTTATCCCATGATTAATCAAAATAACATATCTAACTAATTCAATACTTGGTCTTCACCTTAATGAAAGAGGTTTGTATTACAGTAAAAGGATGTTTATAATGATGCTATAATACTAGAATATGTCATATGGTGTATATACATGTACTCTTAAATACATAACTATTAACAGGAAAACATATCGCTCTTACATGTAAATACATAACCATCAACTAGGGAGAGAGAGAGAAATGGGGTTTAACGTCCACTCAACACAAACTAGGTCATTTTGGGACTAACCATCAACTAGGAAACATATCACTCTTAAATACATGTACATAACCATCACCCAATTTGTTTACATCTTATAATTCACTTCATCAAGGGAAGCCTTATTGACATCATACAAATTCAAACTGAACTGCCACTATACAGTACATTTTCAAGACAATAAATGACCAACTTCCTTGAAATGGCTCATAGAAGATAATTATGGCTTACAGATTTTATTTTTTCTATTTATTAATAAAACAAAAGAAACAATCTGATTAAAACACAGATCCTATTTCGTTTTGTTTTTTTAGTGTTCAAAATTTCGCTTTACTCGTCTTTACTACACTAGGATCTGGAAGAGTTGTTATCATTGACGTGTTCTGGATGATGTGAGGCATAAGCTAATGAAACAGCCCGTTACATTGAGCTTTTGGTGTGAGGTGCATATAACTGTTGGTAATGCTGATTGGTTAATCAAATGTCTGACATCACAGGGTCAAAAGTTGCTTGTATGACCTCAGACACGACCACCCAGTACAACTAGTCAGATCTAAATGTAGTGCATTCAGTGTAAGTCTTCAAAAGAATATAAGGATAGGTTGTCAGGCAACGAAACATACGCCCACAGCAGCTAAATTGTGCAAGCAGTCAACAAGAGTTGTCGCATATTCTTACTTTTTTTGGTAATGAAACATTTATAATACTCTGAAATCTGATTAAGATTAACAACTCATAAAATAAATAGCAGAAAATCATTAGAATTTGTTTGGTTTTTATAAAGTTCTGCCCCATGCTAACGCTTAGCATACAGTACACTTCAGGGCTAAGTATGAAAATCCTCCCTGTGGGTGTTTTTTCCACTCAAAAATCGCGGTGTTTTTCTCATGTCCACTCCGCGGAATTTGCGACGTTCTGGGCGGAAAAAAGTCCGCGAAAAGATAAAATTCGCGGAGGATTATTGTCCGCGAAAATTTGAAATTCGCGGCGGATAATTGTCGGTGGAAACATAAAATTCGCGGGGGATTATGTTCCATAGTGATTCAAAATAGTCTGAGTAATTTAGTCAATATTGTCACAGCGTTATTTAATAGTTAATGGAATAATATCACGAGTATATTAGTCGTTTTAGTTAACCTGTAATTTATATATTCATAATACTATTTTCAAATTGTTTTTTGAAAATTAACTAAATTGTACCAAAGTATTATTTTATTCATATCCTAAAATATCTGTTATGCTCGATTCATTTATAATGTACATGTACATCGGTATTCAATTCGTAAATCGCACCACAAAGTGCATACACATATCAATTTTCTATGTCATTAGTTCATCCGACAAGCAGACAATGAAACCATGTTTCGTGAATTCTGATAACATTGTCTGAAAATGGATGACAATAAACATAATATCTAGCGATTTGCACGTGGGCGTCTTAAAATATGCTGTGGATTTTTTATATACTGATTTATTATCGATTTTAAATATGAAGAAGAATTTAATGACAATCGTAGAAATAAACAAATTAGCATTAATTCTTGGAAGGTATATTTTCTCCCCGATATTTAATTTAACGGTAATTCGATTAAAATGACGATTGGGCTCCCAACGTTCAAATAATACTTTATGTCCCGAGAATCAAATATCATGTAATGTATAGAAGCTGAAAAATTCTTTACTTATTTCAGTTTCGTATTTGACTTTAAGATACAGAGTCCCTATTCCCCACATTTCAATACAGATCAACATGTCAAATCGTTTCAGATAGCGCTATATGTATATGGCTTAAAAGTATCATGTCTCAAATGGTCGCTTCATAGATATATTATTTTATGCTTTAACTTATAAATGCAACACACAAACTGCTTACCGTATTTATACAGTTGACGATAAATATCCTAGATAATAATCCGGTTCGGTTTCTTTCCAATAATTATCACAGAAACAAATATTAAATTTCATTTTTCCAGTGAACATATCGATGAAGCTTTCAATAAATAAAACACCTAACAACCAGACCATATGAATCGAATCTTGTGCGGACTGAACTTAGATTTATAGGATTTAATTGTCGCACCAAAGAGTACAAAGGAAAGTGCTTAACAACAAAAGCATGCATTAGTTAAAGCGGCTTGGCGTGATATAAGGGATGATTTTTGTGCCAAATTAAAAATACACTGAAAGGGCCTCACTAGTCCGCAGGTGCTCTACTCTCTAGTCTGTCGCTGTAAGAAATACGTGTACTATAAATGTGGGTATCAATAAAGCCTAACCCTAATAACAGATATCGGTTGACCAATGAACCCTAACCCTAACACAACCCTAACCCTAACCCTAACTAATGAACCCTAATAATATATTATAGAACCCGCGGGCTAGTGAGCATTCCCCTTATTACCACCGGTTAAAGGAATAATTCTATTGACAAAATATGTCAACTGCGAATTAAGTATTGATTTCATAATTTGCATGCGCCAACCTTCAAGTCTGTACCGATTCAAAAATTAAATTATCTCTTATTTTAATATCCATAATTTTTAAAGCCTGAGTTTTATGTTATCGTTAATAAAATTAATAGAATCTTATGCAAATTACTGGTAATACGTGATGTAAATTGTAGGAGGTGGGGAGGTGCTATTCATCGTAGCCCGTTCGTAATTTAGCCATGTGTGTGTTAAAGGGGTTTGTATTTTAGTCAATTATCAATTCCTTTTGATGGCACGTGTGAATTCGCCTAATAAAGAAAGTTGATTGACAGTATGCATTGACTCAGACTCCTTGGTGCCTAAATGAAATGTCATCACGGTATTTTCCGACTGATAGTTTTAATGTACATGTGTTCAGTAAGGTTGACGGTGAATTTTGGCGATGTGTGCTTAAAAACAGGAGATAAAGGCATTTCATTCATTTGGGAATTAAATCAGAATATATTACTTGAGGTGTGAATTTTGTAACTTATTTGTCAGAATGGAAATGGCTATTTTAATGTACAACACTTTCGCCCAAGGTAAGGCCAGCATTTATGTGTGTAAATTTTGAAAATTTCCTAATTTGAATGAGTTTGAAATAGTCGAACGATTCAAGTTTTAAAAATATCGAACATATTAATGAAGTAATGTATCGATATAGGGTGAAACGATCGTGGGATGAACTGACCCATATTCGCCTGTTTTTAATATTCCATTTTTGTGATTTATAGTTAAGTCTAATAAAACAATACTTTAATAGTATAAACACTTACAATTACCATGTCAACGCGTTGCGGATTGAAACCACGGCTTTAAAACTATGAGTGAGCTCACTTTTTTTAATTATTTGAATAGAGGCTCCAGAACCACTTGTAATAACATGCTCAACACATTTCGGATTGAAACCACCGCTTTGTAACAATGAGATTACTCACTTTTCTTTATTCTTTGCCGACATACATAAACGGTAAACGGCTTCGTAGCACATTGTTGTTTTAAAAATCCAAAACAAAAACATTGTAACAGAATACAGACTACATGTGAACGTACATGTGTAAATGTATAAGTCATTAATGGGCAGTCAAGCGGACGTTAAATAAAGCTGAATAATACATTTTTACGAATGTTCGTCCATATGATTATTTGTAAGGTTTGTTATATAAGCCGCACATGTAACAAACGAGTATGCGATGTTGTAAATTATACATCGATACTATATGCATATGGATACGAATACAATGTAAAGCATACGTGTAACGATAATTTCATCAAATTAAATTTCGCGCTGGGGTCGGTGGTTTATGCATATATTTTATTTCAAAGTTTTAAAAGCATGCCGATAATGCTGTTTTTCGGGATTGGACTACTGAATTATGGACACGAATACAATGTAATGCATACGTGTAACAATAATTTCATCAAATTAAATTTCGCGCTGGGGTCGGTGGTTTAACAATTCCGCGGCAGTCGGTGGTTTAACAAATCCGCGGTGGTCGGCGGTTTACTCAAATTCGCGGCGGAAATTTAGAGCGGATTTTACAGCGGGACCTGAGCGGATTAATAGCCTGTACACCGTGATTTTTCAATTCCGCCCAGGTCGGACCACGGAGGAATTTCATACTTAGCCCTGAAGTGTACTGTACAAAACATTTAAAAACATGGATTTAGCTGTTCAGTTATCAAAATTCATTGAAAATCAATATACTTGTTCCTCTCAAGACCTTAAACTCTGTGTATCAATCTGAAGTCAATAGGATGATGAGTTTGGCCCCAAGAGCGTTACAAAAGATTTTTCGAAGTGATCAAGGGAGATAACTCTGGCAGTAATTATTGGAATTTGCTGGAAATGAATAGGATTCTTCATCTCATGACCTTAAACACTGTGTATAAATTTAAAGTCAATCAGATATTAAATTTGGCCTCTAGAGTGTCCACAAGATTTTTTGAAGTGATCAAGGGCCATAACTCTGGCAGTAAATATTGGAAATCGCTGAAAATCAATAGGCTTCTTCGTCTCATGACCTTAAACACTGTGTATAAATTTAAAGTCAATCAGATATTAACTTTAGCCTGTAGAGCGTATGTACGGACGGGGCGACGACAATATACGAAATATAGATCTGTATTTTAATCAGATTGCAAAAGAACCAGGCTGAAACAGACAATAGAAACATACATGTATCTTCTGGTACTAGTGGTACTGTACATTTTCAACTAGTTCTCTATAAGATTATGCTCTTTGTCTCCATGTTTTGATAATTTATTCATGTGCATGTTTTATTATTAGATTACAATGGCTGGGGACTGCATTTAATGTATGTAAATAATAAAGCCTATCTGTAATTACATATACATATGTACATATAATATATCACCCGGCACATTCCTGACTATGAATACATAATTTTAATGTATTAATATATCCCTTATAAAATAAATACTTCGATCCGGTTAATCTGACATACATCAGCCCACTTACTGAGATAAATGCTATTGTTGTAGTGTTTGTCAGTTGCAAAACACCTGGATTTATTTCAAACTTGCATTGGAAGGCCACAGTGAGACTTTAGAATTCTTAATAACGTCAGTTTATATTACCCTATTTCTATTGTGATCAGTATTACAAAGTTCAAAATGTCAAGTTCGGTAGTGTCTGATATTTCGTCAAGTACAGTAAAACAATTATTTCAAGCAGGCCTAATTAAATATATATACCTATACTTATATACCATAAAATTAAAGAAGCCACTAATTTTAGACAAGATTTGGATACAGCGAGCCATATTAATTTCAATACCCAATAACATGTATGTTGATCCCTTGTTAGGTTGCATTCCATGTAATTTTTAAAATGATTAAATTTGTCTTTTGAAATCTACTTACCTCCCATTCTCATTAGATAAAATGGTATGACTAACATTAATATATGCTGTATATAATATGTTTCAGCTTCAAACGGTAACTAAAAAGGAAAAGTTTTATATCAAAAGAATTATGTTAACAAATAGTGGTGTCTTATCTCAACAGGCCTTGATTCTGAACTTTATTATTTGAACAGATTACCATCAAAGGGTGTAACTGACTGTGGATACATATATTGTGAAATATTTTGAAACTTCTATCAAAAAGACTGACTCACTAACCAGCTAGGTTCAATCCCAGTGTCAACTGAGAGAGAGAGAAATGGGGTTTAATGTCCACTCGACACAAACTAGGTCATTTTGGGACTAACACATGGTTTGATTGTACTTCAATAATTCACTTGCGTGTAGGGGTCTTTAGCAGTGGGAGGAAACCAGAGGACTCGGAAAAAAAACCCAGGATTTTGGACAGGGATTTGAGAGAGAAAGAGATGGGGTTTAAGGTGTCCACTCGACAAAACTAGGTCATTTCGGGACTAACATATGGTCTTTAATTTCATTTCAATAATTCGGTTGCGCGTAGGGGTCTTTGGCAGTGGGAGGAAACCGGAATGTCTGGAGGAAAACCACGAGGTTGAGAAGGCGCCCCTATCTCCATGCCACATACGCTCACACCAGGGCTCGAAACCACAGCCGCAAGCCAGAGGTGACCGTCCAGCTAGAGGTCGAAGCGGGACAGGGATTTGAAACCAACCAGTTGACTCAATGATAGGCTTTATGACACAGCACACACGTGCTAACCATTCAGCGATCCAACCCTCTAAGTATCGACTGAGGAAGTTTGTCACGATATCCAAGTGTGCATTCCCCATGTCAATTATGTGTACATATTCATGTACTCGTAAAAAAAAAACAACATTGCAGTTTGAATTTTAGAAAGATAAGGCCAAAATACAGCGCTCTGGACACAATTTCCACGACAGCACACTGTATGGCATACATGTATGCCCATTTGCATTAGTCTGGTTGGAGCACAAAATCATAAGGTTAAATTAAAAGAAAATTTGGAATTAAAGTAGGGGTCTTTAGCAGTGGGAGGAAACCGGAGTGCCCGGAGGAAACCCACGAGGTTGAGAAGGCGCCCCCATCTCCATACCACATACGCTCACACCAAGGTTCGAATCCACAGCCGCAAGCCAGAGGTGACGGCCAGCTAGTGGTCGTAGCGCGGCACTCTAGACCACTAGGCCATCCCAACCCTCGAAACGTATAGGAGTACTATCAGTAAACACTCACCAATCTAGTATTAACAACAGGAAATAATAAAGCTATTGGGGCACCTGTTAACATGTGCATGTGAAAACGGAAAATACCAGTAACATATCTTCTAGGAGGCGCTGCTAATAAATATATCTGTAAAGAAAAATACTTTTATTGAACCTTTTTTTCAAGAATAGGTGTGCAACTTTTCTTCAATATATTGACATTAATGTAGTTTTGTCAGCAATCTTTTTTTGATATTTTAGCAACCAGAATACAAATCTACAAACCCAGAATGCAAATCTGAAACCTAATCTAAACTGTTTCTCTTCTCAGTTTCTCTAATTTCCATTTTAACAGAAAATGACAATAACAACCTCAATTGCATACAATTTGTTTTAAGTGCAATTAAATTGGATATTTTAATTTGCTGGTATGCATTAATACATGCACACTGATTGACAGGTACATATATATATATCAATCAATCAGAAGAACTTGGAAGTGATCTAAATAAAACCCCTAGGCCAGATCCATAAATAATCCTATTAAAGCTATGTATTTCATTTTTGTTTTTCATTCCGTTCTTAACTAGTGTTAAATAAAATCGTTATCTTGCTCCCTGTTATGCTGCATAAATCAACACAGATCCTGCATGGCTTTTGATTTGTTGTTATTGCTTGCCTATAAATACATGTAATGGCCCTACACATTTGTTACTGTGCTTGCTTAGAAATGTTAAAACAGAATACTCGAAATGCCACCCAAATAAATTAGTGTTTGTTCTTCCATTAGTATGTGGTATAATTTATTGCTCTATCCAGTTACTAAAGTCCTCTAAAAGATTAACACCCATACTACTTAGAACTTTTTCCCTGTATGACCTTCACATTTGTTTGTGGTGTATTTTGTAAGTTTATTTTATATCAATATCATGCTACGAGTTCAAACGTCCTTGAAGTTACACATTTTGTTCAGAGAGAGGGAGGGGTGTAACTTCCACTCGACATTTTAACTAGGTCATTTCGGGACTAACACAAGGTTTAATTTCATTTCATTAATTTGCTTGCACGTAGAGGTCTTAAGCAGTGGGAGGAAACCAGGGAACCGGAGAAAACCCACGAGGTTGGACAGGCGACCCTACATTTTGTTCATGTCTTCTGCCTACATTTACTTAATCCGACATTTTATTAGCCAATGAAATCACTGAAAGAGAATGCTTACCTGAACTATGCTAGCTACATGACAGGGGTTAAATATCCAGATCATTTGTCGCGTGGCAAACTTAAATCCCAACTCAATACCAAAAGTTAAACACATACACAATAACATGACACGTTTACCCCAATAATCCATCTCACGATTTAAAGCATCTTCTCTAAGGGGAGGTAACTTTAATTTACTGTACGTGCACCAAAATAAATATATAGCGAATAAACATGATAAACCACTTTCGATGAGTCTTTGAGTCATAGAGAGAAATTCTGAACACTCCTTCCCGCCATTTCCAGGTAAATTAAAGTCAACACCAGCGAAAACAAAATCAAAATGTCCACCAACAGAATTGTTCGCCATTGTTACTTTTTTTCTCTATCTACTCCACGAACTTAATTTCTGAAAAAGACAAACAGACAGAAGGTTAATATACATTGACCATCATTACTATTAATGGCAAGAGAGAGAGAAATGGGGTTTGATGTCCACTTGACACATACTAGGCCATTGTAAGGACCCACTTTCACAAAGGGGTCTTTAGCCGTGAAAGGAAACAGAAAGACACGTGAAAAAAACAAACGTGAAACTACTCCTCGCCACATACAAGACCAAGTACATGTACCATATAGACAGAACAGAACATAAAATATTAAACTGTACATCAAATATCATTATCAATAATTCAATAATATCCTAGTTTCTCTTATCACGATCATTGTTTACCTACATGTATTGATGTTCCCGGTGTATAATGAAGTCAATACCGCTATAAATGTCCTAGTCAGTTATCATACTATCATTATGATCAGCATGTGATCACTTCCTTTATTAAAGAGACAATACATCAGATTCTCTATAAATATTTTAATAGAGTATCAACTACAATGTATGAATTATTTTACTAGGAAGTAGTATTGTTGTTATTAGTTCATAAAAAAATATCAATTTTCTGCATGTAACAAAACCATACATTACTACAGCCAACTAAACACGGCATTCTACAAACTCAAAACGTCATCAATTAATACTACATTTGAAATTCTTCACCAAATTTTGAAATCAGTTGGCAATCAAGATGGTGTATATGTTTAGTACCATCTTCAATAGAAGGTTTTATCTCGCTTTAATTCATTATGTCTTATCAAGGCCTTCATATAATACCCTGCCTACGAATGGACACTGCCTCAGCTGGGAAGCGGCTAGCCTTTCAGATTTATTGACATCCCAATTACATCTACCAAGTCTTGCGCTTTCCAGCTAAAATGTCTAAGTTGCATTTTTCTGTGGGGTTTTTTTTTTCTGGCATGTTGTCTCTTTAAACTAGAATTTAGCTAGGTTTGAACTGGTCAGATAATACATATTACATAATAGATATTACACACAGACACATCGTTTCTTATAAACTAATAACACAAATACAATGTTACTCTAATCTAACCACCATTGTCATATTCTGATATGATTTAAATATAGATGTACTGATAATGACATAATGTAAATATAGATAAATTACAGATACAGATATTGATATAATGTAAATATACAAATTACAGATACAGGTACTGAATAACTGATGTAAATATACAAATTAAAGGAATTGATAGAGATTTGATGTTACATGTACACTGAGACTACCGGTAGTTGCAATCTCGCCAGAAGACCCATTTTTCAAACTCAAATGGCTTTTGAAAGGAAACTGTAAACATACAACATACATGTACATTGTCATGTAAATGACAACATAGATCTTGGGACAGCATTTAAGGCCAACAAATAAACCCCATTTGGTTGTTCTTAAATCAGTATCTGCTGATCATACATGTACACAATCCCAAAAGTACAAAACAAAACACCCAACACCTTTTGATCCAAATGTTATTTAAATCAACAAATTCTAATCTCAGTTATGGCCAATTAAAGTTTACTGGTTTCTAATAGTCTCTATTGATGCACACTGACATCTTTATCTCTCTTAGTCAAATACAGCAATAATAAATTTCCCGCACTCAACCATGATAGTTTTGTTTTACAAACATGTACTAATAAGTCCTTACATCATAAACATTAGTGCATTTAATAGTACATATCTTTGACTTTTATAATTTATGTGACAGGTCTCGATTTTTGTGTTATGTACACTATGCTTATTTCTATATTTGATTTCATTTCTTTAACAAATACATGTAACATACACTTGTCTACGGGCCCGTATCTACAGGGGGGCCATGCCCCCCCGCGTGAAATGCTCGCCCCCCCGCTCAGAATTTGCTAACAATCATTAAAGTATACACAGTTCCTTATATTAACCTAAAAAGGCTATTTTTTTTTTCGTTTGAATACTTATTTTAAAATGCTTATTAGACGCCTATATAGCATGATGATTACAACAGTCTGTTAGAATGACCTTTCCGAAAATTTCCTCAAAATGTTCGCCCCCCCTACCGAAAGGTAATGCCCCCCTGCTTAATGGTGTCTAGATACGGGCCCGCTTGTCTATCAAACTAGGACAAACAAAATACACTAAATATTCCAAATTATAAGAATTATGCTTACTCATGCTTAGTCTATCCTTCAATGAAGGAGAAACCTGCTGGTAAAATTATTGAACCATACAACCATAATCAACTAGTCACTGACAATATTACATAGTGTGCACTTTTAACATTCAAATTAGGGATTATTTTCAACGATATAAACATACATTTCGGTAGATCTTGTATCACTAATGTCTTCAATCCTTCAAATGAATGTGCACTTGTGTATATTACATGTTCACATATAAAACACAATACATGTACCATACATGTATACACTGTCCCTGATCATTATCAACATAAACCGGTATGGTACAATCAATGATCTACTTTTGAAAACATGTTCTCATACAGAATCATATTCATTCAAAATGGTGTCAAAGCAAGGATCTTCATCGGACCATCATAATTGTTCAATGAAATACGTTTGAAAACATGTACTCGTATAGAATCCTGTTCATTCAAAATGGTGTCAAAGCAGTGATCTTCATCAGACCATCATAATGGATTTCAGCCACTTGATGTTTGAAAAGGCTGATGACAGTATGATAAATCAATCTATTTTTGGCTAAATTACAACAGGGGAGTTTAAAGTCCACTCGACACAAACTAGGTCATTTCGGGACTAACATATGGTTTTAATTTTATTTCAATAATTCACTTGCGCGTAGGGGTCTTTAGCAGTGGGAGGAAACCGGAGTGCCACATACATGTACACTCACACCAGGGATCGAAACCACAGCTGCAAGCCAGGTGACCGGCCAGCTAGAGGTCGAAGCGCGGCACTCTAGACCACTAGGCCATCCCCCTCTCCTGTTGATTAGGAAGACAATCAACTTGCTTGTCAGCCACAATAACAGTCATACCTTAGTAAGAATTGGTCATGTGGTTGATAATACAAGTAATTAGTACATTTAACAGTTACTTAAGATAATGCCATAAAAAAAAAAACAAGCTTGCTGATTATTCACAAATCAAGTAAGTTGACTTTGTGAAAACACAGTTCAGAAGCTTAGGTAAGCACTCCATCTCTAGAACAAGCCTGGGATCGAACCCATGACTTACATTTAACAGGCCTTATGACCTACATGTAATTTATATACTTCAGAGCAGACCACTTGGTCATCAAAAAACCTTGGAAACATACATGTAGCATGTCAATCCATGCCTTGTATAAGTCTGTCAGCTGTATCCCGATCAAAGTTAACAGTTAACTTACACCTCTATCAATATAGCTCTGATACATAATGACAGTGCTCACGCTGTCGATCGCCATTTCCGCCAATTGCGATAAAAATATAATTTTGGCGTTAAAATATTCAATCTGGCGAAATTTTTGGCGATTCTTTTTTAACCATGGCTAAAAAATTTTCTTGCCACAAAGTTTTGATTTCCACGCCGTGAACACACGTTACCATCTATCACGCTTGGCTGAGTCATTTATCAATCAATCAAGTACTAATCCTTTGTCTCTTGATCAATCTCGGATTAGCGTTGATTAGTATATACAGTAAGAGTAGTAATAAACTAATCAAGAGACAGACGATTTAATTGTTTGTCTCCAAATACGAATCGGTGGCTTTTTTTGACGGTTTCTATATATTCAAAATGGCGGACACCATGAATAATACTCGTTCGATTTGTGTGAGATTATTGGACTATGACGTCTGTTTTATCCTTTTCCTACTCATGTTGCACGTATCGTTAATAAATGAAGCCAGGCTTATTGTTAAAGTTTATATGGAGAGAGAGAGAGAGAGAGATGGGGTTTAACGTCCACTCGACACAACTAGGTCATTTCGGGACTAACATATGGTTTTTAATTTTATTTCAATAATTCGCTTGCGCGTAGGGGTCTTTAGCTGTGGGAGGAAACCGGAGTGCCCGGAGGAAACCCACGAGGTTGAGAAGGCGCCCCTATCTCCATGCCACATACGCTCACACCAGGGATCGAAACCACAGCCGCAAGCCAGAGGTGACTGGCCAGCTAGAGGTCAGTTTATATGGAAGTCGATATTAAACGCCAGAAACGAACGAACGAAAGTCAGTTATTTTCTAATCACATGCCATTAATAATAATGGGCCGTAAGCGAAAACTTGAACAGCCTTCGTCAACGTCCGATAGAAGAATTTCAAACTTATGTTTTGTATTTCACCACCAAAATACTCCCGAACTGACTACATAATAGTTAAGAAATAGATAACGTAAATGGAATATGCTGAAAATTTGAGTCAATTTGTTTCCTTTGAACCGAGATTATTAGCGTTTGACATAATAACCCCCAGCCTCGATCATCATCACTAAAGAAAGATTCAGCTCTTAGTCCTTACATAATGTATGTTTGTGCATTTGAAAAATGTAGATCTCTTAAGGATGAATGAACATTTTTAAATCCTTGATATATCAGTAAGTGCTTGGTCACAATTTCTGTTATAAAGAAAAATATTCATTAAAAACAAATACACTGTGTGGTTACCCCAGATGTTGAAAAAGCTCTAAAAAAATGGGCTTCTGCAAAGCAGTGAAGAATTTTGTAAATTGTAATATTATATGTAAATAAAAATTACTGAAAAAATATAATAGAATAGATATTCGTTCTTTTTTATTTGGCGGAAAAAATATATGGCTAATAAATTAAAATGAAAAATTGGCGGAAGAAAAATTGAACCCAGCGTGAGCACTGCATAATGACAATATCTTATTTTAAATGCGGTTCGTTTAATTAAGAGTCAAGTTGAGACTAATAAAAGATGAGATCAACAACCCTCCACTGATCGAGTAAAATGGTTTAATGTCATATAATATCTTCGTTTTTAATTTCACCTCGTGTATGTCTGGTGTGTAATTTATTCTTACGTCAATAAATGTTAGAAAGACTGTTATATATTAAAACCATAGTTTCTACCATCGTTAAACGTTTTTAAACGTCTTGGAAAAGATTTCCCAACATAAATTATAAAAGCAGAAATGTTCTACTCTGTTGATTGCTCGTCCACTAATAAGTCAAACTTTTGCTAGAGAATATCACTGAAGTATATGTAGTTTCCACAATATATTAAAATTGTGCATCGGACCAAACTACCAAACGTGATCATACGGTCAATGTGAATCTATATTAATAAGTCATACCAACCATATTCCTGCTTGAGTACCTCTGTTTATTGTCATTTCTAACAATGGGGAATCAACTCCAAGGAAACCGAATAATCGTTACAGGGTCTGTTCACCAAAGTCAATAAAATTATTTACGGAATTCACTCAGTAATGCAACAAAGCATGGTACATATACATCGATTTGATAATAAATGGGAAGGACAATATATATAGATGTATATATGTAACTGAGGCAGACAGAACAGTTGCTACTAGTCAATAGATGGATAGAGGTGATAGGTTATTAAATTGTGTCAGTTCAAAACTCTAATAAATATTGTTTATACAAAATATACATGTAGTTTAAAATAACACAATATATATAGTAGATCATGTTATATATGTCACTGAGTTAAAGCAGCAGCCTGCATATTGGCCATATTAAATTTTAATATTGTGAGCAATTAATCGAAAGCTACTTTTGTTCGAGTGCGAAATTTTGCTTTACTTGTCTTCAGTATGTGTACAGTACACAGGGTGGAGGCCATACAAAGTATAAAATATCAATTTCATAAAAATCGGATTATAACTTTTGTCAATAGAGTGTTCACAAGGTTCCACAAAGTTAAACAAGGGCCATAATTCTAGATGTTATTAATAAAATAGCTGAAATTCTCTAGGCTTCTCCGTTTTACTTATTCAAATAGCATATATGAATTTAATACCAATCGGATGAGATTTTTTTAACATACATCACGGAAGAACTAAATCTACATGTACCTACTGCAGTTCTTTCTTTGGGCCTGAAATATATGTTACCTAATTATTAATTAGACATTAATTAACTTATCGAGACCATAATCAACTCTCAGTGTCTAGACTAGTCTGCCTTATTTATTGGATTTGAATGCCATTTGCTGCTAAACTTTCATTTATGATTTAATCATGAAATGGATAATCGAGATTATGTTTTTTTTATCGTATCGACTTTAGTAATGATAAAGTCTAGGCAGAAAATTCAATCGCTAAAATATTTGTTCTGGGTGGATCAATTTGACTGAAATTTGATTTACATTATCTAGTTTTTAACTATTATAGTGAGAACTGTCAGCTCTTTATCTAATCTCCCATAATGTATCTTTAATAGGTGTTTTCGTTAAATTTTAGTAATCTAAATAATGCATATAAATTTCATACAGATCGGTAGATAACTTTTATTTATAGCCAGAGCTCTAGAAGTACATGTAATTAACAGTATTTGTTGAAACTCAATATGCTTCTTGTTGTTACTGAATCAAATAATGCTAATTAATTCTATACAAATCAGATGGTAACTTTTGTCGTTTGAGCATTCACAATGGTGTACACAGTAAAACAAGGACCGTAATTCTTGAAGTGATTAACAGATTTATTTGAAATTCAAAAGGCTTCTTCATCTCACAAATGTTAACAACATATTTATAACCTTTAAAAGATTGGATAATAAATGTAGTCTGTAGAGTGTACTGAATCAAATAATGCTAATTAATTCTATACAGATCAGATGGTAACTTTTGTCGTTTGAGCATTCACAATGGCATACAAAGTAAAACAAGGGCCATAATTCTTGAAGTGATTAACAGAATTATTTTAAATTCAAAAGGCTTCTTCATCTCACAAATGTTAACAACATATTTATAACCTTTAAAAGATTGGATAAGAAATGTAGCCTGTAGAGTGTTCTACATCAATATCGTGATATAAAACAGTTTTACTTTTTGGACATTGGTCATCCTCGGTTACCCAGTGTAGTCATTCCGTTCTACTCCACTATACCCTGGGTTAATCCATAGGATTTCCACGATTTCAAATTATCTGCCCTGGCGGATTGTGATATTTTTATCGTCCAATCCCATAACGAGTTACTTGGAAAGTTAATAGGCAAAGGGAAGTAACTCTCAACAAAGAATTGCCCCACACATGGTGACCTCAGTCCGTTCTTGCACACTTTGCAAATATGTCATTGGGAAAAATACCTACCGCTTACTAGAAAAATCAGTGTCATTTAAGAATTTCATGACAGAACTTCCCCTGCCATCTTTTTGTGTGCATGTCAATTCTTTTAGATTAAATCTTTTACAAACTTTCTCAAAATCGATCAAACAAGCCGCCATATTGTTTCTAAACATTGTAGTTCTATGACGTAAAAAATGACGCTAAAGAGTCTACGTAAGACTGGTTTGTAAACTGTTTTTGGATTGGTTCGTACACTCTAACTACATTCAGAAAGTTTGAAATCGTGGAAACCCTATGGATTAACCCAGGGTATAGTGGAGTAGAACGGAATGAGTACACTGGGTAACCGAGGATGGATATTGGTAGGACTAAAAATATCAATTATTTATTCATCCTATTGTTTCTTGGTAAATATTGACCTCATTATGAATTGGGATACGAATAGTATTGTAGTACCTGAATCGCAATACCTATCATATCGTGATTGCAGAGGTAATATCCGGCATTACCGGCAATAAAATATTAGCAGGCATTATTTTATGTTACTTGTGTACGTGATATTCAGAGCTTTAGTGTTCAACAGTAAGAAACAATCCAAATCTGTGCCCAACAAAACCTGAGATTATGTGTGACAGTGTCAGTGGCAAGTTTCACATTTCCAGACTTGCTACTCAAGAGTTGACAGACACATTGATTAAGCAGCCCAACAACAAAACTTACATTTACAAGCATGTGAAACTGAAATTTGTTATAAGACTAATTTTAAGTATATATATATCTTCATGTTAGTAGTAAACTTACATGTACCATTAAAACAGGAAGCCTGTAAAAGTTTAATAAACTGATAAAACTCAATTCAGAACAAACATTTATACATGTACATGTTATATGTAGGAAACAGACATAAGATGATGTCCATACTTGCATATTATAAGAAATTG
Source organism: Patella ulyssiponensis (assembly GCA_963678685.1). Lineage (NCBI taxonomy): Eukaryota > Metazoa > Mollusca > Gastropoda > Patellidae > Patella > Patella ulyssiponensis. Next base: position 76,556,442 of record OY783227.1, on the reverse strand, counting down.
ATATCCACTATTATAAAAAACCCTAAACAGGAAGATATAAACATATACGTGTAGTTTAATCATTTTATAGATCAATATATATTCTGAATGATATTCAATAACAAATCATTAAATAGTTTATACTTAGATACAATCTCTACTAATAATATCTACAGTAAAAATACATAATCTATAATTCAATGACAGGTTGGCCTAGAAAGGCCAGGATTACCTCACCATCAGACAAAAGATCTAGACGGAACTGACCTTGCTTACAACAATCAATAATAATAATACATTGTATAGTATACAAAAAGTCTAATGACATTATGGTTTCTATTCTATGACAAATCCTAGAAAACAGAATATCATCGAATCGATGTTTCCCTGATTCATTTTCTCGTGATTACTGATTAGCATTTTGAATCGCAAGATGCTGAATCAATTTTTGCCATATTTAGGATGTTTTTTTGTCGCATTAGTAACTAACCTGTCACTCTTTTTATCCATGTCACACAATATCCATATATGTAGGTTCACAAACATTCTAAAAGATTTATGGTCCTTATTTTGACTAGGGCTGCAACGATTCATTGATGAATCACGATATTTTAAAAATCCACGATGCACAATACAATCAATGTCCGTATCGCGATTCGTTATCCAAATAGAAATTTTACAAAAAATAGACTAATATTTCTTTAAATAAGTACATGAGCAAAATAACTTTTTTACTTTTGGTGATGCGCACCGAATCATAGCCTGGCATATCGTTGCAGCCCTAATTTTGACTTTGACAGAAATTGCAATTTTCTTTCCTAGTTTTAGACCTAGTTATTAATCACAATACAAATCATATAATAACACCCAAATCATGATACGTATCTATCACAACTGCAGTCACAATACCCAGAACTAACACTGAAAATGACAAAAACAGAAATTAATCAACGTAAAGAAAGCATCCAATAATGTTACTATCTTGAACTGTGGATCAGCAGAAAAAAACATCATCTGGCTAATTTTATTTAACCTGTGCTGACAAGCAGGTCTGGTTGTGGTTAGAATTTATTTTTGTTTCAGTGTGCATATGTCAAGAGACATCTTTGAAATCCAAACAAGTCTGATCTTAGCACAAGACAACCTTTGGTTTTGACCACAAACATTTTCAATCTTTGAGCTTTACGCTTAAAAGAAAGAATTTTTTTTTTTTTACAAACGAAAACTAAAATCGAAAGTGTGCAAGTATTTGTATACTTACTATATTTATGGTATAAATACATACATACATGTATATTTACTTCTGATTAACTACTACTAGGATCTGGGTTCGACTGTGCTCCTATACATTGTACATGTACAAATGATAATCATTCTCTATACCATACATGTATGCAAATTAGCCTAAGACCAAACCAATTTTACTTCTATTAGATTTCACTACATAGCCCCACGTGAAGGATTTTAATCTTTTTTTAAATATCAAAACTCAGAAATTTAGTCTTTTAGAGAAAAGCAATACATCTATTTTTATCTTTAAAATTTATGTTTTTTTTCCATGAAAGAGAATTTTTTTTAAAGATGTGGTCTTGAAAAACTAAAATTCAAATTTTCATGGCCTAAAAACCCATATTGTAGAGGTTTAATCAATAGAAACTCATTAACCACATAACAGGATTAATTAATCATAATACTAAATTGACAATCTCTTTTGTCAACAGCAGTACTGTACAGCACTAAACAATGAAATTAAAATTAATTAAACATATTCATTACCAATAAATGAGTACCTTCCACCCATTATCTTTCAGGTCTGATAGTGATTTGAATCTGGTAATTAATTGTATTATCAATCTTGTCAAATTTGTCCAATGTTTTCACTGGAAATTTTAAAAATTTTAAGCAGAAATTTTACATAACGCATCTTTAATTTACACTGTATCATATAAATTATACCCAATAGTGAATCATCAGCCTTTTCATAACTTATAATAACACAAGTGCATGTGTATTGCACAATACAATACAGTACTTACTTACACAGTAAACTGTACCCAATGTAATCAGTAATCACTAACGACCATATGTCGATTTTAAGAGATCTTTATTAACAGAATTATGTTTATCAGAATCCTTTACTGTTCAAAGCAGCCTACCTACTTTAGACATTCAACATAAATCTATAGTACCTACTACACAAAGATTTTCTGAATAGTTTTGTGTTTATAATTTATTGACTATAATAAAGTATACATATTTTAAACCCAGCTGTCGGTTTTAATCGAGTTTGTGCGATATCATGTTTTGTTTGATGTGCTAATTCATTCATAAATTAATCAAGTTCACATCAAATAGATATTTTTATACAGAAGTTAGTCTAATATTAGTACATGTATACATGTACATTTTACCAATACAAAGTCCAACATTTCAGTCCAAGCTTTCTAATTAATGACAAAATGTATGAAAAAGTAGTAACAAACCAGCCACTAAGCACAAAAATTTTAGATAAGTGCAACATTTTGAATGACAGCAGCTCGGGCACATCTTTTCCCTATTTGGCAAGTGACCAGAATTTCACACTTTCGGATCCGTGTGTGGGTAAAAAAACAAATATCAGGAATTTTGAAGCTTTGTTCTCACTTACTTGTCAGGGACTGTCCCTGCCGGGCTGATGGGGAAAGTATTCCTAACCATCTGAATGGGGATGAAAAAGACATTTGTGTTCATATAAAAGAACTGTTAGCAGTTAGAATTTAAAGAAAAGCGGGCAGAAATGCTGCTGTCAAGACAAAACTCCACCCCTTGCTTTACACAGTTAACCAAAGAAAGAGAGAAATGGGGTTTAACGTCCACTTGACACAAAAACATAGTTCAATTTTATTTCAATAATGCGTTTGTGCGTAAGGGTCTTTAGCAGTGGGAGGAAACTGGAGGACCCGGAGAAAACCCACAAGGTTGGACAGGAGACCCTACTCATAGTCACGTACAACTGGGGAATCGAAACCCCGACAGCTGACTAAATGACAGACCATACGATTCAGCGTGCCATCCAGCCCCCGGGAAACCAAAGAAATGAAGACTGATTCTTCTGTTGACAAGACACTACACAAAGCCTATTCCATTCTAGTCCTGTCTAACATCAAGTAAGTGTTACGAACATGCGCTCAAGAGAGCTATATACATGTATACATAATTCAAATGTCTTAACACAGCTACATGTATAAATTTAAAATAATTATCAATTTCTAAAAATAAAGTTTTCTGGTTTAGTAATGAGGCCATTTTAGCACAAATACAAAGAAATCGATACTTTTAAGTGTCGTTACAGACATTTTTATTACCACTAAATCAAGGAGAAGGAAACAAAAAGCATTCAAAATAACTTGCATAATTACCGAACTCCAAACCTTGAGTTCTTTGGAGTATATTGTTTTTCACGAGCATCCATTAAAACTTCTTGGAAATCAATCAAAATTTGTTTCACGAACAATGGTGAAAAATGTTATACTGTATACTCTTGTGATCTTGTCTGAATAATTCATTTTTTTTGAGGTTCTGTTGAATATGATATGACATTTGTTTAAATCAATTTTCTCTGCAACAGTGAAATAATGCCTTTTTTAGTCTTATTAAATAAACTGCCTTGTTAAAAATATCAGTTTTTATCAATTATGAAATATATGTGAGCTGGCCTGTTCTTGTCCAGATACGATGCCTAAGTACCACCATAATTCTCTGTTTACATTTAAGCATCTTCAATATTTCTTTAGATATCGTAATCTAGCTAGCCAACATGTATCAAGCAAACTGAATCGTTTTTCGCCCTTTAAATACCACTTGTATATCAAATCAATGAGGTACTGGGCCATATGGTGCTTCAGTTTCTGTCAGTTCTGATAAATATTTACAAAAAAACCAACCAAATGGTCAGCTTTGTATAAATGCTCTGGCATGTTTAAATATAAGCATATGGTGGAAATCTAAAAATATTTAGGGCCTGGCATTGCACAGCAAAAAAACATTACAACGCTGATTTTATCACAGAACATGGGATGGGGGTGATCTCCGATCGGCTTGGGATCTAAAACTAAGCGCTCAGCGTTTTTGTTTGCAATCTTTCACTTTGTGAACAAGTTTCAGTGAGTTGCTTCTGGTGCTTGCAACTATAAGTCACCAGTGTAGCAACAGTTCAGTATTTTCCATAGTTTGATCATCTTACCACGTCAAAGTCTATACTGAATTGAAGGCAAACCCATTGCCTTGAGTCGGTCTTCGTATAATAGGCCTCTTAGGAATAGGACTAGTTAGGTCGCACATTTCTGAGCCTGCTTTTTCAGACGTAGGTCAAACTGGAAAATGGGGCGTCACACAGCATAATAGGGAATTGAACAGCTTGAGTTGGTGAATGTTGGTTTTACAAGATACTTGAACTAGAACGCTTGTTTAATCATTTCCACTTTTTGGTTTGACTTCTTTGTGGTTTCAGCATGTGTACGACATGCAAGTTGATCAGCGACTAGCACACCAAGGTACTTTTCTTCTTTCACTGTTGTGAGTAGCACCACTTCTGCCTAAGGTTGCAAAGACATGCAAGACCACATTATGATGCGCATCACGATTCAGTGTCTATGATATGATTAATATTGTGATATAGACGGGACCTCGGTTTTTCGTCCCATTTCAAACAACTAGGCAGCTGTCCTTGTCAGGCCCTCCTTCTGCATCACTGACAAGGGGAAACCACGCCGGAAAATCGAGATGAACTTTCTCGGCCAATGCAAGGATCGAACACTCAACCTCCAGGCTCGCAAGCCAGCGCCTTTCCTACTTAGCCACCGTGATTGTTTAAAAAGATAATGTATGTTTATGCAGATCTCTAATAAGTTAGAATCTGACTACCTAACACTAAACAATAATGGAAAAGGTAACTGTCAATTTATGATCACACTCATCCAGTGGTACAGTACATGTAGTGCATGAACGTCAAGTGAGTATACCGCGTAAACCGAATAATTATTAAGTAATATTTAATTACCGGTATATAAATACATGTAAAAGTAGGCCTACTGCCCTACATAATAGACAACAAATCTAGAATGGAATAATGGAAAAGGCAAAGGTGCTGTCAATTTATGATCACACTCATCCAGTGGTACAGTACACGTCAAGTGTACCGCGTAAACCGAATAATTATTAGGTAATATTTAATTACCGGTATATAAATACATGTAAAAGTAGGCCTATTATTATTACACAACATATCTAGAATTTACACTAATTTAGATATAAAGTACATACTCACGATGGCGTGAAACTTTGGGATTGATATAACTAAATCCGACTTCAAAATAAAATTTCAGTAGATTCTGCTTTGTGGATGTGGCTGTGTCATTCAAGTTTTATTTATAGTAACACGATGCAGCTCTCGGTCATATTCAGCGAACTGAACTGTCTGACTGAAAACTGGAACATCCACCGGTCGGATAAAAATTTGCTCGGCCAGGGTTAGAATCATGCGTTAGAAGTCTGCCATTCACAATACCATATATCAAAGCTAGAAATCTCTTTGCATGGTTCCAAAATATGTTTCCAGGTTGAAAAGTTAAATGTAAAATTGGAGCAAATCAAAAATTTATTCGCATTCATGAAGTAAGGGAATTGAATTTCCGGTTCAGACTCAGGATAGCAGCTTAAATGAACTGGCTTCTGATTGGTTAAAAATACACCAAAACGTGAGACACACGCGGGAGAGAAAGGATTAAATTGTCTAAATTTGCGTTTATTCTATTATCATGGTTATTTTGACGAACTTTCCTCCACCAACAGAAGGTATTAGACACCAGCAAGATAATACAGCGGCTGTCATAGATCAGAAAGAATTAGGAAATGGCACAATTTTCATTGCAGAGAGGTAAAAGAAATATGAATTGGGTTTGAATTGAAGAGAAGTATAACTATAAGTTATAACAACAATGATTCAACAATGTACATCACATCTAGTATGACACCCTATAAATCAGATATTTAGATTCACTCCAACACTGAGCTATAAACAATTGAAAACTCCTACCGATAGACTTCTGTTATCTGTGGTAGGGCTGATCTCTGGTTGCGGTAGCTCTAAAAAAAAAATTGGAATTGACAAAAATATTTCAAGTAAATTCGACAATGAGATATACATGTACATGTACACAATACAGTGTTAACAATATATAGCAACATCCATAATTGTCTTCTTCATAAATTTGTCAGTATTTAAGATGACATAGTTAAAGTTTCAAAACTGAAGGCGGTGATCATATGAATATATACTCTATGCTTATGCTAAGATGCTGACTTGCTAACCGGGAGGTCACATGTTTTGTCCCTGCATTGGCCGAGAACGTTCATCAGGGATTTTTTTAATGTGGTTTCACCTTGTCAGTTTTGCAGGAAGAAGGGCATCACAAGAACAGCCGTCTAGTCAATTGGATGGGACAACCCCCCCCCCCCCCCCCCGAGATCCTGTTTATACGTACATTGGCAGTCAGAGCAGAACAGTAGAAAGTTAAACCCCTTTTCATTTCAATTCCCACAAGTATTTTGGATATTGACATGGATGTTAGGCCTATGTACATGTTGCCTATACTTCTTCACCAATGTTTTTTTTTCTATTTCAGTCGTTTATCATGGAGAGGTGTGGATGGATCTGGTTTTTCATTAGAATATAAATCAATTAATCTACATGCTGTATCTCGTGATTTATCAGCCTTCCGATCAGAATGTTTATATCTTATGTTGGATGGAAAAATATTAGGTACTGTAACGTAAACCATTTAAAATGATGATACTATACTCTTATCCTGCAGATATTTTCAATCATGTAGTACACTTCCTCTGTATTTTGTATGTAACAAGGAGTAGGGTCACCTGTCCAACCTTGGAGGTTTTCTCTGGGTCCTCTGGTTCCCTCCCACTGCTAAAGAACCCTATGCACAAGAAAATTATTGAAATAAAAAATTGAACCGTATGTCACTCCCTAAATGACCTAGTTTGTGCCAAGTGGACATTAAACCCCATTTCTCTCTCTCCTCTATGATTTCTCAAAAGAGTATCACTTAGCATCGGATTGTTACGCAGGACTACTAGGAGTAGGACATACCTTGGACATGTTCTTTAACTTTCAGGCTGGATCAACTGTAAAAGCAGGGTGACTAAAGCAACAACACACATTATTACACAAGACAAACCTAAAGAAATACACAGACTTCTCTCAAAATAAATAAACCCAAAAACTAAAATAAAAAGGGAAGCATCTCGGTTCGGAAAGAAGGGAATATTTACCAAACATTGTATCATACTAGTTTGTCATGATCGGCCATATGCTACAAGAAATCTCAATGTTGGCACATTGAAGGAAAAAATCTTTAAAAAACTTCCTTACAGCAAGGTCTGGTGATTGAAATTAATATTATTTTTTTGTTTTATTAAATATTAAATAGAAGATGAAGAAATGCCAGCAAATGGAAACGGAAATGAATCAGATGAGTCGGAAGAGGAAAATGCTATAACAGAACTTCGTTTTGTACCCAGTGATAAAGGAGCGTGTAAGTAAGAAAATTTGTACTAGGACCAGAAAGTAAAGTTCTATACACAGACATAGATTCGCTATTGCCCATTTAAAGGTGGAGATTTCTGGTTAATTGGTTTAAGATACTTCCATTTCACAGAACCAGCGTGTAAAAAACTGTGATTGACTGGTTCCATAACCTCAATATTGATATTTAAATAGTTGACGCCAGAGGTTTGTGAGTCAACATCCACGTGTGAGAATGGATTTTCATAAGTTAGTCATATTATGTACTGGTCGAACAGAAGAATGTCCAATCATTAGGATTTTACAAACCAAAATAGACCTACTTTTTATTTTGTATCATTTTATTGGTTTTGAATTACTTGTATAACAATAACTATGTGTCTACTGTTCTGTTTATATTTACTGCCAATAGTCAGAGGACACTCGTCCATTGACTCCCTGAAAATGCACAAAATATTAGCTAGCTGTGACAAGAACTTTAATAAATCCATTTTGATTTTGTTTGCAGTAAGTGCCATGTATCAAGCTATGAAAGAATGTCAGTTATTACATCCAGATCCACAATCAACAGATTCAGAAGCAGAAGAAGAAGGTTAGTTCTTGTTATAATCATAGACATTATTCACTCTTCTCTTTATTTCCAGAAGCCACTGTGGTTCAGTGAGTAAATTGCTGGATCACTAATCTTACTGTTCTGTGCCGAGTGGGCAAATGAAGCCCGGTATATGCCGTACAGTTTGCCATGAAGGAAATTTTGCCTAGACAGTAGTGTTACAGCCTACTCTTATATTGAATTCCAACTGGCAAACTGGCCCATCGTGTACATTGAACCTCAGTTTTCGTCCCAGCCCACAATTATAGCTTGTCCATTCACAGTCCCTCTGTCCTGTATCACTAACAAGGCAGAACCACCCCAATGAACTTTCTCTGCCAACACAGTACCTCCAGGTTATCATGCCACCGTGCCCCTCCCCCCAAATGACTAATGTAATGTGTATGCAGAAAAGAATGAGCTTTGGCCGAAGAGTAACTCAGTATGGTTTCAGTTTATGAATAGTGACTTTGGTCTGCATTTGAGGGAGTCAGTCCAATATGAAATAAAATTCAAATTTGATAATGTATTTACATCCAACATTCAGGGTTAGAAATATATTTCTGCCTAGTATAGAGTGTAATCTAAATGTGTAAATACTGTAAAACTGCAGTGGTTATTTACCATGTAACTAGTTGTAATAAAGAATATTTCATAATACATTATTCTTATTTGTAGAATCTGAGTTTTATAATACAGCAGATGGTTTAGATCATTTAACGACACATGGTACAGCCACATTACAACATATTGATAGTATATTAGAGGCTGGTCAGGGGGATGCACAACAACAGCGCAGTAATGGAAATACAGGTAAAAGGAATTGGATTACCCCAATTAACCTTTAAAAACATGAAATGATATGGGTTTTAACATCCTACTTTAGTGCTCAGACTGGGCTAATGAAGACAGACATACACCATGCAGTTTGCTACAGCCTACTCTGCCAAGGGATTAAACGCAAATGTGTACATAGGACCTTGGTTTATTGTCCCTTGGAAGGCCCTCTGGCCTGCACCACTGACAAGGATTAATCACACCAGAAAATCCTGATGAACTTTCTCGGCCAAGCAGGGGTTGAACATGGGACTTTAGTAATGTAAATGGTTTGAGCTGCACTTAAACACCACAGCTGATCCACCAAAGTATGGTTGTCTTAATCCGCTACCAAGTACTTTCAGTTAAAATGTTTATATTTTTTTGTCCCCCGCCTTTCGAAGAAAGCAGGGGACTATTAAAATGGGTTCGTCCGTCTGTCCGTCTGTCTGTCCGTCTGTCTGTCCGTCTGTCTGTCCGTCACACTTTTTGGGACACAATAACTCTCTTCCTAATTGAGCTAGAATGTTCAAACTTGGTGTATGTGTTTATTAGGTCAATGCCTTGACGGAGTTCGAAGATGAGCATTTTCCGCTTAGGGTAAGCAGAGATAAGCAATTTGATTGGTTGATGCTTTGGGACACGATAACTCTCTTCCTAATTGGGCTAGAATGTTCAAACTTGGTGTATGTGTTTATTAGGTCAATGCCTTGATGGAGTTCGAAGATGAGCATTTTCCGCTTAGGGTAAGCAGAGATAAGCAATTTGATTGGTTGATGCTTTGGGACACGATAACTTTTAATTGAGCTAGAATGTTCAAACTTGGTGTATGTGTTTATTAGGTCAATGCCTTGATGGAGTTCGAAGATGAGCATTTTCCGCTTAGGGTAAGCAGAGATAAGCAATTTGATTGGTTGATACTTTGGGACACGATAACTCTCTTCCTAATTGAGCTAGAATGTTCAAACTTGGTGTATGTGTTTATTAGGTCAATGCCTTGATTGAGTTCGAAGATGAGCATTTTCCGCTTAAGGTAAGCAGAGATAAGCAATTTGATTGGTTGATGCTTTGGGACACGATAACTTTAGTTCTAATTAAGTGAGATTGATGAAACTTGGTGCATAGTTTCATTATAGTAATACCTTGACTAAGTTCGATAATGAGCATTTTCTGCTCAGGGTAAGCAGAGCGATACGCAATTTGATTGGTCGAGACTTTGGAATACAATAACTCTCTTTCTAATTGAGTTAAAATGTTCAAACTTGGTGTATATGCTTATTAGGTCAATGCCTTGATGGAGTTCGAAGATGAGCATTTTCCGCTTAGGGTAAGCAGAGATAAGCAATTTGATTGGTTGAAGCTTTGGGACACGATAACTTTAGTTCTAATTAAGTGAGAGTGATGAAACTTGGTGTATAGTTTCATTATAGTAATACCTTGACTAAGTTCGATAATGAGCATTTTCTGCTCAGGGTAAGCAGAGCGATACGCAATTTGATTGGTCGAGACTTTGGAACACAATAACTCTCTTTCTAATTGAGTTAAAATGTTCAAACTTGGTGTATATGCTTATTAGGTCAATGCCTTGATGGAGTTCGAAGATGAGCATTTTCCGCTTAGGGTAAGTAGAGATAAGCAATTTGATTGGTTGATGCTTTGGGACACGATAACTTTAGTTCTATTTAAGTGAGAGTGATGAAACTTGGTGTATAGTTTCGTTACAGTAATACCTTGACTAAGTTCGATATTGAGCATTTTTAAATGTAAAATGAGCCTGGCCCAATTCTTTCAGTATATTAGTATGCATAATCCTATTACTCATGGGACCTGCATCTCTCTGTTTGTAATTAAGTTGTTTATTAATTGTACTATTTTAATTATTTTAATAGAACCAATGGATCAAGGACAGTTTGATGATGCAGAAATGGAGGGTTGACATTTTTGTTGCTGTCAGCAATATTCATCCAGTTCATCAACAAATATAAAAGTACATCAAATACATCCTTCATTCGTAAACCCATTACAAGACAGTTTGAATATTACAAATTTAAAGTACTGTTACATATGGAGTCTAAATATTATTTGGGATCAAAATATATAATTGCAAGATATTTCATATTCTCTGAATAACTTAAACAGGCATTATTTAAGAGCTAAATCTGCCTATTGCATGTCTTTTTTTGGACCTTAAATATTATATAAATTATTAATTAGACATTTATAAACATGACAAGACCATAATCAACTCTAGATGCCATCAGATGGCTCGATTTTAAGGAGATTAGAAAGTATGAATTAATTTAAAAATATGAAAGTGACCAGCATGGTGGTTATGATCAATGCACATCTTGTCAAAACTACAACCATTGATAACATAGCTCAAAATAAAGTAATTTGAATGAAATTTTCAATATATTTATTTTGTATTGTCTATTTTTGAAATATTATATCGAGAACGGCCAACTCTTTATCTAAATTTTACCTAATGCCCCTTTAAGCTTTTGATATTTAGAGTCTCCTCTTTTTAAATCAAGTACCGGGGTATATTTAAAGTTTATTACAACAGTCTGTTTATGTTGGTAAAGTAATATTTGTTCTGTGTAAATAATGTATATATATCATTGTAAATAGATCATGTTTAGACTATCATTTTACTAGATTGTATTGAATTGTGATAGTACAGGATAAATATAAGCTACATGTACATGTTTTCCAAGAGTAAACTTGTTTAAGATGAAAATTTATTTGTTAAAAATGGAGAGAATGGGAGACAGTATGTTAACTATGTTGTTGTCACCTCTGTTTATACCCTGCAGAGTTACTGCCCATTAGAGAAGTCTTGCAAATGCTCTCCAGGTCAGAGCTTTTGGAGATCTTACTTTCATACCTGCTACTAGTGCTAGGATTATTTGACTAATATCATAAGTAGGTATCCTATGGAAGTGTTAAGTTAGGTCTTTGGATGGGGAAAAGCTAATAAAAAAAAAAAATTGTCTCTCTATACTTCAGACATTTATAATCTGCTGTGGAATTCTTCACCAAAAAACTAATTTTTTCATTAAGGTTTTATTACAAGTCTTCACATAGTTAGATGATGAAGATGAGAAAAGTCCTGTGAGTCCTTCTTCAACTTACTTTTAAGTTAAAATCAAGTATAGAGTTGAAGCATATGGAAAAAAAATACCCATCACAAAGTGCTGAAACTGAGAAATTTAAAATCCTTACAGTTGGTCTTGACCTAAAGAAAGAGCATTGCATATTGCCCAAATTCATGATTTTAAGAATGTCAGTTCCCTATATTCAAGTGTTCGTTATTAACTTAAAAGTTGATTTTATGGAGAGTTAGGGCTATTACTGGATTGATATACAGTTCGGTTGCAGCTTAAAGATGCATTTATGTAAGCGCTGAATCTGCCTATTGTATATCTTTTTTCTGGCTTAAAATGTTATGTTAATTATTATTTAGACATTAAAGCCCATGATTGTTAAGATATTGAGTAGATTACATGTCTGCCATATTTTTGTTAAAGTTTAAAATAGATGTCACTCACAAAGACGTCTTTTGAACTACCAAAAGTCAAGATTTTACTATGACAGTGACTATTTAGCCTATTCTTGTCAAAACTTCAAACATTCATAACTTTGCTGAGAATAAAGTAATTTGAAGGAAATTTTCAAAAAATTCATTTTTCAGTATCTTTTTTTTTAAAACTGTTACAGCAATAATGGCCATCTCTTTATCTTCATCTTATATAATGCATCTTGAATAATTGTCTAATGGATGCTACATCACAAAAATGTAAGTGATGCTTGGCTTTTGCTCAGTATGCTCACTGAATGGTAGTATGGGTCTGTTTAGTTATGCAGCCAAAGATCTTGTACAAAATTTATAACTTTTTCAGTGTGTTGGAATAAATATTCTTTCTTTATTACTTGAAATAATATTTAACTTTTTGGTTTTTACAGCATCTTTAGAAATTACGCTCGTTTTATTTTTTAAATTGCCTTATAATTAACTGTACCATTAGAAGCTGCATATTTTGGTTAAGTACAAATAATATCTCTGACTCAACATCCGTAAATGGCGTAAAGCAAGAATATGATACTAGCAGTAGTTTCATTTTACTTTTACAAGGTTCTTAAAAATATTGTTGAGTTGCCTGATGTTGGTGCTTCTAAATTCAATTTCTTGTTCCATGTTTCGTAAAAAAAGTAGTCTTGATTATCCCGACCCGTCAATTAGACGTAGAATGATCGGTAGACTAGTTAAGCGAGACTAATTTCAAAACAAGGGCACGTAACCTATCTTTTACTCAAAAGTGTCTGGATGTTATGGACGCCACTCCAAACCATTTTTCAGTATTATTTATGTATGGTTTAATGATCATAGCTTATGAAGTACAACATGGTCGTTTATTTAGTGACTTTAAATGTGTGAAACAGATTTAAGGCTTTCCAAATATATTAGTTTTGTGGTGTAATTGTCGAGATATTTGGAGATATTCATTTAGGGTGGGGCACCCTACCTACTGCTTCCTTGGATACCTGTAGTTATCGTCCCGCACCGTTCGAGAGAGAGAAATGGGGTCCAACGTCCACTCAGCACAAATTAGCTCATTTCAGGACTAACATGGTTTAATTTTATTTCAATAATTTGCTTGCACGTAGGGGTCCTTAGCAGTGGGAGAAAATTGGAGAACCCCCCCCGAGGTTGGATAGGCGACCCTACTCCTTGTCACGTACAACCTGGGATTTGCAACCACGCCAATTGACTCAATGACAGGCTTTATGATACAGTACACAAGTGCTAACCATTCAGCCATCCACCCCCCACCGTTCAAAGAAATCCAGGCAATATTAAAATTGGTCTGTCTGCTGTCACACATTCATTTTATGCTTAGGGAACGCAGAAATAAGCAATTTGATTGGTTATTGCTTTGGGACACGATAACTTTAATTAAAGTAAAGTTTCACTACCAGGTACTTCAAAACCTTGACTAAGTATAGATAATGAGTTTGATACGTTTGAAAAAGATGTGTGATCTATTTATTTGGGAGTTTGGCGAGGGACATCAGCCTCACCATTGGCTTATTTTTTTTTACCAAACACCAGAAAAGGATTTGAAAGTAGTTATTAACAAGATACATATAATTGGGATGATCATTCACTTCTCTATTGAATAAAACCAAGTTAATATTACAGATTTAAATCTCTTTATTTCCGACAAATATTTTCCACAAGAAAATGACAAAATAACATTTATAAATTTTATCGTAATATTTCTTAGAAAAAAACATTACAAAGGACAATGGTTATAATGAGAAACTGTACAGTCTTAATATATATATATGTATATTAATAATATTAATCATTGTTTGTTTACATAATAAAGAATGAGTAAACCATATTTAAAATTTAAAAAAAAACAAATTAATATATCTGTTAATTTATCAGATTTCAAGTACTGATTGAATCTGTATCAATATGTAATATCTTTGATACAAGTATACAGTACAATAACTTAGAAGAATTTTTAATCTAGAATTTTGAGAAAGAAAATTCTGGAATGATGAACTACATCTACTTAAATTTAAGTGAAATCCAACGAACATTTACCGCCAGAAATATTACAGAAATAAAAGAATCTTAGCACCCATTAACAGAAACATAAATAGCCAACCGGATCTGAAAAATGTACTAACTTCAATCGAACTGGAAATTCTAAGCAATGTACTGCATTTAATTTGAAAAGGAACGGTTAACCATTGATATGTTTTATAGAATACGTGAAAATAACTGGAGTGAAATTTTTGAGTATTATCATCAGAAAATATAAAATTTCTCTCATTCATGCAATACAGGACATATTTTTATAATAATGAACAGGAATAGTGTCAATAATTTATTACAAGTTATTTACTGCCCATTTTTTTCTCTGAGATAAAAAGAAATAACTTAAGATGAGATCAAATAATAAATAATGTGCTGCAAAAATTAGATTACTGCCTTAATAAATTCACATAATAAAGGTCTTTATGCATTACTCCTTCCTTAGCATAATTCCTTTTACTTTGCATTTAAACTTAAGTATCCTAATATACAACTTTAGCAAGGCATACAGCCATAGCAAGCACAGAAAAATCAAACAGTTTGGAAAATAGTTTTTCTTCGCAATTATAAGATTGTGCAAAAATTAACAAAACGAACCAAATATTTTTTCTAAGGAAATTTGAAAATAAATTTTGAAACCTCTAATTATATGGCATATAATTTTACTCAAGGTGGGTTTCTTACATTGGTTGGGATGCTCCCCACTCAATTCAACTCATAATGCTCAGAAAATTGGTACTGCCATTTTCATTACTTTATTACTGCTCTGTGAAATAAATTTATATTATCCAATATCAGAGTTATTTCGATTTATAAGACTCCATAATTAATCAAACTTCTTTTTTTATGAAAAGAATTTACAAGGGTACATTGTAGTGTTTCAGAAAACTGAGTGAAAAATGCCTCAAATCCTCCTCTCTACTTGGTAATTTCAACACTAACCCATGAATTCACTGGTCCACAGCTTGGTCTTGGATAGACAGAAGATTTAAGAGGGACATTTTATACTAACTTATTTCAGGGCGTCTAGTAAATAAAGCTGTACGAAATTACAAAATGTAAACAATAATTCTTTTAACCAATCATTTCATAGAAATACATTTATCTATGAAAAATGTTACAAAAAAATGATCTTAAATAATTATGAAACAATTACGAAAAATATTAAAGTAGACATTAATACTTATACAATGAATGATTTCAGTACAAATTTAGTTTTACAAGTAT
Source organism: Patella ulyssiponensis (assembly GCA_963678685.1). NCBI lineage: Eukaryota > Metazoa > Mollusca > Gastropoda > Patellidae > Patella > Patella ulyssiponensis. The sequence goes on along the minus strand of OY783227.1, from coordinate 76,540,638 downwards.
ATATGTACGTAATATATAAATATGGACCATTATTTCGATGTTTTACCAAATATGGTTTGATGGAATATAAATTAGATGATAAATATGTTAATGAGATCATTTCACTTATTGTGATTGGTGGAATAATAGATATATATGTAAATGAGGTGAGCAGATGTGTTTTGCCTTTTATGTACTTTTGACCTCTTGTGGTACAAAACTGGAAATATGTGTTTCTCCCTTTTCACAAAATATGGACTAGCCTCATAATTGTTATTAGCAGTTTATATTTTAACTAGTCCAATCTATTCTTTAGGGATGTTAATCTTGGCAAGTACATATTTCCAATCCTATTGGACTAAATAAACACATTTTATAATACCCTTCAATATCAAGTACATTTTTAATTCAGCAGTTTATAATGATCCGGTCTTCAACAAATTTTGAGCTTCTGGTCTCTTGTCCTTTTTTTACCGCCTAATTATTGAACAATTTATTCCATCAAAAAGATCATTCAGCGCTTGTAAATAGCTACTTTCAATTTCTCTTACAATCTACCAATCAAAATGACCTAAAATGATCATGTGATATGGTTTATTGCATAGTAAGTGTTGATCAATGAATAATTTGACTGCCATTTAGTATCGTCTGATTGGTATATAAACACCATGATTGTAGTTCAAGTAAAAAATATCTTTATGTTATCGAATCTCCTGCCATTTTGATATTATAAGGCTTGTAATTAAACACCTGATGTTTTTTTTAGCTCCCTGCTTCATAAGAAATAGCTCAGAGGAGCCATTTTTCTCTCTATTATATAAATATGAGAACTCATTATTTCTACTTCTAATTTATACCTGAGAATCTAACTTTCACTTTGTTACAATATGATCAATCCATCATTTTATAACATCTACAACAGACTACTTGTGTCTGTCTTATTATCATCTATTAATAGAAATATCTATACAATATATGATGATGTAATACACAGTTACATAAACACCACAAAATCAGTGATGTATTACCCACGAAATGAAATATAGAACTTTTACACATAAGTAATGTTGTCATTTAGCAAATGTCACATATCTTTCGTATTTTCTTCACAAAAGATTATTTCACTCTTTACTCAAAAATTATATCACACTATTTTAAGCAAACATTTCTTCAAGTCATCTATCCAGTCACTTATTTATCCTTTTTTTATATAGAAATAGTAGAAATGAGCAACAACACTATCACTTCATATAGTCATGTCAATTCATGCACAACGACTGATGATGTAGCATCCATAATGTCATGACATCAACCACACGCACACACAATTTAATGATGAAGAGCACATTAGTTTATCAACAGATACTTCCAGAGGCAGAAGGTGTGCTTGACTGAAAGAAAAAACAAAAATTTGATTAAATTATTGTGGAGGCAAACAGATTAATTTCTATATTACTTTGAAACATCTCTTGAAATGTCAGTATTGAATAATTTTTAATGAAAGAAATTTAATATTGGTCATAGGAATTTACTAATCTAATTAATAATTCACATATAGCTAAAACAAAATACTCACATGAATAACAAAGTTGTCATATATCTCTTGGAGATTTTCTAGTTTATACTGATTGAGAACAATGAAGTTTTCTAACTTTGGACTGATTTTACGAGCACAATCCTGACAATGGACGACAAACTTCTTATCTTGTTCCTTCACAAACAAAATATTAAACACCTCCAACTGAAAATAAACAAATTAACCATTAAAAATAAACAATGAAAGGTATATGTGTGTCATTTTAAGAATATCGTACGCAACATATTATTTAAATTTTCACTGTCTTAAACTTTTTAACTGTTCTATGACGTCAGGTATCAAGCACGGGACATTTGACCCGATAACGTCAGTCATTCGATTAACCAATTAGCGACCGCCATGCTTTTTAAAATCTACTTTTGTTTTGTTTTGATTTCTATCCGCTGGTGTTAGTATAGACGTCATTGGCTGGTAATATCTACCCACAGTTCCACGCATGAAAAGGTCAACGGTCGATTCGACAGACCATTTGATTGGCTGACCCCTCATTTCAGGCAGAACACAACGAAATTGGATCTGTGTTTTAATCAGATTGAGATTATCATTATGAGAATTTAAAAAACGCCTGCAAATATTCAAATTATTTAGGTCTGTTGCATTTATCCGAATCTTACCTCACAATCATCACAATACGTGGCAGCCTCATCTCGTGCTCGGCCCTGCCATTTTACCTCGAATCCTAACTCCTCCACAAAATCTATTAACATCTGTATCTGTCGTAATGATCTCAGTAAAACATATCTACAAAATAGTCGTTTATTTCATACATTAGACAAATTCATAATGAATCAAAATATAGTGACAATATTTGATAGATATATCCCACTCTTTGTAAGCACTGATTTTGTCGGAAAAACCTGCCAATTTCTGTCCATAATCTGTTGAAATCGTCCACACTCATCCCCTTCCTTAAAGATCTGATTTTGCAAAGTGAACATATTTCAAACATTTTACTAGACATTTATATTAAACCCTTATGTACATAACTTTCATATGCTTCATGAAACAGCTCCCAGATATTTTGTATTTCAATCTTCATGTTTTGACTGGAGAATATATAGATTATATTGCATGCTGCTGTACTCTTGTATTGTTTTATTGTCTATGTATTAAAGCAGTTTTCCTGCATTGCCTATTACGCTCTCGTATGAAAAATAACAAAGGAATATGTATTTTTTTTCATCAACCCATTATAATTATCAATGAGACTTATTAAGTAATGAAACTTACTTGACCAATTCATACATTCTAGGCTCCACAATGCTGATATTACGGGCAATATTCCATGATAAATGTACCATAGGAACAATAGATTTATAACATTGTAATTTATTCCATTCATAACGTTCTAAAGCTAACTGATACTGGCGTGCTGTCATGGGTCCAACATTCCATGCTATATTATTACACCAACCCTAAAATATAAACATACAATATTAACATCAATACATAAGGATTTTTGAAGAATGAGACAGCAGCCATTTAATTTAAATCAAAGATAACATAAACAGTCATGTCAGCAACATTTTAGAAGCAACTTCCTTTAATTAACCTGTAACTAGGATTCCTAGGAACACCTGAGTCATGTGAACATGTGTGGCACCCCTAGAACTAATAATGGTCTAATAACATGAAAAGCTATTCAGTATTCACATATTTTAACTGAAATGAAATGGGGTTTAATGTCCCACTGTTCTTCTCTGACTGGGCTGATGAAGAAGGGCTAGTGTGCTATGAGGAAAATTTTGCGTGGACAGCCGCGTTACAGCCTACTCTATATTGAATTTCAACTGCCAAGGGTTCTTTTACGTGCACACCAATCCCAACAACTAGACAGCTGTCCTTGTCTCGCCCTCTATATGAACTTTCTTGGCCAACACCTAGATGAAACCTGCAACCTCCAGTATAGAAAGCCAGCGTCGCATTCAGCCACCGCAGCGCTCTAAGCATTAGTAGTTTCATGCAGTTTCTGGAAGTAGGGTGATCAATATTTATTATACCAATTGTCAAAGGTGACATGACAAGGAAGTAGAAATTGTCCAGACACTAATAAGCTCTGTCAAATCAACCCTGTATTAAGAATGTTGCAACAGAACACTTACCACAGCTTGAACCCAGTGCACTGTTCCAGGTCCGATCCAGACCAGATCTCCTGGTTTCTGTATGAACCTATAAACAGGTACATCTTCTTCATATAGATCTTCTAATACAGGCCACCATGATCCCGTTAAATAATTTATATTATGTCTGAAATATTAACACAATCCAAATCTTTCAAATCTATTCAAACGTGATGGTCTTAACATTTTAAACTCAAAATTTTCTTTTTGAGACAAACATATAGTATTTTCATATGTCTGTACTAGAAATGTAACTCAGATTTTCTCCTATCTGAAAGACAATATATACTTTCTCTGTTAGCACAGGCCTTTTATGACCAGAGTTTAAGTTGGGATCTGAATAAAAGAAACTAACCTTTCACATAAACTCTGTATAACTCCCCAATATTGATCAGGTACAGCAAACCATTCACAATCTCCTGGTCCAATATTTATATTTACAGAACAAAAATTATTATTTTCTTGATGACCTGTAATGGGAGAAGAATGGGTTTTAACATTCTGTTCAATAAAGAATATGCCATTTATAATTGTTTATTTCTATAATTCACTAGAGGGTAAAGAATTAACAGTGGGAGGGAACTTAAGAACCAAGAGAGGCAGAGGACTTGTTGATAACACTTGAATTGATGGCAGACATTGTTATCTACAGCCAACCTGTTAAACCACCCAAACACTAAAAAAGCCTAACCAATAATATTAACATAAGTATATTGTTTAATATTATTTATCTTCCAGAACAGTGAGATAATAGTCTTTTCAAAAGGAATTTGAAAAATTCTGCCCAGTCATACAAAGCCAAACGAAATTTATACAATCTATGCCATGACAACCACTGCAAGGAAAATTGCAGTCACTGCAAGGAAAATTGCAGTATGTCACATGTCACCCGGACAACTACCAGATTGACATCAATGTAAGGTATAAATGTAAGATTCTTAATAAACCTACCAGGTGTACGTGATCCAGGCACTTTCATATAAAGCTGTACGGTATTCATACCTAATATGGTATGACCTACGTGACTGAGAAGATTACCGGCAGAAACAACACGAGTAAAAGCTGGCAACTTTGTTAACTCATGAAGTTGACTACGCCATTTTCTCTCATCGGATAAATCTACATTTGTTCCAAACTTTATAACTTTTGATTTTTTTCTGAAAAAAAAAGGTTCATGTCTTTTATTAGCTTGATAAACTAAAGGGAGATCCTTCTACATCAATAATTATTTTGCTGAGATCACCAAAAACCTGATATATTTTATTCTATATTTATCACATAAAAGAAAGAATTAAGATGTTGCGCTACGGGGACTCCGATTATGATAAGATAGAGATAAACACTTCATATTTATAATTTATAAAACTGTTAGTGTTTATTTAATACAACTCAAATTGCAGTAATTAGACACCTCTAACCCAATATTTTAGTTAAGTAGAGCCAATACTAAGAAATAAATGATTTGACATCCAACAGTCAAACGTCTTCGTCAAAAAACGAAAATAAAATTAGTAAACAAACATTTTAACCTTTAATGCTATTGAAGATTAAAAACTTACTTTTTAGAAGATGTAGAAGAATTTGAATCACTATCAGAATCTTTATGTTGACCTCTGGCTTTATCGTGTTCTTCCTATAAAATAATGGCATAAAATCTTCAATGTACATACAAGGGAGAGAACTCTGCAAATAATCCCCCCTTAGACCACAAAAGCCAACAGTGTTACAAAGACAGTGGGTTTGTTTAAAATATCTAGTTTTCATATTTTATAGATTATATGTAGGTTATACTTAAAATTTTGACTTACCCTTAATGATTCCTGGAAGGATGATGCCTGATATTGAGCATATTTAGCAATTGATGTATGACTTCTGCTACTTTCACATTTCCACACTTTTTTACCTAACTGATCTCTATTCTCGTCTGGTGCTTGCTGTTTCTGTAAATAATAAAATACTTCATTACAACTTAATATTTTCAAAAATTATTAAGATAGATCAATCCTAACTCAAGTTACAGCCATCGTTAAGAGGACATGTTACTTACTGTGGATTGCACACTGCTATCCAAGAACACTGGTGTCAAGATGTTATTCTGTTTAGTTGTCTAAATTACTATTTGAAAACACTTACCAGCCCTTATTTTATAAGGAACTGTTTATTTAATTCCATCACATTATAGCTTAAAGGACTTTAAACGAAACTGTATTTACCTGTGCTCGTACTTCTACCCTGTGATCAGAATTAGCTTCAACTAAAGTTTTTGTAGAAAATAATCCTAAATCTGAAAAATAAAGAAAATTATATTATAAACACAAAACACTGAAATCTACAATACAGAGAATTTATATATTTTTACTATTGACTAAATAAATATTAGTATTAACATAGGGTAGAAATTATCTATCTTACCTAATTTGAGTGCTCCAGCTAACCCACGAATAACTACTACTGGCTGGGAGTGACAATATTGTTGTAATTCTGGTGAGAAAGCATCTCTTTTACTCTCCAACTAAAATACAGATAAACATTTCATAAACAACATTTCATAAGCAGTCAGCTTATTTCTTGCATCAATGAGATATGAAATTTGTGACTAGCAATGGGCTTATTTCTTGCTTCAATGAGTATGACATTTGCTTCCACTAGGTGTCACATCTGCAACCAACAATGGGTTTATTTCTTACTTCAATGATGGTATAAAATTTAAATGATTAAAGTAAGAAAACTTACATAGACACTAGGTGTAGGAGGGTTCAGATGATCTTTTGGTAATGGGGGTGACGGTGGGGCTGCTGGGGAAGGTGGTGGACCAAAGTCTTGTAACATATTTGTTAAGCAGAAGCCATTTTTACCTGAAAGAAATTAATAAATGGATGTAAATGATAACAAATATGATTATTTTTATCAAAATTATATTAATATCAATTATCAATTTTTTTAAATTCCAACCAGGCACTCCAAACGTTCAACTTGAGAAATGGGCAAAAGTCTAAAAAAAAATTTAATCGTTATTATTCAAACCTATGGCATTCTCTTTCAATGTTCTGTGAATAAGACATTCAACGTTTAAGTGAGTCTAATTCTCGGAAAAAGAATTTTGTTTTTTTATTAAACAAAGGATTTGAAAGTTAAATCTTACCTAAGCCTCGAGATAAATCTGTAATTTCTTTGCCAGACAGTTGTAAATTAAATGCTGAAATTTGTTTATCTTTCTGCTCCATCTTGCCGCCTCCTTCACTCGTGGAATGTAATAAGTTTTTAATGTGTGACTGTGAGAGTGTTAATGGTTTCATAGATAACGCTCCTTGACTAGTATCGCCTGCCTTTTTACTTCTTGAAAATTGAGTGATGAAATCTTCAGCAATAGAGGTAGTAATGTTTGGTCGGGAGAGTAGACTGCTGATTTCCTGTTCGCTCATGTTGGCTGCTCGCAGATTGTGTATAAAATCTGATGGTAAAGTGCTTGAGATCGATGTTGGGTGACGTGGACCAGCAGATGGCAGAGTTATTCCTGAGGCATTGGCATTTGCCGATGTCGCTGCCAATGCTGCTGCTGATCGATGAGGCGTGACTGGTCCGTTGCCACGATTAAATGGAATGTTGGAGGCAGGAGGTAGATTCCCATGTAAAGGTAAAGGCACTCCACCAGGTATTCTCTGACCTTGATCTTGTTCTCCACTTTGGCCTTGACCTGGCATTCTGGGTTTACCTGAATAGGGCAGGAAATCAACATCAGTGTTACTCGAGGAATAAAATGGTGCAGCAGGTGTAGAAGATGCATGAGTAGAGTATGCAGAAGATGAAGTAAGAGGAGTAGAAGTTTGAGACTGTAAAAAGTTATCGAGAGATTTGGTAAAATTTGAGAATGTAGGAAAACCAGAGAAAGATGAGGTGCTAGAACCATGCAGACGCTCAGATGACAGAAACTCAAATGAAGAAGGTGAAGGTCGTCCAAACATGTTACCTGGAGATCCACTTGAACCAGGTGAATTATGCTGACTGGATGGAGGGCTGGTCGAATGACCTGGTTGTCCGGGTCGTATCACAGCCTGAAACAAAAAAACATAGAATTATTATTTTTGCATTTTGTTTATATAATTATAGGCAGTCATGCTTACTTACAATAGTATCTTAAAAGGGGACGCTTACTCTTATAATACTGTCTTAAAAGGGAATGCTTACTCTTTCAAGAACACCATATACCACTTCTCATTTGTTGTTAAAGTTCACCTCGCTGAACAATTCTTAAAGTTCTCCACTTGTCTATTTCTAAGACATTGATTTTGTTATTTCTTTCAATGAGGCAAACAAATGAAATTAAATGGAGTTTAACGTTCCACTTTGACTGGGCTATGAAGATGGGCATATGCCATCCAGCAGCAATACACTCTACTTTCATCAAAATCCAAATGCCAAGGGATCTTTTAAGTTTACACTAATGTGTAGGCCTACACAAGGCCCATCCGAACAACTAATGAGACAGAGGTATCATGAGGAATTTAGTGAAAGTGAAAGTAGAAGAGGCTGTTGTTTACCAGTGAAAGTGAAAGTAGAAGAGGCTGTTGTTTACCTGAGGATTGTTTATCTTCATCTGTTGTTGTTGTGTGAACTGATGTTGTAATTGTCTCAACGCTTGTTGTTGTTGTGGGGTTAAGTTTGGTTGACTGGCCAGTAATTGTAAAAGATTTAACTGTTCACGACTCATGAATCCTGGCTGTGGAGGTGTTGTCGGAATCTCCATATTCTCCGACGAAGGCTACAAAAAAATAACTGGTGTTAAAAATAAATAAACCATGTGAATCGACCCAGAATTAAAAACATGGATGGAAACAAGGAAACCACATTAGTCAAGACGGCTAGGTCATTGTGAACTGCAGAGATGATCCACCACCTGATCGAAGTGAAATACAGCACAATAATTATTCTGGTGCCATGGCCCAAATAATAATTTACTTACTCGCTTTCTTGATTTCTTCTCCTCTTCCATTCTATCTGTATTAAAACCTTGTGTCTGCGCCATAGAAGGGGGCATAACTGATCCTCCAGTTGATGAAATTCCAGAAGGCTGAAATAGTCCAAATTGTGAAACTGATTCTAAATATTGTAACATCATATGTCCCGTCATTTCAAGGTTTCAAAATTCATGCACTGTCAATAAATGCTCCCTAGTTAGCTGTGGTCAAATTCATACAAAGATAAATTGAAAATAATACAACTTTGATTACTGAGGAGTTTCAAATACGATAATTTTGAATCCTCTGTTGGAAGCCATCCACATCCATTCCTAAACCTTGAACTAAACGAGCACGGAATTGTTAATATAATGAACCATGGCCGTGTAGAGAATTTATGAGTTTTACTGTAAAGGAATTAAATTTTTACCTGCGAGGTAAGACCACCTGAGTTTTGTCTTGATGTTAATTCAGCAGGTATAGGGAGTCTCCAGGCTTCCTCTATATTAGGCAGTGTTTTAGGCCTAAAATAACAACAAAGCTTCATTTGTTAGAAACAAAAGATCTTCAACCAAATATTATAACACATCTGGTTGTAAAATTTCAAAAGTCAAGAGAGACATTGAGAAGCGAGAAGCGCTTCAAAATATTTGTTAAGAAAACAATTTTTACAAAGAAATTTGAACAGGTGTTTCCAAAAAGATTTATAAGGGTGTGACTTTATACAGCAGAAATATATTGAAGAATAGAGGTATTATCATACCTTACAAATTGTCTCCCCTGTATTTATCACTATGGGAAAGCTCGTCTGAACGTTCCATTATTGAATTCTGTCAAGCCCAAAACTAGTGACAATTGAGTGATAATGGGAATTTGCGGCTAGAACGCATGTGCCGACTGTATGAGGAAATACCTCAACCACTTTCACTAAATTGCGTGTCATAGATAAAACATATTTGCTGTGCCTTGTCATGTCATAATTCTACTCACATCACATCAGTTGTTTGGATGGGGAGAGAGAGAGAGAGAAATGGGGTTTAACGTCCACTCGACACAAACTAGGTCATTTTGGGACTAACATATGGTTTTTCAATTTTATTTCCATTATTCGCTTGCGCGTAGGGGTCTTTAGCAGTGGGAGGAAACCGGAGTGCCCGGAGGAAACCCACGAGGTTGAGAAGGCGCCCCTATCTCCATGCCACATACGCCCACACCAGGGATCGAAACCACAGCCGCAAGCCAGAGGTGACCGGCCAGCTAGAGGTCGAAGCGCGGCACTCTAGACCACTAGGCCATCCCAACCCCACTGTTTGGATGGACAGAACTGTGATGGGACTGAATTTTACGTCACACAATTTACAATTCGGAACATTCTGGACTGAGAATCGAGCATCACCTCAATCTTTAACTTTTCGGATTCCGGAATCTATAGATATTTGATCAAAAAAATATGAAAATATGAGTACTTACTTTGTTTGAAAGTGTTGCATTGGTATGTTTTTTAAATTATGATGTAAAAATTTAATTTTGGCAGCTAAACTAGTATTAGCATGAACTGTAATAAATACAAATATTCCATCAAGTATATATCACACACAACAAAATATTGATTGAAATTTACAAACATCTCTTCAAATGTGTAAAATTTTAATTAATTTTTAACATAAGTATAGAAAATTATCTCTTAAGAAGTAGGAAATAGATGTGTTGATTTCAAACCATTTAGACTACCACTACTTGCAGAAACTTTGACCTGCACTCACACGTAAATCGCAATAAACAAAGAAAGGGTTCTGCATGCCTAAAAGAATTGGGAATCACTGGTATAGATAGACGAATTTGATCCTGTGGTATTTTTATTCAAATGACTCCTAGTTTAACGATTTAATGCAGGAACAAATTGAATGGGATATCCCAGGATTGTAAGGTTAATGAACAAACCTTTACTATTTCTAGCAGCACGTTGATAACAGGTTAAAGCGTCACTAGGTTGATTACACGATTCATATAATACACCTAGATCTGTCCATGCAGCTTGATGGGATTTATCCAATTGTACAGCACAGATATAGGCTTGTAACGCATCCATAGGCTGATTCTGTTGCTGGTACAGAACTCTACAATATACACAATTAAACATTTCTTACATAATATATACACAAAACATCTGGAAGAAAATTTTATTAGAGTGAAACGCAAACAAATATAGTACTACATCTAACATACGAAGAACACCAACTGTTACCAGGCACAAGAATAATCTATGCTCATAAGCAAGTCGATCAAAGTGAAAGTAGAAAACGTACCCTATGGAGCACCAAGTATCAGCATTAGCTTCAGATTTATCAATAGAATGACGATACCATACAAAAGCATCGTGAACTTTACCAGAACTGGAAAAACATCTGAAATACAACGTAATTGTTTTTAGAATTTCACATGAAGAGTTAAAGTAAATTACTAAAGCTAACATTAATCTGTCATTAAAAAATCCCTGCTTAGAATCTACATGAATGGCATCCTGACTTCTGTCACTACAAAATCCCTAATGGCCAATATGTCTTGTAAAGGGACTGTATACATCTTAAGTAGTGGATCTGTGAGAGAGCGATCCCTAGATCCATGAGGAAGTTGCATTGTAAGTAAACCATCTACAAGGAAAAGATGAACTCGACAATAAGGACTGCAATTCTAAGATGTCAGAATCGAAACACGATTTAATTAAATTTATTCAATGTTTTCCTCTATAATTATCATAGAGCTTACCTTCCTAGTAAATATGATGTTTGACCGTTTGGGTCAAGTTCTAGAGATCTCTGTAAGAATTGTATAGCTCTAGTTTCACGGCTGATTTTATCCCCAAATGATTCTACAGTATGATATAACCAACCTGTTGAAGAAAGAAAACATGTGAAAAAAAAATCCAAATCAAAGATAACTTTTAAAAATCAAGGTTTACATAGCCTTTATCAATATTAGCAATTTGACAATACAAAACACTGATCCTATAATAATTATTTCACTTAAATGTCACCTCTCAACATTAATGTTAAATATATTGAATGTCAGTTATCTAATTCGCTCCAGCCAAAACTGTCACAGCTTTTAAATCAACAAAAGGAAAAGGGTTTAACATCTTGACCTTTCTGCACCAACTGGCTTTTGTGGCATTGAATTCTAGTCAGAATAAAATAGAGCCAAACCAGTACATAGTGTTAAAAGTTTATACACTGATTTTTGTTATGTCTCACAATGATTGAGAGGAAAAATGACCTTCAGTTTTTATTTGTGTAGACTATATACACTGAAATTTTTTTTATTTCTACTATTTCTTATTCTCGGGGAAAAATGAATCAACAGTATATTAAAAAGGGAGGTAAACAATGCTTTTGTATTCCCCGGGATAATGCACATGTTACGTTTATTACATACCTAATTGCCGTAAAGCAGTTGCCTTGACAGATTTCGACAGTCCTTCCTCTGCTACAAACTTTTCATACGCTTCCTTTGCTTGCTTGAACTCTCCCTGTAAAATGATCAAAATTGGAAATGTAGGAAAATTAAGAAATTTCAGTAGCCCATGACTGTTGCATCATCACTCATACATGTAACTCGTTCCAACAAATGGATAAAGTTTCACAATGACAGCACTGATAACACCTGTCCTTAACGCACAATAGTCAGGCATACTAAATGTTCTAATATTTGCAGCAAAGTACACAATCGCATACAAAACTGTGGTTATCAACTCATCAAGGCAATTTTAGTTTTTAATGACGATGCGCGACTAATGTTATCAAACTTCAACAACAGCCATAAAGCAAATTTCTTCTCAAGCAGCAAAAGGTTGACTTTTTCTCCCATTTTAAACAACAGTTTTAATACAATGAATCTAGATATGAATTATTGTATATTGTACATATGTTGCACGTGTATTGTAAATACACATGTGACATACTTCATTGAGGTATAGAAAACTACTCGTGTATCAATATTCCTTATTTCCATACGATTCAAAACAAACATAATATCAAATATTATTCAATAAAATTATTGCTGATAAATATACCAAATTAACAATATAAAATAATTGCAGTAATTACCTGAACTTCCAACAGATGGGCTATATTTAATCGAACTGAAATAAATTAAAATAAAGATACAATAAATATAAAGAAATAATATATATACCACATGATGCACTTTCACCATTGTGTACTTAACTTAAAATGTTCAAACAGAAATCTACAATTCTGTGTGCAGACGACATATGATGAATATACGCGATGTACCTAATTAAACAATTATGTACAACTAACAAATAATTATGGGAAGTTATCAAAACCTCATAATTTCACCTGTAAATTTTATTTTAATCTGTATCTTAAAGCGACCAAGCCACACGCATATAGGGCTGGGTATCGATAGTGATTTTTACTATCGATAATTGGCAATGAAATGTCGGTCGATAATCGATAGTATTGAAAACAAACTTATTTTCACGGTCATCATCAAGACTGGATACAGTGTAAGTTCAAAGTTCAAAACCATACGAAGTTGCGGAAGATCGTTTGCTCCTTGGAAAACATTAATAAAACTTGTTATATCACACGTAAATTGATGTTGTTTATTATTAAAATAATGCAGCCGTGGTTCCGAATGAAGAAATATCGTAAATAATTATGTTAAGGGACCAAAATGAACTTGGTTCGATTCAAAACATTGCATACGTGCGCGCGAAAATATCAATATGGCGGACAATTCTGTGTCGTTTCGTGTGCCAATAGAGAACCATTTTTCGTATAATATATAAGTAAATTGTTGTTGTTTATTATTAAAATCGTGCAGCCGTGATTCCGAATGAAGAAATTGTATTATTGAGGCACACGTACAGAAATAGTGAACTGTACAGACGAATTCTGAAGCTTGCAAAGGGAAATAACTCTAACTTTATTTACACATCCGGGTATCTCCGATTTAGCGATATTCAACAATAATTTCTTCAAAACTAAAGTAACGCTTCAATGAGAGTGAATTTATGAAAACGGCTGTTCAATAAGCAGTCACAATTTTGTTATGTGTCACAATGATACTTGATAGTAATTAATGATACTTGATAGTAATTAAAGTGAGCGGTGTATTATGATTAACTGAAAGAAAACATTGACATTTCAGACGCAAGAAAAATAGACGAAGAGCGATAATCGATAGTAACCCACCGCTATCGATAGTGCTTTTCTGGGCCGTCCAATCGATACTATCGATTTATATCGATATTTTACCCAGCCCTACACGCATGGCAAACAAATGACATAATAAACGATTAAATTTAATTTGTTACATAGAAATATCTATGCAGTAAAGAATTAATTTGCATCATTGATACAGGTACGGTTTAATTAACTTTATCCTAAACAACAAAGCTGTGTTCATATACCATATGAATGACTTTGATATCAATGAACAAATGCCAGCTATACAATAATATAATAATTTTCCAAGTCATCAATACAAGAAATGAATTTTTCTGGTGAGTTGTACTCGGAGATAAACAATTTTATCTCTTATATAATCTTTAAAGATTGAGTTTTTTTTTTTTCTTTAAAAATTCTAATTGTTTTTATATGAAGCATCAAAGAATAAACATCACAATAGAAATACCATGCTCAGAAGAAACCTTTGTGTATCAAAAATAAAAACACATAAGACATATGTTACCTATTGTAGTTGTAACAATAAATCTATCATGCTTCACATCCTATTATCATATAAAATTCAACTTACATTCAGATGACAAACAAAAAAATAAATATTAACTTTTATCCTGCGCATACAGATCCTGTGTATGTTCAGTCACAGTTAAAATCAATGTATGGATTATCAAAGGTGTGTGTGTGTACGCAAATATGTTAGTTATACATGTATCTTCATATTCAAAGCAAAATGTCAGAGTAACCTGTGAATGTCAGAGACCGAACCTGCTAATGCACATGATTTTCACGTCAAAAGAAAAACATTATTTTATGCATCTGTATTCAAATGTTATTGTTGTCTATCCCTCGTGTTATAAATCCACCAATGATAATGGTAACATTTTTATCCAACAGTTACACAACAGTGCACATGCTTGATAAACTGGATCGGAAACAGACGGGCATGTGCTGCTAGATTGAACAAAACAAAAGAAACAATGGCAACGTTATTCTACCATAGATTATTTTGTTTTGATTAGGTCATTAAAGCACAAAATAATTACATGTTACTGAAGTTGACACAACATCTGTTGTAGGAAAACACCATTTGATAAAATCTACACAACATTTTCAATACTAATCTTCCATATACATGACATGCCTTTTTGTGAACTTCATTAACATGGGGTTAGTCAGTAAGTTATGGGTTTTGTATGGCATATTATTTTGTGATGAAAAGGAAGTTTACATCCTTTTAAAATAAATTAACTTCATAATACGTATTTTTGTTCAAATTTGAATAAAGTTTTTGATTATTTTGAATGTTTATAATGAAAAGAAACCATAGACAGCTGATCATCATTTGTATTTTTCAGACAATATATCATTTCTCACGGCTTAATCCACAGTAAAATGTAATCAAATTAATTATTCAATATCTTATCAATCAGATTAAATTTTTGTGAATATTATAGCTGGCGCCGGATTATCTTAATATTGTCAGCCAAACGTTAATTAATTTTTGATTTCCTGTATCTTTGTAAATCCTGAACAGAATTAAACCCTTGTTTTGACCGATATTCCCTTTTAGAGATTCATCTTTCGCGATCATATTTAAATGATTCGATAAAATTAAAGCAAATTACTTCTAAGTTAATCTTTAATGTTTGTCTAAAGAAGTATAGAAGTATAGTATATATGTCTTGAAGCCATGTTTTTTTTAATGGATTCTGTACACATGATACTGTCTACATGATTTAGGTCAAGACAAGACTAACATTAATCTTATAAAGACCATCATGAATCATTCATCTTTAATCTGGTTTAAGGGGAGGTTAGTCAGTGTAGACTCAAGTTTCCATATTGAATTTAACTCATAAATAATTTACATTAATTTGTAAACATGTCTCTTCACTAAAGTGCACAGCTAAAAAAGCAGTTGCCATGAAGATATGCCGATATTTTGCAAGGGATGGACAGAGAACATGCTAAAATAAGGGATCGGATAAAAATTGTGACCTCTCGTGGGTCCACAATCTTGGTATTGCATGCATTTACACAATGGGGATGCTCGATTCACAGTCCAGAACGTCCCGAATCGACAGAATTACAATCGAGTGACGCGGAATTCAGTTCTGTCACAGTTCTGACAGTCCCGACAGCTGAGGTGGAGTGAGTAGAATCGTGACGTATTCCAAGGTAAAAGACATGTTTCAGCTGTCATGATTGGTTGAGATATTTTTTATACAGTCGACACATGCGTTGTACTCCGAAATTCTCCTTTTCACTCGATTGACACCGGTTTTGGAATTCAATTCCGGAACTGTGAATCGAGCATCCCCTGTGTGTATGAGGAGTGGCCATTTTGTCTTGCAATTTTTGTCCAATTTTCACGAAATTTAAACTCAACCTCATTAAGGTATAAGGATATTAGTGAAGTCAGATACGATATGTGCAAATATCGAAAGGAATCGAGATCTATGGGTTGTTAACATACATTTAGAGTTTCATCAAAATCGGATCAACATTGTAACCTCTAGTGTCCACAAGCTGAATTCGTGATGTTTTGTAAAATCAGGGGCCATAATTCATGTATATGTGCTATTATCCAAAGGAACCAAGATTTTTGGCAGATAAACATATATTTCAAGTTTCATCAAAATCTGATAAGGACTGACATTTAGAGTGTCCACAAACAAATTGTGTATGGACAGATATCCAGACAGACAGGGGCAACAAAGAAATATGTCTACATGAAAACGGCGCTGTATAAAAAAAAATTAAATTTAATCCTTTGTTGAAGTGACAAAAGCTTTTTACATCCAGATTGTCAATCCATTCAATAATAGATTCTGTAAACACTAGTCAGTTAAAAATGTCTTGAAGGCGGTAACCCATTTTTTTATAAATGACGTAGGTTATGTGATAATTTGATTAAAGGAAATCAAATTGACATGGAATTGTCTTTCCACTCACACAAAATGACCTCTTTATTTTAAATTTACTAAACTTTGTTCATTTAGGTAATAATTGTTTTCCACTGCTTACGCATTTATTACAGTAACTATTACCATTAGTGCAAATCATCAGTAAATAAATTGATAGAACTTACTATAACTACTTACTTTCAAGTTTTGATAATGAACTTTCACTGGAATCGTTTAATGCCAAGCGGAAATGCTGAAAAATGAAAGATAGAATACGTCAAATGTGTCCAAATCCATTAAAAGTATAATGAAGATCATTATGGCAAACTACTATAAGAATAAAACAGAATTCAAAATAGAAACCAACATCTTTGAGAGACTAACAAATCCATTGATGTTCTTTTTTGCCTTTTGTTTTAGTGGAATGTCAATATTTATAAAATTTCAAAGCCTTAACATGAAAGTGATGAGAGAAAAATAGTCGTTTGACAAAATGTGAGTTGTAAAGGGGATTCAAACACTTTGTGTAAGTATACTATTAAACCTAAGGTTGTTAAAATCACTATATTCTCAACCAACAGTACATCAACAGCAGATATGTCTTGAGAGTTGAGATCTTTAAAGACACTTTTTAGACAGTTAGATGTCGATTATTTAAAAGTTTCAGACGTCTCGACAGATTAAATATCAAGTCTACCAAGCAGACGGCAAATAGATAGATAGTACACAAACAATCACACAAAACAAAGACCAAAAATAAGACAAACGAAATACAAACACCCTATCGAGAGTTAAATTTTTCGTCTTTTAGGAAAAACAAAAAAGTTTACTGAACTTTAAAAGATGTGAAAACTACTGGATAAAAAAGACAACAATTCTGTTCCAGTGACCTACATTTTTGGGGGTTATCCAATCATGTAATAATCATTGATTAGATTTACTACACAAATTAAATATTAATGCATACTTTTTTCAAATATGGTGTCAATTATTGATTAATTTCTAAAGACAGAATACGCTACTAGACTTAAGTAAACGTTCAATTAAAACTAAGACAACAAATCAAAATAAACAGTATTGTAAAAGTGTCAGTCAAACCGCAATGTATGGCGTGTAAAAATAATGCACCTCGGCCCAGTACACGAGTTCGGTTGAACAGTAGCAGACAGGACTTATCGATCTGGTCTATGTAACAGCTGGGCGTATGTCAACAGAAACAGTAACATTTTATCAATGAAAGAGACATGTTTAAACCAGAATCTCTGCCAAAAATAACATTCAACAATCAAACACATCACCCAAACTACATCTACAATAAACAGAGTAGCAATAAAAAAAAAACAATTCCGTCAAATTTCTCCAACGAAAATCTTACTGCCTCAACGCTTCCAGTACACTGATTGTATTTCAAAATTTCGTGCAAGTATCTTTCTGAAATGACGGACGGAACTGAAATTCAGCATTCCTTTGCTCAGATTTTGTAAGCTGTATGATGGGAAATGAATAACGACTGTATGGTTTATAGTTAAATATTGTGTTCCAATTAATGTACTGCACAATAAAATATCATTATATATTGAAAAGATTTTCCTCAACTTTCGAGGCACATGCAGTAGTAATGTTCATGTAATGAAGTTTATTTACAAACAAAAGATTCCGAACTATATTTCCTATGAGACATAAAAAACAATGTTGACGAGATCCTGCAGGTAGGCTTCCGATTGTCCACTCCACACCTCTTATTCCAAAATCAACAAACAATTCAACATGTCAACACACTCACGACACAGTTAAATGGAATATAATTACTGTTTATCAAGGAGTGATAGTGAAATACCAGAGTCAACACTGTAGATCTTTGATTTTTACTGATCGTACACCTATTTTCATATAAATTCCTTTTGAAACCTGGCATTCAATATCTAAATTCCAAGCAAGTTTACATGTGACTTTGAAACTTTTGATGCATTAATTAGATCCCAATGCAAAAAATGAACGTACCACAACACTTAGAACTGCATCTCACACGCCATCAAAACATAATACACCTTTCGCACTTGAATTTACTTTAGCTTCTTAGGCTAGCGTTTAAACTTTTAAAATTTGAGGTTTTGTTTCCTTCACTTTACACGTCTGTACGTATGTGTGACGGTTGTTTAATTAACCAAAATACAAAAACAGAAGTCAAACACTAATTCAAGTTTAAGGGAGGCCAGTGCGAAGAAAAGGTGACCCAAATAGTTGAAGAGGCATAAACATCATGGTAGTCACGTACAGCAGGGCTTTACGGGAAGTCTACATTACGTTAATAGAAAACTTAAAAACACTGCGGAAAGGACGTGACTTTAAGTGACGTCACTGCCACTGTGTGCTAGTTGGCATTTTTCCAATTCTCCTGTGACATAATGTTGACAGTTAACTAATTCTGATATGTGACAAGCCAAGGATCACGTCTGCTCTACAACCACAGCAATTAAGGATCTTGTATAATTATTCACTGATATGGTTACACAAATTTATCACTCTCCCAAATTAACGTTTCTTTTTATTTTGTCAACATAATTTCATTCAAGTATAGTAAAAAATAAAGAAAAGAATCTTATTCTCCACTGTATCTTCCCGCTTGTTTAAATAAAGGACAGAATCTTGTTCTCCCCTGTACCTCCCTGCCTGTTTTAATACAAAATAGAATCTTGTCCTCCCCTGTACGTCCCTGCTTGTTTTAAAGGGGCGTTATCACTCTCATCAAGAAAATAATATCATTAACTTTCATTATCATATTCAAAATAAACTCACACAATTATTGAAAGTCCAAGAACTTTTACAGTAAATCAAACTTTCGAAAACAATTATAAATTTTTAACACTCATATTCATTTCAACAGCGCAGAGCCTTATTTGATGAAATTCACCATTCATTTTTCCTTCATCCTTCTTCAAATCTGTGATGTAGATTCAATTTTCAAACTTTTTTGAAACAAATGTTACTCCACAAACAAACCTTATTTTGAATCAAAGTTAACCAATATCTTTTTGTGGTTGTTTGTTTTTAAAGGGCAGAAAAACGGTGTATTAAATGTCAACATAATGTTTACAACAATCAATAAATAATGATGAAAAATTACCTTTGAACTTGCGGAATAATTTCCATTTGCTTTAAACATCAAACCAAGCCGAATATGAATTTCATTGGCTCTCTTGAAACCTGGATCAACATAGAGAACCTGCTGAAAACTTTTTATAGCCCTGAAAATAGATAGAAATAGACATTTAAGATAGCAATTTACATTTAAACTTGGACTAGGTTTATATATATATTCCTCTCATTGTTATAATTTTCTAAAATCTAACAGAAATTTCAACCAAGATTATCAATGTCATTTCAAAATCATGCGAAAGCCATTTGTGACATAAACAAAGTCATTTGAGACAAAAGTTTTTACCTCTTTTAAATGGATTTATAAACTGTAAAATATCAAGTCCCCTAATTGTAATTCTAGTCATTTTGTATACTGATGAACAGTTGGTCTCTTGTATATTTTTATTAACTCAACTGTACCGATAGTCTAAAATTGTAGATGTCTATTGCTTCATGTCGGTTTTTCAGGAGGTATATTTATTATATTTTGAAAAAGACAAAACATCTATCAAAAGAAGTCTTTCATAATAGATGGAAGAGACATTATTTAATAGTTTAAATTATTATATAACTGACACTTTTATTATAATGTCAGTTATTTAGGTGTTGCTTTGATTTATTACAGACTGAGTTCTACTGACACTATTTAAAAACATGATTGTTTTAATCACAATATACAGCCCAGTCTAGAAGTAAATCATCTACCAGTTTATTAGAAAAATCTGAAATTTTGTTTGAGTTTAGTCAAGTCTGCTATGGTTTGTGCAATATTTTGAAATGTTAATATCGCATATATGGGGCCTCCTGTGAACAGTTCCATTGTACACTTACAACGGATCAGCAACTAGTTGCAACTGATCAGCCACTAGTTACAAGTGATCAGCTACTACTGGTTACAAGTGATCAACCACTAGTTACAAGTGATCAACCATTAGTTACACAACTGATCAACCACTAGTCACAACTGATGACCAAGATTGGGAGTACCAGATATCTATTATCTCACTTTTTATTGGTCAATTAATGACAGACCGGGCCATTCTATTGGCTACAATCACATTGTTTACCATAATAATATCTATTTCTATTCCCAAACAAAGACTACATTATTTTAATAACAATGTTATGGCAAATAATTACTCTCTTGAGCGTTGAAATATTTAGGTTACTCAATTAAATACGAAATACATGAATAAAATTCTGGAACCATTATTTTATGCAATTGGTTATTAAACTCTAAGGAACGATTTATTCATATGGCATTGTCCTTCTATACATGTTAACAGTAATTCTTCTTAAAATAGATTATCTGTTACTATATATAGTGAACAACCTATATATAATTATTTATGTGTAGAGCATGTAGGCGAACAAGGACTGAGCGAGTTTAGATAAATGGAATCTAAAGAAGAGTTGAGGCTAGATTATTGATCCAAATAAAACTCCAGCCATCTGCTCTAATATGCCAGTACCAAATATAATATCTAATGCTGCTGCCAGTAATCGTGTACCGAGATCGGCATTTCAACCAGTCGTAGCATTCCAACACGTTTCTGGCTAACCATTGGCAGATATCTTCTGACACAAATTTGTCGTCAATGGCATTTTTCTTCAGCAACGTGACATATACGAAGTTGAACTGACGTCAGTAGACAAATATATTTTGTTCATCAACTTCCAATTCTATAGTAAACTTTTTCTGCCTTGCCTTATAAGGCAAAATTTTATCCACAAATCTAGATGACAATAAAAAATGCTTGCAGCGATTTGCACAATTATTGATTTTAAATTGTTAAATTTAGAAATAAAGAGATGCTGAATATAAGACAATAATACTTTATATAGCAATATGAATTAGAATTTTAAAATCAATTTTGGTTGCGACAGACAAGATATTCACTGTGTCATTAAGAATTTACTAATTACAAATTGGCTCTGAAATGTACTACAAGTTATTGAAATAATCAAATCATTAGTAATTAATTATATTTCCAGATGCCATTTCCAGGAATATTATCAAGTTAAATACATAATTGTAATAATTAAATCTTGGCTATTCAGATGCCATTCCCCTACCCCTCAGCTATCAATCACCATTTATAATAATATATCTGACTCGCAGAGATAATTATCATCTATTGTTTTTACATTACATCAACATTTTGGTCCAATTAGAAAGTGTTAACCCCCTGTAAACAGTTTGGTCTATTTTCTAAGATATTATCAAGAGTATTTTCTTTCTTTAGTGTCCTGAAACAAATGGTATAATTTATCCAAACAATTACATTTATCAACCTGACAAAACAAAATTTCAGTCTAACTTGTGTGAAATGAGGTTATTTAAGTCTACTTCTACTGAGGTAATACTTTATCACAGACCCCCCCCCCCCCAAAATGACCCAACCTTCTTTCCTTTCAGGAGTTCTAATGTCCATGTCCACCAGGGGTGATATCGTGGACAAGACCCGACCTACACTATAGGCTACAAAATACAATGTATATACACAGATTGATATTTTAAAAATCCAGATAAAGAAAATCAATTTTAAATGAATGACACCAGGACCACAACAGCTTCCCCATCCACATCAGTACAGCTTATGACTCACAATAGCTAAAACACATCTTATTAAAAATTTGATAA
This sequence comes from Patella ulyssiponensis, assembly GCA_963678685.1. Taxonomy (NCBI): domain Eukaryota; kingdom Metazoa; phylum Mollusca; class Gastropoda; family Patellidae; genus Patella; species Patella ulyssiponensis. The sequence continues at coordinate 76,518,086 of OY783227.1, read as the reverse complement.
TTATTTTAGCAATTTATCATGTAGGCAAAAACTGATCAAGTATACCTAAGCTCACGACTTTTTTGTAGTAATTTATTATAGGTAGGCAAAAATTGATCTGACTTGTTTCCAACCCTTACAAGACTTGAAATAGATTTTTATTTTTTAAATATTCTATATTGAATAGTTTCAGTCTAGCAATTTATCATTATATATCGTAAATTTTAAACAGTGAATCACTCAATAAATCAACATTCTTGAAATATTTAAAACACTACATGTACACATGTCAAGGCTAAATGTAAGAAATTCTATTCAGATGACAAGTGAAAAGTGACCTACAAATACTGACATGGTTTTCTTATTTATCTCCTTGTTCAGTACATGTACCTGACAAGCTTTTTTTTTTTAAAAAAAATTATTATCTTTTGTTTTTGAAAGACAAGGGGTCCCCATATTTGAGTGTGATTGATGTAGTAGTTGGTACATCATAAATAAGACAGAAATCTGTGGCTTCAGTTCCCAACTAAGGAAATAAATTGATCAAAATACTAAAAAAAAATTATATCCCAATCCATATTGCTTTTGGGTAATAGGTACACTTTTCTTATGCAATTTGAACCATGAAAATATATGTGAAACTAACATCAGTACAAAAGTGTTATGAACTGAAAGAAATTGCTCATTATTCTAAACATCCTTGATGTTAACATTCATTTATCATTGGTTACCAACTTTATTACGCAACAATTTGTAAATCCATATATATTAAATAGCATAGCAATCAATGGGTTATCACAATCTCTCCATTCAATCTATTTCTGTCTATTAGAAAAAAACCCTCTACACAATTTGTCAATATCTATTTTTATCTAAGAGGATACAACGATCATTTAACATTAATTAGGTCATGTGTTTATTTCCTAATTCCTATAACGATAGCAATTTGTCGTCATCAATAATTGGACAATTTTAGGAAACTGAAAGTTGACGTACTCGCCCGCAGACTAATAGATAAACATCATTGAGTGTATTAACACCAATTATATCCACATCGAGATAACTGTAAACAATCATTCACATTGCCTAAACCTATTGCATCAATAAGTCATATCCGTTCTCAGTTTGTAATTCATGCCTATACACGTCACTACATCTAGGTCAGATTACATCATTATCATTTGTCAGGTTTCAATCCTAAAAATACCCCAATTTATTTTTCCCAGAAAACAAAAAAGATACATGTAATAGAAAAATCTCAGAAAACAAGATATTTTATTAAAAATACAATATCTAATTGAGGGAAAAAGTTATTCAATATTAAAATATAAAAGTAATGAACTGGAAAACCCTCAGATCCTTAATGACATGCCCTTTCATGAACTAAGAAACACTGTGTATAATCAAGAGAAAATACTTCAATTATCTAAAACTTTATGAACTTAAAAATAATGAGCAAATACCTACGTAATTACATGTACCTACATGTATAATGTACTATTAATATTAAATGTTCTCACAAAAAAATATATAAAAATATTTCTTTACCTTTTCTCGTAAAAATAACTAAAAGTATAAAATTCCTTTCGGTCTCAGCTATATAAGTTATAAATTTTTAACAAGCACGGAATACATGTGTAATTGTAGTTCTTACTATGTTACTACTAGTCAGAGAAGCTCACTCCTACTCTTCATATATATACGTCCAGTGTGACACAGTTACACGCCCACAACCCTTCTGATATAGACCACAAATAATAGTCTCTGTATTCCAGTCCTGTAGTAAGATTAGCAGTAGCTTAAACCAACTGGTTGAGCGTGCCTCTCTCTGACTTAAGTAGGTGAGAGAGTTCATATTACCTCATCAATGAGAAGTCGTGTTACATGTTGTCGTGTGTAGTACAGCCGTAGGTTAAACAATGGATACGAATATATAGATGTCTGTCGTGATAAAAATAATCAATATATATACCTACAATTTACACAACATTTTACAGCATCACAAATCAGAATCATACGTATACCAGGAAAAATTATAGAAATTAAACTTACAAATCACGTAGGTGTCTTCAAAACAACTGACGGCAAATAAACTTGACATTACATGTTTTGAAGCTTTTACGAAAATAACAAATATGATTCTTTTTGATTCATAACAAAATTTTACAGAGCATTCGATTTTAATCCTGACCCAATCTCTAAAGTTCAATGTCAGTTTGAAATCTATTCCTCAAGACATTTACATACAAATTTTCATCAAAAATAAACAGCTACTAAGAAATAAAAAAATATTTAAGTCTACATAAATCTAAATGAAAACAAGTTTATATTTCGACAAACCTGATGACTCCATTGGATTTTTTTTAAATATTAAAGGAGCCTTATCCTTAGGTAACATAAATTTACCTGTATGATATACATGTATATGGGATTTACTGTTTTCCATCAATTATATGGATCATAGAGGGGCGAGCTATTATACTGAAAATACAACTTATCCAATGATTTTGTAAAATTTTGATAGGTTAATGGCTTGGGATTTTTTTTTTTAAAGAGGAAGCAAGAATCAGATCTTTGGCAAAAGTTACATATTTCCAACCTGAATCCTGCTATTAAGTTTATGTAGTATTAAACATACATTAAGCAAGAGCTAAATCTGTCTATTACAAGTCTTTCTTTAGGCCTGAAATATTATCTAAATTATCAATCAGACATTAACTTATCCAGACCATAATAAACTTTCGATGTCATGGCTAGCCTGCGATATTTACTGGATTAGATTCCTATATGCAGCTTAACGGCCACTGACAATTAAATTCAAAACCTGGACAATTAAATTCAAAACCTGGATAATCAAGACTATGCTGTTTACATTAATGATTTTAGTATTGACGACTGAAGCTAGGCGAAAATTTCCTCCGCTTTATTCTCGGCTCATAGTGGATCAATTTGACTGAAATATTCAGCAAATTACCTTTACACTGTCTAGCTTTTAACTGTTATAGTGAGAACTGCCAACTCTTTATCTTATCTCCCATAATGTATTCTTAACTTTTGATAAACTACATGTAGTGTGAAAACTATCTCTTCACAACTTATTAGTCTGTATCTTTATCACTCTTAACAACTATATTGGAATGTCGAAAACAGGGTCCTTAATTGACCCCATATTTACCAGACATGCATAAGTAAATTTTTTAATTTCCCAGGAACATTAACCAAATGTTTATTTTTTGGCCTCATCAAAAAAAAAATTCCCAACCAGAAATGAAACACTATAAACAACATTTTGTTCCAATCTCCTACACAGAATATTGGGATGTAGTTTAGGGTTATAGCCATCAAGGACATTGTCTTTAACAAAACATAATTTTTATAACTTCCACATTTCATCATTCAATCTTTGTATTCAAAGACTCTAAATGTTCACTAGACGGCCTTTTTTGTTCAATATTCATGATTTTTTTTATCCTCCATCATGTGTTGATCTTTGTAGATATATCTTTATTAGTCCCAATTTAACAGGTAATAGGTAATAATAAAATATTCTTACATCTATTTTATATAGCCAATGAAAATACAGTGCCTTTAAAGGTCCACATTGATTGTGAGTTTAAAATGTAAACTTTTATTAAGGTCTGTATTAATTTGGATTTTAAATATAGTTTGATCTAAAGGTAAACTGTTAATTTGCCTCTAAAAAATATTCTCAAAATTACATGGAAGTGCTGAAATCTTAAAATCATAAAGGGGAGCAATGGCGTCAGGACTCAGGACCATACCCAAATTTTGTTTGTGGAAGCAGGTTAAATGGTATAATTTGATGACATTAGAACTACAAGCATAAATGTCTATGTAATTTGATTTTTATGCTGACATGACATAGAATTGGCTTGTATTTAGAGTTTTATTTTGAGCAAGCCTTCTTCTGGTCCGCCCAAAAATTACGTAAAATCAACAATCCCTTTTAGGGCTGTAATAGTATATTTATAAAATTTGATAAACAACATGTAAACAAACAACAACAATTTTCACAATATATAAAAATCGAACTTGAAATAAACACATACATATTGTTGTTTAGAGATTGGTGATTTGGACTTGTTTACTTCATCTTTATTTACTAAAATTATATTTTTGTATTATTCTAATATTACGTTGTTTCTTACAGAACGTCAATTTATGTCGAGCTAACTACCTGTATTAATTTGCGTGTAAAGCATGTTTTTTCCTTATTACTTTCATAAAAGCCATATATAATCCCTTTGAGGTAATGTCTCGTTTTACCAAGCCGTGAATATGTGTAGTGTGGTTATCACGTCATGCTATCAACACACTACATTATAAATAATATTTCAATATTACATTGCTTGTGCTGCCACAGTGACGTAAAGCTCTTGTCTCTACAAACTTCTCACTGATCTCGTTTCCCAAGCTGACACAATAGATATATAATCGTATATTTACGTCACAATGCGGACGTGTATTTTTTTCTCAATGGAAAACATTAAAATATTCATTATCTTTTTATCATTCAGCCGCATAAAATCCTGAGCTCAGCTACCTTAAAACACGAGCATGTTAATTCTAATTTTGGAAGTAGGACTCCTCCCTCCATTCATGAATTAAAGCTTCTTTTGATCATAATAAGACCGTTCGACTTTCAGGGAATGTAGCTCGTCGACGTGTGTTCTTTAAGTATCAGAAGTGACTACAGATTCTTGTAATGGATCTTCAACACTTTATTTTCAGCAGCAAATAATTAACAGCAACAATTTAACAACTTATAATTTAGTAAATATATCGGAACTCCAACTAGTATGTTCCCTAAGCCGGTCTCTCCAACTAATGATAATCTAGCATACATTTGTCTATTTATACAAATCAGTTATTAGAAAGTGTTGACATAAACATATAATTATCAAAGGATCAAGACTTAAAGCATTTAAAACAATAGTTAGAAGAGACTTAATAGATCAACTACTTTAGTTGCCAGTCTGTCATAATTTGACTGACAGGTTAATTGCTGTCTAATGACTAACCAAGCATTAATGAAATTTAAAATATAGATTTTGAAATTTAAAACAGAATTGAAAAATAATAAAATAACATATGACCTAGACATCAGTCATAATAACATGATTCTTGTGTCCAAACCCTTTCAAATCCATCTTGTGTAACACAATAACAGGTTAAAAATGAGATTTGACAGCAATAAAAAAAAATTGTCAGAAAATTTTCTAAATGTGTCCACTAACACAAACTAGGTCATTTTTGAACTAACGCATCGTCATGGTTCAATTTTTTATTCTTTTAATAATTTCTTTGTGTGTGTGTGTGTGTACATTTAATGTCTTTTATGTCAATGAGTGTAGAATATAGAATGTTTACTATAAAGACGTTCTATATGCAGTGATAATGTAAAATGTGTAAAATTTTACGAATGAATGAACTCAAATAATGTACGGAAACAGGTGCAAGTTCTTCAAATAGAATGCTTATATAAAACATAAGTCATCAGGGCTATAAACATATTTTCATTAGTAGTAAAGTTATTCTACATTTCTTCTTTTCAAGGTATTCTTTTTATTACTTTCACGAGCCCATTTTATTAACTAGACTGACTGTCGACAGGTATTGCTCATGTTGACAATTTCATTCATGCGTTGTGGCGTGTGTTGATCCAAACTTGTTGATTAGTCAATCCCCTATTTTGATCATTGAATTTTGTTTTTTCTTTGAAATCTATTATGTTAATGTGTACTGTAGACAAGCCTAACCTTCATATTTACAAAAGGAAAGATCTTTGTGTAAGTGACATCCCGGTGACCAATATCAAAGGAACGTGTAACCTTCAATTTACAAATGGTCTTTACTAATACAGTGAACTACATTTCAGTTCAAATTATTTCCCCCCTTGAACTTTTCTTAAAATTCTTGGTATTCTTTTTATTAAGTATCCGTAAATGAAAAATTGCAATTAACAGAATTCACGCATCTATACAGAGACAAACATCTAGAAAAATCATTTGGACAAGTCCAAGGACACCGGAGACTAAAAAGAAAGAATCAGCAAACTAACAGACAATGCAGAATAACTGTACAAAAATACACAAATGAATTTGATGGAAACCATACTGTGATGAAAAAACAAACACAAACAGAAACATGAAATAATGGATCCACGAGTCAGATGATTTAATTCTTGAAGAACTTTTTTAACATCGGTTGTTTCAGATAAATCCTGGTCATTCATTCATAAAGGATGGTATTCCTGGTCACACATCACTTGTCCCGGGGCCTCAATTATCCAAGTATGAAAGAAAAATTTGACCAATACAATGATGTGTTTGCTGAAATAACGACCCCCGTGACCACTTTTTATAGAATATTACTACAAGTGTCAGACTAACAGGATGGTAGCTGTATTTACATTAAGAGATGTAACTATAGGGGGGGACATTATTCAGGTCAATCCCTTTTTTTACTCCATTTCACTACATTATTAACGGAAATGCCTATCTTCCATCCATCTGAAGTGTTAACAAGTAAACAGAAACATTTCTTGTATTTTTATAAGTGAGTTATTATTGATCTGAGTACATGATTTATTCAGTACTTCTTGTAATACTTTCTCAGCCATTTCAATCCAGAAACACTTGCACCTCAAATTTCAAAGCCTCATCCAATTTATTATCGATCTGATTTATGCCGTAGACAAGATATGCAATAAGAATTATCAACACAATTTATTCAGTATTTCTCAGCCAATTCAATCCAGAAATTTTTTATATAGCACCGCCCAAGGGCAAATTACAATCCTGGAAAATAATTCCCACAAATTACCCTAAGAGCTGTAATCAGAGCCTTTCTGTTCACATATAAATAAAAGTATTTAAGACCAAACCATTTTGTTCACATTAAGAACTGTTTCAGACCAAATTTTCTGACACTGTTTACATTGAGAAAATGCTAAAATGGATTATTTACCGGACTATTTCCTGAACATTAGACCAACAATACTTCTTTCATATCTTTCTATGTACATGTATTAAATCAAATTTTGATAGTAAAAACTTAAGACTTGAGTAAGATATTTTCATGTCTAACAGTATAAATACACCCATGTTCTTGTTGTTTATGAATAAGATTAGTGTTGTTTCATTATAAAACCAAACAGTCATTTCTCTGTCTTTTAATGACAAGATAGACGCCGTCTTTTTAACACCCATCAACCAGTGGTTCTTCAAAAACAATAATTGATAAACAAACTACAGTTTTCATTTAACACAAGAATTATTAAAAACCAACACATCAACACCCCTCTGTCTATTATAAATCAAGGTGGTGCTGTGAATCAGTGGTGTGGCCTGGTCCAAAAGTAGTCATGAGGTCCAAGAAAATATAAGGAGGTGGGTGTGGCTGGCTCAAGGTTAGTAACATAATGGGAGATGAACATATTCCATAATCTCAGACAGAGAATCTGTTTATATGCTACTGAAAATAAAATTTACTGCATCCAGAACCAATCCCTAAATTCTTTCAAATATAAAAAGCTACTCCAATCAGGGAGCATGTTATCATGTGAGATGTTACTTTATAATCTAGGTTTAATAAACAACTGAAGTCGCCTACATGTACTTCCATTCCGAATGATGCTGAAATCTTTTTAATATTTGATCTATATTGCTTGACAAACAAAACCATGTAAAATACACATGAAAATGTGGTGGACTCATAAATATAAATAAGTGTCTTGATTTGTTATGTGTTTGTTAAATTTTGATTCGTTATGTGTTTGTTAAATTTTGATTTGTTATGTGTTTGTTACATTTTGATTTGTTTTTGTTAAATTGTGATTTGTTATGTGTTTGTAAAATTTTGATTTGTTTTTGTTAAATTTTGATTTATGTGTTTGTTAAATTTTGATTTTTTATGTGTTAAATTTATTGCCAGCAACTTTTGTGTAGTTTGTAAGTCTTGTCGGGTTTTGTTTTTCTTTGGTGCCTTCATCCTGTAGATTCTATTCAAGGCTATTTAATAATGGTATCCTGAAAAGGACAGAAGTAATATAGGCCTAGCATGTTCCTAAATCTGCTTCAAAGAATAAAATCCTGACAATCCAGACAAGAAGAGGTTCTAGACACCCCTTTAAGTGAATGTCAAATACATGTAGCTAACCACTAATTTCTATGACCCTCTCTCTGATTCTGTGATTAATAATTACACCCTTTCATATTCCGCAGTAATTGCTAAAATGATAGTTTGCCATTGTTAATTTAGTCATCAATGTAAGTGTGCGTTTGTATGTGGCAACAATTTAGGATGTTTTATTACAACCCCCATTTTAAGACTTACATAATATTTGTTTCATATTTTAAGGCTTTCAGGGAAAAAAAGTTTATCTTCGCAAGTTTATACATGTAACAACCTCCAGTGACTCAATTTTGGCTGGTTGGTATTAAAATGAATAAATGGGTAATAAATCTTTATTGTCTTCTATTTATTCACTTATGCAAATATATAAAGTATATTAAGTGAAGGGGCACGGTAACACACACAAACAATTACACAAGAGAAATTCATGGACAAGATATAATATGCAGAAATCACAAACAAAAAACACACATATATCAAGTGAATGGATCCAGGGAGTAGCTGCTGTAAGCATCTACTGCGCTGCACAATTCCAGGCCTGTCGTGATCCTTCACTGTTTTTGAATTGTTTGTTTGTTTGTGGTTTCTGAGTATGATGTCTTGTCTGTGTATTTGTCTATGTGTAAATTATGTCTGGTGCAGTCTCCCTGCACATAGATTTCACTCAAAATGAAAAAGAAACTAACAATAATGAAATATTTCCCAAATGTTGTATAAATGTAGGCAAATTGAACGAAAATTAGCTAATTGGAAGAATAAAGATATTTGTACACATGGATAAATTTTGATAAATATTTCTAGAGAAGAATGACTGATTGACAAATAGAAGGAAAAACATGCAAAATATCTGTAAAATTCCCACATACAACCCACAATTTCCTATTAGGAAAACAGTGGTTACTCATTGTTGATGTCCTAATTCTTAGATCAACAGGATTGGTTTCATTCACGTTTTACAATCTGACTTTTAAAGGTCAGAGTTCAAAGTTCATCTAGATTATTTGCCTATGACAAGGCAGCAATTTTATGGCCATTGTTTTTCCTGCAAGTTACTTCCTTCAAATGTTAAAAAAAAAACTTAATCCAGCAATGACTTCCCTAAACAAATAAAACACACGAAAGCTGCGGTTGTAAGCTGGTAACAGTAACATTTTCATTGTTTTTAACATTTATTTTTAGAACATATAGACATGATATATATTTTTTGCACAACGCAAGTCTAGTCATTGACATTTTTATAATCTATTACTAATATGGGGTTCATCTCATATGTAACAGAGTGAGAGAGAAATGGGGTTTAACATCCACTCAGCACAAACTACGTCATTTCGGTACTAACATATGGTTTAATTTTATTTCAATAATTCGCTTGCGCGTAGGTCTTTAACAGTGGGGGGATCCTTTGTAAAAATCAAATACATATAAAGATAACTAACTTTGATAACCCTTTCCAAGTTAAGTAAAAATAAAGTTTACAAATGAATTGAGCTGTTGTGGTAAGTAAGATCTCAACAGCAGACGACACAATGGTTGACATTATGTAATTTATAACTAAGAGCGTCGAGTTCATAATTTTTATTTTTTGTGATCATTACAAATATTACACTCAAAGTAAATTAGAGGGTCGATTGTTGCATTTAATAACATACAAGAGTTAACATTTATTAATCTAACATCAGAGACAAATATTTAAAATATCTTTTTTATTACAATATCAAAGTTAATGGTTGTTCTGTTAATCACAAACTTAACACTTCAAACAAAAGACATCAAATAATTTATATCATAAATGAGGACAAAAAACATTTTGTTTTATTTACAGCACAAAAGGTAAAGTTTTGTATATTTTTAGATCACTCAAGTATATCTATGCCAGAATCATGTCTCGTTCCATTGTTTTGCTCATATTTTTCAGTGACCTTGACCTACATATTACATATGTCTGTCCGGCAATGTGTTTGTTTTATCACTATATGTATGGTATATGTACCGGTATCAATCTATCAATCGATTTTGATAAATCATGCCAACATCTTTTATAAACTGGCAGTCATTGATGACGATATTCGAACTAGTGATGCTTGAATTGCTTTTTTGATCATTGATATTGCGATTATTATTCCTTTGATAATGCCATCAAGGAATAAACACTAACCCATTTTTCTGGAACAGAAGTTCTATGATCAGTATGATTGCAAATTTTTATTTGGAACCCAGTTGTTTTAGGTAATATGCTTTAGGGAAATTAAACGTATGTAAATTCACACTAAATGATAATTGGTTGGGGTTGGGTTTTTTTTTTATTATTGAGACTTGGCTATAAATTAGATCATGTGGGCAAAAGTTCATAAATTGAAAAATCTCTGAATCAAAATGTTTTTCAATCAAAGCAATTTTGATTGTGTGTATACTCTTAAAACTTTATCAAGTACATCTTTATCTTTATCCTGGCTGTGTACATTATGTTCGAGTTAAATTTGCCTATTACAGGTCTTTCTTCTGGCTTCAAATCTTAACTAAATTATTATTTAGACATTTATTCACATGGCATGTTGACATGTATAATCAACTCTCAATAACATCTTCAAACAGTCATAACTTCGCTTAGAATAAAGTATTTTGAATGAAATTTTCAATTTATTCATTTTTCATTATCAATTTTATAACTGTTGAAGGACCATGTCTTTAACTAAATTTTACAGAATACATCTTTAATACTAAGTAAATATATATAAATAAATATTATATCTATTAGATACAACTGAAATCTAATACTTTTCCCTGACATAATACCCAAAATTTGAGGAAATTTACAAACAATATTCAATTTCAATTAATCTTATTGGAAACACTCACAATTTATTATTAACACATGATATATAATATTTGCTTGGAATAAATTTAATAATTTTCCATCATCGATACTTATCTATATACATATCTATACCTAATATACAAGATGAAAGAGTAGGTAATTGCTAAAATCATTAAAAGCTTGATGTTTTCAGGTTTCATATGATGTAAACAGAATTAATTATATTTTATCGCAATTAGCAAAAGTACCGAAGACAATGATCAAGATCATATCTTCTGAGTTCCAAAGTGTCTAAGTAAACAGCTAATTAATTAGCAGGCCAGACTTCCGACTCTTAAACTCCTAATTGACATTGATAACGTGCAGGGGCATTATTTATAAAAACATGAATCTCGTCTAAAAATCTGTTGTTAAAGCAAAAGTCCCAGATTCAAAAGGGCACCCGAAAGAACAGTCTGAGCGCACAAATCAAGTTAAGAGACACAGTGATCCAACAACTTATGGCATGGAATCTGAGGACTATCAGTCAACTCAAAAAGTATCATCGATCGAATCCCAGACCCCTTATTTAGTGAGATAGCACCTTATCCCCAATTCAGGGGTATCAGCATTATGCAAAAGCGGCTCTGTAACATGGGTTAAGTTGATAAACTGAAAGCATTGGTGTTAAGGATTACATCCTTGAGTGGCATTTAATGATTGAGCACATTAAAAAAACAACACAATTTACATGGAAAACAATCACTGGTTTATATACATACATTTGTATAGCACAATGTTTCGTCCAGTATTCTCTTATTGTTATCAAGTACTTGAAATATCCCAATAAATCCTGATGTTTATTTTTCATTTCATTTTAAATTATCGATAAAACCCCACTTGAAATAAAACCGTAAACAACTAATTACCCTACATGTAATTAACAATTTACACTAATGTAATAGGTTGAATATTTAACAATGAGAAATAGAACTCCACATTAATATAGTGTGAAAACATTATTGACCCTAGCTGATGATGTCCTCAATGACGCAAGTACACCTCAAGATGTTGTTTTTTTTCTGTTGACTATTGATAATAAGTCAAGGGCTTCAAGATGTTATTTTACTGTTAACATTGATCACAAGTTATTTTTTATAAATTAATAACATATCAACAGGGACAAATTTTATACATTAAATAATCAACAAGTGTTATTATCACTAATTGTAGAAAATAGTCCTTTCCTGATCTACAGATAAACACACTTTATAAAGTGCTTGAAAAATATGTCAAATCTTTCTGGCCAATGCACTACATTTTGTCACTTAGTGCAGAAAATGTTTACACTAACAAGAACATTTGATAGAGAGAGAGAGAGAAATGGGGTTTAACGTCCACTCGACACAAACCAGGTCATTTTGGGACTAACATATGGTTTCATTTTATTTCAATAATTCGCTTACGGGTAGGGGTCTTTAGCAGTGGGAGGAAACCAGAGTGCCCGGAGGAAACCCACGAGGTTGAGAAGGCGCCCCTATCTCCATGCCACATACGCTCACACCAGGGCTCGAAACCACAGCCGCAAGCCAGAGGTGACCGGCCAGCTAGAGGTCGAAGCGCGGCACTCTAGACCACTAGGCCATCCCAACCCCCAGAACATTTGATAATATCAATTGTTATGATAAGTTATGAAATGAAATGTGGTTTAACGTCCTACTGGGTTAATGAAGACGGGACATACGCCTCACAGTGTGCTATGAGGCAAATTTTTTCCGGGAAGCACTATGACCCACTCTTATATAGAATTCCAATGTCAATGTATACCTGGGACCTTGGTTTTTCGTCCCATACAAACGACCAATGATGAGTTTTGGCTAAATGCCTTGCAGCGGGCTATGGAGGAAGGAAATTTGGCCTGAACTGCAGATTTCTGCCTGCTCATCTAATTGAAATTGCCAAAGGTTCCTTTACTGATATGACCTAGTTTAAAGTAGATATTCAGTCTACATAACATTTAATCTTACTTTCATTTCTTTTCACATTGTTTACATTAACACTATAGTAACCAGCATTGGGGCCTATTAAAACATATTATAATCAGGCCTATAATGTGATATAGAGACGTGGCAATGCTGATGGTCATTAACCCTTTCAAACTGGTTGTCAATCAATCAATCATTTGACAAGCTCTTGTCAATATTTGACCTTACACTGACCTACAACTAGGCTGGCTGTTGTATATATATATTCTATTATTCTGCAGCACCCAGCAAGAAAATAAGGTTTGAATTCTATTAATGCTAATCTTATTGACGCTTAAGAGAAAAATTCGCCGATTAATGGCAGCTAAATTTACTTTTGTCATGTATGTCACAGAACGACATGTTTAAAAGAAGCAGGGTAGAGGGTAAGTAATCTTCCTTTTGAACTTCAAAGTTAATGCAAGCCTGAAAGTAATGACATTACGCTCTAGACAAAACATTACTTTGTGTCTGAATCTGACCCTAGTATCTCCAATGAAATGAAGTTACTTTTAAATAAAGTGTACCTATATTTACCACTACTTGCATTGTTTAGCAATGGTGGATGTGACCTAGATAATATACTACAAACAAAAGTGACCATTAGTCTTTCTCCACAAGACCACTTGCAACATACATACAATCTTACTATCTATCAAAAGTCTGATTGACCAGGACTAACTATACACATGTTGACCAATGCAGGTCATGTTTAAATTCTACATTCTATGTCACTGTTAGGTCCACCATCATGGATTCATGCCAATTCCCTGACCAACTGCCTATCTGGGAAAGTTAATAGTTTATTTTGGATTTTAAGTGTAGGGTCAATCTGAGGTCAGAGAAGAAGTTGTCCACACCTGTCAAAACAAATATTTATCACTTTAGCCAGTTTGTAGTTTGTACTACTAGCTGGCAGTCAGCGGGTACTGTTTTTACTATTGGCTCTCATGTTGACCAAAATAAACCGCGGACAACTTTTAGACAGACAAAATGCAAGTTGAGACGAGGTAGCAAGAACTCTCAATCCAACATACAGTTAGATCTATTTGATAAGGCCAACTTCACCTTTTATCAAACGTCACAGGATGTAAACAAGCACTAATCTCTACCCTAACTCTAACTATGGAACAAACCCTTACCCTAACTTACAATCTCGCCAACAATCATGTGCCTTAACCTTATTTACATCTCAGCGACCTCAAGGAAAATTGAGTTTCCCTTAACGAATAATTTAGTCTGGAACATACCTAGTGCCATTATCTTGCTTTGGAAGAAACGTAGGCTACACATGTCCCAAGTTATTTTGAGACTAACATGTCAATTACTATGATTACGTGTGCAATACAAGATGGAGCACTTTGGCCAAGTGTTCCCTGATGTCCAGGGGTTGGATGGCCGCATGGTTAGCATGTGCGTGCTTTATTCATAGGGTCTTTCATTTAGTCAACTGGCGTGGTTTTGATTACCCAGTTGTACGAGTTAATCCCAAAATGACCTAGTTTCTTTCTTGTCCAAATTAATGGACACTATCAATACTAAGAATGAGGGTCAAGAAAAATAATTATATTAAAACTTTCGAACTGCTAGAATTGGGCACTATAAAGTCAACAAAATTCCTTCTGAGAGCGAACAAGAATGAGGTCAAAAGAACAATGTGCAGTGTGTACTCGAATGATATCATTACAATAGTCCAGATTTCTATTCAAGTCTTGAAAGATAATTATATTTGCGCTGGTACAATAGTATTGTTAGTACCAGTATTGACGTGCCTGGAGGACAGGAGTTCATAGATCGATTAAATCAGTCAATTATAACAATTTAACTCATTCAACTACTGCCATGTCATAACTATAACATGTTGTGTACATTTCCTATCATGTAAATCTAGTCTCCTTTGCTAATCACTCCAGGTGTCAAGATTTCTTACTAATGAATGAATTTTTGGAGGGCTAATATTGAGACTAATATATACAGCCCTTCTTTATTTTAATAAATCTCTTGTGTGGACCATATTCAATCATTTTATCCGTTAGCAGTAGCCGATGCGTTCCCCCATTGACCGCAATATCGACCTCTTATTTTGGATTGTCCTATAAATAAAATTATCCACTTATTCCCCACTCACCCCCACACCACTTGTCCCCTTTATCAATTGTCTTAAAATAAAACAATTGTTTAACACTTAATAACATTCGGAAAATCTGTGGGAGAAATTGCAGAGATTTATCATGGAACACTCATCACTACATTTAAACCACAAGTAAATTAGCTACCGTACAGATCCACAGGGCAGTATTAAAAAACTTTTTGTGCCACCAAATCAATAACTCTTTAAAGGAGGTGTAAATGTCCCAATATACATGTATATACATGTAGTTGGATATTGTCGTTTGCAGTTGTTGACAGATGTTTAAAATTTCATCTTTCTCCCAAATTCCCAGGCTTGGATGTACACCACGTTATTTTAAAAACATCCCATTAATCTTAAAGTTAATATTCCCCTGGCAATATTGAGTCATATGACAGCTTGTGTCACATACAGTTACACAAAGAAAACCAAAAGTCAACAGAGTCGCTCGCATATAAAACAGCTGAAAGTCGCTCAATCAAAATATCATCTTACATTGCCACACAGATAATGAATTTCTACAAATTCACATTCAATTCCAGGACAACCTAATGAATAAAAGAAGGGTTTGCATGACAGACAATTTAAATTCACCCAGCATATCAGTTGAATTTCACTATATTGACAATTTTTTTAAGAAAAAGACAGGTAAAAAACACCTGATGACAGAAATGAAATGGGGTTGAACGTCCTACTCTTCTGCACCTGGGCTAATGGAAGACGGGACACCTGATGACACTTATTAAACATGCATTATGCAAGAGTAAAATCTGCTTATTACACAAGTCTTTCTTTAGGCCTGAAATTTTATCTAAATTATCAATTAGACATTAATTAACTTATCCAGACCATAATAAACACTCGATGTTGACTGGATTAGATTCCTACATGTATATGCCGCTTAACAGCCAATTGATAATTAAATCAAAAAAGTGGATAATCGAGACTATGCTGTTTATATTAATGATTTTTGTTATGATGACCGAGGCTAGGCGAAAATTTCACCCGCTTCGTCCTCAACTCAAAGTGGATCAATTTGACTGAAATTTTCAGCAAATTACCGTTACACTATCTAGTTTCTAACTATTATAGTGAGAAATGCCATTTCTTTAATTTATCTCCCATAATGTATCTTTAAGTTGCTGTGTCACGAGATCCGATTTCGGATTCTAGTTGAAGGTTTTTCAAAAATAAAATACACCCACTCCCCCCCTCTCCCAAATAAAAGAAAATACCTAGCAATTCAATTGAAACGTGTTGATGGTGTCCTGTACTAGGTTAAAAACCCACTCAGAGTTGGTGAGAGTTTTGTAAACACTGTTTAGATCATACTAGATGCGTAAAATTGCTTCAATTTGAACACTGCCTAAAGGTGTAGTAATTGTGCTTGTGTGAACTCTGCCTGGGGGTGTTCCCCTCTTGTAAAGGTGTCAGTCAGTGACAGACCGATGGACGGAAATACCTGATTGTCAATGAACCATGTCCCACTCAAATAAAAGTCACACTTGACCTCATTCTATCAAAGGGTCACATGATCACTTGTCAGCTAATGTTACCAAAATATTGTTCATGGTTCGCTTCACAATGTCTATACATTGTCATCCCAAATGTTATGTTCTTACTATTGGTGTTTATCAAATTGCCGAATAATCAGTTATTTATCGTCAGAGTATATCTCTACACAAATTGTTCACATCTGGGTCAATGTAATCCACATTAAAATCAAGCCAAATCATCGTCATAGTGAACAATCAATGTGAACAATCAATTTGAACGAAATAAGGAAAATATATTCAAGGTAGACAGAAAAGGAATATTTTAACATTATATGGAAGACAAAAGTTTCTAGACATACATTATCAATTCATCAGTAAATAACTGACCCCCAAAAAATAGGCCAACCTCTGCTGGCCTACTTAATACAATGCCTTATCAGATAAACGACCTGAATTAATTAATTCACAAAGTACTAAACATCAGTCTGTATGTCTGTCTCCTACACACGTCATGTCTGATTTTTTTTATCTGTATACATCAGGAAGAATATGCATAAAATAATAAGTATACAAAATATATTTATGCATGAATATATTTGCAAAGCTCAATCCAGACGATTATCTATTTATGGTAACAGCAAATAGAACAGAAAAAAAATACTAATCAATGATTGGTTAATAATACAGTTTTAAGGTCACATCTACAGGTTAAGAATTGTGAATCGAGACATGGATAATTACATCAGCAGACGGGCAACAGATAAATCAGGAGAGGAAAGTACCTGACCTAAAAAATAAGGTAGAAGAAGAGTTTTAGAATTCCAGTCTGGCAGCCATCTGTAATAGTGGATAGGTGGTAGCTCAGTGCCAGCTAGCTGCAGTGTGAACATCTGGCTGGATGATAATGTATTCAGTTAGTATTCAATGCATGTTGCCTGCCACAACACCATATTTAATACTGACACCCTTACAGACAAGTCTGGTCTTGATATCAACATTGCATTGTTCACACCAGTGTCATACAGTGCTATTGCATTCACCCCCTCTGCATTTTTGCTCAATTTACCTTAATTCTTCCCTTAATTCTGTCTATCTTTCTCTCCTATTCCTTCATACACTCCAACCCTTTCCAAACCACAAACTGTCTACTACACCAAAACCTTTTCTACTACCAGTTTTCAATGCATTTACAGATCAATAATATACAGTCTCCATCTTCCAGTCCCTAGAAATAATCAGTCTCCAATACCCAGTCACTTCTACTATTCAACCAGGGTACAATGAACTTGATAAACCTGTCAAGTGAGGTTCCCCACAGCTTAATGTTACACATAATTAGTGACGTTTCTGCAAGGTTGAGATTAGATATGCTGTTTTAAACCCTTGTTGAGCCTCAAATTACCTGCTGAAAGTTTCTCAAAGTGGGGCACTTCAGGGTTTGATTTCTTCAAATGAAAAAGGTACTTCAACTGAATTATTTCATAAATAGAAGATTTTATCCCTTGAGGAGCCCCAATTTACCTTTCCACTGGGGGGATTATCAAGGGTTCATCCAGATAGGGTCACTTCAAATGTGCAAGTTTTATAGAAATCAAGTATTTCACATCCTAAAATGAGCCCCACATTACCTTCGAATAGTATTGAAAGTAAAATTCTTTTAATTGAGAAGTGAATAGCTGCTGAGTAGACAGTTTGATTGTGATTAGTTGATGGATTAGTGTTCACACAATACTATTTGATAGCAAGTCTCTGTATGGTGAATATAAATAATACAACTTAATGATAGTAAATCATTGTAAATCTATGTTTTAAATCTATTTATCAATACTTGATGCCCTCATTGCCAGAAAGTCAACTGCTCTCAATCTATAAGTATAAAGCTATAAATTTAAAGAGATATTATCGCTTTCAACAACAAAATAAATGTATGATATTAATTAACAAAAATATCACAATTTGACATATGATCAAGCCTAAATTGCATTATAGTGTCTCTTTTCAGTTCAGACATACATCCCGAATTCCTAAAAAGAGTGCTGATGTCCCCCTGGGTGTTGAACTCATAGATACATGTAAGTAGCCTCCCCCACCCCCAGGCATTGTGGTACACATGAACAGAAAAATGAAATTCAACCAGTCGCAGAATGACATTTATGCCGGAGATATATAATGAATTGTTATAAAAGGTTTTGAATGGCAACTCACATTTTCTGTATGTACAATGTATACACATCATCACAAATCGGCTCTAATTCTTTGAATTCCAACCAAACTTATCTAGGTTGTTTTGTTTTAGAATTTTTGGACACACTGTCCTTGTCAGTGCCAAAGAAGTGGGCCCTTTTGCTTATGTCTATCAAGAGCAAACCAAAGATGGACACCTTGATCAACCACCACAAACTCAGTTAAATAAACAGAATAAGAAGTAAAGAAGTTATGTACATCTGTAATTCTGTTCAAAAGTTAAAACTGTCTATAAATAGTTCAGTAAACATACTATATAGAGAGAAGAGTGTATGTTTATATTCTAAAAGTCGCAAGCTATTTATAGATAGATTTGAACTTCCAGGAATGTGCTGTATTAGCAGGTTTATAGAACAACCCAGCAGGTAATATCTGTACTGGTGGAATAAACGAATCTCCTTGAAAATAATTCAATAACCATCCTAATAAAATCGTGAGTCTATACTGTATGCCACGTCCCAGAATGCATTCTGTCATCGGACATTCAAACCTAGTTACCACAAGGGGTCCTAATAAAACAATTCCAGTGCCCTTTTTTACAGTCTTGCCTTTAAAATAAGACTACATGTATGAATTAAACCCACAAACAACATATGACACATTCTTGACGATTTTTAATTATTTAGAGGACATGTCAAAATAATTTTGCACCGTTCTGCTCAGCACCAATCAAATATGCCCTTTCTGAATTAGTGCTCCAACCACCCACCTCCATAATAAAGAAAGAAAAGTATGGTTTGGTTATATGAATATTCTCCCCCATAACATGTAATTCTGTATGCTTGTGACCTTTCTTAGAAAAGAATTACTGTATAACAGTGCTTTAGAGTATAATGTTATACTGATATAAATTGTACCCCAACAAATCTGACAGAATACATTTCTTAAATTCCTGGTCTGGGAAAACATTAACCGTTTCATGTAACAAGTTTATTTATTTAAAGTTAAATAATATATCATACCTACATGTATTACATACAAAATATATTTACAGTACAAGCTGTAACATGTTATTAAATATACATGTACACTGTATTTCTATCTAATTTACCTATCTAGGGTCAGGTAAGGACTGGCACTTACATTCTTTCACCTTAAAGGGAATGGAATGTTGTTTAATGCCCTACTTTGATGCTCCATCAGAGCTATCAGTTTAAAGGCACATCAGAAAATATGAAAACAAACGATCATTGCAATAGGTTTAACCTCCATCCAACACTGACTAGGTCATTTTGGGATTAACAGATATCATTTTTACTTCCATTATTCGCTCATTATATCAGACGTTGGAGGATACCAGAGTACCTGGTGAAATCACAACAAGTCAGACAAGTGACCCGACTCCTAGTCACATGCAAGACTGGGATCGACCCACTGCCATTGCGTATATAATAAGCCTTATAACCTACAGAACACATGTAAGACCCCACCCACCCCTATAGCCTGTAAGGTACATACTTCTTATCTTCATTTAAGTCATACAATAAACACAAACACTTTCATTGCAGTAGAATGAAACTGGAAAATCTGGGGGAACCTCACAACTTATCAAAATGACATCCAGTTTATAAACCAATGGCAACCTATTGACTTTTGTCTAAATACCACAGGAAACAGTAAATATTTTACAGGATAAGTCCATTGGTCTCAATTTTGGTCTACATACTAATTTGTTTATCTTTTACCGGAGAAGAACATTAATGCTTTTTAAAGTTGAAATAAAATGCTGGGTGTCCTTTAAGATGGTGTTATGTAGAGTACATGTATATTATGATAAAAGAAAAGACTGAACAATAATATCAAGTTTAAACATATCACCATATAACATTATCTTAAAATTAGTGGTAAAGTAATTCAATCATAACAATGTCATGGTTGTCATAAAGCAAATCTTTCTGAAGCACATATAACTGCATATTAAAATGAGGTTTGATATAACACAAAAATGATGAGAAACATGTCTTTTTGCAGCATTGAATAAACCAAACAATCAGCTATTGAATTTTGAGTAAAACATTAGATGAGTTATAAGCTAATGAAGTTTGAGTAAAACGCCTGTGACAAGTAAGAAGCCATTGAAATTTGAGTAAAACGTGAGACAAGCAACAAGCCATTGCAGTTTAAGTAAAACTTGATACAACTACAAGACAAGTAACAAGCTAATGAAGTTTGAGTAAAATACGGGACAAGCAACAAGGCATTGAAGTTTGTGTAAAACTTGATCGAGATGAGCAACAAGCAATTGAAATAGGAGTAGATACAGGAAAATTATTCTTTTTTTCCCTTGGCCCAAAGTAATGTTACTTCTTACAAAAAACAGAAATGAGCATGGAAAAAATATACACCACAATTTATATAACATAGAAATCAATGTTCTGTATACTCATAAATGTATGTATGGTATATCCAAAATTCAAAGATAATCAATATACTACAGAAAAGATTTCACAATACGACCTACGAGCTGACACAAATTGTAACTAGTTGTAAAAGACTGGTAAGTCTTAGCTATTTAAAGTGACCTTAAACTGCACCGAAGCAGACAAATATTTCTAATAATAAATTCCAAACTAATCAATAATCATTCTTAATTCTTTATTTACCTTTTAAACCGCAGTTCTATTACATCAACAAAATGAACCGATATAAAACCATATACATTCCTATTTGTTATTGAATACCACCAAGACATCGCAGGTCGAATATATAAAACATTAATATTTTGTAAGAGATCAATTATTAAAGTTTTGTGTCAACATACAAAAGGCGACATGTTTTATTTGGTCTTTAAATGATTATTGTCATTAAACTCAAATCTAAACAAGTTTCCAGCCTATAAGATATAAAGAACAGGTCTGAACAATTATTTCTGACGTACTTGTAAACGTATCCAAACAATTATTTTCTCTTTCAGGTATTATATTCTAACTTTACGGAAGGATCAATTGTTTTTGAGTCCCCAAAAAAAGGAATTAGCCTACATTGATCTGTGACGTACATGTACATATAAGTAGAACTAAACAATCCAATAAATTTGCAGACAGAAGTAAGAACTATCACTTGATACCCAAAAGATCTCAATCAAGACCCAGAGGTTTCTTATAAGACCTTAAACACAATTAACTACACATCTAACTGCAGTCTTAAAGATCCCAATTCCTAAATAAATCTCACTGCAGTTTTTAAAGATCTCTAAATAAATCTCAAAGCAATGTGGGGTCCTTAACAAATTTCACTGTAGGGTAGAAAGATGCCTAAACAGACAGAAGTAAAGTCTCACAGTAAAGACATTTCACTGTAGACAAGTAAAACCCTTAACAAGTCTCACAGCAATCTAGAAAGATCTCTAAACATATCTCCAGACAGACAAAACCTTAAACAAGTCTCACAGCAGTCTGGAAAGATCTTTAAACATATCTCCGGACAGACAAAACCGTAAACAAGCCTCACAGCAGTCCTGAAGATCTTTAAACAAATCTTCCTACAGACAAGATGCTAAACAAGTCTTACAGCAGTCCAGAAAGATCCCCCAATCTTGCAGACTCATGAGCCCCTAAACAAGTCTCACATCAATATAAAAAGATTATGAACAAATGTTACTGCAGTCTAGCAAGAATCTAAACATATCTTAGTGACATCCAGACAAATCTTAATGCAGCCTACACGAAGATACTTATTTGGCAGAATCACTTAATCTAATTTCATACTTGCACCCTTATTGAAAATCACTTGAACATGTGTAATTATTTAGATTTAAATATCCAGTTCAGAAAAAATATCGAAATAATCTTATTTTTTTTCTTTTTTACTCCGTCATTCATTAAGTATAAAATTAACAGCCTACGTCATATTCCACATGGAATAAAGCTATTATTCTATTTTTAACGCAACTATAAAGATGGAACAATTTATCTTATAGTTTTTCCATTAATGGATATAAGTTTAATTTAGATAAATATAGTTAGATCTGAACAATGAATGGCGACAATATCCAACCAGTCAGTTTATTGATCTGCGTAGAACAGGAATTACGTAATCACAGCCACGAGACAACAGGAAGTAACTTGTATTAACTTTCAAGAGATCAATGACTCCCTTAAGCCCCTTAAAGCAGTGTGTTCTGGTGCTAAAAAAGAAAAACTCATTGGCATTACCCATTTAATTATATCTGTAACAAGAACTGATAGGTGCCATGCCCCAGACAGTGTATTATTCTTCAGGGTCTTTAAATTCATGTATTTAAAAAAATGTAGCATACATTTAGACGTACTTGAAATTGTAATTGAGAAAATAAATGTGGATATATGAATATGTAGGATACTTTCATTGCTTATCAAACTGCATATAATTGTTATTCATATTATTTTATTATTATCATTGTTGAACAGTTGCTAAATGCCTCGAGTAGCATATCATAGTTGGAAGTTGAGGTACCATCTGCGTCATTATATTATTACAGTATTAATCTCTGGACTGTTCATCCATCTCATGCTGTGTTTTATAAATTCAATAATAATTTATACCTTTAAGCTTGTCCCTTTGACTGCCATGCCAAGGATTGGTTGTGATGAAACACCAATCAGAAAGTTTGGACAGTGAAATGGAAAGAATGATTTCTCGGTCAGGTGTATTAACATACAAATGACAACTTCTACTATCCTAGTGACCTATAAAGCTAACTCCATGTAGGTAATATTTGTAGGTAAAGTCCATATCACACGTAGGGAATGACCTAAAAGTAGGTACGTGTACAATCCTATAAAGGTTACACAAGTTAAAGCAGGTACATGTACGCTCCCAAGTACGATGGATGTTATATAATTATTTCTTAACTAAAAGGAAGGTTCAGATTTACATGTACCAAAGTCGTAATTCATTAAAATATTAAAAACCAAATTAAAGTACTGAGCCTGGAAACAGATAAAAGATAAATACCTTATCAGCTTTGTTTAAAGTCAAATACCTTAATTCAAAAAAGCAACCATTCCATGCAAAAGATATTTTGTCGTAAACATAGAAAATTTAACTTCTCAGCTATTTGATCAATATTTTTATTTTTATTTTTACTTGTCTAGTCTTAATATTTCTGGCGAACTTCTGAATTTGAAATACATGCTAAAATTGTTTATTACCTCATTTACATTGTCACTGAATAGTGTAAATGGGTTTAACATAATTTTTTCAGTGAACAGTTCCACATATTCAATGTATCGAAATGAAATGGAATGGAGATTACTTCCTACTGTTCTGCTCAGACAGGGCTAATGAATACGGACATAAGCCATACAGTGTGCTATAAGGGAAATTTTCCCCGGACAGCTGCGCGAAAGACAATGTATCAAACCAGAAATGGTTACTGTATTGAAATTTACTGCAGTTTGAAATGGTTCCGAGAACGAAATGGTGATCGCATGGCCATGTGTAGACGTAGTTTCTCACTGGAGGTAGGATCTCAATCCTCTCCTTACCCAGTCCCTTTTCTTACATCTGTTTCCTCTAAGCCTCTACTTAAAATTTTTTGATTCTATTTCAACAATAAACAAAACCAGACTTGAAATAGTTGAAAGAACCATATAAAACTAGAGCAGCCGAACTGTATATATATTTATCATAACATTGAAACTGTATACTGTATACACATTATCTTAATTAGAGGAAATTACAAAGTGTAAATATATTCTCTTAAATACTTTGATAATCTACTTTCAAGTACTTAAACTTTAAGAGCTTCACATTTCATGTAAATAATTTAAAACATGTAGCATTTCATTTCTGAGATATGCTTAAAGTGACATAGTTGCGTACACAAATCCTACTTAATCTGTGTGCGCTGTGCACTTGGTAACAGGGCTTAATCTGATTAAGAATTCTTGACACAATAAAACATGTTCTTTAATCGCCAGATAGTTTACATATATTCCAAAAGTCAAGAATATTCTAATGTAATAAAGTGCATTGCATCCAAGTATTAAAAAAATGTTGGGATGAGTTATTTGAAGAAGATAGCAGAGAAATAAGGAAGGTGTGAAATCAATGTAAACTTAAATTGGCAAGGTGGAATTGATCAATTTGAATAAAGTTTTGACTAAAGAACTGGCACTTTAATCTAACATACATGTACCAGGGCTTTAATGAATTGGATATATACATGTATTTGTAAAAGAAACATTTCCATCCACTGTGTTCACTTTAGAGGAGATACACGTAGGTGTGACAGAAGCATTTAAAATTTCACAAAGTTTCATCTTTTTAAGAAAACAGTTTTAGATTTCCTGTTGTTGTTATTGAACCAGCTGCTTGCTAGGGTAAAATAATTCCAACATGGCCGTTCTTTAGTCAATGTCTGCAATCATCAAAGTGTCTGTTCAGCATTGATTAAGCAGATGCTGTGTTGGAATTGGCCTCCTGGAGTTGAGAATTCAGATGGAAAAGAAAACTAATCAGTAAAATGAAGACAAGGAGGATTACAAGTTTCATGCATATATATGCAAGTATTCCTGGGTTTGGACTTTATTCAAAGTTGTGTCGTGCCCCAATTCCAACAAATTTAGAGTCTTTTGAAGGGAAAGTCCCAGATATATCCTAGTGAATAAAACTACTGAATTTTGAATGGAAGCCATTCATTATCCAAGTCTCGTGTCACTTACGTTCTGTGAATACAAAAGTGATCGTCTAGATTATAATCACTCATATAAATAAGTTATGTAAGTAACCCAGTTAAACATACATGTACATTACATGCAAGAGCTAAATTTGTCTGCAGTGCTGCAGGTCTATTTCTGGGCTTCGAATGTAATATGAACTATTAATTAGACATTAATTAAGTAACTTATCAAGATTATAATCAACTCTGTAGATCTTTGGTTGACTGAAATTGAAATGGATTTGAACACTCGCAAAAAATAAAAATTCCACGATAAAATGGATAATCGAGACAGTCTCGGTCAACATGTACCGTTGTTACAATAATAAATAATCTGTACGCTGCATCTTCAATCAGTCATCCACCAAGAATAAAGTAATTTTAGGCACAAATAGGCGACATCAACACATCTTGGTATTTAGTTTACGTTACCACACTTTTCTTCAAGAACACCTGATAACTCTTGTGATTTATATGAGAATTTCACATTTGTATATTTATACATTCTTTTAATTCCTGGTATCGATAAAAGTTCATGGTCTGTAAATTATATACCAGCACATTCTTACACGACATTTAAACCATTAGAATAATTGCTAATTAATTTTCACCTATTTTTTTAATCTCTTTACTTTGAGAATAAACTAATCCATTTCTACATCATTCTGTCACATGTCTGTAAATATTTGTACCATTTATGACTAAGATAAACATCAAATAGAAATCTAAATTGGTCTTTAACAGATAAACACAGAATAATCAGAATATCCTGCTAGTAATTATACAATTAAAAGGTCTGATGGTTCGAATATCTCAAAAGTCAATTAAAGTATATGTTGTAGTATTTTATTCTGATTCTTTTAAAAATGCTGGGTTCATAAATTTTTGGATCAGATTGTTGAGTACTGGTTTAATAACTTTTGTTCTAGTTTGTTGGCTGAGAGAGAGAGAGAAAAAGACAGAGATAGGGGGGGGGGGTCATATCTAAACAAATGGAGGAATCATTTCAAAAGTCTTCAGTGCATGTACATGCTTGAATGTAAATGTAGATATAACTGACGAAAAAACTCTTTTTTTCCCAAAATGAAAGTCATCTTAATTAAATTATCAGGAACAGAAGAGCCAATACATGTATATGTATTTCATGTAAGTACTACGTCAAACAATTATACCAACCTTCTGTCAAGAGATGTGTTTTTAAGACAAGGAATCTAGTTCCTATTCCCCTAGTCCTGACAAATGACCTTACTAACCTTACTGACTTGCATAGACAGAATGGGGAGGGAATAAAATGTTAATAAGAACAATGACACCATAATGTCTTGGAGCCATTAGTTCAAAAAGAACTATCGAGACAGAGGCAATATAGTCAAAAACAACAACAAAAAAAAGTACAGCCACTTTTGATGTTACATAATTGTGTAAGTCGGTCATGGTAATGGAACTATGGGGTATTTCACAACATTAATTCCGTAGATATTGCATACATCATGTTGCCTGGATTAGGTCTAAAGAAATACAGGCGAATAGCTTGGTTAGTTCAGCCAACTCGACAATATATCATTAACCAGTAAATCAGTTATGTTAAATTCCGGAGGAGTCAAGAAATTGATTTTTCATGGAATGGAATGTTTTAGCCAGAGGCCCTCGATACTATAAATTATTATATGTACGTGTTCATAGAGCAGACGGCTGAATTTCACAAGATGCATGTCGGTCATTAACCACGCGAATGCCGACTGATCTCAATACACTGACAGCTCGTTCAATGATCTAACGCTAATCTAATTCGGGTGATTATTGATCAAAACCGACTTCAGTTCGTTGGCTGTTCACCAAATAGAACCTGCTGTTGACCTATATTTTATAATACTGCCCTCATTTCCAAAGAAAAATGTAATTTTGTTTTAACCTATATGTAATGACATACATGTACCGACAGTATTTCAAGTATACAAGATGTCTTTATTCAATAAACTCAACATTTATTAATTCAATAATTCCTGTACATTGTTTTTAGTCCAAAGTAAGCTCAATCTCTCATACCAATTCTAATTTTTGTACAACACACATTGTTGTCTTAAAACTAGTTTTTCCACTATATTCCATTACCCCAAATTTTTTGTCCTGCTTTCAGTTCCTGATATTCCACAATTTAAACTGCTGGTGTGAGTCTTTAAAGTGTAAATCAGCTTCAAATGATTCATTATACCAAGACAGACCAGTTGTTCTGTTCATTGCTGAATCCTGACTCTAGTAAAATCGTTTTCCTTCTCTCTGATATTAGACAATATCAATTGCTGGGGTCAAGATTTAAGAAATCTTTTTGGGAAAGTATTTCGATCTTGTGTTGCGGTATTTCTTAATACAAGGCAGACAAGATTAACTCATTGTAGTCTTTAATCTGGCTCGAATGATGTAATACATTCACACATCACAAACTAGGTCAAAATTAATACTGTAAAGCAAAAGTTAAGTCTCTGAACATCAGTTGAAGTATTGTTAATTCCTTGCCACTGCAATAAATTCCTTGCAAACTACAAATCTATCAGTATTAACAAAGAATAGTGAATTGAAAATTTGTCAACATTTGGCAGCCATTGCCAATGTAGGATAGTCTAATGTTTCGCTGGACCTCCTGATGGATCTCTTTTTACTTGGAATGAATCTAAGCCAGGAAATTATCTACCGTTGATATTTTGATTTTGTTTTTTTAATCAGTATGTTCCAATGACATTTAAGTGTGGATAAACAAGTTGATAATTTGGTATTTTCCAAAAAATACAAACAACACACACAGTGACAGACTATAATTTTCTTTAAAGCCAATATGAAAAAACACACAAACGATTAAACGATCTCTTTACTATCAATTTGTTTGTCTCAAAGTTTCTAATTTTAATCAATTGGAAGATCAATTCAAACATCTCTTAGTGAGGTTAGAACTAAAATACAACAATCAAATGTTATGTTTTTTAATATAAAACCATGTCATTTCTGGCTTGAGGCTTTATACACTAACGACCAGCTATGTTTATAACATTATGGTGAGATGCACTTGGTTTAAGAATACCATTCCAATTAAAAACACAGAGCTTATAAATGTAGTATGGATTAATGAGTACTTTTCCCTGTATTTCGGAGTACATTATGTCAGATTGTACTCTAAGTGTAGGTCACATATTGTATACCTAATTCCCTCAAAAGGATATAAACCTCTTTCAACTAATTGTATTGATCTGATATGTTACAGTGTAGTTCGGTTATTGACTGGATCGGCTCTGAATTTTGTTGCCAAATACATGCATTAAATGGAAGTGGGTTTGCTGAATTTCAGGAAGAAAACGTTGCATAGTTTAATTTCAATAATTCACTTGCCTGCAGAGACCTTTCGTAGGAGTGGACGAAAAACAGAGTACCCAGAGAAAACACACACAGTTCAATTCAGAGTGAGAGAGAGAAATGAGGTTTAACATCCACTCGACACAAACTAGGTCATTTCAGGACTAACATATTGTTAAATTTTATTTCAATAATTCACTTGTTCGTAGGAGTCCCCGTAAAAAAATCCATGCGGTAGGTCAGTCGATCCTACTCCTTGTCACATACAACCAGGGATTCGAAACCATGCCATTTGATACAGCTTGCATGTAGTTCAACTCACCCCCTTTTCATGTAAAAACCCAGATCTAACCTCAATATGTGCATATATAACCACTTTACTGTCCACTTCTACTGGACAAAATAGAGTAAGTTGTTATATTACTAATTGTGCTCTTTATGTGACCTCTTACAATACGTGCACACGTACATACGTAAGTTAGTGTAATGAAGTAAACTGGTTGATTTTTTACCTGTACTTGTTTTATTATTTATTTAATCATTTATTTACATGTATCTAGAGTAACCAAACTATAGAAGTACTTGTTCTTTATCTACTGTAATATATATATATATATATACATAATATACAGGTATTATGAAATGTACACACAAAGTTATTGTGTGTCATGTAATACATTATCTATTGTATTTAACCTATATTAAGAAAACAGTAATTGTAATCTATAGCAGTGTTGTGTTTATATTAAGAAAACTCTTAAGTCTAACTGGTATTCACCAGTTGATATAGGTCATCTACTTGACTAATATAATATTTTTATAACATGTGCGGCACAAATGAGACAAATCTTAACATTTGCAAAAGATTCACATTTGTTTAACATTCATAAGCAAAAATTCTTAATCAATTAAAAAATTTTGTGTACCAATGATCTGACAAATAATTTTCTAAAAATTCCTTGAAGATGTGCCTCCGTGTTTACTCCAATTCTTGCACTAAAGGGAGTTGGGTAGTCTGAGATATATGCAGTAACTTTTTAGCACCCGTCTAATTAGGACTTTGCATACTTGATCCATGTGTAAAATAACCCAGAAGATACATAAAAGTCTGAACCTATGTTGTGTAAAAATAGAGATACAAGCGGAAAGAAAAAAATATTTATTGCAACTGCATGCACATGTAAATGCAAATTTGGTGCTGCAGACAGGGAAAATTAAAATTATCCCAAACAAGACATACTTTTTTTTAAAATTAATTTATCTTTGATCTGTTGCCAAGATACATGTACTTAATACAGTAGGGACTTGTAGAGCTAGTCTTATTTTTAATAACATTTAAAGATCAAGTCACTGGTTAAGGAGACAAAGAAAGTTGGCCCAGTGGTAGTGTCTAGTGCGGCTAAATGCCTGGACCAAGAACAAACAATATGTAAAGATAAACTCAAGCAAAGGTCTCTCTACATCCAAACCATCCACTCACATGGCTTATTGCTAAAAATAACTCTCTTTGTGCTGTGGTACATCTCCACTCCAAGTTCACTGGGTCATTCACACCAAAAAAACTAATATTTATTCCCATACAAAAATAATTCCAAAACAAAAACAGAAGTGTTTTTCTCTTCCAAAAATTAAACGAACTTACTTCTAGGGGTATTTCTCGCAGCTATCCACAAGTTTTCTAAATAATCCAGATATTTTACTATGTAACTCACTGAGATGATTCTTTCACTTTAACTAGAGCTGAACAAAAGCCCACTCTGAGGTTGAAAGGTCATGTTACCATATATAGAAAGGATCATTGAGCATGCCCAGTCTATCTGTCTGGTCAAGAGAGGCGGAGCTAAATGTCGAGTGGGAATGATTTATTAGTATAGAAGTATTTAGAGTAATCTTGATTGACATAACTGAGAAAGGTACATTGTATATCTACATGTAGCTACCTGATGTTGATATTTGACTGATGTATTTCAAGTGTCAATCAACTTAATTTCCGATACATGTAATAAAAGAGCAAAAATTGATTGACTGGAAATAATAAATATCTAGTCAAGCGTTAGAAAATCAAATAATTTTAAAAACAAGTAAACATTGCTTAAAATATTTAAATCAAGTATCTTCAGGGTTTTCATATTTTTATCTAATCAGGAAATAGCTCAAATATTCATTTGATGAATATTACCACACTATCACTGGAAAATATTTGAAATTCTCTATTTCAATATAAATATACTCTATATACAGTCAGTCTATTATTATCCAGTAAATAGCTAAAGGTCAAGTTTGTCTCTATTTGATGCTATATTTCAGACGAGTCTTGAGTTTCTTTTTGAGTTCTAGAACAGAATCAACTTCTTTCGCATTTTGAGTTTCAAAAGACTGGTGCTGCCAGACAGAAAGCCCTATCATCACACAAATTGAAATAAAAGGAAATCAAGGTCAACTCCTGACTGGTAGAAACCATTGCCACTTACTGGATAATAGATTTTTGACTCCTTTTGTTCCCACAAAAGCAATGTTTTATTTTGGGTTGTGGATATGACTACTGAAGTTAAAAGTTTTTGGTTTACAAATCCGCAAATATTTCTGGAGGAACCGGAAAAGTGCCATTATGATTTTCATGTTTAAGGCTTTCTGATCTTTTAGTCAGATAAATTTTAAGCCAAGTCATTAACTATCTATTTATGTACAACTTCAATCAAAACAGAAAACGCAAAAGAATCCATAACATTAAAATCACACAACTCCCTGCAAGCTATAATATAGAATTCTGAACCCATGTATTCGTACTCGATGCACTGCTTATAATAGGACAATACTCTATTAATCAGAGTTCATTATTATCCAATTCCGCTACCATGTTGTTTATTAGTTCAGAAATAAACAAGTGTATGACCTTTACATGCTTCCTTTCAGTGAAATACATACTGATTAAGCAATTTGATCTGATATCTTACAAGTACAAGGGTGACCTATACTGTTAGACCATGTGGGTTAAATGTTTAAAATTCTCTGAGTCCGTCATACGGCCTACAGAGTCTGGACTGATCAAAATACTGAAATAAATGGTTAATTCGTGGAATTGATGTTCCCTACTTACCAATGAATTAATAAGTTGCAAAGAAACTATCAACCAATCTCAAATTTTCACAGATGGTCATTTAAAAGACTTGGAACTTAACGAAACAGATGGCATCCCAATGGAATTCACCTATCTGCACATGTACATGTACCTATTAGCGCAGTCTTGCAACTCCAACTTTCACTCCAAACACGAGCAGTTAAATACAATTAAGGGGATGTAACTCCAACTCCCATCAAAACATGGCTAATTACATGGTGGGGTGCGGGCTTAAATATATTCTTTACACTGCTTAGACCAAGAATCCTGTGAAAATTTGTATTATTGCTGGCACAAATTTGACAAATTTGCGTACATGGTTTTAATAATTTTTGCAACGAACAACACATACATCTAAAGCGTGTAAATCATTTGAGCATGATGATTGTTGCATTGTATCAACTGGGCCATTTACCCACTTCAAGGCACTAAAAGTGATTGAAGGCAACAACTACAGTGTATAAAATAATTATAACAAATCGTTACAGAAAAACAAACTAGATAAATATTATGTTATTTGTTCACATAATCATCAGAACTTGATAAATTCAGGCTTCTTCCTCTACCATAAACAAACCACCAAGTGAGGCTGATGTCCCCCCCCCCCCAAATCTCAAAATAAATAGATGACATATATTAATTAATTGCATATTTATATTTTTGAAAAGTATGAAGCAATCAGGCCTGATTATCTAATCTTAGTCTAAGCAGAAAACTCACCAACTGGGCAAATGAAGACGGGCATACAGCATGCAGTGTGCTTTGAGGGACATTTGCCCAAGCAGTGGCCTACCCTATTTTTAATTTCAATTGTCAAAGTTCTTTTATGTGCAGGCCAATGTGTACATAGGACCTAGTTTTGTCTTCTAATCGTAATGATTAGACACTGTCTTTGTCGGTACCTTTTTATCCTACACCCATGTGGACCACTGACAAGTAAAACCAAGTCGGAAAATTCAGAGCCAGTCTTTTACACACGGAGCTATTATTAATTACCCATAATCTCAAGACATTCCTTCTGTAGTCAAAAAGAAGTTCTGAGACTCATTATATATTGCTGCATCTCTTGGGAACATTCTAAAATTATCGCTTAGTCATCGATCTTATCAATTGTCCATTTATATATTCATCAAAACTAGCTACTTGGTTTCTGCAAAAATTTCCACATACTTGATGAAAGCCAGTTTATAAATGTCAATTAACTTTTATCCTTTGGATTTAAATTAAAATAAATGAGCGGTTTGACTCGTGTTCCAAGTAAATAATGTATATTTAAAAACTTCTAGAAAAGTAATTTGTTTGTAGCAGACACACTCCCACAGTCTTTAAATTCAAACCATCATAATAGTTAACAACTATATTTAGATCATTTTATAAGGTGTATTTCCTTGTTCTAATTTATAACAAGCCAACAGTGAGGCTGATGTCCCCCGCCGAAATCCCAAAATAAATAGATGACACATATTAATCAATCGCACATTTATTTTTTTCAAACGTATCGAGCAATCAAACTGTACACGAAGTGTCATCCAAAAGTGTTTTATAAAGAAAAATGCTAAAACCGACGAGAAAAATGAAAATGTACCCCAGTTAGGGGGACCCTAAAGGCAGACAAAAGGGCCCCCACGCTTGACAAAAGGGCCCCTCTGGCCAAGGGAAAGGGCCCTCGTGTCCGAGTCAATCGTTTCTATACACTGTTACTGTCGAATCCATTACTGAATGAGAATGCAGTCATTGTATTGGCATAAAAATCATCGATCAAGATGAACCTAAGTTATCCTGTCCCACAGTATCAACCAATCAAATTGCTAATCTCTGCCTACCCTAAGCAGAAAATGCTCATCTTCGAACTCCATCAAGGCATTGACCTAATAAGCATACACACCAATTTTGAACATTTTAACTCAATTAAGAGAAGAGTTATTGTGTTCCAAAGTCTTGGCAAATCAAATTGCTGATCGCTCTGCTTACCCTGAGCAGAAAATGCTCATTATCAATCTTAGTCAAGGCATTACTGTAATGAAACTATACACCAAGTTTCATCACTCTCACTTAATTAGAACTAAAGTTATCGTTTCCCAAAGCATCAACCAATCAAATTGCTTATCTCTGCTTACCCTAAGCGGAAAATGCTCATCTTCGAACTCCATCAAGGCATTGACCTAATAAGCATATACACCAAGTTTGAACATTTTAACTCAATCAGAAGGAGAGTTATTGTGTTCCAAAGTCTCGACCAATAAAATTGCGTATTGCTCTGCTTACCCTGAGCAGAAAATGCTCATTATCGAACTTAGTCAAGGTATTAATGTAATGAAACTATACACCAAGTTTCATCACTCACTTAATTAGAACTAAAGTTATCGTGTCCCAAAGCATCAACCAATCAAATTGCTTATCTCTGCTTACCCTAAGCGGAATATGCTCATCTTCGAACTCCATCAAGGCATTGACCTAATAAACACATACACCAAGTTTGAACATTCTAGCTCAATTAGGAAGAGAGTTATTGTGTCCCAAAAAGAGTGACGGACAGACAGACAGACAGACAGACGAACCCATTTTAATAGTCCCCCAACTTTCTTCGAAAGGCGGGGGACAATTAAACAAGTTAAACTTCTTTGGATCAAGTCTAAATAATATGATGAATTGAATAACTGGACAGGATCCACATACCTTATTTTCAGGGTTCAATTTGAGCGGTATCGCATCGCAAAAAGCGACTCAAATCGCGGTAAAAGCGATAGAATTATTTTATTCATTAGCCAAAAGTTGCTTTCAAACTTGTGAAGTGCAATTCATTATATTTTGGATGAATGTGGAGTATATTTAGGCCTACGAAAAAATCAATTTATCAATGCAGGACTAACTTGTTTAATACTCCAAGTTGTGATTAATTTGAACCAGTTTTTATTTCAATATATCCAATAACTAGAACACAATGAATACTCCGTTTTTAATCACACGTGTTTATAAAATATGTTACTAAAAATAGAATAAAACAACGCAGTATAATATGATTGGTTAACTTAACTGAAAACTAAAAGTAGACATCTCGCGAGACGCGTGAAACGTGCCATTTTTGACGAATGTCTGACAAAAATTTTATGCTGATGGCATATTCTCGGGTTGATAATATTTTGAAGGCGGTGAGGGGGAAGTTTTTAAATAAAGACATAGACAAGCAAAGCTACATCTACAAATATTTCTTTTGGAATGGTGAAACTTAAAGTACATGTAATGTTGTTTTAGATGATTATTATAGTGCGTCCGGCATCGTGGAGAGACGGTAGCTGAATTTTTTTTATCCATACATAAGTCGAAGCGGACTTCGGCTGAAAAAAGTATCCACTTATACCCCGAAATATCAGGATTGCAAATTTTTGTGATGTAAGGCTATGTTTTACTTCTCCTCGAATCTGAGCAAATGCTATTCAAATTTTGAATTGATTAGCCAAATTGTGAATCTGTCACAAAAATTTGCTACTCATTGGCTTTAGACTAAATTGAACCCTGCTTATTTTACGAGGTATAAGTCAATGTGGAGTATAAATAGATTCAGCATATTTTACGGTTAATCCGACCTCCATCCATATGTAAGGCGAAGCAGTACAAGTATATAAGACAAGTATATAAGACGTATGTTTTTCAACTCCACGGCAGCAATCTATACTCTTATCGAGTTTTGGGACTGTTACCCTAGTCTAGAGCTGGGCGATATCCCTAGAAACAGATATCGCGATATTTCCAAAAAATATCGCGATACAATCACTATATCGCGATATTTTATAAAAGGTCAATACTTTCAGTTTACCACTTTTCAAATGTAAATAAACATGCATAAAAAGTTGGAAATACCCCTCAATATTATTATTATTTCTAGTCAATATCATTTTTAGCATAGAGTACCACATTTTTAAAACATTAATTCGAGCTGGTTCAAACCAAGATCTATAGCAACGAAAACTTGCTAAAGTTGATGTTTATTACAATTTTAATACCGGTATTCAAAATATTCATTATAATATTTTATTTAAATCAAATATATTTCGCATGTTGTTTATTACAATTTTATTATTCAAAATATTAATTATAATATTTCATTTAAATCAAAAATATTTCGAATGAAAGAGGCCCTGAAAACATAAAAAACAGTTTGTGTTCTTTCGGCCGTGCATATTGTATAGCTACGCTACGAGTGAATGCGGTTCATTTAAACTTGTAAACTCGTTTTGTCTCTTTCACGAGTATACCTTTTTCAAAATGCATTATACAATACAAGGATACTAAATTAAACTATAATATACTATGTCAAAAAGTGTCCATTGATTTAGTCAAATATTTTTCCCGGATCACGACCGCCACGACACGTCCAACGCTGAATGATAATCACTGTCAGTCTACCGGAACTCTCAGTGTAGTTGGCATTATTTATATTTCTGCTTTATTAAAATTTAATCCAATCCTAAAATCAAAGATTACTTTCGAAAATCAAAGTATCGGTCTTCACAATTCGTCAAGATGTATATAAATTAAACAGAAACAGGGATAATTCTAACGGGTTGAAAGGTGAGCGAGAAGTCACGTGATCGACGTAAACAAAGCTCCTTATGTCGGCATTTGCAATTTTTATGGAATGAATACTCGGTAGTTTATAGCAGTATTTTTCATCTTTAAGCAATAAGATATCGCAAATAACATGAAAAAGAATACATTTTGTTCAAATTTTATGTTAAATATCATCTCGAAAATCAAAACCGCGATATATCGCGGTATGTTCGGTTTTTCGATATTTTTCTGAAGACGGTATTTTTCACGGTTTTTATTTCCATGACGGTTTTATATCGAAATACTGAAATATCGCCCAGCTCTACCCTAGTCTAATATAATACCGTACCGGTGTCAAGAAAAGCTGTCCCATAATATTAATTAGGCCTACTATAGAATAATAAGTAGGGTAACTTGATTAATATTCCAAGTTGTGGTCTTGTTTCATTTGAACCAGTTTTTATTTCAATATATCCGATAAATATAAGACAATGCACAGGGGGATGTTTTTAATCAAAAAAATTAATCAGGCAAAACTACTTTAAGTTATACCATTCGATTGGAATGGTATAACTTAAAGTAGTTTTGTTTCAGACTAGTGCGTGCAGCCTCGTAGAGAGACAGTAACTAAAATTATTTTTGGAGATGTCATTTTTTCTTTTTTACCTTGATCAGTGTACACAAGTCCTTGAAGCTGAGTTTAAGACGAAGACTTATAGTATTAATTTTAATTAACGTGATGATTTAACTTAACCCATCGTATATAATAATATTCATATTACACATTGCTATCTTTCCTATTATATATGTATTATTATATTTAGGTATGTGTTTGCCATTTTAATTCTGTATATACACCCATTTTGTTCCTTTGTTTTAATATTATGTACATATATTATCTAGGGAGAGGGGTTTTACATAGGCTAAGCCTGTTCCCCAATCCCGTTCAGACATTCTGAATAAAATATTGTTTAAAAAAAAAAAAAAAAAAAAAAAAAGACGAAGACTGGACTTCTGCAGAAAAAAAGTATCAACTTATACCTCGAAAAATATGGTATTTGCCATTTCATTTCGAATGACTAAACAGAAATCATTTTGTTTTCTAATAACGAAATAAAGATATTACAGATTGTCTACAAATGAACGTAACTTTTGAATAAGACAGATCATCATTTCTTACAGATATTAAACATACATTATGCAAGAGTTAAATCTGCCTATTGTAGGCCTTTCTTAAGGCATGAAATGTTATCTAAATTATTAATCAGACATTAATTAACTTATCCAGACTATAATCAACTCTCAATGTCAATGCTAGCCTGTTATATTTACTGGATTAGGATCCCATTTGCTGCTCAACTTCCATTCATGATTTAATTATGAAATGGATATTCAATACTATGTTGTTTATTGTACCGACTTTAGTAATGATGATAGAGGCTAGGCTGAAAATTCAATCACTGAAAACTCGGTTCAGAATGGATCAATTTGACTGAAATTTTCAGCAAATTCCCTTTATATTATCTAGCTTTTAACTACTGGTATTATAGTGAGAACTACCAGCTCTAATCTCCCATAATGTATCTTTAATTATTCATTTATATAAAGCCTAGTATCCATATAAATGTGGACAAGGACCTGTAATTTAAACTACATGCCATCTCCAAAAATCACGTGACTACACCTTAACCTCTAATATAACGACTTTGTTTACAAGGAAGATGTCACGTTTTTCGTGCAAAAAAAAAACAAAACAAATCATAAAAATAAATGAACACACAACTTCAAAAACAGACATTTTATCCATAAATTCTGTTATCAAAGACATTATCAAGATCATCTAGACACAAATTAATTTTCATCTAGTGTAATCCAAGTCTAACAATAATTACAATGTATAACTTGCCTCATGTCTAGTGATCACGTTTCAATAACAAAGACAACCAATTCTGCCCACAAGTTGAAATTTATCCCCATTGAACTGTTTTCTTAAAGATATATTGTTATGTATTGATAGGTTCAATCGCATGACATGTACGCGCATGCCCAGAAAAGTGATTTCTGGTAACTCATCCTTGAATACATCACTTGTACATCAGCTGTTATGTAATAAAGGTGTTCTCTTCTACACTGCCTGGTTTCATTTCCCCAACCAGCCCAACTGATGTATGCCCCGGCTCCTGGTACATGATAATTGGCGACAAGGATATTGGTACAAATATGGCTACTTTTGGTCATATAGAACAATTTAGTGGAGAAAGATCTGAATGGGAACAATATGTTGAAAGGTTAGAGCAGTATCTACAAGCAAACGATTTATCAAGTATTGAAGTCTCTGATGATGGATCGAACCGGGTTGCAGTCAATGAACGTGCAACGAAGCGACGCGCTGTTCTTTTGAGTGTCGTAGGACCAGATACTTATTCAATTTTAAGAAGTCTACTTTCTCCAGATAAACCGGCAAGTACATCTTATGAAAATATAATACAAACTTTACAAAATTACTTTGCACCCACCCCTTCTGAAGCTGTTCAACGTTTTAAGTTTCATAGTTGTATTAGAAAACGAGGAGAGACAATTGCTGAATATGTTTCTGAATTACGTAAACTAGCCGAGAAATGTAATTTCGGTGAATCTTTAAATGACGTTTTAAGAGACAGAATTGTTTGCGGCGTAGGTGATGAGCGTATCCAACGTAGACTTTTGTTAGAAACCGATTTAACGTTTGATAAAGCTTATACAATTGCAGTTGCACAAGAATTTGCGACACGAGATGCATCCGTTTTACAAGGTTCAAGTACCAGTGGTTTGTCTTTAAATAAGGTTGGGTTGAACAAGGGAACCTTTGGTTTTTCTAAGGAGAGGGATACTCGTAAAATTTTCAAACCATGTTTTCGCTGTGGTGGTGATTCACATCAGCCTGATGATTGTCGTTTTATTAGTGCAGAGTGTCACTTCTGTCATAAAAATGGACACATAGCAAAAGTTTGTTTGTCCAGGCGAATCAAGAAAAAACAGAGTTCCAGAAAAAGAAAGAATAAAAAACAAAATTATGCTAATTTAGTTGTTGAATCTGACGCCACAGATGTTTTATTCCATGTACATTCATGTAGTGATAATTCCCCGTTACTGGTAAATGTTACGGTTGATACTAAAATTGTAAATTTTCAATTGGACACCGGTGCAGGTTGTACTGTGATAAATAAGGGAGATTTTGACAAATTGTACCCTAATGCCCGATTGTCTCGGTCTTTACTTCAACTAAACTCGTATACCGGAAATAGCATAAAAGTTGTTGGTGAAAAACTTGTGTCCGTTGAATATAAGAAACGAACACTCACTTTACCGTTAGTTATTATTGATGGTAAAGGCCCTCCATTGCTCGGGAGGTCGTGGATAAAGGCCCTAAATTTGGATTTAGATGAAATATTAATGTTACATACAGTTCAGTCCTCACCGAATTTATCTAGTTTATTACAGGAATTCAATGATTTATTTTCTGATGAAGTTGTTCTTTTGAAAGATTACGAAGTAACTTTGGATATTGAAAAAGATACGAAACCCGTATTTTGTAAGGCAAGGTCAGTACCATATTCAATGAAAAAACGTATATCGATGACGAACTTCACCAACTGGAGAAAGATGGATTGATCAGAAGAGTAAAGTATTCGGACTGGGCTGCACCAGTTGTGCCCGTCATAAAACCCAATGGGAAATTGAGGTTATGTGGTGATTATAAACTAACTATAAATAAGTATGCCAAATTAGATAAGTATCCTTTACCTTTATCACTAGGGACCAGGTATCATTCAGATTTGATGAAAAAAGGTAAGAAACTGAGCTTACCATCTAGAATCTAATACACATATTCAGTTAATAAATTGCCATCCAGAAAGTGTTAAATACCATAAAGATTCATCAAACACCGCCCAGTTTGTGCTACCATTTAGTTTAAGAAATACCGTTTAGTTTTGACATCCATGATCTAGTTTATGAACATTTAGCTTAGTTTTGATATTGGTCATCCAGTTTATAACCATTTAGTTTCATAAACTAGACAAATGATGTCAAACTAAATGGTAGCACAAACTGGGCGGTTTTTGATGAATCTTGATGGTATTTAACACTTTCTGGATGGCATCTATTAACTGAATATGTGTATTAGATTCTAGATGGTAAGCTCAGTTTCTTACCTTTTTTCATCAAATCTGAATGATACCCGGTCCCTAGTGTAATTGATTAGATATTCGCAAATTTATCTGGTGGTAAATTGTTTTCGACATTAGACTTGTCTCAAGCATGTCTTCAATGTGCCTTAGATGAAAGTTCAAGACATCTAACAACTATAAATACTCCTGGCGGTTTATTTGAATATTTAAGACTTCCTTTTGGTGTGAGTTCAGCTGTTAGTTTATTTCAAAGAGCGATCGAGTCGGTTTTAAAAGGTTTGGATGGTCAAAGTGCGTACCTGGATGACATTATTGTTACGGGACAGAATGAGGAAGAACATCTACACAATTTACGGAATGTATTTACAAGGTTACGTGACTGTGGTTTGAAACTAAGAAAAGAAAAGTGTAAATTTCTTTTGCCTAATGTTGAATATTTGGGTTTTCAAATTTCAGCCGAAGGTATACATCCTACTGAATCGAAAGTAAAAGCGATTAAAGATGGTCCTCCTCCAAATAACATATCACAGTTAAGGTCATTTATCGGTTTGGTGAATTATTATTCTCGCTTTCAATCTAACCTTGCTCATCATAATGGCACCATTGTATGAATTGTTAAAATCTAATAAGAATTTTATTTGGCAAGAGAAACATAATTCTACATTTCAGAATGTTAAAGATTTGATTACCAATGATATTGTACTAGTTCATTATGACCCTGAAGCTGATTTGGTATTATCTTGTGACGCTTCACCTGTTGGTATTGGAGCTGTATTACAGCAGAAACAGCATGGGAAACTTAAACCCGTAGCTTTTTCTTCAAGAAGTTTAACAGTCGCC
The DNA here is from genome assembly GCA_963678685.1 of Patella ulyssiponensis. Taxonomy (NCBI): domain Eukaryota; kingdom Metazoa; phylum Mollusca; class Gastropoda; family Patellidae; genus Patella; species Patella ulyssiponensis. The sequence continues at coordinate 76,476,601 of OY783227.1, read as the reverse complement.
GAGAAGAACTATGCGCAAATTGAACGTGAGGCTTTAGCAATAATATTTGGGGTTCAGAAATTTAGACAGTATTTATTGGGTAGAGAGTTTTGTTTATTTACAGATCACCAGCCATTGGTCAAGTTGTTTGGGAAAAACAATGGTATTCCACAACTTGCAGCATCCCGTATTAAGAGATGGGCATTAATATTATCAGCTTATAAATATCATGTTAAGTATATTTCTTCCAAAGATAATTTATGCGCTGATTATTTGTCGCGCACGCCATTACAAGACGATAGTGATGAATTTAGCGTCAGTCAGTCTGAGAGTGTTTTATTTGTTAATGCTCTGGGATTAATTGAAATTCCTCTAACTTCGAAAGTTATTGCCGCAGAGGCACGGACTGATCAATGTTTAGCTAAAGTGCTCCAACTGACAAGAGAGGGTTGGCCACTAACTTGTGATGTAGATGATCTTAAAGTATTTTTTGTAACAAGATCGGAGCTGTCTATAGAACAAAACTGTATTTTGTGGGGAAGTAGGGTTGTCGTTCCTAGCTCTCTGCGTGATTTGTTACTTTTAGATTTACATAGCGAACATATGGGAACTATGCGGATGAAGTCACTTGCCAGACAATATTTTTGGTGGCCTAATTTGGATAAAGACATTGAACAAATTACCAAACATTGCCTTAGTTGTCAGGAAAATGCTCCATTACCGTCACGTCCTCCCGTTGCATCATGGAATTGGCCGTCTGGTCCATGGAAAAGGTTGCACTTGGATTTCGCTGGACCTTTCATGGGGCATAGTTTTCTAATTGTGGTTGATTCCTATTCCAAATGGCTTGAGGTTATAATAATGAAATCAACTTCAAGTTATTCCACAATTAATCAACTTCGTAAGTTATTTGCAACGTTTTGCACCCCTGAACATATAGTTACTGATAACGGTGGTCAATTTGTTAGCAGTGAGTTTGAAGGGTTCCTAAATAAAAATAATATACACATTACTAGAACGGCTCCTGCACACCCTGCTACTAATGGTCTAGCTGAGCGTTATGTGGGCTATTTTAAAAAACAAATGAATAAAATGTCTAAGGACAAAGGAAGTTTAGAAGAGAAACTGTGTCGATTTTTATTGTCCTATCGCACGACACCTCATACGGCGACAGGTGAGACCCCGTGTTATTTATTGATGAACAGACAATTGCGCACACGTTTCTCAAGTCTTAGACCCTCACTTACTTCTAGAAAAGAAACAGAAGTATTTGAAAGGAATTTTGCTGTGCCCAAATTTAAATGTGGTGATTTAGTGTTTGTTTTAAACCTTCGATCAGGACCTCGTTGGTTAGCTGGTGTTATTATCAACGTTATGCAAAGTTCGTATGACATTCAAGTTGGTCAGAACGTATGGAAAAGACACGAAGATCAAATCCGTAAACGAGAATTGAGTGTTCCGAATGAGCAAGAATTTATTGAAAATCCTATATTACCTTCAACTCATGAATCACTCACATTTAAGCCACCAATGTTTAATGATGACAAAGTTTCTATTCCAGATAATTCTAAACCAAATACAGAAGCTACTGGTGAGACGTCTGATGTTATATCGTCTGATGTTAATACACATCCTTCTGTTTTGCCTCAAAGAAACCCTTATCGCGAACGAAAACTTCCAGAAAGATTTAACCCTTCATCGCAGTAATTTATTAAATTTATGAAGAATTTATTGTCCATTTATGATATAATGTATTCTTGTAAGGAAGGGGTAATTGTTATGTATTGATAGGTTCAATCGCATGACATGTACGCGCATGCCCAGAAAAGTGATTTCTGGTAACTCATCCTTGAATACATCACTTGTACATCAGCTGTTATGTAATAATGGTGTTCTCTTCTACACTGCCTGGTTTCATTTCCCCAACCAGCCCAACTGATGTATGCCCCGGCTCCTGGTACATGATATACATTATGGGAGATCAGAAAACGAGTTGGCAGTTCTCACTACAATGGTTAAAAACTTGCTAATGTAAAGGCAATTTGCTGAAAATTTCAGTCAAATTGATCCACTATTAGCTTAGAACTAAGCGATTGAAATTTCCGCTTAGCCTCGGTCATCATTACTAAAGTCGGTAAGAAAAAAAAAAAAAGTCTCAGTTATCCATTTTTAGTGGTAAATCACGATTGAAAATATTTCAGCGAATAGAACTACAACCCAACAACAATCTCATGCTAGCCTCAACATCGAGAGTTGATTATGGTCTGAATAGGTTAATTAATGTCTAATTAATAGTTTTTATAACATTCTAGGCCTAAAAAAAAGACCTACAATAGTCAGATTTTGCTCTTGCATAATGCATGCTTAATGAAGTTCAAATACCTTATTAGCCAAGATTGTACACTTTTAAGGAGAATAGTAAACGGGACAATAGTAATTTAACCATCATTCTAGCAGATTTTACATCAATTATTTAACAATAAAACACATAGGACGACAAAAAAACAGTTTTCAAGAATATAACGTGTATGATGATGTCATATGACGATGGCATCACAACAGGGTATAATGACGACAAATGCCCATATGATTGCATTGAGAAAACTGTACAACTACTGTTCTACATCATTTCATCGAACAGTCAGGTACCATTCAACAATCATTTCAATAAATACCATGAACTCTAAATCAAACAAACCTCGAAAGTACAAAACTGTACCTTGGTAATGGATAAAATTGAAATAATCAGATTTTCCTTAAAATGTTTATACGTATATGTCAAATATAAAAGAAAATTGACAACTATGTTTTCTGTGAACCATATGTTTCTTTAAGGTGCATAATGTAAGATTCAGATAAAGAGCCAGCAGTTCTTGCTATCAATAGTTCAAAAACAGATAATGAAAAATGAATATATGTTTTGAAAATTTCATTCAAATTAGTATATACAGAGTAAAGTTATGACTGGTTGAAGACGTAGCCCACAGTACTTGACAATAGAGACTAAGTCTAAATTATCCATGTTATCGTTAAATTTTTAATCTAGCTGATGTTTTAATCCATTTAAATCTGATTTAAATCTCGCCCCTCTGATATTCTAGAGATTTGATTATGGGCTTGTGACGTGAATAAATATCTAAATAATAGTTTATATAACATTTGAAGCCAAAATTATGACCTGCATTATATAGATTTAGCTCTTACATAATGCATCTTTAACACAATCATGTGAATAAGCTCACGATATCATGGTGTCTTATGTCCTTAAACCCTGTCAAGATGACCGGTCAGGCCATGTCGGTCTCACCTATTTCCATCAATCAATAGTTGACACTACTCCTTGTACTAGATAATGGCTATTTTTTATTATGACCCAATTATATCATTATCTAGTACAACTTTCATAAATGTGATTAGCCGTGTTCTAGGATCATTGTAATTTGATTGGTTGTAGATATAGGTCAGTTATTGATTACTTGTGTTATCTATGGTATCAACACAGTTATAGATCACCCTGACACCCTAAGTATATAAATAATCAAACTACTGTCTTCTATATATTTCAATCTACCAGAACATCCTCTTTCTTTATTCTTTTCAATCAACCAGTTTATCTTAATGGGTTAAATGATAGCCACTTTATGGTTGCACTTAAGACAAATGCAATGTATATTACATTTCCCCTGCATTATGTAAGAGCTAAATCTACCTTTTGCTTCAAAATTCTTTATTCTGAGCAAAGTTCATGTATACCTGTTGTGGGAGAGAGAGAGAGAGAGAGAAGGGGGAGGGAGAGAGAGAGAGAGAGAAATGGGGTTTAACCACTGACACAAACTCCTGGAATTTATTGAACCTCCTCACAAACTTGACATTGAGAAATACCAAAAAGGAAGCTAATTATGTCACTTTTCAGGATAGATCAGCCCATACAAGAATGGGACAGCAAGGAGTGTCTATCTTAACAGTGTATGGCTCTGTTACGACAATTCAATCTATGATACATCCATTAAATTTACAAAAAAAAATGTGGACACTTTGAGTGAATACTAGGACTTCTCCTTTAAACATCACTATAATAAGAAAGAGGAAATGATGAACATAGAAAAATTAACAATCATTTCCTCAAATTGAATCCTTGATTTATTAATAATCAACAGCCCATGAGTCAAATTTCCTAGTGTATATTGATCAATATCGGTCATGAAGCATTGTATTCATGTAATTCATGTGGCATGTCACATGCATTGTAATATCCTGTTTACATGAACAAAGTACAGATGATCTTTAACACATGATTGTAATTCTCATGATTAAATTGTAAGTGCTAATTATTAGAATATACCAGTCATAATCTTATGGAATAAAATTACTGCTTGTTACTGATCAAACAGGGTTGTTTTCCATAAAATTGTGACCTGTATACTCCAGTTCAATTACTAAATGCCATTGAAACAGTTTGTTTCATGAGAAGTTTGTCAAGTAGAATTGACTAATTTTGTGTAATGACCTTTATAATAATTCATGTTAATATAGTTATAGTTGGGTACGAGACCTAAAATCCGTGACCAATTTTCGGGGAAGTTGTTTTGAAGGTGGTTTGTAAATGAAAAAAACCTGCTGAAGCGATTAAGCTTGGGTGCCTCTCTCTAAAATGCTGGCGGAAGCCGCTAGAGGGCCAAATTCAAAATGGTGGTCAGATGTGGCGGGGAAATATAAAATTATGTAATATAGGCTTCTGATGTGTCTATTCGTATGTTTTAAGGGTCTCTGAATCGAAATATTGTAATCAAAAATCCATCCAGCCACTAGTTTTGCCAATATGGCCGAAAAATCCAAGATGGCCACCATTTTTGGCCTGGTAAATAGTTTCGGGGTCGATGTCGTCAATTTTGATGAATTTGTGTCGATAGATGGCAACCAGCAATAATACTCACCGATATTTATCATCTGATATACTCTGTAGTCAACTGATTTTGATTTTAATTTAATCAACGCTTAATAATGGACCCATTTAATATTTAATCACGCATGATAATCAACATCACCAACTTATCCAGTCAAAGTCAAAGTTTTACTTATCAGAATCACAGTCATCCGATTTAAAAGATAGGTCCAGTTTTGATTGTTCGGATTCAGAAGTTGAAGTTTCATCGGAATCTTCATCACTTGCACTATCACTGCAGTGAACAAGTAAGTCACTGGGTTCACATATCTAATTGAGCCGCACTGTCCATTATGGAGCAGTTTCCAACCATTACCAACGGAAGAGTGTGTGATCTCAGACTTTCAGTAATTGAGCATTAAATAAGCCTGAAAATAAAATAAACACAAGACACAACTATCGTTATGCGAACAGTTGTTTTATTGATAGCTCGACGATGAACTTAACTACTGAAAATCGGAAGGATGAGGAGGATGCCGCAATTGCATTTATTTCCTTGCTGGTGCTCATCTCAGAAGACAACATTGTCACGGTCGTATTTCATTAGTATCACTATCGGTCGCCCAAACTCTGCTGCGTGGCTCGCCTAAACTATTTACCTGTAATATATTAAGGTTCGCCCAAACTTTCTACCTGCAATGCACGTGCATACAGGTAGTATATAAGCCGGCCAATCGGGCTTGTTTGGGAGATGAATTATGGCAGTGGTACTGAGGACTCGATACTGCCACCAGGTACTTGGGTGAGTGAAATTATACTTTTAACTTTGTTGTCTTGGGTTCCTCTGTGCAGGATTCTTATGTTTTACTCATCGTTGTATATTTTAGTATGAGTAAAAAAGTTAGTATGAGTAAATTTATGTACAAATGTTGACTAATTTTACATGTCCCCTTTAGGTACCTACTGATTGTTCCTGGAATGGTATTGTCTAAGAATAGTCGCCGATAAATGATATCGTCTAAGTATAGTAGCCGATACATGGTATCGTCTAAGAATAGTAGCCGATACATGGTATCGTCGTTTAATAGGAGCCGATACACGATATCGTCGTTTAATAGTAGTCGACACATGGTATCGTCGTTGAATAGTAGCCGACACATGGTATCGTCGTTGAATAGTAGCCGACACATGGTATCGTCGTTGAATAGTAGCCGATACATGGTATCGTCGTTGAATTGTAGCCGACATATGGTATCGTCGTTGAATAGTAGCCGATACATATGGTATCGTCGTTGAATAGTAGCCGATACATGGTATCGTCGTTGAATAGTAGCCGATACATGGTATCGTCGTTGAATAGTAGCCGATACATATGGTATCGTCGTTGAATAGTAGCCGATACATGGTATCGTCGTTGAATAGTAGCCGATACATGGTATCGTCGTTGAATAGTAGCCGATACATGGTATCGTCGTTGAATAGTAGCCGATAAATGGTATCGTCGTAGTATGGTCTTGCCGATGGGTGGACAGTTTATTCTTGGAATGCTATCATCTAATAGTCGCCGATAAATGGTATCGTCTAAGAATAGTCGCCGACAAATGGTATCGTGGACAGTTTGTTCCTGGAATGGTATCGTTGATGACTGGTCGCCGATAAATGGTATCGTCGAAGTATGGTCTTGCCGATGGGTGGACATTTTGTAACGTCATAATTCATTTAGTGCGCGCACTCATGAAAGAATTGTTATGTTGTATATTTATGTTGTACTATATAAACTGAATTCTTTTTTATCTTAGTTTTCTTTATTCCCCAAAACGGTCACGCTTCGCCCATCCTGTGACAAACATGTCTTCAGACAACGCCCACGTTGCTGGGTCCGGCCAATTTTAGAACTCGCAATGAACTGGGTGAATTTCACACAAGTTACCAGGGCTTGAAACCGACCGGGAGATGCATCTCCATACAATATCGTACTGGTAATTGCGTGTTCCCTCTTGTGCAGCTGCAAAAGAATTGACATGTTCATTGTCTGTGTTCCCCGTCACAAGACCACATGTTCCGTGAGTACAACCTATGGGAACAGGCACATTAAAAAAACAACGGTTCATTGTCATTGTGGCGCGTCACAAGGTCACATGGGAACACGCCACAAGGGAACACGCCACAAGAACAGCCTATGGATACAGGGCCTTACATGGGTCCATTATTAAGCGTTGATTAAATTAAAATCAAAATCAGTTGACTACAGAGTATATCAGATGATAAATATCGGTGAGTATTATTGTTGGTTGCCATCTATCGACACAAATTCATCAAAATTGAAGACATCGACCCCGAAACTTTTTTCCAGGCCAAAAATGGTGGTCATCTTTGATTTTTCGGCCATATTGGCAAAACTAGTGGCTGGATTGATTTTTGATTACAATATTTCGATTCAGAGACCCTTAAAACATACGAATAGACACATCAGAAGGCTATATTACATAATTTTATATTTTCCCGCCACATCTGACCACCATTTTGAATTTGGCCCTCTAGCGGCTTACGCCAACATTTTAGAGAGAGGCACCCAAGCTTAATCGCTTCAGCAGGTTTTTTTCATATAGAATCCACCTTCAAAACAACTTCCCCGCAAATTGGTCACGGATTTTAGGTCTCGTACCCAACTATTAGTTATTAATATACATGTATAAAGAAAATAAAATCAAAGATAAAACAAAGAGGTCCAGGTGTCTTTTATCACCCATCAAACTGGGTGATTTGATGATATATTTGGACTAACAACATATTCAAGCTAAATAATTTATCATTAATTTTGATTCAAATCCTCTCAAAACATTGTATTTGCGAGGAAATATCCCAAGATATAAAAAATCTATTAAAAGAAGTCATGTTCGCGTCGTGTGATTTGGCTTTTGCAGTATCTAGTTACAGGTGAGAAACCGGAGGAGAATTAATTGGATGAAAAGAAGACGTCTTTAATCCCTGTCCATTTTTCATAAATTACAAAGTCAATTCTCAGATTATCCCCTGCCAATGTCTTTCTCATGGTTTTTACCTCAGAAACTGGCGTGCGTTTAAGTCTCTTGCTTTTTTCCTGTTTGCTCAACATCAAGTTTATCAACAAATACATAAAGTGCTCCCTAGCTCCAAGAGCTCAAACAATCTATGCTTGCAACCTTTGATGTCACTCCAGCAAACTAGACTTTAATCATTAGGTTGCCAATTTGTGACACCCTGTCATTTATGTCATGTGCATGCTCCATGGGAGTTTTTCAAGGAATTTGGTATTTTTCAAGTAAGACTGGATGTCCTTACTTTCCATGCATACCAAATTTGCCATACTTTTATTGGAAATAACGAACGGTTACTGACTTTTGTGGGAAAGTATCTTTAAGGCATAAGGGAAGCCTACTGTCACAATTTCACTATTGTGTTTTGAGTTTTATTTTTACTACATGTGGAAGAAAGAAAAATCTACTTACCAACTGAAAGAATTATGATGATAGTAAACCAGGCCAAGGCCATACAGAAATGGGGCATTCTGGAAAAAAATGATATATATATATATAATTGCCAATTGAACAATAGATGTACTGATATTTGGGAGATTAAATTACAAACTATCATTATTTCAACAAACTACTGTCATACAAGCAGCTTTTGACCCTATGAGTATGACTTCTGTCATTTGATTAACTTAATTAACTATTCAGCGTCAGTGTTTCAAGTGGCTGTCCAGAATTATAATTTTTGATTTGGCAATAATGTAGGTTATATAACAACTCTTCCAGATCCTGGTGTAGTGAAGACCAGTAAAATGAAATTATGAACAGTTTACCTTTCTGAAAATCAGTGCCACAAAATTAATTTGTTTCATCGTATTTCTTATTACTTACCTTCCAATGTTCTGTTTGAAGATTATAAAACTTCTGGTAGGCTGACAAAGCTAAAATAAAAAATATATTTTGGTACGGTACATGGAACACGAATCTCCATTCTGGATATATCAGACATTTGACAGTGTAAAAGTATTACAATACATGGTATCCCCAACAATTCATCTACATCAATGTGAAGAGTAGTAAGAAATGACATTTAGAAATATAAATTTTATTATATAGAATGAAGCAGTGATGTGCAGGTACTGGTATATCAGATGTAGGAAATGAAACATATTGGCCAATACAGATACAATTACCGATAGTGACTCATTAAAAAATATTACCCATTAAAATGTAAAGATAATTGGTGTAGATACATTTTAATGTTAGTCAGGAAATGCAGAGTGTTCTAATTACATTTTTGTATCAAATTTACAGCTCTCATTTTGTTCAGAGTATTATATCATATTATCGAAACTTGTTTAAACTCTTTTCCTTCAAGCTTTTATTTATTGATGGTCTATTGGTCTCATCTGATGTGATCACATGACATACATGACTAGAACTAGAATTGTTTCATAAACTTTCCCATGGTTGTGCCATAGCCTTCAATTATTATAGGACACAATCTTAAAAATTGAGCATTTGTATGAAATACATAGTACTACGTTAAAACCGCAAACACTATCTAAAACTAAAGCTAAATCTTGCATCGCTGAATAAGTGACCTTTCTCAACTACCCAAAGACAACTGTATGATATTGAAAGATTATGACCTAGCATTTCACGTGTCCTCTTCACCATAAAAGAAAGAAATGAGTTTTTGCATAGAAAACCGACTAGTATGCCACTTTTATTACATTGAACACTTGATGCGTAGTCTGGTACAATGGCACAATTTATTTTTATTTTCCTCTAGCAGTCAATATTTGATTTGTTTTTTACCACTGTTTTACTGTATGGCTTGGTTAATTTCGAGCTATTTTATTGAATGTACAATCTAAATCCCTAAATTTGTTGGTACCGGTAGAATGGTTCATAGCTACGGTGATAGCTTCTGTCTTAGTCAATGTCACATAACACTCTCCTGCACTTTCTATAAATTGAATTCAAATTACAACAATGTATTACAGCTTCTATCTCTGAGCGTGGAGTCCTGTCAATTTGTCTACATAGTCACACAAGGAAACGAAAATAAAAGGGGAAGAGTGGCAAGCAAGACAGAGGAAATATTGGCTACGCAAGAATGAAGATGTAAAAGAGGTTGATTTATTAACTGAAATTGTCTTTATTTCACACAGGGAGGTTTAAGACAATCCACAATAGTAATATCTTACCTTTTGGAAACTGTTCTAATAGTAGATTTAGATGTCCTAAATGACAATATATACTGGGATCAAGAAATGGCAGATTCTCTCGATCACTTTCAGCATTAACACTCTTAATATGATCCTTTAATACATTCTCATAATAAACAACACCCTGGAATATAAAAATAAACAATCATCAGTATCACCAGGAAAATATATTCAAATTAACATAAAACTGTGCAAGTATATTGTCATTAAATGCAATCTTTTCCCATTGTCTGCCACAATTTCTTGTGATCACTGACAGGGTAGATATGAATTTTTCGATCAAAAAAACAGGAGTTAATTAATTTGAAGTGAAAACAAACTCACCAAGGGAGACAATCCACAAAAATTAAGAGACTTTCTCAAACAATGAATTAGTCTAATGTACATGGACACATGCCTATCATTCATAAATCAAGATAATGGCACAGTCAAAATATTATTTTATACAGTATTTAGCTCTTGATCAAGATGCAGATGAAGAATATGAAATTTTAGATCTAACGAAGTATGATGAGAAATGGGTGAATAAAGTATGTGGTGATATATTGGTACAGGATCTGGATGGCAAAATAATATACATGTACATGTATGACAGGTCACCATTAACTCTGACACTGTGAATTTAGTACCAAAGTTATCTTTAATCTTTATCCCACTTCCAGTCCCCTATTGCTTGTCAATTTTTGTTCCCTTTTTGGTATAGAATAGAAAAAAATGGTTTAGTGAATATTCACGGTTTTAAGGCAGAACGATAAGAGAGCTTAAAAGTTGGTCACCTAGGGGATGTTTATTTGTATTCTATTTCAAGTTTGTGTATCTCTAGATTTCTATGGTGAATCTTGTACCTGCTTTTGAGCAAGAGGTTGCCCCATGTTGCTCCATCTGTGGCAGAGAACATTCAACCCCTCGAAAATGTGAGGAAAAAGTTAGAGCTTGTCAAAGAGACATGAATTAACAATGAAGTCATTGGGGAAATTATGTACTGCGGCTTGTCTGATGGGACCAGACTGTGACTGATATGTCTTAGTTTTGAAGATACATGTTTGAACGCTAAATTGTCAGAAAACATTCAAAAAGATATTTTGTTGACTACAGACAAGATAGTTTGCCAGGCAACGAAACATACGCCCACAGCAGCTAAATCGTCCGGGCAGTCAACAAGGGTTGTCGCATATTTTTACTTTTTTTGGTAATGAAACATTTGTAATACACTAAAATCTGATTAAGAGTAACAACTCATTATGTAATTATCTGAAAATCATTAGAATTTGTTTGCTTTTTATAAAGTTTTGCCCCTCGCTAACAATTAGTATAGGAAACATTTAACATCATGGATTTAGCTGTTCAGTTATCAAAATTCATTGTAAATCAAAATACTTGTTCGTTTCAACACCTTAAACTCTGTATATCAATCTGAAGTCAATCAGATGATAAGTTTGGCATCTATAGCGTCACAAGGTTTTTTGAAGTGATCAAGGGAGATAACTCTGGAAGTAATTATTTGAAATCGCTGAAAGTCGGTAGGCTTCTTTGTCTCATGACCTTAAACAGTGTGTGTAAATTTAAAGTCAATCGGATATTAACTTTGGCCTCCAGAGCGTCCACAGGATTTTTTAAAGTGATCAAGGGCCATAACTCTGGCAATAATTATCAGAGATCGCTGAAAATCAATAGGCTTCTTCGTCTCATGACCTTAAACACCGTGTATAAATTTAAAGTCAATCGGATATCAACTTTGGCCTCTAGAGCATCCACAAGATTTTTTGAAGAGATCAAGGGCCACAACTCTGGCATCAATTATCAGAAATTGCTGAAAATCAATAGGCTTCTTCGTCTCATGACCTTAAACACTGTGTATAAATTTAAAGTCAATCGGATATTAACTTTAGCTTCTAGAGCGTCCACAAGCAATTGTGGACGCCGGACGGACAGGGGCGACGACAATATATGACATTTCAATGTGGGCGTGTAAAAATAAGTTTGGAGGAAAAATGTGATTTTACTGCAAATTTCTAAATTGTCAGGGTTTTTTTCTATTTCTAACAGTATGGTAATAAAAATAATTATTCAGACATAATCTGGGATTTCACCTCTAAAATATAAAACCACACCAGTGGAATCAAGCATTAGATTATCTAAGACTATCTTGAAGATTATAATAGTTCAAAATAAATTACGGTAAATGATAGAGCCTACGAAGCGAGGCCGTTGTTGAGCGAGTCTTGATCACCCAGTTCCTACATGTAGGCACATATCGAGTAATGATAGGTTTATAAAGGGACTGGGTGATACAGACTTCTTTTGACCTGATTTCGTCGTAATTCCAGTCCGTTCAAGATGGTTGAAGATATGAATAGCCAAGTGAACACACTTTAAGTTTGATTTGTAATTAATAACGGTGTAAAATGACCAATTTAACTACATTGGAGGGTGTATAATGATCAAATAAAGTCTCATTGGGAATCAAAACGATGGAAAGTCTTAGAACTAGTGAGTATTGTGAGATGTTAGCAGACGATATTTAGCCAACAAGTCATAACATTAACAAAGATGGCCTCTGAAATACCTTCTACATATACTATACTATATAATAGTCAAACAGTAAGAAGTTTTATTTTAATCCCTTCAAGTGCCTGTGTATACCATGTATAATTTAGTTCACAATGAGGGACATCCTCTCACAGAGGAGTACAAAGGCCCACTCTTAATTCATAGTACATGTATACTGGAACTTGCCTTTTCTTCCAAACTAAATGATTAAATGCTTTTCCTTGCATGGCCCCTGCATAACCTATAAGGGCAAACCACACACAGGAAAATCCAGAGGAACTTTCTCACCCAACCTGCAGGATTGTGAGCCAGTGCTCTACCCACTGAGAGGCTGAGCGTTAGTTTGAAAATGGTTAACCAATTCAAATGAAAGTTGTATATGTTTTTGTATCACACAATTCTACATGAAAATAGTGTTGGAATTTTATAAAGTTGTGTCGGGTGAGGCAAGAAATGATTCCTTTTGGCAACCAAAGAAGAATCAGAGTGAAAAATAAATGGTAAGGATTCCAAAATACCCTTTTAGAACCGAGATGGGGGAAAAGCCTTACTTCCATATTAGTTGTATAACGCGTGCGGCAGTAACGTAGTATCGAGCAGAGCCAATACAATTTATGTTACTAAAGTACCGTGACTAATTACAGGCGTGAGATTTGATGAAACAATAATTTCCTTTGGCGTGCCTGAAAAATCTAAGTCATTTATTAACTTTAGAATTTTATTTTTGGAATATTTGGAAAATTGGTTCACTACCCATGACCCAATCTGTTTCACAGAGAATTACTTACGAATTATCTCTGTAACAGATAAGTGTCCATAGCACGTGCGTTGACTGCTCACCGCGCCAGTCATTGGCTCAACTGCTCGTGCAATGTTTAGTTAACACCTAACTGCTTCGGGCAAAATGATGCATTTTACTCATTTTAATACCCATTTACACTAAATAGGAAATATTTTTTAACTTCAAATGTCTTTATTTATTTTTCTTTTACCTCAAAAAAATGTTTGAGAATTTAATTTGTCGGAGTAAAAAAGTTAATATGCCGTACTTATTAAGCCTCGTCGTTGTCATGCTTATCAGTGATTGTAGCGGCCAAGCGAATATTCACAGCAGGATCAGTTTGCCCATGACCCATGCAAAGTTTTAATTCAATTTTAAATATGGAGTTAGTTCCCTTTGCCTATCAAATTACCTTTTCCAACAAACTTTTCTTTCCATTTCCTTCAGAATCTTCAAACTTTAGGAAACCATATAAGCAACTGAAAATAAATCCAATCGTCATTAAAAAAAAAGTTGCTAAGAGTTGCTGAAAATGTGAAAGAAAGTTGTCTGTTTATGTAAAATAAAATGAAACGAAATAAATGGTCTTCTAGTTCTTTCCTCGTTGAAGAGTTGAAGTCTGAAGTCAATCCGGCACTGACCTGTCATATTCATCGAATTCCTTCTTCTCTTCCGCCGAGGGCGCCGCTCCGGATGTCGGAGTCGCCATGACCACTACCTTTACTTTGCTCTTAATGCAATCCTTTCATCAGATTTGATAACAATTCATGCATTTCATAAACAATCCCGTTAAAACAATGAAGCATGGCCTGCACGAAGCAGTCTCGAGCCTGGGATGACCTAATTGTGACCCATCCTTAGCCAATCAAAACACTCCAAATACCACCACTCTTACAAATTCAGGAATTTGAAAACGAAACGAAATATCATTTCTAATAGGTCAAAGTGGCATTCAAGCTCATAATTTGTCTTGTGGACTGATAAATAAATAAACTATTCCAAGAGAAAAAATTGATATAAGTTTATTGACTGTTTTATGTTTTAGAAGTCATTTATACAATAAACCCCTAGGCTGTAGATTAAATAACATGGTTAGAGCTTTGATCATCCTATTTCTAAATGGAATTTAACATCCACTTGACACAAACATTTCAGGACTAACATGATTCAATTTTTTTTCAGTAATTTGTTTGTGCGCACAGATCTTAAGCAGTGGGTGGAAACCATAGAACCCTTGAGGTACATATACAGGCGACCCAACTTCTTGACACGTACAAGCGGGGAATCAAAACCACACAACATTAACTTGACTCAATAACTGACCTTGTGATCTAAAGTTAAAGTGTTTAACCATTTGGCCACACACCCACTTCGAGTAGTAATAGTTACGGGCATTGGAATCTTACAACCTATAATGAAAAGGGATTGTGGGTTACAGTTATGCTTTGTGTTGGTTACTAAAGTTACCTCTTGTCTTAATGTTTTTTGGTGATTTTCCCATAACTAAATTCAGGTTAGGTGGAACATTCTAGATCTGCATGTGATTTTTAACAAAATGATTATGAGCACTAGATTCAGATTTTATGTTGCCTTTATTATTCATACTTTCATTCTTGTTATTCTCATTCCATTAGTGTCTCACTTTATCAAACCATGGCAAGGACTGTATCTTTTGTGCAAGGATGGGATTTACTATACCATTGAAATCTGGTCAAAATCATTGGTTAAGTCTGTATCACAGACAACGGCGCAAACTCGATCACAATTGAAAGATAATGATAAGGAAAATAAAAATTGAAAATTCTTGGTAATATTATAGAAACACCAATATTTGGTAATAGACATAAAAGATAGGTTGCCAGACTTCGTTGTTTCATGACCATAAACACTGTGCATGAATTTAAAGTCAATCAGATATTAACTTTAGCCTCCAGAGCATCCACAAGATTTTTTTACAGTGATCATGGGTCCACAGAGGGACGACGACAATATATGACCACATTCAATGTGGGCGTAGGAAAGGCGTTGGCAATATCTACCCTTTTTTGTCCCATCCATTCAAAGGGACTCAAGTTAAATGAGCTTCACTGCATTATAATAAAGAATAAAAGATTATTTTTAATACTTTATTTAAAAACAGCTGTGCCAAGGGTTGAAATATATTGTTTATACATTGCATTGCACTGAGTATTTGACTTATTACATGATGTGACAAAATCCTAACAAAAATTGTCTTAATTCATAAATATCTATGAATTTGCTGAACAAAAATAATCTGATCAATTCAAAGCAAAGCAGAGTAATTTATTTGGAATGAACATCTTTATATGAAGTTTCTTGGCATAAATTATTTTTCACCTCTAGACTTCACTATGTGTGTTCATCTCATTTCTTATGTTAAAGGGTAAGAAAGTTATTCTTTTTACATTAATATCTTTCAGAAAATATCACTGAATTTTTACTCAAAAGAGAAACAGCAACAAATAATACTATTCATTAGTACAGGCATCATCTACTTTCATACACAACCAACCATTCTCTCAACACAATGCTATGGCTAATAATATAACCAAGTTTAATTTTTGTCAATATTAAACGGATTTAGTGATAATCGTTGAGGCCAAATAACCTTCAAAGCAAATTAAAGTTGTAGAATAAAGCAGAGTAAAGTTTCATCAAGAAAATAAATTCAATTATTTTGACAAATATTATATATAAAATAACATTAGACTTAACTATTGGAAATCGGAAATCCAATTACTGACATACTTGGGAGTATGGTATTTAGAGTGTGGTATTTGTTACATTTCTTGAAAACAATTTAAAATTTACAACTTGTAAATTGTTACTTAACCTTCAATGTCTCAGCCATGAGTTGCCAGATTTGTCCTAGATTAATCGTAAAATTTATATTAAACAAATCCGATGTAACTATTTTTTTTACCAAATGGCAAAGATCTTACAAGAGGTAATGCCTTTGATTTAATTGTTTTATCTTCGTATGTTGAGCCAATGTTCAAACACAACTCATTTCTTATTCAACTGTAGACAGTTTTAAGTCAAAAACGAAATTAAATTTAGTAAACAGACTACTCTCTGCTTACTCTGTCAAGTTGAAAATTTAAAAGAGATAAGCTCCTTTTTACATGAGTTGCCTACTTCCTAAACATCAACATCCCAAATTTTCACAGATTATCCTTTGACAGTGATAGGATACATTTTTACGTTAGTTGCCTTATATCCAAACATCAAATCCCAATTTTTCGGATTATCCCTTGAAAGGTTAGGAATAGACTGAATAAAACAGATATCTCATACCACTAATTGTCTACAGCTTGCATTAATGATCAATAACACTTCAGATCTACTACTTTCTTAACCTTCTTTTCAGGTAAAGTTCCATAGTTTTATTCACAACAAGTATTTCAGAAATATCTTTTATACAAAAAAAAAAATAATTATTTATTGACACTTGTCGAAAATAAAAAAATCTATATACCTACAAACAAAATAAAATTCACAAAAAACTTACATTATTTACAATAATATACAAATATCTACATGTATAACCCAAAATAGCTTTTTTTTTACCTACTGTGGGGCATTTCATAAAAATGCATTTCATTACAGCAGAGCCACATTCTACACATTAAAGAATAAACAATTCAGGCCACACAAATTTTCAATTTGATTTTCTGTTCTTCTTTGGGAACATTTGTAAAAAAATCTCCTTCTTAGTTCTTCAGAAAAAGAATTGTTTAAAGGGTCAATCCCGATTATATTTTTGAATATACGTGTCCGGATAAGCAGTTTTGATGTTCACATCCAAAGGACTCAGTATAGTGAATTGAAATTTTGAGACAAGGTAAATACACCATTCCTCTATAATTTGGCACATAAATTTCATACGTACTCAGACTTTTATTTTTGAGACTCTGTTCAAATCGGGATAGTCCCTTTAATAACAGAAAGAACTTGGTTGCCCTGTTCAAAAGCTATAAATTCTAAGTACAGGTATTCAAGTTTTTAAATTTTAAACAAAACATCTGTCACATGATTCAAGAAGCTATTTATTGATCAAGACATCGAATAACTGAAATTAAATTAATTGGCCTTACTACTGTACATTAAATGTTATGTGATTTGATTAGTTGCTTATGATCATGATCTCTCCAGCAACATGAGGTATGTAGAAAGTTAAACAAATCTGGATACTTTGTAGTTTTTAATCATGTGTATTCTTAATGAATAATTACTTAAATATATTGTAGAGCAAGAAATAAATGTAAATAGAAACCTCCTGAACTTTAACTTCAAATAACTGTTCTACAATAATACAGGAAATGCTACCCTAACAAGTGCTAAATGTTAGTTCAATTGTTTTAACAATATTTCAATATTTTACTATAAAATACACATAAATGTTACGGTATATCTGATATAAAATTATTTCATAACTCTACAATGCAATTTTCCTCCGTGTTACTGCTAATTAGCATTTATACACACAGTCAGATGTTTTGAAGCATTCATGCTGTTTTCTATAATAATAACACATGTATTTGCAAAATGACCAGGAATACAATGAAGATTTGTAGTAATAACTGTTTTAATTATGCACTAATATATCACTATTGGATCATAAACATACATTCAGTTATAAATTACAATGTAGAGTACAACTCCTGGTATCGACAATCTAAAACAGATTGCAGCTCATTGTCGCTCAGTGAGTATTGTCTTGTCTCAATGACCAGCTGATTGTCATTAACAACCATATCTGAGAGATTTAAGTTTTATGAATAAAGGTTTGGGGCTATAAATATATTGAAGATATAAACCCCACACCCACATTACAGTAAGAAGGCCTACCTAATGTACGATAGTATAACATAAATTGTTAACTAAGTGCAATTCCCCCTAAATAAGAAGTTGTGCAAGCATACATGTTTTCTGACGGAATCCAATATACAATGTATTATAATAGCACCAGTGCCTTGTTACTTTACCAAGCCTATCATTAAAAGGCTATACCCATTAAAAAACCACCAGCAAATCCACCTGCTAATATTATATTTTCTCTAAAGAAGGCTTGAACCTGAAAAAATTAAATACCGCAAAACAAGAAATTAATGTGAGCAAGGTTTTGGAAATTCTCCAATTTTTTTATGGATTGTCTCCCTTGTTTTTAGTTGAACCAATTCCTGTATCACTGCAATTTGTTACATACAACTAAATTCATTATTTTCCACACTTGTTAGACCTTACTTAATTTTACAGTGGAAGTGATACCAATCTATATATAAAATACCATGTACCCAGCTACAAAAACAAATCATCTACCATAGAAAATTTCCTGAATGTTGCATTCAGGAACTGGAACATTTTAGGTTATAAAAATGATTGTTGGCTTTGCCAATCCCGACGGTATTCATGTAAGGCTTTGACACTAAATGTTGATAAAATTAACTCACATTTGAAAACATTCCCGGATAATGTCTCCTCGCAGTTTTTTCTAACTTTCTTCTTGCCTGACCCATACTTTTCTCAACTTGATTCCAGTTGATTTTAATATAACCTTGATGTTGTGCAATCTATAAATAAAAAGTTAACAATAAAACTACATTAATATAATATACAGAGAACCCATAAGGCATGACAACTTGGTATCACAGGGGTAGAAGTAAAGACATAAGCTTTGGACTAAAAAAGATAAGATTCAATATCTACTCATTATTAAAGCCAAACAAAACTTTACACTTTATGTACTTGTGGTCCTCTAAAACATTTATATACAGATTACCGAACGCCAGTTTGATTAACAAGAATCGAAATCTAAATTAACTTTCTACATCGATGTTTTACGAATCCAGAACTGATTTATGTTCTGTTATTTAAGTTTACAAGGCGATGACTGCCATTCCAAAGCAACAGAATCCACAGCATCTATCGGATTCACATATCAGTAGGAAAAAACCTGGATTGATTTGGAATCGGGAATTAATCCACTTTCGGATTCTTAGCAAGGAAAGCCTACTACAGAAAATAGTAATTCTACCTGAATTAATAAAACACTCATTCCTATAGATGCTGCTGCTACCTTCCCTACTTTAACAAATAACCAGCCTGCTACCCTGCAACATAAAATACAAAATAACCTATTTGCTTTACTTGGAGATTCAGGATTCTCAATTGGAAATCCAGAATGTCTGTAACTGAAAAAAATTGCAATCAAAGAACTAGGAATTCAGTCTTGTCACAGTTCCGTTTCTGTTGTTCCTGACAGCTGAAGGGTGTAAGTAGAATCGTGACTTTTATACACACAATGGATATTTTTCAGCTGTCATGGTTTGTGGGGATATTTTCTAATGCAGTTGGCACGTGTTGTAGCCTAAAATCCCCCTCTTCACTCGGTTACTTAGAGAGATATCGTTCAGATATTCATACAGTGGTGATTAAATATTATCTTACCATCCAGATCCTGTACCAACAACTAATTGTTTTGCTGCAGACTGTTTTGATATATCACCAAATACTTTATTCACCCATTTCTCATCATACTTTGTGAGATCTAAAATTTCATAATCTTCGTCTGCATCTTGATCACCCATTGTTAATACACAGGATTAAATATTTACCTTCCACACAGGCTGTAATAAACAGTTACATATAAAATAATTTGTATTTATAAAGACAGTGTCATAACTGTCAATTATTTGAGTTTTATTCATGTTTATATTCATTCAATAACCTTTTATCTTTTGTACTTGGACCAACTGTCATTAATTAGCCTATATACTTTTGTTTACCATTTTTCTGGTCTGAAAATATTATGGACATATTTTTAGACAGTAGTTCCACCGCTCTCAGGGATTCTTTTCTTTGATTAGATGGCACCAAACTGTTCTCTGTCCATACTGAAAAGGAAGGTGAACCACTAATTTTTAGCAGTAGTTCCACCTCTCCCGCAGATTCTCTTCTATGAATAGTTGGGGACTAAAAGTAAAATATTCTCTGACCAGGTCGAAAAGCAGGTGATGCATTGTTTTGATCAATCTATTAATATGTATGTATGGTAGCTATAGTCTAAAGCCACCACTCTTAGTCATGGAATCTAGAAATTATATTATAATTTAAGTTCGAAAAAAAGATGATACACAAAATGGGGAATTATTGGGCCAAGAAAGATTCAAAGAATATCAAGAATAAATCGTTGACATCAGTCAAACACTACACTGAAACAGTTTGATCGCCATCATTTGATTATGGTCCCATTATGGCATATAAATAGGACCGGTCTTTTGGACAAGAACATTCAAAAAGTAGTAGGTCTATATTATATAATGTGTGATTCGAGAATGTACTACTGTTTACAGACCTGAGAATTGAATAGGTACTGTGACTCCCCATGACTGTGTATTTATGTATAAATATCCGAGTGTTACTGACCTTCGTCTGGAGTTTTGTAAAATAAGACTACAAGTCTTTCAATAAAAAAAATCCCTGCAATGATAATAGACAGCAAACAAGGTGATATTGATGAAATATTTAAATTTTCTTACAACTTTAATAAAACCGGAAACAGGTGTCTGCAAAGGTCAAGGTTACTTTATTAAAATTCAGGCATGGGGTGTTTCAATATGGAACGCAAGTATTTTTTTTTAAAAAGTAATTTATTTATATTTTCAGGACCAATATTCAATCACGTGTACTTTTATGCTTTATTATGTGCCATGCAACAATTCTGATATCTTTTCCAGGCGTCATAAATTTTTCTTTGTAGAAAGTGGATAAGTTTTTATTAGGTCCCATATTATGGAGCGGAATTTCCCCCATAATTCTAACTTCTAACCTTGTAATGCGTATGCTAATATGCTTACTTCTATGCATGTAACTTCTTACTTACATATGTTAAATTGGCTATTTACACATGTAAAAATGCTAAGTTATATGACTTATTTCTTAAATATTGCAGTTATAATTTGTGTTTTGTTCTATTTCCTTTATTACTTTTAATTTATTGTAGTCAGTTCTGGACCGTGAACATTATCACATTTCACAAATCAACCACCAAATAATAGTAAACAGCGCCATCTGGTGTCATAATGAGCGTTAGAATTTATTCTTACTCGTATTATGCTAACAGATGGCGCTGTTTAAAATTGTATTTTACAATGACCCGTCCCTAAATTAGGAACGGAAATGCGACTCATTTATGTTAAATAGATCAAGGTCAGGGTCGAATTTATTTACAAAAATGTCCGATGCATAAAACTGATGACAGCATAGTATAATCTAGTCGCTTCGGGATGAAAACAAAGATGTGGAGGGATTTATAGAGGAGTAGGCTGCATGTTTTTGTCTTAGTTACTGCCAGCACTGCTTAATAAAGTCACTCTTTATGTTTTCCTCGTCATATTGAGCAACTGGATTATTCGACTGAATTATCTGCCAATTTTAATTTAATTTTATTTCGACTGAGATATTTCACTCATTTTATTGACTGATTTGCTCGACTGAGCAACTGGACAGGTTTTATCGATATCATAATCATGTAGCCCTACTCCCACGTATCCCCTGACTAGTATGAGCATACTCAAGTCAGAAAATGCTTTGTGGGAGAGATGAAGATCATTTGTGTTGATTTATCTAAAGACAGCTTTTACTTTCTTAGTTTACTCTCATCAGAATATTTTTTTCTGTTTTTCACCATCAGGTTCAGTAAATGGTTTTATCGACTGAGATATTCGACTGCTTTTATCAACTGATGTACCGTATTCGACTTCTTTTATTGACTGAGATATTCAACTGGTTTTATCGACTGAGATATTTGACTGGGTTTTATCGATTGGATATTCAACTGGTTTTATCGATTGAGATATTCAACTGGATTTATTCGACTGGGATATTTGACTGATATTGAGCAACTGGGATATTGAGTGACTACTTTTATCGACTGGGATATTTGACTTTTTTGACAATAAAATCAGTCAAATAATAATTCAATTGACAAAACCGGTTGAATAATTCAGTTGATAAATCCAGTCAAAAAATCCAGTCAAAAAAGTCTAATAATCCAGTCAATAAAACAGTTGATTAATCCAGGCGAAAATAAACAGTCAAATATCCAAGTCGATAAAACCAGTTGCTGAATATTAAGCACCGGTGGCAGTTAATTAAGGTATTATTGAATAGCCCAATCATGCCTGTAGCCATAGCTAAAGGGGGTAGTCTTATGATCTAGGTATATTTAGGTGATACATGTACTTATAACTAGAGAGTAAAAAATAGAATCCTACATATGCCTGTAGTCAGGGGCTTGGGTTGGACGAGACAGGTTTTTTTGTGACCTCTAGTCGAATATTTCAGTGTATATTTCAGTCGAAAAAAGCTGTCTCTTGACTTGATCGTGGAGAACCATACTTTATGAAGCACTAATGGGAGTGAACTAAGATAACAATAAGTAGCCTGGAGCCATGGTGGCTAAGTGAGTAAGATGCAGGCTCGCTAGCCTGTAGGTCACAGGTTCGTTTCCGGTATTCTTCAGGATTTTCCGAATGGTTTCGCCCTTGTCAGTGGGGGAGAGCGGTGTCCCTGACAACAAGGACAGCTGTGTCTTGTGGTTTGGATGAAATGAAATACCAAGGTCCCATGTACACATTGGCGTGCATGTAAAAGATCTCCGGGCAGCTGGAATACGATATATAAGAGTAGGACAATGTTTGATGTTAAACACCATTTCATTTCATTAATGCTCATAACATGCTTCTTGGAATAGATCTTCAACACTTTATTTCAGGAGAAAAACACCAACAAGTAAACAACTTTTAACTTCCCATAAATCAGTCCTTCAACTAGTATATAGGTTCCCTAAGCTGGTCTCTCCAACTATAATTCATCTTACATACATTTGTCTTTTTCATATAAATTAGTTACTATGAAAGTGTTGATATAAACATAATTATTGAAGGATCAAATAAAAGTTAAAGAAACTGAACAGATCAACCACTTTAGTTGCCAGTCTGTCATAATTGCAATCGACAGACAAATTAATTACTGTCTGGTTCTAATGACAAATCAAGCATTAAAGCACTAATGAGAGTGTACTAAGATAACAATAAGTAGCCTGGAGCAACGGTGGCTAATCGAGTAAGATGCTGGCTCACTAGTCTGGAGGTAGCGGGTTCGTTCCTGATATTGACCGAGAGAGTTCCTCAGGATTTTATCCGGGTGGTTTCTCCTTGTCGATGGGGCAGGACCAAGGGCCTGACAACAAGGACAGCTGTCTAATCATGCAGATGGGATGGAAGCAAAGGTCCCATGTACACATTGGCGTGGATGTAAAGACCCCCTGGCAGTTAAAATTCAATATATAAGAGTAGACTGTAGCGCTGCTGTCGGGGCCAAAATTCCCTCGTAGCACACTGTACATATTCTTGAAGCAATGGCCTGAGAAATCGCTCTCTGAGATTACCTGTAATCAAACGAAACGCTGCGCGCAGTATGCACACTGTATGGCATATGCCGGTCTTCATTAGCCCAGTCGGTGCACAACAGTAGGACGTTAAACCCAATTTTATTTTATTAAGTAGCAGGAGTTTATGTTGGCTAAGTGGGTAAGACAATGGCTCGCTAACCTAGAGGTCGGGTGGT
The DNA here is from genome assembly GCA_963678685.1 of Patella ulyssiponensis. Taxonomy (NCBI): domain Eukaryota; kingdom Metazoa; phylum Mollusca; class Gastropoda; family Patellidae; genus Patella; species Patella ulyssiponensis. Next base: position 76,452,511 of record OY783227.1, on the reverse strand, counting down.
CGATTCCTGCATTGGCTGAAAAAGTTCATCCAGATTTTCCAGTGCGATTCCCCTTTGTCAGTGATGCAGGACAAGTTAGGTAGTACGTTCAGATGGTACGATAAACCAAGGTCCCGTGTACGTAAAAGATCCCTTGACAGTTGGACAAAATTTCCCTAGTAGCACACTGTTTGTCATATGCCCGTCTTCATTAGCCCAACAGTAATAGTTAAACTCTATTTCATTTAATTTCATTGAGTAGCCCTTTCATGCTCATAACATGGTTTGACATCAGAGAATGTTGCTTGTCAAGTGTGTTCTGTAAGTATCGGAAACAAATACAGATTCTTGGAATAGATCTTCAATAGCAACAATCAAACAACTTATGACTTCCTATAAATCAGTCCTCCAAAGCTGGTCTCTCCATCTTACATACTTTTTTCTTTTGATAAAGAATAGTTAATATGATAGTGTTACCATAATCATATAATTATTGAAAGATTAAACAAAATTTAAAGAAACTTAACAGATCAACCACTTTAGTTGCCAGCCTGTCACAATTTAAATCGACATGACAAATTTATTTGCTGTCTGCCTCTAAACAAGTACTATAAAGCACTAATGGGAGTGAACTAAGATAACAATAAGTAGCCTGGAGCAACGGTGGCTGAGTGAGTAAGACGCTGGCCTGGAGGTTGCAGGTTGTTTTTCCCTTGTCGGTTAGTTAGGACTTCGGGACTGACAACAAGGACAGCTGTCTTGTCGTTTGGATAGGACGGAAAACAAAGGTCTCATGTACACATTGGCAGGCATTTAAAAGATTTCCTGACATTTGGAATTCAATATATAAGAGTAGGCTGTAATGCTGCTGTCAGGGCACAATTACCCTCGTAGCACACTATATGGCATATGCCCGTCTTCATTAACCCATTTGATGCACAACAGTAGGATGTTAAACCCCATTTCATTTTATAAATAGCTGTGTATTACAGTGGCTTAGTGTGTGAGATGCTGACTTGCTAGCTAGCCAGGAGGTTGGGTGTTCGATCAATACATTAGTCGAGCAAGTTCTTCCAGATTTTCCAGCAAGATTCCCTGTTGTCAATGATGCAGGACGGAGGGACTGACAAGATTAGCTGTCTATCGTTCTGATGGGATGAAAATTGGCGTTCACGTAAAAGATCCCTTGACAGTTGGAATTCGATATAAGAGTAAGCCATTGTGCCGCTGTCCGGGCAAAATTTCCCTCATAGCACACCATATGGCATATTGTCTTCATTAGCCCAGTTTGGAGCAGAACAGTAAGACCTTAAACTCCATTTCATTTCATTAAGTAGCCCTTTCATGCTTATAACAGGGTTCCACTTTTAGGGAATATATCTGCTGGAGTGTGTTCTTTAAGTATTGGAAATGAATACAGATTCTTGGAATAGAACTTCAACACTTTATTTCAGGAGCAATAACAGCAACAAGTAAACAACTTATAACTTCCTATAAATTGGCCCTTCAACTAGTATATAGGTTCCCTAAGCTGGTCTCCCCAACTATTAATCGTACATACATTTCTCTTGTTGTATAAATTAGTTACTTACTATTAGTTACTATGAAAGTGTTAGCTTAAACATATAATTATTGAAGGATTAAGTCCAGGGGCGGATTGGGGTCTTGTCGGAGCGGCCCCTTTTACTGAGCGTGGAAAAGGGAGGGGGGTCCAGTGGCTCTCCCACGGGAAAAGTTTGAAAAATGAACCCCAAATATGCGATTTCGTGGCATATCTGATTATAATCTCTGTCAAATAGTAGACGAATTGGACAAAAAAATATTTTTTTCATTGTTTGTCTGACCGGCCCTGCCTGATCGCCAGATGGCCCAATCCGCCCCTGATTAAGTCTGAAGCCATTTAAACAATATTTAAAGAAACTGAACAGATCAACCACTTTAGCTGGCCGGTCACCTCTGGCTTACGGCTGTGGTTTCGAGCCCTGGTGTGAGCGTATGTGGCATGGAGATAGGGGCTCCTTCTCAACCTCGTGGGTTTCCTCCGGGCACTCCGGTTTCCTCCCACAGCAAAGACCCCTGCGCGTGCGCCAAGATAATGAAAATGGAAAAAAATAAGACTTGTCTGCGATATCACCTTCGGTGGAAGCGGACGTTAAACACCAAGAACAACATCATCAACCACTTTAGTTGCTAGTCTGTCATAATTTAAATCGAGTGACAAATTAATTGTTGTCTGCTTCTAATGACTAACCCAGCATTAATGAATATTAAGATATAGATTTGAAATTAAAAATAGAATTAATAATAAAATAACATATTACCTATACATTAATCATATGTATCCACCCTACTTCAAACAAAAACATGTTTTAAATATCAATACAATCAAAATCCTTACTTAATCTATAACTATTTTCACAATAATAAGGCCTAAAATTTCTAAGGGCTTGTACAGGTGGATCTGCTGAACAAACGTCTACGTGTCTACTGAGCGCCATAGAAAACGCATCACTTATTTTTTCTTATAACAAAATGATCCTTTAAACATATCGTATTTATTTTGCTTCTTATTGTGAACAATATTCAAATCTGAACACATCAATAACAACACATTTGTACACTTATGGATATTTAATCTGTAAACAACGGTACAAAGTCAGAGGGGTCAAAACCAAAAGTTTTGCTACTACTGCTGAAGGAAGAATAAAATTGATGTATCCACCCTTTCGTCTTCAATATATAATATGTACAATTTATGTCGCTTAGATGTATCGCTTTCCCCCACCATATAACACATTTTGACTTGCAGGGAATGTGGATCGTCAGCCTGTGTTCTCTTAGTATCAGAAATGAATACAGATTTTTGGAATGAATCTTGAACACTTTATCTCAGGAGCAAATAAAAAAAAACAGCAATAATTAAACAACCTATAACTTTCTATAAATAAGACCCTCAACTAGTAATATAGGCTTCCTAAGCTGGTCTCTAGAAGTAACGATTCGTCTTACATACATTTGACATTTTCATGTGGCCTCGTCTAAACGAAATAATCCCCCACATATATCTGTCGATAAAATCAGTCACATAGTTCAGTCATTTATATCAATCGGTTTTCTCCGGGTCCTCCTGTTTCCCCCAACTGCTAAAGACCTCTACCCGCAAGCGAATTATTGAAATAAAATTAAAAATCATATGTTAGTCCCGAAATGAGCTAAGCACTTCTACTGCCTATGTCTGTCCTTAATAGTTCAAACCCTCCTCCGTTCTTTAATTTCGGATATACATTTACTAATTTTTCCCGGAATGCCAAGGCGTCATCGTGTTTTACAAAAGATATTTTCCGTTCACCTAAACCGCCATTATACAGAGGTTTTTTTTTTCTTCTCTTGAAGGCACTGTTTCCTAAAATAAAAAAGAATATTAGTACACAAAAATCAATACAATATGTGTTGAATTCTTTCAGATCAATATCTACATGTTCAGGGAAAAAGACATGCATTATCAGAATGTAACTTAAACATGAATCATCCTGAAAAGAACTGGTGTCTGACAAGAACCCGGTCTATTCGTTTGGTCCAGTATACACACAAGAACCTTAGACATGTTATGCATGTAAAAGAAACCTTGAAACTGGGTCCCGAATAGAAGGAGGTTAAATCCCATTGCATTCATTCAAAAAAAGTAAAAAAAGAGAGGTCTTTGTGGGTAAGACTCTAGCTCGTTAGCCGTGTGTTTGATCCCTGCATTGGAAGAGAAAGTTCATCAGGATTTTCCGATGTGGTTTTTTCTTGTCAGCAGTGCAGTACAGGAGGTCTGACAAAGACAGCTGTCTAATCATTTGGACGGTATAAGAAACAGAGCTCCCATGTATAAATTGATGTGCACGTAAAAGATCCCTTGGCAGTTGGGATTGGATATAAAACGGTAGGCTATGCCTGTCTTCATTAGCCCAGTCGGAGCAAAACAGTAGGACGTTAAACCCCAGTTCATTTCTCTCGTCAGGCAATGTCTGTTACGGTACATCTTAGGCCTATAATAATATTCATTAGTAGGCCTATTCAGTGAAGGTTTTGACATGTCACATTAGTTTTAAGTTTTGATTTCTCATCCAGAGGAAATATCAAATGTTTGTGAGTGAGAAAATATTATTTATTTCCAAAACAGCCCGAGGTTTGGAACAAGTCGCGGGACTCGAGTTCCCAACTCTGACATTGCCAAACAAAATATATTACTCACCAACAACGTCTACAATATGTACGGTAATCAACTGTAGCTATCCTGTTTGAAATAAATTCGACCCTGACCTTGATCTATTTACCGTAAGGTTCTGCCGTAAATGAGTCGCATTCCGTTCCTAATTTAGGGACGGGTCATTGTAAAATACAATTTTAAACAGCGCCATCTGTTAGCATAATACGAGTAAGAATAAATTCTAACGCTCATTATGACACCAGATGGCGCTGTTTACTATTATTTGGTGGTTGATTTGTGAAATGTCAAAATGTTTATGCACCTGAACTGACAACAATAAATTAAAAGTAATAATGGAAATAGAACAAAATACAAATTCTAGCAGCAATATTTAAGAAAAAAGTCATATAACTTAGCATTTTTACATGTGTAAATAGCCAATTTAACATATGTAATTAAGAAGTTACATGCATAGAAGTAAGCATATTAGCATACGCATTACAAGGTTAGAAGTTAGAATTATGGGGGAAATTCCGCTCCATACCATATGGCATGATATGGCGGCCATGGTCAATGTGTATGGGTGTGTGTGTGTGGGTGTGCGTTTGTATATGGTGTATATCGAGGACACACATCTGAATACACACCTTCTAATCGCGGACCTCTGTCAAACCGAGGACGTCCTCGGTTCAACCGAGGACTTTTTGAACTGAAACCAGGACTGCCACGATGTTCAGAAGCCTGGATTTGATATCCCCTTTAATTTTAAGGTCGATCTGAGATGTTCCGCGTTAGGCGGTATGGGGGTAGCACGATTTACCCAAATCCCCCAAATCTACCCAAATCCACCCAAATCCACCACTATTTCAACTCATACCACAATAATTTATATTGATATTTGATAATATACCGTTCTTTATGTGGAATTGACATTTTTAATTTAAAATCGCAGCTTTTTATTGTCAAAATGCCCTTCAAAATGCGATTTCCAAGTAAGTTTGGAAGTCGAAACCAAGGGAATAGCTCGTGTAATACACAAATCTACCCAAAACCACGTTATTTCCGCTTATATCACAATTATGTTTTTCGTTTTTTAATATACTATCATTCGTTTAGCTAAATATGCCATAATTACTTTAAAATTTTGTCTTAAAATCCAACAATTCGTGCGTGTTTCGTCGTCGTATGTAAGGGACATAACTCGTGTATATACCCACATGGATGCAGACCACCATTAAATTTGTAGTTCTTCCAAAGTTACGTGGAAATCACATTCTGACACAAAAACGCTACGATTTTAAATCTAAAATGACAATTTGACAGAAAGAACTGTATATGATCAATTATCGATATAAATTATTGTGATATCAGTTTAGGGTTACCAGATTAGTCACAGAAGAAACCGGGACATATATTTTCCTGGGAAGACCAAAGGATAACTCGGCACGGAGCGCCCACAGGGCGCGACCAAATGAGCGCCCTATGGGCGTGAATCATTGATCGCCGAAGGCGTGAACTAACTAGGGGGGTTTGGGGGCATGCCCCACAAGATTTTTTTTCATTTCTAGAAGCCGGGAGATGCGTTTTCAGCCATTTTTGTGACGGTAGTTACACTAAAAATATATGTTGTTGAATGGGCATTGACGGGCATTATTTCGATTGTCACGTGTTAGTAATGTAGAATTTTTGCTGATGACCGTAACACAAACAGTGTCTATTGAACAGGGCCCGTTCATTAGCCGGGACTATAACAGACAAACCTGGGCGTCCTTCGGATGTAGACTATAGTCGCGACTACAGTCTGAACCAGCAACCGAACGCAAATGGCCTTAGCCATTGACTATTCAATGACGTGGTGGCAACCATGTCAGTTGTTCCCACTGCTATATTTTGTGCTATTTACTCAAATATTTTTAAAAACTGGTTTATTTTCCATCCTGCTATATGAAAGCAAGCTTAAAATAGATTACAAAAAGGATTAGTCAATATCAGAATTTTTTTTTTTTTCATCACCCATAAGATCATTTCACACATACAGTTTTTCGTCGTGGGCCTATGTATTCGAATATAAGAAGTTCTTAATCTGTCAAATTCATCAAAAAAGACGATAACAAAATCAAATATAAGATCTATACTCCAATATCCATTCACTAGCTTTCAGGTGTTAATATGGACCCTATAATACCGACAAAGGTGTAAATAACTCAACGACAATCGGCAATTTTATTATATTTCTCAGAAAATCTTCTCAAGTGTCAGTTTTGTCAGCCATCTTTGAACTATCCCGACCGTGCTTTATCGCATGGTACGGCTGGTCACGACCACTGGTTGAACTAAATGTCATTCGGATGCAGATGGTTCGACTATAGTACGAAAATACCTGCAACCGAACGTCGCCCAATAAAATTATACCCAAGATCATACGTCAATTTCTATTTAGGCACATTCGGAACACCTCGGTTAATCTACGAACGCCGATGTATGCCGAATGTATGTGTACTGACTACTGAACTATATTTAGATCAGAAGTGGTGTTTCTTTCGTGTTGAAGTAAGAGTGTTTGCAGCAAACGCTACTTTTTTACATTAATAATCAATAGTTATTAAATGTTATTTGTTATTATTTTCAATTGAAAAATACCTGATTTGAAAACCGGGACATTTAGGCACGTGAGAAGCCTCGGGACGGGACGACAAAAGGGACCCCCAAAACCGGGACTGTCCCGGTAAAACCGGGACGTATGGTAACCCTATATCAGTTGAAATAATGGTGGATTTGGGTAGATTTGGGTTGATTTGGGTGGATTTGGGTAAATCGTGCTACCGCAGTTAGGGTGTATCTTTCGTGTGTGTGATCTCAAAAGGCAAAAATATGATTGTGTGTATCAAGTCCGCAGTTAGTGTTTATTGTACAGCGAGTGTATCAAGTCCTCGGTTAACCGATTTCGGCCATACACATCATATATGGTCACGTGGGATAAATATGTTTTAATCCTGCTATGTCTTAAATTTATAACCATTTTCAACCCGTGCGATATTTAAAAAATCTAGCCATCTAGTCATTACATTATTTCTGTCTGAAATTTCGAAATTTTTATCTGGCTAAACATACAATAAGATTATTGCCGCAATAATAAGCGTAAATTTAAAAAAAAACAAGAGCAATTGAAATATTAGTAAGTCACGGAATTTGAAATAGTGACACCTGTTAGGACGTATTAAGACAGTCACAATTGTCTAATATAATGTGTAGATACCTCTGGACAATTTTTGCCTTGCGGATGTACTACAGAAAAACAAATGGTGAACCTCGGGAGGCTTACTCAACAGGAGACCACAGGAGAACTGCCAGGAAAACAGGCCGAGAAGGCATCAACGGAGCTTTCCAGATCCACAAGGTAACTCCGGGGATGATTGCCTTGTTTCAGGAACAGGGTTAGGCATCGGGAACAGGTTTGTCGGTGTCCCAGGTGAGCTCCTGGGGCATAGCTAGCCTTGTGGAGAACTGCGAAATGTTTTAATGCTTGCATTGTCAGACCGGGGGCATTCCCGGATCCTTTCAGACCCACAAGGAAACTCCGGGGCATCAGCGAAGCATGTGAGATGTCTTGCCTAAGTGTCAGGGGACTTTTGAGGATATTTAAATCGGGTGCCTCTGGAATAGTATTTTGCGAAACACTTACCGACAAGAGAGAAGCCACAACCTAGCGTCTGAAGTAAAACAAGAGCGACCTGGTGAAACGGTAAAGTTTCGATGGTTAGGGTTCCGTCATCTCTCGCACAGAGGAGAAAGAGACCGAAGATACTGTAATGATGCTTCAGCAGGTTCACCTTCGGAAACCTTGTCACGACTTTTAATTCATCTAAATGATTTAAGCTCGAACGCCTTTCCGAGCCCGTCCGAAGACAGGCCCAGTCTAACGGCCTCGCTTAGTCATTCTATCGGAGGTAGCGACCCGCGGTGTGTACAAAAGGCAGGAACTTAATCGGCGCCGGCTGATGACGGGCGCCTACTCGGAATTCCTCGTTCACGGAGTTGAAAGCCCCGATCCCCAGCACGAAGACCATTGGCACGGTTAACCCGTTGTAGGCGAGACTGCCCCCGAAGGAACAATCCCAACCTCCCCTCTCGGGGTGGGTTCCTCGTCTGACCAAACCAAGACCATAGGTACTTGCGCTTTCCTCTTCTCCCCACCTGGTACGCTCGCCCCTCCGTTCCTCTCGAACCCTACGTAGCTCTCCGGCGAAACTGAAAGCAAAAGCGACGTCACCAAGTCGACCGGACCACCCCCCGGAAAAAGGCATGCCCACTTATTCCAAAGACGAAATATTCAGGCTAGGGGTTTTAGCCTGGCTTTAGCACTCTTAATGTTTTCAAGGTAGACAGAAAATGCGGCGGGTTCTCTCCCGCGAAGGAGAAAAACGAGGTAGAACCGACACAGGCTATTGGAGCTGGAATTTTTGCGGCTGCTCGCACAAGGCTTGCCCTCCAATAGCTCCTCGCACACTCTTTTAAATTGCGCTCATTTCTTCTGCGGCGATCACGAAATGGCCGCACCACGTTATTTTTCATAAGTGGCGCGCCTGCTGCCCTCCTTGGAGGTGGTAGCCGTTTCGCAGGCTTCCTCTCCGGATTCGAACCCTGATTCCGCGTTACCCGTCAACACCGTGGTAGGCAGGTCGCCGTCCATTACCAATTGATGGGACAGACACTTCATGACAAGGACGTCGGGGGCCCGGAAAGACCCCGCGATTGGCACAGTTATTCGGATTTCAACACTTGTCGCTTCGCCCCGTCGCTACTTTTAACGGTAGCTTCACAGGCTAGGGCGATCTGGTATAGAGAATAAATGCCGTTCCCCTCGTCGAGAAACGAAAATGAGCCGTGTGCAGTTTCGACTCGCTTCCCGAAAGGAACAAGCCTGAACGTAGACTTCCATGGCTTAAGCTTTGAGACAAGCATATGATCACTGGCAGGATCAACCATATAGCCTTCACGAGTTCGAGAGAGAACCACGAGTAAACGCCCCCAGTCGCAGGCACCCGTCTCCCTTTGCCCTACTCCCCCGAACGAAAGGAAGGTGAGCGAGATGGGAAGGGGGCGAAAGAGCGGGAGGACAGTAGCCAGGACTGAACATAGCCGGCCTCGTTCGCTGAGCAACCCCAGACGAAGAGGGAGACCAGAAGACCGCAAAGTCGTCCGGCAATTCGCTCGCTTGAGCTACGTTGAGACGAGACAACCTTACAACCTTGAATCGTACGAAGACGGGACGAGAGGTGGGGGGGGGAGCGGGAGGACAGTAGCCAGGACTGAACATCACCGGCCTCGTTCGCTGAGCAACCCCAGACGAAGAGGGAGACCAGAAGACCGCAAAGTCGTCCGGCGATTCGCTCGCGCGAGCTAGGTTGAGATGAGACGGGCTACGGGACGGGCAAGAGACCATCTCGAGCACGCCGCGGGCCGAGAATCGGGGGAAGGTGTAAGCGAACACCGGGACGTTTCGGGTCTGCCGGGAGGAAGGGAGAAATAATCTCCGCCGACCGCCGCGAGCTGTGACCGGGCGCCGAGGGGTCGTCGTCCCCGGGTCGGCCTCGCCGACTGTCTCCTTACAACCTTGAATCGTACGAGGACGGGACGAGAGATCGGGCTAAACGATCCCCGCCTTCCGACCGCTTCGCTGCTTGCGAGAGGGAACCGGGTATATTTCAATGTATAAGGTTGACATTTGAAATGTCAACATGAATTTTCAAATGTCAACTTGACTTTTCAAATGTCAACTTGACTTTTCAAATGTCAACTTGGCTTTTCAAATGTCAACTTGACTTTCCAAATGTCAGTTGACTTTTCAAAATGCCAACACGACTTTTCAAATGTCAACTTGACTTTTCAAATGTCAACTTGACTTTTCAAATGTCAACTTGACTTTTCAAATGTCAACTTGACTTTTCAAATGTCAACTTGACTTTTCAAATGTCAACTTGACTTTTCAAATGTCAACTTGACTTTTCAAATGTCAACTTGACTTTTCAAGAAAAATTAGTTTTACCTAACCTTTTACCCGAAGGGCGATCCTCAGACGTTAAGTGTTTCTTACAAATCAAGTTAGTGCCTTTGAAATTCATGGTCATATCTTGAAAATTCACATTTATGTCTTTAAAAGTAAGTAACAGCTTGTTGATAATTAAATGAGGATCCGTTTTGGGATTATCGTTTGTTGTAATATTACATTATACAACAAAGGAGCATTAGAGAGTTTGTACACACCGCATTGGTATACACTTCTAAAGTCCTCGGATGTGAGTGTGTGTGTACTCGGTTGTTAGTTTTCACCATACACAAAGTCCCCATTTGTCGGTATTAAAACATAATGTGCGTCCTCGGTTGGTCACATTAATAAATAACTGTTATATCGCGGTATTATGCACCGAACATCAATTATAAAAGGTTAATTTGTCTTGTTATCCCATGTGTGGTCAAAGGGGGGACACAAATTTAGTTATTTAAAGGTTTAAGACCACAGTGAGTTTCACGTCCAGAGGTCCTCGATTGGTTACATACACTCTGTAAGACCTCAGTCAGATTAGTTTAGAAAATTACAAGTTTTAAATGTCTGAATCAATAAAAAATGTTTCTTCATTGGGCTGCTCCTGTGGTCAAAGGGGGCCTGTTCTCGGATATAGAGTGTTGAACCAACTCAATTTATATTATTGGCATACACCTGTAACGTCCTCGGATGTGAGTGTGTATGTACTCGGTTGCTGGTGTTCACCATACACAAAGTCCCCATTTGACGGTATTAAAACATAATGTGCGTCCTCGGTTGATCACATTGATAAATAAATGACTGTTCTACCGCGATATTGTGCCATACATCAAGTTTTAACAGTTATATTGAATTTCTCCCATGTGTGGTCAAAGGGGAGACAAAAATGTAGTTATTTACAGGTTAAAGACCACAATAAGTGTCAAGTCCACAGTATGGTAGTATATAGAGCAAAATGACCTCGTTTGGCGGCGTTCCCAACACACACCATGTGTGTCCTCGATTAGGTGTATCTAGCATAGGGACAAGTTCGGCCGTATTTCCCCAAATATTCGCAAACTCCCGTGTGTCCGCATTTCTTCCGTAAAAAGTCAAATTCAAAAAATATATGAATTTATATATATTTGATGTAATAGAGTTCAGAAATAATGGTGTTTTTCAGCTACATGTTAGGACGTATTAAGACAGTCACAATTGTCTAATATAATGTGTAGATACCTCTGGACAATTTTTGCCTTGCGGATGTACTACAGAAAAAAAAATGGTGAACCTCGGGAGGCTTACTCAACTGGAGACCACAGGAGAACTGCCAGGAAAACAGGCCGGGAAGGCATCAACGGAGCTTTCCAGATCCAAAAGGAAACTCCGGGATGATTGCCTTGTTTCAGGAACAGGGTTAGGCGTCGGGAACAGGTTTGTCGGTGTCCCAGGTGAGCTCCTGGGGCATAGCTAGCCTTGTGGAGAACTGCGAAATGTTTTAATGCTTGCATTGTCAGACCGGGGGCATTCCCGGATCCTTTCAGACCCACAGGGAAACTTCGGGGCATCAGCGAAGCATGTGAGATGTCTTACCTAAGTGTCAGGGGACTTTTGAGGATATTTAAATCGGGTGCCTCTGGAATAGTATTTTGCGAAACACGTACCGACAAGAGAGAAGCCACAACCTAGCGTCTGAAGCAAAACAAGAGCGACCTGGTGAAACGGGAAATTTTCGATGGTTAGGGTTCCGTCATCTCTCGCACAGAGGAGAAAGAGACCGAAGATACTGTAATGATGCTTCAGCAGGTTCACCTTCGGAAACCTTGTCACGACTTTTACTTCATCTAAATGATTTAAGCTCGAACGCCTTTCCGAGATCGTCCGAAGACAGGCCCAGTCTAACGGCCTCGCTTAGTCATTCTATCGGAGGAAGCGACCCGCGGTGTGTACAAAAGGCAGGAACTTAATCGGCGCCGGCTAATGACGGGCGCTTACTCGGAATTCCTCGTTCACGGAGTTGCAAGCCCCGATCCCCAGCACGAAGACCATTGGCACGGTTAACCCGTTGTAGGCGAGACTGCCCCCGAAGGGACAATCCCAACCTCCCCTCTCGGGGCGGGTTCCTCGTCTGACCAAACCAAGACCATAGGTACTTGCGCTTTCCTCTTCTCCCCACCTGGTACGCTCGCCCCTCCGTTCCTCTCGAACCCTACGTAGCTCTCCGGCGAAACTGAAAGCTAAAGCGACGTCACCAAGTCGACCGGACCACCCTCCGGAAAAGAGCATGCCCACTTATTCCAACGACGAAATATTCAGGCTAGGGGTTTTAGCCCGGCTTTAGCACTCTTAATGTTTTCAAGGTAGACAGAAAATGCGGCGGGTTCTCTCCCGCGAAGGAGAAAAAACGAGGTAGGACCGACACAGGCTATTGGAACTGGAATTACTGCGGCTGCTCGCACAAGGCTTGCCCTCCAATAGCTCCTCGCACACTCTTTTAAATTGCGCTCATTTCTCCTGCGGCGATCACGAAATGGCCGCACCACGTTATTTTTCATAAGTGGCGCGCCTGCTGCCCTCCTTGGAGGTGGTAGCCGTTTCGCAGGCTTCCTCTCCGGATTCGAACCCTGATTCCGCGTTACCCGTCAACACCGTGGTAGGCAGGTCGCCGTCCATTACCAATTGATGGGACAGACACTTCATGACAAGGACGTCGGGGGCCCGGAAAGACCCCGCGATTGGTACAGTTATTCGGATTTCAACACTTGTCGCTTCGCCCCGTCGCTACTTTTAACGGTAGCTTCACAGGCTAGGGCGATCTGGTATAGAGAATAAATGCCGTTCCCCTCGTCGAGAAACGAAAATGAGCCGTGTGCAGTTTCGGCTCGCTTCCCGAAAGAACAAGCCTGAACGTAGACTTCCATGGCTTAAGCTTTGAGACAAGCATATGGTCACTTGCAGGATCAACCATATAGCCTTCACGAATTCGAGAGAGAACCACGAGTAAACGCCCCCAGTCGCAGGCACCCGTCTCCCTTTGCCCTACTCCCCCGAAAGGAGGGTGAGCGAGATGGGAGGGGGGCGAAAGAGCGGGAGGACAGTATCCAGGACTGAACATCGCCGGCCTCTTTCGCTGAGCAACCCCAGACGAAGAGGGAGACCAGAAGACCGCAAAGTCGTCCGGCAATTCGCTCGCTTGAGCTACGTTGAGACGAGACAACCTTACAACCTTGAATCGTACGAAGACGGGACGAGAGATGGGGGGGGGGCGAAAGAGCGGGAGGACAGTAGCCAGGACTGAACATCACCGGCCTCGTTCGCTGAGCAACCCCAGACGAAAAGGGAGACCAGAAGACCGCAAAGTCGCTCGGCGATTCGCTCGCGCGAGCTAGGTTAAGACGAGACGGGCTACAGGACGGGCAAGAGACCATCTCCAGCACGCCGCGGGCCGAGAATCGGGGGTAGGTGTAAGCGAACACCGGGCGCCGAGGGGTCGTCGTCCCCGGGTCGGCCTCGCCGACTGTCTCCTTACAACCTTGAATCGTACGAGGACGGGACGAGAGATCGGGCTAAACGATCCCCGCCTTCCGACCGCTTCGCTGCTTGCGAGAGGGAACCGGGTATATTTCAATGTATAAGGTTGACTTTTGAAATGTCAACTTGAATTTTCAAATGTCAACTTGACTTTTCAAATGTCAACTTGGCTTTTCAAATGTCAACTTGACTTTTCAAATGTCAGTTGACTTTTCAAATGCCAACATGACTTTTCAAATGTCAACTTGACTTTTCAAATGTCAACTTGACTTTTCAAATGTCAACTCGCCTTTTCAAATGTCAACTTGACTTTTCAAATGTCAACTTGACTTTTCAAATGTCAACTTGACTTTTCAAATGTCAACTTGACTTTTCAAATGTCAACTTGACTTTTCAAGAAAAATTAGTTTTACCTAACCTTTTACCCGAATGGCGATCCTCAGACGTAAAGTGTTTCTTACAAATCAAGTTAGTGCCTTTGAAATTCATGGTCATATCTTGAAAATTCACATTTATGTCTTTAAAAGTAAGTAACAGCTTGTTGATAATTAAATGAGGATCCGTTTTGGAATTATCGTTTGTTGTAATATTACATTATACAACAAAGGAGCATTAGATAGTTTGTACACACCGCATTGGTATACACTTCTAAAGTCCTCGGATGTGAGTGTGTGTGTACTCGGTTGTTAGTTTTCGCCATACACAAAGTCCCCATTTGTCGGTATTAAAACATAATGTGCGTCCTCGGTTGGTCACATTAATAAATAACTGTTATATCGCGGTATTATGCACCGAACATCAATTATAAAAGGTTAATTTGTCTTGTTACCCCATGTGTGGTCAAAGGGGGGACAAAAATTTAGTTATTTAAAGGTTTAAGACCACAGTGAGTTTCACGTTCAGAGGTCCTCGATTGGTTACATACACTCTGTAAGACATCAGTCAGATTAGTTTAGAAAATTACAAGTTTTAAATGTCTGAATCAATAAAAAATGTTTTTTCATTGGGCTGCTCCTGTGGTCAAAGGGGGCCTGTTCTCGGATAAAGAGTGTTGAACCAACTCAATTTATATTATTGGCATACACCTGGAACGTCCTCGGATGTGAGTGTGTATGTACTCGGTTGCTGGTGTTCACCATACACAAAGTCCCCATTTGACGGTATTAAACATAATGTGCGTCCTCGGTTGATCACATTGATAAATAAATTACTGTTCTACCGCGATATTGTGCCATACATCAAGTTTTAACAGTTATATTGAATTTCTCCCATGTGTGGTCAAAGGGGAGACAAAAATGTAGTTATTTACAGGTTAAAGACCACAATAAGTGTGAAGTCCACAGTATGGTAGTATAGAGCAAAATGACCTCGTATGGCGGCGTTCTCAACACACACCATGTGTGTCCTCGATTAGGTGTATCTAGCATAGGGACTCGTTCGGCCGTATTTCCCCAAATATTCGCAAACTCCCGTGTGTCCGCATTTCTTCCGTAAAAAGTCAAATTCAAAAAATATATGAATTTATGTATAATTTATACCTTTTCATAATCCTTTGATGTAATAGAGTTCAGAAATAATGGTGTTTTTCAGCTACATGCAGTATTTATCAAGACCTCGATTAGGAGGATCCAGTCAAAGTCCTCGATTTACACCATATACATGTATGGGTGTGTGTCTGTGTGTATGTGTGTGGGGGGGGGCGATGTTAGCTGTCATTATGTCAACTGGCGTGGTTTCGATTTCCTGGTTGTACAAGTATCTAGGGTTAGATCTATTTGTTAAGGTCAACTTCAGAGGTCAAATTCTTAAACTTTACCCTGGACCTGGCCCTAACGACATTGACGAAAATTGAGTTGGCCTTAGAAATAGATCTAGCCGCAATCTTGACGCACTTCGTTTCTGCACGACGGGAATCAAAAACAAAAGACGGGCATAATATCACGGAGAGTCATTTGACCAGACGGCGGCATCGCAGCCCACTGAATTCAGTGAATTCACGTCGATTACACATGATTAGCCTTTCCATATATCCCATTAGAACGACTAGAATTTGCACTAAACCTACTCTGATAACCAGTAACGGATTATCAGTGAGGCTGATGAGGCTGCAGCCTCAGGCCCAAAGATTTTGTAAAAGAAAAAAATTAGACTTGTCTGATACGATTAAAAACGCATAGACAATGAATGTTAGGGGTGGGGTTTAGGCCCAACGGGAATCAACATAGGCCCTGACCCGAAATTAATTAGGCCCACGCCTTTTTAAATAGGCCCTCCAGAAACTGCCGCCTCGGGCCTTGGTGGAGCTTAATCCGCCACTGCTGATAACATTCATTGATGGGTAATATATGGGTACCATGTGTCATGTAATATGGGGCCATTATGGGGAGCCCATGTGGGACCCCAACATTTTTGCACCCAACATCCATATGGGCTCAACCATATGGGTACTAAATGGGGTTTGTGTGGGGCCTATATGGGTAAGTCATTTAAAATAATGTGGGTGCTATATATGGGGCCTGTGTGGGACCTATATGGTCATGTTAAGAAATGTAATATGGGTACTATATGGGACTCATGTGGGGTACAAATAAATGATATATGGGCATAATATGGGATCCATATGGGTACTAAATGGGTACAATATGGGATTCATGTAGGGGTACAAATAAATGTAATATGGGCATAATGTGGACTCGTATGGGATCTGTGTGGATATGCCGGAATATTTAATTTGGGCACTAAATGGGTTTCCTGTGTGATTGTAAAAAATACTGTACTGAGCTTATTTGTGGTGTTGAAATGATAACACATGTATAGACAGTAAACTATTTAGACTATCAGGCACGCCCCCCCCCCCCCCCCGTCAGCCCCAGTGACATAGTTGATTTTCATTTTCGTTTGCTTTGTTACTGTTGTAGTTCACAATTGTCTCTGCCCAAGCAATCCAAGGTTGCAACGTATTACCCTTTGCTCCAATGTGTGCCCCCGCCCCCTCGACAAGATCCTGGATCCGGGCCTGACTATATAGACATTATAGCCGAACTAAGACTAATTTAATACAAGTATCTTCGAATGTATGATCAGCTACCCTGCTCCGTTTAACTTTGGTGAATTCTCTAGTTCCATGCATGGTAAACAACAAGTACCAAATCAGTCTAATAAAATAACAGAACTATTTATTTGGTTTCCTGTTTTATTATTATGCCTTTTCGGTAAAGACAGTTGAAAATCGTTGGGATCTCATACCATCCCTGTCCCTTGAATTAGCTAGGAAGCGACTAAAACAGCTGCTTTGATTTCTTCGTTTGTAGTGTTCACAAACATTTGATTTGTTCTGACTGACTCTGTAATTCAAAAGAAGGGCACATTAATCATATTTTGCAGCGATATCGAATTCAACCAATATCTTTGCAAATACAAACACATATTTTAATTTTCATCGAAAATCGGATATAAATTCTGACCCGCAGTCTCCGCAAACAGTAATACAAACAGAAAACTCATATATTGTTTCATACAGAACGGTGGCCTTAAAATAAGCTGATATCCTCTTGATAACCATTAATTTCTTGGACATTTATCTTTTTATAAATAATAAAGTTGGTTGTGGTTTGTAGGCTACCGTACTATTTTAATAGAGGCCTAATAATAACACATAAAAACACCATCGCATACGTACATCTCTTATTGTCGTGTGCAGGGAATAAATATAACATGTAAATGTTCTAGGTTCTAGTCATAATGACCAGCGTTCTAATTCATGCCTGCCCCATGTGACATAGTTATTTTACTTATAGTCTTTCGATTCAAGTCTGTCGTTCTGATCAATGGGATTTGGAACTAATACGGCCTCGTTCCACTTTCTTCAGACGACTGCCTGTCTGCGTTCTGCTTCTATTCAACTGCCTCCGTTGTGCCCTCTAACATATCATTTATGTTAATATATTGTTATAATAATCCCCTCCCCCGCTTTTTTTAAAATCCATACAAGAGTTTCCACATTGTAGGTTTAGTTGTAAGTGGACATCTAATCTAAGGTGTTAATTTTTGATTGTATTTGATTGTTATTTTGTTGCATATTCTGTAAATATATTTGCCTACCATTCAGATACACGTATGATTTGTTTGATTAAGACGAGAGTATATTCGTCGAAAGATCGGTTATAATAATAATGGTTTTGTGGAGTTTGTGTTCCTGTTTGGCGGGTAGAATTTGATTTTTAATGTTCAACAATCAGCTTGTGTCTCCCATGTCAGGACCGACCCACATGTCCCTGGAGCCCCTGATAGGGATATATGTGGTGTTAACCTATCACTCATCCGCTCCTTTGTCCAGAAATATGTCTCTGGATTTAGTTTGGTTCGGTGAAATAATCGCCCCCAAACGCCGCTAACGAGTTAAAGGGCCATATTGTCTGGCATGTGTTTGATTTTACTATCATCTAATCACCCCACAACATAATAAATGAGTTCAGTGTATTCCTTGACCCAAGAAATATACGGTTAGACACCAAAATTATCATCCTAGAATAAATACTCTTGAAGATATAGGGGATTATTTGATGTGGCGGCCGTCTTGGACGCCATCTTTAATTTCCCGAAACGCTCAAGGGTGACCGAGGTTCACCCGGCAGATTCTGAAAGAGGACACCCTAGGCTACTAAAATCAATCATAAAAAAAACCTTGTATATAATTTCCAGGTTCACTCGAAAAATTGGATTTGGCGACCGGACTATTTGTAGCTGAGAGTTATTGACGGGAAGAACGTGTTTGGTCACGTGACGCCGATGCCCTCACAATTCTCTTGGACCTTGTCTCGGTATTCGCAGTCATCTCAGGTTTGTAACTGAGAAGACGGCAAAACACAGATATCTCGAGTGCGTGTCATTGGAAGTCATAAGTCGCAAGGTCTGATTGGACTTCGCAGCTTCTCTGGTGCTGACTGGAGAGATAAACATGAAGCTTGATGGTGATGACCCCATTATCATCTGTTTCAAGGAGCTTTAAGAATATATCATCTCAACTGAGCTGGTGAAAGGTCACTTGCCTTCGCAGGTCAAGGAATTGGAGAGATTTTTCTGCCAAGTCTATTTCTCATCTGTTCCATTAAACCTACCAGTACTTCGATGGCTATTGATTAGTTCAGAAACGCAGAACAGAACATTCCAGTCACCCAAAAGTGGCTATATAAATGATTTTACCATGCTTCAAAAGCCACAAAAAATGCTAGGATGAGACACCAGCAATTGGTATTCCCCGCCGGAATTCAATGAAGACTACTCCCATTTGCTTTAAGTGTATCACAGATAGGATCGGCTTGATGAAAACCCTCAGAATGGTAGAGATAGCCATGGACTCGGTCAGAGGGGTCCGGATTTCAAAAAAGCCCCTCCCATAGGGGTCAAGGGTCGCAAAATTGTAACCCTAGAATGGGCTCCGCATGATGAACAAACCCCTGGAATGAACTTCAGATCATGAAAATCCCAAAATTATCGGCTGAACTCAATCCGAGTTTGACACCGGAAATTGGTATTTCCCACCGGAAGTCAACGGAAACTACTTCCAATAGCTTAAAGAGTATCATAAATGGTGTTGACGTGACAAGGAGTGGGATCGCCTTCCAAACTCGTAGGATTTCTCCGGTTCCTCCCACTGCTGAAGACCTCTACGCGCAATCGAATTAATGAAATGAAATTGAACCATATGTTAGTTCGAGTGGACGTTAAACCCAATTTCTCCCTCCCTCCTGTGTTAGCGAGCCAACATCTTACTCACCGAGTCACCGCGGCTCCAAATGGGGCTACGCACGTTCAACTGAAAAACTGGAGATTTACATTTACCAATGCTAACGAAAATACAAACAACAATTTTAGATATTTTCATATTTTTTTAATTAAAAAACTAAAACCCCTCACTTTTAACAAAATTTACAACTATAATACACTATAACAAGGTAGGTGTAATCAAGGTTCATTCGTCCTACCACAATATCAGGAACCCTGAATACTATACTTCCAACACCGAGATGAGAGTTTATTTTCACACACACCCAACTCTTGTTTTGGAAAACACTTTATTTTGAGGACATTTTTTGATCAGCAATGTTCGCTCCTTTAAACAGAACATAAAGTATGAATAGGAACTCGGTACTTGGTGAAAACCGTTGGGTTTGCTCACACAACTTGGATGGCGTCTACTGCACTGTTTACAGTTCTTGCTATCGGAACACATTTGTTGATATTGAACATAATCGCCTGAAACAGATAAAATATGTAACATTATATTTGACTTTCTGTTATCCGGGAACACCTGTAAAAGTTATCCTATTTGTTTATCAAGACCTGGAACAACAGAAAATCAAATTGATGTGGGTTGATGAATTATAATTTATTTGTTTGGTGATATTTTGATCAATTTTAGACTATATGTGTGATGTGTGTGGTGGTGGTGGGGTGGCGGTGACTTGTCTTATCTAAAAACCAAAAGTCCTTGATTGTGGTGTTCAAAAGCTTTTACTTCCAATTTATTGAAATTTTAAACAAAATATATTTCATGTAATTCAAGTGGCTATTTGTTTATCAATTCAAACTATGACTAAGAATATGTCTAAACTTATGTTCATATTCGTAAGCGACTAAAGCGAGATTATTAAATAACTGGTCTGATTCCAATTTTAGAATTCAGGGGCAAATAAATTGTCCACGTGACTTAAGAGGATCACGTGGATAAGTTTTAAAAAGTCGAAGTAACTAGTAGACTCGATTGTCTACTTAGCGAAATTGAGTGGGTATTGCCAGTGGATGACCGAATCTAGAGTTAACTTTGGTCCCAATTATGTAATTCCAATAGATGTCTCACTTTAGTATTATTATATCTATTGAAAATGACATCAAGTCTAACCCGCCCTACAAGAACTCATACTATCAAAATAAATTATTTACTTACATGGAGCTTTGGCATCTTTCCTCGTTTCACACTTGACATTTTTAAAACTTGCACATTTTCCTGTTTTTGTTGAGAAGAGATCTGGGTAAGGACATTCCATTACGTATTTGGAATACTCTGGCGTACTGGAGGCTTGTGCACAATCAAAATACTGGGCACAGCTTGCAGCACTGGCGATCTTCGCTTGTGGATTATACAAACACAGTATATCTAAATAATCTGAAATATTGAAAGGGAAGGGAAATTAAGATGTGCATTAAAAGATGGCTGCCCAATTCCTTCGAAAGCGCGGGAAATAGGGACTTGGTTGAGCAAGATTGGTAGAATTTTTGCTCTTTAAATTAGTAGCATTGTATGAATTAATAACTGCCCTGAACTTGTTTTATTGGATACCTAAACTACATAAAAATCCCTAGAAATAACGTTTTATAGCAGGTTCATCCCGTTGTTCCACAAAACCACATTCAAAAGTATTGGCATCTATACTAAGGGCAGTTAAAGGGGATATTCAAACAGACTGTGACAAAATATACTCTCGTAGAGGTATTAATCAAATGTGGATATTAAAAAATCCCGATGAATTGCTTGATGGTTTGCAACCTAGATCACTTGCTTCCGTCTCATCTATAGCGTCTCATCTATACAAACGTTTTGCTGTTCTACTTTGTCCACTGAAATTCCCCATAATAAATTATAGGCTCGGTTAAAAGACATTATTCACAGTGTCTTTTCATTTAAATCGGGAACTGTTAGATATCAATATTGAGTTGTTAATTACAATTCCACATATTTTTTTTGAGAACCATAGTGATTCCAAAAGTAAATTCACCGCCATCAAGATAATTCAGATGTTGGATTTTTAAATTGATAATATCTTTGTTGAATTTGGAAAGGAAATATATCATGGGCATTAACTGTGCACCTTTGCTTGCTGATTCGTTTCAATATTCGTACGAAGCCAATAATATACAGGCACTCGTAAATACATATAAACCATGGGCCAGACAAATAAACGATATCGATGATGAGGTTCTATCCCTGAGTAATCCCAAATTTAGTGATTATAGCTGCAATATTAAAATACAGTAAAATCCCTACCACTGTTTTCAGGCTGTTTTAAAACCCTAACCTTCTATTTTTCACCGTGATTCTTTGTTTTCCGTAAAAAAGGAATCATTTCTCATGACATTTGACACAAATTTAAAATAATTCAACACCATTTTCAAGTAGGAATGTAGCGATGAAATAAACATGCTGTTTGCGCATGTTCGAGTCTCGTAATTCCAGATAATTAATTCCTGATTAATCGCAGAATTCTACTTGAAAATAGTGTTGAATCATTATAAATTTGTGTCAGCTGTGGCAAGAAATGATTCTTTTTGGCGAATAAAGAAGAATCAAGGTGAAAAATAGTAGGCAAGGATTCCAAAATAGCCTTTAAACAGAGATAGGGCCTATGGAAGAGCGGTATTTTCATATTGAAGCTACATAGGGACCGATAGAAACTGTCAGTGGACAAAATCCGATCAGAGACAGTTAGTTCCGGTAGGATCTAGGACAATCCAATCGTAACACATCGTGCGACAGTCGGTAACCTAGCATTAGCGATCCACCGGCACAATCATGGAACCACCGTGGCATACCGCAGGTTATGGGTTACACGTTATAAAAGTTCATTGTTTTGGGCATCGTAGGCAAATTGATGGTTAATTAAGAACTAGGATTTTAGAGCACTACATCTATAAAATGTGTAAATATTTCAAAGACTTACTAAACGGATTTTGAAGACAGTCGTTGGTACCATAGTTACTGTCGAATTCACATGTAGACAGGATTGCGTTGTAATTCATACTGTGTGGACACCGGAAACTATAGGCTCTACCGCGGCTACAGATGGCATATGCCTTACAATCCCAGGGTATGTTGCGAGCATATACCCCATCTTCCATACATAGCCAATCTAAGTCTAATATACCAGGATATAACGCTGCCTCGGTTAAATGGTGTATTAATAATACAGGTAGCAGACTAATTAACCAGGAAACCATCTTGAAATCTAAAAAGATAACATCAACATTAAAAGCTCTATAGTGAAACAAAACTGAAATGCATTCTCACTGACAAATTAATCATAGTATAAACAGCATACGTCAAATTTCTTTTCATTCTTTTTATACTTTCGACTGCCTCCACTGTCGAGAAGATAAATCACTCTGTGCAATATCCGGACAAGCACCATAGCTTTTACCCTTTTGTGGATACTTAATCACCATGTTAAACAAGCTATCAAAAATTATTATCCTGTAGTAAGATAAAGCCGTGACCATTAAATACCTGCATTCCTTTTTTTTTCGCTTTAATAGAAAGTCGAAAGCAGACTGATCTCCGAGTACAAAATCAAACACGGTAGATTGGGGCACAAATAAAACGGAATTCGAAACCTGGACACAGAGCAGGCAATCCGAAACTTCACATGAACCGCAAGCCCATACTAAAGACATGAAAAGCAAATTACACTCATGTCACACTGAAAACCAAACTACGCGAGTTTTCCAAATATGTGAAACTGCCCCTTAAAATTGGTGGACTTATTTTGTGATCGTACAATACATATATAAATATACAGTTTAAACGAGGACAAAAAGAAAACTATTTCTGGGAAACATTTTTGGCAACGCATTCCATCCATAATATTCACGAATTAAGACCTGTGTGGAATTGCACTGTAAGCAATTTTATTTAATAGAGACTAATTTAAATCTCAATCAACGGTACCGGGGATCATATGGCTATGGTCTATATTATAATGATCCCTTGGTAGCTGGAATTCGATATAAGAGTAGGCTGTAACGCCGCTACCCGTGCAAAATTTCCCTCATAGCACACTGTATGACGTATGCCCGTCTTCATTAGCCCAGACCGGAGTAGGACGTTAAACACCATTTCATTTCATTCCATTTATATATTATAACGCAATCAAGTTTATTAAAATAACTCGATTAATGGGAGACTGCAGTCACTGCACATTAATTAAATAAGCCAACTAAATGAGCCAGGAGAATTGTATTCGGATAACATGTTAAAATATAGCTTATAACATTACGTCAAAAAGATGAACCGTCATTATTTATTATTATTAGCAAGTTTCTCGCAGAATTTATTATGTCTAGGTTTACCCACTGTTAAGGCATATTACGAAATACAGTACAAGTACCGGTATAAATGGTGTCTAAGGGCATAATACCGTAACTCATTTTCATAGCCATGTGGTAAATCAAAAATATTTCACAGTTTAACGTAAAGATTGAAAAAACAAACGAATCAACGTGAGTAGGACAAGATAACCGATATGATTTAGGCATTAAAATCTGCCCACATGTTCGATTAATATCATTATAGCACGTATGGTAGACATCTGGTTTACCCAAGATCAGGAAGCCTATGGTGGACTTAATGTGTGATCACCGAATACCTATAAAAATATACAGTTTAAACAGAGCCAAAAAGAAACTTATTTTTGGAAAACATTTTTGGCAACGCATGTTATCCATAATATTCACGAATTAAGACCTGTATGGAATGGCACTGTAGGCAATATTACTTAACAGCGACTAGGCCTAATATAAATCTAAATCAACGGTACTGAAGATTATGTGGTTATGGTCTATATTATAACGCAACCAAGTTTTGTATGAGATACACGTTTCTTAATAACTTGATTAATGGGAGACTGCAGAATTTATTATGTCTAGGTTTACCCACTATTAAGGCATATTACGAAATACAGTACAAGTCCCTGTATAAATGGTGTCTAAGAGCGTAATACCGCTACTAATGTAGTAAATCACCAATATGTACCAGTTTAACGCTAAGATTGATGTTACTGTACACCCAGTGCGAAACACCATAAAGAGGACTGTTTAAAATCATTAGAAACGTATGACTATTTTATTAAATAACCACGAATTAAGTTAAAATCAAACAAAAAAAAAACCCATGAAGATGGTGGCGTGAAAACATTAAATATTCAGAATTGATCGAGTTGAATGATATTTGTACGAGAATACTTTTTTAGTAAGCAACACCGGTCCTATAACTTGAGTGGGTTGGGGACATTATATTGGGCATGTCAAGATAATTATTTTTGATCAGATACACTTAAAGAGCATATGGTCATATTAAGGTAATATAAATGTATATAAAGTGATTTATATTCAAAGTATGAAATTCGGTGAAATACGTGAACAGTCCAAATTGAACAGTAGTGGTTTATGTCTATTTGGTACATTCTACTCGTTTTTGTTTTTTGAAAATATATTTTGTCGTTTGTGAATTAGTCATTGATCGGTACAAATGACGAGCGAACCCTTAGAATACACAACTATTATTTCTTAAAGATTGGACATAAGGATCACACATTTTCACGGTAGCATAACAATATCAATATTGATTAAAATGGACCAATTTCGAATTTTATGGAAAGTAAAATTCCAAAATCCTCAACATAATCAATTTTAAGTAATTCAATACAGTATCATGCTCCCCAGGAAACGCCTTTTTGCTATCAAAACAGCCAGATCTCTTTAAAAAGAGTGGCATATGATATTGTTGATTTTACACGGTGATATATTGTTTTGTCTTTGTTAAAATTTGTACAGACATAGATATAGCCAGTGTCAAGATCTAAAACGGTAATGCAAAAATGAAATTAAAATTAGTAAACAGGTTGAATTATGCTTAATATTTCGAAACAAAAAATAATCATGTAGAGTTAGTTTCTTCAGAAGAGGGTTACTTGGATCTTTTCTGTGGTGTCGTTGGAACTTTTATGATAAATATGAGAAGTTAAAGATGCATTATGCAAGAGTCAGATAAAGAGCTGACCGTTCTTGCTATAATAGTTCATAATTGATAATGAAAAATAAATGTATTGCAAATTCCATTCAAATTACATGATATTACCGTTATCATCGTTTGAAGTTTTTCCATAGATTTTTTATTATCGTAACAACGGCACTTGTTCAAAACTTAGCCTCGCCTCGCCATTTTTAAATTCAATCATTATAGGCGACCCGTGTTTTAATCCGTTTGAATTTGCGCCATCCGATGTTCTAAAGTTGATTATAGAGCTTTTGTGAATAAATTTAAATAAACACCTTTGATTGGCAGATTTATCTCTTGCATAATGCATCTTTAATCTCGATTTCTGTCCCGCATTCTTCTCTCTGCGATCAAATGAAAATAGTCATAGTTTTACAAACTACAGATTGATGTTGAACGCGATATGTCTAAAGATGACTTGACAGGGGAATGTTGTTAGTGCAAGTGTCGAGTCGTTACTAAGGCCAATATACTTCTGTTATCTGGCTTGAGTCATCATGTCACGTCAACGAGTGACGTGTTTGGGTTATCAATCATAATGAACAATTTCGTCTAAGATTTGGTTTCTAATCCCGCTCCCTCGATTTAAAATCTGATGCATCATATTAATTGACAGCTCATTATTATAAGCTTATAATTATATATATTTTCTATAATTAGAATTGATGGGTCTAAATCCCAGACCAATACCAGTTTGATTTGTGACACAGAAGTGATTGATTTTATTATATAGATCAATTTGTATGGTACATTTGTATTTTCTAAGTATTTGTAATGTCTATTGTCTTCACCCGATTCAGACTTTTCAGAGAATATTGAATATCGAATATTTATACTTTTCAAATAAAAAAAAAATTCACGGCATAGAACTTGTCTCTCTACTTATAGAAATGGCGCATCAAATCAACCCATTTCAGTGATTAAGATGTTGGCTGAGAAAGTTCATCGAGATTTTCCGACGTTTTTTCGCTCGTCAGTGGTACAGGACAGATGGCCTGACAGGGACAATGTATAGTCGTTAGGATGGTACAAAAAAACGAAGTCTCGTCGTGTACAGATTATTAACTGGCAGTTGGAATTCGATATAAGAGGAGGTTGTAGCGCCGCTGTCCGGGCAAAACTCCCCCAAAATGGCACTGCATAGCGTCTGCCCCTCTTCATTAGCCCAGCCGGAGCATGAATAGAATAGGACCGTAAACCCCGTTTTATTTAATTTCTAAACATTATACTTATATCAGAGAGGTTTAGTCCCTTTAAAGCCATTCAAGTGATATTCGTTAAGAAGTATTGTTTTCCACAAAACTGACATCAACTGGTGGGTGGCCAACAGACACTTGAATAACGACTGGCGATAAAAGGGAACCATCGTCGCAATTTCAGCAAGGAATCGTTTATTTTCACGGAAGCTGTCGCTATTCATAGCTTAATGAAGCCGTCAGTCGGGACTGCTGGATAAAACATACCCAGTGGACATGGTACAACCATCATCTTAGTTACAAAGAAATGACATCTGGATGTTCTAATACACTAATATTTGCTACTCGTATAATACTAGGCCCCTTCCTCACGTCCACCACAACCCGGACCACAAAGACGGCACCAGTATTTAATATGGTGTGATTATCTATACAAAATTGATTGGATTAGATTTTCAAATGTTGATGCTTGCATGGATTTAAATGTATGCAAACATTTTCAGATGATTATCTCAGCAACCAACACCAAAGAAACATGCTCTAGCAGTCTTACTAATTTAGAAGCACAGTAAAAGCTGGGGTATTCAAATTTTAGCCTTTAAACCATTGACTTTCTAGAATATCATCTTTTGAATTATGCAACCGAATACTTTTATTTTTGACAAACCTGACAAATCTGTTACTGTGGATTATAGTTGGCTGTAAAATTTGTTAACGTTTATTTGCTATTGACTCCAATCTATTATTATTCCAGTTAAATTGTATCCGGTAGAATGTTCCAAAGGTAATAATCTATACAATTAACAATCGTAGGCAATTAAAGGAATTGGCATGAACTTATACTTTGAATACATATTTCTGCTACTGTATACACAAAATGCTATATGGACTAAGAGGAAACATGAAAAGATTTGGTAAGCTTAAAATCATTGTAAATAATTGAATGAATACCATCTTGATAAAAAAATTTTTTATAATAATACGAAACTTACTCTATAATCTTCTTAAAACCACTGCAATATAAACACCGTGTTACCCGAACGTCTAATGTCCACAGCGAGTTTCTTGGTGCAGGTAAAATTAGTCCGATCTGTTCGAGAGTCGAGTGAGTATTGAAATAATTTGTATAATGATGATGAGTTTTAAATAGTGCTGTACAAGTATTGTCTCACGACAAGTAAATCTTGCGATTAGCAGCTAGGCTATAAGTTCATCAAGCGTTAATTTACAAATGTGTATTTTATAATACGACATCCCGGTGTCAACAACGTCACAACACCAAATCTGTAAGAGACAGACATGTTGCTGTTCGTTGCTCAAGACACTCAGCACAGATATCAGTATGTCAATCATTTATATTATCCGACGTGCATATGTAATGTAGCCAACTTAGCACCCAGTTCACCTTTAGTAGAAAGAGATAGGTGGATAAATTGTGAAATCGTTCCCAACTTCCCGTAAATTATACAAACTAAATCCTGAAATGCATACTATTCAAATCCAAGGATTTTGAACCAAAAATTCGACATGAAATATAAGGTCTCAATTATGTTATTAAAAAGATCCACTCAATTCTAATTCATAATTATATTGTCCCTCGGTACAACATTTTTTTGCACAGACTGACATTACGTATTGACATTTGGTAAACAAAAAGTGACTTCAAAAGAGGCTTTATAAAGATGATTTAGATCAGGATTTTGAAAGGGCGAAAGTTGGGGCTGTAGCAGATCTGAGCCACAGAATACGTTTGATTGAACAGTATGGTTCTGGAGATGGTCGAATCGTTAGCGGGTGCGCGTTGTATTATAAGGTATGTCATTTAATCAGCTGCCGTGGTTTCGATTCCCCGATTGTATGTGGCAAGGGGAAGGGTCGCCGCCTTTCTAACCTCGTGCGTTTTCTCCGGGTCCTTCGGTTTACCCACATTGCTAAAGACCCCTACGCGCGAATTATTGAAATAATATTGATCCATTCTATAGTTCCGAAATTACCTAGTTTGTATCAAGTGGACGTTACCCCCCCCCCCGTCACAGAATAGATATTAAACTCTTTTAAACTTGGTGTGGATGTCCGGTGGGAGGACTTTCTAGCCTGAGCTCGATTGCTGAAGGGGGGGGGGGGGTAAACTCGGTGTATGGTTTCATTACAACAATACCTTGACTAATATAATAAATAGAGAATTTTGAGTCCCTTTTCATATCAAAAAATATCAACACAATAAATATAAGTAAAAACGAGGCTTTGCCGAGTTTTTGTTGTTTTTGTTTGTTTTTCTTTTTACTTTATCGATGAGTGTTGATATTTTTTGATATCCAAAAATATGTAGAAGATTTTATTTATCACGCATCCCTTAATTACACGCACAAATAAATAAATATAATTCGTTAGTATAGATATAATTTTATGCAAAGCGATATCTAAAAACCTCTTTATTTATTTTTCTTATACTTCAAAAAAATGTTTTAGAATTTAATTTGTCGGAGTAAAAAAGTTAATATGCCGAACTCATTAAGTCTCGTCGATGTCATGCTTATCAGTGATTGTAGCGGCCAAGCGAATATTCACTGCGGGATCAGTTTGGATACTTGCATGTTGTAGACATAGGCGCACGGGCTCGATGACAGTTAGGGGGACAGAACCCGAATTGCCCGAAAAAATTTCGGGTTTACAGACAGCCCCCCCCCCCTTCAAGAAAATTTTGGAGTATTTGACGGCTGCAAACACGTTTTCCTTCTAATTCAGCCCTTGAACAAAGCAACTACAAAATGGTCTAATATTATAGCTTGCTTAATAAGGTCGCTGACTCGAATTTCAATCAATCGTTTACAGTACACGAAGACGTGAAAATTTTAAAAATTTAACTGCTGCAAAGGCGTCTTACTGCTATTCCAGCCTGTGAATACATCAACTTCAATGTGGACCAATACAGCCTACCTGCTGACCCAAACAATCAATCAATCGTCGCGGGGTATGCGTTTTCTGCTATTCTAGCCCGTGTAAGCAGCTCCAAAAGTATCCTATGGTTTTGTAACCAAAATCCCACTCCGAATTCCAAGCATCCAATCAGACTGTTGCAGCTGCATTCACAAATGCTAATCGATGCCCGCAAAATGTCGCACAAAGTAGAGTGGCTCCAGACAAAATGTTTTAATCCATAGTCAATTCAGTACAAATTCGTGGTATTCAATTAAAAGAAAAGTAAAGTTAGTGTTTTATTAGGGCCCAATGACAGTTAGGGAAACAAAACTAGAAAGCCCGAAAAAATTTCAGGTTTAGACAGCGGCGCCAGTTTTCTTCGAGAGGCGAAGAAGCGGAGCAGACCTCGTACAGACCCCCCCCCCCCCCCAAGAAAATTTTGGAATATTTGATGGCCGCAAACACGTTTTCCTGCTATTCCAGTCCGTAAAATTAGCGTTTTATTAGATTTCGGGTACTTTATTTTGCCAAGTAGATCAAATTTTTTTTTTCTCTCACTTTACCCGTCTGCCCGAAAAGTCAGCTTGCCCGAAAGTTAGGGGGGCAGCTGACCCCCCTGCCCCCCTGTCTCGTACCTATGGTTGTAGAGTCCGAGTGATTTCTTACCGAGTTCATCCTGTTGTAAACTTACAAACAATAACACATGAACCACTTGACAAGTGCGTTTTACGACCATTAAATTATACAAATTATAATATTGGACGCGCATGACGTATTTCATTGAAATGCACGTACTGAATAGTGTCTGTATTTTAAGTTGTTTAATGGTCTCCTGCAAGACATTGCGTAATACGAAAGGACGGTCATCAGAAAAGAAAATAAGAGGTTGATGAATGTAAAAATTTCTGGGATGTGCTCTAGAATAATAATTATACACCAAAAACAAATAAAAATGTGTAGTAAAAATTTAAAAATCATTCAACGGAGAATTTTGTTTCCATGGAAACACGTGTAGTAAAAATTTAACAGAAATTTATTAAATCCGACAAATTTCTAATTAGCAAAAGATACAACTACTGTAATAGGAAATGCAATGAAATGAAATGGAGTTAAACGTCCTACTATTCTGTCCCGTACTGGGATAATGAAGACGGGTATACGCCATACAGTGTGATATGAGGGAAATTTTGCCCGGACAGCGGTATACGACCTACTCTTATATGGAATTCCAACTGTCAAAGGATCTTTTACGTACACGCCAATGTGTACACGGGACCTAGTTTTTTCGTACGATCCGGACGACTAGGCAGCTGTCCTTGTCAGGCCCTACGTAACTTTCTCGGCCAATGCAGGGGTCGAACACCCGACCTTCAGGCTAGCGAGCAAGCGTCTTACCCACTTAGTCTGTGTGCAATGTTTCAAAAAGATATTTTGAACGGGTTATGAGAGATGCACCGCGGAATCTAAATTGTACATAAAAATTAAGTCAAATTTGTTTTCATGGAAACACAAAAATGGTTAAATCCGAATTAGCAAAGGGAACAACCACTTCAACAGGTTGATGTTTGTACAAAGTCTTATGAAGATAATATATCTTTAACGATTAATGCTCCAGAAAAAAAATCGGGGCGAACGGACGGACCCCATTTCAATACCCCTCCCTAACGTCTTTGGGCGCTTGATATAAAAAGGGCGGGAAGCGCGGCTCTCCGCAACAAACATTATTTATGTAAAGATATATTATGTAAGATTTAGATAAAGAACTAGCCATTCTTGCTATAATAATTCGAAAGTAGATAATGTATAATGAATGATTTGAAAATTTCATTCAAATTACTCTATTGCAAGCGAAGATATTAGCCTTTGAAGGTTTGACAGACGTGTGCAATAATTTCAGCCACGGTACTGATTGATCAAAGCTAAGTCTCGGTCCACCATATTTGATTAAATCAAAGGATCGCTGAACCATTCTAATCTGTTTAATATTGGAGAAATCTGATGCCATCGAGGGGTGATTAAGTCCTGGGTCAGTTAATTAATGTCTAATTAATACTTTAGAAGGCATTTCAGGCCTGATGAAAGACTTGTAATAAGCAGATTTAGTTCTCGCATAATGCATGTTTAACAATTAAGTCAGATGTCGTGTGCGTGCGGGGGGGGGGGGTGGCCTAGTGGTCTAGAGTGCCGTGCTTCGACCTCTAGCTGACCAGTCACCTCTGGCTTGCGGCTGTGGTTTCGATCCCTGGTGTGAGCGTATGTGGCATGGAGATAGGGGCGCCTTCTGAACCTCGTGGGTTTCCTTCGGGCACTCCGGTTTCCTCCCACTGCTAAAGACCCCTACGCGCAAGCGAATTATTGAAATAAAATTAAAACCATATGTTAGTCCCGAAATGACATAGTTTGTGTTGAGTGGACGTTAAACCCCATCTCTCTCTCTCTCTCTCTCTCTCTCTCTCGTGTGCATGCCACAAGTTATTGTAAACTATCGGTAGTACTTTTATTGAAAAAAATAATTTTGGATTCAAGAATATTTCTCATCGATCAGTTCCGGTTTGGGCTTGCAGTCATTTAATTTCACATAGTTCATTCTGCGCTGTCATCTTTAACAAACATGGGCAAATGAAATAACAATAAATATGTTAGATCTTTCGTAGAAGCATTCCAATCTTTGTGAATGTTTGTTTAATACACTCGGATGTGTTTAATCATATAATAACATCTTTACATGAAATAGTACACGACGTGTGAGATATGTATGAATGATCTTTCTTGATGTGTCTTTAATTAAAATACGAGTGACAGAGGGTTTTTATTCGCGTGTCATGTACGTTTGATAGGTGTAATACCTATCTTTTAATAATGAATTAATATATTCATTGAAACATCTAACTGTTGTGCTTTACTGGCTTATCGGGGTTAATCAAACTAACCTAGAGGTCGCGACCTCAGTTACAACATAAAACAATTAGAAACTTGTTTGAATTTTTAACAAAGAACACTGCAGCGACAACGGTTATTAACCAATTTTGACCTATGATCGACCTGATGTTGAAATCTTTATAACGAACTGTTTGATCTTTTTATTCTAAGTTCAGAAACCACGTGGACATAAATTAATATGTAAACAGGCAGGATATATGCAAGGGTCTTCTTCCTCTCAAAAGTTTAAGATACATGTTTGATGCTTGTGATCGTATTTGAATATTTTCTTTTTTGTGTGTTTTAACATTCCTAATTAAAATGCAGAGTTATCTATTCAATTCAAGTTTTAATTCCAATTTAATTTTCAATAATGATTCAGCTTCTATTTGTCATTCCAATCCATTAAAATGGGGTCCAAAGATGCACCAACAAAAATTGGGTCATTTCGGTACTTACATATATAATACGATTTTCATGTGGTGCCTTTTCAGCTAATCTAGCCCAGTTGGGTGGCATGGCATTTTGGGCGTGGAATACCACATCCACCACCAGTTACCCTCCGGCAGGCTTACATTCTGATGATACCTGATATGCATGCATTGATACCATATAGGAGAAAATTGGTACACCTTTCAGCTATGTTGACCCCCAAAGCTCCCGCTCTACTTTTCATTGGCGCAGGACAAAGGGTCTGGCAGGGACGGCTATCTTGGAAATATGCTCCAGAAACGAAGTCAGGACGAAAGGACGGCCCTCAGAAAATAAAATAATATGTTAGTACCGAAATGACCCAATTTTAGTGGTGCGTCTTTGAATCCAATTTCTCTCTCCGATTTTAATGGATTGGTACACATTGGCGTGCACTTGAAAGACCCCTTGGTAGTTGGAATTCGATATAAGAGTAGACCCTTGACCCTTGCAAAATTTCCCTCATAGCACACTGTATGGCGTCTTCATTAACCTTGTAGGAGCAGAACAATATGATGATAAACCCCATTTCATTTCATATCATTTGTCCTTAGCGGTGGGAGGAAGCCCTACTCATTGTCCCATACAAGCCTGAGATCGAAACGAACTGACTCAATTTTGTCGACCGCGTACTTTAAAATGTATTTCGACAAGATATCTTTTGAAGAGGTCAGGAGACAACAGCATTTCATCGATTTTCTCGGTGGAGGATCCCGGGACCCGCCCCATCATCCCGCTCTCCCATTAAATACTTACTAGACAGTACACGGATCAATTAGAAGAGTAAATTGTTTTTTTGTACGTCGGGAGATGGAGAGAAGATGCCCATTTGACCCACCCCCACCCCCTTCACATACTCAAACACACTCCATTTAAAAATTTCACTTGTAGTGAATTACTAACTGTTGTATCTGCTGTAGTTTTGGCAATTGACTTTCGTAGATAACAGTACTAGCGGTTAGATCCCAAGTAAACGCAGCACCGAAATGTTGGTTATTTATCGTGTGCCCCAACTTCCAAGCAAAAAGGTGGGAAAATTGCAATAAAAGTTGGAGAGGGTGGGAGGCTGGCGCTGAATCAGAAAGGTGGTAAAGTTCGGCCAGGTCAACATCCTATTTGAATTATTAGATTTAAAACGTCCCTCTGGTGACTTTTGTCAGGCCTCGGGGTTATCTCAGTATCCTTGGCGTCTGCATTCCATTTTGAACAATAGTTACTTTAATTTGGTCCTGATTTAGAAATTGGAAACAATTGATTTAATGAGGAGGTGCAGACGACACGCTTACATATATGCACATAAATACCTGGGTCTTATGGTAGGCCGATGGGGTCATAATTCTTACTACTTCTGTATTATATAATATTGTACGTAAACTTATAATTCAACCTTGTGAGTGTGTGTGGAAACGTTCTCATAAATTCGGATGGCGCAGGCTTACCATTAATTATTTAACATCCCAACATGGTTTGTTCTATAAACAGTGTGGCTAGCAAGAGTTTGTACACATACGGAGGGAGGGGCATTGTGCATTGTTACACAATATAGTATAATCCCCCATCCTGGGGGGTTTGTTGGCTGAATGTGTGCTGTATCATAAAGCCTGGCATTGAGTCAAATGGCGTGGTTCGAATCCCCGCTTGTACGTGACAAGGAGTGGGATCGCCTTCCAATGTCGTGGGTTTACTCCGGGACCTCCGGTTTCCTCTAACTGCTAAAGACCCCTGCGCCCTAGCGAATTATTGTAATAAAATTAAACCATATGTCAGTTCCGAAATGACATAGTTTGTGTCGAGTGGACATTAAACTCCATTTCTCTCTCTATAATCCCCCATCCCCCGACCATTCACACACACACACACACACTCGCCAGTTAGGGGACGAAGATCGTAAATGAGACCATGTTGAGATAAAACGTCGACTGTGTCTATGGTAATTAGCCGATTTACAAAAAGGAATCATGCACGTGTCGTAAAACAGGCGATCTTTATTTATCCTAAAGTTATATTTATAATTAGAAATACACATGCATTTTATGGGTTTGAATCACGCGACTTGCATGGTCATAAATGGGCAGAAATTAGTGTTTCCTGGTCGTAAATTCTTCAATAGAATTTATAACTCCATTCATAAAAATGTTATTTCGTCTTTTCTTGTTTTATTCCCGAGCAACATCCTGACTGCTCTCCAAATCTTCGACAACATCTTCGCATATCTTCTAACACAACCTCACATTTCCATTCTTGATAATTATTGGCTGAAATTTCAAATAAATCTCATTTTATAACTTAGAAAACTTCCAGCATTTTTTTCTTATTTTGTCCATTGCCAGGTAGGTGGGTTGGTGGGGCTGTACCGAACACCGGCGTTTTCGTCTACTACCGAATTATCAAGAAGCATTTTTTTTCGTCGTGACAAGAGAGAACCAGACAGTGCGGGATTAACCATTAAGCAAAATAAGCACCTGCTTGGGGCACCATGTTAATGGTGACACCACAGAATGTCTGCCTCTATTATAGAGCATCCACAAAATATTTCAAAGTTATCAAGGGCCATAACTCTGGCAGTAATTATCAGAAATTGTTGAAAACGACTAGGATCCTCTGTATTATGAACTTAAACACTGTGTATAAATTTAAAGTCAACCGGGTATTAACTTTAGCCTCTAGAGCGTTCGCACGAAATTGTGGACGAGGGACGGACGGACGGACGGGGGCGACGACAATATTCGACCACATTTCAATGGGGGCGTATAAAAAATAAAAACTGGTTAGAACACTTTTTTCACGTAGTTGACAATGAGCCTCTCAAGATATATTAGGCCATCCTGTAATTTCTAGATAGTTATATAAAATGGTTATCTTGTAATTACAAGATAATCAGAGTACTTCTTTTCATTTGATTGACCTAATAGCCTTCCATAAAAAAAGCACTTATCAAATAAT
Source organism: Patella ulyssiponensis (assembly GCA_963678685.1). Classification (NCBI taxonomy): domain Eukaryota; kingdom Metazoa; phylum Mollusca; class Gastropoda; family Patellidae; genus Patella; species Patella ulyssiponensis. The sequence goes on along the minus strand of OY783227.1, from coordinate 76,416,512 downwards.
ATTCAAAGGCAAAACTGGCCTTGTAAGCATTTTTGTATGGCACAAGCTTCTTTCTGGCAGGGATCTCCCGTTTCTTTCGCTTTTGGCATTTAATCTGAAATAGATTAGACAACATGAAGTGCTGCTGTATGTGAATGCTAATAGGACATAACAGCAGCGTATATGTATTAGATATCTTGCAGATGTGTCAAGTTATGGTCGTTTTGTAAATGACAAAATAAAACTCTACACGATTTGAATTATCTATTTTGACCAAACCTTCGGGGTTTAGGTCTATCGAGGCAACGATGTCCCATTGTAATTGACACTGATAGGCCTGTTTTCAAAAGCTTTCGGACAAATCTTTAAAGAGGAATTATGTAAGAGCTACATCTGCCTAATGCAGATCTCATTTAGCCACAAATCATTAATTAGACATTCATTCACGTGTCAAGTCCATAATAAACTCTCTAGACTATCGGAGGATTTTGATTTTGAACAGATTTATAAACACGACTACCAAATAATAATATAACTAAAATCAAGACTTTGTAACAACGGTAGCAATAACAACCCAGGCCAACCGATCTTCTAACGGCCATTCAACTCAAACTCTGCTCAAAATGAAGTAATTTTCCACTATTTTTTTAAACTATTATTATAGCGGCAAGTGTCGGCCCTTTATTTAAATCTTACATAATGCATCTTTAATTACAATTTACGAGGGGATGAACTCCAATAATTCTAAAGTTAAACAATTAACTGTCTGTCGATGGCAATTTAAGCCTGAAGGCTAGTTTCTATTACGGTATTTAAAAACTTTTAAATGTTTCATGGCTAGTAAATAATTTACTATACTATCTACGGAGTAATAAAAGGCTAGTTTCTATTACGGTATTTAAAAACTGTTAAAAGTTGCATGGCTTATAAATAATTTACTATACTATCTATGTAGTAATAAAAGAGCACCAGATCTCTTGAAGGAAATTTAAAACTGTCCGACTTTATAGATCCCCTTACCTGCCCTATTATTATTATTATTCTGATGACGCACATCGAAATATATAATTATATTCCATATACTATAGGATAGAGAAGAGACAGCTTAGAGGTAGGTCCCTGCGCCTAATAAATAGCCTACTGTGTAGGCCTAATAATAGAGTAATAGCATGCCTACTAATTCGAAATTTATCCGTGGTTTAAAGACAATGCCTAATATCGCGTTTCCCCCCCCCCCACTTTTTAAATCCCGGCAGTGACGTCTGCATTACTTTTTAACATTCTAAATCTAATTTTTCCAGGGAATGTGTGTATCGTACTACTAGATTCAGGCGTCAATGAAAATAGTAAATACTACTACGTCCTTTAATTTTGAAGTCAAGGGAAATAACCACTGTTATTCATATTATTGTTATTAATATTGGCGACATCTTGACAAAGCAGTGCGAATGGTGATATTGTGGAGAATACGATATAGTGGGTGACACTGTCCCTACGACGTTATCGGATATATAACTGGCGGCTCCCACCACTAAAATTTGTTTTATTCCCAATTAATCACATACCTCGTCAATTACTCAATTATCACGTAAGGATCTATTCCCACGTGATACTACTGCTCTGCGCATGCCAGTGAATCGTGGCGATCTACTTCCTTTTAAAAGTCTCACGCCTGGCCTTGGTTGTAATATCTAAAGTACCAAGAGAAATCCTTAAACATCCATTAAAATGTTGATTTATAAGGACAAAGTAACAGGTAATTTTTTAGGAGAATTAAATTCAGAATGTGGCTATTTAAATATTTAACTATGTTATATGGAAAAAGATAGTAATTGTTAGAAACAAACAACCCGCTGTCAATCCAAAATTGGTTTGGTAGCCTAATTTTTTGCGAATAGATATTATAGAATTGAAATTAAATATTTATTTGTTTTAATAGTGTACATAAACGATACATGGTTGCAGCTTATGAACTTGTCAAAATTTAGAAAAATAAATTGATCAATAATATTTTGTCGTTAGTAAAGTTCTAATATTAAAACTAGTAATACAGTATTCAGGGGTTGGTGACTTCCGGTTCGTCACGACTTTCCCTTCAACCCGTGTGTTTACAATAATCTTGATTAACTCCAGTAACGCATCACCACACTGTACTTTCCGATTAATGGGACGTGGACACGACGATCGGCTTTTGCGAATAAAATAAAAATAACATTTTTGAACAATGTTACAAGATCAAAAATAATCTCGATTATAATTCTCAACTGAACTGTGTACTGTGTAGGTCTAACTCTAACTAATTTAACTCTATAATTTAAAGTAGCCAAATCTCTTAAAGTATCATCCAAAGTCTTCGATATTGAAAACATGGGTTATTTGTCAGTTTATATCAACAGTGATGTTGTGATCCTACCGGGAAAAGATGGGCTTCTGATATCCAATATATAAGACAAAATAAACATCTGGAATAACCAGATGCTAGAAATTGTCATTCGATTGACACTCGTGCCGTATTTGGCTGGACATAACTGATTTGAAATGAGTCAAAAATGAAAACAGTTGAATGTAATTCAGTTTAGATTGCATTATTAATTATATGCGTTGAAACCCATTTGGTTCAATTTCGAGGTCCCAAATGCATATTAGCGATATAGCTCCTTTAAATTATACATTTATTTTTTTCTCTTTCTACTCTGATTAACTTTTCCTCGTGTCATATGTATGATTTACAGGCGATGAGCTCTTCAGTGATGCCAATAATATGAAACTGGTTGATCATATATATTATGAAGTATATGGAAAGGTAAGTAAAATTTTAATTGTTTTTAGCATGTAACCCATTTTTGAAGAGTGCAAATCAGTACGCACCCTGTCTCTGGCAGTAGCAAATCAACTCAAGGACCATCACACCTGGGCATGGCATTAGCTAACAAATGCACCAATCTAATTAAAATATAGATCTATATTTCGTTTCGTTTTTTATACTTTCGATGGCCTACACTCATGTAGATCTAACTAGTTATAGTGGACGCTCACGTTCTATGACGTCAGGTATCAAGCACGGGACATTTGACCCGATAACGTCAGTCATTCGATTAACCAATTAGCGATCGCCATGCTTTTCAAAATCCACTTGTGTTTTGTTATGATTTCTATCCGCTGGTGTTAGTATAGACGTCGTTGGCTGGTAATATCTACCCACAGTTCCACGCATGAAAAGGTCAAACGGTCGATTCGACAGACCATTTGATTGGCTGACCCCTCATTTCAGGCAGAACGCCAGTTAAATAACAAGTCCTCCAGATCCAAGAGTAGTGAAGACAAGTAAAAACGAAATTTTGAACTATAAAAAACGAAACGAAATTGGATCTGTGTTTTAATCAGATTGCAAATGCACCAGATCGATCAACTGATTTCTTTTGGGTTTTTTTTTTCTCAAATTAATGGTGGTTGAGTAATAAGAATAAAATGCCCAATAAAATGGAATGTTATATTCACTACATGTAATTTTCTAATTAAAAACTTACATTTTAACAAAGGATCTTTAGGTATTTACGCAACAGGTCAGAGGTGAAAATTGATTTTATTTATTCCATTACAAGGTTAAAATGGCGTCTTCGGACAGTTGATTAAATATATTAAAAGGTGGTGATAAATATTATTCGTCTACTGTGTGCTTCGGGTAGGGCTGGCGGGAAAATATTGATATTGCAGGGAACGGTCGTAAAACGTTTTGAAAATCAATAATTGATACAGATTTAAAATATTGATAATCGCGCAATTATACGTAGTCACTGAGAAGTTTAGCATTAAAAGATAATGCAGGATGAATGAGCTTGGGCCTCCTAACTTGGGCTTGAAAAAGTATTCAACAAACACGTTTGGCCGATTATGTCGCGAGCAAATGTTAATTGTTTCTCGTAATGTAACCGTCCAAGTTTTGTGGGATATTTAAATTACGTGTATAATAAAACGGTGACCAAGAGTAAAAAATATGAATTAAGCAACTAAACAAGACGTTCTTTGTGCATGAGAAATCACTAATGTTAGCTGGACGTAGAAAGCGTTTCATAGGAAAGTAACTACATTTACTCATCATTGTTCAGGCCATAAGCGACAAAAATATGTCGTGTGATGACTAAAGGTTCTTTCTTCCTTAGAACAAAATTGATTGGGTTTCATCACCATGGTTTTGATATGGTATTCTATTATTTTATTGTCAAATTAATAGAATAAATTCTACATGCATGTGATCAAAACAAACTGTGAGTAAAAATAATGCGCTGATATTATAGATTATTGATCATCAGATGGTCGGCGATAATCGATACTTGAAGTCAGTGTCTGTCGAATGCCAGCCCTGGCTCCAGAAGATGATAAAGATTCCATGTCCGCAGCAATTGCCCAATGTCTACATTGTAGCTATTTTGGATAGCGCCGTTTCTCACACAATTTGTTTTCTGCAACATTCTGTTATGCACTAGTTAATTGAAATTATTTGAAAGTAAAGTACAAGGTCCGAAGAAATTTTGTAACCAGTGTTGGCATATAAGTTGAAGTTACTGTCAGTCATTGTCTATTTTTCTATGTTTGTAGGTAAGAACAGAGAACACTGGTATTGATGAGTCGTTGTTGGGTTCTAATCCAAGTGCTGAAGAAAGCCAAGAAGTTGCTTGTGATGGTAGCGTTAGTGGTATTGATGTTGTACTTGCCAATCGTTTGAAACCAACTGGTTTTGACAAGAAGGGCTTTGGAACCTTGATTAAGGAGTATTTCAAAAAGTAAGAAACAATATTGAAAAAATGAATACAGATATTAACACATGAATAGGGATGGGGGTGTAAAGTTCCACTTACCTGGGGCTATCAGAAATAACTTACGGCTAGTGACCTATTTAGCAGTACTAATTCTGGACTAGTGCCCTTTCACTTTTATTGACACAATAACTTTCCTTCTAATTTACCCGTCTTCCATTAGCCCATGTTAGGTGCATAAGAGTAGGACGTTAAACCCCATTTCATTTCATTTCATTTCCTTCTAATTTAGCTAGATGACCATTTTCTGCTTAGTGTAAGCAGAGATGTTCAATTTGATATGTTGATGCTTTGGGACACGATGACTTCAGTTCCAATGAACTGAAAGTGATGAAATTTGGTGTATAGTTTCATTACATCAATACCTTAAAGTGCACATAAAATGGCCCTGAAAATTTCTCTATGTGAGCAGTCCATGGTTATTTTATCCACTTTACGGCAAATTCACATCAATCCGACTAAAATTAATTCAGCTATCTTCATTCAAAGTTGTAAAAATAGACCTCCCGTAAAAAGGACTTTGCCAATTATTGAAAACACTCTTAATCCCCTCAGACCCAGTGACATCACAGTGACCAAATGCATATTCGGAATGTTTATTCCTTAATTGTGTATTCATTAACGCCTGACTGATTCCTTAATCCCCCTAATTAAATAAAACAATTGACTACGGAATAATTTGTTTTATAATTCATTTTAATTCAAGATCCAATTTAGAATTTGTTTCATAATGTACGGTCGTTCTGTTTTTTTTAAAAAAATCGGCAGCGATTTTAATACACTCTACCATCGTGTACAGTCTAAACGATTCGAGATACATTTTCGTCAGAAGTTTATTGTTCGAATTTAGAATCTGTTTCATTATGTACGCTGGTTCTGTTAGTGTTTACTCAAGGCAGCGATTTTAATACAATCTACCATCGTGTGCAGTCCAAACGATTCGAGATACATTTTCGTCAGAAGAGTATCGTCGTTCTAATTTAGAATTTGTTTCATAATGTACGGTCGTTCATTTTCTCACGGCGGCGATGTCATACACTTTTTCTTTGCTCACCGATGTTTTTGTAATAAAGTAGCCTCGTATTATTTGTTGATTGGTGTTTAAACAACATCTAAATATAAATCATTCGATGGATATACGTTTGTGATAAGATAAGGTTATAATGACTAACATAATTTAACTTTTTTATAAAGAATACAAGTATTTTACAATTAAATTGACAGTTTAATCACTCACCAAACGGCACCAGGAACTCCACATTTGATCAAGTGTATTTGATATTCATTATTACAAATTGATCTGGCCGGCGTAACAAAAAATGATAATTACCCTTCTAAATTAGAACCACAATACTGACGAAAATGTATCTCGAATCGTTTGGACTGCACTACTATGTGTAGTGCCTGTGACGTCACCAGCCTATCAACCGGATTAAGGTTGTAATTGAAAATTTGAAAACCGTTTTTGGCAGTCGGATACTAAAACGTAAATATCTGAATTAATTTTAATCAGATTAGTTTGAACTTGCCGTAAAATAGATTTTGTAACTATTGAGTACCCATACGTAAAAATTTTCTGAATCATTTGATGTGGTCTTTAACTTTTAATTGAGTGTACATTAGATGTTCAAAGGCGAGGAGGGGTTAGATGGCTGAATGGTTAGTATGTGCAAGCTGCATCATAAGGTTTGCCATTGAGGAAGGTAGAAGAATTTGTGCAGACTTGAGCATTCCCACCTACCCTCCATTTATCAAGTTAAATTTTACATGGACTAATGGAAATTAATGCCGGGCTAGTGACTGACAGTAGACCAGTGACTGCCCTAGACATTCGCCAATTAGCCAATGACGACAAATATTTTTATTGGCGAATAAAGTGATGATTCTGGCGAAAATTTTGGCGAATAAACTATTTTGTAAATCTGTTAATATTAAAGTTGAAATCGTTTCGTTAAACGCTTCTTTCGATCATTCAATGGAATGTCTATTTTTAGTACATTAATTACTCTAGTCTCAATCATACAAGTCGCAAATCAGTCAATGTCACGTATTAAAACGACTGAAAGATCGAGTCTACAGACTATACAACACAGTTACGCCCCTTTTGTGTGGCACTGCACTGTTTACGTATGCTCGCCGCTTGCCGAGTGTACATTCGCTCACTACAAGTAGCGATGTTCCGATATGACACCTATCGGTTTTACCGATATCAGATATTGACAGCGAAGTATATCGGCCGATACAAATAAATTACCGATAGTGGTGGATATAAAACCATTAGGCCTACACATTACAATGTCTCGAATGGCATGATGATCTATGTAGATATTTGTCTTTATTTTAGTCGGGAAACGCATGGTACTTTTACTATTTTACGGCGGGAATCAACATAAACCCTGTGTTGTTGAAGTAATAATTGGGCCACACTTCTTACGCAATCGTCAAAAATATACACCATCCATTATGAATTAAATTATTTGCTGTATCATTAATGGTCGAGATTATCATATTTTAAGTGTTAATTACTATATAATTCCTTACAGTAATCGGCAAGGCATCTGTATATATATATCTATACGTGTGCATTAGTTCATGCGGTAATGAAATGATACATCAAAGCGATACCTTCATGACCTGGAGCCTGTTTGTCAACAGTGGCTATCACGTGACATTCTCCCGCCATTTCTAGAACTATTGTTAAAAATAAAACATCTAATGGGAACCTATTTGTTGATAATATTATTAATTAATAAAGTATGATCTTTATTATGAGTTTTTATTTGTCGATACAATAACCAAGCATAACAATATAAATCACTAAATTATTTCTAAATTTATATCGGCATCTAGAAGCCGGAATGTATTAGACAGTGATTACGTGACATCAAAGGAATATCCCCCCTTTCATCCTTTATTCCACAACGGCAAACCACGTGATATTTCCCACCTTTTCCAAAACTTCTACTCATATATTGACAGACAATATAGTGAACTAGATAAAACGAAGTAAAAAAAAAAAATACGTAGTAATTTAGATAAAGGATACTCATAAGGATTTTGTACTGTTTATTATTTCCTTTCTACGGCTGCTATGAGTCTTGTATTACCAGTACGTTTAAAAAGCAACAAGCACGTAGTTTCATTTTTTATTCACAAACATATGAATAAAAATGATATAAAATATTTGGCTAAAACTTTCTGAATTGGCTTATAAAATTTTGATTTGGCTAAAAATTTGGCTAATGGTTTTAAGGTTCTAGGGCGGTCACTGGTAGACTACAAGCCCTGGGTAGGGGATGGTGGGATAATATGTACCAATCTCTCTACTTTCAGTAAAATTTAACTCAGCTGTCATAAACTCATAGTTGGCATGTATATTGGGACTTGTCACAATAGTTATCATTATGCAAGAGCTAAATCTGCACATAGCAGGTCTTTCTTTAGGTCTGATATGTTATATAAACTATTGATTATACATGAATTTACACGTCTAAACCATAATCAACTCTCGATGCCATCTGATGTGTCAGATTTTAACTTCTGCTCAACGCTCAATTCTATTTACTTTATCTGTTTGTTAACTGTTATAGGAAGAATGGTCAACTCCTTATCTAATCTCCCATAATGCCTCTCTCATTACACAAAAACATTTGAGCAACCATCTGCCAACCACTTCTATTGCAGGTTTTGTTGCCCGCCAATTGATAATATCAGCCTTACATGTGTTTAAGATTTACTTTAATTGATTTTACTCTAATTCAGAGGTATAGCTGCTTTAGAGGGTGAAGGAATTCCAAAGGAAGAAATAGATGAAATTAAACAGCGATGTGGTGAAAAGTGTAAAAAATTATATTCTGAATACAAAGAAATGGAATTTTGGTTAGGTACAGTACACCATTTATCAGATTTGTAGCTCCTGGCAAATAATTATAATTTAATATCACTTGGAGATGTGGGAAGTGTTTTAATCAGTATTGAGGCCTGTCGAGTAGGGTTGTGTTGTGTGCCTAACATTGTGGTATTTCTCCAAGTTTTGCAGCTTGATTCCACTGCTTAAGATGTTAACATACAAGTGACTATTCATATAAAGATACTGTTTAGCCCAGGGTGCAAACTAGCTTTCAATGTTTGTCTGCCACAATGGATATAAATTTGTGTTCGCAATTAAGGAGTCATAGTGTGTAAGACGCTGGCTCGTTTGGAGATCGGATGTTTGATCCCCGCATTTTCCCAGAAAGTTCATCCAGATTTTCCAGTGTGGTTCCCCCTCTGTGATACAGGATGGAGGGCCTGACAAGGACAGCTGTCTAATCGTGGGAATGGGATGGAAAACCGAGGTCCCGTGTACATATTGGCGTGCACGTAAAAGATCCTTTTACAGTTGGAATTCGATATAAGAATTGGCCATAGTGCTGTGGTCAGGGCAAAATTTCTCTCTTAGCATACTGTATGGCGTATGCTTCCAGTTCATATTTTTAATACTGTATTTTGCCCTGACCCCAGGGTATAAATCACATCATAATATTTTACAGTTTTTCCAACTTCCCTCAATAAGTTGAAATGATAAAGACAATGTTTTTCAATTTGCAATTTGGTAGTAATCTTTAATGAGTTAAGGGAGCTATGAAAGTTATCTAGAATGTAAGCACTTTTTGCCGTTCAGTTTTACCATTAAAATCTGACCCTTTCCCTAAGTGCAAAATTAATTTTACTTTTGTTTTGAAAAACATCAAAACAGATGTTGAGTAGTTACTGAAGTAAATACAACCTGTCAAGGTCAATTATTTATAGTGTATTCCTATTTCAAATACTACATGTAGTTATTGTACATGTATGAATGAAAGGTCATCACATTTTAGATTTCTCCAGGGCATAAAAACAACAAAATCTGATCAAGACAAAGTGCAACAATTTTCTTGCAATCATAAGGCAACACAAATAAAATAAGTTGTTTCATGGGTATGCAGTCTTTTTATTGAGCTAGGATGAAACTAAAAAAAATAAATAACACCCGCCCAGTCATTAATGCGTAAGTCAGAAAAAAAATATGCCGCATGTGCTTACATACGTCAAATAAATATATATAGATTGAAATGTATTAAACTGATTTAGATGAAAATACTAGTTTACAGGTCTTTATTATTGAAAGAACCTCCATTTTCGATGATGTGACATAAATTACCTCCCTTGATAAAATAGAATTTAATTCGTGCACAAGGAACCAGTTCACAACAATAGTTGAATGCATCTGCATAATACTTATCTCATGGTGTTCGCTAGAAACAGGCTTTACTTTCTCATACACAATGTATCTTGGGCTAAATATGATAGAATGTAATTGTTTGAAAAAATATATCTTGGAGAAGTTTCAATGCGTTAAAACAGGAATGTAACGAAATCATTAGTAAAAGGTCATCCTTGCAGGAAACAACCAAGTCGTATGCGCATACTGAACAGAAATTGTGGTCTCCCTCTCACGCATGTCAACAACAGACTACAGCGATGACTTTTAATTTAACTCCACAATATGTAATTGGCAAAATAACCACTTTTTGATCGCCATGTGTTTAGGCCTATTAGTTTCCATCCAAGTCGAGAAAGGAGGTCTTTCCGCTTCAGCAAGGACGATTATTGAGTCTAAAAAGTCCACCGTTACTAACGTGATACCCATTGCTTTGCAGCAATGCAGTCGTGGTGATTTGGTCCAGGGGGCCCAAGTCAATTTGAAAAAAAATGACCTCCCTCCCATACAATTTTCAATTATAATTTTATTTTGCACTGTCCAGCAATGAAATTAAAAAAAAGAAGCCGCCCTCCCCTCCTACATTTTCAGGTGTCTATTTCCCCGAGAAACAAGACATTTATTTTGTATGGCCTAAGATATTTATCTCTTATTATTTAAGGTGAAAGTCAAGAACCTGAAGGCCTAATTGGTATATCTTATTACACCGGCGATACAGAAGTAACGATGATATTCTTTAAGTTTGGATTAAAGGAAGAAAAATTTGTAAGTATCATTTTCATTTCTCTTACAAGGTAGATCACCCAAATTCTGTGTTGCATAGAAAATTGTATGACAGTTCTAACAGTAATATCCAAAATAATGAGTAGGATGTTGAACTCCATTTTCATTTCAAAGAAAATGCGCTTGTCCGATTTCCTTGTTATTTTAAGCAAGATAATTTTTTTGATTCTACTTTAAAATAAATCCAGAACTAAGTTAAATGAATAGACCAAGATTACTTTGATTATCCTTTAATGGAAGTTTAAGTGCACAGAAATGGAAATCGCACTGTCGGCTAGTTTACAGCATAAAAATTTGAAATTTATTGCCAATACTGAAACTGAAATTTGTATTTTCTCAAAAATACAGAGTTTCAGCTAAGAATGTTCCATGCAAAATTTAACTATATTTTTCTCTAAAATAAGTTATGACGTATCTTCTAATGAACAAACAATAATAACAATACTTATGATTTAAGAATTCTTTTTCTTTTTCAGTAATATGGCTCACATTAGGAAATAAACAAAGTCTTTGTTGAAGAAAATTTTAAAATAATTGTGCCCAAGACTATTGAAGTGATAATGCGTTGGGGTTGGGATGGGGGATTTTATTTAATCATTTAAACAATCTGAGTACTTCCATCGATTAATGGTAACCAAGGAATATCTTTATGAAAACACCAAGGACTATCTTTAAATGAAAACTAATCGTTCAGGTCAACTCAACTTATGTGGTTTCATTGGCATCCTTGAAGAGAAACGAGACATATATTTATAAACAGTATTGGACTTGCTGCTTAAACTTACTGTTTTTATATAGTGACAGCTTATATTATCAATTATGTAAACCAAACTAAGGAATAAAAGACTGTCAGTAACAGGGCTGTGATAATTATAAAAGTTGAAAGATTTTTAACACTTGTAATTATGACAAGACAATTTACAAATACAGAATAAATTATTCTACATCGCATTTCTTCGTTATTCCTTATTGTCGAGACTTGGTGTTGAAAACGTAACTTACAATATCAAGGTGGCTGAAGATCAAATGGCAATCTCTAGCGTCTGGTTGTTCCATTAGTATTTATTGCACATGCTCTCTGGGTATTCATGAAGAGGATGAAGTATGAAAGGGCTGCAATGACTGTAATATGACATGAGGCAAAGTGGGCTGGGTGTTGGGCTTGTTTTGCCAAATTTACAGACTAAATATTAACAAAAGTGGGCGTGACACTTCACCAGGAGGTCCCTGCATGTAACAAAATAAATAGTTGCTGTCTTTACGGTATAAGGAATGAATATGTACCCTGTAATATTGAGACTTGGGGTTGGAGGTGGATCAAAACAGGTACAACCCTATGCTGGATCCAAATCTGTTAATAATTGCAACCTGTGTATCACATACAAATTATCAACATAAAGTGGCTTTGGCCCAAAACAATATGGATAATCCCTTACTTGTTTAAGGAATAAGTAAAGTTTCAAGACGATCAGTTAAGAATTGCTGCCTGTAGGCCACACAAAAAGAAAATGGACGTGGCGCCGCACCTAGGGATTGGGCGTGTACTACAAACTTAGGGTATAAGGAATAAATATGCAAAGTTTCAAAATAATCCCCTGAGAAATGCAGTCTGCAGAAAAACATACAAAATAGGGGCTGGGTGTGGGGCATGCACAATAGGGGTACAAGGAATAAGTAAGCAAAGTTTAAAGACGATCAGTTAAGAATTCCAGCCTGCAGGCGAACCACAATGCCCACACATAGGGGCGACAGCAAAAAAACGTCCACATTTATAACTGGACGTATAAAAATGAGACGATCAACACTGGAAAACTTTTATTACCTTATTTGACTATATTGCAACAATAATACATGATAGTGAATCCGCTATGTCCTCTTATTTCTACAAGTGAAAAAATACAAACATCACAGTTCTAACCAGATACAATTCAATTATTAGAATATTTCAATTGTCGAGAAAGACGTGCAAGGCTTGACGTTCCTTCAGCTGCGACCTTCGGTGCATTCAGATTTTTAATAGCCCATTTCTCTAAAATGGAGTAAAATGACAAAACAATAAATATTTTACACAAAATTCGATATGTGGTCTAAGGGGGGAATAACCGATGTGAACACTTTGACAGTAACAATATACAATTTTCTGTCAATATTCCAAACGACATATCTGTTAATATACAGCCCATATAATGTAAATTTACGTATGGTTGTATTACTACATTAAATTTTAACTGTCGAGAGAGATTTACGTGCACGCCAATGTGTAGACGACACCTCGATTGCTTGTCCCCACCAAACGATTTGATAGCTGTCCTTGGGCCCTCCGTCCTGCACCGCTGACAAGAGGGAAACCACGCCGCAAAATCTCAGATTTACTTTCTCGGCCAACACCATGGCTCCATAACGGTCGCAATTTAATGATTTAATTAAACAAGCGGTTGTCATGCAATATACACCAAAACTGCAAGAGATAATCCAGATCTTTGGGATATGAACATATATTTCCAGTTTCATTCATCAAAATCGGATAAAAAATGTGACCTCTAGAGGGCCCCAATCATGGTATTACATACCTTTTCACTATTTGCATATAACGGGGATATATTTAGAGAATCCACAAGCTAAAACGCGATTATTTCGTGAAATCGGGGGACAATCGTTTCACAACCACTGGCCATAATCTTGGAAGTTATTGTCCGATATTTGCGGGATGGGGGTGGATGGCCGAATGGTTAACGTGCGCGCGCTGTATCATACGGCCTGCCATTGAGTCAACTGGCGTGGTTTCAAACCCCCGGTTGTACGTGGCAAGGAGTAGGTTCGCCTGTCCAACCTCGTGGGTTTTCTCCGGGTATACGCCAGTTGACTCAATGGCGTATGATACAGCGCGCGCACGCTAACCATTCGGCCACCCAACCTCCCGGAAGAAACTAGGTTTAGGCTTGTTAAATATGCATATTGTATAATAATCATCGAGCTGGAGAAGTTTTATTTCTGGTCGGACACCCCTCCCATGGGTAGCGAGTTAATCGATGCTACTAGAAACTTTATAATAATTATTTCAAGATTGCGAACACTAAAGCGCATTAATTTAACGCCGCAGTTTATCCACAAAATCAGTTATGCTGTTTGATTTTTAAGTAGACTTTGAAAAATTGCCTATGGTTTCTCTGATGACGTTGAGCGTTTCCATTCATACTGGAAAGGAATGTCAATATCTTTCATCTTCTCTTTGTATACTGCATCAAAATCTTCGTTCTGCGATACAGAATACTGGTTCTTCCAATCTCCAATTTTACCTGAAATTTATTTTACAAGCCATGGAGTAACTGAATGGTCAGGCGCGAGACATTAAAAGCAAATAAATGGTTTAGGCCAAATGCTGTTACCAAATGACCAAAATCAATAGACCCCCTCTTCTTCCTTTGTTTTATATAATTGGGTGATGTGTTGCTTTGGAACAGTTAACCAGAACCGATCTACAATGTTGTCATGGTATAAAATTCTCATTATATTGTACAAAAAGAGTAAATGCCGGTTGCTCTATGGGAATAAAGATATTTATTATCGGGAGAGTTAGGAAAATCATTCCAGTAAATAAATTGTCTTCATATAGCCTAAAAGTAATCTGAAATTAATTACATAATCATTTAAGTGTAGAGAATGGAAAATCGATAACTGAATTAACGTATTCCGTTTTGTTGTAGGAGGCTGTATAATCCGCGGCTAGATTTAAGTGTCATGATTGGATATTAATGAAGATACCGTAGTGCCTACTGGTTCCGACAGGAAAAGGACAATAACTTTAAACTAGTATATAATAGGCATGGATATTTTGTATCCTTCGATTTGTATTTCATGGGTTAGTCCGACCTGCACGAATCCCAGGGTAGTAAATCGACTCGGTAAAGAACCGTGGGCAGTGGACCCAGATAAGCTTTTGAAAGCCAAAATGGCTGCCCATCCGTGTTTATCATCGTGTGACTTATTGTTCCCCACCGTTCGCCAGTCTATCTGTCCGTCACATCTTTTGGGACACAATATCTATTCTTCTAACGGAGCTCGAATGTTCAAACTTGGTATGGGTATTTATTAGGTGAACGCCTTCATTGAATTTGAGGAGGGGCATTTTATCTTTAGGCTAAAATTAAGTAACGCTATGCAATTTCATTGGTCGTTGATTCTAACTGATGGAGAGCGGTGAAACTTAGTGGATAGTTTCATTACCGTGTATTTCAAAACTTTGACTGATTTCGACCGTGAACATTTTTTTCTCAACTTAAACCAATATTAGATAATCAGTTTAAATTGCTCGATACTTTCGAAAAAGATAAATGTGCAATTAATTAGTAGGTGTCATCTATTTTTGGGGGATGTCGCCGGGGGTTATTTGCTCCACTGTTGGCTTGTAATAAATTAAAAAAAATCTTTGCAAAATAAACGAAAAATGCCCTACTCTTAAACGAAGTCATAATAAACAAATACAGATATGTTTAAAATGGTTATATTTTATTTACAAAAGTTTCCGATAGTCTACCTTTTAGCAACGATGTTCCAGTGTCCCTGCTTGTTTAATTAACCATTCTTACCTTTTCTCAATAAAGGTGAAATCTTGCTATTTATTGAATAAACGTCTTCATGATTGGTCATTGGATTTTTCTTCATATTGTCAAACGTGCAGTGGTTTGCTATTCTTGTGATAACATCTTCTGACAAATCATGTTTTCCAATAAAATTAGCTATTTTTCTGATTTCGCCTTTCAAATTCTACAATTAAAAGATTAACTTTTAAAAAACATGAATGAATCGATCTACACTTGACACAATTATTACAATATAACACCATTAAATTGAAATATTTCTTCGACCCTGAGACTGTTGGTTTAGAAATTCGGTTTCAATTTTATACCGAAATGAAATAGTGCTTAATGTCACGTCAGCGCCAACCTATGTCTATAGAGACAAAAATGTTGAAAAATATGGTAAAGCCACTAACCCTTTTCATATCTTCATAGAAGACAATCAGTACATTAGGTTCATGTCTTCTCTTCCACCAGCTAATCGTAAAATCAAACCATGAACCATGATCAACTAAAAAATCAATAAAGTAGCATCCATCATTTTGCACTGTGATCACTTATCGATAAATCAGTCTGACCGATCAGGCAGATAATATCAATCATGAAATATGACACTGATCATAAAAGATAACACGGATGGATTAATAAGGAAATGGCTTGCCACGTCGATCGACAGTTCTGTTAATATAAATTTGATGGAATTGCATCACATTGTTGTCGATCTTTACACCCGGTTCAAAGAATGTTTAAACATGCATTATGCAAGAGCTAAATCTGCCAATTACAAGTCTTTCTTTGGGCCTGAAATGTTATCTAAATTATCAATTAGACATTAATTAACTTATCAAGACAACAGTAAACTCTCGATGTCTAGGCTAGCCTTCGATATTGGCTGGATTAAATTCCTATATTCTTCTTAACGGCCATTGATAATTAATTTAAAACGTGGATAATCGAGACTATGCTGTTTATATTAATGATTTTAGTAATGATGACCGAGGCTAGGCGAAAATTTCACCCGCTTCGTTCTCGGCTCATAGTGGATCAATTTGACTGAAATTTTCAGCAAATTACCTTTACACTATCCAGTTTTTAACTATTATAGTGCGAACTGCCAACTCGCTATCTTATCTCCCATAATGTATCTTTAAATGTTTATGATTTAAATTAACCTATTCGGTATCTATATGTAATTTTAGGATTACATAACACCGACCAAAAGGTCGTTCCAGGTAACAATAAAAGTTCTGATTGTCGAACATCTTTACAACTGATTTTCATGATTTGATTTGCGACTGGAATTTGACCTAAAATGCAAACTTTTAAGGTGTTCGATTATATGAGAACTTCAATTTGTCCATCTTAATTTTCCATTAATATGCAGCACCATATCCAATGTTTAGCACAAATTCAAGAGCATGTTCTTTTTATAATGATTTCTTGGTCCGTTTCAAACTCTTTCACCGAAATTAGCAAAAGCCGAGTATTAACAAACAAGACATTGTTGACGCTATAACACGAATACGTCTGTTATTGTTCAATTTGTTTGGTTTAACCTGACGTTCCGTTTGATCATACTATTGTTTTCATATAACACGTCAGTGGTAGGTATCGCGCCAGACACAGTATATGCTTTCTTTTTCATGAATATTTGTTACTTTACTTTCCGTTATGGTTTTGTTCGTGTGGTGAGAAAAGGTTAACGTCGACATGACACAGACTGGGTGATTTCGGGGATAACACGTGATACAATTGTATTTCAATAATTCGGTTGCGAGGTTAAATCGGCGACCCATCTTCGGGTGCTTTTAAAATAACTAATACCACGTTTCATTTACGTATCGATAGGAGTCCCAGTCACACATTTTTTCTTATAACTGCAGCCGGGACTCTCATTCTAGATTTATATGGTCAGGTCTTTGAGGCTTGAAATGATATTTCATAATTAAAACAACAATTTCAAAGACTTCTAATTTCCCTCGAGACTAGAGACGTGATTCGTAATCATCGAGCGCGTTGAGATTGTTTGGAACAGTTTTAGATGACTGTTCTTACTTTAATGGACATTTGATGTTGTGGTTATCGTCTCGATCATATTATATCTATAGGGAAATTATGTCTTGTTTGGCATATGGATTTTTTTTTAAATACATGTATTACAATTGATATTTGGCCAAAATAAATCACTTTTATGCACCATTAAATTTAGCTGAAACAACTGAATTATTCAAAGTAATGAAATTATGTCTTATTTGACACATGTTCATCTGTTAGAATTGATATTAATAAGTAAACTTTATGCTTCAATGAAACAAACGAATTATCTAAACTAAATAATTCAGAAAATAAAACATGTTAACCAATGGCATTGACTTAATCGTGGAATTACAGTATAGTTTACTTTCAAGAAGCATTATCATAGAAAACCACATTGAAATACGTGGACCTCCGATCTGTAAATTGAAACTTAAAACGTCTACATCTCAGCAATGGGTAGACAGATTTATTTCAAAGTGTATAACAACCTGGTTAGAATTTCTCCGCAGCTACGTTTTACCAATACGAACACCTTTAAATTTAACCAACCTTTTCCAGTAAGGAACATGATGAGGAAATCTCTCCAAGTTCCAGTAAAATCACCAAAGGAAGAACTGGATTTATAAAAATTATAATACGAGACACTGACATCTTTTGGATTTCTAAACACAACCACAACCTGAAAAAGATTTAATACAAGTACTTAAATATTTTAAACTACCCCATTTGATGTCACCAGTAACAGAGAGTGGCATTTTAAGGCAAGAGGTGTGGTTCTGGTGTTGCTTTATTAAAATTACAGATTGGGTAACAAACTGGCGACCATGGCTACAGTTGGCCAAACTCTATCAGATCATTATGTGCAACTGTGTCAAAACCAATGACAATACTGAGCATTTCCCATAATTAATTAGTAGTCACATACCTTGGATTTATCAAGTTTTTTCGGCATCAGGCGAAATGGAAGATGTGACTTGATTACCCTTGGTGACCTCATACCATGTGCAATATCTAAACCAACCTCGTTGAGCGTCAAATCCTTAAATTCTAAAAAAGGAGACCGGAAGTAGATTGGAGTTTTTGAAGCTGTCTCGAAGTCCCCATCATGAACAACCAACCATAAAATTTCTTGCATCCATGTTGTTCCTGGAACAATAACAAGATCGTGTATTTTAATTTCAGTTATTAGAAGGGGTGATTTCTTAAATTGGACATAGCGAGAAGATAAATAATGTTGATGTGGGCGGCAGTTTTTGTTAATGAAATTTGAAGAGTACTTAATACCCAAAATGTATTACGTTATTGGTCAAAACCAAACAACGAATGGTCATAAAGCCTGTGCAAATAATTTTTGTTATGAATTTACATTATATGGTATTAAGAAGTTCAAGTGGAAAATGGAATAAACGCTGAATGTAAATAAAGCAACCCAGATTTGGGGCAAGTAAAGACATCTTATGCGCCCACAAATGTGTACTCATTATTTCTGCATATGATATATTAATATGGTTAAATAACATGTAACGGGTCAAGAAAAGACATCTTATGCGCCACCAAATGTGTACTCATTATTTCTGAATATAATGTTTAATATGGTTAAATAACATAAAATAAGTACAAAATATGTAAAAAATGAAATGTATTTAATGGTTGTACCAATTTAATGTTGTATCAAGCAATATATGCCACCCTACCGGCTCCTACAAATATTACAATTCGTGCAACAAGTACAGGCTGGTACCAGGAATATATTTCTGTAAATATTATTTCGGAATTCTACGAACCGCAACTTCCAATTAAATATCTTAAAGAATAACCGAAAACAGAATTTTCATTGATTTAAGTCATCAAAGGTCCCAGTTTAACGGAATTCAGCTTACCCGCCCTTGTCACCTACAGGTCCACCTTGTTCCTTTAGGAACTGTCTTTGAGCGGACAATGTCCACTGACAGTTCCTATCCGGCCTTATATAGCTGCAGTATGAAAATACCGTTCTTCCTCGTCTCTGTTCTAAGGCTATTTTGGAATCTTTACCTACTATTTTTCACCCCGATTCTACTTTATTCGCCAAAGGAATCATTTCTTGCCACAGCTGACACATTTATAAAGATTCAACACTACTTTCAAGTAGAATTCTGCGATTAAAAACATACACCAAATACGTTTAAACTGAAGAGCCATTACGAGATCCGGACATACGCAAACCGCATGTTTATTTCATCGCTAAATTCTACTTGAAAATTGAGTTGAATTATTATAAATTTGTGTCAAATACAGTGAGAAATGATTCCTTTTGGTGGAAAATAAAGAATTGTTGTGACAAATATGGTAAGGGTTCTAAAATAGCCCGAGAACAGATGTGGGGAATAGTGGTATTTTACCGTATTTTCATATTGCAGCTATATAAGTCCGAATAGGAACTGTCAGCGAATATCGTTCGCTCAGACAGTTCCAAAAGGAACTACACGTCCACCCTGCTTCACCTCCACATATAATATACAACCGAAGGTTATAATGATATTAGAGGGCGTCAAAGGAAAATATCTCTCTTTAACCAGCTCATAAAAATTAGCTTTCTATGAAAACGATAGCAGACAAGCATGGAATTGGCTTTATTTGTCATCTTTAAGCAGGGTAACATCAAGTTAAACATGACTTGCAATCTAAAAGTTAGATGCGATGGAAAATACAGAGGAACTAGATCAATAATGCTTGAGTTATTCAGCAAGAAAGTTGTATTTTGTTCTTGAAGAAGGGTAAAATTACCAGTTTGCAGTTTGTGTCATTTTGGTTTATCTTTTCGATGAGATGGTTGGGTTAGAAATATCGTAATAAATCAAAGCCCTATATAATGTAAAATAATAGAAAAGCCCATGGTTGCAGAAAAGTGAGACGTTAAACCCGAAGGCATGTCCACAAAAATGAAAGAAAATCATGATACTTACATATTTAGCGTTTGACGAAATGAAACGAAATGGGGTTTAACGTCTTACTGTTTTGCTCCGATTGGGTAATGAAGACGGGTATACGCCATACTGTGTACTATGAGGGATTTTTCCCCGGGAGGCGGTACTATGGCCTACTCTTATATCGGGTTCCAACTGCCAAGGGATCTTTTATGTGCACGCCAATGTATACACGAGACCTCGGATTTTCGTCCCATCCTAACGACCAGACAGCTGCCACCAGTCCTGCACCAATGGCAAGTGGGAACCACGCCGGAAAATACGGATGAACCTTCTGGCCAATGCAGGAATCGAACACCCGACATCCTGGCTCTATAGTGAGCCAGCGCCTTACCCACTTAGCCACCGTGGCTCGAAGAGTCTGACGAGACAACAGAATCCAATTAATACATAAAGCTTTTAAGACAAGTACTGTTACATTAAAATGCTTTTAATGTAGACTGAACAGATTTTTCGTCAGACTTCCGGACTTCTAGCAATTATCCCCTGGATCGATGGGCGCCGGAAAACGCTTTAATAGAACTGCCACTTGCTTTTCACGGTAAATTTAACACCAGATTCGACGATTATGCCCTGCTATACCTTCTATACAACATGTAGGCCTATTCAAGTACACGAATTTAGCTTAAACTATTGATAAGTTCAATTAGTATCATAGTCATCACTATATATTCAGTAAATCGGATTAAGAAGTTTTCCTGGTTGTGCTCTAGTTATCGTTTCAATTGATTTCATGGATTTGTGGAAAACAATTTATGTTCTTGCTTTCCACTAGTAACTCAAAATATAATTCATGAATGTTGCTTATTACATCCCTATACGTGGTTCATCGAGAAGCATTTGTTAGTGGTTATTTCTCTCCTGTCAAAGTGGGTTGATAACGTAACGTCGTACTTTTGGTTTTGACCACTCTGACTTTGTACCGTTGATTACAGATTAAACATCCATGAGTGTACACATGTGTTGTTATTGATGTGTTCCCATTTGAATATTGTTCACAATAAGATGCAAAATAAATAAGATATGTTTACATGATCATTTTGTGATACGAAAAACTAAGTGATGCGTTTTCTTTGGCGCTCAGTATATTTTAATTCTCTAAAATAACAAGGGCTGGATTCAAAGACCGGCTCTGCAGGCGGCCCATAGTTAGCCTATATACATATCAAGGTATGACACTTGAAGAGCACCAGCTACTAGGCATAGTTAACGTTTTATTGTTGGCCATATGTACAAAAGTTATGTTTTGAACTTGCTTTGTCTGTAATTTACTCGGCATAAATATGAGACGCTCTTCCCTTCGGATGAACTCATGCTTACTGACTATCAAAAACATTTCCTACGCGCAAGGAGATAGTTGTATATTCTGTTGGGAATGAATGTGTAACATTCGGGTACAGATGACTCTTCCTTCAAGAACTACATTTTGTAAAATTTCTATGGAATACAATTGCCTAGTAATACAATTATTATCTATTCTTTGCCAAGGAAATTCTCCCCCGTGTATTTCCAGTTCAATTGTAGTATACCAATGAAACATTTTACCCTTTCGATTGTGTGAAAATATCTAGGTCTGCGAAACTTTTATCCAGGCCTACCTAAGCTTAAGCTTACTGAATAAACAATAAAAAGGGATCATCTCATTTTTAGCCATTCGCGAAATAAATTGATACTTTAAAAATTTCTCACGATAAGTCAACCTACCTGCTTTAGGATAACTAACAATGAAAACATCGTCGTCTCTAACTCTAAAATCCTTCACAGCATCCAAAATATCGGGCGGGCTATATCCAAAAAACAGAACACCGTCATACACATGTTCCCCTGGTAACACGTGACGGTAACCATAGTCCTGCACGTGCTTGCCTGGTACCAGCTCTATGCTATCGGCCATTTTGTTAGATAATGTTCAAAGTATGGAGTGAGAGAAGAGTACGATTAGAAATACAGTAGAAGGTGAATATTGATTAGTAATTATTCTCTATATTGACAGTGAAACCCTTTACGATGCTTCCGTATTAATACCGTTGATGGATGGATCCATCCCACTGCAATCAGTCAATAGTCTTCGCACAATTTACGTGTTTTTTAATAATATTTTTCTCGTTTCTTTTCTTCTTTGTACGAGATTCTATGAATACGATAGCCAGACTATTTATAACGGTTGAAAGACGATGAATGTATTGAAATCAATCAACATACAATAGCAATTTAAGCACAGGTTTACAAATGCAACGGTTTATTTGGATACCTGGATGGGCTGGTCTCTAAATACCGACTATATTTGCAGGACAGCGTTATAATCAATATGAAATCAATATTATATGATTTAGGATTTCACATCTCGATTTCAGTTAAAGTTCAAATATGGTAAATGCTCCTCAAGCACCGACTCTTGTGGGTGTTTTTTTCTGAAGTGAGTGACTTTAGTATTGAATCCCAGAAGCTCTGCGGATATGCTTACATACGAATGATTATAAAATATTTCCATTGAATTTTCAGGGATTGCTGTTTTACAGAATTGTTATAGGTTAAGATTTTAGCAATAATATGCATCCTCTGTAAACACTTTAAAAATATCGAATACAATACAACCAGTTAATGATATTATTGAATGTGCGTGGACTGGTTGTAGGCCATTTTTTCGGTCTAAATGATGCTGTTTGGTTATTTTATATTTCAATATGACAAGGCAAGCCCCTAAAGCTACAGAAATAAGTTTCATTTTATCGACATGTCTCGATAAGCTTTTTTTCAGTTCCATCGGCCCAGGCTCTGAAAAAAATATACGTCCAAACAGATCAATACAGTAACATTACAATATCGAGCGACAACTAGTACTTTCAGAGGCCAATAATGAAAAAGAGAATGTAAAGCCTATCTGGAAAGAAGTGAAGTACGCCAGTCATTTCAATCTTTATTATAATAAAAAAAAACGCAAGAAATTATTACCTGTATTCTTCAAATTCAAGAATCCTGAATACCCATTCCCTTTAAATCATTCTATCAACAGGACAGAAAACAGAACTGCTCAAAGAAGATTGATGAAATCTGCTTTTGTTATTTAACACTTGAATAGATGAAATATGCTTGATTGCTCTGTCTGTAGACAATCATAATTCACACGTATTGTATTATACATAATATGAAATAAATATAACGCACGTAAAACCATGGTTATTTTAAAGCCCCAATAACACTCTTGTTGTAACTGAATAATGTGTCCCAATCTTCATTCTGGTCAACAAATCGTATTATTTTACAATATTCCAATTAATTGATGATATAAATTTCATCTTAACACACCTATTTTAAAAAACTGGAAAAATTCAACCAATTGATTTGAAAAGTCTAACGTAAACCTTTTCAAATGTGACTTGGATTTTAAAATATTTTCGAACCCTCTGGACAAGTAAAATAGGTTGTAATGGATAATTTACACAACAGGTAGGACAATTAAACATCTAGTACTAAGAATAAGGGTATTATTTATTTTCTGGAGCTTTCAAGCCAGCAAGAGTGTTATTGTCCCTTTAACGTTCTAGTTATATACTATTCAAAAAAAGTAGGGGATATTTGATTTTTAAGTGTTATTAAAGTCACCTAATGAAACTGACGAAGAAACAAATGACAAAATGAAATGAAGTTCACATTCATCGATTTATTCCAAATGATCGTTAGACTAAGTAAGGCACAGACTGACCAGTATAAAGGTAAAATGATACCCGGGGTCAAACAGCAAAGTTACCACAACAAAGTCAGTAACGGGTAAATCCTCCTCTGTTTGCCAAACAAGCATTGATCCGACGTGGCATACTCCTAATGAGACGTCTAAGGTCATTTTGGTCCAGATTGTCCCATTCCTGTTGCAACGCAGCAGCAAGTTCTTGGACATTGGCAGGACGTTGTTGACGTTGACGTAACCTCTGTCCAAGCATGTCCCAAACATGCTCGATGGGGGAGAGGTTGGGACTCAGTGCTGGCCAAGGTAATGTGGTGATGTTCTGTTGTTGGAGGTAACCTGTAACGATCCTGGCCCTGTGACATCTTGCGTTTCGGGATCTGCTTCAAAAAACGGCGCAGATTGTCACCAATCGGATTAAAATAGAGATCTATATTTCTTTTCGATAGGTCACGCCAGAGGTCATACGAGTGACTTTTGACCCTATGACATAAGACATTTGATAAACAAATCAGGTTGTTGCGATAGGTCACGCCAGAGGACATACGAGCGACGTTCGACCCAATGACGTCAGGCATTTGATAAACAAATCAGCATTGATGTCACTAGTGGATTACCCACAGTTCCGTGCGAAACACACCTAAAGCTCGCCGTAACAGACCCTTTCATTGGCTAATTCTTCACATCATTCAGAACATGTCAAAGATAACTCTTCCAGATCCTAGTGTAGTACAATCTGTTTCACAGAGAATTACTTACGAATTATCTCTGTCACAGATGACTGTCCACAAGACGTGGCGTCAGTCATTGGCTCAACGGCTCGTGCATTGTTTACATAACACCTAACACCTAACTGCTTCGGGCAAAATGATGCATTTTACTCATTTTAATACCCATTTACACTAAATAGGAAATATTTTTTAACTACAAATACTTCAAACGTCTTTATTTATTTTTCTTATACTTCAAAAAAATGTTTGAGAATTTAATTTGTTGGAGTAAAAAAGTTCATATGCCGAACTCATTAAGTCTCGTCGATGTCATGCTTATCAGTGATTGTAGCGGCCAAGCGAATATTCACTGCGGGATCAGTTTGAGTGTAGTAAAGACAAGTAAAACAAAATTTTGTACTCTACTCAGCCAATTTAAAAACTTGACACTCGGGATTTTTGGGACTAGATTTTTAATATTTGGTTTAAGGCAACTATTTTAGTGTTATGTTGTGCACAGACGACCTTGACATCAACAGAAAGCAAGAATACGTCTCGCCGAAAGTCCTTGACATTGATAACGTTCGTGATGTCACAGTACCCCCCAAAATGAAATTCACAGACTTGGAGAACAATCGAAATAAAGTGTTTAGTAACGGTTGTGGCCTCCTCTAGCGTCTCGTACTGCCACACAACGTCTTCTCATGGATCTCAGAACATTAGTAAACACTACCCGAGGTCCGGAAGACGTCGCCACTGCTCAGCAAGAGGATGTTGAAGGTCCTGCAACGTCAGTGGTGGATTCACTTGCTGACGAACACGTCGATCCAGTTCGTCCCAGATGTGTTCAATAGGATTAAGGTCGGGGCTAAGCGACGGCCAATCCAGGACTTGGACACCGACATTTCTTAAAAAATTCTGGGTAGCAATTGCCGTATGGGGTCGAGCATTGTCTTGTTGAAACGTTAGTCCAGGCCCATGTCTCTGCATAAACGGAAGAAGAATAGGTTCCAAAATCTGATCCCTGTACTGAACAGCGTTTAAGATCCCTTGGACAACAACAAGAGGAGAACGTTCATGTGCACAAAAAGAACCCCAAACCATGACGCTGCCGCCACCAAATCGGTCAACTTCTCTGACGCATACTTGAGCGTAACGTTCACCTCGTCTGCGGTACACTCGGACCCTGCCATTGGCAAATCTCAAAGTGAATCGAGATTCGTCACTCGGTTACGGCGATGAAGAGGTGTCAATATTGGTCCATTATAGGGCCTCCGAGCTCGAAAACCAGCAGCCTGCAAGCGATTTCGAACAGTTTGTGCAGTTACCCTTCCACCAAACATCTCTCTACTTGTGGAGGTTGCAGTGACATATCTGTTTAAGATGACGTAATTGTATTGCTTGATCTTCCTGGAGTGACGTCACACGTGGCGCTGCCGCCCTTGGGCGGTCGACAATAGTTCCAGTTTGAAGCACTCTCATTCTAAGATTAATTATTGTCTGGCGTGAACAATTAAAGGCTCTTGCAACAGTGACCACAGACTGACCAGCATAGAGCCTACCTATAGCACGTAGACGTTCTACATTTGAAAGGCGCGGCATTTTCTAACAAAGATGAAGAATTTTAATTTGTTTTTCCAGTTCAAGTTACGTGTGCATGTTCAGTTTAAGCAAACTTGCATCGATTGACCTCACGAGTTTGTGTTTGCACGTGTTTTTCAGGTTTTTCATCTTTATATGCTCAAATTAAGGGCTTCTTATTACTTACTATCGTTCATACTCCGCGCAGCGTTTCGTTTGATTATAGGTAATCTCACTACACACTGCTATTATGAGTGGATATTGTTGTGTTAAATTTTGATTGGTCAGTAGTCCGACTACCAACCAATCACTACCTACCATACAAGTGCCAGTATTGGACCAAATATGTTTACATAACTTACGTCATGGCTCACGCTTTTATTATGCCTAATTAACCCGTGCATAGGAGAATACTGCAGTAAAACTAATTGTGTGACAAACGAGGCTATCAAGTCGAATGAAATGTAAACAATACTGTTTGGAAACGAACATACTTTCACCGTTTTAATACCTTAAATCACTGTCCAAAGTTTTAGGGAAGACTCAGATTAAACGAAGGACTGTCATGTTGCTGTACTTAAGTGATAGCTTTCATTGAACGGGGAGAATAGACACACTCCCGCAAAAGTTCAAGAATCAGAAGTCAATCCAGCAATGGCCAGAGAGAGATTTCTCGGGCCATTGCTTCAGGAATATGACTATCGTTAGAAACACTTTAAAATTTATTTGACCTACCAGAAAAAAAAATTTGTTGAAATTCATCAGTGTCAAGTTTTTAATTTGGATGGGTATATAAAAACAAAACGAAATGAAACTTGAAATATAGGTTTATCACCCTAAGATCTCGGTACCTTTCGATATTGTCATGTATCGGATTGTAACTTCATGGATTATGGCCCGTAATTGTACGAAAAATCACGTTTTTGGCTTGTGAACACCGTAGTGGTCACAATTTTGAACCGAGTTTGATGAAACTTGACATGCATGTTTATAACTCAAAGATCTTGGTTCCTATTGATATTTTCTCATATCGGATCGTAACTTCCTGAATTATGCCCCCCTGATTGCTCGAAAAATCGCCTTTTTTTGGCTTGTGGTACCTCTGGAGGTCACCATTATCCGATTTAAAAAATCGTCTGATCATATCACCGTTACACCGTAAACAAGGTTGAGTTCGAATTTCGTGAAAATCGGACCAAAATTACCGGACAAAATGGCCGCCGCGTGTACGCGAAAAGTGTAAAAATATGGTTGTTGGCCCTGTAGATGTCAGTAGCGCGTGTCCTCCACTGGCTCTTACGCACGCTGTGCAGCGACGTAGCATGGAATTAACCATCTGTGTCGTACTTTTGGTTTTGACCCCTCTGACTTTGTACCGTTGATTTCAGACTAAACATTCATAAGTGTACAAATGTGTTGTTATTGATGTGTTGTCATTTGAATATTGTTCACAATAAGAAGCAAAATAAATAAGATATGTTTACAGGATCATTTTGCCATAATTCAGGAAGTTACGATCCGATATATCGAAAGGAACCAAGATCTCTGGGTTATAACCATGAATTTCAAGTTTCATCAAAATGGAATTAAAATTGTGACCTCTACAGGGTCCACAACCTTGATATACCATTTTTTTTTAACAGTATTCGCATACAAACGGCGGACATTTTGTATGGCAATTTTGGTCCGATTTTCCAGAAATTCGAACTCAACCTTCCTTAGGGTGTAACGGTGATATAATCAAACGTTTTTTTTAAATCGCATAATAATTGTGACCTCCAGAGAGACCTCAAGCTATATAAGGTGATTTTTCGGACAATCAGGGGCCATAATTCAGGAAATTACGTTCCGATAGGCGCAAATATCGAAAGGAACCAAGATCTTTGGGTTATAAACATGCGTGTCAAGTTTCATCAAAATCGGTTCAAAATTGTGACCTCTATAGGGTCCACAAGCTAAAAACGTGATTTTTCGTACAATCAAAGGCCATAATCCATGAAGTTTTGATCCGATACATGCCAATATCGAAAGAAGCCGAGGTCTTATGGGGATAAACCTATATTTCAAGTTTCGTCAAAATCAGATAAGAATTGTGACCTGTAGAGAGTCCACAAACAAATTGTGGGCGGACGGACGGACAGGGGCGACGACATAATACGTCCACATGAAAATGTGGGCGTATAACAAAAGCGATTTTTCGTACAATCAGGGGCCATTATCCATAATATTAATGTCCGTAATGCGCAAATATCTAAAGGAACTGATCTCTGGGTTATTAAAATATATATTTTATGTTTCATCAAAATCGTATAAAAATACAATTTGATTAAAACACAGATCCTATTTCGTTTCACTGTCTTTACGACACTAGATCTGGAAGAGATGTTATCATTGATATGTTCTGGATGATTTGAGGGATTAGTCTATAAAACGGTCCGTTAAGGCGAGTTCTTAGCCTTTTGATCCACGGAATTGTGGGTAAACCACTAGACGCGTCAACGCCGATTAATATAGTGTATTTTTATCAGGTTGATAAAACTAGTGACCAAAAAACAAGATCTTTGGTACAGTTAAAGTTTCATCAATATCGGAAATCAATTGACTTCTAGACGGTCCTCCCAACTGGGTATTACATATTTTTTTTTTTTTTTACAATATTTACGTACAAGTAGCCGCCATTTTATCGGACAGTTTTGGTCCGATATTTAGGAAATTAGAACTGCCAACATTAAGGTGATGTATTTAAATGTTGTTTTTTTTTAAATTTAAATTGGATACAAATAGTGATCGCCATTGGCACACGAGCTATATAACGCGACTTTGTGCAAGCGGGGACCATAATTCCGGAAGTCACGGTAGGGTATAAAACGGCCCACACACGCTCAATATAATTGTCAATACTTGATATTGACAATCATATTGAGCGTGTGTATGTGATATTGAAGCTCGAAATAATTGATGTCAATGATTGAAGAAATCGAAAGTCCGTAGATTTTTTAATGACGAACCGTCAATTTTTGTGCAAGAATTGATCGTGTGTGGGCGTCATCTATAATATTGACGCGATATTTTGTTTTCACGAAATGAAATGGGGTTTAACGTCCTACTCTTATGCACCTAACCTGGGCTAATGGAAGACGGGCATAGGCCATACAGTGTGCTATGAGGGAAATTTTGCCCGGGCAGCGGCACTACGGCCTACTCTTATATCGAATTCCAACTGCCAAGGAATCTTTTACGTGCACTCCAATGTGTACACGGGACCTCGGTTTTCGTCCCATCCGAACGACTAGGCAGCTATCCTTGTAAGGCCCTCAGTTCTGCATCACTGACAAGGGGAAACCACGCTGGAAAATCGAGATGAACTTTCTCGGCCAATGTAGGGATCAAACACCCGACCTCCAGGCTAGCGAGCTAGCGCCTTACCCACGTGATCCCCGAAGCTCTTGAAGTGAGTGTGTGGGCCCAAACTTCTCCCCCTGGGTGCACCACCGTTATGACCATTTTCCATTTATTTTCCTTTTCTTGTACTTGGAACCGCCATAGCTACTGCTAAACAAATAGTTCCGTCAATCATGGCTAAAAACAAAAAGGTTGCCAAGCAACGAAACATACGCCCACACAGCAGCTAAATCGTCCGGGCAGTCAACAAGAGTTGTTGCATTAAGTAATCATCAGAAAAACAGAATTCAAATTCACCCATAACTACGGTGTAACTGTGATTTTTTTTAAATCAGATAATAATTGTGACCTCCAGAGGAACCACAAGCTAAAAAGGGTGATTTTTCGTACAATCAGGGGCCATAATTCAGGAAGTTAAGATCCGATATGCGCAAATATGCAATGGAACCAAGATCATTAGGTTATAAACATGTATTTCAAGTTTCATCAAAATCAGTTCAAAATTGTGACCTCTATAGGGTACACAACCTTGATATAACATATTTTCACACTATTCGCGTACAAACGGCGGCCATTTTGTCCGTCAATTATGGTCCGATTTTCACGAAATTCATATTCTCTCTTCATTACCTAGTTACGGTGATATAATTAAACGGTTTTTTTTTAAATCGGATAATAATTTTGACCTCCGGAGGGACCACAAGCTAACAAAAGCGATTTTTCGGACAATCAGGGGACATAATTCAGGAAGTTACGATCCGATGGGTGCAAATATCGAAAGGAACCAAGATCTTTGTGTTATAAACATGCATGTCAAGTTTCATCAAAATCGGTTCAAAATTGTGACCTCTATAGGGTTCACAACCTTGATATCACATATTTTCACATTATTCGTGTACAAACGGCGGCCATTTTGTCCGTCAATTCTGGTCCGATTTTCACGAAATTCAAACTCTCTCTTCATTACCATATAACGGTGATATAATCAAACGTTTTTTTTAAATCGGATAATAATTTTGACCTCCAGAGGGACCACAAGCTAACAAAAGCGATTTTTCGGACAATCAGGGGACATAATTCAGGAAGTTACGATCCGATGGGCGCAAATATCGAAAGGAACCAAGATCTTTGGGTTATAAACATACGTCAAGTTTCATCAAAATCGGTTCAAAATTGTGACCTCTATAAGGTCCACAACTTTGGTATAACATATTTTCACACTATTCGCGTACAAACGGCGGCCATTTTGTCCGTCAATTTTAGTCCGATTTTCACGAAATTTGAACTCAACCTCCATAACCATATAACGGTGATATAATCAAACGGTTTTTTAAATCGGATAACAATTTTGACCTCCAGAGGGACCACAAGCTAAAAAGGGCGATTTTTCGGACAATCAGGGGTCATAATTCAGGAAGTTACGATCCGATTCGCGCAAAGATCGAAAGGAACCAAGATCTTTGGGTTATAAACATGCATTTCAAGTTTCATCCAAATCGGTTCAAAATTGTGACCTCTACGCTGTTCACAAGCTAAAAAACGTGATTTGTCGTACAATCAGGGGCCATAACCCATGAAGTTACAGTCCGATACATGCCAATATCGAAAGGAACCGAGATCTTAGGGTGATAAATCTATATTTTAAGTTTCATTGAAATCGGATAATAATTGTGACCTGTAGACTGTTCACAAACAATTGTGGACGGACGGACAGGGGCGACAACAATATACGTCCACATGAAAATGTGGGCGTATAAAAACTTATCTAGGATATTTCGTTATAAATACAAGAACTTTTAAGTTAAAACTTTGAAATGTTACATTTATTGTTCTTTCTGGCGCGTACACCCAAAATCTTTCTCTCCCCCCCCCCCCATCAGATTTTTTTTTTTTTATATATATATACACTCAAAAAAAGTAACGCAAAACCGAAAATTTCCGTTTAAAAATGGGTAAGAGGAAATTTATTGTTACCAACGCTAAATATGTGTTATGGAGCTTACAACATGCATTTCCATCGCAAGAGTCATTCGGAAATCAATGACTTTAAACACAGATAGGTAACAACGAAAAATCGCGCAAACGCAACAGCAGTGGATTTGAGTCACTTACGCCACGGCATGGTATGCACGTGCAAAATGCATAACAATCACTATACAAGTGCTGGGTTCTCGATTCTGCTTCACTTCGGTTTAAACTCTCAGCACAGTTTTTATAATGCCCAAACTGGACGAAACGCAGAGGAACAACGCCATCGGACGGTTGCAAGCTGGTCAGCCCCATCAGATGTTGCTAGGTTTTTTAATGTGTCCCCTGGCACCATATCCAGGCTATGGAACCGCTTCCAGCAGCAAGGATCAACACGTGACCACCCCAGACCCGGTAGACCACGTGTCAACCTACATCCGGTTGAGCCACCTACGTCAAAGAACGAGAACTGCCATCTCCACAATACCGCGACTGCGCAGGATCTCGCACCAGACTGTCCGAAACCGATGACGTATATCAATGACGTATATATATTAACTAGACCGCGCGCATGTCCAATCTCGACAGCAAACCAGTCATAACATCCGGTTCAGTCAGAAGGCGGGATACATGATATAAGAGTAACGGTAAGTAGCCTGTAGATTCTAAAAGTTTTTAGCCTGCTATTCATTTAATACGCATTTGTTTACTTATTTAGCATGATTACATCGGACTGTGGTGTTGTGTGTAGCAATAGAAATGAAAAAAAAAAGTCAGATAGTTCTTGCTGACGGTAAAATTTTCAGTAGGCCTAGAAGTTAGTAGAAGATACTAACTAAGAATAAGATAGGAGTTAGGAGTTTGAATTGATATTTTGTTTCAAGACAAGTTTTATAATTATCCATGCTTAAATTCGAACATCCCTAGGCTTATGCTAAGTCCGTATGTGTCTTCATTAGGATTGCTGTCGAAATTTTCGATAATATTAATATTTCATTGATAAAAAATAAGATGAGTCATATCATCCATGGCGATGTACGGTAATATACTAAGGCCTGCAGCTACAACAAGCAATCGGTATTTCGCCTGTGGAAACGTTATGACTTAAGATTAGAATAAATAAAAAATGATGCCACTTAATTCTGAATAGTTAAAATCAACTTGATTTTCTATTTTATTTCACATTACTAAGCCTATGTCCGTGAGTAATGTTCTAGCTATGGAACTTAAAAGCACTTAGGGAACATGTAGGCCTATATAAGAATTTTGGTCAAAATAAAACACTTTATTTCAACGTAAAAATGCCTATTGAAATATGGCGAAATGCATCTAAATTTAAAATGAAATTATCTAGTCTAAACATTTTGTATTCAGACAATTTTTAATCATATGCTAGATAGCTCTAAGACAATGACCTAGTTAAAATGAATCGACTTGCATGTATACTGGTATATATTTTTTAAAATTCACAATGCTAAGCTCAAATCCGTGAGTAATGGTGTAGCTATGGAAATGAAAAGCC
Source organism: Patella ulyssiponensis (assembly GCA_963678685.1). Classification (NCBI taxonomy): domain Eukaryota; kingdom Metazoa; phylum Mollusca; class Gastropoda; family Patellidae; genus Patella; species Patella ulyssiponensis. The sequence goes on along the minus strand of OY783227.1, from coordinate 76,383,249 downwards.
CTTGGGAAATAGGCCTAGTTTGACAAAACATTTATTCCAACGTGTAAGGCCTATATGACATTTCAGGCTTCGCAACTGATAGAAATATGGCGAAAAATACATTTAAAGTAATATCTTAACTTTTTAGATAAATTTCATCATAAAGGCAACATTTATCTAAGATAATGAAAATTACAATCAACTTTAAGTTTTAATAAACGTTTTAATATGTGGTAATTAATAAAATATTTTTAAAAATGTATTTTATTATGTTAAGATTCACAGGATTATTTTTATTCAAAAGAAAATGGTAAATTGATATTTAATTCACATGTTGTATTTTTCAGATCACTTCCACGATTGTAAATGACATACACAGATTATGAAGTGACAGGAGAAAATAAGAAAAACTTCTCAAATTAATAAAAAGTGAATATTAGGAAAAGACACACCACGAACCGAAGTTATAGAAAGCAACATATCATAATGATATCATTTTACAGATAAACGTGGGAGAAATTTTTAAATTCTAATAATTTAAATGTGCCGACAATTATGGCGGTATATTAGATTCAAAATTCTAACATGCTATCGTCTAATTTCTTACTTCTATTCATGTAATTTATAACTTCCATTCATGTAATTTCTAACTTTCATTCATGTAATTTCTAAAATATAATCCAATTTCTTTATTTGGTCAGTGTAAATCCTAATTCCTTTTCGTCTTATTTCTATTATTAAGACTAATACATGAATGGAAAACTTGTGTATAATCCGCGTCCAACAGGAATATGAAAACAATGCATCGAAAAATCCGATACGGAAGTGCTCCTCAATAGATAAATGTTAAAGTTGATGAAAGCAGTGTTTGTGTCTCTTTTATTTATCAACTTTAACATGAATGGAAGTTAGAAATTACATGAATGGAAGTTAGAAATTAGACGATAGCATGTAAGAATTTTCAATCTAATATACCGCCAGAGATAATATTTTTCAAAATATCAGCTCTTTGGCTAGGAAAACCCTACAGTGCATCCAATACCCTACTATCCACTCAATTATTAGTACCAACATTGTTGTGAATCCTTGGTAAAGATGCGTGTGGGTTTTGTAATGAAGAGCCAGAGATAATATATTTTAAAAATTTAAACATTCATAACTTCACTCAGAATAACGTAGTTTAAAAGTGTGGCACCGCTCCTAAGTATCTGTGTGGACGTGTTCAGTCTTACAATCTATCGAAAATGTGATCGCAATCGAAAAATGCGACCATAGACAACTGATCATACCAAGTTACAGGATGGCTAAAAGGTGGTCTCATTACCTGTGAACCTTCGTCAACGCACCTCATTAACATCATTCAAGTTATTAACTGAGAGCTAAAGACTTTATGTAGACATGTTTTGTCAAACGCTACGGACACAATATAAAACTATATTACCAACTCTTATTGATCTATCGTGTACCATTATATTACTGCACGATTGAATATTGCAAGATAGCTTGATAAAAAAAATAGATTATTATCACCCAATAACACATTCTACAGTAGATATCGCTTGTGTGATAAATTTCATAATATTCTGCATTATCATATGCATTTTTATTAAAATTTTGAATAGCCATTTTACTGTTTGTTTTTTTTCTGAAAAGATAATTTATTTGCACCTATTTTATGACAATGTACACATTACATTGTAATTTGTTTGGGCATATTTACAAATAATTGTTCAATACCGTGGTTGCTGCTAAAGTTATTTTCGAGGACATTGGGTATGATTTTCATTATTTCTAATTTATGTTTTTTCTTTAAAACCAACATGGATTCTTTCATTCCATAGCCTGGGGCGCACGAACAACATTTCAATGGTGGCGGCTGGCGAGAAGGGGGCGTCATCAAAAAATCGTCCCACTCAACATTAGAAAATCAATTCGGCCCACTATTACCTTATTTTTGACACTCAATGAAAATGGCATTGCCCGGCCCTGAGATGGAGAACATTTTTTTTAAATTATCAATTATTACCCCCAGTTAGAGGTTGAAAAGTAGTAAGTATAGCACTGTATAATTTTTGAATGACTTATTACATGTTTAAGAGACAAAACGGTCCATTTTCCCGAAAGAATCTGGGCACTCGGCAAACAAAATCGACCCCCCGCCCCAACATCCTGTTGATGGGGGCCTGTCCATAGCACTTGTTGTGTCACATTTTAATATGCCATAAAGTGTATATTATTTATTTCCAAGCATTTCTAGTAGAATTACAGAGCAGTGTAAGGTTCTAGAAAATAATGCCGATTCGCACTGGTGTAAATACTGAGAATTGAGTTGTGGCATTTGGGCGCAGAAATCACACCAATCCAGATTTATAGGTCCTGTAGCAAATTGATCACCAGTAATCAGTTCAGAATATAAAAAAAGCTAACACCACGTGACGTCAAATGTGATGACTTTTACTACAGCTATGGTTGCTGTTATTTATATGTGTAAAATTTCAAGAGTCTTTCATTTTTAGTTCATGTATTAAATGTCTTTGAAACATCCATTAAAAATCTGTATGTATAAATTTGCATAGTATCAGGATATAACTATCAATTCATCAACTGGTGTCTGTAACACAACACAGTTCTATGGATAACAATCATTTGTATGCTTGTTAACGATCAGTGAATTCTTGTCGAAACGTCGTGTGTGAATAATACAGTGATTGTTATCCATAGAACTGTGTTGTGTTATTTTCAATCGCTAAATGTCATTTAAAGATTATAAAGGTGTGTGTGTTTTTTTTTTTAATGGCGAATGGTCAAGGGAAGTAACTACAATTTATTTGTGCATTCTTGAACCAGATGATTTTTGTTATATTTTATTGGTAACAAATAACATAACTGCTCGACAACATGTACCTTAATTTTGTTCTGACCGTTTGTTTGCTAAATACTAAATAGGGTTAATTTTGATGACTTTTACAGAATCCACAACTAGAATATAGTCAAAACAATAGTTGATTAAATAACACTGCTCTCTACTACATTCCAGTAATAAAACTGTTCTATACGACACAGAAAACAACTTGGCTACAACTGCAGTCGAGGGATATTACTGGTGATTAATTGTGTATACAGATATAGGAATTCTGCAAACGGGTCTAGGAATCAATTTGAGACTAATGTTGATTATGTTAATTAAAGTGTTTAATCTATAGTTTATCTGGAGCCTCCCCCATCCTATTTATGGTTCACACTTACATAATGAAATAATAATGTACTTATTTTATATGAAAATAGTTAAGATCAGTTGTAAACCGAATCAGTCATGGTAAAATGTCAGTTCTATCAGACTGGGGCGGTATCAATCATCATTTCTTAACATCGTTTACTTTTAGTCAGAAATGAACACATAAGCTTATTTTCTATTTCTTCAGAAGGCAATAGGTTTAACAGGCAGATGGATGAACCATTTATCAAAAATTTAAGGTGAATTTCAGTGAATAAATTGTTCCTGAGATGAAACATTTTAAAGTAATAAACTTTAAATTTCCATGGTGGGATTGATCTAGTCCCCACATTCCACTGGAATTTTATACATACCCATATAAATGTTATTGTAAAGTAACTGTATAACCCAGTAATACAAACTTGGGCCATTATTTACCAATGAATTTATTTTCATGTCATTTTAAGTCAACATCCTCCCATAAAAGATGACAAAATGTTTTTTTACTACACACATGCATGGACTTTTCTATTATTTATCAAGTAACAGGTTTTGTATTCTATACAATCTAATTAGGGGTTTGGAAATATGAATATAGACATTTATAGCCTTTAGTTCAAAATCCATGACTAATCAGTGAAGACTTAAACAATATTTTCTTCATATTGTCTGACAGCCATGAAACAGCTATTGTTATATATTATACTAGCTGGGATTAATACTGTCAGATTTAATCTACCTTCTGAAGATTAGGGTTTACATCCAAATGTATGTTCCCTTGCCCAGATTCAGAAGGATAAGACTTTGTATTCATTGCTGAATGCTATTAACCTTAAAATACATAAATGAAAGACATTTCTTCAATCTGAATGTTGCAACTGTAAAATTTCTTTTCTCGGCTTTCAAATTGGCCTGAATTGCAACCAATTTCCAGGCTAGGAGAAGTTTCTCGGGGAAACATTAGCCTGAAAAACAATGTTTTTATGATTAATCCAAAAACTGTCAAGTCTTCGAATAGAGTACTAACATACTATATTACGGCCATCTACAAAGTGATAAACCCTTCCATTTTTTAAATACATTTGAAAAATTATTAACAGTAAGGGATCACATTGAGAGAAACAATGGATCATTATTGGAGAAAACTGCTAGTAACTGCTTGAGTTTGAAAAAATATCAATAGTGAACATTTAATATGATAAAAGGCCAATTAAAGATACATTATGGGAGATTTTGACAAGGAGCTAGCCATTCTTGCTATAAAAGTTCAAAAATAGATGTTGAAACAAGAATATATTGAAAATTTCAGTCAAATAACTTTATCCTGAACAAAGTTGTTACCACTATAATTTTTTACTAGAAATTGTGGTTAAAATCATCGACACCCTTTTCCCACTATGGCCGATTGTTGATTGACAGGCGTTAACTCCACCTACATAGTCTCGATCATCAAGTAATGTTTAAACGGTATCTACTGAAGCTTGTGTATAGCCTCGGTCATCACTGTCTTTTATGAATAATAATTTCCGGAAGTATGATGACGTCAACGTCACGGAGAAACCCCACCCACAACGCCATAGTGATTAAATCAGTCGACGAAATCCTGTTTTAAATCGAGCCCAATCCAAGCCATCCGTGGGTCTACAGTGTTCATTTTGGGCTTGTTGTTTAAATAAAGATCTAATTTATAATTTCTATGACATCTGAGGCTCAAAGGAAGACCGACAAAAGTTAGTTTTTGCTCTCCCATAATGTATGTTTAATAAAAACACTGGTCTGCTTTAGACTTGCTACCCTCTTTGACCAGACAATTCTGTTTAATCCAGTTTATTATTTGCTGAATTTTATACTTGTTTTCTTCAGATATAAAAGCAGCCATGGAAATTGTTTCATTTAAATCAAACGGTAATTCCATTGTATCATCACAAGAAAACTTTTTTTTTTTTTTTGGTTTGCAAGCAATTGATCCACTTACATCACAAACTGGTAGTCACCTCTGTTCAGCACAAATTACCTGAAATATAAAATATAGCACTGTAGACAGGCAGGAATATTTATCCAAGATATGGCAATGTTTGATATACATGTAATGATGGTATCAGAAGGAGAGCAGCATGGAGAGTGTCACCAGCAATGTCTGATGTTTCATCCACTTTATCATCATTTTACCAACATTCTCTACAGCAAACTTCAATGAATCTTAAAATCTCAAATGACATTTTCTGTAATTCTCTTAAGTAAACATCAAATCTCAAACATAACGCTAACGCTACAATATACGTCCACATTCCTGCTTTGATTGATATGGTACTTTGTCAAGAAGGCTAGGCGTTTGGTTTGTTTAGCGTTGAGGGTCGTGCCTCAACATCAATAGTTGCCGTCCTTAGAGTATAAGGAATAAATATACCAAGATAATCCATTCAGAATTGTGCCTTCCTAACGCTAAAGGCAAAAAGTGGGCGTGGCCCTGCCCCTGGGGGTCGGGACATTCATCAAAATCAATAGTGGACGCCCTCAGGCTATAAGGAATACAAGTACCAAGCTGCTTCATTCAGAATTGCGGCCTGTAAACGACAAACACAAAAATTGGGCGTGTCTTGCCTGTGGGAGTCGGGACATGCAGTTGACGTCCTTAGGCTATAAGGAATACATATCCCAAGTTTAAAGACGATCCATTAAGAATCGTGGCCTGTAGACAACACACACAGACACGAAGTAAAAATGGGCATGGCTCTGCCCCTGGGGGTTAGGAAATCACCAAAAACAATACGGGTCATCTTTAGGGTATAAGGAATAGGTATGTAAAGTTTTAAAAGGATCTGTTAAGAATTGCATCCTGTAGGCGAACACACGACACAAAAGCATTGGGCGTGGCTCTGTCCCAGGGGGTCCGGCATGCACCAAAAATAATAGTGGTCAGCCTTAGGGTATAAGGAATAAGTATAAAAAAAAGTTTTCAAGACGATCGATTAAGAATTGTGGCCTGTAGCTGACACACAGACAGACAAAAAGAAAATGGGCGTGGCACTGTCCCTGGGGGTCGTGCATGCACCAAAAACAATAGAGATCTTCCTTAAGGTACCAAGAATGAGCATTCAAAGTTTCAAGATGATACATTAAGAAATGCAGCCTGTAGACGACAGAAAAACAAATACAAGAAATGGGTGTTGCTGTCCCACGGGGGTCGGGCATGCACCCAAAACAAAAGGGATCATCCTTAGGGTATAAGGAATAAGTATTTTAAGTTTCAAGATGACCAATTAAGAATTGTGGCCTGTAGGCGACACACAAAAAGAAAATGGGCGTGACTCTGCCCCTGGGGGTTGGGCATGCACCCCAAATGATAGGAATGTTCCTTAGGGTACAAAGAATAAGCATTCAAAGTTTCAAGATGATACGTTAAGAAATGTGGCTTGTAGACGACAAACAAATAAATACAAGGAATGGGCGTGTGGCCCTGCCATTGGGGTCGGACATGCACCAAAAAACAATAGGGATCATCCTTAGGGTGTAAAGAGTAAGTATACAAAGTTTTAAGAAAATCCAGTTAGAATTGCGGCCTGTAGGCGACAGACACACAAAAAGAAAATAGGCGTGGCTCTGCCCCTGGGAGTTGGACATGCACCCCAAATGATAGGGATCATCCTTAGAGTATAAAGAGTAAGTATACAAAGTTTGAAGAAAATCCAGTACGAATTGCGCCCTGTAGGCGACAGACAAAAAGAAAATGGGCGTGGCTCTGCCCCTGGGGGTTGAGCATGCACCCCAAATGATAGGAATGTTCCTTAGGGTACAAAGAATAAGCATTCAAAGTTTCAAGATGATACGTTAACAAATGTGGCTTGTAGACGACAAACAAATAAATACAAGAAATGGGCGTGGCTCTGTCCATTGGGGGTCGGGCATGCACCAAAAAACAATAGGGGTCATCCTTAGGGTGTAAAGAGTAAGTATACAAAGTTTTAAGAAAATCCAGTTAGAATTGCGGCCTGTAGGCGACACACAGACACACACAACAAAAAAAATGGGCGTGGCTCTGCCCCATGGGGTTGGGCATGCACCCCAAACGATAGGGATCATCCTTAGAGTATAAAGAGTAAGTATACCAAGTTTGAAGAAAATCCAGTAAGAATTGCACCCTGTAGGCGACACAAAGACACACGAAAAGAAAATGGGCGTGGCTCTGCCCCTGGGGGTTGGGCATGCACCCAAACGATAGGGATGTTTCTTAGGGTACAAAGAATGTGTATGCAAAGTTTCAAGATTATAAGTTAAGAAATGTGGCCTGTAGACGACAAACAAATACTAGAAATGGGCGTGGCTATGCCCCTGGGGGTAGGGCATGCACCAAAAACAATAGGGATCTTCCTTGGGGTATAAGGAATAAGTATACCAAGTATAAGGAATAAGTATACCAAGTTTGAAGAAAATCCAGTAAGAATTGCGCCCTGTAGGCGACACAAAGACACAAGAAAAGAAAATGGGCGTGGCTCTGCCCCTGGGGGTTGGGCATGCACCCCAAACGATAGGGATGTTTCTTAGGGTACAAAGAATGTGTATGCAAAGTTTCAAGATTATACGTTAACAAATGTGGCTTGTAGGCGACAAACAAATACTAGAAATGGGCGTGGCTATGCCCCTGGGGGTCGGGCATGCACCAAAAACAATAGGGATCTTCCTTGGGATATAAGGAATAAGTATACCAAGTATAAGGAATAAGTATACCAAGTTTGAAGAAACTCCAGTAAGAATTGCGCCCTGTAGGCGACACAAAGACACAAGAAAAGAAAATGGGCGTGGCTCTGCCCCTGGGGGTCGGGCATGCACCCCAAATGATAGGGATGCTCCTTAGGGTACAAAGAATGTGTATGCAAAGTTTCAAGATTATAAGTTAAGAAATGTGGCCTGTAGACGACAAACAATCAAATACTAGAAATGGGCGTGGCTCGGCCCCTGGGGGTCGGGCATGCCCCCAAAACAATAGGGATCTTCCTTGGGGTATAAGGAATAAGTATACCAAGTTTGAAGAAAATCCATGAAGAATTGCGCCCTGTAGGCGAACCACAGACACACACACACACACACACACACCCATACATACATACATACACACACACACAGACAGGGGCGACGGCATAATACGTTCACATTATGAATGTGGACGTATAAAAATGAAATGGGGTTTAACGTCCTACTCTTCTGCACCTAATCAAATCTCAAAGAAATGGTATATATTGTACCAACAGACTTATATTGCACAAATTTAAACCAAATACGAAACCTCAACTTCCTGACAATCTTTCCAACATGGTTGACAAAACTGGAAATGTTACAAACAAATATCAACATTTATGTGCATGTCTAAAAACCTGCCTATATAACACATTTATGTGGTTACGACGCCAAATTGTACCAACAATCTTTAACGAAAAAAATTTGAAATCTGAGTAAAAATTATTAAAGAATTTAGATATATGATGGTATCAGAAGGAGAGCAGCATGGAGAGTGTCACCAGCAATGTCTGATGTTTCTTCCACTTTATCATCATTTTACCAACATATTTGCCAATTTTAGCAGGTTACATGAACCAACATCCATTCTGAATAATTTCAATTACTAATTTACAATTGAGGATGTTCTAGAATACCCTCCCAAAACTTAAAACTAGCATTGGTTACCAACAAATCTTGCACCTTAAAGAGATACATGTTCGAACTGTTAAGTTTCAAATTGAGAATCCTGAAATTTTACTCATTACGACACTTCCAAAGAGTTATCTATTTAAAAAAAATATGGTAACCAAGATGTAAATCACATTCATCAGCATCTTAAAACTAAAATTTTCACTAAAAACATTCACCCATAAAAGCCAAGTCATCTGAGGCCATAAAGGTAGCACATTGATCCTGGTTCTAACATTTCTGATGCAAACATCTGAGATTAACTCTAAGAGACATAACTGACAGTAATTAATGGCAATAGTTTAAAATCATGGTCTTTGTTGTTTTTTTTTTTAAAAGTAAATATATATCAGGGATGTAGCCACGCTGTGCGGCGCAAGGCGCTTGCGCCCGGAACTATTTCTTGCCGCCCAGCACAAAGAAAAAAATCGAGGAAACCCGCCGAGGAAACCCGCCCAGTCGTATTTAATAAACCCATTCATGATTCATCCTTCTTTCACTCTGCTGACTGTGTGTACACAAACTCATCGCTCGAAACCCGAAACCCGTAGTCATAGAGTAAAAGCCGACGCAAACCATGTCTGCCACGGCATAATTTAATTTTGTGTGCCGTAGTAAACCCTTCCATCCTAAATTAGTTTAAAAAATAGGTTGCCAGGCAACGAAACATACGCCCACACAGCAGCCAAATCGTCCGGGCAGTCAACAAGAGTTGTTGCATTTTAAGTAATCATCAGAAAATCATAATTCAAACTCACCCATAACTATGGTGTAACTGTGATATAATCAAACGTTTTTTTAAATCAGATAATAATTGTGACCTCCAGAGGGACCACAAGCTAAAAAGGGTGATTTTTCGTACAATCAGGGGCCATGATTCAGGAAGTTACGATCTGATATGGGCAAATATGCAATGGAACCAAGATCATTAGGTTATAAACATGTATTTCAAGTTTCATCAAAATCAGTTCAAAATTGTGAACTCTATAGGGTCCACAACCTTGATATAACATATTTTTACACAATTCGCGTACAGATGGCGGCCATTTTATCCGTCAACTCTGGTCCGATTTTCACGAAATTCGAACTCAACCTTCATAACCATGGAACGGTGATATAATCAAACGTTTTTTTAAATCGGATAACAATTTTGACCTCCAGAGGAACCACAAGCTAAAAAGTGCGATTTTTCGGACAATCAGGGGCCATAATTCAGGAAGTTACGATCCGATGGGCGCAAATATCGAAAGGAACCAAGATCTTTGGGTTATAAACATACATGTCAATTTTAATCAAAATCGGTTCAAAATTGTGACCTCTATAAGGTCCACAACCTTGATATAACATATTTTCACACAATTCGCGTACAAACGGCGGCCATTTTGTCCGTCAATTTTGGTCCGATTTTCACGAAATTCGAATTCAATCATGGAATGGTGATATAATCAAACGGTTTTTTAAATCGGATAACAATTTTTACCTCCAGAGGGACCACAAGCTAAAAAGGGCGATTTTTCGGACAATCAGGGGCCATAATTCAGGAAGTTACGATCCGATGGGCGCAAATATCGAAAGGAACCAAGATCTTTGAGTTATAAACATACATGTCAAGTTTCATCAAGATCGGTTCAAAATTGTGACCTCTATAAGGTCCACAACCTTGAAAAAACATATTTTTACACAATTCGCGTACAGATGGCGGCCATTTTATCCGTCAACTCTGGTCCGATTTTCATGAAATTCGAATGAATGAAATGTTGTTTAATGGCACGTCAGCTCCAACCGGGCCATATTGCGCCAAACATTATGAAATTAACGAGACAAATTAAAACAATATCACATGGGTGTATTCATATATGTAAATAAAAACAAATATCACAGAAAATATAATTAAAAATAAATATCAATTCCTTTACATATATAAATATTTAAAATGCAATATATGATAAATATATACAATTAAAATTGAAAATAAAAGTTTGTCTCTTTTAAAAAAGCTAACAATTTAGTATAAAGCTCCGGTTGAGCAAATAGCTGACGTGCTGACTGGCAACGGTAATATTTAGATCTAATATTCTTGAGATGATTGCACTCAATCAAGATGTGTTTTACTGTCAAAGGAACATGACAGTGAACACATTCTGGTTGAGGCTCTCGCTTCAAAATGAAAATATGAGTTAAAAAAGTATGACCTATGCGAGAGCGACACAAGACAACTTCATCTCTCCTGCTCGTACGATAGGAGCTTGGCCAGTCTCCTAAGAGAGGCTTGATGTGATGAAGTTTGTTTGTGTCTGCAAGATCCCAAGACCGTTGCCAGCGGTCATATATATAAAAGTTAATAGACGACTTAAAATCGGTGTAAGGTAAAAGAAATGGTGATATGGGAAGATCTAAAGCAGACTTGGCAGCTAAGTCTGCTTGATCGTTCCCTTTAATATCAACATGACTGGGGAGCCAACAAAGGACTATGTCCTTGCTGATAAACTCATGTGAAAGTAGCAGATTATAAATATCTGCTACTAATGGGTGTACAAGATGTTTATTGCTTATGGCTTGCAAAGAGGACAAAGAATCAGTAAATATAATGTATTTTATAGATGAAGAGGGTTTAATGAATTCCAAAGCCTGAATGATGGCCTGGAGTTCAGCAGTAAATATGGAAGCAGCAGGAGGAAGACGAACAGAAATGGTCCCAGATGGCGTGACAGTAGCCGAAGCTACCCGATCACCATCTTTGGAACCATCTGTATAAATTGGAGCATAATCACCATATTTAGACCTTAACTCTTGAAAGCGAGATTGAAATACCGTGGAACTAGTCTCTCTCTTTTTGTGTTGTGTAAGATCTAAATTGATCTTGGGAGGAGATATAACCCATGGTGGTGTTTCAAAGAAAGGGGTATTCGCAATACTGTCGTGACTGATACCAGCCTCAGACAATAGGGGTTGTATGCGAATACCGAATGGTGGAATGACTTTAGTCTTCACCAGATATAAATGCTCATAAAGAGGTCTAAATATGGTGTTAAATGAAATGTGATTTGGAAGTGATGCTATTTTTGTAGCATACTGCAGGGCCAGTTTATCACGTCTGTTGTGCAGTGAGGGCTCATGCGCCTCGACGTATAAACTGTCCACTGGAGATGTACGAAAGGCTCCTAAACTGATTCTAAGTCCTTGGTTGTGTATGGTGTCGAGCTCTTTGAGATAAGACTCGCGGGCAGACCCATACACAATACACCCATAATCGAGTTTTGATCTTATTAAAGCTCGATATAATCTGAGCAAGACCTTACGGTCTGCTCCCCAGTCAGTATTTGATAAGACTCTCAATATGTTGAGGGCTTTCAGACATTTCTTTTTAAGGTTTTTAATGTGGGGGATAAATGATAATTTCTTATCAAATATCAGCCCCAGAAATTTGGTTTCATCCACAACTGGTAGGCGATTGCCATCCAAGAAGAGTTCCGGATCTGGATGTAAACCTCGTTTCTGACAGAAATGCATGCAGACAGTCTTGGATTTCGAAAAACGAAATCCATTTTCGGTTGCCCATTGTTGAAGTGAATTCAAACAAAGCTGCAACTTACGTTCGATTATCCGCATGTCTGTAGAACCATAGCACATCTGAAAGTCATCAACATAAAGAGCGCCGTTTGTACCTGGTTTAAGGCACGCTGGGATAGTGTTAATTTTTATTGCAAATAATGTTGGAGATAATATACTTCCCTGAGGAACTCCCATTTCCTGAGGAAATGGGTCAGAGAATATTGATCCCAGTCGTACCTTAAATGACCTATCTTCCAGGAAATTTTTAATGAAGATAGGTAAGCGACCTCGTAGGCCGAGGTTATGGAGGTCGCGCATGATACCATGTTTCCATGTAGTATCATAAGCTTTCTCCAGATCGAAAAAAATAGCAACTAAATGTTGCTTCTGGATGAAAGCGTCCCTGACGAACGTTTCAAATCTAACGAGATGATCAAGAGTGCTCCTTTGGGACCGAAATCCACATTGGAGGTCTGTAATGAGGTTGTTGGACTCGAGGTACCAAACAAGCCTTCGATTGATCAATCTCTCCATGGTTTTGCAAATACAGCTAGTTAAAGCGATCGGACGATAGTTGGTAGGATTCGTATGATCTTTTCCCGGTTTAGGGATGGGAATTATTGTGGCTTCATGCCACGAAGGAGGGAAATTCCCATCAGCCCAAATTCGGTTAAAAAGATCCAGTAAGATTAAGAGTGTAGGAAAAGGTAAATGTTTTAAAATTTGGTAATGTATTTCATCTGGACCAGTTGCAGTGTCCCGAGCTCGCTTTAGCGAATCACGGAGCTCTGCAATGGAAAAACGATCATTGTAGCATTCATCATTGCGGGACTTGAAATCAAGTCGCCTTTTCTCCTGTTGTTGTCTAATGCCTCGAAAGGCATCCGACGAGAAATTGGATGATGAATTGAATGAAAAGGTACTGGCCAGGGAATTGGCAATATCAGGAAATGTTGTTAAGGTGGTGTTATCAACATTGAGATGGTTAACTGATAAAGCACTACTTTTACCTTTAATCCTACGAATCCTATCCCATACCGACTTCGATGTGGTACGGGAATTGATCCTAGAGACATATCCTTGCCATGAAGATTTCTTTGCTTGGCGTATGGTTCTACGGGCCTTCGCCCGGACCATTTGGTATGCAGCAATATTCTCCATGGAAGGATGTTTTTTTAATCGTCTCAGGATACGATCACGCTCTTTAAGGGCGGATTTGCAATCGTCGTTAAACCATGGTTTATTGAAACGTTTTGGTTCAGTCGTGGTTTTAGGAATCGCCTGCTCAGCTACATCTTGAAGAATTGAAGTGAATAAGGCCATAGGCTCATCTGCATCTTCTAACTCTTTTGCATCAAAGGAGAAGAGACACAAAGATTCAAACAGAGCCCAATCAGCCTTATGCAACTTCCACCTCTGGGGTCTTTCGACCGGAGAGGGACCATTATTATCAATTATGATAGGAAAGTGGTCACTACCACAAAGATCTTCATTTACTCTCCATGTAAAATCCTGAAACAGGACCGGAGAGCAAATGGTGAGATCGAGGGAGGAAAAAGAAGCTGTGGCAGGATGTAGATAAGTAGGCGAGTCATCATTTAATAAACACAAATTATTAATGTTAATGAAGTCCGCTATTTGTTTACCTCTGTTGTTATCATCTGGACTACCCCAGAGGGAATGATGACCATTGAAATCTCCCATAATAATAAACGGGAGAGGAAGTTGTGCAACAAGGTCATCAAGATCTCTGGGATTAAGATGTAAACTTGGTGGAAGATAAACAGAGCAGAGCGTTATAGGAATATGCAACGTCACCCTAACTGCAACTGCCTGTAAAGGCGAGTTGAGGGTGACTTGACTCTGAGGAACATCTCCATTAAGAACAATAGAAACACCCCCATGAGCTCTACCATCACCAGCTGCGTGATGATGGTAACCAACAAAATGTCTAAAAGACAAAGTGTCAGAATTCCGTAAAAAAGTTTCCTGTAAACAAATAGCTAAAGGATTGTGTTTTTGAATTAATAATTGGACTTCATTAAAATTTGGTTTTAAACCACGACAATTCCATTGAATAATGGAATTTAACATTGTCAGGGAATTTTATTTTTTGACGGCTTACCATGCGGGTCCATATGGACATCCGCGACGGCAACACCGTCCATCAGATCATCCCCATATCTATTATAGAGAAAAATAGGGTCTTTTGAACCCTTTTTCATTTTCTCTTTAAACTTTGCCAATCTCCTCTCTTTCCTGGAGAGGACAGTTTGATCCTGAGAGGGTGGGATACCCTTCAGCTGCGAACTTGATCCAGCAGAACTGGAATCAAGTGCGACAGCTTCAGCAGAAGGCGAGGGGCGCGACCCCTTGTCATTCTGGGTTGACGTGTTGGGGATAGTCCCAACACTTCCAGGTTGCGGCAAGGAAGGTTGTCCCTCGCCAGGCAAAGTATTAATAGTTTGGATCGAGTTCTCTCGCGTTTGAGAGAAGCTCGATGCCCCTTGATCTGATATGTCTTTTGGCATTTCCTCTTGATCAGGCCAGGTTATGTCTGTCTGAACAGAAGTTGTTTTAGTAGAAACTTTGACTGTACTTGCGTAAGATTTCCCTTGTGGTGCAATGGGAAATAATGCAGTAAGTTCTACTTGCTTACGAGCATCAAAATATGACATCTTTCGTTCAGACATCACCTGTTGGATTCGTTTCTCCTTCTGCCAAATTGGACATTCGCGAGAGTAAGCAAAGTGCTTACCCTTGCAATTTATACAACAAAAATCAGCCTGGCAGGTAGCGCTTTCGTGGCCATCATGACCACAGCGAGCGCAGGTGTCTTTACCTCTACAGACAGTTTTGCTGTGTCCAAATTTTTGGCATTTGTAACAGCGAAGGGGGTTAGAAATATACGAATCAACAGGTATATTAAGATAACCTGCCTTGAGAGTTTTGGGAATTTCGGGACGATTGAAAGTGAGGATGTAGGTGCTTGTAGCAATCACCTTATCTCCCCGACGTACGCTAATTCTTTTAACATGCGAGACGCCTTGGGATGAAAGGTATTCTACCATTTCATCCTCACTGCTGCCTTCAAGATCCCGACAGCGAATAACTCCTCTACTTGAATTTAACGACCTATGCGGCGACACCTTGATCGGAATGTCTGCTAAGGATGTGGATTTAAGCAGCATGGTAGCATGCTGTTCCTTAGCACATTCGATCAGCAGTGTTCCATTTTTCAGTTTTTTGATAGCCTTGGGCTCACCGGCCAAGCCAGCTATGCCCTTGGATATCAAAAAAGGTGAAATTTTTGAGAGGTCGGTAGAGGGACTCTCAATCAAGAGAAACCTCGGCCATGCCTTTGACATTTTATTTGTTGATTTAAATAGAGTAGAAACGTCCTCTGTACTAGGACGTTTCTGTTTTTTATTATTTTGTTCTTTGTTACTGTGGATTGGGGGGGTTGGGGAATCCATGAATAAATATTTTTTTAAATTCACCCCTCGTCGTCCCCCAGGTTACTTCCCTGCCTACCAGGGGGAGGACTAGCACGGATCGCCAGTGCATGGCCTCAGGGCTCGACGAGGGGTATACTCAAGCCAGAAGTAAAAAATACTTTCCAACCTGATTGACCCAAGCCGCCGCTCTGTAGAATGTACTTAGGACACAAAGGTAGATATTATGCTGAGTGAATAAGCAACAGAGCATTAAACTGGAAAGGGTACATTCTACAGAGCTAAAACGACCAAAGCCGATTGATCAGAGTGGGCCACTCTGACCTCCCGTCTAGGTGAACCATGGGCCAAAGCAATGTGTTGCAGAGAAAGGGCTCGCAAGCCAAATCCGCGCTCAATTACCAGGATTCCACTCTCCACCGACACGGGTCGCAACGCACGGCAAACACGTTGCCCCATTACAAGGATCCTTTCAGTCGCCTTTTACGACACGCAGGACATACGAAGGGTATATTCTTATCACCCCCTACACCCCAGGGGGGCACGAAATTCGAACTCAACCTTCATAACCATGGAACGGTGATATAATCAAACGTTTTTTTAAATCGGATAACAATTTTGACCTCCAGAAGAACCACAAGCTAAAAAGGGCGATTTTTCGGACAATCAGGGGCCATAATTCAGGAAGTTACGATCCGATGCATGCAAATATGGAAAGGAACCAAGATCTTTGGGTTATAAACATACATGTCAAGTTTCATCAAAATCGGTTCAAAATTGTGACCTCTATAAGGTCCACAACCTTGATATAACATATTTTCACACAATTCGCGTACAAACGGCGGCCATTTTGTCCGTCAATTTTGGTCCGATTTTCACGAAATTCGAATTCAATCATGGAATGGTGATATAATCAAACGGTTTTTTAAATCGGATAACAATTTTTACCTCCAGAGGGACCACAAGCTAAAAAGGGCGATTTTTCGGACAATCAGGGGCCATAATTCAGGAAGTTACGATCCGATGGGCGCAAATATCGAAAGGAACCAAGATCTTTGAGTTATAAACATACATGTCAAGTTTCATCAAAATCGGTTCAAAATTGTGACCTCTATAAGGTCCACAACCTTGATATAACATATTTTCACACTATTCACGTACAAACGGCGGCCATTTTGTCCGTCAATTTTGGTCCGATTTTCACGAAATTCGAACTCAACGTTCATAACCATAGGACGGTGACATAATCAAACGGTTTTTTTAAATCGGATAACAATTTTGACCTCCAGAGGGACCACAAGCTAAAAAGGGCGATTTTTCGGACAATCAGGGGCCATAATTCAGGAAGTTACGATCCGATCGGCGCAAATATAGAAAGGAACCAAGATCTTTGGGTTATAAACATGCATTTCAAGTTTCATCCAAATCAGTTCAAAATTGTGACCTCTACACTGTTCACAAGCTAAAAAACGTGATTTTTCGTACAATCAGGGGCCATAACCCATGAAGTTACGGTCCGATACATGCCAATATCGAAAGGAACCGAGATCTTAGGGTGATAAACCTATATTTTAAGTTTCATTGAAATCGGATAAAAATTGTGACCTGTAGACTGTTCACAAACAATTGTGGACGGACGGACGGACGTCCAGGGGCGACGACAATATACGTCCACATGAAAATGTGGGCGTATAAAAAGGAGTATTCATCAATTTATAATTCTGATTCTATACGGTCTTTGAATAATTGTATATTTGCCGTAAATAGGCCACCCAGATGTCGTAAATGGTGTCGTACGTTCGGTTTTACGACCAATTTTTAATGTACTCATTCTTGCGTTAATTCTACCGAATCTAAATTAAATCCGAGAGACAGTTGGGCTACAGTCCATTTTATTTACACTTGCCACAAAATAAATCAATTAGGCGGCAAGGCTAGACTGGTGGCCAGTTTTCTCCACACACCAAAAATTGGCCAGTCCTCTCAAAAAAAAAAAAAAAAAAAAAAAAACAAAAAAAACGAAAAAAAAACGTAATCTCTAGAGACTGGGCAAATAGAGCTTCATTCTCATCTAGTAGGTCAATCTGCATTATGTAGGTCGTGTGACGTCGTGCACGTGATCACGACATATCTAACATCACGTGATAATAAACATGGCTGTCGACTAACTGGCAAACTGGTGTATGTGCGACTTTCCCGAACCACACGGCGCGCACAAAAAAACGTCTTTCTTTTGTAAATAAGCAGTCATTATTGACCTCTGATACTCCTTTGGATCCTTATAACCAAGAGCCGGTAAAACATTTGCAATCGCCTCGTCAATATCCGCTAATTCGGACATGATTCCACAATTACAACGGCGTGTGTGTGAAGCCGCGATAATCGAGAATTTATTTACAAATTCGTGTCACGTGACTTGCTTGACATCTGTCAATCATTTCAAATAAGGAACAACGTAAAACAGGACAGGAACGCCCATTTTATTGTGAAGCTCGCAAATTGTCCAGTCTCTGGTGCTGGTTACAGGTTTACTCAAATTTTTTTTTTTATACAAATGGAAACGAAAGTGTTGGTTTACTAAAAATTAATACTTTTATATAAATCGAAATGTAAAATAAATAGAAGAGACTGGGCCAGTCTACGGCAAGGCGAGTGTACTGTTTTACGTTAGTCACTACATCATGTAATTAATATAAGTACGACTACCACTACGAGAGGCTTTTGACTTAGAATCTTTGAAACTGATCTTTTTTTTTAGTAAATTAATTTGAAATGGTATATGTAATACCAATTACCATTTACATAAGTTTTTAGCTCCCTGCAAGAGTCTCTGTATCATTGAATCATTGATGAAATTAAGTTAATTTGGTAAAAATTTGATGAATATGTAAATATAAAAGTTAAGTAAATTTGATTTGTACTGAAGCAAATACAACAAAAAGGCAGCAGATGCTTTGGAAATACACCAGGAAGGATTGAATTTTCATAAAAGACCACGCCCCCCTCCAAAAAAAAATTTGTTCTCGCTTCGCTCGGATTTTTTTTTTTCCACCACTCAGCAAATCCTGGCTACATCCCTGTATATTACTAGCAATTGTGGACAACCGAAAGGGTTGATTCCAATTTACGTCTTTGATAAGAAATGGTACTGTTTAATCGACGAGATGCAACTCAATTTAAATATTTCATTTGTCACTGAATCTATTCCCGTAGTAATAAATTGATGCAGGCATTTTGCAGGGAATCCTTTTCAAGTTGTCCGACAGCCATGAAACAGCTATTGTTATATATTATACTAGCTGGGATTAATACTGTCAGATTTAATCTGCCTTCTGAAGATTAGGGTTTACATCCAAATGTATGTTCCCTTGCCCAGATTCAGAAGGAGTATTTAAGGCAAAGCAGTTTAAATCGTTTTACCTCATGATTCTAAAGATAGCACGTCTATTTTATTCATCTTCGGAAACCTGAGCTCTGGAAAGAATAGAAATGTACATTAATTTTAATGAAAATAAGCAATGAATGAAATGACTTGAGCTTCCTTTTATGTGCACATGTATCTAACCTGGGGCCTTACAAATATCAAGCCAGTGCCTTACTGACCTGTCCTGGCTCCCCCACTCAATCGAGGCAATATTCAATGTTGTCTTTACTTCTGAAGTTACTCAACATCCATTTTGATTTTTTTCACAACAAAAGTATAATTAATTTTGCACTTAGGGAAAGGTTCTTGTTTTAATATACTAAAACTGAACGGCAAAAAGTGCTGAATTGGAAAAATGGAAAAGAAAATTTAACTTTGAAAGCTTTTGGCACTTTTTGTCACCAGGCTCTCTGGTTTATCACACATGTTATAAGTCTTAAAGTAACATGTGCACTGTAAATATGCAAAAACAGCACAGGATTACAAAGATGTTAAGACCAATTAAAGGTGGGGATAATTCAATGACCTTGGCTTTCCATTCCATCTGATAAGACTAAAATAACTTTCGTGTCCCATCCCTATCCTACACCACTAACATTACAAGTGGGAATCAATCTGAGAAATCCTGATGAACTTTCTTAGCCATCACCGGGATCAACCACACTTAACCTCCAGGTTAGTGAGCCAACATGTGACTCCGAGCTGGGGCGAATCCTGCACCATCTGGGCAAATGAAGACACTGTTTCTTGCCAGACCATGCCCCACTGAAAGTAAATCCGGGCCAGACTGCCTGGGGTTAAGCGTTAGACCCCATGATTAACAACTTGTTACCTTACTGAGCAACCCCAATTAGCCCACCAAATTGACGTAATCTGCAGTATTGTCTTTACTTCTGAAGTTACTCAACATCCATTTTGATTTTTTCACCACAAAAGTATAATTAATTTTGCACTTAGGGAAAGGTTCTGGTTTTAATATAGTAAAACCGAACGGCAAAAAGTGCTCAGATAAAGCGAAAGAAACCATTTAAAATAATTTGTATCTAAGGAAATCAGTGCAAAATAAGCACACAATTTCAGAGATTGGGTAAAGAGTTTAAAGACATTCTCATAGGGATATGGTGAACAAAATTTAATAACCTTGGCTTTCTACCCATCTGACTGAAAGACTCACTTTAACAAGAACTTTCTCCTACACAATTAAAAGGGTGGGGGAGAAACCAAACTGGGTTATGTGTAGAACTTCTCGACCAACACTGGAATCGAACCAAAGATCTGGATCAAGCAGCTTACTTGGCCACTAGAGCATTACAAAACATCATGGCATTGCACCCTTAGGACGTTTGACCCAGATCTATACAAAATCCATTTTACAAGACAAACGATGTATTTTATACTTGAATCAACAATTGCACAGCCAAGAAATGGAGTTAATTTGTGTTACATTTTCAAAGATTTATTGATCAACAAAATTTAGATTTATTTTAATAGCACTATACTTTTATGTCACTTGTTTGCTTCTTAAATAAAATCAAGGAGATAAAAAAAAAACTAAGTTCAGATGGGACTGCTGATTCATCAAATGATACAGAAATCAATATGCACATCATCACTACTTAGTTGTAGTCTTCTCACTTCACTTTGTGATGTAAGGTGAAGTAGCATCAACAGAGCATATATACAGACAACAGAAAGCGTTCAATCAGGAATCTAGTTTCCTATAAACATGGCTAGAGTTCTTTTTTAACTGGGTATATAAACAGTTTCCCCAATAGTTCTATTCACTTAAGTATTTACAAAGTTTAAGCTAAATTGAAATTTCACAATTTCATGCAGCTTGATGCCATCTTTTATTGGTAGGAGAAATCCAAAAGGCCCAATTTGAGTTTATATAGCGTGTATTAAGCCATTAGAAATTTGACAAAGACTTTAAAATGGTCATGTATGATGGTTTTAAATGACAGTATTGTGATCCAATCAAAAGATTGTTTGATGCCGAATTTGTGTATTCTCAAATTGTATTTGATGAAACTAGTCAGGATGTATGATGTTTTGAAGGATAATTTATATTTTATACTCCAAGGCCGTTATAAATATTAAAAGCTTTAAGCAAAACAATCTTGAGGTATAGAATTGAGTAGAAAACCTCAGAAGATATGCAAGTCTTCTGTGAAGAAGAGACCAACTTTAAGTAAAACAAAGTCTTGAGCCATAGAATCAGAAAGTAGAAAACATCAAGTTACTCTCAGAGGTCCAGACATCAATATCTATACTTTCATCATTTTCATTGACTTTACAATTAAGATAAACCTGTGATTGTGACAAGGCTACCAAAAATTAATCTTAATTTGTTTTGGGTAGAGTACTTAATATTTATGGAAAAAGGACCAAGATAATGTTTATTTTGAGCAGGAGATACGGTGTATGTCACCCCTATTTTCTTGGTCACTGCTGGTTTAAGTGTGTGATGTGAAAGGTGATGCAATTGAGTGGTAAATCGGCCAAAGATTTTGCCTAGTGTGTCTGCTGCTTTAATAAAGAACTGCAGCACACTTGAGTGGTAAATCGGCCAAAGATTTTGCCTAGTGTGTCTGCTGCTTTAGTAAAGAACTGCAGCACACCTTCACTCCTGTTACACAACTGATCAGACAATCTGTTACAAATACAGGATAGGGCGGTGGAGGACATAGTTGTACGATTAGATCAATAAGAAATGAACAGCTATCCTGATCATTGCCATTGATCTAAATGACAATTCATCTCAAGTCAAGAATGGATTAAAGTCAAGATATTACTTCCAATGTGGTCGCCAGGGAATAAAATATGGAAGTCACAACTAGGCCAGTAATTTGAAAATTATCAATTCAGATTCTGATTTAAAGACACTCATTCTTTTACATTTTTTTTTTTTTGGGGGGGGGGGGGGGGGGGGGGGGTATTTTATGTGAAATTTTTAGACATTTACATTGTAAAGATATCTGCATATAAATTACCATTCATCATGTAGAGTGTAATTAGCCTGTAAATGTTTATCAAGAAATAAGTGGCAAGTATCGTAAAACTTGAATCAGAAAAAGATAAAGAATCATGTAATTCATATGTCCCTATCTGAAAATTCATCATTTGTCAAGTTTCACATTCATACCAACTACATAATCAGTTGAGCTTTTTTCTTATCTATAATTACACCCATTTATGATTTATTTAGAATTTTTTTTTTTTTTTTTTTACTAACCTGATGTTCTTTTAAGTTAATACTGATAACTTTTAAATCTTGTCTAAAACCTACAATAACAAAGTTTAAAGATGCATTACTCTAGATATAAATAAAGAGCCGACAGTTCATGCTATAGATCATGAAAAGGGAATATGTTGAATGTTCAGACAAATTACTTCATTCTGAGCAAAGTTATCGTTATTTGTAGAACCCATAGTCTCGATCGTCATTATAACGATAATGGACCGGACTATTCATTTCTAAATTAAATCATTGATTGCTTATCTTATTTAAATCTGTTAAAAATCAAAACTACACGAGGTTCTATAGAGTTGATTATAGGCCCAGGATGTAAATGTCTAATGATTAAAACATTTAATGCCAAATAAAAGACCTGCATTTGGCAGATTTAGTTTTTGAATAATTTATCTTTAAATGAAAATTATTTTAGAACATTTTTTTAAAAATAAAGTTTAAGATCAGTTGTTAACCGAATCAGTCATGGTAAAATGTCAGTTCTATCAGACTGGGGCGGTATCAATCATCATTTCCTTACTTTAAAATGTAATTATGGCCAACTTGAACCATCTACTAAAACGGGACCAGTAACATTAACCAGGTCCTAAGGAAAGTTCGCCAGGACCAAAATAATAAAATTATTGCAATACTTTAAATCAGGTATTTCAAATGCAAGCATGTTCAATGTACATTAACGGCACACAGTCAACAGAAGTGATTATCTTATAGACAAGGAGATATTTTGTTATTTCTTTCAGACAATTATGTTTTAGCATGATTCAGTTTAAATATTTGCATAAATCTTTCAGCCTATTTGAAAAGCAATAATCTTTAAAATTTCCCAAAAAGGTCATGAACTGAATTACAGTTTTACTTCATCCATTTAGTGCACAAGTGATAGATACCTGAATTATCTTGCATGAACTATTTAAAAACTATCTTGCATGAACTATTTAAAAACTATCTTGCATGAACTATTTAAAAACTAGAGGCTATGTTAACAAAATTTAAATGTCAGAACTAATTTTGTAATATAGTCAGTTTTCTTCAGATATAAAAGCAGCCATGGAAACTGTTTCATTTAAATCAAACGGTAATTCCATTGTATCATCACAAGAAAACTGCACATGGTATAACTCAATCTGTTTCACAGAGAATTACTTACGAGTTATCTCTGTAACAGATAAGTGTCCATAGCACGTGCGTTGACTGCTCACCGCGCCAGTCATTGGCTCAACTGCTCGTGCAATGTTTACTTAACACCTAACTGCTTCGGGCAAAATGATGCATTTTACTCATTTTAATACCCATTTACACTAAATAGGAAATATTTTTTAACTTCAAATACTTCACACGTCTTTATTTTTCTTTTACCTCAAAAAAATGTTTGAGAATTTAATTTGTCGGAGTAAAAAAGTTAATATGCCGTACTTATTAAGCCTCGTCAATGTCATGCTTATCAGTGATTGTAGCGGCCAAGCGAATATTCACTGCGGGATCAGTTTGGGTATAACTGTCTTAATAGAAGTCATTGCCACATACCATATTGGAAGTGGTATTCAGTGTACCCTAATGTACAATATCATAGAGATTGTATTGGCGTAGAATCTATCAAATGGTAAAAAGTCATTGGCCAAGCTTTATGCTAAATATTAGCTCATTGAAATTCTAGACAAATTATAACTTTATACCATTTTTTTTAAAATTTGGCACAGATCGTTTATTATCGTAGTAATGGTATTTGACAACAAGCTAAGCATTGATTATGCATTTGCTGGTGTTAAATCCATTTAAATTTTGGCTGTCAAATGTCAAAAAAAAATAATGTCACATGAAGCCCATACTGTGTGTGGGCATGTAAATTCTTTAAATTCATTTAATTATTTTAAGATCAGTTGTAAACCGAATCAGTCATGGTAAAATGTCAGTTCTATCAGACTGGGGTGGTATCAATCATCAGTTCTTAATTCAATGTTTTCAAGACTGCAACAAATTATCTAACTAAAAGTAGTAATTACATAGGCAAATATGAGATGATGTAAACAAACAATTTATTTGGAAAACAATGGTTCATAGACATAGCACGACTAACTTGATAACAAGAGAATACTTGTCGAAATGTTGTGCTATATGTGTATAAACCAGTGATTGTTTTCCATATAAATTGGTTGTGTTTTTTTTTGTTTTTTTTAATGTGCTCAATCACTAAATGCGGCTCAAGGATTTTATGAAGTATGTTAATGCACCAGTATCGTCTTGTTTTTTTTTTTATAACACTTTTCCATTTTTCCTCATTTGTAAATTTCTATGCTCATAACTTATGAAATCTTATCAAAATATCTGTATATAACAAGTCATGTTATCCATTTTATGGTTAAATTTTTAAAATTTTGCTGGTGTTCTAATCTATTTAAATCTTGGCCATCTGAGTTGATTATAATTACAGCCTTGTCATGTGAATTATGTCTAATTTATATGCCACTTTAAGCCTATAATGTGTGCGAATGTATAAAAATTAACTTCAATTCATTTTATATGAAAATAGTTAAGATCAGTTGTAAACCGAATCAGTCATGGTAAAATGTCAGTTCTATCAGACTGGGGCGGTATCCATCATCATTTCTTAACTCGGTTTTATGCGAACCCATTATCGAAGTGTTGATATAAGAAAACCAAGTTTTCATCTTACACATTCAGAATTAAAGATTGTGTTTCAAAGTCAACAAATAAATCAATCTACTGTAAAATCTCAGCCCAGACACCAACTATCTGGGTATATATAGTCTAAACAATGAAAACCTACATAACATTCATAATTGCCAAAA
The DNA here is from genome assembly GCA_963678685.1 of Patella ulyssiponensis. Taxonomy (NCBI): domain Eukaryota; kingdom Metazoa; phylum Mollusca; class Gastropoda; family Patellidae; genus Patella; species Patella ulyssiponensis. Next base: position 76,357,883 of record OY783227.1, on the reverse strand, counting down.
TTTCTATTTCGGACTAGAAAAAAATCATGTACCGGTAACAAAAAACAACCTTTGGAATTTGGAGCTTCAAAACAGTTTTAGACACTGGCAAGGCCTATAAAAATAAGCGCATGCTGGGCAAGATACCCATACATTTTACAATACATGGACCAAAACACTTGTATTGTGACCCAAATGCTACATACCAAATCTAAAATAAATCTAATAACAAATAGCCAACATTGCTTGAAGGTTTTTGATTGACTCTACAGGGTCCACTAAATTAGTACATATTAACATTAATAATAGGCAGGGGGGCATAACTCAATGGAAGGTCTGATGCACACCAAAATCCAGGTTATACAAGGTTTTTGATCTTTAATATATGGTAAGTTTGATCTAAAATGACAAATGTGGCAACTACCTAATGCGTCCACCTGAAAATGTGTGCGTATAAAAAAGCCAGTTTTGATCAATAGGATTTGCCTTGCCAGCATGTCAAGACATTGAACACAAATTTCTTCAGATATAAAAGCAGCCATGGAAACTGTTTCATTTAAATCAAACGGTAATTCCATTGTATCATCACAAGAAAAATGGATCTCTTCCAATTACAATAAATACTTACAGATTTATACTTTTTCATATCCAAACAGACCTTGCACAATGCACATAACTGAAAAATATAGGATATTTAAGTTTTACATTTGTTTATTTAAGCACCGTAGAAATATGCTTAATACGCAGGTCCTCAGCTATTGCTGTCTTCATTCCTCTCAGGGAGAGAGTTCAATGTTTTCATCATAGGACTTGCAGGATGCAGAAATTGTCTTTAGCTTATAGTGGGGCAGACGGCCTCGGCCTTAATCTAACAATTACTTGCATCTATTTATCATTTTATGAAGTAGTGTGAAATAATTTTTTTTACTTTGCTTTACCCAGTGGAAATACTAATATTACTTAATCAAGTTTGATGAGAATCTAAGTAACAAATGTTCTAAGAACCACAATATTCTAAGAACCACAATATTTATATGTCAAACACTAAAGCGCCCATTCTACTATTAAATAACAATTCTAAAGATTCAATGTCCCAAAGAATATGAGCTATTTTGTAACCTGCAGGTTTAACATCCAGGTGCTTTTGGATGCAAAATGAAAATCTTGATTCAATAGCATGTATTAGTGTTTTAATGTGGGAGGATCCCGGAAAAATTTTAACAGTTCAAATAGATATATGTTTTAAAATCTGTAATTGATTAAGTAAGCAGTATCAGAAATTTATCTCGATCATAGATTTCAGAGAGATTCCCATTATAGTGTTTTACATCATTTACTGCTTTAAAGCCAACATCAAGAAATGAAAATCTTGCACAAATTCATACATCACCATATTAAAAATACTAACCTATTTGAAGACTTGCAGCCAAAAAAGTCTGAAACATGAAATTCAAAGAGTCAAAAAGGTATTTTGGCGTAAGGCATTACAAAAACGGAAATTCTTTTATCTCTCAGATATAAAAGCAGCCATGGAAACTGTTTCATTTGAATCAAACGGTAATTCCATTGTATCATCACAGAGAAAACTAAAATGGAAATTTGTAGAAACTTGTAATGAATATTTTGGATGGAATAAACAATCCATGACTGAAGTTTGTCACGATTGGAGTATGCTTAAAATTGTAAGTTCATACAAATATGAACTTTCAACCAAGTACTTACTCAAACTGCAGCAGATAAATGTCAAGCTACTTTATGCACAAACTGGACTAATGAAGACATTGATCAACAGTTGTAATGAATATGGTCAAAAAAAGCCCAACTTCAGTGAAATGCAACATTTGTAAATGGAAACAAAACTGGGCCGAGTTGTCAAAATTACAAAATCTTTGTAACATTTGATCTTCAATTTTGCTGTATTCTAAAATCTGTGTATATGGTCCTCAGAACATATTAATCCTCATTATATTCAGAGAGAGATCAATAGTTAATTCATCAAAGGACATTGGTTGATCAAACTAGGGTGTTATGTTTTTAGTTGGAAATTTGAGTTGTCCGGATGATGTTTGAATTTTAACACTTTAGTAAGTATAGTATATTTTTGCTATGTAAATACTCCAAATAAATGAGAAATGACAAACGTATCTGGTATTAGTTACTCAAGATTATTGGAATTGAATATAGCTTTAACTTGGGACTTCAGATGCCCCCCCCCCCTTTAATATATGTTAGTATTCATTATGATTTTGGTCCTGGATACAATTTGAAATAGGTATCTAAAATAATTGACACCCCTTGACATAGAAATATTTTCATCAAACAGAAATACTTAGGTTAGAAAGTGAAATTTACAATAAAATGAGATTATATACACACTTTATACATTAGTCTAAATTAAAGTTTATTTCTTAACGTTATCAAATCTTTGTATGCCCTTTCATATTTAGTCCACTTTTAGACAACTTAATGGCATGTATATATCGCAATATGGAAATTGTCCTCATTTAATAATTTTTTTTTAACTTTTCAGGAAAATATGCCAATTGAATTATTGCTTTTCAGTCAACAATTATATATATATTTATGTCCATTCAGTTAGAGCTAATACACAACTCTGACATCAATTGTTACAGTTCTACAATTAAATCATCATTATGGACACTGTAGGGCTGTGATTCTCAACCAGTATGCCAAAAGCTTTTTCTAAGTGTGCCACAAAATTTTGAACGTCACACTAAGAATATTTCCCACTAAAGAATCCAGCTATTGACTGATAAAACTCTAAATATGGCAATAAAGCAAGTTCATAGCTGTGTTTTTCTTTATTTAGTTTGAGTCATTCTATGTGTCTATGACTATATATTCTGTGTCTACAGTTGTATGCCGTCTATGACTTGCAAAAATTTTACATATATATATTTAGCCAGGTGTGCCGCCATTTTTTCATATGTTCAAAGGTGTGCCATTGGCAAAAGAAGGTTGAGAACCATTACTGTAGTGGCTCGGCTATATTTTGATAGTCTACAACTCTACTACACATGACCCAAAAAGTTGACTGAATATTGCAATTACCACAAAGGATGTAGTCACAGGCCATGTTTGACTTTAATGCTATAAAAACAATTTTTTAACTCACCATAACAGTAGCAACATTCCCATAATGCTGCAAACCATCACCATGATCTGAAATAAAACATGTTTTCTTCTTTATCGTACATGTCTAAAACGATATGCAAACAAATAGATTTGAAATCAGTCAGGTCAGATAGGAGCGAAAGACTAATATTCCAATTTCAACATGGATATTTTAGAATGGGAATATCATCATGCATGACTGATAAAGCTAATGTTCTTATTCAAAATTGTACATTCAGAAAATACCCACCTACGACAGAATCGATGATTTTCAGAAGATCAATGAGTATGGACGGTTTTAGATCTCATCCATTCCCTGAAATAATTTGAAAAATGTTGAGATTTTGCCAGGTAATAATGTGGAATTTGTACATAGGCTTCATTGAATTCAAACTGCCAAAGGTTATATGACCTTAGTTTATGATCCAAAAAACTAGAAACTTTTCCTTGCTAGGCCCCCTCTGACTTGCACCGTTAACAAAGTGGAAACAGAGTTGGAAATTCTAGAGAAAGTTTCTCAACCAACACTAAGATTGGACAGGATATCCTGGGTAGTGTCTATACAAAGTCTTGAGTAATCATGTCAGATAGGAGCGAAAGACTAAAATTCCATTTTCACCACAAATATTCTGAATGGGAATATCATCATCCATGACAATGGTTACACTGAACCAACTGCTAAAAAACCCCATTTGGTTCTTAATTAAATGTCTTATTCAAATTGAAATCAAATCAAAATCTGGTCCCCCACCTTGACGCTAACACAGATGTTGAGAAAGAACTTACCCATTTCATCCCTTTGCACATTTGAAAGGAAAAATCGTTATCTTTATTCATCAACAATCCAACACTGAAAGAATTAAATTTATTATTTAATGTTAAATTTCTGAAATTTAAATATTTCGGTAGGTTACATAATGGACTTGTTTCAGTAAGACTGTCTAATCAATGAAAATCAGTAGTAGCAAATAACAAAACATCATTAACAAGTCACTTAATTTTCTAAGTCTTTAAAGTCCAAAATTAAAATGGAGATTGTGTGTTTCAACTTCTCTTCTGCACCAACTGGGCTTATGACATCTAACAGTCTACAGGCCTAATCAATTTTATTTGACTTCCAGCCCCCACCCTCAGATTTGAAACTAAAACTTTCTATAAGAGCAACCAACTATTTTAAAGGAGGTAAATCGCTAACATTTGGGACCTAGAAATTGACACAAATGGGTCATAACGCATATAATGTAATATGAATGTATATAAACTGATTTACATTCAAACATTTCCGTCTTTATTCTAATTACAAATCAGTTATGTTCGGCAAAATATGCCTGAAGTGTAGTCTCAATCCAATTTCAATATCTAGCGTCTGGTTATTCCAGCCTACATAGTATTTATTGCATATTCTCTACAGATAATATTCATCATCGTATAGCCTTGTTCTTCCAAATCCCTTGTTAAAAATGGGCCTGAAACGCATTATGGTACACTATTCATGTACCAATGGTAGATTTTTTTTTGTCTTACTGCACACTGCATAAGTTTTAGATTTTGTTTTTTTTTTAAACATTACCTTTTGAACACATTGAGGGTTCTCAAATCATGAAGCGATCTAATATGGGCTAGTCACATGTGGTTGGAAAAATTCAAATTCATGCTCAGCGAACATAGAATACCAACTCTAATGATAAAGAGCACTTTTAAGTTTTTACATCTATGCTGTCCAAACATGTTTCTGAGCAAACTGGAATTAGTGATCGACTCAATACTTCATTTGATTATGAGATGCATTTCATCAACGATATTCTGTGCCCCATATTCTTGTACAGTATCCAGATCACTTTAATTTAGGTTGATAAATTCAACCGTGATCTGATTTTAATGACTGAAGTTTGTGTCAGACAAGTGAAAGACCTAAGTTTTTATCATCATATTTGTATACAGAGATAGAACAATGATTTATAAAAGTCATCATTCACAAACTACATACAAAAGTTCAGTTGTTCAGTAAGTCTTAATGGGCTTTGGGGCAATACTTCAAATTCTGAATGAATAATGTCAAATACAAATTACCTGTGAACTAATTATGAACATCATTAAATTAGGCAAACGGGAAGACTGAAAAATATTCAAATATTTCAATTAAAACTCAAACACATCTATTTGATTATAAAATTTTAAATAATTGTATCTAATATCTCAAAACTTCAAAAAGGACAGTCTATTGGGGTTAGATGCATGCAACTTCAAGTCTGAATGACTGAGACTAGCCAGTATCATCAACCTGGAAGAAAATCGGGATTTTGAAAGAACCAGTTCACCATTGGAATAAAATGCAAGTTTAATGTCCAACTTTTTATACACAATCAGAACTAATGGCTGGCTGCCTTGGAGAAAACTTAACGTGAAGTCTGTATTACTCATTGGATCAGAGAGAGAGAGAAATGGGGTTTAACGTCCACTCAACACAACCAGGTCATTTCGGGACTAACATATGGTTTCAATTTTATTTCAATAATTCGCTTGCGCTTAGGGGTCTTTAGCCGTGGGGGGAAACTGGAGTGCCTGGAGGAAACCCATGAGGTTGAGAAGGCGCCCTATCTCCATGCCACATACGCTCACACCAGGGCTCGAAACCACAGCCGCAAGCCAGAGGTGAGGGGCCAGCTAGAGGTCGAAGCGCGGCACTCTAGACCACTAGGCCATCCCAACGCCCCCATTGGATCAGATGTGAAGGAAACCCAGTGGTACTGAATATGCACTACAGGTATTCATAAACTATGGTCTTGAATGTATTCTTCATACAAAGCCGCCAGATAGCATCTCAAACCGGAAGCAATGTCCCCTATCTACATGAAAGTACATGTGTATCAATCATCAAAATCATCTGTGTAATGTATCCCCAGATGTTGTCATGCACTCCCAATCTTTGATTTACAATACCTTTTTAACTATTAAAGTATATGTATGTGTCTTGGCAAATGAATCAATTCAAATTTACTTCAGTTTGACTTTTAATGGACATGATAGTTCTGTGTCAGACAAGTGAAAGACCAGGTTTATCTCATCACTGGGTCAACAGAAAAAAATAACTCTTGTCATCATTCACAGTTTGGTCAACTCTTAAAGGGACTATCCCGATAAGAACAGAGTCTCAAAAATTAAAGTCCGAGTATTTATGAAATTTATGGACCAAAATATTGAGGCATGGTGTATTTTCCATGTCTCAAAACTTCAGCTCAAAATATGTCGTTTGGACGTGAACGTCAACACTGCTTATCCGGACACGTAACCCTTTTAAGATTTCGGATCAATTTTTTCATTGGGAGACCTGATAATCGATTCCCGTTTCTTGAGAGGTTTGTACAGTGAATGACCCATGCACTGTACTTGATAACAAAAGGCAAATTTCACCTGCATATTAATTTTATAGAAAAAAGTTTGGTTTTATCCAGATACTGTATAATACAACGGTCTCCATTTTTAGATGAAAACTGTCAGGTTTAAGTTATTTACAAGCGTATAACAAATATCGGGTTAGTTGGTCGGCCTTAGGTAATGGGTTTTAAGGGATTTTAACACAAAATTAAGCAGTTTTATTCCACCAAAGGTTATCGGGATTGACCCTTTAACACTAGGAAATAGAAAACATAACCCCTAGTTGTAAATTTGGCATGTACATGTAGGCTTATTTTATTCTATTAAACTGATGTTTTCATTACCCTTTATTTTCACATTTGTAACCAATCTGTAATTTTCTGATGCAATTTGCAATGATGAACTGAAGCCAGGCAATTCTACCTGTAAAAGACATACAACTCACTACAGAACTATAAAATAAGTTATTCACAGCAAAATGAAAATAAATTTTATAACTTGCTTCAGTCAATTTAATTTGCATCATCCAGTAAGTCACATAGCAAATATTCTTTTTGAACATCATAAGCAAGCAAGTGTTTGTCTCTGCTCAAGATCCTACATGTATGAGTTCAGGGAGTAAATAATCAGGGCAATGCTCAAGGGAGTTTTAACATGGGTCCTGTGTAGGTTTATTAATACAGATAACGATAGATGAGATGAAGTTTTTTGTTGAGGTATTTTCATCAAGAATAAAAATAATAATTCATCTGCTAAATGCAGCCATTTTTCTGCTGTGAAAGGAGAGGTCAGATGAGATAATGCTAGTATCGAAGATCAGTCATATTCATTACATGTCTGAGCCACTTATTATATTAACATGATCATACAATGACGCCATGATGTTATCCTCCATCTTCAAACTAGTAGGCCTAGTGTTCTCGCATTTCGTTGATAACAGATCAATCACTTCATTTTTTTTATGGCTCTCAGATTCGAAAGGAGCAGGAATAAGACATCTAATTAAGCTCCTAAAAAGCAAAACCCTGGGGGTTGAATTGTTTATTGCATGATTAAATTTGGTAAAGTTCGCCAGAGATTCATTTAAGCTTGAATTATGAATAATTTATCACCACGACTTTCAACGCAGCATTTGTTATAATCTAAATAATTTAGACATCTTTGCAAATTTAGGGCAAGAATGATTTCAAATTCTCAAATGGCTCTCGCGGTACGTTAATAAATTAAATAAAAATAAGCTAAGCCAAGTTGAAGTTAAAAGTATAGCCGACACACGAAGATCCAAGATGACAAAAATTCTTCCGAAATTAGAGATTCTTGAGACGTCTAATCCGCCTTAAGAATCTGTAATGTACTCGTTAATTTTAATTAAGTCGTCAATCAACTAATAATTACCCTGTACTCTACTAATCGTCTTAATCGCTAACACCTCTATTTCTACCGATCTTCACACCCACGTGTTCCCCAATGGAAATGGCTCTAGTGCGGTGCGTTTCCGTGGAGAGCCAAATGAGCCCCTTTTGTAGTTATGTTTATCCAGACTTTACAAAAATTATTATCATCGTTTTTATTTTGACATTCGAGACTACTCTCAATCGGAACACGTGCTTTTGTATAATTTCAGCCTCGAATTTCATTGGTTAAAGAGTGCATACCGGAGTTGAGAAAGCATCACGGTACCTTTATTTTCTAAATTCATACACCTAACTATTTCTGAAGGAAATATTAATCTAACTGTAGTTCAATTTTATTTAGCAGTTTTCAATACGTTAAAAGAATCATTGAATAAATTAAAAGTTACATAAAAAGGGGTCCCTAGTTAAGTTTAATCACGTGGTCACATGACGTCGAAAACCGTAAATCCCCCTTAATAAACCCTTGATGTGGATAACAATTCAAGGTACATTCACATTATAAATACATTAAATCGTATATTGCCTCGGGTATCCTCATAAATAAATCGCAATAAACTAACCTTTCCGGACACATAACGTATTATTTCCATTCTGCTGACGTGTCTTAGAGGGAACTCCCCACAAGTATTCATAATCGACCAATCAGATTTCTACAACGGTGAAGTCGTCGACCAATCAGGAGGGTACACGAGTGTATCGACGGGAATAGAAAGTCCACGCGTAGAATACACCGGTAGATTTGGCATTTCTAGAAAAGACGAGACTGAGGGATTTCAATATAAAGAACCCGCATTCAAAACAAGTTTGTAAACTGTTGACAAGAAAAAAGACTTTAGATATAGAGTTAAAAGCTTTTGGTAAGTAGAGAAATAGAATCTAGAGTGTATCTAATCTAAACGTAAATGAAATTTCGTTGATTTTTTTCTGAGGAGAAGACAATTTTGACTTTTCGTTTCGTCAACCAGACGGCTTCTCACGTGTTCCGACTCAGAAACGACTAACGTGTATTTTGTATAACAAATTTCAAACGAAATCATATTAACTAGTGTCACGAAATCGTTTTGGTTTTGTTAAATATGCAAGTGAAGAAATTTGCCACCATCAATTTATTGGGGGTGGGGTATAAGCAGTCCAAATTTTTTTTTTTTACCTTGAAATCTTTCTTGTCTAACTAGAAGTAGAAGTTCAGCAGTATGTAATTATGTAAAAAATGACAATTTTCACTGGTTTTATCAATGTGATCAACATATTTGATTGAATTCCCCCCCCCACGCGATTATAATCCGCGCCATTGTCCATTTCACTTAGGCCCTAGTAGTAGGCCTAGTTCCAAGATCAAATACACTGTCACTAGTGCAGTACATTACCAAAGCATAGGTTACTCAACACTCCCTACTGCGTAAGTTGAATGAATTATCTGGACTGTCATCATGTCCAAAAAGCCACATAGGCCTAGTAGCCATGACCCTGAGCAACACGAGTCAAACAGCTGTTTCCTTAATCCCTGAATGGTTTTCTTTTGGAGGAATAAAGGCATTAAGAATACTAATAATAGTAATAGTATTTCATGTAATTCTGAATAGCTATACCGGGTACTTAATGAAAAATTGATTTTTTTAATGATGGTCTAGTGAGCTTAAACATACTGATCATTTATTCAACCACTATTAATATATATCATGAGTTTATTCTGTATAGACTATAATTGAATTCTATTCATGTGAGACATTACTAAACTAATCGCCAGCTGTTGTGATAATTAATTTAAAAAGAACACAGATTGTTGTAATATAGTATATAGTGACAGAAGTTCCCCATAATTATTCATACATACATGTATATTATGTTACTTGTCTGCTCAGGTTCACTTCATTTTTGTTCCTTGACTTTGAATAGCAGTCGGAATTTAAAACTCAAGGTAAGGTACATCCATGACTTACATGTAGTAGGTCCAGGGGTACTTCAGGCATCGTTTGGTACGAACACCAACATGTCTAGTATTTGTGCTTTGATCTACAAGATCTGTACATCAGGCTGTTTACTGTTAGCCTTTTGTATTCAGTGTATTACGCTTTATTTTACTGAATCCCATTAAACTTTAATTTAAGAATAACTTGAAAGTTTATTTCTTTTATTTCAGAAATGAGGAAATTATTATTGTCTCTGTGTGTGGTGGCGTTATTTGCCAGTGTAGTACGAGGTGAAGATGAAGAAGATAAGAAAAAAGATTCAGTTGGAACTGTAATTGGTATTGATTTAGGAACAACTTACTCATGGTAAGTTTTTAAAAGCTTCAAATGATAAAGTATTCACCTTCACAATTTTAAAAAGAGGTGCACTTCTTTCTTTACTTTACTTTACTTTATTTAGTTCTTTAAGTCATACGACTTATCAGATACAATGTAATAATCAAAAAATACAATAAATAAATATAATATATACAAATATATACAATTATTGTTTAGTATTGTTATTGAGAAAGACCTAAAATATACATTTAGTTTGTGGTCGGAAAGTGAAGGATATAAATAAAATTGAACTACACATAACGCTTATAAACCTAAACAAATCATATATATGATATAATTCTATTTTGGAAACGAACAGATATATTCATTCAGGATCTTTAGGGAAAGAGTAGGCATGAATATCATAGCTTTGCTTCAGCTACATGATCATCGGTACATGTAGGTTTTTCTCACACAGCATTCTTCTAAACCATCGATATTAAGAATGACCATGTTAGATGCGTGTAATTTTCTAAAATAACTGAGGTTACTACTGCAATAACGTCATTGGTTCATAATTTTGTTCAAATGGACTTCCAAATGATAACTGTTTATTTAGATAATATTTATTTATGATCTGTAATATTTCTATTTTAGCGTTGGTGTGTTTAAGAATGGACGTGTTGAAATCATTGCCAACGATCAGGGTAATCGAATTACTCCATCTTACGTAGCTTTCACTGAAGAAGGTGAACGTCTTATTGGTGATGCTGCCAAAAATCAGCTGACCTCTAACCCGGAAAATACTGTCTTTGATGTCAAGCGTTTGATTGGTCGAACCTGGGATGATCCTTCTGTTCAGCACGATATTAAATACTATCCATTTAAAGTCATCAACAAAAACAACAAACCACATATACAAGCCAACGTGCAAGGGAGCGACAAAGTTTTCGCACCTGAAGAAATCTCAGCTATGGTTCTTGGAAAAATGAAAGAAATTGCTGACGCTTACCTTGGAAAAAATATTATAAATGCTGTTGTCACTGTCCCTGCCTACTTTAACGATGCCCAACGTCAAGCTACCAAAGATGCTGGAAAAATTGCTGGTCTTAATGTTATGAGAATCATCAACGAACCGTAAGTAAATTTTTATGCAAGATGAGTAAATTAATGAGTAAGAATTTTCTAGATCAATTTATCAGAATGCACAATACATGTAAATGTCCCTTTTCTCTAGAATGGTTTCTCTTTCAAGCACAATATTAAATTATTTTTTAAAATAACTAGCTTTTAATTGCCCATACTGAAATAAATGGCCCATACTTTGTCCAGTCATAGAACAAAAGGTAATTTTTTCAACGCAATAGTTATAAAATATTAGTTGAAAGAAATAACTAACTATAAATATTCTGTCTATTTTTAGAACTGCTGCTGCTATTGCATATGGATTAGATAAGAAAGAAGGAGAAAAGAATATTCTTGTATTTGATTTGGGTGGTGGTACCTTCGATGTTTCTCTCCTCACCATTGATAACGGTGTATTTGAAGTAGTCGCTACCAACGGAGATACTCATCTTGGTAGGTTCAGGTTTTCACATTTGTTGAAACATAACCTTGCACATTTCCGTACTGCAAGCCTGTAAATGAATCATCTGTTGCAGATATTGTCAGACACCCAACCCAGTTGGAGCAGAAGAGTGGGACGTTAAACCCCATATCATTTCATTTCAGTGACTGCGAAGGCCGGTTTAGTTAACTTCTTTGAATTTGCAGAAGATGAAATCTTTCTTCAACAGTACTGATATTGTCAATTATTACACTAACTTCTTCATTATACTTTCATTAGTTAATACTTCATGGTAATCTGTGTATTTTAGGTGGTGAAGATTTTGATCAAAGAGTTATGGACCATTTCATCAAATTGTACAAGAAAAAGAAGGGTAAAGATATCAGAAAGGATAACCGAGCTGTACAGAAATTACGTCGTGAAGTAGAAAAAGCAAAAAGAACCTTGTCTTCCCAACATCAAGCTAGAATTGAAATTGAATCTTTATTCGATAGTGAAGATTTCTCAGAAACTTTAACCAGAGCTAAATTTGAAGAATTGAACATGGTAAGAAAATTGAGTATTTTTGGGTTTTTTTTAAAAGGCTTGTCTTTGCAAAATGTGTAGTGCTGTTAACCACACTTTCTTCATTTTGTTCTCCGGTCATGAATGTCTAATAGCCTATTAAATTCCTGTCTTTTCTGTTGTTCTAAAGTTTTGCTTTGTTTCTTCAGGATTTATTCAGATCAACAATGAAACCCGTCCAAAGAGTTATGGAAGATTCTGATCTTAAAAAAGAAGAAATTGATGAAATTGTTTTAGTTGGAGGTTCTACTCGTATTCCTAAAGTTCAACAATTGGTTAAAGAATATTTCAACGGAAAGGTGTGTACATTTTTCTTTTTCCATCATTTTTTTTCAGCAACAGAGAATAGGATAGGTCTTATCTTTGACAGGTTCTTGCCTTGGCTAGGAAAAACTTGTAGGATATTTCAAGCGCAGTTGGATTTTCACTTGAGGGGCTGGCAAAAAGGGTTAAGTGGCTTAAACCCTTGTTACCCTCCACCCCCCTTCGTTGCAACAAATTAAATATTCAGATTTTACAAGCACTTCTATCTGTAATGATCCTTAGCCCATAATGCAGAGCAAATATAGTGGTCTTCGTTTGAAAAATATTTTTCAAATTTAATTTATTTCAGGAGCCAAATCGTGGTGTCAATCCTGATGAAGCCGTTGCTTATGGTGCTGCTGTACAAGCTGGTGTATTGAGTGGAGAAGAAGATACTGGAGATCTTGTACTTCTTGATGTCAACCCTCTTACCATGGGTATCGAAACCGTGGGTGGTGTTATGACCAAACTTATTTCCAGAAACACTGTCATTCCAACAAAAAAATCTCAGATCTTCTCTACAGCTTCTGATAATCAACCCACTGTCACCATTTCCGTCTTGGAAGGTGAACGACCCATGGTTAAAGACAATCATTTATTGGGTAAATTCGATTTAACCGGAATCCCCCCTGCTCCACGAGGTGTCCCACAAATTGAAGTCACCTTTGAAATCGATGTCAATGGTATTTTGAAAGTCACAGCTGAAGACAAGGGCACAGGAAACAAAAATAATATTGTCATTAAAAATGATCAAGATCGTCTCTCACCAGAAGATATTGAAAGAATGATCAATGATGCCGAAAAATACGCCGATGATGACAAAAAAGTGAAAGAAAAAGTAGAAGCAAGAAATGAACTTGAAAGTTATGCTTATTCATTAAAAAATCAAGTAAATGATAAAGAAAAATTAGGTGCTAAATTAAGTGCCGAAGATGTAGAAAAGATCAACGAAGCTGTAGATGAAAAAATTAAATGGTTAGAAGCAAACCAAGAAGCCGAAGCAGAAGAATTTAAAACACAAAAGAAAGAACTTGAAAATGTTGTTCAGCCTATTACTAGTAAATTATACGAAGGTGCTGGAGGTACTCCTCCCCCTGGTGGTGAGGATTCAGAGGACGAGGATCACGACGAATTGTGAGAAGCGTATTGTTTAGTTTTTTTTCACTTTTCCATCATCCCCTTATTCTATCTTCATGTGGAGTGGACCAAATGTTGAAGATTGACTGACAGATGCCAGCTTTGTGAAGATGCTAGTCATTTTTGTTGACAATAAATTGCCAAATGTTAAGCTCTATGGAGAGATGTATGTTAAAAAGATAAACCTTAGTGACTGTTAATCAGACATTTTGACATATGTCGTTTTCCATACAGCATAAAACGCAGTGCTTGAATTTGTCAAGAAAAATGGCTGGTGTTTTGTTAGATTTGTTTGGTGGTGTAAATTTGGTGTCGTTTTATTCCAAGTTAAAGTATTGACCCTCGACCCCTCCCTCGTTGTTAGTTGAAATGTTGTTTTAATGTGACATTACAGCAATATTTTAGATTTGTTAGTTAATTTAAGAATGTTTTAAAGAGAAGGGGTTTGTGAGGGTTGATGACCGTTTTGTAGTACTAAGTTATCTGCACAATTCACATCTTGAGAGTAGAAGCACTCATTTCACTTTCTAGCTGTACTTTCCAATCATCAACAGTAGCGGCCATATTGAGTTAAACCATATCTTTTTGGAAAATATTTCTTGATCGAATATTAAATTTTGATGGTCAACTATTTGGAAAATAGTTTCCAAAGTACAATATCCAATTGGCAATCAACACAATGTTTTTAAATTTTGGGGATTATAATTGAAGTTAAACATTTTGAATCAGAAAAAAAAAATAAGGATATATGATAATGCCCTGATTATATGATGGTTAGTGGTTATTTAATTTCATGTAATGTACAGTTTGGAGAGTTGTTTGATTAGATTTGTTAATGTTAAAGAAATGTATTGCATTAAGTGATACAGCTTGTCCTTGGCAGTCATGTGATATTAATAAATCGTAAGATATAGCGACCAAGCAATCATTGGTTGAAATTTTCACAAAGCTGGCATTGATATGTTTTTGAAAGGGCGCATCATCGTCGGAGAAGATCTACACATGTACATCAACTTCATATCATGTTTTGTTTGCATAAAAGCATCGTTGTTAAGAAATACATTATATATGTTAATATTAAGAACAGTTTTTTTTTTATCATTTCTTTGGTGATGTTGTAAATCATTTGATTATATATTCTCGGCAAGAGTGAATGGGAATAATTTTAAACATCAGTTTTTTTACACAATGCAAAATATATTTGAACGCATTTGTGTAAATTTCAAATGAGTGAAATTGTTCAATTTGCTCATGGGTCTATTTCTTGAAAAACTATCACATGAAGAGATCATATGCCTAGATTTTAAGAAATGGGCCTAAGGCCTTAGATATTTGTAAATAGGATGATCTTTTTCGTTACCCATCATGTGTCATTGTCTAAATATTGGAAGAACGATTGAGTGCGTGAATGAGTGAGTAGTGGTTAGAATATTTGGTTTAAAGTTGTATTGCTGATATTTTTCTGAGAGATTGTGTAAATGAGTAAATTAAGAATAAAGTAAAATAATATATTATTTGATGTTGTTATAATGTTTATTGATAAGTCATTCTTATAATTAACACAAAATATTGAGCCATTTGGTTCAATTGGTGACTTTACTGGGCCAAGGAATACTGTGGTGTCTACAATCAAACGGAGGGCAGTCTAGCCGTTCGGTGGTACGAAAAACTGGTCTCGTGTACACATTGGCGTGCACGTAAAAGTTCCCTTGGCTGTTGGAATTCGATAAAAGAGGAGGCATTAATGCCACTGCCCGAGCACAACTGGCTGAGAAAAACCTTGATGACTGTTATATGTGCATGGTGTATTGAGTGTCCATTGATTTAGTTTGGAGCAAAAAGTGACATCCAGTGTATAATCTCACAATGTCATCCCCCAGGCTGGAAAACCTAAGCCATGGTTACAAACTGTGAGTGCTAGTAAAAGATCCTATAACAGTTATAGATAAGTGTCTGCAAGACATTCTCAATGACAGATCTAATTGTCAACCACACAAGATTTAGACCAATCAGTCAACCCAACCTACAAATACAAAAATATTTATTATGATCAAAATTCTTCAATTTCACAACTGCCAACTGAAGTGCAATTTTGTGAAATGAAATGAGGTTTAACGTCCTACTGTTTTGCTCCTAAACTGGGCTAATGATGACAGGCTATGAGGATAATTTTGACTGGGCAGCTGCGCTATGTCAATTCCAACTGCCAAGGGATATTCTATGTGTACACAGGACCTTGGTATTCCGTCAAATCCAAATGACAAGACAATTGTCCTTGTCAGGCTCTCCATCCTGCATCACTGAAACGGGGGGAAACCACGCTGGAAAATCTGAATTGACTGTCTCAGCTAATGCAGGAATCGATCTCCCGTGCAATTTAGTATCAACTACTGCTAATATATTTCAGTGACATTAGTAGCAATTTTCTGTATATAGGTATGCATTACAGAGGGAGAAATAGGTTTAACATCCATGTGACACAAACTAGGTTATTTCAGGACTAACACATGGTTCAATTTTATTTTAACAATTCGCTTGCGCATAGGGGTCTTTAGCAGTAGGATGACCTGGAGAAAACCCACAAGATTGGACAGGTGACCCTACTCCATTTCCCGAACAACCAGAGAATAGAAACCACTGCCAGTTATGACACAGCACCCACATGCTAACCACTCAGTTTACTTGAAACCTTCTTTCAAATCCTAAACTATCTACAAGAAAGTGGATATCTCAGCTGAAGTTAATCATTTTCCTAAGAGAGGAGGAAAAAATAGGTTTAAGAAATGATAATTTCGGACTAATTGGTTCAATTCCAGAGTACTCCCGAGAAAACCCACAATGTTGATTAGGCAACCTTACTCCTTTTCACACACAAGTTTATGATCGAAATTATGCTGCTGGACTCCATGGCATACCTTAAGACCTAAAGTGCATCTGTTAGACGGTAGAACACACGACCACCCAGAGGAAGTTGACTATGGACAGTCAGAAATGAATACACTGGAATTTTCAAATAGATTTTAAATAATATTTTAATAAACCTTTTTATTTACAAAACATTTCATTACATACACAATATTATTATTGAACTAACATTTTATCATAGTGAAGAATATAACTTTCCTCTGAGCACAAATAAACTTGTTTAAAAATGCATTCTAAAAGATAGAAACTCTGAAAAACAACTCTTTAATGACTAATGAACTGATATAAAATATACATTAACACTTGCTTAATGCTATATTTGTTTTTTTCTCAGTAGCTTGACCAAAAAAAAAATGGAGACAAATCAAATCTGTCACGCCATTACTGAGAACTGAATTGAGTGTTATAACTTTCATAGATTAATTTCTTCAAGAAGTTTAAAGATTGCATGGACAGCGTTTGGATTTTCAAAAATAAGATGTGTCATGATTAGCTTGCATAAAAACGAAACTAGTATCTGGGACGGCTACCCGTCACTTATAGATTTCTAGTTTTACTTTATGATATGTAAAATGTACATTTATATTCTCAGCGAGAGTGACAATGCCTCTTTAAAATAAGTTCATTTTTCAGTATATTATATGGTTTACATTCTTTGAATTTCTTTAGAACAAGTTCAGTTTCCATGTATTAATATATATACATTATTTTATATACTCCTACCAATCTGTTTGATAATGTATTCTCTAGAATATATGAAACACATTATCTGAAGATACAGAATAGCCTTAAATTCAACTGAGATTAAAACATAACAATAATGTTTGAATTAAATTTGTTTTTTTTTATAGAGCTAAAATGCTTATGTTAATACAAATACATAGTTACATTGACAGCTTCTTGCACTAATACATAGCTCTATTAACAGTATGTACGATATCACCTGTTAAAATTAAAATACAAATGGGATCATAACCAGCAATCAGATACAAATATACATGAATGAAAAGGCAGAAGTAAGACAATTTACAGTCATTTAATTTCTGAATGAGAACATATCATACTAATTAATACCCAAATATTCAGTGTTTTAGAAAGAGTATGAATACTCAGTCTTGAGTACATAAATGGTGTATGGTTGTAATGTAAAATAGCCAACTTGATTTTTTTCTATATCGAACAGACAAGTAATGAATGAGTGACATTAGAAAATACCAAAGTGATCTGTTGTGAATTCTCACTCCGTTTCTACAACCTATTTCACATCATCAATTTTTTTATATATAAAAATATATTATTAACTATATACTTATTAAAAATATAATAATCAGATGTCGATAAGGAAAAAAAAGATATTAATTTAAGTATTATATTTTTTTTAGAGATTATAAATTATTCAAAAAACACCCAAATCAAAGAACCTTTCTATATTTGATTTATTTCAGATATGTCAATATACTAAATGTCTATATTTTGCAATGAAGAGAAAAATTATTAGTCGGAATCAAAGAAATACATGTAATCCAAAAACAATGGCTTATTTCTAAATTATCTTGAGGAGTAATCTAGCATCAAACGTGCATGCAAGTAGTAAATATGGAACTTCTATAAATCATGTAAGATTTAGATATAGAGCTGACAGTTCTTGATAAATGGTAACTTTAAAAATAGATAATCAAAAATGAATATATTGAAAATTTCAGTTAAATTATCATTTTCTGAGCAAAGTTGTCAGCCTTGGATCTTTTCACAACATAGTCTTGATTGTCAAGTATCATTATTACGATAATAAACAAAGTTTCAATTATCCATTTTTAAAATTATTTATTAAATGCTGATCGTGTTTGAATCGCAACCATTGGATAGTCTTTAAAGATTTTATTATGGGCTTGTCCAGAGATTAAATATCTAATTATAAATTATTAATAACTTTTGTGGCCTAAAAAACAATTTGATAACATTATTCAGCACAAAGAGTTTTTACGTGCAGGCAAATGTGTACACGGGACTTCAGTTTTTTGTCCCATCCAAACGACTAGGCAGCTGTCCTTGTCAGACTCTCGGTCCTGCATCACTGACAAGGGGAAACCACGCTGGAAAATCTGGATGGACTTTCTTGGCCAATGCAGGGATGGAACACCCAATCTCCAGGCTAGCGAGCCAGCGTCTTACCCACTTAGCCACATGATCCCCACCACTAAAGGAATTGCTGTCTTAATCCATTGGTTAACAATGCATTCTGTATAATTCCAACGCAAAGTAAAATCTGTTTGATCTTTGACAGTGTACAGCTCACGACTACAATTTAATTACCCTAGTCGAGGTTAAATGTTAATTGATAAATATGGATGCACACTTAACAATTAAATTATCAATATGATAACATATTTCGTGAAATAGCTTCAGGATTATAATTATCTTGGTGGGAAGATTGACAAGTCATTTGAAATAATTTAAAGATAATATATAAAACTACACATTTGGCAATCAACTTTCCCAATCATAACAAAACAAACTATATACAATCTCTTTCAATAATTTTCATTTCCATCATAGACCCATACTAAACTTAAGTCATCCATCTACAATGTCACAGACCCCTAAACACTGTGATTGTCTCCCCTTTGACATAATAGGTACATATATATATAATTTATATTAAAAATAATTGGCGAAATTTTTCGGACCATATGATATTATAAGGCTAACTCTAAACCTATGGCTGTAGGCCTATATAATAAAATATGAGAAAAATGCTCCACAGATTCTATTTATTCCAAGTTCTGGATTTGTGTGTAACCAGTCAATAAATGTCATTCCACACTTTCCACCAAAGAACACAAATGTATAAGCTTAAAACTGTTTTACCCCAGACAACATCCAAGCATTTATTCATATTCTATATAAAAAAATTCCTAAAACTAAAAAACACATTTATAAAAGAATGTTGAAACTTGTGGTTTGATACAAAAAACTCTTTTCAAATAATTGATTAGTTGGAATGGTTCTCTTTGTCTAGAAGGCCAAATATTCTGACGCAGGCCATATTCTTTGTAAGTACATGTAGTTATCAGATGCAAGTCAACAAAGATTCGACCAAACAACTATTTGACAGATATATGTATTTTAGACTAGATTCATCAAAGTCCTGAGTGTAGATAGTGTATCATAGAACTACCCAGCAACACACAACAGTATATATGAACACAGACAATCTAAAATGTCAAACTTAGTTGCAAAAAAAATAAATAAACGCCCACCCCAATTGATGAAGTCCAAGAATAAATGAATACACAACTATCTGCTAAATGAATCTGCAACTTGACCCCTTGAAGTATAAGTCCAGTAACAAGATGTATTTCTCTTTAAAACCAACATGACTCTTCCATCAATCAGTAAAATACAATAAAAGAAATTTGACTTCTTTTGTTGGGAAAAAATAAATTGTTGACCTAGTCATTGTTGATCCGATTTATTTTTTCTACTGTTAAAAACAAACAATTTTTTATTTAAAGATCTGTTCCCTCAAGCTTAATTGTGTCATAACTTAGACCCTTCAAAGATTTATATTTGTACCGACCACAAATATTAAATCATATAGATTCGGATTGCCTAATAAGCTTACAATAATTTAATTATTCCGAGGGCTTCCATCAAATTATATGCTCAGTAAAATTTACAAACTGAATCCCACATTGATGGCTAAACAGTAACATGAAATTATACATAATTCACCTATATTTACAGGACATAAAAATATATAATGGTGGTTTAAAACATGTTGAGATGAATTCATTGAACAGATAAACATGTACTAATAACAACACTTTCAACGAGTGGTTTAACTCATAAATAGTACAGTAATATATAATTTAAACAGTCCTATAAACATCGTTTAAACAGTGGTTTGAAACATGTTGAAATGAACTCATGAAACAGATAATATATGAAGAATAATAACTAATGACAATTAAGGTACATGAAAAGATTAAATAAAGCTGTAAATGTGGTACTTGGAGCTATACGATCATAGGCATTATTCCCCCCACTTAAAAATGATTAACACAAGAAATAATAACACAATTACCTCCCTTGTTTTTCCATTTCCCCCATGGAATAGCTATCTTCAAACGTTTGAATTTGAAGTTGAAAATGAAACATTTCTCAATTGGCAATTGTGAATTATTGGATTAATAGGATATTTCTTTAACAAGGTTGGACTGTTTATAGATACCATCTATTAAGGCTTTATTTTAATACATTTTAAAAATATAACTTAAAAGTATGAAATTGCAGCTTTAATTCATACACTGTACTGGCCTTGAAAGGTACTTCAATCTAGGCATCACTAAATAACTTTGATTGTCTGTTCATAGTAAATGATTATATGTTTTACTAAGATTTGAATAGCCAATTGTCAAGACAGTATCTTGCCATATATAAACAAAATTACAGATCACAAATCACACAGCCCTATTTTATTGGTGGCATGCAGTTAAACAAATTTTAATAGTTATATTCATAGATGCCATAGCAACTGAGATGAACGTATTTGTCAACAAGTAACGTGATGGAGGGTGAGGTTTGAGCATGAGCATTTCAAGTTATTGCATCTACGTACAGCACAATTACTTATGGCTAAATCAAGTATACAGTTTTTTTTTTTTCGATTATAAGATGACTTTAAAGCCTGTACAGTAAAGTCTGACTTACATTGAGAAATTCAACATGTCACAATTTCATTCCAATTGTGATATATATTCCAGTCACAAACTTAACAAAAAAACTCAACTAACATCATCCAATAAGTCTGAATTTTACTACCTATTATTATTAATAATTATTACTTTGGTCCCAAGAACAGTAAGCATAAGACAGCTTTTTCTGTAATATAATGGCAAATTTAGTTAAAGCTTATCAGAAATTTTTCGAACATGTCTAAAAAGATTTAAGTAAAAATTAAATTAAAATTTGTTATCACTACGACGAGTTATAGATAGGTAACGGATGGGCTTCCGTATTAAATACAAATTTATCTAAAGGCAATAAATTTGGATCATCACTAAATAATAAATATAGATATTTTAATGTTTCTGCTAAAAAGAAACTCTCTAACTTGTCTCTAAAACTGGGTTTAAGAGATTTAACATTGTTTATTGAGGAATACCCCATTCCTGGCACTTTAGTATATTTTTCAAAAGCTTGAAAGATCTGCCATCCCCAATCTCTGTATTTTTTGTCTCCTGTGAAGCGATATAAATATAACAAACTTTCCACGGTCTCGGGACGTAGTAAATTATGTGCATCCATTGGCTGAAAATCAAAAGAAGAGAAAATCAATAGAATTTCTTTTTTCAATGTTTAATGATGCTTTTCCTTGAGTATAATTAAGAAATCTTTTTGATGCTCTTCAGTTTTTTTCCTTTAATCTAGAAATAGAATGTGTGTAATGACAAGCTAACAAATTTAATTATTACAGAGTGTCAACTACTGAGTCTGCCATTGCTATCTTATAAATATGTAGTCCTATACGTTTTTGTGCCTTATCTATAAAACGTAATTGTGCTAATTCACAGCATATCTTTGTTGTGTTTGATATTTATTGTTACATGTAACATGTATATTAAATATTCAATTTAAATCACGTTTCCCAAAAATAATGGAAATTGTTGCCATGGTAAAACATCTATCAATAATAGCAACAACATAAAGAAGTTTCTACCTTAACAATAAGATCTTCTGGTGCACCCGGAGCCATGTTAAAATATGTTATTTCTGGACTAAGTTTAGTTGCCATTCTTCTATACATTTCATAACAAGTATTCATCAATTCTTTAGCTAGCTCCATGTGATCATCGGGTAAACCATTATGATGTCCTAAAGCTAGAGTACCCGGTAGAAAACAAACCAGATGATCCTAAAATATAAAGTACATCATTGTGATTGATTTGTCTGGATTCAGGCCTGACCAACAGGACACCTTGGCAATCATAGTTCACTGTGATAAAAGCATTTTATTAACCAGATGCCAGCATTCTTGAAAGTTTGATATATTTGATTGAACGAGACCAGTATAGAGAGAGCGAGAGAGAAATGGGTTTAACGTCCACTTGA
Source organism: Patella ulyssiponensis (assembly GCA_963678685.1). Taxonomy (NCBI): domain Eukaryota; kingdom Metazoa; phylum Mollusca; class Gastropoda; family Patellidae; genus Patella; species Patella ulyssiponensis. The sequence continues at coordinate 76,335,141 of OY783227.1, read as the reverse complement.
CACAAACTAGGTCATTTTGGCACTAACATATGGTTTAAATTTTATTTCAGTAATTCACTTGCGCGTATGGGTCTTTAGCAATGGGAGGAAACCTGAGGACCTGGTTGGACAGACAACTACAATTCAGAAAACACAGTAGTCTGGTGACTACAATTTAGAAAACACAGTACTCTACTCCTTGTCATATACATGCCTGTTGACTCAATGACAGGTTTTATGGTACAGAGCGCACATGCTACTGCTAACCATTCGGCCATCCAAAACCCCCAGACCAGTAAATGTGGTATAGAATTAGCAATTTACAGAATTTATCTTAATTTCAACAGTCAATCAGACAGCTGTAACACACTTTATAGATTAAATCGACGCACATGAGGACGAGGTAGTTGTTCCAAACTTGACAGAAATAATGAACAATGATGGAGATTATCACATGCAGGTAACTGTTTTGATGTCAGCAGGGTGGAGTACCCAGGAGAAAATATAATGAATGATATTAAAATAGAAATATATGTAATCATCGTCTGAACCAATTATGAATAGAAACCCACTAAGGATTATTTGTCTTTGAATAATTATCAATCAGTACTAAATAGTGGACATACTTACCATTTTAGGACTAAATGTTCTTCCACTCAATAATTCACCTACAAATGTTAATTTATTGGGTTCGGATTTTCTGATTAATTTTTCTTTTACCCCTTCCATAGCTTGAACATAATCATCTTTAGATCTGAAAGAAAAAAAGAATAGAATTTTTTTATTTTTATTTATTTATTTATTTATTTATTTATTTGTCTGCTTATTTGTACTATAACTAAAATAATGTAATTAGTTGTTGTCTGTATCATATATAATTCGACATTGTACATATATTATACACCCAAACCAGAAGGAAGCAAATTGATATAAGCCTACTTGGCTTGTTTTTGTATCCTATTACTTATGCTTTTTATATCGTATAATATTCTCAAACTAAATACTGTTTAAACCAAATAGAATAACATTTATCCATGTAAGCACCAGGGCTATTGAAAATGCCATTTTCTCTCAGTTTTGTCTTTTACAGAAATAAAAATAGTAATAGTATAGTAATTAATGATACATTATGGGAGATTAGATAACGAGTTGGCAGTTCTCACTATAATAGTTAAAAATAGATAAAAGGGAATTTTCAGAAAATTTCAGTCAAATCGATCCACTTTGAACCTCAATCATCAGCCTAGCCTCAATCATCATTACTAATGTCGGTAAAATAAAAAAACATAGTTTCGATTATCCATTTCATGATTTAATCATGAATGAAACTTGAGCAGCAAATCTGATCCTGATCCAGTAAATATCGCAGGCTAGCAGTGACATTGAGAGTTGATTGTGGTCTGGATAAGTTTATTAATGTCTAATCTAATAATTTAGAAAAAATCTCTGCCCTAAAGAAAGACCTGATATAGGCAGATTTAGCTCTTGCATAATGTATCTTTAAACTTTGACCATTTCTGACTTACAAATCTGATATAACAAAATATGTGAAAATTTTGAAGTGATAGTTTTGGCAAGGATAATAAAATGGTAAATGCGTACATGTGTATATAGAAATCAACATGTGACCAGTTAGTTGCATATCCTGCATTAGCTTCTTGTTTTAATTAGCCCTTGTTGATAAAGAACTGTGTTACATTAAACCCAACTTTATTTCACTCTGTATACTTACGTATCAAGTTTTTTACCAGTCTGTATCCATTGTTTAAGAAGATATTCATAATAACTGTCGCCTCTAGCTCCTAATGTAATAGTAGATGACGGCCGGAAATTACCAGTCTGGGCATTGATAAAGATAGGTACCAAGCCATTGGGTTTGGGTAACGCGTGAAGATGTTGAGAAACTTTAGTTGCTACATCCTATAAATAAATTATTCAATAAAAGAAAACAAAACTGGCAAAATCTCCATAAGCTACGTCTTTTAAACTGAAGATGCAAATAAGTAACCTTTTTTTAAAATTCTCATAACAATTGTAGGTATCGTGTATTGTCATTGAACTAATAGCTGTATCATATGTCTACATTGTAATAACAACTGCATCATATGTCTTAATTGTAATAACAACTGCATCATATGTCTTCATTGTAATAACAACTGCATCATATGTCTTCATTGTAATAACAACTGTATCATATATTTTCATTGTACTAATAACTGTATCATATATTCTAATCATAATAATAACTGTATCATATATTTTTTTTCGTAATAATAACGGTATCATATAATTCCATCGCACTAATAACCATACATGTATCATATATTTTGTAATTCTACTTTCTTTCCTATTGAAATCAAATATCAATAGAGTCTATTATTACCAATATGTATTTTACAACTGCGAGGAAAACCAGATTTAGTTCTTTGTGATCTTGATAAATATTAAATTCCAAATTTTATAAATTGGTAAGTTTTTTTTAAAACAGCAATGATCTAAGCTTTGGTTACAATACTTACCTCATATTTGGGGTCACCAGTTATGTGGGTAAGGTCACAGAATTCTAATAATAAAGTAGAAACTTCTGATGTACTGCTATCTGGACCCCAATTTGGAGAACGAGCTTTACCAGTTCGCAAATTAACATCTGAGTATGGAACTTTAGATTCAGTATTAAAACAAGGCATCAATCGATTCCCTAAATCTTTCTGAAATATATTAACAATGTATTGTAAGTGGCATCAGGAAAATATTGAAATATATAATTTCTTGGCTCTGACCAATCTGATTAAAATACAGATCTATATTTCGGTTCGTTTTTATATACTTTTGGACTACACTACCTGAAGATCTGACAAGTTATAGGGGGAGTTCATGTCAGGGTCAAAAAAGTGGCTTTTGACCCTATGATGCCAGATATTGATTAATCAATAAGCGTTGATCCTAGTGTATTAAAGACTAGTAAAACAAATTTTGAACTCTAAAAAGAAACGAAATAGAATCTATGTTTTAATCAGATTGGAATCTTACCAAATTAGGTTGATTATCTCCCTTTGTTAGTAGTAGTTCATTCTTATCACATCGTAATAAAAGGAGCAGTCACGCCGTGGAAGATACAGTCCTATATATATTATTAGCTATCAAGTATTCAAATTATTTTCAAGCATGCTCTAACCAATTGTTTGATCGGCTAAGTGATACTCTTGTTATCCTATTCATTAAAGATGCATGTAAAATTTAGATAAAGAGATGGTTGTTCTTGCTATAATAGTTCAAAAGTACCGGTAGATAATAATAAAGAAAAATTGATATATTGAAGATTTTGGTCAAATTAATTTATTCTGAGCGAAGTTCAAAGTTTTAACTACCGTTAGGTAATCTGATTGTCAAATACAATTGCTACGATAATAAACAAAGTCTTGATTATCCATTTTGAAATTAAATTTGGAAAAGTCAGTTGTGTTTTAATCTATCAATAATCATAGCCATTCGATGTATTACATGTAGACTCTTATTTATGGGCGTGTCAGAATGTGTCATATGAATAAATGTCGGATTGGAAAGCAAAAGAATGACCTACAATAGGCTAACTGAGTTGTTATTTAATGTATCGTTAAAAAGGTACCATATATTACGTTCCCTCATCGCAGATCAATGACAGACCTTTCAGTTTATACATATAATAAATTGCTATACACTAAACTGACTGAACTACAAAATGTAGTTAAAATCTCAGTCTAACATGTGACCTACGATACTATGATACAATAGCTAGTATATCCATCTATTCATTTACTATAAATTACTATGCTGTCTTCATTAGCCCAGTCGGAGCAGAATACATGTAGTAGGACCTTAAACCTCATTTCATTTATTTTGTATAGTGTTCACAAGCTTAAAGTTAGCCGAATTACTCAGTGATTTATGATTGAAATACATGTATATTTAATTCAATTAGGTTTTCATCTACTGGCCCAATGAACAATCCCACCAAGTTCGACAAAATTCCATTGAGAATTTTCTCCTATATCACGTTTACATGCTTTAAAAGTCAGAAAATGGCCAGATGGATAACTTTACAAAAAAACAATTAAAATATTAAAAAAATCATGAAACTGGATGGAGTTCTTCCATATTTCTTTATTAACAATCCTAATGTGTAATATTCTAATCGAGAACTTATAAGTTATAGCCATAGCAATTTGAGATGAAATAATTCAATATTTTAACAGGTTCTTTCTTACAACCCTATGAACAATCACTGCAAATTGGAAAATAATTTGTCAAAGCTTAGACCTGGAGACAAGACAGGAATGACAATGATATACATCCATATTAAAGGCTCAATACCACTCTTGTTGTAACTGAATAATATGTCCCAATCTTTTTTCGGGTCAACAAATTGTATTATTTTACAGTAAATATTCTAATTAATTGTAATTGATGATATGCATTTCATCTTAACACACCTTATTTCAAAAATTGGAAAAATTCAACATAATGAATTGAAAAGCCTAACATAAACCTTTTCAAATGTGACTTGGATTTTAAAATATTTTCGAACCCTCTGGGCAAGTAAAATATGATGTAATGGATAATTTACACAACAGGTAGGACACTTAAACATCTAGTACTTAAAATAAGGCTATTATTTATTTTCTGGAGCTGCTAAGCCAGCAAGAGTGTTATTGTCCCTTTAACTGATAATAAAAAAAAAATGCACTGGCATCTCAGCATGATATTTTTCCTTCACTTGGGGTCTTCTTCATTAGCCCAGGTGGTACAGAACAGTAGGACATTTAACCCCATTTTATTTACTTGGGTTTTTTTTTCTCTCGAAAGCTGTCTCGTGTACATGTAGGGTAGGTCACAAACACATGTTTGTACAAGTTATTATCAATATTGTAATCCATATTGTTTGCCTTGAATAAGATATACCACAATATGTATATATGTATTTTATGTATTATAGAAGTTTACTCAGACAAACAACAATTCTGCATGAAAAAAATAATACTCTATTTATTCTGAAAGTGCAGATGATCATTCACATTTTTCGAACAATACCCAATTTTGCAATGCGGTCAAAAATGTACTCATTAAATACTAAAATAGACACTTGGGAAATATTGAAATTTTCTATATTTAGATGCAATATAGAAGGATACATGTATGAAATGAAATGGAGTTTTATATCCCACTAGTTTACACCAAGCATATGCAGTACCGTGTGTAATGTGGGAAATTTTGCAAGGAAAGCCTCGCTACGATCTATTCATTGTCAAATTCCAACTGTTCTTTTACATACATGGAAATGTATGTACACTGTACACCTCTGTTTTGCACAAATGACAATGGGAAACTACATTGAAAAATTCCTTAAGCACTTTGTCAGTCAACACTGCGACATAAGAGTAGACCGTAGAGCAAAATTTCCCTCATAGCACACTGTATGGCTTTTGCCCATTTTTATTATTCAAAATGTGAATAAATTGTGAAAATGTAAATAAAATACAAAATTATACAGTTGCAGAAAATTGCTTTGTATCTTTCATTTTATAAGTTAATTTCATCGATTATAAAGACTACTCAAATAGAAATATCTTTAAACAATTGTTGTAGTCGTGTTTATTCATATTTAACAGGTGTAAGTCGTAAGCATATAATATTAAATTTAATTGTTTACAGTGTAAGCAGTGACACTGCACACCTTTAAAATACAACTCAACAATGCAAAATCAATATTCACTGACCCTAAAAATGTACATGTATTAATATCTGTAGTTTTAAATTTTTTAATAAAACTAAAATAGATGTGTGTGTGGTATGGTTTAGTACTCAGTTTGTCTTAGTTTCTTGCATAATAATAATAATTAATATACATGTATAACTACGTGTTGATAATTTGCCTAAAAATCAATCTGGTTAAAGGAGCTAAACCGAGAAATTGGCCCAATTGGGTCGCAACGCATATAATAACGTAATCTAATTGCATATGAACTGATTTACATTCAATTGTTTCCGTTAACTCTTCATTCATAACAGTGTATGGCCAGCAAAATACGACATGAGTCTCAACCGAATAGAAATTTTTAGTGTCTGGTTATTTCAATCTATGCCATTTGACATGAGTTGTAGAATATCCCTAGCCTTGTTCTTTCTGGTCACTTGTTACAAATTACGCTGAAACACACTATGGTATACCATTTGTGTATCTATGGTAAAATGTTTATTTTGTCTTAAATATTGGTTCAGAAGCCTACCTTTTCCAGGTAAGATATCAACATCAATGATATTGAGTTAGAGAATTAGCTACTTTAATATACAAATCCTATTCAGTTTCGTTTTTTCTTTAGTTCAAAATTTTGAACACTAGGATCTGGAAGTGTTCTTATACAACAGGCGTTCTAGTTGATGTGAGGAATTAACCAATGCAAGGGTCTCTTACAGCGAGTTCTTGGCACGCTCTGCCCGGAACTGTGGGTTAACTCTCCTAGAAACGTCAGCGCTGATGGATTAATCAATGTATGACGTCATAGGATCAAAAGCTGCTAATATGAACCCTGATGCGACCTCCCAGTACAACTGGTCAGATCTTCATGCAGTGTAGGCCATCGAAAGTATAAGAAAACGAACCGAAATATAGATCTGTATTTTCATCAGATTGCCTAAAAATCGAACTACACTTAAATAATAAGTGCAAGAGAATCGCACCCCACATAAACAAAGGGAGTGGATCCACTGAGTGACTCTTAGCATCCACTGTGCTGTACAGTCCCAGACCTGTAGTGATACAGGCTACACTCAAAATGAAAATAATTGACAGAATTGAAATAATGTAACACAGAGTTGAGTCCTGTTACGATTCTGTCAAGCCCCGAAAACAGATGTCGTGTGAGATATGGTGGTTTGTCAAGACAGAATTATTATTGACAATATGTTGGGTATTTTTAGAAATTGATTAATATTATTTACGACATTGATTGATTGCCATACATTGAAAATGTTCAGACACATGTATGGTAGTGATTTTATAACAGCCGTTTTCGTTCTTTCAAACTTATGAAATATACTTACAGCTTTTTCTTTAAATACAGTTTCTCCTGTTAAATGGAAAGCACTGAGTAATCCTCCAAGTGCTCTGATGGTAATCTCGAACAGATTAACTGATCTATCTTTATCAAATGTTAATTCTTTTTCTACCCATTCCTTGGCATCTTCAAACTCTGTTAAATAAATAACATTTCTTATTCAACTTGACTAGTATGCAAACCAAGCTTGGAACATAGGCGGCCTGTCACAGACAATGTCAGGCCCAATCTCTCCATGTTAAAATATGTTTACAGCTTGAACTTATTAGCCTTAATGGAAAGTATCTTTAAAGGAACATACAATTAATTAAACTCAATGGAACATATATAGGAGCACACAATCAAACTTAACGGAACATATCTTTAAAGGAGCATAAAATTAACTTCATGGGCCCTCCCTCAATCAAGTTACATGACAAACATGGCTTCCAAAAATAGATATCTTCGGGTATTTCCTTGTGAATACAATGTTTGTTTGGAGAAGGATTTGAAGCCATGTTTTTATTCTTGATAGATTACTTAGTTTGAATATGTTTTTAGTCCAAATATATCATCGAATCACCCAGTTTGTAAGCAGGAAGGTATCTTTAAGGAGCATATAATCTTTCTCTCTTTTTTTTATTTCGTAAACGAACCTTTCTTTAATCCAAGTACGACAAGTGTATCAAGAGAATCTAATATAGTTAGTCCAACATCAAACCAAGTACTGTGAGTTTTACTGATAGGTTTTAATTCATCACGACCCCATGCATATGACCTGTACGCATTCCATGCATCTTTAAAAGCTGACACCACAGCCTTTTGTCGAGGATTTTCTTTTCTTTCTGTAAAAAAAGAAAGGAAATGAATTATACACATGTAAATTTCTTTATTTTTCTGGTTAGAGATTTAATTAGACTTTGATATTTTGATCTTCTACCCAGTATGGCCAAGTAAGTAACATACGCAAAAAAAACGAAACACAACCCTTTCACTGAAATAATTAATTTTACCTTTAAAATAATCATAATTTGAAATAGAAGGTTTTTTCCCATCCTCATCTTCCCCACCATCTGGTGCAGCCTAAAAGTAGAAAAAACAAGCCAACAGTGAGGCTGATGTCCCCCGCCGAAATCCCAAAATAAATAGATGACACATATTAATTAATCGCACATTTATTTTTTTCAAACGTATCGACCAATCAAACTGAACACGAAGTGTCATCCAAAAATTGCTTATCTCTGCCTACCGTAAGAAAAAAAATGCTCATCTTCGAACTCCATCAAGGCATTGACCTAATAAGCATACACACCAATTTTGAACATTTTAACTCCATTCGAAGGAGAGTTATTGTGTTCCAAAGTCTCGGCAAATCAAATTGCTTATCGCTCTGCTTACCCTGAGCAGAAAATGCTCATTATCGATCTTAGTCAAGGTATTACTGTAATGAAACTATACACCAAGTTTCATCACTCTCACTTAATTAGAACTAAAGTTATCGTGTCTCAAAGCATCAACCAATCAAATTGCTTATCTCTGCCTACCCTAAGCGGAAAATGCTCATCTTCGAACTCCATCAAGGCATTGACCTAATAAGCATATACACCAAGTTTGAACATTTTAACTCAATTAGAAGGAGAGTTATTGTGTTCCAAAGTCTCGACCAATCAAATTGCGTATCGCTCTGCTTACCCTGAGCAGAAAATGCCCATTATCGAACTTAGTCAAGGTATTACTGTAATGAAACTATACACCAAGTTTCATCACTCTCACTTAATTAGAACTAAAGTTATCGTGTCCCAAAGCATCAACCAATCAAATTGCTTATCTCTGCTTACCCTAAGCGGAAAATGCTCATCTTCGAACTCCATCAAGGCATTGACCTAATAAGCATATACACCAAGTTTGAACATTTTAACTCAATTAGAAGGAGAGTTATTGTGTTCCAAAGTCTCGACCAATCAAATTGCGTATCGCTCTGCTTACCCTGAGCGGAAAATGCTCATTATCGAACTTAGTCAAGGTATTACTATAATGAAACTATACACCAAGTTTCATCACTCTCACTTAATTAGAACTAAAGTTATCGTGTCCCAAAGCATCAACCAATCAAATTGCTTATCTCTGCTTACCCTAAGCGGAAAATGCTCATCTTCGAACTCCATCAAGGTATTGACCTAATAAGCATATACACCAAGTTTGAACATTTTAACTCAATTAGAAGGAGAGTTATTGTGTTCCAAATTCTCGACCAATCAAATTGCGTATAGCTCTGCTTACCCCGAGCAGAAAATGCTCATTATCGAACTTAGTCAAGGTATTACTATAATGAAACTATACACCAAGTTTCATCAATCTCACTTAATTAGAACTAAAGTTATCGTGTCCCAAAGCATCAACCAATCAAATTGCTTATCTCTGCTTACCCTAAGCGGAAAATGCTCATCTTCGAACTCCATCAAGGCATTGACCTAATAAACACATACACCAAGTTTGAACATTCTAGCTCAATTAGGAAGAGAGTTATTGTGTCCCAAAAAGTGTGACGGACAGACAGACGGACAGACAGACGGACAGACAGACGGACAGACAGACAGACAGACAGACAGACAGACGGACGAACCCATTTTAATAGTCCCCCAACTTTCTTCGAAAGGCGGGGGACAAAAAATCAAATAAATTTGGAAGGGAGAACAGTAATCGTAATTGATTTGCATTATTTTCCGCTTGGGGAAAGCTCTTCTATAATAGAGTGAAATGAATTACCACAAATATAATGTACATGTAAATCTATCATAAACGAAAAATTATCAGGATAAATCCATTTTCGAAATGGAATGATTGAATTCCACAGACAAATCAATCATCATAATTATTCACGTGTGAATAGATGTAAGTACAAGTAAATTGTTATTTCTAAAACGACAGTGTATTGTCTATACAGTTATGTAGGAAGTGCGATTGCTAAGCGAGAGAGACACTACCCTTGAGGTCTAGGGTTCGCTCCTGATTTTCAGTAGCGGTTTCCACTTATCAGTGGTGCAAGACTCAGGGCCTTACAGGGACAACTGTCTAGTCATTTGGATGGGATGAAAACTGAGGTCCTGTTTACACATTGGCATTTCGAATTTGAGGGAAATTTTCCATTACGGCACACCACACTGTATGGTGTATGCCTGTTTTAATTAGCACATTTAGAGCAGAATACTAAGACATTAAACTCAATTTCTATGCAATTATATACCGGTAACTTACAATTTGTTCATTTGCCTTTCCATGTATATCATCATCATTGATAGGAGGTTGTAAAACTAATACATTATCTTTACCAATGGGTGGTACCATAGGTTGATCTTTACCAAATGGTACAGCCTTTTTATGTCCTGCATTAACTTTAGCCTGTAAATAATATAATTAACATGTAGTTTTTATATATTACGCAGTAATGTACTCTAAATACACAATCTGCCCTACATACATGTACCATAGTACAATTAGGAGAGAGCAAGAGTGAGGGAGGCGAAGGTAAGTCAACTTGACACAAAACTAAGTCATTTTTGGACTAACATATGGTTTGGTATATTTTATTCCAATAATTCACTCGCACGTAGGGATCTTTAGCATTGGGAGGAAACCAAAGGACCCGGAGAAAACTCAGGAGGTTGGACAGGGGACCCTACTCCTTGTCACGTACAATCGAGAATTCGAAACCATACCAGTTTTCTCAATGACAGGCTTTATCATACAAAGTAGAAGAGAGAGGGATAGAATGGGGTTTAACAACCACTTGGCACAAACTATGTCATTTCAGGACTAACACATGGTTCAATTTTATCTCAATAATTCACTTGTGCATTGGGGTCTTTAGCAGTGGGAGGAAACTTGAGGACATGGAGAAAACCCACGAGGTTGGACAGACGACTAGAATTAAGAAAACACAGCAGCCTGGCTGAACTAGTCCATTTATATGTACATGGTCTGGTAGTATCATGAAATGAAATTCTGGATAATCTTCATGTAACAGAAAACTACAGAAGTGACATGTTATAAGCCAAATCTTTTTTAATGTGCAATATAAAAAAGTAGCAATTACAACAATCCTGGACCAAGCTGTCATTATACTTTAATACGCATATATTCCCAGATTTATAATAAACAAAAAGGAAATTTCATATTGAAACCAAAAGACTTTCCCGGGGAGCAGGAGCAGGCTGGATTATCCAAACTAAAACTATATATAAAACTCATAAACCAAATTTCTCTTAAAAATAAAAAAATCAATTTAGACGTGAAGAAGACAGATCTTTAAAATTGAAAATAAAAAAAATTGATGTACATGTTAGCTCTACACGGTTATTGTTTAATATCTAGCACTCATTAATTGTTATTAGTAGTTAATTCATCATACAAATATCTGCAACATATACATGTACTTAAATCCATCATTAAACGATAATGACCTCACCAATCAGAGTATATAATTGTTGAGACTTAAATAAAGTCTAACAACTTATTTAAGAAGTTCATGATCGGTGAAAATACCTGTCACAACCTAACCTTCATAAAACGATAATTTTTTCATTGGATGACCTGATAATTGATTCTAGTAGCTTTAGAGGTCTATACAGTGCATGACCCATGTGCTGTACTTGATAATGAACAGTAAATTTCAACTACACATTATTTTTATAAAATGAAAGTCTGGCTTTATTCCAGCACCGCATAATTCAACTTGGGACACTGGTCTCCATTTCCAGAGGAAGACTAATGGGTTTAAGTTAGATGCTTGGCCCTGAGGTAGAGGATTTTAAAGGATTTTTACACAAAATGCAGCAGTTTTATTCTCCAACATAATATCGGGATTGACCCTTTAATCAACAAATGAAAGAGGTCAGCCCTTCAGGCATTTTGATTTTGTGTGACAGTTGATGTGTTTATAGGTTTAAAAGCCAATGGTGATTAATCTAAATCTCTTTGTTTTCGACAGTAAAAGTGAAGGTCAGAAATAAAACATAGATAAGTAATGTTTAATATGAAAAATGCTAAATTAATAGCAAACGACTTGTCTGATAACCGTATTACAGGTAACTGACATAACCTTTTAAACATGGATAATCAGATATTGTCCTAAAGATACAAATGACGATCAGTGGCTATTTACAGTAATTTCTTAATACAAAATTTCACGTTTAAAAACTAAGAGTACATGTTTCATTATAAGCAGATGTGTATAATGTAGCAGGTGTTAAATTAAACCTTTAGTAGTCTATTCTACATAAAATAGCACATGCACCCAAGCCTGGATAAATCCAAAAACGATCAAATAAATTATTCATTTATCTGGGCACCACATGCATCTTGGATTAAAAAAAAACAATTTCAATGCAACCGCTGTCATATAATAATAGATATTATTAATGTTGTAATTGTTAAAAATACCCAAATTATTCTAAAGAAATTAAAAAAGATGAAGGATTATCAATTAAGACTCAGGCTATTTCTAATCTACAAACTGACCATGATACCCTGAAGTTGTTCCCGAGCTTTTTTCTTCAATCCTTCAATTTTCTCTAACTTATTTTTTTCAAATTCTAACTGATCTTTTGTGTTTAAGAGATCTGTATCATGTAGATTTAATCTATTACGAGTACCCACAGTGTCTAACTGGTCGTCCATCGTGTGATAATCAGAATAAATGGCAGGAACAATATAACCAGAACACAGCATGCCCAGTATTAGCATCATACATATTACACTTCTTTGAAGTCTTGATAATCTTCTCCATGCCTAAAAATATTAAAAAAAAGAGAGAAGAAATAATAGATATCATGTATTAGTCAATTTGACGAGGTGGCACAATATATTCTAGTGAATATAACTGGTCAATTTGAAGTGAAAGTCTCTGTCAAACTTTTTAGTTTCCATGTGCAGTTCGCCATAAGTTCTCCATGCTAAATATACATGTAATGTTCTGTGTACAGGTATTAATTTTTCAATTCAGTGAATTAAGTCACATCACATTTGATTCAAAATTTCAGAATTATAATTCCAGTCGTATCTACATATAATAAAGACAATATTACCTAACCGAATTAGTCCATAATTGAGAACCATTGTTAGTGTTGCAAATTACATATATACTGGGATATATGTCAATACCAGTCTATGAACTAGTGTCCACTATTTAATTTGTGGGCAGTTATGTTAATTGTGAACAGGCTTGGTTAGTGTTGCAAATCATGTCAACACAAACCTGTAGGCCTACTTATGAAGATGCAATTTACAAAGTGATGGATTAACTTAGTCACATTCATTTGCTTTGTGGAAAGTCAGAAATAATATGGACTTGCGGACTTGCTCCCATACAGAAGGTTAGATATATTTGTCTCAACACATCACATTGATCAGAAAATTGTATCACATGAAGTTTACCTGCCCAAGCCGAACACTAAAGGTAAACAGATAGCATATTCATTACATACATGTACATGTATGGCTAGACTTTAGACTCCAATCAACACCAGTCTGATTAGCCCTATTGCACAGCACAGCAAACATCTCAGGTATCCCAGAGATGGCGTAATGTAATAAGCAATATAAGCATCCAATAATACGTACTGTTAGGCAAAGTACAGATTTGGGCCAAACAAATCAAAAATATGTTCTATTGTTTTTGTAGGATAAGAAAGTTTTTTCAAACTTCCATTTCCATTCCATACAATTCAATGTGCCAGACAGGAAATAAACTGCTTATCGAAAAATGCAAATATATTCTGATGGACATATACAGTTCGTGTAATATGCCAAAGATCGGTTCATCTCTATATAATATTATATGATGAATATGAATAAACAATACAATGAATGAATGGCGAGTGAAGTCAACACTTACTCTTATTAAAGACTTTCTTTTTGTCTTACTATTGTCATAAGAGTGAAAATCCGTGCCAAGATTAATTGTCAAATGATCTTTTCTGTATGCTGCAGACATTGTGATTAAATTCGATCAAAAATGAGCTCAAAATGTCATGTGGCATAATAATTCCACTAACACATATTAATACTTTTTTCTCTGACAACCATTTTGACCATCGATGGTTGTTGTCACAATGAAAAGATGTACAATTTAAAGAATTTCGAATACTTATGATATAGATCATATCAGTTTTTGTAATTAAGATTACTACAGATTATTTAACCAATTCAAAACAATTTGTTTTTGTTTTTAAAACAAATTGTCATTATTTACGACAACCTTTCCATGCGAGGGATTGTTTAAAAAAATTTGTTACTTTTATACCAAGCGAAACAATAATTATTTTGTATTTGATGAATAATAATTTATACGTCTTGTTATTTCCGAAATCGACGAAAAAAAAAGGTTTTGTTATGAATTTTATTACACTGTTTGATAGATTCCTGTAACGAGCAATAATCCCTATATTCGTTTCAGTTAATTTACTAATCAAAAATTTGGAATAAACAATGGCGACAGTCGCGGGAACGAATCCAAGAGCAACGTGTTATAAAATCGGAAATCAGGTGAGCATTTCGAAATGACAGTAACTAAAATGAATAGTGCAGGCACTAAAGACACCCAGAGTTAATTTGTTGAATAGGCTAGTGTAAAAATGTCTTGGTCGGAGCGAGTGGTCTTTGGTCCGAGTTGCCTAGAGTGGATACCTGCATGCGTCTCTTACTTTTCGTTGATTGGTCACACTGTTCTGCAGATATAAAAACATATGTCAAGGCGATTGAGATGATCTAGAGTGTCGCGTTATTTTGTGCTATAGCTGGTCTGTATCTAGTTGAGCAGTTCAGCTCTAAACGTGGGTCTCATTACACCCGCCCTGTACGTTCAGAAACAGTCCTATTGAATCCTTGTTAGTTAGTTGTTGAAAATAAAATCGTCCCCAGTCAGTTTTACTCAGCAACTTTTTACTGCTAAAAGGTTATGTGCAGTGTCCGAAACAAACATTTTCCACCTGATCAAGTGGGTCTTTCAGATGACGTGCAGGCCCAACCAATAATAATTATATTTATAGTTTCCAAGCTAAGAACAGAACCATCAGAGGAAATGAAGTACATATAAAGTGGCTACGCATGCATAGGTTTTAAACTGCAATCTTCGATTGACATGCCAGTACATCACAGAAGGACTATGGGTTTAGTAACTTCCGAAAGAAAAAAGAAAAAAAAAGACACAAATTAGTGTGTCATTTCAGTTTAATGGAAACAAATCTATTCATGGCTAGATGGGGATTTAGTTAATATGTAACAGGCCTTGCCTGAGTAGAGCAAAGCTGGTTTTTGCAAAAAGAACAAAAAAGTGTGAGAATTTTCATTGACGTCAAAAATATGTGACGTCATTCATTCGACGCGTCATAGAAATATTTCTTAGAGGCGCGAAATCAGTAAGTTGACATGCGCTGACATGCGCATTGCCAGACATGCGCATTGCCAATTTTGCCCAGTGTATCTGGTTCCAGTCCGAAATTTTTTTTAATCAACAGTCTGTGGGTGACATTTTGCTTACGCTCTTGTGTTACCGGAAAAGAGCTTTGCTCAAGCACTGCGCTTCACGCGATGCTTTAGAGCTTCGCTCTGTATTAACCTATGTAAACTTCAAACAGTTACAAAAAAAAAATGATGCATGGCGATAATGTTGACGAATGCGTTGTCATAAATTCACGTATCCCACCCTAGAAATGTTTTTAAAATCATAAGCCTCCATTACCTTTAATAATAGGTAGGCCCACAACTACACTGTTTGGAAAATTTTCCATATTTATTTAATTCACGTTTCGAAGAAGCGCAAATTCCGAGTAAGATCCACAAATAAGAGGCTGGTTATGCGAGTCAATGTTTGGAAAAACAGCAGCTTCCGTCATGCGTCTTGTCGATGACAAGTAAACAATAACCGTCAACTATTGGAGACTCAGAGGCTGCATTTCTATGACAGTTCTACCATTTCCAGAAGTGTCGAATGTGGACACTAACTTTTAAGATAATAAGGCGAAGGCCTGGCGGATCCGAATGAAATAGGCAAGCAGGAGTCCTCCGATAAATCAGTCGGCCTCAGGACTAGGGACCGACTTTTGTGTCGAACACTGGTTATGTGTCAGTCTCTGTAAACGCGTGAACTATGTTAAGGAACATTTTAGTGAGAAAATAAGAAGATTGCTTACCTCGCTAGCGTCAGTACATGTAAGTGCAACACAACATGCTGTTAGAATATTTCCCCTGGCTTCTGCTTTGGAGACGCATTGATTGGGTTTAGGCCTTCACAAATTCGATCCATTGATAATGACTGACAACAATATTGTCCTTTAACTGACACTGTCCGATGAGAAGTTGTAATTTTCAGACTTGCATATTTTATTACAAAGATTAGAAATCCTGAACATGACTGGGCATTCATGTTTGATGTGACTCCCATTTTTCTGTCTCAATATTCCATTGTTTTTGCACCAGAGAAAGTGAATAACGAGTAGGTAAGTGAAAAGAAGATTAGTTCTTCCATGTATGAGTGGTTTGTTTGAAATTATGTTGAATTTCAGTGTTTTGTCGACAAATATATATGGTTGTGGCACTATCGTTGTTGTGACTTGACTCCCTTTTCTTGGGAAACTGTGATAGAAATTGTCACAGAATTGATGGCAGAAAATTATATGGCTGTTTTTACCACCCTAACCCTGAATTTATAGGTTTTAGTCTTACATACCTAACTCTAACCCCTAGCCCTCCCCACATACCAGCAGTAAAAGTGATGGAATGTAAAAGGGAGTCAGATCAAACATGATTGCCCAATGCCCATGACTGTAGGCCTACTTGATTACTGGTTGTAATTTTCAGCCTTGCATATTTATTTACAAACATTAGAACTCCTGGGTGGCAAGGTAATTTGTTCACAATACAATTGCTATAGATTTTTCTTTGTTTTCTTGATGCATCTACATGTACATTATCTGTTATCTGCAGTGGCTGCTCACTGTTACACTTAATGTATTTGCTGTATTTGATTACATGTAATTGTATGTTAAATATTTATTACATTGTAGAATGTTGAATAATTAAGATGAGTAAACGAGAGCCTCAAGGGGGCCCACCACCAAAACTATGCCTACCATTTGGATGGAAAGTCATTACATCCAAAACATACCCTGACAGAGTCTACTATTTTAACACAAGAACTAATGTATCAGCATGGGATCCGCCAACACTTGTTACAGAGGTACATATGCAATGATAATGACGGCTGATATTTAGGATTTTTTTGATAAAGAAATATTATTAATTATTTCCAATACAGAAAAAAAATTTATAAAATATTTTGATATTTATTTTAGGCTTGGTAATAGAATATTATAAATGTGCCTGCTGTTTTCAAAATTGAGTACAATTGATACTGGCATTTGAATTATTTTTGAACCACATGTGAATTGACATGATTTTATGTTATTGACTTGGATATTAAAAATTTATTATTTTTGCCAGAAAATTGCCTTGTGAGTGAAAACAGAAAACAAGTTATTATTTGCTAGCTGACTAATATGTTAAATATTTTTGGTAAAATGCCACAATTTAGTCTTGTCAGGGTATAATTATTCAAATATTAAAATTCCCCCTTATTGTGAGTACTACTGTATAAATTATATAATGTATGTAACATTATTCATTATGCAAAGAAATTTTTATGTTAAATTTTTCCAAATCATTATGTGCTTGAAGTTATTGAACAGTCTTATTTCCCCAGAAAAAGCTCCTGAATAATTTTTCGTTAATTTTAAAAACTTTTGAAGGTTTATAATTATAGACCAGCATAAAAGCAAAATTAAATACTCTCTACTCTCTCACATTAAATTCTTCATTTTTTTATCAGAAAGAATATCTAGCTTCAATACCACCAGGCGAACTGGCAGCAAAAAAGGCAGCACCTCAGAAACAACAACAGAAGCAGCAAGGAAAACCCCAGGTACAGGCACCAAGACGCAATCCACTTGACTCACCTGTACATGCAAACCAAAGTCAGTACACAGCTAAAACACCAACAAAATCTGGTAAGGATTTTATTAGGGCCGATCAGAGTACTGGTAGTTCTGGATTTGTTGACGATCCAGTTTTTTCTCCAGCCTCTTTACAAACAGATCCTGACAACCAATTTCACAGTGACAACGAAAATGACTTGGAACTTCGACCTGAGCTCAGTGATCTTCAGAAACAGATTTTGGAAAACGAGGAGATTGAAACTGAATTGGAAAACAAAAAGCAAAACTTAGATGGGTCTCAGGTTGATAAATATAGGGAAGACACCCTGCCCAAGACATTCTCAGTGTCTGATAGTCTGCGAACTTTAAAAGGAAGTGCCAGTAAATTATACAAATCAAAAGCTATAAAAATTGATCCAGAAAAACCCAAGACAATGACTTTCTCTCTAGCAGATAATTTAAAAATGATTCGCTCTGAAAATCAAGAAGAAGAATCGAATGAATTCTCTGACCGTGAAACTATGACGTTTTCTGTAGCAGATAATTTAAAGAGCCTCAGAGAAATGGAATCTAAAAGTAAGAAATCCTCAAAAAAACTTGAAATTACCAAACATAAAAACACTGTGGAAAAATCAGAAATGACATTTTCTCTCGCTAGTATTCTGAATAATATTCGTGAAAATGAAGAATTAGCTGAAGCCATTCCTGATCAAATTAATACCCTGTCCAAAGAACAACGCATTCGACCACTTGTGAAGACTTCCAGAATTGTAGTTACACGTACTGTGCCAAGTTCAGATCCTTCCAACTCTCTTCCGCAGTCTTTTGGAAAAAAAGATAGACCATTTGCTAGTCGTTATAATAACAAACAAAAACCAAAATGTCAGAAGAAAAACTTGACAACTACTGTCAACAGGTCAAACAATTCTTCATTAGAACTTTTTACCCGAAAAAGGCGATTGGAAATGCTTACTGATGATGGTACTGGAAAAAAGTTACAAATATCAAGCGACAAAACTGGTGATAGAAAAATCTTCTGTGCTAACGAAAAACCAGGGTTGGCCACAAATGATTTACGATTTAAATTGAAACAAAAACAAGGAATGTGTTCTGTTGCAAACGACGAAGATCAAGTGGAAGAAGCTGTTGAATTACCAGCTCCGAAAAAACATGAGATTCAATCGTGGATAAATAGTATAGCTGAAGCGGATCCAGTGCCGAGTGTGTGTGATTTTCCGCAAAGTCCCATCTCCAAAACATCGAGTAAGTCTGATGGTTCTAGTGTTTCGAGTAAAGATAGAAGGGTAGTTTTATCAACTGAGTGTAATAACAACAATGTACCATATGACAGTGGTTACTCAACCAGTACTGGGCTAACTATTGGTGCTGCAGTGGCATTATCACAAACTAAAGGTATTGAAATGATGGACATGTAGATGTACTAATACAGTTGTATAGTGGCTTTCTTTCTTTTACTCTTTTAACTAAATACTTAGCCTAAAGGCAGAAACATTTGCTTGCTTTCAATAATCCAATTTCCCATTTTGTACATAAAGCTTGACTTTTTTCATTAATACATTTTGTTTCACATGTTGCTTCTTCAAGATATGGGGGGTTTGATGGCCGAATGGTTAGCGTGCGCGCTCTGCATCATAGGTATGTTATTGAGTAAGGTGGCATGGTTTCGATTCCCAGGTTGTACGTGACAAGGAGTAGGGTTGCCTGTCCAACCTTGTGGGTTTTCTCGGGGTCCTCATGTTTCCTCCCACTGCTAAAGCCCCCAACACGCAAAAGAATTATTGAAGTAAAATTAAACCATATGTTAGTCCCAAAATGATCTAGTTTGTGTTGAGTGAATTTAAGACCCCATTCCTCTCTCTTTCTCCCCCTTCTAAAAATAATAACTTTTCTTAATTGTTTTCTATATATAATGTAGTTTCGGAACAAAAATTATACAAGTTCATTTACTAAATAACATTTTCGGCCATATAAATATATAAAAGAAAATATTCTCGGTCTGATATATACCACTGGTTCTTCATAGTTTTAAGTATTGATGCTAATGCAGATAAGATATTCTTTACTTGGAAATGTGTGTTTTCATATATTTTACATTGTGATTTCTATTGCGGACTTACATGTATAAGAATATTACCTAGTCTGCAAACAAGTTATTTTCAAGCTCTGCATTAAAAGCATTGTAATTGTATTCCTTTTCAAGCTTAACATTTAGAGCTTGCCATTCCTTTGCTATATGTATTTTGTGTAGTAGTGTATGTATGTATTGTACAATGTATACAAATAGTAAGTATTGTCTCTAATTTTGTGTCTTTTGTGGGATATTTTATACTTCTTACATGTTATTAGTATTCAAAACATTGAGTTTCTTGATTTATTTTCTTGTTTGTTTATTTTTTGTGCTACTAATATACTGTAGTAATAATTCATATTATAAACACTAAATAAGTTGCCTACATCATTTATTTGGTACAAATAATTCTCTATTTAAATGAGAAAACGTTGATTAACTGTTATTTCTATCAGAAATCTGTTTTTTGTTAAAAAATTTAAATGATATGTACAGATATATATTTATCACCATTTTTGTTAAAATATATTGTGTTATAAAAATAACAGAAACTGAGTAATTGCATATGATTCATTATCTAGAGGAATAAGGAAGCAGAAACATTAATAATAAAAATTGAAATCGTAACGTTGAGAGGTGCAATATGATAGGGTTTCCTTTATTGATGGGTTGGTTATAATAAGGGGTGCATTTGGTTTGTCCATAGGTACAATGCACAGCTATTGTTTTGATTAAAGTCGCCTATTCAGATATTTCAAACATTCAGTTTTTCACGCCATAATACACCCACCTTATAATGTACACAAATTGATTATTTAACATTTGATTCAGAAAAAACTCCTAAAAATGTCTCGGGTAGTTTAACTCCCAGCCTTGATTCAATTACATTACCGGTATATTTGTAAAATAGTGGCCCATTAAAAGATTTGACCATACCCTTATAGGGTCCCTTGCTTGTTTTTATGGTCTGCAGAGGATATCAGTTGTGGACATTGTCAGCTCACCATATCTTAGTAAAATATTAAATTTACCTGTTCAGTAAATGTAGAGAGATAACTGGTTTGTACTGTGTATTATAGAAACTGAAGTAAATGAACATGGTGAAGAAGAAGGAATGGAAATTGATGATGATGATGATGATGATGATGATATCAATGAAGAAGAGGTTGAAATGATGATTGTTGACGTAAGTACAACATGTAGGTTCTGCAGTAGATTTATAGTTTTTAATCTTGCTCACTAGCAAGCAGGGGCGTAAAAATCCACTAGCCCGACGCCTGGGACTACCAAAAATAACCTACGGGCTAGTGACCTATTTAGCCGTACTAGTCCTGGGCTAGTGCCCTTTCATTGCTCATTTTGTCTGTGATTTAAACTAAATAAATGATATGTGAAATACTGCACTTTTATTTCTCCAATCCAAAGGAAGCATAACAATAGTTTTTCTGTGACTAGTGAACACGGGAAGGTGTACCTCTTCTATTTATAGTGGGATCTAAATATAGATCTCAGTCAATACAATCTAAAGTCATGTGATAATCTAGACTACAATGCATGATGGGGATGTAAGAAGCACTTCCCACCTCTCGCAATTTAAAGTCATGTGACAATCTAGACTACAATGCATGATGGGAGATGTCTACTTTAGTTTTTAGTTATATCGTAGAAATAGATAAGGACCTGCGTTGTCCGCTATTTATCGGATATATTGTAATAAAAACTAGTTCAAATTAACCAAGAACAAAACTTGGAATATTAATCAAATTAGTCCTTCATTTATAAACTGATTATTTTACATTAATTAATAATATAGGCCACTTTCTGTTGGCGTACGTCGGCACAGTATTAGACCAGGAACAGTATCCCGTGTGGTAATTTGATATGCGGTGGAGTTGAAAAACATTCGTCATATGGATTGAGGCCCGGAAAAACTGTATACTCCACATCGACTCATATACCCCGTATTATATGGAATACAGTTCAGTTAGAAAGAATACATTTGATGTGGTCAAATGGGTGACAATCTGCAGTGTACATTATTGACGATTAAAGTTTGTACCTTGTCCAACTACAGACTTAAAGTTTGTACCTTGTCCAACTACGTACTAGTGGAACTGGATGCCGGGCTAGTGTCTGACAGTAGACTACTAGCCCGGGGCTAGTGGATTAAAAAATATTTTTACGCCCCTGCTAGCAAGGTGTTTCTTTTTATATACCTTATAAAATCACAATGAGAAAAACTTGATGTGGCTCAGAACAATTACTCAATTGTTACCATCACTGGCTTAAAGCATCCCTACATATATCTATATAGTGTTGGAGATTATTTCACGTGAAAACTTTGAGCTTTTTCCGTTGCTTTTATCGTCATTTATTAAATGTAGAATGAATATTAGCCTATGCAGAATACTTGAGAATACAGCATTCTTCAGAATACAACAAATTGCCAAGATGTCTTGTTATATTAAAGGGAATGAGAGCTTATCATATACCAATTCTTGCCGTTTCCATTCAAAATAGATTAAGAACCCTGGTGGAGACTGATACATGTGTATACATTCATTCTTTTCTAGTTACAAGAAGTGCGTGAAGAAATAAGATCATTTCCAGATCAGGTAAGTACATGTACCATTTTCTATGATATCTATATGTATGGATGAATTGATATATAGAGCATTGTCAAACGAATGTGCTTTAGATTATAAGGTCTATCATTGAGTCAAGTGGTCGGATTTCGTTTCCTGTCAACTGTCGAACCTTGTGGGGTTTCTTATCCCAGTCTTCCGGTTTCCATCCCATCCATTTAGTCAATTATTGAAATAAAATTGAACCACCTATCTGTGAGTTTCAAAATGAATATGAAAAAAAAGTTAAGTGTGTCTAGTAATGTGGATGGGACATAAAACTCTTTATTGATCTGTAGTGCACGTTAATTAACCCTTTGTAGTTGGGATTCCAATGTTTACTACAGATTTTGCTTACTGTGAACTTGTTTATATGTTGATAAATTGAATACAATATAATATGTATTTTTTGTTTACAGTTAGATGAAGCAATAAATGATGATATTACGCCTATTAAAGATTTTACAAATAAGGTAATGTTTCTATTTGATTAATTACATCATGTCGCTCACAAAAAAGTAATGTGTTAGCTTCAAAATAGTCTCATATTTCTTATTTTAGAAAATAAATTTCTGAGTATATTTTTTTTCGTAATTGAACATTCAACAGAATGGATTAATGATTATTTTTTTTTACGAAATTCTGTTTATTAAAATAGCATTATGCAAGGGCAAAATCTGCTTATTACAGGTCTTTCTTTAGGCCTGAGATGTTATCTAAATAATCAATTAGACATTAATTAACATATCCAGACCATAATAAACTCTTTATGTCAAGGCTAGCCTTCGATGTTGGCGGATTAAATTCTTATATGCCGCTTAATGGCCGTTGATAATTAAATCAATCAAGTGGACAATCGAGACTATGCTGTTTATATTAATGATTTGAGTAACGATGACCGAGGCTATGTGAATATTTCAAACGCCTTTTTCTCGGCTAATAATGGATCAATTTGACTGAAATTTTCAGCAAATTATCTTTACACTATCTAGTTTTTAACTATTATAGTGAGAACTGCCATCTCTTTATCTTATCTTCCATAAGGTAACTTTAAGACGTCACATGAATTGTAATTTCAGAATTTACATCTGATAATAGACACAAATATACTGGTACAAAGTTTGAAATTCCTACAGAATATACTAGAAACAGTCATCGAAGGTAAGTTCAGAAAAATAATCAGTAGAAAATAACTTTATTACTGCTTGGACTTGTTATATTGTCAATGTTGTTCTCAATAACTAAGTGTAAATGAACCGTATCTCAAAGACAACATTCCTGTCATTGTGATACTGGGCTAGGATGGTTTTGTAGTGAGTATCAATCAGAATCACCATAATGTGGCTAGTCATTTGGATGGGATGTAAAATAGAGGTTTTTACTGTTTTTATTAGATATTATATACACGATCGAGAAATCATGTAAGAGTTAGATGATACTAAATGTTATATTTATATGTACAGGATTTGGTCTGCCATATATAGTAATACCATGGATTGTGATGCAAGAATTAGATTATATTAAAGATGGTAAATCACAACACAATGTAGTAAGTCATTTGTAAAACAATCTTCTTTAGATACAAAATAGTTTTAGACTTCACTTATGGCATGTGTCTGCCAAATGTCAAGTCACATTCTTTGATGTATATATGTATTGATTATGCCCCTTCTCTCACAGATGACATTACTGCCGTTTAAAACAAGGCAAGGAAACTTCACAAATTTATCATGTGATGAGAATTTAGAGGAATAAAATACAAATATTTCTAACAATTAATCATTTGGTTTTTATTTTAGAATCAGTTTACTAAGGATAAAGCATTTAAAGCTGTTAAATTTCTTTTTTCCTGTCTACAATCTGATCATCCCAGGGTCAGAGGTCAAACATCAGCTGATGTAAGTATTATTGGTTTTTCATTTGCAGAGTTTACATAGGACACAATAATTTGGATTATGTTTGAAAATAACAGAAGTAGATTTTAAATCGGTTTGATTTCAACTGGCTAGGTCCAATCTGAGATACACCCGAGCCTCTCAGAACAAACAGGTGTAAAACACTTGACTGCACATTAGAGGTCGAATTTGCTCATATAGTTCAGCACAATGCAATGATTGGTGTTTCAGTACAGAAGCAAATCATTGTAACAAAGATATACAATAACCTTGCTTGTATTGAGTGGACGTTAAACACTATTGCTATTTCTCTCATAGAGGTGTTGAGTTTTATTTTATAAAATATTTAAATTTCTGAATGTGAATCAATTTATAATAAATGAGATGTAATCATTTTGGTATATTTATAGTCACAGCAGGCAGTGGAAGGTTTACATATTGATTGTAATGATGATAGAGTACTACAATGTTATCTTAGACATCAGCTAAGATGTACGTATCAGATAATTATTTGATCGGTCAACTTTTTGAGAATTGTTCTAAAGAGTGGGGGCACCTACTTTGGATTTTGTTGCTAGTCCTTGCAAAAACCTATGAAAATTCTGAGTCAAACACTAATTTTTCCAAGGAAACTTTATAAACATTGTACTGATGAGAGTTTTATAATTTATATTTTTTCAAACTATCAATAATTGCAGGACAAGTCCTTAATGTGGAACCATATTGAGTTGCTGCCCCTATTACCAAAACCTTGTTAATTCTTCTCAGATGGGAGTTATTGAGTTTTTTGGTTTGTCTCAATCTTTCTGTTGTTATTTAGCTAAGCTGGGATTGTTCGAGAAACCCTATCGAAAAATTTACGATTAAGTATTAAGTAGGTTCCCTCACTGCTGCTTTAAAATCATATTAATCAAGAACTTATTTTGGTATATTTACTGTTTGCTAGTAAGTTAGTGTGACTGATTGTGTTCATGTTTTGTTTCAGATCCTAATGCTTGTGTTGTATTATTAACAGATGATATAAATCTATGTAATAAAGCCAGTATTAATCACATACAAGCCTTTACTAAAAATGTAAGTAATATATTTTAAACCTAACTATTTGATAATTACAACATTATCATTTAGATTAGTGGGAGAATATTCAGAAGCATGTAAAAGAAACCTCTGCAGGTTTTGGACTGGATCTAATTTTTCACACATTAATCCATGATCAAATCTACACAAATTTTTAATTCAATATGTGATTAAGAAGAAAAAAAACAAAATATCAACAGTAAATAAATTGGCTTGGATTAAAAAGAGACCCATTTAAAGAGTTTTCCAACACTGTTTTTTTTATGTCTTCCGTCATTTGCAGAGGATGTTGAATGTCGTGAAATTTCAAGTCGTCATATCTTTGCTAATACTGAACAGAATTGAGCCGTTTTAAGATTGATATTCCTTTTAGAGATTCAACTTTCACAATATTGTAGTTATAAAGAGATACAAAATCCCTCAAATAACAGTCTGCGGCTTTAATAGTTGAATATGTGAGTAATATTGATTGATCTTGTGATTATTTATTTTATTACAGACAGTATTCAGTGGTTTAAAAAATCTAGTCAAACATCAAAGCAATTCATTGTACAAAAAAAATCTTTCTCAAGGTTAGTAAGTTTGGTTTTTAGCAGAGGTTTTTTTACAGCTAAATGGGCAGGTTTGATAGATTCTCTTTATATGGGGTTTAGAGAAGTTGTGCAATTAGGATTCCTAACTAAGAGAAAATTCAAATTTGGAATATAAAGGAGATTTTGGTATCCTATATATTGAATTGATCAAGATACTAGCCCATTCAAAGGCAAGATTCATGTCCAAGATTTTCTTTTAATCAAGCTTAAAAGTGTAACAGAAATACTGGTGCAATTATCAACAGGGTTTTTGATCAAATTGTTTCAAAGCTTTAAACAGGTAATGTTGTAAAATTGAAAGTATGTGAACGTATATAACTAAGATATATCTGCTGGACATTACCAGTAAAACAAGTGAATTAAAATCCTGGTTGAATTTTAATCTTTATTTTTCCAGCGGGTATATTACAGTCATCTCCATCTCCTTCCCAGTCATCATTTAAACCAGAACATTTAGTCATTACTACACCTGCCGGGATCTCACAGTATGATAGAAGAAAATTAGTAGGTTTATAAATGTTATTGACAGTGTGACCCAAAGCACATACTAGATATAATATGATTCGTTTTCTATACGAATCCTGGGGCATAGTGAAAACTGCCAGCTTTGCATCTAATTTCTCATAATGTATCTTAATCAACCACAACTTTCACTTTATTTAATGTAGGTTATTCAACCGCTTCTGTCACCTTATTTAATGTAGGTTAGTCAACAACAACTTTCACTTTATTTTATGTAGGCTGATCAACTACAACTTTCACTTTATTTAATGTAGGTTAATTAACCACTTCTTTCACTTTGTTTAATGTAGGTTAATCAACTACAACTTTCACTTTATTTTATGTAGGCTAATCAACTACAACGTTCACTTTATTTAGTATAGGTTAATCAACTACGACTTTTAATTTATTTAATGCAGGTTAAACAACCACTACTTTCACTTTATTTAATATAGGCTAATCAACCACTACATTCACTTTATTTAATATATGTTAATCAACTACTACTTTCACTTTATTTAATGTAAGTTTATGAACTACGACTTTCACTTCATATAAGTAGGTTAATCAACCACTACTTTCACTTTATTCAATAAAGGTTAATTTAAATTCATTTCATTTAGATTGATGAGAATTTATGTCAAGTAAAAGAAGAAATAAAAACAGGACTTAGTGTGGTGCTCGAGACAGAAATGAAAGATGCTTTCAATAATATTTGGTAAGAATGACAAATAGTCAAATTTATATCACTTTATGGTTATTCATTTCGTAAAAATTGAAAAAGACAAAATCCGGTACTTATCAACCCCCGTTTCATACATGGCAAAAGTAAATGTTTGACTGGATTTATAGGTTTGAAATGGTCCATGTCGTCAGAAATCCTGACTCCCTTTCAATTGCGGAATAAAAGATGTTTTTTTTAAAATGTGACCTTTGTTTACGCTTGTATTGTAAGATGTTTTAATCTCTATTATTTATTACAGGCAGTCTGTTGTATATCGCAAACCACCGTGGTCAGCTCTAGATATCATGGAATGTTTTCAAAAGTAAATATTTATTATTATATTATGTTTTGTTGTCATTTGTATGTTATAGTGTCTTTAATTTTTGAGCTAAAATTATGATAAAAATAAGCAACACATGCAAAATTTGTTGTCCAGCAATGATATACCATTTCCCAGTTGCAGGCATGTTCACATTTACGATGTTGGCATATCGTTTCATTTTATTTGTCTATGATAAATCTTTAGTCAAATCAATTGATCCCCTTGTTTGCAAGAAAAAACTGCCATAAGATAATCCCGAATTCCACATCATATCTTTATATTTGTTGAAGATATATTGGCAGGTGAGTATCATGAAGTATGAAATGAATAAGGTAACTGCCGTTTCCAAATGGCTCCATAGTTGATTTGATATTTACCGACCTGGTAAATCAGCTATATTATTACATTTTGACATTGATTTACATGGTTAAATTCACTACAGTTTCCTGTGAAATCGTAGACTGTCCATTTTACCTATGATTTATATTTCCAGGATATTAGAAATATTATGCTCTCTGATCAAGTTTTGTGGCTCCAAAAAATGACCCAAATTTACTTCAAGAACAAATCTTTAAATGATTGAATTATATTTTGTAATATTTAATTGTAGACATTGGATGGCCGTATTTGGAATGATATTACCTAGAAAGAAAGAATATCTAGTCAAAGATATAGTCAACATAGTAAAAAATCCAGGTAATATATTTTAGAGGAACGATATATCTTAGTTGAGTGATTATGACACTGGTCTCTTAAACAGAATATCATCCTAACACAAGGTACAATTTTATGGATACTCAATTACTGAGTTTGATACTAAGCGACGTTTCGACGAGGATGCTCTCGTCTTTATCAAGCAATGATAAAGACGAGAGCATCCTCGTCGAAACGTCGCTTAGTATCAAACTCAGTAATTGTGTATCCATAAAATTGTACCTTGTGTTAATATGTTCAATTACTAAATGCCAATCAAAGAAGAGAATATCATCCTGCCATGGTTTCACTTGTCATATTTAATGCTTGTGTGGCTGACAAGGAAAGTGTTTCTAGTCAATCACATGATACAAAACGCTAGAGTCAAATGTTCATTGTAGTACTGTACATTTAATAAAGCTTCTGTATTCCGCCTTTAGTATTACATAAGGCAACACACAAAAAAGTATTTTTTGAATTGAAATGTGTGAAAAAAAGCAAGCGACTTGTCAGCCACACATTGGAACCCACTAACTGTAATTGGTAGAATGTTCCACCGTGATGAGTTTAATGGTGAGCTTTTGTGTCTAGATAATTATAAGCAGAGATAACTAATTTGATTTGTCAATGACTTTGTACGTCATAACTTGGAAACTTATTTGAGCGAGAGTGCTGGAACTTAGTGTATAAGCAATTCGAAGATGCTTTTAAAAAAAAAAAGATAAATGTGCAAGTAGTTAAAAAGTATTGTGTAATTCTGGATTCAGGCTGGTGAAGATTTCTTGTTTATATTTGTTGATATATTTATAGTCATGTAGACTAAATGCTTATTCAGTATTATTTTGCTAAATGTTTATTCAGGATTATTTTTTCCTGCAATTGATTTTGTTCGATGGTTTTTGTTGTAGAAATGAACACGAGTGTGG
This sequence comes from Patella ulyssiponensis, assembly GCA_963678685.1. Lineage (NCBI taxonomy): Eukaryota > Metazoa > Mollusca > Gastropoda > Patellidae > Patella > Patella ulyssiponensis. The sequence continues at coordinate 76,305,660 of OY783227.1, read as the reverse complement.
AAGATGTGAAAAAATTAATAGAGATGGTAACTGAATTTATGACAGTTTGTGAAACCAGACAATCGTAAGTAATAAATGTACAAATATGTATTATAAAACCACAATTAAGGCAGTTATAGATTTTTAGTCCATACACAATAGAAATAGTGCTGTGTATTGCCACTGTAGACACGATATGATACGTATTGCGATTTGGGTACTGCAATAAGCTGCACATCACGATGCATAATCCGGTCAATATTTACCAAGAAAACAACAGGTTAAATGAATAATTGATCATTTTAGTCATGTTGAAGTTGCAGTGATTAAACCGTTTTATATTACGACATTGCCATGGATCAAAATAATGGCCAAAACAATTTTAGTGTGTTTGTGTACCTATGGATAATATGTGACGTAGATAATTAGGAGTAACAGGTAAGTTACTGAAGCTAGAACAAAACATAAGAATAATCGCAATGCACCAATTCAGAGTCTTGCGATTCAATACGCGAATCGTGAGAAGGTAAATCACGATACATGGATTCAACAATATATCGTTCCAGCACTAAATATAAAGTAGTCGTATCAAAAGGCATATTGATCAATCCTAGCATAAGTTTTGCTCTTTTACTACAGTGGTACATGTATTTTGTTACATTTTATACATATAATGGTATTTTATTAAATGTTCTATTATATTTTATAGATATAATGGCATTTTATAGATATAATGGTATTTTATAGATATAATGGTATTATATTTTATAGATATAATGGTATTTTAAGAACGTGTAAAAGAAATCTGGATAATCTCCTGTCTAAATGTAGTCCAGTGAAACAATCAAAATCAATCAGATTTCATTCCCCACCAAGTTCTACGTTAGCTGTTGATGATTTATCAGAGGTAAGAGACAAAAAATCACAACAAAAAAATGATTACCTGTTGTATCATGTGTTTCAAAAAGAGCATGCATACCTTTCCCATGCATGGCATCTGTCATTTGTAAATTCAATGAATGGAATCTGGAGTTCTAGAGTTGGCATACTCTGTGTTGTGTATCAGTCCCATTTCTGCTTCTAGCCCTTTGTAATTTAAGGATTAAGAATGACCCTTGCATCATTTAATCAGACAATTAATAAACTGGAAATGAAGTGTATTTGAAATTTATGAATAAGTCAACAAATCTCCATGCAGGAGAAGCAAGTAATATTATATGTTGTATATTTTATAGATTGAGTCAATGACTGATGAAGAAGATTTATTAACTAGTCTTCAAGATAGATTTCAGCTGATCTGGTCTACTATCAATGACTTCTGGTACGTTTTTATTCGCCCACACATAAATGTTGTATGATGCCTTTGCATCTGTCAGTCCATCATCTGCAATTTCTTGTGAACATTATACTCTGTTATCTCATCATTTTGAAACTTAAATATGTTGTTTACATTAGTGAGACAATGAAGCCTATTTGATTTCAACAATTTTCTTGAATTACTTCTAGAGTTATGGTCCTTGTTTCACTTTGTAGAACCTTGTCAATGCTTTAACAACTAAAATTATCATCCAATTTGCATTAGATTTACATGCATTATTTAGATTCGTTACACAAAGAATCCTATTGAATTTCATTAATTTCTGTTTATAACTTCAAAAGTTATGGCCCTTGTTTCACTTTGTTTATCTGTATGAAATTTATATGCATTATTTACATGTGCTCAGTCTACCCTGTTGTGTTCAGTCTGCCCTGTAGTGATTAGTTCATCCTGTAATGATCAATCCATCCATTATAAATCATGAGCACTGCTTGGAGTTAAATGGTGATACTTTGTACGATTGTTCACCACCAATAGGGTTGGAATCACAAGCTAGCAAGCTGGTCAAAGTCACATTCTTATTGAAGACCCTATTAGAGGTCTGCCTTTGTATGTTTAGATACTTGACATTTATCAAATGTTTTCATTTAAGCAACCATTTACCTCAACTGGATGACCCTGCCTTCAATTTATCTCTGATTATACCAGTAATAACAGAGTTAAAACAACTGTTTTCATCCTGCCTAACCATTTCACCACAAGATGTTCACCTCAATAGGGGAAAGTTGGAAAGTTTTACCAATTGTTTAAATGCCTTCTTCTCTAGAATAAATTTAAAGGTAAGTTTACTGGATAGATACGTTGTGCCTAATACAAAATCTGATGTGGCAGTCAGGTTTCTATGGATGTGGTTTAATTTGTAAAAGTATCATGTGGCTAATCGACTGTGACAAACATAGCATTTCAAGGTTCTACATTTATTTCATCTATTTTGTTTATAGTAATGTATGATCCACTTTCATTGATGAATATCAATAACATTTATCAGGGTGCATATTGTATTAATTAGAATTGTCATATAAAATTAGCTTCTATGACCAGGGGAAATTTGAACACGAGGCATTTAATGAGACTGATTTTATTTTTTATGTTTTGAGATAAAAATGGCTTTTGCAGTCCTGAGAATGCAATTTGTTTTCATGTGGCCTGATACATTAAATAAATATAATCAGACGTGGGAAAAGTACACAATAATAGCTTTATAAATCTTGATGATTTGCTCATTATCAATTATTTCAGTAAGGTGTTGTGAACACATTGGTGTATTTTAATGACTGGCAATTATTATTAATATTTCAGTCACCAAGACCATTAACTACTCAAGCTGTTGTATGCTATTTTACCAATCCTAGTAAGAGGTAAGCTACTGTTAAATATATCAGAGATCATTGGATGTCTTTTATAAATCTGAATTGATACATGGTTGTATATTGTTACGATACCTGTCTCTTCATCGACTGGACAGTGTCAACAGTCATGAGACAAAGAGTCATTTGATTTATTTGATAATTTGATTGACTTTATATATTTATACACACAGTTATTGTGCATGCTTCTTGACTATGAATGTAATATATATATTGACCTTAGGTTTATTAAATGACGAAAAGAATAAAACCTAGTGATTGTCTCCCATAAAAAACGTAGTTCTCTGCCATGAATATGCCAAGCTCATTCAAATTGATGTTTCATTTTAAATTATTGTTTGTTTTGTTATTTTCAGGGAAATTCTGGAAGGTGGATTACTGCAATTAGACAGAATGATCCTTAAAATCCACAATTACGTTCAAACATTATGATAACACATATTATTTGTTTTTATACTCTCACATTGATATATTGTTGTCACCCCTGTGCGTCTGTCCATCCAGCGCCCATAATTGCTTGTGAATGCGATTAACTTTAAATGTATACACAGTTATTAAGGTCATTAGACACAGAATAGGGGGGTTGGGATGGCCTAGTGGTCTAGAGTGCCGCGCTTCAACCTCTAGCTGGCCGGTCACCTCTGGCTTGCGTCTGTCGTATCGATCCCTGGTGTGAGCGTATGTGGCATGGAGATAGGGGCGCCTTCTCAACCTCGTGGGTTTCCTCTGGGCTTTCCGGTTTCCTCCCACTGCTAAAGACCCCTACGCGCAAGCGAATTATTGAAATAAAATTGAAACCATATGTTAGTCCCAAAATGACCTAGTTTGTGTCGAGTGCACGTTAAACCCCATTTCTCTCTCTCTATACACACAGAATCCAATTAATTTTCAATGATTTCTGATAATTACTGCCAGAGTTATGGCCCTTGATCATTTTGAAATATCTTGTGGACACTCTAGAAGCTAATGTTAATATCTGATTGACTTTAAATTTATACACACTTACTAAGGTCATGAGATGAAGAATCCTATTGGTTTTCAACTATTTTCGATAGTGTTAGCCCTTGATCTCTTTGAAAATATCTGTTGACTTGAAACTTATACACAGTGGTTAGGGACATGAGACAAATGGCCCTTGATTAATTTGAAAAATCTTGTGGACGCTCTAGAGGCTAAAGTTAATATAAATTTTTTAAGGTCATGAGGCAAACAATCGAAACAAATTCTAATGTTTTCTCATAATGGGTTATTGTAATCATATCATCATGTGTTCTCATTACTAACCAAAGAAAAAATATGGGACAATACTTGTTGACTGCCCAGGCGACTTAGCTGCTGCAGGCAAATGTTTCCTTGCCTGGCTACCTATCTTTCATTATTTTGTCTTTACTTGTTGACTGCCCGAGCAACTTAGCTGCTGCAGGAAAATGTTTGGTTGCTTGGCAACCTATCATTTATTATTTTGTCTTTCAATTCCATTGTTGCCAAGATTATCCAGAGGAGCCTTACATTTGGGGGCTAAATGTCCGATCTTGTTATTGTTATGTTATGTCTTAAATATATTGTGTAGATATGTATATACCAGTATTTGAAATGATGTCATATTTTTGTATTATAAGGTCCATGGTTTAGTAACAGGAAATTAGTTTTAAATGAAAGAAAAATTTTCATTTACAGTATGTTCTTTTTTTTTATACACCCACTTTGAAATTTGCTCATATATTGTTGCCATTCTGCATGTCATAATTGCTGGGGACTTTCTATCCAGGAGCTAGAGTTATCACCCGATAGATTTATGCTTAATGGTAGGTTCATCAACTGATGTTCAACAATTTCCTCATTGTTGCAGTCAAAGTTATTGCCCTTTGAACAATATTGAGGGATGCTCTAGAGGTAAAAGTTGTGATCTAATTTATACACAGTGTTTATTTTTATGGGAGAAATAAATCTTGATTTAACGTTTCCTATTACTTAAACTGCAAAAGTTTCCATCTGATTACAGTTGTTATTTTGTTTTATGGTTGCTCCAGGAAGACACATTTGTTACTCATGGATTGTTACTCGTGATCAGATTTATGGGCCTAAAAAAATAAAAATGCAACAAGCTTTATGGACTGTTTAGCTTCTGTGGTCATAATATCTTCTAAGGACCGTTACTTTAATCTCTTTGCAATAGCTATCAAGATTTTTTGCTCATCAGTGATCAAATTCAATCATCTTCATTTTTGCATTTGACAGAAGCACAACTGGAAAGGGTAGAACACAACAACAATAATTTTGACATAACCAATAAATTATTTTGTTTGAATCACACCCCAGCTAAACTTTCCTCTGCTTCAACTACCACAAATATCAGTATGAATAAAATAACAGTGTCACGTGTCATCTAGAGTTTCTCTATGTTCTTTGATTGGTTCTGGGGAAATATTACTTTTACTTCACTAGTATTTGTTATTTTCAAAGTGGAGACTATTCAGACTATTTGTATGGGACTACCAGAAGATCTAAATCTTGATTTCTTTACAATGTGTTTAAGTTTGTACTCTTTTAATATTATCCAAAAAGATTTCATTGATGCATATTTATTGTATTGTTTTTATATAGAGATATATAGAAACTTGGTTGTTGTAGATAAAATAGTTTATTTTCCTGTTCAAACATCAATAAGTCATACCCAATATATTTGAAACGAAAAACTCCAGTATTGAGTTTCATCTTTAGTATGTAAGAACCTTTAAATCTAGTTCAAAAACACTTCATTAATATTTAGTGATCAACAGAATGCAATTTAATATCCACAAATAAAAAAACCTTCATAATACAAGCTTGTGTACCGGTATAAGTAAATCGAATGGTTTATTGTACAACTTTTTCAACTTTATGCTTACATAACTGTATATTTGTTTTGTGAAAGGAGTCTTAGAACAAATAAATATGGAAACATTGATTGTGTGAATTCCCTAGCCCTTTTCATGGCTCTTTTTTCATTATTATGTCTGAACACATTTTCACAGATTCCATTATTGATTCTATGTGTACCTTTCCTAATTTTCTGCCACTTATTTATCCAAAACAAAAGATATCTGTAACCTTTCACCTACATCTATAGATGAAACAAATCATAAAATCCTGCAATCAGTCTCTGGATAGTAAAACTTTTAGACTTTCCAAAAGAGTTTAAAAAAAAGTGGGGGGGGGTTAGCTTCGTAAACCAAATGTAAAACACTATTCCAACTTTCCATCTCTCAAGATATCTATTGAAAAACTAGGGAATGAGTCAGACATTTTGAACTAATGGGTGAATTTAAAGGGTTGTGAATAGTTGTTTAGTTATGTAATTTTTGGTATGTCTATATAAAGCAAATAGATCTAAATATTTTATTTTATATTTTGTTTTGTCAAATTTGGACAAAGTTTGTAAATAAATCAGACATGTTTTCTAAACCTGCACATGTATATTTCTTTGTTATTTATTACATGCTGTCTTGAGCATTACAGACATATTTTGTGTAACTCTGATTTCAGAGTTATTACCTTTGAAAGATCTTTTGGATGATCTAGACAGACTTACAGCTATGATAATTGAAAGAAGAATCCTAGTGACGTTAAAACGATATTCCACAATTACTTGATGGGATTTTAGCCTTGTGTGTCTTGTGAATGTTCTAACAACGGGGTTTGGGGAGAGGAGTGTGGTGGTGATATGAAAAAGTTTGACGATGACATTAGTTTGGCAAGGGCAGACCTTGTGACTGCAATACGATGGATGGTCGTTGGTTTTGTATTGCGTCCAATGGGAAGGGTGCCATAGATGCCCATAGGGGAACTGATTCTTTCGCCACTAGGTGCCCGATTTGCTCCAGGGAGGAAGCTGCCCTCTTGCCCCTACCCAGCAAACTACGGGCCTGGTACCATTGACCTGCTGGTTATATGTTTATAGATGTGATGAATCTGTCATGAAAATCTATCTGGGACACTGTAGAGAAAACATGCTTTAAACACCGGCCCTTTAGTTCCACCAGAACACTTGCTAATCTATTTAGAAACATGTTAATCTCCCGGGTTTTTTTTGACAGATATTACTATCTCCAAGCGAGCATCTGTCATATTGGGGCATAAGGACAGGTCATAGATTTAGAATAAGTTTTTCAGAGTAACCTCTTGCCATTTAAATGCAAGCTAGAGACACATTTTATGACTGGTTTTAGCACTTTGGAATTTGTTGACAATGTTTTTATACGCCCACATTGAAATGTAGTCGTATATTGTCGTCGGCCCCGTCCGTCGGTCCGGCGTCCACAATTGCTCTGCAGGCTAAAGTTAATATCCGATTGACTTTAAATATATACACAGTGTTTAAGGTCATGAGACGAAGAATACTATTGATTTTTAGCGATTTCCGATAATTACTGCCAGAGTTATGGCCCTTGATCACTTCAGGAATTCTTGTGGACACTCTAGAGGCCTGAGTTAATATCCGATTCACCTTTAAATTTATACACAGTGTTTAAAGTAGCTAAGCCTCTAACTAAATATCATCCAAAATTTTCGACAATGAAATCACAAATTATTTGTCAATTTAATTCAACATTGATGTTGTGATCTTACCGGGAAAAGGTGCGCTTCTGATATCCAATATATAAGACAAAATAAAAAAAAATTATCAGTGGTACACGAATCTTGTACCATAATCCGTTTCAGACCCACTTTTAACAAGGGACTTGGAGAACGAGGCTAGACGGTGGTGCATGGTGAGCATACGCAATAAATCAGTTTATATACATTTCTAAAAGATTAATTTATGCGTTGTGACCCATTAGGGTAAATTTCTATGCCCCAAATATTAACTTTAAAGTCTTGAGACGAAGAATCCTATTGATTTTCATCGAATTCCGATAATTACTGCCAGAGTTATCTCCCCTAATCACTTCGAAAAATCTTTTGTAACGCTTTAGAGGCCAAACTTATCATCCAATTGGCTTCAGATTGATACACAGAGTTTAAGGTCTTGAGACGAACAAGTATATTGATTTTCAATGGATTTTGATAACTGAACAGCTAAATCCATGATTTTAAATGTTTCGTATAGGCCTACTATATTAAGCGTTAGCACGGTGCAGAACTTTACAAAAACGAAACAAATTTTAATGATTTTCTGATAATTACTTTATGAGTTGAAAATCTTAATCAGATTTCAGAGTATTATAAATGTTTCAGTACCTAAAAAAGGAAGAATATGCGACAACTCTTGTTGACTGCCCGGAAGATTTAGCCGCTGGTGGATTTAAAACGGGACGCCTTTTCTGCTAGTGGATGTTAAAAGATATAGGAGCGGGTTGGTTAATCATGTTAAGCATCACGTGGAATAAACTTAGAGAATTTGACAAATAAAGATTGTTTGATCTTTAACTTGAGAGCCCAAGAAAATGTTTTTGAAGACAGATTACGTGCTGTTTGAAAGGAAGCTGACATATAAAAAAATAACCAGGGAAGAACGCTATTAAATAACGATTTTTATTTAGAGTTACTCCGGTGGTACTGTTGGTACAACCCCAGTTGGTGTATTTAATGGATTAATCATTGGATCTACCATAGGATCATAGCTCGGGCTGTACAGAAATCTCTTTACAACCCCAGGATACACTTTTGTTAAGCCCACTATTTCAATAACCGGATATCTTTGCCCTAAACCACATGCTTCACACAACGTTACTCGGTAATTTTGAATGGTACCCGTATACCCCGAATATTTGTCTGTATTTGAATAAGTAACGTTCACATTTGGTAATGATCTGAAATGTTCCTTAGCCATCTCATAATCACCATAGATGTAGAAATTCTGGACTATGTAGCCGTTGTAGACAAACGTCTCTCCGGGTATAAAAGATCGAAGAACGGCGAGAGCCTTTACGTAGTTTGGTTCCGGTTGCTGTTGTCCGGATGTTCCCTGTCCCACTGCTCGCAGAGTTGGGATAAGATTTCGGTATCGATTGAGGTTTTGAAGAACATTTTCGTATGGTTCGTCGTGTTCTTCTTCACCAGCTACCGCTCTAAGAGCTGGTGGTTGTCCAAAACGATTAGATCCAGCTTGGTCGTTGGGTCGCGAGGCTAGGGTGCCAGATCGTGTTAATGTTGATGGAAATTGGCGTATTTGGTTACTTGGCGTTTGCCCCACTGGAGATAATCTATTGGGTCTCGGTCTTTGGATATACGGGGTTGATGGTCGAAGTGGTCTAGTGTAAGGGGGTCGATTGTAAGGTGTGTTTGGGCGAGCCCCAGGATTTGCAAATGACTGCCTATTTGGTACGTTCTCACTGTTGTAGTCGGGTGTACGTCCGTAGTTAGGATTGTTTGGGTATCTGTATTCGTTGGCGGTAGCTCCAGGATATGGTGAGGGTCTGGGTTGCTGATAAGCACCATTGTACGGATAACCGTAGCCATATTCTGGGCTATATGGATACCGTGAATTTGGATTCTGGTTGTATGGATAATTTTGATTGTAAGAAGGGTTAGTTCGGTCAGGTTGACCAACATTATTTGGGTACAATGAGGGTTGGTTGCGCCGTTGATCTTCAGTGGGATCCAACTGTCTGTCGTATTGGTCAAACCAATCCGCTAAGTTGAGATCATCTGGAGTATACGGAGAAATAGTTGGCCTGTAGCGATTGTAGTTATTTCCTGCAGCCGGTCTGTTTCTAGGATCGGACCAATTTACAACCTGTGGCACGTAAGTTGGGCCTGGTACGGAGGTATTGTTTGTTATCCTTCTATTGGGGTAGCGATATAAAGGAAGGCGCCAAACTGGAGTATTGATGACTCTATTACTGGGGTCGTTATTTCGAGGCGGCGCGGGCCTTTCTTGCTGTCCTGAACCAGGAGGCCGTATAAAATTAATTGGTTGACGATTCTGTTGTCCGTTATTAGTAGGAGTAAATGGTCTCCCTTGCTGTCCTGAACCGGGAGGTCCTCTAAAATTAAACGGCTGACCATTAGATTGTTCGTTATTAGTAGGTGGCTGGGGTCGTCTTTGTTGTACAGGGGCAGGTTGTTGAAAAGAAGGGCCTCTGAAATTAACAGGCCGAATATTTGTTTGCCTGTTATAAGTAGGTGGCTCGGGTCTCCCTTGCTGTCCCGGGGCCAGTCGTTGGAAAGGTGGGCCTCTAAAGTTAACTGGGGGAAGATTCGGTTGCCTGTTATCACTTGTGGGTATTGGTCGTCGCTGCCCATCTGATCTTGCAGGGGGAATAGCAGGACCCCTGAAATTCGTAGGCGGTGGGTTGTCGAATACTGGAGATGTCAGTCTACCTGTTGATGGCTGTCCATTTAATGTTGGGGTTCTGGACTGGGCAGGGTTGAATGTTGGCGTCCGTTGTATTCCGCCATTGGATGCTGGTAGAGTTGCTGCAGGATTCTGTTTCCCATTATCGGAAGCAGGTCGCCGTGGATGAATTCTGATTAGAGTTGGAGTTCGATTTATAGGTGTATTCTGGTCTTTTCCGCTGTCACCCGTGTTTCTTTCGCCAGTTTGAGCACCACCACTATTTTGAGCATTCGAATAGGATTGGAAAGGCAGCGGTTGTGCCGGACCTCTCAGATATTGTGGTGGAGGACTTTGGTTCACAATCGGATTTTCTCCAGATGGTCGTTCATAACGGGGATCTGCACCTGGATAGAAATCAGACGGTGGAAGTTGTCCTCTGTTGATTGGACCAGGGCGTGGTAATCTTACCGAAGGATCAATACCGCCAGGTTGTCTGAATAACCCCGGCGAAGGTCTTAAAGGTTGTCTGTTGTTTGGGTCTGGGCGTGGTAAACCGGGTGGTGGGTTCACGGTGCCAAGTTGACGCGGAGGTTCCCGTTGCGTGGTTTGGTCGACTGAATCTCTACCAAGTATTTTTAACAGGTCTTCGGGTAGAGTTTCATCCCCTGATGTGGTTTGTCGCTTGACTCTAGATCTAGACGCATCAAAGTACCGTGGATCTGGAATCAGAGGTGTTTGACTATATGCTGAAACAAAAAGTATTACCAAATACTATCTGGTTATAATAACTTAATTCCACATCACAATGAATTTAAATGTTTAATACAACGTATTGGAACAAGAGTAATCCCAAACAGAATCATGTCGAAAAACATTCCCCAAATTTAACTATTTCGGAGGTTTATAAATTTTATTTGAAATTATCAACCAACGTGTTACACAGTAAGTGAAATAATGCTGTTGTCCGAAAACCCCGAAAAATGTCTTCGCTTTTAGGGCGACTAAAGTCAAATATTTCTAATTGGCAAGTAAGTTCTTGTCCAATTTCAACTATCAATTTCAACAAGTGCCTGCAGATAGGACTGAAAGGATGTCGATTATAATTCTGCCTTCATAACAATACAAATCAATTCACTAAGTAACATACAAACGTCACTTTCCGGCTTTCATTTAAAATTGGGGAATAAAAACGAAATTTTCAAAATTAAATTAATTTCTGCCAAATCGTTATGTTATAGACATAATGCCATGATTAGCTATGATATGCCACGATGAGCCAAGATAGACAAAATATATCATATCGTATTCGCAGTGTGTGAAGCCGGCATAAACGTTAATGGGGTCACCTACGGAACTAATGGTAAAAACATCAAGTTTAAATTAGATTGCCTTTCAAAAATAAATGTCCCAGAAACACTTGCTATTTGCGCATGTTATCTAGATATTTTTTTTTGATGGGTGAAATATAGTATAAATAATAAAATACATCTTCAATACAAAAGTACAACAAAAAAACAACAAAACTTTGTTGGCTATGTAAAATCTTGGATAATTTTATGCATGTTTTAAAATTTGCTTTCATGTTGAATCAAGCGTTGTAAGTGAAATGCGTAAGAGGACCCTTATGGTGCACCTACATGATTTTTCAACTTTTTTGATTTTCTGGATTTTTTCTTCATATTTTTCAAATTTGTGAAGCTTCTTTATTTTTCTTACTTTTTGGTTCTAAATCATACAATATTTACGATCAAAAATTTTCTAATTAAAAATAAATACATCATGGTATTTTGTATTTTTAATGTGAACATATTTGAAAGACTAAAAAACTCCTAGAATTCTAATTTATGGCTTTACATTTTCACCTTCAAGTCAATTTATTAATAACCATTTAATCAATAAATGAATAAAGCTGAATAAATTATTTTCGGGATCCTTCTAAGTAGTTTTCAGTTTGAAAATAAAAAAAAAGAGCCCTTGGCTTACCTAGATCATTTAACTGGGCCTGTATAGTTATAGCATTCTCCAAACTTCTCGTTTGTATCTCGGCTATAAACTTTAAAACGGAAGATGTGACTTGTGGTTGGTAGTTGTCCAGCAAACCTAGGGGATCCGTATTTCTTCGGGGTGTACTGGCAGTAGTAGCAGGCGCACTTGTTCCTTGTAAAAGAGTTGCAGATGGGGCATCATTTGGCGGTGTTTGCGAAAAGCAAAACCCCGAAAAAAACAGCAAAACCCAAATTCGCGTCTCCATCAGCCCGGCTTAAGTCAAATGTTAACCAAGTTAGTCACTGTCTCCGACTTCAACTCATTATGGTAAACAGCGTTAGATAGAACGCATATTAACACGATAGTTATTCTCTACCAGAGAGCTTATATTGTACACTTCACACCCAAATATTCAAATACTAGAAACTTGCCGCACATCATGACATCTTGTTGACAAGTGGCCTTATCGAATGAAAGGGCTGGGGACTGAATGGCCTCTTACAGCAGAAAGAAAAGGGAGAGCACCTAGCCAACACACCGATTCGCCATAATGATTATCTTATAAGCATATATTAATTATATCCTAAATAGCTTTATATTCATCTAATCGCATTAATCCGGAACAAATTTTTTATTTTATATTATTAAAAGGTCATGGGAAACCCAGTCCCTCGAGAGTATTTTGGCTACGCTATTAAGCGGATTCGCTACGCCGTTAAGGAGACTTCAAGTAGAGGTTGAATCTTTCAAGATTCTATGTAAACTTCTCATTACGAGACGTGAAAAGGTTGATTAAACCCTTTTTGAATACAGTCTAAAAACAGAAACGACATCTTACATTTGTTTAAATCAAACAGAAATGGTGTTTGATAAACTAGTTAACATGTTATTCGGTCCACTTCCAACAAATAGATTTATTTACCTACCACGCCAATCAGCGGTGACACGAATAAATCTAACACAGAATTCAATAGTTTGAAGTTCTTTAACTTAGCATGTGTTCAATTTTTGGAGTCGTGCAATGTTATATTTGATATAGCAGCTCTTGAAAATTGATCATAATAAATCTATTTGTTTTATACAATCGAAATAAACAAGCCATTCTGAAAAAAAGTAAATTTACCCTCGAAATTTCCTTAACATATGTTCTTCTTATTGCGGATTGGACGTATTTCAATCAGGTCGGATCGGAAGGGGAGAAAGAATTCGGATCAGTGTAATTCGGTTCGGACTTGATGTGCGATTCGACATTTTAATACCGGTACGATATCCGTTCGTCAGTTTGTCAACACTTCACTTGTCAAGGCTACCGTTTTCGTGGATTGTTTTGAAATTTGGCCTGTTTTCATTAGCCAAGTCGGAGAAGAACAGTAGGACTAAACAGCATTTCATTTCATTTCATTCAAAAAATTTGGTGGGGATGGACGAACCATGGATCTGTATTGCGGACCTGTGCCGATATAGTCACTTATTTCACGCATGGAGAGATTATATGACTGGCGATATTCTTCGCTGGAGTCTATAAATATGAACACATTTGATATTGGACTTAGGTCGCAGCTCCAGACACACAATGTAATATTCGCTGACGAAGGGTTCGCTCGAATGATTCGCCATAAGACCCCACCTAATGTCTCCAACGCATAATACATGTCGTTTATCCAATATTTGTTGGGTTTTTATTGCGGAGTTGGGGCGTATTGGCGGCCATCTGGAATTTCCAGACCACGTGATAAGCCATAGAAACTGGTTCTATCTTTACTATTGCCATTCACTGGGGAACTTTTGTGAATACGTACATTGGTGATAAGACCGGGTCTTTGAAATGACCTTTGATTAGTACGTTTGATACTGGATGGTTTTCTAAAACAAACATCCCTAATCAAACAAAAATTAAATGATATAAGGTAAAATTTTGGCCATTAAAAACTGAAGGTTATTCTGCATTAGGTGTTTCATCATTACATTTGGCGGATCCATTCTTACACGTAGTCAGGTATACTTACTTTTTCTAGAACAATCGCTACCACTACTTATTTATTGGGTAATTTTCAAGAAGTTACTTGACTGATGCTCCTAAGTTCACGTAGAAAATTATTGTTGACAATACTTAGGTTTTTTCCTAACCCCCAATCCGGCAGATATAGAAACTTCAACATTAATGTATGTATGCTTTACAAACTCCATCAATGCTAAGATATAATTCAGTCGGGGATCTTCTTCTGTATAGTATTCATAAGTGCTGGGATAACTCTGAGATATGGAGTCTATTTGTTCCGAAATCGTGTTTAAGAAACTAGTTAACATGTTATTTAGTCCACTTCGAACAAAAAGATTATTCCCCGGTCCCAGTGTATACCCCTATAAAGCCGTATACGTAAGCGCCAACCTGAACAAACAGAGAAACAAACGTCAGTCACATATATTAATATAGATGAGCAGTCCCATCAGTTGAAGGAATGGATCGATCGGTCGGACAGAAAATGAAAAAAAATAATTTTGTCAAATTCGTCTAAACAAAACCCTTTTCTGCTGAACATTATATGGGGGGGGGGGTATTGGAGCGATGATGATCATGTTGTATGTGGCCGATGGCTTTAACGGGGGATGGTATAATGGACTTTCTGGGCCGGGTGCGCTGGGTGTGAGCCGGAATTCGGTATCCTGCAATGGGGATTCCGAATTTCATCCGAAGATTTCATCGGATTCACCCATCACTGTCGCCCGCAAAATTACTAATTATTAAGTCACCTGCACCCTGTTTGTGAGGATACGCCAGAATTCCAAAATAATTCAATTTTTAGGCCTCAGCAAAATTTGATGATAGCTGGTCTGTTGGCTGAAGATGAGTGCGAGACGATTTCATGAGGCTTGTGTTCATCATGCCTTGACTTTTTTATTAACTCGTAAATTTCAGAGATGAAATTACAGAATTGGGATGTTGGGAATGGTTTCAAATTGCGGGAAATGGCCTCCCATTTCAAAAAATTCAAAAATGAATTGTGTCCCGTACGCCTACTCTTCTTGATACAATGATGATACGGGAATTAATAATAGGACGATATGATAATTTCAAAGGGTGATGGTTGCAAAACTTGCAGGTCGAGGTTTTGGCCTAAATTAATCGATTTATGAGATATATTATTTGACAGAGATTATAATCAGATATGCCACCGAATCGCATATTTGGGGTTACGCGGTCTTTAAAAAGAGCCGCTCCGACACGGGAGCCCGGGTCGGTTCCCGGTCCCAATCCGCCCCTGAGTCCCATACCAAGTTTCGAAATGTACGCGTATATCTGAATTGACTCATTTCTCAGTTGCCACCCCATAACACTCTCCAAGAATCCTTGACACAGTCGCGAACAAATAATAACTCTTAAGAGCTTAGGTCAGATTTTTTTTTTATTTCACCTATACATTTATCGACCGGCTTGTTCCTGGGCAGCCTTATTGGCTAAAGCTTGGATTTTCTTCAATTCAGCTTCCATAGCGCATTGGATAGCAGAACTTTGGACATGTGTGGTGCAAGAGGAAGAAGTCTTGGTGATGGCATTTTCGCTGACGGTAGCTGTGCACTGCTCTGAATAAACGATACATTACACATTAGTAAGCATTATTTAGGTGACGAGAATAAAGAATCAACCTATAAATTGATACCTTGGCTCTTGGCCAATAAATCACGCCACTTTTCCGTTTAAACCCCCCCCCCCCACATGCCCCAAACCATGACCTGTACCTAGACCTTTGATGGATTATCTTCTAGGGGCAGTGCTCACTCTGGGTTCCATTTTTTTCCGCCAATTTTTCATTTTAATTTATTAGCCATATATTTTTCTCCGCCAAAAAGTTGACAAAATATTAGGGGGTAAATGGGTATTTATACATACCATGGAGGAGAAACCTCTTCCTTCCTTTAAGATGACATCTTCCAACACTGTAGTGAAGTTTCAAAGTTGAGTTAGGAACAGTAACCTTTAAAAAAACGAGAGAATCCACAATAACTTCGGAATCAATAAAATTGACACGAATGAAAATTAATGTATATAATTAATTAGTCACCATTGGGTAGTAAGAGTGTAATATTATACATGTCAAGATGCTTGAACCGGTATCAATAATAACGTGTATCTACTTCAAACTATGCTCGAATCAATTTGACTGGAAAACAAGGAATCCAAGAAATATATAAAGAGTCCAGGGGAAGAACGATCTAAGTCACTTTTTCATCAAGCCCCAGTTAATGGCGCCTAGCAAATTGTATAAGCTTTCTGGGGTACAATGAATTTCGGGTAAAAACGATCGGAGTCACATCGAAACAAGGCCCTATTGAAATGGTCTCCCGGACAAATACAAGTCCATCTGACCCTTTATTTAACCTTAACATGCCTGAAAAGTTGAATTCAGTTGTACTGGTAATTATGGTTCATGTTAAACACCATTTTGAAGTTGTAATTAAACCCATTCGTTGTTCTGTTCGCGTCAAGCATTCTCGTCCAAAAGTCTGTTATGCGTTTTATGCGAAAAGACGAAAATGTAACTTAGATCGTTCCTACCCTGGACTTTTCATATGAGCAAACGACTCCAGATATGCAAGTTAATTTAAAGATTAAAAGAACCCGTGTTTCATTTACGACAATAATAAATAAAGCGATGTCACATAAGCGACGTGTTTTCAAAGTTTGAAACAGAAATCGATGAAACAACCCTAATACTTATACCTGCAAAGTTTCAACATGATCCTAGAATACCCATAAAACTTATTGATTTCTCATATGATCAAAATTTGATTATGAAATATTTATAAAGCTTGAAAACTTAAAGTGGGAATTTCATATTTTCTAAGAAAGTCTTAACATATTTATTCTATGTCTTTTGCTCAAAAGGTTGTCAAATCACTATTAAACGATCATGGGCATTATTTCACCGGCATTTAAATCACCAACACAGGCTGTCACAGGAATTAATAACACAATTACCTCCCTTGTTTTCCCATTCCCCTCCATGGAATGGCCATCTTCAAACGTTTGAATTTGAAGTTGAAAATGATATTTTTGCCAATTTCTCAACTGGCAATAGCGAATTATAGGATTAATAGGATTATTCTTTAACAAGGTAGGACTGTTTATAGATACAATCTATTTTAGGGCTTTATTTTAATACATTTTAAAAATATAACTTAAAATTATTAGATTATATTTTTTTCATAATATTATGCCACCATATTCTTCAAATTATTGATCGGCACAGGTCCATGTCTCTTTCGGGGGCTTATTTAAAATCCTCTAAGCTAAAAAAAAAACCCAAATCCTACAGAATTCGCAAATACATTGGTCATGAAATGATGATTAAGTTAACCCGATTCTGTTAGAAGTATATAATGCATACAAAGTAAATTACCAATAGGAACGGTGGAGGGGGGGGGCTTACTCGCTACACCCCCTCCACCATTTCATCCGCATCTGGTTCTAGTTGTTTAACTTTATGCATCGATGACGACAGGCCTATGACTATAAAGCTAAAGTATACTTACATCTCCGCTTTTTCCTTTGATGAGACCTGATATGCTACCAACAGCTTTTCCAATCCAATCACCAATATGAAGTTTATCCGCCAAGAATTTACCGAGAACTGGTGCCAAACTAGCTAAAATAGCAACTTGACGTTTCTCCTCTTTCTTGGCATAAACGGACACAGCACACAACAGCACGACAAGACCTGTGGGAAATAGGAAATATGAATTTTTTCATCTACCACCTATTTATATCTTTTCGAGTGCCCCAAATCCTAGGCCATAATCCCTGTTAACAATCACGTGCCCTAGCAGGCGGCCTTAATATTTGGATCTGACAAATTAAAATTTAATGGAGGCCATCGAAATTATAAAAAAAACGGAATATAGATTTGTTTGGTTTTTTTTATCACCACACCACTTGACTCAATGGTAGACCTTATGATCAAACGTGGATGCTTTAAACCACTCCGTTAGCACCCCCACCCCCAAGTGCCAACAGACAGTTTTTCGAGAACTTAAAATGTAACTCCTGACACCAGGCGAATGACAAAGAGAATGATAGAGCCCCAGACAAGGAATGACTAGTAGAGTGACACGTGTTCAATAGCCGAATGGGAGGGGGTTCACCAAACGAATCGCAGCGAAAATGATACAATATGTCCACCATATATGTAAAAAAATTTTTTTAACTATTCTAAGCACATAATTCTCAAAAACATAACCGTTGCTTTTTTAAAAAAAAAATCTGTGCATTAATCTCCCAGAATAGAGGATAAATGATAAAATACTCACATAAGACCTTCATGACTGCTTATTTCAGTGAATTAAGAACAATTGAATCTCTTTAGACAGGTGCATGTTTTATATCAACTTGGTTTATCAAAACGTGTCAGATAAGAACGGCGGTGCCGTGAGAAACAGCAGTGGTATTTAAGTCTGGTATTTGAAAAACCGACCAAAGATCTTAAAATGACCGGAAGTCATTGATTTGGTTAAAGGGCCAATCCCGTTTAAATTTTGCTTAATTTTGTGTTAAAAGCCCTTAAAACTATCCAAATTATCGCCAAGCAACTAACTAAATATACACGATACGTTTTCAAACAACTTCAACCGTTAGTCTTCATCTGGAAATTGGGACCAGTGTCCCAAACTGTATTACAAGGTGACCATTCACTGCACAGACCTCTAAAGGAACGACAATTGACTATCAGGTCACAGAACCAAAAAAATGACCCGAAATCTTAAAAAGGTTACGTGTCCGGATAAACAGTTTTAACGTTCACGTCCAAACGACTCAATATTTTGAGCTAAAATTGTGACACGGGGTTATTACACCATTCTTCTATATTTTGGCACTTAAATTTCATACTTACTCGGACTTTTATTTTTGAGAATCTGTCCAAATCGGGATAGTCCCTTTTTTTAAAGAATATAATTTAAATATTTGTGTTGGTTTGTCTTTCAGGGATAAAGCGGATTTGTGTTGACATTTTAAATTGTTGGCATGTACCTATAAGAAGTTGCGATAATTGGAATTCTTTAAAGGCCCAGTCGGTGCATTAAAGGATTATTCTTTAACAAGGTAGGACCATTCATAGATACCATCTATTTTAAGGCTTTATTTAAATACATTTTAAAAAAATATAACTTAAAAATATGAAATTGTCGCTTTAAATGGAAATACACGAATAAGCAATTTTTGAAATTCAACATATATATTATATGTCAGTAACGAAGACAAGATAACAGGTTCACAATATCAGTGAATTTTGATTTGCTTAAAAGACGAAAATATCCCAATTACGTTTGTATCATGGATCGTTTATTTATATTTTTAGTCACCGTCACCGACAAGAAAAATCCAAATAGAATTTGTTGAGAGAAAGACCCGCCTTCATTTTCGATAATTAAGTATAGTGTTAATGATTTTCGCGGAATCACTGGCAGATCCAGGAATTTTTGCGGGAGGTGGTTTGACACTTTACAATGCATGATGCCAAATTGCGTAGGCATATATAGGCTACACACTGAGCTTGCCGTAAATTTATATTATGAATAAATAGAATCACATCGTGATTTCATTGATGCAAAGATTAAATGTGGTATCAAATATATCTACAGTCTACATCATTATCTCTCGATGATAAAGGACAAAGCAGGCGACGGTGCCACCCCCCCCCCTCCTCCATAGGCGTACGGGCTGGATGACAGTTATGGGGGTAGAACCCGAAATGCCCGAAAAAAGTTCGGGTTTACAAACAGCGACGCCGGTCTTCCTCGAAAGGCGAAGGAGCTGGGCTAGCCATGTATGCCCCCCCCCCCTCCACCAGAAGATTTTGGAATATTTGACGGCTGTTTTCCTGCTATTTCAGCCCGTGAACAAAGCAAGTTCAAAGTGGTCTAATATAGCTTAATTAAGGTGGCTAACTCGAATTCCAATCAATATTTTACAGTTCACGAAGACGGGACAATTGGGAGAACATTTTTAAAATCTAACTGTCGCAAACACGTTTTCATGCAATTTCAGCCTGTGAATACAGCAACTTCGATGTTGTCTAATATAGTCTACCTGGCTGACCCGAATTCCAAATAACAAATCCATCGTCGCGGGGTGTGGGGCCTCACCCTCCCGCCGAAAATTTTGAAAATTTAACCACCGCAAATGCGTTTTCTGCTATTCTAGCCCGTGTAAGCAACTCCAAAAGTATCCGAAATCCCACTCTGAATTCCAACCATCCAATCAGACTGTTGCAGCTGCATTCACAAATAATAATCGATGCCCGAAAAATGTTGCACAAAGTAGAGTGGCTCCAGACAAAATGTTTTAATTTGTAGTCAACTCAGTACAAATTCGAATTAAAAGAAAGGTGAAATTGGTGTTTTATTAGGGCTCGATGACAGTTAGGGATGCAAAACTAAAAAGACAGCGGCGCCAGTTTTCTTCGAATGGCGGAGCTTACCTTGTATGGACCCCCAAGAAATTTTTGGAATATTTCAGGGTCGCAAACGCGTTTTACTGCTATTCCAGCAAGTAAAATTAGTGTCTTATTAGATTTCGGGTACATGTACTTTATTTTGCCAAGTAGAAGAAATATTTTTTTTTTTCACTTTACCCCTACACCAAATACGTTTAAACTGATACGAGACCCGGACATGCGCAAACCACATGTTTATTTCATCGCTAAATTTTACTTGAAAATGGAGATGAATTATTATGAATTTGTGTCAAATATAGCGAGAAAGGATTCCTTTTGGTGGAAAACAAAGAATTGTGATGACAAATAGACGGTAAGGGTTCTAAAACAGCCTGAGAACAGGAGTGGGGAATAGCGATATTTTACCGTATTTTCATACTGCAGTTATTGAAGGCCGGATAAGAACTGTCAGCGAAAGTTCGCTAAAAGACAATTCTGAAAAGGTTCGCGAAAAGACAGTTCTGAAAAGAACTAGCTACAAGTAGTCTATGGATGTTGTCTTGCACCCGACAGAATGTACAAGGTCTCACATAGCTAATGTTTTTGTCTAGTTCCAAACAACTAATTTGGATCGGCGTGCGCATTAAGGTCTGTCATCATTGTGTCAAGTAGCTTTGTCAGGGAGTGACAAGGTGGTTTTTGTTTTATCCTGATCCCACTGTTCCATCCATTTTTAAAGACCTTAAAAAAGTTACACGCAATTGAATTGAATTATTGAGATAAGGGTGTACCATAAAACCTCGGCGAAATCCCGTGTCTGCCTAAGGCGATTGCAGTTCCAATCATAGAGTTATATAGAAACTTTTAACTCTATGGTTATGGTCCCAATACACATTCATTTGCATCCCAAATGGATGTGTAGTATAGATGGATCGCTGCTTGCAGTATGATCCATTTGGTCTTGGGCGTGACCATGGCGACGTTGCTCTATTGTTGTAGAACTTTCCCCCGGGCACAATAGACGAACGAACTTTCGATCTATGTTTCCACTCGGTTTATTAAGAAAATCGCAACAACAATAGGTTAAAACTAAAACAGCGTACCTGAATCCTGTAAACGTTTTAACACCGACCCAGACAAAGTAAGTACTTTAGTAAACCAACAAGAAGGAAATGAGGATTTCTAGCCAACTACTGAACTAGAGTAGATGATGGTTGCCTATGCTAGACTAGAGTTACTCAGAATACATTTAGAAATAGATAGAGATCTGAGAATTTGCGTCTGTGCAAAAGAATTTGGTCTACCGCCAGTGGTATTTATTATTTTTTATACTTGACTTGTGAAAATATTCTATACCTGGGCTAGTATTACTAGGCTAGTTTTAAGGCAAGGCATAACTTTTGGCTAACAAACGACGAGGCAATCTTCCCCGAATCAATCGTATACCTACGTGTAGTAGTGGCGCTTAGTCCCCTTAGTCCACTAGGCCTATGGTACACACAGTAAGTGCGCCTACTTCCCGTGCTCGTAGAGACTTGAACTTGAACTTTTCGGGGAAGGTTAAGGGTCTCTACCAGGTCACGTCGTAGAGGTGTACCGATAAGTAGGAACCTAAAACAGAGTGAGCAGAGTGAGGTTCTCTTCAGAACTGGGTTTAGATATTGCAACTGGTAGGCCTACTATTTGGCCAACTAGAATGATGCGCAACCAATTGGGGTGAACTGATTTTTTAAAAAATGTAGTAGTAGTAGATATAAAGTATTAATGTAATGTATTACTTAAACATTATTATCAATATTTATCTCTTACAGCATGAGTGAACCTGATAATTCTGTTGGGTCTCAACCGTTGCTCAGGTCTATCATCACAGAAATGGATGAAAAGTCCAGAAGTCAATCACCTTCACCACGAGAAGGTAAATAAACACACGATTGTTATTAATGGTCGATATAAGAGAATGGGTTGAGATTGTTCTAAGAAATATGACAAAATTACTAAGGCCTAAGGATATAACAAATCATATTCCGAAGATAAAAATAATCCCAGTTGAATATTTCCTTCTGGTAATAACATTTTCTTTTTCACGTTTTATGGTACTCGTACGTTGAATATATGTTCCCCTAATTTAACAATCGGTATTGCACAAGTTCAAGCTAATAATCAGGTTTTGTTCTTCATGTTTAGACCCTGGTGTTGAGAGTACTGCTGCATCGGCAAAACAGAATAATAGCACAGCCAGTACCAGAACAGTAGATTCACCTACTCCACACGTACAATAAACTTTGACATGAAAAACGGTACCTCAGGGAAGCCATGTTGGGAAATTACCTCGAACTTCTTCTGTCAACATCGAGATCGAACCTGTGTAGTGCCATTGATGCGATAACATTTCCCACTCGCAAGTTCATTTCCTCCTTATGTAAGACTGGCCTCTCATTCACGCCTTTTCTGGCAAGTTTCCTAGGAGACACTTGTCTACAATATAATCTTAGGTTGGAGCGGACGTAAAGAGCTTGGATCAACTGAACTGACGTTTGAGAGCATCGTAGTGTCATAGTGTGGGATATGTCTTTTTCTGTGTAAGAAAGCGGGGCTGGGGTAATTCTACTTTGTGGGCACGTTACATAAATCAATGATTATTCTATTTTTAGAAAGATACATCACTGGTCTGAAACAAGAGATGGAAATTCTGAAAATAACAAACAAACAGCTCAGAGATGAGGTTAAAAGTCAATTGAGGTAAGACACGTGCACGTCCTATCTGAACTTTTATACGTTGGGCCTTGCCACGCCCTCTTTCTTGCACTACTAACAACGCGAAGTTTCTACGCCAGCACCAGAATCTAACACGGGACCTTCAGGTTAGCGAGCCAACGTCTCCCCATCGAGCCACCGCGGATCCCTTGTCAATTGAAAGAAAGAACGGTATTTTACTTTATGACACTCGGACAACATCCTTAATATTCGTCACTTGGAATTTCTATTTCAGATACAGTGAGGATCTTTGTGAAAGGTACGAGGAATGTTCCGAACAAAATGTAGCATTAAAAGAGAAGATTGGCAAACAAGTGCAGAATGTTAGGTTATAGAGGGTTAAAGCAGTAACAAATGGGTGTGATGCTGCAATATACCGGCAAGAAAATGAGAAGTTGAGGGAAGCGATGGTGATGATCCAAAGAGAAATGTTGCAGCCACACCCATGCTACTGTGTAGGGGAAGAGGGGGTAATATGGGACATAATTTTTTGCTGTGGAATATTTCATTGGTATAACGTGATATTGAAACAAATCAACTTTCTAGTTAAAGCTACTGAACTCATCTTTCAATTTATAAAATATAAGGACAATGTGAGAGTTGCTAATTTTTTGCTAAAGGACTTGAAAAATTATTGGTGATGGCCCATATTACCCCACTTGAATGGGGTAATATGAGTCGACAGCATTTTACAGATTTCTGACACTGATTCCAGAACAAAATGAAACATTTGGAGTGCAGTTTCAATTGAAAGATATATGTTTAGTTTATCGAATCATTATACCTATAAAATATTCAACAATAAAAAATTATGTCTCATATTACCCCCCTTCCCCATAAAGACATTATAATGCTTCTGAAACAAATAAAATATAATTGCTGAAAATAATTTTAGCTTATATATGATTTATTCTACAAATCATTCACTAGAAATTGTTAAAATTGGTAGATATTTTATTTTTAATGGTTAATGCGGAATATGAACCATGGCTCATATCACCCCAATTTGCATGTCCCATATTACCCCAAGTGACAACGATTGGATAAGTCAAAATTTCATAAAGATAGACCAGGAGTTCTCTCCCTGTAACTAAAGGCTAGAGCCTAACAGTAAAAATTTATTTTAAAACTCAGAAGAGATTTGTTTTACAAGGTAAATGTTTCATGAAATGGACTGATTGTCTTCCAGCCTCAAAAAACTTTTAACGCAGAAATTTTTTAAAATGCTGAGCTTTTTTGTGTAATGGATCGGTGAACTTGTTATGATGTGTAACACATGTTTAGAGAATTTAGAGGTCTTGGCTAATAACATTTTAATGAAATGTCATATGACAAGCTTGTCAGGGCTGTGGCCCATATTACCCTCATGCCCATATTACCCCCCTTTCCCCTACCTTCCACGCCACAAATTAAGAACAAATTTGCACTAGACGGGGAGGCGGAAAAATTGTTAGAGCCTGTAACGCACTGTCCAGAATCTATGCCGACACAAACATTAATTAAAAAGTTTCTGGAAAACTTTTGTCCCGAAAACAGAGCATCATTAGACGTACAAGTCAGCAACACCATCTTTCATCCAACTTTTCCGGTAATAGAGGAGTCCAAGGGAGCTGAAAGAAGTGCCGACAACATTGATTTACATTTACAATGTCAACCCGAAGGGGATGGTGAAGAAGCAGAAGATATTTCAGGACAGGAAACCAGTGATGAACCATGTTTTTCCAGCGAAAAGGCCCAAGATCGAGAGTTCGAAGACAGTGGATATGTAGAAGCATATGAAACAGAACAGGAAAGTGGAGATATTCAAGACATATCCGCTGTCGATTGCCAAATAAACTAGTTGAAAAGGAGCGCAGTGACGGCAAAAATGCCAATAATCGCTTAAGTGTTTCAATTGTAATAGTAGCCGAAAATGGGCCAAATCATGAAATGTCAGCGGTAAGATAGCTGCCACCAATAGAATCACGACCATCTAAAACTCTACCACCAACAAGAGGATTGAAAATCAGAATATTTGATCAACAGCCACCAGGTTTTGATCAAGAAGGCAGAATCATTCAAGAAGATAGAAGACAGTCACTTAAATCTTCATTAAATGGCCCACCTAACATTTTACGTCAACCGATGCCACGAGGCACCGGAATAAAGAAGGTGATTTCTAATAATAATAGAGCCCAAACAGAAGTCAAAAGCTCAGATTCGCAACCACCTCACTTGGATCCCAACAATCAAATTTTACCGCAAATCAGAAGTCGATCCGTTTCCATTAAACCAGTAACCACACCAGTACTAAAGGGGCTTAGAACTTCTTTAGTTCAATTTCCAAAAATCAATTTTCCTTCGACTTACAAACGAGTGGGTGTGAGTGCAACCTTGGAAAGTCCCGAAAAAGCACCTTGTAATTTTTCTCCAGTGCCTCCATCTGCTCAGAAACCCGCTCCTCGTCGATCTTTATTCAACAGAAGACAGCACTTACCTCGAATTGTGGACTTTCAATTGTAATAACTGTATACAGCAAATTTAATATACAAGATATACCATGCATCTTTATATATTATTGTGTTATTCACTAAAATGTTGTAGTTTACATTATCTTATTCAAAATATTAAAAATATGTTATTTTATGCTAAAGAAAATCAGTTATTTTTTAATGAAATATTGATGCTCAGTGTACTTGGTTATTAAAAATAATATTACTAAACATTTGCATTTGTAAAACATGCAGAGAACCCCAACCTCGTTTTAAATAGGATTATGTACGTCATACCTTAACATTCGTTTTAACTTGAGAATAAACCGACGATATTATTAAAAAGTGCATAGAAGATTTGATTAGTAAGAATGTGCTAAAGTATTAAGGCTGTCTGCGGGAAGCTATATTTAGGATGTTATTATTACTTATAACATTGTACAATTTATTAAATTTTACATAATATTTATTATATATAAGGGAATGTTGCTTATAGTATTATATTATGTGGTATTAAAAATAATATAGTAAGGAAATTACATAGAATATCATATCTCCATGAAGTAAAATATTATAAGTGAGGAAAATATTATACGATAGTGGATATTATGTTAGGTTATTATATTATAAACTGTTATATTTCTGATATTACATAGAATAATGCTTTTGTGATATTGCGTAGAATATTATATTTAAGAGAATATTACTTAATATAAAGCTTAAGACCGTTGTTTACTTTCCGCCAAATATTGTATTTATAGATAAAAATACAACGTGTCGTTGTTTGTATGAAATATTGGTGCTCTAGGTTTTTTTCTATTTTAAAAATATACACTTGTTACAATATATTTTATAATTTGTTGAAGTTTGATGAAATAAAACTTTTTATTTAAATTAAGCAGCCAGCTTGTACAAACAAATTTCAATTGGGTTCAGTTTGTGTGTTTCGACTGTGGTCTATTAATATTCATCATCACCGAGCTTCTCTTTTGGGTTTTTAGCGGGAAAGAGATGGCGAGGGGCGAGACTCAAGGTAAAACGAACACGTATCAAATGGCTAGCTCTTAATTAAAACACATTACTCAGTGGACTGTTGCTTGCAGGATGTAGCGCAGCCAAGCTCCCGCTCACCCCGCACCTCCCTTTTCACACCTTGGCCGCCTTACACCAGACCTGACTTTGTTCGGAAATACACAAGACCCAGAGGCGCCGGAACCCCGGTACCAGGGTACACAAATGATACTCTGCCCTTTTCTGGGGTAAACATGTATGTATACCCATGCCCAAAGGATGAAAGTTTTCAACCTTTTTACTAGTTTATTTATTTTTAAATGATAGATATGTAATTATTGCTCACTGGTCGGCCGTTGATGTTTCACTTGTCGTCATTAT
The DNA here is from genome assembly GCA_963678685.1 of Patella ulyssiponensis. Classification (NCBI taxonomy): domain Eukaryota; kingdom Metazoa; phylum Mollusca; class Gastropoda; family Patellidae; genus Patella; species Patella ulyssiponensis. Next base: position 76,278,643 of record OY783227.1, on the reverse strand, counting down.
CATGTATTTTAAAGGCTTTTATGTTTGAATTTGGAATGCTAGAGACGCTCTAAACATCGTCCTCGGTATTGACAAATTTTAAAAATTTCTAGAGGGGGAAAGACCCCCCACCCCGGACCACCCTATCTTTTGGTACCCTGACTCTTGCACTGTTCCGACGCTCCTGACAAGACCAAAAGACAATTTAAACAACAGTGGGCGTCATTTGCAAGCTGTAGTTCTGCCCCAGTCAGTGCCTAACCCATCTTCCCATTCCCAAAGCTGTACACCATCCCACTGTTCTGTGATCAACGAAACCATCAGACATTGGGAAAGGAAACTATATACAACGTAGGTCGATTGGCAATAAGCTAGACTGGGATGAAATTTTAATTTCTTAAGAACAGACCGGGCAGTTGATGGTCTGTCCTTTCGAAAAGAAAATTTCATCCTAGTTTAGCTAATTAGCAATCGACATAACACGTCATATCAATTTGATTTCATCAGTAAATTCTGACCCAAATCATAATTGTTCTGTTTCTTGAATCTTCAATCATTTTATTCTACATACGAAGAAGGAAAACTAATGCCATACTAACTTTATTCCTGATTTAATCAGTTTATTACAGATATTTCCATCTACTCGTAAATTTCATAAAATAAATTACATCTTTCCACGCCTGATTGATAGATATCTACACATTCCAACCTTTACCTTAATGCTGGCCATCGCGGGGACCGAAGTTGGCCTGATTTACGTAGTTGTTATTATCTTGGTAACCATAACGTTGAGGAGCAGAAGCGTACACTACTGTGCCGTAACCTGGATGACCTTGTTGGTAAGTAGGATGTTCCAATTGGTAAGTAGGATGTTCCTGTTGATAAGTAGGATGTTCCAGTTGATAAGTTGGATGCTCCTGCTGGTAAACGGGGTGGGCTTGGTAGTAAGTAGGATGGCTCTGGTAAACGGGTTGGTGTGTTGGTTGATGGGCGGAGTACTTGTTATAAGTGTTGTAGTTTACATTGTTAATTTGGGGCATAAAGTTGAAACGTCTCACGAGGTAACTGTAAGGCTTCGTGTTGCATCGAACTTCGATCTGGGGATGACCTTGATTACAACCTTTGCAGACGCTGACAGTGTAACTTCTCTTCCGCTGGTAATGACCGACATACCCATTTTGTGCCTTAGCAACCTTAATCAGGGGAATGGCGTAGAAATATTGCAAGGCTTTTTGGTAGTTGCCTTGTTTGTAGTAGTTGTGGACGATGTGATTTTTTTCAACCACGACTTTGCCTGGATGAAATGACTGGACGAAGTTAACATTGGGTCTGTTGTCTTTCTGGTTATGGTAACCGTTACCATAATAACCGTTGTTACCACCGAAACCAAGATGTGACACCGGTAAGTAGTTCCCCACGTAACTTCCACCATATCCACCCGTAGACCTCTTCTTACGATCCAAAGCTGAAAAAAATATCAATTGAGCTACATATTTTACATCAAAAACCCTTCAAACAGATTCGTAATGCCTATTCAAGATTCTAACAATCTGATTAAAACACAGATAATATTTCGTTTCGTTTTTTATAGTTCAAAATTTCGTTTTACTTGTCTTTACTACATTAAGATCTGGAAGAGTTGTTATAAAACTCTCGTTCTCATTGGTGTGAGGTATTAGCCATTGAAACGGTCTGTTGTGGCAAGTTCTTGGCGTGCGGTGCACGGAGCTTTGGGCCTACTAGAAGCATCAACGCTGCAATGAAAGGTCTGACGCCATATGGCCAAAAGCCGTTTATGTGACGCGACCTCCCACCGCAACTGATCAGATCTTCATCAGGGGCGTTTTAAGGTTTATCATGGCGGAGGCTACACTATTTTGAGGGCCCTCTTTCGCGGGGGGGGGGGGGTTGATTGATGATTTTTATGCCAATGCAATGACTACATTCTCATTCAGTAGTAGATTCGACAGTAACAGTATATAGAAAACGATTGACCCGGACACGGGGGACCTTTCACTTGGCCAGAGGGACCCTTTTGTCAGACGTAGGGCCCTTTTCCCTGCCTTCAGGGCCCCCCTAACTAGGGTACATTTTCATTTTCTCATCGGTTTTAGCATTTTTCTCCCGTTTTACTTTTCCAATTTCTTTGATTTTTTTTCGCGAGGAGGCTGGCGCCTCCAGCGCCTCAGCTATAAAACGCCTTTGATCTTCATGTAGTAGAGGCCAGAATATATAAGGCTCTGGTAGAGGCCATCGAAAGTATAAAAAAAAATGAAAATCAGATTGAGATTCTAATGAAAATATTGTCTCGTCCACGACATGTATATGATTACAAAGTAACCTAAAGCGAAATAAAATCTTAGCTGGGTTTCGGATTCAAATACGCACAAGAAATAAATAGCCATATTTGACTTTGTTATAACGTCAAACCTTGGCCTTACTCACACATAAAACCAGAAATTATGTGGAAAATTGTGCAAACTGGGTGTTTTCTGTTACTATTATATCGAAGTAAAGAACTGGAGAACTAAGCCCAAATATGGGACTATGTTAACTTTGTATAATACGGCAACACATTTTAAGCCCATCTGTAGCGATTTGAAATCAATTACATCTATGGATTTTTATTCCGATTCATGGCGTATGTGAAAGGAATATAGTAAGTCTACTAAATGTTTTATACTTACAAGGTATCACTGTTTCATCGAATCCGTCATTCTCTAAAGAACTGATGGCCGCGAAAACCGCATCGAAAGATTCGTTTTCTACAGCAAATACAAGGCCCAGCGACAACAAAGCAACGAATGGAAGGAACGACTTCATGATGACTCGACAACCGACCACTGGATCTTGGTGAGAGAATCCTGAGAGTGATGGCAAACTATCAGACTTTTGGGGGTATTTATAGTCATTTTTGCATATCGTTTAATTTGAAGTATTTGGACTCTTTGGGCGCTGTCAGAAATTTGTAATATTATGTACAATCAAAGAATCTGCAGCAATTGACCCTTGTTTGGTTAAATTGGTTAAGGGTCTTTGATTAGGTTGAAACGTGTAAGGTAATTGGTCACTATTTAACAAGGTTGTGTATTTAGAGTTATTGTCTGTTTCTGTTCGAAGAGTGGTCATTACTAGTAAGTTCGCCCGATTTAAAGGTACAGTGAGCCAAATATCTAAATAAAAAAAAAATCTTGTAATGAAATGAAAAGGGGTTTAACGTCCTACTTTTCTGAACCGACTGGGCTAATAAAGACGGGAAAAACTGTTTTACTGTAAAGACTAATAATCTTATTTGGTAAATAATTAGATTTTCCCATTTAGTTAATTGTCAGGTGTGTACTCTATGTTAGGTTTCCATATAAAACACACATTATGCATTAGACAGTCTTTAACTTATCCAGACCATAATCAACTCTCGATGTCAAGGCTAGCCTGCGATATTTGTTGGGTTATGGTCCGATTTACTGCAAAACTTTCCTTCGTGATTTAACGATTAAATGGATAATCGAAACTATTGATTTTGTCTTGCCGACTTTAGTAATGATGATCGAGGCTAAGCGGAACTTTAATTCGCTTTGGTCTCGGTTCATAGTGGATCAATTTGAGCAAATTGCCGTTACATTATCCTGTTTTTAATTATTAAAGTGAAAACTGCCATGTCGTTATCTAATCTTCCACAATTTATCTTTACGCTATAGTTCAGAAAATTGTTGTTTTGTGTTCAGCAGGTGAAAAATACCACGTTTTACGTAATAAACACAAAAACATAATGTGGAACAGATGAGCGACATTTCGTTGAGGGTTCCTCAACGTTGTCAACCGCCACGCATAATAAACATCAAAATATAAATTCTGGAACATAATTACTGTTTTAATTAAAGCGACGTTTCGTCCATCAGGGTTTTCTCAACGCTGTCAATTGACACGCATAATAACACCAAAATATAATATTATTATATGGAACATAATTATAACTGTTTTAATTATAGCGACGCTTCGTTGAGGTTTCTCTCGTAAAATGGGGGATGACAGGGCCTTCCCAGGAGAATGAGAAATGTAAATTCTAATCAGAGCTTTTACTCCCTTCTTTTATGCTCCCAAAATGATTTAATTCATTCGCGTCTTCAGTTTGTATTAAAGTCCAGTAAATTGCGTTCAATTAAAAGCGATTTGTTTGAAGTAAATTTGGGGTTATTGAACCAAGGTGTTTGTGTCTATCATTAGTTGTAATTCTACACATCAAGTGACACTTAACATATCTTAGGATATTTCGTCTCAGTTAATTGGGCGATGTCCTAAGGAAAGACAATTTCCCGAAAGTTCAAGTGGTATTAAGATTCACAAGAATTGTAAGTTTATTTGTTTTTGGTTGCTTTTTTTCAAACGCCATCAAGAATTTAAGAAACGTACGCGCTTTGTAGGTCTTCTGTTCTGTGTTACGTTGAGGTTGGTTCCATACTTGGTTTAAAACCTGGACGCATATTTTGTATTCAAGCCCAGCTTTAATAGGTCTTAAGGTCTTAATTTAGCGATATATGGAGGCAGAGTGTGCCTTGGTGGTCGAGTGGTCTAACGCGTGCGCTTGTGATCATAATGATCATATGATCTGCCATTGAGTCAATTGGTCTGAAGTCGATCCCATGCGTATCGCAACCCTATCTTACTCCGTTGTTTTTCACTTCCACTCCAACCTCCGTTTTACCGTCCACTCGCCACAAACTAGGCCTTTTCGGGACTAACATGTGGTTCAATTTTATTTAAATATTTCGCTTGCTCATAGGAGTCTTTAGCAGTGGGTGTTGTTCAGCTCGGAACGTAGGTCTCATTACTCTCGCCCTGTACGTTCGTGCTATGGAGTCCTTGTCGAAAAAGTTTGGCTTGGCCAACTTTTTACTGCTAAACGGTCGCATGTCAGACCCTGTGAAGGCCCGACCAATGTAACTGAACATCTTAAAATCATTCAAAGAATTCTGTTCGTATTATTTTTATTTTCTATAGTTAAAATAAAAATGTCAAAGTATATATATATATTAATTTATTTTTCAATTTAAATGTATGATCCTGTAATTTTCTTTGACGTTGAGACAAGAAGCGTATTACATTTTATTATTACTTAAGCGAATGTTAATATCATATGGGCATGGAGAGATTCGAATGGTTAGGCGTGTGCATTGTTCATAAGGCCTGGCATTGAGTCAACTGGCGTAGTTTCGATGCCCCGGTTGTACGTGACAACCTCGTGGGTTTTCTCTGGGTCCTCCGTTTTCCTCTAACTGCTAAAAGCACCTACGCGCAAACGAATTATTGAAACAAAATTGAATCATATATTAGTCACGAAATGACCTAGTTTTGTGTCAAGTGGACGTTAATTCCCACCATAGAACTGTACTAGAAAGGAAGTCCCACTGGTGGTTTATGTTATTTATCGCATGCGCGAAAACACAGAACCTAAGTTACTGCCGGTTAAACAAAACCCTGAAGAAATGCGTATGGAGTCCTGTGAGCTTCGGAATAAAATAAGAAAAAAACATCGTCTGCACAACTTCCAATTACCAAGATATATCCGAAATTAATGTTTAACCATGTGTAAGTTATTTTGTATCAATACGGTTAGTTGTCAGTACATGTTTCGTTCGTATAAAAATTAAAAGGATACGACGGTACCCAGCCGACACAGGCCTACAACAATAACACTAACACATAAAAAGTATGATAAGTTATTGAATAATCATTTTCAGTCAGAATGCGTCCAGGACGCATTCTATTGTATTATAAAACCTCAATTTGTTTCTATTCGATATAATAATATTTCGTCAAACGTAATAAAAACTATGCAGCTAGTCTAGAATCTACAATTTTCTAATTATATAGGCCTGTATACATGTAGGCCTATAGTCATGTTTTATCTTTACTTTAGGCCTACGTTTTTTTTTTTGGTGTATCAATATTCATTACTTCAAGGTGTCTTCATAGCCCCCCCCCCTCAAAAAAAGTAAGTTAATAGCTAAAATTTCCCTTTTAGTTTTAGATTGTAAGAAAAACTGTTTTGATAATTAGATATACCGTATATATACGTCTTTACATGTATAAATAAATAAAAAATCTGTCTTTATCAATTAAAGATGTAGGAAAAATCAAATAATATCCTAAGGAAATTTTCTATAAAATTTAGACTTTAATGAATGGTCTCAGCATTTTGTCAAATTCAAATGTGCTATCAGTATTTTAAAACAATATGTTTGCACACTGAAATTTCAAGGTAAACTTTTAAAAAAAAAATCATTTGAATAGATGTTCTGTTTCTAAGCCCTCATTTAATATTGAAAACATTATATGTGTAGGTGAAAAATACCGATCGCTATCAAGTACAGCACATAGACCATTCACTGTATTATAGACCTTAGGGAATCGATTTTCAGGTCACCCAACGAAAAAAAATGACGCGAAATTTTAAAAGCGTTAAGTGTCCGGATAAGCAACTTAGCCATTCTTAGTCAAAACAACTCAATTTTTTTTAGCTCAAATTTTGAGACAAGGTATATACACCATTGCTCTATACCCAGACCTTTATTTTTCCGACTATGTTCAAATTAGGATAATTCTTTTAAATATTGGTCGTATTGACATTATAAAATTTGCATGAATGTAAATCTAAATGTCAGATAGTGTCATGTTTTTTTCCATTCTTACACCATATTTATTTAATGATACATAATTATTGGATCTGAAAACTGTCTGTTAGGATTATGTTGAAAATATTATTATTAATACCCCTTTAAACTCCTCAATTTCTTTATGAAAATGTTAATACCAGTTACCCTGTACTTTCTTTCTTTTGTAGGCCTCTGAATATAAGATAAGCTCTTCACTGCTACAACCTTCCATAAATAATAAAGTGTGAAAAATACTTTGTCAGTAATTTCGGAAGAGGGCCTGGCAAGGACATTGTCTATTCGATTCGTTGGAGTACATGTAAAAGAATCCTTGACAATTTTCGAAATAAGAGTAGGTAATTAATTAGTCTGCTGTCTGGACAAAATTTACTTCATAGCACACTGTATGACAAACACTTGTCATTATTTGCCAAACCATGCAGAAAAATAGGAGATAAACCTCCATCTGTTAAAATATGCAGCCTCTATCGTGTTCAGAAAAAACTGATCCTCTATTGCTATTCAGAGGTTTTCAGGTTATTTTTTTTTAATGTCTGTAATTGTTAAAATAAATAAAGGGGTTCTTTTTTTTATGTATCTTATTGTTGTTGAAATATTTGTTAGTAATATTCTTCTAACAAGAAAAGACCCCTGTACATATGTACTTCAAAATTGGGGGGTTGGGATAGTATCGAGTGCTGTGCATCAACCTCTTCTGGCCGGTCACCTCTGGCTTGCTGTTGTGATTTCGATCCCTGGTGTGAGCGTATGTGGCTTCGAGATAGGGGCGCCTTCTCAAATTCATGGGTTACTCCCACACGAAAGACACCTGCGTGTGCGCTTTGATAATAACAATGCAAAATAAGACTTGTCTACTATGTCACCTTCGGTGGAAGTTGTCGTTTAACTCTTAAGAACAACAGTTCAAAATTGAAGAAGCATGGACAGGAAGATGCTGTCCGGGCAAAATTCTCCTTCCTTGGATTTTGCAAATAGTCATAGAATAAAGACTACCATATGTTATCGTAACGAAATACTGAAGGATTGCATGTGTTGACAAGATAATGTTAAAACCCAATTCCATATAGTTCAAAATTGAAGAAGCATGGACAGACAGATGCTGTCCAGGCAAAACTCTCCTTCCTTTTTTTCATTGAAAATTGTTTTGAAGAATCAGTTTGTTTACAAAATTATGATGCCAATGTGTACCAATGAGCTTGTGTTTTTTGTCCCATCTAAACAACTAGACACTGTTCTTTGCCATGTTGTCCCTCCTACACTACCGACTGGGAGAAACCATGCTGCAAAATGCTGGAGAACTTTATTGAATAACACCAGCATACATAATCCTTATATATTCAGATTGGTATTTTTTTTCTTTGGAAAAATTTATAATGAATCAATTTGAATTAAAAAGATTAAGTATGAAGACAATGATTCTAATATCAAGATTTTTATTTTTGCTACGAAAATATTTTAAGTGCATCTTTTCTTTTGTGTGAAAATAGATTTGAAGAACGAGTTTGGTTACAAAAATACACATGATATTTACATCCTTAAATAATGGACCCAAAACAAAAAAGTAGTTTTATTTTTACAAGAAATTCTGTAGATCGATAAAATATAAAAAATTATTTATAAACGAAAATATTTTAAGTGCATCTTTTTTTTTCTCTGTGAAAATAAATTTAAAGAATCAGCTTGGTTACAAAAATACACATGATATTTACATTACATCCTTAAATAATGGACCCAAAACAAAACAATTCAAGAAAATCTGTAGATCGATAAAATATAAAAAATGAAGTAAAATAATACAGTATTCATGTTATTATTAACTTCATAAATATAGGAAAGTTGTCTCAAAATTTCCAGTCGCTATTTCAAAATTATTACAAAATAATAACAAAAACATCAAATATCAGTTCACGCATGCATAGGCTTTGCAATCTACTGCTATATATGGCCCATAGTATGGGATCTATATTTAAGTACTTTTTAAAAATATAAATACCGAAGTAAAAAATACGGTCTTCGTGTTATTATTAGCTTCATAAATATAGGAACGTTGTCTCAAAATTTCCAGTCGCTATCTCAATTACAATTATTACAAATTAATAACATTAATATCAGCTCACACGACTCCGCTTCATTATAAACAATAGCAAAGCCTTCGACCGGAAGTAACTTAGGTTCTGTGTACTTCGCGCATGCGATGTACAACATAATTCATCGTCCAATGACAGATACTGCAGGGTCAGTTATCCATATTATATACGATCTATGTTCCCACCACCTCTCTCTCTAGACAGCTGTCCTTGCCTGGCCCTCCGCCACTGACGGGGGAAAACCATGTCGGAAAATCGCGATGAAACCTTGTATGAGGCAGGGTATCAAGTGTTTATACACTGAAAGCATTCTCTATTTGGGGAATAAAAATTAAAATTTACTGATCCGACCGACTAATAACTGTGCTGGCAGAATCTCCCGCAAAGCACACTGCACGACGTATGACCGTCAGCATTATCCCAGACGGTGCAGATAAGTAGAATGCAAAACCCAATTTCAAATCCACCCGGCTAGAACAGACTGATCTCTATATAATAGACTACCTTGAAGATAGAGGATTTCTCTAAACTAATCATGATCTTTTTAACCAATAGCAATATGCACACAAGTCCTCTAAATACCCAGACGACTGGTAATGATACCAAGTATCCAACCTTTCTCAACAATGTGAAATCCTATCTGATTTAGAGCACAGGGGAAATTGTTTTTTTATGTGAACATTTATTCTGGAAACCCTTGATTAAATGCTGCCATTAAAGAGGACGTGGCACTTATAAGAATTTCATCGGTCAAAGATAAAGCGATACAAATAATCATTAATCATTAGAGCGATTATCTGTGAATTATAACATACTTTCGATCAAGTATATATACATTCTAGGGAGCATTTATCGATTTTTTTTCTGATTGGGTTGGGGTCGCAAAAATGAGACCTACTAATCCACAGGCCCCTAATACGAATATACGTAAATTAGCAAGGATATGACCATGTCCTCATATTTTCATTAAGCGCCCGCGCTTAATCAAGTTTGGATACAGATCGACGATTTTGTCAAAATCGATCTTGTACGTCAGGTCACGTTCACGTAAGAGTCATTACAGACTTTTGGCAAGTGGATTTTTTCCCATCCGTACAGCGTATCCGTATCGTCGTGATACCGTGTGTCAAGGTAGTTTTAGAGTTTGGGCAGATTTTCCCGCCGCGTACGTATATGAGTAGCTGAACAGAGCTATTACAGCATGATGGCAGTTATCTACCAAGATCACCATCAATATTTAGTCAGGTGCTTAGCTTATAAATGCCTGGAGGGCGCCATTAAAAAAAGTTAATGTCGAATCTTATTAAAAATCTTTGACTCGACGGCAATTTTTGGTTTCACTAATGTATCATTTCAGAAAGTTTACACCCCTTTACCATAGAATCACATAATTAACAGATTGGCAAGGCCCCACCCACCTCCCTAAATTTAGTACGTTAAATATGAAAATTCTCAGAATAACTCATCAAAAATAATGATTAAATTTCAGTCTTTATCATGGCTAAAACAATATCAAATACACACCTCTACGTGTTCTAGGATACACATAGATCCATAAACACGTCATGACACTGTCGTACCCTTGGTCGTATCCGTGTGCCCTATCACGTATGTGAAATACACACACATTGATGACGTCATAATCAAAATCGATACGGATACGTGATATGGACCATGAATTTCCGCTTGCCAAATGTATCTATTAATAGTTAATTCAACGCATAACATTTTTTTTTTTTTATTAATTTGAGCTTTGAAATACTGACGTGCATTGTGATCATAGAGCTGTATATTGACAATATATACACCTCCATGATTGTGATATCCAATCAAAGCAATTATGCGGACCGATACACCGAAATTTCGCGTTTAATTCGACTTATGCGTACAACTTAACGCGAAATTTCGACGTTTTGTCGACCTCTCTCCCCACCCTCATGGAAACGGGGACCGCAACCTAAGAATCATTTACATTTTTAAATGTTGTATTAACAAAATCTGTAGTATGTGTCACTGACTTCAAATAAGTATAACATCTATATGTTTTAGTTTTGTTATTAATATTACTATCCGTTATTTGTCTGAAATGTTTCATTCTGTTATATTTATTATTATTGATCTTATACTTGGCAGTATAATTAATTACAGCTTGCCTACGATATCCCAGTGGACGAAAAAACCCGGGAACGAACGAATGATTCTCATTAAAACTCGTGACCCTACTTATATATAACCGTCCGGTCTTGATTAATATTATAATATTTAATTTGTTGATAATAAATACGCATTTAGAATAATTTGGACTTCTAACTCCTAAAATAGTCTGATGAGAGTTGCTTCCCTTTGCCAATTTCCTTTTCTATTAACGATTTTTGAGATTGGTCAATAAAAATAGCACACTTACCAAGGGCGGATAACTTGAAAACGTATCTCCCCATAGATTAACCAAAGGGTTAGTGGAGTACAACGGATTGAAACCACTGGGAATACCGAGGATGGGGGTTCAGGCCTCAGGGTATCGGGGCACCGCTGCCGGCTCATGTATCGTAGAAATTTTGTAGATGATGTTGGTGTCCGGGCAAAATTTCCCTAACTTCATTTGCCCAGCCGGTGCCGATTGTCTCACATTGACCAGTCAAGACGGAAAGAAAATGACAAAACAACTATAGAATTTTAGATTCTGTTTATTTAATACAGATAACAAAATAAAAATATAACAATTTTAAAAAATAAATATACAAAATTTTAATAAAGTTAAGTTTTATTTATTTTATAATAGATAACAAAATAACGGTATATAATATGATATATAATAATATACAAAATATTTTTACCCGTAAATATTTCATTAATTTACAGTATATACAAAATATAAATAGTCTAAACAAAGATTATGTTGAATTCACTGCAACAACATTATTTCTATATATTTAAATATATTCAACACATTTGCAACACCAAATAACACACTATTTATGGATAACAATTGTTATCCATAAATAGTGTGTTATTTGATTATGTCCCAATTACTAAATGCCATTCAAAGAACATTTGCAACACCATTCTTCCTATTTAATTATATTCAACACATTTATCACTCATAGTTTCATTCAGATCTTTAGTCAACTTCCTCTACTGTAGGTCCTTGGTTACAAGATGAAGAAGAGGGTCCAGTTGGTCCACCATTTTGACCACCAGAATGAAGTTTACTCATTATAGGAGAGGCTATTTTCTGTAATTCTTCTAATTTATGGTCATATTCTTCTTTATCTGCTAGAGAATTATTATCTAACCACTTCATGGTGTCATCACAACTTTTCTTTACGGTGTCTTTATCACTATCAACTATTTTATCACCGGCGTCTTCTACAGCCTGTTTCACACTATACACATACGATTCCAGATGATTTCTGGCATCAATTTTCGCTTTCTGTTTTTCATCCTTTTCTTTGAATTTTTCGGCCTCTTTGACCAATCGGTCTATTTCTTCACCACTCAGACGTCCCTTATTGTTGGTGATGGTGATATTTTTACTATTACCCGTACTTTTATCTTTAGCAGATACGTTGAGGATACCGTTAGCATCGATATCAAAACCAACTTCAATTTGAGGAACTCCTCTTGGCGCTGGTGGTATTCCAGATAACTCGAAACTTCCCATTAAATTATTGTCTTTGGTCATCACTCGTTCTCCTTCATAGACTTGAATATCCACTCCGGGTTGGTTATCAGCATAAGTTGTGAATATCTGGGATGTTTTTGTTGGAATTCGAGTATTTCTCTCTATCAACTTGGTCATCACTCCACCAGCCGTTTCTATACCCAGAGATAACGGGGCTACGTCCACCAATAAAACGTCTTTAATGGCGTCACTTCTGTCTCCGGTTAAAATGGCGGCCTGGACAGCGGCACCGTAAGCAACTGCTTCATCGGGGTTGATGGACTTATTCAGTTCTTTACCATTCATAAAATCTTGTAAAAGTTTCTGGATTTTAGGTATTCTTGTTGAACCTCCGACAAGGACAATTTCGTCGATTTTCGATTTATCCAACTTGGCATCTCGAAGAGCCTTTTCCACGGGATCCATGGTGTTTCTGAATAAATCGGAACACAATTCTTCAAATCTGGCCTTGGTAATTTTCGAATAGAAATCAACACCTTCGAACAAAGCATCGATCTCTATCGTAGCTTCAGCACTATTTGACAAAGTTCTCTTGGCTCGTTCACAACAGGTTCGAAGTCGACGTAAAGATCGGGAATTGTTAGAAATGTCCTTACCATGTTTTCGTTTAAATTCTTGAATAAAATGACTGACAAGACGATTATCGAAATCTTCTCCTCCTAAATGTGTATCACCAGCCGTGGATAAAACTTCAAACATACCGTCTTCGATTGTCAGGATTGATACATCAAAAGTTCCTCCACCCAGGTCAAAAATAAGAACATGTTTTTCACCAGTTATGTTTTTATCTAAACCGTAAGCTAGAGCAGCTGCTGTTGGTTCGTTGATAATTCTCAAAACGTTTAATCCAGCAATAACACCGGCATCTTTAGTAGCTTGTCTCTGACCGTCGTTAAAGTAAGCTGGTACCGTTATAACGGCATCTGTAACTTTCTGTCCAAGAAAAGATTCAGCAGTTTCCTTCATCTTTGTCAACACCATAGAACTAATTTCTTCTGGTGAAAATGTCTTAATTTCATTCTTGTATTCCACCTGTAATTTTGGTTTGTCACCACTTTTGATCACCTTGAATGGCCAATGTTTGATGTCATTTTGAACTGTGGAATCGTCAAACTTTCGTCCTATTAATCTTTTGGCGTCAAAGATGGTGTTTTGTGGATTCAGTGCTACCTGATTTTTAGCGGCGTCACCAATCAATCTCTCTGAATCTGTAAAGGCTACATAACTTGGTGTTGTTCTGTTTCCCTGGTCGTTGGCGATGATTTCTACTGCTCCGTGTTGAAAGACACCAACACATGAATAGGTTGTACCTAAATCAATACCAATGGCTGGTCCTTTAACTTTACTTGCCATATTTATTCTGCTGTTTCGAAGTTTATCAAAATCTCTTGTTAAAACCTCTCTTTACAAATTCTTGTTATTCGTCTGCTATTTTTCGTCTGCTTTTCAATCAACGTAGTTTCTCTTCTAACTTCAGAGTTTGTGGTAAGTTTTCACGTAAAAGTTTGTAACGGTTCTTGTTATAATTAACGTTAACTTTCTCTTAGTAAAGTTGTATTTATATCTGACTAAAATGTGCTGCTTGAAGCTTTATATTTTATTTCAATTTATCCCAGAAATGTCAAGATCAATCGCGAAGCATCGAATGCATGTGTTTATGTTTACATGACAGCTGATAACAGGTCTAGCATTTGATTGGTTGTTATTTAGGGGAATACCATAGAAGGGAAGTAACTCGTGTTTTCGCGACTTTTCTAGAAATATACAAATTTGCACCGGTTGTAGGCATAGAAATAGATACTGACAGTGTGTATTTCTATGTTGTAAGAGAGAAAGAAAGAAGTTTTTCGAATGTTATCGAATATTAGTGATGATTAGGAAATAATATCAGTAGAGACACATAATATTTTCGGCTAACCAAAAATATTTCCGATGATTTTTGTGTTAATATTTGGCTTTAGCAATTCGTGATACTGAAACTATTTATTCAAGAATATGTCAAAATTAAGAAAAATACAACGGTCATTAAATTATACAGCCCATCCGTTCACAACTCTTGAACAATTATGGCGCAATTTTACAGCCGTTAGTTGCATTGTTAGCAGGGCTGGATTGATAAGGGGTCAATAATAAAATATTATTATAATTGTTTTTAACGCAGTACATGTATATTAAATAGCTGTTTTCCAAGTAGGCCTATATATTATAGGTAAGTGTGTACGAGTGCGTCGGAAAATGGAAAGTAACGGCTTTTGTAGTCTTGTTTATGATGATTTTGTAAGATTATCATACGCCAATATCGTGCGTATTATAATCTAGAAACATTATAGGATATACTCTAGAAAGCACCATTTGGTTACAGCATTATTTTAAAATTTCTCGGACAAGGAACCAGGCGCAGACCCGTATAAAACCCGTTGTTGATTCGACCGAGGTTTGCGAAGAAGATATTTATTCACAGGAACTCGATTGCAGAAATGACAGGAGTTAGACGCCCTCGCCATAAACAATACAATCAAATATATATTGAAAACAGTATGAGATACAAATACACTATATACATGATATGTACTTATCACAAACAAAAGTTTCATATTCCATTCTATCATTCAGAATTTTGCAGAATCCGTGCGGATTGTCGAGGAAGTTATATGGACAACATGAACAACAATTTCAAATTTTTTCAGGTCGTCAGTTCCAAATAATAGATTTCGAGGATTCGACACAGTTGTGGTAGTTTTGTTATTGTAACAGATCGGCATCAGGTATAATGGCAAATTAAAAGAAAATACTCATAGACATTCACAAAAGTTGAACGGTTTATCTCATATTTATTTTTGTTTTGTATATATCCCGATATTACGAGAAAGTTGTTAAAGTAGTGCTGCGATATTATGGGAGAGTGTTGTCTCGTAAATACGAGATATTTAAGTTGTCTTTCTATCTAGAGGAATTTGTTATTATATCCTCAAATACCATGGGTGACGTTCAAATTGGAGTGAATGTGATGTCGTGTTTTGTCTTGATTGTACATTAGAGAGATAAACCTTTTGGGAAAATATGCTCAGATCATTCATTATCATGTATCTCAAGTAAAAAAAATATGACAAAATCCTAAATATTTTTCTTTTATGTAAATTTTGTACCTTATAAACATTTTGCTATTTTTCATATAAATTACATTTTGATATTGTTTGAACCTCTATGATGTTTATATCGTCGTTATATTTTTGGTTTGTAGAGTTACTTTATTGTGTGTGTTAAAAATTTCGAGATGGAAAGTTATTTTATTTACAACTCATGGGTGGGACAGTAATTTAACAATGTGCTCCTTAACTATTATCAAATTTAGACTATATTCTAAACATAACATTTATTAGATGCACCGAAACCCAATTCCTATTATAACCACTGACCACTACATATTATATTGGTGAGTTGTGTTGCATTACAGACTTTAATAAATCCCATATATTATGAGAGAGAGAGAAATGGGGTTTAATGTCCACGCGACACAAACTAGGTCATTTCGGGACTAACATATGGTTTAATTGTATTGCAATAATTCGCTCTGCGCGTAGGGGTTTTTAGCAGTGGGAGGAAACCGGAGGACCCAGAGAAAACCCACGAGGTTGGATAGGCGACCCAACTCCATTTCACGTACAACCGGGGATTCGAAACCAGGCCAGTTGGCTCAGACAATGACAGGCTTAATGATACTGCGCGCCTGTGCTAACCATTCGGCCACCCGACCCCACCCCATACGTTATAACCCGTGTAATAAAGATAGCATCATGGACATTTATTTTAATAGGAATTGGTACCGATCAGTTATAATGTCATGCGATGTGTTTTATATACAAAATTTCATATAATGATGACTTGTAATCTAGTGTGTAATGACCCAGCTATTTTATAGATGTCAGTGTCAGTATCCGATTCACATTATTTTCTGTAGTTTAGAGATGCGAGCTTATGGAATCACCCAGACGCAGTCGCTGCTTCACCAAAGCTATAACGCGGACCCGTTTATGACCATGGGATAAGCTAAGTTTCGGATGGGGTGGGGTAATACCATATTTATAACTGTTAAATCAGCGTACTGAAGGTTGCGTCAGTCGTCTTCAATCGGTGATCTTGTCTTGAGATCTTTATCATATAATGCCTAATAAGCAATAATGTATTCTTTTCAAGAAACGCACTGACCAATTCTAAAAAAAAAACCAAAACAGCTGCGGTGTTGAAGTGACTAATTTAAATAATGAATAAAAGTCGTTGAGCTTGTTGATTTATCTGGCGCAGGACGGAGACTTGACAAGGACAGTGTCTAGTCGTTTGGATGTGACGATAAACCAAGGTCCAGTGTATGTTGGTTGGCCACGTAAAATAAGCCTTGACAGGTTAATTTGAAATAAAAGCAGCAAAGTAGGGCATTTCATTGGCCCTGTCGGTGCAGAAAAGTAGGACGGTGTAGCTTTTCTGGTAGTATGATCTCCAGAGGTGCGCTACAAGTTTTTGGGTCCGTTAAGACAGATAGTTGGTGTTTAAACTCTTTATTCCAACAAGAATTAAAATACTGAAGAATTTATCCAATTAAATAAATGATAAACCGGGTTAAAATATAATGATATGATTATTATCATAGGTGCCGACTAGTCGGATATCAGGTGTAGCACTAACAGGCGTAGGTGCACTTCAGATGCCAACTATGCGTGCTCTCTATCGTAGGTGCACGATCGGCGCTAACTGGGTGTACTTCGGTTACAAACTAGGTGCAGCTCGGGTGCTAACTATCCGTGCTCTCGAGCTTTAATCTGGAATAATCTATCTTTAACGTAAGGTGCACGATCGGTGCTTACTGAGTGCGCCTCGGGTGCTCTCGAGATTTAATCTGGAATAATCTATCTTTAACGTAGGTGCAGGATCGGTGCTAACTGGGTGCAGTAAGGTTATAAAGTAGGTGCAGCTCGGGTGCTAACTATGGCCACTATGGGTGCTCTCGAGCTTTAATCTGGAATAATCTATCTTTAACGTAAGGTGCACGATCGGTGCTTACTAGGTGCGCCTCGGGTGCTCACTATGGGTGCTCTGGAGGTATGGCCGGTGCTTAATAGGTGCGCCTCTGTTGTTTACTAAGGGAACCACTACCAACCATTATAGGCCCAATTTCGGTGCTACTATATGTGCGTTCTAAAGAGTACCCTTTTGGGTGCCAGAAACGAACAAGCAGGCCAAAACATTCAATATCTACAAAAGCAAAAATAATTAGGCACTGAGACCGGTGACCACGACGAACTTCACGAGGCTCTAATAAATTGCTAAATTCTAACTAAACGGACTAAATCATTCTACAAATTAACCAAAGGGTTAAAAATTGCTAAAATTTCTGTCAATTGATATGCACAATACTGGGAGAAGCTCAAATGGAAGGTTTTCCTCAGGGTCATAACCAGCTGGTCGGACTTCTAATTTTAATATTTACCTCGAAGGGTCCAATCAATGTTACATAAGGTTAGGAATGAAAATTGAATCATACCTAGCGTTTCTTACCAAAATTCTGAAAACTTCCACCAAGAGGAAAGAAAAACACGTCCTCCACCAATGAATGCTACGGCGTTCTGACCAAGATGACTAAGGCCACGAATTGGCGGTCGGGCTTTTGACCACTTAGAATCCTTCTTTCAAAGTACTAAGGCCTTCTGGGCGGCAATGCAACGTCATGATAACGTCACTGAACGGAGAAAGGGCGGGAAGAATTAAGCAACTAGATGGCACTGCGAACAGGACCACAAACTTAAAGCCTTAAGATGGCGCTGCGAACAGGACCACCAACCTTCACGAGTAGGAGGGAACGTAACTGTTACAACGGTAAACCCCATTTATTTTCATTTCACTTCATTATTGATTTATCCGTGGTTTTTCATCCACCAACATCGCAGCAGTTTTTCACTTTTGTTTTCATTTAAGCCCGAAAGAAAATTACAAAGCATGTAAAGTTTTATTCTGTTTATTTTATACAGATAACAAGATAAAAATACAAAATTTGAATAAAATTTTATATTCTATTTTTAATATAGCTTTTAGAATATTTTGACCCGTAAATATTCTTACACTTGAAATACTGTTATTCTGATTATTTACATAATTTACATTACATACAAAATATAAATAGTCCAAACAATAATACAAACTTTATGTTGAATTCATTGCACAACCATTCTTTCTATTTAAATATATTCAGCACATTTGCAACACCATTCTTTCTATTTAATTATATACAACATATATATCACTCATAGTTTTATTCGGATCTTTAGTCAACTTCCTCTACTGTAGGTCCTTGGTTACCACATGAAGAAGAGGGTCCAGTTGGTCCACCATTTTGACCACCAGAATGAAGTTTAGTCATTATAGGAGAGGCTATTTTCTGTAATTCTTCTAATTTATGGTCATATTCTTCTTTATCTGCTAGAGAATTATTATCTAACCACTTCATGGCGTCATCACAACATTTCTTAACAGTTTCTTTATCGCTATCAACTATTTTATCACCGGCGTCATCTACAGCCTGTTTCACACTATACACATACGATTCCAGATGATTTCTGGCATCAATTTTCGCTTTCTGTTTTTCATCCTCTTCTTTGAATTTTTCGGCCTCTTTGACCAATCGGTCTATTTCTTCACCACTCAGACGTCCTTTATTGTTGGTGATGGTGATATTTTTACTATTACCCGTACTTTTATCTTTAGCAGATACGTTGAGAATACCATTAGCATCGATATCAAAACCAACTTCAATCTGAGGAACTCCTCTTGGTGCTGGCGGTATTCCTGATAACTCGAAACTTCCCATTAAATTATTGTCTTTGGTCATCACTCGTTCTCCTTCATAGACTTGAATATTCACCCCGGGTTGGTTATCAGCATAAGTTGTGAATATCTGGGATGTTTTTGTCGGAATTCGAGTATTTCTCTCTATCAATTTGGTCATCACTCCACCAGCTGTTTCTATACCCAGAGATAGCGGGGCTACGTCCACCAATAAAACGTCTTTAATGGCGTCACTTCTGTCTCCGGTTAAAATGGCTGCCTGCACAGCGGCACCGTAAGCTACCGCTTCATCGGGGTTGATGGACTTATTCAGTTCTTTACCATTCATAAAATCTTGTAAAAGTTTCTGGATTCTAGGAATTCTTGTAGAACCTCCGACAAGCACAATTTCGTCTATCTTAGATTTATCCAACTTGGCATCTCGAAGAGCTTTTTCCACGGGATCCATGGTGCTTCGGAATAAATCGGAACACAATTCTTCAAATCTGGCCTTGGTAATTTTCGAATAGAAATCAACACCTTCGAACAAAGCATCGATCTCTATCGTAGCTTCAGCACTATTTGATAAAGTTCTCTTGGCTCGTTCACAACAGGTTCGAAGTCGACGTAACGATCGGGAATTATTAGAAATGTCCTTACCGTGTTTTCGTTTAAATTCTTGAATAAAATGACTGACAAGACGATTATCAAAATCTTCTCCTCCTAAATGTGTGTCACCAGCCGTGGATAAAACTTCAAACATACCGTCTTCGATTGTCAGGATTGATACGTCAAAAGTTCCTCCACCCAGGTCAAAAATAAGGACATGTTTTTCACCAGTTATGTTTTTATCTAAACCGTAAGCTAGGGCAGCTGCTGTTGGTTCGTTGATAATTCTCAAAACGTTTAATCCAGCAATAACACCGGCATCTTTTGTAGCTTGTCTCTGACCGTCATTAAAGTAAGCTGGAACCGTTATAACAGCATCTGTAACTTTCTGTCCTAGATAAGATTCAGCAGTTTCCTTCATCTTTGTCAACACCATAGAACTAATTTCTTCAGGTGAAAATGTTTTTACTTCATTTTTGTATTCCGCCTGTAATTTTGGTTTGTCACCAGTTTTGACCACCTTGAATGGCCAATGTTTGATGTCATTTTGAACTGTGGAATCGTCAAACTTTCGTCCAATTAATCTTTTGGCGTCGAAGATGGTGTTTTGTGGATTTAATGCTACCTGATTTTTAGCGGCGTCACCAATCAATCTCTCTGAATCTGTAAAGGCTACATAACTTGGTGTTGTTCTGTTTCCCTGGTCGTTGGCGATGATTTCTACTGCTCCGTGTTGAAAGACACCAACACATGAATAGGTTGTACCTAAATCAATACCAATGGCTGGTCCTTTAACTTTACTTGCCATATTTATTCTGCTGTTTCGAAGTTTATCAAAATCTCTTGTTGAAACCTCTCTTTACAAATTCTTGTTTTTCGATCGTCTGCTATTTTTCGTCTGCTTTTCAACGTAGTTCCTCTTCTGGGATTTTTCGTCTGCTTTTCAACGTAGTTTCTCTTCTTGGAGTATGAGCAGGGTTTTGTATTAAAGTTTTAAATCGTTTCGCGTTATATAATCCTCGTCAACTTTCTATGAGTAAATGTTTATCTGACAAAGTTGTCTTTATTCTCGCTTTATATAGTTAGTATTTCAATATAATTTCTACAACAGTCAAGATCATTCGAGTACTTTGTAGTGGGGGGGTTAATGTTATCCTCACAAATGATTGGCTTATTGCAATCACTTCTCTCATTTGATTGGTTGGCATTTAGGGGAAAACCCACAACGCGAAGCAACTCGTGTTTTCTAGAATGTTTTTGTGTTATGAACAGACATTCCCCTGTCATACCAATTTAACAAAATTGCAATCTTGAATTTTCGAGAATATTCTCTTGTTAATGGTTATCCTATCTATATTATTGTGCAGTTATATTTTGTATTTTGTGGAATAATTCGATAAACTGTCGTTGGATTACAGTATTTAATTCCTACACTTTTATAGATTAATTTATTTTCGTTATCCGTTAATCATGTCAATGTTCGTATGTATGATTATGTAGTGAGATGCTTAGTTGATATATAATTTCATGGATATTTCGTGAGGAAATTTTTTTCGAAAGAACAATTATAGTGCAATTGAATACCGCGGATATATATTCTGCATTTGATCCATGTTCCTGGAGCAAGGACCGCGAGTTTTATAATATAGGCTACCCCCCTCCCCCAACCATGCAGCACACATCATAAAAAAACTTATCATAAACCCAACCGACTAATAGAAAACAAAACAAAACTCGGCCAATTTCGTATTTATATGTAAGCGCAATAAATTTCTGTATTATATCTATTTACTCTAGGGGTGGTTGGGGATGAATTAATTTAACTGGGGGATATTGGCCTAATCTATGTGTTTTTAATAGAAGGGTTCGACGTTGTATCTGACGGTTATTTGTAACGACATGGACCTTAAGGTCCCACGACTTGATGATAATTATACCATAAAATGTTCCGACTTTTTCTGGAAAACCGATCATTCGGGTTTAGAAATGATCCAACATGGTCCAAAAAATAGTTTACATGTAAACTGCGTCTTTATGGGTTTTCCTATATAGCTGTTATCATGGGAATTATGATGCTAGAGAAGCACAGCAACAGCCAATTGCATGATAAAATAAAAACAAGCTTACTTTATTATTGCTTAAAAGAAGAAAAATCTTTTAATGCTAGAGAAGCACAGCAACAGAAATTGCATGATAAAATAAAAACAAGCTTACTTTATTATTGCTTAAAAGAAGAGAAATATATTTTTAATTCAATAAATCCGAATTCACTTAAAATGTAAAACATCAAATTTAAAAAGGTCGTCCAAAATTTTATGGGCCCTACTTTTTCTTGGGCCCTAGGCAACTGCCTACAATACCTATAGGGTAATCCGCCTCTGGACGATCTACTGTAAAACTTCATTTTAATTGTGCTCTGGTCTGAAATTTTGCTATTTAAAAATAGTGTTCTAAATTTCAATCAAATACCTGACACTTAACCCTAATGAATGTGGCTTATTAATCATTGGCTTATTAATATTACACAACGAAGTCGAATAATTCAGTCAATAATAATTGACGAAATGCGAACTTTCTGATACTATATGTGCTTCAAATTTTAAGCTAAAATAATTCCAGAAAACAGAATTTTCATTGAATTTATGACAATTAAGGGCATATTACGTACATGCGGGTCCCGAAAAACGCACAACACAACTCAACCAAATAACCGAAAGTTTAATATATTTCCGAAATAAATTGAATTCTAGTCACTATATGGTCATTATTCGTCAAAACGTTACCGGAATCCCACGAAACCCTACTCGATCAGTAACTCGACTATACTCCCAATCAGACACTTATATGGGGTGGGGTGCCATGAGCTCCCAAATTAGTTCTAATATAATTTTTTGTACCATAAATTTTAATGAATGTTCTGTTACATAACATATATATGATGGAATTATCCCCCTTTCACTCTGATGCAATGGCGTCAGTAACATCTTGAGTTTTAAGACAGAGGTCCCCATATTACAAGCTTAATCCGGTCCTATACGGATACAAAAAGTGGTTGAGGGTCACATAAATTCAGACAATCATATTGCACCTGTTCCCTTGAACACCCTTGGACATATATAGGGATCAAATTCCATTCTAGTAGCTAGTAGTGCCAAAAACTAAAAAAAAAAACAACGTCGAGTTCTTGGGCGTTTTTTTTGATGCAATGAATATAGTTACTATATACTGTAACCTTAAACTGGAGTAAGACGGAAAACATCAGTTGTGGAACCATTTCAAGGATGAATTAAGTCCTAAAATTGACCATATTTTGTGCTATCCTACTGTCGCAACATAGCCGTAATTATTATTTATTTCCATTATCAAACAATCGTGAGATCAGATAATCGTTTTATCACAAAAAATTAACAGACCACCCCGAATATTTATCTAGATAATTTTAATTAGTAGTCCGATTCTGTCTTGTATTGAGATTGCGATTTATACTGTAGGCCTACTACTACCCGTTAGTTGATTACACGGCTTGAGCAATAAATGCATTGTATAATAATCAGAACCGCGACATTGTGGTTTAAACAGATTATTGGAGTAGCTTCGGTTCAGATTAGCGTTTCGAGCGATAATTATAACGGTCTCGGCCCAGAAACAACAAACGTGTCACTTTAGTTAGTTTACAAACGAGACATGTGCTCAAGAAGGTCACATGTCGAAGGTTATAGGTTATAGCCTCGATTTGAAAATTAATGTTTATTTCAGCCTGCTTACGTTGGCGACAGTTTTCGACCAAAAAATAGATTAAGTGTTGAATTATTACAGCCGAAAAAGTGCAGGAGTCTTTATCTATGATATAAGAACGAAAAGATATTCAGGTGAACTTTTGGAGTCTTACCAGAATTTTATAAAACGCAAAATTCTTCAAGGAGGGTCATAAACAGAAAGGAAGACGTGTTCATTTCCGTGTCAGAGGTCATTGGATACTCAACTATAAACAGGGTATCGCGTCTAGACTCCCAATGTTTTTGTTATTCAATTCCACATCATTGTCTGAGAACGAAGTCTGAATTATTTATGGTTTTCCAACTTATCGATATCAAGGTACGAATTATACAAAGTATATAATTAGGAAATAATCGAGAAAGAAAATGGATCAAACGATGCTAATGGAAAAGTTATCAGAAGCAAGAACAAAGTTTGAGCGAGCCTGTCAACAAATTGTTTTATTAGACCAAAAGATAAAGGATTTGGAAGTGAGATATAAGCGAGCAGTGAAACATAAAAAGAATTCATTTAGATATAATCTAAGACTGAGACTATCTGTGGTTACTGGTGTTAAAATGATGTATCACCATTACGCTAGTACGAAAGCGGAAGAACTAACAAGACTTCGAAGACAGCAGAGTACAGAATTATAAAGAATGTTTTGTTTTTGTGACATGGTTTTGTTGTGTTGTTGTTAAATTTGTTATCATGTATATGATATGTACAGTACTTGTGTTAGCAGCTGTTAAAACTGTTGCACGAAGGTCTATTTATTAAACCAAAGGACTAAAACAGCTGTGTTAATATTATGCGACAAAATATGTAGTTCAGGTTGTGTAGGCCTACCTTTTGGATCTGCTTGTCCGTATTTATAAACCAATTAAAATACAATTGAGCAATTAAGAATTGCCGTTTTGTAATATAATTTTGGAACCCATCATATACGTGTAGGGCATTGTTTGTTGAATATTGTGTAAAATAGTTGCCATGGCATGCTGACTAAATAAGTCAAATATTATGTATCTTATATTTTGTAATAATACTCATTTTTCTGTTCCCCAAGTTCACAAAGCATTCTCAGGCTTAAGTTGAGAATTTACTCAACTTTCAATCACTGTTTATAAAAAAAGATCTTTGATCTAGAAACACAAAATTGTGCACATAGTTTCTTATTAGGGTATTTGATACATTAAAGCAACAAAAGTTTTATAAACGTTTATATTTTAGTCAAAATAAGGCGAACAATTTTGAGTAAATTCTCAACTTAAGTCTGAGAATGTTTTGTGAACTCGGGGCCTGATCTCTCACCTTTTGTGACAGATGTCGACAAGGAAAGGTTCTGAAGCTGTTGTTATTTAGTCATATTTCTACAGGACACCCAGGGTGAATCCACAGGGTAAGATCCCCATTAAATAATAAATAAAGCTTTGGACTCTAGGGACCTTCTCTGTCCGTCAAGTCATAAAATTTTGTCAGAGGCTGGCATGTACCTTACTACTTTTTAATGGAAAATTAAGTGATTCAAATTTTAAAACTTAACAGGTGATAGTAGGCTTCATGTATTACAAGCAAAACATCATCTAACACATTGGAGGTATCGGTATCACGTCATTTGGGACTCAACACAAACGACATTGTGAAGATGAAATCAACTGAGATTGTTTTATACGGACCCCAAAATCCTCTGTGATATTATCTCTAATCCTGAAAACGCATTGGTTCACAGTCCAGATCTGCTGAAGGGCAGGGTTCTTTTGGATAATTTTATGCCAATTCATTTAACTGTTCCAGTTGCATTTGATGATTGATTAAAGAGAAATGCCAGTCATTGCCAGTCATTGCCATTTATTTATATTTTATTCATTGTCGACATTAACAATCTAATTTTGAACTCAAAAAACAAATTGTGTTGACATTTAGCAAATTTATTAAAATGCCGATTAACATTGTGAGGGAAAGTGTCAGTCATAGCGTAAATGAACAAACAGGCCTGTATGTAAATTGATTTATTTAGGGTTGTGTAACTTGAATATTGAGCAAAATATAAAAAAATCAGCTTAGGTTGGAGTTCTCCTTTAAAGTGTATGCATATATAATACATGTATGTAAAATTTCAGCCTTAAACACTTCTCAGCTTAATACAGAAATTTTTTTGAAATGAGAATGAAAAAGGATTTAGAACAAATGGAATTGATTACTTGTTTCTGATCACTAATTTTGAAAAAGATTGAATGTGACGGAGTGTGTGCATATTAACTTTTCTCTTTAAACATCTAACGGTGGAAAGTGACATATTGATAAATTTAAATCATCAAAAAATACAGTAAAGGCCTACTTTTTATGTGACACAATGTACATGTATTGAGTGTTCGTTACGCTATGCATAGTACATGCATGTAACTTTTCAAAATATAAAATGTAAAAAAAGAGTTTGTGCTTGCCAAAATCGAGACAGTGTTGAGAATCATGTATTCAATTTTATTTTGCCTTCTTATTCTACTATTTGTTTAGTTTATGGACATTGGACACATATCGAAAGGTATCTGGTTCCATCCACTTGTTCAGCACTTTTACAAATGTATGGTTATACCCATACTCCGCGCAGTGTTGCGTTTGATTAGAGGTAATCCTACTAAAGGGATTTCTCTGGCCATTGCTTCAGGAATATGGGTTATACCCGAATCCATTTAATGTACATTACGGTAATTGAATTGTACATTTATTTTTTATTTCCATTTTATTTATTAATTTTGATTGAAAGATTATTTCATTATTGTTTATGATGTTGATAAATGTAATTATGATATTCTACATGTATAAAATTTGTTAATTATTATTTGTTTAGATTAATGGCTGTAGAATACATTGTTTAATTGTGTTTATGATAACGCAAGCTCTCCTATAACAAAAACCTATCATGGTGATTTAATAAGTTTGGGGATGAAACTCAGAAATACAGTCTTGTCAACCCTTTACTCGCTTACATTGCCAACAGGTTTATAAATCTGAATTTTGTAAGTTCTCTTTAACCTTAAAACCTATTTCATTTCACACTCTTTAACTGCAAAAATGTAAGTCAGACTGTCTTGATTATCAAGGATTCAAAAGCTGCTTTTTTTTGTTTTTATCAAATTCAAAAGACATGTGTCATTAAAGCATGAAATAGGAATTGTAGCCATTAGAAACACTTATCACTGTCCAGAAAAAACATTGCCTAACATTGTCATCAATCCCTTTAGCACATACTTAAATCAGGTTAGTTATTTGACCTTAAAAAATAGGGTTTTGTGAATTGCCCAAAATATGTTGAGATTCTGGCAGTTTTTCTAGGCTTAATGGATGCCGTACATTAATTACATAATCTGGTAGTTTTGATACTGTAGTAACCTGATACTGTTGTATATAATTAAGCTGTATTACCAGAATATATTATATAATATAGAGTCTATAATCAGTATTAATTAATAGTATACCAGTAAGCTCATGTATTATTTACATGTTCTTATCTATGTTTAATTAATGCAATCTCATTAACTTACTGATTAGTCCATTTCCAGACATGGTTTGATTAAAAATCTTCAAGTTTCATGTTTTAAAGATTATAGGAGTGCAAGCTGTCATGATTATGGATTAAGTTTTAAATCCAAAGTCAGATGTTCCATTTACTAATAATTACATTGTTAGTTGTCAAAACATTCTTAATCTGAGTAAACTAACTTTCATTTCACTGTTTACTCTCAGATCTGTCATAGAAATCTTCAGATCTGTCATAGAAAATGAATGTGTTGGTCTCAAAATGGCTTAAAAATGTATTATACAAATTAACATTATTGATAATGATACCTTAAGTAATATTTCCTTAGATTACATTTATCTTGAAAGACAAGCATATGTCTATCATCACTCAACAGATAATAAATTCAACTGACATTGTTTTAATGATCCTTGTAATGGTTTTGGTACATGGTATAACAATTGATACAGATCAAAAAACCAAGCCATGGACTTACAGAGGCCTGCTTACATAGGGCAAGATAGTTCACTGTCAAAGGCATTAGAAATCAATTGAAAAAAAAAAAAGAATATTAATGTGTAACAATACTTATGTAACAAAATAACTGCTTCTACATACACAAATAGAGAACAATTCATACAAATCAGTTAGTACTATTACTTTGGCATGTGCATGGAAAGCTTAATGAATAAAGTTGAGTTGTGAGAATAATAAGACAACCTTAGTTAGGTTAACCATATTTAAATGTTAGTAAAAGTAGACTGTTTAAAAACAATACCTCCAACACTGGTAGTCATGTTACAGGAAACTAACTTGTTTTTCAAGAAGTAGAAATGTGTAAATGTAATTTGGATTGAATTTTAATTGTTATTTGACATAAGAGCATATTGTGTTTTGGTTTATTGTACAGTTGTTGAGCTGAATGCCTCGGTTGTTGAATTTGATTTCAAGGGTTGTTTGTTTAAAATATGAACAATTGTTTTTAATGTTTAATGTACAATATTTCAATAAAGTGGGTTTTTAAAGGGGGTCATGTACAGGTGTATCCTTACTCTTCGTAGAACACCTTATACTAGTTCACGTTATACTTTGTATTGCAGGGTTACCGAAAGCATAGTATGACAACTTCTTTTAGGTACAAGGATCTTTCATTGGGTAGCCTATCTATCTTTGATTTGATCTCAGACACTTCTTTGTAATAACTATTTCTGTTTGGTAAAAATCAGACGTATTTGGATAAATACTGATACATGTAGCCTTATTAGTTTTTTGTGTAAATTTCAAGTGTGAAATTTGGAGCTGAAAGCTTTGTTGTTAATTTGCTTTTTTTTTTCCTTTTAAAAAAAAAGAAAAGGTTGATATTGATGTTCTTGAAGAACTAAAATTCAAATTAGCCTTGTCGTAGTATAGTTATGGAACTTAAAGGATAACTGCAGCTATTAGCTCAAACAAATTTGAATTAGTTTTTGCGATGGACGACCTAAGACCTAAACGTTGACAGTTGATGTGTCATCTATCAGATTTATAGCTAAAATAGCGTTGGGCATTACAGTGTACCACCACCGGTTAGAAATATGTCTTAATATCTGTCATAATCAAGTATAATTTATAAGTTAATAAAAAAAATAATATATTGTCATATTGTGTATACAAAAAATGAAAGATGTTGAATAAAGAAATAATATAAATTTATCATACTGCATGTATTCCATTTATTCAAAAGTTTTCAATCATGATCAGTCTTTGTATTGCACATCCAGAAAGAAGATAAATAAGTGGCAAAAAATCTGTAAAATGACTTAAAGCTCTCTGTCCGCCAATTTCCATAGTGTAGAACTGTAGAGTCCAACTGCACATTAATAATCATGCAATCTGTGAAATAGATTTGTTCCTCCTACATGGGTTCAGCTTTCATGTGGTGACATCATGCAGCTCCCGGGATGTGTGGGCCAATGAAATTTCCGTCAATTCCTGGTAAAACTGTGGATTCTATTCATGGCAGGTGGACATACTCTTAGAACTTCACTGGCCAACACTAGACAGCCATGATTATCACTATCAAGCCAGACAGCATTTTACACTATTATGGGGGCAGGCCCCCTGGAAAAAGTTCCCCCCCACCCATATACTGATAATCATGTCAACCATAAAAACAATAGATATACATTGTCCTTCAATTTTACAGCACCCGTGAGAGAAGTTCCCGCCCCCTCATTGCTCTGAGCTAGTTATGGCCCTGTATGGGGTGGTTCACTGTGACTAAGTGGTTAAGACAAATTAAATTCTAAAACATTTTTTGTATGTATTAGAAAAATAAGTAAAGACGTTTGAAGTATTTGTAGTTAAAAACTATATCCTATTTAGTGTAAATGGGTATTAAAATGAATAAAAGGCATCATTTTGCCTGAAGCGGTCACGTCTTATGTATACAATGCATGCGCCATTGAACCAATGATTGACGCTGCGTGACGTCATTGCACGTGTTGAAGACAGTCATCTGTGACAGAGATAATTTGTAATTCTCTGTGAAACAGATTGAATAAACACCTGCACCAAGTTTGAACATTCTATCTCAATTAGGAGAGTTATTGTGTCCCAAAGAGTGTGACGGACAGACAAACAAAGCCACTTCAATAGTCCCCCACTTTCTTTGAAAGGAGGGGGACAAAAAATAAAAATTTTTATAACTGTGGACAAATTTACACTGAATACTCTTCAAATCTATTTTACACCAAATCTATTTTACACACACTAAATACATGTATCAGTGAATATTAGCATTCTTAAAATATATTTTACACTATCTACATGTATTACAGTGAATATTAGTATTCTTCAAATCTATTTTACACCTAATCTATTTTACTTACACTATTTATCTACATGGAATGTATTACAGAGAATATTTATATTTTTCCAATGTATTTTACAATCTCAACATGAAATATATTACAGTGAATACTAATATTTTGCAGCACAAATACTTCACTTTGACCTTTCAATAAAAAGTCGAAGGAGAGCACTTGAAGCGATCATTTCCTAACAGTGAAATTGCTGGACAAGGTAAGTAGGCTAATTCTGCACATAGAAGTACACTGTTTCAGAGACTTGAACAATATTTGTTGTAGGAGATACAATACACTTACAAGTTTCACTATATAACTTCAACACAAACAGCCTTACAGAAGTGTGTGTAAAAGGTCTTTGTGCAGAAATATTAAAACATTTATCAACAGGGTTCTGTTTCTTGAAATCTTAATTAAAGATAAAATCCAAATTTTAGTAGACACTTCAGTTTTGATTGGTTAAGCACTAACATCAATCTAATATTATCCAATCAAATTACTAAAATTTGGATTTTATATTAGTTAAATTTAGTGAGATATTTACATATCCAATCTATAACTCCTCTTTATGACCATAAGTTTTATCATCTTCTGTTGTTAAATCAGAGTCTGAACTTAGTTTAGATCCAAGCTTTTCTTTGTCTTCAACTAGATCAGATGACGAATCAACATAACCTACAAGTTCATTAATTTTAAAAACATCATTTAAAAGAAGTACTTTATCCTCTTCTGCAAATTCCTCTGCATCTTTTAACATTTTTTTGATCTGCTCTGGTGTTAGTTCACTGTAAATGTTTTCTATTAATATTTTCTTTTTTTGACCTGTTTCTTTTTCCTCAGCAGCTACTTCTAAATTACCGTTGACATCAATTTCAAAAGTGACCTCAATTTCGGGGAAACCTTGTGGAGCTGGGGGGATTCCTTTTAAATTGAATTGTCTCAATAAATGATTATTTTTGGTCATATACCTCTCCCCTGCAAACACTTTAATTGTAACAATAGGCTGATTACAGGCAGCTGTAGAGAAAATCTGTGAGTCTTTGGTAGGAATGAGGGTATTTCGTGGGATAATTCTATTCATGACACCACCAACACTTTCTATGCCAAGTGTCAGGGGATTAATATCGATACCAAAACAGCCCCCATCCATCTCTTCATCACCAAGGAAGCCAGCTTGTACAGCAGCACCATAGGCAACAGCTTCATCAGGATTTACAGGATAACTTGAGACCTGAAAAGAATAATTGGGAGGAAAAGAGGAAAAAGTAGGTTGCCCAGCAATGAAAAAAAGACCCACAGACCACAGATCACATATTTACTAGGCCATATAAAAAATATTCTCAGATTATCCTGCATCACTTCAAAAGGGACACATGCCTTGTTTTATTTTAAAAAATAGGTTGCCAGGCAACGGAACATACGCCCACACAGCAGCTAAATCGTCCAGGCAGTCAACAAGAGTTGTCGCATATTAAGTTATTATCAGAAAATCATTAGAATTTGGTTTTTATTAAGTTCTGCCCCATGCTAAATTACCATGTAACAGTAATATAATCAAACGTTTTTTTAAATCGGATAATAATTTTGACGTCCAGATTTGGATTATCAACATACATGTCAAGTTTCATCAAAATCGGTTCAAAATTGTGATCTCTACAGGGTCCACAAGCTAAAAACATGATTTTTCGTACAATCAGGGGCCATAATCCAGGATGTTTCGATCCGATACATTCCAATATCGAAAGCAGCTGAGATCTTATGGCGATAAACCTATATTTCAAGTGTTACAATCCGATGGGCGCAAATATCCAGAGGAACCAAGATCTTTGGATTATCAACTTACATGTCAAGTTTCATCAAAATCGGTTCAAAATTGGGACCTCTATAGGGTCCACAAGCTAAATACATGATTTTTCGTACAATCAGGGGCCATAATCCAGGATGTTTCGATCCGATACATGCCAATATCGAAAGCAGCCGAGATCTTATGGGGATAAACCTATATTTCAAGTTTTGTCAAAATCGGATAAGAATTGTGACCTGTAGAGAGTCCACAACCTTGATATAACATATTTTCACACTATTTGCGTACAA
Organism: Patella ulyssiponensis; assembly: GCA_963678685.1. Classification (NCBI taxonomy): domain Eukaryota; kingdom Metazoa; phylum Mollusca; class Gastropoda; family Patellidae; genus Patella; species Patella ulyssiponensis. Next base: position 76,246,586 of record OY783227.1, on the reverse strand, counting down.
ACGGCGGCAATTTTGTCCATCAATTTTGGTCCGATTTTCGAACTCAACCTTCATTACCATGTAACGGTGATATAATCAGATGTTTTTTAAATCCGATAATAATTGTGACCTCCAGAGGGATTTTTCCGACAATCAAGGGCCATAATTCAGGAAGTTACGATCCGATGAGCGCAAACATCGAAAGGAACCAAGATCTTTGGGTTATTAACATGGATTTCAAGTTTCATCCAAATCTGTTCAAAATTGTGACCTCTATCGAAAGGAACCAAGATCTTAGGGTGATAAACCTATATTTTAAGTTTCATTGAAATCGGATAAAAATTATGACCTGTAGACTGTTCACAAACAATTGTGGACGGACGGACGGACGAACTGGGGCTACGACAATATACGTCCACATGAAAATGTGGGCGTATAAAAATGAAATATACAGAATAACAGGCTTATTAATTACTGCATCGGAATTATATTTTATCCTTATTACTGCATTAGGCTAATGCTCCTAAACTAGGCTAATGAAGACTGGCATACGCCGTACAGTGTGCAATGAGGGAAATTTTGCCTACAGCCTCATCTTATATCGAATTCCAACTGCCAAGTATCTTTTACGTGCACGCAAGTGCGTTCACGGAACCTCAATTTTTCACACCATCCACACGACTAGACAGACGTCCTTGTCAGGCCCTCCGTTTTGCATCACTGACAAAGGGAAACCCCTCTGGAAAATCTGGATGAACTTTCTGGGCCAATGCAGAGATTGAACACCTGACATCCAGGCTAGCGAGCCATCGTTTTACCCACATAGCCACCGTGATCCCCGAGCATCTACAAGGTTTTAAAAATTGTTGAAAAACAATAGGCTTCTTTGTCTCATCAACACAAACACTGTGTATATATAGAGTCAATCGGGTGATAACTTTGGCTTGCAGGGCTTCCACAAGTAATTGTGGATGACGTACATATGGATGGATATGATGACACCATACGATAAAAACATATAAAGGATTCTTGATGATTTGATTTATCAATATCAATTCATTATTTCAATTAAAGATAATTATTTTTTACCCTGCCATTGAAATAGATATGAACAAGTTGAGAGATTTTAGGTATATATGTTGAACCACCAACTAAAATAACTTCATCTATATCTGATATCTCCAACTCTGCATCTATCAACACATTTTTTACTGGTTTCAAAGTCGACCAGAACAAATCCTAAACAATGTAAAAGCAAAATTGTACACATTAAAGAACATAGAAAAACTGCATCTGAACATTGTTAGTTATGTTATTCTGATCAGGGTATGTATTTATGGTTCCTACAGTAATGTTCTTACCTCACTAGCCTCTAGTCTATTGAAATATACACCTCTTTCATAGCTATAGACTGCAACAAGCAGGAATCCAGTGTTTGGCATAATTTTTAATAATGACTGATACCCGATCATAACTATAGTCCTGTTATCTAAGTTCCTCTTTGTACATGAGGCTGGGGGTCACTTATTGATATTTGTGGTACTTCATCTCCTGTGATACATTTAGCCAAATAGGACAACACAATTTGCTAATCATTAAAAATAAAGGCTTCAAATTATAACCGTATCTGATCCTTAACCATGCCATGTAATTTACAGAAGAAATTTGCTTACCATGTTCAATTCTTCAAATTTAGATCTGGTTAAAGTTTCAGAGAAATCTTCACCATCGAACAAAGATTCTATTTCAACTCGAGCTAGATGCCTGGAAGACAAGGTTCTTTTGGCTTTTTCTACTTCACAAAGTAGTTTCTGTACAGCTTGGTTGTCATTTCTGATATCTTTACCACTTTTGTTTTTGATAACTTTTACGAAATACTCCATCACTCTTTGGTCAAAATCTTCACCCCCTAAAATAAAATAATGTGGCATTTAAATAATTCAGTCAGTTATATAGTGGTATTACTTGTGTTTTCTTTTGGCGTTCATCACTTTCGATTAATGAAACCTTTATTACTCATCTATCGTAGCAATGATCTCTATGTTAAAATTATATTTGGAATGTGTTTAACTAGGTCTATCACATATATGATAATGACTGACACCAATATTGTCCTTTAAGGCTTGGAGCTAGCATAAAGCTACCTTTTGTACTCAGTTACTATTATATTTAAAGTTACCTAGCTACTATTTTATCTGAAGCTGACCTACCTAAATGTGCATCTCCATTTGTGGACATAATTTCAAAAATACCATGATCAATATCAACAATAGAGATATCAAAAGTTCCTCCACCCAGATCATAAACAAGAATCTTCTGTTCGCCATCTTTTTTATGTAAACCATAGGCTAAAGATGCTGCTTGCCTGTAAATGTAACGATAAGAGTCGCCAGAGAAGGAATATACACCTGCCAGCAGCATTTTGAAGGATGGCTTTAATGTCTGCAGAGGCATTAACTATGTATAAAATTGAATGGTAAGTCTGAATTTCAATAGAGCTTTATTTACCAAACAATCCCAGTAAATTTGAAAAAAAAACCTCCAACACTATCAACTGTAGAGCATATACATGTTTCCTGTATGAATACACTGTGAGAAGGTACAAAATTTCGTTTTACTTGTTTTTACTACACTAGGATCTGGTAGAGTTGTTATCATTGACGTGTTCTGGATGATGTGAGGGGATTAGATGGTATCTAACATATAGGTGGTTTGATTTAAATTGACTACCAGCAGACCTCTTTTACTACACTAGTTAGGATCTGGAAGAGTTGTTATCATTGAGGTGTTCTGGATGATGTGAGGGGATTAGATCTAACATATAGGTGGTTTGATTTAAATTGACTACCTGTAGACCTCTTTAATTTGGGTCAAAAATAAAATTGTACATTCCATTCGAATTTACAAGTACAGTATTTCGTGAAATGAGAATCTGTCCTTGTTGAAAAGGTTTCGAGTCCTGGTATGAGTGTATGTGGCATGGAGATAGGGGCGCCTTCTCAACCTCGTGGGTTTCCTCCCACTGCTAAAGACCCCTACGCGCAAGCGAATTATTGAAATAAAATTAAAACCATATGTTAGTCCCGAAATGACCTAGTTGTGTCGAGTGGACGTTAAACCCCATTTCTCTCTCTCTCTCCCTTGTTGAAAATGCTAAATCTACAAGATAAAGCCAGAGTTGAGCTATAACCGGAGGGAAAATACATATCTTTTGACTTACGGTTCATGCAAAATTCTCAATACTTCTAAACCAGCTATTCTTCCAGCCTCCTTGGTAGCCTGACGTTGGGCATCATTAAAGTAGGCTGGAACTGTGACAACAGCCCTGGTTACTTTTTTACCCAAATAATCCTCGGCGATTGCCTTCATCTTTCCCAAGACCATAGCAGAAATTTCTTCAGGGGCAAATATTCTCTTCTGACCCTTGAAAGTTACTTGGATATGCGGTTTACCATTTTTGTTGACAATTTTAAACGGATAATATTCTTTATCTTTCTGAACAGACAGATCATCCCAGGTTCGACCAATCAAACGTTTAACATCAAAGATTGTATTTTCAGGGTTAGAGATCTGCTGATCTTTGGCAGCATCACCAATAAGAAGTTCACCTTCATCTGTGAAAGCTACATAAGATGGAGTTATTTGATTACCCTGATCATTTGGTATAATTTCTACTTGCCCTTTAGTAGAAATGCCAACACTAAAATAAAACAAATAAAAGTTTGTCATTAATATATCTGTTTGTCACAAATATTCCACAGTAGACAGGTTTTAAACTTTAAAGATACATTCACACAAAAGTATTTATTAGGTGGGTATTTCCAATAAAAGTATGAGATGCCCAATCTTACTAGAACAATAATGGATTCCTTGAAAAACAAAAGACAAAAATGAGAGAGTGTCACTAATTGACAGCCCAGCAGTTAAGGGCTGTCTGCTTGAGTGACATCATTATACATCAAAGGTTGCACACATAGATGTCTGACCTTGTAGCGTGAGGGTGTGTTTGATGTATACATGTATATTGATAAACTTTATAGTGAGCGGACGTAGAAAAAGTGAGAGACTTAAACGTACAACAGTTTCTGAGATAAAAAATGCTGAAAATGATTTGGGCAAGAGATAATCTGAGAATTATTTATTTAGATCATCTTTTATATGCAATGAAATCTCCTCCGGCTTGGCACCCGTTGCCAGTTAAGACAGCAGCTAAGTCACATGTCACAACTCACAAACATGACTTCTTTTAATAGATTTTTTATAGTTTCGGGTATCTCCTCTTGAATACCATGTTTTCAGAGGGATTTGAAATAAATTTCTGATACTATTAACTAGTATGAATATTTTTTTAGTCGAAATATATCATAAAATTACCCAGTTTGTACGTGTACTGTTAAGGAATCTTTAAACTATTTCAGATATTAAAATCTAACTTTTTTGACTGGAAATGATTTCACCCGAGTTTCAACAGTTGTTCCTTGAAAACTGAAATAAATTACCAGTAGCGGTATATTATAAATGGCCTACCATGAATATGTTGTACCAAGATCTATTCCAATTACAGGATCTTGATCCTGTTTGCTGGCTTTGTTCTCTAAAGCTGTTGTAAGTCCACAGCTTAAAGCTATCAATAACATCATCATTTTTGTTTCATTCATTATTTCTCTTCACCTTTTGATTTTGTTCAAATGAATTTCCTTTAAAGCCCCAATAACACTCTTGTTGTAACTAAATAATATGTCCCTATCTTCATTCTGGTCAACAAATTGTATTATTTTACAATATTCCAATTAATTGATGATATAAATTTCATCTTAACACACCTAATTTAAAAAATTGGAAAAATTCAACTAATTGATTTAAAAAGTCTAACGTAAACCTTTTCAAATGTGACTTTGATTTAAAATATTTTCGAACTCTCTGGACAAGTAAAATAGGTCGTAATGGATAATTTACACAACAGGTAGGACACTTAAACATCTAGTACTTAGAATAAGGCTATTATTTATTTTCTGGTGCTGCCAAGCCAGCAAGAGTGTTATTGTCCCTTTAATCCCTCTGTTTTGTTCTGAGCATCATACTGTATATCCTGAATATAATAATTTTCCTCATCTTCAAAAAGAAAAATATGAATAATAAGTGTCTTTGATACCTGAATGAATTGACAGTTCTGCTTGTCATCAAAACCACGTGGGTTTGTTTACAAACAAATAGGTTAACCAATAACTAACATTTGTACCGTTATTATTATGTGAAACGAAATAATTTTTTTTTCAATTATAAACACTGATTATTATACCATTATGATATAAATAACATTTATTGCTTCTTCAGCAATTCGTGTAATAGATTGATTGGACGATATCTAAATCTTGAGTTGAGTCTTGCGTGTCTGTTAGTGTTGTGTGATGATGACTGATGTGTAGTCGAAACATTGGTTTGGGAAATACGGAAAATACTGATGAAATCCACCCAAATATGTCGTCATATTCAATTTTACTCAACTTAAAGTGAGGAAGGCAAGCTAGAAATAAAATCAACATAAATAAACGCAGATGAATATCACTTGAAAATATATTAAATCAAACTTGGAACTTTGTTTATTTTTCATCTCTCACAAGAGTGTGGTTGAATGAAATTTTGGAACGTAACGTAAACAGAAGTTTGGAACGAAACGAATTGGATTAAGCATACTGTTACAATTTGTAGGAATCACATTTAGCCAATTAGCTGATCAAGAGGAAAGTTTGTTTAATGAAATGACCGTGACAACTGGCCAAACTTAAAAAATGTTTGGCATATTTTCTGATGGTGATTAATGGATTTGAATAAAAATTGTTATGATGAATTATGAATATATAGTTTTAGTTGTGGCTAAAAATGGTTCCACTATATATATTGATCTCTTCTGTACGGTGGCAGATTTAGGACACGCAAAAAAAAAAAAAAACCTCAAATGTTAAGTCAAGCGCTCGAGATAATACAATCGAATATGTCTCAGCCAATATTTTAAGCTGTTTAATTTTGGGCATTATTTAATAATAAACTTGCAGAATAAAGATATCCATCAAAAGCGGTAGTGAGGATCTAGTGGATACCCCCCATCCCCACCACCGCACACACACCACACACACACACACTTCATCCCATACTCATCACCACAACTAAATATTTTCCGTTATCCATGTATTTACTCCTTTCCAAGTGGGGAGTATATCGCATGTTATACAAATCAATAATTGTTTTGTTAATTGGGAGACTGACATATCCTGGGGGGTTGGGATGGCCTATAGTGGTCTAGAGTGCCGGTCACCTCTGGCTTGCAGCTGTGGTTTCGAGCCCTGGTGTGAGCGTATGTGGCATGGAGATTAACCTTGTGGGTTTCTTCCGGGTACTCCGGTTTCCTCCCACTGCTTAAGACCCCTACGCGCAAGCGAATTATTGAAATAAAATTAAACCATATGTTAGTCCCGAAATGACTTAGTTGTGTCGAGTGGACGTTAAACCCCATTTCTCTCTCTCTCTCTGACATATCCTCATATAGCTAGAAGGACCCTGAATTTAATAAGAATAGGCTACCCAGCTAGAACAAGGTGTGCGGAACAGCAGGATGGGGTGTGTGTAGAAGCCTGGCACAATCGTGCCTCTTGCACCAGAGTAAATTAGGCAATGATCAGTTCCTACATATGAAATGAATAACGTTTGATGAGACCAGAGCTTCTAATCAAGGATATGTCAATCTGTCTTACACCGTAACCTCGATACAAATATTGATTCGTATGAAAATATGTGATATACTCCCCACTTGGGAGTAAATATAATAGAAAATATTTACTGGTGGCAATGAGCTTAGGTTGGAGTGTGTGTGGTTGGGGTGGTGGGGCTATCTGTCAGCTTTGGATGGGCTGTAAAACCAACAAATGAATATCTTTATTCTGCAAGTTTATCATTAAATAATGCACAAAAAACAGCTTAAAACATAAGCTGAGGCGTGTTCGGTTGTATTAACATTTTTGCACAGGTACTTACAACTTTAATCTGCCTTATTGTGTTTTTAAAATGTTTTATTGTCTCTTAGATTCAATCAATGAAATTACATTTATGATAAAATGGTCTTATATGATGTACGGTACCGGTAGACATTCCTGTTATTTTCTCTAATCAAGCTTTCAAACATAGCACCTCGGTATATATAGTGAGTACAATGCTGGCTCATAAAGCAGGACGATCAGGGTTTGATGCAGCAGAAATTTACCCGGGAAATTCCATTGTGGTTTCATGGCGCAGGACAGAGGGCCTGCCAATTACAGCATCTAGACATTTGAATGGGATGAAAAATCAAGGTCCTGTGTAGACCTACTAGTAAAAAAAACAATTGGAAAGAATAGTTGGCATTTGATATTAGAGTAGGGTAGTAGGCTGTAGCGCGGATTTCCCTCATGGGATTCTGTAGTGCATACGCAGTACTGATGTCTTCAATCGCCCAACCAGTGCAGAACAGACAGAGAGAGAGAGAGAAATTGGGTTTAAAATCCACTCAACACAAACTAGGTCAATTTCGGACTAACACATGGTTCAATTTTTTATTTCAATAATTTGCTTGCTTGTAGGGGTCTTTAGCAGTGAGAGGAAACCATAGGACCTGGAGAAAACTCACGACATTGGACAGGCGACCCTATTCCTTGTTACATATAACCGGGTAATCGAAACCATGACAGTTGACTCAATGACAGACCTTATACAGCATGCACATGCTAACCAATCGGCTATCCAAGCCCCATCAGTGCAGAACAGTACGCCATTAAACCTCATTTCATTTCAAAAGCACACAATAAATGCTTACTTCCAGTTGTTTCGGTTTGACTCAGTGACCTGTATGATTTGGGATTCTATGTGTTGATTTGGTTTTTTTTGTTTATAGAAAAAGCCAGTATTGAGGATTGTGTGTTTCAATAAGCAAAAGTTTATATTTAATTAGTAAACAAAATGTCTTAGGCCTAATCTTTTGAAAAAATAAATTAGGCTTGCAAAATTATTATTCGAAATAAAGCATCATGTTAGCTCCCTCAATCATAACATTTTTTGCAAGTAAATGCTAATGCTGTCTCACTAAAAAAAAAACCACACAAAATTCTTTTTTACTAAAAATCAATAAGTTTTATCGTTCAGTATCTCCAAAATATTAAATACATGTAACAAAGTTAAAAGACATATACAATTGTTATTTACATTTACAGACAATGGAATTACACAAATCAAATCTTTTTTAAAATATACATATATCCATACTTAAAATTAGTAAACAACCATACAGCATCTGCTTAATTATTACTTGCACCATCATAAATTGAAAGAACACACCAAATTAACCTATTTAATAATTTACTTGAAACTAACATAAAATACAATATGTACATCATTATTCATTTAATCACCATTTTCACCCACAGAATAAAAAATTTAATATACACACATCGAATCATCCACTAAAGTAATTAGCACACTTATCTCCACTTTCTTCACAGCAATCTCACAATCAAAGATAGGCTGGCACTGCCAGGCAGGATACGCCCACATTTTCGAGAGATGGATAGAGAACAAGCAATACCGAAAGTGATTTTTCCTACATCATTAAGTTAGAATATGATATGTGCAAATATCGAAATGAATTAAGATCTTTGGGTTATAAAGGTGCATTTCAGTAGGCTTCAAATTCGACTGGGAATCATGTTGCTAAGTGGGTAAGATGCTGGCTCGGTAGCCTTGAGGTTGGGTGTTTGATCCCTGCATTGGGTGACAAAGTTCATCTAGATTTTCTGGCGTGGTTTCCCCTTGTTAGTGATGAAGGATGGATGGCCTGAAAAGAACAGCTGTCAATTTTGGTTCGATTTTCACGAAATTCGACCTCAACCTTCATTACGATGTAACGGTGATACAATCAAACGTTTTTTTAAATGGGATAATAATTCTGACCGCAGAGGGACCACAAGCTAAAAAAAAGGTCATTTTTCGGACAATCAGGGGCGATAATTCAGGAAGTTACGATCCAATGGACGCAAATATCGAAAGGAACCAAGGTCTTTGGGTTATAAACATGCATGTCAAGTTTCATCAAAATCGGTTCAATATTGTGACCTCTATAGGGTCCACAATCTTGATATAACATATTTTCACACTAATCGCGTTCAAACGGCGGCCATTTTGTCTGTCAATTTTGGTCCGATTTTCACAAAATTTTACCTCAATCTTCATTACCATGTAACGGTGATATACTCAAACGTTTTTTAAAATCAGATAATAATTTTGACCTCCAGTGGGACCACAAGCTAAAAAGGGTGATTTTTCGTACAATCAGGGGCCATAATTCAGGAAGTTACGAACCAATGGGCGCAAATATCGAAAGGAACCAAGATCTTCGGGTTATAAACATGCATGTCAAGTTTCATCAAAATCGGTTCAAAATTGTGACCTCTATGGGGTCCACAACCTTGATATAACATATTTTCACACTGATCGCGTACAAACAGGGGCCATTTTGTCTGTCCATTTGGGTCCGATTTACACAAAATTTGAACTCAACCTTCATTACCATGTAACGGTGATATAATAAAACGAATTTGTAAATCGGATGATAATTTTGACCTCCAGAGCGACCACAAGCTAAACAGGGCGATTTTTCGGACAATCAGGGGCCATAATTCAGGAAGTTACAATCCGATGGCCGCAAATATAGAAAGGAACCAAGATCTTTAGCTTATAAACATACATGGCAAGTTTCATCACAATCGGTTCAAAATTGTGACCTCTATAGGGTCCACAACCTTGAAATAACATATTTTCACACTATTCGCGTATAAACGGCGGCCATTTTGTATGTCAATTTTGGTTCGATTTTCACGAAATTCGAACTCAACCTTCATTACCATGTAACGGTGATATTATCAAACGGTTTTTTAAATCGGATAATAATTTTGACCTCCAGAGGGACCTCAAGCTAAAAAGGGCGATTTTTCGGACAATCGGGCCATAATTCAGGAAGTTACGATCCGATGGCCGCAAATATAGAAAGGAACCAAGATCTTTAGCTTATAAACATACATGGCAAGTTTCATCACAATCGGTTCAAAATTGTGACCTCTATAGGGTCCACAACCTTGAAATAACATATTTTCACACTATTCGCGTATAAACGGCGGCCATTTTGTATGTCAATTTTGGTCCGATTTTCACGAAATTCGAACTCAACCTTCATTACCATGTAACGGTGATATTATCAAACGGTTTTTTAAATCGGATAATAATTTTGACCTCCAGAGGGACCTCAAGCTAAAAAGGGCGATTTTTCGGACAATCAGGGGCCATAATTCAGGAAGTTACGATCCGATGGCCGCAAATATCGAAAGGAACCAAGATCTTGGGGTTATAAACATGCATGTCAAGTTTCATCACAATCGGTTCAAAATTGTGACCTCTATAGGGTCCACAACCTTGAAATAACATATTTTCACACTATTCGCGTACGAACGACGGCCATTTTGTATGTCAATTTTGGTCCGGTTTTCACGAAATTTGAACTCAACCTTCATTACCATGTAATGGTGATATACTCGAACGGTTTTTTAAATCGGATAATAATTTTGACCTCCAGACGGACCACAAGCTAAAAAGGGCGATTTTTCGGACAATCAGGGGCCATAATTCAGGAAGTTACGATCCGATGGGCGCAAATATCGAAAGGAACCAAGATCTTGGGGTTATATACATGCATGTCAGGTTTCATCAAAATCGGTTCAAAATTGTGACCTCTATAGGGTCCACAAGCTAAAAACATGATATTTCGTACAATCAGGGGCCATAATCCATGAAGTTTCCATCCGATACATGCCAATATCGAAAGCAGCCGAGATCTTATGGGGATAAACCTATATTTCAAGTTTCGTCAAAATCGGATAAGAATTGTGACCTCTAGAGAGTCCACAAACAAATTGTGGACGGACGGACAGACAGACGGACGGACGGACGGACGTCCGGACGGACAGGGGCGACGACATAATACGTCCACATGAAAATGTGGGCGTATAATAAAACAGGGGAAACAATTGCACTTTTATCACAGCAGTTAGGCAGCAATGACTCTCCATAATAATGTGGATAATTTTGTTAATTATGTACAATGTTCAATCATATCACTGTCAATTATAAAAAGTACTGTGTAATCCAAATAAAACATTTCTTGTCTATTGATTTTGAAGACAAACAGCTGTAAAAAAGTGTAAATCTGTCATAGTACTTTTGACCCCTGACAATATTATGATGTTGTCCACAAAAATTTATTCGAGAGTCATCACTTAGAGACATTTCAGAATTTCCAAATCACATCTATAAGTCAGTTCTATCGTTATCCGACTTTGAACCTGGGTCAGAATTTTGATAAAGTTTTGAAATGATTGGTTGGACAATTTTATCTAATTCTGATTTTTGGGATTTTAGTTCCTCAGCATTAGCATCTTTATTATTTTCTAACCATTTCATTTTTCCTTGAATCTCTTCTTTTATCGTTTCTTTGTCTTCGTCACTTAGCTTAGATCCAAGCTTTTCATTGTCTTCAATCTGATTGGATAATGAATAAACATAACCTTCAAGTTCATTTCTGGCATCAACTTTTTCACGTAGAACTTCATCATCTTCTGCAAATTTTTCTGCATCTTTTAACATTTTTTCAATTTGAGCTGGAGTTAGTCGATTGTCATTATTCTCTATCACGATATTATTTTTCTGACCCGTTCCTTTGTCTTCAGCAGACACTTTTAAAATACCATTGACATCAATTTCAAAAGTGACTTCGATTTGTGGGACACCCCGTGGAGCTGGGGGAATTCCTGTTAAATCAAATTGACCTAATAAATGATTGTCTTTGGCCATCGTTCTTTCTCCTTCAAGAACTTGAATTGTAACAACAGGCTGATTATCTGCAGCAGTAGAAAATATCTGTGATTTTTTGGTTGGAATGACAGAATTTCTGGAAATAAGTTTGGTCATGACACCACCAACGGTTTCTATGCCAAGGGTCATTGGATTAACATCCAAAACAATATAGCTTTCATCCATCTTTTCATCCCCAAGGACACCAGCCTGTACAGCGGCACCATAGGCAACAGCTTCATCAGGATTTACACCACGATTTAGCTCCTACAACAAAAAGTTGATTTAATGATAAATTGAGTTTGCAGAACACATAATATTGCTTAAAGTAATAGAATGCATTTGTTAGATTTTCAATTAATGAAAATGGTTGAAATTCGATAGGCCCTTTCTGATGTCTAATCTGAACATTGCTTTATAGAAATTACAACCTGGACATATCAATTTTGATGATAGATGATTCACCAGATTTTAAAAAGTAAGCATACTTTGGAAGTTATTGTCATTGTAATTCAATATTTTTCTTGTGAACATCATAAATAAGATTGGATGATAAATCTAATCTCTAGTGTGTTCACAAGGACAGCAATCTATGACTACATTTTATAATGAAATAATATTATTGCTCACTTTTTTTGCTAGCTTGCTGTCTGATGAAAAGGTGCTGAATGACAACTTTGCTTATTTGTATATGTATAGGAAGCCTAACGATTTGATTCATCAATATGAATTCATTTATGTAAAGATGATCATCTTACCTTGCCGCTGAAATAGGTTTTCACAAGTTCTTGAATTTTAGGTATGCGTGTTGAGCCACCAACAAGAATGATTTCATCAACATCTGAAGTTTCTAACCCTGCATCCTTCAAAGCATTCTTTACTGGTTTCAAAGTCGATCGAAACAACTCCTAAACATTAAAAAAGAACGATTGTGTATTTTGAAGAATCTAAAATAAAGGCTGCAGTTTAACATTATTTGCCAGACAGAGAGGTTCATATCATCCCCTCTGTCCATACATGCCATATGGGCCTTTGTTATGCCATATGGGCCTTTGTTATCACTTTAAAGCAAGAAAGACTGTTTGATTAACAGTTTTCGGTATGGAGCTCAGACAAAAAAATCTGTTTCAAAATATTAACATTTAAACCATTCAACAAGGAACTTTTCTTACTATGTTCAGTTCTTCAAATTTAGCTCTGGTTAAAGTTTCTGAGAAATCTTCACCATCGAATAAAGATTCAATTTCAATTCTAGCTTGATGCTGGGAAGACAAGGTTCTTTTGGCTTTTTCTACTTCACGACGTAATTTCTGTACAGCACGGTTGTCCTTTCTGATATCTTTACCACTTTTCTTTTTGATAACTTTTAAGAAATACTCCATTACTCTTTGGTCAAAATCTTCACCCCCTAAAAAAATAATTATGACATTTAAATAATTTGGGAGGCAGGATAGAATTTTTCAGACTTTTTTAAATGAAAAATTCTCTTCCAAATAGAATCACATTAATTCTTCGTAAAGATTTGTTTATTTTGTTTGAGATGAGAGTTATCCATGTAACGTTAATTAAAGAACAAATTATTTGGACTTTGTGTTCATTCCCGGTAAAGTATGAAGTAAAAAGAATCTACAAAATGGAAGGAGCTCTGCTTTAAGTAGTCATATTATTTCAAACATGAGCTTACCTAAATGTGTATCTCCGTTTGTTGAAAGAACTTCAAAAACACCTTGATCAATTGTAAGAGCAGAAATATCAAACGTTCCTCCACCGAGATCATACACTACAATGTTTTTCTCTCCACCTTTCTTATCTAAACCATAGGCTATAGATGCTGCAGTCCTGTAAATTATTAAACATTTCTTTATTACTGGATGCACACATACATGCACACATACATACTCAACTGAGTCTGGAGAAACAATTTGTGATAAATTATGTTCCGGGTAAAGCTTATGCAGGACCTGTTACGATTTTTAGTATAATAATATTTTACTTGCATTTTAATCCTTGAAAATGCTACTTTTACGAGAAGATTCAAGGCCCCCTTAATAATAAAGGAGGGGATATGACATAAATTCATTCTTTTACATTAGAAAACAACGTTTTTTGGAATATTATATGTAAGCCAGAGAAGCAGTTCTTTTCTTTAAACAAAGACAGTAGTTATGTTAAGTATATATGTACATGCATTCTTGTAGGCCTACTATCATGATTTTACAAAAAATTCTTTAAGTAAAGTCTTATATTTAGTCATTAGGGTGGAGGAAGAAAATACATTTTTTTTACTTACGGTTCGTTAATAATCCTTAATACATCTAAACCTGCTATTCTGCCGGCATCCTTGGTAGCCTGACGTTGGGCATCATTAAAGTAGGCTGGAACTGTGACAACAGCTCTAGTTACATTTTTACCCAAATAATCTTCGGCGATGGCCTTCATCTTTCCTAAAACCATGGCGGAAATTTCTTCAGGGGCAAAGATTCTTTTCTGACCCTTGACAGTTACTTGGATATGTGGTTTACCATTTTTGTTGACAATTTTAAACGGATAATATTCTTTATCTTTCTGAACAGACGGATCATCCCAGGTTCGACCAATCAAACGTTTAACATCAAAGATTGTATTCTCGGGGTTGGAGGTCAGCTGATTCTTGGCAGCATCGCCAATAAGACGTTCTCCTTCATCCGTGAAAGCTACATAAGATGGAGTAATTCGATTACCCTGATCATTTGGTATAATTTCTACTTGTCCTTTAGTGAAAACCCCAACACTGAAATAGAAAATAAGACATATTTTACCATATACAACAGGACAGAATTACATATAAACATCAATAAGAGACATGAAACCAATTACCTTGATAGAAATATTAGTTTAAGTATTATATAGATGATTGAATTTTTTTTAAGGTGAATTACTAAATGTACTTTATGAATAAAAGTGTAACTCTTTTGACTTTTTTTTTTTATTACATACTAACCCGTAAAATGAAAGATTATTATTAAATGACATACCATGAATATGTTGTACCAAGATCTATTCCAATTACAGGACCTTGATCCTGTTTGCCGTCCTTGTCGGCTAAGGTTACTGCAAGTACACAGCTGATAGCTATCATTAACATCATCATCTTTTTGGTTCTATCCATATTTTTTCTATATGAGTTACCAATACTGTTATTTTCTTCAAATAAGTTATTTTTATCCAAATTTTCTCAGTTCTTATGTTGTTCACTACCTAAAAGTGTAACGGTATTCAGAATATATGAATTATCTTCTAATTTCCTTGCCTTAAAATGAAAGAAATCAATTAAAACGGTAATACTAAAACAGATATAAATCGCTCAGCTATATGAATGAATGAATGAATAGCTGTCAGTTTTGGGCATGCGGTTTCCAAACACGTGGGTTTGTTTACAAACATATGACCAATAATAAAAATTCTATCATTATTTATGTGAAACGAAAAAGCGTATAATTTCTGTCATAACAAATCTTATCATTATTTTATTGAATAT
The DNA here is from genome assembly GCA_963678685.1 of Patella ulyssiponensis. NCBI lineage: Eukaryota > Metazoa > Mollusca > Gastropoda > Patellidae > Patella > Patella ulyssiponensis. The sequence goes on along the minus strand of OY783227.1, from coordinate 76,231,168 downwards.
TTTGGATTAAAATACGCTCATTTATACAATAACGTCGAGATTAGCTTCCTTTAAATATTTGTTTCTCATAGGGAAATACAGTTTTTAAGCCAGACGAAACACCTCTTTGCCAGTACTAAATATGACATAAATCGTTTTGCATAATTTTCTTCCAATCAGAATTGAGTAATCAATTTCGACTATCCAGTATTGTTGTAGTCTACTATAATATGCTTTTAGATAATCAAGACTAACAATATGACGTCTGCATTTTATACGAACCTGTCAAAATGGAATGATCGTTCACTTTGTAGAATATTCGCTCTCAACAAAATTTATGTAACAGTTGTTAAGTCGCCCTCGGTTTTCTAATTTCTTTTCTGTCTCTTCTATAATTTGAAAATGATGATTATGATCTATTCATCAGCTGTTTATAAAGAGATCCACATCTCTTAAGCAATCCGTGTTCTTTCTTCATTGGACTAAACTATTACTGGGCACATTTTCATTGGACAAAATGCACACGTATACTTAAGTTGGAAAATACGGAAATACTGATGTAATTATCCCAAATGTGATGTCACCATTTTAAATTTGACGTAGTTTATTCTTAAACAACAGAACAGAGCAAATACACCCAGATAATTATTAGATTTCAAACCAAACCGGAGACTCATATTCATCATAATCATAATCATATTAACATATTTTAAATGGGCATAAAACTCTTGTATTTGACAAAATGAATTGTTATGTCATATTTAAAAAAAGCGGGATTTTACTTTATTTTTAAAAGAAGAAAGTTGAAATTTCGGTGAAAATGCTAGTATGATTTTAAATCGCATACATAGCGGTGTAGGATGCTGTATTGGGACAGTCGTAGGATGTTGAATATGGATTGGGTTCGTCCCGGATCCAGTGAAGACAATGTTTCACAATCACATTTTTTTCAGCAAAAAGGGCATAACTTTGAATACAATTGAGGTCGTGGAATGCTTAAAAAAAGAAAAGAAAAAAAAAGTGGATCGATCCTCCTATGAACACAATAGTTTCCACCGAAATAAAATTTGGCTCTGCCATGTTCAAAAGGTTTTCGGCAAGGGTGTGTGTGTATATGTAAATCAAAGGGAACAACATGACATAACTAACGCTGAATAGGGGTTGTTCTCTTATGACCACAATGCCTCACTTCAAATTTGAAAAGTTTTCCTCAATAATTACAGCCTATGGCATTCATGAAGCTTTCTCAGATAATGAAGTCACAGAATGATAAAAATTGACGGGTTTTGTAGTCTCATGACAACAATGCGTCACACACCAAATTTGAAAATTGTTGCGTTCATGCGTTCACATGCCAATTGTATGATAGACTGACGGACAGTTCAACAACCATTATGGAATCAATTCATGTTGGCATATGTTGATCGTTGCTTAGCAACCTATCATTGGAATTTTTTACCAATTGCTCAATCACGGTATCTGTTTGAGAAAATAAAACACAAGAAAGGGGTTTGAAAATACGGTTTTATTGATTCTAAGTAATGTGTATAAATAAAAATGGAATGCATAAGTGCAAAGTATTAAAGAAATTATGACAACACATTGCTGACAAAAGCACATGTTATACAGGGTGACTTTTGGCTGCCACTGAAGTGTTTTTTCTGATTTTGTTCCGCTAATAGCATATACTCCAACCTCATACTTATAAACTGTTTATGGCTAGCTGTAGAATTTGTGTTTTCTAATTATATGTCCCCCCCCCCTCCTATTCAAGTGTTAATGAATTTCGATAGGGTTCTTGCTTACTAGTTCAGTAGTTCGAAAGTGATAAGACAAACATAACCCACTTACTATATATATCAAATGACAATTTAAAGGGACAATAACACTCTTGCTGGCTTGGCAGCTCCAGAAAATAAATAATAGCCTTATTCTAAGTACTAGATGTTTAAGTGTCCTACCTGTTGTGTAAATTATCCATTACGACCATTAAAATATTTTAAATTAAAGTCACATTTGAAAAGGTTTACGTTAGACTTTTCAAATCAATTAGTTGAATTTTTCCAATTTTTTAAATTAGGTGTGTTAAGATGAAATTTATATCATCAATTAGTTGGAATATTGTAAAATAATACAACTTGTTGACCAGAATGAAGATTGGGACATATTATTCATTTACAACAAGAGTGTTATTGGGGCTTTAAGATTCCCCATAATATATATATTTTAGAGAGAATTGGGCCTAGGAATTAATTTCCTTATGAATCCGATGAGAGTGGTTTTTGTATTGATTTCTTTTTTTCTTGGTATGCAACCGCCTCATTGACGAAGATAACAGTGGATAACCAAACCTTGTTGCTGATTGTGAAGGTCCCCAAAATATAAAACCTCCAATGATGGTATTAAATCATACTGTGGGGTAAAACAATGAATTATCCATAGAATTTTAATTAGACTTAGTAAGAAATGTGGGTATTCGTTGTAACTTTGGAATATGTTTTCTTCTCTCCTCATATAAGACTCCTGCATTAAATACCATGGTTACCCTTAATTTCCTGCCTTTAATTAAAAAAGCAACATTGACAATAAATGATCATTTGCACATCAGAGTAGCTAATTCTAGTTAGTGTATTTATTTAATATAGTTCTACTACTTGTACAATCATCAACAATTTTTAATCCAAAATCAATCAGAGTATGCCATAACAACCATGCTGATTTAACAGGGTCAACAAACAAGGCAATGCTCAGGATATCTTCTTAACAATAAAATTTGGATATTTAATGTTAAATTATGAAGAAAATTGTTGATATTGGACAACAAATATAATGAATCGAGTCCTTGTCAAAATGACGCCATATACAGCAAACGATCATTTCACATAAACACAAGATAAATACTTTTGGAATGGTGATATTGAATAATAAATAAATAAATAAAATTTAACAAATACTATACATTGCATATAATAAATATATCACAATTATTCATATTATCATCTTAAAGTGCCACCATTTGCCCCAACATGAGAAATTGGCATCTTCATAAGCAAATTTACAACAGCTTTATGCCCAATTTAATCTCAGTTGAAAGGATATAAAATACCACCATTCTGCCGTCTTTCATGATCTCGCATGCATAGATGTTCAAAGAAAAACTATGCCTAGAAATATCCCTCTTTAAATCGTTTTTTAAAACATTTTTAACATAAATCATTAGTGGTATCAAAACATCTGTTCACAGAAATCTCTTTATTATTATTTAGTTAGGAATATTTTGCCACATACTCCACCATTTCTCATTTCATATCACCTAATGAATTTGGTACAGTTATAAAGCTGTGAATATTAAATTTTAGTTAGGGTTAGTAAACAATGCTCTGGTGTGTAATTTTAGAACAAACAAGATTACTTGAGTAAGAAATAGTTCGGGATCATGTGTTTGGAAGTAATCAACAGATAAGGTTTTCAAGCATATTTTTAAAGCTAAACTGAAAAATGTAGAAAGCTGACACATGAAAACATGAAGGCAAATGGCAATCTATGAATTGATTGTGTAGGGTAGCCTACATATTCCTGAAGCAATGGCCCGAGAAATCTCTCTCTAGCCATTGCTGGAATAGCATCTGTTTCTTGAACTTTTGCGAGAGTGTGTCTATTCTTCCCGTTCAATGAAAGCTATCACTTAAGTACAGCAACATGACAGTCCTTCGTTTAATCTGAGTCTTCCCTAAAACTTTGGACAGTGATTTAAGGTTTTAAAAAGGGTGAAAGTATGTTCGTTTCCAAACAGTATTGTTTACATTTCATTCGACTTGATAGCCTCGTTTGTCACACAATTAGTTTTACTGCAGTATTCTCCTATGCACGGGTTAATTAGGCATAATAAAAGCGTGAGCCATGACGTAACGTTATGTAAACATATTTGGTCCAATACTGGCACTCGTTTTAAATGTAAAGCATTTGTATAGTAGGTAGTGATTGGTTGGTAGTCGGACTACTGACCAATCAAAATTTAACACAACAATATCCACTCATAATAGCAGTGTGTAGTGAGATTACCTGTAATCAAACGAAACGCTGCGCGGAGTATGGGTAGCCTACTGCATTAAACAAAATGTGACTGGAAAGATAACTTGTCCCTACCACATTGGGTAACAAAGTGATTAAATCCTATTATGACTATTCTTTGTTCGATGATAATATTATGTTCAGGATTGCTGATACGTGTCTGTATCAAGATGGTGCCAATCAAATTAAGTTTTAAATAAATTACATTTTCAATAAAAGTGTTGACTAATTATAAACACACAATACTAATAAAATAAAAAAGTGATTCAGTGGAGATTTGAAGTATTAAGTAAAGAGGCTACAGGAATACTGAATTAGCTTGTATTTGATGGTTATCTTCGAAAGGCATAACTATCAATGAAAAACATAACTATGTAACCCTCCCCTCTAGTGAAATTTGGAACCAAATTCATAATTTAAATAAAAGTGATCATAAAGATTATGAATAGGCTAAATACAAAACAACATGCTGACTGAAGTGATCTTGCAGGTGCTGCATTCCAGTTGTCACAAAATGTAACCACTAGGTAGACGTTTCACAGACTGGGTCGTGAACGAGTACTAAAAAGTTTTCTATGGCAATAGCTTGAATCACTCCAACTGTATCATAATTTTCTTCAGAACAATCACAGATAGTGATTTCTGTAGACTTATGTTTAATTTGTCTCCTACAAACTATATAATATTCATGCATACATGCTATTTATCAAAGTGAGCAATATGTATATTATTTAGGGATTCTTAAATGAAAATTATAAAATATTATATTATAGTGCCATATTTATGGCTTGACTTAAATCAAAAGTCTATTTTCTTCCATGAGATGCATGTTTGAAGTAGTTTGAACAATAATTTTATACAATTACTTCTGTTATACAGAAACAAATAATTCATTCTGTGGTTCCATGAGAACTGAAGTTAACAGTAGGTTTGTAATAGAATAATCATGTGTGGACACTATAATTCAATGTAGTGATCAGAGTAACATAATAACTGGTAGCATATAATAAAATCAAAACAATGAAAAAGTAAATTAAAGATATGTTCTCTTCACCATAATTAGGTCATCTTTTAGGACCTCAAAAGTCTAAACATATTTTTATCAATAATCAGGAAAAATTAACTTGAGGACATAAATGGTCTAAAAAGTCCACCAGTTAATCATTAACTGCAAATCACTGAATCTGCTATCCTAGCAGGTACACTACTCACACGTTACTAAGTGCCAGGTACCATAGTTGCCCATCAAAGATATATATCTTTAAAGACATTCATTAATGTGTTATACAGTATATGATCTAATAGTGAGGGTTTAAATACACAGACATTTGTGGCACAAATAATGATTTAGTATATGCATAATTTACAATCATATGTTAAATTAATTTATAATATTTACAAAATATAAAATCAATAAAATATCAAGGACTAATTTGATAAGTATTATAATAATATGTGTAGATATGATTAAAACGTTAATATAAAATAATGGAATGCTATAATTAGGTTTGATTGATGGATGATGATGATGATGATGATACTTTTAATAGATGACAATGAAAATAATGCTGTTGTTCCAATACAAAGTCAACACACAAGAGACGCGTTATATTTAAAGCTCGATTAATTTCCTTTGAACAAATTACTTTGATATGCTGCTGTTACCTACCATTTGTAATATATTGATGTTAAGGCATAAATGGTCTGACTTTAGACTGGTTAGTACAATACTTGTACCATTAGCAACTCCTCTGGATGAAACCTGTATAGTCAAAAAGACTACCTTGGACACTATTCCTTATAAGGGATTGTGTCTTTATCTGAGGAAGCAACTGATTTGGTCTCCAATACTCTCCAACCTATATGAGATAAGCCTCTCATCTGGCTCCTCTACCAAGTTTCCCAGCAAATCACCCTAGGTGGAAGCGGACATTAAGCCTCAAGTAAGAAGAAGACTGGTAGTACTTAATGAAACAGTTCGCTTGTAATGCGATAGTTACCGGTAGACTATTATCAAAGTAAAGACCAATCATTCAGCTCTTCAATGACCCTACTGCTCCAATTTTTCATAATAGCAATCTTAAATTACCAATTAAGTACAAAATTTCACAAAAATAAACCTGTGTTAAAAAAGATCTCAAGATTTAAAAAAATCTTTTTTAAAATCACTGTTTAAAAAGATAATTCTATAATGGTTTTAAAACCTCCAAAGATTCACAGGGTTAACTCCATCACAACATAGTTCTTTCATTGTAAATAACAATCGAATCATTATGAACCAATGAATCTGTATCATTAGCCGAGATACTTAAAGTGCTGTTCCTCATGACAGCAATAGCAGCAGCGCTCCCACTCTTCATTCTATTTTTCTTCAACTTTTTACCCATCTGAAAATACAAGGACAAACACTGATCAAGATAGGTTGCAGGAAAACAAACCATACACCCCACAGCATCTAACTCGCCCTAGTGGTCCATAAAGGTTGGCACATTGTAATTCATTCACAGGTAATTAAACTAGACCATTTACATGACACTAAAATGATCATGAGCTACAAAACAAACCCTCAAAGAGTTATCAATTCTATAGCCTTCTTGCTCACATTTATATAAACAATACATAAATTTCAAATTATTCATTTGATAACTAAAGTTGCTGGGGGAGCAAGACCAGACAGCAATTATCAGAAATTCTGTAAGTCAATAGACTGCTGTGTCTCATGAATATACAATGATGTTATATAGGAACTGTCAGTCACTGTTTATAAACAAACTAGCTGCACATGCTACAATTACTACCCTCTGTAGGTTGTTTTAGATGGATACACAAAAAATAAGATTGTTGGATGAAAGTAATTGAGTGAATGACCATTTCCCTAATCTCGGCCAGTATGTTAATTTAATAGTAAAATATTAAAAATGCCCACAGTTGAAGATGTCTTTAACGACAATTCAATTCTCTCAGACACAGCAAACTACGTGACTTTGTGTAAATACACCTAATACTGCTTCTATTGATTTAGAAGTTATAAATAATTTACCTGTGAATATAATTCATCTGACGTCATAGTTGATGTTGAATGGGGTCTGGGTAAAGTGGCTGAAAATACTTCATCCTCAAAATAGTTTGGATTGTCTAACCCTACAAAAAAACCACAGTAGATTTGTCTGTCATATTTATATTCTTTTATTGTTAAAGCACTGTTAATAAGCAGGCAGAGGTAAGTTATATCTGCTGACATTCCACATATCAAATTAAAAACCACATTATTTACATATATTATATTAAATATTATATCTATTCTTTTTTATTATTATAATTTTTTTTCATTAGTTTTTTTTTAAATTATTACTTTTTCTTCTATTATAATTATGTTCTTTATATTCCTATGTTAGGCCCTGTATTTCTAACATTGAAAGTTGTTACCTGCTATAGAATCTCCATGGAAACTTTCTGGTCTTTTTGAAACATTTGTCGATTTACTGGTGGAAGAAAATGGAGGTGTTAAAACTAAATCTGGTACCTATAAAAATAATAATGACAGACTTATCTAATACATATTCTTATAATTGGATGGGGCTTGGTGGCAGTGTCTATCATTTCTTTAAAGAATCAATGCCAAATATACATAAGTATGTAAAACTGTTAAATTGCGATGTAATCTTCAATTACAATTATAAAACCACTTGTACCACTGCAGCATAAAATTTCTAAAATCAGTTGCTTAAAAATTGAGGAATGAATTGTTTTTAATACCCTTTAATTGACATGATTTTTTGGTTGTAAAATATATATTGACATTACCTCACTATCATACTGGGTGGTCTGTGTGATATTGTCGTCAGGTACTACACTACCATATTTAGAATACTGTGATTGACTATTATTGGTTGTAGGTATGTCAGTCTGTTGTGTATTGACTGTGCTATTGGAACCATTCTCATCTCTGGAAAAAATATTGTAATAGTACACTTTCACTTTTGAAAGGAAAATTCTAGTCAATGATTACTGTCACTCATGGGAATTAATTTGAGGAAAATTGGTTTTAATAGTATATATTTACCTACTATGTTTAACATATATATGTACATGTTACTTTCCTTGTAAAAAATATTAAATGGAAACTGAAATGTGTTGAACATCCACCTATATCATTTTGAGAATAATTTCTACAATGATGACATTACCAAATATATTCAATTTCAAGAGGTCGTTAAGGAATTGGTGTAAGTAAGTTTAAAGCCCAAAGATAACTGAATAAAAGTTAAAAATAGAGGCTAAAACTATACACCAATTTTTTTTTATTAAAACACCATTTTCCTTAAATAATTCAAATTGATCTATTCTAACTCCCCCTCCATCTTTACATCTCTCGTGTAAATATTAATTTGACTACAAAGCCAACACATTCTTGATGAAGGTTAATTTCTTTTATTCAAATTTGTTAGATGCATACAATTACAGCCAGTCTTTACATTAAAACAGTGAATATATTTGACTAAGAGTACATGATAATTATGTCCTTAAGTTACTTTCAAGGAAAACCCCAAAAGTCAAAGTTCTTTTCAGTAGATGCAGACAATGTAGTTTAATATGAAGCACTGGAAGGTGAATTTAAATAGCAGAAATATACATTTTCCTACCTTTCAGTAACTGATGAAAATCGTTTTGATTTATATGCAAATGGTATCACTGTAACATAGAATGGTTAAAATATAGTAAAACGGCAAATTACCCAATACTCTGATGAACATATCATTTCGAACTAAATTCTATATATTTAAAGAGCTCTTTTCAAATGTGTGATCAATCCTATCCTGTATCTATATTTCTATAATTATTGAACCTTGACATTAATAATATTACATATAACTTAATCAATTTGTCTGTTATTCCACAAAGAATTGCTCTGAGTTGATCACATAATGGAAAGATCTCTTCTTACTGAAGAAATAAAATCGATATTATATATTCTAATTAATAGTTTATCAAGATTTAAAATACATTTCCCAGCAGCCAAAGACAAAGATTCCAAGTTAAGAGAATGTGGAAGGTTTTTTTGTTTAAAAGTACAATTACCACATGAAAATCTGGGGATGGTGGGGGATAGCCCCTTATTATCCATATCACATTTACAACTTTTATTGCCATCTCAATATACCAAATGGGTTGTTTTGTAAGTGTGACCCACATTTTATGACCATCAAGATTTTATTAAAGTTGTTTTATATAGAAGTACCATTTCTAGACTCAAAAAGAGGGAACAAAACAGTCTTTAGGAGAATGAGGTAATTTGAAGGTATTTGACTCCCTATAGATTCATTCACAATAAATTAATCTTGCTTTAATATTATTAGGGTTTTGTTAGAGTAATTTTCTATTGGATTGGTACAATTAGGGTTAATGTAGCGGTCATATGTTTGTGATCAGGATTGATGAAAAAAAGTCAAAAACTAAAGACATTCAGGCTTGAAAATAAAACATTGACTATTATTAACTATAATAAATAAAATAATGCTGAAAAAACTGACTTAAAGCTAAAATAAAAGAAATGGATACCATTTTGTGATACTTCAGAAACATTCTTACATGCAGCTTAAAATCTATTTCATACCCTACATGGCAGATGATCCTGCTCTCGGTTATTGCTCATAAGATATTGCCTTCTATTAAGCATTTTGGCTTCTAGTCAAGACCTAAACCATTTTTAAAATCAGTTATAATCTAACATGTAAGTAATGGCAGATATCTTGCATGAGGCAAGGTATGCTTATTGTTTCTAGAACATAACTTGGTACCACTTCTTATCTATAATTAAAATTATACCAATATTTCATTCTCTTTTATTTTTTAGTTATTAACAAAAGACATTTTTTCATAAGGTTTGTTCAGTAATGCACATAGTGTGATGGGTCTACTTCAGATCAATTTGCAAACCCAAACCTATTATTGGCTTTCTGTTCAGCACCACTGACATGGGGAAACCAACTGAATATGTTCTAAGCACCATACTCACTAATCCTGTGGCTCCAATTAGATCATTAGCATTGGTAACAAGCCAACAGTGAGGCTGATTTCCACTGCCGAAATCCCAAAATAAATAGATGACAATTGACACATATTAATTAATCGCACATTTATTTTTTTCAAACGTATCGAGCAATCAAACTGTACCCGAAATGTCATCCAAAAGTGTTTTATAAAGAAAAATGCAAAAACCGACGAGAAAAATGAAAATGTACCCTAGTTAGGGGGACCCTAAAGGCAGACAAAAGGGCCCCCACGCTTGACAAAAGGGCCCCTCTGGCCAAGGGAAAGGGCCCTCGTGTCCAAGTCAATCGTTTCTATACACTGTTACTGTCGAATCCATTACTGAATGAGAATGCAGTCATTGTATTGGCATAAAAATCATCAATCAAGATGAACCTAAGTTATCTTGTCCCAAAGTATCAACCAATCAAATTGCTCATCTCTGCCTACCCTAAGAAGAAAATGCTCATCTTCGAACTCCATCAAGGCATTGACCTTATAAGCATACACACCAATTTTGAACATTCTAACTCAATTCGAAGGAGAGTTATTGTGTTCCAAAGTCTTGGCAAATCAAATTGCTTATCGCTCTGCTTGCCCTGAGCAGAAAATGCTCATTATCGATCTTAGTCAAGGTATTACTGTAATGAAACTATACATCAAGTTTCATCACTCTCCCTTAATTAGAACTAAAGTTATCGTGTCCCAAAGCATCAACCAATCAAATTGCTTATCTCTGCTTACCCTAAGCGGAAAATGCTCATCTTCGAACTCCATCAAGGCATTGACCTAATAAGCATATACACCAAGTTTGAACATTTTAACTCAATTAGAAGGAGAGTTATTGTGTTCCAAAGTCTTGACCAATCAAATTGCGTATCGCTCTGCTTACCCTGAGCAGAAAATGCTCATTATCGAACTTAGTCAAGGTACTACTGTAATGAAACTATACACCAAGTTTCATCACTCTCACTTAATTAGAACTAAAGTTATCGTGCCCCACAGCATCAACCAATCAAATTGCTTATCTCTGCTTACCCTAAGCGGAAAATGCTCATCTTCGAACTCCATCAAGGCATTGACCTAATAAGCATATACACCAAGTTTGAACATTTTAACTCAATTAGAAGGAGAGTTATTGTGTTCCAAAGTCTTGACCAATCAAATTGCGTATCGCTCTGCTTACCCTGAGCAGAAAATGCTAATTATCGAACTTAGTCAAGGTATTACTGTAATGAAACTACACACCAAGTTTCATCAATCTCAATTAATTAGAACTAAAGTTATCGTGTCCCAAAGCATCAACCAATCAAATTGCTTATCTCTGCTTACCCTAAGCGGAAAATGCTCATCTTGGAACTCCATCAAGGCATTGACCTAATAAACACATACACCATGTTTGAACATTCTAGCTCAATTAGGAAGAGAGTTATTGTGTCCCAAAAAGTGTGACGGACAGACGGACAGACAGACAGACGAACCCATTTTAATAGTCCCCCAACTTTCTTCGAAAGGCGGGGGACAACAAAAATGCTGATTTTATCAGTGAGTGCATTATTCTTGTAAGAGACATGACCCCAAGATGTTTAATAGATGAATACCGGTACATACAAAAAATGATAAAAGCTGCCAGCTTTATGTGACCATTTCATATTATTGTAAGTTGTCCCAGAAAGTGGTACCAGGTGTTCTAAAAAGCATGAGCATACCTTGTTAATTCATTATAATATTATTCAGAAGTTTTGTTTCTCAAGTATCACTCAGTACCTTGGATATGATAAAACATTCCAGAAAAATAACAGTGAAGCAAAAATACTCCTAAACAACATTTTCTATCACTAGACTACTCTTTCATATACCTACCGCTTGCGTAAATCCACTATTAAAATATGCCCTGTAGGCTGACAGTAGTAATAAAGAAGCATTTCAAAATCAGAATATTTAAAATAACTTTATTCAAAAAGAAAAATCTGACAAGAGACAATGTTCCAAAGAATGTGCACAATATAACAGCTAATTATGGTTCACAGTAAAGACAAAAAAAAGTCTGTCTTTTACTTGGATCAAATTGTTGATTTAATTTCATTTTAGGTGTAGATTTGCTTTTTGAGGGGCTAATCTGTTTTCTCTTATAATATTACAACGCTTATGATTAGAAATAACTGATTGTGTTTTCAAGTTTCAATATTTAAATGCAAAAATGCACTAAAAACAGTACAAAAATTGACTTTCACTAATTACAGCAGCACTAAATCACAATTACTTAAAGCCATTTTAAAATAAAGATAATATAATTTATCAATAATGACTTTCATGAAAGCATAATGAAAATTGATTCAGGCATATATGTAAACTAAAAATGGTTTCTAAATACTTTAAAACAAGAAATTTAGGCTAAATCATTCAATTCTGAATGTGACCCAAAGGAAAGCACAATTTGTTCCATATTTAACTACAAATTAATATACATCATTAATATGTTATCAAGGGCAATAATTAATAGCACAAACAATAAATCTACATGTTATGTTTATTTTAAAATCACAGAAGTGAGACAATCAAATCCGGTCCATGACCGAGACACCTGACTTAGGTTAGACAGAACGATGGCTAGAAACAGCCCCTTTCATGAACATCGGGATGAAACATTGCTTAATACACTAATTATTGAGAATAATTTGACCAGCAACAGGTCACATTTCTTGCTCCATTAATTTCTTGTTTTACAGTATTTGGTCAATATCAAAATATAAATTAAATGAACTCACCGTAATTATCTCGATCAGATCTTCGTTTCTTGACACATTTATAAATTATAAGTATAATAATAAACAAGATAAATAAACCGGCTGTTAAACTGCCGCCAACAATAACTGGTATATTTTTCGTTGGTTGGTTATCGTTTCCATCATCTTGAACTAAACCTATGGTGCTGCCATCTACTGATGCTGGTGTGTCGGACGTTGAATCTGTTGCTATATCGTCATCAGTTATTATTTGATTCTTGGGTACTGAAACAAATGTAATCAGTGTAAAAAGGGTTTATGTCAACTTAAGACAAGCACACATTGATCATTTTAGGACTAACATATGTTATTCTAATTTATTTTTAGTAAAACATGCCTCTTCATTAAAATAAGGGTTAGGCGATGATTCATACAATAATTATACAGACTATAAGAATAATTCATCAAACACAATATTTTCCAAGTAGTTCTCATTATTTAAGGATTATTCAAGAGAAATAATTTCCTACATGTTTGAAATAAATTGATACATGCCAAAATAACCGAAATTTATTTAAAGTTACATTATGGGACATTAGATAAATAGCTGGCAGTTCTCACTATAATAGTTAAAATAAGATAATAAAGGGAATTTGTTGAAAATTATTAAAGTCGGTACGATAAAAATCATGGTCTTAATTATACAGTTCGTGATTTAATTGTGAATGAAAGTTGAGCAGCAAATGGGATTCTAATACAGTAAATGTTGCAGGCTAGCGTTGACATCAAGAGTTGATTGTGGTCTAATTAATAATTTAGAATGAATTTCAAAGATGGATTAAACTTTAATTGTCAGGTAATTTTTGGTACATCTCCAGAAATACTTATACTTACAAGTAGTGATGATAGTTGAGACGGATGGTCCGGGACCGGCTGAATTAACTGCACCAATGGATATATTATATACTGTATTTGACTCCAGATTATAAAGTGTTATATCACTTCCATATTCTTTAATACTCGTTTCATTTAATTCTGTAATATAAAAGACAAGTATCCAGACTTTTGTTGTTATTTTATGTGGGCATATAAAAAAATGTACTGAAATGGGAATTCAAGAATTTTTTGTTGGCACCAAATGTGTAATTCTAAACATTGTATTTAATTTCATGCTTGCATTGAGAAATTTGAAAAGTAAAAGTTTAGTGAAATATCCTAGAATGCACTTTTTAGTTCATTTCAAGATTCTACAGCTGGATATCAGCCTGATTAAAATATAGATCTATATTTCGTATTGTTTTCTTATACTTTCCATGCCCTACACTACATGAAGATCTGACCAATTGTACAGGAAGGTCACGTCATACGAGTGACTTTTGACCCTATGACATTAAGCATTGATTAATCAAATCAGTGCTTTTTCAACAGTTCTGCGCATCACACGGCAAGTAGTCACAGTCACATGTGGTTTCATTGGCAATCTAGAACGCAGGTTATATAACAACTCTTTCAGATCCTAGTGTAGTACAGACAAATGAAACGAACTTTTGATCAACAAAAAACAAAACAAAATAGGATCTGTGTTTTAATCAGATTGAATTATCTGATGGAATGTTTACCTGAACTATTTATGGAATAGTATTTTAATACATAATACAAAACAACACCATTTAATTCTTCAGGTGGTTGCCATGACATCATAACACTGTTATTAGCTGCTATGTAGGATATATTTCCTATTGGCCCTGAAGCTGAAATGAACAGAAATATAATACATACAATAACTGATTGACTACCATGGTTCCAATTAATTGGGCATTCGTTATCCTTGCCAACAACCAAAACTTGAGCAGTAATTACTTATATGATAAATAAAATCTAAACTCTTAAGAAAGAAAAGTAAATTAAATCCATATCAACGCAATAAAATGCTCATTTTGGAAGAATACATAGTTATGGCTAAAGATAGGTTTCTTTCACATCAGACCCTAAACATATCATTAGAAAACATGCTCAAACTACTGGGAAAAAGATAATTGTTATGATAAACATTATAGATTAAGAGATACTTCTAGACAAATAACATTATCACCAGTGTGAGAGAGAGAGAGTTAAACATTTACCCCCACTCCACACAAACTAGGTAATTTCAGGACTAACATGTGGTTCAATTTTATCTCATTAATTTGCTTGCACGGAAGTATTTAGCAGTGAGAGAAAACCAGAGGACCCGGAAAAAACTCACGAGGTTGAAAAGGTGACAAACTTTATGATGCAACGCGCACGTACATGTTAACCATTCTGCCACCCATTATCAATAACCTGTCACTATCTTCGCGTTCCAAGAATTTCATTGACTAAGGTATCCCTTTAATAGCACTGTAAAATTAGTGTCTAAAAACCTATCAATAATATTTACCAGCTTGTAATGTTCTGGTTGTTATTACTGTAGAATATGGTCCAACCCCTGGAACAACTTGTAGAGTATAAACAGCTAATCTTATTTCATACTCTTTCCATACTAATAAATTACTGTAAAATATTCACAAAATATACATTAATAGCAGTTTTAAGTATTGAATCCACCTCATCCATTTAGTTATAAAATTTAAAAAAAAAAAGCTTGGTGGGCAACGAAACATACAACGGCAGCTTCCATAAAGATTGACAAATCAAGTAATAGTATTTGTTTTATCTTTTTTTTCGTACAAGCCAGCCCATTCTTCATGTGTAAATAGTTTAGCTTATTGTACCATAATTAAAATTTAGATATTGGCATTTCAAATCTATAAAGCTTGATGATCATACCTTAATATCAGTGATCTTTGATTAATATTATCCAGTACTTTTTCTTGCCAGTCAATTGTACCTGTTACCCGGTATTGTAGTTTATGTCCATTTAACTGACTATTCCATGTTGATACAGGAGGCGGCTGAAATACAAGACAACATTTACAGTACCACTGACCTTTCTTACATTAATTCAATGACATTGATGAAGGGTAGAAATTGAGGTTCATCGATATACTGTTCAATATTCTCCCATCCAAGACCCGCTTGGTGCTGAGTGTTATATGTAATTATCCTTGATATTGTTCTATGTTGAATTTTATGTGCAATTATCTTTTATTATTGTTAAAAGTGTAATCCCTTGATATTGTTCTATATGTTTTTGAGTGTTATATGTAATCCCTTGATATTGTTCTATATGTTGTTGAGAATTATATGTAATCATCCCTTGATATTGTTCCAGGTGTTGTTGAGTGTTATATGTAATTACCCTCTTGATATTGTTCTATCATGGACCTTATAACACATGGACTGGTTACGAGAAGCAATACCGCTAAGTGTCTGACACGCGAGACTGCATGGGAAGACAACTCTGTTTGGGAGATTGTATTACCCGATGTCTTCGCTAATTAGCTATAATCACCCGTTTTCATCGATCCGTTGTGTGTCCTGAATTTACCAAAAAATGCTAAAATAAACTTTTGTTTGACAAGGTAAGTCATTAACTATAATTCCGTTGCATATGTAAACATTTTATTTGTAAACAACTTTGTAATTACCATAAGTAAATGTGGACTGCATCTCCGAAACAAAGACGCCGCCATTGTTTGTTGTTTTATTAACAGTCGAAAACACGCGTCGGGATTTTTGCTTGCAATCAAAATCTATTTATTATTTCATATTTTTCTGAGATAATTCGAATACACAGAAATCTAAAGCATTGATTGGAAAAAAAATCATCGATTTTTAAAAAAGTGAAATATAATTAATTACTTCCTAAAGACAACGAAAGTAAATCTTTTGACAAACATTAACAAATGTAACATAATTTTTGGGAAAAATACGTGATTTTTTTGTGCTTTTTCTCAGTAAAGCATTTATTTTTGGAATAAATGATCTCTTTCTCCATAAACTTGGATATCTTATCTACTGTTATGAACAAATTTCTCTTTTTAAAAGAAATATTAACATTTTTAAAAAATTATTTTGTTTTGTGATATTTTCAAGTACCGATGCATGTACTGTACAACAATCATGAATAAACATGTATTTGATTTAAACTAAATTACCCCACAATTTTGCCCAGTTTCTTTACATAGTAAAAGTGAGAAATTTTGTTTAAAACAAGTTTAATTTTATCGACATATTATTCATTTATTTTTTTTAATATAGGCGCCCTAGATCATGCCTAGAAGGAAAAAGTCTTCCTTAACTCCTAAAATAAAATATCATTACATGCAAGAGGTAAACCTTTCAAGTCATAACAATGAAGAACACCCATATGACAAACCAACTCAAAATAATACAGAGTAAGTTTCATTTTTTATATCATTTTACATAAAATATCATTTATGAAATACATATGTGTATGCAGATGTATATGTAGGGTAGATGCACAAATTATCACATATAATTGAAAAATAGGTTGCCAGGCAACGAAACATACGCCCACACAGCAGCCAAATCGTCCGGGCAGTCAACAAGAGTTGTTGCATTTTAAGTAATCATCAGAAAATCATAATTCAAACTCACCCATAACTACGGTGTAACTGTGATATAATCAAACGTTTTTTTAAATCAGATAATAATTGTGACCTCCAGAGGGACCACAAGCTAAAAAGGGTGATTTTTCGTACAATCAAGGGCCATGATTCAGGAAGTTACGATCCGATATGGGCAAATATGCAATGGAACCAAGATCATTAGGTTATAAACATGTATTTCAAGTTTCATCAAAATCAGTTAAAAATTGTGACCTCTATAGGGCCCACAACCTTTATATAACATATTTTTACACGGCGGCCATTTTATCCATCAACTCTGGTCCGATTTTCACAAAATTCAAATTCTCTCTTCATTACCATGAAACGGTTTTTTAAATCGGATAATAATTTTGACCTCCAGAGGGACCACAAGCTAACAAAAGCGATTTTTCGGACAATCAGAGGACATAATTCAGGAAGTTATGATTCGATGGGCGCAAATATCGAAAGGAACCAAGATCTTTGGGTTATAAACATGCATGTCACGTTTCATCAAAATCGGTTCAAAATTGTGACCTCTATAAGGTCCACAACCTTGATATAACATATTTTCACACCATTCGCGTACAAACGGCGGCCATTTTGTCTTTCAATTTTGGTCCGATTTTCACGAAATTCAAACTCAACCTTCATAACCATGGAACGGTGATATAATCAAACGTTTTTTTTAAATCGGATTACATATTTTGACCTCCAGAGGAACCACAAGCTAAAAAGGGCGATTTTTCGGACAATCAGGGGCCATAATTCAGGAAGTTACGATCCGATTGGCGCAAATATCGAAAGGAACCAAGATCTTTGGGTTATAAACATACATGTCAATTTTAATCAAAATCGGTTCAAAATTGTAACCTCTATAAGGTCCACAACCTTGATATAACATATTTTCACACAATTCGCGTACAAACGGCGGCCATTTTGTCCGTCAATTTTGGTCTGATTTTCACGAAATTTGAACTCAACCTTCATAACCATGGAATGGTGATATAATCAAAAGTTTTTTTAAATCGGATAACAATTTTGACCTCCAGAGGGACCACAAGCTAAAAAGGGCGATTTTTCGGACAATCGGGGGCCATAATTCAGGAAGTTACGATTCGATGGGCGCAAATATCGAAAGGAACCAAGATCTTAGAGTTATAAACATACATGGCAAGTTTCATCAAAATCGGTTCAAAATTATGACCTCTATAAGGTCCACAACCTTGATTTAACATATTTTCACACCATTCGCGTACAAACGGCGGCCATTTTGTTTTTCAATTTTGGTCCGATTTTCACGAAATTCGAACTCTACCTTCATAACCATGGAACGGTGATATAATCAAACGTTTTTTTAAATCGGATAACAATTTTGACCTCCAGAGGGACCACAATCTAAAAAGGGCGATTTTTCGGACAATCAGGGGCCATAATTCAGGAAGTTACGATCCGATGCGCGCAAATATCGAAAGGAACCAAGATCTTTGGGTTATAAACATACATGTCAAGTTTCATCAAAATCGGTTCAAAATTGTGACCTCTATAAGGTCCACAACCTTGATATAACATATTTTCACACTATTCGCATACAAACGGCGGCCATTTTGTCCGTCAATTTTGGTCCGATTTTCACGAAATTCGAACTCAACCTTCATAACCATGGAACGGTGATATAATCAAACGGTTTTTTAAAACTGATAACAATTTTGACCTCCAGAGGGACCACGAGCTAAAAAGGGCGATTTTTCGGAGAATCAGGGGCCATAATTCAGGAAGTTACGATCCGATTGGCGCAAATATCGAAAGGAACCAAGATCCTTGGGTTATAAACATGCATTTCAAGTTTCATTCAAATCGGTTCAAAATTGTGACCTCTACACTGTTCAGGATACGCCCACATTTTTGAGAGATGGATAGAGAACAAGCAATACCGAAAGTGATTTTTCCTACATCATTAAGTCCTGTATTTCATACTGTATTGGGAGCAGCCATTTTGTTGGTCAGTTCCAGTCTGATATTCATGAAATTTGAAGCCGACAACATAGAAATGTGACTTTTCGTCAAAATCGGATAAGAATTGTGACCTGTAGAGAGTCCACAACCATGATATACCATATTTTTACACTATTCGCGTACAAACGGCGAACATTTCGTTCGGCAATTTTGGTAACGATTTTCACGAAATTCGAACTGAACCTTATAATCAGAGTTTTTTTTTAAATCAGATAATAATTGTTCGAGAGATAGACAGAGAACAAGCAATACCGAAAGTGATTTTTCCTACAATCAAAGGCCATAATTCATTAAGTTACAATTTGAAATGTGCAAAATATCAAAAAGAATAAAGATCTTTAGGTTATAAAGAAGCAATTCAGGTTTCATCAAAATCGAATTAAAATTGCGACCTCTACAGGGTCCACAACTTTGATATACCATATTTTTACACTGTTCGCGTACAAACGGCGGCCATTTTTTCTGGCAATTATGGTCCGATTTTCTCGAAATTCATATTCAACCTTCCGTAGGGTGTAACGGTGATAGAGTCAAACATTTTTTTAAATCGGATAATAATTGTGACTTCCAGTGGGACCACAGGCGATTTTGCAGACAATCAGGGGCCATAATTCAGGAAGTTACGATCAGATATGTGCAAATAATGAAAGGAACCAAGATCTTTGGGTTATAACCATGCATTTAAAGTTTCATCAAAATCGAATTAAAATTGTGACCTCTAAAGGGTCCACAACCATGATATACAATTTTTTAACATTATTCGCGTACAAACGGCGGCCATTTTGTATGGCAATTTTGGTCCGATTTAACCGAAATTCGAACTCAACCTTCCTTACGGTGTAACGGTAATATAATCAAACGTTTTTTTCAATCGGATAATAATTGTGACCTCCAGAGGGACCACAAGCTAAGAAAAGGCGATTTTGTGTATAATCAGGGGCCATAATTCAGGAAGTTACGATCCGATATGCGCAAATATCGAAAGGAACCAAGATCTTTGGATTATAACCATGAATTTCAAGTTTCATCAAAATCGAATTAAAATTGTGACCTCTACAGGGTTCACAACCTTGATATACCATTTTTTAACAGTATTTCCGTACAAACGGCGGCCATTTTGTATGGCAAATTTTGGTCCGATTTTCCCGAAATTCGAACTCAACCTTCCTAAGGGTGTAACGGTGATAGAGTCAAACGTTTTTTTAAATCGGATAATAATTGTGACCTCCAGAGGGGCCATAGGCGATTTTTCGGACAATCAGGGGCCATAATTCAGGAAGTTACGATCCGATATGCGCAAATATCAAAAGGAACCAAGACCTTTGGGTTATAACCATGCATTTCAAGTTTCATCAAAATCGAATTAAAATTGTGACCTATACAGGGTCCACAACCATGATATACCATTTTTTAACAGTATTCTCGTACAAACGGCGGCCATTTTGTATGGCAATTTTGGTCCGATTTTCCCGAAATTCGAACTCAACCTTCC
Organism: Patella ulyssiponensis; assembly: GCA_963678685.1. Lineage (NCBI taxonomy): Eukaryota > Metazoa > Mollusca > Gastropoda > Patellidae > Patella > Patella ulyssiponensis. Next base: position 76,210,322 of record OY783227.1, on the reverse strand, counting down.
TTAAGGTGTAACGGTGATATAATCAAACGTTTTTTTAAATCGAATAATAATTGTGACCTCCAGAGGTACCACAAGCTAAAAAAAGGCGATTTTGCGTATAATCAGGGGCCATAATTCAGGAAGTTACGATCCGATATGCGCAAATATCGAAAGGAACCAAGATCTTTGGGTTATAACCATGAATTTCAAGTTTCATCAAAATCGAATTAAAATTGTGACCTCTACAGGGTCCACAACCTTGATATACCATTTTTTAACAGTTTTCGCGTACCAACTGTCGGCCATTTTGTATGGCAATTTTGGTCCGATTTTTCCGAAATTCGAACTCAACCTTCCTTAGGGTGTAACGGTGATATAATCGAACGGTTTTTTAAATCGGATAATAATTGTGACCTCCAGAGGGACCATAAGCTAAAAAAGGTGATTTTTCGGACAATCAGGGGCCATAATTCAGGAAATTACGTTCCGATAGTCGCAAATATCGAAAGGAACCAAGATCTTTGGGTTATAAACATGCATGTCAAGTTTCATTAAAATCGGTTCAAAATTGTGACCTCTATAGGGTCCACAAGCTAAAAACGTGATTTTTCGTACTATCAGGGGCCATAATCCATGAAGTTTTGATCCGATACATGCCAATATCGAAAGCAGCCGAGATCTTTTGGGGATAAACCTATATTTCAAGTTTCGTCAAAATCAGATAAGAATTGTGACCTGTAGAGGGTCCACAAACAAATTGTGGACGGACGGACGGACGTCCGGACGGACAGGGGCGACGACAATATACGTCCACATAAAAATGTGGGCGTATAAAAACGTGATTTTTCGTACAAGCAGGGGCCATAACCCATGAAGTTACGGTCCGATACATGCCAATATCGAAAGGAACCGAGATCTTAGGGTGATAAACGTATATTTTAAGTTTCATTGAAATCGGATAAAAATTGTGACCTGTAGACTGTTCACAAACAATTGTGGACGGACGGACGAACAGGGGCGACGACAATATACGTCCACATGAAAATGTGGGCACATAAAAACATGTACACGATTACTGCAACATGCATCGATCATTCTGTACAGGTTATAGTAAGATTATGGAATATTAGTTAAAAATAAACATACGGATATGTGCTTGTTTGTACATGAATGGGTTTGTTTTTACATGAATGGTTATTTTAATTTTTTTAGATTTATTAAAAGTTGGACTGAAGCTATGAAAGGTCTTTGTTCCACATTTGATGTGGAGACAGAACTGTCGGGAATGGAGTTAGTGCAAATTCATTCTATGTCATCTTAGATCGAGTTTATGATTATAGCCCTAATGAAGATTTAGATGCTTTTGTGAAAAATATTTTAATATCATCCACGTCAGCATGGGAGCCTTTGAAGGTGATATGAAATATACATCAACTGTTCGGTCAGTCCAATGTGAATTTTTTGTGTCAAGTGGATTAAGATGCAAAAAATGTTCGATATACAGATCAACTCTCCGCAAAACAAAGTATAAAAAAATTGGTTGTTGACAAAACATTAAATGATTCCTCCAGAAAAGCACATGAAGGCCACTACTGTCGCTTTTGTGATTATGGTCTTTATGGTTCTTCTTGAATTCCTAACCACTAATTTATTGACACATTGTAATACAAATAGAGATATGTAGCTAACGCCACTGACTTCACCTACCCCAGACAATGATAAGAAGTTGAAAACCAAAAATATCAGTATTAATTCATTTATTTCTCTGCTAAGTTGTTTAATTTTCCAAATACTATTTAATAATTTTATCACACAGCATTGTTATTTTACATCCATCTCCAATTGAAATTTTATTGTCAATATTTGCTATTTAAATTGTTGTATTTTTTGGTTCAATTTCAAAAATCCTAATAAATACATGATAAACCTAAACCCTGTTTTGTTTTTTTAGTCCATACACATTACTAAAAATAGGTTGCCAGGCAACGAAACATACGCCCACACAGCAGCCAAATCGTCCGGGCAGTCAACAAGAGTTGTTGCATTTTAAGTAATCATCAGAAAATCATAATTCAAACTCACCCATAACTACGGTGTAACTGTGATATAATCAAACGTTTTTTTAAATCAGATAATAATTGTGACCTCCAGAAGGACCACAAGCTAAAAAGGGTGATTTTTCGTACAATCAGGGGCCATGATTCAGGAAGTTACGATCCGATATGGGCAAATATGCAATGGAATCAAGATCATTAGGTTATAAACATGTATTTCAAGTTTCATCAAAATCAGTTCAAAATTGTGACCTCTATAGGGTCCACAACCTTGATATATTTTATCACAATTCGCGTACAGACGGCGGCCATTTTATCCGTGAACTCTGGTCCGATTTTCACAAAATTCAAATTCTCTCTTCATTACCATGAAACCGTGATATAATCAAACGTTTTTTTAAATCGGATAATAATTTTGAACTCCAGAGGGACCACAAGCTAACAAAAGCGATTTTTCGGACAATCAGGGGACATAATTCAGGAAGTTATGATTCGATGGGCGTAAATATCGAAAGGAACCAAGATCTTTGGGTTATAAACATGCATGTCACGTTTCATCAAAATCGGTTCAAAATTGTGACATCTATAAGGTCCACAACCTTGATATAACATATTTTCACACCATTGATATAACAATTCAGGAAGTTACGATCCGATGCGCGCAAATATCGAAAGGAACCAAGATCTTTAGGTTATAAACATACATGTCAAGTTTCATCAAAATCGGTTCAAAATTGTGACCTCTATAAGGTCCACAACCTTGATATAACATATTTTCACACTATTCGCATACAAACGGCGGCCATTTTGTCCGTCAATTTTGGTCCGATTTTCACGAAATTCGAACTCAACCTTCATAACCATGGAACGGTGATATAATCAAACGTTTTTTTAAATCGGATAACAATTTTGACCTCCAGAGGAACCACAAGCTAAAAAGGGCGATTTTTTGGACAATCAGGGGACATAATTCAGGAAGTTACGATCCGATGGGCGCAAATATCGAAAGGAACTAAGATCTTTGGGTTATAAACATACATGTCAATTTTAATCAAAATCGGTTCAAAATTGTGACCTCTATAAGGTCCACAACCTTGATATAACATATTTTCACACAATTCGCGTACAAACGGCGGCCATTTTGTCCGTCAATTTTGGTCCGATTTTCACGAAATTCGAACTCAACCTTCATAACCATGGAATGGTGATATCATCAAACGGTTTTTTGAATAGGATAACAATTTTGACCTCCAGAGGGACCACAAGCTAAAAAGTGCGATTTTTCGGACAATCAGGGGCCATAATTCAGGAAGTTACGATCCGATTGGCGCAAATATCGAAAGGAACCAAGATCTTTGGGTTATAAACATGCATTTAAAGTTTCATCCAAATCGGTTCAAAATTGTGACCTCTACACTGTTCACAAGCTAAAAAACGTGATTTTTCGTACAATCAGGGGCCATAACCCATGAAGTTGCAGTCCGATACATGCCAATATCGAAAGGAACCGAGATCTTAGGGTGATAAACCTATATTTTAAGTTTCATTGAAATCGGATAAAAATTGTGACCTGTAGACTGTTCACAAACAATTGTGGACGGACGTCCGGACGGACGGACAGACGAACAGGGGCGACGACAATATACGTCCACATGAAAATGTGGGCGTATAAAAAGCACTCCATTTATCATTTAGACTTAGTGCCATTCTGCTAATTGAACTAAGCAGAGCATACTGATTACCATACATAATTTAATTGACCCCAATCTCGGATTTCAAAATTCAATAACTTTGGATCTAATTGGAATATTTTGATGAAATAAAGTTTTTGGGGTAGCATAATTTGATGTGTATTTTCATAAAATATTTCTGATCATTTCTAGTTCTAGTCCCAGGATTAACATGTATATTCGTCTGAATGTCTGTCCCCCACCCTTTCATCGTCATGCTCAGTGAATTCGCCCAACAGATCCTCTATGTCTAAGTCCATATCGGAATCATCCCAGTGGATATAATCGGCGTTCATTTTGCATTGAGCTGTATATTTACAGTAAATATAAACATCCGAGGGCTGGCAGAAGCCATTATACTCATAACGAAGCAGTACGCATGCCCGGTAACTACAGACGCTGCTAAGGGACATAACCCTTCAACAACTTCCGTTTGGTCATGATGACACATCTCAAATTACAGCGTGGCACACATTGCTGGCTAGGTTATTAAGCTGTTGCCAGTCCATGTATTATAAGGTCCATGGTTCAATATTATGTAAAGTATTGATACTGTGAAGATGTTTACTAACCTGCCATGTGACTTGTATTATATCTGATGACATAGCTTCAGCTTTTATATTCACTGGTGGGGCAGTTGGAACTAGAAATACAGTACAGTATAATAATAAGAATAATGCATATAAAGGGAATGAATCCAACAAGATGTGCTGCCTATCAGCATTATTACATTTTGCAAAATAAATAATGTCAACAAGAGAGAGAGAGATAAATTATGGGGTTTTATATCCACTTGACACAAAACTAAGTCATTTGGGACTAACATATGGTTCAATTTTATTTCACGTACAACAGGGGAACTGAAACCCCGCCAGTTGTCTCAATGACAGACCTTGTCATACAATGCACACACACTTTACTATTCGGCCATCCACCCCCCCCCCCCCCCCACAATGTCAACAAATAACTACACATAATACGAACAAAAACATAACAAGGACATTTGTTCACGTCTCTGAACTGCAAGCATGGTAAAGAGCAAGCTTAAAAAAACTAGAATAATAAACTAAAGCATACATGTGAATGAAACTCCATTTCTTCCTCCTTTAAATATAAGTCACAGAAATACAAAATAAAGTTGATGCACAGTTCAAGATTTCAATTGTTTTTATTTGCGTATTTTTCTTTATTTTCATACCTGCAGCATAGGTTGTTGCTATGGCTGGCAAACTTTTAGGACTGGTTCCAGCTTCATTTTCAGCCTTTATTGTGAAAGAGTATTTAGTCCATGGAGATAGATTATCAATGTTTGTGGATTCTGCGTCACCTTGTACCCTCTTCTCTGATTGGTCTTCAGATGAGTTGTACGATATAATGTAGGCTAGGATTGGTCCATTTGTTTCATTCGCAGGTAAATGCTTAAACAAAATACGTTTCATATTTCAATAGTCTGGTAGTGGCATCAATCACAGAGTATATAATAAACATAAACAAAACTCTCATAAAAGACCTGAGAGAAATGGGGTTCAATTTGTACAGAACACCAACTAGGCCCCGAGTTCACAAAGCATTCTCAGACTTAAGTTGAGAATTTACTCAAACTTGTTCACCTTATTTAAACTAAAATACAGCCCTTTATAATAATTTTGTTGTTTTAATTAATCAAATACATCAATAAGAAACTATGTGCAAAGTTTAGTATTTCTAGATCAAATATATTTCTCATAAACTGTGATTCAAAGTTGAGCAAATTCTCAACTTAAGTCTGAGAATGTTTTGTGAACTCGGGGCTAGGTCAATTCAGAACTTATACATTTTATTTCAATAATTCTTTAATAATGAAGCTAGTGTACATGGAGAAAAACCACTATAGTTACACAAGTGACCATTTTTCTTATCACAAACAGGATACATAATGGTCAACCATGATGTAACAATGTTCTAATCTATCTTGGTTAGCATGGATGAGATTGTGGCCAGTATCCCTACTGTATTGTCCTTTAAACTGTTTCAATGGCATTTAGTAATTGAACTAGAGTATACAGGTCACAATTCTATGGAATACAATTACTGCTTATTACTGAGCGACGTTTCGACTAGGCTTCTCTAGGACGTCGCTCAGTAATAAGCAGTAATTGTATTCCATAGAATTGTGACCTGTGTATTGTCCTTGTCTGTAGGGATGTGCATCAAGTAGATTTAATCATCCAGTCCAATCTTATCTCCAATATGGATTGGACCAGTTCTCCAGATATCAGTTTAATGATTAAATATTACAAAAATAAAATGTGGGCTATTTTTTTCCAAATGTCAACAATTTGTTCAAACTCTATGTCCGAGTATGCATCAAGCTCTTTCCTTGGTCACTTCATCATATTCCCCTCACACTCCTTGTGGGAGGGTTAGTTAGATCTATGCTTAGAACTGGTTAATTCATTTAAGTATAATTACCTTCCATTGTAATAATACTGTTCTTGATGTTAAAACTACAGCCTTTAACTCACTCGGACTTGACACAGGAACTAAAATGAAACAGAAAAAGCCTAATCTGAAAATATTTTCTCAAGAATTTGGGAAAAGAAAAACTTGTCTTAATGATTTACATTTAAACATTCAGCAATATCTCAGAATTAATCATTTGAGTGTTTGGTATACAGAATATTGATGAAAGTATATTTAGGTTGGATAGGCCTATATTTATCACTCAATGGTCATATATATGTATTCAGGCAATACCAATGAAATTATCCGGGTTCTTAGAAAATATACCAGCACAGAAAACCAAAATTTAATCATATATAGAGCCTGTACCAGGGATAATATTTCACCTGTATATTGGCTAATTAAATTAACACATCATCATATAAAGGTAATAAACGTACCAGCAATTTGTGTTTTAATATCTAACATTGTACTGAAAGTACCCCAGATGTCTTGACCATCTTGTATATTAGCTGCCCGTACCTGTACTTGGTATATCGTGTTGGGTTGTAAATCGTCTATACGCAACATCTGTGTAGGAATACTAGGACTAAATATATTCACAGACTTCATTACTAAAATAAAAAAGATATCACACATTAATTTAGAGTTGAATATACATTTACAAATTCTACATCTTTAAATTTTATAGCACAATATATTGATGTGTGAATAATATCATTCTGACTTGGTGAATCAAAATAATCATTGACTTTGTGAATCAAAATATACTGACTTTGTGAATTACAATATACTGATTTTGTAAATACAATACATCTGAAGTGATTGTTTGGCCAACTTTTGCCAAAACAAAAGCTATTGTTACCAATTGGTGAAGACCTTCAAAGCATGAATGCCCTTTTGATTTCAGAACGTAGTTTATATGTTAGATCAGAAGGCTAAAACTCACTGATTTCACAATAAATTTCAGCCTACCATATCAAATTCACAATAAAATATGGTGTACAGTGGTGAATAGTTTTTTTTATCAATATACCTTGTGTAGTGGAATCTTTCTGTCTATATTGTAATTCATATTTTCTGATGTCACCATTTTGTGTTTCTGGTATTTCCCATGATACTGTTAATGTTCTAGGTTCTATTTTCACAACACGGAAAGCGCTTGGTTCAGTTGGTCCTGAATGTAGACAAGATGAGAATTTGAATAGGGTTTTTTATAACATGCCAAAGTCACTTTTAATAAAAGTGATTTCCACCATTTCAGAAATATTCAATTAAAAACATTACCTGAATCAAAAGTAAATGCAGAAAGAGGGCTGCTCATTGGTCCAACACCAGCCTCATTTTCACCAGCCATAGAAAATACATATTCCTTCCCTGCTTCTAGACCTGGAACTTCATATTTGGTCAGTGTTGGTGATAACTGCTCTGGATACAATTTAAAATTTTCTTTTAATCTACAAAATAATCCAGTTGAAAATTTATACTATTGATACTGTAACAAGTATCTTTATTTATAGTGTATAGCATAGCTTTATGTTCATAGTATTACTTAAATTTGCTTCTAGTATTTTCTATAATAAGAATATAATTTACCTTTGGTTATAGTACATTTTATCAAAAGTTTTGTTTACCTTTGTAAATAGTATATTCTATCCAAAGTTTTATTTACCTTTGTAAATAATATATTTTATCAAAAGTTTTATTTAGCTCTATAAATAGTATATTCTATCAAAAGTTTTATTCACCTTTGTATATATAGTATATTCAATAATAAGTTTTATTTACCTTTGTTTATAGTATATTCGATAATAAGTATTATTAGTATATTGTAGCTGTGGAACTATCACCCATGTTAATCGAATAGATGATTTAGATATAGGATAGATGCCTGCTAATATTGGAGGCTTTGGTGCATCTACAACATAAAAAGGTAGAGTGTAAAGAATGATTAATAATATTTTCAGTTAGAAATAAGACGTGAAAGAAAGCTTTAAAAGCTTTAACATTTACTTACCAATGATATAAATATTAACGGATTTCTGGGAACTACCAATATTATTAGATGCATTGCATGTTATTAGTCCTAGAAATAATAGAATAATTCAATTAACTAATTAGAACTTGAAAATAACACATCACAAATGACAAATGGCATAACATAACACCTATATAATATTTTGTCTAATTAAATTGACTATATTCAGGTTTAGATTAAAATGTTAATCAGGATTTTGTCAGTGTTTTTTTTTTGCTCAGTGATATGCTCAAAGGAGAGAGAACCAACAAGATAAGGCAGCTAATCTTATTGCTGGTCACAAAAAAACCTGGGATCAAAAAACGTAACTTGTATACATAACTGGCCATTTACAATATACTTATATAAAATGATGTGTCATGTACCTGCATCTTGTAAAGAGGCAAATTTAATTCTTATTGTAAAAGGTGAAGGAAAACTAATTTGTCCGTTTGGTGTTGGTTGAATTATCTGCCCATTACGAATCCATTGAACAACAGGTGGCGGTGTGCCCTGAGCTCCACATCGCAAGTTTACCTCTTCTTTTATAAGGACAATATTACTACCAAGAATTCTCTCCACATGAGCTGGTACTGTAACGATGAATATGAAATTTGATCAAATAAATGAATAACAACCACACGCAGACCCTAATTTCAGGTAAATAATCCCTAAGTTTCTTAATAACAGGGTGTAATACCATCTCAGTTCTTAGAAACACTGACCAAATTAAATGCTGTTTGCACTCCAAATGTCAGTTAACAAAGCTTTTCTTGTCTTCATTGCCAAATGGTATGCGTTTTAGACAGAAATGTTCCCAAACCAAGTACAGTTTTGTAAAGCAATTAAGACATCTAATAAACCATTAAAGATTCATTATGTAAGATTAGATAAATAGCTGAGTCTGAGCGTTCAATAGATAAAAAATAGGTTGCCAGGCAACGAAACATACGCCCACACAGCAGCCAAATCGTCCGGGCAGTCAACAAGAGTTGTTGCATTTTAAGTAATCATCAGCAAATCATAATTCAAACTCACCCATAACTACGGTGTAAGTGTGATATAATCAAACGTTTTTTTAAATCAGATAATAATTGTGACCTCCAGAGGGATCACAAGCTAAATAGGGTGATTTTTCGTACAATCAGGGGCCATGATTCAGGAAGTTACGATCCGATATGGGCAAATATGCAATGGAACCAAGATCATTAGGTTATAAACATGTATTTCAAGTTTCATCAAAATCAGTTCAAAATTGTGACCTCTATAGGGCCCACAACATTGATATAACATATTTCTACACAATTCGCGTACAGACGGCGGCCATTTTATCCGTCAACTCTGGTCTGATTTTCACAAAATTCAAATTCTCTCTTCATTACCATGAAACCGTGATATAATCAAACGGTTTTTTAAATCGGATAATAATTTTGACCTCCAGAGGGACCACAAGCTAACAAAAGCGATTTTTCGGACAATCAGGGGACATAATTCAGGAAGTTATGATTCGATGGGCGCAAATATCGAAAGGAACCAAGATCTTTGGGTTATAAACATGCATGTCACGTTTCATCAAAATCGGTTCAAAATTGTGACCTCTATAAGGTCCACAACCTTTTGCGTACAAATGGCGGCCATTTTGTCCGTCAATTTTGGTCCGATTTTCACGAAATTCGAACTCAACCTTCATAACCATGGAACGGTGATATAATCAAACGTTTTTTTAAATCGGATAACAATTTTGACCTCCAGAGGAACCACAAGCTAAAAAGGGCGATTTTTCGGACAATCAGGGGCCACAATTCAGGAAGTTACGATCCGATGGGCGCAAATATTGAAAGGAACCAAGATCTTTGGGTTATAAACATACATGTCAATTTTAATCAAAATCGGTTCAAAATTGTGACCTCTATAAGGTCCACAACACAACCTTGATATCACATATTTTCACACAATTCGCGTACAAACGGCGGCCATTTTGTCCCGTCAATTTTGTTCAGATTTTCACGAAATTCGAAGTCAACCTTCATAACCATGGAATGGTGATATAATCAAACGGTTTTTTAAATCGGATAACAATTTTGACCTCCAGAGGGACCACAAGCTAAAAAGGGCGATTTTTCGGACAATCAGGGGCCATAATTCAGGAAGTTACAATCCGATTGGCGCAAATATCCAAAAGGAACCAAGATCTTTGAGTTATAAACATACATGTCAAGTTTCATCAAAATCGGTTTAAAATTGTGACCTCTATAAGGTCCACAACCTTGATATAACATATTTTCACACCATTCGCGTACAAACGGCGGCCATTTTGTCTTTCAATTTTGGTCCGATTTTCACGAAATTCGAACTCAACCTTCATAACCATGGAACGGTGATATAATCAAACGTTTTTTTAAATCGGATAACAATTTTGACCTCCAGAGGGACCACAAGCTAAAAAGGGCGATTTTTTGGACAATCAGGGGCCATAATTCAGGAAGTTACGATCCGATGCGTGCAAATATCAAAAGAACCAAGATCTTTGGGTTATAAACATACATGTCAAGTTTCATCAAAATCGGTTCAAAATTGTGACCTCTATAAGGTCCACAACCTTGATATAACATATTTTCACACTATTGTCCGTCAATTTTGGTCCGATTTTCACGAAATTTGATCTCAACCTTCATAACCATGGGACGGTGATATAATCAAACGGTTTTTTAAATCGGATAACAATTTTAATCCCCAGAGGGACCACAAGCTAAAAAGGGCGATTTTTCAGAGAATCAGGGGCCATAATTCAGGAAGTTACAATCCGATTGGCGCAAATATCGAAAGGAACCAAGATCTTTGGGTTATAAACATGCATTTCAAGTTTCATCCAAATCGGTTCAAAATTGTGACCTCTACACTGTTCACAAGCTAAAAAACGTGATTTTTCGTACAATCAGGGGCCATAACCCATGAAGTTACGGTCCGATACATGCCAATATCGAAAGGAACCGAGATCTTAGGGTGATAAACGTATATTTTAAGTTTCATTGAAATCGGATAAAAATTGTGACCTGTAGACTGTTCACAAACAATTGTGGACGGACGGACGGACGGACGAACAGGGGCGACGACAATATACGTCCACATGAAAATGTGGGCGTATAAAAATAGATAATGAAAAATGAATGTAATGAAAATTTCAGTTGAATTACTCGTTGCTAAGCAAAGTTATCAGACTTTGAAGTGCTCACAAGATAGTCTAGATTGTCAAGTACCATTGCAATAATAACAAAGTCTTGATTATCCACTTTTAAATTGAACTATTAAATGGTTATGGTGTTTCAATCCACTGAAAATCACAACCATCTAGAGAGTTGATTATGGGCTTGTCATGTGAATAATTTTATAGAACTTTTGGGGCCAAAAGAAAGAACTGCAATATGCAGAATTACCAATATTCGAGACTAGTACCGAGTAATAGTGATAATATATCTCAAGACTTGGAATATCCAAATTGTCGAACAAATGATAAGGTGATTTTGACCAAATAAGCATTTGGGCCACTTGTATTTTGAGTGAAAACACTACTAATCATAACATAATCAACACAAAAAGCCCATCAGTTAATCAAGTTTTAATCCTACCATTTATATGTAAAAAGCCTGACTGCTGATCACTGCCTTGACTACTACTGGCTATACAAGTATATACACCTACATGTTGCCAGGTAACCAGATTTATATCTAAATACTGACCACCAGATGTCAGTACAACACCACCAGGAAAATTACCATCTATAGTCGTACCCTGGTAATATATTTTAAAATCATATTAATTAACTACAACACCCAACAGACAAAAATTGTAATTTCAGGATTAGTTGGGTAAGACGCTAGTTGCTAGTTTGGAGGTTGTGTGTTCGATCCCTGCATTAGCCGAGAAAATTCATCTGGATTTTTCGATGTGGTTTCACGTGTTCAGTGGTGCAGCCAGGACAGAGAGCCTACAAGGACAGCTGTCTAGTCATTCGGATGTTATGAAAAAGTGAAGTCCTGTGTAGACATTGGCATGCACGTAAAAGATTCCTTGGCAGTTGGTATTCGATGAAATAAGTCACCCATAAATTGTTGGATATAAACATGTTCAAAATAAAATATATTGTATGAACTTACATTCAGAAGCCATGTAATTGTTGGAATTGGATAACCAATGACCTTACAAGGTATTCGAGTAGATTGACCAATTAGAACTGTTTGATGTTGTGGACCATCAGTTATCTTTGGGGGAACTAAAGAAACATAAACAATACATACATATTAGGTATATAATTACCGTCTTTGTGCTTCTGGAGCGTCCACAATGGATAATAATATAGCGATTAGTAACTATCTAAAATATTCAATAAAGTAATCACAAAAACGCAATTACTGATTTTAACTGATTTTAAAAATTACACCTAGTTTTCTAAGAGGTATACGAGATAAAATATAGTAATAGTAAGGAAAGGTTGGTGCAATAATTATTGTATGTCTTACCTTGTATTCTCAATGTTCCATTCGACCAGACTATACCCGCCTCATTCTCACCATGACAAGAATAATTTCCCTCATTGGCTGCTGTGACATTAGTTATTATCAAACTATTGGCTGTATTGAGTTGTGGTGAAAGTAGTATTTTATCATCTGTAAACATAGATTACAGAAATATTATTTTTAAAATCTACAACCAACATGTAAACCATCTCTACTTTCTCTTCAACGTATCTCATATAAAACAACGATTCCCACGTTAAGGCCACTGTGCAGCACTGTATATACCACTTTATTTTATGATCAGTAGTGGAATATAACATTTTATCAGTGAAATAAAAGTGTTATTCCACTGACTAGATGTTGTTTTACCTAAAATGATTGTAAAATCATAAAATAAATAGAACATTTGTCGTTAATAACATATTTTATTTCATCTCTAAGCAAGAAAACGTTTATATTTTCACTCATGCTACGCATTCGTGAAAATATAAGTTTTCTTGCTTCTCGATGAAATAAAATATGTTATTCACTCTAAAACGACAAATATCCTCTATTTATGCCACTGCATTTTAGACAATACAGACCTTCACGGTATTTTGTCTTTAATGTTCTATAAACGATAATAGAAATATCGTACCTAGGATTGGGTGATCAGAGGGTGATATGTGATATCATCCCTGGGACGATATCCCATATCCCCCCCCCCCCCCATATGACGTCATATTAAGCAAACACAGCAAATAAATTTTATTTATTGTTTCATTTGGCCATCTAAAACCTGGCGAAATTTTCTAATTTGCTGTTTTTCAAAATATCTAAGTTTTTCTTACATTTAAGACATAAATAAGACATCAATCCTATTATTAAACTGAATATTGAATTAGGTGGTTACCGTATTTTTCGGTGTATAAGGCGCATGCGTAGATAAGGGGCAGGGGGACTTTGGCAGAGGTGTTTCAGGAAAAAAAAAATATGCGTGGTTTAGGCGCACCCCTTTCCCAACGCCTTGTGAAACTCATGCCATCATATACGTGACTAAAATCCACCTGCGATCTCCAGTAACTGGGCCAAACTCTATTGTTTACAGTTATAATAATTACAGATATTTAGCCGTATCAAGGTATATATATATTTCTTTATGAAATAAATTGCTTTTGTTACATTTGTTTCTATTAATTATAACATACAATTGATTATTTCATAACTTTTAGCGGTACTTTTGTTACTCGTACGGTAGTGAAATTGACATTCAAGTCCCGTCCACAACAAACATGGCCGTCTATTACATCGTGTTAAATTCGTGAGTAATTGGCTGTGATAAATGTTTTGATGATAAACAAATTAAATGTTAACTGTAGAAATAATTTCTCATGATCAGGTACTCACGACTTAAATCTTGACTTACCGGTAAAAGAGAAACAACAATTCCAGGTTTACTCTAAGTCATACAAACAATCGATAGCGTCCGTTGCCCCGCCCACTACACGCGTCATGACTATACCTAGATTGTAGCCATTTAGATCTATCAGTAAAATAATACAATAGCATTTTTAATACCAATCAAAGAAACAATGATTTTGTTGACTACAAACAATTTTGTTAACTTGCAAACAACTGACAAACAATCGATAGCGTCCGTTGCCCCGCCCACTACACGCGTCATGACAATACCTAGATTGTAGTCATTTAAATCTATCAGTAAAATAATACAGCATTTTTAATACCAATCAAAGAAACAATGATTTTGTTGACTACAAACAATTTTGTTAACTTGCAAACAACTGACAAACAATCGATAGCATCCGTTGCCCCGCCCACTACACGCGTCATGACAATACCCAGATTATAGCCATTTAGATCTATCAGTAAAATAATATAATAGCATTTTTAATACCAATCAAGAAAACGATGATTTTGTTAACTACAAACAACTTCGTAAAGAAAACGGTAACAACTCACTGGTTGATAATTAACTATACCGGTAATTTAGAACAACGGGTCAATCACTGAATCCATGTTGAATGAAAACTGTCGGTAACTTAAAACGGTTATATGTTTAAATTATAAGACAGTATTGCTCAAAGAAAACACCTATGGTATACTGAGCGTGTGCTCAGTCGATGTTATCTTTCTAAAAGCCAATGAAATGTCTTGTCTGTTGTAAACCCCGCCTTTTCGTCAACTGACTGACAACACCGCCATTGACGAGCCGTTTGGATTGCCGGTAATGGCTAACAGTGAAGGATTAGCAGAAATATATATGTCACCAAATACGTAGGAATGATAGTAATATTAACGATTTGCAGAAATATATATGTCACCAAATACGTAGGAATGATTGTAATATTAACGATTTGCAGATATTTAACGGTATACGGAATAGAGGTGTCTGAAATGGCCGTCATCGTTATCGCACGACAAATGTCGACATCTGAATGTCGGAATAGTTGAAATATACGTCATGAAATACGTGGAAATAGCAGAAATATTTACGATAATTTAAACTAAATAGCTATCGGCCCATATTGTTAGCACTGTCGTTTATGACTACCAGTATACTAAATTGCCATTTGTAAAATGGCCGCCATCTTTATTGCATGGGAAAGGCCGACTTCATCAACTTCAGACGCCAATGTTGACACAGGGAAAAGCCAATATTTGCTTATTACTATGTATAAGGCGCACCCCTTCTGCAAAAAAAAATATCTGGTAAAAAAAGTGCGCCTTATACACCGAAAAATACGGTATTTCTTGACGTCCTTTTTTCTCTAACTTCAACCACGAAGTGTTTTAACCGAAAGTTTAAATCAATATTGTCCATGTGTTCAAGATCCTTAGTTATTTTCCTTTCTTCATCATTATGGTATTGACCATGCTTGAGATTTATCAAACACCCACTTATTACGCCTTAAAGTTTTTTTTGGTACAACGTTATTTGCAACGTTTAAAATCTTTTCTTCGTTGGCAATATGATTTTCCTCAACATTCGAAATATCGGAATACAGCGATGGATTACCAACATCCATATCGGAAATATACTTTAATTGTACTACACGCTGACTTGCTTCAATTATTCCTTGTCCAAATTTTCACATAAATTCAAATTGCTTTCGACAATCTGACTGGCAACAAGTAGTTCTTCACCTGACTTAGTCATTGACAGCATTTTACTAGTGAACTGGTCAATGTATGACTAAAACAACGCAGGTGTATTTTGAGCAGTGGTAGACAACAGTTCACCATTAATATACTTATTCCAGCAGTGAATTAGACCTACTACATGCTAAAACAACATGGGACGATATGGATATGTTTATGTTGCTATATGGGGGTATACTGACCACTCTGTCATTGAAATGTTGTCAATGTGTATGTCAAATAATACCCAATTAACCCTCGGTTTGATATTAGAAATAGCCCTCGACCTCCTGTCTTAGGATATTTCTAATATCAACCTCGTAGTAGGGTAATTATTTACTACGTATATCATATAGACATAGATTTTTACCTTTATACCATTGTATATTAGGTGAAGGATCACTGTATATATCACAGGGTAATATTGCTGTTTGATACAAGTCAAACACAACATATCCTAAACTCTTCGTATTCACTGGTGGAACTGAAATATAAATCACACAAATTCTGTATAAATATGTATTTAAATCAAATCAAAGTCTGTGGATATCATATCTTGTCAAACACAAAAATCATAACTGAAGAGTCCAGGGGAAGAATAATCTAAGTCACTTTTTCAATGAACCACAGGTAATGGCTCCTGGTAATGACTGCTTGAGTTAAACATTGACTGAAATGTCTAGGGACCCATTGGTCAATTAACACACTGTAAAACTAGTATATTTTTCAAAACCCCATTTTCAAACATTGCTATGATCAACCACCGCAAGGTAACTATAACATTCTACAGCCTGTACAGGCTATTTCACACGCATAGAAGCCACATTATCTCATGAATGGTGCTATACATTTGCATATATAGCTGTAAAGTTTCAAAATTGACCAACAGTGAAAATTTTGAAATGGAAGCCCTGGAATGGACTGATCCAAACTGAAAATATATCAAAACTTTGGGAAAAAAAGAACAAACAAATTAGTTGAAGAGGATATGGATTAACTTAAAGATGGGTAGTCAGAATCATGTATGTCTTACGATTTCATGAGAGGAAAATTTTCCTTTCCACCAAGTACATGTAAACAGCATATATATAATGGCTGATATTTTAATGAAGCAGAAACTATTCAGGCTGGCACATTCAAGACAACAAACTATATGGGTATGTTCATCTGGCTAAAAGACTGTACTGGGGAGTAATAAAAATCATCAAACGAATATCTCTTTTGGTATAAATTCTCTCAAAATGTTCTAATCAATTTGTTAAAAAAAAATACTGAACAAAAATAGTTGACTTACCGATAACTTTAACATAAGCATCAGCTCTTTTTTGTCCGTATGAATTTTTAGTAAGACAGGTATAGATACCTTCCTCAGCTTTACCTACATCTCCTATATTTAACTCTTCTTGACCATTTCTACAATATCCAAATTCAATTTAATATTTTTCCAGTTTTCTGATACAGGGGCAGATAGACAGTTCAAAGATAGCACATTTTCATGTAGACGTGTATATTGTTGTTGCCCCTGTCCATCCATACATCCGTTCACATTTTGTTTGTTATAGGTTGATATTCCAAAGATCTTGGTTCCTTTCGACAATGGCATGCATCAGACTGTAACTTCATGGATTATAGCCTCTGATTGTTTGAAAAATCACGTTTTTAGCTTGTGGACCCTCTAGAAGTCACAATTTTTATCCCATTTTGATGAAACTTGCAATATGTTTCTATCCCCAAGATCTCGGTTCCTTTCGATATTCACATTTTAGCTCATAACTTCTGGGTTATGGCCCCCCGAATGGCAACTGCGTGTATCTGTAACATTTTAACTGAATAAAAAATTACGGTGGTTGACAGTTCATCATGGATGCTGCTTAGCGCAGTTATAAGATATAAAATTTCACTTACATAAACAATGTCTAAAAATATCAAGTTTATTGGATGATCACTTCCCCACAAGAATTTTAATAATGCTCAGAAATAGCTAAAAATCTGCAGACACCTTTTGTCTCATGGATATAAATACTGCGGATAATAGTCAAGTCAGGCAATAGCTTTGAAAGTAATTATGAAAATTGCTGAAAACAATAGGCAAATGACTATGGGCTAAAAAAGGATTTTAATATTTAAAGAATAAGTCAAGTGATTGCTCACCTAAAGGTAACTTTCGGTGTTGTTCTTAAAGGAAGATCTAAAAATAACCATTCAACGGTAGGTGTGGGATTACCATCTACTTTACAAGTCAGTTGGAGTAACCTCCCTTTAATAATTCTCTGATTGCTGGGAGGTTCTATAATCGAGGGTGACCCTGTAATGAACAAACAAATTTTTCAAAAATCATTTCAAAATACCATCAACACATTAATGCTTTTTGATAAATATAAAATATCTGAGTGCTATATCATTTGCTAACTTAGGCTTCTGTATTTACCCAGGTGTGTTATTTAGGTAGGGTGTTGAGTATGACAATGCAAGTAACTTGAAAACTCAATTTTGATAAGGTTCCTCCTATTGACTAAATAAACTATAACAGAAAATTAAAAAATTCTTTTAAGAACTCTGACCTGTGGAGTGTTACGGAGGACAGATGGAGGTGACAATAATATACATCCAAATTAAACGGGGGACAAACAGACCCACCTTTCACTGTTAATACAGCTTGTCTAGAAGTTCTACTAGTTGGTATAGAATAGTTATTTATAGCAACACAAAAATATATTCCATCATCTGATCGTTGTACTGAGGAAAAACGTAAATCCCAATTCCCAGATACAGTATTAACAACCGAAACAGCCATGTCACCAGTTCGTAACTTTAACGGCTGGTAATCTTTATACCATGTGACTGTTGCTGATGGAATGCTGATTGGTGGACTACATTCTAAAGTTTCTGATTGGCCAGCAAAGACAGTACTGCTGTTAGGTTCTTGTACAAATGATATTCCAAGAGCTGAAAAGAATTAATGAACAAGTTACACCATTTGACTTTGTATAAGTTGTCTTATCACAAGTAGAATGCAACATAATAAGGAGATGGTAAAAAAGAGTCAGGTAAAATATATACAAGCCAACAGTGAGGCTGATGTCCCCTGCCGAAATCCCAAAATAAATAGACGACACATATTAATTAATCGCACATTTATTTTTTTCAAACGTATCGAGTTATCGTGTCTCAAAGCATCAACCAATCAAATTGCTTATCTCTGCTTACCCAAAGCGGAAAATGATCATCTTCGAACTCCATCAAGGCATTGACCTAATAAGCATATACACCAAGTTTGAACATATTAACTCAATTAGAAGGAGAGTTATTGCGTTCCAAATTCTCGACCACTCAAATTGCGTATCGCTCTGCTTACCCTGAGCAGAAAATGCTCATTATCGAACTTAGTCAAGGTATTACTGTAATGAATAAGCATATACACCAAGTTTGAACATTTTAACTCAATTACATTAGAAGGAGAGTTATTGTGTTCCAAAGTCTCGACCAATCAAATTGCGTATCGCTCTGCTTACCCGGAGCAGAAAATGCTCATTATCGAACTTTGTCAAGGTAATTAGAACTAAAGCTATCGTGTCCCAAAGCATCAACCAGTCAAATTGCTTATCTCTGCTTACCCTAAGCGGAAAATGCTCATCTTAGAACTCCATCAAGGCATTGACCTAATAAGCATATACACCAAGTTTGAACATTTTAACTCAATTAGAAGGAGAGTTATTGTGTTCCAAAGTCTCGACCAATCAAATTGTGTATCGCTCTGCTTACCCTAAGCAGAAAATGCTCATTATCGAACTTATTCAAGGTATTAATGTAATGAAACTATACACAAAGTTTCACCACTCTCACTTAATTAGAACTAAAGTTATCGTGTCCCAAAGCATCAACCAATCAAATTGCTTATCTCTGCTTACCCTAAGCGGAAAATGCTCATCTTAGAACTCCATCAAGGCATTGACCTAATAAGCATATACACCAAGTTTGAACATTTTAACTCAATTAGAAGGAGAGTTATTGTGTTCCAAAGTCTCGACCAATCAAATTGCGTATCGCTCTGCTTACCCTGAGCAGAAAATGCTCATTATTGAACTTAGTCGAGGTATTAATGTAATGAAGCTATACACCAAGTTTCATCACTCTCACTTAATTAGAACTAAAGTTATCATGTCCCAAAGCATCAACCAATCAAATTGCTTATCTCTGCTTACCCTAAGCGGAAAATGCTCATCTTCAAACTCCATCAAGGCATTGACCTAATAAACACATACACCAAGTTTGAAGATTCTAGCTCAATTAGGAAGAGAGTTATTGTGTCCCAAAAAGTGTGACGGACAGACAGACAGACAGACGGACGGACGGACGGACGGACAAACCCATTTTAATAGTCCCCCAACTTTCTTCGAAAGGCGGGGGACAAAAACCAAACATATAATCAAAAATATCTGACTGTAATCAGACTGTATTATAGTCATCTATGGCATACTGTATCCTACAAACATAATGTATTCTACCAACTCCTACGTCTCTCAAATACAGGGTCTGGGAACCGTAAGTAACCTACTTGGGTCTGTTTATAGTAAGTTACAGGGAGATGATTACGGTTCCATGTTACCGTGTTGTTTCAATTTCTCAATAAATAAGTATATTTAACAAATGGCATGACTAAATGATTTATAATTATTTCTAACAAATCATGATAGGTTTCTGAGAAGAGCTACTACTGGTACTCACTTGCTACAGTCAAGTTCGTGGAAGTAGATTTAGCACGTCCT
Source organism: Patella ulyssiponensis (assembly GCA_963678685.1). Lineage (NCBI taxonomy): Eukaryota > Metazoa > Mollusca > Gastropoda > Patellidae > Patella > Patella ulyssiponensis. The sequence continues at coordinate 76,189,682 of OY783227.1, read as the reverse complement.
ATTCTATTTTCAATACGACAATAGTACATGCCAGCATCGTCTAAGCTAATAGAGCTAAAGGTCATTGATCCATTAGAGCTAAAATATATCCTAGAGCTATTGACTACTGCAACACCATCATGAAACCAAGAAACAGTAGGAGCTGGAAAGCCTGTATGTTCACAGTTCATTGTAAAGGTTACACCAGTGGCTACTATTTGGTTGGGCTGAAATACTGTTATAAGATTTGGTTGAACTACCTTATCTGAAACAAAAATGAAGTTAGGAGGTAAGGTAATCACTTATAGGGTTATTATCAGTTGCATACCAATGTATATACATGTACGCATGTTGATAAATCTCAATTTTCCATCCCATCTGAACAACTAGGCATTCTTTACTTGTCAGTACTGAAGACACCACCGTAAGACAAGTGAAGAAGTGGCTAGACAAATCCTGAAGTTCTTCTAGACCCATGGCAGGATTCAAACCTGGACACACAACATGAGTGTCTGTCTAGTGCCCTGACCACCATAATATCACACAAATATTATAACAAGGGTTGGCTGGTAGGTACAAATTTCCTAATTCCAAATAACACATCATCAAAATTCTCTAATTCTTTAGTTTCGATGGCTTTTGATAATAAAACTTGATATACACAGGGCTCAATTCTATGGTATACATGTGCTGTTTATTAGTACTTTGATAATGACTAGAGAATGATAGTTGATGCATGGTTTATCAATAAAATGTAATTGTGTTCCACATGTAACACTAATTAAACATACTTACTACCAACATATAGCGAGGCATCTTCACTCCACACTGTTTTCTTTAACAAAGGATTCACAGACACACACCGGAAAGTACCAGATTCGCTTCGACTGGCTATTATTTGTAATTTCATTGAGTATTGCATGGTTAGTCTTGTCGGGTCATAATCTCCAAACGAAGCCAACAACTGTTCTCCCCCGCTAAATCTCGCACCATTTAACTCCCAATATACTTCCGCCTTTGGAGCACTCTTTCCTGTTACACATTCAAATACAATGGTTTCATCTTCGATGGTACGAAATGATCGCGGATAGATAAGAAACTGGTCAATAACTGAAATACATTAAAGATGAGTTGCAAGGGAAAACAATATTTGTCCAATGTTTCATATCTTAAATATTTAATGCTTCTGGCATTTTAAAATTCTGATAATATTTTGACAAACAAATTTTGTGATCATGCTACATTCCATAGTTCTAAATGGAATTTCCCCTTTTTTATGTGATCTATGAAAGATGTCTTGAAAATTTTTTTGAGATTGTTCATGCTGGCATAACCTATCAAATGCTAGCATAACCTATCATTTCGAATGTGTTTTTTGGAGTCATTTTTCAATTGAAATTGTGAACATGATACAGAGAACATTTTACAACATAATTTTGTAATGCTCAGTAAAATTTCAATAGGCACATCAATTCATTTTGGAGCCAATATATGTTTCTTTTCAACACGAGAAATCTTGTGAAGGTGATACAGATTATCAAAGAAACTTTTTAAAACTTGGTGAGACTGGGCATAATAAAGAACCAAATTGAATTTCAAAATATTAGGCTGGTAAAATTCATAGAGGTATTTTTCAATCAATACTAATGTAGTTGCTTGATGTCACCAGGTTAGACAAATGGGAAACATGCAATCATTATCTTGTAATTCTAAACTTGTCAATGTCAGTCCATAATTGGATTTATCCTGGCCTTAAGCACATTCAGATAAAAAAAATTTGATAACATATGGTTCAATTTTATTTTAATAATTAGCTTGCACGTAGGGGTAACTAGCAGTGGGAGGAAACCAGATGACCAAGAGAAAACCAATGGGGTTTACAGATAATCCTTCTACCTGTCACATACAAGTAGGGAATTGAAACTAACCTACTTGACTTATTGACGATCTCTACACATTAGACCACCCAATCCCCAATTCATAGGAACATATCTTTAAAACTTACAGGCTTCTATAACTGTGGCTTCAGGGGAGATAACTTCAGGTCCTGTTGTCTTTTTTACAATACATCTATATTGTCCTAAATCATCACTGGTTACCCGTGGAATTAATAAGGAATGATTAAGAAATAAGGAATGTCTTTCAGGAACAACGCTTTCATTAAACTGCCATCTGTAAGATAACTGGGTGCCGTCTGTATCTTCGGCGGAACAATTTAACATAAGATCTTGTCCGATTAAAACCACTGTATGTTGTGGTATGGCCAGCCATTCTACAAAAAGAAAGAAGTCATTACATATATCATTCAGAATAGAATCAATCTTATTTAAATTAGATTACAATTCCATTCCGTTGATTTTTTTTTCTGATCTTTTTTCTCTTCCACATTGTAATCTAACTTTTTATGAACTTGACATTCTGCCAAGAAAAGTTCTATTTATATCAGGCAACTGTATTCAAACCTGTAAAAAACTAAAACATTCAAATATTCCAAAAATTCATCAAATACACAACCATGTATACAAATACATACAATTTGATAAGAGCATATTGTTGTAATTTTAACCTTGACATCATTATGTAAGAGCTTAATCTGCATGTTTCTGGCTCATTATACCGGTAAGTGTTATATAAATTATCCTTTAAAAATTTAATCACATGACAGCACCAGAATCACCACTTTAGACAATTGGATGGCTAAGATATTGAGTGGAATATCCAATTTCTGTCAAATATATTTGTCAAACGTTAATATGGATGCCATTCATGAGACTGCCGATTGAAGGACTGAAAATCAAGACCATCTATTACCGTGTCAGTGGTACTTGCCAATTGAGATTAGATTGGCATTCCTTGTCAAAAGTTCAAACATCCATAACTTTACTCAGAGATAAATACCGTACATTTGAATGAAATTTTCCATATGAATAATTATCAATTTTTGAACTATTATACATGTAGCAAGAATAGCCAGCTCTTGATCTAAATCTTACAATCCAATAATGGCTTCAGTTAACCATTTCCATCAACTACAGTATTGACAAATTGAAAGAAGCAGCTACATTACGTTACCATTGCTTCAATTTGTCCATCTCAGTCATTGTTTCCAAACAGGTTTCTAAGAAACATAACATTTGTGAGAGAGAGAGAGAGAAATGGGGTTTAACATCCACTCGACACAACTAGGTCATTTCGGGACTAACATATGGTTTTTAATTTTATTTCAATAATTCGCTTGCGCGTAGGGGTCTTTAGCAGTGGGAAGAAACCGGAGTGCCCGGAGGAAACCCACAAGGTTGAGAAGGCGCCCCTATCTCCATGCCGCATACGCTCACACCAGGGCTTGAAACCACAGCCGCAAGCCAGAGGTGATCGGCCAGCTAGAGGTCGAAGCGCGGCACTCTAGACCACTAGGCCATCCCAACCCCCCCCCATAACATTTGTGAATATCAGTTTCAAATGATGAATATTGTGATAGACTTATTGTTCAAAACTTGTTCAAGGAGTATAAGTATAATATTTTTTTCTTATCCTGATAAATTTCAAAACTTGGAACACATTTTTCGTACGAGTTTAAGTAATGATGATCGAGGCTAGCCTAAAAGCTAATACCTCGGTTTGGAGTAAAGCAATTTTCAGCATGTTGTATTTATGTTACCTACTTTTGATCTATTATCGCTAGAACTATCTAATCTCCCATAATACCCCTTTAATGTGGGGGAAATTCTTTATTTTATTCTATAAATGATATATAAACTTACTTATTTCAGCTGACACTAGTTGGATGGATAAAATTATAATACAATAAAGAAACATCTGATACATCATTTGATTGTAATACTCCTGATGACATCAGATCAGGATGAAGATATTCAACTCATAACCTATAATTATACAAACACATTAAATGAATATCAATTGAAAGTAATTTTCTATTTTCCATTCAAGTTCATTGAAGAAATTACATTAATAGTCTCAAATAATCAATTCCTGTGCATCAGTAAGGTGCTTGTGAACACTAAGGTGAAGAAAGGGTTTGGTTGTCAGGCCTGTGTTCATTGAGGATTATTTGTCACCCAAGATATTCTAGGTGATAAAATTTTTTATCACACACCCCACCATGACGGTAAATGATTGTATGTTAAGAATTCCCATCACCTGTGTTTGTCCTTATAATGATCGATTTATACAAAACTAATTAACTGAAAGGTTTTAACAATTCATTATAAAAGTGTGCATTTGAAAATACATGGATAGTATTGACCAAGATATACTGATGGCCAGTATGGCGCATGCCGCATACATAACGAAAACATATGATGAAACTATACAGATTAGTCAACAGTGATCAAAAATCGTCCACAACTAAGCCTTTTACTTTAAAACTTCATTCCAAGACAATTATTCATACCTACATGTACATCTAGTAAATAACATTTTACCATGGCTGACTCACAATAAATGTTAATATTAAATATCTCTTACGGTATAAAATCACAACATAAACGTTAATAAAACACATTCACATGTTTATTTTATTTAAAAGACTCCTACCTACTTATATTAATTCTATATATATACTACATCTTATATGGTTTTCTACCTATGATAAAACTTTTAGCTACATGGTTTTTTTTATCAGTTTCATTACTATTGAAAGCAAGTTAAAAGCATGTTAGATGCAGAGAATCAATAGCTATGCTCTGTAAATCTATTACTTGACTACAGAAAAAACAAAACATTTACAAAACATACAAATACATAACATTATAAATACATTTACAAAACATATATTTACAAAACAAAGCCATGTGATGTAAGAAGGTGAAGGTGAAATTATTGATTTTTTGGTTCGATTTGTCATTATGTCACTGAAAACCATATCGAACAATGCATGTAGACACAGTGACATAACATACATTATTTCTATTTCCAAATGTCTGTAGCCTACATATGTGACATATAGCCTCAGGTAAGAATACTATATAGGCTTCATCAATAACACATGAAATCAAGCAACAACCAAACCTATATCAAACTCAATCATGTTTAATTGATGACATAGTTAATTAACTTCACTATCTTAAATCACAACAGAATACAATTGTAAGTAAAATAATAAGATTCCATCCATTCTGTAAATGAGAAATAAAATTGATGTTTCTCTAAATGCGTGGGCCAACAATATCCTGCCCATTTCTATACATGCAAGCTGGCTGATCGAGTTTATGTGTTCCTTGTCATTGAATTGGACAGAACACAGCTGTCTGCCCTTTTACTGACTGTCAAACTAATTAAAATCAAATTCCGTTCATTTGCTTGGTCAGTTCATTAACATCTATATTTAAGAAAAGTGAATTCTGAGCTTTTCATGACAGGATAATACATTTCTTATGACAGGACTCTACCCAGCAAAAGGCATGTGTCTTTAAGGAAATGGAATCGAAAAGACCTCTTAAATGATCTTGCATCTCCTACCCGTAGTCTAAGCCTATTACCAGTAAAAGGACGAAAATTGTGCAAACAAATCATTGCCTCCCGATAAACTCTTAAAATGATATTCAGTGCGACTTCAAGGAAGCCGGGGAATAAAAGTCTCTTAGAAGCATTTATCTAGATTCCTAGCTATTTGGTAAGTGCCTACAGATACCCTTGTCTGTATCCTTGGTAAAGTCACTGTTTTAATTAAAGCATCACGATTATAAGACCACAACTGACCAATCAAAGTCCTTAAATCTGTGGTCATCATATGCATTTTATGGATAACATATGATTTTTTGAAAGCTTAATCCCTTCTAAAATGTTCTCAAATTGATTATTTAAAATTTAGTTAAGAAAACAATACCAAAATCTCAATGGAACGTCACCTCCTGATTTATCTTTGTAAATACTGAACCATTTTTGGACTGGTATTCCCATGAGGTTCAAATTTCACAATATCCTAGTTCCAAAATCCCTCAAATGAAGATCAGCAGCATTACTATAGTTTTAAAAACATTTAATTGGCTTTTTCATTTGAATATTTAATCACTTTCTCTATTAGAAACTTTGGAAATGTTTCTTTAAAATTCCATTCCAATCTATTCCATTTTTTGATACAAAATTCAATCAAGGTTTAATAAATCAGAAAGACATACATGTACCTACACAAGAATAGACTATGATTAATTCCACTAGACAATAGGCTACACACCTAAGAGATTATATATTATTCATACAGTCCACCAGCAGAGAGAACTGGTGGTCTGATTACCTTCTCTATGTAATAATACCATCATTAAAATCAATAAATAAACCTGCTACTGGAATTTTGCTTTTATAATCGTTATGTAACATGCTGGAATATTTCCAGAGCTGTAATTTCCATAATTGCATTTCCCGATTTCTTTGAATCCATGGTATTGCCGAATTCCATTTTTTATCGATGGTGATAAGCTGAGGAGAAGAAAACATGATGGTCAAGCTGTATGATACAAATTAGTTCTTGATACAATGTGCATCACCCCAACCAAATAAAAAATCTGAGTTCTTCCTCTTACTAAGCTACTGAGTAAAAGACAGAGGGAGAAATGGGGCTTAACGCCAACTTAACTCAAACTAGTTCATTTCGGGACTAACACATGATTTAATTTTATTTCGATAATTTGCTTGCACGTAGGGGCCTTTAGCAGTGGAGGAAACCGAAACTGGAGAAACTACGGAGTAATAAGAGATTTGTATTATATGGTTTTGCTTTTGTTTAACAGGTTCTTTTCTTCTATAGACTTGTAATAGTGTAATAACTTTTAATGAATAGACACGCTTAATTATTAGAATTCCAATTATTTGCCTGCCAGAGTAAATAACCAAGGAACGCCTTGAAAACCACTACAGACTACGTGCACATATATGTAGGACTCATTACAAATCATAAAGCATCTATATCAACGTGTCCAAATAATGATTTTAAATATACCTGGTAAGATGTCAGCCACTTGTCATTTAGTAACTGATATTCTAAACTTTGTCTCTGATATTTGTAAAAAAATATCATCACTGAAAGTAGAGGAATCAGTACCGAGAAAATGACAGACAACAGCCTTATTCTGTCTAAATAGATTTTCTGCCTGACACTGTGAGACTGTTGGTGACAGGTACCAATTTCCTAGCTAGTAGTATAATACCTCAGTGATGAAATTGCAGATCATTCCCACAGTTTACAATCAATCTACTTTGACAACCTAAATGTAACAATCTTGTATTTTCTTTTTATCTCTAAATAGCTTATGCCAACTCTGGACAGATGCTTTAGTTTTAAAACCAGTTCTCATAAATCTTAACCAGATTTTTTTTCATTAAAACTTATACATACATGTACTTTCTCAAATTTTCCAGAATTGCCACAATATCTGCATTGAATTCCAGTTTTTACAACTCCTTTGAGGTTTTCACGGTGTAATTGTTGCGCCAACAAATATTGTTTATGCTCTTCTTCAAACCAAAAAAGTGAGTTCAATCAAAATGTCCAATATCACGAGAATTCTTCTGGCACTTACTCTTAATCAAAGTTACTCTCACACTTCAATACACCCAAAACAACATTGCCCTTGAATCACAACCACCAACAATATTACATGTTAAGACCTCGTAATAGGTTTTTTACGCTCATCGCTTCCCAGTATTCACTTCATTTTGCTCAATCCACTGCCCAAATAATCCTATAAAACATTTTCTATTGATTTTATAGATTTAGCATTTTGGTCTGCCGATACAGATTTTGTAATTAAGTCCTTTATTGTCGTTTCATTTCCTCATTAGTGTTTTGTTTGAAAAGATATCAAATGGCAAAAACTAATAATTTGTTTTTCCTTTTAATGAAACAAAATTATTTCTCTGTTATATCCTACATAAGACGTAACAATCTGCTTTATTACTCCGAGTAATCATGCAACAAACCTGAATATATCCTGATGGTAAAACAGAACTGCTCGAACCCCAAAAGCATTGGGGGATCTGGTCAGTTAGCCTACATTATAATTTTAACTGAAGTCAGGTGTCAATGTCATTGAGCCGAGGCAATATAATTGTGGTGTGTGGCTTTGTCCTAATCTAATACCTGTATTCAAGATTCACTGGTTAAGAGAACATGATGTTTTATCAATGGCAGGTTTTTAGCAAATAATTTTGCTGCTTTTATTTTCAAATAGTGAGGATAAAAAACAGCGTTTTAATTTTTTAAGATTGGGGGATGTGGTCTGCATCCGTTGTCGATGAATGAATGGGGCCATAAATAAAATCCAGGAAGTTATAGTCTGATATGCATGAATATCGAAAAAAGCCAAGAACTTTCTTTGAAAAATAAAAATAAACTTTTTACAATCGAACAAAGATTGTGACCTCTAAAGGGTCAACAACCGTAGTATTACATACATGTACTTTTACACTATTTACAGAATTATACAGTATATTAATGAAACTACATGTACTTATACTTTCTAAAGCATTCACAAATGAAACAACTTTTTATACATGTAACCTCCATCAGATGATGGAAACTCCAGGCCTTACAGTCGCAAAAGCCTGTGCCTTAATTTTATCTTCTGGAGCTTAATAGAAAATGTCATTTGTCAAAGAAAACAACTAATGACATGCCATGTATTTCTGGACATTATTGGCATTGGCATTTAAAAAAATTGATTATCTTACCAATGACGATGATTCAACACTAAATACCGTACACAGCAAAAACAGTAAGTGATTTAGGACAGCTCTCTTTAGCAAACGACTTACTTTAGTAATTCTGATTTTCTTCATTTTAATGCTTCACAAGCATAAACATTAAGATTAAACAGCCAATTTGACAGAAGACCCATCATAAAACAAAAATAAGATCAGAAAGGTGTTATTCAGATCGTAATTAAGAAGATTAAACAAAAATGGCAACAGCTATCAGGAGTATAAATCAAATATGGTTGACAGAAGGCATCATGACACCAATAAATAAGCTTACTAATGTAATCTCTACCCCATGATACTGTACTTATTTCATCGGTTTTAGTTTCTGGTTTTTATAGAAATCCAATATTTTAGAATTGTCCATAATAATATACATCTCAAACGTGATCTGTCAGTTCAAACATGTGAAATGAGAATATTTCCTAAGCAATATAAAATCGACCAACATGGTAAATCCCACCACTGAGCAAAAGGTACAGTCCTTACACAGTACGATAAAGTGAAAACTCAAAATTTGAAAGAAAATAAAACAAAGTATCAATAATATCTATATATACATAGTCTAAGGGCCATCCAATCCTTTTTTTTGATTGTGTAATGTGCTGTCTATTCTGGAATGTTGTTCCTTCAAAATATTTGGCATACAGTAATAATCTCAATCTCATTTAAATTTCATCTTTATTTTATTCCTGTTTTAATTGATACATAAAAATCTAGCTCTTTTATTAATTCACTTCTCAGGTTCAAACCAATTTACCTTAAACAGAGCATCTCTTCCAGGTCAATTGAACACAAACTTCCTAAAGCCTAGGGAAGATGAGTGTATTATTTTGCCCAATCGCGCCAATTTTTACGTAGGGGTCTTTTTTATTAGCTGTGGGATGAAATCAGAGGACCTGAAGAAAACCCAAGAAGCTGGACAGGTGACCCTATTCCTTGTCACGTACAAGCAGAGAATCGAAACCATGCTACTTGACTCAATCACAGACCTTTTAATCTAACATGCACATGTTAATCCATTCGCCACCGCCCTGTCTGAATGATAATCAAGATGCTGGTATATCCATATCTACGTCGAAGCCAGATACTAAAACTTGACTTTCAAGATGTAAATTAGAACCTGAAAGCATGGATCCAAGGTTTTTGGTTTGATTCACCCCTTAGCTAAAGTAAGACTATGCATTCAGTCCATATTCTATTCTGACTCAGAATAATTACTCCAATAAATAATAGCAACATAAAACACAGGTAGACTGTTATATAATACCATTTAGTAAGAGAGAACAATCGATTATCTTACACTATGGTTAATAAATCATTCAAATATTCAGTGAACCCGGATAGCAGGAAGCAACCAAGCAAATTCCATTCCATTTATAAGTCAACACGGTGATAAAACTTACCATAAATCTCCATATCTAAAGCCTTTACATAACAGATATCAAACACTTGCTTCCATGTAATTGATAATAGCTTATTATTATTGATTAGACTTATTGAACAGGACACCAGGGTAAATGGTGGTCCTGTAGTCATGCTATTACAAACAAACATGCATCAAGAACAACTACATTACAGGATGATATAACATAAAGATAGGCTGGCACTGCCAGGCAGGATACGCCCACATTTTCGAGAGATGGATAGAGAACAAGCAATACCGAAAGTGATTTTTCCTACATCATTAAGTTAGAATATGATATGTGCAAATATCGAAATGAATTAAGATCTTTGGGTTATAAAGGTGCATTTCAGTAGGCTTCAAATTCGACTGGGAATCATGTTGCTAAGTGGGTAAGATGCTGGCTCGGCAGCCTTGAGGTTGGGTGTTTGATCCCTGCATTGGGTGACAAAGTTCATCTAGATTTTCTGGCATGGTTTCCCCTTGTTAGTGATGAAGGATGGATGGCCTGACAAGACAGCTGTCAATTTTGGTTCAATTTTCACAAAATTTGAACTCAATCTGCATTACCATGTAACGGTGATATAATCAAACGTTTTTTTAAATCGGATAATAATTTTGACCTCCGAGGGACCACAAGCTAAAAAGGGAGATTTTTCGTACAATCAGGGGCCATAATTCAGGAAGTTACGAACCAATGGGTGCAAATATCGAAAGGAACCAAGATCTTCGGGTTATAAACATGCATGTCAAGTTTCATCAAAATCAGTTCAAAATTGTGACCTCTATAGGGTCCACAACCTTGATATAACATATTTTCACACTGATCGCGTACAAACAGGGGCCATTTTGTCTGTCCATTTGGGTCCGATTTTCACAAAATTTGAACTCAACCTTCATTATCATGTAACGGTGATATAATCAAACGGTTTTTTAAATCGGATGATAATTTTGACCTCCAGAGCCACCACAAGCTAAAAAGGGCGATTTTTCGGACAATCAGGGGCCGTAATTCAGGAAGTTACGATCCGATGGCCGCAAATATAGAAAGGAACCAAGATCTTTAGCTTATAACCATACATGTCAAGTTTCATCACAATCGGTTCAAAATTGTGACCTCTATAGGGTCCACAACCTTGAAATAACATATTTTCACACTATTCGCGTATAAACGGCGGCCATTTTGTATGTCAATTTGGGTCCAATTTTCACGAAATTCGAACTCAACCTTCATTACCATGTAACGGTGATATTATCAAACAGTTTTTTAAATTGGATAATAATTTTGACCTCCAGAGGGACCTCAAGCTAAAAAGGGCGATTTTTCAGACAATCAGGGGCCATAATTCAGGAAGTTATGATCCGATGGGCGCAAATATCAAAAGGAACCAAGATCTTGGGGTTATAAACATGCATGTCAAGTTTCATCAAAATCGGTTCAAAATTGTGACCTCTATAGGGTCCACAACCTTGAAATAACATATTTTCACACTATTCGCGTACAAACGGCGGCCATTTTGTATGTCAATTTCGGTCCGATTTTCACGAAATTCGAACTCGACCTTCATTACCATGTAACGGTGATATAATCGAACGGTTTTTTAAATCGGATAATAATTTTGACCTCCATACGGACCACAAGCTAAAAAGGGCGATTTTTCGGACAATCAGGGGCCATAATTCAGGAAGTTACGATCCGATGGGCGCAAATATCGAAAGGAACCAAGATCTTGGGGTTATAAACATGCATGTCAAGTTTCATCAAAATCGGTTCAAAATTGTGACCTCTATAGGGTCCACAAGCTAAATACATGATATTTCGTACAATCAGGGGCCATAATCCATGAAGTTTCCATCCGATACATGCCAATATCGAAAGCAGCCGAGATCTTATGGGGATAAACCTGTATTTCAAGTTTCGTCAAAATCGGATAAGAATTGTGATCTGTAGAGAGTCCACAAACAAATTGTGGACGGACAGGGGCGACGACATAATACGTCCACATGAAAATGTGGGCGTATAAAAATATCAATATTTCAGACAAGGTACAATTACTTATCAATCTGATTCAAACCTGAGGTTAAATGTGTTTCAATTGTTTCCATTCTTTACATTGTACTAGATTATACATCTGACATAAATTTTGTTAGATGTTGGTATTCAGATGATTTGATCTTTTTGAATAATCAAATAATCTGTATTGTTATTTGGGAATCATTCTAAGTGGTTTAAGGGTTATCATTTGATATATGATTATCTGGTATACAATTAATTCTTCCAGGCACAACATAGAGAGTTGATTACATGTAGATTACAATGAAGTGAAAAATTCAGAAAAAAAATAGAAAAAAAAATGATTATAATCTAATTAATCAATCTGATTTCCTACTTTTGATGTCCTACACTACATGAAGATCTGACCGGTTGTAGCAGAAGGTCGTGCCTGGTGCCATATGCCAAAAACTCGCCATAACAGACCGTTTCATTGGCTTATCCCTCAGATCATCCAGAACGCAGGTTATATAACAACTCTTTCAGATCCTAGTGTAGTGTAGTAAGGACGAAATTTTGAACTATAAAGAACGGAACAAAATAGGATCTGTGTTTTAATCAGATTGAATTTTGATCAGATTGAATTACTTATACCTGAACAAAGTTCATCATTTTGTAAGCTGCAGATAACTTATTACAATAGGGTAATAAGATATTAACGAATCCTTTAGATAGATATTGACAGCTGTGATCATAACTATTGTAAACATGATTGGAAAAAATAGTTGAACTAAATTTGTTGCTAAAAACATAATATTTCTCAAGCCAAATGTATATTTTAAAATACATGTATATAAATATTCATGAAAGCGAGTTGACCTACTGATAAACAAGTAGATAAATAGCAGTTGACACTCAGTGTGTATAATAATAATTAAGAGGTTAATTTAGTATGGGCTGCTCAAAAAAAAACAGGTGGTAGCAGGTTCCATCCTGGTGTTGGTTGAGAATTTCTTCAGGATATTATTACATAATTCATTACGACTGCAATTCCAGCTGCTAAGAAAAAATATGGTCAAATCTTCAAGAAAATTCCAGTTGCTATGATTAAACCGATGTGGCGGGTTTATTTTTCATCAATTAATTTTTATTAATTGAATTCTTCAAGATGAAAAGAACAATCCTCCTCATGTACATCTATCACAAGATTTATTCTGTCACTACTTACACAGTAATGACTTTTCAGCACGAAATCTGGAAACTTTGTTAAAAACAAGATTGATTGGAATGGAATGAAATAGAATAAAGTTAACTCTGTGTAACATAGTCTTCGGCTGATTACTTCCAGATCCAATTTACCAACGGATCTTCTTAAACCGTGAAATGTAAACACTGGTTTATTTGATGTCGATGTTAAGGTTTCCATTGAACAGACAAAATCTCTAGTATATTGATATTTATGTCCCTTACTGATGAACCAATGAGCATTCTAAAGATCAATAAGATCTGATCAAATAAAGGACGTGAATACATGTAACTAGATGATAAATGTTTGAAACACAGAAATTGTTAAAGGGGCCAAAGCCCTGTTGATTTTGAGCCTTGCTATTTTGTTCAAGTCTAGATGGCAGTATGTTCCTGAAGAATCCAGTCTGCAATTTCCAAAGTTATAGCTACGTTATCTCTCTTTAACGCAGACATGTGAATGATAGCGTCCAGTCAGGGGTTGTGACACAAACACACTCACGGACAGAAACCTTGACATTGAACGACATTTTAGCAAGAAAGTGTGAGACTTGGGTAGGCTCCCCAGCTGGGTCAGCAGCCTATCGAATTTAGTGCCGAAATATGCAGGGTATTACGTCAAGGGCTTGATAACATGTACAGAGTTAAAGCGAGATCAAGCCTTCTATTGAAGATGGCATTAGCCGTCGTCTAGTTCATTTACTAGGATTCACCATATGAAATTTATAGAGGACTGTTATACATGTACTTATTCGACACCATTCTTCCATCAATCGATTCCAAGAAATTTTGATTTTTAGGCTACATATATGTTATTACCATATTTTTCAAAAAAATATTTTTGTTGGACATACATGTACTGAGTGTGAGGTACACTGATAATAGAAAAGCAATAAAAAAATAGGGTTGTTTTTACGTCATAAGTCTTTGTTTTCAATATACCAGCCATGATCATTAAAAGATAACGACTAATTACAGGAATGTCATAACCACAACATTCAAAACACAAACACATAATTTGTGTTCCATCCCAACCTCCCCCCCCATCACCACTAAATCCAACTTTGAGCACTTTCACAACAGAAATTCAAATACAAAATCTAATGAAAGACAAAAACTTTGGTCTAGTTTAATTTAAGTGTGCCAGTATATATGTGGTATTTAATAAAACTGTCTACAAACAGCGCCTTTAATTTTCAATCAATGCTCTCAAGCCGGATGTTTTTCAGCTTACAAGTGTAGCCTTTATTAGCATTCTTACAAAGAATGGTAGAAAAATCTATAACCTGCCTGATTTTCACAGATTTTATAATCCCCCAAAGAAATGAACATGAATTAAATTTCATTTCAATTTCCTGTAAATATGTTCCTATAGAAACCTTACAGTCTATCAGGAATGCAGCACTACTAACCCTGTTTTTCTGGAACTGGACTTTAGATGTCTGTATTGGTTGTATAGTAATTAGTCTTTCTGTTTACACACACAAAAACAAGAGCTCAAGAAAATGATTTTTTTTTTAAAATCTTCAATATTTAAAGGGACCATCCTGATTTTAACAAAGTCTCAGAAATAAAGTTGGTATAAGTATAAAATTCATGTGCCAAAATATACAGGGATGGTGTATTTACTTTGTCTCAAAATTTCAGCTCAAAATATTGAGTCGTTTGGATGTGAACATCAAAACCCTTTTAGGATTTTGAGTTAAGTTTTTTTCTGGGTGACCTGATAATTTACTGCCGTTTGATTACAGGTCTATACAATGTACGACCTGTATGCTGTACTTGATAATGAAAGGTAAATTTCACCTGAACGTTATTTTTATAAAAAAAAAATCTGGTTTTATCCAGATACAATATAATACAGCTTTGGGACACTGGTCTCCATTTCCAGATGAAGACTGAAAGGTTTAAGTTGTTTGAAAATGTATCACGACACGTATATTGATTTAGTTGCTCGACTTGAAGGTAGAGGATTTTAAGGGCTTTTAACACAAAATTAAGCAGTATAATCGAGATTGCCCTTTAAACTTTGAAATGTCACCAAATGATGATTACCAACTTCACCAAATGGATTACAAAACTCTTAATTTGCTTTCGTTTTGAATAAACTACAAATTGATCAACAATTGTATATTCACTTCATAACCACAACAGGTTTACATCCGTTATGATTTTGGTGTTCTCTTCTTGGATACCATTTTAAACATCTTATGACTTGGAATTGGAAGGTACACTCGAAATATAGATTTAATTAATAATAGTCATCTCATTTGTGGAGAAAGTGGGGAGTCAACAGGCCAACTCATCCTAACCCTCACCCCTATGCCACCACTGCTTTCTATATACAAACCCACATGAGAAAAGATAAACATACCTGATCCTAAATGATTATACATTTCACATTTATTGAACTAATTTCATTAAGACAAGAGCTAAAAATACTTGTAGGCTAGAAGTACTTGTTAGGCGTTGCCAGTCTTTATATTGATTTCAGATCAAGAAGTTAGTCATCTCCATAGTCGTCATCATTAAAAATACATCATTTCTATGCCACAGCCCACAGCCCAATATTTACATCTATAGGTAATTAATTTACACTTTTATACCTATGAAACAACAGGTACATGAGTGCCTCTGATACTTCCACCACCAGAAAAGTCATCTGGGGTAACTCTAAGATCATTGTCAACAAATTCAGCCATGCTGGCTTTTCAAAGATCCATAGCACCCCAAGCTTTATAATATCCAATATATGGGAACTGAATCAAAGACAAATCTCCGAAATTTAAGTTCCAAAGATTTTAAAATTCAATAGGATTCTTCCATATACTCCAAATTTTCAATATCACCAAGTTGTACAAAGTTTTCTAAGGACTATGTTATAAGCGATTGAAAATTGTGAGTTCCAATAGGGTTCTTTATTATGACCACAGATCCTGATTACAGATTAATGTGACAACAATTTTATGTTCTCATTAAATGTAAGTGTATAACAATAGCATGACAACAGTTTACACGCTATGTAATAAATCTGTTCTATACATCAATATTTTGAAATCATTAGAAAATAAAAATAGCAAGTTTATAGCAAACATATATACCAATCAATATCTTATTTTTATGTAGACCAATAACCACAGCTGTGTACTACTAATCACAGCTGTTTGGTAAGGGAAGTAATTCTGTGAACATAAACTACCGGTAGATTATTTCAGGACTAAAAATATTCTTCAATTTCATTTCAATAATCTTCTTGTACGTTGGGGTCTTTAGTTGTGGGGAGAAACCAGACGACAACGAGAAATTACATAAGGTTGTGCAGATGGGGAATAAAAACCCATGCTCCTTGACTCAATGACAGACGTGATTTCACTCACACGTTAAACCACTAGATCATCCCCCACCCCTCTCCTGACTGGGCCAATGAAGGCGGCATACACCGTATAGTGTGCTATGATGTAAATTTTGCCTGGACAGCGGTGCCACAGCCTACTCTAA
The DNA here is from genome assembly GCA_963678685.1 of Patella ulyssiponensis. NCBI lineage: Eukaryota > Metazoa > Mollusca > Gastropoda > Patellidae > Patella > Patella ulyssiponensis. The sequence continues at coordinate 76,172,850 of OY783227.1, read as the reverse complement.
AATGGAATTCTAATTGTCAAAGGTTCTTTTACATGCTGCACCACCCTCAAGGGGCAACCACGTCAGTACACAGGGATCGAACACAGCACCTCTAGGCTAGTGAGTCAATGTCTTACTCACTGAGCCACCGTGGCCCTATATGTATTTCAATCTGCGCATAATTAGACAAACAGAAAATTTAAGAGAAGAGAGTGGGGTTAATGCGCTAAAGATGTGTACAATATACATGTAAGCTAGCTATGGGTGTCACTGTGTGACCCCTCTGATACATCCATTGGTAGTTGCACTTCCCTTGCCAGAGGGAACATGAACGATAGACCTCATGTTTTTGTCCAATCCTGCACCACTCACAAGGAGGAACCACGCTGGAAAATCATGAACTTTCTTGATCAATACAGGGATCAAACACAGCACCTCTAGGTAAGTGAGTCAATGTCTTACCCACGGAGCCACTGTGGCCCAACAACCCTTCTGATACTTCCATTGCCAGTTAAACTTGATGTAGATTATCTTTCCATAATACATGTACCTGAACTGAGGAGATGTGATAATTAACCTTAAAATATCTTTCAAAATCAAAACGATCTAAATTCTGAATAGGACTCTTCCTCACTGCTTTAATACTGAGCAGACCAAACAAAATCATCTTGAGAAATTCTGAATGTGGCTGCAGAGTGTACACAATTATTGTTGAACTGACTTATCAACGATCCTTATTGGCAACAAAATGACTATATGGTATATATTATAATGCAGTGCTATACATTACAATATCGATAAATCACACTTGATCATTACTTATTTTAGTCATTTTGCATAAATGTTGGGTCATTACTTATGAGGTTATAGGTCTCCCGTTTATTTTTGTTAAATTGTAGTTAATGTTGGAGCTATTCAAATCATATCAAACGTAACATATCTTTGACATGACAATGAAAACTTTATCGTAAAATTGTTTTAACATATGTTCCTTTACTGACCCAGAAGAGTGAGCAATTGTTACCTTGTTGACAGTCACACCCACAATATTTTATATATTTGTTTAATAAAAATTAAAAAATTAATGATGCTATCAAAAACATCTGTGTTTATTAAACAAGTAAGACACAAATCAAATATTTAATCAAGTTTTATTTCTTGAGTATATTCTTAGTCATCAGCTATATAGTAGCACATGTATGATGAATGGTCTGCTATATATCTTAAAACAACGTACATACAGTATGTAGTCTGAATGTTGCCTATTCTAATTATAGGTCCCACAATTAAAATATTTTCGCAATCCACAAACTTAAAAATATGGTATCAATTGCTGGGTGCCATATTCAATAAAACTACTGTGGTCTTTAAAATGTAAATAACATGAATAACCTGCCTAGCACAACAAACAATAGAGAGAGAGAGAGACAGAGAGAGACAGAGAGAGAGAGAAATGGGGTTTAATGTCCACTCAACACAAACTAGGTCATTTTGGGACTAACATATGATTTAATTTCATTTCAATAATTCGTTTGCGTGTAGGGGTTTTTAGCAGTGGGAGGAAACTAGAGGACCTGGAGAAAACCCATGAGGTTGGACAGACCACTCTACTCCTTGTCACGCACAACCAGGGATTCGAAACCAAGCCTTTTGACTCAATGCTAAATATTTGGCCATCCAATGGTTTCCGTTTTTACTCTAATTTCAAATCAGTTCTGTTAGGCGAAATAAGCCAGCAATCTCAATCTACATACGCCGTTTGATTAGGTGCAATGTTTCTAGCCTCATTCCTTAAGTCTGTTGCTAGAACTGGGACTGAAACGCATGGTACACGATTCGTGTACCAATGAAAAAATGTTTATTTTGTCTTAAATATTGGATATCAGAAACCCATCCTTTTCTGGTAAGATCACAACATCAATGTGGATTTAAATTGACCAATAATTGGTGTTTTCAATGTTGAAGATTTTGGATGATATTGAGTTAGAGACTTAGCTACTTTAACATCCTACTGTTGTGTTGCGACGGGGCTAATGAAAATGGGCAGCGACGCTACGACCTACACTTATATCAAATTCTAACTGCCAAGGGATCTTTTACAAGCATTCCAATGTGTACACAAGAACTTGGTTTTTCGTCCCATTTGAATGACTAGACAAGTGTTCGTTTAGCATCACTGACCACGTTGGAAAATCTGTATGAACTTTCTCGTCCAATGCAGGGACCGAACACCCGACCTCCAGGCTAGCGAGCAAGCGTCTTACCCACGTGATCCCCTCACTGACAAGAGGGAACCACCCTCTAAAATCACAATGAACTTTCTCGAACAACACCTGGATCGAATGACTAACATGTTAGCGAGTCAATGTCCTAATCACTGAGCTTCTGCGTTTCACAAACAGTATTATAAACAAATTGCAATTTTTGATACTGTACAAGATAAGCAATATCCACATACTTCAAAAATAAACCGAAAAATAATGACATATTCTCAAAATTAAAAATTTGTAAAAAAATCTCTTTCAGTTATTCGATTAAAATTTCATAAAAATGAAATGAAAATATAATCATCAGTCATTTATTGCTTTGCCTACCTTTTAAAACTAAAATAAAATGGACTATTTTTTCGCCCCTGTTATTTTGTTTCTTTATCGTGTCGCCAACCTTCTTAAAACTGCATTGGTGAGGATAATGCTGTTTGGCAGAAAGGTACCTGTGTTTACCGGTGTATTGTGTCTCACATACTGGCTCCAGCAAGGTAAGCAAGGTCTTATTTTCTCACTAAAATGTTCCTTCACATTGTACAGGCACTGACATATGACCGTTTATCAGTAAAAAGTTGCTCAGTAAAATTAATTGGGGAGTCAAAAAGTTTCAATAAGTCTGTTCCTGAACGTAAAGTGCAATTGTAATGAGACTTACTTTTAAATTAGTGCTGAACTAGAATCTAGCTCCCTATAACAGGTATAGTAGTTGCTATGAATTTGAATAATGGGTCTACCTGCAGTAGATATGCTTATTATTTTGTAACTAATTAGTTTACTTTTAAACAATATTTGATTACCGGTACTTAATGGGTCAAAAATATATATTTACAGCTATTAATTATTAGATACAATAACAAACATTTACTGCTAAGCAGTCATATTATGGATTTAACAACTTTGGTTTCATCTTCATTCACGTCTTGCTAGCATATTACCTTAACCATTTTTTGACTAACATGCTTCATTTTCTATCTTTTAATACCTGAGTTTGTTCCTAAACTTACTGCCAAAATATACTTTCCCAGTTCCGGGATAGAGTTCAATTTGTGTTTAATTATTGAACCTTGCAATGATATCTGTCAGAGTGAGTCAATCTAATATGTACTATTTCTTCTGGCAAAACTCTCAGCTGGTGAGCTTTCTATATGTCATTGAATTTGAAGTGAAATTTAGTCTTTGACACTGGGTAGGCCTCTAAGGCCTAACCTTTAATTAAAGACGCTCTGTCACACACATTTTTTGAAAATTCATTTTATAATTAGTGGACAGTGAAATACTTACTTTGCAAATCTGTCTTTTTCTGTAGTTGAACTTGAAGCTAATTGCGTCTACATTTGTTGAACAAGACAGGAGACTTTCTCGGGTCCTAAAATAAATTACACATCCAACTGTCACTTACATGTCAACAAAGGTAGCAGGTTCCGCCTTCCACTTGAATCACGTGGGCTTTAGGGTTATGATTAACGGTGTAGGGGAAGCAACTCTTTTTAATAAAATCTTTGTCTGGGAGTTACCTTTCTCAGTTGAATCGTGGCGCTGTAGATGTTTACCATTTACAACACGTGCAAGATGTTGCTAATGAATTGAAAATCGTTGTAAATTGATCATTTAAACGCGTAAAAGTTATCCATTATTAAAACACTCGTCTTCTTTACATAAAGTAGATAAATGTGTCGGTAAGTATTGGCCTTGAAATAAAAGGCGATTGTATCAAATGTAGAACAACACTACTTTTTCCTTATGACACCTTCGACAAGTGCCGTTGAACTTACTTAATCATGTATGATCCATTTGCTTCATCAGGTCATCAGTTCATCAAGAAAAGGTTCAACTATTGATGTCTTTGACGCTAGCCACAGTAGTGGATAGTTCTAAGGCCTTCGTTTGTGCAGGTTTTGTGACAGATATATTACAAATTATTCCTTATTATATTCCAATTAATCTCTAAATCTGGCTTAAAAAGTTACTACACAATTAGTTACTTCTACACAATATGATGATATAACTTAACCACATAAAAGTGAAACTGAAAGCATACTGCATAATCTATGATTTTGATGAATCCAATGTCTATATGACATGGTGTAAAATACATAACCTCAATTCATCCAGATTTTTCGGCGTGGTTTCCTCTTGTCAGTGGTGCAGGATGGAGGGCCTGACAAGACAGCTGTCTAGTCATTTGGATGGGACAGAAAACTGAGGCCCTGTGTACACATTGGTGTGCACGTAAAAGATCCCTTGGCAGTTGGAATTCGATATAAGAGTAGGCCGTAGCGCCGCTGTCAGGGAAAAATTACCCTCATCCATAGTACACTGTATGGCGTATGCCCGTCTTCATTAGTCCAGTTTAAGAGCAGAACAGTAGGAAGTTAAACCCTATTTCATTTCATTTTGCATAACCTCAAAGAGCAAAGGTTCGGTGACTGTTTTAATGGTTTATAGATTTAGAATGAAGCTCAACTTGTAAGCAAATGTTTCCCTTGTAAAAATAAATCATAGGATTGGGAAGCGACAGCCACAGTGGCTCAGTAAGGTGTTGGCTCACTATCCTGGGGACCCGTGTCTGATCCCTGCGCTTGCTGAGAAGTTCAACATGATTTCTTGGCATGCTTCCCTCTTGTCAGTGGGGAAGGAAAGAGGGCCTGGCAAGAAACAATGTATAGTCATTTGGATGGGACAACATTAATGTAAAGGAGCATTTCAGTGAGAAAATAAGATCTTGCTTACTAGTACCTACGTGACACAACATGGTGGTAAAAATAGGTACCCTTTTACCAGTTAAAATAGCTTTGATCGTTGAAAAAATTCGAATCTTCAGTTATATATTGCTACCTTTTAAAACTAAACCAGACTAATTTTTACAAATGATCCTTCTTTCTTGGGTGAATATAAATCATGTAGTTCTATTGTTTGTTTTATTGCAGGAAAACTGACACAATGAGTGTGGATACGAAACCTTCACAATCAACAAGTGAAGAAGATAATAAATTCTTTAAAAATATCCTAGATTTAATTCCGCCTTCAGCCTATTTTGGTGCTGATTTGAAACGCAAGATTTTACATGATTCCGATGATGAAGATCAAGGTAGGAGTATATAGAATGCATGCATAACAATTATTTTTTTTAGATTTATATTTGAGAAAAAGTGCATGGAAGCAACAGTTGGAATTGATACTTGTCACATCATATATGAATGGAATAAAAATGTTTTTTTGGTTAGTTAGTAAAGGGTTAATAGACCCAGTACAAGTGTTGTCTTGTTTATAAGTATTTATTTTGGGTAAATCCTGTTAAAATTATGTGCTAAATCAGACTGTTCAGTTATCCAGGCTATTTACTAATTAACTTTTTTCCATTAAATTAAACATACATTATGCAAAAGTAAAATCTGCCTATTGTAGGTCTTTCTTTATGCCTGAAATGTTATGAAAACTATTAATTAGACATTAATGAACTTATCCAGATCATAATCAGCTGTCGATGTCAAGGCTAGCCTGCGATATTTGTTGGATTATAGTCCGATTAACACTCAAAACTTTCCTTCGTGATTAACGATTAAATGGATAATCGAGACTATCAGTTTTGTCTTACTGACTTCAGTAATGATGATCGAGGCAAAGCGGAACTTTCATCCGCTTAGTTCTAGGTTCATAGTGGATCAATTTTCTGCAAATTGCCTTTAGATTCTGTAGTTTTTAACTATTATAGTGCGAACTGCCAACTCGTTATCTAATCTCCCATAATGTATCTTTAAACAATGGTAGTATTTATAAAAGGTAGTCATTAATTAGCAGGATTGTAACTACATGTAGTTGTAAAAGATACCACTTTTAGTGTGAAAGCATGCCTATTTGTAATACCCACTACTATTGAATACACAAACATAACTGAAAGTGTTGTGTATCCAGTTATGGTTTTATAACACCTAGTTCATGACTGTCTGTTATCTAGCCATTACTAGTGAACATTAAATAACAGCTTAAATCTGTTTGTGGCACATGATGTCATTGGTAAAAGTCATTTAATTAAACGTGAGCGATATAAACTTTACATTGATAAGCAAACTAAAGTGAAGTCTCTTTAATATTAAACATTGAGGAGCAGATTTCCCTTTTACGTGTCCCAATCCTGTCCTATTTAATCTACTAAACTGATCCCCTAATCTAATCATCATCCAGTAAATAATGTGTCTCTGATCTTGCAAAACGATTTTACAATATTTTTTGAGTGAATTTGTCATTACTAATAAAGAAATTACTTCAAAATGTAAAAACAGTCTCATGAATTACCACACATAAATATTTTACCCTGTTACAGGAAGTATCCCTTAAAAAAATATTTGAAGTGCCTTGAGTTAAAGTGCTATGTCTTGGAGAAGTCATTTAGACCGGTAGTGATTCTTGGACAAAATAAAAACCTCTGTCCCACATCAGATTTTTGGTAAGGAAAGATGGTCTCGGAACCAAAATATATTTTTTTTTTGTATAGCCCAATGTTGATTATTTTATTTTACAGCTGGTAATAAAAGATTCAAGAAGAAACCGAAGCGAGGTCCCAGTGGTGATATGTTCCAGACTAAAACTGTATCACAAATACAAGAACATTTAGATAAAATGGAACATAGTGGTAAGGTTTTTATTTATTCCATAATTTCGTTTAATTGATTCTGAATTTTGTATGGGATTGTATTGAGAGACAGAGTACATATATTTGTCCAGTTTGCTAGGGCACAAGGGCACAAGGGGTGTTGAATGGCCGAAAGGTTAGCATGTGTGTGCTGTATCATAAGGTCTGTCATTGAGTCAACTGGTGTGGTTTCGATTCCCTGGTTGTACGTAACAAGGATTAGGGTCGCCTGTCCAGCCTTGTGGATTTCCTCCCATTGCTAAAGACCCCTACACGCAAGCGAATTATTGAAATAAAATTGAACCATATGTTAGTCCCGGGACCTAGTTTATGTGGGTGGAGGTTACACTCTCTCTCTCTCTCTCTCTCTCTCTCTCTCTCTCTCTCTCTCTCTCACTATACTCCAAATATAGGTTTTCCGACCATACTCAATAAAAATAAGCCTTTTTAAAGATCAATCCTAAATTATTGGCCAGCTAATGTTCATGTTTCTTTCTATTGATTTGACGCTGCTACCATTATTGTTACTGAAAGCCTGATGAAGATTGAGCTTACAATGGTATCTAACCAATGATTTTATATACAGAATACGTCACATAGCCTTTTGGTGCATTTGGGCTTTATTATTCGTAAACAAGTTAATCTAATCAAATAATTACTGTATGTTAGTCCCAAAATAAACTATTTTTAACTTTAAGTGGATATTGAACCCTATTTCAGTTCACTTAATGGTTAGGACATTGAGGCTGACAGCTGTATGTTCAGTGATATTGGTCTGTACTAGGGCCAGAACAATTTGGTGATGTTTTGTTTGGTTTCCCATCATTCAGTTGATCAGGAGATTTTGAGTCTTAAAATCCCCAAATAAAGATTTGTCATATTCAACAATTAGCCCTGGATGTGTAACTCATTTTAGCCCACTCTTATTCATTTTATTAATGAAGCTCAAATTTTTGTCTCAGGAATGAATAATCAACGGAACAAGAAAACTAAGAAGCAAAATAAACAGAATGAAGTCGAGTTCAGGAATTCTATCACAAACATGGAATTATTACAACAAAAACTACATGAAAAACTGGATGCAATGAAAGGTAAATTAAAAACTTTAAACTCACCTGAAAGTTTGATGTCATCTAATATTGAATGAAATTTTCAAATTGAAGGTGAAAAAGCTATGTAAAAACATAACATATTCTATCTAACAACAAGTCACAGGTGAGATAGTGACCCACATATGCATAATGACATGAAATGGGATAAGCTTCTTTCTTTACTGCATTAATAGGGCTAAATGTCCGTCAAATTGCAACTACAAAGAGTTTTTTCTGTGCATGCCAATATGTACAGGTGACCTCAGTGTGGACAATTCTTAGGAATGTTTCTGCCAATGCTGGGACCTTCATGATATCTAGCCAACACTGTGCCATCATGGTTTATACTTAATCCAACTGGATATAAATGTATAATCGTCCAGCTAAATGAATAATCCTTTTCTTGCTCTTTGTTTGTATTGGATTATGTCAATTAGGATTTAGAATCCCTGGTATTTATCTTGAATTCAAAAAAAGATCAGAATATTCTGTAAAGAGGTGAATATACACCTTGAATATTCGAATCACAAAAATCATTATATGTGTGAACCATATTTTGCTTATGTCTGTAAGTTTTTAATTGTGAAATATAAAATATGATTTGAAATCTTTTTGTCCTCTTTTTAGGGAACAGAAAAAGTTTGACACAAGAAGAAAGAAAGACAAGACGGCAGATAAAACAACAAGAGAAAAAATTACGGAGAAAAATGAAGAATAATGTTAAGAAAGATTTTAACGCCAAAAATCCTAACGCACCAACGCGATTAAGTTCTCCTCCACAAAATAGTGCAAAACCAGTTTACGATAAAGACGGCAAAATGGTCTTCAGTAAATTTGACTTTTCACAGTCAAAGAAAAAACAGAAGTCCAAAACTGGTTTGATAGGCAAAGACTATAAAAAACTGCTCGAAAAACTAGAACGCAAGAAAAGTGAATTTGAAAAACTCCGGCAGAAAGACGAAAAGGCTGCAAAGGAAATGGAAGACAAAGATAAATGGAATGTTGCTGTTAGTAAAGCCGAAGGTGAAAAGGTCAAGGATGATCCCCATTTACTAAAAAATGCAATAAAACGAAAAGAAAAAATGAAAGAAAAAAATAAAAAGAAGTGGGAGGATCGTCAAAAGACAGTGACGCAGAAAAAACAAGCGAAACAAGACAAACGTGAACGTAATCTTGATAAACGAAAACAAGGCAAAAAGGACAAAAAGAAAAAATTAATGATTAAACGTGGTCGAATCATTCCGGGATTTTAATAAATTGTAAATAAGATGAATGAATTAAATATATAAAACTTATAAGTACATTCAAATTATTTTAGTTGTCACGAAGTATGGTTACGATCTCTAGAGTTACAAAGGCAATTTAGATCGAGGTTATCAAATACGAATTTGTTTCTCAAATCTGATATTTATTTTCTCTGATAAAAAATCCTTCAAATCTAGAATCCATAAAACAAATATGAGCACAGTACAGTATGCATATCCAACTGAAATTGGTAACTTTCGGTGTTGTAATTGTTACTGTTAATAATTATTGTGGTGTACCGTGTTTGTGATCAGAGATATCGTATATTGTTTGGGAGAATCACGTGGCTAAGTGGGTAAGAGTAAGACGCTGGCTCGCTAGCCTGAGGGTGGGTCTTCAATCCCTGCACTGGCCGAGAAAGTTCATCCTGATTTTCTGATGTGGTTTCCCCTTGTCAGTGATGCAAAACAGAGGGTCTGACAAGGACAGGTGTCTAGTCGTTTGGATGGGACGAAAAACAGAGGTCCTGTGTACACATTGGCATACACATAAAAGATCCCTTGGCAGTTGGAATTCGATATCATATTTTGTAGTAAATTCTGGTATATCGAACATTATTTACAAATTGTGCAGTGATGTTAAATCATGATTAATTACAGAATGAGTTACAAGAATTCTCAGGTTTTCTGGGGGTTTTAGGGTTGAGTAGAATGGTTCAGTATATTATTAATGAACGACGATGAATTCCCCTCACTTGGCCACAGACGTTAGTCTCATGATTGACGATCAGACAGAGCTTTAGATCATTATTTAGTATGCAGGCAGAACCATTTGAGATTTTTCCCACCCAGGAAAACATTGCAGGACAAGAGAAGCACACCACATATACTATTCAAAAAAAGTAGGGGATATTTGATTTTTAAGTGTTATTAAAGTCACCTAATGAAACTGACGAAGAAACAAATGACAAAATGAAATGAAGTTCACATTCATCGATTTATTCCAAATGATCGTTAGACTAAGTAAGGCACAGACTGACCATTATAAGGGTAAAATGATACCCGGGGTCAAACAGCAAAGTTACCACAGCATCACAACAAAGTCAGTAACGGGTAAATCCTCCTCTGTTTGCCAAACAAGCATTGATCCGACGTGGCATACTCCTAATGAGACGTCTAAGGTCATTTTAATCCAGATTGTCCCATTCCTGTTGCAACGCAGCAGCAAGTTCTTGGACATTGGCAGGACGTTGTTGACGTTGACGTAACCTCTGTCCAAGCATGTCCCAGACTTGCTCGATGGGGGAGAGGTCGGGACTCAGCGCTGGCCAAGGTAATGTGGTGATGTTCTGTTGTTGGAGGTAACCTGTAACGATCCTGGCCCTGTGACATCTTGCGTTGTCATCCTGGAAGATGAAACGGCGGCCATGACGTCGTGCGAACGGCACAACATGGACTGCCAAGATGTTGTCCCGGTAGTACTGGCCTGTAACACGCCCTGCAACAACATGTAAAGCCGTTCTTCCAGCAACAGTGATGCCTCCCCACACCATAACAGAAACACCCCCAAATCGATCATGTCTGATGATGTTAACGTCTTGGAAGCACTCGTTTCGACGACGCCACACCCTCCTACGTCTGTCCAAAAAATCAACAGTGAACCTTGACTCATCTGAAAACATCACATTGCTCCAGCGCCGATTATCCCAGTGTTGACGATCCCTACACCAACGACGTCTTGCCTGAATGTGATGATCTCTCAAACAAGGGATCACGCGAGGACGTCGGGCGCGAAGGTGACCCCTATGCAGTTTGAACATTTTAACTCAATTAGAAGGAGAGTTATTGTGTTCCAAAGTCTCGACCAATCAAATTGCGTATCGCTCTGCTTACCCCGAGCAGAAAATGCTCATTATCGAACTTAGTCATGGTATTACTGTAATGAAACTATACACCAAGTTTCATCACTCTCACTTAATTAGAACTAAAGTTATCGTGTCCCAAAGCATCAACCAATCAAATTGCTTATCTCTGCTTACCCTAAGCGGAAAATGCTCATCTCCGAACTCCATCAAGGCATTGACCTAATAAGCATATATACACCAAGTTTGAACATTTTAACTCAATTAGAAGGAGAGTTATTGTGTTCCAAAGTCTCAACCAATCAAATTGCGTATCGCTCTGCTTACCCTGAGCAGAAAATGCTCATTATCGAAGTTAGTCAAGGTATTACTATAATGAAACTATACACCAAGTTTCATCACTCTCACTTAATTAGAACTAAAGTTATCGTGTCCCAAAGCATCAACCAATCAAATTGCTTATCTCTGCTTACCCTAAGCGTAAAATGCTCATCTTCGAACTCCACCAAGGCATTGACCTAATAAGCATATACACCAAGTTTGAACATTTTAACTAAATTAGAAGGAGAGTTATTGTGTTCCAAATTCTCGACCAATCAAATTGCGTATAGCTCTGCTTACCCTGAGCAGAAAATGCTCATTATCGAACTTAGTCAAGGTATTACTATAATGAAACTATACACCAAGTTTCATCAATCTCACTTAATTAGAACTAAAGTTATCGTGTCCCAAAGCATCAACCAATCAAATTGCTTATCTCTGCTTACCCTAAGCGGAAAATGCTCATCTTCGAACTCCATCAAGGCATTGACCTAATAAACACATACACCAAGTTTGAACATTCTAGCTCAATTAGGAAGAGAGTTATTGTGTCCCAAAAAGTGTGACGGACAGACAGACAGACGGACAGACAGACAGACAGACGGACAGACAGACAGACAGACAGACAGACGGACGAACCCATTTTAATAGTCCCCCAACTTTCTTCGAAAGGCGGGGGACAATAAAAAAAAAACAAGGTTGAGGATGCACATAAAAAAAATCCCTAGAAAGTCTGAATTTGACCACTGTTTGGAATAAAATGGACCTCCCTCACATTGCACAGGAAACCATAGATTATTTAAATAACAAAATAGTCTCAAAACGATAGTAATGTGTTAACAAGATTAAAGCGTCCATTCCATTCAGCCTACATTTTGCTCAAATTTTCAGAAAATGGTTCCCTTTTTGTTGGGGCCCCACTGGTTTATTTTCTATTGTTAGTTACAAAAATCCTGTGTATGGCCTAGAATATCCTTGTATATATTTCCAGCTTAAGCCTGTATTGCAGAAATAAATAATGAACAAGACTGCAGCAGATTTTCCAGATATACATTAACCATTTCATCAATTATCCTGTTCAACTGTGACAGAGAATTACATTGAAAAAAGGCTATTGATAATCCATGCACTTCTGTCAATTTATTTTGTAGTTTGTACAGAAAGTTTTCCAATCCATCAATGGAGAGAGATGGGGTTAAATTCTTCTAAACACAAACCTGGTTATTTTCTTTTACAACAATTTGCACTCATGAATCGTTACATTTATGTCAGATGTTATGATCAAACTTTTACCTCAATTGAATCCAAATAGTGACAATAGAATTGTGGTTTAACGTCTACATAACACAAACTAGGTCATTTTGGGACTAACATGGTTCAGCTTTATTTCAATAATTTGCTTGCGCATAGGTGTCTTTAACAGTGAGAGGAAACCAAGAAAACTAACGAGGTTGAACAGGCAATCCTACTCCTTGATAGAAACCATGCCAGTTGACTCACTGACAGACCTTGTGATCCAAGCACACGTTAACCCCCCCCCACCAACAGACTACGACCAAGCAAGTGGAATGGACAGCCAAATAACGCCTAGTCAGAAGAATACTTTTGATCGTTAGTGAAGACATATACTTGCCTTGATATCACAACTTTAAATATAGGTTGATAGGCAATCAGATATAGGTAAACCAGAAGCTAAATTTTGTCTCCAGCATGGTTTCCACTTGTCAGTGATGCAGGACGGAGGGTCCGACAAGGACAGCTGTCTAGTCGTTTGGATGGGGTGAAAAAACTGAGCTTCCGTGTACACATTGGCATGCACGTAAAAGATCCCTTGGCAGTTGGAATTTGATATAAGAGTAAGCCGTAGCACCGCTGCCCAGGCAAAATTTCCCTCATGGCGTATGCCTGTCTTCATTAGACTAGTTTATGAGAAGGACAGTAGGTTGTGAAACCCCATTTAATTTCATTTATATTTTGTCTTATGAGATATTGGGCGAACACGCAATGTGAATGACAGTTGGAAAGATAGGGTGATGGCAAAAAACAACCACATTAAATATGAGCAAAAAAATACCAGCTTAATTTTTGTCATTTTTTATTCATTTTTTGTAATTTGAGTAGTAAATATAACAAAATTATTTACACATATACAAAATATTTGTACATTATTAAAGAGAAACAATGATCTCGTAAAACATCTGTGTTTTCAGAAAAATACTAGTATACATAAACTTTGATATGATTGAAAAAACGATAATATAAGATTTATGTATATATATTTGAATTATGAATAGAAATAAAATTGATATGCCACAAAATAAAAATTCCTCTGAAAAGCTATAAATAATTCCATTATAAATCTGTTTATTATAGACTTCTTTTATTTTAATAAGTTACTAGAATGGATTAACATTTTGCTGACCACTTAACCCTGTGTGATTTACCTGGAGTTTGAGAGAACACAGGCTCGTTTGCAATGAATGCAATAATTGAGTAAATAAAGGTAGTTGTTACATGTCATGGATAGAATGCATACTAGTTCTTCTAACAAGGCCACATACTGGTAACTAGAAAGTTTTTTTTCTCAATGTCTATTCAACTTAAAGATATTCTATATTTTAAAGTAAAAGTTTTAATTAATTAAAGATTTAAGATATCAACTACATTAAATGAAACTTCAAATATTTATGAATATTGCCTTTTCATTAGATGCTGGGTTAATTGTCAATGAAAACACAGTGTTTCTTGCTGATTTAGAAGAATTATAGTTCTACGCATTAATGTTGAAGAAAAAGATTTATGCTGCATAAGAAAATAACAGACCTATTAAATTCTGTACGTTGCCGAGATAAGACTAAGTTATATAATTGATGGCTTGTCTATATACAATCTAATCTGTGGTCTATTCTAATGATGTTATATATACAGTATATATTAAATATATAATAATACAGGTATGAAATAGTATATAATAATAATCTATAAAATATAATGCTATTAACAATAACATATAAGATTTATATACAAAATGATTAAGCTGTATATAATAATATTGTATGAATTTATATAAAAAGAAAAGGGATGTGATGATATATGTATAAAAGTATTAATGCTTTATAAAACACATCATGCTGTATAAAAACTGTGCATATATCATCATAATTAGATTGTAAAAATTTCATTAGATGGCAATCGGATATGTTCTCAGGAATAATCCTTTTTCATTAACAAAACTGCAGTGTTAATAAATTACATTTTCTTTGTTCAAGACAAAACAATTGTATTTTAATGGGAAAGAAATTGTACATGTATTCACAATTTAATAATTTTATTGTGCTCTCAAAAATCTGTAATAGATAAATTTGGATGAAATTATTAGATTTTTTGAATTCAGTAACAGTACATACTTAAATAAACCTCTTTCCAAGGCATTTAGTAACTGGATAGGGCAATAAAGGCCAAAAGAAACAGAAGCTGTTCTTTAAGTATTGGTTATACATGTACTTTATTTAATAAACCTGTGGAATGAAAACAGTTTGTGGAAATTAAATTGTCATTGATATGAGCATTAGATATGTATATTGTATTGGAAATATTGATGGAAATATACAAATAAATATGACTATAATGAGCATATTCAATGGAGGATTACCGTAATGCACAATCTATGTTCAAATATCTTTTCAAATAATTGACATTATGATCAATACTCTCTTTTCCTTATATTTCAAATTTAAAAAGAATATACAATTATTTGCACAACTCTTATATTCTAAATTAAATCAGATAGTCTTTGTATATGTACTGTAGTAACTCTGAAGGAAAAAAAATTTTTCTCCATTATTAATATCACAGATTTACATTCAGCTGAATATATTTCACAACTGCATATTTCACCAAAAATATAAATGATATAATAAACGAGGCACTTGACACGACCTAATTAATAAAAAGATGCTTTAGGTAAAATTGGCCGGATTATTAAAGGAATGTTTGAACAAAACCGTTACAACAGAGTACACTACAATGTGTTAACATACAACAGAGTATACTACAATGTGTTAACATAGTGCAAATGAAATGAGAAACTCTACAGCTCATTTTGAATTCTATAAAAGCAACAATTTTTGTTCTTTTTTTCAAATTTTCATATAAAACAGTGCATTTTATTAAAGATTGGTTAACAACGAACCATAAGACCACTGCCACTAAGTCGTATTAGCAGGATACTAAAATGTGATTAAAGGGCCATATCAACTCATAAAGTGTTCATCTGAAACAATTTTTAACTCATAACATTTGCCACTAAGTTCATCTGTGGTAAGTTCATGTAGCTAACAGCTTTATTCACATTTGACATTTTGCATTGTATTTATATACTGTTTGTTTTACATTTTGTTGAGCAGTGTAGACTGTATTGTCTATTAACATAAGTACATGATATGTAAACTTGCGAAAGATGGTATATTACTTATTGCACAGTTTGTTTTAGGTGGGACTCACATTATCCTTCCATTATACCGTGAGTAGATAACAGATGTGATGCAATGATATAATATACAAAATATACAAAATAACAATGAAACTAGCTGATTCCCTGAATGTACATACACAACGATTAAACAAATTATCATAGCTAAACTTAAACTAATGACTGATTTATTTTTATAGCTGTACATGCAAAAAATAAAAAGGTAGTCCTATTTCTCGAAAACTTAAAGCTTCATTGAATCGACATGTTTTTCCCCAAAAATCGAACACTTTTTGCTAGCCATCAAGGTAAAATATATAATATTCTTTCTTTTCATACTTCAACCCAGTCTAAAAATATGTCGCAAATCTGTATTCTTTAACCCAATGGATGAGTTACAAAATTTCTTTCTGGCCTCGAGCCCTCATGGATGAACAGTTCAATTTCTGTATACTGATTGTAGTGTAAATAAATATGATGACTGTGAAAACAACAATCTTCTATATAATCAGAGTGTCGCTTGCTATCAATGGATAAAAGATTTAAGTTTCCATAATAAGACCCTGTTGGTGGCATAACATTCAGAATTAAGTTTGCAAGAAAGCAGATCTCTCCATGATAAATTGTATATGGAAAATTGATCCATTCACATATGGCTGAAGGCTTAATAATATAATAGCACAATAGTTGCAATCAAAAATACTTTAAATGATATTTAAAAATAACGTCACTGATACATTTTCATTAATTCTATAGTTTTTAAGATGTTAATTCACACGGTCGCAGTATCTGGAAGTGGATATTAGTAATAATTCTCTATCATATCAACATTTACTGTGAAGCTGATTCCATTGACACAACCACGAACAATTTTTATCATCATGTGGATAGTTTATTCAAAGGAATGATAATTTCTTGTTCCGAGGAATTACAAATTCTTATTCCTAGGAATGATAATATATTGTTCCAAAGGATTATAACGTATTGTTCCAAGGAATTATAACTTCTCAGATCTTGTTTATTCTAAAACACAGTTTATATAACATAATGTAACCCAATCCTTCATTCCTTTCACCAACACTAGAACACTCACAAACGTTAATCACGGCAGTCACTCTTGCCTTGAACTGATAGTTTGATCACAGCACGTTTATCATGCTGATGAAACTCGCAAAGTGTTTTCTTTTTGTCTTGATCACACTTTTTTCTGTTAACATGATGATTTTGATCATGACTATGTCGTGATAGGCTTAATTTTGTCTCCTAGTCCAAAAGTCCATCAGTCATTCATTCATGATCTTGATCACCATTCTTTATATGATGAGAACAGCACTTTTAATAATTAAATTAATAATTCTTTCATAATTTATTATACTTAAGTTTATAAATAATTGTCTATATGAGTCTTTCTTGGGGTGGTTTCTTTAATACATTTCCCAATTCTACTCTAGCACCGGCATTCTCCTGTTGACTTGGACAATACTGTCCTCTCGTCGCCCGTTTCTTTCTGGCCATTCTAAAGAAAACTACAGCAACTGGAAAAGAATTATGAAGGGTATTATTAGAAATAAATACTGTAAATTTATAGTGTGATATATCATAAGTTAATAAACAAGAAAAATATAATAGGTTCCGCCAGAATTAACATATCACACGGTCGACCTTTCTTCTTGTCACCTGACTCAATGACAGCCCATACTAGCATACGCTCGTTAATTAATACATACATGTACATTTTGAAATTACTTTAAATAATCAAAATTCTTTATGAAAAGAAAGTCTAAGCAAATATGCTCAAAAAAACTGACAAAATCCCACGAGAAATAAGATTTCATAATGGAAATGTGTTTGTATTCAATAATTAAACTCCCATTTAAAAAAGTTCAAGATTTATTACAGAAAATATTATGAGGATATATTTACCTATGATGATGATAATGGCAAGAATTGCTATGATTGGTCCAATTATCACCCATATATTAACATTGTCATCTACTGGTTGTTTTGAAGGATCCTGAAAAACATATGAAGAACAGTGTAATATACTTTTACGAAACAGTAAAAAAAAAGTGAGTGACACAGGGCTCTTGATTCAGTCAAATTGATCAGTGTTGATTGACTGACTGTGAAAATGACCAGCTTGAGATCTACAACTTGTCTGCCATTCAATATCAAATTAGAATTTAACATTAAAACACAATTTAAATGGTTATTTGATAGTATTAATGTTCAAAAATATTTAATAAATGGAATAATGGTGAAGATGTCATAGTTTTAGGGAAAAATCATATTGCAAATCTAAAGTCAACAAAATAGCACAAAAAACTGACCATCTGGCCAAATTTTGAAATTACAGCCTTGATGTGATGAAACCGGGGTAGTCAGTCACTCAGTGTTTACAACAACCAAGTGCTAAGGGTTCAACAGGACACCTAGTATTCTAAATTTAAAAAAAAAATGACTTACAGCCCTTTCACACCGAGCTCCTTCAAATCCATTCACACATTCACAGAACGGCACGTAATTATTGTCTTCTGTTACATTAGTTTTACATAATCCTCCATTTTGGCAGGTTTCAACGTCACATGGATTATTGTGCTGACAGAGATTTCCGAGGTAATTTTGACTACAGTTACAGGAGAAGCTTCCCTCAGAGTTAATACATGGCTGATTGTTTTTACACGGTGTTAACAAACACTCATTAACATCTTCACCACACAATTTGCCTTGGTAACCTGATAAATAAAACAACATGAAATATTAAATGAGATTTAGCATTCACTAGAATGCAGGAGTCATTAGCAGTGGAATCCAGATAAAACCCTTTGAGATATAGAAGGCAACCCTATTCTTTGTTACAGTCTAGACTCGAAAGTACAGATTAAAAGATCTAAAGTGTATGCATTCAACCACTCGGCCACCTTCGCTTAATGATTTTTTGTTTCAGTAGCTATAGCTTCTGAAATCCAGGTCCAAACCTTTGCTCCATATAGTTATATATAGTGATGGGTGTTGTATACTTGACATGGCATGCACACTCTTGCCAGAACATACTATACAACTTCTTGTGTTCATATACCGGCAACTAACAAATTTCAATTGCACTTTACTATTATTACTAGCATAAAATTTTCACACATGTCAGGTAGGTAATATCAAACAACCATTGGAACATTGTATAAAAAAAGGTGAATGGGGCCACAGTGGATTAATTTCAAACTACTTACCAGCAGTACAAGTACAGTTAAAATAATTCAAATAATCATTACATGTTGCACCATTTAAACACTGAATGGTTAAACATTCATTAATATCCGAGCCACAGTTATATCCTGTATACCCTGGTACACAATCACATGTGTATGATCCATTTAAATTATTACATGTAGCACCATTTAAACATGTGGACGGATTCAAACACTCATCTATATCTTTTGTACAATTCTCTCCTTCCCAACCTGTAATAATGATATAAATACAAATTTGTATTAGGTTTTGTATAAAGATAGGTTGCCATGCAACGGAACATACACCCAAAGCAGTCAGAAAGAAAACACATTTACTACACACTAAAATCTGATTACGAGTAACAACTCATTTGGCTTCTAGTTCTGCCCTATTCTAACATTTAGCATAAATTTAATATCAATTTTATCTGATGACCTTAAACCATGTGTATAAATTTAAAGTCAATCAGAAATTAAATTTACCCTTCAGAGTGTCCACAAGATATTTCAAGTGATCAAGGGGAGTAAATCAATAAGCTTCTTTGTAAAAGAACTTTTTGTTGTGGAAATAAATGAATATTTACCTTGGTTACAGACACATGTATAGTTCATAGTTACTTCATCTTGTTGACAAGTGTTTGTATTAATATCATCACAATAACCATATGTACACGGTCCAGCTGTTTCACATTGATCACCTATATACGAAACAAAGAAAACTGTTTAATAAAGTTCTGTATCATACATGATGCAGGGTATGCTTTTTCTTTCTCAAATTTCATTATCCTCATTGAGGGAGGAAATGGGGTTTACCGTCCAGTCGACACAAACTACAGTAGGTCATTTTGGGACTAACATGGCTCAATTTTATTTAAATACTTTGCTTGCACATAGGGGTCTTTAGCAGTGGGAGGAGAAAAGCCACAAGGTTGGACAGGTGACCCTACTTTTTGTCCCATACAACCTTGGAATCGACTTCTCTGCACATTGAGGAACGTGTAACAACTCATTGACTACATGACCAAATATCAAGTATTACAGTACTTCATATTAGGACCCGCCTTGGCACTTCTTACAGCATGAAAAATGTAAATTTTTCAGCATATTTGGCTTAAAAATTAAAAGTATTTTTTAATACCAAGAAAATCATGGAAAATTTGCTGGTTTTAATTCCTTTGAAGTCCTACTTGTTTTTCATTTACCATCTTAACTGACTTTTTGCTAAAAGGAACAAACAAGGAAATACTAACCAAAATAATATTCCAGGCATTTGCACATCCATTTTTGATCCTTAACTTGACATGTACTGTTATTTTCACATTGGTTGTCGTTACAGTCAGGTATATCACAATCATCTCCAGTATATCCCAGCGTACAACTACAGTTATAACTGCCTTCTGTATTGGTACAATTTGCTCCATTCTTACACTGCGCAGGAACCAATGAACATTCATCAACCTCATCAGCACAATTGGTACCTAAAAATAATAAACATACATGTAAAATTGTAAATATTTTGCGTCCCTGTTGAGATAGTAATGGCATACATATGTTGTGTACCCACAACAAGTATAAATATCTTGTGTCCACTCAATGTAAAAATATAAATATCTTGTGTCTGCACAACGTAAAAATATAAATATCTTTTGGAGAAGACACACATAAAGACAGAAACAATGTATTTTGCTTTCCATGGCCCAATCACTCTAATTAGCCCAAATCCCTGACAATTTTAAGTTCAGATAGTTCCATGAAAAAAACCCAAACTATTCTCATTTCTAGACATCTAGCTTATCAAAATTCCATCTGATTGTGACATACTTTGCTGTTAATTTTGGGATATTCCCTTTTGCGACCAGGTTACGAAATATTCTCTATGTGGGGAAATTATTTCAAAGATTTTTTGAGATGAAATGATTTCAAAGATTTTTTGTGATGAAATAATTTCAAAGATTTTTTGTGATGAAATGATTTTAAAGGCTTATTTGTGACGAATCAATTCCATTTGGGATGAAATGATTTCAGAGATCTATTTGTAATGAAATCATTTCAAAGATGTGATACAATCATTTCAAAGATCTATTTATGATGAAATCATTTCAAAGATCTATTTGTGATGCAATCATTTCAAAGATTGATTTGTGATGAAATTATTTCAAATATCTATTTGTGATGAAATTACTTCAAATATTTATTTGTGATGAAATCTATTCGAACCTACCATTATATCCAGTACCATTGCAGTTACAATAGAAGCCACCTTGTGTATTTATACAGACACCACGTTGACACGGTGTAGTTGTATTACATTCATCTATGTCTTCGTTACAATATTTACCTGTCCACCCTAAAAATATATAATATACAATTGTACATAGTTGTTATATATAGAGAGAAATGGGGTTTCACATCCACTTGACACAAATCAGATCATTTTGGGACTAACACATGGTTCAATTTTATTTCAATAATTTGCTTGCACGTAGGGGTCTTTAGCAGTAGGAGGAAACCGGAAGACATGGAGAAAACCCACAAGGTTAGACAGGCAAGCCCTACTTCTTGTCAATTATTTTTTCATCTACCAGTAGGTTAGAGAGTTCTTGTGGATTTGACACGCCACAGCTAAAAGGGAGCTATGTCCAGATCACGTCTGCCTCAACTGGTCCAATATTCTGGTGGTTAAATGAATTGTGGGATAATTACCTTCTGTACAGTTACAATAATAATCATTCAATCCGTCCTGACAATCACCATTAACACATCCATTTGATATACAGTCATCTATATCAGTTTCACATTTATCACCTGTAAAACCTACAATATATACAAAATATACACATATACCACAGTTTGATCAACCTAACACTTAAAACCACAATATCTTTTGAAAAGCTTTCATAATCATGTCATTTTCTTCTTTTTTTTCTTGAACAATATTTTATTCTCAGGATGCAGAAACAAGTCAAAGGCTTTAATAATATATAAATCGGATTCCCAAAAGTAAGATATATAAATGATATTATAATTATCAATATGGATATCGAGTATTAAAGTACAGGAAAAATATAATCATTTAATTGACTGTGTTATCAATGGCATGTAACCATAGTTTTTTTATTACATTGTTTAGATTACTATCTAAAGAACACATTTAAAGGTTCAGAAAGTGATCTGAGTACTATATGAATATCAGACCCAAAAGGGTTAAATTACATTGGGTATTTAATTACAGATTCATGATCAACTAAAATTCAATCAATCGATGTTGCGTCCTATGTAAATCATACATTACCATATCTATATATTTTGTGAGTCTGTTTTTTTAATCTGATTAAATCAGATTATCTAGCATTAATATTTTGCTTTTGTTTTATTAAACATACATTATGTAAGAGCTAAATCTGCCTATTGCAAGTCTTTTTTTAGGCATGAAATATTATCTAAATTATTAATTAACTTATCCAGACCTTTATCAACTCGTGATGCCATAGCAAGCCTGCGATATTTACTGGATTGGAATACATTTTGTGATGGATGATTTAATGTCAAAATTGATATTTGTTTTTTATCGTACCCACTACTGTAATGATGATCGAGACTAGTCTAAAATTCAATCACTAATATCTTGGTTTACAGTGAAGCAATTTAACTGAAATTTTCAGTATATTCTTTTTTCATTATCAATTTTTTAAACTATTAATGGGGATTTTAATAATGTTTTTTTTACTAACCTGGCTGACAGATACATTGATAGGCAGATGGTAATGTGTTACATGTTGCATTGTTAGAGCAAGGAACATCTACACATAAATCTCTTATGTCTTCACAGGTTGGACCGTGATAACCATCCATACATGAACAATTAAAACTCTCGATCACCTGGAAAGTAAAAAAACGAAATTCTTGTAAAAATAAAAAAAAAATAAATTTAACAAAAGAATCATTCATTTAAAATTTATTCATAAAAAATACACATCTTTAGGGATAATTGTATAGGATGATTTAAAGGTAGGCTACCTCTCGTGTTTTTGCCTAGCTATATCAACTATAGTTGCCAGGCAAGATAAGCCCACATTTTGTAAGCGATGGATGGAGAACAGGCAAAATCAATATTGCTCAATGATTGTCCTCTTTATTGTCCCTAATTCCAGGTATATTTTAATGAATAAAACAGGTTAATTCTGTGTGGAAGGCTGTTAGAAACCTTTATCCTTGTTCTATCCAATCATCTCTGAAGTTCTGTGCTACTTTTTCTCAGAAATGACAACTTTCTGTTTCCATTATTTGGTTGATATGTCCTCACATTCCAAGCTACTTCTATGAGTCACGACAACAATGCTCAGACATTTGCCTAGGTTACAGTAAGTGACCGTTGCAACTGAACAATGGTTTTCCTTCAATTCGCACATATTTGAAAAAATTTAATAAAATAATGAATAAATTATATACAAATGGCTATGGCTACAGTTCTCTTTTAAGATTGAAATTTAAACCCAAAACTTCCTTGTGAAACAAAGAAACCTAGCTGGTTTGTAAACTTTTAAACATACCCCTGAACTTGTGGTAAGGTTGATCGGCTGACAAGATCCACCATTTTTACACGGCACATCATTGCAGGAACTATTCACCTAAAAAAAACAAAAGAAAATAAGAATTTCATTTTTGACCAAAAATCTAAAATCTTGTTACTTCATTATTAATCCGAATCATAACCAATGTAGGGTGTTACACATAGTCTAAACGACAAAAGTAGCAAAAAAAAATAGCGTGCAATTCTACATGAAGATGACACAGCGATAGGGCCCCATGTACCTATTAAAACTTGATATATTGAGATTAATAGGCCACAGAAAATGTCAGTGATTCTTACAGTATTCATTCATACTTATAGCAGTTGCAAAAATCATTTAAAATTTACTGATCACAACATTTTTTATCTTGTGCACAACTTCCCTAGAAAATAAAATCAGACAAGATTGGCGGAAAACAGAAATTCCAAAAATTCAACTAGGAATAGAAAGCTACACAGGGAATTTATCACTTTCAAAATGAAGTATAATAATTGGGACATTTTACCAGGGTGGTGGGGGCTGGGGCATTTCTGCATGTGTATTGTGATACTGATATTATATGACAAAAGCTATGAACAAACCCTAACTATGCTCAATGTTACTCGATTTTTTATAAACTGCATTAAGGAGCCCATGGCAAATTTTATTTTGTAATCCATATTGTGTTGACATATTAAGATCTTTACTTACCAAAATGTTACAGTTTCTTCCCGTCCATTCATTAGAACAGTTACATCCATAATCAGTGTCTTGCTCGTAACAACTGCCACCATTTTCACACGAATCATTCTTACAGAAGTTGATATCCGTCTGACAGCTGATTGGTGAAGGCAGAGATAAATAAAAGTATACAGTTATTCCAATTATTATAAAACGATGAAATATTCCTTGTTTATCCATAGTTCCTTCTAGAACATCTGATACCACTTTTCAATTATTTGGAACATTCACAAAGCTAACATTTTATAAATATTTTTGTATTTATAAATATTACCATTAAAAGCTGAGTAGACACATCACATATACAAAATCTCCAAATAAGTCACAGAGTTTACATACGAAGTCACGCTATCACATTTAGGAAAAAAAAGTTTGAAATTATATTTCAGGTAATTTCCAGCCACAATACTGATGTATTTTTGATGAAAAGTACAAAATATGAAGTAAAATTTTTGGATTCAAAGTTTACAAAATCATAAAATTAAAAGTTCCGCTTCATCTCTGTACATAGGTTATTTCTACTCCAAAATTGCTTTGAATGTCATTGAAATAATATTCAAGAACTCACTACACAAAGCTTTCTGTCATAAGTTTTTATTACTTGCCATGGACATGAACTTTTTGATGACATTTAGCCACCTTGTGTAACTGTAGGTAACTATAAATCATTAACTGCTTATCAAATGATTAAATTTAAATTGAATGTTTCTAATTAATTTCCAGTATCAAACACGCTTCAACTTGCTTCCAGTTACAACTAAGTGATTATTAATCAGATAATCCTCTTTCCTCCTTATAGTCTAGTCTTTGATTATATTGATTACCTAAAATGGATGGATTAAGAGATTAACACAGATAGCCACGTCTACTAATCCCTTTGATTTAAACACTCCTGCATGTACCTAATCCTTTTTGAGATAAATTAAAAAACACAGACTACAAAATAATCCAAGAAAATGAACCATAAACCACTGGCTTCAAAATAATCCAGAAGTACACTTTTATATCATTGTTTCAAAAATATTATTCTTCATAAAAACAAACAAAACACACAGAGAACTGTACTGTATCATCTTTTTGAAACAAATTTTCCTTCAAGCATATAAAATTAAAAACGTCACCTTCCAGACAATGAAAACTTACATAACTGAAATATTTGTAACAATTATCCCCATACAAGGTCAAAAGCCCACAGTTTACAATCTCTACAATGGTGTGTGTGTGCTCGGAACATTCTTTTAAAAGATTAATGATATGTCAAACATAACCAACCCAATATTCAGGTTAAGTAAAGCTTTTAGTTAAATTAGAGACATCGAACTTAAGATACACTTAACTAAACAAAAAGCATTATAACTGTAAATGGGCCATCTTGCTAAACAACAATATGAATATTACCGGTGTAAGCAGAATTGACACAAATCTTAACCAACCAATAAATCTATTTTAAAATATTAGAGATAGGCAATAAAAGTAATTGAACCATAATGAACAGTGGTCTCCAGATTATTAAGATAGGTTGCCAGGTTATTATTGACACCAAAACGTAATAAGATAGATTACTGACAGCATAAATTCTACTAACAAGATATGCATCTAATAACATTAACAACATAACATAACAGTGTTAAAAGCTCTCCCATCCCAAATTTGGTATTCTAAAATTATCAGCTGTGTAAAATAAATAACGGTTTTATTCGCAGTAAAATAAACCAACATATTCACGCTATATCATGATTTAGATATTGACACGGTTATCTATAAGTTGATATTGAGTATTTGATTCACACACTCAAACTTTGTATTGACAGATTTATTGAATACTAATGTTGTTTACATAGTTCCTAAGCATAGGGGGGGGGGGGCAAATCCCAATGGGGGAAGAGGCGGGGCCGAGGCTATTTGCCAGAAAATTTTCTTTGTCACCCAAACTTTCAGAATGGATCAATCATTAACTAAAACAAGTTTTCCACAAATGTTATTGCGCAAGGTCTGAAGTATTATAGTATTTAAAATGTTTACCCGCGACCGATTTCATTTTACAGATATATTTCTATTATGGTCTCATTCACTGATGTTTGTGCCCAAAAAACGGAAATACACGGACAGGTCATTCATGATTTTGATTAATCTAATGAATAGACCTCTTATCTGTTTTGTTGTGTGTGTAGGTAGTGCAGTCCTCCTGCACTTACAATTTGAATTGGCTACAAAATAAAATAGTTGATTTAATCATATTTAAGGTGTTGATTTCCTTTGCGAGCTGGATATTATTCGATTTTAGGTCGGCCACAGATTGAAGATACAATATTGAGATGTAACTGATTTTGTTTTACAATGTCATAATTGGAAACCCTAAATGAAATTAAAGTAAATAAACAGGTTTCCGCCAAATGTTTTCAAATTTTAATCATAAAGAATTGGTCACATTATAATCAAATTAATAAATCAGATCAACCTAATTCAATAGTCGTTTTTAACCTGTAAGCATCAAACTGGGGCTCTTAAGGATTATTTTAATCATGAAGTATATGTTTTAAAAAGAGTCCCACTGTTTGTTAATTTTAATTCAGATCAAATAACAAAATAAGCTCACACAATCAATTTATTTATACTACATTGTTTAGTGTGTTATAGATTAAGTCTAAAGGGAAATAAAGAATTATCGAATACTATAATGAAATTTGAGCAATAAAAAACCCCACCAACTCCAAATTCCATTACATGTTTGTATTGTGATGCTAGATAGGAATCTTATAAAGATTTTCAATATGTAACCATTTGAAAATTCAATCTTTCCAGTAAAGATATAGATGGAGTTTCGACCATTTAAACAAGATAAACCAGGAAAATATTTGAGTCATGTCAACAGCCACTGAAGTTTTACGAACATTTGGTGAACTAAAATATAACATGTAAACACCTGGACAACCAGGACAAGCCAATGATGGAATATACAACCTCAAAATAGTATTGTTTGAAATATTAACACAACACAACATTCTTAAGGTTTTTGAGGTTTCATGTGGTCTAACTGAACTTTTTGAATTACAATTAATTTGTGGATTTATCAAAAACATATAATCATCTAAGTCAATTCAGTATATCTAATGCAGTCAAGAGGAAATTAATATATTTTTAATCTGTTCAAGTCATGAAAGAAAGTAAAATTTGGGATCATTTTTAACATAATCATAAATTTAAGCTTTGGTAAATCATAAATTTAGCAAAATGTCAGGCAAACACTCAAAACCCAGAATATTCACAACAATCTAGTCTTTACAAAATAAAAAAAAACCATGAATTAATTTTTCATTGGGATATACTTAAGCGTATAACCCAGTCTTATGCAACAAAAAACCTAAATTAATTTTTTTCTTAGGGTATATGACTTAAACTTATAAGGGAATATATGTTAAGAATTTAGCTAAGCAATGTGAATATATTATTATTATTTGCCAATATACGTCAATACATTCCTTGTAACTTGTATTCAAAATTATTTCATTGACAGAATGTACACAATGAATAACCTATGACCTATATTTTGTTCACTTATGACTGCAAAGAGATGTAACCAACCTTTGAATAAAAAACTTCCTCGTATGTTCCCACGAATTGATTTATTAAAGGGACCTTATGTAAAATTTACATAAAAAGCTGGTCGGTCTTATCGTAATAGTTTAAAAATAGATAATTCAAAATGAATATATTGAAAATATCATTCATATTACTTTATTAACCCTTAGAACCCTAAATGCCGCAAAACCGGCTTGACGTTGTATCGGTTTTGCGGCTTGGGGCGTGTCAAGCTCCAATTACGTTGACGTCATAATTAATATGACGTCCTGTAAATCCAGGGTGGGACGTGCAACACCCCATGTAAAGTCAGTGTTCAAAGGGTTAAGTTATCACCATTTGATGTGTTGATAAGATGTGGTATAAATTGTGTATTATCATAGCAACGGTACTTGTTAATCGAGCCCAAGTCTAAATTTACCAGTTTCAAATTAAATCATTAAATGGCGATCATGTTTCACTTAGCTTACATCTCTGCCATCTGATGGTCTAGAGAGTTGATTACATTATAGGTTGGTCATGTGAATAAATGTCTAAAAAATAATTTATATATCTCATTTGAAGCTCTTACATAATGCATCTTTAATTAAACTTTTATACTCAATTTGATGATTGATACTGAATTTATTAATCATTTCTGAATGCTAGCCAGAAGTTGAACCCATAATAAATAAGTCAGACATATTGAATGGTTCATATGAATTTAAATATAAATATGACCTTAGTTTCACTGCAGTGTTACAACCTTCAAACAGACATAGTAATTAATGATGTTCTTATCTTTAAGTTAATTACATTGTACATGCTCCTATTGGAAGAACCTCATTTATTGGTTAATTATAGACAGTTCTAATCCTCTTATAGTGTAGTCTAACATAGGTAATGGAAAAGACTTAAAACTCTGATTTAGGTGAAGATAAAATATTGCATGATGTTGATATTAAGTGGAAGTCGATTCCAAATGTTGACTGTTGAACAAACAATCAGTTATATCTTTACATTCATTTTATGTACTGATGTAAAATCTTAAGCAACTATAGAGATTGCCATTCCACAGAAGATAAAATCCAATCAATGAATCGAGCGATTGCTTTTGAAGTACAGATACAGAAATTCATGAGAACAAAATAAGAGGGGGGAAAGGGATTATATCGAGGACACCAGGGGGAAAATGAGGATAGACGACACCAAGTAGAAAATGAGGATGGGGGAAGAGGATAGGAAACACCAAGGTAAAAAGGAGGGGGACACCAGGGGACAAAAGGAGGATGGGCAAGTCAACCAGGGGGGAAAGGAGTGAACCTGGTAAGAGGAGATGCACTATAAAAGCTATACAATAGTACCACTTTGATGTCCCTGCCCTTTCAACCAGATCAAATTTGAAATTGGATTTTAAAGTCAATTACACACTACGTCCCTTGATCATTCACAACTAAAAAATGGTGCTCTTAAAAATTGCCTTGGTTAAAGTCCACCATTGTTAAAAGATTCTAGATAAATATCACAGGTAGCTATAGTATGAGTCAAGTACAGATAAATAAATACACACTAGACAATGACCTAGTGACCTTTTGACCACACCTTCCTTGTCCATCTCACCACATCATTGATGTACATTTTACACACTACTGATACATGTAGTTACATTTCAAGTGACCATCATCTTTTAGATTTATTATCAAACATCTGAGAAAGATACACAACTACACATACATGTACACAAAAGCACATCTCACTCTAAGGTGACTTGGAAAATTTTCAATCTTGCAATTTCATATCTTACCAATATTAATATATTTAATATTTAAATAATTTAAGTGTCATCATATTAGTAATTGGTCACATCAAATAGAGTACTATTAGTGAATTTAAAAGGAGCAACGATTCTCGTTTAATTATCATAGTCACAATTTAGAAATCCATTTCCAAAATGAGTCCTTTATGTGCTCAATAACAACCATATTATCATAGTTATTTGAAAGGCAGCTCAGAAACTTGCATACTTGGCCACTCTATTTAAATTACCAACATTGATTTAGAAAAAAACTTTTTGTAGAATAAAATAAAAAACTAAAAGTTTGAAACCACTCAATTTATTCTAAATTTGTAATATAAATAACACATCTCAAATACAAAAGAAAATATCTTGGCATTGTCTTAACACTGGCCCTGAATGTCTCAACATTAAAACTTATATCATATAGAATTCTGGAGACTGTCAATCTAAATGACCAATTATGATGGATAACCTGCCAATCAACTCCACAGTACAAATTATATTTAACCTCAATAACATACACCAAAATTAATAACCAATCAATTCACTAATATTTCAAAATTTCCATAAAGGCAACTGAGTTAACTCTGATCAGAAACAGGGAAAATATTAGAAATTTTGTCCTTTAGGTGGCAATGTTTACTTTCAAATAAATCCACAACTTTATCGATATTGAAGCATATTTTATTAACTTGATGAAAAGTCTCTAACAACCAGCCGATTGCCTAGGTTGAATATTTCACTTGAGCTACTAAACTGAATAATCATTCTTCCCTGATTCTTAGTTTTTTCAGATACAGGACACGAACAGGACACGAACAGGACACGAACAGGACCTACATGATTAAGACACTATGAAGGATGGGTTTACATACTAATCCTTTAGGTATTAACAAACATGACTATTTTCAAAATTTCACTCCCCTACACAATATCTTGCTGTTGTAAATCTAACTGGACACATAGATTTCTTATTACACCTCTTGAACTAAATGCGCACCTCAAAGAATTTTAAAATGCTACACCCTACTGTGGGTCCCTACAGATAAGATTTTTGTGATAAAAGAATTAAACATTCAGAATGTATGTGATATAATTCATGTATTATTACTATAAACAACAAAAGGCTAAGAGATTCACCCTGTAGATTACCCTCTATAAGACTCAATTATAAATCATCTACTGACAATATACCATTTGATGAATCAGATAATTATACCTGTGTAAAAATATTAGTCTACTTTCTATTACATATTAATCTATATTATCTATTAAATGAACTTTGTGTTATCTATGTGCTGTTTCTTCTTAAATAAGATTCAATGTTTGATTGTAATAAATTATATCCTAATTTATTGTGAATAAACTATAGGTTTTCTAAAACCTGTGCAATACTAACAAAGTATAAAGGAACCAACACAATGGCATGCTATTTTGTATTTTTGTAGTTACATAATAATGTAGTACCAGGAAGAATAGATAATGCATATAATTATACCCACTCAACTTTCAATTTTAACTGCCATCCATTGTATCTTTAACTGTCATGTGATCATATTAAATCTACCAAGTGATTATAACTTCCTTTTTTTCCTCATCCATAATATCATTTTTGCCTTTCGTTTCAAAAATCGAATTATCTAAATTTATATCTGTGATGGCTCCCTTAAGGCAATACATGTACTTATCTGTCCAGGAACACATCCTTAGTCATAAAGTTTTGTTAATTCAAATTCCCATTATATTTTTCATTGTGTCTGAGGTAAAATAAACACATTAAAAAAAAAGTTAATTTTACTTTTGACATATTTTGTGTTCTCATCATACAGAAGCCACTGTGCTCTGTGCATAGTTATGGTCATTCAAAGTACTTTCTAGGCCAAGATGGAACTTTTAATTGATATTTTGGGTTTGAAAAATACTTCTCAGCTCTAAAGTTTTAACTTTATATCAGTAAATACAGATTAAAATGTAGAAAATGTGTATTGGCCTTCTGCCATCTTGGGTTTTTAAAACATGTCCTGTGTTGTCTAGTATGCATAAATTACTATATGTCTTCATACAATATGAGGTAAACATTTAAATGTTATTTAATACGTCAATTTTTAATCCCCATTAACAGCAATCTTTCAGGTAATTGTAAACTATTTTATGAGGTATATCTACCCGATATTTTATTTGTTTTTAAATATTTGATAAAACCAGACACCAAGAAATGAATGCGTCACGAAAGTAAGTTGACATACACACCTATTAAATTCAATATGCTACATGGGTCGCTACCTGACAATTACACCATTTTAAAGAAGATCTACAGTTATTTTTGATATTTATTTCAGCTAAACTTAATTCAAAATCTAAATAAATTTTATTTTCAGTTTTTACAATTTAGATAATGTTGTATTTAAGAAGGAACATGAGCCTCCACCCTCACCCACTTTGAGTTATCACAATTTTCATTTTATAGCCAAATAACAAACTTAAAGAATGACTTTAGTAGTTTATTTATTGAGGTACCTGATACATGAATAAACTATTGTTTTAAAATGTAAGCACAAAATTAACATCTATTTATAATTACTACTGAAATCATCAAACTGTTGTTACACTTGGGTGCACTTTAGATCATAACTTTTGTCTTTGCTTCAAGTGGCGTAGCTTCGATTCCCCACTTGCAGTGACAAAGGGTTCCCTTTCTAACCTCATAGGCTTCCCCTCACAGCTATACAAAGACCCCTACACAACCAAATTATGAAATAAAATTGAACCATATGTTAGTCCCCAAATCTGTGGATGCTGGTATTGTATCCAAAATAAACTCAAAAACTCTACGGAAAATAATTACTATATTGTACATTAGACATCAATATGGAGATGCAGTCGTGCGACAAAATACTATAAGTGTATTCAATAGAAGTGTTGTGTTTATTTAATGTGTTTAATTACTAAAGCCAGTTTAAACAGCTGATATTGTTCTTTAATCAACGAAGACAATTCAGCTTTGAGGTAATTTGAATAACCTGCGTACATCATTGATACGTCAATAATAATATCTCTTGGTATTCATTTGAAGATTCTTTTGTAATACGAAAACTGAAAACAGGATATCTATTACTGTTAAAATACATGTGATTTACACATGAATATCATATGCTAATATCTTATGGAAAATTTTATCTTGATTTTGTTGAAAATACCTTACAACACTTCAAGATGCATTATGTTAGAGCTAAATCTGCCTATTACATATCTTTTTTCTAGCTTTAAATGTTATGTAAATGAAATGAAATGGGGTTTAAAGTCCTACAGTTCGCATCCGATTGGGCTAACAAAGACGGACATATGCTATGGGCCCGGACAGCAGCACCATGGCCTGCTCTTATACTGGATTCCAACTGCCAAGGGATCTTTAACGTGCATGTCAATATGTACACAGGAGCTGGGTTTTTCATCCCATCCGAATGGCTATACATTGTCCCAAGCTGGAAAATCCTGATGAACTTTCTCGACTAATGCAGGGAGTGAGCCGACTTACTCACTGAGCCACAATGGTTTCTAAATGTTATATAAAATATCATTTAAACATTTACTCATGTGACAAGCTCATAATTAACTCTCTAGTAGTAAGTGCAGGAGGGCTGCACCACACACAATTCTACACAAAAACAAATATATGGACAAGACATCATACTCAGAGACCACAAACATAAACAAATCAAAAAGAGTGAATAGATCCGGGGGCTTGCCGTAAGCGTCTACTGCGCTGTACAGTCCCGGGCCTGTGGTGACACAGACTTCACTCATATTTGAAAACAATAGGTCATTGGAGGCCTTAGATATTGAATGGATTAGAACACCTTCGCCACTGAATTCTGAAATTACTTGCATTATTCAACACACCTTTAGCTGTGCAATGAAACTGGAGAGACTCCACCACACTAGTTAGAACCGGCTTGTGGTTTAATATTCTATTATGTCATTTCAGGACTAACAAGTGATCACACCCTATGTCAACATTTTACTTGTGCACACTTATCTTAAACAGTGGGAACATATTTGAAACTATAATCAAACCTTGTGTAGGCGGAAGGGTTAACCCAGAATGTAGAAAAGGAGAAAGGGCTATTTCCGTACTCAAGACCAGTCTAGGGCAAATCACTAAAAACTTAATGAGCATGTAAACAGTTTGATGAAATACATTTTTTTTTCATGGTTTGTTTAGAATAAGTTGCATCCATCATTTATTAGTTACAGTTTTATCTAAAATACATTTATGTATCCATCTAAACTACATGTCCCCACCATCCCACCCCCCATTAACACCATAATCATACAATGGATGCTCACTTGACAAGATCTACATGTATAACCTACTAAAAACCATCAAATACAAAGGACTGACTTTTAAATGACACTTTGTGAATATGTATTTATATAGACCTACCTGTTACAACATAGTACCCTAGTCAAATATTAAAGGTCAACTTACTGTAATATACTAGTTTTAAACTACATAATTTAAATAACACATATATACACAACAAGGATCTTACTTAGAAAATATCTATTTATTTAAACAGTATTTATATTCAGGATACATGTATCTACATGGGATTGTGGAACAGACTTAATCTATGTAAAACACCTCTCTTACTTGGAAAATGAGACAGAGTTTAACTTCTTACTTTTCTGTACTCATTATCAAATTCAAACTAGCAACATGACGTGGGTCTTCTGTTTTTGTCCCATCCAAATGGTTAGACCCTATTTAACTACCCTTAAACTAGGCTGGAAATTCTAGAGGAAAATTCTATGCCAGATATGGGAACAAATATACAAGTAGCAGCGTAACATGATTCATATCGGTAGAAATGTTTCTAAGTACATGAAAGACCATTGTATTGAAAATTCTTTGAACAATTTAAAACACTTTTGAACAAGCTATTATTAATTTTTCATAGATCAAATAATTTCGATTTCAGAATACAATCAGCCCATCACTAACTATATCTTCAGACATCCATTTAGATGTATTAAATCATGGGTTTTATACATGAGGAAGAGCATGCCTATATTGTTAAGAACACCTAGTACCACTTCTGATTTACTCTAGTAATTCAGTTAGCAAACACAAAACAATATTCCACAATCATCCATAAATTAATTGCATGATTTCCCCCCCAAGATTTTAAATATTCCGGTATCCAGTATGTACAAAATTGTCAATCCTGTATGTAGAAAATTGTCAATCACAGTCAGTTACAGATATAAGTTTGATGTATACCTGGATTTCACATTAGAATACAAATAAACACTTTCCACAGAATGATATCAACACAAAATTAACACCAAAAACACTTAAATGATCCTTCGTCAAACTAACGGTGTCAAACACTATACATAAACATGTACCTGTAGCTATTTATAGTCAAGAACCACAGGTCGTTAAATATGTATCTGTCCTATATAAACAAGACTAGACCAGGTTTACCTGTCTCCAGGTAGAACTATATAGGACACTGAGAAGCAGCTAGTCAAAAGACACTCTGGTCTTCATAAATCACTTTCAATATGGACTGACCAAACAACTCTATACATAGCTTATCTTATCATAGGAACATACCACTGTTACCGGTTCACAGGGGTGTTTCAAATTATTTGTCTTGTCTCAAATACTCACACTCATACCTGTACAGGACTTGCATGGAATGGTCCATAATGAGGAAACTGTTTATTAAAAATTTACTATTTTAAATTTTCTTTATAATGTCAATCTGGCCCTGCCTTTCGGATTATGATTGTGACAATGGTAATTAATATCAATGAGAAATATTATTAAGTGATAATAAGATTTAAATTATTTCTTTCCTGTTAAAGATATTTAAATATAGATTATCTCATCCAAATATTAGTATTTTTTGGTATTGTATATCTTTTTTACATATAGTTCATTTATGCTATAGTGTTTAGATCAACTACTTTTTAATGCATGCAATAGTTTTTTCCTCTAAATAAGTCTAAAAATTTAATGATATCTTGACTTTTGTCTCGTTAAATAATTGATGCTATTCTGTGTAGAACTCCAGATCAATTTCCAATGAATTAGAGACCCAAGCCACACCTCCAGCCTCAGTCGAGTCCCAAATTGCTGACTTTAGTACCCGTCGAGTACCAAGTCTTCACAAATCCTGAGACCCATTCCAGTCACTAGTTCATCAATAAGGTAAGTTAAGAGTTATGCCCCGTCATTGCGACTCGAGTCCTAAGCTTTTTCAAGTCCTAAGCTTTTTCAAGCCCTGAGTCAGCACGAATGCCGAGCCTGAGTAAAGTCTCGAGTTTCAATAAATATTTCAAGTCGAGTCCCAAGTCAGGTCATTGATGTGAATTAATTATGACCTAAGTCGGACTCAATTCCGAGTCGAGGGACTCACGTTCCCACCTTTGCTGACAGGTGAGCCATCACTTTAAATCATGGAGTTTTTGAGATTATGAGAATTAGAGTCCTACAGATTTTGATATATATGTCTGAAAATTATATACTGTTAATTCTATTGTATAACTTGAAGTTAATTTAATATCTGCTATTTCTAGTACATCTAGCTTATATATAATGACATAACAACTGTCAATCAACTTAGTCTACCTGTCAGTTTCTACCATATGTCAATCAAACTAAATACTGACAACAATGCTTGTTAATCTCATATATATATACATGTAGTTATAACACACATACAGTACAGCAAGCAGAAGATCTGCCATTGTTTGGCTACGGATCATATGATATGTACGTGAAAACGTAATTTAAACAGAAAACATAACTGAACGGGAATAACAAATCAAAGATTCTTCAGCGTTTTTATATTTTGTGCAGGAGAAACGATTTTTTTATTTGATGGTCTGAAGAGAATCCATTGAGGATGTGCAGAACACAGAGCCTGTAGAATATGGTCATTCTGTACCCATCCTTCAGACAAATATCTCTTTTGTTTTTATGGTCGATAAACTATAAAAAGTTGTCTAACTAAAAACCATATTGATCCAAAAATGATTAAAATTGATCAGCAGCAATGTAAGATAAGTTTATCGTAAGTTTAGAATAATTTTTTCTATTGATTATGAGTACCATCTTTATTTCTCAGTAGATGTTAGCTTGACCTCGACGTTTACAGAATACAAACAAATCTTTAAAGATCATGAAATCCATTGAAAGTAAGGGCAACTTTAGACAGCAATGGCAACTTTAGAAAGCCATAATAACTGTTACTGGTTACTCATTAGGATTAAAATTGTTTTAAAATAATATTTGGATCAATATGCTTGATGATAAAACTATCTTTGAATGTATATGGACTGAAAGTCTTCATTGTGCCTTTAGTATGTCTCTATTGAACTTTAAAAAACTCCAACGTAAAATCATTCTACATTGTAAATTTTGACCCCTTACAATATTTTCAAAGATGTAATGAGATCATGTTCTAAAATTACATAATGTATATGAGACATGTCTACTCGGATAATATATCATACTTACTTATGTATGTACATGAATAAATATCATAATATTTATAAATACAGCTCATAATGGTTTTTATATAAATGTATTATATTTCAATTTCAGGTCATTTCCTTCTGTTTATTTTATAGTGGCCTGAATTTTTGACAGACAAGGACATTATTTGTTTAGAATATAAATAGACTTAAAGTGTGGTGTAGGGGAAGATTAAATGTTGCACAAAAATGGTGCAACAGAAATGTGTCAGTTCAGAAAGATGACCCCTTAAGGGAAATAAATACTGGTACCTCAGAGTATGTTCTAAGACCAACTGAACAATACTCTGAGTATTTTTTTCTAAATATTAAGGCCAGATTTCATCATAGGGCTGGTGCTAACCCTAACCCTAGATCTAGCCCTTACTGTAACCCCAACCCTCAGCCACAATCACATGCCCTAATGCTGTTGACATATCGTGACCTTGACAAAATCTGCTGGTGGCCTTACTATTTAGATCTGACCACTCTGAGTCAGATAAAAGATTTTTTAATTAAGTTATTTTAAATTACCTGAATGAACAAACAAAAATAAGCTTACCTATTGCCTGTATATCCTTTACGACAACTGCAAGATGAAAATCCAATTCCATTGACACACTTTCCATTGGGTGAACACTGACTAGGATCCGAAGTACATTCATCAATATCTGTCTGACAATAGCTACCTTCATATCCAGAAGAGCAGTCACATTTGAAATCATTCCAGGTATTGGTACACAATGAGTTGTGAAGACACATCGATTGACTTCTTAAACAGGCCTGTCCTTTGTCACATCCAATTCCTTGTATTCTTATATCAGTAGCCAAAAATTTATCTTTACTTGTGTTATTAACGAACTGATTATCAGAGAAAAATGGCAGCAGAATATCACCAACTCTGACATCACGCAAACATCCTTTAAATGGCTGCTCCCAGCCATGTGCATATGTGACGACATCTAAACCACCTAATAAAATCATAGCGCCATCTCTAATCATGGCAGCTACATCTAGATTCGGCACATCAACACTTTTTTCTTCCAAAATTGTTTTATTTTCTCGTATTCTAAGTACAATTTCTCCCACTTGAAATTCAACCTCAATTTGGAACCAATCACCGGTGTTGACAGGATGGTTGCGATCAAACTTCAGCGTTTCTGACATCCTTTCGTTCAGTTTGTAGTTCATCCGTACATTTCCATCCTCGAGTCTCAATTTCAAGAATGTTTCGCCATGTTCAAGATAAAAAATAGCAGCATATTCACTATGTGTTCGTAAAGACAACGACAGAATAGACAACGCAGTTGTGTCCTGGACTTTGGGTTCATATTTCACTAAACTATTTCGGCCATTAAAGGTAGCTTCAGCAATACCTAGAAATATAAAAGTTGCATCAAGAAATCATTATTTCTGAAAGACTTTGTTAATTTTCATTATTATTGACATTAAATGTTACCCATTTTTGTGAAACATTAGTATATTTCTTTTTTATCAATGAATTTAACTATTTTTTTTTGTATCATAAGTTAAAAGATAGTAAAACAAATTTAAATTTGTATGAAACTGGATACAAACACATTTTTAAAAAAAAAATTTTGTTACTGAATATTAGCATTTTTTTTATGAAACTCATAAAACCAAATTAACTATAGAAACTGATGTTACTTTTCTTAAAATGAAATACTGCCACATATGAATTTCTTATAATGCAATTTTGGCAGATCTGAATCTCTATATTTCTGTTAACCCTTTGAACACTGACTTTACATGGGGTGTTGCACGTCCCTCCCTGGATTTACAGGACGTCATATTAATTATGACGTCAACGTAATTGGAGCTTGAAAACGCCCCAAGCCGCAAAACCGACATTTCGGGTATATGCGATACAACGTCAAGTCGGTTTTGCGGCATTTCGGGTTCTAAGGGTTAAAGAAATTGTGTTTACTTACATTCATAGCCATCTATTCTACTCTGACATCTCGAGTTAGCTGGGCACGGAGCACTATTACAGAAATCTAAATTACTGCAATTTTTACCAATATAACCAGCCTGACAATCACATCTAAAATACATGATAAATCAAATAAATAAAATTAAATGAAATGCGGTTTAACGTCCTACTGTTCTCTTCCTAACTTGGGCTAATTCCCTCATACAGTAGCACTAGGGACCGGGTATCATTCAGATTTGATGAAAAAAGGAAAGAAACTGAGCTTACCATCTAGAATCTAATACACACATTCAGTTAATAGATTGCTGTTCAGATAGTGTTAAATACCATCAGATTCTTTCAAATAATGCCCAGTTTGTGCTACCGTTTAGTTTAAGAAACACCATTTAGTTTTGACATCGGTCATCTAGTTTATGACCATTTAGTTTAGTTTTGATATTGGACATCCAGTTTGTGACCATTTAGTTTTATAAACTAGACAACCGATGTCAAACTAAACGGTAGCACAAACTGGGTGGTTTTTGATGAATCTTGATGGTATTTAACACTTTCTGCATGGCAATCTATTAACTGAATATATCTGAATGATACCCGGGGTCCCTAGTGTAGTGTGCTGTGAGTGAAATTTTGCCTGGGCAGCGACGCTACGGCATACATTTACATGCATATCGAATTCCTACTGCCAAGGGATCTTTTACGTGCATGCCAATGTATACACTGGACCACATTTTTTGTACTATCTAAACGACTAGGCAGCTGTCCTTGTCAGGCCCTCTGTCTTGTATCGCAGACAAGGGGGAAACCCCGCCTGAAAATCAGGATGAACTTTCTTGGCCAATGCAGGGATCAAACAAACAACCTTCCAGACTAGCGAGTCAGCGTCTTACCCACTTAGCCATGTGATCCCCCGATAAATCAAATAAAAATAGATGTAAGTTTAAACATTTTCAAGGCATGCTTTCGTTAAATATAATTAGGTCATCTGATATTGAATCACATAATAAATTAAATCAATAATTTGTAACAGAATGTCAACCACTGTTTGGGCCTTTGCTGTTTAAAGTATGATATTTCTAACAACCCATACACAGGTTATGTATTTTAACTGAGTGTCAACCACTGTTTTGGCCATAGCTGTTTAGCATGTGTCATTCTCTAACCTTAAAGTTAAATGTCAGTGTTCTTCCAGGCATTATCTTCAAATTGATACTTATGTTTCTAGGATATTGACGTATCAAAGTGAAAAGATTCTGAAATTCCAAGACTTGCATAAGCATGTAAACATGTTTGAAATGTAGCAGTACACATGTTCGGAAAGATAATTTTTTTGTGAATTCAAAACAGTACCTGAAATCATTGAAGACTTGTTCAGTACATGTTCCTCCATTTTCACAGGTTTCATTCATACAAATCTGTCTTGTAGATGTGGCTCCTTCCGTTAAATTCGCTGCAGTGGCAACAAGTATCGAATTGCCTGAAGGATTTGATGCAAAAAATTCAAATTTCTTGTCGTTCACTTGGACATCTTGGATTATGCCTTCAAAACCTGGAGTGCTGGAGAAATCTTTGAGATCGGCTTCATTGATAGCACGTTTCCTGCGACCGATTGAAGTCAAGAGATCAGGAGTTTCTCCTCCGAAGTACATCAAATCCGATTTTAAAACACAGTTTTCATAGTCGGCAATTGTTCTGTTGACTATATCGTTCTTTATAACCATTGAAAAAATACCGGACTTTATGGTCATCTGAACAAAATGTTTTTCACCATTCTTATACTCAGACTCTGATGAAAAGGTTTGACGGGAGTTGCAGAAAAATAAACGACCCCCTAGCTTCCCATCAGTCATTTCCATGGTTACAAACGTCAGGGATGCTTCACTTGCAGCGTTTCCAACATACATAATTATACCATCGTCTTGTCGAGTTTGAATGAAAAATGAGAGATCAACTTCATTTTTTAAATCATTTTGCAGTTCTGATGGAATATCAAAAGTAGCAAAACTGTTCATATTATCCTTGGCAAATGTAGCAGGAGTGTATTCTGAAAAGGTAAAATTAGTCATTAATAGTATGTGCTTACTGCTAAATACAAATTAAGCTCTTATAGCAAATATTTTCCTAGTTTCGGTCACACAGAACCTTCTAGTCTTCAACATACGGAGGGTTTAGGCCCGTTGTCAATTGATGTAAAGTCCATTGCCCATGTGTAACCAGCGGTAGCGGTAATGCAATATAAAGGATAATCTTACCTTCTGAACAATTTGTACCCAAATATGGTCGTGTACAATCACACTCATATTTATACCATAAATCTTTACAATCACCATGACGACTACATGTATAGGGTCTGCACTGTTCTGTACGCGGGCAGCCTTTCTCAACATTGAAATAAAAATTAGGTCCTTCTTCGTAAACAACAAAATCATTAACAACGACATCATCCATACAACCTATATAAGGTGATCGCGATGCTAACACACTGGTATCGGATATACCAAAATATAGGTGACCTTGAACAGGTACCATCCACTGATTAGCAATCAATGTTGTGCAGTCTGAAACTTGATGACATAAAGACGAATCCAAACTGACTTTGATTTGCTGACCGAGAGTTATCTGCACTTGATGCCAGTTTTTATCATTCACAGCCATTGAATCAATGATAACAGAGGTCTGATTTTGATATTCTACTTTCAATTTAGAGTTCAATATTTGAATTATTAGATATCCTGCTTGTGACACCGAGGGTTGAAAGGTCATCAGAATTCCTTTATCTAATGATGTACGGAATCGGAATGACAGCATGTTAACAGACTGAGCAATTTTAGACTTCACGAAGCCGTTATTTTTAACGGTGAAACTTGTTGAATGTTGACAATATTGTCCAGTATATCCAGGTGGACAGTCACATGTATAGCCATGGATGTTTGTAGAATCAGTATAAAACGGTACACATGAGGAACCATGTTGACAAAGACTAACACTGTCACATCCTGTCAATTGTACTGAACAATTTTTACCACCAAATCCCCCAGCAGATCTTTTATACGGAATACAATCACATTGATAATCGTTAACCATATCTTGACATGTAGCTCCATTTTGACAGGCTTCATATAAAGTGCACTCATTGATGTCAGTTTCGCAGAGAAGTCCAGTATATCCAGGCACACAATCACACTGATATTGGTTAATGCCATCATTACATGTAGCACCATTCTTGCAGGGGTTAGATGCACATTCATTAATATTTACATCACAGTTTGGACCTGTAAAATAACATAATCAGAAACATGATTTTTTAACAATGATCACAATGGTATTTTAAAACTTAATACACCGCGGCTCCTCATCTAAGCAAAGTTTCAATCAGAGATAGTTCACTGCAAGATGTAACAGTACTTAATTTGTCATTAGGATGGATCATATTTGTCACAGTCTGAGGATAAAAAAAAACGACTGAACGAACGTCAACAACATACACAATTCGGCAAATTTTAAACTTAAATAAAAAATGTTAATGAATAAGACCATATAATTAAAACTTACCTGTTATACCAGGAATACAATTACATTTATAGCCAGCAGCCGTAGCATACGAAAAGTTGGTAAATCCTGGAACCCCCAGCTCATACAGAGTTTGATTGGAATATTCAAGACATGTGCCGCCATAATGACAGGGTTTAAGATCACACTCCTTTATATCTAATTGACAGTTTGTACCGTTATAGCCACTGTAACATTCACACTCATACATCTATAATTATCAACAAATTCAATAAATTAGTAGTGGGCAATGTTGTATTCATTTGGACAAGGAGTTAAAATTAGAAAAGCCTGGATCTGAATTCAGCTATAGTGCAATGGCTTTTCCATGTTTGCTGTGCTGCAAAGTTTGAAACTTTCTAGACATAATGCAGGCAGATTTTTTTATAGGGTTAAATATTTTTATTTCTGACACTGCAAGCCTAACCATAGTAGTGTTCATTTCTGACACTGCAAGCCTTACAATAGTAATTTTCATTTCTGACACTGCAAACCTAACCATAGTAATTTTCATTTCTGGCACTGCAAACCTACCATGAGTAATTGCAAACTTTCCAAAATTATACAAAATATGTAAGGTTTCCGATAAAAAGTAAAGCCTGTCAGTAGAAACTTTAATCAATTGCATAAAGCAGATGTCCTTATAACGGCTGAATAATTCTTACCTTGATGCCATCTTTACAAGTTGAACCATGTTGACACGGATTGCTGAGACATTCTAATATATCTACATCACAATTAGTTCCAACGAAACCTGTATCTGAACAATTACATATATACCTGTAAAAATATACAACATTCTAATTACATATCAACCATAAATCATCATGTGTGCAAGATCTGATATAAAAAAAAATACGTTGACAAAATTCCTAGGAACTTGCAAGAATATACAGAAACTATTTAATTTGTGTTATTTCAAAATTTTGATAACTCACAGAATGAAAAAAACTGGGTCCCATTTCACAAAGCACACAGAAGACATACATATATTTTACAAGACAATTTTATTGTTCTCTCACAGTTAGCCAAAATATGTATCATGAAATGCACGCCCCAGCAAACCATTCTGAAAACAAATATTTTTTTCATAATTTCATGATGAATAAATAGGTAGGCTTGTCTGTCCACTGCAAAGTTTTCTGTGGTGTGTGATTTACAATCTGATGATGAGTCATTATCAACATCAAAATGAAAATGGAGGCCAGAACGTTATCGATCTCTGACTACTTCACACTCAATCCTTGCCAGCCACACAAGCGCAATCCCCGACGACGTTCTACTCAAAACATTCCAGATGAGAAAGACATCAACAATAGGGTATGTCATGAAATTGAACACTGAGGGGATACTCCATTAAATCTTTCTGAAATCGAATGTTCTCAAACCCATGAATGACAATTGAGTGAAAAAGAAGATTTCAGGTTAAAAAGCAAGTTTCGATTTAATGAGAACTTATCTCCATCAACCATGACAAGGTGAAACATGTTTACTGTTTTTGATTGTGCCACAATTTTACTTGCACAACATCAGTTATCAATCATGTGTCATTTGAATTTGTTTCCGTCGATTTTGAACATTCAACAAAGACTTTTGAGCATCCCCTCAAATATTTTGTGCGATTATTATAACAATAATACCATGCAATGCATCTAATTAACTTGCAAACATCTGAATTTCAAACTTTAAAATTGTATTATAACGTGTCTAAACTAAGGAATGTTCCAGTAAACAATCCCATCAAGAAATTTGTGGTTCAATGTTATTAAAGTCCTGATATGCCATTTGTATTTTTGAAAAAATATCAAATTTCTCACGACTTAAAACACACTAAATATGCAGATAGACTGATAATGTAACATTTAATTAAGAAAACAAAATCAAAATATAAACACAAGATAGTGTTACTGCCTCGTTTCAATCTGATTTAAACTAGGCCCATCAGGTTTTTCTGCTAATGATAAAACATTGTGACGTCCATTAGCCTTGAGCAGCATGGATCAATGAAATTACAATTTAACATATCTT
The DNA here is from genome assembly GCA_963678685.1 of Patella ulyssiponensis. Classification (NCBI taxonomy): domain Eukaryota; kingdom Metazoa; phylum Mollusca; class Gastropoda; family Patellidae; genus Patella; species Patella ulyssiponensis. The sequence goes on along the minus strand of OY783227.1, from coordinate 76,128,053 downwards.
GGTAAATACCAAACGGAACTGAACCACTTTGGACTGTTATTCCTATAAGAAATTCAACTTTCACAATATTGTAGTTTGAAAGGGATTCATATAGCGGTGAATAGTGCATCAGGATGTAAAACTCAAAATGTCCTGTATCATGTTCACAACCAGGAAGATAACGCTTTTGAAATTAACAATCTGAAATCATTCAAATTTGATAGGGTCCTTCCTTATGCTCTAATCAAATATCCAACAGAGTTTTAAAAAGATTCCATCAAGTACTCTGACTTATAGAATGTTCACATTAAGTGTCAATATATAGAGAGAGAGAGAAATGGGGTTTAACGTCCACTCGACACAAACTAGGTCATTTTGGGACTAACATATGGTTTCAGTTTTATTTCAATAATTCGCTTGCGCGTAGGGGTCTTTAGCAGTGGGAGGAAACCAGAGTGCCCGGAGGAAACCCACGAGGTTGAGAAGGCGCCCCCATCTCCATGCCACATACGCTCGCACCAGGGCTCGAAACCACAGCCGCAAGCCAGAGGTGACCGGCCAGCTAGAGGTCGAAGCGCGGCACTCTAGACCACTAGGCCATCCCAACCCCCCGTCAATATATAAAATCATGACAGAAACATATTAATAAACAATCTGCAAATAGTGCATCAAATATTCAAAAGAAAAAGACTGGCAAACGATATCATTCTGTAAAATATATAGATGGGTAGAAGTCTATAACAATGTTTGTGATTATATCCTATATACAGGCTAATATTCATTCACAAAATCTGTGTGCTTTGACAAAATGTCGATCGTGATCAAACAGCTCACAGATCCGTAGTTTTGAGTGTTTTTAAACTACATCCCATTAGATAATCTAAATTAATTATCTAACTTAATGGTCATGGGAATGATTGAACCAAAACATCCAATTTGGAACAGCTATATGGTACTTGGAATAAAAGAGGGATGAAAAAAGTATTCAATTGAGTTGATCTTATGTGTTATTTAGAGTATCATTAGTCATGGGACCAACTCTATATGATTAAATTTAGAAAGATGTAGTGGAAGTTGGCTCTTTTACTAATTTTAGTTCAAATTTTTGGGCTTGCTGTGTTTGCAATGGAACTAAAAATTAGTAATACTGGTACATCAACAATGTTTTTTTTTCTACAGATGAACATTTTTTAACAATTTTAATCTGACAACACATAAATTCAAATCAATCAACAATTTAGTTTTGATCCAAATAAAAGTGATCTGTAAAATAATCTAAATAAAATGCAACTCAGTGAAAAACAAAAGGTAACGATGCTGCTAAAAGAGATTAAATTATACCCTGGATTCTCTTTACATAATTTATCCACACAAACAGATACCAGTTTCACTTTTCTAAATTAACACATACAAAAAATAAAATACACAAAAAACTAACAAATGCAAACAAAGAAAAAGCGAGTTATAATCTCTATTTGATGCATTTTGTGATTTGGAGGTAAATAAGTTTATTTAATATGAATAGTGAATGCGTGATTCCAAGTGGTGCTGAAAGTTGCAATCAATTACGATACTTGAAGTATGAGAATTTGTCATGATATGATTAAATAAAGTAAAACTCAATGTTGATAGTGACCAACGCCATTTTATAATATAAATATAAATTGTGTAATTCCAGGAGCTGCTGTCAACAATTAAAATCAATTACTGACCACAAACTACGTGAATAGGCCTATTCCATCAATAGATTAAATGTTGTTGAACTCAAGGTGGAGATTACTAATACCATTGACTACTGGTTGTTAAATGCAAATGGCAGTGTATAATTTTAATTCTGGTATCAATCTAAAGAGCAGATTGAAAAGAAATACACTAGACATTAATGGGATGTCTGGCATGAAATCAATGCTGTGTCTGCTTATTTACATAAATACCTACTATGAGTTATCTCCCCATTAGTCTTCAGGATTGTATTATATTTCCCAATATTAACTTCAACTAACTATCTATTGGAATATTACTGTATGCTTAGTATAGGGAAAATAATCAAGAAAAGTTTGTCTTTTGTCTCAATATTAAATTTGCCATGAGTTTGCAATAAAATTTACGAGTTACCTCCCTTTAGAATAAATTCTCACACTGATCATTTAATATCGAGAATTATTTTAATGTGAATTTTCACTCACAAAATGCATCCCTATCCATTCTAATAAATGAAAAACAAAAGCAGTAAGTGAAAGCATTAAAGAAAGGACACTCCTAAGCAGATACAGAAAGAAAATTCTCAAAACAAACAATAATTCAACTTACTGATTTATTTGATCGAGACATGCACCATTATTTTGACACGGATTTGATAAACATTCGTTGATATTTGTCTCACAGTTTGGTCCTGTAATTCCTGGTATACATGTACAGTTATAACCATTAACCTGATCGTTACAGGAACCATTATACTGACACGGATTAGACTCACATTCATTAATATTTATATCACATGTAGCTCCTGTAATAATAATAATCTTGTTACGTTTGAAGTACAACAATCTAATTCTAATTAATTACTAGAACTAGAACTATGAGTAATTCTATTCAGAATAGATATCAGTTTTACTGATTTGTCTAAAAAATAATAAAATCACTAAATATTTATTCAATCTGCGCAATATGGATTTCACAGAAAACTGAAATGTTTTACAGTGATACACCAATATATCATGCTACCATCACATTCTCATTAAGTATCCAGTTATAAAATAAAATCTGAATTGCTACAAAAGTATTCCAAAAGTCCTAGTGAAATCTAAAGATGTAGGATCTCCATGATATAGGTCAATGTTAAGACTGGCTTTGAGCGTAAGGATAGACTAGTCTAATGTGCTAATTTAACTGCTTTTTGCATATTGTTCCAAAGACATTTTCTGACTAATCAACTATTTTAAAGTAATTAAAAGAGAGTTAGATTAAAGTTACTATACCTGTCCATCCCGGAGCACATATACAGGTAAACTCCCTAATACTACTTATACATGTTCCTCCATTAGAACATGGTGGTCGACCTAATTTACCGGCTTCTACATCACAATAAGATGTTTTTAATTCACAGTTAAAACCTAAAAAACAAAGGATATATTTAATTCACAGGCAAAGGATGTCTTAAACAAAGGATGTCTTTAATTCATAGTTAAAATGAACAAAAACTAAGATGTCTTTAATTCACAGTTAAAACCCACAAAAACAAAGGATGTAACATTGGCCTAAATGATTGGGCCAGTTGTTAAAAATTTGATCATTATGGATTGCCATGACATGATCAATGAATGATTACTTAAGACCATGATTACTTACCCACAGTTGGTCCATCCTTCTGCGAACAAAGACAACTGTACCCTCCATTACTGTTAGTACATTGTCCACCATTTAAGCATGGACTGTAATCGCATTCATTAATATCCACATCACAAAATTCTCCCTCATACCCAGAAAAAAACTCAAGTTTTCTTCCAGCATACTGTGTCAAGTTGTAGAATGTATTTTTACAACTGCATGTGTAGACTCCAGTGCCGTTGATACAAACTGCTCCGTTTCTACACTGGTTATTAGCACATTCATCAACATCAACATTACATAATTCACCCTCTAAACCTGAAAAATTATATGGAAAATTTGTATTTATTTATTGGGTTTTTTTTATAAACAATATTTTATTCCGGATGTTTGAACGGAATTGGGGAACAAGCCTAGCCTATGTAAAACCCTTCTCCCTAGATAATAAACAGACATAATATTAAAACAAAGGAACAAAATGGGTGTATATACAGAGTTAAAATGGCAAACACATACATAAATATATGTAAATACTTTTTATTAAATATACAATAATCTCTGGTTTAGAGCAGTAAAGATGTTATTATTTCATGAAAAAGTTCAATCATTGTTAAGAGTAAAAACCATACTATATTTGTCAGAGCATATTCCTTGCATTATTTTGTGTGATAAATCAACACTCAAGACTAGCTGAATCTATGTATATAACAAATTACTCAGTGAACAAGTCGCTTCATGCATGACACAATGCAACACTAATTATACGCATTCGATTAATCTGGTCTTTTAGTCCTTTCCATAGTATGTGCCATATTGTATTTTAGCCTCATACATATGTGCCATATTGTATTTTAGCCTCAAACTATATTGGTCATATTGTATTTTAGCCATAAACATATTGACCATATTGTGTTTAGCCTCATACATATGGGCAATATTGTATGTTAGCCTCATACATATGGGCAATATTTTATTTTAGCCTCATACATCTGGACCATATTTTATTTTAGCCTTATACATATGGAGCATATCTATTTTAGCCTCAAACATATGGACCATATGGTATTTTAGCCTGACACATATGTGTCACAGTGTTTTTTGAAATGATACACCACTTACCTGGAGGACATCCACAAGTATAATTGTTGATGTGATCGTAACATTGTTGATATGTTTGACAGTTGTTAATTAAACAGTCGTTAATATTATGTGAGCAGTTGACGCCACTGAATCCTACTTGACATGAACAGTTGTACTCAAGACTCGGTTCCTGGGTTGTACATGTGGCACCATTCTTACATGGGGTCAAAGCAGTGCAGGCATTGTACGTCAGGCTACAGTTTTTACCTGAAATAAGTGCAAAACAACAATAATTAATAGTGGGCTAGGATGATGTAGATTTCATCATTTCTCAATTTGACAACTAGATCTTTAGTTCTGGATATTCATTTATATCCAGTGATATGTTATACATAGATGTATCGATGGTAAACAGCTATACATGTACGTGCATCAATGAATAAGTAAATTACCCATTTGATTGAAAATTCATTGTCACAAATCATCGATACAAATTCTGTAAATCAGCTCTTGTTATGTATTCAAAAATATTTATACCTTTTTATGGAAATCCTTGAATAATAATACGTCTTATCCAAAATTTCAAACAACAATCAGAGGTTTTAGTGCAAATCAGTCACATGATCAAAAAGAGGTCTCTTTTTTAAGATCTTTCAATTCACATATAAGTATAAGAGGAAATTATATCAAATATAATCTTGGAGACTAAAGGGAGATAATTTGTGAGGATAAAAGGCGATAATTTGTGAGACTAAAAATATATATAGATAATATATTACCCATCCAATTAGAGTAATACAGATAATATCTATACAGATAATACCTGTTTACCCATCCAATTAGAATAATATAGATAATATATTACCCATCCAATTAGAATAATACAGATAATATCTGTTTACCGATCCAATTAGAATAATATAGAAATTACCCACCCAAGTAGAATAATATAGTAATCTTACCCATCCAATTAGGTGCACAATCACATCTATAATCATTGACAAAATCTATACATTGGGCACCATTTAAACATGGATCAATAAGACAATCATTGATATTACGATCACATCTATCACCTGTATAACAAAACATAAAATAATTCTATTTCTTTATGGTTATAATAATCAAAAACAAAGTAAGGAATAATGCCCCAACATCTATGTTTCCTCTTTAAAATGGGCCTAAGTAAAAGAATTCTTTTCCCACACATCGCATAGTTAATTATATATAGCATGTGACTCTCAAAAGATGTTAAACCCGATTCCTGATTAAATGTCAGACACAGATTTTCTAGTTCTAGCAATGGCATCTTGTTTATTGATTTAAATAGTGTTCAAATCATTTTGGTTTTCTGATTAAATTTTCTGGTAATATGTATCTAGTTGTGCCATATTATTGTATTATTTGTTTTGTCTATATCTTATTGTGCAGTTCTCCTGATAAACGAACAGATACTATGATTCTTGTAACACCATTTATATCTCTTATCACATCCATTTCAATTAGATTAAAAGGATTAATTTGCATGTGACAGAGTATACCTACTAATTCAAAACTAGATGATGCATCCCCTCTTGTTTACTCATATGACTCAAAATTTAGTTTTTACCTTCGAATCCAATAACGCAGGAACAGTTGTAATAAGCCAGATAATCGTGACAAGTACCATCATTTAGGCATGGATTGTTAGCGCAGTCATCAAAATTAACAGAACAATCACTTCCTGCCCATCCTGTCACACAATCACATGTATATCCAGCAATCTGTAAATATCACATTTATCTTTCAGTATTAAAAATATCAATTTTATGTTTCCCTTTCAGAAATATTAAATTCATGTTTAAATTACAGTGACAACAAACTCACACGTTTCAATTTCAAGAATATTTAATTTATGTTTCAATCTAAAAACAAATCAAACTCATGTTTCCATTCCAGCATCAAATTGATTTTTTTAATTCAAAAAATATCAAATTCAAGTTTCCATTTTAAAAAATTCTATTCCAATTTTAAGAGATATCACATTCATGTTTTAATTATAAAAGACATCAAATTCAGTTTTCAATTAAAAAAAATATCATATTCATGTTTTAATTTAAAACAATATCAAATATATGTTTCAGTTTTTGGCTTAGTTAAATAAATCCTGTTGGATTTTAATATCCCAATATTATAGAGGGAATTTCATATTTTCCAAGAAAGTCAAAACATATTTATTTCTATGTCTTTTGCTCAATAGGTTGTCAACTCACTATTATACAATCATAGGCATTATTTTCCACTCTTAAACATCTTTCACATCGGAAATAAAAACACAATTACTTCCCTTGTTTTCCCATTCCCCCCCATGGGAATTTGAATTTAATGTTGAAAGTGATATTTTTGCCAATTTCTCAAATGGCAATAGTGAATTATAGGATTATTCTTCAACAAGGTAAGACTGTTTATAGATACCATCTATTTTAAGGCTTTATTTTAATATATTTTAAAAATATAACTTAAAAATATGAAATTGCCGCTTTAAGTTAGATGATTTAACATTACCACATTATTTACCTACCTGATCTTTACATGAACCACCATTACGACATGGATTCGACCCACATTCATTTATATTGGTACTACAATTATGATCTGTGAAACCTGGCAGACAGTTACATGTATACACATTAATGCCCTGTGTACAACTGTAGAAGAAATAGAAAGAAAATTAATGACATATTGTACATTTTGCTGCTATTGATTAAAGATACATTAGTTAAGAGTTTAATAAAGAGTTGGCCATTCTTGCTACGATAATTCAAAAACAGACGATAAAAAAAGAAAATATTGAAAATTTCAGTCATATTATTTTATTCTGAACGGAGTTATCAGTGTTGGAAGTTTGGACAAGAAATGGGTACAAATTGTTGCGACACCCTAACGACAATTGTCGATCGTTTGATTGACAGACGATAACTCCACCCACATATTCTTGATTATCCAGTATATAACGTGCTCAATAGTAATAGTACTCTCGCTTGACAGGCCTTTTATCATCAGTTTACGGTAGTGCACATCACCGAATAACAGTAAACGTTATCTTGGTCAGCCATTTCTGATTTAATTATATAGAAGGACGACTGTTTAAATCCGAGCTGTATCCAAGCCATCCGTGGGTCTACAGAGTTGATTTTGTGCTTGTTGTCTAAATGAAGGCCTAATTAATTATTTCTATAACATCTGAAGCCTAAATAAAGACTTTCAATATGTTGATTTAGCTCTTGCATAATGCATGTTTAAGGGTATCTTTTTCGATCAAGTAATCCCATTTTTCATGCATATTATTTATATTCTAATGTGGTTAATTTCATAATAATGAATGAAATAGGGTTTAACATTCCATTTTTTTTGGACTGCCCAAAGTAATGAAGGCAAAATTTAAAAAAAAAATGAAATAAAATAAGGTTTAAAGTCGTACTGTTCTGTTCCAACTAGGCAACTAAAGATGGACATAGTTCATACAGCGTGCCATGACGGAAATTTTTCCCGGATAGTAGCGCTACGACCTAATCTTATATCATATTCCAACTGTCAAGGGGTCTTTTATGTGCATGCCAATGTGTACATGTTTGTTTTGGAGTAACACATTAAGATTTTGGAAAATCTTAATAAACTATATACATGTACTTACGAGGCATTATTTTGACAAGGATTTCGAGCACATTCGTTAATATCTATTTCACATCTTTCTCCTGTAAAACCTGCTGAACAATGGCAGAAATATCTATTCTCTAGATTTTCACATGATATACTCTGTCCTGATACACATGGATTACTGGCACATTCATTTATATCATCGCAATTAGGATCTGTACCTGCAAGTATAAATATACATTTACATACAGTGTTTAACATCCGGTCAACACAAACTAGGTTATTTTGGGACTAACATATGGTTTACTTTAATTTCATTAATTAGCTGTTAGAGGAACCTGTAGACAACCACATTATTATGTGCATAATACAAAGACTATAATTTTAATCAGACAGAAGCATTTTTGACTACACTTCTTCAAGTTCCAACTGCCAGGGGATCTTATATGTGCACAGAAAATTGCATGGTAGAGTAAGATAGAGAGAGATATGTGGTTTAAAATCCCCTCGACACAAAATAGGTCATTTTGGGACTAGCATATGGTTCAATTATATTTAAAAAATCTGCTTGTGCATAGGGGTCTTTAGCAGTGGGAGGAAACCAGAGGAACCAGAGAAATCCCACAGGTTGGACAGCGACCCTACTCCTTGTCACAGACAAACAGTGAGTCGAAACCTCTCCACTTGACCCAAAGACAGACCTTGTGATTTAATGCACACGCTTTAATCCATTCTGCCTCCCCCACCATGCTAAAGCGTATTAGATATCAAGTGTACCTATCATGTGTAAAACAAGAAAAGATCTTACCAGTAAAACCATCTTTACAGTCACATCTATGATTGTTGACTAAATCCTTACACTCGGCATTGTCACTCTGACATACAACTCCCACACAATCATCGATATTAATTTCGCATCTGACCCCTGTGAACCCTGTTTTACAGGTACAGTTGAATCTGTCTATCAAGTTACTACAGACACCTTCATTCTGACACGGTGATGAGAGACACTCATCAACATTCTGAAATAGATATAGGAAGAATTACAAAATATTTCTGAAAATAAGGTCACATTAGGTCTAAAGAAAGAGAGAAAGAGAGAGAGAGAGAGAGAGAGAGAGAGAGAGAGAGAGTTTAAGATCCACTCAACACAAACAAGGTCATTTCGGGACTAACATATGGTTAAATTTTATTTCAATAATTCACTTGCACGTAGGGGTCTTTAGCAGTGGGAGGAAACTGGAGGACCCGGAGTAAACCCACGAGGTTGGATCGGCGACCCTCCATGTCACCTACAACCGGGGAATTCGAAACCATGCCAGTTGACTCAATGACATGATTTATGATACAGTGGGCATGTGCTAACCATTCGGCCATCCAACCCGTCTAAAAAGAAAAGAAAACATCCCCTCAATTTTTCACTACACATAAATAGTGAAAAGGTAATTGTGGAGAGATAGTTTCATGGTATAAAAATTTCTATGGCACACCATATACAGGATGTTAAAATTTCATGGCACACCATATATAATTTCAGAATGTTAAAATTTCATGGCACACCATATATAATTTCAGGATGTTTAAATTTCATGGCACACCATATATAGTTTCTATATGTAAAGATTTCATGGCACACCATATATAATTTCAGGATGTAACGATTTCATGGCACACCATATAAAGTTTCAGATTGTGAAGATTTCATGGTACACCATAGTTTCATAATGTTGAAATTCTATGCTACACCATAGATTCATAATGTTAAAATTTAATGGCACACCATAGTTTTTGTAATGTTAAAATTTCATGACACATTGTGTTTCGTGATTTTAAATTTTCATAGTAACCTATAGTTTTAGTGTCACATCGTAGTTCCATTGGGCAAAATAAATATACACCATAGCTTCCTTGTATATTAATTTCATGAGACACCATAATTCCAAAAATTTTAAATTTCATTGTACACCATAGTTTCATGGTGTTAAATTGTTCATGGTACACCATATATTTAGTCATGACGTGCATTAGTTTCATAGTTAAATGAAGAGATATAGTTAAATGTAGAGAAATAGCTCCACAGAACAACAATTCCATGGTATACAAAGGAAATTTGATGGTTTATTTCATATTAACTAAATAACTTACATCCTGACATCTATCTCCATTAAATCCGATTCCACATTCACAAGTAAAGCTCCCAGGATAGTTATAACACTTTCCACTTCCACAGTCGACAGTCAAACACTCGTCAATATCAGTACTGCAATTCTGACCATTATAACCTAAAATCACAACATAAATATTACAATAATCACAAGCAACAAACATAAAACTGTTTTGGGAAGGTTGATCTTTTTAATGGTAACATCTGAATGACTGGGCATAAATTAAAGAGCCCAGTGCTCAAATATTATGTGAGAGAGTGAGAGAAATGGGGTTTGACGCCGCTCAAAAGTAACTAGATCATTTCTGGATTAACATATCTTACAAATTCACTTCAATAATTCGCTTGTATGTAGGGGTCTATTGCAGTGTGAGAACGTGAAAAACAAACCCACAATGTTATGCAGACGATCCTGGTCCCTATTATGTAAAAGAATGGGCTCGAAACAAAACCATTACATAAATAAAGAGTAGAAGAAATTTGTGTATATATGAGGTAATAAAAGTAAGTATTTACCTGTTCCTGTACAGTTACAACTATAACCATTCCCTACTAGATTGGTACAAACACCGTTAATACATGGCTGAGATCTACAATCATCTATAACTAACTCACAATCTGTACCCGTATACCCTGTAATATATCATAATAATCATCTATAACACGCTCACAATCTGTACCCGTATACCCTGTAATATTATTGTAATAATCATTTATAAATTAGCTCACAATCACAAGCTTATATCTCTTTCTGCATATATTATTGACATGACTAACTGGCTATAAAAAAGAATAGAATTATTCTACTGATAACAATGTGTCCAATAGAAGCATATACCCTTTATTATATACCCTTCAATTTTCTCTCAATAGATTGTCGATACATAATTTATTTCAATCAAACCCTAAAGCAGTAAACAAAATAAGCAACATTTCATCAAGCTATTCCACTCTTAACAATTTAAGCATAATCTAATAACAACGATTGCTATTCTATGGTGGCCCATGGTCGCAATAGCGTTTTTTTGTATTTCATTTAAAAAAATGAAAAATATTAGAAAAAAAAAGTTTCTTTTTTTTTGTTTTAAAAAATAAATAAAAAACTTTTTAAATTTTAAAATAAAATTTTTTTTTTTAAATTTAAAATAAAAAATCTTTTTTTTAAAAATTTAAAATAATAAAAAAAATTTTTTTCAAAATTTAAAATTAAAAAAAAAAAAATTTTAAATTTAAAATAATTTTTTTTTTTTAAAGTCAAAATAGTTTTTTTTTTAAATTTAAAAAAAAAATTTTTTTTTTAAAAATTAAATCTACAAAAAAAATCTTTTTAGAAATTTAGAATAAAAAAAAATCTATACCGTCGTAGCCCATCGTCGCAATAGTGTCTTGAGTATCCAGACATAGTATATAACTATTAACTATCATTAGACAAGAGAGACTAGGAACATTGTGGCCCATTGTTGCAGTAGTATCTCGATTATCATGTGTGGGATCTATGAAGAAGGTATAGACTCGAGCGACAAGAAACGAGCCTGTAGTTATCTTACATCATCATGTGAGTGATGGAACTTTGGCAAGTTTATGTTCACCTGACGATGTCCACGAAGGCTATTATGCTCTATTTTGTCTTTGAAATTGATATTGTGTGCCACTGCACTTTCGCACCTCTCACGATGACCTCCGGGAGAGCAGGGATTTCACAAATCTAAAGCTAAAATCACTAAACATTGACTTTTACTAAAATCAAAGTGAAATTTTGTAAGTTTCACGAAGATCGATTTTAGCTAAAATTTAAATTTAATTTTAATCGATAATCTGAACAACAGACACATCTTACATGCAGAGCCTTATATATAGTTATGAGGCCCTGCCTACATGTACCCGTGGAGACATTACACAGGTCATGAGGTCAACCCACTACATTTTGTACGGTACTGGAAACAGCTTGTAAACAAACAAAGGCTGTCAATGTCAGTGGGATAACTAACACTCATTGAGTAATATATCCCCCGATATATAATATATCCCCCAATGAAATGTGATTTTAACAGAATTAGCAAGTTGTATAGGACATTTTGCACGCGAAGAACGCTAGGCCTATCTCATATCTGTCGATCACAATTATGCCGTGTGGAAGAAAAACCTGCGTTTACACCAATAATCTCTTGGTTTATATATAATATTTAAATAGAGAAAATCCTCGTGTTGTTGTTATTCGACAAGAATATATTGGTGAAACGCTGTTTTTTCTTCGACGGCATAATTGCGACAGAAAGGCCTAGCGTTCCTCGCTAATTCTTTTAAAATCCCATTTTCTTCGGGGGATTTATTACTCAATGAGTGCTATTCCGCTGACAGTGACAGCTTTGATACGACGCAGATTTTCTGTTCGTTTAAGCAATATTTTACGTTCGTGTGTTTGTGTACAAGCTGTTCCAGTACAAAATGTAGTTTGTTGACCTCATGACCTGTGACCTGTGTCACTTCTCCGTAGGCAGGGCCTTATATCTACAATCTACATAAGGCTCTGCATATTGGGCGGGCCTGTCGTTCAGATTGTCAATCATCTTGTGTGGGATCTATGATGGACATAGACTCGAGCGACAACGAACAAGTCTATAGTTACCTCACAACAAAGTGAAATTTTATCAATTTTATAAGTTTCGATCACGAAGATCGATTCTAACTTAAAATTCAGTTTTCATAGATTTTATTTAAAATTACTTGTGCCTTGATGCGAGGTAACTATAGACTTCCAACCATCCAATCAGACTGTTGCAGCTGCATTCACAAATAATAATCGATGTCAGAAGAAGTGTCGCACAAAGTAGTGTGGATCCAGTCAAAATGTTTTAATCCATAGTCAACTCAGTACAAATTCGTGGTATTCAATTAAAAGAAAAGTAAAAGTAGTGTTTTATTAGGGCTCGGTGACAGTTAGGGAACCAAAACTAGAAATGCCCGAAAAAAAATTAAGGTTTCCAGACAGTGGCGCCGAGTCCAAGAAGTGGGGCTGAATTTGTATGGACCCCAACAAAAATTTGGAATATCTGACGACCGCAAACGCGTCTTACTGCTCTTCCAGTCGGTAAAATTAGTGTTTTATTAGATTTAGGGCATTTTAATTTGCCAAGTTTATGAAACATTTTTTTTTACTTTACCCGTCTGCCCGAAAAGTCAGCTTGCCCCCCTGGCTCGTACGCCTATGGGCCTCATGTCTATATATAAGGCACTACATGAAGGATGGGTCTGTTGTTCAGATTATCGATTAAAATTAAATTCAAATCTTAGTTAAAATCGATCTTCGTTAAACTTATAAAATTTAAAATTTCACTTCTTTTTTAGTAAAAGTCAATGTTTAGTGATTTTAGCTTTAGTTTTGTGAAATCCCTGCTCTCCCTGAGGTCGTCGTTAGAGGTGCGAAAGTGTAATGGAACACAATATCAATTTCAAAGATAAAATAGAGCATAATAGCCTTGGTGGACATCGTCAGGTGAACATAAACATGCCAAAGTTCCGTCACTCACATGTTGATGTAAGATTACTACAAGCTCGCTTCTTGTCGCTCGAGTCTATACCTTCTTCATAGATCCCACACATGATAATCGAGATACTACTGCAACAATGGGCCACAATGTTTCTAGTCTCGCTTGTCTAATGACAGTTGTATAGTGGGTCTGGATACTCTAGACACTATTGCGACGATGGGCCACGACGGTATAGATTTTTTTTATTTTAAATTTTTAAAAAGATTTTTTTTGTAGATTTAATTTTTAAAAAAAAAATTTTTTTTTTAAATTTAAAAAAAAAATTATTTTGACTTAAAAAAAAAAAAAAAATATTTTAAATTTTAAATTTTTTTTTTTAATTTTAAATTTTTAAAAAATTTTTTTTTATTATTTTAAATTTTTTAAAAAAAGATTTTTTATTTTAAATTTAAAAAAAAAAAGATTTTTTATTATTTTAAATTTAGAAAAAAAAAATGTTATTTTAAATTTTAAAAAGTTTTTTATTTATTTTGTAAAACAAAAAAAAAGAAACTTTTTTTTTCTAATATTTTTGATTTTTTTAAATGAAATAAAAAAAACGCTATTGCGACCATGGGCCACCATACTATTCCACTCTTTACAATTAAAGTATAATCTAATAACAACGATTCACTAAGCAATTAAGAAATTCATTGGTTGAATATGATAAAGACAACCAGTACATTAAATGAAATAAATGTATGTAATATACTAACCGTTGGCACAGTTACATATATATGGTACACCAGTAGTAGTTCCCTGTCGTAGACATGTTCCTTGGTTCATACATGGTGCAATATCACACCCTAAATATCCTGAATAAAAAAAAATCCATAAAATATTACATTTTCTTTATACTTTTTCCATCTATGTGGTAGTCTTTTTTATACAGACTTTGATAGAACACATACATGAGGAGGTGTTGTTGGAGATTAAGTAAAGATGGATAATCGAGAATTCCCAAATATGTCAACTTGACCCTCAACAAGAAAATATCACTCAAAAGGAGAGACTTGAAAATTGAGACTGCAGGAAGACCATGCCACATAAAAATAGGAATCTAGACGACAACCCAGCGGACAAGACACATATTTATCAAACACAGATTTGCAACTAATAAACAAATCAAGTGAAAGGAGAGAAAGAGAAATGGGGTTTAACGTCCACCCGACACAAACTAGGTCATTTTGGGACTAACATATGGTTTAATTTTATTTCAACAATTCGCTTGCACGTAGGGGTCTTTAGCAGTGGGAGGAAGCTGGAGTACCTGGGGAAACACCAACAAGGTTGGACAGGCGACCCGACTCCTTGCCAAGTACAACCGGGGATTCGAAAACATGCTAGTTGACTCAATGGCATGCCGTATGATACAGCTCGCACATGCTAACCATTCGGCCATCAAACCCCCCTCAAGTGAAAGGATTCAGGGGTTGGTTGTAAACGTCCTGTAGACATACAGACTTCAATTAAAATGAAAACAAACTCATAACAAGGGAGATAAATTTGTTGTATAATTTAATGTGAACATATCCAATATAATTGAATAGCCCCTCAAAAAATGTATTTTTATAGGATCTGGCCCCGAGTTCACAAAGCATTCTCAGGCTTAAGTTAAGAATTTACTCAAAATTGTTTGCCTCATTTTCACTAAAATATAGATCTTTATAAAATTTGGTTGTTTTAATGTATCAAATACATCAATAAGAAACTATGTGCTAAGTTTTGTGTTTCTGGATTAAATACATTTCTCATAAACAGTGATTGAAAGTTGAGTAAATTCTTAACTTAAGCCTGAGAATGTTTTGTGAACTTGGGGCCTGGTGTGATCGTCAAAGTAAGAGTAGCAAATGATAAAGTACATTCAGAAAAAAAATAGTAATTATAGAGTTTAAAAGATAGACCACGTCTTTTACATGTACTTACGTAAGTCATTTTCACAGTTGGTTCCATTAAAATTATGGCGACATTCACACGTATAATTGCCAATTCCATCTTTACAGGTGCCACCATTTTTACATGGTAACTGAATACAATCATCGCCATCAAGGTCGGCTAAAAATATAAAAAATTCAAAATGTTCATCACATTCTAAAAAAAAATTACAATGGTGGCAGACTTTGCAAGATCTTATCTGTGAGTTAACAAAACTATGCAGATCATCATCAAACTTTATAGTCAAGGTATCGATGTAATGAAACTATACACCAGGTTTTATAATTCAATTAGAATTTTAATAAGTCATTGTGTTCCAATGTTCCAAATTAAATTGCTTGTCTCGATCATTCACCCAATGAAAACGATATAAGTATGAACATTCTGTCTCAGTCAGAAGCGAAGTTATTGTTTTCCAAAAAGTGTAATGGGCAGACAGGCATTATCAGTAGAACAGTTCAAAGAGATGGCAATTCAAAATAAGTAGTATCAGTTCAAAAAAATAAAATAATGTAAGCACAATCTGTTTTGTGCATGACACCCACAACCACAGTATTATACTGACTTCAATAAAGCTACACAGTTATTTGTAACTGGTGAATAGACTGGTCACGTTATATAGTATATTTTATACAGACTGAATAAAATATTCATAGGGTAGCTATACAATAAACAAAGCATATTGAGTTATCAATCAATATATACATTGAGAACCATATTTAAGAAAATACTGATTTTATTGATTGCGATAGTCCTTTAACTGGATCTTACTCTGAGAGAAAAATAAAATAGTCAGCTTTAAAACTTTCAAATCTTGATTGCATGTAAGAGAGCCAAACACGAAAAATTACTAATCCTAAAGATCATTCAAATTCAAAATAATATATAAAGGAAATTTTGACCAGACATTTGTGCTACAATCTACTCATATTTCTATTTTCAACTGCCAGTGGATCATTCACATGCTGAAAAATGTTTACACAGTACATCTACATGTCCAAAGGACTAAACAAATTGTTTTGCCAGGAACACCTTCCTGCATCACTGGACAGGGCAATCAAGACGGGAAAATCATGAGAAACTTTATCAGCCAACACTGGCATCAGACAGGACCTCCTGATTAGTTAGCAATCACCGGTACTCAAAAGAAACTTGTCAAAAATACCAGCACATTAATGAGTAAGCCTACTCTGCCTTGTGCACAAAGCCACAGTTTTTTTAAAAAAGAATTTCAGCATGTCATGCACATGTAGCAAGATTTCTAAACCTCTTTTCATAAAAAAATCATCTTTAAGTGCAAGCATGTAGTTTTGTTATCTCTCAAACATCATTAAAAGAGTCTGTGAACTTTAAGAAAAGGTCGAAGTTGAGACTCCATGGCCTGTCGCACTTAAAACACACAGATAAAAAGAGCCAGATGTGATGTTGAGATGAATTGAGAGATATAACAGTTGTTACAAATCCATGTTAAACTGGCTACTTAATGAGTTATTTCACTTAATCATTTCTCACCTATCTTAAAACTCTCTTTAAATTAAAAGTAGGAATTGACATCAGTCAGTCTCAAAAAAATCAATGTAGAAACTTTTTATTTACTTATCAATACCGGGACATTACATGTACTTCATTTATTTTAGATCAACATATATTCTTTTTACATCAAACAAATTAAAGTGAATCAAAATACCCAAGCAGATGGGCTTTCGAATCCCTGGTTGTACGTGACAAGGATTAGGGTCGCCTGTCCAAACTCGTGGGTTTTCTCTGTGTCCTCCTGTTTCCTCCCACTGCTAAAGACCCTTATGCGCAAGCAAATTATTGAAATAAAATTAAACCATATGTTAGTCCAGAAATGACCAAGTTTGTGTCGAGTGGACGTTAAACCCCATTTCTCTCTCTCTCTCCAAGCAGATGAGGGTGATTCATTAGGGCTTCCAGAATCATTCAATAAATGTGATCACCTTGAAAACTAATATTGATCAGATTTCCTATATTACCTGATGACAAATCACAAGTAATACATGATCAAATACTTCCTTATTAAATATTCCTTGTCCTTTCTAAATTTACCAATAATAAGCTGGTAATTGTATTAGACAAACTCAAAAAACATTTTCACCCCACCTACGTGAAAAATCCTGGATCCAAACTTGATAACAGTTGAAACAAAAGTGAAATATTTATACGACAACTGGCCATTATATACAAATTGGAATATGTTCAACTAAATGCATAAGATCAAACAATCTTTTTTTTCACAAAATAAATTAACTTTGTATTGTATGCACATCTAATTGACTAAAGATTCATGACTCCAAGGGTTAAATTGCATAGAAACAATAAATGTATTGTACTGCATCATAAAAATTGTTATAAATCACCTCTATAATCAGATGAATGGTTAGAAATGTGATCCCATGGTCCTATAACACCTGGTTGTAAATTTACCATAAGGCTGTGTTCACACTGGGATTATTTGCTGAAGTTATGGTTATAGATGCGATCTCATGATCCTGTCCTACCATCAAGTCTTGTATAAACTCTAATAGTCTGTTCAGATGCTTATTTTTAAACCAGTTTATAATCGCTGGGTTTTTTAAGACAGCATCGTGTTGCGTTCACACGTACTATAACTATAAGCCAAACCAGTTTAACTATTTTGACCTCTTCGGTCGGAGGTTAGAGTTAACTACGCATGGGCAGCTTCACCATCTTTATTCGGTTCTCGTACGCTTTCGATAACATTGGCACTGTCTGACCCCGATATTTTCACAGGAATGTAACTTACTGCGTACTGCGCATGCTCAAAGCAAGCTGGAGCTGGGTTTTTTAAGCCCACCCGTTCAGACGGCTAAGATGAACCAGTTTAAAATAAAAAGCCTTCTCGAAGACAGGTCGCGAGCTGGTTTTTTTAAACTGGTTTATTTGACCCACATGTGCGTTCAGACCCTTAGGTTAAACTTGTTTAACAATCCCACGGGTATTTAAACCAGTTCAAAATAAGCGTCTGAATGGGGTATAAGTCTGTGTTCACATTGGGAACATTTTTGGAAGCTATGATTATATTGTGATATCATGAACCAAGCATTGGACCTTTAGATGTACCCTTGGATCTGCACATTGGGATCATTTTCTGAAGCTAACTTTGGCTATTGATTTACTTGTTATATACATGAAGTTATTTCAGCTAAAAGAGCTAGGGGGTCTTAATACAAAGGTTCAGGTAGTCACCCAATTTCGACAACACATGCAACATCTTGTAAGGTATCATTCGCTCCAAAAGAATAACAATACAATTACAACTTTGAGTTCACAGTATATATTTATGGCCAGGTTACATCCATGTGAACACGGCCTAGCAGTGATACAGGAAGAGTATGTATATCTGTCACATGTCACCGTCCCATTTGTACTTTTGTTTTTCCAAATCACAGGAGTTGATGAATTGATATTGTTGAAAATTGTAGGTGAAGCTAAGGACAAGGTTACAGCAATTAATTTACGTTTTAAAAAGACAACAAACATCTGCAAACACAATAAATACATGTGCCTCAATTAATTTATATGTAAAAAAGAGGACAAACATCTGCACATAGAGTTAATACATTAATTAAAGTTACATTCCTAAACCTGTTGACTCTCAGTTCTGCCAGTTTAATCTGAAAAATGTGAATTTGCTGATAAAGAAAGTGGGTGGAATTATTGTTGGTCTTTGGATCTGTTTGTAGTCAAAGATACACTTTCTCAACAGTTGTGATTCTTAATATATCTATGCAGACTTTCAGGACAAATATATTATGATACTTCACAGGAAGCACTTCTGACAATTCTACCAATACATATCGATGGCTGACAATGATTGACACTCAGCAATAAGTAACTTGTTTAATCTGTAAATCGACATATTCGACATTTAAGTTCAAACTTTATTTTTAAAGGCATCATAATTCTCATGTTCTCAGATAATAATTAGTGTAGAGAATCGAACAAACAACCCAATTCTGCTTGCAGGAACACACCATTAAGAATCTATTCTCTGGAAATGAAATGGGCTGATAAAGATGGGCATACGCCATTCACTGAGGCCCACTATTATACTGAATTCCACCTGCCAGGGGATCTTTTGCGTACACATGAGAACAAGGGACCTTGATTTTTCGTTCCATCCAAATGGCTAGTCAGCTGTCCTTGTCAGGCCCTCCATCCTGCACCACTGACAAGGGGAAATCATGCCAGAAAATCGCGATGAACTCTATCCTTAGGATTAAAACCTTGGGCATGTTAGATTAACGATAAACAGGGGAAAAGGTATTCTCGCAGGGGATCAAACTGCATACTATACATATAATAAGTAGGACAGTACCGATATATCTACTGTTTTCTATAGGTATATATTGACATAGATCCTTATTCAAGGACTTTCTCGATGCCAAGCTGTGGAACAAGAATAGACACTGTGTGTTTTAAACCGGTGTGAAAAACTAAATTCAACAAAAACCAACCTGTGTCAACAGTACTACTTCTACTATTCAAACTGTTCAACTAATGTTTTTGTCTTGTTCGAGGTCAAAGTTCAGATTTTGTCATTACAGTCGGATTATCTTGGTAGGGTTCCGACATATAGGATAAGCAAAGGCTTAGAGTAAAGACCTTCTAGAGATTTCTTCACCGAGTGGACAAAGTACATTCTCACAATTTATTTGATCTTTCTAAACTTGAAGATCAGAAAGCAAAACTTTAACTGAGCAATATTTTCTGGAAATGTTTTTCTGTTTTTGTCCGGTGTCGAGACATGTGTCTTGGTTCATTCCAACTGGAGGAGAAATATATTGCTGACCATTATTCCTTTTAATAGTTATAAAGGTATAGGAAGACAGTGTCATACAGGTACATTATAAAAATAACCTGGACATTGGCAGCCATAAAAAAATTAAGCTAATCATGCCTGAAAACAATAAAAGGTCAACTATAGCTTGGTGCGTACTTATATTGACTTTACACTTTGTTCATTAGCCAGGATTATCCAACTTAGTAAATAAACTGTATCACTCCTATATACATGTATGTACATGTACTTATCTACAATAATAATATATACATCATACAAATATTATATGTTTTACCATATAAGAGTAAATTTTCTAATTCAATATACATTGATGTTATAATCAAACTTCACCAAGTTATCCTTGGAACTTGTATCAAAATGCCATTCTGATCAAACAATACAAACAGCTGACCAAAACTTAGTTTGTACACTGAAAGCTTAAGTAAAAATATTTGGACAAAGATCGTTAAAGTATTATTATGGCTAAATTCCCATTGGATGCTTGAAGAGACCCCAATTGATTTAAATGAGGATCAATTCCTTGCAGCATTTGATGAGTATATATGTACCTAGTTAACATACATGTAGTTTAACACATTACAAATGCACTTTTATGACATTAAAAGACATGTTACAGAAGTAGATGATACATGTACATCATTGACATCAACAGCCCACTTGACAGCACAGTTGTTAATCTATACAGGATGGTGGGGACCTGTGATTATCACGATTGTTAATCTATACAGGATTGAGTAGACCTGTGGTTATCACGGTTGTTAATAGTTACAGGCTGGAAGGGACCTGTGCTTATCATGGCTGTTAATCTTACAGGATGGCGATAACCTATTCTTATCATGGTTGTTAATAGTTACAGGATGGAAAGGACCTGTGCTTATCACCCCCCTCCCTTCAACCTCTAGACAGTGATACAATTACAGGGCTAAGTTTAAGATACTGAATGATCGAATCCCTTACCCTGGCATTACATTTGTCCACAGATATGAAGCCATCCACAAACCCTTTGATTTACCATGGTGTCACTCACACAGAATACATTCAAAACAAATTTTTCTGTACTTTACTTAATATAATAATTCCATCATGATTGATGTTTAAGAACAATCATGTGTATTGTAGTTTTCATTGTCTAATATATTATACAATTGTCAAAAAAACCCCAGCATACTGTGAAAATACTAATTTATCATACACTACCAGCCTTAAGAAAAAAAGTAAGAAAAAAAGGTTCATTATTATAACCATCCATCTGGGTGTGGGAATATTTAGGTAAGTAATATAAGTAAAGGTATATAATGTAGATTCTATTTATATAAGTATTGATCGCAATTACTGTAAGACAACTTGACCTGTCTAGTTTATTACATTCTATAAAATATTTATTATAATCAATTTGATAGATTACAGCACAGAAAGAACTTAGTACATAGATACCAACCATCATGAATAAAGTCTTTCTGAAAAATTGGTATTTGAAAAAAACTTTCTATTTGTTACAAATAATATTTGAACATTTCCTCATTACACTCCATGGCCGTAAATCCATTTTTCCATATGTATCTCGTTTAATTACACTGATAGCAGATTAGAAAACATACTTTTGAAGATTCGTGGACCATTTGACAAGTTTTATTTGAGGCAGAATAGGCTTATATGGCAGCGTTAAGAACAAGTTTACATTCTAGAGTGGTGCCATTCCCCTTCAATTTTTTAATAATGATTTTCAAATTCTCTAAACAGTTTCTAAAACTTTTCCCATATCTAGCACAATGCTCCTCTGTTTATGAGTTAAAGGACAATATCTGCATCAAAAGACTTTACATACGTTACCAGTACATGATAAAATTTGGTAAATAATTTTCAAATTTAAAATTAACATTGAAATCTTAACTGTAACCAACAAGTTAAGATCCCAGAAGTAAATAAAGAAAAAGGGAGAGAGAAAGAAACCTGGTTTAAGGTCCATGAACTCAACATATACCATAGCAAATTAGGATTAACATATGGTTCAATAACTTGTTTATGTGTATGGGTCTTTAGTAGTGGAAGGTAATGCAGGTGACCCAGAGAAACCTACAAGGTTGGACATGCGACCCTATTCCTTGCTAATTACATGCAGGGAATTGAAGCAATGCCATTGAACCCAAGGACAATCTAATTAAAATATAGATCTATATTTTGTTTCGTTTTTTTATACTTTCGATGGCCTACACTCATGTAGATCTAACTAGTTATAGTGGAAGCTCACGTTCTATGACGTCAGGTATCAAGCACGGGACATTTGACCCGATAACGTCAGTCATTCGATTAACCAATCAGCGACCGCCATGCTTTTCAAAATCTACGTTTGTTTTGTTATGATTTCTATCCGCTGGTGTTTATAGTATAGACGTCGTTGGCTGGTAATATCTACCCACAGTTCCACGCATGAAAAGGTCAAACAGTCGATTCGACAGACCATTTGATTGGCTGACCCCTCATTTCAGCCAGAACACGGATTAAATAACAAGTCCTCCAGATCCAAGAGTAGTAAAGACAAGTAAAAATGAAATTTTGAACTATAAAAAACGAAACGAAATTGGATCTGTGTTTTAATCAGATTGACCCAAGGACGGATCACATGTACCGATATTAAAACACTTGGCCACCCAACCTCCTTTGAAAAAAGTAAATTAGTTGCTGTTTCTGACTAAAGAAGAATACCGTAACAGTTCCCTAACAAAATTCCCCTGAAGAGCATTACAATGTAGTAGAGATCTTTATGTTAAAATCATATTTGGAATCTGGAATCTATTTGACCAGTTGTATCATATAAATGAAACTGTGGACACCAGAGGAGACTTGTCCTTTAGTTTAACAGGTATGACATTAACTTGCACTTAAAATCTACTATTGCAATTTATTGGACAATGTAAGACAAAGAACAAGCATGGTTGTTATTTTTTTTTTTAAAAAAAAAACATTGTTTAAACAGTGCAACATTCTTCTTAGGCTTAAAAAAAGCTATTTTTTGAAAACCAAATATGCAGATATTGAAATTTTAGCCCTATTCATCAAACAAAACATCTGAACTAAACAAAAAACAATGTGAAGAATTTCCATTTAACACAGACATCAAATAGTTTCCTCAACCAATGCACAGGAACAGAGATCTTTAAAACTACCTTATTTGGAAAATAATCGAGAACCTTCTGTGTAAACTAAAATTTTAAAATTGTTGTACTGAGTTAAATGCTTTTGATGAGGTCTCTTTAAGCTAATTTCCACGGGAACATAGAAACGTGACAATAAATTGATTCCCAGACTTATTATATTTCTATCAATCAAAAAATTAATCTGATTTAATACATCGGTGTACAAATACAAAAGTAAAATGAAAATTGTAAACTACTTCCCATATCAAATCAGAAATGGCAGAAGTTGTTTTTGAAAGAGTAGACATACCCTGCCTTGAACACAACACCAATGAAATTAGTTAAATCTAGCTTATTATAATTACTGTTAACACTACATGCCGGAATAAGGTTCAAAATTAAATTAAAACTTTTCAAATCAAGTAACTCTAACAATTTGTATAGTCAATTTGTATCATCATTTTGTACCTTTTGACTAATTTGTACCATTCAACCAGTTAATACTGCTTTACCTATTCTAAGAATTCAACTCCCAAATACAACAATGAGATGCATGCGCAGTAAGTACATGAACTAGACATTTTCAATGGGAAAATCTTCAAATTTTTATCAAACTTGGTTAGAGTGAATTGTTCTGAATTACACAGAGACTATTTTCCCATCATTAATTTGTATTCTAAGTTTATTTTGTGAGTCAACCTAAAGTAACCTTTCCTTTATTTGATTTTCTCAGAAACAAAATTCTTGAATTCAGTTTAAATAGTAATGACACATTTTTAAAAGTAATTACATTGACATGCCTTGCAATGATTAATTAGTATTTATAGGGAGGATGTAGTGGGGAATGACAATGAGGCGTGGAGAAAGATGCTCCTTCTATCTTTCAACACCATATTCCAAAATCTAAAAAATTAATTTCTTTTCTGTTCTTTAGCAAAAAAATCTGGTTAGCCCAGGTTAGGTGCAGAAGAGTAGGACGTTAAATTCCATTTCATTTAGCAAAAAATAAACAAGGTTTCAAAAAGAAATCCAAAACAACCCCAGCTTCTATAGATTACATTCAACCCGTACATTAAAACTCTGCATCCTTTTCTCTTAAGGAACAATATCAGAAATTTGAAGCGGAATTCAAAGTAATGGATCTTACAAGTCACTTCAAAGAACACATTTTACAATATAATGACCTGTTAGCACTTCTCAAATATCAATGGTAAAATAACAGTAGGTGATAAATTACTTATTTACCGGTAATCTATTTCAGGCTAGTACATACATGTACGCTAGTTTGAGTCTATACTGTTAATTTCATTTTTGCTGTTCATTAGAAATACAATAGATTTAATTATGCCCAAAAGGAATACATGTACATTTACATTTTTAAATCAATCCTGTTTTCTATATTTTAGATGATATCGATTTACTCAATATGTTTTTGTAGCTATGGTTTTACTTACACTGACATATATAAACCTCTATATATTGTTCTCTTTCACATGTTTTAAAAAACATGATTTTATTAAACTAGCGATAAAACAATCTTTATTTATAAAAGAAAAAGAGAAATGGGGGGTGAACATCCACTTGACACAAGCCTGGTCATTTTGGGACTAACATATGATTCAATTTTATTTCAATAAAACCCCCAAAGTTTGTTATTTATAAAACATGTATTATATTCATAATTTCCTCACAGACAAGGGGATTGGATGGCCGAATGGTTAGCACGTGCATGCTGTATCATGAGGTCTGTCATTGAGTCAACTGGCACGCTTTCGATTCCCCGGTTGTACATGTACGTGTATGTGACTAGGAGTAAGGTTGCATGTCCAGTCTCGTGGGTTTTCTCCAGGTCCTCCGGTTTCCTGGTACTGCTAAAAAGACCAATACACGCAAGTGAATTGTTAAAATAAAATTGAACCATATGTTGGTCCTGAAATGACTTAGTTTGTGTCGAGTGCATGTTAAACCCCATTCCCCTCTCTCTCCCCCTCTCTCTCCTCAAAAACAGTTTACTAGGTCATTCTGGGACTAACACATGGTTGAATTTTATTTCATCAAAAATTTGCTTGTGTGTAAGGGTCTTTAGCAGTGCCAGGAAATCGGAGGACCCAGAGAAACTTACAAGCTTGGACAGGCGACCCTACTCCTTGTCGGGTACAACTAGGGAAACAAAGCCACGCCAGTTGACTCAATGACAGACCTTATGATATAACGCGCATGTGCTAACCATTCGGCCATCTAACACCCCAGTTTACTGTTAGGAAAATTAGTGATAAAATCCAGTCTAAAACTAACACTAACATCATACTGGTTGTTGTAAGAGACAGGTCAAAATCAGAATTTATTGAGTTTATTGATTGAAAGCAAATATAGATACAAGTTTTCATAATGGATTGTATTTCACCGACATCAAGCAAACTTTGGTGCCAAATATGTTATTATTTGTAGTATTTTGATCAATAAATGCCATTGTGATATGAAGTTAGTCTCATGTAAATGAATGTAAATATCGGTCACGAAACGTTCATTGTTTTTTTTTTTCTAAATATGATTTAACGTGAAAACTATTTCGTTTATGAGGGTTGTAGATTGTATACCATTTTGGTATCACAACAAATAACATTAATTCAGTTTCCAAAACAATGGCAAAACAATACGGACATAGCCGGGAGAATGCCTTTGATGGCCGCCAAAACAAAATACCTGCAAACAGGAAGTGGAATAATCAGTGTTTAAACTTACCGTCTGTTGTTTGAGCAGCGACGAATCGAACCGAAATCTGTATGATGATAAAAACAACGTTAAACTTCATTGTTGTTGATCCAAATATCAATGTTTACGAAATATTAACACATATTAGATCCGTTAAGACAAGCAGTTCAAATTATAAATACAGACTACCGGTATTCCTTATTCAATGTATGAATGAATAACACAGAATAATCACTATTCACGAAATCACAATTCACAAACTTATTATCACTAACTAGGCCCAGTGTGCTTTCATATCATCTTTAAATTTCTGAATAAAATTCTCAATGAACAATGTTAATTTAATATCCAGTAATAATAATGTTTTTTAAAAGAAGGCTAATTGACGATGTTTGAAACTTATGTTCGCAAATTTATGATGTGAATTTTCTCGACAAGGATGATGATGAACTGAATGACTGTAGAATTTAGTTATGTCTTGTACATCTATTGAAATAACTGTGTTTACAAACTGATGGCAAGAGAAGGATATATTTGACTTCAACACAATTAAATCCAGCTCAAATTAAATGTTGCACTCAGTCCTCATGTATGCCACATGTAACGTACTCTCCAATTATCACATAACAAAACCCAAAAAAAGATTTTATCAGAATGTGGACCTACAGGTACACCCTTATTATAGCCCTTTGTTGTGTACAACACGATAATAGGAGCCTAAAGTCGTTTTAACAATCACAGGTACAACACGACAAGACTGCACAGGTTAAATATTCTATTCAATAAGATGTTTACCACACAGCCATACACAGAATTCAATAACTTCAAATAAACTACAGTACATGTAGTCTAAATCCACCTTTACCTGTGTCGGCCTACAGGTATGACTAATTAGAAAACAACTCAAAGGTGCAACTGGTCCACAACAAGAGAATAACACCCCACAAATAACACTTGGGCTACTTAAAAGCTCTTAAGGCTTATTATGCAATCAAGTTGATCCTTACACACTCTTAATATAATATATAGGTTTCCAACAATCTTAATCGGTCCAACTTGATTAGATAATTATGTTTAATCTCCACACATCCAGGAACATTTCAATCATTCTCACCATTTTTTTTCAATCAATGATCAATCGAGGACGGTGTCATCAATCAACTGGGAAGCCAAGAAATGTTGGTGGTTCAATCATTATCAAGGTATGCCTCGTTCAAATAATATTCTAGGTTTGACCTCCTACACATGGAAATCACTCAACCATGCTTACTGTGACATTCTTTCAAGTCTGGATGCTTCCCCCCATCAAAGTTACAAGTAAACTAGTGAAAATTAACAAGTTTCTAACTGTCCTTGTTTCGAACAGCCAACCTGTAATGTCAATACACTCGTGAAATAAACAATAGGATTCTAGCTACAGCCAATAGCTGTCCTTGTCTCACTCTCTACATCACAGATAGTTCAAGTTTTCACCTTTTGAGTTAGACTAGTAGAGACTGGGGTTAAGAGACATATTCATAAAGCGACACTCATTGATAAAATTTTGAAAACATCCCTTATTTTTATGGTGGAAAACGATTCAAATAAAGAGCCCATCACCTTAAAGCCTACTCTGTCTTACTGATTGATTTTTTGTGAAACTGCTTTTAAATTCAAAGATAGGCAATTAATAACATTGTGGACAATTTTGAAAGAAAAACAATCTTAAATTTTGGGGCATTTAATCTTTGTATGGTAATTATTTTTGAAGACTTAAAGTGCAAGAAAGTCAATAAACATGTTCTGTACTTACATGTACATGTATGTTTAACAAAAGTTACAGCTGAAAAGTGTTCTTTACTTAGATAATAAATATGCATGATTAAAGCCTATAAAAGTAGGCTATACATGTATACCATTTTGGCATTGATGTTCATTAATATAAGAAATAGTATTATCTCAGGTCTACAGATGATTTCAACAAAATAAGAAATTACTGTGTGATTTAGATGTCGATCATTTTTGAATCAATATTAATATGCCATTTGTTAGGATCTTTTGATTAAATAGCCTTCATATTTTGTAAACCTAAACTTTCTTTTTATGCTGTAATATTGGGCCTTTAAAGAAAGCTAATTGATTACTTTACGTCGGTCAGAATAGTTTTATAGGAAATTAAACCAATATTTGATTAAGGGATACAATCCCTTTAAAAAAAGAAACGTGGAACAGCAAACATCCATAAAGTAAAAGTCTACACATACTGTAGAATTATCTAATTAGGTTAAGTTGTTCTGCCTGGTTTATTTTCTATAGAACAATAGACTTCTAACAATGCTGATGTCATTGTTTATCCTGACTTCTAAGAAACCTACAATAATCATAAAGTAAGCAATGTCACCATTGCTTTCTTCTAATTACCTAACTGCCATTAACTAAACAAATTGTTTTCAGTATGCTCACATAGTCTTATCTGTATTATAGCCCGCTTTCACTATGGATGGTTGGCAAGTTGGGGGCGGGATGGGGTAAAAACCTAGCCAATTAGTTTAAATATAAAATAAGTAATCAATGAGTATTAATTTTGTAAACTATAAATTCCATGAGCTTTTATGAGCTATAAAATCAATGAGTTTTTATGCACTATAAATTCATTGAGTTTTTATGAACTAAGCTTATAAATTCAGTGAGTTTTTATGAACTATAAATTCAGTGAGTTTTTATAAACTATAAAATCTATGATTCTAAAAAATATCGAAGACCCATAAAGTTTTGTAAATATTTATCAACAAGGCTTTGCAATATTATAAAATCAATAAGTTTTTGTAAAATAAATAATCAATGAGCTTTGGTAAATATTAGACAAAATGTTTTTTTGTAAATTTAAGACTAAAAGGTTTTTGTAAAATATATAGTCAATACATTTACAGATCAAATACATGTATAAAGGTTTTTGTAAAGATAAAGTAAAAAGGTTTAAGTAAAGGTAAAAATAATCAATGAGTTTTGTCAAATATAAAATCAATGAGTTTTTGTCAAATATAAAATCAATGAGTTTTTGTCAAATATAAAATCAATGAGTTTTAGTCAAATATAAAATCAATGAGTTTTTGTCAAATATAAAATCAATGAGTTTTTGTCAAATATAAAATCAATGAGTTTTTGTCAAATATAAAATCAATGAGTTTTTGTCAAATATAAAATCAATGAGTTTTCGTCAAATATATTTCAAGATTTTGAATGTAACGGACCATTAATTCTGTGAGGTTGACCTGAAAGGTGTTATAAAAACATTTACACATAACTCAATTAGGAAGCTACCTGTAATTAATGCTAATTAAAAGAAATAATGACAGTAATAAAGTGTTAATTATAAAATGGCTTCTTTGATGAACGAATGTGAAATATTCCAATCCAGCAATATGCTGTCTCATTGTTTCAGTAATATTACATAACTTTTGACAGGTTTGTTATAGTCCCTTGTCTATAAGGGTTTTATCATAGAATTATTAAAATATTGGTCAAGATATACCTGATGATTCAACAAGCCGGATGTTACTATAATCAAATTGAAGTTATCTTTTATCAAATGATCTTATATCTTTTTACTAACCGACAAGTCCACTAAAGGAGTAAATACCCTTTTGATTTGTTTTAAATCTTCAGACTTAAACTTACTGAAAATCAAATCCTTTACATATCATGATATTGATGAAATATCATGTTTATATCATAATGTGAAGTCAGGAAAATGAATAATTGAGATTGAAAATAATATAGGTATAATATAACAACAATAATAATACCACTTATAAAAAACATGAATTCATGACATATATTATGATGTTTATAGACTACAGTAAGTAGTTCAGAGGCTAATGGTTTGTGACACATGACAGTCTGAGTGATGGATGGATATAAGAGTCAATAATGGTAAACAAATTGTCGTGGTCCAATAAACAAACAATCCTATTAGATGATTGAGTTTTCTTGTTAATACTATAACCAATGAAATACTAGAACCAACTCAAACTATTTAATCACAAGAAAAACATGGCTACTGTTAGCAACAAGATGGCTAAAACAAAGGTGAGTGACCGATCGAAAAGGACACAAGATTTTCTTTATTTAAAACGACTAAACAGTAGGTGTTGACCTGTCTATACTTTAAATATTACAGTAACATCCACAGACAAGGCCAATGTTCAGATGTTACTAATTTTGTTTTCAGCAAATGAAAGTTTAAGCCAAGAAAAAACTAAAACTAGTAAACAATCTGACTTCCTTTAATATTTTGAACCGCAAAATTAAAACAGCTAATCTCTCTATGTCAGTACACGTATGTGCACATCATAGACATCCTTTTACTCCAAAATGATTTAACTCTGAATTTCAATAGAGTTCTTCATTTGGATCAGAAAAGAAATCCTATTCAAGTTTTAAAAAAAATCCTAAACTTTTTCAGTTACAGGGGCAGTATGTCAAAATTCAATCTATGACTCCATATTTCGATATAACCAAACAAACCCAGGAACAAAATAATAAAAAAACTGTCTGTTTTAGAGTATTTTCTAGGTTTAAGTGGCTGTGGTGGCCAATTTAAATTTTCGTGATAATCTTATGAAAGATATATTTATATACTGGCTAGATAAGTCTAAATAAAACTGTATAAACAAATATGTATAAAAGTGAGACATGGCTTGAATTAACATTTTCTGCAAAGTTTAGGTAAATATTCATGGTTGGATACAGAAGAATAACAGAGCTATAAGATGAGGTACTACATGTATGTACTATGGTGGCTATGGTGGATAGTTACTTGTTTACTGATATGTTACTTCAAACTTGTATATGTTACTTCAAATTTGTATTTCTCAAAATTTCAGCAGTAACAACAAATTTGGAAAAAAATTTGAGCCAGGCAAAAAGACAAGAATTAACATTAAAGTCAATTGGGAAGTCAATAGTGGTCCAAAATTGTAAGAGTTATGCCCCTTTAGTCTTCAAAGGTTTAAAAACAAACAACTATTTGTGGCTGTTCAAATAATTATCATTTTACAAATGTTCATTCATAGGCATATTAATTTTACTGATTAACAGGCTCCCAGAATTAAAATGAAAATTTTTTAGTTTACAGCACTAAGTTAAGTGTTAAGGAATATCTAAAGAGTTATGTCCCTTTAGCCTCCAGACAGCAGAATCATGTTTTTCATGTCTGTATGATACCATAACAAAAACAGTGAAATCTATGCCACTGCAATACCCAAATAAGATATTCATAGCTTAGAGCAGACCTATAGATCTTAATTAAATATGCAACTTGAGGTTTCTATACTGTAATATTTTTTTAAATAGCCTATGACCTTTATAAGAAATAGTTATTAAAAGTTGTCAAATACATCTTTGGACAGGTAATTATTCATGCTTTTAAGCAATGAACAATGTAATTTGTTACAGAAGGGAAATCCATCTAAAAATTATAAAAAAACTGCCAAAAAAAGATGGCTTTATGTCAACAAGTATGCAAAGATATCGTCATTTAGTGCAGGACAGAGAGTTCATTACTCCTCTTTCAAGAACACCTGACATCACTTCCTACAAATCTGTGAAGTTTACATGACTAGTAGTTTGGCTATGTTATGTTTTAAGGTGCAATTGTCTGATTTGTGGAATAAACTCACTATTCAGTTTTAAAACAGAAAACAAAAGATGCAACACCCTATACTTACCTAATGAGCAGCCAGGTCTTGATGACAACAGACAATTATTCCATATAACTCCGGTTTCAACAATTCCTGGTTGATTAAAGTTCACTCCGGGTCCTTGATAAATACACCCTACTAAGTCCTTCCCCACCTCTAATTGAGCACTATTTAATTCATTTGAAAATAAATACTGATGTAATGACGATGACATACTTGCCACAACACGATTATACAGCAACGTCTGACCACGAGCTACCGTTAAATTCACGTTACCCAAATAAAAACGTAAACCCACAATATACCACATATTGTTATTGAATACTCCTGTAACACGAAATGTTGCAGTATTGTTCGCAACATTCCACGATAGCACTATAGATCCATTTTGCAGTCTTAGATTGATGAACTCTGCGTTATCTTGTTGCAATAATAGTCCTCCATTTGGGGAGCATGTACGGAATGATAATTGAGTGAATGAGCGTAAACTCCATGTATCTGGCAGGATAAGTTGTGTTGTATGATTTAAATAGGCTATATTTTTAGTTGAAGTAGTTGTTGTGGTTGATGATGCTACATTTGGTATAATGTAGAGAAGTAACACCACACCTGAAAATAAAAACCAAAATAACATTTTATAATCCTTGAGAGACATTATATGGGACTTAAGATACTACTTTATAGCACTAACCAGACTAATAAGGGCCGACATACGCCAAACAGTGTGTTATAAGGGAAATTTTCCAACACAGCGGCATAACTGCCTACAATTATTTCGAATTCCAATTGTCAAGGGTTTCTCTTACATGCATTCCAGAATGCTATAAGGGAAATTTTACTCAGAAAGCGATGCTACAGCCTACTCTTATTTCAAATTCCAAAGGTTCTTTTATAAGCATGTAATGTGTACACAGGACCGCAGTTTTTCATACCATCTGAACAACTGGACACTGATTTGTAATTGAAGACACAGAGACCATTTATATTGAATACAATCATTGGTTTAGTAGATGTCGTCCATACGAATAATAAATCAGTGATTGTATTCCTTATAAGTGGTCTTTGTGCCTTTAACATTATATGGTCAATGACAAATTAACACCACAACAACATTCTTTTAGACCCTAGAAGGTTTTATTAAAGCCCAAATATGTCAAAAAACAGGTGAAATATAGAGTTAAGAGCATATATACAATCACCGTCTTTATCAGCCCAGTTGGTGCAGAAAAATAAGACATTAACCCCTATTTTATTTCATGTACAGTCAAACATTGATCCAAAAATAATTAAAATTCATCAATTAGAACTTTATTTAAAGTTTACATTGATTTCAGCTAATTTCACACCGACATCCTTATATGTCACAATATTTACTGGATTAGGATCCAATTTGCTGTTCAACTTTCATTCATGATTTAATCATGAAATGGATAATGGATAATTGCAAAATTCGCAGTTCAAAGTGGATCAATTTGACTGAATTGCCTTTACATTATCTAGTTTTTAACTATTACAGTGAAAACTGCCAGCTCTTTATCTAATCTCCAATAATGTATCTTTAATGATATTCACATTTTTTAAGAGGATGAAATAGAACCACGAAATGGTGTCAAGTGTAAACTTTGTTTTTTTAGACAGTCAAAATTCCATTCTTCACAAATATTTGCTCATATAATTAAGCTCTACTGAATACAAATAGGGTCTACTCATAAATGGCGACCCCTAACAACAGGGTCAATATACACTCCTTGTCTCAAGAGCATTCTTTCATGTAAGTTTACAAGCTTTCTTCATTACCATTCATGTTGTCTAATCATCTATTATATCTACACATAATGTTATCTATTACATAATTCATATATAACACCTTCATTAAACATAGGTTAAAGGTCATTCACATCAAAGGTCAAGGTCAAGTAAAAACTTATAAATTTACTAAAAACCAAGAAATGAAGCCTTTTAGAATGAATGCGATCCGCAGAAGGTTTCATTAAACTTGTTGATGTATATAATTATTTCCTGTATAACGTTTTTTACAGAATCGTCATTATACAGTGGGTTGATAATTTATTTGGTTCCTTTATTAAATTTTTGACAAGATAATTATATATGCAGCATGAAATATAGCTGTGCCAGAGTAGACATTTAGAAAATTTTTCCAGAGTATAGCAAAATCAAAACAGAACGGGTCATTCTAGTTTTACTGGTGCTGTACGGTACAAGTTTACTGGAAAGGAAAGTTTGCATGGAGGGTACCGGTACCTATCTCCTATGCAGCCAGTGTCCGTGGTAAGACTCGCATTGACTTAATAATCAGTGTTGACCAAGAAAGTTCTTTGGGATTTCACAATCTGGATTCCCTTCGTCAGTTGTTCTAGACAGAGAGTCTGGCGAGGAAATAGCATCAACAATGGCGTGAATGTATAAAAACACTAATGAACAATAGGTAAAAGTGTTTTCCTTCATAACACACTGTATGTTGTACATCCATATTACCGGTACTTTTATTTAGGTTGTTCCCAATTTAATGTTTTAAAGTTTTGAAAAGATAATCTGCTATGGAGTGATAAGAAGGAACGACAGCCAGAGACAACAAATACATATAGCCATATACATGTAATATTTGGTGACATATATAAACACTGTCACTTTACAATATTCAAATTCATATCCTTTAAAGCGGAAATTTCATATTTTCTAAGAAAGTCAAAACATAATTATTTCTATGTCTTTTGCTCAAAAGGTTGTCAACACAGTGAACACACTATTATACGATCATGGGCAAAATTTTTGGGGCATTAAAATGGGTGACACAGGTTGATTGAGGAAATAGTTACTCAATTACCTCCCTTGTTTTCCCATTCCTCTCCATGGACGGCCATCTTCAAACGTTTGAATTTGAAGTTGAAAATGATATTTTTGCCAATTTCTCAACTGGCAATAGTGAATTATAGGATTTTGAATACTCCTAATGAGACGTCTAAGGTCATTTTGGCCCAGATTGTCTCAATCCTGTTACAACGCAGCAGCAAGTTCTTTAACAAGGTAGGACTGTTTATAGGTTCAATCTATTTTAGGGCTTTATTTTAATACATTTTAAAAATATAACTTAAAAAAATGCTATTGCAACTTTAAGAAAAATAAAACCACACCTAAGGAAGTTAAAAGTACATGTAGTCCTTAAAGATACATTAGTTAAGAGTTTAACAAAGTGTTGGGTATTCTTGCAACAAATTAAAAAATATATGATAAAAAAAGAAACTATTGAAAATTTCAGTAAAAATTACTTTATTCTGAACGGAGTTGGAAGTTTGGACTAGAAATAGGCATCAACTGTGTTGGAACCGTCTACAAGAATTGCCGTTCGTTTGATTGACAGACGATAATCAATGGCAATGTTACCCTCATTTTCAGTGACTAATGTTAAATGTTAGCGTGGTCAGTCATTTATTAACTGTTTAAATCCAATCTGTATCCATGCCATCCAAGGGTCTACAGAGTTGATTTGAGCTTGTCATGTAAATAAAGGTCTAATTAATAATTATTATAGCATCTGAAGCCTTAATAAAGACTAACGATAAGCAGATTAAACTCTTGCATAATGTATGTTTAATGATATCGTCCCTTTAAAGATAAAACCACACCTAAACCTTAATGATTTTGTCCCTTTAAGGTGAAAGGTGAAGATATATAAGAGTATTAGAAGAGTTAGTATGTGTGAAAATCAAACAAGGTGTAAGACTTATAGACTGTATAAGAGTTGACATTAGCGATTTAAACTCAATGTAACAAGACATAGTATAAACCTTGTTGACATAACTTTACATTAACAAGTAACCTACAAGACTTTAAATATTTTACTATGGGATTGTGGTCCATAACTTTATGAGGAGATAAAATTATCCTTTTTAATAATAAAAAAAAAAAATCAATATATCAACAGTAATAAAAAGGAGATTAACATCTCGACTCTTTACTTGAGGTGAATTTTGCCAGGGCAGCGGTTTCCAACTACAATTATTCAAATGCCAACTCCCAAGTGCCAAGTGTCTTTTATGTACACTTAATACTACACTACCAATGTGTACAAGTTACCTCTGTTTATCGTACCATCCGAATGACTAGCCTCACTTGCTTTGTTAACTCTAGATCTGTGGGCAGCAGCCATAACAAGTAGGTGACCACACCCAAAGGTTTGCTTTGACTACACCAGATTAATTCTAGGCACATTCTAACTGTGAGTTTATTGTTCTAACCAAACAATGACGAATTAATGACTGGAGTCGACAGTATAAATTCTAGCTTCCTTTAACTTTTCAGACATGTAGTTGCATTTCAGGGTATGTATTTACTTATTAACAGGAACTTTTTAAAAAGTAAAGATGCATTATATAAAAAAAAGCTAAATCAGCCTATTGGAGGACTTTCTTTATTTTGGCTTAAAATGTTATATAAACTATTTATGGTAGACCTTTATTCACATGATAAGCCTTAAATCAACTCTCTAGACCATCAAATGGTGCAGTTTTAAACAGATTAGAATATGGTTGCCATTTAATGATTTAATTTAAAAATGGTGAATCGAGGCTCAATCTCGAAAAACAAGCACTGTTGTTACAACAATAAACAATCAATGCCACATCTTGTCAGAACTCTGAACAGGGATAACTGAGCTCAGAATAAAGTAATTTAAATGAAATTTTCAATATATTCAATTTGCATTATCTTTTTTGGAACTATTATTGCAAGAACGGTCAACTCTTACATAATGCATCTTTAATTGAAATGAAATGCAATCTTTGATTATTTCATTGATCAATTTTGGACAGATTTTTTTCATAGTTCCTGTTTCCCTCAACATAAGATTTCTTTAATGAAGCTTACAACTAGTCTCTGTGATAAGTGTATATCTATGTAGATAACATTAACTAATTAGAATCAATGTTTGTATCTCATTAACCTTTTGTCTATACAACATTTAGAGATATACATGTACTCAACTTTACGCTTTATGTAAATGCTAGGGTCTGGTCTCATTTACATTTGCTAGCTCTGACTGACTTCCATTAAACAGGAGACATGCGGGGGACCGTGAGGGGGTTTGGGGGTGTGAGGATTCTGGCTTCACTTCACCCATATGAATAATATTCCTGAATAATTACTTGTTTTTCTTTGTTCGATAGTTACTGAAAGCCAAATTTGTTCATTCAGTTTTTGTACCAAATTTAATTTCTATTTCTTTATCTTTCAAATTATAACCTTGGATTAAAGACAAAGCTTCTTTAAAATTAAGTCAACTTTATTTATGGAATCCGTGGAAGCTTGTTTAAACAAAACCCCATGTTCTTCTTGTATATGAGATCATTATTTCCCATTCCAGTATACTATGATATTATATGTGGTTTATATAGCTAGTCTAATCTTAGTTTAATCCTAAAATTAAGTTCTTCTAGAAAAGCTCTAATGTGACAGTTGACACGGTTTTTAATGTAATAGTAGGATAAGATATATAATGAGGTTGGTATGTGACCTACCTATCCTAATACTTATCATGTATAGATTACTAGCTAGATATACTACACACTTACATTCATTAAATCTACCGGTAGTAAGTTCCATTCGCACTATTTCTGATCAGGGGTTGACATATACTGTACATATATACTGTATACAGTTGCATATTTAGCAGTGTGGGAGAGGGGGTGAGCATTGAAAAAAAAAATGATTATAACCACTCACTTTTATCAACCTATAAATGCTGTTTATCAATTTTAGTAATTAAATTTTTTTGTGAAACCCTATCTTCGGAAACATGATTGTATGTAGTCCTACAGTTCCATTTAGAATAAAATTTTGCAGTTTTTGTTTTCAAAATGTTATTTTTTTTTTTATTATATTATTGCCTTTGTTATGAATTTATTATCTATCATTTTTTTAAAAAAAATCTTTTGTTCTAAAATGTTATTTACAATCTATAACATTTTTTATATTTGTGACATCGTATAAACATGCATTGCCGGTGCCTTGCTTATAGTCCATCAATCATATTTTGATCATAATTCATTGGTTAATTCTAATACATATTACAGATATAATGACAGTATTTCATCATTGCCAAATTCGTCTTCCTGAACATTAAAATCATATTAAAGTATTGACAGATGTACTGTGTCAAAATATTCACATTATGTAATTTATCTTAATTATATCTTTTTATGAAATATAAGCCGATTACTACTTAAATTTGTTTACAAAATAGAAAATATTTCCAAATTTTTCTGCCTCACTTATAAAATGTATATACATGTACAGGTATGATATAATTCTTACTGTTACATGTACTGTGTTTGCGGATGAAGACATGAGAAAGATTAGTTTTGACTAAATATGTTTTCATCTTTATGAAAATAAAGTTTTAATCCTAATGATGTAATTAGTAAAATCATCAGTTCCTAATTTTATGTGACAAAAATCAAATCTCTAATACTAAGCTGGTAAAATCTGTTGGCATTTTAAATTCAAGAAGAATAGAAATGACTGTGAAATCGTTTTCCACTTAGGCCTAGGATAAAAAAAACAAACTATTTTTGCACTTAACAAACCTCATTTATCTAGCCTTTCCCTAAAAACAAAAATTTGACATGGCCATTGCTACGAAATTCCAAAAATATTGTAGTCTCTGGAGTGTCAATAAGAAATATGGGACTGGCAAATATATACATGTAAATAACCTCTTTGATTTAAATTAAAATAAAGAATCCAATTGGATTGATTTTACGCTTTATTTCGATTAAAGAAGAGGTAAGCTCTATCAAATTTTGTATTGAAAAAGATTAAGAAGATGTTTGCTTGTTTAATAAATTTTAGTTCTGGCTCTATGCATCGATTAAATCTCAAAACCTTTTTGAATTGAGGAAGTAAAATGAAAACAGCTTGTATATCCCAGAAAAATGAGAAATAAACATATAAAATCCAAGAACAAGGGCATTAAATCGGTAAATCATATCAGAGTAGTTCGCTCCAAGTGAAATTGATGGAATAGCCGTGACCAAGTATATCAGTATCATCATTCATAAGAGTAGGCATACATGTATATTCATGAATATCTAATAAAATCTGAATCAAATCGTTTATTTTTAACGAAATGACTCTATCCAGGATCCATTGAAATCGTCTTTTCCTATTCCGGCTGACGTGTGATTGACGACAATCTTCTATCACTATAAAATATACGGTTGTCATGACAAATCCTTATTGTTAAATCATGCATTTAACTCATCTATTTAAAATAACTTCAGGCAATGTTTATATTGAAAATAATTCTATATATATATATATATGTTCAGTAGTGAGTCATAATATCCTCACTGCAGCTTTTACTTTCAATATTATCACAACTACCTGCACTCTCAACTGTAATTTAATAAAGAACACTTGTAAGCCTTTTTCTTCAAAGCAAAGATATTTTCTTTAAAATTCTGATTGACAATATTCCATAATAAACAGCATACACTACAGAAATTAATCTTACCAAAAAAAAATGAAAATGAAATAAAAGGGGGTTTAACATCCTAGTCTTCGGCACCTAACCTGGGCTAATGGAAGACAGGCATATGCCATACAGTGTCCTATGAGGGAAATTTTGCCCAGGCAACGGCGCTACGGCCTACTCATATATCGAATTCCAACTGCTAAGGGATCTTTTACGTGCAACCATGCCGGAAAATCTAGATGAACTTTCTCGGCCAATGCAGGGATCAAACAACCGACCTCCAGGGTAGCGAGTCAGCATCTTACCCACTTAGCCACGTGATCCCCGACCTTTACCAAAAAGCATATACATGTGGATGTCAATATTATTCAAGTCTATTAATTTTAATGTTAGTTATGGCTATATATCTAACATCTCTATTACTGCCACATCCTCAGGGTTGGCCGGAAAAAAAATACCCAAGGAAAAATCTGGATTTTTTGCCCACCTAAAGAGTGCACAATAACCAATCTTCAGACTTTAAAGCTACAATTTCATATTTTTAAGTTATATTTTTAAAATGTATTAAAATAAAGCCTTAAAATAGATGGTATCTATACACAGTCCTACATGTACCTTGTTAAAGAATAATCCTATTAATCCAATAATTCACTATTGTCAGTTGAGAAATTGGCAATTATATCATTTTCAAATTCAAATTCAAACGTTTGAAGATAGCTATGCCATGGGGAATAGAAAAACAAGGGAGGTAATTGTGTTATTATTTCCTGTGTCAATGATTATAAGTGTGAGGAATAATGCCTATAATCGTATAATAGTGAGTTGACAACCTATTGATCAACATACATAGAAATAATTATGTTTTGACTTTCTTTGAAAATATGAAATTCTCACTTTAACATAGCCATCATTATGAAATATATTTGGAAGGTGATAATGGGTTTATTAGGCAAATCAGGTCCATAATTTGATTTTTTCCATATCATTAGAAATGTAATACTTTTAAATAAGATACATGTAAATTCAGAGGGATGCTCAGATTACCTAATTAAGCTTGATGAAACATATCTTTATAGGAACTAGACCTCTATGATATATGATTTAAAATAATTCAAGCCTACAGATACAGGTACTTACCAGCTGTGAAGACTTGTTATTCAAAATTATGATAAAATAATATGTGGATATAGTAGAATACAGGTACATGTGTAAAAATCTAAAGAGGACTTAGAAATAGCATATCACTCAGTTAGGGCTGATTTTATTAACCAGTAGTTATTGTAATTGTCAGCAGTTGACATCCGAACAATAGTTCATTTCTGTCCATGGAAATCAAGGCCAAGATGGTAAGTTTAGAGCTTTTTTGTTTCCATCGTCTAAGATAATTTACTACGGTATCTAAAGAATATATATTTATGTAAAATGTAGACAAAAGCAAAATGTTTATTGGCCCACTGCTGCACTGTATCTTTAATTCAAAACATGTTTATATAACTTGTTTACATGTAACTGATCATGCTATTATGACAAAAATCCAAACCACTTGATATTCTCGTACAATATTTTAAATGATATAATATGCAGATTCTCTTAATATATAATAATAATAACATTAAAGGAGACATACTGAATAAATCTGGTTAATTTTGATTGGAAGGCTTTTAGAATGCTTTATTCTTATCCCAAGCAAATATCTGTGTTACGTTTTTAGCAGATGGAAAGAGCTTCTTGACTAAACCTTGATAAATATTATTATTTGGGTGGGCACAACGAGAAATGTCTACTAAACTTTTTTTTTTGTTAGTTTTCAGAAACCAAAAATGTAATAAAAATGTGCAAGTTGTGGTTGTGTTTAAACTACTGCTTGGCTTTAAAGTTACATTTGGTCTGAATAATTCTTGAACGTTTCTTTTTTGCTGATGGTCTAGGGGGAATAGCCAACAAGATTAGAAGTGAGTGCTCTTAAAAAAATGGATGTATTAACCTCTTTAAACTATATCCTTTCACTCATACAAATACAGTAAAATGATCCAGTGGGGATGGGGAGCAGGAGTGGAGGGGGTGCAGGAACAGGGTGCAGGAGTTGTTTTTGATCTGGTGTGACTGACAATGGAGCCTCAAGGTGGGAATGAGGATTTCACAACTCCCCTAGAAAATTTTTGAAAGTTTGAAATCCATTTCCTTGCATCTAAGGGTATTTTTGAAGGACATTTACTCTTTTAAATATATATAGGCCTTCTCCTGGATCTCTCATGTATAATTGCTCATGATGAGGGGGGCATACCCACTGGATCACCCCCGCTTCTCGACACGCACCTGTGATAATTATATAATAATCTTACACCTTGATATCATTATATTTTAACACTACACACAAATCTCAAATTTTGATACATTGCGTAATTGTATTAGGAAGTGATATGATGCTCCTTGTAGATGTATGTTTACTCTCAACTTGAGATACAGATGAAGATACACAAAAAGTTAGGAAATGCATGATTATGAATAAGCTTTTTGACAGAATACCCTGACACTCATCTCACTGGAGTTCAATAACAATAATATACTATAACAAGAGAGAGAGAGAGAGAGAGAGGAGAGAGAGAGGGATGGAGTGTAACATTCACAGGTCCGAACTAGGTCATTTCGGGACTAACACATGGTTAAATTTTATTTCAAAAAGTTGCCTGCACGTAGAGTCTTTAGCTGTGTAAGGAAACCGGTGGACCCAAAGAAACCCACAAGGTTGGACAGGCACACGTGCAGGAAATCAAAACAACGCTATTTAACCCTATGACATACCCTGTGATCTTAACTAAACTATAAGGCCACCCAACCCCCCTATACATGTATACTATAGCAGGTCCCCTCA
Organism: Patella ulyssiponensis; assembly: GCA_963678685.1. Taxonomy (NCBI): domain Eukaryota; kingdom Metazoa; phylum Mollusca; class Gastropoda; family Patellidae; genus Patella; species Patella ulyssiponensis. The sequence goes on along the minus strand of OY783227.1, from coordinate 76,085,665 downwards.
ATATTGAACTGAAAGGCTCACTATAACACTGGGGTTCATTGATATACATACATCAAGTCCTCTGCATCATTATATATATATTGAACTGAAAGACATCACTGTAAGTTGTAACACTGATATTGTGTACATGTAGTGGAAAGAAAGACTTTACTATAACACTGTCAGGAGTCATCTTCCCCCCCCCCCAAAAAAAAAACACCTTTATACATAACCAATTTGTTGTACAGCCACACCTACAATTTCCAGACCATCTGATACCACTTCTCATTTACATGTATTTGCAAGTTGCATTTTCAGTCAGTTTTAATTAATCCCAAGCCCAACCTATACATTTAAAAAATATGCTTTACTTCTGGACATAACCGATCCTGTTAACTAAAATTCTAAAATTGTTTTATTTTTAATAATCAGAAACCATACATGTACATCTGGAAGAGACAAGTGATATATCATCATTATGAAATGGGGTTTAACATCCTACTCTTTTGCACCTAACCTGGGCTAATGGAAGACGGGCATACGCCATACAGTGTGCTATGAAGGAAATTTTGCCCGGGCAGCGGCGCTACGGCCTACTCTTATATCGAATTCCAACTGCCAAGGGATCTTTTACGTGCACTCCAATGTGTACACGGGACCTCAGTTTTTTGTCCCATCCGAACGACTAGGCAGCTGTCCTTGTCAGACCCTCCTTCTGTATCACTGACAAGGGGAAATCACGCCGGAAAATCGAGATGAACTTTCACGGCCAATGCAGGGATCGAACACTCGACCTCCAGGCTAGCGAACCCGTGCCTTATCCACTTAGCCACCGTGATCACCATAGATCTTGTATCCATGAGTTTACTCATTAAAAAAAATATCATAAAATGACTGTATATATGAATTTGTAATAGCCTGATCTTACATGTACATGTTAAAACATGAAAATACAACAATTGTTAGATTCTGATTCATAAAAATGATATTTAGAGACAGATCCACCAGGGAGAGGAGAAGTGGTGGTGGTAGGACTGTTTTTTTTATCCACACATTGTCTCTAATCTTCTTTGGGGAATAGAAAAAAAAATAAATGACCCATCTGACCTATTAAAAAAATTTGGTTAAACAGAAATTCCTGGTTCTGCAATTGTATTCAGTAGATTAAATTCCGTTTATTTTTATTAAAATTTGTCTAGAAAAGTCTCTTTAAAAGATATCAATAATTCATAAAGTTTACACCACCTTCATTTATTCAATGAATAATGCATAAAATATTTTACATTATTTATATTGGGGTATACAATATTATTAATACCTGTCATTAATTAAGTTCTCACTGAGGAGGACTGTAAGTTCATGTACATGTGAACCCCGTAAACTTGACATAGAGGGACATTATAATAAATATACTATATGTCATGTCTTACAAACATTTGATAGTGTCCTACCGTTATGTAAACCACGAAAATCTTACAATCAAGTTAGTGTTGACGGTAAATATGACACATCGTTATTGCTTATTGACACATTTATCATTCTCAATAAACAATATACAGTGTGTATTCTAATGTTCGCCAAACACACCTGTCTTTTCACACCTTTAATTAAGACTCGATCATTTGAGGAACACCTATATTTATGAATTATGATATACAATATTATATATAGATGCGGACGCCATATTTCATCTATTGAATAGGGAATTCCGGGGTAATACCTTGTCGTCGCTTGACTTACGGAAACTCATTAAAATAAACAGGCAATTCCTTACCTGACCAGGTGGCAAAAGGTAAATCCAGCTTCATATTTGTTTCTTTTTCAAGGTTGACAAAAGGTAAACATAACGATTCCTAAGTCCACAAAGTTTTGGCAGTGATACACGACAGGCGTCATCCCCGATTCGACGACAAATTCTGCCCTCAAATAACAGTCACGTGACCCATTCATATCTATGTACATGCCCAGCATTCTTCGGGCATTGTTATTTGACACCAGTAATTGATACCTTCAAGCATTGTTTAGATGTCCACGTAAATAAGAGATGCTAGATAAAGTAAGATAATTTATACATTAGGTCAACCATAAGGACATGTTTATTTTCGTACAGATAATGCACACTCGTACTGGTTGCAACACAAGGTACCTGGAACAATCAGCACGAGTGAGTAAGTTGTAAACGTGTAGTATAATAACTAGACCGTTAACCCGCACCTGCTTCGTTCGTTCATCAAACGACTAAAGGGGAATAACTCTTGGTGTGAAAGGTGTTCTTATTAATCATATCAGGCGCGGATACAGCGGGGGGCGCACCCGGCGCACGCCCCCTCTATTTTTTTGCGGTGGCGAACAATTTTTAGCTCCATATATTCTCGCGGGAAAGGAGAATAAAAACAGTTTAGGTTGGAAATCGTAATTTACAGTACTAGTATGAAATTAGTCCTTGTGGGCATTTTTGTCCACTCAAAAATCATGGGTCGGGCTTCGCATTCCCAACTTGGTGCAGCACGCCCCCCCTTTCCGAAAATCCTGGATCCGCCCCAGCATATCATTAATTATCAAGTCTTGTGGAAATTCAATTAATTATAGAAATTATACATTAAATAGACTGGATCATTTACCTGAGTTCTCTGCAATATCTTTTTTCCACTGATTCATATTTTTTTTTCAAGGATTGGAAAGTCGTTGTTTTATTTGTTTATCTTCTATTATTATTACGGGTGGGGTGGGGAATAGAAAATATAATCTTTTTGAAAGGGGGAAAAACTGGAGGGCCGGCCCACCTTTTAAATTCTCAGTCCTTGAATTTCACTTTTCCTGAAGCTGGCAGGTGGGTGTTCAAACCTCTCCCCCTGTACCCCAGAAATAATAGTTTGTATGAAATTTGAATGTAAAATAGTGCGTTGATGTATTTACGTTGTCTCAAAATTTCAGAACAAAATATTGAGTTGTTTAGAGGTAAATGCTTATCTGAACACGCAACCCTTTTAAGATTTCTGGTTAATTTTTATCGTTGGGTGACCTGTTGTACACCTTATTTTTATAAAATAAAAGTATGGCTTTATCCAGACACCATTTAACACAGCTTGGGACACTGATCTTCATTTCCAGATGAAGACAGACAGGTTCAAGTTGTTTGAAAAACGAACCACATACATTTTTATTGAGTTAGTTGATTGGCCCTAAGGTTGAGGATTTAAGGGCTTTTAACACAAAATTGAGCAGTATTATTCTCCAAAACATAATAATTGAGATTTGCCTTTAATTTTTGTTATCAACATTAAACAAAACATAACCACCAAAAATAGTGAAATAATCCTGTATAAAACGATGTCCTCTGCTGCAAGGTCAAAATAAATACATATTAATTAATTGCACATTTATCTGTTTGAAAGGATCGAGCAGTAGCTGGTAGTGAAAAACATTTACCAAATATGGACATCTACACCATGTTTAAAATGAAATTGGGTTTAACATCTTACTGTTCTGCTCCGAGTGGGCTAATGAAAACAGCTACACCAAGTTCAAACATTGTACCTCAATTGAAAGCAGAGTTATTATTTTCCAAAGTCTTGACCAATCCAATTGCTAATCTCTCACACTTCTTTGCCTAAGCAGAAAATTGTCATCATCGAACTTATTCAAGGTATTGATATAATGAATCTATACTCTTGATTTTCATCACTCTCACCCAATAACAACCAAAGCTATCATGTTCCAAAGTCTCAACCAATCAAATCGCTTATCACAGCTTAGCCTTAGTGGAAAATGTGCATGATTAAACACATGCACATTTAAGGCATTCACCTAATAGTAGACACCTAAAATTAAACATTCTAACTCAATTAGAAGATGAGTTATTGTGTTCCAAAGTCTCGACCACATCTTTATTTAGCCTAAGCAGAAATTGTCCATCATCAAACTTAGTCAAGGTATTGATGTAATGAAACTATACACAAATTTTCACCAATATCACTCACTTAGAATCAAAGTTATCGAGCTCCAACATCTTTGGATAGGCAGAAAAACGAACAAAAAGAATATCTTTACTCTGCAAGTTTATCATTAAATAATGCACAAAATTATACAGCTTAAAACATAGGTTGAGACGTGTTTGATTGTATTATCTTGAATGATCGACTTAGTATTTAGACATTTATTAACATGAGAAGACTATTACTAACTCATGATGACAATCAAGGCTACAGTGATTCAAAAATAATGTTTTCTCGGCTTAGCGTGAAGCAATTTGACTAAAATTTCAGCCTATTGCCTTTATATTATCTGTTTTTTAACTATTATATTGAGAATTGCCACCTCTTGAACTTATCTTCTATAATGTATCTTTAAAGGTGTTGCCATGACTATTTTCAAAGATGATTTTATTTTAAATGATGTGTATCCATGAAAATACACTTAAATTTGATTAAATCCAAAAATGTGTTCAAAATAGTAAATGAGCTTTTTGCTTTGTTTTTGACATGAATCTTATCTGAATAAAATATTGTTTAATAGTAAGTGCAGGAGGACTACACTACACGAAAAACAAAAACCTATAAGATTAACCTGCGGAAAATATCAAATCAAGTGAATGGATCCGGGGGATACTATTATATCACTGATAAAAAACAGTCATACTTAAGCACTAGCCAGGGCTTAAACACTTTTTACCTTAAATGAATGTGTAATCTAGTCACAATCAGATTTTATTGACTTGACAACTTTTGCAATACATTATAAGTGAGAAATTTGTATATTAGGCAGGGTGATACATGTTTCAGTCAGAATCTCATCATAAATACAGCCAACACATTTCAACACTAGCCAAACAATCCCAGGATGTTCCCACCCCAAATACTCAAACAGTGTTTACAATAATTGTGGACGCACCAATGGAAAAAAATACACATAAGAGTTATGCCCCTTTATATTCCGGGGGGGGGGGGGAATGTCCGACAAGAAAGTTTTTGAAATTCCATCACTGCTCCCACCCCAAATACTCAAACAGCGTTTACAATAACACACCAACGGAAAATAAATACCACATGAAATGTTCACGCTTAATAAGTATTATATTTAAATCTGATGGGCTACTGCACAGGGCAGTGACTGCTCTCTAACAAACCTTGCTTGCAGTTAGAAGAGAAGACATGTCTCATTAGACTCAACTACATCTTATTGTTCAGTCATTAACATCTGAAATATCGTCACTGAAGCGGTGTTCAGCAGACTGTCTTAAGACAGAAAATTATGTAGGCCTATACACTATTTATTCACAAATGAAGTTAAATATTTTTGATCTTTTTCACTTTCTAATAAATTGTCCTTTCCACGTTCTTCTATATTTGCACCAATCAGTAATTTATTTGGATGTAATTCTTTATGACACATTCTGAAGTTGTCTAAGATGTTCTCTAAAGTCCAGTGTTTCTGTAGCAAAGCATGATCTAATGTAAAATGTCCATAACGTAATCTTCGGATGTCTGTGCACACTGCTGTTGATTTTAACTTTAGTCCAATATCGTGGATCAAACTTTTGAAGTAATTACTTGTCTCGTTGATCGCATGAATTTCTGAAAAAAGATATAGTTTAATTAAAGATGCATTACATGTATGTAAGATTTTGATAAAGACCTAGCCATTCTTGCTATGATAGTTCTAAAATCAATGATTCAAAATTAATATGTTAAAATTTTCATTCAAATAACTTTATTCTGAGCAACGTTATCCCTATAATATGTAGTTTTGACATATTATCGTAGCAACGTTATTTATTAATCGAGACTCTGTCATGCCTCTCCATTTTTAAATTAAATCATTAAATGGCAATCATATTTTAACATGTTCACATCTGCGCCAACTAGAGAGTTGATTATAGGCTTGTCATGTGTATAAATATCTAATTAATAGTTTATAGAACATTTCATGCCTAAAGAAAGACCTGCAATAGGCAGGTTTGGCTCTTACGCAATGCATCTTTAATAAATTAGGCCTAATATAATGAGTTGTATTTTTGTTGGGTGAGCACTGATGTAGAATTATATAGTAATGAAACTTAAAAAGAAACGGTGTCCGTCAAATTTTGTTTTCGGCCAAGAGAAACATGTTGTAGAATACAATAATATATTATATACTATTATATTTTATATTTAGCTATTGGAATTTTCTTTACTTATTGATAGCAAATAAATTTTTGAGGAATTACACCCAGACCACCCTAACTTCCAACCCAAAAATATACTAAAAATAAAGAAAGAAACTTATATACCTAGAGTAAAATCTGGTAATTTATAATCTATACATTTAACACCATATAACATAGGAGACATATCTTTATTGGCTGGACGAACCAATCCTTTACATGCATATTCATATGCTTCTTGGCTATCTTCATGTACTCCGGCATATCTATAAAAAAAACAATTTATTCTTAGCACAGAAATCCCAATGTGGTATTTTTGTGAATGTGTGGCAAAACCGACTAGGTAGTATTATTAATTGCCGCATTTATATAGAGTAATGTGGTATGTGGCAAACTCAACCCCAAAATATCTGTGGGTCTTTATATGTGATCCAAGGAGTTATCACTGGATATGGTTAAGAATCAAGGGGAGCATCTTCTGTAGTAATTGTCCCCAAAAAATCATTAAGCCTCTTTGCTCAACCTGACTGGCTGATCTATTTAAAAATCAAAATGATCAAATGATAACTGTGATCACTAGTGCATTACAAAGATTTTGTAATAAATGGAACAACTCTGAGAGTAATTGTCAGAATCAAAATAAACAGATTATGAAATTTAAAAAACCCAATTTAATGATAATTGTGACCTGTTTAAGTCCAAATATAATTTTTTGTGTACCCCATGCTAACAAAATGGTATAGATAGACACGTGAATTCACAATACCCTACCATGAATGAAAAATATGAAATATGAATTTACTTTGCAAAGTTTTCGTGCATTACCAAAAATGATTGGTAGTGAAAATTTTGAAGAAGAAGCCCTGTTTTGTAGATCAAGTGTAGTAACACTGGGAGTAATTTTTGAAAATCTTACAAAATCAATATGCATTTCACTATCAATACTCTGTACAACCTATTAAAAGTTCCAGAAGATCCCATGATAAATTGTGGTCTTAACCATGAAGTGAGAACATACTGACAGACAAGGTCACATAAAAATAAACACATACTTAAACATAAGCTTGGTGTGATTAGCCTGTGCTATGGAACACATTCTGTCTAATTTAGGCTTTGTTATATGATCTGAAAATACATGTCATAAATATTAATTAAACATCTATAGCTATTTACAACTACATGGTACATTTCTTCAGTAATTTCAAAAATATATATCCTTTGTGACACATGAATCTCAAATACATCAGATCTATACACTTTCAGTTCAATTTGAAACAAATTTTAAAATAACATTTATACATTTCAAATCCAACAAAATTAAGCCCTCATGACCGAGCATTGTTTCTATTCATAAGAAACAAGCCCAGAAATAAGAATTCTATCTGCACCAGAAAAATGTATGAACATTACTGACGTTCTACCTGATAATTTAATTTTTTGTTCGACAAGTGTAAAAAATATCACAGGACAGAAAATTGACAAACTGACAATCTGAGCTTGGCAAAACAACAGACAGCAAAGTGATTTGTCTGAAAAATCCTGACTCTGTTTGCAACATGTGACTTATTCCAAGCCTTTCACCATAGAAAATTAAGTTGAAAAATATGATAAATATGTGAAACTTACGAAAAGTTGTTCTCTCTATTATTCTTCCTTTAGGAGAGAAATTATCAGTGGCCCATCCAAATCTACCTTTCACATGGTAAACCTTCAAAAATTAAAAATATATTTTCACTAGGAAACTTCATCTAAAACTCTGTGTTATTGTACTGTAATTAATGAGAAATATGCCTTCCAGTTATAAGACATGTTCTGATGTTTGAATTTTCTGTTTTTTGTTGAGCAGTTTTCCTGCCTTGTACATGTATATGCTATATAGTATAAATAAACTTACCCTGAGGTACATAGCCCTGGAAATAAATCCTAAAAACTGTCTACCACCACCAATACCCAACACTGAAATAAATTAAATGAAATGGGGTTTAACGTCCCTACTGATCAACTAAAAACTCAACTAATTAAGACGGGCATATGCCATGCAGTGTGCTACGAGGGAAATTTTGCCCAGACACCGGCACTACGCTTACATCAAATTCCAACTGCCAAGCGATCTTTACTGACGCCAATGTGTACACGGGACCTCAGTTCTTCATCCCATTCGAACGACTAGACAGCTGTCCTTGTCAGGCCCTCCATTCTGCATCACTTACAAGGGGAACCACAGCAGAAAATCTGGATGAACTGTCTCGACCAATGCAGTTATCAAACACTCGACCTCCAGACTAGCAAGCCAGCGTCTTACCCACTTAGCCATCGTGACCCCCAAACACTGAAATAAAGTCAACATTACAAAATCATCTACAGCTACTGTGGCTCGATGAGAAACGCTAACCTGGAAGTTCCATGTTCAGTCCCCGTGTTGACTGAGAAAGTTCATGAGGATTTTCCAGTGTGGTTCCCTATGGTCAGTGGTGAAGGATGGAGTGACTGACAAGGGACATGTGTTGTAATTCGAATGGAACAAAAACATATGGTCCTGTGTACACAATGATATTTTAGTAATGCTCAGTAAGTTGTCTACAATAAAACACGATTTCCTGATTTTACTGTAAATTATTTGAATTGCCAACAAATATACATGCATCATATTGATTGTATACTAGAAAGTAACATGTTAGAATATTGGCAAATAATCTTCGTCAATATTTGATTTATCTCCCTTCAATCTGGGGGGCCCATCATTGAGTCTGGTACAAATATATTGGAAGTCAATGGGTTAACAATGTATTTGTTTGATCAGTTATTCTTGTTTTGCAATTGACTGGACTCCAGAAGCAGTTCTTCAGTGGAATCTTTGAAAAAAATGATTAACTTCTCAAATACATTACCTTTTAATAGCAATCATATCTGGCAATCTGTAACTGAAAGTTTGTCGGGCAGTCATACAAAGTCAAGCAACAACATACATGTATGTGATGTAGTAACCACTGTTGATGGTCTAACAAATCGGGACATGAACTTAATGTTTTACTACCATCAATAACATATAAAGCACTAATCAATCTAATTGTATATTTAAAGATGCATTATGTAAGATTTAGATAAAGAACTGGTCCTTTTGCTGTAATAGTTCAAAGATAATGAAAAATGAATATATTGAAAATTACTATGTTCTGAGAACAGATTGTTTATATTCGTAGCAACATTACTTGTTCTGATACTCAGACCCGCTTCTCTTTTTCTAATTATTAAAGGGCAATCATATTTCAATCTGCTTAAATCTCTGTCAAATTCTTAAATGTAGGTTGTGTTTTAGTCTAAATAGTTGATTATTGGCTTTTCATGTGAATAAATGTCTCATTATCAATATATAATGTATATAAAATTTGAGGCCAAAATAATGCATCTTTAACTTAAGGTTTACATACCCTGAACACCTGATGTATGTTTTGGTATTGGACCAACAGGCCATATTTCAAAATCTGAACCGATATATCTTGGTCCTAACACTGAAACAAAGATTTATACTTCAATTAGCAATACATGTATATGGTAATAAATTTATAAAAACAGACCAGGCTCCGTTTTGCATGGAGTTGAAATCAACCGAATACAGCATGAGAAGAAGTATAGGTGTTCTACAAAGATTAAGCATACCTTGTCAATACCCAAGTCAAATGAAAAGAAGCCTGGGAATAAATATCAGCAGCATACATGTAAGCGCTAACAATCTGTTTCACAGCAGTAATGTGAAGGCCTCCATTTAACTCTGTAGAAGAGGACAGAGTTTTAAGTTCATATGCATTACATGTCAACGACAAATTCGACAATCAACGTGTGACATCACACCATACAGCCTGATTTAGGCAGAATTAGTGCCTTTTACGAGTTTTGCCCATTCGCATAATATAATATGTACCCGTTTACAGTGATAGTAGCAGCCAAGCCAGGTTATTTTGGGACAAGATCATTAGATTAAAAATGGGGTGGAACTCACAAGTGTATTTATAACAGACTTAACATTTGGAGTACATTTGTACATCATTGAAGATGATTTAACTCCTCTCTCTGTCAATAATATATTTTTACCTAGTCTATGTTCTGATAAATCAGGAAGATCAGGTAAAGTTGTAACTACAGGTTGATTTGTAACTAGTAAACTTCTAGAACCAACTTCATTATCATCACCATCTTCTGTAGGCCCACTATTTTCTGCAGTATTAACTAATCTTTCATATTTATAACATGGAAGTGCATTCAAATCTACAAAATAAACGTGGTATAATAACATCCATATTCCAAGATTTAAATTTCTTATGTGGCATTCACATTTTTCCCAAAGATATTAAATTTCTTACGACTTAATCCATGCTTACCTAAATTTCATTTTATCGTACATTGCCGAATCCGTAAATTTGTGCGTTACCCTTTCAATGAAGTTGGTCAAATCAGATAGAAGACGGGGACGTATTTTTCAACAGCATGTTGGGTCGCGCATACTGGTTCTAGCAATGTAAGTAAGGTCTTATTTTCTCGCTAAGATGTTCAGTTAGGCATTCACAGGGACTGACACGCGACCATTTAGCAGTAAAAAGTTGTCCAGTAAAATTGACTGGGAAGCAAAACTTTTTTGACAACGATTCAATAGCACAGTGTAAATGAGACCTACATTCAGAGTTGAACTACCTTACCTCTAGATAACAAAAATCATCTCGTAACCCTCCGTGTTTCGAGATATTTTAAGAGTTGGTCCTACATAGTTCCACGTAGCAAAGCAGAACACAAATCACATTCGCAAAAAGTAAGCAAAATTGACAATATATTTCATCAAAACAAAGATTGATTATTGTTATTTATAACATTTCTGCCACATCCAACTACAATTAAGCAGAAAATCCTACCTGACACGGGTACAAATCTCCTCTTTTTAAATCAAAGTAATAGTAGATTGCTTTTTCCAACATTTTAAATTTACGCCGTCAACACATAAAGGCGGGGCCTCGTGGGCAATAGCCAATCAAAATACTAATCTGATCAGAGTTGCTCAAGAGTAATACTAATGCGCCATAATTATGAATGTCCGAATCAATTTTTATAAAAAAAGCAACGCTTGATTTACTTTATTGTCAATATTTGCAGATAAATGAATGTTGTTTCACTTTCAGAAGATTGGGCTGCGTATGTGTAATATGTGATAATAGTTCAAAATTAACGTATTTTTAAGATGGTACATGCATTAAAGTAGCTAAGTCTCTAATTCAATGTCATCCAAAATCTTCAACATTGAAAACACGAATTACTTGTCAATTTAAATCAACATTGATGCTGTGATCTTACCGGGAAAAGATGGGCTTCTGATATCGAATATTTAAGACAAAATAAACATTTTACCACTCACTGGTACACGAATCATCCCAGTTGCAACAAGAGAGTCAAGGAACGAGGCTAGTTGCACCAAATCAAACGGCATCACCTTATTCTTATCTGGAGACCATGCGCAATAAATACTATATAGACCGGAATAACCACACGCTAGAAATTTGCATTCATTTGAGACTGCTAGCTCATTTCGCCAAACATAACTGATTTGAAATTAGAGTAAAAACGGAAACCATTGAATGTAAATCAGTTTATATACATTCATATTACTACAGTAATATATGCGTTGCAACCCACTTGGGTCAATTTTTAGTCCCAAAATGTTAGTGATTTAGCTCCTTTAGCTCCAATTTAGAAATTGAGTTTGCCACTTGGAACTAATTTAATGGCATCGTATCGTAGCTAAAAACAAGCGCATCACTGACACTCAGTAGCCTACATGTCATCATGTATAATATCTCAACGTTTTTACTTTTACTTAGTAACTTAGTTACCGGTACCTCTCGCTAAATTCCATTGTATCTTCTCGATAACTTTGGATATCGGTAATTCGGTGGGCTTATAAACACAGAATACGCCATTCAACTGACGATAAGCATCTGCTGCCCATCGAAATCTCATTTTAAGTTATTTACTTTTAGCAAAGCTAATAAATATCATTCTTATGGAGGCTGACATCTTGGTTGCAACCAAAAATTGTATCACGTATCCGGGAAAGAAAAACGAAGTTTAAAGTTTATATGAAGTATTATTTCCTTAGGAAGATTGTAATTATGATTACGTCTAAATTATTAATAAATCTACTTTTTACACATACTTTTGTTAAAAAAGAGAGATTTTTAAAAAATTTTCATATTGAATTCTTTTCGCAAAATCCTAGTCCGTAACATTAATTTCACCAAACACATGGGTTTGTTTACATCCACAATATCAGACAGCATATAAGTCCACAAGACTAACGGTTACTACGATCGTGCTATCAGTAGAATACAATGAAGCCTAATACAGAAGAGGATATTCTAAAGAAGTTACATGAATTTAGTAAAGAGTTTCTTTATTATATTAGATGCTAAACCAGAATGAAATTTAACGTTTATCAACCATTCATAATTCTGAACCTATGGCCTATTGGACTAACATATGTAGGGGAGAGCGGGGATCAGTGGGCCATGGGGCACAGTAAGAGCCAGGCTTTGTAATTTTTCACTGTTTTGGCAAAATTCAATTGTGACATCACTGAGTAAGTGCCCTTTATGGCCCCAAATGACCTAGTTTGTGTCTAGTGGACGTTAAACCCAATTTCTCTCTCTCTTTATAGCCCCCATTTGTCCTCCTAAATTCAATAAATTCATGTAAACTGATTGATATTTATCAGCCATTAAACTTTTTTCTGATGCAAAAGTGAATTTGCGGTGGACTGGTTAAACTGCTTTGCTACTCCAGATTTTGTTAGAGCCCACAAACTTGATATTCCAGGTGAAGGAGATAGTGATTGACTCTCATTAGAAATATTTTGTTTCATAATACTATCCCATGTCTTCCTGTCATTTTCGATTTTCTATCATGGTTGATGACGGGGCACAGTGGGGCACACTTCAGAGGAGCACACTGGGTTTAGCTAAATACCATCTGTCCATTTTAGACAGAATCTGGATATTTGAGCTGTTTTTAAAGAAATATTGGTCCCAGGCTACGAATCGTTACTGACTTACAAGTCATAAGAATTTTTCGCATAAAGGATTTTTTTTCTTCTGTTAAAGAATTTTTTATTCAATGTTATGTTGGGATTTTTTAATTTTCAGATGTGCATCTGTGTTCAAGTCTTAAAACATATTCACATTTTGAACTAAAAGATTAGTTTTTACAGTCCTTATGAGTTTCAGTCAATTCAGTGTGTTTCTATGCATTTTTTTTTAAGAAACATACTTGATGGCCAACTGTGTCCTATAGTGTGATCCAGTGTACCCCACATATGGGGCACATTGGGTCAAAAAAAGTTTTGATTTTACAATGATCTACACAAAAATAGTTTCAATTTATTAACTTTTTAACAGCACTATTAAATCGAACATATGACTGGCTTCAACTGAGTACATAGTTTGGTTCTCTGTAGGATTTCACTTCTGGTCAATTTACTAAAAAAAGAAATCATGCCCACTGTGCCCCGCTCTCCCCTACATATAGCCATAGACTTATATGAAGACAGACATACCTGTACAGCGTGCTATGAGGGTAATTTTGCCCCAATTTTGTCGAGGGTTCCTTTACATGCATGTGTAAGTCGCCGTGCAGGCAGACCTCAGTTTTTCACTCTATATGAACGACAAGGCGCTGTCCTTAAATTACCAGACCCTCCATCCAGCATCAGTGACGTGGATTAATCAAGCCTTAAAATTGTGTTACTCCCAGAATAATCATGTCCTAAGGTCCATGTTTAAATTTAATTCAAAATAAAGAATTATGATACCGGTAAACTTTTCTAGTCAAAAAAGCAAGGTGCTCTGAGGCACTTTTGATTATGATATTTGATTATGTTACAATAACTTTTACAGGGATGTAAAATATGTGGTGAGCTATTGTTTGTATATCTACATGTAGGTCGTAGGGGACACCTTGATTGTTCTGTTCTTATCTGTCTCGAGTTCATGTGGGTCTACTGCTTACTGACTTGGTCTTCGGAAATTCCCTTTGGATCACTCAGTAAAAGTGTATGAATTCTGTGCCTGGGCTTTCAGCTGCAATTTCAGGCATTAGCCTCCTGTCAAATTTGGAAAGATTAAATGGAAGTCAGCATGCTTAAATTGGGGTTACTACTACATGTACATGTATGCTGATTTTGTGAGGAATACATTTACCGATACCATATTCATTTATTTTAGGTGAAGGTATAATTGGTAATAAAAAGACAAAGAATCGAAAATTATCAAAACCAAAAACACAAGAAGAAAGAAATGAAACACAGTCTGAAGTGAATCATGCAAGACAAAATAAGAATAGGAAAAGAAAAGAAAGACGAAAGAGAAAACTTGAAGAAAACAATCCTCAAGAGAACGAAGATGAGTTAAGTTCTAAAAAACATTCCGCTGTTGGTGATATTGTTGAAATGTTTGGACTGAATGAAAAACGAACAAGAAGTGCAAATGATGTTATTAGTGAAGAAGATAATATTCAGACACTTCAAAGTCGTGAAATAGTGGATAGAGATGAGCTTTCATCTAAAACTAAAATGAAGAAATCTAAGAATAAACGTGAAGAAAAAGAAGTTTATGTTTTTCGAGATCCACGTAAAATGAAGAAAAAGGTGAGTAATTATTGAGTGCCATGGTTTGGTTGCATCACTTCTTAATTATGTGACTTACTCCTAGTAAATCATCACTTGAAAATGGTATGTTGTGTATGTCTACATTTATTTCAGTAAAAAGTGATTACATTTACTAAAACAAACAATTCAAGCATCATGTACGTTTAATTTGGGAAATAATCTAAAGATTGCTTTGATTTGGGTTAGAAATGAACTAAAACTTGTAAAAAAGCTACTTCAAAATACACATGTACAAGAAAAAGTTTCATTACTTTTTTGGGATTTAGAGGTTTAGCTCCTTTAAATTATCTATTGATGTAAGACATTTGTTATAGGCAGAGGAATCTGTACATATACATTTTTATGTGTAATATTTTAAGACCCTGAGCATGATATTAACACTATTCATGTTCGCATCCCTTGCAAACTACAATGTTTTAAAGGTTTAATCTCTAATAGGAATATCACTTCAAAATGGTTCAGCTCTCCGTTCAGTTTTTACTAAGATATGACGAATTGATAATGCCACTGATCTATGCTGCTCCCCATGCAACAAGCATGTCCCCATCTTTATTTGCCTTAAACCAAATTAATGGGCCTGTATTTTTCTGATTTAATCTAAGCCAGGAGATTATTTTGAGTTCATATTTTGATTACGTTTTCTGAATTAAAATGTTAAATAATCAATCTGAATAAGCAGTCAGAAATTTTCTTTTTTTTCTGATAAATGCAAATCACACATTGTTACTTTAATCTCAAAAACTATTTGACTGACACTCTCTTTAGCTGGTCAATTTCACTGCCAATCATAGAAGATAGATATGATAAATGTTGGATGTACAACTGTTGAATGGTGATCTTTACGAATCAGAAATAAGAAATCTACAATCTGTTTCAATGTAACATTTGACAAATTGCACTTTTTAGTCAAGTTTACCATATGGTTTAAACATAAAAATCGCTATAATGGTCTTGGTAGGACATTGGATTGAACTTACCTCATCCTCCTCCACATTTTTATTACAAATCCTGTATCAACTTCTGAATGCCACATCTTAATTAGATAGAACACACTCACCATTTCCAATTTCTGATTTAGTAATTAAATGTTTCAGAAACCTGTGAAAGAAATAGAAGAAGTTATTGAACAACCATCCACTTCAGCAAATCCTATTTTTGACATGGATTCAGCAAAATTTGAAGTTCGCAAATTAGGAATAACTGGGTTTGAAGAAACAAAGCAAGAACAGTCTATGGTAGATCTACTGGTTAGTCTGGGGGCTAAGGTATGGTTCTGTTAAAATGATTTTAAAAAAAACCTCTGAGATATCGATTGAATGGATTAGAGTTTAATGACTTTCTCTATACAATACTTTGGAGTCAGAATATGTGATAAGTTTTATTTCTATGGTTATGCCTGTAAAGACAATTTTGCCCACCCAAGCCTATCAAATGATAACTATTTGTGATGATTAATTGTTGAGTTTTTTTATATAAACATTATTTTACTCTCAGAAAAGATTGAGGAACAGACTAGGCCTGTATTACATGTACCTCTCTCGTTATTGTAGAGTTACAGGCCTACACTCTTTTGCAAGTTTTAAATAAATTTAAATCCAGAGAATTATCCTTTGTTGAAGATGTATTATGTAAGATTTAGATAAAGAGCAGATACATGTAGTTCTCCTGTGAAATTTTAAAATAGATAATGGAAAATGAACATATTGAAAATTTGAGTCACATTGCTTCATTCTGAGCAGAGTTACGAATGTTTGAAGAAGAACGTAGTCTCAATTTTCATTACTATCATTGTTACGATAATAAACAAAGTCTTGTTACGATAATAAACAAAGTCTTGTTACGAAAATAAACAAAGTCTTGATTATTCTTTTAAAAATTGAATTATGAAATGCGATTCTGTTTCAATCCATTTAAAATCACAACCATCCAATGGTCTAGAGAGTTGATTATGGGGTTGTCATGTGAATAAATAAAAGATCTGCAATAGGCAGATTTAGTTCTCACATAATGCATCTTTATATAAAGGTCAAAGGTCAACAGCATGCAGAGGTATAGTGATGCCTAGTGCCAACATCTTGATTCTTTTCTTAAATTTTACATATGTCTTCAAATATCTTCAATATATCAAAGTACAGGAATTTCTTTTTTTGATAGTTTTTGTCTATTTGTGAGAGATTGGTGTACAAGGAATTATACTATACATGTATCTGTGAGACATTCAACCTCCTTTAGACATGAATTATTTAATCCTTTTCCCTACTTTGATTATAAGTAATTGTAACTGAAAAACCAAGACTTTGAGTCCCTGTTATCAAAATGAAAGCTTTGATTTTTGACTCTTGTTTGCTTTAGGCATACATAAAAATATATTGTTCAATTATTTAGTATGACCCAGTACGATTATGAAGTTGAAGTAAAAATAAACACTAAATAGGAAATTCTATCAATAAACTTCCAACCACCATTGATCGGTCTAATACTCAGTAATGATTTCCTTCATCTTTTATTATTAATAATTCTGATGTCGGGCAATCGAATTCAGAGCAAACACTAGCAAGTGCTATGAGGCAGGTTTTTCATATTTATTTTATTCATACATCAATGCTGTGTTAAAAGAATATTGATGACTTTTACATACATGCTGCATTAGAAGAATATTGACGACTAAATAACTACCTTTTCAATTCATTGGCCGGAACTTGTTTGATTACCATTCTAAATTCCAATCATTAAAGGGCCAACCCCGATAATATTTTGTTCAATGAAACTGCTTAATTTGGTGTTAAAACCCCTTAAAAACCTCTACCTTAGGCCGATCAACTAACTCAATACATGTGATGCATTTTCAAACAACTTGTTACGTGTTTGGATAAGCAGTTTTGATGTTTACGTCTGAACGACTCAATATTTTGAGCTTAAAGTTTGAGACAGGGTAAATATACCTTTTCTCACCATATTATGCGCTTAAATTTCATACGTACCTGGACTTTTAGTTTTGAGACTCAGGATAGTCCCTTTAATAGGGATTTAGTTTCTATAGAATGCAGCAATTTACATGTAATCTTTATTGATAAAACTGAAATCCAATGTGCTCCTGTAACTCTAGAGAGAAAAAAAGCTTATCAGTAAATGAACATACCCAGCGGAAGCTTTAAAATCATTAATCAACCACAATTTTATTGCCTCTTTTAAACTTGTGTAATGAATTGTTTGGCCGGTTTTATGGATAGAGCCACACTGGTCCTTTATGTTAATTAAGACTTCGAATTGATGCTCTTTCTTCAAATGTTACTGTAATTATTGTTCAGAATTCAATCTTTTTATCAGTAGGACGTTAAACCCCATTTCATTTCATTTCCAAATCTTTTTGTCCTCCGCCTTTCGAAGACTGAGTCAATGATTAACATTTCGAGCTAAAGCTAAGCAGTTTCATTGGTTGATGCTTTAGGACAAGATAATCTTGATTCTATCTGATAGAGTGATGAAACTTAGTGTATAGTTTGATTGCTCGATACTTTTGAAAAAAATAAATGTGTGATTAATTGATATGTGTCATCTATTTATTTTGGGATTTCAGCGGGGGACATCAGCCTCAATGTTGGCTTGTTATCTCAAAATATGTCTTTTTTTGGTGGAAAAAACTTGTATCTATGACTACTGAAATAGTCAGACGAAATCAGAGCAAGATTAAAAGATAAACTTCTAGCATTAGACTTTGGTGTCAGTGACAATTTATACACATAGTTAAAGTTACATTATGGGAGATAAGATAAAGAGATGGCAGTTCTCACTATAATAGTTAAAAACTAGATAGTGTAAAGGTAATTTGCTGAAAATTTCAGTCAAATTGATCCACTATTAGCCGAGAATAAAGCGTTTGAAATATTCACATAGCCTCGGTCATCATTACTCAAATCATTAATATAAACAGCATAGTCTAATTAATGTCTAATTGATTATTTAGATAACATTTCAGGCCTAAAGAAAGACCTGTAATAGGCAGATTTTGCTCTTGCATAATGCTATTTTAATATAACCTTAAAATAAATCAATATACATCCTAATATTATATTTTAAGGGCTAATCGGTGCAAAAAACTTATTTGTCTTCTTAATTTAATATGGCTCTTAATCTATGACAATATTGTAGTTTGCAGGGGATTCCTTTAGGTGCATCGGCACTGTAACAAGAACCCTGTTAATACAAATTTATTTCAAACGGCATAGTTGATTCAGTGATGACCTTATTCTGGGTAAAGAAAAGTAAACATACAATAAAACATTGGCTATTTTCAAAATGGCCAAATTTTCATTTCAAAATGGTATTTCTATTTTATTAATAATGACATGTTTTTGTTTTTCAGCCACCCAAGAAAAAATATGTAAATTATAAAGAATTTCAGAAACAAAGAAAAGATGAAATTATTAAAGATAAAGAAAAGAAAGAAATGGTTAGGGACTTGTTTTGTCTTGTTAGGATGGGTCGACTTGTAGGGGAAAACCTATAATACGGAAATACCATTTATACTGGACTGACTTCTTACTGCTCGGGAGAACTGGTAGCAGTTTTCAACCAAGGGGCAGTTCATGCTTTCCCGTTTGTGAATTTCATTTCTCTTTTGGAACAGAATCCAAACATCGATATTAATTATTATGCATTCCTTATTTTTTATTTGAAAAGTTCATGAAAAACATGAAATGCACACTTTGTTTTCTATGAAAATGTCAGGAAATTTTTTTTTCGTGATATAAAACAGTCACTTTAGTAGACAAAGAAAACAAAAAGTAAGTTTTTTTATATTTGTTTTATTTTCCAGGATCGAAAGCTTGGTTTTAGAGTTAACAAAGGTTCACACAAAAAAGAGTAAGTAAATGTTTGAATAACTATTGATGTTCTTCTATACAGAAACTATATCTATAACGCTCTTGTTTGGCAAATATTTCCTGGTCCTAATATTTGACTGGTTCAGAGTTTGACTCTTCGGTCAATTTACATTCAATAAATTGAAGGATAGTGGATGATAGTAGGAAGTAAAATGACTAAGTGTGAAAAAGTAATCCCCTTGATGTTCCCAAAACCGTCAAACCATTCGATCAAGAAATAACAAACACTCCCCTAAGTCAAGCTGACGGACAATAAGCCTTCAATTTGACAGTTAATGATACCCTGGCATTTTTTCCCCCAGTGCTTGTCTCATAAGGGTGTTTTTTTTATTGAATCCATTATTTTTCTGGTAAGAAAATTTATACCAAATTTGTCATACGTTTATTGGAAATCACTACCCTATAAATGTATCTTTAAATGTCTAGAATTTCCATAAATATCAGTTTGAAATGTAAGCATGTAAATGATGATTAAAGATTTGAATTTATATTAAACTTGTAATTTCAGAAAACGAGATGTAAATGATATAAGTATTAGAGATGGACAAGTTGGCCGATATGATCAGGGAACACAATATATCCGAAAACGAGATCTTAAAACAAGATAATAAATAATACATTTCTTAATACATGTAATTAAAGCATATACTTGAAAAGCAGAGTTTTAAACCATGTTTAAGTTTAACAATGATAAAATTAGAGTTACTGGATTTGTAGCGGATGACAGCTACTATTTTTATTTAAAGATTGATATCATGAGATCATCAGCAAAGGCAGATCTTTTAGTGTCCCAAGCATCAAAATGTTCATATTTTAAGTATTTCGGTCAAATTTGTTAATTGTACCAGGTTATATGTCATAATTACAATCTTTATTATGTGTGTGGCCTTTGAATAATTCTAGTAAATGTCACAGGGGAGCTGTGGATCAATCATGGCAACTGACCTTGTGGCTCAAAAGAAAAAGCCCTGTTATCACAACAAGATGCTCTGTGACTCTTCATCACAACAAGAGGCTGTGTGACTCTTCATCACAACAAGAGGGTCTTTGACTCTTTTTCGCAACAAGAGGCTCTATTGCCCTATCATAAGACTGTTTGTAGCAGCTGTGGTCACAACAACTGGCTCTGTAACTGTCAACTATGACAATGGGCTCTGACTTTGTGACTGTGATCATGAAAAACTCTGTGTGTCTTTCACAACAATTGTTATAGGAGACTCTGTCAACAATAAGAGGCCCTGTCTGTCTTTCACAATAAGAGGTGTTGTGACTCTTTAAAAGGCTATTATGTCACAGAAATAGGATTTGTGGCTCACAGCATAAATATTGGGTTCTAATGCTCTGTACATAGCTATTATTATAACATTGGTACTGTTGAGCTTACACAATAAACACTGTGGTTCTACTATAAAGCTGCACTACTTAGTTTCACGGTAAAGGATGATAAGATAAAAGGTACCGCGACACTTGGATAGGGGTCTTTAGCTGTGGGGGGAAACTGGAGGACACGGAGAAAACCGAGGAGGTTGGAGAGCCGACCCTACACTTGTCAGGTACAAGCTGGGAATTCAAACCAGACCACTTGACTGAATGACAGACCTTATGATCTAACACACACACATGTTAAACCATTTGGCGACGCAAATGAAATGAGGTCAAATGTTCTACGTTCTGTACCAACAAGACTAATGAAGATTGGCAAATTTTGTCTGAACAGTGGCACTTCCGCCTAAGCTTCATCCAAGCCCAACTATTCTTATACATTTACACCAACATGTACAAGGGGATCTCCGATTTTCATCGCATCCAACTATCGAACATCGCATCCAACTATCGAACACTGTAAATTAAGCGATGGTAAATTCTTGTGAACCGTAACAGCTGACATATCAGCACCGTTAAAATTGGAATAGTCTGAGATTTTGGTCGACAGACTACAGTTCACGAGAGAAGGCCGTTTGCGCTGGGCTAAATTCGTCTCTTTAAGGGTTGATGTTTACTAAATGTCTGAACGTATATTATTTGAAATAAATTGTATATTATGTTAACTGTCAGATCAATATTAATTGTGATGTCTTTAACCATCCAAGCACAGAAAGGGCACGAAACAGAGTTAAATAGTGTGAAAGTATAGACCGAGGACAGGTCTATTATATTTCCGTTAATTAAAACAGTCTCAAGATCTATTCCACTGCTCGATAAACTAAGAAATATTCAATAATCTGAACTGTTAGCAATTGGTAATAATTATTTCTATGGTTACGGTTGCTATGCACTGGAAGTGAATTGTGCACGTGCTGCTAAAGAGCCTTTTTAACAGCGTGACGGTGTATTGTTAATATAAATCTTTAATTTTGTAAAGTATACAATTTTTATTTATTGTATATTCTCTTTCATTTCGTTTTTGATTATTGTATGACTATCATTTTACTTACAAAAACGTCACCGCAATATATAGTGTTTTTGTCAGAAGACCGCCATTTCGAATCCGTGAGGCATACTTGTGTGAAATGAAGCATTATTTTCGACTTGATTATAGCCCTGCGGACGAACCCAAAATAATTATAATATTTGACCTAGAGAATATTATAATTGTATAGCCTACATTTACGTAATATAAATTACTAACTCAACTTAGTGGTGTATTGATTAATGCTTCATCCCAAGAGCCAGTAAATTGTTTTTCATCTAAAGTAAAGAGTTGTTCATGCAGAAATTTTAAATTGACTTTTAAAACAATGCCATTTCTCTGGGGGAAATGAAATTGATTGTATTTGAAGTCAATCATCTTGGAGCATATCGATTGTGTGAACTGGTGCCAGGTTCAATATGCTTCTTCTCAATTAAATCATTGTTTCATATGTATATATTCTGCATGCATGGCCGAACGTTTTCCATGTACGCGTTACATGCAAACGGTCCCATTACATTTACATTAGACCGACTTTTTTTTACCGGCGATGGCTATCTCTTGTAATGGCAGAATAAAATGAAATGGGGTATATCGTCCTACCGTTCTGCTCGGATTGGCCTTTTGAAGGCAGGCATACGTCATGCAGTGTTGTATCGGAGAATTTTTGCCCGGACAGCGGCGTAACGGCCTAACTTATTTCGAATTCCAATTGTCAAGGGTTCTTTTACGTGCAAGTCAGTATGGACGCAGAACCACGGATTTTCGTCCCACCCGAAAGACTAGACGTTGTCCCTTCCCAGGCCTTCTGCTCCACACCAGGTAATGGCATAATATGGCTAGCAGGTGTGTCATTTTTACGCTCCTGGCCCCGAGTTCACAAAGCATTCTCAGACTTAAGTTGAGAATTTGCTCAACTTTCAATCACTGTTTATGAGAAATATCTTTGATGCAGAAACACAAAACTTTGCACATAGTTTCTTATTCATGTATGTGATATATTAAAACAACAAAATTGTTATAACAGGCTGTATTTTAGTTAAAATAGGGATAACAATTTTGAGTAAATTCTCAACTTAAGTCTGAGAATGCTTTGTGAACTCGGGGCCTGGACTTCAGAATACTCTACATAATCAGCGAACTACAGATATACAGTCCTCAATTTTGTACGTGCAGAAGGCTTCAGTTTTTGGGGCTTCTTCCCTAAATGAAGCTGAACCTGGAAAGCAATATCTCTTGGATTACATGTATAATGTTATACGAGCACATAAAATGTGCACGCATTGTGTCGTTACCTCCGCCAGACTACAATCTCTTGTGAACACTCTACAGGTCAGAGGTCAAGTCAGATTTATTTCAAACTTCGATTTTGTCATGAAGTCCTACGGTAAGCGGATTACTGTGGGATCAACCAGCACAATAACTGGGGGCAGTTTGTTGCGATCCTTACAGATTTCCAAATAAAAGCCATAGACATATAATTCTCCAAATAACACAAATTAACATCAACCTTCACATTGTCTGAACCTAGATAAATTGTAATGCGTAATAGATTACTGTGTCACTAACTGTCACTATATAACTGATAACATAATGATATAATATTTATTGTACCGATGTGTGATCGATGAAAATAGTTGACACAGAGGACCATACAATTTAATTAAATATTTCAGTGTTTTATTATAGGAATTAATAACCCAGTTCATACTTCTATGTTGTGTAAATAATCCAAAACCATATATATATTTAACCTATAGTCTTTCCTCTATATTCATTTAGTTGTTTTATATTACTATACACCGCAGTATCTCCTCCCTTAAAGGGACAATAACATTCTTGCTGGCTTGGCAGCTCCGGAAAATAAATAATACCCTTATTCTAAGTACTAGATGTTTAAGTGTCCTACCTGTTGTGTAAATTATCCATTACAACCTATTTTACTTGTCCAGAGGGTTCGAAAATATTTTAAAATCCAAGTCACATTTGAAAAGGTTTACGTTAGACTTTTCAAATCAATTGGTTGAATTTTTCCAATTTTTTAAAATAGGTGTGTTAAGATGAAATTTATATCATCAATTAATTAGAATATTCTAAAATAATACGATTTGTTGACCAGAATGAAGATTGGGACATATTATTCAGTTACAACAAGAGTGTTATTGGGGCTTTAACTGCAACTAAACCAAATAAAAAAACAATACCAATGGCAATGTTTACTTCTTCTTTGGGTGGTTTAAAGGGAATAGCTCTCTATTCCTTAGAAATTTAAAATTAAAAAATGGGTTGAGGGCACATATAAATATGAATATGAACTGATCTACGTTCAATTTATATCGTAATTTTTATTCGGTTGTGTTCGATACAATACTTGTCTAAACTGAATGTCAGTCGTGGGCGCCTGGTTAATTCCAATCTGATTAAAATACAGATCTCTATTTCGTTTCGTTTTTTAAACGCCCAAATTTTCATGTGGATTTTTACTATCGCCACCCCTGTCCGTCCGTCCACAGTTTGTTTGTGGACACTCTACATGTCACAATTCATATCCGATGTCGAAACTTAATGGATATGGCCCCTGATTGTGCGAAAAATCACGTTTTTAGCTGGCGGGCACAATTTTCACCCTGTAATGACGAAACTTGAAATGCTTGTTTATGACCCAAAGATCGCTGGTCCTTTCGATATTTGCTCATATCGGATTGTAACGTCTTGAAATATTACCCCTGATTGTACGAAAAATTGCTTTTTTACTTGTGGTCTCTCTAGACTTTTAGATGAAACTTAAAATACATGTTTATAACCCAAAGATCTTGGTTCCTTTCGAAATTCGCGCATATTGGATCGTAACTTCCTGAATTAATTTAATTATAGCCCCTGGTGTATGAGAAATCGCGTTTTTAGCTTGTGGTCCCACTAGTGGTCATTATTGGATTTAAATAAAGTTTGAATATATCACCGTTACCCACTAATGACGGCTGAGTTCGAATTTCGCGAAAATCGCACCGAAACTGCCCGACAAAATGACCGCTCCTTGTACGCAAATACTGTAAAAGTATGTAATACCTAAGTTGTGGATCGTCTAGGAGTCACAATTTTTATCCGATTTTCATGAAACTTTAAATATAATATCTTTATATCCCAGATATCCCAGTTCATTTCGATATTCTTTTAGCTTGTTCTAAACCCATCTTTTGCAAAACTTTTGTGAGCGTATCTTGCCTCGCAACCGCTGGTATATATTTCGGTGGCCTACACTACATGAAGATCTGATCGGTGTTATAGTTCCAGCTACAGGCAGTTAGAACCTGTCACCCCTACAACAATATTATCACTGCCATAGTGGACTGGTCTAAAACCCCTGTTCATTAAGTCAGTAGACTAACCCAAAAAACCATGCTTTATAGAACTTCCTGTTAATACTATGTAGTAGAATTTTTGCACCATATTAAAAGTATAAAACAACACTTTAACGTTTCATAATTAAACAAGATTATGACAATCGGTTGTAGTGGAAGGTCGTGTCAGGTGTCATACGAGCGGCTTTCCGCCGTATAACGCCAGACATTGGTTAATCAATCAGCGTGGACGTGTCTAATGGTTTAGCTATAGTTCCGTGCACCTCACGCCAAGGACTCACCGTAACAGTTCATTGGCTAATCCCTCACATCATCCAGAACGCGGGTTATATAACAACTCTTCCAGATCCCAGTGTAGTAAAGCCAAATAAAACGAAATTTTGAACCATAAAAAACGAAACGAAATAAAATCTGTGTTTTTATCAGATTGGGTTAGTCCATACCAAAACGGCTTTTCCTTTTCTTTTTGTTGTTTGTGGATCATCCATTTTTAATTACTTCCACGGTTATTTATGGGATATTTTTCGATTTGTTGATTACAAATGGCATTCGAGACCATAGAAAACCAGACACCGTGAACTCATTATAAAAAATGTCATTTTGTCTCTAATATTGAATAAGGGATCCATGATATTTTCACGGTAAGATAACACCAATATTGATTGAAATGGATCAGTGTTGAATTGTAATTCGTGTTTCTAGATGTCAATTATAGATAATAATGAGTTGAATGTGGCCTTTATAAATCTTTTTCGCAATAATGGTATCGAAGGCGTGTGACGACGTAGATGTGACTATGACGTCTAGGGCTTTCTTTGACTTCACGTTGTGATAATCAATTATTTCAATCACCAATTAAATGACCCTGGAACACTGTTTAATGTTGTTTATATATCGAATACAGCAAACTACAAAGGTTACATACAGGAAACTACAATGTCTATAAAACTTAGTTTAAGAGTTATTAAAATAGCCATGGTCTGAGTTTAATATCCTTTCTAACTGAGTGGGATTCGTCGAGGTTCGCAAATCTGTTCGTTCGACACTTTACCTCAACGATCATTGCCTGAAATACTGCCAGGCTGCATTTCCGGCATCCCGTTTTTCAAAATCTTCTGGGGGAGGTCCCTTATCCCAGTTGAAGCTCGGGCCTTTGTCCTCTCAACCGTGGACTTTGTCCCAGCTTTGCCCCTCCAACCACCGACGGCTGGCGTCGCCACTGGACTAAAGTACCCCTATAGTGTTATAGGCGGAGCTTGTCATCATCATGGAGCGACACCTTCAATATAACCTTTGACATTTGTTAATTAAAAAACAAATTGATAACTTCGTTCGTATCAGAAGCCCTATTTTTTTTTTAAAAATGTAACCCCCTCCCTTGTGACTTTCTTTTCGATGATGTGCGAATTAATCCAGTGCTCTCAGACCGGAACGAATTAGAGCGCGAAATAAAAAAAAATCAATTTCGTCTCCAGTTTTCGGATGCTGGATGACTGTCAGAGATGTGGGCCTAGTTATTTCTTTCATTTCACGCTGTCAGCTGCAACGGTTGGATAGATTGATTAAGGTACAATCCGTCTGGAATTCTATTGGTCGATAAGCCCCGTTTACACTTGGCCGCGATAAGCGTGTCGTTCTGGGTAAGGTACTCGCCCGCGATAAATTTCAAGAAATTGACCCGTTCGCATTACTCAAATGTGGAACTCTTCACAGAAAAGTATAACTTCAGTCCCTGTACAAATTACCCAGAAGAAAACAATTATGATGACTGATTTAGTTTGAGCAACCATTTTGACAGAACTGATGACAGAACTGTCAAAGTTTGCAGGTAAAAAAGTCAAAGTTCATTTAATTGGCGCGCAGTAATCCGTACTCAAACCGGTTAGCGTTAACACTACGAAATTTAAAGCGAGCCGTTCTTGGCACGGTTAGACCACCTCACTTCAGTGGGACAGATTGGCTCGGTACTCAGTACGGCTTGTGTTTACAAAAAAATGTGTAATGTAATCGGGGTTATAGAGTGCGATTTCGGATGGACCACTTTTTAGCTGCCATACTCACTGGCCTGAAAAGCAGTAAAACGCGTTTGTGGCCTAAAATTGCATGATTAAATTTTCCTACATGCCAACACCGACCATAATAAGATGAAAGAAGAAACCGTTTTAAAATTAGACAGCGTATTTTCGTAACCTTACGAATAAAGACCACATATTGACCACAGGTTTTACGAATAAAGATTACACCATCAATACGGTATTTATGATATAAAACACCCTAACTCTAACCTATGCCTGAACCTCACGCGGTTACGAAAAAACTCTCTTTAAAAATACTCAGTGACCAATGAAAACACCACCGATCCTACACAAAAAGGAGAGCAACATCAAAATCAAATGAAATCATTTTTGCTGACTGTCCTTTAAAAAGTTTTTCGTACATCAACATTCTGATTGTCTGACCATCCTTCCCGTTTCAACTCTTTACCGATTTTAACAATTGAGATCCCATCTCTTGCCCGTGTCCGGTTAGTGAGTGAAGACTCGCTAGTGAGTGGAGCCGAGGGGTATTTGTGTATATAAGTCGCAGGACTTTTGATCTTGGAGCTATTGTAAAAAAATTGTAAAAATAAAACAGGATTCGAGATTTTTGTTCGATATGTTACATCGAAATGAACCGAATGGGTGATTGATTCTAGTAATCCGAGTTGTATTTAGATCTAATATACTATTCAAAAAAAGTAGGGGATGTTTGAATTTTAAGTGTTATTAAAGTCACCTAATGAAACTGACGAAGAAACAAATGACAAAATGAAATGAAGTTCACATTCATCGATTTATTCCAAATGATCGTTAGACTAAGAAAGGCACAGACTGACCATTATAAGGGTAAAATGATACCCGGGGTCAAACAGCAAAGTTACCACAGCGTCACAACAAAGTCAGTAACGGGTAAATCCTCCTCTGTTTGCCAAACAAGCATTGATCCGACGTGGCATACTCCTAATGAGACGTCTAAGGTCATTTTGGTCCAGATTGTCCCATTCCAGTTGCAACGCAGCAGAAAGTTCTTGGACATTGGCAGGACGTTGTTGACGTTGACGTAACCTCTGTCCAAGCATGTCCCAGACATGCTCGATGGGGGAGAGGTCGGGACTCAGTGCTGGCCAAGGTAATGTGGTGATGTTCTGTTGTTAGAGGTAACCTGTAACGATCCTGGCCCTGTGACATCTTGCGTTGTCACCCTGGAAGATGAAACGGCGGCCATGACGTCGTGCGAACGGCACAACATGGACTGCCAAGATGTTGTCCCGGTAGTACTGGCCTGTAACACGCCCTGCAACAACATGTAAAGCCGTTCTTCCAGCAACAGTGATGCCTCCCCACACCATAACAGAACCACCCCCAAATCGATCATGTCTGATGACGTTAATGTCTTGGAAGTGCTCGTTTCGACGACGCCACACCCTCCTACGTCTGTCCAAAAAATCAACAGTGAACCTTGACTCATCTGAAAACATCGATTATCCCAGTGTTGACGATCCCTACACCAACGACGTCTTGCCTGAATGTGATGATCTCTCAAACAAGGGATCACGCGAGGACGTCGGGCGCGAAGGTGACCCCTATGCAGTCGATTCCTAATCGTCTGGCCACTCACTCTCACACCAGTGTCTGTTTGAAGACGAGCGCTGACCTGATTTGCTGTGGTGACACGATTTCTCAAGGCCAAGGTACGGATAAATCGATCCTGGGCTTGAGTTGTCGCCCTTGGTCGACCTGAGCGTGGTCTGTCTTGTACAGATTGTGTATCACGGTATCTGGACCATAGCCTGCTTATGACAGACTGAGAAACATTCATCGTCCGCGCCACAACCGCCTGTGTTGTGCCGATCTGTAGCATGCCAAGGGCACGTAACCTTTCATTTTGGGTAAGCCGACGCATATCAAAATTTGTTTTCTGGTCACTAAAACAATTAAACTGATGTTTCCACCCTGGAATTCAATGCCACAATGACTGTAACATTCAAAGTCAGAGTCGTGCAAATCTTGGGTTGGACCCCCATGATGATCCCAAGCATCACCTGCATTCCATGTGGTAGCTATTGGTGCGTTTGGGCGTCACATGTAACTGGAAATGATTCTTCTGTTAGGTTCTATAGTGACTTTTTTCGTAGTCATTTGCATATTTTAGTATTATGCCCCCAAAATCAAATATCCCCACATCCGATGTTTTCGCGAGGCCCCCCCGTACCCCTCTCAACTCCGGGGGAAGAGAATCCCCGGATATCCCCGCCCCCCTCTTAAAATATTCCACATAAAAGGGTCAATATGTATACAAAACTGATTCCAAATTCTCGATAACAAGCCCAGCAATCCCCCCCCCCCACCTGATTTTGTTGACGAACAGAGTGACCACAATATACTTAACACGCTTATACAAATGACTCGTTGAGGCCATTGAACTATTCAATGCAATCAAATAAAAAAATGTCCAATTTTACCACTGGGTTTTATTTACTTTGAAATGTTACAATCTACCTTTAT
The DNA here is from genome assembly GCA_963678685.1 of Patella ulyssiponensis. Lineage (NCBI taxonomy): Eukaryota > Metazoa > Mollusca > Gastropoda > Patellidae > Patella > Patella ulyssiponensis. Next base: position 76,055,647 of record OY783227.1, on the reverse strand, counting down.
TCTCTAATAAATAAACAAAAACAATCATAAACGCATGGTTAAAGAGATTATAGAATCAAATAACAGAATATGTTTTATTTCATTTTAATCTAGAACCGAACATAACGCGCCGTAATTGTTTTATGGACGATAGGACTAATATACAGACACGTGAACCCTGTAGCTGACAACGAGTTAAGTGCTGTTACAATTCGGCTATGTTTCAATCACAAAAACCAAATAGGTACATTATATACGCCTATTGTCAAAACTGTTCTTATCGGAAATTGGTTGTAATGAACCCACAGTACCACAGAAAATTCAATCAAACATTCGATATCCGACACCAAAACGATAATGGTTTTTCTGGTCTGTGCTAACATTGCCAATGTTTAGACATTATCTGCTCTCAATAGCAACAAAGGATTCGGTAAATGAGTTACATTATTTATTTGATGTACACGGGGAGCAGAAAAGGTTTAGTGGATCACAAAAATTGATCTGTTCCAGTAATTCTATCCAACGCTACTTCGATCGTGACAAATAACTGTGTACATTTTTAATGAATGGGGAGAGTTTTTACTTATGGTGTAGTTCATATTCCCAGAAAAATAGAAATTCGAATTAAAGTCAGAGATTGGAATCTTTCTTTTATTTAAACGTATACTAAATACGATAGTTGTAATTCCAGGCTATGATGCCAATAGAGTCGAAAGTCTGAAATAATCTATGGAGGATATCGTTTCTTTATTGCTTTTGTAAGCCTCTCATAACCCAGCAATCTATTCTACATATTTTAGAATAGGCGATCTTGAATCAAATTTCCTGCAATTATAGTTGTAGTACTTATGATCCAAAGAAATAAATAAAAAGAAGTTGATGCCTTACTTTTCCGAATCAAAAGGGGTAATTCGTTAATAAAAACAGATGCGATGCAGTGTGCGCTATGAGAGAATTACATGCCCACCAACGTGTCCACGGGACCATAATTATTCGTTCCATTCCAACGACCAGTCACTGTTTATTGCAAGGCTCCCGTTCTGCACAACTGACACCGCGAAACCGGACGGGAAACTCCCGAGGACATTTCTCGGTCAATAGCGGGATCAAACTTTGAACCTTCTGCCAGTGCTTCACTTACCAAGCTACCCATTTATTTATTACAAAATCGGAGCTGCTTCATAAACGTGACACCTGCCTGAACACCTTCGTACCGAGTTTCCAGGCAGAAAATGTCTCATTAACAAAATATGTTTGTTTGTTTTCTAGATAGTTTGTCTATTGCTATCTCAAAGAAATGACAATTTCAACAAGAAAATATGCAATCGCACAAAGACACGAAAAAGAAACCCTAGCTGTATTGTGGAAGTACATAAATGTACAATGATGGCCTTTGTTGGTCACAGTTTATCTACAGTTCTTATCGTAAATCTAGCAAACGATATTAAAATCATGGGCTAATATAAAGATCTAAACTCTTAATTTTATGTATCACGATAACCCAACTTCTATACTGTGATGTTGAAATTGTGTTAATATCGGTCTGCCGTCAGGGTATCATCTGTTATACAAAAGCACTAACTCCGAGCTCTTCAGTTAATCCATAAACTATTCCTGCAGTAAATATAGTATTTGACTAATTCTGTCATTAATGTCAATGCTGAACTTTATACAAAGCAAGACAAAAACAATATAATAATCCAATGGATATTTTGAGTATGATCATCGGTCAATGGTATTCTACATTTTACTACCAAAAATGAAAACAAGGGCGAAGTACCAATCTACCCTCGAGAAAATTGCAGTGGCTTTGCAATTATCTGAATGTGACCAGGAAAGATTCTTGTTAAAAGTGTTTGATTTACATTTCTCAAACGTGCGGCTTTTGACCCTATGACGCCAGACAGTGACTAATCAACGAGCGTTGACGTTTCTAGTGTTTTACGCACAGTTCCCTTCATCAAAAGGCCAAGAACCAGTCGTAACAGACCGTTTCATTGGCGAATCCCTCATTTCACCCAGAACACGTCAGTGATAACACCTCTTCCAAGTCTTAGTGTAGTAAAGACAAGTAAAAGGAAATTTTGAAGAACACAAACGAAACGAAATACAAGCTGTGCTTTAATCAGATTGTGAGGCTGCATCTGTAGGGGTTCTCGGTTCTTTAGTTTCAAAAATTCCAAAATGCGACCGCGGTTGAAACAGTTAACTTATCGTCCAAATCCGAAGAACAGCGATTTAAAAATTGATCTGGGCATGACTTCAGCTCAAATCTTGCCCGCGTTCGTTCGTTGACAATATTATTAAGCAAACAAACTTGCAGCGCAATCAACTTTTTGAAAGAATAAAAGTCAATTTCAACACGTCGTTTAATCACGATTCACTAAGCTAAACGGTAAAATCGAAAATAACAAATGACTTCTCGATCAATCGGTATTCACCGGATTTTTTAAGTGGTAAGTGCGAAGAAGTTTAAGACAATAACTCAATACATAAAGACAATACCCAGAACTTTGAAGTTTGGTAACAAAGCAGCAACATATCTAAAATATTGAACCGTTTTATTGTCAAACGAAGAAAGACTCCAATCTTTATTTCTTATCGGAAATTATTTCTTTGTGCCAAGCATTATAAGGAAAACGATAAAGCTCGGTTCGATCAGGAAAGGGACACGTATGTATATATCTTTAGGCAGTGCACACATTTCCTACTCTTTAGTTCAGTGGCGTGGCCAGTGAGAAAGAGTACTGTATGGGTCCAAGGAAAGATGTCGAATTCTTAACCACAGGCACCGGTTCTATTCATAATGCATAGAAAGGTTTACGTGTTCACGAACCGACCAATAAATGCTCCACAATAAAGTTTGCCCCCACTACTCAATTGACCGAAAAGTTATTTAGAAATGTGGTATGAGTTCTATATCAACGTACGACACTATCTATGTACCCCAGTCTACGGGACTGTAATTGCGTTCCGATGTATGATGCGTAGAAAAGGCCCATAGAGGGAGAGAGAAGGACAACATTGAATGCTCTGTGTCCGGAGACCGAGTTGTAAGTTACTGAGCCGGACAAAATATATTTAAATGGAGGTAAAACATCGAGTAATTCCCAGAGACGTTTGAGCGAGAGGAAAAGGCAGAGAGGTAGGGTTTAACGTCCACTCGACACAAACTAGGTCATTTCTTTACTAACATATGGTTCAATTTTATTTCAATAATTCATTGGCGCGTAGGGGTCTTTAGCAGTGGGGGGGGGCACCGAAGAACTCGGAGAAAGCCCACGAGGTTGGGCAGGCCACCCTATTCCTTGTCACGTATAACCTGGGATTCGAAAACAAGTTAGCTGACTCAATGACAGACCTTATGATACAACGCGCATGTGCTAACTAACTAGCCATCCAACCTCCCCCCGAGAACCGGGCAAAAGAGTTAAAATAAAGCAGTAATCTTGTTTTTACATTATTTGAAGGCTACCTGTACGAATTACGGGTACATGCCAATTTTCTGTTTTAAGTTTCCTCCTTTTTTACTGTGGGCTATCTGGCAGTAACTGTTGGAATAGAACGATTGCTATATGGATGAAGTCAAAGATCCTAGTAGAATTTCCTTGATCTTATACAATACATTTTGACATATTGTAAGAGGCACATTTAAAGGATCCGTCCCAGATAAATTTTGATTTCAGTGCACCAAATAGGCCAATTCCTCGTGTATAAAGCGTTATCAAGTCATGATGTACAACAGTCTGAATCCAAGTCGTACATTTTTGCAGAAATACAAACTGTATACGTTTATAGCAATTTCGCAATTCAAACAACCCAGTCTCGGGCATCTTCAATGTACAGGCTATTTGGATATAATCGACGTAATGTATTTTAATACGGAAACACCATTTGACCCCACCCCCCCTTCTGGACTGCCATAATGTGGTTTGTTCGGTTTTATCGATTGGATGTTACCTGTACCTCAGTTCTGACATCGTAGTGAATAGTGATTTCGAAATTCAAACATTCCGGTCTCGGACATCTTCATTAGAAGGTTTGTTTCCGATTTAACTTCGTACATCTTGGCCACTGTTTGACAATTCGATTTTTAAAAAGCGTCCCACTTTATTTCCAAGTCTACATAGAATTAGTTCATTTTAAATCTAATACAAACTTATATTGTTTAGAAAACATGGCTATCAAAAGGTATTCGTCTATTTCACAGACTAAAGGTAATTTTAACATGTCTACAATACGTCAATAAAGTAAAGTAAAAATGGCCAAAACAATATTATTGTAAGCTATGAAAGGAGATGATCCAACGGAGTCGTGTGGTTGATGGTCTTTTTGCATTTGTTTTTCACCTACTTGAGAAACGGCTCCAATATTAGCAATCTAGATATACAAGAGAATAAAAGATTATTTGGTTATTTTTTTCTTATACAAGGTATGATTCAGATAAAAAAAAATTAGGTTGATATGATTACACCGTAGCTCTCTATATTAAGGATTAAAGAGAGAGAATCGATTATCGTATTGTAAGCATGTTTACTCAATTTTAAGCATGAAAGAGATCCACGCGGTGGTATTGAACTGGCGCCGCGGTTGTTCTGTTTTTCTTTACTCGCACTCCAGGTGCGCGCTGTTACTAGAGTTCTTAGTTTTGTGCTGACGATCACACCTATGTAAAATTTCTGTCGGTTGTATTTTTTTTTAACTTTGGATTATCATAAAGTCCGGCTTTACAATGTCGGTAATATTGTCAGCCTGCAGATCTTCCAAGAAGAATTCCATACAACGAGCCCTGAAAAAGAAAGCTGAAGCCAAGTAAGATAATATTTTATTTTTTCTCGGTGGCGTTTTAAGGTTCATCACTTCTCCACGCCAGGCCACCAAAGGCCGAGAAATTTTGCAAAATAGAAAACATTTTGGTGCATTCTGACATATCCTCCGGGCCCCTCGAGATCGGTTTAATCCAAGGTCCGGGGCCTAATTCGATACTCGCCGGAAGCCTGAATGGTGCTATTTTGATTGATGATTTTCATGCCAATGCAATGACTGCATTCCCATTCAGCTGTGGATTCGACAGTAACAGAGTATAGTAAACGATTGACTCGGACTCGGGACCCTTCTGTCAGACGTGGGGCCCTTTTGTCTGCCTTTAGGGCCCTCCCTAACTAGGGTACATTTTCATTTTCTCATGGGTTTTAACATTTTTCTCCCGTTTTATTTTTTCAACTTCTTTGACTTTTTTTTGGGGGGGGGGGGCTGTCGCCCCCAGCTCCTCAGCTATTAAACGCTTTTGTTTTTTCTTATACTGTTTCACATTACGAATTTAAAGGAAATCGCGGTACTCTGCAGTGAAAATTTGAGATATTAAAATGAATTAGTTCCCGAGATGAGATCACCGGAGAAAAGGCAGTGCGACAGATAGTTAAATATCACAGAATCTTAAATTTATGCCATTAACCATGCTTGGAAATTACAAAAAAATATTTACATTTACAAACACCAAAAATACCCTGCTAACCCTCCTTTAAAAATTCTCTTTTTTTTTTGCATTTGTACACAGAAAGATAAGTTTAAGGGCGTATGGCTCTATTTTTTTACACCTTGAAACAAATGAAAATGGTTCTAAAAGATGTATGTAAAGTGATTTATATTTTAAATTTTTGATAAAACATTGTAATTTCTAATCAATTATGTTCGATAAAATAGCTAAACAATTTAAATATTGAACGACAGTCGTTTACGCCTGCTTAGTCCATTCTACACACTTTTTAAATTATTATTAAGTCTTTTTTATACCAGCCTTTACCAATTACTTCAACATTGTCTTGCATGGTATTTGTATTGGTGTATTTCAAAATGGTACTTGTATTGGTGTACTGATTATAAAACGTTAATTGTGTCTTAAATATTGGATATTAGAATCCAAATTTTTCGCAAGATAACAACATCAACATAGATCGAAAATGATCAATATTGAATTCTAATTTTGAATGTTATGGAAAAAACGGAGTTAGACATTTAGTTCCTTTAATGAGATTTTGACACTACATATTATTTGGATATGAAAAAAATATTGAAATTGCAACCGTTAGAAATTCTAAAAATTATTCAATCTTTGTATTGCTTTTAAATTGGAAATCGGTTGGAGAGTGTTAAACCACAAACGATGAATTTCGGTAAAATTAGAAGCTCGTTTCATTAACCAAGCGTGATATCAGAGATACCTGTTTTTCAAGGAACTTGTCAGAAGAGCCATGCAAGTCCAGCGTAGGATAGGAATTGGAGAACAAAGAAGGAAATCGCAGTCATGCCTATATTGTGTGGCCAGTTGGAATGTCGAAGTTGTAATTTGGTCTGGAGTCACGTTGAAAAGACTCTAAAACTATTATTTTCGTCCCCATTAAGCTGCTAAAAGCACTTATCCCCGCCTTTGTCCTAAAGCTATTTAGGAACTTAACCTTGCTAACCAGTGTTATATTACAATTTTTTTGTAGATGAAGCATTACACCCACAAACTAAAGTTTTTAAAAATAAATTACACCACCTCGGGTAAATTTCTGTGAAACGGATGGGGTGTAATCTTTACATGTTCTCATTCATTATTACACCCAACTTCGGCTGTATGATGGCAAGTGATATGTGCCTACACCTACACAATTACGACGTGGCTACCGGTTTACTTATTAGGAAAACTTGCCTCTTGTAGAAAGAAGTTCCCAATATCGCAATAGATTATGTTATTTATCACACAAGCGACATCTACACTGTCAAATTGTTATTGGGTGATAAATTCCGTTACTTTACATCTACCCTCGGCCGTATGACGGCAAGTGCTGTATACCTACACCTATACAATAGTGATGCGACTACAGGTTTACTAATTAGGAAAACTTTCCGCTTTAAGAAAGAAGTTTTCAAAATTGCGTTGTTCGAAGAATGTGTAAAATTTTCACTGCAGAGTTGTCCCTGTTGTCGGATGAACTTGGAAGAAAACAGTTCCAGATTTTGAAAGCTTTGTATGATAAAAACATCCTTTCAAAGATGTCGTCATGGGCGTCGCTCTTGGTAATCCGGGGATTTCGTCATACAACCGAGGCAAGATGTAGGGTACTGAAGTCTGCTGGGGTTGCCGAGTGCTGACAGACAGTTAGTGATACCCATACATTTTTGCCCAGTGTTTGCACCATGGGCGGTTTTTTTTTTAGGGAATCCAGTATTTTTCTAGTAAGATTGGGCATTTACTTTCCATATATATCAATTTGACCAAACTTGTATTGGAAATAACCACCCTATGATATACTTTCTTGGGAATGTGTCTTTAGGTGATGGTCAGAAATTAGATACCTTTATTAAAGATACATTATGGGAGATTTTTATAAGAAGTTAGTCATTCTTGGTATAACAGTTCAAAAATAGGTGATGAAAGAAGAATATATTGAAAATTTCAGTCAAATTCCTTTATTCTGAACATAATATCACAAGTGTTATTTTTGACTAGAAATGGGATTGAATTGCATCTTCACCGACCGATTCTTATAGTGTGGCCGATCGTTTGATTAACTTCACCTACATAATCTCTGCTGTCTTTTGTCTGCTCTCGTCATATCTGAATGAATTTATTGAATAGGACGTAATATTATAATAGGTGTACACTAGTGGTGTCGTGCCTATTGGGGAAATAAGAATATTTTTATTGATATTATTAAGACAGAAGACCTGTCCGTCTGTAATAGTCATCACACGGTCTCCAGAAATTGTATAATTTGTTATTATCTGTGTTTAGTTTATTGCACTTTAAATAGTTTAGATGTCATTTTGTTAAGGCCTCGCTCAACAGCGGCCTCGCTTCGTACACTCTATCATTTAGCCTCGATCCGAGAATATGACGTCAACGTAACTGTTAAACTCCGCCCACGACGCCATTATAATTAAATCAGTCATCGAAATCCCGTTTAAATCCAAGCTGAATCCAAGCCATCCGTGGGTCTACAGAGTTGAATTTGTGCTTGTTGTGTAAATAAAGATCTAATTTATAATTTCTATGACATCTGAAGCCAAAATAAAGACTTGTAATAATCAGATTTAGCTCTTGCATAATGTATGTTTAATATATAAATCTAGATGTAGCCCCCCCCCCCTATAATCAATAAACTTTTCGCTCAGTTGTCCGTTCTATGATGTAATTTTCCCAGAGAGAGAGAGAGAGAGAGAGAGAGAGAGAGAGAGAGGGGGTGTCCTTAGCAGTTGGGAGAAACTGGAGGACCCGGAGAAAACCTATGAGGTTGGAAGGCGACCCTACTTACGACAATGGAATCGAAATCGTGCCAACTGACTCAGTGACAGACATGATATAGCGTGCACATGCAAATTAAGAATAATGCTATAGTACACGATAATAATTTGAAACATTTAAAATTTTTAAAGTTTAAAACATGCTTATCCTATCGAAAAGTGTGAGGCCGGCACCAGGGAGACGCTGTCCGGGAAATTTCGATGCTCAAATTGCATTTCATTTTCAAATATGTTTTTATAGCTCAAGGGTGATATAAAATGATCAAGTCTGTTGATATTTCGACTAATTTACCATTGTCTTTTACTTGATCATGACGTGTCCTCCAATCATCTACCACTTCATTAAAAATATAGCAAATGTCTCTAACATCTCTTCAATTACCTGCTAATGGCGGATAACTTAACAAAAATACATTTTCTGCGATCAAGACACACCAAGTTTAAAGACGTTTCATGAGAATTGATTTTGGTACCAAATTTTGATTGTGACTCTTTTTTTCCTGACACCGAAAGTGAGCGCAATGTTACGTGACATATAGCAAAAATATCTTATCCCCACTCCATTTCTTTTAGGCTGACTAAAATACTGTACCCATTGACGTAAATAAGTAATACAGACAGAATGAACACCTGATACCACTACCAATTATTTCGTAAAATTACATAGCTAACAACTTGTGTGTAACCATGTAAATGAATGTACCAAACTCATCAGTATAAGCTACCTGCTACGATGTACGTTTCTCTGTATATTATTTTTCTATACTTGATTGGTTTTCATCATAATTTATTAATTTGTTTCCAGTGGGATTTAGTGCTTGTTATTGTAACAAATAATTCTGAACGTACAGTAGAGGTGATTGTTTTTTCTGTCGAGGCCAAAACCAATATACAATTTAGTGATAAAGATTCTGACGAGCGTATTTTTGAATTTGTTGACAGAGGTAATATGCTAATTTAACAGTATGTTTTTAAAGAGGGTCGGGGTTTGAATTTGCATTTTTCATCGAGTTTTGTAAAATGTTCGGGATTTAGAGGCGGATGGATTAGGCGATAAACAGATAGCGCCTTTGAATTTGCATTTTTCATCAAGTTTTGTAAAATATTCGGGATTTAGAGGCGGATGGATTGGGCGGTAAACAAATAGCACTTTTACCTATAGGTTACTGTGAGTTTTTTTTGTAGAAAAAATATCGAGATTGTCAATCGTTTTCTCGTATTTTGATCATATATTTGACGAATTGTTTTGAAGAAATAAATAAATTTAAAAAAAAAGTTATACATGTAGGTCAATGCTATCAAATATTATCGGTGATAATGACACGAGAGAATTCCGCGTGCGCTTCCAAAGCACAGAAACAGAGTTATCCCCCTTTAAGCTTGACTATAAAAACTAACGGTGCAATAATGGAACACAAATTGACGCAATTTGTTTTACAGCAGCAATGCCAAAAACCCTTTAAAAAAAAACCAACAAAAAACAAACAAACAAAAAAATAAACTCTGTAGAGTATGACCGACATTTAAAGTTCACGTGCTGTATATGTCTTTTTGTATTAAAATAAATCGGAGTTTTGGACAGTTTTACAATTTTCAATATAGAAGCCTATATCAATTTTCAACATGACCCGATATGAATTTTGAATTAACTTGGTAACAAAAACGACCAGCTGAACAAAGGGACAAAATGTTTTAAGCGCCATTGGAGTATCTGCGGAAAAAACGCCCAAGGTATAAAACATGGGAATTAATCCCGGTCTGAACATCTGTTACTCAATTTCGTTAATATTTTAACATTACGGAAACTAAATGAAAATTACAATTGCACCTTCCTTACTTTCGATGATGCAAATTGGTCTGTGATATGGTCACACTCAGATTTTTCAGTTTCTTCTTTTTTTGCACAAAGGCACCCGCTTCAAATGGCGGTCAGGGCACGTGCGATCCCGCTCTTCGTTTGCAATTTTTCTTGTGCTAGGGAAAGCACACGATTATTTATTTCCAGGCCATAACCATATTGAACTTATATGCAAGGGCGTAAATGTGGGGGTGTGCCCCCCCCCCCCCAGGAACATAGTCTGTCGCAAAATAGGAACAGTCGGTATCAAAAAAGTGCTCACTGCATATATACGTCACACTACTCACGCAAAACTACGTATTTGCGTGAATCCGAGAGCCTCTTATTCTGTTGAGAGTATGTTGGTCTAACAACAAAAATAGTCGGTTTCAAAATAAGTGCAGTCACTGCAGTCGGTCTCAAGAACAATGTCAGAATAGATCCCAAATACTATGTATTTGCGTAAATCCATGTCCCTAAATTGCATACGTCACACAAAACTATAGTATAAATAAACCATGTCTGCTTGTCTTGTTTCATAAAATGTCACGCTTATTCTGTTGTGAGTATGTTGTTCCATTTGCCATGACATTGATTCAAATTTTCAAGCCCACTCCCCAAAATTTAAAAGCTCTGTTACATATCTGAAATTTTTTCGCGCCTGCGGCGCCCTATTCCATTATAACATCATTCTTCTACTCGGTTGCATATTTGAAATTTTTTCGCGCCTGCGGCGCTTGATTCCATTATAGCACCATTCTTCTACTCCGTTACATATCTGAAATTTTTTCGAGCCCGCCGCGCCCGATTCCATTCTGACATCTTTCTTATACTCGGTTAAATATCTGTTATTTTTTTCGCGACTGTGGCGCCCGATACCATTATAACATCATTCTTCTACTCGGTTACATATCTGATATTTTTCGCGCGGCGGCGCTCGATTCCATTATAACATCATTCTTCTATTCGTCTTATACTGTCTCGGCACTGTCATATTCATGATTATAGTGAACTGCCCAGTTTGTAGTGCCACTGGTGTGTGGGTCGTGGGGCATCAGATGTTTTGCAGATGCGTCACAGACAAGAGGGAAACCACGCCGGGAAATCTGGATGAACTTTCTCGGCCAATGCAGGGATCGAACACCCGACCTCCAGGCTAGCGAGTCTAATCAAAAAGAGCTAGTATCTATTATCTGTCCGTTTTCATGGCCCCAATTCATTTCACAACTGCCGTCAAAAAATAAAAGCAAAAGATCCGAATCCTGTATATATGTATTCTACTTAGTATACAACATCTATTAAATATTGAAGACACATAAAATGTTAAAAAAAAAATATTGAAAAATTAATCTATTATGGCCCTATACCGGATGTCCATTGTCGACACATTATTTTGCTAAGTAAACAGGCAGATATTGGTAGTCTTATATAAATATATATATATGTATACACACAATCTGTTTTGAATTGCCAGTTTTATAATGGCACTGGAGCTCAATTTAAAGAGGCGTTTTTAGTTTGGCTATCGCCATTAACCAGTAAAACGACCATCTTCCAGTTTATTGGTTTTGACTATACAATTAGATAGGTCAGGTACTATTTTACCTCGTCATTACCATAGCAGAGGGGGTATTTAAGAACTAGGATAACAAATCAGGGTAGGATCCAGAGGCCCCCCCCCCCGGATCAGCTACATAATTTTATTTTGTATAACAACACTTATTATGAAAAAGGTTTTTCGGTCGTATGCTTTATCCATTATCGTCAGATGGACGGGATGGGACACTCACACCGCAAGATAATAATACAGACATTATGTGATATCATAATAAATGCTTTGCATAATGAAATTTAATCACAATGTCACCGTATTAATTCATAATAAAAATTGACGTCAACGGTTGTGATGTTGGATTTCTCTGTTTAAGAAGCTCAATGTGTATGTACACGAAAAAATGACGATAGAGACCAAGTATTCTCAATAAATTTCAAGGCCGTGTGGGGGAGGGGTGCATTGTCTCAGAAATCTGTCAAACCCCCTCCTGCAAAAATTCCTGGATGCGCCCCTGCAAACTCTGAAGATTTTTGTTAAACCCAGTAGTTAATATACCACGAAAAAAATAGTCCCCTAACTTAACCGTATGGCTACTGGTACAGAAACATATTCTATCAGAGAACGATACCTATGTGGATACTAAAACATCTTCGTTCAGAGAAAGGTACCGAGAATGGTACTGAAATATCTTCTATGAAAGAAAGGTACCGAGAATGGTACTGAGACATCTTCTATCAGCGAAAGGTACCGAGAATGACACTGAGGTATCCTCTATTAGAGAAAGGTATTGGTAGTGCTGTTGAGGCATCTTCGTTGAGAAAAAGATACCGAGAATGGTACTGAAACATTTTCTATCAGCGAAAGGTACCGAGAATGGTACTAAGGCATCTTCTAGTAGAGAAAGGTACTGATAATGGTATTGAGGCATCTTCGTTAAGAGAAAGGTATCGAGAATGGTACTGAAATATCTTCTATCAAAGAAAAGTACCGAGAATGGTACTGAGGTATCGTCTATCAGAGAAAGGCACGAAGAGTCGTACTGAGCCATCTTCTATCAGAGAAAGGTACCGAGAATGGTACTGAGAATAGTATTGAAAAACCAAGAACCCCGGAGACAACCGGTCAAATTAATCAGCAGTTGAGATGTAATCAATTAGGGACAAGTACAGCCAAAAGTTCATAACTTAGCTAATGACAATGGGCATGAAGTTGTCAATTAATAGTAACCTCAGAATACGCCACCCAGACAATATGTTAACTAGAAAGTGTAGGGTGTCGCATTTTTGAGTTTAATGACGCCTGACAAGAAGTGTGGATGCTCGTCCAACTTCGTAGTTTTCGTCGGGGTCTCTGTACACAAGTAAATTATTGTAAAGAACAAGGATAAGGACTGGACATGGTGTTTTAACACTTGAAAATATTGGCGAAAGGACGTCCTTAAACCAGTCCGAAGTATAATCAGGTATATTACCAAGAGCAAGCATGTCCCACTACAAACAGGGCATGGCCACTGCTTACAGCTAATGGGATTACCACATGTACTTAAAAGATCAATACATTTCAAAAAGAATACAAAATTACACAAGAAGACAAATGTTCATGTATGTTTTATAACCGGGATCAATAATCATAAGTCCCAACATAGTTGTAACGTTTCTGTTATAATTTCCTAAACTTTAATCAGTGAAATTTCTGATACCAACAGGTTTTTGGACAAGGAATTCCGTTGAGAAATGAGATGACTAAGATTCATTTTACATGAAATATAATATTCATTATTATATAGTGAAATGGAACATTTCAATAAGTCACTTAACCGTTTTCTCTTTGTGAAAAGTACTCCCTCATCTGTACTAAATTGTCTTTTATCCGAGAAATGTATTGAATCGCCGTCATCTTATCACACAGCAATAATGAACCATTTTGCATCATCTTTAGCCATCTTTGTATCTTCGCTGGCAATTAGCAGCTGATAGTGCTGATCTTACCTCGCCTGCCCTGTCATTATTTGTTCGTGCAGTTATCCTAGTGTCTATATTACCAGCACAATCTACATTTCGTTCGTTTCTGGAGTTCATCACTTCCACCGGGGAACAATCTACGACACAAACTAGGTCATTTCGGGACTAACATGGTTTAATTTTGTTTCAACAATTCGCTTGCGCGTAGGGATCTTTAGCAATGGGAGCAAACCGGAGGACCCAGAGAAAACCCTCGAGATTGGACAGGCGACCCTACCCTACTCCTTGTCAGAAACCACAAGAAATATAAATGTATTACTATAGTTACGTACACCAAAACCACACGACTGCGATATGTATATTTGCATTTTGTTTAAAAGTGAAAGAGATATGGGCTTTAATGACAGGCGAATCGAACTACAAAACTACAATTCTTTTGTCACTTAAACTTATTTTTAATTCAACAGAGTTAAGGAATGTCTGCACTTACGACAATCTGTAAAAGTAAGTAGGCAATATTAGTTTCGTTGAACTAGTAACGTCGCCTCTACAGTCCGCGTAAATGCATGATATTCTACAGAGATATGATCTGTTCCATGCATTTTATTTTTTAAAAAATAATGTTTCATTCACAGAAAAGGATAGTGGAACAGACTAGACCTACATTACCGCTCTCCTGTTATCCCTCCTCTATTCCATATTAAATTGATCAACAACTCATCAGCCCGGATTATGCAAAAAAGTAGAACTTTAAATCCCATTGGTATAGGCTAACGCCCCAAAGCATACCATACCCGATGATGCTTCGTGCACCACATCCTTCACTGATAATAGATTTTTGAATCTATGGCTTGGAGTTGGATTTCAGAGCACTTGGTAAAAGTAAAAGGCAACCCCGGGATGGTTAAATACAGCAGCAGAGTCACTAGCAAAATTGGCGTTCTATATATCCGACACGATTATGGGTGCAGATCGCAGTGTATACGGATTTCTCTAGGCGCATTCATTATTGAGCATATTAGCTCTGCCATTTCTATCGTCATGTTAAATGATATGACCATTTTCCGTGGTTCTAATAACTTAGTCCCGGTCAAGTTAATAAAACAAGGAAAAATTCGCCATTTTCTTTGTTTGCATTCGTGTAAACAAGTAATTCTATTCTCTTTTATTGACAGCTTTGTCATTCAGTGTATCAATGTCACATTTAATGAGCAAATAGCGTGCTAAGAGGAAACAATAAATAAAAACTGTATTGTTAGACTTCCATGACAAAAGAGAGAGTCCTAAACAAAATGGCCGTCAAATATTCTTTTTACCAGACGAGTGAAGACTTTTCGTGTTTCCTTGCAAAACATGCAACAGTTATCGGAAGGAGAAATTTGCTTTAACATTTAATGCAATTCATTGTATATAAATGAAGTAGTGGTTCACGATCGTAAACTAGCTATTACCGTTCTATTGATTTGTGGTGGGTTCCAGAGAGCGTGGTAGCGTAGCAACGTTTGCTAGACTATTGTAGGCCATATTGAACGGAGATTAGCAGTTGCTTGTTGATGTGGAAGTCTATTGGGGGAATAGATAGATAGATAAACACACAGACTGACCAGATACACGTACGTCTAGAGAATACCGAAAATATAAAAGACAAAATGTCGGTAATGCTAACAGCGTGTAAGGATGCTGTGAATGGCAAGCGAGCGTTAGAACGTGCACTGAAGAAACGTATGGAAAGAAAGTAAGTCATTTTGATGAAATATTCTCGATTTAAATGGACGATTTGAATAGATTTACACTGACAATAGAGAATATCTCCACGCATCAAAGTAAAACGATAGACAAAGATGGCGTATTAAAGATATTGCCTAGGCCTATATTATCATCTGGGTTTAGATGTAACCCATCTTGACTTTTTAACAGACCCATCATTAGTAATGATATTGAGTGTGATTAACTGTTTATTTACCTTTATAAGATGGTATTAAATTGAGTGTCAATGCAAGACGGTTGAGTTTAAATGTTTCGGTCACGACCATATTCAAAATGGCGAATCCAGTATGTTCCGTTATGTTTTAATCAAAGGCCTACTCGTTTTAGTTTAAATGAGGGCCACGTGGTACATTAGAGGATGGAATAGGAGGTTGCTTAAACAAGAATATAATGTAATTTTAAATTTGCTAGGAAGTTTGTTTATGACTGCAATGTCAAATGCCGTCTTTGGTCTTTTACTTAGTATACTAGGTCAAGATATTAAACCAACGTTTTCGTCTAGTGTGTACCGCATACACATCGACACAATAAAACATTTTGAAGCTTCGTGGACTCGGCGATAGCAATTCTTCACATTTGAGGAGTTAAGATCTTACTTAAGTTATTTTTTGTTTTACTTTAAACCGATACCAAAATAGTATCAGTTACCAGAACACTGACCAACCCAGACAAGAGTGATACTTGAATTGTACTTTTGAGCAGTTGCCAGGCAGCTTGCTAACAAACTGGAGTCTTTTGAATTTAGTGATATCTTTTGTTTAAATATGAAACTGAACTGCGACTTCATCCTTTCAAATTAAAAATCTACAATCAAGGAAAAAATATATGTATTAGTTTTAATACATGAGGAGAATGGAAGACTCCCATGCCCGCCACATTCACACCCACAATACATTGCTGACATTACGTACATTCTCTTTTTCCTTAGCAGGTCTGTGGAATTTATTTAAATAATGCCAATTGCTAAAAGA
The DNA here is from genome assembly GCA_963678685.1 of Patella ulyssiponensis. Taxonomy (NCBI): domain Eukaryota; kingdom Metazoa; phylum Mollusca; class Gastropoda; family Patellidae; genus Patella; species Patella ulyssiponensis. The sequence continues at coordinate 76,039,288 of OY783227.1, read as the reverse complement.
TAACCCCCTGCAGTTGCCTGCTCTGGAACAAATCGGACACCCAATGGGTGCCTTTACTCAATGGGGAAAGAATTTGGTTACGGGGCCTGCCCTAAACAGAATAAAAGGGGTATACAATAATCGGGGGTTGTTTCCAAAGGGTTAGCTTGGTATTTTATTCAAATATATTTAAAGGGACTAAACCTCAAACTCCAAATAACCTACTTCATTCAATATTGATGTTGTTATAGTGTGATATGGGGTCCTAATATCCAATATTTCAGACACAATGAACATTTGAAATCAGAACACGGCTCGTGTTCCTTATGATTTCGAGCTCAATTTGTAATTTACCAAGACTAATACATCACCAGAGATGTTGTCAATTTACACACGATGTTTAGTACTGTTTTCTGTTATGATGCGTTTAATAATGTTCTCTAATGGAAGAAGGTCATTTTACATAATGGTGTTCAGCTCTGTTCTGCTATGATAGGTTCAGTACTGTTCTCTAATGGAAAAAGTTCAGCGTTACCATCTTATAGAAATGTTGTCATTTACACACGATGTTCAGCACTGTTATCTGTAATAAGTACAATTCCCGTATGGAAGACATTCATTGGTGTCACCATGTGGAAGATGTTCGGTTTTGCCATCTTATGGACGGTGTTATCATAATATATACAGAAGATATTTAGCGCTGTTCTCTATTATAAGATGTTTGTTGGGGTTCAGTGCTATCATCTTACAGAATATGTTCAGCACTGTTCTCTGTTTTAAGTTGTTTAGTACTGTTATCCAAAGGAAGACGTTCAGGTTTGTATTCTTTCAGATGATCTTCAGTGCTGTCCTCTTACAGATGAATTTACAATCGTACGGAAGATGTTCAGTATCTCTGCTATAAGTGGTTTAGTACTGTTCTCAAATCTTTGTTTCTTAAATCCACAAATATGCTTACCTGAGATAAAAAAAATAACTAAATATTTACTAAAAATCACTGCGTATTTGATGGTCTACGGCTTAAGCCTATTACAATAATTTTCACATCGCTCAATACCGCGTACATGAGATGTAACCGTTATCGATAACAATGACCGTTATCCTGTACAATTTGGCGTTTCATTTGCTTCTATTTAATTGGTACCCCGTGAACCCGGGAACAATGCTCATCCGGTAGACAGACAATTTCTTTCTATACAGACTCCAATACAATAATGATACACAGCTAATTTACATCGTGTCGTCGTCGAAGTTTAATTGATTTTTGTTCAAATAAACTTTGGCATTTAAAATATCTTCAATACAACTAAACGATTTTTTTTATGCCAAGTATGACATTTCCCTATCAAAATACAAACATTCTTTCTCAAGTAGGCTTCAATGTCTTCATAGAGATTAGTTTTTCAAGAATGTCATGTACTGCTGGACCTACATGTACATTGTACATTGTACTTGTTGAAGGAGACCTATTTTTTCTAGGTTTGTTATTGCTTTCGGTTCATGGTATAGTTTTGCATCCTTCTTGAAATTGACATTTTCGCTGGGTGTCTATTTCCGGAACATCTGATACCACCTAACAGTGACGTCATCCATGTGGAGTTTATTGTAGCAAGCACATTAAATCAGTATCATATGTTAGATTGTCATTGCTGTATTCGTTCATTGTTGATATACCGTGTCGAACGCAGTTATGAGAGGGATATTAAAAAGGGACCCGTCTGTCTTTCTTTCTTCACGTTCCGATTTTATTCTCATAAATCTTCGATAAACTGTTCAAGATATAGGACACAGTTCACCAAATATTCCCTCGCCTCACCTGAAACAAAGGCCAAAGCTATTTTTAGTCATTCTCTCTGTTTTACTTTTCCTCGATTTTGCATTGCGATTTTTGTTGACTTTTTGGTGTAGAATCGATGAAAAGGATTTAAAAATATAATTTCTGGCAGGTTTTGGTAAATATTCATAATTTCTGAGGCAGAAGGATACAAGAGTTCAGAGGTTGGTTACTTCGTAATGTAGGCCCGAAAATGGTGTGTTTAATTGTCTCTACTTCCAGCTCAAGTAACTCAAATTTTTAATGAAGAACCTCATACAAGCATTTGGACAAGAGGCTGCTACATGTTGCTCCATCTGTGGTAGAAAGCGTTCGTCCTAACGAAAATTTGGGAAAAGTTAGTGCGGGTCTAAGAGGCGAGAATTAACATTAAAGTCAATTGGGAAATAATAAGTGATAAGTGATCTGTAGCCATATCGTTATGCAACGTATTGCAGTAGTTGTTGGCGTAGTTGTCTTGGGATGTTGATAATCGAGTTCTTGGGTTTTGTAGTATGGTAAACCGAACGAGCCAAATTCCCCAATAAAACTAGGTTGGCTCGATATATGTTAGATTTCAATTTTCTAATTGTCTAAAGAAAATGCCATTCAAATTAAAAATACCCATTTATGTATACAGATAGAGGTTACTAAGATGCAATTTTTAAAAAAGGAGAGCATTTAAAGCATCCTGTAGATGTCATACAGTTGACGCCGCACACACGAACTTTCAGATTAAAACATTTCAACCAGAACCTTCATTTAGGAAGCCCAAGGCGGGTCCGAAACCCTGTATTTGAAGAAAGTTTTAAATAGTTTTACTGGAAAATGTATTTTCTTAAAGTCGTCGATCTATTACAATTGGGGATTCGTCTGACTATTTTCGGCCTCATAGCACAAGGCAGACCACGATTGTCAATTGACACTGGGCTTATTCGTGAGAGTAATGTTCTTTCTATCAAGGCTGGCTGAGAAGTTCTAGGCCCTATCTGTGATAGACCTCTACAAAGTCGATGGTTTCCATTTATTTATCTACATCGTCCCTTTCGAGGCATACAAACTTTTGCCAATGATATTGCAAAGCCCGGGACTGGCCAGGAAGAAATGTTCTGTAGCCACCACAAAAGAGTCGTCCTCAGCTGACATGACGTCATCAACTAGAAAAATGACGACCGGCTAGTGCCTTTTTCATTTTTGGAAGCAGGTGGAAGTCTGACGGGGCCAATTCAGGTGGGTAAAGTGGATGGTCAATGAGTTGGAAGCTCTCCGTCGCTTAGCTTTGATAGCTTCATCGACTGTTTCAGTTGACTTGCTCAGCCCAATATCCCCTGATAGTCTGGGCTTTTCAAGGTAGTCAACCAGCAGAATGCCATGAAAACAAAACAGATCGAAGCCATCATCTTCCCAGCAGAAGGATCCTACTTGGCTTGGGGGGTGGGGGCGACTCTGTATGCTTACCAGTTCTGATCCATGGGCAGATTGCCACGGGACCTCAGGAATCTGACACGTTTTAGCTCCCATCTTGCAAAATCTTTTGTAATTCCTAACTCGTTGGTGATAATATGCTCAACCCTCTCGTGAGATATGCTCAAAACACTGGGAATATGTCGAGTGGTCAGTCGTCGATCAGCCATTATCATATCATGCACCCAGCCCTGGAATGGTTGCTTTTGATGACGCGGGTCATCGTCAAGGCTTTCTCTGCCATGCTTAAATTCCACAGACCACTTCTGTGGAAAAGAAAGAGACATCATCTCTTAAATTAAAGACCATGTCGGCATGTATCTGTGTTGGAGTCAGTCCTTTCAGTTGCTCTACAGCCAGTTTGCCCATTTCTGGTGAATTCAATGGGTAGGTACACAAGATGGTCTGGTACGATGACAATAGTAACACTACAGTTGCAGTTCTTATGCATATGATTCACTCAGTGATTGTACTTATAGGTAGCAAAGTTTGTTGCAATCCAATTGATCTCTCCTTTTCAGGCTTAGAACTTTTCAGCCAGCCCTGGTATATCCATCGTTGTGTTCGGTTTATTCTGGTACTTTGCCATTTGGCTTTTTATATGAACGAAAGACTTTACGACCCACTGGCGAAATTTTTATTGCCTTTGTTGTTTTGGGTTGCTGCTGGGCAGTGGGCAGGGTCAATCTGATACCAGTGACACCCATTTATTCGATGATCATTAAAGAGTCCATTGGAACGGATTGCAATAATATTGACCTGGACGTAAGAACCAACGTGTTACTTCGTAAATCTTTTTCCACCATCACTTGTTTGTTTGTTATGTTTCTTGTCTGGTGATATTTGTTTAATCCTGTAATATTGACGAAAAACAAAAACCATTAACACTGACGACTAAAAACAAACAATCTTACTTTATCGATTCATGGTTAACACATATTCTGCGAACTTTTTCAGTGTAGAAATTGAACAAAACAAAATGGAACACTTTTGATGACATAAATTTTAATATCCGTTAAGATTATATCTTTATTTCGTTTCGTCTCTTCGCTTCTGAATTCAAAATGTGGAAAGAGGGAAAACGGAAACGAATTGAACAACTTTCTTATTTTACCTCAGTGGCATTGATGAAAAAACCCCAACAAACCACTAACATTTATTTATCTGTCTTTCCCATGGCGTAAGATAAATTGTCTTTCAATGCGACCAGAATTACCGATGCTTCATTTCATATCGTCACGCACATAAATGAAGAATGGGCTTTGAAAGGCCTAACAAAAAATGAAAAATATCGCCCACGATGTCGATCGTAAAATTCTGTGAAATTTTAATTCAAATTATAGCTCGCATCATACTCCCAGTTGCGGGCCCTTTGCAACGGGCCAATTCGTATATTCCTAGGACTGGCACTGGTATCTTGAATTAGAGTTTTGAAATAATTAAAATTTAAAGGGGAATTAGCCGACCAAAAATACCTTCTAACACAATTCAATAAAACAGTGTCGAGTACATCGATGGAATTAAAACTCAGATCCTATTTCGTTTCGTTATTTTTAGTTCAAAATTTCGTTTGACTTGTCTTTACTACACTAGGATCAGGAAAAACAGTTGTTTTACCGACGTTTTTGTTGAAGTGAGGGATTAGCCAATTAAACCATCTGTTACGGCGACTTCTTGGCGTGAGTAAACCACTAGAAACGTCAACCCTGATTGATTAATCAATGTATGACGTCATAGTCACAAAAGCCACTCACACAACCCCTGACATGACCTTCTAGTACATCTGGTCAGATCTTCATGTAGTGTAGGCAATCGAAAGTATAAAAAACCGAAACGAAATATAGATCTGTATTTTAATATTTTAATCAGATTGCGAGCACACGCATTTCATTTACACCATATGCCCATTATCTGGAGCTGACAACCTATAGCACCTATCCAAGCAGCATTCAATAAAATGTATAGCTCATACACTGAATGGTTCCCGAGACCAACCGCTTGATTGCATGCCCATAAGAATAAAAATATATAGGACCTAGAGTACTCAGAAGTGGGATAAGAAGGCTCTCTAAAATGTCAAAACAGTTAAAATAAACTTTTTATTCAAATTAAGTAGGGGAGCTTGAACAGCAAAGTCATTGTTTAAAAAAAAATCACAAAAAAAATCGCTTTTTGATTGAAATGGATGCCCCCACCCCCTTCACCACGTAAACACCAGCTTCTTTGATACGTCACTTCGGTGAAGTCCACGTACAATTAAACTACAATTACACTATTTTTATTTATGGATTTACAGTTTGATTGTCTTGAAGGATCAACGATACTTTTATTATGTAAATAAATGATACCCCCTCCCCATTCCATTCTTCGAAGAATATTTAAATGAACTCAGTCTCAAGGTTTAACCAAGGAGAAAAGTTCGAATTTTTTCAATGCGCCAGTCAATTCAACCCTATTAACTCACAATACATGTTGTTGGTTTTTGTTGCTTACGTTTTTTTCTTCTTTATCAATAAAAGTCTGTTCCGCCTTTTTCGTGCTCATCAATATTTGTATTTCAATATAAATGACTGACTCTGAAAGAGAAGTAAACTATTTCCCCTGTGGTTTTGGTATTTTTAGAATAATAATTGCTTGTTCTTTACCTGGTTTCCTTTTACAGCATGCTGATTAGTACACAAAAAAAAGATTTGGAACCTAAACGAGAACTGACACGCATGATATCAAACCAAGCTATATGGATCGTAATGATTGAATCAGAACAGTGCATTCGACAGCATTACGAATTAGACCCTCCCCCCATGCCCCCATACATACACAGTACAAGTGCTCTTAACTATTCCCATACGTTAGGTGGTTGGATGGCCGAGTGGTTAGCGCATGGTCGTTACATCATAAGGTTTTGACTCCCCGCTGGTCGCTGACAAGGAGTAGGGTCGCCTGTCACATTGCTAAAGATCCCTACGCGCAAGTGAATTATTGAAATAGAATTGAACCTTATGTTAGTACCAAAATGAACTAGCTTGTGTTGAGTGGACGTTAAACCCTATTCCTCTCTCCCACACACGTTAAAAATAAAGCATTTAAAGATAATTTCCAAATAACATATTTACCGGTTGGTTACTTCCAATATAAGTATGGCAATTTTGGTATATAATTACACGGAAATTAGAGACTCGGAAACTTACTGGAAAAATATTGGGGCCTGCACTGGACATAAAAGAGAGGGTGTCACTAATTAAATAGCAGCTTGACGATTACGGACTGTCGATTCGAGTGGCGTCAAAGGTTGCAAGCGCAGATTGTCGTTGGGGAGCGCTTGATATACATGTAGATAAACTTGATGGTGAGCGGACGTGTAGAAATTAAGATACCTAAACGTACACAGAAAAAGACGTGGGCAGGGGATAATCCGAGAATTTACTTATACTTTGACATATTAATATTAAAATGATACATGGACAGCGATTAAAGACACCATCGTCTTTTATATGCAATTGATTCTCCCCGGCTGCGACAGCCAAGTCACGTGACGCAAACATTTCTTTTAATAATATTTTCCATAGCTTGGAGTATTTCCTCGCGAATGCTATGTTTTGAGAAGGATTTGAAGCAAAGTTTTGACACGTTAATCATTATCAAAAGCTGGATGCTTTGATGATATATTTTGACTCAAGATATATCATCAAAGCACCCGGCGTGTACGCCTGAATGTATCTTTAAAGGGCCAATCCCGATAACTTTTTGGGGAATAAAACTGCTTAATTTTGTGTTAAAATCCCTTAAAACCCATCACCTAAGGCCGACCAACTAACCCGATATTTGTGTCTGGAAATGAAGACCGTTGTATTATACAGTATCTGAATAAAACCAAACTTTTTTCTATAAAAATAATATGTAGGTGAAATTTACCTTTTTTTTATCAAGTACAGCACTTGGGTCATTCACTGTATAGACCTCTCAAGAAACAGGAATCGATTATCGGGTCACCCAATGAAAAAACTGATCCGAAATCCTAAAAGGGTTATGTGTTCGGATAAGCAGTGTTGACGTTCACGTCCAAACGACTCAATATTTTGAGCTGAAATTTTGAGACAAGGTAAATACACCATGCCTTTATATTTTGGTCCATAAATTTCATAAATACTCGGACTTTGATTTTTGAGACCCTGTTCTTATCGGGATAGTCCCTTTAAACTCGGAATAACATAATAATAGTAATCTGTAATTCAGAATGGGAAAAGTTTTAGGGCGGGAGGCGGTCAAATCAGCATACATGTGTCACATCTGCATTGGTCCAGCTCAAAACCGAACCGAGCAATACAAGCCTATTCCTGCGCTTAATTTCATATAGTTTTCAAACGAATAGGCTGCTCATTGACAGTGGTGGACATCGACAGAAGTGACCGAGGTAATTGAAAGCGGTGATCGAATCGAAATAAATAATGATTGTCTTTAGCCCTACAGATTTCTCCAAATACAAATGTACTTCTTTCATCAAATTAACGAGCCCTTTAAGCCTCGGGGACCCAAGTCTCGGGAGGGCCCCGTAAGCGACATTGTTTAATCCTTTTTAAGGTCTATACATTGAGATCCTCTTAGTCTACATAGATTGAATAATGTGTCAATTAAATTAGTATAAATGGTCTGCATTTACATGATTAATTGTAAATATTTAATGACACACATTAGCCTCTGGAATTCTCTTAATTACTATAATATTCCAAAAAATACTATAAGACTTTAATTGATTCGTGTTTTGCGATTTGCGTACAAAGTAAAATTTAAACGTACAGTAAAAAGGATAAATAGATTATATTTACCATAAGGAATAAACAGATTGACACTAATTTATATCTATTTAAAACGCACATAACGTATGTAAATTATTGCTGAAGGGCGTTTTCAGTTCACTTTGAATTCATACCATGCAACATGATTTACATAAACCAGAATTCAAGGAAGCTTATTTGGTTAGGAATCAATTTTAATTTTATAGCTCAAATAGCCGACCTGGCATCGTTAATGTGACGTTATGTAAGGCAATATTTAAAGGAGCTAAATCGTTAATATTTGGAGCCAAGAAATTGACCAAAATGGGTCGCGACGCATATAATACTGTAATCTGACTGTATATGAACTGATTAATATTCAATCGTTTCTGTTCTGATTCTAATGCGGCATTAGTCTCAATCGAATATAAATTTCTAGTGTCTGGTTATTCCAGTCTATTGCACATGCTCTCCAGATACGTTATGGCGTCGCCATTTAACGTGAGTTGTGGAATATGTTTAGCCTCGTTCTTGTTACAAATGATGCTGAAACGCACAACGTGCACCAATGGTAAACTGTTTATTTTGTCTCAAATATTAGATATCAATGTTGATTTGAATTGACAAATAATTCGTATTTTCAACGTGTAAGACTTTGGATTGATATTGAGTTAGAGACTTAGCTACTTTAATGCTTATGAGAATAGATCCACACTAATCCTCTGCCGATTAGAACTGATTCACGCTACATGTCTTTGTCGGTTTCATATTGTTGCAAGGATATCACAATCTCATAAAAAGTATACTTTTATTTCGTTTCGTCATTATGGGTCTGATTTTATACAATATATTATAAGATCTAACGTATATTCAGCAGCCAATAACTACACGAAGCATTGATAAGTCAAGCTAACAGCGAGACTGATGTCCCCCCATCGAAATACCTGGTAGTGAAATTATCCACTAAGTTTCATCGCTCTCCATTGCAATTGCTTAGCTCTGCTTCGCTTTAGCGGGAAATCTTTAATCATTGAACTCAAGACATTCACCCGATGAACATCTTCATCAAGTTTAAACATTCTACCTCAATTAAAAGCAGAATTGTTATGTTCCATTGTTTTGACCAATCAAATTGTTTATCGCTCACCATCCACTAATATATACTCAGGGTTTCATTTCTCTCACCAAATTAGAACCAAGTTCACGTGTTCCAAAGTCTCAACCAATCACAATTGTTCATCTCTGTTCGCACTCAATCAAGGCATTCACCTAATAGACATCTACGCCAAGTTTGAACATTCCACCTCAATGTGAAGTCAGTTTGAAGTCTCTTTTTTGCCTAAGCAGAAAGGGGTCAGAATCGAACTTTGTTAACGTGTTGATGCAATGAAACTATGCACTATACACGAAATAAACACAGAGAGAGAGAGAGAGAGAGAGAGAGAGAGAGAGAGAGAGCGTAACAACGTCCACTCGACACAAACTGGGTCATTTTGGGACTAACGAATGGTTTAATTTTATTTCAATATTTCGCTTGTGCGTAGGGGTTTTTAGCAGTGGGAGGAAACCGGAGGACATGGAGAAAATCCAGGAGGTTGGACAGGCGACCCTACCCCTTGTCACATATAACTATAACCGGATATTCGAAACCACGCCAGTTGACTCACTGACAGACTTTATGATACAGTGCGCTTGCGCTAACCATTTTATTTTATTTTATTTTATATCAGCAACAGAAGATTATACGAAAACTTTGTACAAAACGAAATGAAACAAAATGTTGAATAAATTCCCAGTTGTTATAAATATGATCTATATGAAAACAGGGAATCAAATAGATACGTTTTCACCAAAGTCCCATGGACCCATGCACCAGAAAGGAAGGAAAAAAATGCACGGACGGCACTACAACATGGACGTAAGCTACTGCCGTAGTACAGTGCGACGAACAGACATTACATTGAAGTATTTTCTCATGTTTGTATTACAGAGAGGAGAAACGTCAAGCCAGATGGGACGCTCTTGTTGATAAACTAGGACATATACCACCAGAAAGTGATGCATCCAAAGTCTGGACGTTCTTAATGGAAGGCGAACCATTCAGTATCGTTTTATGTAAGTAGTTATATTTCTGTATATTTGGAAACATTGATATCAATTCATAATAATAGAGTTAATACGTTGACATCGTACCAGTATGAGAAAAGCCAGGTCGAATTGTGCGAATATTGTTGAAATTACTTTTTTGTCCATTCCTCGTGATATTAATAATCCAATAATTCCTCTAAAAAGGTATACTTGCTCTAAAAAGGCATGCTTTACTTGAAATGACAGCCAAATGAATCAAAAGCCTGTCAGTTCGCTTATAGGAGGGGTAAATGTCTTCTTTCCTTTTTATGAGATTTGATGGTTACGGGGTGCACATTATTAAAATCAAAATACAACATACTTTGATGGACACGGTCACTTGGCCAAATAATCAGATATCTCAAGTAGATTAATGACTTTTATAATATCTCTAACAATTTATTGCAATTATGGTTTGGGCGATCTGTAATTAATGGATACGGTCATCTAATCATTTCCGCACAGGGCGGGAAGTATCTATAATCATTTTGTCACCAATACCATGCCACGGTATCAGTCATGGAGTTAGACTACTCGGTGCACACACACTATAAATATTATAGAATTATTTCAACTTTTTCCGTGTGTTAGTTTGGTGTTCTAGCCTGCAAGACTAGCAGTTGCCACTGGTATTAGCCTCCATGTTATAATAACCATTTAGCTAAAATAAGCCGCAAGCAAATATCGGTGGAAAAAAGTGGTTGACTCGTGGGAGGGGAGGGGGCCGGTCGAGTACCAAGTCTTCACAAAGCATAAATGAGACAAATAAGGCAAATTAGAGGTATCCCCCCCCCACCTCACCGCGACTTGATTCAGCTTTCAAGTCGCGATTTTTCACGACTGCCGAGGCCGAGTCGAGTCGAGTAAGGACTTTAATGCGACTTAAGCCACACTCGAGTCAGAATCGGGGGACTCGAGTTTCCATCCCAGCAATTAATTTATGAATTGTGGTTGGTGGAGTCTTTGCCTTGTAATTATATAACAATTACTCACACTCTTCGCGTCAGTAACTGTTCTGTGGGCTCCATCCTCGACAAGCGTTGACCGGGCTTGAAAATCCAAAAATTTGTTCTCAGCTTATAGTCTGCCGGATAAACACAGATTTATGTGTTTTCCTGGAAAAAAGTCCCATCAAAGCAAACTTGATCTCAAATGAAAGGTGGGATCCGTAGGTTCTCCAGAAAAAAATGACCCATCATGATCGCTTGGGGAAAATTTTTGGGGCGGGGTCAAAGGTCAAAGTTGACCAATCAGAAAATAGCAGCCAATATCTCAAAAACTATCAATGTTAGACCCTATAAATTTATTATTAACATCGTGTACACAATTTCCACTATGCTAGATGAGTGGACAGCGATGTCCGATACTTTGAACCTTGATTCTCAAGTTGCGGGTCTCTTTCCCATAGGGGAGGGCGGGGCTGACAAAATGTCAAGATAATTTCATGTTTTATTCTACTTCTGCGTACAGCAATCAACTTTTGTGCATAAGTCGACCAACATCAGATGTAGCCAAAAACACTTTTTAAGGAGACCTGAACGCTGGCCATGCACTTTATAGACGGGAATCGATTATCGGGTAACCCAAAAAACAAATTGACCCGAAATCTTTAAAGGGTTAAGTGTCCGGATAAGCAGTTTTGATGTTCACATCCAAACGACTCTACATTTTGGCGATTATTTTTCAGATAGTCCCTTTAAGTGTGAGAATTCCCCCTCTATCTCTGATAAGGACGAGAAAGCGGGGGCCAGGGTGAAATGGCCAAAACTGACGATTCTTATTTTTAAATTTGTTGTTATAACAGATTTTTCATGTTATACCAATGGACTTATGCGAGTGTCTGGGCAAAGTTCCACCTTTGCAAAGTTTCACCATAGAAATGATAAGTTAGGCCTGTGTGGTTGTCTCAAAATGACCGAGTTAATGTGTCGACGAAACGTTTAACTCGATCTTAGGTAAGATTATATCAACGGAGATAGGAAACAGGGGTCGGGGCTTTGGACACATGCACATGGTCTAGGGTCGTTTGAATTCATCAATGTAATATTCTCCACATCTACACTTAATGTGGTAGACACAGCCTTTCAGGAATGTAGGGTTTGTGAGCTTTGACTTTCCATTAGCATTTACTAATTCTTAAGTTGATGCGTTTTGTGGAATTTGTTTTGTATTTCTGCTTATGTTTTAAATAACCTTCTCAATTGATGGACGATGTTGCCGCGGAAAGATATAAGGACTCAAATTGGATGTGAGTGATTTTTTGGTTTGTCAAGCTTTGAAAGGTTGGATAATGTGGGGTTGATGAAGCTGAAATCAAGACTTCTTCTCTTGGCACATTAGTGAGTAGGTCGACAACACGGTACCAGAGCAATTAGAGGATTTATGAATATCACGAGTATGACGAATCCTACAGATTGTATTTGGGTGGAACAAAATGCATGGATGGAGCTTTTAGGGCCATCAACTAAATCAAACCCCCTTTCCTAGAGTCGAGCTATATAAAATCCGTGGACTATAGTTAGTCTTTTAACGAAAAAATAATATTGTACGCGGAAGTTTAATTAACTCATCTCTGATGGGTAAAGGGGGATTCTTGACGGGTGAAGTAGGGGTCGGGGATCTGCTTAAAACGGCAATTTCATATTTTTTAGTTATATTTTTAAAATATATTAAAATAAAGCCTTAAAATAGATGGCATCTATAAACAGGCCTACCTTGTTAAAGAATAATCCTATTAATCCTATAATTCACTGTTGCCAGTTGAGAAATTGGCAAAAATATCATTTTCAACTTCAAATTCAAACGTTAGAAGATCGCCATTGCATGGAGGGGAATGGGAAAACAAGGGAGGTAATTGTGTTATTATTTTCTGTGTCAGCGATTTACCCCCCCCCCCCCCCCCCCCCCTCACCCCTGAAATATTGCCCATGATCGTAAAATAGTGGGTTGACAACCTTTTGAGCAAAAGACATAGAAATAAATATGTTTTGACTCTCTTAGAAAATATGAAATTATCACTTTAAGTAGAGTTTTTGATGCTATCTGAGGTAAGTGTAAATCAGGAAATGATGATATTTGAAGGCTGAAGTTGAGTCAAATCGTCAGTTTTGGCCATTTCTCCCTGGCCCCCAGCTTTCTCGTCCTTATCCGAGATAGAAGGGGAATTCGCACACTTAAAGTTAAAGGGACTATCTGGATTTGAACAGTGTCTCACAAAAATAATTGCCAAAATATAGAGTCATTTAGATGTGAACATCAAAAAACTGCTTATCCGGACACGTAACCCTTTTAAGATTTCGGGTTATTTTTTTTGTTGGGTTACCCGATAATCGATTCCCGTCCCTTTAGAGGTCTATACAGTGCATGACCGACGTTCAGGTCTCTTTAAGCAGTGTTTTGGCTACATCTGAGGTTGGTCGACTTATGCACAAAAGTTGATTGCTGTGCGCAAAAGTCGAATAAAACATGAAATTTCGACATTTTGTCAGCCCCCCCCCACTCCCCATGGGAAGGAGACCCGCAACTTAAGAATCAAGGTTCAGAGTATCGGACATCGCTGTCCACTCATCTAGCATAGTAGAAATTATGTACATGATGTTAATAATAAATTTATAGGGTCTAACATTGATAGTTTTTGAGATATTGACTGCTATTTTCTGATTGGTCAACTTTGACCTTTGACCCCGCCCCAAAAATTTTCCCCAAGCGATCATGATGGGTCATTTTTTTCTGGAGTACCTACGGACCCCACCTTTCATTTGAGACCAAGTTTGCTTTGATGGGACTTTTTTCCAGGAAATAATCTAAATCCGGCAGACTATTAACCTGTTGTTTTAACAATCACTGTCAATGATACCACACGAGTTTATTAAAGGGGCTATCCCGATTTGAACAGAGGCTCAAAAATAAAAGTCTGAGATTGTATGAAATTTAAACGCCAAAATATAGAGGAATGGTGTATTTACCTTGTCTCAAAATTTCAACTCGGACAAAATTTCAACTTTTGAACGCCAAAACTGCTTATCCAGACACGTCAATTTTTTCGTTTGGTGACCTGATAACCTATTACGGTTCATTGAAAGGGCTATACAGTGAAGGACGCATGTGCTGTACTTGATAAAGAAAGGTAAATTCTACCTACGTGTTATTTTTATAAAAAAATATTTGGTTTTATCCAGATACCGCAAAATACACCTTGGGACACCGATCTCAAATTCCAGACGAAGACTGACGGGTTTAAGTTGTTTGGAAACGTATCATAAATACTGAGTTAGTTGTTCGGCCCTAGAGTGAAGGATTTTAAGGGATTTTAACACAAAATTCAGCAGTTTTATTCCCCCCAAAATTATCGGGATTAGCCCTTTAATATTTTTTTACAGTGTATTAGTTTGCCATTTCTAGGCGCACTTAAGTAACTGATCAATTAACATTATTATCATCAATTATTTGAACTGCATTCATTATTGATAATTAATTAATTATAATTTCATAACATCGCACTTATTGAACTGACAAAATGAACTTCCTGTATTATTGTCGATTCCCTTAGTGGATAGGCGTATAGATAGTTAAATCTTAAACATCTATCACATCAAAATAAAATGTTAAAAGAAACTGTGTTTAATGTATGACATCAACCACAGTAAGTTTGACACAAAAGACACCCTCACCCAAGTGACAAAATAGCTATTAGGCCGGGATTCCATGTGTACGCAGTGCGTGCGGAATGCGTGGGGAATGCGTGTTACGTGATGCGTGTTGCGTAACGCGTATTGTCAGTTTCCATGTGTGCGTGAGTGGCGTATTATATGTGGATGAGAACCGAATATTGCCGTCCCAAAACTAGCACGTTTGGAAAACCCCTGGGGAATCCCCGTTTCCGGTCTCCGTATACACGCGTATTGCGTATTCGGACACTCTTGTGAGCGTCCCGAGAAACACGTACTACGCGCTGCGCATCACGCTTTACGCATTACGTGTACATGGAATCAACTCCTACCATTTTAGTGCAAAGTGTTAAATACGCATTACGACTACGCATTCCGCATTACGCAGTACGTACATATGGAATCCCGGCTTTACTATTAAAAAAAAAGAAATAAAATAGGTGTCAATGAAAAATAACATATTCAGAGGGTGTATTCGAGAATTTGAGTAGGGAAGTGTCCGGGCAGTGCCGCGTGGTTTACACGCTGATCAGCCGTGACTATTCTTATTCTCTGTGAAACAGATTGCGTGGTTTTGTGGATTACCCTGGAATTTTAAATAACCAGGACATGTGAAACAGTATTTCCGATAATTTAGATGCATGGTATGGGGTAAGTTTAGGTGTACAAAGATTAAATATTGGCTAAACTCTACTACAGAATTTGTAGTTTTTAAATTACATTTTGTAAAAATCACTTCCCTTGTCAAAATTATAGGTCAATTTGCCAAATTAACTGATGTTACTTTGTCCCTGATTGAAAAAGCCGCATCAACCCAACCCAATACGTAATATTGACCTATATATAAATAGAACAAGACAATAACAATGAAAGAATACTGTGTACTGAATATTGAATTCAATCTCCGTCAACAATCTAACTTGAAGTAGATTTAATGCGTTTTTTTTGCTTTCTATATCCCCAAAATCGATCATAAAAGATCATACAAAATTCATGTCTCTATTTTTTTATTAGGTTTGTGGTATCCTGTTCCACGTAATAAACAATATATTAATTGATTTTCTTGCCTAATTAACGATGTTCTGCTTTGAAAATCGACATTGATGTATTTGAATAAATCTCTATTAGCATTTCATCACGAATTATTTACGATGTGGAATTTTCCACCAGTGATGGAATTATACTTACTTTCGCTCCTATGCATTCGTGAAAATTATTCAATTTTATCCATTGTAACTAAGGCTTTGACCATTTCATGTTTTCATTAGTTACTATTCGTGCCGTAGCCAGCAGTATTATAGATTGGGGTGGGGTGGGGGTACACATCAGAATTGGTTATTGTCCGTGTAGTGAGAACGTCAGCTTGGCCTCAAAACCCACCCATCCACCTACCCTCCTACCTTTCCTCCATATGACCACCTTTACCTCTCTTAGGCAAATATAATAATGATTGTGCCATCGATTTCGCATAAGCCAGTGCATTCTTTTGGACTTTCGGACTTATCAAATACGATCTGCTTAATAAAATAATAACAACATTCGTTATATTAGATTGGTACACATTTTTCACGTTTCAAATGACCGCGAACAATACAGCAGCTTGTCCCTTTAATAAACAAAAAAAGGGACAAAACTCTCTAAAATATTTTATCATATAAATATCGATTTTTGTTGCAAATGAAAGAAATTATAGAGAGAAAAAAAAGAGTTGTTGATCAGACAAACCCGCCATGTAATTATAAGCTATACGAAAATCGATGATAAGGCACCGTTTACAATAGTTCAAAACAATTAAATAGTCATTTTCATCTTCATAAAACAATAGAAATACTTTGAATTTTTTTATTGCGTCTTATTTTCAATGTGTTTAACATGGGCAGTTGGAATTCAGTACGATTTGGAACCGTTTGCGAATCGATTCTTTTAATACCGAACGATTTGCTCTCAAAGAAATAAAGTGTATAGTGCTGCCGCTAGCTTGGGTAAAAAAATAAATGAAATGAAATGGGGTTTTACGTCCGACGTTTCTGGTCGAAAATAAGTTTTTCGATATGGTTGGATTTTTCTACTTTTCGTCTATATATAGAACCAGTGTTTCGAAATGAAACGGGATTTAACGTCCTAATTGTCTGCTCGACCAGTCAGGATAATAAAGATAGACCAGGGTTAAGATAACCGAATGTGCGTTTCAGTGTTCGCACAGCAAACTAGTCGACTTCCACACAATCTTTCGAAAGCACTTTGACATGTACATGTATAGTATTGTGCCTGTAATGTGTCATCACTGATGGAAATTCGACACCAGAGTAGGTTCTTTTTTCTTCGTTTTATTTTCGTTCCTTTTTTTAAGTTTTCACTCTATCATACCACTGTACTTTGCGAAATGGTGGGTTTTACCGTTAAGATGTCGGAATATTTTGTTGGTTGATTCAGTTTATAAAACCAGGCCGCTGCTAAGGGAAATAGTATTTTTGACTGGCAGGTCACGTCAGTATAAGTTTGAGATGTCAATCATTGTGGAAATTTTTTGGAATATTTACTTTTATGGTGGTAATTGACTTTCTGTATTTTATTATTCGTTAGCATATTATTTTGTTTGAAGGGGCAGTGACACTGCCTTTAGTGATCTTCAAATATGTTTTTTGTTTAAAAAAATACTAATGTAACGGTAACGTTTAGTTTAATCCGTGACTTACTGTGTCGGATACTAGTTCAATGAAGACCGATTATTATCTGAAATCAAAATATAAACTCCAGTAAAATCCATAATTCTATATTTAACCCAAAATAAGGGAAGTCTGGTCAGTCGTGCGAGTGGGAATAAATCCTTGGCCCACCTGCGATCAACCCGTGGTCTATCCGTGACCTACTCGTGCTCGATCCGTGATCCACCCGTGGACCATTTGCATTCCAAATTTCCAACCGTGGTCCATTAGTATTCCACCCTTGGTCCATCTGTATTCCACCATGCTAATGCTGGTCAAAGATACCTTGACTGTTGGAAATCAAAATACCGCTATCAAGTGAAATCCCCCTCCCGCGCATTATAGAAACAAACATAAAAATAAAAATTACTATTTATATTTTGTTGACTAGACCAGTAACCCCGTTCCATCATTCAAGCTGCTTCAGGAAGTAAACCTAATAGTGTTTTAAGTATGGCAAGCCAAAGCGGAATTAATTGCAGGACCGTTTTTCTGTATGGAAAGAGAACAAATCAAATATATAACAATTTTTTCATCACCTTCCAAGCATTTTTCACATGTCAAGACAAAAAAATACACATGTCAAGACGGAAAAATTCACGTCACGACGGAAAAATTCACATGTCAAGACAAAAAAAAAATCATATACCACGAGCATGTGACCCTTCAAGAGTACGTGACCACAAAAACCGATGACGTCACTGCAAACAAAGATGGTTGCTTGTCACGGATAACGCCTCATCCAGATGATGAAGTAATTTTTCTTTTATCCCTTCCGTGTTTTGCTGCTGAGGCTGGCGCACAATGGGACACATTCGACTTTAACAGGGCAGAGTGTAAAGTTGATGACGTCATCGGTTTTGTGGTCACGTGCTCTTGAAGGGTCACGTGCTCTTGAAGAGTCACGTGCTCCACTCGGCTAATCTCGACAGATTCCGTAAACTACGTAAACTACATCTAGTCTCGGATGTATGACAGTAAGTGATATGTACCTACGCCCATACATTTGCGATGCGGCTACCGGTTTACTTTAACAGGAAAACTTGACGCTATTACACAAATTGGGAACCTATTCGGCTAGCGACCTATTCGACCGATCGAGCTGCAACCCGTTCGTTGGAAACTTATTTAGAGTAAAGACAACAGTCTCTATTTATCAACCAATAAAATCCAACGTTATGTCTATCAAATGAAAGTAGAATATATTATTTTTTATCCATTCCTTCAGCTCAGAATAGAAGTGTAATTTCGTCATTATCTTACAGCTGGATCGGTCGAATAGGTCGCTAGCCAAATAGGTCGCCAACTTGTGTTTGGAATGGGCGCAGCCATGTTTCATCCGGGACCTTTAAAGTAGTTCCAATATGGCGGAATTCATCATACAGCCGAGTTTAGATTCCGAAATCTTACGAGGTTTGCCGAGTGTCACGTGCTCGTGATATATGATTTTCTTTTCGTCTTGACATGTGAATTTGACATGTGATTTTTTTCGTCTTGACATGTGAATTTTTCCGTCTTGACGTGTATTGTTTTGTCTTGACATGTGCAAAATGCTTGAAAGGTGATGAAAAAATTGTTATATACTCGATTTTTTTTTCTTTCCATACAGAAAAACAGTCTTGCAATTAATTCCGCTTTGGCTTGCCATATTTAAGGGATAATGACGTCGAGAAACAGCGAAAGGGAAGCTTGTTTAATCCTTTAATAAATGTAACTTAACTCTAACCTTTCTATGGAACTTGTTAAATGCATACTTCACTGGTCTGAATCCTTTCATCAAAAATATCAAAACGATGTATTCTTTTGTCTAATTATTTTACTGATAGGACACAGCACGACATTAAATCCTGTTTCGTCATCACAGACGGTGTTTAAACAAAAACGCCCCAGGTCTGTTGGCGGAGGCTTAGTGGCGCTTTATTTTAAATTTGCAAAGGAACGCGAAATTACCTTATTTAAAGGAGCTAAGTCTCTAATTCAATATCATCGAAAGTCTTCGACATTGAAAACACGAATTATTTGTCAATTTAAATCAACATTGATGTTGTGATCTTACCGGGAAAAGATGGGATTCTGATATCCAATATTTAAGACAAAATATACATTTTACCATGGTACACAATTGATCATAGTGTCACCCCAGTATCACGGGCCGTATACACAACGTGAAAGTAAATCATAATAATTCAACTATGAAACGACATCGTAGTGTCACAACATTAATTCATGCTTTTAAATTCATCTCGTATGCTGTTGATGGCGAGAGAGAGAGAGAGAGAGAGAGAGAGAGAGAGAGAGAGAGAGAGAGATGGGGTTTAACGTCCACTCGACACAAACTAGGTCATTTTGAGACTAACATATGGTTTTTAATTTTATTTAAAAAATTCGCTTGTTCGGAGGGGTCTTTAGCAGTGGGAGGAAACCGCAGTACTCACAGAAAACCCACGAGGCTGGACAAGCGACCCTACTCCTTGTCACGTACAACTTGGGATTCGAAACCACGCTAGTTGACTCAATGGCAGGCCGTATGATACAGCGCGAGCGCACGCTAACCATTCGGCCATCCAACCCCCTGCTGTTGATGGCAAGATTGTTTTGGTTGTACAGATTATGCTTATGTATATTTTGTCCGATATAGCATACCATAATGTCTGCCGTCAAAATTCGCCAGTCTGTCACAGTATACCATTTATATCATTTGCGGTAATACCAACAGCTGTAACTGCCAGAAATGAAAGAGCACCCTAAAAGATTAAAGGCACAACAAGCTACATCACTCACACTTATTTCGAAAGCCCAAAGTATGTACTATTCTAATAAAGATTGCTGTTATTATGAAATTTTGAAAAAAGCACATCTGTGCATAATTGAGACTTTCGTGTAGAATGGATTGGCTTTTAGGGAATGAAACGGGGTTTAAAACGTCATATTGTTCTACGCTTACCAATCTAATTAAAATATAGATCTATATTTCGTTTCGTTTTTTATACTTTCGATAGTGAAGGCAAGTAAAAATGAAATTTTGAACTATAAAAAACGAAACGAAATTGGATCTGTGTTTTAATCAGATTGTACGCTTACTGAGCTAATAAAGTACATGCGGATTCCAATTGTAAAGGGTTCCTTTACCGGCACGCCATTGTGTATATATACGAGCCTTCGATCTTTCGTCCCATCAGAACAACCATACGCTGTGTCTAGTAGCCTACGATCCACCGCCGTGCATGGCTTGTAAGAAAGAAAGCAATAAACATGGCTATATGAAATCAATAGATCCAAATTGTAAGCTTAAAATAAGAGTAAAAAATATCAAATCTATCTGCTGGAAAAATACTGATATTTCCTAATATATTTAATATTGTAAAACAAAGAGAAAATAATTGCTTGCCTTGATTTACGTCATTTCTTTTGTGTAATACGGGATCAAATTCAAATGAGTTTCGATCAAGGTTAAAATAATTCCTTACGAATCGATTTCATATTTAGCCATTACATAATCGAAATATCACAATATGATGCGATCATCAATCCATGAATAGAAATCTAATAAAGCAAGAAAACATTAAAGGAGTAGTCCCGGTGTTCACATGACCCATCCAATAAATGTACGTATAAGTAGCCTATGCAAACCATATGCTAAACTGTAAATAAGTAGCCTATTTCAAGGGTGGATCCAGAGATCATGGATGGGCGGGGGGTGCTTGTGTACGGGAGGTGTAGTCGCACGTTGCGAAGCGCTCAACAAGGGGTCCAGGTGGCCTCCCGCGGAAATTTTCGAAATCTAGAAGACCGGAAATGACACGAATCCAGTTATGAGTGCACACACTGGATCATGATAGGGGTGGAGAGATGCAACGCGGCGCACATAAATCCGTCCCTACGTTTTGCCAAAAAAATGAATGAGCAGTTTGGAAATGACCATCGTCCCATGACAGTGTACGTTGAACTATTTCGTTAAAGTATCAAATGTAGTTAAATACAAACAAGTCGAAACTGTCTATACTCTGGGGACGACCTAAGTGCGCGTGTGTATATGGGGGGAGTGTGTGTGTGTTTGTAGGGGGGGGGGTCTCCCCGGTCGCGAGAGAATGGCCCTCCTCGGTCTCGAGAAATGTGGCTTTCTAAGACATAACCTGATGTTTCTCGTCTGTGCCCAGATTTGTGAAAACCCCCCCACCAATTCACGACTAAAATCGGCCTTATGTATAATGCCAACTGTGGAACGCATCTTTAATCTCCCGGAAGGCCAAATTCAGATCGAACGTCAAATGATTTCTTTTACTTAATTCTATGTAAATTATTTATAGTGATATGGTATAATGGATAAACTTATTTAATCCTATTGTAAGAACTGATTTATCTTTGAATTAAAGTTTCGCATTATATCCGCTTTGGAATTTATTTCCGGTATTATATAATATTTTTATATCCAAATACGTCTACGTTAATTCTTGTGTTTTTATATTTCGTTAAACTATAAAATGATATATTATTAGCATATTATGTCGCCAAACGTTCCTCATTTTCACTTTGAAAGGGCAGTGGCCTTTTCTGTTCACGTCATTTCCGTTTTGGTTCGTCATGTCTGTGATTTCTAACCGTCTGTTAAGGACATCAATCGATATGTACAACAATAGAAATGTCGATACAAATTATAAAGACGACACAAAATTTGATGTCAAAAGATGGGCTGAAATGTAGAAATGTTGAAAGAGTTATAAGCTTTGGCTTAAAGATGGTTCAGTGAGTATATGGCCCTGTCTGGTTAAACAGGAGGTCTCGGGCCTTGAGGAAGGCCTAGCAAGGAACAGTGTATATCTAGTCATTCAAATGGAATGGAAAACCGATGTCCCGTATACATCATTGGCATTTTGAATTCGAATTTTGTCGCCTGCAACCCTATCTGGTGACGGGCGTCACGGCTAAACGCACAGCAGGCCTCTCAAAATGACAATGAATAATCAGCGTGGCTTCAATTTTGTTTTTGAAGTTCAAATTTACTCCGCAGGCGTGTTTTACTGGTCCTTGTTCTTCGTGTGAAATCAGCGGTCACCTAGTCCTCTGCTCTATTGAGAAGGTTTTTTTGTTACCTGCATTTAAAGGAATTAAAGAAACACATGCCGTAATGTTAAATGACGTTTTGTTTGGTAACTTAAATAATACAGTTGGTAAAAGGTAACCGCTCATAGAGTATAGAATAGAATAGAAACAATAGTGAAAAAATAGCCATTATAAATCATTAGCTCACTGGCTCTGCTTAGGCTAGTAACGCGTCTTTAAGCCATAATTACTAACTTGAAATATATAGCCGTAGACTGTTCTATAATGTACTTCAAGTCCATGAAATCATCCTATTATCGCTAGCAATTATATACATGTATATCCATTAGACGAAACGGGATCATTGAACCAATCTACAGATAATGACGTCACTCAGACCAACGCCATTTTTGGTTTATTTCTATGCCGATACGGACTGGTTGCATGAGCCTGAAATGTATATCTATCATGACGTCAAATAATTGATCTCCCTATCTATTAAAGTTTAAATAAGATATTTTAAGTCGAGAACTACCAGGTCATGACGATCGATTGCAATAAATGTTTGATTAGATACACCCTGCTAAAAATAAACAATGGCACACTTATGTTTGAAGTTTTAGAATTATAACCCTGGGTTAAAAAAGAACATCTACCTGTAACCGACTGTTGATAATAACAATACCAAATGGCAAATCTATACACCAGGGGCAAGGGTGGATCCATGGGAGCAGGTCTCAATCATTGGTTGTCTAGTCACTCGGCAAACCTCGACAGATTCCGGAACCTACATCTAGTCTCGGCTGTATGACAGTAAGTGATATGTACCTACGCCCAAACATTTGCGATGCGGCTACCAGTTTACTTTAACAGGGAAACTTGACGTTATTACAAACAAACAAGACACCATGGGCGCAGCCATGTTTCATCCGGGTCCTTTAAAGTAGTTCCAATATGGCGGAATTCGTGTGCACAGTGTTAAGTTTTTTGTTGTATAATGCCCCTGAATCACCTGCATACTACATCTGAACCGAACGAACTCGGTAGAAATTCTGAATCACAAGACCCAAAATATTCTTACTCATTTAATACCTCATTTAATACCTCCCCACCCCACCCCAACAAAACTATCATATTCCTGAAGCTATAGCCCGAGATATCAGGGTCGTAAAAAATTTTTGAATCCACTAGCCCAGGGCTAGTAGTCTACAGTCAGGCACTAGCCCGGCATTAATATCCACTAGTCCATAGTTCGACAAGGTAAAGGGCTACACGGTTAACCGGTCATGGCTCGGTTGCACTGGTGAACGGTAAAAAAAACCCACCTACAAATTGATATTCATTTCATATCATATCTGAATCACCGGGTACTCCGGTTTCCTCTCGCTGCTAAAGACCCCTACGCGCAAGCGAATTATTGAAATAAAATTATACCATGTGTTAGTCCTGAAATGACCTAATTTGTGTTGAGTGGACGTTAAACCCCATTTCTCTCTCTCTCTTTTTGAGGGAGTGTGTCTATTCTTCCCGTTCAATCAAATCTATAAATATAGTAACATATATTATCTAGCCTCGATCTTCATTACCGAAGTAGGTACGATAAAACATAGTCTGGATTATCCATTTCATGATTTAATCATGAATGAAAGTTGAGTAGCAAATGGGATCCTAATCCAGTGTATATCGCAGATTTAGCTCTTGCATAATGTATGATTAAAGCGTAATGATATTGTTACATAGTTAGATATTGTTTGTTAATCGGACTATCGACCAGTCATAACTTGGAACAGAAATTTTGTTCAATTACAGCAGTGTTAAATGGACAGTATGCAAAACTATACGATTAAGTGTTTACTAAATTTAATTTCCGTTTTTGTCCTTGCTTACTTTATCGAGAGTTGAACAAAAACGGATTATATTGAAACGTTGGATTGATCTATATTCATGGGTGACAGTGTTTTATCGCCCAACAAAACAACTCAACACATAAAATCGAAAGTTTATCTCGTATAAGATCTAGATGTATTATGGCACATTCTTGTACCAGTCATCATTTCTAAAGGTGGACTATTGTATAAAAAATCAATTGGAATATTGGCTTAGTAACGACGACTTTATCTACATACCACATCGGCTGATCAACTTAAACGTCATAATATTAATTATTAAACAAATAATTATTACAATATTGTATTTTCTTATCATTATGTTGCAATAGCACTGAAACATCGAGGCGTTTTTTCTAAAAGATTAAGACGAGTGTCGTCAATATTGATTTTAATGAATCTTGTCCACTATACATTGTGGATGTCCCAAATTTAGCGTTCGTGGGGATCTTGTCCGATATATAATTTAATTACCCCAAATTTAGCTCAAGTACAACTAACTCCCTCCCCTTCCCCCTCTTCGTCCCTCTAGCCGTCTTTTCTGCCGAGAGCTGGGGATTTCACAATCACCCAAGTTCATTCAAGAGGCTATTAAGCTAGAGTTCTAATCTAAATTAGACCGGTACATATTATAAGTAGAATCATTCCTGTTAATATTTTATAGAATGAAAATGTCTACCCGAAGTCACGATATATCAGTACTAGAAAAGCCAGCCCCAAGTATGTCACATATCTGCAGTTGTTTACATTAAATGTCTGTTGGAATATGCGGTCACAATTCTATGGAATACAATTACTGCTTATTACTGAACGCCGTTTCGGCTAGGCCTCTCTCGTGTTTATCAAGCAATGAAGCATTGTTTCCAGCAAGACGAGCCATCAAATTGTCGTCCACAGGTTGCTGTTAGTAATTTAGAAGTTTTGTTACCGGTAGAACCCTGGCCAGAAATGTTGTGTCAAATGTGTGCACGACTTACAGTCGTCAGTCATTCAATAATCGTTATTCTTCAGTCAGACAATCTTATTTTAATAATTCTTTTTCAGATCGAGATTCACTTAATGTTTATTGTAATGGCGAAGAAATCGAAACCTTGGTAAGTATAAAAGTGTTAAACATTGCCCGGAATATGCTCTATGAATAACACACAATTGTGCAAAGTTTTGTGTTTCTAGATTAAATATATTTCTCATAAACAGTGCTTGAAAGTTGAGTAAAATTCATAACTTAAGTCTTGAGAATGATTTTGTGAAACCGGGGTTTGGATTCATCTAAAAAAAAAATGATCGTTTCGATTAACTGCCAGAGTTTATTTGAAAACTAAATGCCATTCCGAAAAAATGATAGGCTGGTGTGACAGACTGAAACTCAACTTCTGCTACTGGCAATAAATGTTACTCTGGGAGACTGTCATCTCTCTAAAGCAACGATAATGAGCATTAAACATTGCTACACCATATAACAATTTGATTAAAACACAGATGTTATTTTGGATAACAGGCGTTCTAGTTGGTTTGAGGAATTAGTCAATGAAACGGTCTGTTACAGAGAGTTCTTGGCGTGCTCTACGCGGAACCGTGTCTAAACTCCTAGAAACATCAACGCTGATTGATTAACCAATATCTGGCGTCATAGGGTCAAAAACCTCTTGTATGACCCAGACGCTACCTCCGAGTAAATCTGACCAGGTCTACATGTAGTGTGGGCCATCAAAAGTATTAAAACCCGATACGAAATATAGATCCGTATTTTAATCAAATTACTCAGATAACAATTATGGTGGATTGTTTTCATTGGTTTATCAAATTCAGTAATCACGAGACAAGGAGGAAATGGACAATTCTAGTGTGCAATGTAGACCAAAAGTTCTCGAAACTTAGCCTCCGCCTCCACCATCTACGCCTCGAGATGTTTTTTTTAAAAAAAAATATATTGTGTTAGACCAGGAACACTACATGCTCCTACTCAAGGGATGGCGCAGGTGTACGATCTGATGTTTGTACATGACAAGGAGTAAGGTAGCAAATTAACATCGTGGGTTTTCTGTGGATCCTTCGTTTCCCCAACTGCTTAAGACCCCTACGTGAAATAAAGATATATTATACATCAGTCCTGTAATAATCGAGTCTGAATTGTATTGTGTACGGAGGATGTCAACGTCTAGGAATACTAGGATGACTGTTTATATTATGTTTGTATTATTTGTTTCAGAACGAATTTTGTGATGATGGCGCCATCATTGATTTTGAGCTCAATGGACACAAAGCCAGGATAAAGACGACTGCCGGAGGTAGCCGGAGTGAAGGGATGACGTTTGCCTTGACGATTGACGGTGGAATTGTTCCTGGTAAATGATAGCAGAAAATCAACAGACTTACACCATCTGATGCCTCGATACGAAAATATCATAATATTTTAATTTAATTTATTAACAGAAGATCTAGAATGTGTTTGTTTTTAAAGAAACCAATATATAAATATTCTAATTCACAGTATTACACTTGTAGGATAAGGCGGCCATTTTCATTAAAAACTTCAAGCACTTGGGATAGTTTATATTAGGTACTTACTTAGTTGTTATTGGTTACTATTTGGTACCATTGGTTAAAACTGATTACCCTTATTTTACCAATGGATACCATTGGTTACCATTGATTACCATTAGTACCTAGTTTACATATTCAAGGAAAAGAGCACTAGGGATAATTTTTTTTTTTACATTCCAAACCATTTGTAATTGTATAAACAAAAACAATAAATATTTGACATGATCTAGACAAAATTAATGTCAAATTATGAATATCCAATTTTGAACTCAACCATCTTTTGAAACTTACCATCAATTTTAATGGATTCGTGTTTTTCGTAAATTTGGCCGCCCAAAGTTTAAATGTTCGAGAGACGTCTAATGTGAACGCAAAGAAGCACACGGATATGATATTATGTATTGTTTAATGGTCGAGAGCGAGACATTAAGTAATATATTGTAACAACAAGAGGGCCCGAATGTTTTTTACAATATATTACGCAATGTCTTAAGCTTGAAACCATTAAACAACTTAAAATACAGACACTTGCACGTGCTTTTACGGTGAAATACGTCACACGAATCCATTATTTCAGTAGTATAAATAAAGTACGATTGGCAAGTTGCCCGTACGATTATTTGAAATAATGATACGCAGACATCAAAAGGTGACGTCATATCTGTATTTTAAGACGTGATAAAGAAATATCTGTTCCCTTGTCCATGCGTTCTCACTAGAAAGCAAGGCATGAGAGAATGAATTTTAAATTTTGAATTTATTGTTAGTTAGGCTTAATAATAAAATAACTGAAATCGACCATTTATCGTTGAAATTATTACGACGGACGAAAATCATTAAAGTTTGATGAAGGCCCTATCATTGGAGGAGTTGAAGTCTAAGAAATGTGGGAACGATAACTGGTCGATTTTCAGAAATGTTTTGAAAGGGGCTCAAACATGGGGACAGTTAAGGCATTTCTTTCGTTTTGGAGGGGGCGGGGTATTATGCGATGGCAATATATATAAGGAATGCCAAACCATATTCTGGTGTTGAAGATTTATGAAGAATGTTCAAATATTTACGTTTAGAAATGATATGATTTAAATATTAAATTAAAACTACAGTATCAGTCGATTTGGCCCAGAAGCCTTAAAATGTTTGGGGCAATACCAGGCTTGCGTTCATGTTTGCAATGTTTGTATTCGCCAGCCGACATTGGGCATTCTAGCGCTTATATTGACAGATTACGTTACTAAACTTTGATTTGTGACGGCAAACCGTAGCTAACGTTACGTTGCGGTGTTGTCTACTGAATGCGAGGACTACTGAATTATCTTGTACAAATTAAAGTTTGACTGGAGTGTTTGTGCCCCTTTGATCATCTACTGCTGAATGGTCTATCGAATAATATTATTATTATGTTTGGATTGTGGATATACATTATGATACATGTATTTATGTATGTTGCTTAAAATTCTTTTTGATAGAAATTCCGTCCATAATGCTACTTAAAAATTGTTTGTCCATAATTGTGTTTAAAATTCTTTTTATATGGAACTACCGTCCATGATTCACCGGTTTTAACCCGAAAAAATTCAGAACCAGTCAATATGACATATATTATATTATTGTTAATTGTTAACTTCAAGGGTTAGTGTTGGCGGGTACACAAAATGTAAAAAAAAAATGGCAGTGGCTATTGTTACGACAATGCTTTTCAGAGCCATCCATTGGCTAAATAGAAGGAATTCCAACATGGCTGCCAATCTCCCCAAAACAAACAGTTGGGAAGTCTTTGTCCCCAACACCAGCTTTAGGAAGCAAGTGCCACGTACACACGAAACTCTCGATCTATACCTAACCCTAACCCAACTATAGCCGATGGATGGCTCGGAAAGAACCGACTTAACAATAGCCCGAGGACTACTCGTCGTAACAATAGCCACTATGAAAAAAAATACCATCCACACAATGTTTTAGTATTTAAAAAGATAAACGTGTCTTTAACTATAATTTTTAACTGTTAGTAGTACCAAGTTAGTATTTTGTTAATTTACGTCCTTATAGCACGCATTTATAAACTTATATTTATTTGTCATTTTGGCTAGATAGCAAATATCTGAAAATATATTGTATAAGGCGCCAGAATGTTCCGTGCCATCTTTTCTGAAAACCATCACTTGGAAACACTTTAAAACC
Source organism: Patella ulyssiponensis (assembly GCA_963678685.1). NCBI lineage: Eukaryota > Metazoa > Mollusca > Gastropoda > Patellidae > Patella > Patella ulyssiponensis. Next base: position 76,010,110 of record OY783227.1, on the reverse strand, counting down.
TCTGTATTTCCATACTTAATGTTAAAATTAAAGAATTCTATGTAAATGTGCTGTGACAATGACAAGCTCCCAATAAAAGGGCGTGAATGGTCAAATTATTACTGAGGGAGGTTGGGATAACTTTACCATCTTAAAGAAATATGCCTTTCAGGGGGCTAGAGAAAAACCAGATCAATGATAATTCTGATTAAAGCCATAAACAATGAAATAACGAGAAAATATATCATGAACATTTTGAGAAAACCTACGTTAACAAAGGTTCCCTATCCGTTTTTATATTCTATCAAAAGATGAATACGGCTTCTAAGTTTAATTTTTAGGGAAAAAACAACAACCAAAAAAAAAACAAACCAATACACCAATGTGCTCCCGTAACCCTTCAATAAAGAACGCGTTTGTGATGTCACCAAGACTACTAGATCGTTCAATATGGCGTCACCAAGCCTAGAATTATTTTATAATAGAGATGTTTTCAGCGATGTTTTTTTTATGTGAGTCGAAATTAACTGTTTTCTTTTGTTTTAAACCTCCCAAATGACACTTGATATTTATGATCCTGTCAGAAACGCCATGCGTGCAATCTTTAATTTAATGTGTCGTTTGAAAAGTCGATTCTAATAATCTATAAAGTCACTTCAAATTTATCTCAACCTCTCTTAAAATAATGTGCGATTATTTTTTCTTTTAGTAAAACCACCAAACTGTGATATGGTAATATATAGTTAATTTAATTGTCTTTTATTTGTTTATTTATCGATATAGATTTATTTGTTTGTTTATATACTATACATGATTATATTAATGAGTTTTATCCTTGACAATAAATTCTTTCTGTATTCAAGATCATGAAGAACGCGTCTAAGAGATGAGTTTGGTCTGTAAGAGGTCATGAAATTGGACAAATGTTGTCTAAAAAATAGGAATCATTTGAAATTAAAATTGTAGAGCATTTGAAATAATTGAATACGCAAATAGTTGTCCACCCTGTATTTGCTTTTTTGACATAATGGCGTAGGGGGCCACGCCCCATTAACAGATATACAATCATAATACTTTAGCACAGAAAGAATTTATGCGTCATTTTTTTTGTTAAATCCAGTTTATATGGTAAAATTATTTTGTTATAATTGTGTTATTGTTAGATGTACCATGAGTTCAAATAAAACAGTTCTTTAATGTTTATGTCTTTTTAAAGGAAAATTTAATACTGGGAATGGATTATTAGGGGTCTGGAGGTTTGATATCACTTTAATAGTTCAACCTTCCATTGTGGGCCCACTTTTTAAAATCATTGGCTGGCGTACAATAGTCCAAATTATCCAGTCCAGTGTTGTCGTTTTGGTGATCCAAATGGACCCATAGTCTCTATCGTCTGGGTGACCGAATGGACCCAATATGTTTCACTGAGGTATTGCGAACGCCTACTTGTAACTCCGTATAAGGTGACCGACCTTTGGAAGTTCACATGTCTTCTACGTGTGACGTCACATTACACCTCATCGATCATTGACTAAATAGCGCGTTCATTGTTTATATAGGACCAAACTCAAACTGGTCCGGACAGAATGGCCCCTTTTACCCATTTTTCTAATATTTAAAAAAAAAAATGTTCTAGAATTTAATTTGCAGAAGGAAAAAAGTTAATATTGTGAGCTAATTAACCGGCACTGATATCATCCCTATCAGTGAATGTAACGGCCTAGCAAATATTCATTACTGATCAGGACCCATATTGCGATTTTATCAACAAATGACGACAAGGCAATGAAGGTTCAGCCTTCAAGTTCTTTTTTGGCAGTCCCGCCTGCCTAGTTAATATTGAGAGCTAATTAACCTTCGAATGAGCTAAATATCAAACATTCAAGACGGTTTTCAACGCTATCAGCACATAATTGCCATCTGATTTAAGGGCAGGGTAAAGTGACACCAACTTGTTGCAATAAGACTGGGCATATTATTTCCCAACACTGAGATGTGGCCCTTGGATATAAAGTTCAAAATAAACTGTTTTACTCACAATACACTATTTCAATGTCAATTCCCCTTTAAACCTCGCATGTTGTCATCTAAACGAAAATTTCATCACTTTCTTGCCCAATCACGGATAGACCTACAGATAAAACGATGAAAGTTCAGGACAGCTATAACATCTCAATTGATAATCTAATCTTTTTAATACAGTAGCCAAGTCCTAGATTTTCGGCTTGCTTTCCTGTTTCCATGAAGTGTTTCCATGAAGTGTGAGATTTAAGACTGTCCGATATCAATACTCAGGAATGGTCTTCAAGGCTAGATTCTATTGAATCATTAAATCGTAAGTATACTTGGGAATGATTGGGATTTTGCTGTAAGAACATTAACCCCTACTGGTTCTCTGTCCACACAGTCATGCCAAGTACAAAAAAAGATAGGCTGGCACTGCCAGGCAGGATACGCCCACATTTTCGAGAGATGGATAGAGAACAAGCAATACCGAAAGTGATTTTTCCTACATCATTAAGTTAGAATTTGATATGTGCAAATATTGAAATGAATTAAGATATTTGGGTTATAAAGGTTCATTTCAGTAGGCTTCAAATTCGACTGGGGATCATGTTGCTAAGTGGGTAAGATGCTGGCTTGGTTGCCTTGAGGTTTGGTGTTTGATCCCTGCATTGGGTGACAAAGTTCATCTAGATTTTCTAGCGTGGTTTCCCCTTGTTCGTGATGAAGGATGGATGGCCTGACAAGAACAGCTGTCAATTTTAGTCCGATTTTCACGAAATTCGACCTCAACCTTCATTACGATGTAACGGTGATATAATCAAACGTTTTTTTTAAATGGGATAATAATTCTGACCCCAGAGGGACCACAAGCTCAAAAAAAAGGTCATTTTTCCTACAATCAGGGGCCATAATTCAGGAAGTTACGATCCAATGGGCGCAAATATCAAAAAGAACCAGGATCTTTGGGTTATAAACATGCATGTCATGTTTCATCAAAATCGGTTCAAAATTGTGACCTCTATAGGGTCCACAACCTTGACATAACATACTTTCACACTAATCGCGTACAAACGGCGGCCATTTTGTCTGTCAATTTTGGTCCGATTTTCACGAAATTTTACCTCAATCTTCATTACCATGTAATGGTGATATAATCAAACGTTTTTTTAAATCGGATAATAATTTTGACCTCCAGTGGGACCACAAGCTAAAAAGGGTGATTTTTCGTACAATCAGGGGCCATAATTCAGAAAGTTACGAATCAATGAGCGCAAATATCGAAAGGAACCAAGATCTTCGGGTTATAAACATGCATGTCAAGTTTCATCAAAATCGGTTCAAAATTGTGACCTCTATAGGGTCCACAACCTTGATATAACATATTTTCACACTATTCGCGTACAAACGGCGGCCATTTTCTAAGTCAATTTTGGTTCGATTTTCACGAAATTTGAACTCAGCCTTCATTACCATGTAACGGTGATATAATCAAACGTTTTTTTAAATCGGATAATAATTTTGACCTCCAGAGGGGCCACAAGCTAAAAAGGGCAATTTTTCGGACAATCAGGGGCCATATTTCAGGAAGTTACGATCCGATCGGTGCAAATATCGAAAGGAACCAAGATCTTTGGGTTATAAACATACATGTCAAGTTTCATCAAAATCAGTTCAAAATTGTGACCTCGATAGGGTCCACAACCTTGATATAACATATTTTCACACTATTCGCGTACAAACGGCGGCCATTTTGTTTGTCAATTTTGGTCCGATTTTCACGAAATTTGAACTCAACCCTCATTACCATGTAACGGTGATATAATCAAACGGTTTTTTAAATCGGATAATAATTTTGACCTCCAGAGGGACCACAAGCTAAAAAGGGCGATTTTTCGGACAATCAGGGGCCATAATTCAGGAAGTTACGATCCGATGGGCGCAAATATCGAAAGGAACCAAGATTTTGGGGTTATAAACATGCATCTCAAGTTTCATCACAATCGGTTCAAAATTGTGACCTCTATAGGGTCCACAAGCTAAAAACATGATATTTCGTACAATCAGGGGCCATAATCCATGAAGTTCTTATCCGATACATGCCAATAACGAAAGGAACCGAGATCTTATGGGGATAAACCTATATTTCAAGTTTCGTCAAAATCGGATAAGAATTGTGACCTGTAGAGAGTCCACAAACAAATTGTGGACGGACGGACGTCCGGACGGACAGGGGCGACGACATAATACGTCCACATGAAAATGTGGGCGTATAAAAATCATGAAATCAGATTATTACTTTTTTTATTGTTGTTTGATTCAAAAATAAAGTAATTTCAGCATACAATTATAATATAGCTTAACATAATTTATCTTAAAGGAGCTAAATGGCTAACATTTGGGACTTAGAAATTGACAGAAGTGGGTCGCAACGCATATAATACGGTAATATGATTTACATTCAATGCTTTCTGTTTTTACTCGAATTCCAAATCAGTTATGTTCCGCGAAATAAGCCAGCAGCGTCAATCAAATGCAAATTTTTAGCGTCTGGTTATTCCAGTCTACATACGCGGTTTGATTTGGTGCAATGTGTGTAGCCTTGTTCCCCGAGTATCTTGCTAGAACTGGGGCTGAAACGCATTATGGTACACGATTCGTGTACCATTTGTAAAATGTTTATTTTGTCTGAAATATTGGATATCAAAAGCCCACCCTTTTCCAGTAAGATCACATCATCAAAGTTAATTTAAATTGACAAATAATTTGTGTTTTTAAAGTTGAAGATTTTGGATGATATTGAGTTAGAGACTAAGCTCCTTTAACATACATATGCTGGTAAACTTCTTTATCTCCTTTTATTCACTTCTCCATATATATTCACTTAGCATATATAATTTTAATAAAAGGAATTGTACTGATATGTACCACTAAACAGAATATATATATTGTGCACTATTATTCATGACTAAAGTTGAAACTCTGGAACATATATAGGCAGTCTTTTCTGTTGAAATCAGGAAAAAAATCAGCAAATGCACATAAAATCAGGAAAAATATCAGCAAATGTACACAAAATCAGGAAAAAATATCAGCAAATATACACAAAGTCAGACTAATCATAACACAATCATATACTGATACATAATTTACGAAGTTGTCTGTTCTTCTCCAATCTAATTGAAATTCAGATCTATATTTCGTTTCGGTTTTTATAATTTCGATGGCTTACACTACATGTAGATCTAACAGGTTATAGCGGGAGGTCACGTTCAGCCAGTTCAGATGTCAACCACGCGACATTTGACCCTATAAACTCAGTCATTCGATTAACCAATCAGAATCGTTGTTGCTTTGTTTTGATTACTATCGCTGATAATGCCTACCCACAATTCCGCGCAAAAAAAGGTCAAACCCTCGATTCGACAGACAATTTGATTGGCTGACCTCTTATTTGAAGCAGAACACGAGTTAAATAACAAGTCTTTCAGATCCTAATGTCGTGAGGACAAGTAAAACGAAATTTTGAACTATAAAAACGAAACGAAATAGGATCTGTATTTTAATTAGATTGGTTCTTCTCAAAACAAGAAACACATTCTCTGTCTTAAAAAATGTGAGGATAGATAAGTTTACACAGTTTGTTTTCGAGATGATAATAAAAATGAAATAAATCTTTTATTTACATATTAAACTTTACAAATAAACAAAATAATAAATTAACCTATAAACTATTGTTCATTTTCTTTGACTACTTCTAAATCTTATTGTTACTTAATTATCTCATTCATTGTCGTCCTTAATTCTAAATATTATTTAAATATTGCATTCATTGTCGTCCTTACTTCTAAATATATCATCAAAATTTGCACTGGTATTTTACAGTTTGGTAGAGATGTAGAGCTTAATTGAACCACACTATGTGTTCAGATGTGTATACAGACATAGTCAGTGGAACTGAGTGTCAATTTCTTTAATGGGTGGGAGACAATATAAAAACATATGCAATTTAGCAGCTCTACAACAATTTGTTGACCCTGAATTAATCAATTAATGTTAGACTACATACAAAAAGAGAATATCATTCTCATCAGTGTTTGTCTCTTAAAAATGTATTCACATTCAAAATGAAATGAAATGAAATGTGGTTTAACGGCGAACTGGGCTAATGAAGACGGGCATATGCCATACAGTGATTTATGTGGGAAATTTTGCCCAGGCAGCGGCACTACAGTCTACTCTTATATCGAATTCAAACTACTCTTTTACATGCATGCCAATGTGTAGACAGACAGGACCTCTGTTTATCCTAACATTCGAACGACAAGATAGCTGTCCTTGTCAGGCCCTCCATCCTGTATCACTGACAAGGGGAAACCACGCCAGAAAGCCTGGATGAACATTCTCGACCAATGCAGGGATCGCACACCTGACCTCCAGGCTAGCGAGCCAGCGTCTTACCCACTTAGCTACCGTAATCCCCTATATTCCCCTTCAAACTTTCGGAAGCAGATATTTCAGTATCCATGTAAGCAGAACTATATCTATGTCATGGTTTCAGCAGTGCCCTCACCAAAATCAATTTTTTTTCTTCAGCAAAAAAGTTGCAAATTTTACAATCTCTGTTAGATGTAATAAAAACATAATTATTACCTTTTTGATACTTTGTTTTTTTTTTTATGTAAATAACAGATAAAATTTAAAAAAATTCATAATAACGCTTCCTATCCTGGATAGACTTCATTAACATTCATGGGGAGATAACTTTGATATTGGATGTTTGATTGTCAGTGTGGAAAGTCCTGAATTGACATAATTGCAATCAAGTGAAGTAGAACTCAATACCTTCACAGTTCTGTCAGTCTAGGTGGTGTGCGTAGAAACGTGACATAATTAAACAAAACCAATTTATTTTAGCTGTCATGGTTGAGATATTTTCATATGCAGTAGGCACATGCATTGTAGCCTCAAATTCCTTGGGGATTAAGAGAATTCTATTCTGGATCCTTCAATTGAGTATCCCCCAAATAAACAATCCCTATAAATTTGAAAAAAAAATCTAACAAGAACTCTGACCTCTAGAGTGTTAATTGTGGATTGCATCACAGACAAACATGATGACAATGTGCGCATATATTAATACTGCTTCACCATTTCAAAATCACCAGCGAGAAATGTATTAATTTTTGTAATGTAGCCTAATGTTTATTTATTATTAGTTATCTTCCTGCTCTGTTGGTTCACGTCTACATGGTATTTTCATATCTCTCCATAGCTGTAACTTAGCAACAAGAGGATAATCCAAGACTACCAATGTGTCCTCCGATTGGTAGTTTTTACCATCCAGTGAATATTTGATATATATGGTAATAACCAGTTTATCCTGGAAAACAAAACATACATGTTCATAAAGAAAATAATAAAAGAAAATCATTGTTACAGAAATGGAATTTTGTATGAATTCTGGGTTTCTCAAATGGTGCATCCGAAAATTGAGGTTGGTAGGCAACAAAATATATGCCCAAGGCATCCACTCTTTTATACGATAATTATCTGTAATTGTTACAATGTTACAACATTCCTAGAATGTTTCAAAAGGAATTTTGGCTGGACAAACAGAGAGTAGAGGATTGATGTTCGAAAAATGAAGGTGCTCAAAAAATTGTTATCTGGGTAAAGTTACTAACATTGTCCTCTAAATGTTGAGGAGAACTGACCTCCTCCCATACATTGCGATATCGTAATATTTTAACATATCTAATTGAAGAAATTTTGTAGACACTGTTGTAAAATCTCCCTCCCGATAAAAGTCGCAGTGCACGCATGTACGTTCCTCGACATAATGATCAATGGAATGGACTTTTCAACCATTAATATAGTAATTTATTGGTTACATTACAGATAAAATTCTATTTGATTAAGGACATATTCTTTTTATTGAGGTATAGTTAATCTAAGGAATATTAACATGCTTCTCGACAGGTAGGCTAGACATTTGTAATCTGAATGGTTATAGAAATGGCAAATCTCGCTCAGTCTCACGTGAATGTACAGTACTGATGCTTTGAATGTGTACATGCAATGTTTTGTGGTGAGTGAGTTACAAATTTGTCAGGAATTAATTTATGGTTTTTTGCTTATATTAGCACACACTTTTAATTGCGCTCCTAATTTTGAAAAAGGCGCTTGAAGGAGCATGATCAAGCCAATCTAAAATCAATTCCTGGAGAGTGGCTATGACAATATATGACCAAATTTCAACAGTTAGCTCACAGCTCATAGAAATATAAATTATTCCTGTGTCAATGTATTACGGTAGGAAACTTGGTCTAGTGATAAAAGTAAATGAAATAATTAAACAATTACCTTTATTTTTTGAATATCCTGAAGTGTATTTTTTGTTTTCCTAAAAGTTCCATCAGAGGTGACTTCAGTTGGGTCTCCCATCAAGGAGATTGTCTGAAATGATAATCCAAAAAAAAAAATAATACAGGTACAAAAGAGAAAGAGTTTAATATTTGGGACTAACATTTGGCATACAATTAGTTCAGTAATTTTCTTCACTCAGAGGTCCTTAGCAGTGGAAGGTTACCAGCCAACCCTAAGGAAATCACCAAGTACATGTAAAGCCCTACTCCAACCACCTTCTTCATTCATGCCTCATGTTCTGCTCAAGATTGTTCGCGCTCGAATCAAAGGAAAAGATTATAAATACATCTAGGGTAAAAAAAAAGCTTTGAAAATTTCTATTTGAAACCTGTATAGCTGATACAGTTATGTTTCTTTTTAAAGCTCCAACAATGTTACCCCGATCAAAAAAAGTTAAATAAAGCCTTATTGTGTCTGCTAGAAAATTCCAGGCCCAGTATGAAATGTGGACAAAATCCCTTAAAAATGAATTATCACAATAATCGACCATAATTGCTATCTAAAAAAAGGCATTGGTTGTTACCAAGAGTTGATAATGCTTGTTACCATTGCTTTTAGAATATGTAGACTACCTAACGGCTGTATATAAATAGCAGACACAGTATAATAACTTACATTTGGATGTTTACCAATATAAGCTATACAGTTTTCAGTAATTCCCGGATTCTTCACCGTTATGAAAACTGTTAAAACATTAGAAAATTCTGTTTGAAAATTGAGCTGTAGAATTATTCCTAGTTCTTGTGGATTTGCGACGAATTCTGTATCATCTGGTTTCACTGAAATAATACAATTCATGTTCATTTATTAAATTGAGATAAAAACTACCTTTAAAGAATCAACTTTCTAACACATTGTTTTGTCTTGTCAATAACTCAACTAAAGATGCATTATGTCGAAAATTTCATTCAAATTACTTCATTGTGAGCAAAGTTTTAACTGTTAGAAAATATTGTAGTCTCAGTATTCATTGCTATCATTGTTACTTTACCTTAAAAACAAAGTCTTATCCATTATTAAATCAAATTATTAAATGACAATTCAAAAATGGTCTAGAGCTTATGGTCTTGTCTAAGTAATAATTTATATGATATTGAAACCAACAGAAAGACCGTTATTAATTCTTACATAATGTATCTTTAAAACACAACTAAGGCTGTATTCGTGTTGAGTAAGAAGTGGAACTATCTATATTGAACACAACAGAAGGCTGTACATAAACACATATCTGAAGACTAAGAGTTAAAAATCTAATAACTAAGTTTAATACATAAGCCACGCTTCGAACAGGATACTCTCGTCTTTATCAAGCTCGATAAAAAAAAACAAGAGTATCCTCGTCGAAACGTTGCTTAGTATCAAACTCAGTAATTGTGTATCCATAAAATTGTATCTTGTGTTAATACGTTCAATTACTAAATGCCAATCAAAGAAGTTGCCAGAAATACTCCTATGTAATTGTAAGGTACATATATATATATGTAAATAAGAATGAATACTAACATAGACATCTTTCCCAGTCTAGCTGTCGTCTGGTATAGGCTTGTGTATGTCCTGTATATTGTATCTCGTCACAGAAAGAACGGCCAGGATGCTTCAAGTTTGATTTCACTTCCGGGTTCTGAATTTTGCCTTTTGGGAAAATATTACTACTTATTCCGAAATCTTAAAATAAAAAAAAAGAATATGTTAAATTCTCAAATGTATTTTCTGTATTAATCTCATTCTACTTATTTGAAAGATATATAGCCTGTAGAAATCTGATCATATCAGCTTAATCCAATATTGAAATAACGTTATAAACTTCTAAAAAATAAAATTATACCCATATTTCATGTGAACAATTACAGTGGACTCTGTCACTTTCGACATTGTACAGGATCCATACCTAATCAATCCAGTCTATTATCTACTATAATCGGGTTGAGTGCTAGTTATACACTATATTCATTTTGGAATTTTGAATATTTTCACCATGTCTTGATGTCCGATTAGGCATTTTCCTGGTCAGACAATTTAGGATGTTTGAAAAAAAGAGTTGGACATGTCTGGACTATACGGGTGAAATCCCATCACTGTTGTACAGCATGACAGATACTTAATTGTCTAATTACTGGAAGTATTATTGTACATGTACCTTAATTACCGGAAGTATCATTTTAATGCACCTTCGATTACCCAGAACTTAAAATATGATAAACCTTTCTGTACTTAAAAATTATTTAGAGTGGATAAAAAATCACTCGTTCTGTAGATGTCTTCAAATTTACAGTTTGAGTAAAATTGTTTTTTAATGCTTCTTATATCACGATATTCATAGGGATAAAATCAATTTTAGAGTAACTATGTATAATTAGGAATGACAGGTTCGACAATGAAGCTATGAGAATTGAAGTAAGAAGTGGTACAGAGATCTCTAGCCATTTTGCAATTTAATACACGAAATATGATTGGAGTGACAAATAAGATGTATGTTTCAGCCAATGAAAAAATAGATTACTCAGGGTCCCAGTCCGATAGTGCCTGCCTATTATAATATGGTTTCTTATATTTTTTTAGCATTTTTTAATGAGGTTTTTTTGCTTTGAAAGGTAATTTGTGTTGTCCTGCACTAATACAAGGAAAGTGTAAATAGTTACTGTGTGTTGCCATACAAAATGGTGACAGTGCACAGGATTATGGGTAAAACCTGTCTGCACAGAACCCAAACTGATCCCGCAGTGAATATTCTCTTGGCCGCTACAATCACTGATAAGCATGACATCGAAAAGGCTTAATAAGTACGGCATATTAACTTTTTTACTCCGACAAATTAAATTCTCAAACATTTTTTTGAGGTAAAAGAGAAAATAAATAAAGACGTTTGAAGTATTTGAAGTTAAAAAATATTTCCTATTTAATGTAAATGGGTATTAAAATGAGTAAAATGCATCATTTTGCCCGAAGCAGTTAGGTGTTAAGTAAACATTGCACGAGCCGTTGAGCCAATGACTGGCGCTGTGTGCAGTCAACGCACGTGTTGTTTACACTCATCTGTTACAGAGTTAATTCGTAAGTAATTCTCTGTGAAACAGATTGCACAGAACCACGTAAGAAACTCAAATGAAATACCAAGCGCTGTCTTACAAGAGATTATACTAAAATATATTCACAAGTGTTTTATGCTCACAGATAATTGACATTGATTAACACCTACTGATTGAAAGCCGGATTATCTAATGTTAACTCAACACAAATCGTGTGAAGGGAGGGACTGCTGATTGATGTCGTAATTTGGAATATTCACTGTAGTCTTATGTCAAATTAAAGGACTTCATTGATACTAGATTTTTCTAAAAACCGTATGCTGTTCTTTATGATAATATAAAGAAACTTGAAAAAGCCATGTGGTTGTTTCAATAAGAAATGTATTTGACCCGATCTTACCTTCTCTTACTTTAGCAAATACTTCTTCTATACTTATTCTAGTGTAGAGAAATTTCTGTAGGGATAGAACTAACAGTCCGTTGTTAGCATTCTCAAATGCTAATTGTCCACAGCTCCTGTTAAATAATAAATTTATTCCATGGTAACACATAAATGATTAAATCCGGAGAGCATAAAACATAATAGATGTTAAGGATGTATAACCAGCAGCAGCCAGGCAGGATACGCCCACATTTTGCAAGAGTATGATTGAGAACAATCAGAGGCCATAATCTAAAAATTTATGGTCTGAAATGCAATGTTCATGAGAAGTTATTTAGCCCAGAAGCAAATATTTTACAAAATACCCCCCCCCCCCCCTCCACACATCATGCATCAATATTTTCGAAATATTGTCTGAGAACCAGATTTTTTTTATATGGCCTTCAGTGATTACTGACTGACTTCCAGATGGACAGGGGTGACGGGATAATTTGTCCACATGAAAATGTGGGCGTATAAAAAGGTCCCATCATAATTATTGCAGTCCCAGTTGGAGAAGAACAGTAGCATGCTTAACCTCATTTGTTACTAAGACTGATGTGCTATATGATAAAAATAGTCTTTTACATGTTTGTATAGTAACTTACGTAGCGTAACAATTTACAGTATTCAAAGATGGTTCCATTGATATACAATCAGCTACACTGACTTCAGGACAGGTAACTTTATTTCTGAAATTAATTATGATAGAGAACAATTATGATTGGCCTTTTTGAAAACCGAAACTTGCATCAATATATCAATGTTTAAAAATATGCATCAATTTCGTTTAACTGCTCTACTACATTTTGATTGAATCAACTTGGCGTCCGAGGCTACTTGAATATTACAGATTATGTCCAGTTTTGTTATGCCAATAAATTAATTTATACTTACGCAGTCCGACAGACATCCAGAATTAAGCATGACACTTCTGTTTCTTGTTTCTGCATCTTGCTTTGAACATAATCAACACTCAGGCAATGACTGGTCACATAACCAGTTGGTGCGTCTTCAGGAACAAGATAACAACTCTTGTTCTCTTCAAAACCGTGACCGCAAAAATAGAAAACCCCATATACACCAGGGCCGAGCAATTCACAGAAATTGTCGACAGCATTTTTCATCTCAATCAATGTTAAATTCAACAACGACACAACTTTGAAGTTCAGATTGCAGAAAATCTCAGACAAATTTGAAATGTCTGCTTTTGGAGCATTGAGTCTTCTTTCGCATCTGTATTCGTAGTTACCTATTAACAAGGCAACTTTATCTGTAGCTGTAACAGATCAATATTATTTTTCATATTTAAAGGTTCACTTCGACACATTGACAATAATCGTTCGTTCATTACTGGAGTTTAACGTACACTTCCACCTGGGGTGATATCGTAGACAAATCGACAATAAATACTTTTCTTATTTAAATAGTAAATGCAGGGGGACTGCACAATACACAAAACCCGAGAGGAATTTTTCTCTGCCAACACCCTGATTGAACCAGGACTTCCTGATTAGAGAGGAAGTTAACATAAAGAGGATTTAATATTCTGTAACATTTTTTTCCATGATTAGATTTGATTGGACTATTCCCCCATAAAAAGATATAGTGCATGTTCAAATTAGATCATAATATGCAAAATATGAGGCAATAAATACATTTTTTGTGGTTTTCAGGGAGTTAAACTAATGTTTGTAAACAATGCCGAAAGTCCTCACCACTATCTAAGAAGCCTTGAAATTAAACAAATGGTAAGACCTGGAAAGCAAACCAGTGCCTTACTCACTGAGCCACCGTTCCACTCGTGGGTAAAGAAGATAGATATTTGCTTACCTGTATAATGAGGTGATATAACTGGTTCATTTAAACATGTATTAATCTTTAGAAATGCTCCTTGTGATAATTTTGTAGCGTATGCGTTAGATACTAGACATTGATATAAACCTTCCTGTTGTACACTCATTATATTACTTATTTTATATTCACTTGTAATGCAACCTGTTAAAACATTAAAACAAAAAATAAGTCATCTTTATAACTCAGTACTCTCAAGGCTATACAAAAACAATCTGGTTATCAGACAATATTTCCAAAAAGAATTTGATAAAAGGTTTGCTATTGGGCTAAATGATTTCTCGTGACATGAGTCATTAACATTACATTTCAAGGCACTACATTTATCTGATTATGTAATTTAGGCAGGATTATCCAGTTTCATTTATGATTGCCAGTAATATTCAATCATGGTAGCATATGTACTTGATAACTGAGCCTAGGTACACTATCGGTATACTATTGGTAACAGGGAGAAAAATATGACGAGTTTTTAAATAAAAGTTGGTCATGCTTTAAGCAACAAAGGAGTATCTGAAAAGCAGAATATATTTTTGATCAAATCTGGATTTTTAAAAACTGTTTCAGTAAATTATTGGCACTTTACAGTTTTGGCATTTTATCACCCAATAGTATATTCATATATATGTAGTGACAATTTGTTAATGGATTTCTAATTTCTTGTGAGATATATTAAATAAGAATAAAGAATTTTTGCTGTTTGCTAGTTCATTAAATGATGCACTGCTACTATGTCATTGCACTAACCAATAGGCAGAAATAAATATCCACACATGTGGTTTAAAATAGAAGGTGCTTCATTAAAAACATGTAGTAAAGAAACAGATTCAGTATGATCTGCGTCAGTCAAAATGCCACTTGATTGTTTTTAGCTACTACTAGGAGCAATAAATGAAAATTGGTGTAGTGTGTCGTTATACTAGGATTTCTTTACCTGGTAAAACTTCACCATCTTTAAACCATTGGTAGTTTATTGGTCGAGATCCTTTTGCTTCACAACAAAACAGTGCTACACCACCCATAGCAATAATACAAGATTTAGGTTGTGTTATAATTTCAGGGGAAACTGAAGAATGAAATAAAACATGAGACATATTGTGGTCTGTTTCCTTCTTTAATTGGATTTAATTTTGGAAAATTAACTATTTACACAAATGGTTTCATGACCTAAACATCCGACAGACTGAACATATTTTAAATATTGTGCAGTGTAGTGTAGAAAATAAGAGCTATAACAAGATAGATATTTAATTCTAAAGCTCAAATTAGTTCCCTTCCCACAGATTTATCCTTAAAAAAAACAGGATATAGGTAAACGTAATCAAATCTGAAAATCTTTATTTGCACTAATTAAGAAGAAAAATACATCATATAAAACAAAGTTAAATATACATACTAGCTTTTGATATTGAGTTTTGATCTGAAAATGAAAACAAGGATATGTTAGAAACAGACTGCAGGAATAATTTAAAACTATATCAAGATTTAAGACAAAATGTGAGCAATTAAGATTGAAGACAATGTGTATGACGAATCAAACACACGACTGAAAACAATGTGTGACATATCAAAATCAAGATTGAAGACGTGAATGTGACCAATCAAGATTAAAGATGACATGTGACCAATCCAGATTGGAGACAATGGTGATGACTTATTAACATGTGACCAATCCAGATTGATGGCACTGTATTGCTAATTCAGATTCATGATGACATGACTAATCCAGATTAATGACGATGTGTTGTTAATCCAGATTGATGACAATGTGTCGCTAATCAAGACTGATGACGATGTGTTGCCATCCAGTTTGATGACGAAGTGTGACTGACAAATATTGCAGAACAACATGTGACCAATCACTTTAGATACCATTGTTATGAGATTAACTAAAAGTGTAAACATTCCCTCCCAACTCGTGGATATACAGCACAATTTTAAACAAACATATTACTTACGAACATTTACTGTTATTGTGGCTTTTTTACTTTTTACTTCAAAAAAGCTGCTTTTGACAACACAATGAAAATGTCCATTATGGTATTCTGTAGCATTATCAACCTGAAATCATTAGATATCAAATAAAATCATCATTTCTCTACACATGTACTCAATTATCAAAATTTTCCTCCAAATATTTTCTTCATACTCTGCTTCATTAAAGATACATTATGTAAAATTGAGATAAAGAGCTGACCATTCTTGCTATAATTGATCAAATTATTGAAAATTTCATTCAAATTACTTCATTCTGAGACAACTTATCACTGCAGTTTTCACAAGATGTGTGCATTATGGTATAACCAGGATCCTGGTACATTCAAGATTAAAATCTCCAGTATTTGATGCCATCGAGAGATGATTGTGTTCTTGTTATTTTAATAAATGTGTAATTAATAGTTTATATAACATTTCAGGCCTAAAGTAAGACCTGCAATAGGCAGATTTAGCTATTACATAATGTAGTTTAGGGAGTTCTCACTTTATCATTTCACAGTAAGAACTAGTGGGACACTTTTACTGCCCAGATTTGGTCCAAAGTATGTGATTGGTTGATTTTGTACCTTTTGTGTTTACACTTATATTGAAAGTTGTAATAAGAAAATAGTTCTTTTTAACATGCTTGATTAGACAGACAGCTTCTTTGCCTAAGCAGAAAATGCTTATAATCAAACCCTGTCAAGACATTCATCAAATGAACATCTACACCAACATTCTACCATAATAATTAGAAGCAGAGCTATTTTGTTCTGAAAGGCAGCAGAAAATAATATGTCACAAGGTTCTGACTCATTTATCCATTATTTCTTGGAGGGAGCTTACCTGTAAATAAGGTGAACTAGTTTCTGTGAAGAATTCCTGATTATGATACCATATATACTGGACCGGTTGATTACCAGACACTTCACAAACCAATGTAAACGATGACCCTAAGAGAACACTCATTGATCGAGGATGATTGATAATATGATGATGTAAACACACAGATCCTCCTGAAAATAACCACAAAATTACATTCACCATTTGAAGCCAGAGAAATTATTAGGACTCCTCAGTGGTGCATGACTAAGGACCTGTCTGTCATGAAGTTTCTAGATGTTTGGATGGGAATAAAACTGAAGTTCTGTGTACACATTAGCGTGCACGTTAAAGAAAAAAAGTTTAAGCTAAAGCAGAATTTTCCTAAAAGCACACTGTATTAGGGCAGGTGGAAAATATCGATATTGCTGATAATCGTCGGTAAGCGATTTGAAAATTGATTATCGATACAGTTTTAAAATGTTGATTATTGCGCAATTTCACTTGTAAGAAGAAGTCTATAAAAATAATCCTATCACAGTATTTTTTGCAATGTGTGCTTGGGCCTAGAACTGTAAATAAACAGAATAGTCATAATAAAACACACATATATACAGAATGTAAGTTTGTTCAGAATTGGATATTTCTCTTGCAATATTCAAGATCAACATGCACCATCCTTACCTTTACCGAGATCATCCTCATCACTGTTTGTAAGTTTCAGGTTGGGCTTAAGATGAACTTTAACTTCTGAATCTGTGGTGAATTTAACTAATGTTGGATCTCGAGAGTTGTGTAGTCGACAACAGTATATACCTTCATCTTCATCTCTGTAAATAGGAAAACAATAAACATAAAAAAGACTTTATAATATGGATTCCATGATTAGTTTTTTGTTTACTTTTTGGAATGAAACTGGCATGATTTCACTAAGAATACACAAGATTGTTGCAATAAGTTAAGTCTTAAAAAAAAAATTTAACCTCCCAACAAAACATTTCATGCCATTGGTTAAAGATTCTGGTCATCAATTGAGAAATTCTGAATCACATGCAAATCATATCATGGAGGACCATCACTGTCGGAACAGTTTATTTTGGCTACAGCATTATAGGGTACTGACAACAGCCAAAGAATGCTAATATTTTAGATCATCAACTGATGAAACACAAACGTTTCATCGAAAACAAAGACAGTAATTTATTCAGGAGTATACTTTTAGTTTGTATTCTTTACTAATTGTTACAGTTTCCGATCGCCATTTGAAGAAGATTTAATACCTTGCACATTAAATTATTGTTGGAGTTGAAACTCTAAAATCAGTTCAAAATATGTTTCAATTGAGTATTGCCTCATCAATGGTCAACTTATCAGTCTTATCTTGTTTATCAGTCATTGTTTCTAACAACAGAATTTTCAATGAATTGTTGTCACTCCCGGACGTGTGGGAAATACATGTAGGCAAAAAGATTCCTGAAGATACATCTCCACTTACACCTGGATGTGGAGGTGGGACATTCCAGCTGATAGACCCTATTACTTAAAATATCACGGTCTCTTCATCGTAAATCTAATGTTAACGTACCTAATATTATCTATTTGAAGGGTAGCTTCCATCGCACCAGGCACTTCATCATCTCCTTTAAACCATTGATATCGTGGAAATGGTAGACCAAACGCCTCCACTGATAATTTTATTGTTTTATTTTCTCCGACTTCTATATAACTCACAGGTTGTTTAAGTATCCTTATTGGGACTGTATGAAAGAATATATAATGAAATAATTCATGTACTCAGCTCTATTGTATTGATACTAGTCTCTGTCATATCAACTTATGGGTACTAGTCTCTGCCATATCGACTTATGAATACTAGTCTCTGTCATATCGACTTATATATACTAGTGTTTGTGATATCGACTTATGTATCTAGTTATTGTGATATTGACTTATGTTTACTAGTGTTTGTGATATTAAAATTTTAGGTACTAGTCTTTGTGATATCGACTTATGTTTACTGGTGTCCGTTATTGAATATGAAAATACCACTCTTGCAAAATAGAACTTCTCTGTAATGCTGTTCAGATCAATGCTGAAATGTGTCTTATGCAGGAACTTCCCATATCTTATTTATAGTAATCTAATAATCTCGAGGTCCGATGATACATTGATTTTCATATTCATGTTGTCAGAATTCGTCTGACCCCAACCGTACGGTGAGCACCCTTTATAGTGAGGTCCAACTATATACCGACTTGTCACTGAGCCACCCTGATTTTCATGGTTACTTTTCTGGGGCTGCTATCACTAGAGACTGGGTATCATTCAGATTTGATGAAAAAAGAAAAGAAACTGAGCTTACCATCTATAATCTAACACACATTTTCAGTTAATAGATTTCCACCCAGAAAGTGTTAAATACCATCAACATTACTCAAATAACGCCCAGTTTGTGCTGCCGTTTAGTTTAAGAAACACAGTTTAGTTTTGACATCAGTCATGTAGTTTATGACCATTTAGTTTTGTTTTGATATTGGTCATCCAGTTTATGGTATTAAACACTTTCTGGATGGCAATCTATTAACTGAATGTGTGTATTAGATTATAGATGGTAAGCTCAGTTTCTTTTCTTTTTTCATCAAATCTTAATGATACCCGGTCCCTTGTGTCCCATTGCAAATAAAATGACCAGATCACTCACTGTATTCTACCAAATCAAATAACGTTTTCTCCATTTTCATTTCTAGTAAAATTTCTGCCAAATCTTTAATACAGAACCCTTTTCCTCCCAGTTCTAAAATCATCTGATCAACATGACTCTTTGGGGAATGGATCAACAAAGCTATCTTCTCTACTTCTACTTGCCTGGAACAGAAAATATCTAAGACTACATGGACATATACAGAATTTGCCAGCCCATTAGTTCCATCATTAACAATTTTTGTGGGGGATTACATTATTATAACCATAATCCTAAATTTTTATAATCCTAACCCTAAACTGGATCCCCCACAAAAAAATGGTTCTGGAATTCGAACTAATGGCAAATATTGACATACATGTATACATAGATCATACTTGTCAAGTATACCAGCAAAATATTCAAATTCAGAAAAGGAATTTCAAGCCACACACAATAAAAAGTAGTCCAAACAGCAAGTTTTTTTTTAAAAAAATTTAAAATTTATTTCATTGTTACCATCTTTATTGTTCCATTTCTGTCCATAAATATCTACGTTTTATGTTTTTATTGTCTAAAGCACTATGCTACTACAGTCTCTTGAGTATAACCCGAGTCCACATGAAGGTAGGCATACACATCTAGATACTATAAATACTTTGATCACTTAATTACCTAAGTTGTCTGCATGATGTCGTCTCGGTGAAAGCGGACGTAAAATACAACTAACTCACACAATTACCTTATCAATCCATTACCTATTGGCAAAGATAATTGGGGTGTGTTGATATTCGAATGGGAATATTCCTGCTCGGTCATTTGGAAAATAGCGCAGGACGAGTCTGTCATATACAGGTGAAATAGCATCCATGCTTAGGACACACTAAGGCTTTCAAAAGTGAGATCAATTCACATGTGATAATTTTGTTTTCTTTTTCATTTCAAGTAAACATTGACTTACGAGAACATGTAAGGCTTTCTTAGTCGTGCTGCAAAAGCTCTCCAATTTTTGTCATTTGGTCCTGTTTCAAGCTGCCTTCGTAAGTTCAGCATGATCGCAGAGCTTACATCTCTAATATTAGTTGTGGGGTCTTGTCTGTATACAAAAAACTTGTTCATTTTGAATATTCTAATTCTGATAAAAAGAAAAGAACATATTATTAGTCAAAGTTATTTTTATTGGGTATCTTTGTGGGATTGCATCTAAACAGTGCATGATTCATGTGTTTTCAAGAATTCCTCTGTGTGTGTGTGTTGGGGGGGGGGGGGGCGGGGGGAGGTATACGTACAAATGGCACTTTGTCAAGGTCTGTGTACAGTCTTGCATATTTTAAAAATAGTTATATATATCAATAAAATATGTAGTGATCAGTGGTGTAGAACAGAGGGGGGAGAGAGAGAGAGAGAGAGAGAGAGAGAGAGAGAGAGAGAGAGAGAGAGAGAGAGAGAGAGAGAGAGAGAGAGAGAGAGAGAGAGAGAGAGGTTTATTAATGACACAATCTAGGTCATTTCGTTCGACTTCGGGACTAACATATGGTTTGATTTTATTTCAATAATTTGCTTGTGCATAGGGGTTTTTGGCGGTGGGACAAAACCGGAGGACCCGGAGAAAATCCACGAGGTTGGACAGACGACCCCCATCCTTCGATTCCTTGTCACCAACTCAACCTAGGAGAGACAGAGCAAAGTGTGATTTAGAGAGAGAGAGAAATGGGGTTTAACGTCCACTCGACACAAACTAGGTCATTTTGGGACTAACATATGGTTTCGTTTTATTTCAATAATTCGCTTGCGCGTAGGGGTCTTTAGCAGTGGGAGGAAACCGGAGAGCCCGGAGGAAACCCACAAGGTTGAGAAGGCGCCCCTATCTCCATGCCACATACGCTCACACCAGGGATCGAAATCACAGCCGCAAGCCAGAGGTGACCGGCCAGCTAGAGGTCGAAGCGCGGCACTCTAGACCACTAGGCCATCCCAATCCCCCAAAGTGTGATTTAACTTCCACTCGAAACAAAAGAGGTCGTAAGGTCATCGTTCAGTACTAACATACTGTATATGGTAGTGATGCAAAGGTGTAATAGCGCCGAATGCTCCAACTACCAGTATTCGGGAAGGCTTTGTCGAGTTCAGTTTCACTTTCAAGATTTCTTGGCGATAGGCTCATTCTGAGTGGTAATGGTAATTACTAAATTAGTAATACCTTGATGTTGACAGTCCCCCAGCGCTTACCTAACACATATACGTGTTCATAAAAGTGAATAGCTTCTTAAAATCCTTCATTCATGTTCTGTTGTATCATTATTCCTATGTTATTAATGATTTTTGTTATTAACGGTTCTTTTTTATCCGTTTCTTGTCGACATATTGCGGAAGTATGTTACTCTGACGTCAGTCCAATGGGTTTTCCGGCTTTGTTGATTTGGTTATCCAGTTTGATGTCCAAGAACGCCTAAAAATAAGAAGGGGATTTCCCTATTAAAGGGGCAGATAACCCCACATCACCAGGGTGAAGACCATATTCGATTTTGATCATTATATTGTTAATACCCTTAAATAATAATAACAGACGGTTTATAGGTAGAATTCACTTGGTTTATTAACTGCAGCATTACCTCCACGTTATGTCCAACAGCGGATTTTGTGGAAAATTTCATTGAAGTTGAAAGTTTCAATCACAGGTTTAAAGGACAATATTGGTGTCAGTCATTATCCTATATGTGATAGAACTGATTAAACACATTCCAAATATAATTTTTACACATAGATCATTGCTACGATAGAGGAGTAATAACGGTTTCATGAATCGGAAGTGACGAACGCCAAAGGAAAACATGAGTTATCTCTCTATGTGAATGACTGAAGTGACGGGTGATGACAGTTACAAGGCACTCGGCTAATCTCAACAGATTCCGTAAACTACATCTAGTCTCGGATGTATGACAGTAAGTGATATGTATGGTGGCCCATGGTCGCAATAGCGTTTTTTTGTATTTCATTTAAAAAAAAATGAAAAATATTAGAAAAAAAAAGTTTCTTTTTTTTTTAAAAAAAAAATAAATAAAAAATTTTTAAAATTTAAAATAAATTTTTTTTTTAAATTTAAAATAAAAAATCTTTTTTTTTAAATTTAAAATAAAAAATCTTTTTTTTCAAAATTTAAAATTTAAAAAAAAAATTTAAAATTTAAAATAATTTTTTTTTTTTAAGTCAAAATAATTTTTTTTTAAATTTAAAAAAAAATTTTTTTTTTTGAAAATTAAATCTAAAAAAAAAAATCTTTTTAAAAATTTAAAATAAAAAAAAAATCTATACCGTTGTGGCCCATCGTCGCAATAGCGTCTTGAGTATCCAGACATAGTATCTCGATTATCATGTGTGGGATCTATGAAGAAGGTATAGACTTGAGCGACAAGAAACGAGCCTGTAGTTATCTTACATCAACATGTGAGTGATGGAACTTTGGCAAGTTTATCTTCACCTGACGATGTCCACGAAGGCTATTATGCTCTATTTTATCTTTGAAATTGATATTGTGTGCAATTGCACTTTAATTTTAATCGATAATCTGAACAACAGACACATCTTACATGCAGAGCCTTATATATAGTTATGAGGCCCTGCCTACATGTACCTGTGGAGACGTTACACAGGTCATGAGGTCAACCCACTACATTTTGTACGGTACTGGAAACAGCTTGTAAACAAACAAACGAACGTAAAATATGGCTTCAACGAACAGAAAACCTGCGTCGTATCAAGGCTGTCAATGTCAGTGGGATAACTAACACTCATTGAGTAATATACCCCCCGATATATAATATATCCCCCGATGAAATGTGATTTTAACAGAATTAGCAAGTTGTATAGGACATTTGGCACGCGAAGAACGCTAGGCCTATCTCATATCTGTCGATCACAATTATGCCGTGTGGAAGAAAAACCTGCGTTTACACCAATAATCTCTTGGTTTATATATAATATTTAAATAGAGAAAATCCTCGTGTTGTTGTTATTCGACAAGAATATATTGGTGAAACGCTGTTTTTTCTTCGACGGCATAATTGCGACAGATAGGCCTAGCGTTCCTCGCTAATTCTTTTAAAATCCCATTTTCTTCGGGGGATTTATTACTCAATGAGTGTTATTCCGCTGACAGTGACAGCTTTGATACGACGCAGATTTTCTGTTCGTTTAAGCAATATTTTACGTACGTGTGTTTGTGTACAAACTGTTCCAGTACAAAATGTAGTTTGTTGACCTCCTGACCTTTGACCTGTGTCACTTCTCCGTAGGCAGGGCCTTATATCTACAATCTACATAAGGCTCTGCATATTGGGCGGGCCTGTCGTTCAGATTGTCGATCATCTTGTGTGGGATCTATGATGGACATAGACTCGAGCGACAACGAACAAGTCTATAGTTACCTCACAACAAAGTGAAATTTTATTAATTTTATAAGTTTCGATCACGAAGATCGATTCTAACTTAAAATTCAGTTTTCATAGATTTTATTTAAAATTACTTGTGCCTTGATGCGAGGTAACTATAGACTTCCAACCATCCAATCAGGCTGTTGCAGCTGCATTCACAAATAATAATCGATGTCAGAAGAAGTGTCGCACAAAGTAGTGTGGATCCAGTCAAAATGTTTTAATCCATAGTCAACTCAGTACAAATTCGTGGTATTCAATTAAAAGAAAAGTAAAAGTAGTGTTTTATTATTAGGGCTCGGTGACAGGGAAGCAAAACTAGAAATGCCCGAAAAAAATTAAGGTTTCCAGACAGTGGCGCCGAGTCGAAGAAGTGGGGATGAATTGGTATGGACCCCAACAAAAATTTGGAATATCTGACGACCGCAAACGCGTCGTACTGCTCTTCCAGTCGGTAAAATTAGTGTTTTATTAGATTTAGATCACTTTAATTTGCCAAGTTTATGAAACATTTTTTTTTTACTTTACCCGTCTGCCCGAAAAGTCAGCTTGCCCCCTGGCTCGTACGCCTATGGGCCTCATGCAACGCCGGATTAACCATGGGGCACCATGGGGCACAGGCCCCAGGGCCCACCACATTAAGGGGCCCCCCACAAAAATCTCAGTTGCGCGCCTTGAGCATGGTCGGACCGAGGACTCCAACGGCCGGTGACCTAGTGACGGGGCCCCTCCGATGGCCCTCCATCGGAAGTCCCTGGGGCCTCCTCAATCCATGGTGTGTTGCGATCGACAACCGAGAATTCGGTGTAACCCGGTAATGGATGTAACACATGATTTTTTTATTGTCGTGAGATCTTCTATCGGACCGACCATCGTCTAACTCGAATTATCGTATAACTCGAACAAATTACACGTCCCCATCAGTTGTTGTTGTTGATATTTGTTGTGGGTATAAGCTGAATTTGGTGAGATGCACATCATGATCACACGAAATATTCATATTTCTTGATTAAATCTCGTATTACCATTTTGTTTGTCAAACATCGAGTCCGGCTTGGTCGTAACGTTACGGCCTCCATTCATCAAATCATCGTGGGGTATAATACGATTCCGAATCAAGTAAACCCCGTTATTTATCACTGAGCTACTTCAAAATTAGGTTTGATGTCGCTCTGCCCACTTACAGTCCCCTCCTCTAGAAATGTCGTCAATTCATAGCACTAGCATGGATTGGTCCACTGAAATAACGCCAGAAAGCGCTAATTTGGTGGCAGAATTTTATTTTTTTCTGGGGGAGGTACTTCTAAATGGCTCCAACACAAGTGCCTAAAATGTTAGGAAATCACGTTTCTGGCCTCCAATTTCTGAAAATTTCTTTGTGGGGGGGGGGGGGGAGAAAACCCCCAGACCCCCCTATGCGGGGCTTCGCGCCTTCGGCGCTCGCGGTCAGTGATCAGGGCCCCCCCCCCACATGTTCCAGGCCCCAGGGCCCCCACCATGGTTAATCCGGCGTTGGCCTCATGTCTATATATAAGGCACTACATGAAGGATGGGTCTGTTGTTCAGATTATCGATTAAAATTAAATTTAAATCTTAGTTAAAATCGATCTTCGTTAAACTTATAAAATTTAAAATTTCACTTCTTTTTTAGTAAAAGTCAATGTTTAGTGATTTTAGCTTTAGTTTTGTGAAATCCCTGCTCTCCCTGAGGTCGTCGTTAGAGGTGCGAAAGTGCAATTGCACACAATATCAATTTCAAAGATAAAATAGAGCATAATAGCCTTGGTGGACATCGTCAGGTGAACATAAACATGCCAAAGTTCCGTCACTCACATGTTGATCTAAGATAACTACAAGCTCGCTTCTTGTCGCTCAAGTCTATACCTTCTTCATAGATCCCACACATGATAATCGAGATTATACTGCAACAATGGGCCACAATGTTTCTAGTCTCGCTTGTCTAATGACAGTTGTATACTGGGTCTGGATACTCTAGACACTATTGCGACGATGGGCCACGACGGTATAGATTTTTTCTTATTTCAAATTTTTAGAAAGATTTTTTTTTTTTTTTTAGATTTAATTTTTAAAAAAAAAAAAAAAAAAAATTAAATTTAAAAAAAAAAATTAAAATAAAAAAAATAAATTTTAAAATTTAAAATATTTTTTTTATTTTAAATGTTGAAAAAATTTTTTTTTATTATTTTAAATTTTTTAAAAAAAAAAAAGATTTTTTATTATTTTAAATTTAGAAAAAAAAATTTTTATTTTAAATTTTAAAAAGTTTTTTATTTATTTTGTAAAACAAAAAAAAAGAAACTTTTTTTTTCCAATATTTTTCATTTTTTTAAATGAAATAAAAAAAAAAACGCTATTGCGACCATGGGCCACCATAGATATGTACCTACGCCCATACATTTGCGATGCGGCTACCGGTTTACTTTAACAGGAAAACTTGACGCTATTACACAAATTGGGAACCTATTCGGCTAGCGACCTATTCGACCGATCGAGCTGCAACCTGTTCGTTGGGAACCTATTTAGAGTAAACACAACAGTCTCTATTTATCAACCAATAAAATCCAACGTTATGTCTATCAAATGAAAGTAGAATATATTATTTTTTTATCCATTCCTTCAGCTCAGAATAGAAGTGTAATTTCGTCATTATCTTACAGCTGGGTCGGTCGAATAGGTCGCTAGCCAAATAGGTCGCTAACTTGTGTTTGGAATGGGCGCAGCCATGTTTCATCCGGGACCTTTAAAGTAGTTCCAATATGGCGGAATTCATCATACAGCCGAGTTTAGATTGTCCGAAATCTTCCGAGGTTTGCCGAGTGAGATACAAGGGCGAATTTCTGCACACTAATAATTCCTTCGAAGACCAAAAGTGGTTGTGTGACACTGTGAGAGGATATCTAACAATTCATAAAAAGAACTGACTACCACTAGATAAGAGAACACGAAAGAAAAATAGATTAAAAGTCCGTGCATTACCATGTTTTTATAAGGTAGGGGAGACCGGGGTACATTGAACCGCCATGGATATATCCTTTATAAATAATACTAGACAACCCCAAGGCTATACATAAGTGAGACAACTTCTTAGACCCATTTCTCCATCAATAGGCAGTAGCCACATACTGTCAATCATTTATTTTTTTTTTAGGGGGGGGGGGGGAGGGGCAATGAATTTTTCAAAAGAGCGCTTAAAAGTGAAAAATTTTACATACATGTCATTAATCTACAATCCAGATAAACCGAGGCTTGATCCAAATAAGAGGGCATATTGATTTTTTTTTAATTCGTCAGCTCGTCAGCAAATCAGGCTGTCCGAATTTAGACAGAATATTGGACAAATTTTTGTTTGATTCACTACAAAAGTTGAATTTGATCCCACCAATTGCCAACTTATGTGCATTTTACGGCGATTTGTAGCCAGACTCCTGCTTGTTTCGATCGTTGCATTGACGTCAAATCTGTGGATATTTTAACTATAAACTGATTGTTTGCAGATTCATTAGATCACTACGAAATAAGTGACTAGGTTTGAGATCTAAATCCAGATCTATGTTAACATGAAATTTTTACCACTGTTCAATGTGCCATATTATTTGGTTAAACCTGCCCCGACTATTTTGTACACTGAACCATTATGGTAAAGTGGATTAAAATATGTGGTTTTTTAAATAAAATAAGTTAAAGATTAATTTAATTGAATCTGATACACGATAGCAACTATGACATGTCTTCAAACAATACAATAAAGTAAAGAGATCTTCTAATAAAAACATTTGATATGAAATGAGGACAAACATGTATATGAACAAAATGGTTCAATGTGCCCCGGTCTCCGCTATAGAAGGAATAAAAACAACGGATTATACGGACTATTTTAAGGGGTAAAGGGCGCGTTCGTCTCACATGCGCCCCTTGCCCCCCCCCCCCCCGCTAGCTACGGGCCTATGATCTCTGTGTTAAAATTATATTTGGAATGTGTTTAACCAGTCCTATCACAAATGTGATAATGACTGACACCAATATTGTCCTTTAACACTAGGGGGTTGGGATGGCCTAGTGGTCTAGAGTGCCGCGCTTCGACCTCTAGCTGGCCGGTCACCTCTGGCTTGCGGCTGTGGTTTCGAGCCCTGGTGTGAGCATATGTGGCATGGAGATAGGGGCGCCTTCTCAACTTCGTGGGTTTCCTCCGGGCACTCCGGTTTCCTCCCACTGCTAAAGACCCCTACGCGCAAGCGAATTATTGAAATAAAATTAAAAACCATATGTTAGTCCCGAAATGACCTAGTTGTGTCGAGTGGACGTTAAACCCCATTGCTCTCTCTCTCTCCCCTTTAACACTAATCTAATTAGCAAATAATTTATTTAAATACTAACCGTATTTACATCTCAGCAACCTTGACGAACATTGAGCGTGCCTTTAAGAAAACATTTAGCTGAGACTTTCTACGCTTACCTATATATAATAAGTTATGTAATTTCCGGAAAGTAGTGGGCATTACCGTTTTGAGATTACCATGAATGGATGGAGTAAGAAGAGACGCCGAACAGGTAATTTGACTTCAGTTTTCGGTGTTTATTGAACGATAATAGTGTTAGAGATATTACAAGATCTTAACCTTTTTCTATCTCTTTTAATGGCTATTATGGTAGATCATGACCTGTGCATAGCCAGATAAATAAAGCCCCCCTTTTCAAGAAACTCCAGTTTTTCAACAAGGAAATATTTCGTGCACTTCAACGTTATAAGTTTCAACACAAAACGATTTAACAGCATAGCCTTGTTTTATTAATTCATATATACTATCCTCACAATAGTAGCCTACAATGACATTTATCATTGTTTAGATGGTTAATATAATATTGATATAATTGATATTAGATGCATACAGTGATTTAAATAATGACTATATAAGTGAATACAAATAGATGGTACAAATATTTAAAATTATTATGTCATCATTACCTTATATTACCGTATATTATTATATTCATTGATGAGAAGGTACACAATTTCTATAAATTATTACCCTCCTGGCATATTTGTAAATATGTTTAAACTAACCCTGGGACCTGTTTCTCGAAATCCCTAACTAAAGATAAAATCCAAATTTAGTAGATACTTCAATTTGATTGAAGCACGAAACGAAAATCAATCTATAATTATTATCCAACCAAATTACTAAAATTTGGATTCCATCTTTGTAAAAATTTCGTGAAACAGGCCCCGGTTAACCACTGTCACTTAGGTGTATGGTAGACTATGAAAGGATTTGCTGAATAACACGCTATGCAGTAGGACTATGTCTAAAATAGCTGCTCATATATATGATGTAACATCTAATAATAGCAGTGACTACTGTTATTTTTAGATGCTTATGGTGGATAAAGACTGTTGCTATTTTTAGATGTGTATGATGATCCAAAGCAACCATACCGATTTTTCCAATAAAGTTTTCGATAATTACATGTATAACTCTTCTTTTTATCGTTTCGCTATTCGCATGAACCTTTATACATATGATGAAAATTTACATAAAATAAACTTCCGTAGTTTATGCATAGGCTGTTGTCAACAACCATTTTCAAATGCATTATGAAGAGTGTGGGCCCGTGGTTTGCTGTCCTATATAGTATATATGTAGGCCTATATGGCAGTATAATTTTTAGATTTAAAATTATATTCTCTAACGGTCCATGGTCTAGAAATTGCATGAATAGAAGTTAGACAATAGCACAATAGAAGACCAACCTTTAACGTCATTCGGGCAGGCATCACCAATCGTCGGCCGGTTGACAATAGTGGCACGCTTTCAGTTTTGTCCTGTGCGCGCCCCATGGATGTTTTTTCATTGAATCCAATATTTTTCTGTCACAATTGGTACCAGATAAATAATTTTGTGGGAATGAATCATTAATAAGAAAGAGTTATAAATTTTATTATGGCGGCCATCGTGAATCTTCTTTGGTTACGTTAACCCCTATCTCTACCCATATCTCAGCTAACAAACATCTTAAGATCGCACCTTTGTGTCTAAACCTATAATTCAATAGTGAAACAAATCTGTTAAATATGTTCATTTTAGTTGGGAAACAAAATCTGATACAGTAAGCTGTAATATATTTCGAAGAAATTGTGTCCTATCAGGCGCCGTGCCCCTCCCCCCTCAGCCCCAGTGACGTAGTTGATTTTCATTTGCTTTGTTACTGCTGTAGTTCACATATCCACTCTTTAATAGGGGTTGCAACGTATTACCCTTTGCTCCAATGTATGCCCCCCCCCCCCTCCCTGACAAAATCCTGGATCCGGGTCTGCCGTTCTACAGATTTCTTGATATGGCCGACACAAAATCATATTGATGCCTATCAATAATGGAAAGCCAAGACAATGGGAAACAATCGGGGGGGGGGGGGGGGTGACTGCGTTTGTCCGGAACGTCCACACCAATTTAATACAAAACATACATGTTTTTAGTTCTTTCGCTGGGCATAAATCTGGTAATTCCATTTTTTAAATCAATCGAGGAAACTGGCCGAAATTTTCAGACAACACTTTTAGGTTCATTTGTTGCGTATTGGGGTTTAATTTGTACATTTAAAGAAGCTAATATTTGGGACCAAGAAATTGACACAAATTAGTAGCGACGCATATTCTGATGTAATATGATTGTAAATGTATATAAACTAATTTCAAATCAGTTTCAAATCGTATGGCAATCTCTTGCGTCTGGTTATTCCAGTCTGGACCGTTATTGCGCAAGCTCTCCAGGTAAGAATATGGCGCCTGGCATAACCATTTGGCCTGACTTGTAGAATGTGTCTAGCCTCGTCCATCGAGATCCTTGTTACAATGGCACTGAAACGCATTATGATACATGCATGATTTGTGCACCAATGGTAAAATGTTTAGTTTGTCTTAAATATTGGATATTTGAAGACCCTCTTTTCCGGGTAAGATCACAGCATCAATATTGATTTATGTTAATTCGCATATCTTCTTTGATTGGCATTTAGTAATTGAACATATTACAATTTGCTTGATAAAGACGATAGTATCCTCGTCGAAACGTCACTTAGTATCAAACTCAGTAATTGTGTATCCACAAAATTGTACCTTGTCTTAAATAATTCGTGTTTACAATTCCGAAGACTTTGGATGATTTTGAGTCAGAGATTTATAGCTACTTTAAATTGTCCTTTCAGACCAAAATCTGACGATGTGGCATTAACCAGTTCTCTAAGAATGGCAGCAAGCAGTGTATTAGCAGAGACACAACGAAGCTCTTTTGAAGAAGCAATCCGTTGTGGCACAGAGGAATCTTGTACGAAAAACCCAGGCCACGGTCTTTTTATTAGCGTCTCTTGCCTTGCCATGACGGATATTCCCGAACAGATCCGGAATACAGATGTACTCGATTTCATTAAACTGGTGGGAAAGAGAACTGTGCATATCGAGCTTTTTCAGTATAATAAACTTGGGGATCACTGTGGAACAGGCTTCGTTATTAAATTTTCGAATCAGTTTTATCTCTGTACTAACCACCATGTTATAAATTCGTCACATAAGATTAAATCTTGTAAAATACGATTCCGATATGACAGAAAAGACATGGAAGGAATTTTGGAAACTAAATGGACAGCTTTAGTTGCAGAAGACACGAACCAGGATATCAGCATTTCTACATTTGAAATGACTACAGAAATCGAAGAATTTCTTTCGGGGTTGGAGATTTGTGAGGTTAGTGACTTTATTGCGAAAACGCAGTTATTTTATAAGGGCAAGACATTTAATTTTGATGCTTATCTTATAAAAGCGTACGATCGCTACCTCTTCGAATTGAGTGACGACAATGGCGAGTTAACGGATATTGGGTGCCAAAAAGCTAACTGTCAAGTTACATTTTCTCATGGAGAAAAGAAAACTTTTGAGACAAAGCTCTATGAGACGAATAATAAAAAATACATGAAATGCCCACATTACAATTTGATTCCTGGTTACATTCAGTCGGTCTTTAATAGATATGAAAAATTAGGGGCTAATTATGACGAAAGCCGCCCCATCTCATGTTTCGTTGTTTCCCACCCACATGGCAAAGAGAAGAGGGTATCCTTTGGAAACTTCCGTCCATATACTGAGGGTAAACCAATTATTTGCCACACGGCCCCAACTTGCCAGGGGTCCAGTGGTGCCGCCGTTTTCCCCATCGGTGTAAGGGAGTTGCAGTTTCGTTGTCTGATACATAGTCACCCCGAGCCTAGTTTCTTTCATTACCCAGGCGAATTGACAACAAATAATTTTAATATTATACAAGGAGGTGGTTATAAACAGTTTATGAAACTTAAGCAATCTATATCTATAGGCCCAGGGGCATAAAAGACAATGGAAATGACTACGGGTATAAAACACAATTATTATTTTTTATCATTTTTACAACATGGAAATGACTACGGGTATATTTTTGATGATTTACTGTTATGTTTTTTATTGATAAACACTAACTACTGTTGAACTTTTATTTTAGTAATTGTAGATTTTTGTTATATATTATTCCTTATATAAATTAAGACGAGGAAAACTAGCAGCATGGTTAGAGTAACGACCACACACTTTGCTCAATTGGTATCCTTCGCACACTGTGACTGCAGCTGCATACTTTGAGAAGGACTATCATGGGTGCGCAGTTTATTTTGTTTACAGTGGATTACAGTTACTCCCTATACTATACCGTTAACGCCAGCGATAATTTTAATATACCAAATGATTTGTATATCAGAAAGAGTATAACTTGAACTATTTCAAGACAAGATATTCTGTTCATTACAACTGTCTCAGAAAGTCTTCTGTCTAATTTGTTTTCATTATGCGTTGAAAATATATGTTTACTACAATAACCATAATAATACAAAATGACTGACATAATATTATTTTTATTGTTGTTTTCTTTGAATTGTTATATTGTTTAGTTTTTGTTTAAGACACCAGTAAGTATTTTTTGGGGGTACAGTGTTGATACTATACACATGCTACTATACTTGCCACTGTGCAGTTTGTATTGGGATCCACTTTGGATTTTCATAAAGGGCAAGCTGCTTATTTTTATCAACGAGATCTCGATAGTTCCCCTCATTGATACCGTTTTTTTTTACAATATTTGCTTATCTATACTGATTGTCGAGAATATGGAAGAAATCTTATAATACTCTTTTTTATTGTTGTGACTATGAAACTAAAGCTTCTGTACTTCGGTGTAGCAAGCGATATTTTTATATTATTAGTATTTATCCCACCGCAATATGTTTATAAGATTAAATGATTATTTATGCCAAATGTACATGTATACGCATGTAAATATAATTATTTGTTAATTAATGTGTTTGGTGTTATAAAATTAATGTATTATAATAATTCAATGACGTTTAGCATAAGTAAGATCTTGTGTTAATGTATGTAATAATGGTGGTATATCTAACCTCGTGGGTTTACCCCGGGTCTTCTAGTTTATCAAATTGAAACGAAATGAAATGGGGTTTTACGTCTTACTCTTCTGCTCCGACGGGGTTTATGAAGACGGGCATACGCCATGTAGTGTGCTATGACGGAAATTATTCTCGGACAGCGGCGCAACGACCCACTCTTATTTTGAATTCCAGCTGTCAGGTATCTTTTACGTGCACGTCAATGTGTACACAGGGCCTTAGGTTTTTGTCTCACACCCGAACGGCTAGATAGTTACCCTTGTCCAGCACCACTGACAAGGGGAAATCAGACCGGAAAATTCCGATGAACTTTCTCTGTCAGCACCGGTTTTGTTGTTTACCATTTTAGTCACAAAATTACACATGTTAACGCCACTCTCTCTTCCTTTCTCTCTTCCTCTCTCCTTGCCCCCCCCCCCCCAACATCTCACCACATTTTGTATACCCTTGCTCTTTTATTTAGACAGGCATGCAAACATCACAATCTCCGACGCGGATCGTTAGAATGACCTAAAACTGGCTAATATTCTACTTATTGGTCACGTTAAATAAACGATTATTATCATGGTGACGGATCTGTTTATAATCCTGTTTATAATGATATTATCAATGAACATACGAGCCAAATAATCAGCCTTTGACTGACCAACGTTTTTGTGCCGAATGACGGACAGGAAATCTTTAGATGACACTTATCCCGTTTCATTCTCCACTTTCACTTCAGTTTGTGAAATGAAATGGCGTTTAACGTCCTACGGTTCAGCACCGACTGGGCTAATGAAGACGGGCGTACACCATACAGTGTGCTTTGAATTCCAATTGCCATTTGATCTTCTACATGCACGCTAATGTTTATACGCAACCCCAGGTTTTCGTCCCACCCGAACGACTATTCGTCGTCTTTTATCAGACCATCTGTACTGCACCACTGCCAAGGAGGAACCACGCCCGAATTCCGATGGACTTTCTCGGCCAACATGGGACCTTCAAGTCAACGAGCTTACGTCTCACTCACTGAGCAACCACGGCCATTCACTCCTTATTTGTCTAGCTATCATTTAGCTCGACCGCATTGAAAACCCCTTGAAATATGCAATTCATAAAAGCAAAATATAAAACTTATTTATATAATTCAAGATAAACAAAATAAATAAAGGTCTGTACGTAACAAATTTTGAAATTATTTCAGTTTTGTACAGGTTTAACCATATAATCATGTTGATTTTTCAATTCAACGGTGAGTTCGTCAACACATGTACTAACATATAATTAATGTGCACGAGTCGAGCAATCAGTTAAAGGTCTCATCATGTCTTCCATTCAATTTAGATAATATATAGTTTTCTGCTGCTGTGAAATATTTAAATGGAACTACTGTCCTGGGGTGTGTTGTAAACCGGTGCAATGGGTCAGTTTGTTGGCTGATGTCTTTATTAGGATATCAAGTGCTCGGGTTTTAACAATATGCCTGGACTAAGCCCGTAACTAAGGGGTGCAGAGAGGGGGACCCCCCCCCCCCTTGCAAAATCTCCCCCCCCCCTGTGAAAATTTTCAACCATAAAAATAATAAATTAATAAATATACACTGTCCGTCAATTTTAAAGCCCCCCCACCCCGTTGCTCTGAACTAGTTACGGACCTGGATGCATCAAAATTGCCGTCATATATAATAACAACTATCTCTACTCAGCCATTAGTGTTATCCGTATTTACATGTGTATATCAAGAAATTCTACAGAAATATCTGAGGACATTGTTGACCAAATATTATATTGAGTGATGCTGAATTCGATTTAAATCAGAAGTATTTTCAAACTTTCTTCAATTTCATTTCCTTTCTTTAACTATGAGTCATCAGTAATACACTGGAAAAAATAAAGAAAATTTGTCTCAATAATGGTATGTTTTCATCTGAATTTATAGGCAACATTACATTAGTTTTATGCTACCATGTCCATTCCCAACCGCACTATGATTTATATAGTCTCTATAACCCAGCCTATGTTGTCCTCATTTGGAATACAACGAATATATTCTATACAGCATAATTATGCCATATTTGTATGCGAGGACAAAATTGACCACGGCCTTGTATTTGAAATATGCCGAATGGCTTGAGACGATTTTTATGACAAACAAATTGCAATTCCTAATTTTATACAGGCAATGGTTTAATTATGAAGCGCATGCCATAGTTCGTTCGTAATGCAGTATCACCGTTTATATCATTGCACGAGTAACTAAGCCGTTGACGAGATTTTGTTAAAGTTAAGCCCAAAGCCGTTGACAAATGGAAATATGATATATGCTTATCTGTTAATTATATCTAAGAGAATAGCATGTCCAGCTTTGAGATTTCGGATTCCGAATTCTCACCTGGTGGGTGCACGAACTGAATTCTAGAACTGTACACGCTAACAGTAAGCCAGACATTTACGAGTGACAGCTATTTTGTTCAATTTATATTTGTTGTTTTGTACTGTGATTGACATAAATCAGAAATATATCTTGTACGTCTGTAATGACCGTAAATCATGAAGTACCACTCACCAGTATGATCCAAACAATAACCCAGGGCCAGAAAAACAGACTGATACAAAAATGTAGTACGTGGTTTACTCCCTGTCTGTAAAATAGATAAAATAACGATATTTTACAATATAAATTTTACAGTAGAAGTTATAGCAATAAATAAAATGTCTTTAACATAATGCAATCATCGAAGGTGGTTTGAAATTATGGGCACTCCAGAAGTAGTTATTATTTAAAACAGAGATAAAACGGTTTAGATCAGCGAACATGTACTGTACTATGTGGAACAATAGAACATTTAAGGCATGAGCTATGCAGGACAGGCCAGGAACTATGTAAAACATCATGTCAAACACTAAACCAGGGGTGAAGAAGTAGGTATATAACCGTACATAACTGTCGAGGGGGATCATGCAGAACAAGTAAGAGGTGTTGAACAGAACGCAAAGGATCAGGGAAGAACCGTTGAGCGGGGCATGTAATATAATATGAAGGGGCTTATTTAAGAGGGATTTTCAGAAAAGGGCGGGGCGACAGAAAATAAGAGAGAGATAGTTGAAGGGGGTAATAAAGTAGGAGGAAATATGGCGAGACAGTTGAGACGGGTTGTATAAAAGAAGAAGACACAACAGAAGGAAGACTAGTTGAGAAGGATAGCTGAGGGGGTAGCTGAATAGGCGGCAACTGCCAGGAACTAGTGTTCGCTGGTAGAACAAAATACGATTGTCTATATAATTAAGTAAGGAAGGGAAACTGGTATAACAGTGTCGGGAACATGGGCAATATGCCGATCTTGGTAATGCTGCAGTAGGCTACAGTATTAACCTCTGTACAATAACTGTCTGTTGATGACTTGGCTGACCAACTACGACCACATTGCTGCCAACAGTGGGTTCTTGCTGAAATATAAAGTTGGAGAAGAACTGAGTACAAGTATTAACCTTTCAACAATAATGGTTTGTTGCTGACTTGGTTGACCTACAACAACCACATTACTGGTATGGGCTGGTTGCTGAAATATAAAGTCAAATTATTTTAACATAGATGAATAAAACTATAGTTAGACATACATTATGCAATAGCTAAATTTAGGACTGAGATGTTACGTAAATTATTTATTAGACATTAATTAACTGATCCAGACCTTAATGCACTCTCGGTGGCACCGCTAGCCTGCGATATTTACTGGATTAGTATCATATTCCTTCATAATTAAATCAAGAAAAGGATAATCGAGAGTATAATTTTTTATCGTACATACTTTAGAAATGCCGATCAAGACTAGACTTAAAATTCAAAAGCGAATTACTCGGTTCATAGTGGAGCAATTTGACAGAAATTTTCAACATCTAGTGAGAGCAGTCAACTCTTTATCTAATCTCCCACAATGTATCTTTAAGCAGAGAGATCAACACGAAAATAAACCCTGCCTAGCCGGTAGATTGAAATTCAATTCCACAATATCGTTCCAGGGTGTCAGTGGCGATGGGTGTCGAACACGAGGTCGAGATACTGTCTCTGAAACACCGACCCTCAAAAGTTGTATTATGCATCTTCGATGGACGTAATAAATCACAATTCAGCTGTTGTAGAGATAAAATGATATCGAACATCGAAATTATCTAGGCCATAAACATTGCTTATCGCCCTCAACAGTAAAAAAAAATAATTTTTAATGTATTTATATTTGTGACTGTCGTTTGTCTGTCCGCTTTTCTGTCTGTTCAAGGATAGCGACTACCATTGGGCTGTCCTGGGGCTGAAATTTGGAGTATAGGTCTAGCTCGTACCAAGGAGTAACAAGGGCCTGGTGGCGATGGTCTGCCATTTCCGGTGTTGGAGTTAGGGACACAACACGTCACTGGTACCAAATTTTAAAATAAGCCCTCAAACACTTGAAGAACTTTACAGAGCAGTGGAGGCTTTCAGCCTATCCTGGGTCCATTCATTTGATCGATTAGCCCCTTGTTGTCTCTTGTACAAGCGTTGTCCTTCAAATCGCGATTAGCGCTGCGGCACTCGACCCACATTCATTTAACCTGAGATATGAAATATTATATATTTCATATCTCAGGTTAAATGAATACACGACTCGAAATGACAATTTCAGCGATGGATTGAATAATTAAACTCATATGAGTCTGCATACAATCCAATTTGAAAACTTCCAATGTAACTGTAGCGCCAACTCATGTAAAATAATTACTTACAGGCTGGTTGTAGCCATACACCGGTGGGGGGCCTCCGTATTGATTCTGCGGAGGGGGTGGGTAAGCTCCTGCTGGAGGAGGGGGTTGGTAAGCTCCGGCTGGGGGAGGTGGATAACCTTGACCTTGAAACTGTAATAGAGAAAAAAAGAGAAGCATTAATTCAATTACCTTAGTATTTTAAGTGTGTTTGAATTTGGATAACACGATATCAATCTTCAAAGCTGTTATTTTTCCGAGCTGTGGCAGACGACTGTCAGGGACTCTCGGACAGAATGTCCCCGGTTTTGAATTCCGGTGATGACTTGCCAGAGGTCCCATCCATGAGCCTGACAAAGAAAGTGTGCCAACTCGTTCGGAATGATCGAAAACTCGGTTACATTCGTGAAAATAGATTATGGTGAATGGGTCACAGATTTCGAAATGGGATTAGCGCTACTGCGTACTCCTCAATACCTTAGACAAAATTGAAGTTTGCCTTATCAAATAGATCTTTAACCGAGGTAGTACCTCATTCTCTTATTGTTTTAAAAGAACGTGTATATCGAAATAAATCAGAATAAGGGGGCGTACCTGACCTCCATAATATAAAATACTTCAATATGTTATCATTGGAAGATAACGCTTTAGATTGAATTACATTAGAGTTTTGAATATAACACAGAATGCAAAATCATTGTCCATATGAACTGGTAATCTACTGAAAATCTGTATAAATCGAGGATGAAATGGCTTCATTGAGTCAAAACAATATGGCTTGTTACTACTGTAGTTTACTTCGTAAGAAATATTAATAAAATGCCTTAAAGTGCTCGTAACTTTGACTATGTCGGATTATGACATTTTGGGAACAACTTAAAAACAATACTATCCAATAAAATGTAATTATCGGTACTGAAACATATACAGTGAACAATAAGCGCCTATCCAGGATTTCGTATAAACTGGCAGAGGTATTGTGCGCCGAAAGACGAGAGGTGAGCTTTTGGAAATTTGTCATCAAACACGGACCGGATGTTCATCTTCTTTTACAGTGGACGTACAAAATAACAACTTATAAAATGTTGATCGAAACATATCATATTTAGTTTATCATGACATCACAAACAGAATAACTGTAGATAAATTATTGTGTTTCTTTGGTGACTGCATACTTTGTTTAAATTAATCAGTTACTCCAAATAAATATTTTTTAGAGGATGCCTTATGTGTAATATGCATATTATGCTTAGCTTGTCTATTTTTAGCATTGACCATCCACCATTTACTTTAGCCTAGCTACCAAACAAGAAAGGGAAGGATAGGAGTCAGACAACTGCAAAAAGGAAATTCATATTTCTTTCTTTCCGATAAACTCCTTTGCTTGATGGCGTGCTCAATAACAATATGTATCATTTTAAAAGATGATAATCACTCTTTCAAATACATCGTTTTCAGATCAAATGTCCTGTTAGTAGTTAGCGCATATTACACGCTGGGACACTGGAGACTTATGACCTAGGCATGTCTCGACATAATATTGCTGCTGTCGACACAAGTTTTCAGGTTATATTGTTACCTGTAAAGTCGAATATAAAAATGCAGTACTGTGAATCAACACGACTTAGATCGAACAAAAGTTCTGTGATATGAAGAATGCAATTTATGTTTTGACTTTCTATTCATATACCCAATGTTTCTTTTTTTTTTAACTATTTTGTATTTCAGTATAGTGGAATAAATTCCAAAAAAAACCCCACCCCATCGCTCCCTGCCTCCTACTGACCAGAAAATATGTGAAGTAGCCGACGAGATGTATTGCAGACGCGGATTTTAATATATAAATATGAGAAATTACCCAAACTAGGATTACTTACCTTTGAGTCCATTTTT
Organism: Patella ulyssiponensis; assembly: GCA_963678685.1. Taxonomy (NCBI): domain Eukaryota; kingdom Metazoa; phylum Mollusca; class Gastropoda; family Patellidae; genus Patella; species Patella ulyssiponensis. Next base: position 75,970,382 of record OY783227.1, on the reverse strand, counting down.
TAAAAAAGAATATTAACTGCACGACACTGACTCGACTAAACTCAATCCACACTATTTTATCAGGGGGTGTGAGTGATATATACAGGAAGGATGTTGCTCAATACTCGTCGAACTTTGACCCATGAATATATTTAGAAATTTGTCATTCTGGCTGAACTGGACGACTGTATTTCGCAAGCGATCACGATGCGGCGGTGATACAGATATCATATGATAACAACGGATAACAAACGTCACAAGAGATTAGTATACTTTCTTGATAACAGCCCACTCACCTACCCCACTCCGTCCACCAGCACGTCTGGGTCGTTATTCACAAAGATAAATTGCTGAACAGCAAAATATACGACGATAAAGGAATCTTATACGATGGTGGACATGATATATTAAAGAGTTATGTCTTTAACTGAATATTTTCCATAATATTCGAAATTTAAAACATTCAATATTGGTCAATTTCAATCTATGTTGATGTTGTTATCTTGATCCTAATTTCCAATATCCAAGACACAATTTACATTTTATAATCAGTATCATTTTGTAATGAACAAATAATAACATATCCTACAACACAATGTGGACGTAATTAGTAAAAGTTGATTCACAAAGTGCAGAATAGACTAAGTAGGCGTTAAGGAAATGAAATGAAATGGGGTTTAGCGTCCTACTGTTCTGCTCCTCACCTGGGCTAATGAAGACGCTACGTCCTACTCTTATATCGAATTTCAACTGCCAATTACGTGCACACCAATGTGTACGCGGGACCTCGATTTTTCATTCCAGATCCTCTGCATCACTGACAAGGGGAAAACCACGCCGGAAAATCTGGATGAACTTTCTTGCCCAATGCAGGGATCGAACACCCGACCTCCAGGCTAACGAGCCAGCCTCTTACCCACTTAGTTACGATCCCCAGCCGTAAACGACTGCCGTTCAATTTGAACTGTCACTTATTTGATTGAACATAATTGGTTAGAAATTACAATGTTTTTCCAAAATTTGAATATAAATCATTTTACATACATTCACAGTACATTAATATGTGCTTTTTGAATCCTTTTCGTCTATTTCATGGTTCAAAAAAAAAAAAAAAACAAATAAAAAAATAGAGCCATAGGCCCTTTGTGTGGAAAGTGATAATTGTGCAATCTTATAGGCGCCTTGCCAATAGTAAGGCATTACAACATCACACTAATCACATTATATTATGCCTTTAGTCGATAGTGAGAGCAAAAGAACTTTGAAAGTAGATTAAGGCAATATGCGCTTTCTTCTCTGGAACATGACGACTGAAAGATTTAATCTTGAAGACATTCAATAGGCATATTCTTTATACTACAAACAATGCATAGGATTGAGAAAAAGATCCGACAATAATTTTCGCCGTGGATCTATGGACAGGCAGAATATTGGACCTCAAAATGGAAAATAAGGAATTGGTTTATGTTACTGGACAATCTGGATTATCAACGCTATTTCAGCACTTCAATTTTTCATAGACCTCAGCTCCAAATCATGCCGACTCCTTATCTAAATCTTAGATAATTCATCTTTAACCAAGCCCGGTGATACCCCCCACCCAGTAAATGGATGTTCGAACAATGGGTAAGTCCTACGTTATAGATCATTTCGTAAGTTTATTTCGTGAAGTTAGGTTATCGTATGCTATTTTTTTGTGTTTATAAGTATCCGCATCTACACAAAGCAAGTCTAATTAAAGTATACAACCTATTTCGTTTCGTTTCTTATTGAACGGCATTTTTTTTTTATGAGTCTTCGCGATGTTTGAGCCTGGAACTAAATCTGGAGCTGTTTGATAGCCAATGGAATGTTCTATTTAATAGGAGATATAATATAGGGTATAGTTCAATTAGGAACAAAACCAAATAGGTGAACATTGACTAATGGCATAACTAAATTATTTTAAAATAATTCATTTATGCTATTTAGTCGATGTTTACCTATTTTCAAATAATTCAGTTATGCCATTTAGTCAATGTTCACCTATTTTGACCTGTGATGTGATCTCTCACACAAACTGGCCAGATTGAGATCTTTGTATTTGATCAGATTTCAGAAAACATTGCCGTTAAGTATCTGTTAATGGATGTCCATGCAAAGGTTCGAGTGGTGGGTGCCATTGCGGTCTAACGCGTGTTGTAGACCATAAGACCTGTTATCTATGCAAGTTCTAACCCCAAAAGAGTAGGTTATCATGCGTAACCTCGGAGGTTTTTTCGAGGTTATGCACCGCTATAGAGCTATCCGCACCAGTCAGTTATTGAAATAAAATGTACCGTATGTATGATAACAATTATATGCACATCATAGTCAGTATCATAGAGATTAACAATTATATGCACACAGGGGTGGATTGGGCGATCGGGCATGATCGCCCGAGGGGTCTGTCGGACAAAAATGAAAAAAATAATTTTGTCCGATTCGTTTAAACAACCTTTTTCTGCTGAACATTGTATGGGGGAGGGGGTATTGGACCGGCCATGGAACGATGATGGTCATATTGTATGTGGCCGGTAGCTATAACGGGCCGCCACGCCATCACTGGAGTCTGGAATGGACTGGTTTCATAGACTTTCTGGGCCGGGTGTGCTGGGTGTGGGTCAGAATTCTGAATCCTGCAATGGGGATTCCGAATTTCATCCGAAAATTTCTTGGGATTCACCCGACACTGTCGCCTGCAAATTTACTAATTATTAAGTCACCTGTACACTGTTTGTGGGGATACGCCAGAATCCAAAATTCAAAAAGCAGCTTTTATGAATTTCACTTTCGTCACTCTGTACCAATGTGTCTCGTGGCCTTCCATCACAGTAGGAATCAACAAGCGCTCCCGGCAACAAAAATGGGACATTTTTCAACGAAAATATTCCTACTTATTCAACATTCCTAACTGGTTAATCAAATGGTCAAAATGTTCTCAACTAGTCCCATTTTTTAACCAGTTAAAGTCTCTTGACTCTTGACGATACAATGATAATACGTTAATTAAGAGGTTTATGGTTGTAAATTACTTGCAGGTTGGGGTTTTGGCCTAAGTTAATCGATTTATGAAATAAATTATTCGAGATTTTAATCAGATTTGCCACCAATTCGCATATTTGGGGTTCATTTTTCCAAATTTTCCAGGGGGATGCACATGGCATGCACATCAGTCAGTATCACAGCGATTTACAATGGCATACACATCATAGTCAATATCATAGCGATTAACAATGGCATGCATATCATAGCGATTAACAATGGCATGCACAACATAGTCATTATCATAGAGATTAATAGTGAGTATCATAAAGATTAACAATGGTATCCAACTTACTCGTTACAATTGAGATTAACAGTGGTATCTTTCATATTCGGTGTAATAGAGATTTTAATATGATGCTCGTCATAGTAGGAACAGCAAAAGAATCGATAAACACATGTATATTAATATAAACATTTAATAAGCATTATACATAAAAATATTTTTATAAACGTGTGGATTGATTTATTCAATTAATAAAAAAAAACCACTAGTGTCAAATTATACTGATATTAACTTCTTTAAAAAAATAAAATCGGTTTAATTAGAATTACTTCCATATTATAATAACATTTATAAGTGAACATGTGCGTTAATTTTTACGTTTCCGTGGATGTCATGATATAATTAAGAAACAGTATTAACAATTTTACTTCTGCAAAATTCCCGTAACAATCTTACTTACACAAAACATATATATCAACACTGTAAAATACTTATGCAAAAAAATCCTGTAACAAAATTACTTAATATGTAAAATACACCTAAAAATACATTACAACATTACATAAAAAACTGAGCACGCGATAACATTATTTGTGTAAAATGTGTAAGAAACCCTTTCTTAAGTATTTAAAATACACATGAAAATATTATTTAGTGGATAGTTTAAATTCCATATTATATATGTTATTATCGTCATTCCATTTAAGCTTTTCCAACACAGGTTCATCCAAAATTATGTTTACTTACTAACATTTACTTTCGTAAAAGTGACAAAGAGTCTATACAAGTCGGATTTACATCATATTAAATGTTCAGTACGCTTTGGTTTTGCAACTGATTAATTTCCAGGCCTTGCAATATTCTTGTAAAATGATCATGGTGTATCTTTCTGTGATATCTGTAAACAGACGTTATTTTGGGTACCGAGCCATATGTCACCTTTTAAAGATTCGGCATTGTTGGCAGTTATAAATCAATTACAATATAGTTACATTATAAAGTATGAGCTGAGTGATAAAGACCCCACCTCAACCAAACAAGAGTTGTCCCCTTGACTGTTCACACTATTGTAATTGTCTAATATATATATAAACAGTAGGGGTGAGGGGGTGGGTCTTCAAATACTACACAGTAATCAAATTGGCTCTTCAAATGATGGTTTTGGGTAAACATTATAGAAAAATATAAATGGAAGAGTAAATTCTACGGCTGTAAAAGTACTACTACAAGCTGCCTGAGTGAGTTTCGCAAATCGGCTGTTATTTAATGTGTATGCATACCCTTCTTCATGCACAACCCCCAATAATGTTGATATAGGAGATTCCGGTTAAGCTCACGTAAAAGTCTGTAAATAAATGGGCGCGGCGCAATTAAGATTATGTTTGATCGAAGCGAATTCTTTCGAATCGGAATCAAATGGTAAAACGAAATTGGGTCTAACGCCCTACTGTTCTGAATCGACTGGGATAATGAAGACAGAGCGATGGAGCTACATGTAATTTATTTTCTACTTAAACTGAAATCCAGTTCCAGATTTGTGCTATATATATTTACAGAAAATTTAATGAAAAATTCCCCGGTAAAATACAAATGGCAAAATCAAAATAAAAAGATCCAAGCATTATCAGGAAATTTATACAATAATAGTAGTAACAACACAAAAATCCGAATAATTGAATTCGAATAGTTTTTCTTTACATATATATTCGAATTAAATATTTAAATTCAATAAAATCAACTGATATGAATTTCATGAAATCAATTGTTATGAATTCAATGAAATCAAGTGATATGAATTCAATGTAATTAACTGAAATGAATTCAATGAAATCAACTCATATGATTTCAATGAAATCAACTACAAAATTAAGTAAAAAGATAGAGGAAAATATTGATTTGAAAGCTTAACACTATTTACATATCTGAATAGTCACCAAAATTGTCAAACCAAAAAAAAAATAAATAAATAATATAATAAAAAAATGATCCGAATATTGAATAATAATAACTAAGATTATTCCAATAGTAAAATCAACATTCGATTTATTTAGTTCAGATCTCTAACATTCCTCGATACAGCACTGAAAAATATATAAAATGAAAGACATTGATTACTACAGCCAAAGAAAAAGAAAATTCTACAGCGAAGATATTTCGTTTTCTTTTATTCATTTCTGTATTGATCTCGCATTTACACCCTCCCCCCCCCCAACAAAAAAACAATTATAGTATTTTGATTGTTTTGACTGCCACCAGTCTCTAATAGCAGTGTCATTACCAACTTGTTTGGGTATCCGGAGAGTACCACGGTTTGTAAGCAAATAAGTTTCTTGTTATTGTACTAATTCTGCAAAAATTTCGTGCCATAAACTATTTAGGTTTGAAATATCAATGTCATAAAACGACGACACTTATATAAAAATATATAAACCCCAATTTGGAGAACTACCCTTTCAGATCTTTAAGATAACAAGGGGACGTAACTTACCAATACCATCCAGACAAAGATCCAGAATGGACAGAAGAGGCTTATAATACAATGTAACGTATGATTTACTCCTTTTCTGTAATAAAATGTAAATGTTAAATAAGTCTAATATAGTTAAAGGGCCAATCCTGATAACTTTTTGGGGAATAAAACTGCTTAATTTTGTGTTAAAATCCCTTAAAACCCATTACCAAAGGCCGACCAACTAACCCGATATTTGTGACACGCTTGTAAATAACTTAAACCCGACAGTCTTCATCTGGAAATGGAGACCGTTGTATTATACAGTATCTGGATAAAACCAGACTTTTGTATATAAAAATAACATGTAGGTGAAATTTACATTTTGTTATCAAGTACTGTACATGGGTTATTCACTGTATAGACCTCTAAAGGAACGGGAATCGATTATCAGGTCACCCAATGAAAAAATTGACCCGAAATCTTAAAAGGGTTACGTGTCCGGATAAGCAGTGTTGACGTTCACGACCAAACGACTAAATATTTTCAGCTGAAATTTTGAGACAAGGTTAATACACCATGTCTCTATATTTTGGTCCATCAATTTCATAAATACTCGGACTTTAATTTCTGAGACTCTCTTCTTATAGGGATAGTCCCTTTAAACATACTAGAACATTCACATGTATACCTAACGTCAGAATATGGACTATTTTATGGTGGGCCTTCAAACTGTTGTGATTATGAGAGAGAGAGAGAGAGAGAGAGAGAGAGAGAGAGAGAGAGAGAGAGAGAGAGAGAGAGAGAGATGGGGTTTAACGTCCATTCGATACAAACTAGGTCATTTTGGGACTAACATATGGTTTAATTTTATTTCAATAATTCGCTTGCGCGTAGGGGTCTTTAGCAGTGGGAGGAAACCGGATTGCCCGGAGGAAACCCACGAAGTTGGGAAGGCGCCCCTGTTGTGATTATGCACATTAAAGTTGCAATTTCATATCTTTAAGTTATATTTTTAAAATGTATTAAAATAAAGCCCTAAAATAGACTGTATCTATAAACAATCCTACCTTGTTAAAGAATAATCCTGTAATTCACTATTGCCAGTTGAGAAATGGGCAAAAATGTCATTTTCAACTTCAATTTCAAACGTTTGAAGATAGCCATTTCATGGGGTGAATGGAAAACAAGGGAGGTAATTGTGTTATTATTTCCTGTGTCACTGATTTTTGTGCTTGTGAAACAATGCCCATGATCGTATAATAGTGAGTTGACAACCTTTTGAGCAAAAGACATAGAAATATTTATGTTTTGACTTTCTTAGAAAATATGAAATTCCCGCTTTAAAAGGAGAACGCTAGATTGAAGACGGTCATACGCATTTTAGCACATATGACGTCACATATAGATTGTGGGTTAGGGTTAGGGTAAGGGCTAGGACCTGTACATATCGTCAATGTCTCGAGATGTAAACAGGGCTAGCCCTAAACCTAACCCTAAGCCACAATCCACATATGTCGTCATAATATGCGTACGACCGTCTCCGATCTAGCATTCTCCACTTTAAAAGTACATCTGGGTATAAAAGACCTTTGGGGGATTCCACGTCAAGTGTACACAAGGTTCTGACATGACCATCACAGATTTTGACGATTTTTGGTGTGCAAGTTAACCATGATGAAAAAACATGATGTGCAAAATTTTAGCGCTGGGAGCCCCATGGGGCCCCATCGGGGGCATTCCGAAATTTGGGCCTTTTCGGCTGACCTTCAAACTTTGAAAATCCATAACTTCGTCCCTAGTAATACTACTTACATGAAATTGGTATCAAATTGTTCAGAAAACATGGATCTTTCTAAAGATCAGGAGCACAAACTCGACAGAACAAAACCCAGGCAAATGTTGTTGACCTTGACCTTGGAACCCACGCCCCCGTAAAGGGGCAGCTTCGATTTGGCCAATTTTTCGTGTGAACATTGCCCCGCCTATGATTAACGAACACACAAAAAATCAAAATGGGATCTCCATGGGAACAGATTTTAGGAGCCGGTCAAGTCAGGAGTTACTCAGTTATTCAAGTGCACACGACCTTATCACCACGACATGACGTCGTAACAACAACTCAGCGAACCTGATTTCGGCCGTGGAAAGAGATGCCAACGATGAGCAACACGCGGTGTCCAACTAACATAGTACCTATAGTAGTGACATCGGCCACAGTGTTGTTTATTATAGTGCTTTAAGCTCGTAACGTTGCATTCTCATTACTCGCAAATTCGTGTGGGGAAAAATGTGGTTCTATTTTCGAGGTGCGGTAAAAATTTTGGGTCTGTACACTATTAATGGATCGTCCAGTGACAAGATAGGTTGTCAGGCAACGAAAAATACGCCCAGCTAAGTCGTCCTGGCGTCAACTAGGGTTGTCGCATATTTTTACTTTTGTCAGTAAGGAGAAAGTTTACAATGCATGAAAATCTTATTACTAGTAATAGCCCATTAAGTAATGGTTAGAATTCGTCCACAAGATATTTCAAAGTGATCAAGGACCATAACTCTGGCAGTAATTATGACCTTAAACAATGTGTATAAATTTAATGTCAACTGCATAAAAACATTAGCCTCTAGAGCATCCACAAAATATTTCAAAGGGATCAAGGACCATAATTCTTGCAGTAATTATTGGATATCACTGAAAATCAATAGTCTTCTTCGTCTAAACACTGTGTATAAATTCAAAATCAATCGGATATTAACATTAGCATCTAGAGCATCCACAAGATTTTTCTAGGCCCATTACTCTGGCAGTAATTATCGAATATCGCTGCAAATCAACAGGTTTCTTCGTCTGATGACCTTAAACACTGTGTACACATTCAAAGTCAATCGGATATTATCTTTAACATCCACAAGTTTTTTCAAAATGATTAAGGCCCATAACTCTGGCAGTAGTTATCGAATATTGCTGAAAATCAATAGGCTTCTTCATCTATTGACCTTAAACACCGTGTATAAATTTAAAGACAATCAGATATTAACTTTGGCCTCTAAAACATCCACAAGATTTTTCAAAGTGATCGAGGGCCATAACTGTGACAATAATTATTGGATATCGCTGAAAATCAATAGGATTCTTTGTCTCATGACCTTAAACACTGTGTATGAATTTAAAGACAATCGGATATTAACTTTAGCCTCTAGAGTGTCCACAAGAAAGTGTGGACGACGGACGGACGGACAAACGGACGGACGGACAGGGGCAACGGCAATATATGTCCACATTTCCATGTGGGCGTATAAAAAACAGAGAGTACAAGTTATCATAGTGAAATTAGTGATCAGAAGTCAGCTTGCACAAAACAACCTACAGTGAATTCGAATAAAATCGACGTCTGTTTTAGCGACCAAGATGGACTTCATGTCCATCAAATCTGTTCCCATGGAGATCCCACTTTGATTTTTTGTGTGATCGTAATATATAGGTGGGGCAATGTTCACACGAAAAATTGGCTAAATCGAATCTGCCCCTTTTCATGGGCGTGGTTTCCAAGGTCAAGGTCAACAACATCTGCCTGGATTTTGTTCTGTCGAAATTGTGCTCCTGGTCATTAGAAAGATCCATGTTTTCTGAACAATTTGGTACCAATTTCATGTACGTAGGATGACTAGGGGCGAAGTTATGGATTTTCAAAGTTTGAAGGTCAGCCGAAAAAGCCAAAATTTTGGGATGTCCCTAAAGGGGCCCCATGGGGCCCCCAGCGCTAAAATTTTGCACATCATGTTTTTTCGTCATGGTTAACTTGCACATCAAAAATCATCAAAATCTGTGATGGTCATGTCAAAATCGCCCAAATTTTGTGTACACTTGACATGGAATGCCCCCTTTCTGAAAAATGCGAGTGTGAAATGACATGAAATAAAGATGTTAAATCAATAGAAAATTATGTAAAAATTAAAATGGATATACATATAGACAGAAATTGGGTTTAACGTCCACTCGACACAAACTAGGTCATTTCAGGACTAACATATGGTTTTAATTTTATTTAAATAATTCGTTTGCGTGAAGGGGTCTTTAGCAGTCAGAGGGAAGCGGGGGGAACCCACGAGGTTGAACAGACGACCCTACTCATTATCACGTACAACCGAGGATTCGAAACCACGCCAGTTGACTCAATGACAGTTTTATGATACAGCACGCAAGTGCTTACCATTCGCCCCCCCCCCCCCAAATGGACATAAAACTAGAACTTATCGATTGGAATAATCATCCTATAAAACTAAAAAAGGCAAGCTTGATATACAAAGGATATGCAAAATTTGAAACGCTTTCTCAGTGGCCTAGTTTTGTTATGTGGACGTCAAACCTCATTTCTCTTTTATTTCTTCATATTTATTACAAACTAATACATACCTCTTCTGAACAATAACTTGACTGGGCCCAGGGCTAACAACGAATACATTACCAGCACTACTCTAAAAACGAAGAAAAAAATACATTGACATACGCGCTTATGAATAAACAGGCCGAGCTTAAACGGAATTATTTTCCTACGAAATTCGCGAGTAATTGGGAATGATTTTTTCGGAAACTGAAGCTCAGTAAATATTCATTAGCCCTAAATATTAATTTTCTATTTTCTGTCAATTAAATTCCTATGTATGTATGTCTGAATAAAAAAATATTTCATATGTAATGTAAATGGGTAAAGAAATAACAAAGTAGTACGTACATAATGAATAAAAGGTTACATTTGCATTCGGATTCTTTCAAAAATGCATTTCCTAGGCTCCCACTACAACGATTCGTGCCACGATTGCAATCGTGGTTTTAATCGTAGAGTTATCTTGGTGATAGTCGTAGCAACCGAGTTGACCGTAGCCAAACGTATCTGTGCGTAGCAGATGGTGGACTCAATAGGACAACCTTATCGTAATAAATCGCACGAGTGTGGGAACCTAGAATCAAAACAACAAAAACGTGCAACAGAAGTCCATAAACATCAGCATTTGACGTCACACATGAAGACACACCAATTTGTAACAGTTTGCTTTCACAGATAACTAAGTGTCACGAGTAGCCTAACTTCTGCGTATTTCAGCCAGAGGCAAGGGCAACAACTCTATTTTATTTTATTCATCTAATTTGTGCGTGATCTCATTTTCTAAAAAGAAGTAGGAACTGCACCCGCATGCAGTATTGCAGGAATGCGGCCACGACAACATGCGTTTGACAACTGCTAAGTTTCATTGATATCTACTATACAATACGTACGTTCTGTAGGCCTGGAGCATAAACTTGTTGTAGCGGTTGCCCGTATCCTTGTTGTAGCGGTTGCCCGTATCCTTGTTGTAGCGGTTGTCCGTATCCTTGTGGTGGTTGTCCGTATCCTTGTGGTGGTTGTCCGTATCCTTGTGGAGGTTGTCCGTATCCCTGTGGAGGCGGGGCGTCTCCTTGTTGTGGTGGGGCGTCTCCTTGCGGAGGATTTCCCTGCTGGGGTTGGGGATAGTCTTGTGGGGAATATGCGGGAGGTGCTGCCGTCTGAAGTAGAAAATAATCGAGATTTTACAAAAGAGTATAAAAGCATAATAATAATATAACGAAAGAAAGGGAATTTATATTTGTCTAATTTTAAAAAAAGGGTGATGGTGGAATAAAATTATCGCGACTTTTAGAAAAATTCCAGAACATTTCGCTTAGCAACAATTTTTGTGTGAAGAATCTAAATATGTCCAGACGTAAATGCAATCAGTTTAGCTACCATTTTAGGCATTGATGAAATGCGAACATTTATCTTTTGTTTTTCGGTGATTATTGTTTCTGGATGGATATTTACGATCCGCCAGTTTTACGCCCCCTTCTTTGTCAGTGGTGCTGGAAGCATGGCCGGGAAAAGGATAACTTTAAGTCTTTCGGATGAGACGAAAAAGATTGGCGTGCACGTAACAGAACCATTAACAGTTGAAATTTGATATAATAGTAGGCCGTTAAACTGCTGTTTCACTAACTGCACAATGTATGGAGTATGCCCGTTTTCGGAAGCCCAATAGGAGGAGAAAAGTAACACTTAAATACCCCATTTCATTTAATCTACGATTAGTTAGATTTATATCGGATTGTGGCCATGCAGAATAAACTCCATATAACTTAGAAGTAGCTGAACCCGTAATTTTATTTTTGCACAACTACAATCTGCATAGCCCCAGAACTACTTATTAACGAAATTAAACACCGTGTACTTTAATCCAAAGGATCACCTGTTTATGGCGGGGTATCAGGTTCAAAATGCGATCTGCAGTAGAAAGTAGAAAATAAAAAACAAAAGAGAAAATTCTTGTGGGAAACATATACCGTTCGTGCTTTTCAACCTAATACGTCCACCTTTTCAACTTTAAGTCGTAAATATTCTACTTTCAACAACAAAATTTCAACATTCAACAGCAGAATTTCTACTTTCAATAATCAACTTTTGACATTCGGATTTTCAACTTCAGATTTTCTACTACAGATTTTCTGCTCCAGATTTTCACCATGCATATTACGGAAATAAATTTGATCACGTGACTATTTTTGCATGTCATTAAAATACGGAAATTACCCCTAAGTACCACAAGGATTTCAAGTTAGCAAACTCGGTGGATGGTTGGGTTAAAATTTGGGAATAGTTTGTCTGACTTAAATAAAAAACGCACTAACTCAAATTTCATTACATCGTTTTTTGTCTATTTTGTTTTTCCCCCAAGCTCAAATCTGACAGTTGAAATCAAAACTTTATTGAAATTTTTCTTTAATAGCAATCCCCTAAACAACCTGTTGGCTTCTCTTTTTTGAGAGTAAGGTCATCAACTTCGGGTTAAGGGTCAACGACTAATGTCAGCGACTGGAAACAATGGCCGTGCTATAAACAGTTAGTGTTTAGTGTCCGATGCATAAAACTGAGGACAGCATAGTATCTAGTCGCTTCGGAATGAAAACAAAGAAATGTGGAGGGATTTATAGAGGAGTAGGCTGCATGTTCCATCATTGCTAAATAAAGTCACGCTTTACGTTTTCCTTGTCGTATTGAGCGACTCGGTTATTCGACTTGATTTTTCGACTGGATTATTCGACTGAATTATCTGCCTGGTTTTTTTTTCGACTGAGATATTTCACTGATTTTATTGACTGATTTGTTCGACTGGGTAACTTCTTCTTTAATATATAATATGTACTAGGTCATTTCGGGACTAACATATGGTTTTTAATTTTATTTCAATAATTCGCTTGCGCGTAGGGGTCTTTAGCATATACAGGTCACAATTTTATGGAATACAATTACTGTTTATTACTGAGCGACGTTTCGACTGGGCTTCTCTAGTCATTATCAACCAATGAGACCAGCTTAGGAAGACTGTATATACTAGTGGGGGTTTTGATTTATAGGAAGTTATAGGTTGTTTAATTGTTGCTGGGATTTTTATTTGCTCCTGAAATAAAGTGTTGAAGATCCGTTCCAATAATCGGTGTTCATCTAAGAGAACACACATCGGCGAGCTACATTCCCTGCAAGTCAAAATGTGTTATATTGTGGGGAAAGCGGTACAGCTAAGCGACATAAATTGTACATATTATATATTAAAGAAGAAGGGATGAATATCAACTTTATTCCTCATTCAGTAGTAGTAGCAGTAATACGAAATCTGGATCAACTATCAGGGTCTTGAAAGAGGGGGTTTCTCGGAAAACTAATTATCCAGAACGGAAAACAAATATCGTTCGTTTGCCCAAATACAAAGGGTTACACAGAGAAAGCTTGAATTTTTTGCAAAGATGAGTGCCCAAAAAGTACAGGTTTCTGTGGCCTCCACTAAAAAGGATATGGGTTTTTATAATGTTCCGGATACGATGTATCTGTTTTTAACAACCTCGTGTGAATGGTGACAAGAGAAACAATATGTCATCCTGGCAATAGCCATGTTGAGGTTGCAGCAATGCAAGTTTTAGTCCAAAAAGCACCAGTAGTCAAGACCCAAGATCATATTTATGTAGGCGTTTGTTCAGAAGATCCACCTGTACAAGTCCTTAGACATTTTAGGCCTTACAGGAATTCTTTGTACAGAAATAAAAATTATTATCGTGAAAATAGGTATAGATTATGTTATTTTGATTAGTGGAAAAATAAGGATTTTGATTGTATTAATATTTAAAACATCTTTTTGTTTGAAGTAGGGTGGATACATATGATTAATGTATAGGTAACATGTTACTTTATTATTGTTTAATTCTATTTTTAATTTCAAATCTATATTTTAATATACATTAATGCTTGGTAAGTCAGATGAAGCAGACAGCAATTGGTCACTCGATTTAAATTATGGCAACAAAAGTGGTTGATCTGATCAGTTAAATGGCTTTAGACTTAGTCCAAAAATTATATGTTTAAGTGAACACTTTCATAGTAACTAATAGTAAGTAACTAATTTATATAAAGAGAGAAATGTATGTACGATTAATAATAGTTGGGGAGACCAGCTTAGGGAACCTATATACTAGCTAGGGCCGATTTATAGGAAGTTATAAGTTGTTTACTTGTTGCTGTTATTGCTCCTGAAATAAAGTGTTGAAGATCTATTCCAAGAATCTGTATTCATTTCTAACACACTCCACAAGATATAATCCCAGAAAGTGGAACCCTGTTATGAGCATGAAAGGGCTACTTAATGAAATTAAAGGTCTTAAGGCTCTGCTCCAATCTAGGCTAACGAGCGAAATTTTCCCTGGACAGCGGCATCAAGCATCTTACCCACTTAGCCACTGTAATCCACCGCTACTTTATGAAATGGGGTTTAACATCCTACTGTTGTGCACCGACTGGGATTATGAAGACAGGCATACGCCATACAGTGTGCTACGAGGGAAATTTTGCCTGGGCAGCAGCGCTACAGCCTACTTATATATTAAATTCCAAATGACAGGGGATCTTTTACATGCGTGCAAATGTATACATGAGACCTTGCTTTTTCGTCCTATCCAAATGACAAGACAGTTGTCCTTGTTGTCAGGCCCTACGTCCTACCTCACCAGCAAGGGGAAACCACCCAGAAAATCATGAGGAACTGTCTCGAGCAATACCGGGAACGAACCCGCTACCTCCAGGCCAGCATGCCAGCGTCTTACTCACTTAGCCACTCTTGCTCCAGGCTACTTATTGTTATCTTAGTTCACTCCCATTAGTGCTTTTGAATGCTTGTTTAGAGGCAGACAGCAAATAAATTTGTAAAGTCGATTTAAATTATGACAGACTGGCAACTCAACTAAAGTGGTTGATCTCTTCAGTTTCTTTAACTTTTATTTGCCTTAAGAATTGTTCCTTATGTCAACACTCTCTTAGTAACTATTTTACATAAAAAGACAAATGTATGTAAAAGAGAGAGAGAGAGAGAGAGAGAGAGAGAGAGAGAGAGAGAGAGGTGGGTTTAACGTCCACTCGACACAAACTAGGTCATTTCGGGACCAACACATGGTCTTTACAGTGGGAGGAAACCGGAGTACCCAGAGAAAACCCACAAGGTTGGACAGGCGACCATAAACCTTGCCACGATGTATGTAAGATGAACTATAGTTGAACTTGGGGGAAAATAAACACAATAGACAAAAAACGATGTAATGAAATTTGAGTTGGTGCGTTTTTTATTTAAGTCAGACAAACTATTCCCAAATTTTAACCCAACCATCGACCAAGTTTGCTGACTGCAAATCCAGTGGTACCTAGGGGTAATTGCCGAATTTTAATGACATGCAGAAATAGTCACGTGATCAAATTTATTTCCGTAATATGCATGCAGAAAATCTCGAGCAGAAAATCTGGAGTAGAAAATCTGAAGTTGAATTTGTTGAAAGTCGAATGTCAAAAGTTGATTATTGAAAGTAGAAATTCTGTTGTTGAAAGTAGAATATTTACGACTTAAAGTTGAAAAGGTAGACGTATTAGGTTGAAAAGCACGAGCGGCATATGTTTCCCACACGAAAATGTCCATTTTGGATTAGAATTTTCTCTTTTGCTTTTTATTTTCTACTTTCGACTGCAGATCGCATTTTGAACCTGATACCCGCCGCATACATGTCTAATATAAAGTTTAATGGGAGAAAAAGAGAGAGAGAAATAGAGAGAGAAGGGGGTTTAACGTCCACTCGACACAAACAAGGTCATTTCAGCACTAACATATGGTTTCATTTTTATTTCAAAAAATCTTGCTTGTGCGTTGGGATCTTTACCAGTGGGAGGAAACCGGAGGACCCGGAGAAAACCTAGGAGGTCGGACATGCGACCCTACTCCTTGTCACGTACAACCAGGGATTCGAAACCACGCCAGTTGATTCAACGATATGCTTTATGGTACAGCGCGCACGTGCTAACCATTTGACTTTCCAATCCCCCAAAGTTTAAAGGACGTGTGTTTATACACTTTGTGAACTTATAAAAGGACGGAAACATTCAATTTTAAACAGTTTTATTGCTATTTCTAATCAGTTATGTTCGGTGATATATCTGAACAGTCTAAATTGAACAACGGTAGTTTTGATATCATTATTATTACTTTGTCGCTTGCGAATCCACCATTGTAGTTTCTCTTTGTTCATTATGTTTGGAAAAGTACGCGAACAGAGCAAATTGAACGACGCTCGTTTATTACATCTTCGTCAATTCTTCACGTTTTTTATTATCATTTTGTCGTTTGTGAACCAGCCGTTACTAATTATTTTTGCACTGTCTTGTAGGGCGTGGGATTACCACGGCTCAGTGGGTAAGGCGCTGGCTTGCTAGTCTGGAGGTCGGGTGTTCGATCCCTGCATTGGCCGAGAAAGTCCATCCAGATTTTCCTGCGTGACCCCCCTCCCCCCTTATCAGTGATGCAGGACGGATGGACTGACAAGGACAACTCTCTAGTCGTTCGGAGGGGACGAAAAAGCGAAGTCCCGTGTAAAAGATCCCTTGACAGTTGCAATTCGATAAGAGTAGGCCGCCGTAGTGCTGCTGTTCGGGCAAAATTTCCCTCATATCACACTGTTTGGTGTATGTCCGTCTTCATTAACCCAGTTCAGAGCAGAACAGTGGGTCGTTTAGAACAAGTTTAGAACAATTTCTATTGATTTGACTACGTATGCAACTTTTTGTATATCTCATTTGTATCAAGGGTTCACTGACGTCGAGAGATTATTTACTAGTTTTTATCACGTCAATCATATTACACCACATATCATAATCTATACAGTTACACTATCTATAATAATAGTAAATCTTATGATAAATTGACAAAGTATTTTTCATAGAACTGCTTTCATTTGTATGAATTGTTGATTTCTAAGAAAGACCTACCTAAACACATGAAAAGGAAATAGGTCTATCAATATACAGGTCGCTTGTCTCTATTTCAATAGTTCTTGTAGTTTATTTTGTAGATAAATATATAAATTAGTGGCTCGAGCATAAAATATATATTTATAGCAAGAGTATAGGGATATATATGGAAATATACTTTTTTCAAAAGAAGCTCACAGGATTCACAGAAATGAGGCGAATACCGTCTTGTTCTATGGGTTCATTTGACAAGTTCGATTAAGTTTGAATTATTTGCATGAGATTCTACCATGTAAACAAGGCCAATAACTCTGGACGATATTAATGGACTGAGACTAGTAACTATTTCCCCTTATTTCATGATGTAGTGCGAGTTATTAATAGACAACTTTTCCCTTAATTTTTTTCTTCCTTTTCCTGCATTTTTAGGTTGACTTTTGGTCTAGAATTGGAGAAAAGGGATCAAATTTGCTATTTCATAGCGGTTTTGAGTAATACTTAGGATATTACAGCGGAGGGATAGGGGGTGTAAAGTGTCTTTCTGCGGAGCAATCATTGTGTCGGAAGTGAGATTTTCACCCCAGTCAACTTCAAATCCCGTAGCAAAAAATCTAAACGGTCTACCCCCTACAAATTTATGATGAGGAGATTGCCAAATGTGGTCCCCGATGTGCCTAGAAAGCTTGGAAGCAACGGAATGTTGAGAAAAAAGCTACAGTCTGTGATGTTACAGCCATTTAACATTGAAGTCAATGGGCAAATAATTACTAGTCTGAGTCCTTATACAACATCATGAAACAATATAGGACACAGTACACCAAATATTTCTACGCCGTCACGAAACGTGGGCCAAGGCTAATTTTAGTCTTTCTCTCCCTTTTCCTTTTCCCCCCTTTTGCCTGGCGATTTTTGTTGACCTTTTGGTGTAGAATTGAAGAAAAGGGTTTGAAAATGCATTTTCTGCCAGTTTTTTTTTTGTGAATATTCATAATTTTGAGACGGAAGGATACAAGAGTTGAGAGGTTGATTAGGCTGAAATTATATTATATTTATTTATTTGTGCATGTAAGAAATTAATACTCGTTGAAAAAGTAAAAAAAACTCGGCAGAGCCTTGTGTTGATATCTATATATAAACACTGCGCATCCTATCTCGTCCATTCGATTTATAAATTTATATATAGATATATAGGGTGTCGCTTTGAATTTATCAACCCAATTCAGTTTTCCTAGAAAATGTGCATAGCCGATATTGTTTCATCAACAAGGATGTGCTATAATTATAGCATCCATCTTGTTATCACAAAATCTGTACTACAGTTGTACTACAACGTCAGTCATACAAAACTAGATTTAATTTGAACTATAAGAAAGTGAAACGGGGTTTAACATCCTAATTTTCAGGGCTAAGGAAGACGGGCGTACGCCGTACGGAGGTGCAGCCCGATCTTATATCGAAATCCAACTGTCAATGAGTATTTTACATGCAGTCGTGCACGCCAATGTGTACACGGGACCTCGATGTTTTGTACAATTTAAAGGACTTAACACTTTACTTGTCAGACCCCTCGTGAGATATTCTTCAGCTATTCATTTCAGGTTTTGCATTGCTGTGAAAATTTACAACCATATTTTAATCTTATCCGAGTGCTAATTATGCTATTTTCCTTGAACACAAAATATTAGATAACAACTTTAACGTTTAATAACAGTTAGATATGCTTCTTCCTGGTACCCAAAATATTAGATAACAAATTTAACTTTAAATAGCAGTCAAATTGCCTGTCTAATAGTTACAGGGAAATTGAACAATAAAGCCAAATACAGAAGAAACGAGACATCAATACAACAGCATTCGCCACAGGAAGACGTATCATCTACCCACTCGTTTGTTGGGACGGTATGAACGACTCCCAAATACTTAATCTTAAACATACATTATGCAAGAGCTAAACTTTCCCATTGCAGCTCTTTCTTTAGGCCTGATATGTTATCTAAACTAATACTTAGAATTAATTAACTTATCCAGACCATAATCAACTCTCGATGTCATCGTTAGCCTGTGGTAATTAGTGGATTAGGACCAGGTCTGCTGCTCAACCCTCATACATGATTAAATCAAGAAATGGATAATTAAGACTATGTTTTTGTTACCGTACTGATCGACTTTTGTAATGATGAGCAAGGCTACGCCAAAAATTCAATCGCTAAATTTTCGGTTCAGGGTGGATCAATTTGATTGAAATGTTCAGTAAATTTCGTTTAGATTATTTAGTTTTTAACTATCATGGTGAGAACTGTCAGCTCTTCGTCTAATCTCAAAAATGGCCGCCAAAATTGGAAGAAAAATGAATTTCCAGAAAGGTATGGCTTGTTATATATCAAATATAAGGTTTTTGTTGTAAATATTATCTCTAAAACTAGTTTCCCCCAATCCAAGATGTCGGAAATTCAAAATGGCGGCCAAAATATACCAAAAATGGCCGATTGGTCAGATTAAAGTCATTTCACTGTTTGATTTGGTTTGTAAAATATAATTTAAAGGGTTTACAGTATCACTGAACTTAAAATTAATCTAAAGAAAAAAAATAGTTTCCATAATCCAAGATGGCGGAAATTCGAAATGGCAACCAACATTTATCTAAAATGGCCGATTTGTCAGATAAAAGTCATTTCACTATTTGATATGGTTTTGTATATGTAATATAAATGGTTTTCGACGTTATTGGACTTAAAATCAATCTAAAAAAAAAGAGTTTTCAAAATCCAAGATGGCAGAAATTTAAAATGGCGGCCAGAATTTCTCTAAAATTGTCAAAATGATCTGTTTGATATCGCTGAATTTGATGATTGTAGATCGTTGTTTCAGAAAAAAGGGACAATCATCAATCTTTCTCTTGGTTTGGTTTATAATAGCAATGTGTAATAGTTTTTTTAGGGCAACTGAAATTGACCGGACTCAGGAATCTACCTGTCAGTCAGTTAACCATGTGCAAAACTTACCAGTACGCTAATTAGAATTACAAATAATTCAACCGCATGACACAATAAATTTTAATGTAGTTTTATTGTTTTATGCATTAAAACGTATGATGCTAATGATAATGTTTAGAATTGACACATTCTTTGGAGAAAATATCTTGTTATTCCGACCCTCCACCCCGACCCCATAACAATACAACAGGGCCAACTGAGGCATTTTTAATTTCATCTCCTTTGTCTTTGCACCATTTTACCGCAGTGAGAATCATTTATGGTATATGCAGTTGTTAAAAATTTAAATTCTCCTATTCGTTCAGAAATGGTAATGTGATGCGTTTTTGCATCAAAGACTCTGTGTCCATTAACTTTTGTGGTAGGGTCTAGATGTGGTATCCACGGTTCATTTTCGTCAGTGGCGTATTTCACAACAAGTTCTACATGTAAGAACACATTAGAAAAGAGGAAATCGTGGGGGGTGACTTTTGGGATACCTATATACTAGTCGTAAATGCATTTCAAATTACTTTCGTGCAATATTTAGACTATACAACAAAAGTTGCCGGACATAAAGACTTTGATGATTCATGACTGACAAATGTGAATCCATCTGTCTAGATGTTACCAACGGTTTCCGGACATATGTCTTCTGAACCAGAAATATCCTACTGCTCTGTACTAACAAAGTTAATGAATATTGTTATTCGTCAAGCAGTTTGTTATGAAGAAAATTGGTCCAGACAATGGTGCTATGGCCTGCTCTTATTTCGAATTCCAACTGGTTAGGGTTCTTTTATGCGCACGTCAACTTGTTCATATAAACCTGGTTTCTTGAGAAGCCCCGTGCTGCATCCTGGGAAATCCTGAGGTACTCTCTCGGCAAACTTAGGGATCGAACCCCGGACCTCCAAAGGGGCTCCCCAAGAAAATTTTGAAACACAGGCTGCCGGGAATGCAGCCTGGCAGTATTTCAGGCAATGATCGTTGAGGTAAAGTGTCAAACGAACGGACTTGCGAACCTCGACGAATCCCATTCACGAGCACCAAAGTAGGGCGTACTTATGGAGGGTATGGGGGATCTCCCCCAGAAAATTTTGAAAAAAAAGTGATTCAGTCAGCGATCGTCGAGATAAATAAATCTTACCACATACCGTCCGTTGCCTGATCACTAGTTTATCCGAGCAGAGACTTGCGAATCTCAACGAAGTACCCTTGTGGGGGCCAAAGTAGCGAGTCCTTGTTGGGGTTTTGAAAAATAGACTGTTGGAAATGTTGCCTGACAGTATTCCGGCACCGATCGTAGAGATAAATGAGCTGATCGGATGCCGTCCGTCGTATATTCACTAGTTTTTCCGACGTCAGAGAGGAAAGTGTCAATTGAAACTCAACGAAGTCCCCAATAAATCGAAAAGTAGACTGCCCGAAATGCAGTCTGGCAGTATTTCAGGCATTGATCGTCGAGATAAATAGAGCTTAACAGATACCGACTGTCGCCAAACGTTTGAAGATTGCATGGGAAGAATAGAAAAACAGGGGTGGTAATTGTGTTGTTATTTCCGGTGTGAAAGATTTCTACGTGTGGGAAATAATGCCTATGATCGTATAATACTAATAGTGAGCTGACAACTTATGTTTCGACTTTCTTACAAAATATGAGATTCTCACTTTAAGTAAAAATCGTTAGAATTTGTTTGGTTTTTAAATATTAAAATATCATGGATTTAGCTGTATAAGTTATCAAATTCATTGAAAATTAATATACTTGTTCGTCTCAAGATCTTAAACTCTGTGTATCAATCTGAAGTCAATCACATATTTACTTTGACCTCTAGAGAGTCCACAAGATTTTTTGAAGTGATCAAGGGCCATAACTAAGGCAATATATCGGTTATTGCTGAGAATCAATAGACTTCTTCGTTTAATGACCTTAAACACTGTGTATCAATTTAAAGTCAATCAGATATTAACTTTAGCTTCTAGAGCGTCCATAAGATTTTTTAAAAAGTAATCAAGGGCCGTAACTCTGGCAGTAATTATCGGAAATTGATGGAAAATCAATAGGGGTCTCAGTCTCATGACGATAAATCTAATCGGATATTAACTTTGACCTCCATATGATTTTTTAAAATGTGATCAAGGGCCATAACTCTGGCAGTAATTCTCGTAAATTGATGGAAAATCAATAGGGGTCTCAGTCTCATGACCATAAACACTGCAATGTGTATAAATTTAATCGGATATTAACTTTGACCTCTAGAGCCTCCACAATCAAGGGCCATAATTAACGGAAATCGGTGAAAATCAATAGGATTCTTCGTCTCATGACCTTAAACACTGTATATGAATTTAAAGTCAATCGGATATTAACGAAACATACGCCCACAACAGGTAGTCACTAGTTTATCCGACCAGAGAGGAAAGTGTCAAACGGGCGGTGTGAGTGACTCAAAGTGAATGAATATTTTCGCCTCTATATTTTGTGAAATACCGCATGTCTGCCAAATCACTAGTCTATCCGACCAGATAGTAAAGTGTCAAACGGGCGGAGTTAGTGACTCAAAGTGAATGAATATTTTCGCCACAATATTTTGTAATAGACTGCCGGTGCCAAACGAACGGAGTGAGTGCATCAAGTAAATGCATATTCTCGTCGCATTGACCCTATACACAAAAACTTTGAGGGTCGCAAAAAGCACGTCTCAAGTAGGTTTACAGCAGGATGGGCTTGGTAAAAAAGTAACTCAACATGCAAGTCTATGACTGAGTGGGGATGTGGGATTTAATCACCGTAGAAGATATTGATTACCAAAACTTATCACAATTTTTTTTTCATTGTTTTCTAAAATTATTGGGGGGGGGGGGTCAAACAGGAGGCAGACCAGATTTATGGGGGAGGGGGGCACTGCTGCCGAGGTGGATCCACATCCCAAAATAGTCAGTATGGTTCATGCCATCTATATGCCAAGTTTCATGCTTTTAACCCAAAGTGCACGATTCTACCAAAAAATCTTCATTAACCGCCCCACTATCACCGCAGTCGGTCTCTGCAGACTAAATGAATTAATGAGGTAAACAAACAATTACAAAACAGGCGAAATTGACAGATAAACTTCAAGATTCTATCCATTCTTATCCTGTCGTTAACGAACTTGGTTCCATTTTCCAAATGATTCAAAGCCCAGTCCCAAAAATTTAAAAGCTCTGTTACATATCTGATTTTTTTTTCACGTCTGCGGAGCCCAATTCCATCATAACATCATTCTTCTACTCATCTGCTTGATTCCATTGTAACATCATTTTTCTGTCTCAGCACTATCATATTCATGATTATATAGTGAATTGCCCAGTTTGTAGTATCACTGGTATGTGTGTGGGTCGTGGGGCGTCAGATTGTACAGATGTTATGTCAACTCTTGCAAAACAGATCTCGAGATTCTGTTCCATTGATTGACATTTCTGGTCGTCCGCAAAAATTTCTTCCGGCAAATAACCTTAAATGCCAGGATATTGAATCAATTTTCAAAATTTTCTCAAATTACTCTGTGTTATAGGCACAATCATCATATGACCTGGTTTGTGTCGAGTGGACGTTAAACCCCATTTCTCTCTCTCTCTCTCTCTCTCTCTCATTATATGACATAAACTATATATGAACTTAAACGAATCTGCTTTCCGGCGAGACAACGATCGGCGAACAACTATATAATTATACAATACTATATCTATGTTCTACCGGGAAGCTTAATGTTATAGCCAGTATTTTGTTGACATTCATTGTCGGGTGGGATTGTTGGATGACCGCCCCTTCCACACTCCCATATTCCCCAGAAAACTCGCACCTGTGGTGCTCGGCTCCTGATTGCGTTACTCGTACGGGCGTTGAGTGGGGTGGGGGTTATGTGCATCACCCCCACCCCCAAACAAAATAGTTATGTACGCCCCTGATTGTAAACTTTCAAAAATACATACTGAAAAAGATGAATTTTAAAAATTTCAGTCAGATTTATTTATACTCAGTTTTGGCAAGTACCATTGTCATGACAATAAAAAAAAGTCTCGATTGTCAGTCCTTTTATCGGCAGTTGCAATAAGCGACGACATGCATTAACAGAAAGTTTCGGCTTGGCCTGCAATATTTGCGTTTAGCACCTGCATTATCTAATCCGCTCAATACCTGTCGAAATAATAATTTATATAACATTTGAAGCTAGAAAAACACGCGGCAATAGTAAAAGTTATCTCTCGCATAATGTCTATTTCATTTGAAATTTATATTGCACTATAATCCATCTAAACTTTGGACATGCTCTAAGCGATAATGATATAAAAAATGCATAAAAATATCAACAATTGCATAAATATAGCAACATTTACCCAGCTTGAATTACAAAAATCAAATAGATGATTCTATTACATATGAATACTTTTAATTTGTTCTGAAATATAATTGTCTATAATTTTGTAACAGTATACAAATATTTAGTTTCATATTTTCACTTGGAGTCGTCAAGACAGAGTAGAGAGTGTGCAATATTACCAACTAATTATTGGAAATATTTCATAATTAATAGATTAGTGTTTGATTAACTGCAGATACCGATTTGAAATCAATACAATCCATAGCCTTGTTACACTTGTCAATCAATTTTATTAATATTTGTACTCATATGTGTTTGTTTGGTGTACCACATTGATTACATCTTGGTTTAAATTGTTTCACTGGCAATTCTTAAGCATACTTTATGCAAGAGCTATATCTGCCCATTGCAGGTCTTTCTTTAAGCCTGAAATATTTTCTAAAGTATTAATTAGACAATAATTAACTGATCCAGGCCTTAATCAACTCTCGATGGCATCAGATTTCCCCGATGTTACACAGATTAGATTCCACACGCGGAAGTTAAGAGCTAACAGTTTTTATGCTAGAAACTTAACAATTACGTTACTTAATAATGTATTGTACACTACTGCAATGATAAATATAACAACGTAACGTCTTGGACCAGGACATGAATTGAAACCTTAGTTAAATCACTTTCGGCTCCAAACCAAACCCCGCGACAGTTAACCTGGGTATATGTGGATTTGTTTTTTTACGTGGATGACTGAAATCGCGGATAAAGACATTTATTTATGACGTATAATGCACAAATTTATAAGCTTAAAGGGACACAAACACGCGGCGGGTGTGTCATAGAAATTTAACCATTACATACCTTATTTTCCATAACAGTCGGTTTCACTATGAAATTATATAATAACTATAAGCATCTAAAGCCCTAAAGCGGTAACTACAGTAAAACCTTTAGATGTAATATCAACAGACCACTCTCGACACTAAACCTAACAAATGAACCACGTGACAGTTGACTGTTCTCTAGAGAAATGCGGATCTGTCGTTCGAGCATGAATTAAATAGCGGGTCAGCATTGGCCATATACAGTCGTTTTAATCATAATGTACAGCAAATTATTCACTAGTTTAAAGCGAGAATTTCATATGTTCTAAGAAAGTCACAACGTAATTATATCTATATCTTTTGCTCAGTAGGTTGTCAAATCTAACCTAAAAAATATGAAATTGTCGCTTTAAAGGGGAATACGGCGTCCACGTGAAATGAAACTGAAATGAAATGAACTTGGGTTTAACGTCCTACTGTTCTGCTCATAAACTGGGCTACAGTTTGCTATAAGGGAAGTATTGCCCCGGCCAGGGGCATGTTCCTTAAGCAACGTCCGCGAGTTTTACAACATCTAAAAGTTGCTTCAATACTTAGCAATTCCCGACATTTGCTCCCGTTGGATGATAACGAAGGGCCACGTAGAGACATGCGTATTTTAGTTTTCATTTCACTTTTCATCTAAGTTTAAAAACTTACTTTTTTTTAAAAATCATTTTGATTTTTTTTTTTCATTTCAGTTTTTGATTTAAATTTATTTTACTTTGTTTTTTCTTATCAAATGCAATTTCAATTTAGATCTTATTTAATTTCAATTATTTTTTTATTTCATTTTCGATTAAGTTCTATTTATTTTATTTTGGTTTTTTTTTTCGTTTTATTTATTTTTTTAGCGAATTTCTATTTTCATCCAAATTTTTATTACAGTTTTTAATATTTGCGGTGGATATTTTACGCATTTCTCAATGATAACCATGGGCCACCATAATAATGCTATATTTAACACTTTCAATTTTTGTGTTCAAGTCACCCAAAACAAAAACTTGCCCTAATCGATTATATGTCTCGTATAATTCTTCAAGGTACTGCAAAGATTCGAAATACAGAGCGGTACTTTTTGAAGAAGAAGGCAGATATACACTGAATATATCGATGGGGGAAAGATTGGGTAAAGCGATTTCGATTCCGAGGAAGTCATCTGATCAAACTTCTATTTCATTAATATACCGGGATAGGTCATTATGTATTAAAATAGCACTGCCTCCTCTACATGTTGATCTATAAAATCGATTGCCTGTTGATGTAGAAAAACACTTACTAAAATAATGGTAATCTTTGTGCACATTCGACAGTAATATTTCAGATACCTTTGTTAACCAATGTTCGTTCAAACAACATACTGAGATTCTAAATTTATCTAGACACCACACAAGATGGGATGCTTGAAAACAGACCACCGCAATTCCATGTCATAAGATTGAAGATTCTTGCTTCGATTTGAGGAATTTTTGCCAAGATAACCACGGCTTAATGGTGCCTCCAGGCCAAGTTTCCATATTATTAACCATATCGGTGAATTCAGAAAGGACATTAAGTTGTGCAGAGGAACAACGCTTATTTGGGCTGTTAAGGAACCTGACGAAAGTGTAACATACCCGATTGTTGCAGATTATAATGTTTACGTCAATAAGACCTTCTTCCGTGGAATCTTTGGCAATGCGACCAATATAGAATCGCGCTATATTAAACTTGCTCCTCCCATGGAATATCAACTTGTTTTTTTTCATTTCAGTTTTTGATTTAAATTTATTTTACTTTGTTTTTTCTTATCAAATGCAATTTCAATTTAGATCTTATTTAATTTCAATTATTTTTTTTTTATTTCATTTTCGATTAAGTTCTATTTATTTTATTTTGGTTTTTTTTTTCGTTTTATTTATTTTTTTAGCGAATTTCTATTTTCATCCAAATTTTTATTACAGTTTTTAATATTTGCGGTGGATATTTTACGCATTTCTCAATGATAACCATGGGCCACCATAATAATGCTATATTTAACACTTTCAATTTTTGTGTTCAAGTCACCCAAAACAAAAACTTGCCCTAATCGATTATATGTCTCGTATAATTCTTCAAGGTACTGCAAAGATTCGAAATACAGAGCGGTACTTTTTGAAGAAGAAGGCAGATATACACTGAATATATCGATGGGGGAAAGATTGGGTAAAGCGATTTCGATTCCGAGGAAGTCATCTGATCAAACTTCTATTTCATTAATATACCGGGATAGGTCATTATGTATTAAAATAGCACTGCCTCCTCTACATGTTGATCTATAAAATCGATTGCCTGTTGATGTAGAAAAACACTTACTAAAATAATGGTAATCTTTGTGCACATTCGACAGTAATATTTCAGATACCTTTGTTAACCAATGTTCGTTCAAACAACATACTGAGATTCTAAATTTATCTAGACACCACACAAGATGGGATGCTTGAAAACAGACCACCGCAATTCCATGTCATAAGATTGAAGATTCTTGCTTCGATTTGAGGAATTTTTGCCAAGATAACCACGGCTTAATGGTGCCTCCAGGCCAAGTTTCCATATTATTAACCATATCGGTGAATTCAGAAAGGACATTAAGTTGTGCAGAGGAACAACGCTTATTTGGGCTGTTAAGGAACCCGACGAAAGTGTAACATACCCGATTGTTGCAGATTATAATGTTTACGTCAATAAGACCTTCTTCCGTGGAATCTTTGGCAATGCGACCAATATAGAATCGCGCTATATTAAACTTGCTCCTCCCATGGAATATCAACTTGTTTTTTTCGTTGGAGGGCTGCCTATTGACACTAATAATTGTCTCGATATTATGGACAGAATCTAAGGTTGGGGCAGGAGTGATAACATTTTGTGGAAAGGTTGCTGCTGTTTCAGCATAAGACTTGGTTCCTTGTGAAAATGTAGGTATGTTTCGCGATTCGTCGACTGAGCGTGGTACATAAGTATTTTCAAATGATACAGAACCAGTGAGACCTAACTGTGGAGTTTCGGTTCGGTTTTCGTCAGTTGCCAGGGGATCTGATTTAGGTACGTTATGTTCAATGTTAATTCGATTCTGTTCCTCAAGCTTGGATATAGCCTAGAATTGATGCAGCCGCTCTCCGTTTCCAATTTAGATAAAGTTGAGTTCATTAATTCGAATGATGTGCTCAAATTATTTAGTTCACCCGAGGAATTAATCGTTGTGTCGTAAACACTGACAACATCAGTTTTAAGGTCGATTAACTCATGTTTTAGATTTTCAATATCTGATGTCAGTATTTTAACTTCGAACGTCAACCGCTTATTTTCTGATTCATAACTTGAAAGTTTATTGTTTAAACAGTCTATGTCTTGAACGTGATCACCTCTCAGGGTTATAAGGTCTCTTTCTATTCTTACGATGTTTTCTTTAAGATCGCGTACTATAACTTGTAGATAGATTGTTGTCGTCTTGTGAGTTCTGTTCACAGTGTTCATTAACAGTAACATGGCCAAAAGCAGACGATTTATTTCTTGTAGATAGAGTAAATACATCCCCTAAATCGGTCATAAACTCATTGAAACATACCCATTGTAGAAGAAAACGGTCACTTAATAATTTCAACTGAATATTACTGTTTCTAGTAGCCCTTCCATTGGTTTGACGCCTGCCTTTTAAGGCATTTTCTGAGTGTGGGAAGTTTATCAGATAGTTTTGCACTATTGAACAATTCTCGTCGTATAGTTTTCAATATGCCTACATCATTGTCCGATATATTTATCAGGGACGGCACAAATGAATCTTTGGACTTTTGAAGGTATTTATCAGAGAGTATAGACTAAGTGTCTAGTAGTATGTCACAGTTATTGGGGTTACCATCATAGTTTGTTGTTTCATTTAGTTCAGCGTTCACACGATTGTTCACAGCCTGAGAGGGTAGGATTTGGCTTGACACTATATTGTCACTAACACACGAATTATCATGTAAGATGTCATTTTGAGCACATATAGACAATGAAGGAACATTTTGAAAAGTAATATAAGTTTTCTCACACTCTGAATCCGGTCTCGTTACATAACAATCATCGAACTGCTGGCAGAGATCGACATCGACACTTGCGTCGTCCGCCATTGGTCATAGGAGAAAAAAACAGTTATGAAACAACAAAAAATTATTGTCCATTCTTTTTCCCATTCCTATGCATTGTTTGTAGTATAAAAAATATGCCTATTGAATGTCTTAAAGACTAAAGCTATCATGCTCCGGAGACGAAGGCGTCTATTTTCAGATAATTCTTTTCAGAGTTATTGCCTTTATTTACTTTTAGAATTCTTTTGGTCTCACTATCGACTAAAGGCATAATAATTTTCGCTCGAAGAAGACTCAAAAGAAATCGTGAATCTATGGAAAGGCAGAATATTGGACAGGGGTGACGATAATATGCAACCTGATTTCAGTGTGGGAATATAAAAATCTGACCTTAAAATGGAAAATAAGGAATTGGTTTATGTTACTTGACAATCTGGATTATGAACGCTATTTCAGCACTTCAATTTATAATAGACCTCAGCTCCAAATCATGCCGACTCTTTATCTAAATCTTAGATAATGCATCTTTAACCAAGCCTTGTGATACCCCCCCCCCCCCCCCCAGTAAATGGTTGTTCGATCAATGGGTAAGTCCTACGTTATAGTGAATATATCATCAAAATTAAATACATTCATTTTCATTTTATGATGCAATTCATAATGCTCTTTTTCAAACTAACAAGGTTATTTAGCTGGGTCGCTACAATCACTGATAACGATGACATCGATGCGACTCAATGAGCCCCAAGTTAAGTTCGAAAACATTTTTGTTAGGTATTAAAAAAATAAATAAAGACGTTTGAATTATTGGTAGGTAAAATTATTTCCTATTTAGTGTAAATGGGTACTAATATGAGTAAATGGCACGCGCCACTTAGCCAATGATTGACGCCGTGTGACGTGATGAAAACAGTCACCTTTTACAGAGATATACTATTCAAAAAAAGTAGAGGATATTTGATTTTGGGAGCATAATACTAAAATATGCAAATGACTACGAAAAAAGTCACTATAGAACCTAACAGAAGAAACATTTCCAGTTACATGTGACGCCCAAACGCACCAATAGCTACCGCATGGAATGCAGGTGATGCTTGGGATCATCATGGGGGTCCAACCCAAGATTTGCACGACTCTGACTTTGAATGTTACAGTCATTGTGGCATTGAATTCCAGGGTGGAAACATCAGTTTAATTGTTTTAGTGACCAGAAAACAAATTTTGATATGCGTCGGCTTACCCAAAATGAAAGGTTACGTGCCCTTGGCATGCTACAGATCGGCACAACACAGGCGGTTGTGGCACGGACGATGAATATTTCTCAGTCTGTCATAAGCAGGCTATGGTCCAGATACCGTGATACACAATCTGTACAGGACAGACCACGCTCAGGTCGACCAAGGCCGACAACTCAAGCCAAGGATCGATTTATCCGAACCTTGGCCTTGAGAAATCGTGTCATCACAGCAAATCAGATCAGCGCTCGTCTTCAAACAGACACTGGTGTGAGAGTGAGTGGCCAGACGATTCGGAATCGACTGCATAGGGGTCACCTTCGCGCCCGACGTCCTCGCGTGATCCCTTGTTTGAGAGATCATCACATTCAGGCAAGACGTCGTTGGTGTAGGGATCGTCAACACTGGGATAATCGACGCTGGAGCAATGTGATGTTTTCAGATGAGTCAAGGTTCACTGTTGATTTTTTGGACAGACGTAGGAGGGTGTGGCGTCGTCGAAACGAGCGCTTCCAAGACGTTAACGTCATGAGACATGATCGATTTGGGGGTGGTTCTGTTATGGTGTGGGGAGGCATCACTGTTGCTGGAAGAACGGCTTTACATGTTGTTGCAGGGCGTGTTACAAGCCAGTACTACCGGGACAACATCTTGGCAATCCATGTTGTGCCGTTCGCACGACGTCATGGCCGCCGTTTCATCTTCCAGGATGACAACGCAAGATGTCACAGGGCCAGGATCGTTACAGGTTACCTCCAACAACAGAACATCACCACATTACCTTGGCCAGCACTGAGTCCCGACCTCTCCCCCATCGACCATGTCTGGGACATGCTTGGACAGAGGTTACGTCAACGTCAACAACGTCCTGCCAATGTCCAAGAACTTGCTGCTGCGTTGCAACAGGAATGGGACAATCTGGACCAAAATGACCTTAGACGTCTCATTAGGAGTATGCCACGTCGGATCAATGCTTGTTTGGCAAACAGAGGAGGATTTACCCGTTACTGACTTTGTTGTGATGCTGTGGTAACTTTGCTGTTTGACCCCGGATATCATTTTACCCTTATAATGGTCAGTCTGTGCCTTACTTAATCTAACGATCATTTGGAATAAATCGATGAAT
Organism: Patella ulyssiponensis; assembly: GCA_963678685.1. Lineage (NCBI taxonomy): Eukaryota > Metazoa > Mollusca > Gastropoda > Patellidae > Patella > Patella ulyssiponensis. The sequence continues at coordinate 75,938,687 of OY783227.1, read as the reverse complement.
GTGAACTTCATTTCATTTTGTCATTTGTTTCTTCATCAGTTTCATTAGGTGACTTTAATAACACTTAAAAATCAAATATCCCCTACTTTTTTTGAATAGTATATTAGAAGCCTTTCGTAATTCTCTATGAAGCAGATTGCTTATTTATGTTAAGGCTCTGCCACTGGAATTGCGACGCTAGAACTGTGCTTTGTTAAAATCATCATTTCGTTGGTTTATTTTTGTAGTTCGGTTATCGTTTGCTAAATTTTTGTGTGTATATAAGTATCCGCATCTACACAAAGCAAATTTGATTAAAGTATATAACATATTTCGTTTCGTTTCTTGTTGTAAGGAATTTTTATTATTAGTCTTCACGATGGTTGAACCTGGAACTAAAGCGGAAGCTGTTTGATAGCCAATGGAATGTTCTGTTTAGTCCAGCTTATGGCGAGATGTGCATTGAATCACAGGAGATAGGTATAGTGCAGCTGTGTAATTGGGAATAAAAACAAAGTTAAATACTTTAGTTATGCCATTTATGCCGAAGGTATTTTTTTTTACCAGGAATACACCTCAATAGAGTTTTCCGCACCTGACAGTTATTGAAATAAAATGTACCATATTTTACGTTTAGTCATGCCTGATGAACGTCTGCATCGTTGCCTACTCAATATTAGGAGATATCGCTTTACATGAATTTGATCGGTCAATCAAAGAGGAACTACTTTCTTTTATTTTAAAGAAACCACTTATTTTAAATAAAAAAGTTACTTTTTTTTGTTTTTTATTTAATTGGCCTTGAAGGAAATACTAGGCCAATATACAGGACTTTGCAATAACTAAACTGCTGTCAAAAAACTGATGTATCACTACGCTGTAATGTAATTAGATTCAGTAAAAGTGAAATCTTTACCAAAGGATTATATTTATTTATTTGTGCGTGTAAGAAAGATTGGGTGATAAATAAAATCTCCAACTCGTGTTAAAAAAAAAAATCGGCAGAGCCTCGTTTTTTTCACTTTATAAACTTGTGTTTATATTTTTTGATATCAAAAAACACTCGTAGGAGATTCTCTATATACACATCATTTTCAGTATTACAGAGATTAACAACTGGTTTACACACCAAAGTAAGTATCGTAGCGATTAACAATGATATACACATCATCGTCAGCATCATACAGAAATTAACATTGACAAGCACATCATAGTCAGTATCATAAAGCTTAACATTGAGATTAACAGTGGTATCTTTCATATTCGGTGTAATAGAGATTTTAATATGATGCTCGTCATAGTAGGTACAACAAAAGAATCGACAAACACATGTATATTAATATAAACGTGTCGATTCATTTATTCAAATATATAAAAAAAAACAATATTGTCAAATTATATTGATAGTATCTTCTTGAAAAAATTAAAACGGTTTAATTAAAATTACTTGCATATTATAAGAACATTTATAAGTAAACATGTCCGATATGTTTTTACGTTTTCATGGATGTCATGATTAAGAAACAGGATTAACAATATATTACTTAATGCAAGATTCCCGTAACAATACTTACATAAAAACATATATCAACACTGTAAAATACATGAGACCGTTACTTATGCAAAAAAAAAAAAAAAAAAAAAAAAATCTGTAACAAAATTACTTATGTAAAATACATTAGAACGTTACTTATGTCACAGATATTACAACATTACATAAGAAAACCGTACTTATGTAAAATACATACGATAAAATTATTTATGTAAAACATGTAAGAAACTTCTCTTAAGTATTTAAAATACATATGAAAACATTACTTAGTGGACAGTTTAAATTCCATATTACATATGTTATTATCGTCATTCCATTTAAAGCGGGAATTTCATATTTTCCAAGAAAGTCAAAACATATTTATTTCTATGTCTTTTGCTTGTAGGTTGTCAACTCACTATTATACAATCATAGGCATTATATTCCATACTTACAAATCCTTCACATCGAAATAATAACGCAATAACCCCCTTTGTTTTTCCATTACCCTCCATGCAATAGCTATCTTCAAACGTTTGAATTTAAAGTTGAAAATTATATTTTTGCAAATTTCTCAACTGGCAATAGTGAATTATAGGATTATTCTTTGGTAGGACTTTTTATAGATATCATCTATTTTAAGGCTTTATTTGAATATATTTTAAAAATATAACTCAAAAAATATGAAATTGCAGCTTTAAGCTTTTCCAACGCAGGTTCATCCAAAATTATGTTTACTTACTAATATTTACTTTTGTAAAAGTGACAAAGAGTCTATACAAGTCGGATTTACATCATATTAAATGGTCAATACGTTTTGGTTTTGCAACTGATAAAGTTCCAGGCCTTGCAATGTTCTTGTAAAATGATCATGGTGTATCCAGTGGCGGCGCCAGCCGTCGGTGGTTGGAGGTGCAAGGCTGGGGCAAAGTCCAAGGTTAAGGGGGCAAAGGCACAAGTATCAACTAAGGGGGCGGGGTCTCCCCCAGATAATTTTGAAAAACAGGCTGCCGGAAATGCAGCCTTGCAGTATTTCAGGCAATGATCGTTGAGGTAAAGTGTCAAACGAATTAAGGTACTTGCGAACCTCGACGAATTCCACTCTCGAGCGCCAATGTCGGGAGTATTCATGGAGGGTATGGGGGACCTCCCCCAGCAAATTTTGAAAAATAGACTCTCGGAAATGCTCTCTGGCAGCGTATTCAGTCGTCGAGTTAAATAAATCTGACCACATACTGTCCGTAGCCTGATCACTAGTTTATAGGATCAGAGACCAAATGGCAAACGAACTGACTTGCGAACCTCAACGAAGTACCCGTGTGAGCGCTAAAGTAGCGAGTCCTTGTGGGGGTTTTGGGGACCTCCCCAAGAAAATTTTGAAAAATAGACTGTTGGAAATGTTGCCTGACAGTACTCGGGCACCGATCGTAGAGATAAATAGAGCTGATCGGATGTCACCCGTGGCCTGATCACTAGTCTTTCCGACCCCAGAGAGGAAAGTGTCACATGGAACTCAATGAAGTCCCCAATAATTTGAAAAGTAGACTGCCCGAAATGCAGTCTGGCAGTATTTCAGGCATTGATCATCGAGATAAAGATACCGTCAGTCGCCAAATTACTAGTTTATCCGAACAGAGACGAAAGTGACAAACGGGCGGAGTGAGTGACTCAAAGTGAATGAATATTTTCGCCACTATATTTTGTGAAATGAACAGACTTGCGAACCTCAACGAAAATTTGAAAAGTAGACGGCCCGAAATGCAGTCAGGCAGTATTTCAGGCATTGGTCGTCGAGATAAATAGAGCTTAACAGATACCGCCTGTCGCCAAATCACTAGTTTATCCGACCAGAGAGGAAAGTGTCAAGCGGGCGGAGTAAGAGTGACTCAAAGTGAATGAATATTTTCGCCACTATATTTTGTAAAATAGAATGCAACCTTTTAAAAGATTCGGCATTGTTGGCAGTTATAAATCAATTACAATATAGTTACATTAAAACGAATGAGCGGAATGACGAAGCCCCTGCGCAGACCAAACAAGAGTTGTACCCCTTGAATCAATTGTGTAATTATATATTTTAAACAGTAGGGTGTGGGGGATCCTCTCTAATACTTTGCACACAAGTAATCAATTTGGCTCTTCAAATGGTGGTTTGGGATAAACATTGAACGTGTATGCATACCCTTCCTCGTGCACAACAGCCAACAATGTTGATATAGGAGATTCCGGTTAAGATCACGTAAAAGTCTGTAAATAAATGGACACGGAGCAATTTAGATATATTACAACGGGGTGAATAATAAAACGAAATGGGGTCTAACGTCCTACTGTTCTGCACCCGCTACGCTAATGAATACGGGAATTCAAATGGAGCTACATGTAATTCATTTTCTAGTTAAACTGAAATCCAGTTCCAGATTTTTTTTTATATATTTATAGCAAATTTAATGAAAAATTTCACGGTAAAAAGCCAATGACTAAATCAAAATAAAAAGATCCAAGCATTATCAGCAAATTTATAATAGTAGTGATCACACAAATCCCCGAATATCTGAATTCGAATACTTTTTCTTTAAATATCTATTCGAATGAAATATTTGAATTCAACGAAATTAACTGATATGAATTCAATGGAATCAACTGGCATCGATTCAATGGAAGCAAGTAATATTGAAAAATATGTAAAAAGATACAGGAAAATATTGATTTCAAAGAATAATACTATTTACATCTGAATAGTCAACAAAAACGGCAAAAAAATTATCACTTAAAATGAATCGAATATTGAATAGCACAGTATTCGAATAATAATAACTAAGATTATCCGAATAGTAAAATCAACATTCGATTTAATAAGTTTAATTTATAAGGTCGTTTGATTTATAAATCCTGGATTACTTCCATTCACTTCCCAATAATCCGAAAAATCTCCATTATTTTGAAGATGGAGTAATAGGATAAGAATGGTTAGCTGCTGATTCTGAAAACATCTCTAACACCCCTCGACACAGCACTGAAAAATACCAAAAATGAAAGATATTAATTACTACAGCAAAAAAAAAAAAAAAAAAAAAAAAATTGCTGCTGAGAAGATACTTCGTTTTGTTTTAATCATTAAAATTTGTGTATTGATACATTTATGGTATTTTGATTGTTTTGACTGCCACCAGTCTCTAATAGCAGTGTCATTACCACCTTGTTTGGGTATCCGAAGAGTTCCATAGTTTGTAAGCACATTCGTTTCTTGTTATAGTATCAACTCTGCAACAATTTCGTGTCGTAAACTGTTTCGGTTTTGAAATATCAATAACATAAAACGACGACAGTGAAAAAGCTATAAACGTCACTATATTTCCAATTTGAAATGTCCAATGGGATAATTCATCTACATGTATTTCTAGATTCGGAAAACATAGATAATGATGATAGCCAGTAGGATCAAAAACGCGTAATGGATGCCACCAATATTACCCCAAACGGTCTCATTTGTTCACTTAAAATGACGAACTTACAGTTAAGCCCTGTTTTGCCTTTTCCAATTGACAATCGTCCGTTCTAGTAATGGCAGTGACGATCCTGGCGTTCCTGATGTATAATATGACGTTTCAATGAAGGGATGGGGCGTTAAGAAAGTTTTAAAAAATAGATTCTTCTAGTAACCGCCATGTCGTTATCTACTTAACGATCGAATACGTAAACAGGAGGGCCGTCGCTTTTAAATCTAAGCGTACACACCCCTTTATATTATGTGTGCTCTATGTAATCTGAATTCACGATATAGTGACTTGGATAGAATAACTCTAATGGGAGATCTACCCTTTGGGGGAGGTAACTTACCAATATCATCCAGATAAAGATCCAGAATGGACAGAAGAGACTTATAATACAATGTAACAGATGATTTACTCCTTGTCTGTAATAAAATATGTAAATATTAAATAAGTCTAATATAGTTAAACATACTAAATCGTTCAAATGTATATGGACCCGTTTAAGATAGGCCTACAAACTGTTATGATTATGTACTTTAAAGCACATCTAAGTATAAAAGACCTTCCTGGAAAATGTGAGTGCGAAATGACAGTGCAATTATTATTACATGAAATAAAGATGTGTAATAAATAGAAACGTATGTAAAATTAAAATGGATTAAAAGCTAGTATTATTGATTGGAATAATCGTCCCACAAAAATATAAAAAGGTAAGCCCCATTTCTCTCTAAATTATCACAAAACTAATACATACCTCTGCTGAACAATAACTTGACTGGTACCAGGTTGGTTAACAACGACTACATTACTAGTACTGGTCTAAAAACAAAGATAAAAAATACTTTGGAATACACGTACTCGAATAAACAAGCGGAGGTAAAACGGAATAAAGAATATTTCCATACTAAACTTCGCGAGTAATTGGGGAATGATTTTTTTCGGAAACTGACCCGCAGTTAATATTCATTAGTCCTCGATATTAACTTTATATTTTCTTTCATTTAAATTCCTAGACAATTTGAAGAATATCTGGATAAAAAAATATTTCATATGTAATGTAGTTGAGTAGAAAAAAAAAATAATGAATAAAAGGTTACATTTCTTTCGAATTCTTCTCAAAATACATTTCCTACCATCGAAACTACTTCTAATGCATGTTTATGATGTTTTATGATAGGTCCCCACTATCACGATTCGTGCCACGATTGAAATCGTGGTTTTAATAGGGGAGTAATCGCGGTGATCCATTGAAATCTTGTCATTTATTGAGGTCAGTCGTAACAATTTTGTTGACCGCATCGAAACGAATCTGTACGTAGAAGCAGATGGTGGACTCCAATATGACAACCTTATCGTAACGCATCACAAGACTGTGGGAACCCAGCATGGAAACAACAAAAACATGCAACAGAAATAGCCTGACCAAGAAGCTTCTTGAGTCTGCCGCGTTCCATAAACATCAGAATCTGACATCACACATACAGGCATGCAAAGCGTTTCATATGCGTTAGCTTTATGAAATTGTAACAGTTTGCTTTTTCGGATGACGAAGAGCCACGAGTAACTTCTGCGTACTCCACCCGAAGCAAGGGCAACAACTCTATGGGTACTTTATTTTCTTAAAAGATGGAGGAACTGCACCCGCATGCAGTATTGTAGGAAAGCGGAAGACGACAACGCACGTTTAGCAACCGCTAAGTTATATTTATATGTACTATACAATACGTACCTGCTGTGGTCCTTGGGCATAATAACCCTGTTGTGGAGGTGGTCCGTATCCTTGTGGTGGCCCGTATCCTTGTGGAGGTGGTCCGTATCCCTGTGGAGGCGGGGCGTATCCTTGTTGTGGCGGGGCGTATCCTTGCGGAGGATATCCCTGCTGGGGTGGGGGATAGTCTTGTGGTGAATATGGGGGAGGTGCTGACATCTGAAGTAGAAAATATTCTTGATTTTACAAAAAAGTATAAAAGCATAATAAATAGTGTAAAAAAGGGAGGCTTGTGGAATGAAATTATCGCGACTTGCCACGTATAGAATATCTCGCTTAGCAACAGTTTTTGTGTGAAGAATCTAAATATGTCCAGACGTAAATGCAACCAGGGTATAGTTACCATTCTATCGTTTGCTTTTCAGTGATTATTGTTTCTTGATAACATTTACGATTGGTTAGTTTCAAATATTAGAACCCATATTTTCACCCCAAGATTAGTCTTTACGGCATCAATATTTATGTAAATGGACAAATATTGCATTCTTATTCGTATTTTTAATTTCGAATGTTATGGAAAATATTGAGTTACAGTTTTAGCTCCTTTAATACAATAAACACGATACTGGTGGAAGATCAACCCCTGTGTTTGTTAAGAGGATTTTCCGGAGTGGTTCCCCCTTGTCAGTGATGCAGGACGAAGGGCCTGACAAGGACAACTGGCCCGTCGTTCGGAGGAGACGAAAAACCGAAGTCCCGTGTACAAATTGGCGTGCACGCAAAAGATCCCCTGACAGTTGGAATTTGATATAAGAATAGGCCGTAGTGCCGCTGTCCGGGCAAAATTTCCCTCACTGTAATATGGTGTATGCCCGTCTTCATTAGCCCAGTTCGGAGTAGAACAGTAGGACGTTAAACTCCATAACATTTCATTTGTGTTTGTTATGGCCATTTGAAGTTTAGAACCATATCTGTATACCTCATTTGTATCAAGGTTCACTAACGTCGAGAGATTATTTATATTATTATCATGTAAATAATATTACACAACATATTATAATGTATACAGTCAGTCACACTATCTATAATAATAGCAAATGTAATGTTAAATAGATCAAGTATTTTTCTTAGAACTGCTTTCATTTTTATTAATTGTTAATTTCCGAGAAAGACCTACCCTAAACATATATACGAAAAGGTTATATATAGATCTATCAATATATAGGTCGCTTGGTTCTATTTCATTAATTCTTATACAATCATGGTTTTAGTTCAGTTTGGTGATAAGATTAGTGGTTCGATAAAAAAAATATATTTAAAGCAAGGGTAAATATATATATATATGTATATATATATTTTCAAAAGAAGCCGATATGATTTACAGAGACGAGACGAATACCGTCTTGTTCTATGGGTTCATGTGAATGATAGTTGGCTTTAGTTTGAAGTGTTTGCAAGATTCTAGGTACCATGTAAGCAATGCCATTAACTTTGGAAGATATTAAAAGCACATCTTGAAACAATATAGAGCGTTTACAAAATTTCACAAAAAGAGCATCGAAAATAAATGCCCATAGTAAATCTTATCTTCAATTTCGAGGCAACCATCAGACAGTATGAAGGGATCTAGTTAAAAACCCAAATGAAATTCAATAGACCTACTTTAATTTGACCAAACTACAAATGTCTGTTTGTACCTTATAAAATGCACAAAAACCGTCCATTCGATTTATATATTTATATATAGATAGGGTGTCGCTTTAAATTTATCGGCAACCCAAATCAGTTTTCCTAGAAAATGTGCACAGCCGATATTGTTTCATCAACAAAGATGTGCGATCGACAGCTGACATGTGATATAATTATAGCATCCATCTTGTTATCACAAAATCTGTACTACAGTTGTCATTCAACGTCCGTCATATACAAAACTAGATTTAATTTGAACTATAGAAAAGTGGAATGGGGTTTAGCGTCCTAATTTCTGCAGCCCATGTGCTACAGCATAGTCTTATATCAAAATACAGCTGTCAATGAGAATTGTACGTGCAGTCGTGCACGCCAATGTAACAAACTTGACACTTTACTTGCCAGGCCCTCCATGAGATATTCTTTAGCTATTGATTTCAGGTTTTGCAGTGCTGTGAAATTTTACAATCATATTTTAATCTATCGTAGTGTTTATTATGCTATTTTCCTGGTACCCAAAATTTAAGATAACAAATTTAACTTTTAATAACAATCAAATTGCTTGTAAAATTTTATAATCGTTACAGGGAAAATGAACAACAAAGCCAATTGCAGAAGAAAGGATACAGTAATACAGCAGCATATCGTCTACCCACTTGTTTGTAGCGACAGTGTGAACGACTCCTAAATACCTTATCTTACACATATATTAAGCAAGAGCTAAATCTGCCTGTTGCAGGTCTTCCTCTAGGCCTGAAATGTTATGTAAATTATTATAAATTAGACATTAATTAACTTCTCTCGATTTCATCGCTAGCCCGTGGTAATTGTTGGATTGGGATCCGGATTGCTGCTGAACACGCATTCATGATTAAATCTAGCAATGGATAATCGCGACAATGTTTTGTAATGATGATCGAGACAACGACTTTTGTAATAATGATCGAGGCTAGGCCAAAAGTTCAATCGCTAAATTTTCAGTTCAGAGTGGATCAATTTGACTGTCGTTTTCAGCAAATTTCCTTAACTATTACAGTGAGAACTGCCAGCTCTTCATCTAATCTCCCACAGTGTATCTTTAAGGGAATTATCAGACGTTTTGTGACGAAACGAGTAAAAAATAATCATATATTTATATATTAAAATCTCCTTTTTTGCCGACCATTTAAAAAAATCCTAGTTAAAATTTCCAAAAAGAATGAAATTTTAAAAATTGATTTTGACCATCTTCATCAATAATCTGGGGTCGCCGTTTGAACCCAAAATCATAATATATATAGTTTACCAGAAACATCCGAGCATAGACTGTATGGAATTCTTATCGCATCAATACGTACTTTCGTTTTATTAGAGAAAGCTGGTGAAATTTAAAGAAAGAATTGGTTGTTCTTGTTATAAAGGATTCAAAAACGGTTAATTTTGAAAATTTTATTCAGATTTAATTATATACTTACTTTTGACAAGTATCATTGCCATGACAATAAAAGAAGTCTCGATTGTCAGTCCTTTTATCGGCAGTGTCAGTGAGCAATATTAGCAATTAACGCGGGAATTGTCTAATCCAATCAATATCTATATCATCTGATGGCCCAAAGAGTTGATTATGGGCTTGTCATATGAATACATAAATGTCTGAATAATAATTTATATAACATTTGAAGCCAGAATACCACCCGGCAATATGCATAATAATATGAAATGTTATATTGCACTATAATCCATCGCAACTTTGGACATGCTATAGGCGATAATGATATAAAAAAATGTATAAAAATATCAACAATTGCATAAATATGATAACATTTACCCAGCTTGAATTACAAAAATCAAATAGATGATTCTATTACACTTGAATATTGTTACTTTGTTCTGAAATATAATTATCTATAATTTTGTAACAGTATACAAATATTTAGTTTCATATTTTCATTTGGAGTCGTCGAGACAGAGTAGAGAGTGTGCAATATTACCAACTAATTATCGGAAATATTTCATAATTAATAGATTAGTGTTTGATCAACTGCAGATACCGATTTGAAATCAATACAATCCATAGTCTTGCTATACTTGCTGGGTACAGTCGTTTCCATCAATATTTGTACTAATATGTGTTTGTTTGGTACTAGGACTACCATGCTCCTCGCAGTGTTAGGTTTGATTAGAGCTAATCCCACCACTCACTGCTGGTATTGGTCAATAGTCCGATTAACTACCAATCGCTAACTGCGTTACAAAGGCATTACCCTTAACACAGAGCGTCAAATTGGACCAAATATGTTTACAAAACGTTGCGTCATGGCTCACGATTTTTCAAACAGTGCATGGCAGAATATTGGAGTAAAACCAATTGTGTGACAAACGAGGCTATCAACGTTGACATAATGTAAACAATACTGTATGGAGACGAACAGACTTTCGCCGTTTTTAATACCTTGAATCACTGTCCAAAGTTTTAGGGAAGACCCCAGATTAAACGAAGGGCTGTCATGTTACTACATTCAAGTGAGAGATATTATTGAACGGGAACAATAGACACACTCCCTCAAAAGTTCAAGTAGCAGAAGCCAATCCAGCAATGGTCAGAGAGAGATTTCTCGTACCATTGCTTCAGGAATATATAGGACTACATGATTAGACCTTGGTTTAAATTGTATCACCGACAATTCGTAATTGAACTGGATGTACACAGGATAAAAGTCTATCGAATACAAGTATGTTTATTGTACCCCATAGAAGTATATCCTGCGTATCTAGATTTCATTGGATTTTAGATTTGGATTTGTTCTTGGCGTGATAAATCTGTTCTTGATGAAAATGTTGCGAAACAACCGATCGTATATTACATTGTTGACACGGTTATCCAAAAATTAAAAATATAATCTTTCGAAATATAATTTATAGAACATGCCAGAGTTGCTTATGAAGTTCGCATGAACCCGATTCAACAAGGCTTACTCTCTAAAACTGTATTCCATTAATCTTATTTCATTTATTTGAAACGCCCATAGACAATAGAATTTATTTCATGTGTTATAAGTTATCGATTAAAAGATTAATGATACGAATATGAACAAATTATGTTAATTAATTTCGTTGATACGAATATGAACAAATTATATTAATTACTTTCGTTGATACGAATCTGAACAAATTATGTTAATCAATTTCGTTGATTTAGTTTTTAGCTTTTGGTGACAATGTATAACATTGTTTGCCACGGTGTCGTACGGAAGCGTATATGGGTTGCACTGTGTTGGAAGTAAATTTAAGAAAATAATTGTTATGTAATATAACACAAATTAAATGTACTAGGAACATATTTACGAATATTTCTGTGTTTAAAATTACATTAATGATAATTACTGTTCAAAACATTATTACTGTGTCATAATTCCTTTTCATGTTTTCAAATATATTTATGCAAATCGGCCAATAGCAGATATAATTTTTAGATTTGTATAGTCCCCGATTAAAAGTGGCATTAGGTTGTTTTTTGGGCCTTTTTTTTTTAAAAAAAAAGAATAAGTTTACACCGGCCCTTCCATAATATCTGCCATTATATTCAACTAAAACGACCATTCTTCAAAATGTATTGAATTAAAATATGTATTTTTCGAAATATAAATTCAACTTTAAAACATTGATTGATTTAGGGAACACGCCACTTTAAGGCCAGTTTACTCATAATCACATTGCTGTTGAGTAGTGTAAACTATAAACAAAGGTTGAACAAGAGAAATTTAGGTTAAAGTGACATATTTTTGATAAGAATGTATGATGTACGTCATAAATTTGACTCATAATACATTCTTTTGACAATACCTCAAATATAGAATCATCTCTTATAGTTAGTTGTTTGTTCTATTTGTTTAATATATTTGCCTCCAGCATCTTCGGGAACACTGATTTATATAACGTATTTTACGTTAAAAATGCACCAATCTAAAGTATTCCAAGCAAAGTAAGACATTTTGATGGTCAATGAGCCAGAATGTCAGTGGTCATTTTTCTTGTTTCACAATTTAACAAATACAGTTTGCCAGGCAAAGACACATCAGATCACACCAATTAAAAACTTCTACGACTCGTCTAAACGATTTGTCAAAAAATTTACACGTACAGCCTAGTCTGAGTTCCCTCTCCCCCCTACAAATCACATGGAACCGAGAAAAAAAATCCATTAAGCGAAGCAGAATGAATGAAATTGAAATGGAAGCAGAACAAGTGAGATTATAGTCCTCTAACACAATGGCCAGGTAAAAAAAATCCCTTGATTCCAGTGGATTAGAAAACTAATTTGTGCAATGCGAGGAGTTGGGGTGTCCGATGGCGACGTGACCAACAACAACTCTCTCTGTCCTCAAACTTCTCAGTAAGTAAACCCTAAACCCACCGGACTTGTGGACGTTGGTATTTCTTTTATCACAGCGCTTCTGATATTTGATTGAGATTAATATAAACGATTTAAATAAATGAAATGAATTGGGATTTAACGTACCACTGTTCTGCGCCAAATGGGCTAATCGAAATCCTGGAAAAGCTACGACCTAATCCGAACAACTACACTTGTCCCTTGTCAGGCCCTCTATCCGACACCGATGACATTCTCAGCCCCCGCTAACATCGAACACGTTATTTCCAGGTTAGCGAGCCAACGTCTTACTCACCGAGCCACCGAGACCCTTTGCGGTTCAAAGAGCTTTCGATGCAAAACCGATCTGAGATATCTGCCATAAATAGTTGTCAACACCTGTGATCATGCCAGCTCTAGTTAATCTAGTTAATCAACGTCAGGTTCCTAAACCAGGTGACAGGCTGATGTCTGTTATTTAGTAATGTCATGCGAACGATTGATCGGATTCAAAGAAATATCGGTAATAGAATCAAGCCCCGAATATCACGTAATTACAATGTATGGTTAATAACTGATTTTTATTCATTAGTATTACAATTATGTCTATATTACAGTTAGGTCTAAATTACAGGTAGATATATATAATTATTACAGGTGGTCTATATTACATGTATGTCAATATACATGTGTGTATATTGATCATGTCACGAACAGCTCCAGTATTTGGACTATATCAACGATGTTATTATATAAGGCTTTGTCGCCTATCAAGGAAAAGGCCAAGTATCAGTTTCTCAGAAATTTAAGGAATAAATTTGTTCTGGGCGACCTAGTCTACCATACGCGGTATTTTGAATAACCGTCTTAATTTGCATGACAATGAAGCAAATTAAAGGCATCTATTATCGAATTTGCTATCTTTACATTTTAGATCTTATTTTACTAAAAAAAACGCACCAGTTCAACCACATCTGTTTTATATGCTGTGGTTGCTAAATTAAATTCTTTTAATAAGAATATAAAATGAAACTTGCCATCAATAGAAGGGTGTGTCTCGGTTCACTCTATTTTCATTTCAGTCACGAATTAAAGTTGCATTTCCACGAAAGTATTTATACTGTAGTTATTTCCAATAGATTTATGGCATGTTTATCAAGAAAATTACTGAATTCTCAGAACAATAGTCTTGAGGCGTATATAGGACAAATATGTAAGGGTGTCATTAACTGGCAGTCTGTCTTCATCTGCTCGAGTAAAGCAAAGGAACGCTCCGTATGTGTTAGTCCAATGGCTGGCGGTATTGAGAACATTGAGAGACTTAACATCCGGTAGACTCTTCAAATATATGGCGGAAAAAGACGTAGACTGTAGAGGCAATTCGACATAATTTACTAAGGCTTCGATTATTAATGGTAAAAGGACAGCAACTAACGACAAATACGACCTGAAATGGACTTTTCCTCAGTCAAGTCAAATAAGGACGCTTAAATAGATGATTGCGGGATGGGGTAGTTTTCTTGGGATTAAAATGTTTTAAGAGGGATTTAAAGCAAACGTTTAATGATAAAATCGTTTGAATTTGTTTATAGTCCAAGTATATAATCCAGTCACACAGTTTGTACACAAGAAGACATCTTTAAAGCTAGATATCAACAGAGGACTGTTTTAGTTTTGAAAGATGATTCGGGTTTCAACTTTTCTTTCAGCACTGTTTTGTTTTATAGTTTACCTGAATGACTAGACACAAATCGTTTGTCACAATAACACAACTATAAATTCTAAAGAGCCTCGGTGACTCAGTGAGTAAGACCTGAGCTCGTTAACCAGGAAGTCTCGTGTATGGTCATTCAGATGGGACGACAAAACCGCGGTCCCGTGTATACATTGACAGTAGGAATTCGATATAAGTGGGGTGTAGCGCCACTGTCCGGGTAAAATTTCCGTTATAGCGTACCTTCGTCCTTCTATATATTACGGGGGGGGGGGGGGGTGGCCTAGTGGTCTAGAGTGCCGCGCTTCGACCTCTAGCTGGCCGGTCACCTCTGGCTTGAGGCTGTGGTTTCGATCCCTGGTGTGAGCGTAAGTGGTTTCCTCCCACTGCTAAAGACCCCTACGCGCAAGCGAATTATTGAATTAAAATTGAAACCATATGTTAGTCCCAAAATGACCTAGTTTGTGTCGAGTGGACGTTAAACCCTATTTCTCTCTCTCTCTATATATATATTACATAATGTTAATTATCATTTATCAATAATCAATTAAGCTGGTCCATAATTATAGAATGTTTGACAAGAATAAAATAGTCCTCAGATATGTTTCCTTTTGGGACTTGGTGCGTTGTTAGGGGCAACGATAAATATCCTTACCAAATGGGAATTGTTTCAAATGTCCATAGTCCGGTCTATTTATTTAGATTTGTACTGTTTGTATGCGTCACTGTAATACCATAATACATGTACCGTATCCATATCGGTTTACCTGCAATGTCGACTGTTATATACAGACTTTAGACTTTACACGTATAAGGAAACATGACACAGGGAGAGTAGAGCGCAATATGCAAATCAGCCAATACGACATGATGATACGTAGCAGTACCTGGCATGGACGTTCAGTAGAGCTCTTTAGAGCATGGGGAAATCCTAACACTTGGCCTTATCTATGTAGGCCACATTGTCAATTGATTAGGTTGAAGCGAAATGCCTGTATAGTTAAGCATGTACATATATATATACAGTTTCAGTTAGCCCGTTTACATTTAAAGCCTAACATAATCAGTGGACAAAGCCCAGCTAACATTCCACACGCTGAAGTTTTTTTGCTAGAAACTTAACAATTACGTACCTTAGTAATGTACAGTACTAAAATGAGAAATATAACAAGGTAACGTCTCGGGCCAGGAAATGAATTTAAACCTTAATGTTGATCACTTTAGACTCTAAACCAAACCACGTGACAGTTAACTGTTGCCTGGGTATATGTGGATTTGTTTTTTACGTGCATGACTGAAATCGCGGATATAGACATTTATATATGACGTATAATGCACAAATTCATAAGCTTAAAGGGACACAAAAACACAACAGAGTACAAACACTTCACGCGGTGAGTGTATCATTCGGGCTTCTGTTAGAAATTAAACCATTACATACCTTATTATCCATAGCAGTCGGTTTCACTATGAAATGATATAATAACTACAAGTATTCTAAAGCCTTGAAGCGTTAAACAACAGTAAAACTTTTCGATGTAATATCAACAGACCACTCTCAACACTAAACTATACAAATGAACCACGTGATAGTTGACTGTTATCTAGAGAAATGCGGATCTGTCGTTCGAGCATGAATTGAATAGCGGGTCAGCATTGACTATAGACAGTCTTTTTAATCATAATGCTATGCACATTACTCGCTAATTTAAAGGAGAATACAGCGTTCACATGTATAATATTATATGTACTTCACAAATTCACTATAGTTAAAAAGACAACAAGGGCGTTCACATATTCTATTGGTTGAACACATTCCAGATATTATTTCACCATATGTATCTGTGTTATGATTCATGTATCTAGCTACAAAACGGTTCAGATAAATTAGAAATGATATTGTGTGTTCTGTAAAGAATAGACGTAGCCTATGCCATTATTTACACCCGTTACAAGTCATTTGGTCCCAGTCCCCTTTGATATGACTGCCGCCCCACCCCCTTCACTCTAATATTCAGCAATAGATGGGGCAATATCTTGCAACGTCTTAATCATAAGCATGTACCAGGTGTAACAGGGAAATCTTGCGGTAAACTATCTATCCTGCAGAGTCCTTACTCTTGGATTTTCAAAGCTAGCCAGATATTTAATGGCCACGTTATGGATGAAAAGTGTTATCGTGTGTCCCAGAAAGAGTAAGCTTAGCACCCTTAGACGGATCACCAGGCACATGAATAAAAATATTTGGTGTCTTCTATGACAATTCATATAATACAGTACGAGAGAAAGAAGGTGTGGGGGTGTAACGCCAATTCAGCGCACCCTCTCCACCCCTCCTCCATTTTATCGATCACATTACCATTTGGTCACATGTTCAATCTTCACCCGGTTCTAAATCACTTGTCAAAATAAAACCGTTTTCATTTAAAAAGTACTTTAATAACAGTAAATAAAAATGTATAAATTTATAATTAAATATACTTAACAATGTACACTGTTAAACGTACATGTACTTAAAGGCCCGTTCTCACGGTGCGACTTGTAGTAACTACGTGTAGTATCTACGTGTAGTATCTACATGTAGATTACAAAATCGTATATAAATGAGTTGATACGACTTGGAATCTCGCGATAATCTCGTCTTGTCTTAGTATAATGGCGTCATCAAGCGACGAAGAGACACTGGCTATTATTGCCCTACATTTGATAAATAAGAACAAAAAGAAAAAGAGAAAACCCAAATCCGTCTGGGTTAGACAGTGGATACTTCGTAGACCCACTGCCGGCTTCGCGTCCATGTTTACAAACAACAAGGGGAGAGAACTCGTGTTTGTACTAATACTCGACGTCTCTGATTGGTCAATTTCATACGATCTGTTGACTGAAATAGGGAAGTTTCTATTTCACCCAACTCGCTTTCAACTGGTTGGGAGCTTGTAAAAGTTGGTACGACAAGGGTGTTATCACGCTGCAACTCGGGTCGATACTACAAGTAGTTACTACAAGTCGCACCGTGAGAATGGCCCTTAAGTCAACTCAACTTACTGTTAACAACTTTCAACATATAGGCTCTAACAATTAAATTCAACTACCATAATCCTCAAAGGACAATATTGGTGTCAGTCATTATCAAGTGTCCTTTAATAACTGTGATTTCCCGATGTACACCTATTTACCCATTCAATATAGACAATCAGATGAGTGCGGAATTGTCACATGGCAAGACGGCCTTTGAACATGGAGACCGTCGTCGGCCAGCGAGGATTGTAAGTTTATCATGTTTCAAGAAAAGTGGAGTTAAAGATCGAAATTCAACGCTAATGCAATAACTAGCCAATTTAATTCCCACTTTCAGTAATTTGATCCAGATATAAAACCCAGTTAAGACTTTTTTTTTTATTTTCGACATATATTTATAAGAGTTGTAATAATTACATTAAGTTGAGTTAACATGAATTGTAAATCGACCGATGTTTAAACATTTGTTTCGTGAGCATATTCAGTGGATGGTTCAGCCGTTTGGGTGGTTTGATGGCATTTTGATCGATGTATGTACATGTATCGTTCAAGTGGTTGGTGGTGTTATTATTTCTTAATAAATTTAACCTTCGGCAATGCACTGGAATATAAAATAAGAACAATAATTTAGTATTTAGATACAATCAGAGCTCTTACTGTCCCACTTTTCGTTTTTCCCAAAGCTACAGGGACCCAGCAATTGGGTTAGGTTATACAGTCAAACAAAAATAAAGTAATTCTTTATTCGAGTAGTTCTGTAGTGCATGGCCATCTTTAGTATCTACTATCTAAAGTTTAAGACATAAAGACATTTAAAATTAGAACCCTATTCGTGTATTCCTATGATGTTGGATGCCATTTGTAATGAACAAAGAAAACTTATCCTGCAACTAAATGCAGAAGTAATAAGTATTCGCTGATTCACAAATGACAGCACGAGGTGTACAATGGACCAAGCCAGACGTAAGCAACTACCATTCAATTTTGTATATAATTCATTAGAAATTACAAAAAAAACTTTTAATAATTGAATATGAATCACTTTAAATACATTTATATGGCGTGAATGTGTGCTTTAAAACCCATTCGCGTCTTTTTAATGTTCCAAAGAATAGAGTCATACACCCATTAAAAGCTGCATAATACAGTTCTACCATAGAAAGGACGAATCAATATGATCAACTAAACAACTACTTTATTACTTAAGTCATAAACAGAAGGGGCCGAGTTAACTCGAGTACCGAGTAAAAATGGCCACAGATCACTAAAGATTTCCCCATTGACTTTAATGTTAATTCACGTCTCTTAGATCGGCTCTAACATTTTCCCAAATTTTCGTTGGGTAGGACGCTTTCTCCCACAGATAGACCATGATGTGGCAATCTCTTGCCTAAAAGCACGTTTGAGGTTCTCCATGAAAAACTTAAGATAAACAGGCTGGAAGTAGGGACAAGTAAACATGCAATGTTAGGCCCTACATTTCAGCCTAATCAACCTCTCAACTCTTGTATCCTTCCGCCTCAAAATTATGAATATTCACAAAAACCGGCCAGAAAATGCATTTTCAAACCCTTTTCTTCAATTCTACACTAAAATGTCAACAAAAATCGCCAGGCAAAAGGAGGAAAGGGAAAAGGGAGAAAAAGACTAAATATTGCCTTGGCCAGAAAATGTGTACTTACGAAGAACAAGAAGACGACTATCCAGGGAGGGAAGAAGATGGCGATAATAAGATGTATTATAAGATGTGAACGATCTCTGAAAAATATCAACATATTATAAAGTTTAACATCCAATTACTGGCAAGCATTGCCCTAAAAACATGAAAATTTAGATAAGTCAACACCAACTAAAACTGGAACGAAATAAAGATAAATCTAACTAAAGAAGCGAAAGTAGGATCCATTTTAAAGATCCGCGTAATTGGTTTATGTATTATATTTTTCTGTGTCCCACTTACTTTCGATGGACTACTGTATGGGTGGAAGTTGGTTGACTAACTACGACTACACTGTTGTTCGGCTGAAAATATAAATCAAAATAGGAAATAAACCACACAAAAACATACTACATATATGAAACATTTCTAGTCATTTTGTAATAAATTATTTCACTAAAACAAACTTGGATTGTGAGCATATTGGCTCGCCAAATTGCTCCCAGCTAGACCCCAAATCTCCTAATAATATTAGTGTTACAGTTATGTTGTCTTTGATCAGGACCAAATGACTGGAACATTAAAAACGAAGATAAAACTGTACTCAAGAGTAACCGTGAACTTACCGGCGGTGGTGGCATTACTGGAGCTACCATCTGAACAGGCTGAAGGTAGCCTGGTGGGTGGTAAGGTGGGAATTGTGGAGCTGCCGGACCTCCGTAAGGCGGTGGAGCAGGAGGGGGGTAAGCAGGTTGACCTGGTAAATAGGGTTGAGGTGGGGGAGCTGCCATCTGAAATTGATTAAAGATAATTATTTAAAGATACATTATCGGAGATTAGATAACGAGCTGGCAATTAAAAACTAGATACGGTGAAGGCAATATGCTGAAAATTTCAGTAAAATTTATCCACTATATACCCATTTTCAATAGAAGGCTTGATTTCGCCTTAACTACCTACATCTTAGATGTTGTTAAACTCGAGGACATTGCTTAAGGAACATGCTATATACCGAGAATTAAGCGAATGATAGTTCCGTCTAGCCTCGATCATCATTACTAAAGTCGGTACGACAAATTTCGTAGTCTCGATTATCCATTTTATCATTAAATCGCGAAGGAAAGTTATGCAGCAAAGCAGATCATAATCCAACAAATGTCATAGACTAGCGTTGACATCGAGAGTTGATTATGTTCTGGATAAGTTAATTAATGTCTAATTAATAGTTTATATAACATTTCAGGCCTAAAGAAAGAGCTGCAATAGGAAGGTTTAGCTCTTGCATAATGTATGTTTAACATCTCTCCATCATATTCGTCATTATTCCATTATGAATGAACCAAATAGCTACGCCTTTTATTTTGATATGGTAAGTCGTCTTTTATATATGACTTTTATATATCAGTGTGGGGTCGACTTTGCCTCCATCTTTGTAACATCTAAAGAAACACAAATAGTGCACCAAATAAACATTAAATAGCAGCATTAAACATACATGAAGTGAAAATGTCAGCCCGTCAATATATTTTTCAGTCAATTGTGACATGTTGGGCTATTTGTGGTTATAAATGTAATGATCATTGAAACTTTTGAAAAAAACCCAACACTTTTATAAGCTAAGAAAAATGTCATGGCTTTAATACTGAAGTCAACGAGAGAGAATTACTAGTCTGAATCCTAATGCAAATTGGAGTTTTTTCCCTTTAGAAATCAAGAACGGGTTGTGTCACGGTGGACTTCGATAGCTATTTCGTAATGAAACACTACACCAAACACAAAATAATAGCACGATAGAAGTTCATAACAATCACCCAAATAAACATTCTATAGGCCTACAGCCGTTCATATAGCGATGTAAGATGAGGTCTTTTAGGTATACATGTATTATAAATCAATTCTTTACTAAACAATAAATTTTGTTAAATGGGTTTGAATGAGTCTATCAATAAGACTACAAATAGCAAATATTATTTGGAAAAAGGAAAAAAAGAGTTAAATTGTGCCACAAAACCATTAGAATGTTATTTTGTATTTAACACGATATTGACTCCTATAATATGGATACCGTTATTCTACTGTTAACACAATGTGCCTGACACAACGATCGCGAGTTTTACAACATACGATATACGGAGTGAAAGCGAGATCAAGCTTTCTATAGAAAATGTGTGCTGTGAGGGAAATTTTGCTCGGGCAGCGTCACTGTGGCCCACTCTCATATCGAATATATTGAACACGACACCCCAATGTTAGCGAGAAATTGGATCCCATTCAAAGCAAGCTTATTTTAAAAAAAAAGAACAAAAGGCAGGCGCCTTTTGAAATTTCACTTAAACGGAACTACTATCTATTTAGGCCTACAATTAAAACAGGGTTGACTAACCTTGAATATTTGAACACGTTTAACAGCAGAAATATTTACCGATGCTGGTCTGAAAATGACAGGTGTGACCATAAACCAACGATTATATACAAATTAATCAAATTAATCCTTTCTTAGAGACAATCCATAACATATACTAAACAACATTTACATGATCTTGGTTACTAAATTAAATAATCGTCTTTATTACGGACATGGATCAACAAATCGCTATTGTTTATCTCGACTGACCATTGATTTCTAAATACGACCGCGATTAGACGAAACAATCAAGTTAATTAAGCTATAGCATAGGCTTGACCCTGACTGTTTAATTATTTAATCGTAGCCACTTTTACGATAATATTAAAGTGAATAAGATATGGTTTGGATTCTACACGGGTCTTGCCTCTCAATATTGACCGGCTCTTATTTGATTTCTTTAGAAACATTATAGGGTAAGCGATATTGGCAATATGTGAGTAAACATTAACCGACTTTCTCCCACGGTCCTGATGATGTTGTACTGGGGAGGACAGGATAAGAAACGGATTTTGTCAATCAAGCTGTCCCTGGCACGCCCTTGGTCCGTTTGAGTCTCTGGCCACCACCAGGATATCCAGACCCCCGGTAGGTAGGTAAATCTCAATGCTTTGGCAAATTCACCCCTAATTACCCTGGGTATCCACCAAAATGACGTTTGAGATCATGCATCTTTCAAACATCTTCGAGCCCAGGGGTATGGCGGGGGAAAGCGGCAAAAACCTAATGCTATGTAGAAATGTCTAATTCAAAACACACATGTAACATAATGCCATACCAAATACCTAAAACGTCTAATGCAAAAAACAAAATACAAGAAACCTCTAATACAAAATACATATAACCTCTTATGCACAATTGATTTTACAATCTGAAACATCTACCATAAGCATTAGATGACATATCTCGTTGTCATTTCTTACGTTTCTCCACTGAATTATCTTTATTTAGGTCAATGTCAAGGTCACCGAACACAACTTGGCGACCTATTCGGCTAGCGAGCTATTCGACCGATCCAGCTGGCAACCTGTTCGTTGGCAACCTATTCAGAATTAAGACAACAGTCGCCCAAACTCATCTATTTTTAACAACCAATAAAATCCAACGTTACGTCTATCAAATGAAAGTAGAATAATATATTATTTTTATCAATTCCTTTAGCTCAGAATAGAGATGTAATTTCGCATTATCGTACAAAATTCTAGACATCCAACTAAATATATTCCGAAAGTTAATTAAATAGGCTTTCTAAGTATTATCAGTAAAAATTGACACATTCATATTAAAGGGGTGCACTCTCTTCCTAAACATGACCAATTTTTTAAAAATTTTAAAGGGAAAAACTGTTAATATCCCGTGTCAAAATTCGGACCATCGTACAAAATTCTGATGATCCAACTAAATATATTCTAAAAGGTAATTGAATAAGCTTTCCAAATATTATTAGTACAAGTTGGCACAATCATATTAAAGGGGTGCGCTCTCAACCTGAACATAGCCAATTTTTCAATATTTTAAAGTGAAAGAACGGTAATATTTCGAGTCGAAATTCGGACCATCGTACAAAATTCTTAGCAACCAGCTATATATATTCTGAAAGGTAATTGAATAAGCTTTCTAAATATTATTAGTAAAAGTTGTCACAATCATATTAAAGGGGCGTGCTCTCAACCTGAACATAGCCAATTTTTCAATATTTTAAAACGAAAGAACAGTAATATAGTCAAAATTCGGACCATCGTACAAAATTCTGAGCATCCAGCTATATATTTTCTGAATGGTAATTCAATAACCTTTTAAATATTATTAGTAAAAGTGGGCACAATCATATTAAAGGGGCGCGCTCTCAACCTGAACATAGCCAATTTTTCAATATTCTATATGTATAGATTGACCGGAATTTTTTTCGAAGTCCGAATTTGGACCATCGTACAAAATTCTGACCATCCAGCTATATCTATTATGAAAGGTAATTGGATAAGCTTTTCAAATATTAATAGTAAAAGTTGGCAGAATCATATTAAAGGGGCGCGCTCTCAACCTGAACATAGCCAATTTTTCAATATTTTAAAGTGAAACAACGGTAATATTCCGAGTCGAAATTCGAACCATCGTACATAATTCTTAGCATCCAGCTATATATATTCTGAAAGGTAATTGAATACGCTTTCTAAATATTATTAGTAAAAGTTGGCACAATCATATTAAAGGGGCGCGCTCTCAACCTGAACATCGCCAATTTTTCAATATTTTAAAGTGAAAGAACGGTAATATTCCGTGTCATAGTTCGGACCATCGTACAAAATTCTGAGCATCCAGCTATATATATTCTGAAAGGTAATTGGATAAGCTTTCCAAATATCATTAGTAAAAGTTGGCACAATCATATTAAAGGGGCGCGCTCTCAACCTAAACGTCGCCAATTTTGTAATATTTTAAAGTGAAAGAACGGTAACATTCCGAGTCATATAAATTCGGAATATATCCAATTTTTCAATATTCCATATGTGAAGATAGACCGGTATTTTTTTTGAAGTCCAAATTCGAACCATCGTACAAAATTCTGAGCATCCAGCTATATAAATTCTGAAAGGTATCTGAATAAGCTTTCCAAATATTATTAGTAAAAGTTGGCACAATCATATTAAAGGGGTGCGCTCTCAACCTAAACGTCGCCAATTTTTTAATATTTTAAAGTGAAAGAACGGTAATATTCCGAGTCAAAATTCGGACCATCGTAAAAAATTCGGAGCATCCAGCTATATAAATTCGGAAAGGTATTGAATAAGCTTTCCAAATATTATTAGTAAAAGTTGGCACAATCATATTAAAGGGGCGCGCCCTCAACCTGAACATATCAAATTTTTCAATATAGATAGGTAATTTTTTCGAAGTACAAATTCGGACCATCGTACAAAAATCTGAGCATCCAGGTATATATATTCTTAAAGGTAATTGGATAAGCTTTCCAAATATTATTGGTAAAAGTTGGCATAATCATATTAAAGGGGTGCGCTCTCAACCCAAACGTCGCCAATTTTTTAATATTTTAAAGTGAAAGAACGGTAATATTCCGAGTAAAAATTCGGACCATCGTACAAAATTCTGAGCATCCAGCTATATAAATTCGGAAGGGTCTTTGAATAAGCTTTCCAAATATTATTAGCTGGATGCTCAGAATTTTGTACGATGGTCCGAATTTCGACTCGGAATATTATCGTTCTTTCATTTTAAAATATTGAAAAATTGGCTATGTTCAGGTTGAGAGCGCGCCCCTTTAATATGACTGTGCCAACTTTTACTAATAATATTTAGAAAGCTTATTCAATTACCTTTCAGAATATATATAGCTGGTTGCTAAGAATTTTGTACGATGGTCCGAATTTCGACTCGAAATATTACCGTTCTTTCACTTTAAAATATGGAAAAATTGGCTATGTTCAGGTTGAGAGCGCACCCCTTTAATATGATTGTGCCAACTTTTACTAATAATATTTGGAAAGCTTATTCAATTACCTTTTAGAATATATTTAGTTGGATCATCAGAATTTTGTACGATGGTCCGAATTTTGAAACGGGATATTAACAGTTTTTCCCTTTAAAATTTTTAAAAACTTGGTCATGTTTAGGAAGAGAGTGCACCCCTTTAATATGAATGTGCCAATTTTTACTGATAATACTTAGAAAGCCTATTTAATTACCTTTCGGAATATATTTAGTTGGATGTCTAGAATTTTGTACGATAATGCGAAATTACATCTCTATTCTGAGCTAAAGGAATTGATAAAAATAATATATTATTCTACGTTCATTTGATAGACGTAACGTTGGATTTTATTGGTTGTTAAAAATAGATGAGTTTGGGCGACTGTTGTCTTAATTCTGAATAGGTTGCCAACGAAAAGGGTTGCCAGCTGGATCGGTCGAATAGCTCGCTAGCCGAATAGGTCGTCAAGTTGTGTTCGGTGACCATGACATTGACCTAAATAAAGATAATTCAGTGGAGAAACGTAAGTAATGACAACGAGATATGTCATCTAATGCTTATGGTAGATGTTTCAGATTGTAAAATCAATTGTGCATAAGAGGTTATATGTATTTTGTATTAGAGGTTTCTTGTATTTTGTCTTTTGCAAGAGACGTATGAGGTATTTTGTATTAGAGGTTTCTTGTATTTTGTTTTTTGCATTAGACGTTTTAGGTATTTGGTATGGCATTATGTTACATGTGTGTTTTGAATTAGACATTTCTACATAGCATTAGGTTTTTGCCGCTTTCCCCCGCCATACAGGGGAACAAAACCTCATGTAAGCCCCACTGGCGCTACCACTGAGATTTGGGGCTTGACACATCTAGAGATTTTACTAGAATATTTTAATCCAGTTTGTTAAGACGTCCGGTGTAAACAGTGCACATGCTATCGACACCGCCGTATGACGTAGTGTCACATGCAGACATATACTACAAGTAAGGTTAAAGGATTAACGAAGGCTTTTGCATTATATACCGCTGTCAAACAGATTGAAACAGCAAATGTTGTGTTTAAAAAAATATTTATTGTCTTATATACAGTATGTAAAGTATCACAGTATTCCGTTTCTCGAATAATTCAATATAAAAATCTAAAATTATAATTAAATCATGAAAAATAAATCGTATTTTCATGCCATCTCTTTTTTTCATTTCAGTTTTGTGACTAACCCTGAAACTAAAATGTAGGCCAACGAAATTATAGATACGAAACGAAAGGAAAATCTAATTTTACTTCAGTGCTATTTAATATATAAAATCTCGAATGATTTAAAATGTATTTACAGAATATGTTACAATATGCATACAATCTTAAAATGAGGATTGATGTAGATACATATATGTTTATTTTAAATGTACGAGCATGTACAAAGAGTGTTAGTTATAAATAATAAAAAGGCCAAAGTTGAAGAAGAAATAATGCCAAATATAGATTTGAGACATAGGCGTACGAGCCAGGGGGGCTGGGGTACATCTGCCCTTGCCCCACACCTTTCGGGCAAGCTGACTTTTCGGGCGAACGGGTAAAGTGAAAATAACTTTTTATTTCATCTACTTGGCAAAATAAAGTGCCCGAAATCTATAAAACACTTAGTGTTCCTGGAATTGCAGGGAAACACGTTTGCGGCCGTCAAATATTCCAAAATTTGCTTGGGGGAGGGGCGTACACGAAGGTCAGTTCCGCTTCTTCGCCTCTCGAAGAAAACAGGGGGTGCTGTCTGTAAAACTGAATTTTTTCGGGCATTTCTAGTTTTGCTTCCCTAACTCTCATCATGCCCTAATATAACACTAATTTTACTTTTCTTTTAATTGAAAACCACGAATTTTTACTGATTTAATTATGGATTAAATAATTTTGTCTGCAGGAGCCACTCTACTTTGTGCGAAATTTTCCGGGCATCGGTTATTATTTGTGAATGCAGCTGCAACGGTCTGATTGGATGGTTGGAATTCAGAGTGGGATTTCTGTTACAAATCCATGCAGAAAACGTATTTGCGGTGGTTAAATTTTCAAAATTTTCCCCGGGAGGATAAGACCCCCGAACCCAACGACAATTGATTGGTTGTTTCGAGTTTGGGTCAGCCTGGAGGGGCTATATAGGACCAAATTGACTGCAAACGACTGACTGGAATTCGAGTCAGCCACCTTTATTAGGCTGTATTACACCGCTTTGGCATTGCTTTGTTCACGGACTGAAATCACAGGAAAACGTGTTTGCAGCCGTCAAATATTCCAAAATTTCCATTTGATTTTAACAATGTTTTTGATAAGATCACTTGTATTTCTGTATTTCATTATTCCTGGAACACTGGGTCTGTGATCACCATGACATACTTTAGGGCACATTTTCGTTCTGTTTTGAACATTGTCAGTATTATCACGCTGTAACATCTATACCACACTTAAAAATGGAGTCGTGTTTGTATTGTATGGTTGATTGGACCAGACGTCACACAGTCCACACCGAGGTCTTGTCTAACAACCGTCGGTGATACACTGTAAAAATAAATTTATAAATAAAACATTCACTTAACTGGTACGTTAATACAAAAGTACAACAATAAAATGTTAATTATATCAACTTCTCAAACAAGAAGTGGCACCAGGTGTTAAAGAGATATTAGGTATATCTTGCAGTGTGACGACACCAACGAGCGATGGAACTTGGATCCCGAAAGAAGAAGTCAGCTGAGTTTAAAGCAACAGTAGTGTGGCGAAGATGTCATTAATAATCCGCTACGCCCCGGTGTGTAATATTCCTCTACCAAATTGTCATGACCAATTTAAAGACAAAATGCGAATTTCTCTGGTAGGAGACATACCAATGCTAATTTTTCCGCCATTCACAATCTAGTTCTCGTCAGTAAAGACACATTCTAAGAACAACCCTAAAGCTATACGTTTGTCCTGCCAAGACATTTAGATATTTATTTACATGACAAGCAAAAAACCCTCTAGATCATCGAGATGACTTAAATACGAAATGTCCACTATATTTATGTCAAGGGCAATATGGCCAGAACCTGTCTATCATGGCAATGATATCTGACAATCGAAGAAATGAACAATGGCTAAAGTTCTGATTGCCAATTACGACTTCTTCTTGTCAAAGTTTCAGAGATTCGTAGTTCCAATATAATTTGACTGAAATGTTCAATATATTCATGTTTCATTATCTATTTCAGAACTTTTATAGTAATAAAGGCAAACACCTTTATCGAAATCTGGTGTAATGTATCTTTAAAATTATAAATGTCCCATACTATATTTTCATAAGGGTTGAATGGGGCACGGTACAGTGAACATGCATATTATGTTACATATCGTGTAGAATAGCAGCTATTTAGCACAAAGACCACAATTCCCCCTAAAATAGGACAACCTCCGCGATGAAACTGGAACTTGATCTATTCTCACACATACTAAGTGTAACTACGTCACCTTTTGATCAAATTTCAAATGAACAATTTACAATATAACGGGGAAGCCCCTAAAAAATTTAAATGCAGAGACCAAAATTCCAAAAGCAGGTGAACAGCGACCAAACTTCTTCTTGAAAGAATCCACGCTGTTAAAATATTATACAGAGCCACCATGTACCATGGATTGAAATCTAAAAGGTTCAAAGATTCAGATCCGAGACAGAAATCACACCCACTTTTGGCCTCAAAATCATGAAAATATTTATATTTCGTTTCTTTTTGCGTCTTTCTTAAATCCCAATTTTTAACAGCTATGTTACGATAAGTTTAAAAGAGAGAAAACAATGGAAACCTAGTTTGTTGTGGCGGTCTGTGGTTAGGAATTTAGACCAAACAGACTAATTAATAGGTTAACATTTGAAATGAATTCTGAACATTAATAAAGAAGGCCTTGGGTTGCTGAATAGCTAAACGCGTGCGCGTTAGATCATAAGGTTTGTCATTGAGGCAATTGGCAAAGTTTAGATATCCCGCTTGTACGTGACATGGAGCTGTGTAGACTGTTTAACTACGTTGGATTTCTCGAGTCTTCAGTTTTTTTTCCCTATGCGCAAGTCAATAATTGAAATAAAATTGGTCAAAAATGATCTAGTTTGTGTCGAGTGGCCGTTAAGTTTCTCTCTCGCTCTCTCTCGCTCTCTCTCTCTCTCTCTCTCTCTCTCTCGTTTTCAAGATGGAAGTAGCACTTACCAGTATAATCCATACAAAAATCCAAATAGGGCAGAATAGCGTGATTATACAATGCAACGCGTGGTTAACACCTCGTCTACAGTAAAAAATAAAATAACCATTAAAAATACATTATGGGAGATAAGATAATGAGTTTGTAGTTCTCACCATAATAGTTAAAAACTAGATAGTGTAAAGGTAATTTGCTGAAAATTTCAGTCAAATTGATCCCATATGAGCCCAGAACGAAGCGTCATAAATAAAATTATTAATATAAACAGCATAATCTCGATTATCCACGTTTTAAATTTAATTATCAATGGCCGTTAAGCTAGCCTAGACATCGAGAGTTTATTATGGTCTGGATAAGTTCATTAATATCTAATTGATATTTTAGATAACATTTCAGGCCTAAAGAAAAACCTGTAATAGGCAGATTTAGCTCTTGCATAATACATGTTTAAATAAAATAAATATTTAAGCAAATCTTCGACATGAAATAGACACAACACTTAAACTGATTAAGACAAAAAATATTATTAGATCAAACAATCTACTTAATATTATTATTTCGTTTCGTTTATTTTGTTTTATTTTACATTGTACTCTAACCTAAGCAACTTGGCTAATATCTCCGTGTTTTGCGAGTGAAGATGCTGTGTTTATCAGATAGTCATTTGCTTACATACGCTATGACCAACTGGAGTCACTCTTGGTCTTTGACATTTTTGCGTTTTATAATTTCCCGCGAAACACAACGTTGTTTACCATTACATACGATTTGATTGGCTAATCAATTCACCTGACGTAACCACTGATATAAAGGAAAATAGATCAGAAATAAACACACCATAGCATCAAAAACAAAGTGACAAGTTATTTAATTGGTGGTTTGTGGAGGCCGACATTTTGCTTTAAATCCAAATCAAGCCTCTTCTGTGGAATAGTTAGTTTTTCTCGTCTTCCATCTTGAAGATAAATCGAGCATATATAGATTAAATATTACTTACTCGTTTACAATGACCGTGTTAGATGCTGCTGGTTGGCTTACCACCACAACATTGTTCGATGTTTGTTGTTGCTGAAAAAATGGCATAGATAGATTATTAACGAAGTTTGTCTAAATAAAGACAGCGGTGGCGTTTAGCAACCAGGCAAATCTCTTTGTATTAAACCTAGTCCAATTAAGTTCACCAAACAAGCGTTGATAGCTAACTCAGAAATATATGTGCCTTCTAATACTAAATATTTGTACATGAAAATGTGATGGAAAAATGGGTTGTGCATATCTGTTATATATTACTGTTATCTGTTAATCGAAATCCTTTAGACCCTATTCGTTGGCAGTTAAAAGTGCTTGACTGAATATTACAGATACTGCAACATTACAAAAAAATAGGTCGCTATGAACATGAGTTATGAACATGCATTTCAAGTTTCATCACAATCAGTTTTAAACTGTGTCTTCTACAGAGTCCACAACCTTGATATACCATATTTTTACACTATTCGCGTAAAAGTGGCGACCATTTTGTTCAGCAATTTTGGTCCGATATTCATGAAATTCGAACCGAAAATTCATTTAGGTGATAAACACTTCCTGTTTCGCATTTAGAGGGGTGTTATTGTCCAACAGACATGTCCTGGGATCATTAGGACCCGAGACGCTATTAAAACAGAAGGGTGTTATTGCCCAATAGACAGTGTTTACCCTGAAGCATGTTACAATACAGTGTAACGGTGATATAATCAAACGGTTTTTTTTAAATCAGGTAATAAATGTGATCTCCAGACGGACCACAAGATAATAAAGGCAATTTTTTGTATAATCAGAGGCCATAATTCAGGAAGTTACAATCCGATATGCGCAAATATCGAAAGGAACCAAGATCTTTAGGTTATAAACATGTATGTCAAGTTTCATCAAAATCAAATTAAAATTGCGACCTCTATAGGGTCCACAACCTTGATATACCATATTTTGACCATTCGCGTACAAACGGCGGCCATTTTGTTTGTCAATTTTGGTCCGATATTGACGAAATTCGAACTGTAACGGTGATATAATCGAACGTTTTTTTAAAATCAGGTAATAATTGTGACCTCCAGAGGGACCACAAGCTAATAAAGGCGATTTTTGGTACAATCAGGGACCATAATTCAGGAAGTTAAGAACCGATGGGTGCAAATATCGAAAGGAACCAAGATCTTTGGATTATAAACATATATGTCAAGTGTCATCAAAATCAGTTCCAAATTGTGACCTGTATAGGGTCCACAAGCTAAAAACAAAATATTTCGTACAATCAGGGGCTATAATCCATGAAGTTTCGATCCGATACATGCCAATATCGAAAGCAGCCGAGATCTTATGGGGATAAACCTATATTTCAAGTTTCGTCCAAATCGGATAAGAATTGTGAACTGTAGAGAGTCCACAAACAAATTGTGGACCGACGGACGGACAGGGGCGACGGCATAATAAGTCCACATGAAAATGTGGGCGTATAAAAATAGTTGCAACGTAATACCTGCATGGGAGGCGGCGGATAGTATGCTTGTGGTGGTGGCGGAGGGTGGCCATAGTAGGGTTGTTGTGGCTGACCAGGTTGACCATATGGTGGTGGGGGGTTAGACATCTAAAAATTGAAATTAACATCAACATGAAATTAAAGTAGCAATATCATTGTTATCAGCCCAACAGCCACGATGGCTCAGTGGGTAAGATGCTGGATCACTTGCCTAGAGGCCGGCGTTCGATCCTTGCATTGACCGAAAAATTTCAACGGGGTTTTCCGAAGTGATTTCCCCTCGCCAGTGGTGCCTGACAACGACAGCTGTCTAGTCGTTTGGATGGTACGTGAAAGTTTTCTTGGCAGTTGGAATTCGATATAATAGTAGGCCGCAGTGACGCTGGCCGAGAAAATTTACCTCATTTCACACTGTATCTGTATGGCGTATGTCCGTCTTCATTAGTCCAGTAGGAACAGAACAGTAGAACGTTAATTCCCACTTCATTTCGTTATCAACCATACTCAAATCATGTCCAGTCATTACAAAGTGTAAATACACTGGCCATATTTTCCTTTTAAAATCCCAGTTATTTAATTTAGTAGGAAATGAAAATGACATTCACATTTATATCATGGAGAGATTAAAACAGAATAATATTTGCGACGGTTCTATTTCCCTATATTAGCCCCACCCCCCACCCCCCACCCCCCCTTTTGACAACGGAACTGACGCAATGGTTAATGGACAATCTTGGTATACACCATTTCTATAAATGCGTCAGATTCTAAATATTATTTCAACACATAGATATCTTCTTCGGATGAATCCCGGACATAGATTCACGCCACTTCTGGATTCTTCGAACCGTTCTTTTGGATCAACCGCGGCAAAGATCTATATGTGGAAATGTATCGCTGGAGTGTGTGTAACCAGCTGTAACACCAGTTGTAGCAGGGGGTAATGTGGAATGGGGCTACCAAGACACTACGTTACGTCCACAGATCAACCCATGGTGTTGTCATCTAACCGATTTTATATTCAACTGTCGACAAATTAAGTCAACAAATATACTAAAAACCTGCTATATCTTTCGAAACTTGCAAGAATTTGTCAAAATGATACAATTTCAATTTAATACTTCATTCTGACGATTTTGAAGGTCAATTCGGATCTCTTTGACGATTTTAAACGACATTTCGGATCTCTTTGGCGTCCATTTTGATTTCGGCGGAACAAGTCTGAACAAACACACTACATTGGGTATTATTTTTATTTCATAAAGATTAGAGATGAAATTACATCGACAAACTTGCCTGCCAAAGATTGTAAATTTAATCATTTTTAAACTTAAACTGGAGCGCAATTATAAAACTGCCGCCTCAAAACAAAAAAAAAACAAACCCAAACCCAACATTTAATTTAAACAATGAAAAAATCTATGAAGTAAATTAAAATTTTGCACATATAATTAAGTTAATTGTCACGATATTGTTATATGAAGGGCAGTTAGTCATGATGTGGGTTCCACATACGATTTACGAGTTCGTTCGTCCTAATGATGTCAATATAGGAAAGAGCGTTTTATAACTGAGGTCCGACTTTAATAATCTATGAGATATATTTTTCATTGTTTTATTTTTTTTTACTTTAAAGGGCGCATAACTCTATTCTTTGGAGTCTTAAAATATGCGAAACTGGGTGCAAAAGCGCATTAATGTAATTTGAATGTATAGGGATTTATATACAAGTTTTAAATATAATATTGTAATTTCTAATCAAGTATCTTCGGTGAAATACGTGAGCAGTCCAAATTTAGCGCCAGTCGTTTATTATTGCTTAGTCAATGCCCCACCATTTTTTTTATATTATTTTGTGGGGGGGGGGGGGGTCGAATGGTTAGCGTGCGCGCCGAATCATACGACCTGCCATTGAGTCAACTGGTGTTGTTTCAAAGCCCCGGTTGTACGTGGCAAGGAGTCGGGTCGCTTGTCCAGCCTCGTGGGTATTCTCCGGGTACTCCGGTTTCCTCCCACTACGAAAGACCCCTCCGCGCAAGCGAATTGTTGAAATAAAATTGAACCATATGTTAGTCCCGATAGATCTAGTTTGTGTCGAGTGGACGTTAAACCCCATTTCTCTCTCTCTCTCTCTCTCTCTCTCTCTCTCTGTATATTATTTTGTCGTTTGTGAATCAGTCATTACTAATTATTCCCGTGTTGTCTATAAAGTATGTTTTCTTTGTTCATTACAAATGGCGCCAAAACACAGAATACACGAATCGTATACTGATTACAAAATGTTTTTCGTTTCTTAAATATTATTGGATATTATATATGATCCCATATTACCACGGCAAGATCCCATATTACCACGGCAAGATAACAATATCAATATTTATTGAAATTGAAAATGTATGTATGCGGATGTAAATGTTTTATCTGCCAAGTTTCATCCTATCGATGCTGTACGTAGATGAAGTTATCCTATTTATGGGGTATAAGTAATTCTTACCTCTGGGTTGTAGTTGAATAAATTGACGTGTCTCCTTCTCGGAAGTTATTGCATGGTCTACCTATATATTTATCTACCTAATATTTTATTGACATACATAGCAACGCACTTATATAATTGGCTGCTATCATATTATAGTCAGTGTTAATTTGTTTTGTGTCATAAATGTCGTCGTTTCAAATTTCGGTTCAAACAACAGAGTAATCAACCGTTACTGATCGGTATTTTGTACACCGCCACGTAAACTTTACAGCATGTACCCCGTCCGCTAAAACACAATTATTACTCCATGTTCTTTCATACAGACAGGTGTCATGCACGAGTCATGGTAAGTGCACACCAATTCTAGAAAACTAACACGCGCATTTCTTTTTTTTTGGATATGTAAATTCCATATGGAATGTTTAAATATTTCCCTAGCCCCATTAATGATTATTGTCATAGTTAACAAACAGGTGAGTATTAGAAACATTATAACTGTTTATATTCTGAATCGTCTTCCAGGGATCACATATTCTTAACTGTTTCTCTGACATGCGCTGTCGGTGGTTGATTTTAAAAATATAAAGGCCTGTGATTCATGTTTGTAGAGATAAAGAAAAGTCAGATTTGTTCACTCTAGCCTAGAGTTCAATTTATACGTAACCAAACAGTGAAAGGCGATTTATTAGACCTAGATGCCTGGTCAATTGTGGCCATCGCCGCCATATTTGGACACCATCTACAATGTGCGTAATTGAATGTCCATTTAAATGTGAGATCTGATCACGGTGTCACGTGTTATGCCTTGTAAAGCACTAGGTCACCCACCGATTAACTTTGATTGGTCTACAGACTTTAGGTATGATTAATACGTCTAGTGACTTTAGAGGAACATTTACTGAGCTCCCGTATACAAGTTGAGTGCACATAAATTCAAAAGTCTAGACCATGGAGGCGCTGTTCTGGGCATATTTTATCCTATAACACACTGCATAGCTCATTAGACCGGATAAGCAGCAAAAAAGTGTTGCATAGATGGTACGTATTATCTATCAGCCGGAGTCCTTTAAGTCGTTATATGGAGTTGTTTCCCTTCCTCTCAATTTGTGGTTTAACCCCCCAACCAATTTCAACAAAACAATTTTCAACGTTTTCTTCGTTGATACTATTGCTGACCCAAAACAAAATATGAAATACCTTATAGATTCCATGCCCGTAGCTAGCGGGGGGGGGGGGTCGAGAGGGTCACGTTGGTTGTTAATTTCGTCCGATTTGTTTCCGGGTAGACAACTGCCTCTCTTGCCCTCCCCTCCCCCGCTATCTACGGGCCTGGATCTTTGGACACCAATTTTTCAGGGCCAATTCAAGATTCTTTCGGAATTTTAGTATGTTTATTTTCACCAAATATTCTGGATGGTATTTCCATCATAGATTGACCCGACGATACCTACATATACGTATTGTAATGGCGAAATTCGACTAAGATGATTGGAGCAATAATAGATACCAGCTTATCAATTACAAGTGTGGTCGGTATTCAGACGCGCTTTAAGGTTTATCATGGTGGAGGCTATACTATTTGGAGAGCTTTTTTTTATTCTTGATTGAGGATTGTATTCTCAAGCAGGAGTGGATTCGACAGTAACAGTGTATAGAAAACGATTGACTCGGACTTGGGGGTCCTTATGTCTGCCTTTAGGGCCCTCCATAACTAGGGTACATTTTCATTTTTCACATCGGTTTTAGCATTTTTCTCCCGTTTTATTTTTTCAACTTCTTTGATTGTATTCGCGAGGCGTTGCACCAACCAGGGTGACGACATATTCTTATCTGGAGAGCATGTGCAATAAATACTAAGTAGACTGGAATAATCAGACGCTATAGATTGCCATTCGATTGAGACTTTGACGTATTTCGCCGTACATAACTGATTGGAAATTAAAGAGTAAAATCGGAAACCATTGAATGTAAATATAGATTCATATTATATTGTTATATGCGTTGCGACTCATTTGTGTCAATTTCTTGGTTCAAAATATCAGAGATTAAGCTCATTTAATGTATAAAATAACTGTTAAAGTATAATTCATAAGAAAAAAAAATTAAAACAAGTAATAACGTCTAATCCATGATAGTATGCATATTAAATCGGTATTAATCTAATATATACCCTAGAGTGCCTTATTTGACCTGATAAGTTTTAATGTTTAAATAACAGACTTATAGGGCGCCTGCAATCTAACACCACTGTGTTTATAGTGACTTTACATGTATTACATATTCTTACAACATATAATATACATGGACATACATACATTTATATTAATAAACTTACTATGATATAAATGAAAATTTAATGCAAGTGGCAATTCATAGTTTTATTAATAGCTTTTATTCATGGTGCTACACCAAGGATAAATATTTAGCTCAAGGCGTTTGTTTATAGGTTAAGATATTACAATGAAGAGACGTTTTTTTTTGGTTTTTTGTTTTTTGTTTTTCGGTTTTTTTTAAGCCACTTCAGCCAGTGCCGGATTAAGGCTCTGCTGGCCCTAAGTCACATTTTGATAGGTGGCCTAAAAATACAGATATGTTGGGCTCATTGACAAAAGGAATTAAGTTAAAGTTATTACAAACAAATTTCAGAACATTGACAGTACTGTATTTACTACAAGTAGCCTACATATTCCCATTTACTGCCTAGCTAGATTACGACTTTGCGCGCAGGGAGACTACTCTTGTAGTCATACCAGGATGCAGACCACAATGTGAGTGAATGCAACCCAATATGACACTACAGGCCAATTTTTTTTTCACTTTATTATTTTTTGGTCTGGATTTTTGGCTGGCCCAAGGCACGTGCCTTATTTGCCTTATGGTTAATCCAGCACTGCCTTTAGCCTAAACAGGCGCCGAACTGCACTAAATTCAAAATATGCCTGCTCCCAATACCTCGGAGGTATTGACAATCTGATAAAATTACAGATTCGTTTGGTTTCTTATTTTTTCGATAGTCACAACTACATGAATGTCTGGTTGGTTGTAGTTGAAGGTCGCGTCAGCGTTCATACGAGCTGTTTTTGACATATGATTTAGTTTACTAATCAGCGTTGATGTTTCTACAGGGATAGCATACCGTTTCATTGTCTAATTCCTCACATCAACCAAAACGTGAGTTATATAACAACTCTTCCGAACAGATACTAATTGGGTGACGACAATAAAAGGAAATTTTGAACTAAAAAACGAAACGAAATAGGATCTGTGTTTCAATCGATGTATTCTTTATTTCTTTAAACAATTTTTATAACATGTATGTAATTATGTATACTGTCTCTATTGCACCACAATTTTGTTCAGTCTTTGTTTTGGTGTGTAGTTATCCTGTTCTATATATTGATCTTCCGAGGAGATGCTACCCCATCAACTGTAAAATATGTTTCATTTCATTTATGTTTGACTTATAATGGAGGAATCTCGGGTTGTAGGGGAATTGGGGACTAGAACTACTGATCTCCAACTTTCTAGGTACCTCAATCACCAACAAATATAATCACAGAAAAGTACCGCGAGGTGCCGATTGGGCGCTAGTACTTTATACATGTACTTAGAGCCGTGAAAGGAAAGTTTCGTCAAATTGAATCGGTGTATACGTTGAATGTGAAACCTGCTGCCAAGTGTAACTACAAATAAGAGAGAGCGAGAGAGAGAAAGAGAGAAAACAGACAGACAGAGAGAGAGAAATGGGGTTTAACGTCTACTCGACACAAACTAGCAGCTGGAGGAAACCCATCTTCAATAGAAGGCTTGATCTCGCCTTAACTACATAAATCTTATCAAGCCCTTCACGTAATACCCTGTATATTTCGCCACTAAGTTCGATTGTCACAAGCCCAGCTTGGGAACCTATCAGATTCATCGGTCATCGTGAATATAAAATTTCGTGCTTTATAGTTAAAATGCCTACATGTGACAATCGAGTTGCAAAGTTCAAAGATCGATCAACGTCACGGTTGCTGTTTTCCCACGAGTTTCTCAATTTAAAAAAAAACGGTTTGTTTACAGTGTGTTTGGTGCCACGAACTCTGATTGGACAATGCTAATTAGTCACTTGTAAAAACAACTAGCGCAAAGTTCGGGGAATTGCTGAGTATTTAAGCAACGGAGAGATGTTGTATAACTCGCGAGCGTTGCTTAAGGAACATGGAGGAAACCAGAGAAAACCCACGAGGTTGGACATGCAGCCCTACTCCTTCTCACGTACAACCGGGATTCGAAACCACGCTAGTGGACCCAATGATACAGCTCGCACGTGCTAACCATTCGGCAATACACACCCATACTACAAAGAAACGATACAAGTCAGTTAGGCGTCTATCTTCTTTGATTGGCATTTAGTAATTGAACATATAACACAAGGTACAATTTTATGGATACACAATTACTGGGTTTGATACTAAGCGACGTTTCGACGAGGATACTCTCCATAAAATTGTACCTTGTGTCAGTTAGGCGTTATTGTACAGTGGATCTTTTCCTGGTCATACAGGTTAGAAGCATTACCCCCCCCCCCTTCCAAAAAAACCCCAATCATACACTTACCCATCCAGCTCACTGAACATCATAAAGCGGGCATTTGGAGTGTTTTGCCTATTGATAAAAACATTCTAAACGAATTCTCTCACTGCAATTTTTATTCTGACGTGTCAAACCCTAAACCCGGTCTCTGAATTCATCGAAGTAAAACCGCCTTTCTTCAGACCAAACATTTATCGATCCCGTCCTACTACTTGCGACTTTTCCTTCCCTTTTTGAAAGTATTCCCCATCACAGATCAGTACTATAGAGAGAAAAATATACATAGACAATTCTGATAGTTTATTTAATCTATATACAAGTATAATAATGACACGAACAAAGGAAAAATGTACATAATGCATGAAACACGATTGATTTACTACCATATTGTTGAATTAATTTCGAAAAGAAAACCCGACTTAAGTTATCTCTGCTGCGAAATGCCTGAAATGGCAACAATATTTTTTTTATTGTTTTGTTGTTTAATCACAGCTATGCCTGTTCCTCAATCCCTTTCAATTTGAAAATATTGATTTAAAAAAAAACCCCAAAAACGATTGATTTACTACCATATTGTTCAATTAATTTCGAAAAAAACCGGTTCAAGTTAATGCCTGAAATGGCAACAATATTCTTCTGTATAGCAGGAGTGATCATTTTTGTGTACAGACAGAGCGATATATTATGTCTGTTAAAATATTTTATATTCATTTATTGTTCACTAACATTATAACTACCACATCAAGGGCGATAAGAACATATCGTTGAGAGACTAGCGTCTTAATCTAACTTCATTTATTTATTTTGAAAAAATTTGCTGCTACAGTGTGTATGATCTTAGAACCCGTGGTCTTAATTTCAATTGACCAGAAATGCATAATGCGGGACTGAATATCAATATGCACGGATTCGGCTTCGAATGAATTCAAAGACAACATATTCTGTAAGCCAATGCCTTTTTTTTTATTATCATATAATTATTATTTATTATGATAGGAATTAATAAAACTTTGAATCAATCTATTTTAGAAATTGTAGCGCTAGACACCACAACGAGATATCACAAAATCATGTTTTCACAACTCAATAGTATAAACTGGATACGCAGAAGCCTTTTGATATATCTGTATAACGACGCGCACAACTCTCGCCTCGGCGGCATTCACAACTGTGTGTGCTCTCTTGTCGACGATTGGCTGAAGATGATATTGACATACACTGACTTCCGGAACCAGGACATCTAGGCTAAAATATAAAAAAGAAAGTTATTCAACATTATTAAAAGTAACTATGCGTGGTAAGGCGTTTCAAAGCTGTATCAGCGCCAGTTTGTAAAAGCCCGATTTCACGAGTCTACGCCATTCTTAGTTATTAGGCAGACCCGTGGCGTCGTGACGAGAGGGCATGTAGAAGGAAACAATGGCGAGGGTGCGAATGAACTTAATTTCCAATAGACTGCCTATATGCGTTGTTTCCCCTTGCCTGGTTCAAGTTTTAATGTTGGTACGTCATGGGAATATGGGTGTATGTATGTGACCCCCTCTCTCAGCCTTTCTAAAGTAGGAATTGCTTTACTATTTTAATATTTCAAAAAGGCGCGTCGAACTGAAGATTAATCTATTCCATCGCTACAATGTTTCCTAAATGTAACACACAACAATGAACATGGGTGGATATTGGCATCAAAACAAAAAAAAACCCAAAACTCACCAAGTCACAGACGTATTCCTGATAATGTTCATAGCTTTGTGACCAGGATTTCTTGACAACCATTGGACGATTACTAGGACAGCGGCAACGGAAGTCTACAATTTCTTGTGGAACCGTGGAACGACCTTTAATGGTGAGTGCCGATTCATCTGCGGTACATATTCTCTGGGGTTCAACAGGTCGACAAAATTTAAGCTGCAAGATCATTACCCTTTCTGAAATGACAAGAATAACATACAAAGTTATAAAACAGAAGCAGGTTATTTCAAATTAAAATCCCATTCCTATTGATATCCCAACTTGGTTACATGTGATAGTTTAATATCCAAAGGAATTTGGAGTCCCAACTTCCGAAATGTAAGACGATTGTGACACTATTTGCGGATTCGAAATTATTATGGTGTTAAAATCAAGTCGAACATGACGTTTTTAAAAACAGTGCGACGGAACGACCCTTTAGAAAAGAAAACCCTCAGCAAATAGACATAAACCTGGCGCACATAAACTACAAAGCGAATGGTTTTTGATACATGAATTAATGGCCAATTTTAAAAATGAACCCAAAATTGTTACTTCCATGTCTTATCTCTATTAAAAATGTGCCTTGTCAACGACAATTGGTATTAGATGTTCTTGGAGATATGATGTAAAAGTTATAATGCAAAAGCGCAATTCAAATGGTACCAACTGTTAGCTATGCGAAGTTCTCAAACAAAAAACAAATTAAATTTGGGGATTTTTCAACATTTTAATGTTCTTCTAATATGGTAGGTTTTGTCATAATCCTTTATTTGTTATTTCCATAGATTGAAGAAAAATGCCGGACTGTTTCTATAAATAATTTGAAAACTGGTGACCGATTATTTGAAGGACATGGCGTCTAAGTCTGATACTGTACACTTGAGACGAAAAATATTATATATAATCCGCTTGTGTCTGACCATAAATCGCCTTTACAGCCCAGACAGATCAAAAACAAATAATGTGTCAATTACCGAAGAGTGCGAAAAAATATAATGGAATACATATATCGCCGTGGATAACAATCAACAAGTTACAATTTCTATTTTATAGATGAGGAAAAGTGACAGAAAGGCTGTTCAGTGTTATTTGAATAGTAATTTAGAAGCTTAAAAATCTTCAAGTTTTCTCTTGACTTCGATGTTAGCAGACAGAAACAAATAATATATCCTTCGAACAATTATGGACCGAAACGGAAGAATGTGCAAAGCACAGTTACTTGATATAAAAACGGTAAAGCTGCGGAAAATAAACACATATTCTAGAGAAAGGATAATATGAAGATAACGGTTTTTCAAATAGTAATTAAGAAGATAATTGAGAAAGATAATTGCTTGATCTTGATGTTAGCTGACCAAAAAACATATATACCGAACCATTGTAAATCCACGAAACTGTAATTGCGGAAAAAGTAAAATCTAATAAAACGGTGTGAGAGATAAATGCGTTTAACGTTCACTCGACACAAACTAGGCCATTTCGGGCAAAACATATTTTTGATTTCTATTGCAATGTTGCGCACGCGTTAGAACTTTCAGCTCCACCCAACGCCCCCATCACCCGGTTATGTATACCCTTGACATTCAAGTACACAAATACACGCATAAAAATGAAGGTGCGAAATGAGTAGAATTCTATATAAAATTCAAATGACATAAAGCAAATATATACACATTATTCTTTGTGACTTGTTGATGAAGTAAAAGAAATCGGTAATTTTATTACAGAGGGCATAAGTTAGTCTTTTAATTAAGATATATACTATGGAAGGTCTCTCTTTAAATGTACTAAGGTTGTAATTGGGTGGGTGTAACTTATAATGCTGGACTTTGACCTTTTCCCAACCTTTCATGATTGATTCCTTTCATTAGAAGGGAGTTAACCCGGAAATATTGACGTTGAAAGTGGGGACAATTAATACATCTGAAGTGGACTAAACCGGAATGATGGTCGCTTAACAGCCGACCTTCAAACACTGAACATATCCAGATAACATCAAGAGCCGGAAATGGTCCATTCGTTGAAAGATAACCCTATCTATGACGTAGTTTCTATAAATATAAACTATTTTAACTTTTAATTTAATAAATGCGTACCTTTTGAGAAAAAATGAAATGGTGTTAATTGGGCGTTTTTTAAAGTTAATTACAGTGCACTGGGTCTGGTCTGTGCCGATGTTTCTGGGTTTGTTGAAGTCAGAAAGATAAGTTTCATCAGTGAAACATCTAGCATAATTTAAGATGTATACTAATTAAGATTAAGTGATATAGATTAAAGTGTAAAATGCTTGTAGAAACATGATACGCACTTGATATTTCATATCAAATCTAGAATATCAACTCTATTTTTATGGTAGCGAAAGTGGTGGGTGGAAAGGTTTTTAGCACTTGAGGAAAACTGTCTAGGGCCATCTTGACCTCAAAACAAATCGCGGAAAATTCTGTGAGATATTTCATTTTTAAAAAAGAAAGCTATTAAATTTGATTAAGACTACGAAAACAAAGAATGGGTGCAGGAGGACTTTCAAAAAGAGATCTAACTGAATTCGTTGTTTAAAATACTTTGTGGCATCACACTATTTTGCCTAACGTATTAGATTGGTCGGATGGCCGAATGGTTAGTACGTGCGCGCTGTATCATACGGTATGTCATTGGTTAACTGGCGTGGTTTTGATTTCCCGGCTGTACGTGACAAGGAGTAGGGTCGTCTGTCTAACCTCGTGTGGTTTCTCCGGGTATTAAAACAAAATCCAACCATGTGTTAGTCAATGTAATTTTATCATGATATGACGATTAGTGAAAAGCTAAGCTTATTGATGTTTATTTCTGTTTCCGGTAAACTTATAATAAATCAAAGCCACGAAATTCCCGTTTTAGTGGAAAAATGAATTTCAAACATCACCCCCCCCCCGCAAAAAAACCCCGCAATAACGTAAGTGAGACTTCCCGTGGGTGACAGCGTTTAGAAAGGGCTGGCGATCGCTTGATATTCGTTTTCCCCCCCAAAAAATTACGAGACAATTTCTATCGGCCATCATAGTTTTGTAACACTAATGGTTCCGCACGGACGTTGCTTTTACCTACATTATGCAAGAGCTAAATCTGCCTATTGCAAAGTCTTTCTTTAGACCTGAAATGTTTTCTAAATTATAAATTTAACATTAATTAACTTATCCAGGCCATAATCAACTCCCGATGGCATCGAATTTCTCCGATATTAAATAGATTAGAGTTGTTCAGCCGAATTTTGATTTAAGCTACAAATGGAGGGGCGAGTTAGCTTCGAATAGCCAGTACCGTGGTTGAAATTATTGCACACGTCTTGTCAAACCTTCAAAGGCTAATATCGTGGCTTGAAATAGAGTAATTTGAATGAAACTTTTAAATTATTCATTTTACATTATCTTTTTTTGAATAGTATATTATAGCAGGAATGGCTAGCTCGTTATCTAAATCTTACATAATGTATCTTTAAGAGGCTACCTTTAAGGAAAGGCTGTTATAAACATAAAAGTAGAAAGGAAAGTCGACATGCAACAAAACCAGAGAAAAGCGGGTGAATCATTCACGTACCTTTTGATCGAAGATATCGAGTAATGGTTTTCTCTGGAGCATCGTTCCAGTTCCTGGGACAGGATCCCCCTGGACAACTGCACACATTTGGGCTGGTAAAAATCTGCTCCGGTGTATTTAGGTTTTCTTCAACTTTTACGATAAATTTACACGGTTTCACCAACGACCGACACCTTTGGATACTCTGAAAAGAGAATGAGATATACATAATTAATAGCCATACAAATAATACTGATCAAAAGGGAACAATGCCGGTGGTAGGACGAGGATACTGGAGAATATCCCGGGTCCGTATTTCAGCATTGCCCGAGTCATTTGGGTGATCTGTGTAGTTATTTGGATGGGACGATAACAAACCGGTAGCTCACGTAAAAGAAATCGAATTCGAATAACAGTAAAAATATACTGTGCTGACGAGATATTAAACTCTATTTCTATAGTCTAGTCTTTGGGAGGATTTGTGTCAGTTCTCACTCACATGACTTGCACAATACATACAATCTAAACTCCTGTCACTGACGTCTCCGGTAGCGATTGTCCAGAAACTATCGGGTGAGAGTCTGT
This sequence comes from Patella ulyssiponensis, assembly GCA_963678685.1. Lineage (NCBI taxonomy): Eukaryota > Metazoa > Mollusca > Gastropoda > Patellidae > Patella > Patella ulyssiponensis. Next base: position 75,894,009 of record OY783227.1, on the reverse strand, counting down.
CGGAGTCCGATCAGTTGGCTGCACAGATACACTGTCTGTTGGGCGACTGATAGTAGAAACTCCGATAGTCTGTCGGGATGCAATGGCTAACGCCCGTTGCCGGCTTTTGACAACACTCCGAATATTTTATCGTAAAGCCCGTTCTCTCGGGGCCGGAACTCTCTCAATGGGCCGCAAAATTTGCTATCGGACCACTAGGGGTGTTTTTTGGGTCCGATAGCGTGTTGGAACCTATTGGTGTTTCTATGCTCCCTCCCCAGTCGTCATCTGTCGGAGCAGACTGCTGATATATAATTGCTGATTATTGTTTTTAAGGGAGGGGGGTGTCTAGGGGAAGCATTCAAGCCTGACACGTTAGTTTGTAGGGCTATCCATCCGTTACCCAACCAAGTGTAATATAGCAGACTACAAGTTATTGGCATATATCGCGGACTGTCTTTATTTGAAGCAATATTTAACAGAATACGCGTTGATTAAGAAACCAAATAAAATGTAGCCAAATGTGAAAACACAGAAATAATGACTCTCATTTTCGTGAAGTAAACGAGTGATTCGATTCCTGGAGAACGGACAGTCAATCAATGTAGCCTAGTCTTGTATCAACATGGATGAACGACCAAATAAATATCTTTTCACTAGGAATGGTTATTAGCCTGTATGACCGGAGACACGTGATTAATGGTTATCTATGGATTTCCTAAAGATCCCGCCAAAGGGGAAACCGACTCAAAATGTACTCTATATTGCCATTATGCCAAATACCACCAAGCGCTGCGATATTTTAGAATAGTTATAACTTCTTTGAATTGAGATTAAAAAAATTAAAGATGCAGTATGCGCTTATGCCAATTACGGTGATATTTTGAAATTGAGATTGAAGATATTAAAGATGCATTATGCTAGATTTAAATAACGAAGTGACTTCTCTTACGATAATAGTTAACGAATAGATAATAAAATTTATATATTATTGAAATTTCATTCAAATTATTTCATTGTGTTCGAAGTTATGAATGTTTGATGTTTCTAAAAAAATGTTGCATTGACTCTTTATTATCGAGAGAGAAAGAGAGAGAGAGATGGGGGGGGGGGGGGTAATGTCCACTCGACACAAAATAGGTTCAATTTATTTTATTAATTCGCCTGTGTCGTGCTCTTTCGGGGGGAAGGAAACCGGAAGACCTGCAGGAAACCCCACGACGTTGGATTGTCTACCCTACATTGTTACGTGCAAGCGGGAATCGATATCAAGCCACTTAATTGACTCGATCAATGACAGACCTTATGATGCAAAGCACACGCGTTAACCATTCGCTCCCCCCCCCTTTAAATTAAGACCTTTGATATAGGTAAGCTAAACAGGTGTATATTTTATCACCTAGAGGTTGAGGAGTGATTAATCTCTATGACGTATTAAAGTCACCACCTGATAGACATTCGTTTACCGGAAGTTCGAAAACCACATCAAAGATTTATATTAATCTGATACACCCACGCAAGTTGCAAGATGGTCTAAATACAAGCTGAAGAATAAAAAGAGGTAAAAGAATGAAAAGTATATACTAGTTTGTGAGTGAATGAATGAATGAATGAATATAATTTTAATGTTTATGCGTTTTGACTAGACAAGATTTACAAGACACACAGTCAATGTCCTCAAGCACTCTAAAATATTACAAATGGCGAAGGTTACTCCGCCAAATGCGACCCATTTGCGTATGGCGCAATTATCCCGCAAATCAGTGGTACATGTATATTTGTTCAATAAATCAGCAATCAATGGCGCATAATTAGATAATAATAGGTTAATCAAAGCCGTAGATAGCAATGATGTCATTATCTAGGAAATGGTCTGCAGATAGAGAGGGGGAGAAATTGGGTTTAACGGCCACACAAATTAGGTTATTTGGGGACTAAAATATGATACAATTTTACTTTTATAATTCGCTAGCACGTAGACAGTGCTGGGAAAACCGGACGACCCCGAACAGAGCCAACGAGGTTGAGCAGGCGACCCTACTTCTTGTCTCTTACAATTCGTGACAAGTTCAAGCTTGGGGTCGAAACCGTGTAATTTACCCGATAACGGACCCAGTGATCCAAAGCGCACGAGCTAGATAACTCGACCACCTCACTCCCAGTAAAGGGTGTCTTCCTGGTAAATATCGTCTTGCTGATATGTTCAAGTTACAACAGGCAACCAAATCCAGACAAGAGTAGGGTACGTACTAAGGGGAGGGGGGGGGTAATTATTTTCAGAACGCCTCAATTTCCAGAAAACAACTAATGCAACTAAGAACAGTTCATTCAATGTTCGTCTAGTTTAAACGAATTCTGAAATTTCATAAAATCATATCTTATTCCCTCACTCATCAATCATGTTTCATCTCGCCAAGTATTGATTTATTTTCAGTGTAAAACCAGATTAGTGAAATGCCAGAGGGTATATAGATATAGCAATACGTAGATGTTTCTATAAACAATACAAATCCCCTGATATTTCCATAATTTACGAACATAGGCTTTTCGACATATATCAAATAAAATACATAAAAAAGATATATGATAAGTTTTGATACTTAATACGTTTAGAACAATATTAAACCCTACTACGGAATAAAATGCCATCGCCACCAGTTCTAGTATAGTCAAATTTCCAAACAACAAATTCGGCAAAATCCAGGGCGCAAACTAACGAAATACGAATTATACGAAGTACATGATATAATATGCATTACCTGCCTCGTGCGTGACAATCGCTATTGACGTTGAATTAAAAGAAAACGACGATAAACCTCTTTAAATTTAAAAGAAATTAATAAAACATTACAGAATGTAATAACATAAATCACTCTAATGTAATAATAGGTGGACATTTTACAACTAACAAATATGTAATACTGTGTCATACAATTTCAAAATTAACCTCATTGTGTCAGGTTGTTATCCCCGTTATTGTTTTTTTAGTCTGTCACATTCGTTACACACCAACGTAACTCGACATAAACCTCATGAATTAACAAAAAGCACAATAATAAAACAGTAAATTACTCTTCCTCCTTAAAGCGGCAATTTCATATTTTTAAGTTATATTTTTAAAATATATTAAAATAAAGCCTTAAAATAGATGATAATAATCATATAATTCATATAATTCACTATTGCCAGTTGAAAAATTGGCAAAAATATCACTTTCAACATTAAATTCAAACGTTTGAAGATAGCTATTGCATGGGGGAAATGAGAAAACAAGGAGGTAATTGTGTTATTATTTCCCATGTGAAAGGTGTTTCAGTGTGGAAAATAATGCCTATGATTGTATAATAGTGAGTTGACAACCTATTGAGCAAAAGACATAGAAATAAATATGTTTTGACTTTCTTGGAAAGTATGAAATTCCCGCTTTAAGCAAGGTTTCCACTGTCGCGTGGTGCGTGACGATAGGATGGTCTTTATTGAGTCCACGATCTGGTACGTGCAGATACGTTCGGATGCGTTTCGATTTGATCATCACGATTGCTACGATTGATCTCAATATACGATAAGACCTGATAGGATCACCACGATAACTCCGCGATAAAAACCACGATAAAAACCATGATCTCAATTGCAGCACGAATCGTGATAGTGGGAACCTGGTATAAGGAATCTAATGTCATTAATATCTGCTACAGCGTTTGAAAAATGTCACAGCAACAAAGATACATCAGGTAATATCATTTTGAAATTAGCCTCATTTGGTAAGATTATTTTCTTTCGCCATTTTGTTTTCCAGTCGTGTCACATTCGCGGAACAAAATGAGTATATTCTGGCAAATACAGATAGTTGGGAAAATAATACTTTCACGTCGACCAATGCACCGTCAATTTTATTCAGTAATAAAATTCCTAAAGCTCAACAACGCTTTTAACAACGCATCCTAACAAGTTACTATTTTCTCCATACCCCGATTAGGGTTCCGGAGTACGGAAGGGGGGTTTTACATAGATGACGCCTGTTCCCATATCCCATTCAGACATTCCGAATAAAATAGTGTTCCTAAAATATATCCCTGAGCAGATGACTACCATAATCCCAATAGAACGCCAATCAAACATCATTGAAAGAGCTAAAAAATAACCCATGCATAGACCCACTTTAACATTGATCTGAACCCAAAACCCTTTCACACAAAAATATAACGAAAATGACATATCCGTCATAAATATATTAATCAGACATTACACTAAAGACAGCCGCAAGACGGACCATAAATACTGTTACACTATCAAAGATCTATGATATGCTTAACCAAAACTGAGGCTTAAAAATCGATGGAAAACCCAGCGTTTATTTTCAGAGAATTTCCGAGTGAATAGACTGTAATTACAAGCATTTCCTTATAGCAATTCGTCTAGTGTCATTCGCCTTATATAACCTCACTCTCCCACCGTGTGTGAGATTCCGACGGTCCTACTAAAACAACCAGACTGTGTGATTTAATTTACCTAACATCATTGAATTTGTTCGAGGCAAATCTACACTAGTCGATTTAATAAAACTAAATAAACATTTTTTTTAGAATTCTGAATCCAGAATTATCTAAACCAAAAACATCCAATTGTTTCTAATATATATTTTATACATCATATCTACATACAAATAACCACACTGCAATCTTAGATAATGATATTTTCTCTACATATTCTTAAAACCCCCAGAACACCTCAACCAGGATACCTTTACTATTTTTAGAACACCTGATACCACTCAAATATAAAATTTAGTGGGCCCAAAAAGGACATTTCGGCCTGATTACACAGATGTGAATTGTATCGTTGTCCGTCCGTAATGACGGAAGTCATACAATAGATTGGGTATGCTTTATCTTACTCCGAAAGTACCCAGTTTATGAAATTGAGGTACATTCAAGAACTATTTGAAAGCTCGGGGCGATATATTAATGACTCAAGGACGTTGTCTGTTCAGAGACAAAGACACCGTTTGCAATGCTAAATTGAGAGGGTTCGAGGTTGGGTATTTTCAACCTTGCCGGAACATCTGATACGTCTTCTAATTTATTTGGGAAGACTACATAGCTAACAATTTACTTTAGTGCAATACGTCTTTAAATACCGAGACGTATATCTAATCTAACGACAGACACAATTCGGTAGTAGTGTCTATAAATTCGATTCGGAAATATTATACTCTCCGAGCGCTGAAAAAAAGAGAAAATAAATGGGAAGACATACTTACAGTTTCGACATGGTTCGTGAAGTGAAGCGGTCCTGAAAACGGGAAGGCGAATACGGAAGATACTAAAGCCGTTAGAGAGAACAGTAGCACAGAGCAGCTCATTTCTCAACCACTTGATAAATACAAATATACTCTTTAAAGAAATATAATCGATGCCGCAATTGGGTTCTACTAGGTTTTCTTCTCACAGTGCTATATAAGACACTATTGGTTCCTCTAGACTCTCTCTATGTAGACGTAATGGATGGCGTTATCAGCTCGTATTCTTGTCACAAACCGTGTTCAACTCAGGTCTTATATAGTATTCTACGTTGTCCAAATACCGTCACTTGACGAGAATCTCAATGAGTGTCTTAACGATATAGATAAGTTAAGCAATTAGTAAGTAGTTATTGTTGGAACGACACAATTTAAGTAATAAATTGGCCGCTAAATACTAAAATACTTGTTATGTATTCCCTATCACACTCTTAATTCTAATACTCAGTCTTATCACACGTCCGCTCTTTTATACCCAAAGATTGGGCCAGCTATATTTATTCACTCATTAAGATGCACGCTAATTATTGGGTAAATATTTTGCCCGTCACTCAAAAGTTGATTTCATATCCGTTCAAATTAGTGACCAGTCACGTGCGTACGTTCCCCAATGAGTGTATTCGTGGGCGGAGATTTTACCGTGACCAAAACGTAAAAAAGCCTTGAAATATAGAATCAGTTCGTTTCCATTAATCCCACCTTGAAAGTGAGTCATTCGTGTTGATTCACCTTATATGGTATCCTGTATTTAATGAATGAAATTTTTAAAAATATGTTAGTAGTGTAAATTGCAAGATTATCTAGGTTACTATGGTAGTTACGCGAAAGTGAGTAAACAGACCGATAACCTTTTAAAGGATAGGTACAAGTAGATATGAGCATTATATTTCATCATTTACATCTCTACAGTCTACGTCTGATGTAAATTTACTCATACACATAATAATAAAATGTAAACTAAGAGACCAGTCACACAATCTATGTATTTACATGTATATATTTCAGCTAACCACGTCTTACGATTTTTTATTGGGGTTCTCCAACTACGAATCGTGTCTATATCCAATTCCATAAGAACCCATCCTTATGAATTCTTTTGACACATTAGTGGTTTGAATATCGAAATATTGGATGGGGTCAAGGTGGCTAAGTAGGTAAGACGCTGGATGTCGGGTGTGTGATCGCTGCATTGGCCGAGAAAGTTTTTCGGGCGTTTCGGGCGGGTTTTCCCCTTTGTCAATGATGCAGGATGGAGGGCCTGGCAAAGACATCTGTCTACGCGTTCGGATGTTACGAAAAACGAGGTCCCGAGAACACATTGCACGTAAAAGATCACTTGACGGTTGGAATTCGATATAAGAGTAGACCGTAGTGCCGCTGTCCGGACAAAATTTCCCTTATAGCACACAGTTCGGCTCAGAACAGTAGGACGCTAAACCTCATTTCATTTGAAATATTGACATGAATAGAATATTAAAATCAGAGAGAGAGAGAGAGAGAGAGAGAAAGAGAGAGAGATTTATAACGCCCACCTTCACATACTACTTTATAACCTTAATGATCAGAATTAAAATAAATTCAATAACCAGATACAAACAAGAAGTCTACCCTGTTCTGTATTGGTTTCACAGTCTCTTTAAAATCAAGGTAACAAATACGATAACAATGATGGGGTGTCTAGACTACCCGAGCGGTCGAAGGGGCGGGAGGTTACATAAAATATGAAACTATGTAGATTTAAGAGGTGTCGTTGAGAAATGCAAATAAAGGTCTATCTTTTGACGCAGTTGACAAACCCTCTACATTGAAGACATTCCGAAAATTTGCGTTCACAAGCAATAATGGGAAAATAACTTCATAATAATTATGCCGTCGACAAAATAATTCTGAATTTCGATAGAGGATTTTCTGCTAAAAAGCGCAAATTGACGTCTTTTGCGTTTACTACTGCGAAGATAAGCTATAAGGATTTGAATTTCATTTTTGAACCATTTATCTAACAGCTTAATGTTATATTACTTCGTCACTTCCTGATACAAATAAGACAATATGATAAAAGAACATGGTGTCATATGGTTCATTATAAGGTTTCAAGGCAGTATATCATGTCTCCTGTACAATACCACTACTGCTTCGTATATGTAACCATTTGGCAATGTTATAAAGTAAGTATAAGAATATTCTCTTAAATCATGGTGGTGGGGAAGATCGTATGCTTGCGTTTATAGCACCTGCTTTTCCTGGTTCGAAGCACTGAATTAATTCAATTACCGTCCCCAGTTGTGATCAGTTAGTTTCAATTAGGTTGGCACAGATACAAAAATACAAAAACAAACTTTTTAATACAGATATAAAAATATAACAATTGTTTTTAATACAAATATATATCAAAAACCTTTTAGCACAAATACAAAGATATATCAAACACATTTTAACACAAATAGATATCTTTAATTAAAATTTTCTGGCACAGATACACAAAATATAGCAAAAACTTTTTAGCTCAAACACAAAAATGTAACCAAATGTTTCTAGCACAAATGGGGGTTTAACGTCTACTCGACACAAACTAGGTCATTTCGGGACTAACATATGGTTTAATTTTATTTCAATAATTCGTTTGCGCGTAGGGGTCTTTAGCAGTGGGAGGAAACCGGGGTGCCCGGAGGAAACCCACGGGGTTGAGAAGGCGCCACATACGCTCACACAAGGGATCGAAACCACAGCCGCAAGCCAGAGGTGACCGGCCAGCTAGAGGTCGAAGCGCGGCACTCTAGACCACCAGGCCATCCCAACCCCCCACAAATATATTTGAGGTCCCGTACTTACATTGATAATGTGACTAACGATTTGAATTCAAAGAGAGGTAAGCGGGAACGTGCTTATATGTTTTACCACGAGACCCTTAACACAATTCGGGAGAAAAGTGGCTAAGTGGGTAAGACGCTGGTTCGCTAGCCTGGAGGTCGGGTATTCGATCCCTGCATTAGTCGAGAAAATTCATCCAGATTTTCCGCCGTGCTTCCCCATCTCAGTGATGCAGTGCCTTGACAAGGAAAGCTGTCGTTCGGATGGGACGAAAAATCCGAGTGCCAACAATTCATTGGCATTCACGTAAAAGATCCGTTGACAGTTGGAATTCGGTGTAAGAGTAAGCCGTAGCGCCGCCGCCCGGGCAAAATTCCCCTCATAGTACTCTGTAGGGCGTATGCTCGTCTTCATTAGTCGAGTTCGGAGCAGAACAGTGGGACGTCAAACCCCATTTCTTTTCATTTTCTAAACACAATCCTAGTCGAATCGACCTACCAATAACAAATTAATAAAACAAATCCATTTTGGAAGGACGAGTTCGATTGGCGATTTCATTTTCAATTTAGAAAATCTGCGATTATTCAGAACCAACAATTGGAACTGAGAGATGTTTATCGACATTCGATAATGACTATCTAACTGAACTACCTAAGCCTAACAGAAGAAAGTGATGGGCATTTTGGACACTAGTCATAGTCCCCGGATACCATGCGCCCAGATGTTTGGTTCATATTGAAATCACCTGTTTAGTGAGAACTATGTACTGCAGATATTCTGTGCATATCGTCATCGAGATATTGTTCAGAAATGAGTGCAACTCAAATGAATAGTTTTATGAAACATATCTACATGTATATGGAAAATATATCTTCAGTACTACTGTACAGAACCCAATGCAGCTCAAATCAACAGAGTTGATAAGTTATGCACATTGAAGCCTTTATATCTACACCATTTGGGTTAATATCAATTTAATCTCTTCCAGATATTGAACAGGACCAAGTGCAGCTCAAATGAATGGTTTAATGAAATAGGCATGTTAAGTTGTTTTCCCAAACTTAAAACAAAAAATTCAATGCTATTAAACTGAAACCAGTAAAACTCAAATGTATGGTTTTGTCAGCATCAAACAATGAGTGATCATGACTTGGTCTTTGATTGAACAGAACATAGTTTGGAGAGCTTGACTTACGATATGAAAGATGGCACCATCTTTGCTATAGCAAAGAATGTTTTGGCATTTAGTCAAAAAAATTTAATACAAAGTCTGTCCCTCGTACGCTCTGGGCATTGTTATGTAGTTCGTCAAATTTATTTGTTATATCCTCCGTGAAGGTCATTCAAAGAGAGGTTGGTAGTCACAAACAAAACTCTGTCATCTAGAAAACCTTTTGGGATCTACATCTATAAAAACACAAACGCAGATACGAAATAATTTCTTATTGGTATCCTTATCGATTTTCAAATTTCTGAAATATATTTGGTATATTTTATTACATTTGACAAGAGTAAGTACATGATAGGCTTGAAACGTTGGTTGATTATTCAAGCAATTGGCCGACTTACTATCACTTACAGCAAAACGGCGGTTATAGTATAATATCAAGCAATAAATTGTTTACATTTTATGGTAATAGGACAGGAGTGGCGGACAGTAAGAACGTGACCCTAAGAACAACCCAATTCAAAGCTTATGGCGAATTCATCTGCAGCTTACTAATAACATCAAATAACCGTGATATGATACTATAATATGCAGTCAATGTACAATTCTTGGGTATATTTTTAGGCTCTTTTTCGCTTCATTTATAAATTATCAATAGCATACCATAACGGTAGTGGTGGGATTTACTACCGAGACTTGGTCGCAATTATGTCGTGGTATGAGATTGTATTAATAGTGGACAGTAAGACCCCGTTATTAAAGGTCTTTGCTCAATTTGTTTCACAGAGAAAATGTGAAAACTTTCTCCTAACTTTTGTAAGATGGTTTACCTTTATTAGTTCAAATGCCTTCTACAGGTGACGTCACATCGAACGGCGTCGGTCATTGGCTCGATAGCGTGTGCATTGTTTACATAAATATAGTAACGTAAACTGGTCCGGACAGATTGGTTCCTATTACTTATTTTATATGTCAATTTACACTAAATGGGATATACTTCAAACACCTTCATTTAGTTTTCTAATCACCGAAAAAATAAATGTTCTCAAATTTAATTTGCAGAACGAAAGGGGTAAATATTGGAAGTCAACAAGCACCGGCACGTCACATCAATGATATTATGTCACGTGTTTCAGACATAAAATGTTCAAATGATTGGTGAATTATGAGATTATTGGTATTTTTAGAGACCGTATTGTGCACCCCATGACATGGTATGCATACCGTGTCTCTTGCACGACATCCGTCAAATTAGTAGTCACATACTCGTGGATGAGACCGCTGCCTCCGGTTAATTAGATATAGTAATAGTATAATGCTAGTAAACAGTCCTGGATTCAGGCAGTTTCCTGTGAAGCAAATAAATTATAGGTGCAGTATATAAGATTTATAAAGAGCTGACCGTTCTTGTTCTAATAGTTAATAGATAACTCAAAATGAATGATCCGTGCTGGCAAAAAGAATCACAATGGGGAAATTTTGAAAATTGAGTTATTGCTATTTTCACATTTTCCATCGCACTATCTTCAAAATGATGTAAGGTTTGTTTGAATCGAACAAATATTGACTGAACTATATCTGTATGAAGTTGTCCAAGGGAGGAAAGTAAATTTTGAGAAATAGCCATTCATAGCAAGATATTATGTTCCAAAACAAGATATTATGTTCCAAAACAAGATATTATGTTACAAAACAAGATATTATATGTTCCAAAACAAGATAATATTATTTGTTCTTTTGTCGTTTAATATTTCTTTCCACGGGTTTTCAGCGGTGCCGAAAACGAAAATCGTACTATCAGGTCGATCCGACAATATTAACAATCCTTTTTCAAAATGGCCGCTAAAATGACGCATTTCGGGAATAACATGTGGTTCAGTTTTTATTTCAATAATTCGCGCAGGGGTCTTTAGCAGTTGGAGAAAACCCAGAGAAAATCCACATGGTTTGACAAGCGACCCTATTCCTTGTCACGTGCAGCCAAATAATTAAATAACTATGATGCTCTATATCCCTTATACTTAACCAGTAAAAGAAACCCTGTTTATTTACTGTAAACGACCCTTTAAAGTGACTTAGTTTCATCTCTAATACAATAAGGGTGATTAGTAATAGATAATAACTAATTATATACGTTATTAGTAATGAGGCTTTATTCTGATGACTAACTCTTATTGACATCATGGGAACCAGGATTAATAGACACAATTTTCACACAATAGTCATTAATATGAAATACTATATGGTTCAAAATCTTTATATTATTATCAACTGGGATTATAATTAAACATTTCATGACGTATAATTGGGCCATATAGCAATCGTCTAGGAATTTAACAGTCTACGCTCCTCGTTTCAAAGTCAGTAATGGAATGGGATAGGAAATGCTTCCGAATTTCTATTGCTTTTGCATGTTTCCAAAATCTAGTAAAAGTAAGTAAAGCAAGGAATTACAGTCGGACTATTTTTTGCATTCGGAATTCCCCGTCGCTATGTGATGGTCAAATAATTGATGATAATTTTTGCGACTACTATATTTATTATCTTTTCATTCGTAATTATTTTCATTAATTATGGTTAAACTGAATTTTGTTTAAAAATATTAATTCAGCCAATGCTAATAGTAAGTGCATAAAGACCGCGCCACACATAAATAATTACACAAGACAACTCCAAGGACAAGGCACACAATATAGACCAACACAGACATTAAAAAAATAAACACAAACTAATAAACTATTGTATCAAATCAAGTGAAAGGATTAAAAGGACCAGTCGTAGGCGTCTACTGTACGATATCTTGTCAGCAAGTTATAATTTATTGTTTATATTCCGATATCGTAATCGATCGCTGCATTAGCCGGGATAGTTCATACCAATTTTCCGGCATGGTTTCCCCTTGATGCAGGACGGAGGGCCTGACAAGAACAGTTGCATAGTCCTTCGGATGATACGAAAAACCGAGGTCCCGTGTACACATTGGCGTGCAAGTAAAAGGTCAATTGGCAGTTGGAATTCGATTTAAGAGTAGGCCATAGTGCCGCTGCCCTGCAAAATTTCCCTAAGAGCACACTGTATGGCGCATGCCCGTCTTCATTAACCCAGTTCGGAGTAGAACAGTAGGACGTTAAACACTATTTCATTTCATTTCCGATATCGTAATTTATTTAAGTTAGATATGGCGCGCTGTCTGTAACGAATGTAGAAGGTTTTTGTTTTAGGAAGTCTTAAAATCTAATCAGATTACCATTTGAATTCATTCACAAGCATTAGTCATTCAAAGATGTTAATGAAATTCAGGAAGGACGGAAGTCAACGGATGCCAACCTTTTTCCGTATTAATCATACATAATGACCCGTATCCTGCTGTTAATGTCACAGGCCACTTTGTGCGTCCTTGATCGTCATTTAATACTGGGATACGTTTATTTAATATTTACACGTATGTGTGTATCTATTATTTACATTTATGTATTAATTTTTTAAAATATGTATGTATTTATTATTGTCATGTATTTTGTACATATGTGTGTTTATTATTTGCATGTGTCTGTTCATTATATACAGGGCGTTGTTTCCTATTGTCAGTGATGCAGAACGGAGAGCCTGACAAGGGAAGCTGTCTAGTCGTTCGGATTGGACAAAAAACCGAGGTCCCGTGTACACATTGGCGTGCACGTAAAAGATCCTTTGGCAGTTGGAATTCGATATAAGAGTAGGCCCATTTGGAATTCGATATAAGTGTAGACCGTAGCGCGCCTGCCCGGGCAAAATTTCCTTCATAGCACACTGAATGGCGTATGCCCGTCTTCCATAAGCCCGGGTTAGGTGCAGAAGAGTAGGACGTTAAACCCCATTTAATTCATTTTATTTCTTTATATACATGTATTTTTTTTATTATTTGAATGTATCTATTCATAATATGTCTACTTCACACGCTACTCCATCCTTAAAAAGAACTACCAAATGTTTCTTTAAGCGAACCAGGTATGCTTATTTAATTAGCGTAATGGTATTCAATTACAGTTTGCCTGTGCAACCTCGTGGGTTTTCTCCGGGTACTCCGGTTTTCCCCCACTGCTAAAGACCCCTACGCACAAAAGAATTATTGAAATAAAATTAAACCATATGTTAGCCCTAAAATGACCTAGTTTCTGTAGAGTGGACGTTAAACCCCATTTCTCTGTCTCTCAATTACCATATTTTCAACAAGCGTCTTAAAGCTGCTGATAGGCATTGGAATTTTCGGAAAATACGGTAAGTTGCCAGTCGACAGTATCGTAAATCCATTATATAATATAGTATAAGATTTTCACAGTGGTTACTAAAGTAAAAAATAATATAACCTCCACATCTTGTCATATTCTTTAAATCATTTGGTGTTAACATTCACGTCCAGCAGAATGCTTTATAAGAAAATTGACCAGAATTTTATTAAACCTAGCCCAAGCGTTCGCTCACTTTAGCTATTAAAAAGACAATCGAGGCAATGCTTACCCTTAATGGAACATCTGATACCACTTAACATGAGTATTGGGAGATTACATAGATTACAGTTAGTATATTAATCTATAAAAACCGCACATTAGAAACTTAAAGTCGTATGGAACATTATCTTCTAGTCCGATGTTAGAAATGGCATTCACGCCCTATGCACACTGTGTTTCCATAGAGGTATCGGTCATGTATTTGTGTCTGTCTCTGTGACGGGTTGCTTATTTATGAAACCACTAACCTGGTGGGTGCAGCATTTGAGCACAATGTTTATACCAGAATATTGGACTGGAGGTATCTTTTTTTAATTAAAAACTGCAATTTTTAATAATAAAATAGTTCAATTTGTAGCCCACGAGGTTAAGGAAGCTTCCTATCTTCAAGCCATACAGACGCTCACACAAGAGATGTCCGGGGGCACTAAGCGCGACACTCTATACCAATTGGCTGTCCCACCCCCACGTGAAAGGGCGTGGTTTCAATCCCAAGGAGTATGATTGTCTACCTAATCTCGCGGGTTTTGTCCTGGTCATCTAATTCTCAACCACTACGGGCAAGTGAATGATTGAACAAATTTTTTACCATGTGTCAGTCAAAGAATTACATAGTTTGTGTGGATCTCTCTCTCTCTCTCTCTCTCTCTCTCTCTCTCTCTCGGGGGGGGGGGTGGCCTAGTGGTCTAGAGGGCCGCGCTTCGACCTGTAGCTGGTTGGTCACCTCTGGCATGCGGCTGTGATTTCGATCCCTGGTGTGAGCGTATGTGGCATGGAGATAGGGGCGCCTTCTCAACCTCGTGGGTTTCTGTTGGGCACTCCGATTTCGTCCCACTGCTAAAGACCACTACGCGCAAGCGAATTATTGAAATAAAATTAAACACCATATGTTAGTCCCGAAATGACCTAGTTTGTGTCGAGTGGACGTTAAACCCCATTTCTCTCTCTCTCTCTCTCTCTCTCTCTCTCCCGCTCTCTCTCTCTCTCTCTCTGATAAGATGTTAAACGCGCAATTGAATCCAATTAATATTAGCCAATTTCATTCTGCTAACGTTCATATCGATTTTGGTCATAATTATTCGGTTTTTGGCAAGAAGACTAATTGATTAGGAACGAGTGGCTGTTGAGCTTGAATTTAGTTTTCGTGTACCTGCCACTTAAGACCACTTCTATCCGTCCCTTAAGACCACTTCTACACATTGTGTAATGAATATCTAATGGATGTAACACATTATTCACACAATGAAGTATTTTGTGTTTTTAACGTAATAGATATAACAAGAAGGGAAGATGTTTTTTATTGCGTATGAGAATAAAGCCAGACAGACCGGCTGGTCAGATCCCCTATCACACCAATATTGGCCTTAGCTAAGTAGGCCTATATATATATGATAAGTTTGTTTTTAATATCAAAATCGAACAATCCAAACAAAAGTTATGGCCATCTTTGTCGACCTTATGAAATGAAATGAAATGGGGTTTAACGCCCTACTCTTTTGCACCTAACCTGGGCTAATGGAAGACGGCATACGCCATACAGTGTGCTATGAGGTAAATTTTGCCCGTGCAGCGGCGCTACGGCCTACTCTTATATCGAATTCCAACTGCCAAGGGATCTTTTATGTGCACTCTTATGTGTACACGGGACCTCGGTTTTTAGTCCCATTCGAACGACTAGGCAGCTGTCCTTGTCAGGCCCTCCTTCTGCATCATTGACAAGGGGAAATCACACCGGAAAATTGAGATGAACTTTCTCGGCCAATCCAGGGATCGAACACCCGACAGGCTATCGAACCAGCGCCTTAACCACTTAGCCAGTGTGACCCCCACCTTAATTAAGAGCAACTGATGATCCGCGCAACTGATGACTTCAGTATTGAAACTGAGTTTACCTGCTACCTTCTATAAGACCACCCAAGCCACACGTTTCAGTCAGTTGAAGTCATTTGCTCCGGGGGGGGGGGGCCTAGTGGTCTAGAGTAGGGCCGAAACGATACACTGTGCCACGATATGATACAGCATGATGTCGTAGCCCAACGATACGGGTGCATCACGATACACACGCCATTAATGTGAAATTGACAAAAGTTTTCTTGAGTTGAAATAAAGAAAAAATACACAATGACAATGTTTTAAATTTATATTGTTTATTATTAGATAAATTAAAATTTATATTTAACTTTTAACCAATATTTTTGGCACATTTCAACTACAAATACTTCAAACGTCTTTTTTTATTTTTCTTTTACCTCAAAAAAATGTTTGAGGATTTAATTTGTCGGAGTAAAAAAGTTAATGTGCCGAACTCATTAAAGCCTCGTCGATGTCATGCTTATCAGTGATTGTAGCGGTCAAGCGAATATTCACTGCGGTATCAGTTTGCTTCGATCGAACAGGCGGATGGCTTTTCTATTTCAACTTCACCTAGTGTAACACTGCTACCACCAGTACTGGGCGTGAACATAATAGTCGAAAGACTAAGAGAGACTGTTAACCAAAATTTCAACACGCTTTTCATTCATTCGAATAAGAGCCACCGGTTCTATGCCGGCATCGCGAGGAAGAAATGACTTAAATAAAATGCGATTTCATTGGTGTAAAATGCATGGCTTCCGGTATTTTGTCCAATGGAAAAAATTGCCTTATCCAGTTTCCGAGTCGTATTTTGCACGCGATTAGTAGGTCAGTTTTGCAATGATTGTGAAGCTGGATGCCCGGGCCTATAGAAGAGGCGTGCTATTTATAGCTACCGAGGGTTTCTTTACATTTAAGCCTTGTGTACGTACGTACTGAACTGATAGGTAATTTCTAAGGGTCCTACATGTCTCATTTATTGAACAAATATCGCGATATAGTATGAAATTAATCGTGAACCTTAAATTGAAAAAAAAATCGCGATTATCGATATTCTTAAAAAAAATATAATTCATCGTTTTCATGGAAAAAATCGCGGTACACCGGTTCACCGGTGAATCCTTTCGGCCCTAGTCTAGAGTGCCGCGCTTTGACCTCTAGCTGGCCGGTCACCTCTGGCTTGCGGCTGTGGTTTCGATCCCTGGTGTGAGCGTATGTGGCATGGAGAAAGGGGCGCCTTCTCAACCTCGTGGGTTTCCTCCGGGCACTCCGGTTTCCTCCCACTGCTAAAGACCCCTACGCGCAAGCGGATTATTGAAATAAAATTAACCATATGTTAGTCCCGAAATGACCTAGTTGTGTCGAGTGGACGTTAAATCCCATTTCTCTCTCTCTCATTTGCTCCGGTTAAACATTCTGCAACTCGTTTCAAATAGTGAAAATAGTTGAAAGCGCAGCTGCTCCCGGCTGAAGAGTCGACATAATCCCGGATTAAAGGTCTCATTACTTTCTATTGATTTAATGACGTCATCATTTTACATCTTAGAACGAGAACGTCAACCCTTGTTGGAGAATGCCTATTTCTACCAATCTGATTAAAGCACAGACCCTATTTTGTTTCGGTTTTTTGTAGTTCAAAATTTTGTTTTACTTGTTTTTACTACACGAGGATTTAGAAGAATTGTCATATAACAAGTGTTCTGGGTGGCGTGAGGAATTAGCCAATGAAACAGTCAGTTACAACGAGGTTTTGGCGTGGGTAACCCACAAGGAACATCAACGCTGATTGTTTATTTACATGACTGTCGTCAAAGAGCTATATGACCTCTGACGCGCCCCCCCCCCCCCACTAGAAATGTTCAGACCTGATTGTATTTTAATCTCATTATATTTCTATATTATGGACATCGACATCAGTCAGAACCTAACTTGAGTTTTTTTTGAGTTAATCATCTACACTGAACACAATCAGCCCCCGCCTTTTTAGACTTAAATAAGGAAAATGACTAGTTAATTTGGCTCAGCGGGGCTTTAATATCATGTAAGAAACGTTACAGAGAAACAAATATGATTATCTGACACTTTCAATTTCCGGAGACTAAATATATACGATGACGTAATGTCTATACACAAAAGACAAACAACTATTATACGCGTTATGAATAGATCGTTTGATATTTATAATTAATAGATTACAAATTTGAAGAAAACCAACATGCCCGAGTTCATTCAAAATAAATATTTCTTTCTAGTTCAATGATTGAAAGCGTCCCGTTATGAAGTAAGTATTTCTAAGTATAGCACATGCACAGAATGCAAAAGGTTTCGTTTGAAAGTGTGTCATGCGCGTCTCGGGGTATGTATACTGTGCCCGTAACCGCTATTATGTAATGAATGAAATAAAACAGGGTTTAAGTCCTGCTTTTCTGCACCAACCGGGATAACTAACGAAGACAGGTATACGACATACAGTGTGCTGTGTTTCGAATTCCAACTGTTAAGTGTTCGTTTACGTGCACGCCAGCGAGTACACTAGACGCTGTCGTTACCAGCACCCCTTCCATGTCTGACAATAGAGACCAATGCTTAAACATTCCATATGCCAAGTGTTCTTTTACGTGCACACCAAGATGTAACGGGACCTGGATTTTTCGTGCCTCGTGCCATCCGAATAACTATACGCATTTAGCATATTTCCTTACAATGATGGATTGGCGAGTACAACTCACAAAACTCGATCAAGTGCTAAAACAATCGGAAATCGGGCTCGTATACAGTGAATCATGCGCAGAAATTCTAACGGTTATTTCCGGCATGCGGCGGCCCATTGCCTTTGGTTTCTGCGTTGTTCTTCTCGAGTTATTGGATTTAAAAGTTTTGCCTCCAGTAATAAAGATTCTTTTATTTCACATAAAATTTAACAATTTAAAGACTGTGGTTGATTCTCCGTGCCATTCTATACAAAGCTCATTATAAAAAAGTTGGCCTAAAAATGACAAAGAAAATAGAAAAAAAAAATGCCTTCTTCTACTTTGGTCTGAAAGTCTGGGGGAAATGGGTTTGCGGTTGTCAATTTTCAAAATTTTCCAGTTGGGAGACCTCCTCCCCCCCCCCCCCCCGGCCGCATCCCATCGGACGCCCACTTGTGTGGGTCTTGGTCAATTACCTGATAGGTGGGCCTTTGCCCGACCAGTCCGACACTGGTGTACGTTGTGGGAGGTATTGAACCAGCTAGGAAGTTTAAATAGAGGATTTAATGCGATTCTATCGAGTTAAAAAATATGAGCGGTAAATGGGTCAAATAGGAAAGAACACAGTTCAGCTCATTTCATTTCATGTTCAAGTTGTTCATAAAAATGCCAAAACAGCGAAAAGAGTCAGTATCTGGTTTAGCTACAGGGTTAAACTTTCCTCCTCATGGACCTGGGTCTGTTTTAGTACATTACCTTCCCCATGTCTAATTCCTGATTCAAATTGTCAAGATTCTGCGCTGGATTATACACCCCAGAATGTCCCAGATATGCTCAATTCGATTTAGGCAGGGGCTTCTGGCTGGCCAAGGTACTGTAGCAGCGGCCTTCTGGCGTGGCCCAGCGTTGTCCATAAATATAGGCGGTGTGAGAAGAGGATGATTGTCAAAGTGGAGCGTTACAATCCTGTCCAGTATGCCCCTTTGATGCAGTTTGCCATTGAGATAACCTCAAACTGTCATGTTCCGCCGTTCTTATACACATGCAAAATGCTTAACGTGCAATCGATTTGAGCCGCATGCCTGGATTTGTCCATGGGATTTAACCATACGACTCATTTGTATACTGGTCGGGGGTTGGATCGCCGAACGGTTAGGATGCGCGTACTGTATCATACGACCCGCCATTGAGTCAAGGGGTAGGGTCGCCTGTCCAACGTGGGTTTTCTCCGGGTACTCCGGTTTCCTCTCACTGCTAAAGACCCCTACGGAGAAGCGAATCATTGAAATAAAATTAAACTATATGTTAGTCCCGAAATGATCTAGTTTGTGTCGAGTGGGCGTTAAACCTATTTCTCTCTCCCCCTCCCTCTCTCTCTCTGTATACAGGTTTCAACCACAACAAAGCAAGGGAGATAAATCCCGTTTTGGCTGCCGAGCAAAATACTTGGAAATACAGTATGATTTGGTGTGTTTTGGTGGATTATATATCTTCAATATGAGTAGATTTAATAGAATCCGGATAGCATACTTGGGGAAATTTAACTTTTCATGATGGGCGCTATAGGACATTTTCTGGTTAATTCGTTGGGTAAAATTCGTGACAAATTCTCTGGGAAGTCTGTGTAATGTGGTTTCTATTCGAATTCAAACTGCTGGATCAAATGAGCTTGGGTACCTCCCTCAAAACTGACGGCTCGTTCCACAGAGGGGCAATTGTTAAGTTAAAAATCAGTGCTTATTACTCGTAAATAGGTGCACAATATAATAAAATATAGGATTTCGGGGTATTTTAATTCATATACAGAAATATCAGGCCCGGATCCGGGGGGGGGGGGTACACATTGGTGCAAAGTTTAATATATCGCGACCTTGGATTCTTTGGGCGGAGACAAAGCGAAAATCATGTTTATATCATCTATTAAAGAGCAGATATGCGAACTACAACAGTAACAAAGCAAAAGAAAATGGAAATTAACTATGTCACTCCCCCCCCCTCCAACCTGCATCCGCGCCTGAATAGAAGTACGCTCCAACCTACAGCTATTCCTACTATTCAAAATAGTGGACACAGTAAACGGGAAATTTCGATGTAATGTATGGCCGCCAAATTCTTATCTGAACAGTAATGTAATTCTCAAATTCGAATTATTAGCTACGTTCGAGAGACATGGAAGAAACAGTAATGTAAAAACTTCTGTATCAAAAATTAAGAGGATGACAGAATAAGCTTTCAGTGGCGGTCACATCATTTTTAGTGAAGCCTGTACCATAACAGGCCCGGGACTGTACAGCGAGGTGGACGCTTACGGCTGGCCCCCGGATCCATTCACTTGATTTGATATTTTCCGCAGGTCAATCTTATAGGTTTTTGTTTTTCGTGTAGTGCAGTCCCCCTGCACTTACTATTAGAGTAGAGTTTTAGCCCTTCGTACTGTAGAATGTTCTCGTTGTCGGACTTTGCTCCTGTTTGCTCGCTACACTTATTATTTTGGAGTTTTCCGAGATTCTATCTGGATTATCGCCCTTATTGTTGATTGTTGACATTGTTTGGCGTTTTAACATCTGACGTCAACTGGCAGACTATCGCCATTGAAGAGACGACCATTGTCAAGATAGGTCGCATTATTTATGTTACCTCTTTTTTTTTCAAATCATTTTTAGTGAAGCCTGTACCATAACAGGTCCGGGACTGTACAGCGCAGTGGACGGTTACGGCTGGCCCCCGGATCCATTCACTTGATTTGATATTTTCCGCAGGTCAATCTTATAGGTTTTTGTGTAGTGCGGTCCCCCTGCACTTACTATTAGAGTAGAGTTTTAGCCCTTCGTACTGTAGAATGTTCTCGTTGTCGGGCTTTGCTCCTGTTTGCTCGCTACACTTATTATTTTGGCGTTTTCCGAGATTCTATCCGGATTATCGCCCTTATTGTTGAAATTGTTTGGCGTTTTAACATCTGACGTCAACTGGCAGACTATCGCCATTGAAGAGACGACCATTGTCAAGATAGGTCGCATTATTTATGTTACCTCTTTTTTTTCAAATCATTTTTAGTGAAGCCTGTACCATAACAGGCCCGGGACTGTACAGCGCAGTGGACGCTTACGGCTGGCCTCCGGATCCATTCACTTGATTTGATATTTTCCGCAGGTCAATCTTATAGGTTTTTGTTTTTCGTGTAGTGCGGTCCCCCTGCACTTACTATTAGAGTAGAGTTTTAGCCCTTCGTACTGTAGAATGTTCTCGTTGTCGGGCTTTGCTCCTGTTTGCTCGCTACACTTATTATTTTGGCGTTTTCCGAGATTCTATCCGGATTATCGCCCTTATTGTTGAAATTGTTTGGCGTTTTAACATCTGACGTCAACTGGCAGACTATCGCCATTGAAGAGACGACCATTGTCAAGATAGGTCGCATTATTTATGTTACCTCTTTTTTTTCAAATCATTTTTAGTGCAGCCTGTACCATAACAGGCCCGGGACTGTACAGCGCAACAATAGTTGCCTGTTGTTGCTTCTCGTTGCCAAATATCAAACATGTTTGATATTCGACAACAGAAAATCGCTCGTCGCCGAGAAATTGTTCATCTGTTGCTTCAAAATTGCTCGTCTGCGGCGGTAGGCGACAACAGGCAACAAGCAACTGGTTAACTGTCGAATCAGCGAGCGCTCTACTGTCATGTGATACTTCAAAATGGCGGCGTCGGAACTGCTACAATCGGCTAATCTCGACAGATTCCGTAAACTACATCTAGTCTCGGATGTATGACAGTAAGTGATATGTACCTACGCCCATACATTTGCGATGCCGTTACCGGTTTACTTTAACAGGAAAACTTGACTTGGGAACCTATTCGGCTAGCGACCTATTCGACCGATCGAGCTGCAACCTGTTCGCTGGAAACCTATTTAGAGTAAAGACAACAGTCTCTATTTATCAACCAATAAAATCCAACGTTATGTCTATCAAATGAAAGTAGAATATATTATTTTTTATCCATTCCTTCAGCTCAGAATAGAAGTGTAATTTCGTCATTATCTTACAGCTGGATCGGTCGAATAGGTCGCTAGCCAAATAGGTCGCCAACTTGTGTTTGGAATGGGCGCAGCCATGTTTCATCCGGGACCTTTAAAGTAGTTCCAATATGGCGGAATTCATCATACAGCCGAGTTTAGATTCCGAAATCTTTCGAGGTTTGCCGAGTGGGAACAGCTAATAACTGTTGGACTAAGACTAGTAATTATTTCCCCTCATTTCATGATGGACGAATGTAGTGCGAGTTATAAATAGACAATTTTTCCCTTATTTTTTTTCTCCCCTCTTCCTGCATTTTTGGGTTGACTTTTTGGTCTAGAATTGGATAAAAGGCATCAAATTTTCAATTTCATAGCAGTTTTGGGTAATACTGAGGATATTACAGCGGAGGGACAGGGGGTGTAAAATGTCTTTCTGTGGAGCAATCATTGTGTCGGAAGTGCGATTTTCACCCCAATCAACTTAAAATCCCCGTAGCAAAAAATCTAAATGGTCAACCCCCTACAAATTTATGATGAGGAGATTGCCAAATGTGGTCCCCATTGTGCCTAAAAAGATTGGAAGCAACGGAATGTTGAGAAAAAAACTACAGCCTGTTATGTTACAGGCATTTAACATCGAAGTCAATGGGCAAATAATTACTAGTCTGAGTCCTGTTGTTGTATGCCATTTTGAATGATCACGTGATATCGGCATTCCGGATACATTGGGCGAAAAATTGCTTTTCGTTGCCAGTCAGCGCACACGGGAGACCTCGAGTTGCCAATTGCTCGGAGTTGCCAGTAGTTGCCTATTGCAGCAACAAGCGACGAAAAGTTGACCGTCTGCGCCAAGCTTTACTATTAGAGTAGAGTTTTAGCCCTTCGTACTGTAGAATGTTCTCGTTGTCGGGCTTTGCTCCTGTTTGCTCGCTACACTTATTATTTTGGCGTTTTCCGAGATTCTATCCGGATTATCGCCCTTATTGTTGAAATTGTTTGGCGTTTTAACATCTGACGTCAACTGGCAGACTATCGCCATTGGAGAGATGACCATTGTCAAGATAGGTCGCATTATTTATGTTACCTCTTTTTTTCAAATCATTTTTTGTGAAGCCTGTACCATAACAGGCCCGGGACTGTACAGCGCAGTGGACGCTTACGGCTGGCCCCCGGATCCATTCACTTGATTTGCACTCACTATTAGGGTCAAGCACGTAGTGGGGGAAGGCAGTAGTTGACCTCAATTAAACGTAGTTAGATGTAGTTCAACGTAAACGTAGTTCAATCTAGTTATAAACCCATGATTCGACCGTGGTAAGCTCCAAAATTTTCGACATGTTCAAAATATCTCTACAGTGATGTTGTGTGCCAATTCCCAACTGTATATAGTTTAAACGACCAAGGCCAGTTCTTTTTCTTTGATGCTGGAAAAACTTGAAAAAAAATTATTATCACCTGAAAGAGAAATTGGATATAAGAGTGACGCCATCGATTTTATTTTTTCATAAGAGTACCAACTAAAGAGCAAAATATTAATTATTAAACCTAAGAATATTTATTATAAAAGCACCAATTTTGAGATTGAATAATCTATTGCGATGGATTAATATATTTATTATATTTATACAGGAATAAAGTATAGTTTATCCTAAAGATTCCACCAAGGAACGTACAAATCAATATCTTTTTCTTATTTAACGAAATTCCATTTGTTTTAAATACTATAATGATATTCAAATGAGTTCAACCAACAAATAGGTTGTAAACAACATCATTTGATATAATGTGTTTGCAGCACCCGACATTACATTTCCAGTGTCTGTAAATGAAAAACCGTTAAATAAAGTCCAGGCGCGGATCCAGAGGGGGTGGGGGTGGGGGTGGGGGTCAAACTCAGCTACATAAAAAAAAATAATGCCTTGCATCAATGAAATTACATCACAAAGTGATCCTACATCAGTATAAAAATGATTTCTATGTTTAAAAAGCTCAATTTGTATGTATGCCTATGTAATTTAGAGACGATGGTGGCAGATTTCCGAAACAGAAACCTGGCAAACCCCCTCCTGCAAAAATTCCTGGATCCGCCCTTGAAGTCCCAATGAAGATCGTGGTCTGACATGTTAAGGACTTGCTTGGTCGTGGGAATTCACTCGGGTTAAGGTCACCTTAGGACAGAAAACAAGGAAATTATTAACAACTGTACTCTTTATGAGGTGACAATTTATTTGAGTAACCAATATATACACCCTTAATAATTTGTTGATAAGCAAGCAATGAACGAGGAAGGAACGGGGTTTTAATGAGGTGTACTGAGTCACGAATTAAATTAGTATCCCGTTATAAACGAATCATGTAGTCTAGATATTTATTCACATGACATAAACAATCACGCTATCCTTCGGATGTCCGCGATTAAATGGATTTGAACGTTCCCGGGATTTAAAACCCGGCGGTTGCCATGGAAGATATCAAACATTTTGCAAGGAATGGAAAGTGAACAAGCTAAAAACAAACTTACGATTTTTCATAAGTTCAGGGTCATAAGAAGATATTGTCTGAATATCAAAAGAAACATATATTTTAAGTTTCATCAAAGTCGGACAAAAATTGTGACGTCTCTCTATATACACGTGAAATACGCCCCCTCTGTGTTTGTGCAACCATGTACTATAATAAACAGTAGCGTATATGGGGTATGACGTTAGCTTCGAATTGTGATGTTAAACCAAAAGTAAAAGTCCGTCAATCGAGGCGCTATTGTCCAATGTACCCTCATTCCAAGTTTTATGCCAATCGTATATGAATTGGCGGAGCCTGAGGCTTTTTCGAAAAGCGCCACGCCAAGAATAACAAGAACAAGATCAGTAGCGTTAAGGGGCCAGTCCTGGCCCTAAATGAATGACACTGTGTATGGTCTCTTAAACTTAGCTTTTATGTCGAATTTGAGAAATATATTGGCGTTTCGTTCGGTCATAGCGTAGTTTAATGTTCAGATAGCTTGCCGTAGCACACCATTACATTACTAACATCGAAATGTCCCATCAAATGTATGGAAGACCAAACAGCTCTTTATCCAGTGTTCTTCATTCTTAGTTCTTAATTCAAAGTTCTTAATTCTTATTTCTTCATTTGTTGTCGTATTTCGACATTTCTACATTAAAAATAACATTTGTATCTTAATATCAATATCTGTTGCACAAATTAGACATTTGTCATATCAGATTTGTAAAATGTATTTTTGTTTAATTTAATGCTATTTTAATGTAAAGATAAAATTTATTCTAGTAAAATCAAGAAAATGATCTACATTTACATTTCACCATAGACATACAACGAAAAGCAAATCTCGAACAACAATTAATTTCTGAATACAAATCTCCAAATACAAATCTTGCAAAACATTTCTCCAAAAACATTTGTCGAAATTCATCGAACCGGGACATGAGCGGAAGTCAACCTGGCATACAATAAGTCACCATACAATAAAGGAGAATCGGGCGACTTTAGAGAAATCGCGTCCGTGTTATGTCTCTCTCTATATCTATTAATCTGATCTAGCATTAAATAAAATAAATTGAAAGTAATCTATTTTCAGAAATTAGGTTTTGTCTGACATATTTCTTTACACAAACGAAAGAGGGCTTGATCTCTTCTAAATCATGTAATCATAAATGTGCCAGTAAAATAGCTAATACTCGTATATTCAAAGAGCGACAGGCAAATACCTTCCGGTGAAGCATTATTCGATAACTGGAATTTTGTATCTATATATTGAAATACAATTGAAATACATTTTACAAATTTTATACGACAACACATGAAGAAATCCTTAAAAGGACTATGAATTAAGAAATAAGGATAAAGACCACTGAGTAAAAAGCTGTTTGGTCCTCAATACAAATGTGCCCGCAATTTTGAAGAAAGCGGTCATATTGGAATACTCATTCGCTAACACATAGTTTTATGTTTATATCTGAGTAAAGTGACCCCGAAAAACAATTTGCCGTCAACAGCTAGGCTGGATTAGCTGAAATCTGTTGTTCAGTACCACCGCAGGAGTTCTGAATGACCACTGCCAGACAGTTTGTGCGGTGGGTTACCCCTAACAGGCACGCCCCCCCCCCCAACTAAGCTAGATTTGCAGTCACTGTTACCTCTTCTATATGTGCTAGGTGTTAGTATTCTACACATCCTGGCACAATTGTTAATTGTTTGGAACACGGGAACAGTGCCTGCTACTATATTCTAGCTGGGGTCCGTGGGTAACCCACCGCACAAACTGTTTGGCAGTGGTCATTTAGGACTCCTGTGATAGTACTAAACAACTCCAAAGCTGTTTTAAGTGGTACAGATTTCAGCTAACCCAGCCTAGCTGTTGACTGGAAATTAGATAATTCTTGTCAGGGATACTCCAACACTACACATGTCTGGTAATTACATAGCTCTGTCAGGGGTACCCTACGACTAGAAATGTCTGTCGAGTGTTTTTGTGATACTTGAAGATGTACGGTGCACTGCTGTGTGAATTTCATGTAGTACACTTTTGAGCTAATCTAGAATAGTTGGGGGGGGCATGTCATTTTGGCTGTGGAAGACCACATACCACCACCAGAAACCCGGCAGGCTTACATTTTGATGATACCAGATATACAAGCATTGATACCATAAAGCAGAAAATTGGTACTCTTTTTAGCTAGGTTAATCCCCTAGGCTCCTGCTCTGTATGTAGGGGACTTCATGATTTCCACACCGATATTTGGAACCCTCGAAACATTAGCCGTCACTTTTAAGAGGAATATCCATGCTTATTGATTCATTGGGTTGAATTCGTATAGAAACCACCTTCAAATCGAGGTCTCAGAAAATTTGACCAAACTGCATAACCAGAAATGTCCCATGGGGTCCATCTTGGATATTTGAAATTCCGCAAAGATTCGAGTGTGGCGTCTTCCGGATTTTTAATCTACCTATATTATAGACACGTAACAGACCATATATTAAGTGACTCTTAAATAACCAAGTAATTATTTTAAATTGTGTTCACATTACTGGTACAAGAGTGAAATGTTTTTTTATTCATGCTCCCCCACCCCCAGCCAATGTAGTATGAAATAAAATCGGGTTTAATGGCGGACATTTTGCTCGGCCAATTGCCTACTCTTATATCGAATTCCAACTGCCACGGGATTTCTTGCGTGAACGAAAAGGTATATACGGGACCTCGGTTTAGCGTCCATCCGAACGACTAGAGAGCTGTCCTTGTCAGACACACCACCTCGGAAAGTCACGATGAGCTGTCTAGCGAGCCAGCGTTTTACCCACTTAGACACCGTGACCCCCAAATCAAGAAGGACTTTAATGGCAAACCAAAGGCTTAAGTAATATCAACTATAATATTTTGGTTATTTTCATGTTCTTCAAAATAAACTAAACAAAGGGGATGTAATATATCTTGTCTGATACCTATGTGTTTATTACTGACCTCATTATTAGTCAATCACCCATAAGTATAATGTAGCTTCCGGTATTCATAACAGTACATATATCGCGTAGTCAAGTATACAGTTTGGTCAGAAGTAATTATTACACTCTGATTTCATCGGCTTACAGTTCATAAGTTTATCTCGTTTGGTAGAAAATCTATTGCTTTAAATGTTTTAATATTTTTTTCACGCGGTATGGAACAATTTATAATCAAGATGCGAGAAAATCAATTATGAGTGATCTTTATTTCTAGACATTAGCGTCTATATAAGAGAGCAATGACAGTGGTCTTAATTTCCAGTTAAAAGATATAATATCTACTTTCAACCAAACAGGTGAGCACAATAAATTTTTCATCCATGTAATTATTGAACAAATAGATAGATATCCCAAGAGAAAACAAAAAAGGAATGATTTTATAACCTATATAAAATATAAACAATATGAAGGTTGGTCAATATGGACGCAACTATTCCATTTGAGTTTACACTGCGGAATCTGGTACTAACACAGATAAGGAGCTATCAAAGATTTAATTAATACCTCGAGTACAAAAGGTTTGAGGCATTGAGTTAGTATAGATGTGATCTGGACCTCACTAACGCATTGGGTTTTGGGAACACCACTGGGGGTGCTGTTCACATTACCTCCAAAATTGATTTTGTAACATATATCTTGAGTACATCAACGGAACCTGTGTAAAAATACAAAATGGAGGGGCAATATAAATCATCGTCGTCAATGCTTGGAATTAACCCACTTCTGAGTAGGTCAAAAGTCACTTGACGCCCATTCCACTTTAAATGCATATTTCAGTACTTAATTAGGTATAAACATAAAATGGGCAACATCAATACATTTGAGGGGTCAAATATAGGGAGTAACCCACTTCTAAGAAGGTCACATGTCAACATTAGACAGTCACGCATCGAAAATAACTTCAGTGCAAGCATAAATTGGGTCTCAACCTGATCATAGAGCCCCACTCATGGGGAAATATCAATTTAATGTAACAAAAATCTTTCTGACACCTTTTTGTTGCACATATTCGGCAAATCAAACTGTTCCTTGAGACCAATCCTTCTGATTATTGTGTTTTGGGGATTACGCCCCTGCCCCCGGTAATATTACCCCCACCCCTGACAGCTGTATGTACTCGACTATGTTCATGAAATGTTCAACTTCGCAGAACCAACCCTAACCCATGTTAACCTTCCATCTACTCCGAACGAAGAAATCCCTGAAACTGACAACTTAGAACATTTGATGGTATCCTTTAGCATACCCAGGAGTGTTTGTATTGTGTGTTTGAACTGAGGATGTGTACTGAGGATGTATTTATTAGTCTTTGTCGATCAATTGTACCCTTTGACCTGCTTAGAAGTGAGCCAGTCCTCTAAATTGACTACTCACGGGGCTTTATGTTACGCAAGGAACAGTGTGATACCCATAATGAGGTATGGGTGACAAATGGTGATCTTTCACCTCTTGAGAATAGGGCTAATCCCCATAATTGACTACTCAGAAGGATTGATGTTGTCTCAGGGGGTCTCCGGGAATCCCGTGGCTAAGTGGGTGAGAGGCCGAGTCGCTAGTCTGGAGGTCCTGAAAAGGCCAGCCGTTTAGTCGTTCGGATGGGACGAAAAACGGTTGTCCCGTGTACACATTGACGTGTACGTAAAAGGTCCCTTGACATTTGGAATTCGATATAAAAGTAGGTCGTAGCGTCGCTGCCGGGCAAAATTCCCCTCATAGCAATTATCATGGCGTATGACCGTCTTCATTAGCCCAGGTTAGGTGCAGAACAGTAGGACGTTAAACCCCATTTTATTTCATTTCAGGTGGTCTCAGTGAACATTTCTAATACCCAATTTGTCCATGTACTGCGATTTACATTTAGGCGTGACCGACAATATGACTTACTCAGACATGAATCCACAAAATCGACTACCCTCAGGAGGATTTGTATTGCCATTGCAGATCCTAGGGGAACATTTTGACACAGGTTTCGTTGATATACACAGGATGTGTTATAAAACAAATCTTGCGTGTTTCTTGGGTTCCGAATATATCTACTAATTCCATGCCTCAAACGTTTTATACCCTAAATGTGAATTTAATCTTTGACTAGTAATTTTTAAAGTGACAAAATATCATAATTAATCTCAGAGATTTACCGAAATATTGTTTAGGCGAAACAATACTAGTAATTAAAACCATATATCATTCCATTTATTAGACTGAGAATGTAGATGACTATTCTATTCTGTTTACAAGGGCATTTTGCCGTTCAATGCAGATTAATAAGCGAAGCAACTCTCATTAAGACAACATTAAGACTCTGTATAATAATGATTTCAAATATCTGACTCAACTACGATATCTTGATGTCAGCTTTAATCCTATTGATACTTTACAAGAATTCTCATTTCATGGACTTGATTCATTATTAGTTTTAGAATTCAATGGACACAATTTGAATTATACAGATATTTCCATGCCCTTGGAAGTTTTTACCCCACTCCAATCCCTGACAAATTTAAGCCTCAGGTGTGATATGGCACGTTTTCCAAAACGTAAATTTATTATACCAGATCGAGTTGTGGGGTCCCTAACAAAACTAACACAGTTAAATATTGATATGAATTCCGATTTTCATTCCGGATTTTCTAATCTAACAAAACTGAAGGAACTCCTCGTTGGTGGAACCTGGAAACACGGTAAATATTTTCAGTGTAAACTGTCTTTATTAACAAAAACAACCTTCAAGGTCTTTTCTAATATCTCTATTCAGCTACTACAACTAAATAGCTGCATAGTTAACAGTTTCGATGAAGATTTCCTTCAACCATTCCCCAATTTGAAAACATTGTTGCTCAATGATATAACAATGAAGAATGGTAATTTTTCTCGCTTGATTCAAGTTCTTCATGTGTTTGAATATAAGAATATGACTGAGATCAGTATTACTAAAATTATAACATTTTTACCCTACATCGGATTTAATAGAAGATTAGATCTACAATCACTGTCCAAGATATGCTTGCAGGAACTTGATTTGAGTCAAAACCTGATTAACATTGTATATTTTGATGTGATGTTTACCGCACCCTATCCACCCTTAACCAATTGTATAAGGCGGGTTGATTTATCAGCTAATCGGATCACAGGAACTATAAGTTTGCACTTTGTACCACTTGTGTCTGCAGCCGCGTCTATGCTGGAAGACATAGACTTATCAGATCAAAGGAAATTCTCTTTTAACAAATATATTATTCGGGCAATACCACCTCGTGCACATCGTAATTTACCCGGGCCATTACCATTTATTATCAGCAGCAAATTAAGACGCGTAAACTTAGCTGGATTACCACATCAAATTGGAGAATTGCAAGTTGATGTTGAGGTTATTTCCGCAATTAAATTAGAATATTTGAATGTGTCTTATTGTGGACTGTACAATCTGAAACATAAAATATTTGGACTTGGTAATTTGGAAATTTTGGACATTAGTGGCAATGCTCTACGCATCATAAATGTGACATTGTTTGACGATTTTCCGAATCTTAAGACATTGCGTGCAAGTAATGCCATGATAGATAACGATTTCCTTGCTCAGAATGGTCGCAGATTCTTCAGTGCCTTAAAGAAGTTGGAAAATCTGGATCTGTCTAGTAACGGTCTGGTGTATTTACCTAACGAGTTATTTAACTCGATGGTTACATTGAAAGTACTTAATTTAGCCAACAATAACCTGATAACTATACCAGACGTAACACAGTTGGTTAAGCTGAACTCGTTATATCTTAACCATAATGCAATAACTACCTTGAGCCACCAAACTAGAGACATGTTAGAGAAAACAAGCGAAAACAACAAGAAGTTTCAGTTACATCTTTGGGGAAATACATTCACTTGCACCTGTGAGGAGATCCCATTTTTGCGTTGGATAGAAGAAACTGACGTCGATTTGGATCGTAGCAATTATTCTTGCGTGGAGTCATCAGGAATACTGACATTCACTAAAGCAGTTTATAACCAATGGACATCCTTCAGCCGAAAATGTGTTTCGTCTTTTTTGTTGAATTTAACTATTGGGGGATTCGGTATCGTTGCTCTTACTCTCATAGTAGTCTTCGTCTTCATCAAAAACAAAATGAAACTGAAATTACTACTTTTAAGGTTGATTGGAAAAAATATTTACCCAAAGAAAAGAGAAGATTTTGAGTATGATGCATTTATAATACACACGGACTCTATCTCTGGTTGGGTTTGTAATGAACTGAGGAATGAACTGGAAACCAATCGTGGAATCAAACTGAACCTTCGTGATAGAGATCACCTACCTGGTGGGTATAAACCCGACGACTTGTTGGAAGCTATACGTGACAGTTGGAAGATTGTTTTAATCTTAAATGAAGAATTTCTGAGAAGTGATCTAGGCTTGTTTACCATGTATAGCTGTTTATCGTCAATAACACTCACAACACCACAGAGATTAATCGTTTTAATCGATCATCAGATAAATCTAACGGCTAATCTCGATTTTCTTCTTGAAGCTGTTACTGAGGACAACATTCTATATGTAGATCTGCAGACTCCGTTAACTATTGCTTTCTGGGACAAGATATCCAATGTCATTAAATCAAAGGAAGATATATAAACATACTGTGTCAATTCGGATAAAAATAAAAGCATTTTACTCACTACTGTACTATGAAAATTACACAATTAAAACCGTTCATCGTTAGTTGTATTTTAAACGGCACATAAATTTTCACGGCGTAAACAACTCTACAATGTTCTCACATTCTTTCAAATCAGGTAATTGTCCGGCAAGGATTCAACCGGATTAATAAAATGCTCAAAAGATTTTAGCCAACGCTTAAAGGTGTTTACATCATCCACAGAGGATGCCGAATGTTGCGAAATATTCAGCTCACCAAATCGTTTTAAATCGTGATCGGACAAACTATTTTTGAATCGGTATTTCTTTTAGAGATTCAAAAACTGTCAAATGATGTTCAGCGGCCTTACTGCTTACATTTTACAATTATTTATATAGCATGCTGGGATATCTCTAAAACACTAATTATTTTCTACCGGGCACCACCTGCTGGAGACAATCCATGGCGGGGTAGAAATGTAAATATTTTGTGTACTAGTATTAATAACTGCTTTATATAATTTTCATTCATTAGTCTTGGGACAACATAAAATGAACAGGTATGATGGAAACCAATATAATGTTCGGTCACCTATTATGGTAAGGATAAGGGAAAGAAAGTATCTAGTTTTTTTTAAAGGTCGCCTGTAAACGCTTTAATGATTCTTATTAAGATTCCCTCTTACGACTTGGAACCATGGGCACCGGAACGGCGCTAGGGCCAGGGTTCCAACAGATGGCGGGTAGAGGGGTGAGGGGGGATTGTGTGTATTGAATAAGATATACGTGTTTCTAAATATATGTAGTCTTTACCGATTTACTGGTAATTTTAGCACATTATTTATAATACTGCATTTAGTTCTAATATACTTCCTTCGACATTCTATTCGCTATGCATCCTCGGTCTTGCACACTCATATATTAAGTGATATGCTTTATGCTTGGTAAACTGCATGTTATCATATACTACACGATGTCACGCTGTTAATTAAACATTACACAAAGTGTGACATCGTCCACTTCACTGAATGTATCAATAAATTTAGTTTTCTGACACTTTCTGGATTTTATCACTGGATAGTTTTCGTTATTAGTAAATGTATCCAAATCAAGCTGGTGCCAATTATAGAGTAATGATTAAGATGGGGGTTGCCTAAGGCTTGTCCCTTACCAGGTTTATCTGTGTACTAGTCAACTGTTAGATTTCGCCGGCCTGTATTGTGCGCGTAAATTGCCCATGCATTTTCTTTATAATTAATTACTTACAACTACGGTGCACCATTTTAGTGTTATTAAAGCAATTAAATTACCAACTATTGTGGAGGGTTTATCAAATAGAAGTAGCGGTTTTAATTCCGTTCCGTATTTACAAGGATGTGTGTAATTGAAATTACATCGATCTATGCTCGCTGGGCAATCTAACTACAACTTGCAGACTTTTAAACAAAATTTATAAGATTATCACGCATTATACCGATACTATGTCATGTATGTACATTAACGACTTAATCCATTTGTTAAGGCCAGCTCAATTTTCGTCAAGGTTGGCGAGATTATAGGTTAGGGTAAGCATTAGGGCTAGGTCCATGTTTTTGAACAAGCTTAAAGTTGACCTTATCAATTAGATCTAACAGTAGATTAACCATAAATAGATAAAAGGGAATAACTCTCCAAACAGAAGTACAACATACGTATCAAATAGTATTAAATTTTTGACCCTAAAGACCATTTTGTGTACACGAGACCTCGAAGGATTTTACTTTGCCCTGCACCACTGACAAGAGGGAACCACGCCGAAAGTCGCAATGAACTTTATCGCCCAACACCGTGATCGAAAACAGAACCTCCAGGTCAACCAACAAACCAGGAGCGGATACAGAGAGGGTTTAGGGGCGCCTACCCCCTGCTCTTCTAAATAAAAAATTGCCAAACAACACTTATTATGATGAGAAGGATGTCACAGTCGTGGGCTTTATCCCTTATCATCAGATGATGGGATATAGACATATGTGATGTCACAATTAATGTTTTGCATTCATCAAAAAACATCCATATCACTTATTCTCCCAATTATATTTTGAATCATAATTATGTAAAACTCTGTTTTAGGCCCTTGCTATATCTGATCATAACTTTAGGTGATAACTTTATGTGTTGAATTTTCTAGATATTTTGGTGTTTAACATAGACACGGTCGGTTTTTTGTTTTTCTATTTTGCTTGCTTAAAGTTTCCCGTCAAGCGTCAAAATCATGCAGAAATGATTTTATAATTGCATATCAGTATTTTGTATGTTTTTATATAAAAATCCTAGTTTGTGTGTTTTGTCAAAGTGACCCCTGGTTACCCCAGGTATACATCAAAGACCATGTATTTCTCAAATATTTTCAAAGCCGGGTGAAGAGAACCCGACCATAATCCCCACCCCTAAAAGATATATTATCTCAGTAACCTGGCAAACTCCTCCTGAAAATACCTGGACCCGCCACTGCTAAAGTCTTACGCACTAAGCCAGCGTGGACCCGGAGAAAACTTAGACATGCGACTCTAATTTTTGTCACGTACACGCTGGGAATCGAAATTACGCCATTTGACCCGAGAAAACCCACGATTTTAGACAGACGACTCTAATTCTTGTCACGCACACACTGGGATTCGAAATTACGCCACTTGACTCAATGACAGATTTTATGATTTACAGCGATCGTGTCGATTCAAAAGAATTATTTGTCAAATGATTATTATTATAAGCACTAGATTATGATAAAACTGTTTCTGAGCAATGTACAAACATAGAATACAACAGGTTTTGTCTACTGAAGTCCAGGGGTCATTCACGTGTCGAAATATACATACTCTTTCCAAACCGTACTTTTTATCGTTAGTATAATATTATGTCCTTACAACTAATATGGAATTCATTTTAAGAAGATGTCGACTTCTAACTTGTTTTCGGCAGGTTAATTAAGGCGATAAGATATATAAACTCAGACAGTTTTATTGTTGAAAGCATTTCATCGTTACAGCATGTAGACTGCTCATCACCGGAAACATTCACATTTTCATACACAGTAACATCCGAATAAATTAAAGTTACAATACTACGGAAGACAATTATGTACATAATAATGATTTGTAGACATCACTTACTTTCCACTCTTTTGATGAAAACTAAAAACTAAACCAAACCAAACCAACGGGCTATAATTACAACAATAGTGACAATCATTTGCCAATTTGTCTCTCGTGGAAGTCACAACGTTTAATGAACTACTGTCTCTTCCAGGTGACAAGTCGACTGGACCATTGCTTGTCATGTAGTCCAGTCAATTTATGATTTCAACAAATTACAAGAAAAGGTTTTTATGCATTTTTGCGTTTATTTAGGTGTACTTTATAAAATCCCAAAAGTTTACCAAATTTTGCGCACCGTAAAGTGGTAAAATCCAAGATGGCCGAAATTTGCCTAATCAATGTTCAAGAAAACCCTAAACTGTTCGTTCAAGACCCTATAAAAGTTTTATGAACATATAAATTAATGCTCTAGATTTGGACACTACCCCCCCCCCCCCATCAATCCCCACCGTATTTACAGCTTCTAGATCCGCTACTGGCTTTACCTTAAGGTCATTTGAATGTATAACAGTAGATGTGATTCAAACAATGACGTTCTATAGCCGAGCAAACTGAGATTGGTGTTTATTTTAGCTCAGTTAATGAAACACACCCTCGTGTGTTTTAGAAATCATAGATACGACATAACCCTTCATTCTTTGAAGAACAAATTTGTAAATAATTTCTTGCGCATCTTTCAGGACATTAGGTTATTGAGGTAGGAGCTCCAGAACATGTACATATCAAATATGCCAGTAAGTGATGAAGAAATGCAGAGTAATGAATATACGTAAATTTGGGTTCGAGTCAACCCATAAGTTGACGTAGTGGGGTAGTGGATTCTCAAAAGTGATGAAGAAGGGCAGAGTTACGCATATACGTAAATTTGGATTCGCGTCAAAATGTTATGGGGTAGTGGATTCTCGAAAATGTTATAAGGAACCACTTAACACCATTGGGCATATCTTCAAATGAAATAATGGCCCCAAATATATTAATTTTGAGACTACAATTGCTATTTTGTGTTAAAAGAATGCAGAGTTATGTCCCTTTATAAATTTGGATTCTTATCAGCATGTTTCTGAGGTAATGAAATCTCAGAAAATGGTTCAAGAGAGCACTGGATATCTATGAAAACCATGCCATACAATGCATGGAATCAGTTTAATGTGTTTCTCTTAAAATTGACGACTTTTTGTTTGTCTGAAGTTGTAGGTTATGAAGGAAAATGGCTTAAATCCCGAACTTTGCCCTCAAAATTGGTGACTTTCCGGTACTCCAATTTGGTAAACTTTTAGGATGTCATTCAGTACACCAAATGCTACCAAAAACCATCAAAAAAACCTTTCCTTGCAATTTGTTGGGGGTTGACAACCTTTCATGTCTTATTTCAAAAAATGGCCGAATCTTAATGACACAGCTGGAATTTTTTTAATCCCTTTGCTTTCTACCTCGTCGATACTAATTTCGAAAAAAGCTGTATAACCATTTTCCCTTGAAAAATCGTGGTTTGTTTACGTCACGGAACTAAAGATCAGCCATGTTTGACCTAGTTATGTGGAATAGCCCAAGTGAACCAGGGTTGCAGGTTTGTCTTTGAGATGGTTCGTCCTACTTGGATGTTTAGATAGCTGTTTCGATCCGTTAACAGAACTCAATTTATATGGGAAACAATCGGTCCAGCAGAATATAACTTTTTTTTCTAAATAGCCATTTACAGGAGGTAATATTACTTTACCATTTGGTTCCAGACAAAAGTTGTCTCAATCCGAGGTAACTTTCAAGATATAAACTACATACAGCCCGATATTGTATTGACACGTGATGGAAATTTAGAAGTATTTGAACGCTACTTTTATTTTTAAATGCTGTGCCATTTGTCCATTGACGGAAATGGAAACGGAAATGATACTGTTTGTATCTCATTCACATTGTAATTATCAGGACCTGGTCAAAATCTTCTCCGGTCTCATAATAATCTAAACCAAGAAAACATAATTATTATTTTTATAAAAAATCATTTATTTATATCACTGAAATGG
This sequence comes from Patella ulyssiponensis, assembly GCA_963678685.1. Lineage (NCBI taxonomy): Eukaryota > Metazoa > Mollusca > Gastropoda > Patellidae > Patella > Patella ulyssiponensis. The sequence goes on along the minus strand of OY783227.1, from coordinate 75,856,401 downwards.
CTCCAACTATATCCATTATTCAAGATTCTTTTCTATTACAATATCTGAAAGTAGTTTTTGTGTCCCTCCAACGCGAATATAAAGAATGCTGAACAACGGTATCCATAAAATTATAAGATATTTTACAAAAGTTATACTCTTATCTGCAAAGTTATCATACCTTGCAATTTTAAGTAATAAACAAGAAATCGCGTCATCTATAATAGGAAATAGACATGCATGTAAATATCATTTCCGTTTTCATTTCCGTCTAAAGTAATTATCTGGTTTCTTCACCCTGACCTAGTTCGCGTACTTACAGTTCACCAGTTTATCTCGTTTTCGACAAGATTTATTTCTCAAACTGTTTGAATATATTTTTTGCCGCAGACGAAGTTCTTATTTACATGTAATGGAACCTGCATAATGAGGGTGCAAGAAACTTGAGTGGTCTAGATAAGAGAATAATAACTCTGCTTTCAAATTTCAGTTAAACAGATCAGGTGAGCAAAATAATATTTTAAATTATTGGAAAATATAGACTAACCGATAGGTAGGCTGATCCACGGCCACAAATATGCGTGCTAATAAAAACTGACACTACTTGTCTTCGCCCACTTATTGATCAATGAAGCCATTAAAAATGTTTTCTGTATCGTTGGACTTCTAAAAATACTTTGTTATAAACTTGGACTAAACTCAGCGATTTTATTTTTAATTTAGTTGATTGTAACGATTCTAGGGTTCGAGTCACCTCATGTATTTTTCTATTTGGAAACTCGCGGATCTCTGCTCTTTATACCGACACTACAATACCGTCAAATTTACTTTTATTTAATCGTGAAACCTTTAGTCATAAGACGACAACCGATGATTTACTGTTCAGCATTTGATGTGTAAGTCCTTTCATTTGAGCAATCTGACCAAACTGCTCAGACAATAAATACAAATTATGCCTTTAATGGACATTATTAAAAAATTCCACACAAGAGAGATCATATGGCGAAAAAATGAAAATGATCAGTTAAACCATCAAATGCATGATCTCAATTATTATTTTAATATCTATAAGAGATTCCTACCGCTGACGACATACTGATTCAGAGACAACCAATCTATGTCGAGATGTTTTATTAAAAAATTCTACACAAGCAGAGGGAATCAATCTAGAAAAGGTACCTAATCCCCGACAAAAACATCAGGTGACCTGAATGGTTTTAGTATGGGTGCTCTTGTATCTCTCACCACCCGACTACAATTTGTTTAAACTATTTCCCTTGGAAATATCATTTATTCGTGTTCCAAACGTTTTTCAACATAAACCGAAAATGCCATAGCTTTAAATATTTTACGTCAGCATGTATATGAATCGATAAATCATAACAGTAACAGTATTAAAAATAAAATCTTGCATCGCAATCTACAGTATATAGATCAATAATGAAAACCACTCCTATTTACTCTGATTTTAGGTACGTATAGCCGGAAGAAGAAACATGGTTTATCACATAATTGGAATACTACTTGGTTTATCCTTCAATCTACCAATAGTAGGAGCCAACAAAAAATGTCTTGAAACAGTGGACGCACAATACGGTGGACTTCACGCCAACTGTTCTCACATTAAAACTTCAAGAGTTCCTGAAGATCTCCCAGACAACACCACAACCCTAGATCTAACCTTTAACAATATTAAAACTCTGTATAATAATGATTTCAAATATCTGACTCAACCACAATATCTTGATCTCAGCTTTAATCCTATTGATACTTTACAAGAATTCTCATTTCATGGACTTGATTCATTATTAGTTTTAGAATTCAATGGACACAGTTTGAATTATACAGATATCTCTATGCCTTTGGAAGTTTTTACCCCACTCCAATCCCTGACAAATTTAAGCCTCAGATCTGATATCTTACGTTTTCCAAACCGTCAATTTATTATACCAGATCGAGTTGTGGGATCTCTAACAAAACTAAGACAGTTAAATATCGATATGAGTTCCGAGTTTAATTCTGGATTTTCTAATCTAACAGAGCTTAAGGAACTCATCGTTGGTGGAACCTGGAAACATGGTAAATGGTTACAGTGTGAACTGACCTTATTAACAAAAACAACCTTCAAGGTCTTTTCTAATATCCCTGTTCAGCTACTTCAGCTAAATAGCTGCATAGTTAACAGTTTCGAGGAAGACTTCCTTCAACCATTCCCCAGTTTGAAGACATTGTTGCTCAATAATATACTATTCAAAAAAATTAGGGGATATTTGATTTTTAAGTGTTATTAAAGTCACCTAATGAAACTGACGAAGAAACAAATGACAAAATGAAATGAAGTTCACATTCATCGATTTATTCCAAATGATCGTTAGACTAAGTAAGGCACAGACTGACCATTATAAGGGTAAAATGATACCCAGGGTCAAACAGCAAAGTTACCACAGCATCACAACAAAGTCAGTAACGGGTAAATCCTCCTCTGTTTGCCAAACAAGCATTGATCCGACGTGGCATACTCCTTATGAGACGTCTAAGGTCATTTTGGTCCAGATTGTCCCATTCCTGTTGCAACGCAGCAGCAAGTTCTTGGACATTGGCAGGACGTTGTTGATGTTGACGTAACCTCTGTCCAAGCATGTCCCAGACATGCTCGATGGGGGAGAGGTCGGGACTCAGTGCTGGCCAAGGTAATGTGGTGATGTTCTGTTGTTGGAGGTAACCTGTAACGATCCTGGCCCTGTGACATCTTGCGTTGTCATCCTGGAAGATGAAACGGCGGCCATGACGTCGTGCGAACGGCACAACATGGGCTGCCAAGATGTTGTCCCGGTAGTACTGGCCTGTTACACGCCCTGCAACAACATGTAAAGCCATTCTTCCAGCAACAGTGATGCCTCCCCACACCATAACAGAACCACCCCCAAATCGATCATGTCTGATGACGTTAACGTCTTGGAAGCGCTCGTTTCGACGACGCCACACCCTCCTACGTCTGTCCAAAAAATCAACAGTGAACCTTGACTCATCTGAAAACATCACATTGCTCCAGCGTCGATTATCCCAGTGTTGACGATCCCTACACCAACGACGTCTTGCCTTAATGTGATGATCTCTCAAACAAGGGATCACGCGAGGACGTCGGGCGCGAAGGTGACCCCTATGCAGTCGATTCCGAATCGCCTGGCCACTCACTCTCACACCAGTGTCTGTTTGAAGACGAGCGCTGATCTGATTTGCTGTGATGACACGATTTCTCAAGGCCAAGGTACGGATAAATCGATCCTGGGCTTGAGTTGTTGCCCTTGGTCGACCTGAGCGTGGTCTGTCCTGTACAGATTGTGTATCACGGTATCTGGACCATAGCCTGCTTATGACAGACTGAGAAACATTCATCGTCCGCGCCACAACCGCCTGTGTTGTGCCGATCTGTAGCATGCCAAGGGCACGTAACCTTTCATTTTGGGTAAGCCGACGCATATCAAAATTTGTTTTCTGGTCACTAAAACAATTAAACTGATGTTTCCACCCTGGAATTCAATGCCACAATGACTGTAACATTCAAAGTCAGAGTCGTGCAAATCTTGGGTTGGACCCCCATGATGATCCCAAGCATCCCCTGCATTCCATGCGGTAGCTATTGGTGCGTTTGGGCGTCACATGTAACTGGAAATGTTTCTTCTGTTAGGTTCTATAGTGACTTTTTTCGTAGTCATTTGCATATTTTAGTATTATGCCCCCAAAATCAAATATCCCCTACTTTTTTTGAATAGTATATAACAATGAAGAATGGTAATTTTTCTCGCTTGATTCAAGCGCTTCATGTGTTTGAATATAAGAATATGACTGAGATCAGTATTAATCAAATTATAACATTTTTACCCTACATCGGATTTAATAGAAGATTAGATCTACAATCACTGTCCAGGATATGCTTGGAGAAACTAGACTTGCGTGAAAACCTGATTAATATTATAGATCTTGATGTTTTATTTACCACACCCTATCCACCCTTCACCAAATGTATAAGGTGGCTTGAATTATCAGCTAATCGCATAACAGGAACAATAAGTTTACATCTTGCCCCCCCTTATATTGGCAGCAACGTCTATGCTGGAAGAGGCAGACTTATCAGATCAAAGGAAATTCTCTTTTAACAAATATATTATCCGGGCAACACAACCTCGTGCACATCGTAATTTTCCAGAACCAATACCAATTTTTATCAGCAGTACATTGAGACGTTTAAACTTAGCTGGATTACCACATGAAATTGGAGAATTACAAGTTGATGTTGAGTTTATTTTCGCGAATAATTTAGAGTATTTGAATATGTCGTATTGTGGACTGTACAATATGAAACGTAAAGTATTTGGACTTGGTAATTTACACATTTTGGATATTAGTGGTAATTCTCTAAGCATCATAAATGTGACATTTCTAGATGAGTTTCCAAACCTTAGGACATTGCGTGTGAATAACGCTCTGTTAGATAACGATTTCCTTGCTCAGAATGGTGGCAGATTCTTCAGTCCATTAAAAAAGTTGGAAAATCTGGATCTGTCTAGTAACGGTCTCGTGTATTTACCTAACGAGTTATTTAACTCAATGGTTACATTGCAAGTACTTAATTTGGCTCAAAATAACCTTATTACTATACCAGACGTAACCCAGTTGGTTAAGCTCAACTCGTTATATCTTAACTATAATGCAATAACCACCTTAAGCCATCAAACTAGACACATGTTAAAGAAAACCAGCGAAAACAACAAGGAGTTCCAGTTACATCTTTGGGGAAACACATTCATTTGTACCTGTGAGTCGATTCCATTTTTGTTATGGTTAGAAGAAACCCGTGTTAATTTAGATCGCGCCAATTATTCTTGTGTAGAGTCATCAGGAATACCCACCTCCACTAAAGCAGTTTATAAACAATGGACATCCTTCAACCGAAATTGTGTTTCGTCTTTTTTCTTTAATTTAACTATTGTGGGATTCGGTATCGTTATTCTTACTTTAATAGGGGTCTTCGTCTTCATTAAAAATAAAATGAAACTCAAGTTAGTGCTTTTAAGGATGATTGGAAAAAATATTTACCCAAAGACAAGAGATGATTTTGTGTATGACGCATTTGTAATATACACGGACTCTATCTCCAGTTGGGTTTGCAATGAACTGAGGAATGAACTAGAAACAAATCGTGGAATCAAGCTGAATCTTCGTGATAGAGATCACCTACCTGGTGGTTCTCGAGCCGATGACCTGTTGGAAGCAATACGTGACAGTTGGAAGATTGTTTTAATTTTAACCGAAGAATTTTTGAGAAGTGATCTAGCCTATTTCACCATGTGTAACTGTTTATCATCATTAACACTGACAACACCCCAAAGATTAATCGTTTTAATCGATTATCAGATAAATATTACGGCTAATGTAGATTTTCTTCTTGAAGCTGTTACTGAGGATAACATTCTAGATGTAGATTTGCGGCATCCGTTAACTATTGCTTCCTGGGACAAGATATCCAATGTCATTAAATCAAAGGAAGATATATAAACGTATAGCGTCAATTCGGATAAAAATAAAAAGCATTACAACATATAATTTTATTCTTGACAATGGGGGCGATATAGTATCAGCGTGCAACTACGACCCTAAACTTAAAAACTTATCTCCCTTTTATCAAGAATTATTTCAAAATTGGTACATTATATATACTAAACATGTTGATAACTTGATACACCCGAAAAATCAAATTTTCTGGAATAACAGATGTATAGGACTTGATAATAATATTTTTAGAAAGAAATTTAAAAATAAAAATACATTGTATATGTTTGAATTTATTGAAAATAATTTAAATGAACAGGTAGGTAACTGACGAATAGTAAAAATTATATAAAAAGTACATCGGCAGCTGTCAGGAGATTTCTGAAAACTACCCCACACAAAGAAACACAGAATTATTGTAAGAGTGTTACTTATTTAGAAGAAATAGACACTAACCTAATGTCTTGGTATAAGCATGTCTTAAAATCAATCACCGCTAAACAAATATATTCCACGCGGATCAGGTTACTGTATGAAAAACCGCTGGCAATATCTAAATGGTAAAATGAATTAGAAATCGAAATAACTAAACAACATATAAAATAGATCTTTAATCTTGCACATAACACAAGTATAGACAGCAAACTTCAAAACTTCCAATACAAATATATTCATAAAATAATATACACACACGCACTTCTATGTAAACTTCATTTTCTGTAGTTATGCCCAACAAATCTGGAGCGAAATGCTAGAAATTACCCTTAAAAGTAACATTAATATAACATTAACAAATAAAAATATTCATTTTGGGTATCCAGAAAAATCAAATTTCAATATAATTTATATGAATGGGACTTTACAAACCACTTGATACTCTTAACCAATTATTATACATTTAGATCTAAATTAGATAGCGTTAAGCCGATTTGGAAGTTTTTAAATCCAGTAACTACACCCTAAATAAATGGAAATACACATGTATGTAGAATACAAAGCTTTAACTAACACCAAACGTGAACACATAATCTATTTAAGTAAATATCTCTATCAAAGTATGAAATTACGAAATCAAGTATTAAACAGCCAAAAATGAAACTAAATACCTATTGGAATCTCTCTCTCTCTCTCTCTCTCTCTCTCTCTCTCTCACACACACACACACACACACAAACACATTTTTTTTTTTCTCTCACACATTTGTACTATTTTCGTGTCATGTATATATATATATATATATATCAGGCGCGGATACAGAGGGGGGCGCACCCGGCGCACGCCCCCTCTATTTTTTGCGGTGGCGAACAATTTTTAGCTCCATATATTCTCGCGGGAAAGGAGAACAAAAACAGTTTAGGTTGGAAATCGTAATTTACAGTACTACTACGAAATTAGTCCTTGTGGGCATTTTTGTCCACTCAAAAATCATGGGTCGGGCTTCGCACTCCCAACTTGGTGCAGCACGCCCCCCCTTTCTGAAAATCCTGGATCCGCCCCTGTATATATTGAAACTATTGAAACTACTTTATTTACATATATTATATTTAATATTTTTGTTTTATATACTTTTGTACTATTTTCGTGACATGTATATATATTGAAATTGCTTTATTTACATATATATTATATTTAATATTATATTTACTTTTTTTTATTTATTTATTTGAGTTTGTTTTTCTTTTTTTTTTCTTTTTAAATTATCATTTTCCTTCTATTATAATTACGTTCTTTATATTCCTCATTTGTTGTGCAATATTCACTCAATATATTCTATGTATTTATGTGGCTATAGCAAGTGATTTGCTTTGCCTTGTAATAAAGTAAAGTAAAGTAAAGTAAATGTAGGAATAGGTTGGTCGCATACCCTTATCATTCAATTAATATATTTTAATGGATATGATATGAACATAAACCTTATTAAACCTTAGATGTACCAGCTTTTTAATCTCAAAGGGGTGGCTAAATCTTCTTCCTCTTTCGACTTTCGTAAAGGAGTATAGCAACCTGTTTTTTTTCTTTTGTTTTGGACAGTTCTGTAACCTCCGAAATATGTATACCCCCCACCTCAGACAAGGGGGATAACTGAACGGGGAGAAAAGTTTTCGAAGACTAAATTTATGAAAGAATCATATAAAAAGGTTTTTAAAGGATACCTCTTATTTTTTACTTCTCAAGAAAAGGATACAAGTATACTTTTTAAGAAGAATGTTTTTTTATATGGTAAAATGCTTTATTCTTACTGTTTCAAACCGATGTAAATGTTATGTATATAATGTATATAAATATAATCACCTTATTTAGTGATTATAGTAAAAAATGTATATAAAACTGTTCTTCAAAAAAAAAAAGATTCTTTTCTATTACAATATCTGAAAGTAGTTTTGTGTGCGCCTCCAACGCGAATATAAACAAAGCTGAATAACGGTATCATAAAATTATAAGATATTGTACAAAAGTTATACTCTATCTCTATCTGCAAGGTTATCATACCATGTGTGAAAATATTATTTCCGTTTTCATTTCCGTCAAAAGTAATTATCTGGTGTCTTCACCCTGACCTAGTTCGCTTATTTACAGTACATCAGTTTATCTTGTTTTCGACAAGATTTATTTCTCAAACTGTTTAAATATATTTTTTTGCTGCAAACGAAGTTCTAATTTACATGATATGGAACATTTATAATGAAGATGCAAGAAATTTGATTGTGAGCGGTCTATAAGAGAATAATAACCCTGGTTTCAAATTTCACAGGTGAGCAAAATAATAATTTACATTTGTCGAAAATGTAGGCTGGTCCACGGCCGCAAATATGTGTGCTAATGAAAACTGACACTAATTGTCAGTATGATGTACAAAGATCAGCGGAGCGGGGCACCTGGGCCTGACAGAATTGCGGGGCCCGTAACGCGAGAGAGAGAGAGAAATGGGGTTTAACGTCCACTCGACACAAACTAGGTCATTTTGGGACTAACCGTAACGCGATATAAAGGTTTTTTCATATCCTTGGCACACATGCGTAACGCTCATTTAAACAGTCTGAAATACAAGAATAATCACATAATATCTGATCACGTACGAAATCTATTCAGTTCCGAATGGCACACAATGCACGTAAATGGCATATAACGGTGAAACTTTCGTCTGGAATTTTGCCATGAACCGCGGGGCTCCCTAAACCACGGGGCCTCCTAAACCGCGGGGACCTGGGAGTGGGCCCATCAGGTCCATGCCTAAGCTGGGCTTTGATGATGCTTCTGTAATGACAAAATTAATGCTCGAATGCACGCAGCAAACTTTCGCCCTTGCGTGACAATCTTCACCCTTTTATTGATCTATGAAGCCCTTAAAAATATTTTCTGTATTCGTTATGTACTTTGTTATGTACTTGGTCAAATCGTTGGATTAACTCAGCGATTTTATTTTTAATTTAGTTGATTGTAACGATTCTCAGTTTCGAGTCACCTCATGTAGTTTTCTACTTGGAAACTCGCGATCTCTGCACTTTATACAGACACTACAAGACTGTAAAATTTACTTTTATTTAATCGTAAAATATGGAAGCCTATTGCGGCCATTTCAGAATCTCGTCCCCTCGCCGCGAGAAGTCGAGGGCGAGAACACGAGAAGTCGAGGGCGAGAAGACGAGAAGTCGAGGGAGCGAGAAGTCGAGGGCGAGAGAGCGAGAAGACGAGGAAACAGGGCGAGAATACGAGGATCTCGCCCCGAGAACACGAGATTACTTTCACCTCGACTTCTCGTGTTCTCGTCCCTCGACTTCTCGCTCCCTCGTGTTCTCGCCTTTGAAAAACCTCGTGTTCTCGCTCCCTCGCCCTCGACTTCTCGCTCCCTCGACTTCTCGCCCTCGACTTCTCGCCCTCGACTTCTCGTGTTCTCGTGTTCTCGCCTTTGAAAAACCTCGACTTCTCGCTCCCTCGCTCCCTCGCCTTTGAGTCAATCTCGTCTTCTCGTGTTCTCGCTCCCTCGCTTCGTCACAATCTCGTCTTCTCGTGTTCTCGCTCCCTCGCCTCGGAAGTGCAGTTATTACGCATGTCCACTGACTACCGTATTTGCATTTGTATTTTGACATGGATTATAATAAACGAAAATGTTTGAAGTTCTAGAAAATGTAATAGTCCTAAACAAACTTAATCTCTTCTTGCACAGATAGTATTGTATTCTGTAATTGATTTTAAGTCTTCAGTCAAATCTTTCTTTGCTCTCTAAAAATATTCATCGGGTGTTTTCACTTGATGCGTGGTTTTGTCAGTGCTGCAGGATGTAGAGCCTGACAAGGGACAATGTATAGTTGTTCGAATGGGATTTTAAAAAACGATGTCCTGTGTCTGGAATCGCAAGGAAGTTGGTTCTACGGGGGCTCACTGTGTAGGACGTTTGCTCTGTAACTTCTTCAAAGTTCCTCGTGATTTTTGGCGATGTTCACTATTGTCAGTGGTGTAGGACGGAGAACTTAGCAATAGACAAAGTATAATAGTTCGGATGGCATAAAAATAACCGAAGTCCTGTAGAACGGAGAGCTTAGCAAGAGACAAAGTATAATCATTCGGAATGAATAAAAATAACCGAGGCCTCGTGTCCGGTATCTAATTGAAGTGGGAACTACGGTGGGTCAGTGAGTGGGACGTTTGCTCTCTTACTTCAGTGGTGTAGGAGGAAAGAATTGACAGGGGACCACGTATAGTCGTTCGGGTGGCATAGAAAAACAATGTCCCGTGTTCGGAATCAAAATGAAGTGGGAGCTACGGTGGCTCAGTGAGTAGGACGTAAATGTTTGGAGCCACGGCAGCTAAGTGGGTAAGACGCTGGCTCACTAAACTGAAGGTCACGTGTTCGATCCTTGCATTGGACAAGAAAGTTTATCGGGTTTTCCGATGTGGTTTCCCCATGTCATTGCATTGGTGCAGGACGGAGGGTTTGGCAAGGACAGTTGTCTATTTGTTCGGATGGGATGAAAATCCTTATCTGTAAATTGACGTACACGTAAAAGATCCCTTGGCAGCCTGGATGCGATATAAGAGGAGACCTAAGTGCCGCTTTCCGAGCACAATTTCCCTTATAGCACAGTCGGAGCAGAACAGTAGGACGTCAAACCATATTTCATTTCATTTCATCAAAGTTCATCGGAAATATTCTAGCGGGTTTTTTCCATATCAGTGGAGAAGGAAGGGTTGGGTTAAAAGAGCGAGGTCATGTGTCCAGATTCGAAATAAGTTGGAGCTGCGGTGGCTCAATGCGTAGTCTAGCCTTTCTTGCGAGGTACCCTCTTATCAGTGTAGGACGGAAGGCCTGAGGACAGCATGTCGTTCGGATGACATGGAACAGCGAGGTCTCGTATAGGCTACACATTGGCGTGCGTGTGTGTGTGTGTGGGGGGGGGCTCGGTTTCGATACCCGCTTCTTTCTATGATGCTAATATTATCAAATAAACTACTCGTAGTTTACCCGCCTATACACGGGCCCAAATTCGCCCGGGGTCCAAGTTCGCCCATGGCCCAAATTTGCTAGGGGCCCATATTCGCCCAGTGCTCAAATTCCCACGGGACCTAAATTCGCCCGAGGTTTTATTCGTTCGTGGCCCAAATTTGCCTGTAGGACAGATTCGATGGCCTAAAATACATGTACGTGGTCGTTCTTTTCAATTTGATACGAGATATGTGGGGGTTAATTGCGGCGACGAAGCGTAATTCGCCTTGGGCCCGAATTCACTGACCTAAAACATTCCTGTTGTGATGCTGGTTAATTTAATAACACATAATAATGTGTAGGTGGAGTATACAAACATACATAAACACACCCATACACACTTAGATTTTATTTATAATATATATATATTAAAGTAATAAAGTAGGCTACAAGTACTTCTTTGTTTAAGGTAGACAATGTATAAAAAAATAGAAAAAATACGTCCAGGCAAAAAATTCTCCACTTTAGGCCTACATATATATGCCGTGGTGAGAAATTTCTAGCTAGCCTGCTTCTGTTTTCCGTCCTAGCAAGTTTCGGGTAAAAAAAGGTACATCATCTAATTCTTCTAGTATTACTTCATTGTCACGCGACTTTTCTGTTATCCATTCTTTGACGTTTGACAGAAGCCGTAAAATAAATACAGGCTTACTTAATGTGCGATGGTATTTGAATTCCGCGGTGATTTGGTTTTAACAAATCACGTGACATAGCTCGCCAATCAGACACACATAATGGAAGGTCGAGTAGAGTCAAAGGTTACCGTTCTGTGTTGATAGTAAATATGGCGGAAGGATAGCGAAAACTGAATACTTGTGAATATTTTGTTAAAAACACTAAGCTAAAACCGTTCAATGCGACAAGCTGGGAACAATTTTAGGTATTTTTTTACCATTGGATCGAATTAGATGGAAATGGCAGGTTTGTGCCGGAGACAAATGCTGATTTGTAAGACAAAGAACTCCAGGAATGTGCAGACAAAGTTCTCAATCATTGGGGTATACTAATAATACAGAGTTCTCACATTTCAACTTAAAAAAAAAACCAACTGTGTATGAAACATTATCACGGTTCCAAACTTGTTGACGAAAGTTTGAAAGTGATGTTAGAAGCAAGCAGCTAAAATTTTACCAACAAAAAAAGAATAATTGGTCTGGTTAATTTGTTAAGGGGATCATTTAACAAGTTGATTGATAAAGATAGATATTCTTATATTCCTAAATGCATGACAACTATTGACAACGCGCAGTCACCGAGGAGTAAGGACTACTCGAATCAAGACCACTCAGACCAATAAGGACTAATATGGTGAAGACTGTCACCATTGAGGTGAAACACCATGCACAGTACTTTAAGAAATATACCCAAGATGTTATGGAGAAAAAGAGAACCAAAATAGATGAGTTGGTACAAGAGCACATGTTAGGCCCTATTTATGAAAAAAATATGTGTGAATTAATTCCACACCAGATTGACTTTGCATGTGTCCCCTGGATGAAAATGTTGCTTTGTCCCTTGCACCACCAATCAAAACGGGGGCCTATTCTGGCGCATTCCCCCCGGGTTGCCTTACTGTAGCTGCAAAATTTTTTCCCCCTTTTGTTAAACACTACTGTTTAAAATGACAGGGTTAGGGTAACTAGAGATCAAGCACCAAATAAAATTTTCACTGTGGATACAAATCAGGCTGCATTACAGATAGATGTACTTGTTACAAGTGAAAACTTTCTTGTATGGATTTGTGTAAATTGTTCGACAGTGACATTGATTTTAATACTGATGATGATATCTATGAAATTATGTGATTTTTTATGAGTAGGCTTAAACCTGTATTCATGTACATGTATTTTTTAAGCAGTTTTTAAATACATTTAATACATATTTTAAAAAATGTTTTAATTAAATGTACTGTATATGACAATAAATTTTCATGTTATATTTTGTCACTATGCTGATTAATATTGTATGGTTTTGTTTTATTTTTATTCTATTTCATTTCCGAGGTGGTTTATCTTGTCAGTGGTGCAGGCCGTGGGGAGGGGGTGACTGACGAGGTACAAGGACAGCTGTCTAGTCGTTCTGATGTGATGAGAGTAGGCCGTAGCGCCGCTGCCCTGGTAAAATTTCCATGATAGCACACTGTATAGCATATGCCCATCTTCATTAGTCAAGCTTAGGAACACAGCAGGAGGACGTTAAACAGCATTTTATTTTTTTATTCTGTTTCATTTCCGACGTGGTTTCTCCTTGTCAGTGGTGCAAAAGGAGGGTCTAACAAGGTACAAGGACAGCTGTCTAGTTGTTCGGATGTCACGTAAAACCGAGATCCCTTGTATTCATTGGTGTGCATGTAAAAAGGTACGATGACAGCCATCTAGTTGTTTGGATGTGACGAAAAACCGAGGTCCCTTGTATACATTGGTGTGCACGTAAAAAGACCCCTTGGCAGTTGGAATTCGATAGCACACTGTATAGCATATGCCCATCTTCATTAGTCTAGCTTAGGAACAGAGCAGTAGGACGTTAAACCCCATTTTATTTTTTTATTCTGTTTCATTTCTGACGTGGTTTCTCCTTGTCAGTGGTGCAAAAGGAGGGTCTAACAAGGTACAAGGACAGCTGTCTAGTCGTTCGGAGAGAGAGAGAAATGGGGTTTAACGTCCACTCGACACAAACTAGGTCATTTCGGGACTAACATGGTTCAATTTTATTTCAATGATTCGCTTGCGCCTAGGGGTCTTTAGCAGTGGGAGGAAACCGGAGGAAACCCACGAGGTTGAGAAGGCGCCCCTATCTCCATGCCACATACGCTTACACCAGGGATCGAAACCACAGCCGCAAGCCAGAGGTGACCAGCCAGCTAGAGGCTGAAGCGCGGCACTCTAGACCACTAGGCCATCCCAACCCCCCTAGTCGTTCGGATGTTACGTAAAACTGAGGTCCCTTGTATTCATTGGTGTGCCTGTAAAAAGGTACAAGGACAGCCGTCTTGTTGATTGGATGTACCGAAAAACCGAGGTCCCTTGTATACATTGGTGTGCACGTAAAAAGACCCCTTGGCAGTTGGAATTCGATAGCACACTGTATAGCATATGCCCATCTTCATTAGTGTAGCTTAGGAACAGAGCAGTAGGACGTTAAACCCCATTTTATTTTTTTATTCTGTTTCATTTCCGACGTGGTTTCTCCTTGTCAGTGGTGCAAAAGGAGGGTCTAACAAGGTACAAGGACAGCTGTCTAGTCGTTTGGATGTGACGAAAAACTGCGGTCTCTTGTATACATTGGTGTGCATGTAAAAAGGTACAATTACAGCTGTCTAGTCGTCCGGATGTGATGAAAAACCGAGGTCCTTTGTTTACATTGGTGTGCACATAAAAAGATCCCTTGGCAGTTGGAATTCGAAAGAAGAGTAGGGAATAGTGCAATACCCGGCCAAATTTCCCTCATAGCACACTGTATGGTGTATGCCTGTTTTCATTAGCCCAGTACATGTATAGGAACAAAACAGTAGGACGTTAAACTTCATTTCATTTCTAATTCATTTTACTGGAATCATTAAGATAACTATTTGTTTTTCTCTTATATCTATTTTTATTTACTGGTATATATCTTGTACAGTGTAAATGGGCACAAGACCTGATCTGTGTGTATTCTGTGAATATAACAATCTGAACAGCAGATTAGAAACCGTTCTCCAGAACAATGATATTATTATAATTATTATATACATTTTTCATCAATACTTGTGGTGTGTTAGATCCCTGCATTGGCCAAGAAAGTTCATCTCAATTTACCGGTGTGGTTTCCCCTTGTCAATGATGCAGAACTGAGGGGCCTGACAAGGACAGCTGTCTAGTCGTTAAGATGGTATGGGAAACCGTGGTCCAGTGTACACATTGGCGTGCACGTAAAAGATCCCTTGGCAGTTGGAATTCAATATAAGTGTAGGCTGTAGCGGTGCTGCCCGGGCAAAATTTCCTCATAGCACACTGTATAGCATATGCTTGTCTTCCATTAACCCAGGTTAGGTGCAGAAGAGTAGGACGTTAAAACCCATTTCATTTCATTTACTAGTAGTGGGGGGGTTGGGATGGCCTAGTGGTTTAGAGTGCCACGCTTCAACCTCTAGCTGGTCGGTCACCTCTGGCTTGCGGCTGTGGTTTCGATCCCTGTGTGAGCGTATGTGGCATGGAGATAGGTTGCCTTCTCAACCTTGTGGGTTTTCCTCCGGGCACTCCAGTTTCCTCCCACCGCTAAAGACCCATACGCGCAAGCGAATTATTGAAATAAAATTAAACCATATGTTAGTCCGGAAATGACCAAATTTGTGTCGAGTGGACGTTAAACCTCATTTCTCTTACTAGTAGTGTATGGTATTGTTGTGTATGAGGAAATTTATATTATTGCGTTTGTTTATTTTTGCCAAAATCGTTTTCATGTGTATTAAGTATGTATTTCTCTTGGATATTGTTTTACTGAAATAGTTTTTTATAAAAAATACTTGTTTCCAGTAAATAACAGATTCTTTCAATCATTGGTGCTATTTCTCTACTGTTGACCATATTTATTCCACAGACCTGGGATTAGTCGTTTTCATCGTGTCACTGCAACATTTAATATGTGGTATTATACAGTAATCCCGGCATATTTTCCACAGGTACATTGGGACAGGAACGCCCTTATTAGACTATGGCACACCTGATCTATACATCAGATGGTATTTTTTTTTAAATATGAATTACATGTTTGATAGTAAATATTATATTATTTAGCATCAAATATGGATAAAATAAGATCAAAAATTTAAAATATGTTCAGAAAATAACAGAAACTCAAAAACTTTGAAAAATCACATAGACTCTATTAGTATTATTATATTATAGGTCTGGTGTGCCTTAGTCTAATAAGGGCGTTCCTGTCCCCATGTACCTGTGATATTTTCAGAAAAATTCTCTCTGACAAATGGAAACAAACCAACGTGTTCCGTCTCGTAAAAGGTATTCCATGGTCTAATTATGGCTATTGACCCGTGACCCTATGACGTTGATTTTTGGTTTCTGATATTGTCTTAGAATTTGATTTTTTCACCCCAGTATGGTTACACTTGACAAATGTAGTTCGAGGCGTAATTCTAGTGCTGACGTATTGTGCAATGCATCGGAAAAGAAATGTATGCGACAGTGGGAGAAACCGGAAAAACCCCACACGACGAATCGAAACCGAACGACTACACGTTATCCCTTGCCAGGCCCTCCGTCCTCCATCCTACACAACTGACATGGGAGGACATCTCCAGAAATTTAGCCCGATGCGCTTCGGTGAAGCGAGAGAGCAAACGTCCTACACACTGAGCCGTTGTAACCACCACTTCATTACGATTTCGGACAAAGAACCTCGTATTTTATATATAATACCGTTCAAACGACTATACGTTGTCCCTTGCCAGGTCTTCAATCCTATACCACTGACAAGCAGGAACCCGACCGAAAAATCCTGAAAAACTTTGATAAAGTAAAAGAGCAAACGTCGATCCTACTCACTGAGCCATCGTAGCTCCATTTGTATTCCGGCCACGGGATCTCGGTTATTTGTATTCCATCCGAACAACTATTCTTTATCCCTTCTCAGGCCCCCGTCCTACACCACTTACACCACTTGGTATTCGATCCCTGCATTGGAAGAGAAAGTTCATCCAGATTTTATTTCGGGCGTGATTTCTCCTTGTCAGTGATGCAAAACGTAGGGCCTGTCAAGGACACCTATTGGCGTGCACATAAAAGATCACTTGGAAGTTTAAATTCGATATAAGAGTAGGCCTTAGCGCCACTGCCCGGGCAAAATTTCCTTGATAGCACACTGTATTATTGTATCGTATGCCCGTCGTCATTAGCCCAATTTAGGAACAGAACAGTAGGACGTTAGACCCCATTTTATTTCATTTCATTTCATTTAGATTCCGGACACGTCACCTCGGTTATTTTTATTTCATCCGAACGATTATACGTTGTCTCTTGCTAGGCTCTCTGTTCTACACCAGTGACAAGGGTGGACATAGGCAGAAAAATCGCGATGAACTTCGATTAAGTTAGAGAGAAAACCTCCTACGCAGTGAGCCACCGTAGAACCAACTTCATTTCGATTCCGGACCTGGTTTTTAAAAATCCCATTCGAACAACTATACATTTTCCCTTGTCAGGCTCTCCATCCTGCAGCACTGACAAAACCACGCATCAAGTGAAAACTCCCGATGAATATTTTTAGAGAGCAAAGAAAGATTTGACTGAAGACTTAAAATCAATTACAGAATACAATACTATCTGTGCAAGAAGAGATTAAACTTGTTTAGGACTATTACATTTTCTAGAACTTCAAACATTTTCGTTTATTATAATCCATGTCAAAATACAAATGCCGATACGGTAGTCAGTGGACATGCGTAATAACTGCACTTCCGAGGCGAGGGAGCGAGAAGACGAGAAGACGAGATTGTGACGAAGCGAGGGAGCGAGAACACGAGAAGACGAGATTGACTCAAAGGCGAGGGAGCGAGGGAGCGAGAAGTCGAGGTTTTTCAAAGGCGAGAACACGAGAACACGAGAAGTCGAGGGCGAGAAGTCGAGGGAGCGAGAAGTCGAGGGCGAGGGAGCGAGAACACGAGGTTTTTCAAAGGCGAGAACACGAGGGAGCGAGAAGTCGAGGGACGAGAACACGAGAAGTCGAGGTGAAAGTAATCTCGTGTTCTCGGGGCGAGATCCTCGTATTCTCGCCCTGTTTCCTCGTCTTCTCGCTCTCTCGCTCCCTCGCCCTCGACTTCTCGCTCCCTCGACTTCTCGTCTTCTCGTGTTCTCGCCCTCGACTTCTCGTGTTCTCGTGTTCTCGCCCTCGACTTCTCGCGGCGAGAAGACGAGATTCTGAAATGGCCGCAATAGGCTTCCATAGTAAAACCTTTAGTCATAAGACGACAACAGATGATTTACTGTTCAGCATTTGATGTATAAGTCGTTTCATTTGAGCAATCTGACCAAACTGCTCAGACAATAAATACAAATTATGCCTTTAATGGGCATTATTAAACAAATTCCACACAAGCAGTTTGAATCAATGTGGAAAAGGTACCTATTCCCCGACAAAAATATCAGATGACCTGAATGGTTTTAGTGTTGCTGCTCTTGTATCTCTCACCACCCGACTACAATTTGTTTAAACTATTTCCCTTGGAAATATCATTTATTCGTGTTCCAAACGTTTTTCAAACAAAACTGAAAATGCCATAGCCTTAAATGAATAAAGTTCAGCTTTTACGTCATCATGCGCATGAAACGCTAAATCATAACGGTAACAGTTATAGTGTTGAAAATAAAATCTTGCATCGCGATCTAATTCCATCTGTCCCCCATAGTTCAATTGCAATGAACTATGCATTTCACGTATGTGTCATCGGTAATTCGGCTTATCGGAGATCATATGGGGAAAAAATAATAATCATCGGTTTTCTGCCATGGGGATATTCAATGACTATTATATTTTTACATTTAGTTGAGAACTGATCAGTTAAACCATCAAATGTATGATCCCAATTATTATTTAAATATCTATCAGAGATTCCTACCGCTGACGACATACTGATTCAGAGATAACCAATCTATGCCGAAATGTTTAAATTCTGCTGAACATATTTTTTTTAACAATATCAACGAATACATTTATAAAAGGAATACATTTTTGTATGTAGAAACCCATTTGGTATGTGATTAACAAATTACACGATCACGTGGTAGCGTGAACATGTGGTCTCCACAGCATATGTGGTCTCCACAAAGTTAACTTTGAGCATTGTATCCTCATGAATATTTTATTTTGTATCACCTCTCACCACCACACCAACTTCAAATCACAATCGTTTCATTAAGTATAAACTTCTAGGTCGTACAAGAATCGTCAAATACGAACATCGTACTGAATAATTAACACAATCACATTCAACTGTTTAAACGATCCTTTGGCACCATCCTATTTATCCAATTTGATTAAGCAATATGTACCTTCTCGTTCCTTACGTTCATCTCATAAAAACCAGCTGGTATGTCCAGTACAAAAGTCAAAATTTGGTGAGAGAGCTTTTGTGTATGCAGCACCAAAAGAATGGAACAAATTGCCCCTGGAAGTCCAAAATAGTCCAAACTTGGCTGTATTCAAACGACGTCTAAAAACCCTGTTTTTTACCCAAACTTTTGAACAATAATTTAGATGATTCACTCTCTATCTGTATATTGTAACTTCACTATTCCTTTGTATTATTTTGTTTATTTGTATACACGTGTATGTTTTGTTTTGTTTTTCTTTTTATTGTATAACATATCTACATTGTAAAGCGCCACAGAGCAGTCAGATTGACTGAATGTTCAGAGCTATAGAAAACTATTTTTATTATTATTATTAATATTATTCATTATAAGATCTCTTCCTCGCCCCCCCCCCCTCTCTCTGTTCTATACCGTTTACAGAGGGGAATTAACCATTCTATATAGATTAATAATCAAAACCACTCTATTTACTCTGATTTAAGGTATATATAGCCGGAAGAAAAAACATGGTTTATAAGATAATTGGAATAATACTTGGTTTATCCTTAACCTTACCAATACTAGAAGCCAACAAAACATGTCTTGAAACAGTGGACGCCCAATACGGTGGAATTCATGCCGACTGTTCTCACATTAAAACGTCAAGAGTTCCCGAAGATCTTCCAGACAACACCACAACGTTATATCTAACCTTTAACAACATTAAAACTCTGTATAATAATGATTTCAAATATCTGACTCAACTACAATATCTTGATCTCAGCTTTAATCCTATTGATACTTTACAAGAATTCTCATTTCGTGGACTTGATTCATTATTAGTTTTAGAATTCAATGGACACAATTTGAATTATACAGATATCTCTATGCCTTTGGAAGTTTTTACCCCACTCCAATCCCTGACAAATTTAAGCCTCAGATCTGATATTTCACGTTTTCCAAACCGTCAATTTATTATACCAGATCGAGTTGTGGGATCTCTAACAAAACTAAGACAGTTAAATATCGATATGAGTTCCGAGTTTAATTCTGGATTTTCTAATCTAACAGAGCTTAAGGAACTCATCGTTGGTGGAACCTGGAAACATGGTAAATGGTTACAGTGTGAACTGACCTTATTAACAAAAACAACCTTCAAGGTCTTTTCTAATATCCCTGTTCAGCTACTTCAGCTAAATAGCTGCATAGTTAACAGTTTCGAGGAAGACTTCCTTCAACCATTCTCCAGTTTGAAGACATTGTTGCTCAATAATATAACAATGAAGAATGGTAATTTTTCTCGCTTGATTCAAGCGCTTCATGTGTTTGAATATAAGAATATGACCGAGATCAGTATTAATCAAATTATAACATTTTTACCCTACATCGGATTTAATAGAAGATTAGATCTACAATCACTGTCCAGGATATGCTTGGAGAAACTAGACTTGCGTGAAAACCTGATTAATATTATAGATCTTGATGTTTTATTTACCACACCCTATCCACCCTTCACCAAATGTATAAGGTGGCTTGAATTATCAGCTAATCGCATAACAGGAACAATAAGTTTACATCTTGCCCCCCTTATATTGGCAGCAACGTCTATGCTGGAAGAGGCAGACTTATCAGATCAAAGGAAATTCTCTTTTAACAAATATATTATCCGGGCAACACAACCTCGTGCACATCGTAATTTTCCAGAACCAATACCAATTTTTATCAGCAGTACATTGAGACGTTTAAACTTAGCTGGATTACCACATGAAATTGGAGAATTACAAGTTGATGTTGAGTTTATTTTCGCGAATAATTTAGAGTATTTGAATATGTCGTATTGTGGACTGTACAATATGAAACGTAAAGTATTTGGACTTGGTAATTTACACATTTTGGATATTAGTGGTAATTCTCTAAGCATCATAAATGTGACATTTCTAGATGAGTTTCCAAACCTTAGGACATTGCGTGTGAGTAACGCTCTGTTAGATAACGATTTCCTTGCTCAGAATGGTGGCAGATTCTTCAGTCCATTAAAAAAGTTGGAAAATCTGGATCTGTCTAGTAACGGTCTCGTGTATTTACCTAACGAGTTATTTAACTCAATGGTTACATTGAAAGTACTTAATTTGGCTCAAAATAACCTTATAACTATACCAGACGTAACCCAGTTGGTTAAGCTCAACTCGTTATATCTTAACTATAATGCAATAACCACCTTAAGCCATCAAACTAGACACATGTTAAAGAAAACCAGCGAAAACAACAAGAAGTTCCAGTTACATCTTTGGGGAAACACATTCATTTGTACCTGTGAGTCTATTCCATTTTTGTTATGGTTAGAAGAAACCCGTGTTAATTTAGATCGCGCCAATTATTCTTGTGTAGAGTCATCAGGAATACCTACCTCCACTAAAGCAGTTTATAACCAATGGACATCCTTCAACCGAAATTGTGTTTCGTCTTTTTTCTTTAATTTAACTATTGTGGGATTCGGTATCGTTATTCTTACTTTAATAGGGGTCTTCGTCTTCATTAAAAATAAAATGAAACTCAAGTTAGTGCTTTTAAGGATGATTGGAAAAAATATTTACCCAAAGAAAAGAGATGATTTTGTGTATGACGCATTTGTAATATACACGGACTCTATCTCCAGTTGGGTTTGCAATGAACTGAGGAATGAACTGGAAACAAATCGTGGAATCAAGCTGAATCTTCGTGATAGAGATCACCTACCTGGTGGTTCTCGAGCCGATGACCTGTTGGAAGCAATACGTGACAGTTGGAAGATTGTTTTAATTTTAACCGAAGAATTTTTGAGAAGTGATCTAGCCTATTTCACCATGTGTAACTGTTTATCATCAATAACACTGACAACACCCCAAAGATTAATCGTTTTAATCGATTATCAGATAAATATACCGGCTAATCTAGATTTTCTTCTTGAAGCTGTTACTGAGGATAACATTCTAGATGTAGATTTGCGGCATCCGTTAACTATTGCTTTCTGGGACAAGATATCCAATGTCATTAAATCAAAGGAAGATATATAAACGTTTAGCGTAAAATCGGATAAAAATAAAAGCTTTATATACTGGGAACACATCAATAACAACACATTTGTACACCTATGGATGTTTAATCTGTAATCAACGGTACAAAGTCAGAGGGGTCAAAACCAAAAGTACGATTACATATTACACATTAAACATTCATAAGTGTACAAATGTGTTGTTATTGATGTGTTCCCATTTGAATATTGTTCACAATAAGAAGCAAAATAAATAAGATATGTTTACTGGATCATTTTGTTATACGAAAAACTAAGTGATGCGTTTTCTATGGCGCTCAGTATACTAACTACTGTACCATGAAAATAATATATTTAAAACCATTGATCATTAGTTGTATTTTTCACAGAATATATTAATTATCATGGCGTAAACAACGCTACAATGTTCTCAAATTTCTTTTAAATCGTTTAATCGTCCGCCATGGATTCAAACAGATTAATAAAAAGATTTTCAAAAGATTTTAACCAGCCATTAAAGTTGTTTACATCGTCCAGAGAGGATGCCGAATGTTGCAAAATTTCAACTCCCCAAATCGTTTAAATCCTGAACGGACAAAACATTTTTGAATCGGTATTTCTTTTAAAGATTCAAAATTTCTCAAATAACGTTCAGTGGCTTTAATTTGTACATTTTACAATTGTTTATATAGCATGCTGGGATATCTCTAAAGCACTAATTGTTATTTTCTACCGGACCCTACCGGAAAGAGACAATCCACGGTGAGGTAAAAATGTAAATATTGTATGTACTTTAGTATTAGTTACTGCTTTATATAATTTGCATTAGTCCTTGGACGACATAAAAATAAACACGGGTGATAAAACCAATATATAATGTTCGGTCACCTATTGTGGTAAGGATAAAGGAAAGAAACTATCTAGTTTTTTAAGGTCGCCTGTAAAAGCTTTAGTGATGTCTATTTAGACTCACTCTTACGATTTGGAACCAGGGGCACCGGAACGGCGCTAGGGCCATGGTACCAAACGATAGGTGGGGGGCTGTGGACAGAAACTACTATCACAAACCATATGCCTTTATCATCTCATGAACTCGATTAACAACGTATAGACATCTAGCCAAGGCATGCACTGATAGCTGATAATGAGACTACGAGTGCCGGTTCGCGACCGACCAGAGAGCAATTACATATCTATCATTTAAGAATGAATTGATTAGTTTGGGACACTAACCTCGGTTGTTCGTGCCATCCGAAGGACTTTCTTTGCCTTGCGGGGGTTGGGATGGCCTAGTGATCTAGAGTGCCGCGCTTTGACCTCTAGCTGGCCGGTCACCTCTGGCTTGCGGCTGTGGTTTCGATCCTTGGTGTGACTGTGAGCGTATGTGGCATGGAGATGGGGGCGCCTTCTTAACCTCGTGGGTTTCCTCCGAGCACTCCGGTTTCCCCCCACAGCTAAAGACCCCTATGCGCAAGCGAATTATTGAATTAAAATTGAAACCATACTTTAGTCCCGAAATGACCTAGTTTGTGTTGAGTGGACGTTAAACCTCATTTTTCTCTCTCTCTTTTCTTTGCCTTGCGCCACTTATTCTCCCCATTATATTTCGAGTCATAATTGTGTTACACGGACAAAAACCTAAGAGATTACTCAGCGACTCTACGTCTTGTCACATACACGTTGGGAATCGAAATTACGCCACTTGACTCAATTACAGACCCTTTGATCTACAGCAAACGCGTTAAACTATTAGGCTATAACAAGTCGATCCAAAATATTATTTGCCAAATGATTATTATTATAAGCACCAGATTATGATAAAACTGTTTCTGATTAATATACAAACATCGAATACAAAAGGTTTTGTCTACTGAAGTTCAGAAGCCATCCCGGTGTCGGAATATGCATACTCTTTCAAAACTGTGCTTTTTATCGGCCCTAATGATGGGCCGATTTTGTGGGCAATAGCCCACGTATGGGGAAAAAACACTCAAAACACTTGATCGAGTTTATCTTTGTACGCCGTATGATATTTAAATATACCGGATGGATAGGGTCTATACCCAAACAATCGAAAGTCATGCTCGTAGATATAAGGAATCATGCGTAGAAGAGATAATGGTAATTTCCGGTATGCGGCCTCCATTGCGTCTCGTTTCTGCTTCCACCTCTCAGATTTACTGATTTTATGAGCTCTAACTTTTTTCATCACTTCGTCACAGAAAAGTTGTGCATCAACTAAGGAAGGTCGGAACTCAATTACTTCCGGAAATGGGTCTTTTGGAGAAATAAATCCATTCATTTGAAATACTGCCCATAAGCGTTTGCATAGAGTCAACAGATTCGTACATTTCTTGTTAAATTTTTCTTTTAATAATTGAAAGTTGTACTTTATTAGCATGTGTATTTCATCCTTCAAATACGAATGTGGTTGATTCTTTAACACGCTCTCTAATCCGACTTTTCTTAAGATGTATTTAGCATCTCTAGTAAATGTTTCCATCGTTGAGACATAATCCGGGTTAAACTTACATGGATTGCACAGTCGATTAATTGGAACCCAATGTTCATTACCACCGTAACCTCTACTTTCGGTTGCGATAACGTAGCTTATAAATTCTTGAAATGAAATATCGCCGGCACAGACCTTCCGTTGACCTTTTAAACCCCAGGGTTCCTTCATTCTTTTCCGTAGAATCACTTGACCGTGACTTCTCCAAAAATCGGGGAGGAAGAATTTATCGAGATACACAGCCCACAGCCTAGAATATGGATCCCTGGCCACGACCAAACGGTTGGTTTTGGACACAAAATATCGATCGGTCATGTTGGAGAATGACAGACGTCCCATGTGTTTGTATGAACCATAATGGACAATCATACGATTAATCTTGAATGGGCTATTAATGTCACTATTTCCGGTATCACCGTTCAAAAATCTGAAGAAAAGAATTATGAAAATTGCTTTTGTTAAAAAAAAGAAATCAATTAAAAACCAAAAGTTTAACACCATTCAGTGTTTATAATCCATAGAGATAAGCACGTTTTGTTTCGAATTATAAGAGGTTTAGTGTCAATTTAAAGGACAATGTTGGTGTGAATCATTATAACATATGCCATAGAACTGGTTAAACTCGTACCAAATATAATTTTAACACAAAGATCATTGCTACGATAGATGCATAATGAATATTTCACAAAACGGAAGTGACGAAAGCAAGATGAAAACACGAGTTATCCTTCTATATAACTAACGAGTGATAACAGCTACTACCCACTAATTATTCCAAGGAAGACCAAAATTTGTTTTGTGAGACTGTGAAAGGATATCTGACCATTCAAAAAGTAATTGAATGTCACTAGACGAGAGAAAACATGAAAGATAGGCTGGCACTGCCAGGCAGGATACACCCACATTTTGGAGAGATGGATAGAGAACAAGCAATACCGAAAGTGATTTTTCCTACATCATTAAAGGACAATATTGATGCCAGTCATTATCACATATGTGATAGAACTGATTAAACACTTTCCAAATATAATATTAACACAGAGATCATCGCTACCATAGAGGAGTAATAAAGGATTCATAAATCGGAAGTGACGAACGCCAAAGGAAAACACGAGTTATTCCTCTATATAACTAACTGAAGTGACTGGTGATTACAGATACATGGGCGAATATCTGCTCACTAATAATTCCCTCGAAGACCTAAAGTTGCTGTGTGACACTGTGAGAGAATATCTTACAATTCATAAAAAGAATTGGCTGCCACTACATAAGAGAACACGAAAGAAAAACAGAAAAAAGTTCGTGCATTACCATGTTTTTATAAGGTAGGGGAGACCGGGGTACATTGAACCACCACGGATTTATCCTTTATAAATAATACTATACAACCCAACACTATACAGTGTTCAATGTGCCCCGGTCTCCCCGATCGAATGAATAAAAACAAGGGGCTGTACGGAGTATTTCAACTTTTCCCCGTGTTCTCTTATCTTATGACACTTAATTACTTTATTGAATCGTCAGATATCCTCTTGCGGTCCCATATAACAACTTTTTGTCTTCGAAGGAATTATCAGTGAGCAGAAATTCGGCCGTTTATCTGTCATCACTCGTCACTTCAGTCATTCACATAGAGAGATAACTCGTGTTTTCCTTTGGCGTTCGTCACTTCCGATTTACGAATCCTTGATTACTCCTCTTTGGTAGCGATGATCTCTGTGTTAATATTATATTTGGAAAGTGTTTAATCAGTTCTATCACATATGTGATCATGACTGGCACCAATATTGTCCTTTAAGTTAGAATATGATATGTGCAAATATCGAAATGAATTAAGATCTTTGGGTTATAAAGGTGCATTTCAGTAGGCTTCAAATTCGACTGGGAATCATGTTGCTAAGTGGGTAAGATGCTGGCTCGGCAGCCTTAAGTTGGGGTGTTTGATCCCTGCATTGGGTGACAAAGTTCATCTAGATTTTCTGGCATGGTTTCCCCTTGTTAGTGATGAAGGATGGATGGCCTGACAAGACAGAGGTCAATTTTGGTTCAATTTTCACAAAATTTGAACTCAATCTGCATTACCATGTAACGGTGATATAATCAAACGTTTTTTTAAATCAGATAATAATTTTATACCTCCGAGGGACCACAAGCTAAAAAGGGTGATTTTTCGTAGAATCAGGGGCCATAATTCAGGAAGTTACGAACCAATGGGTGCAAATATCGAAAGAAACCAAGATCTTCGGGTTATAAACATGCATGTCAAGTTTCATCAAAATCAGTTCAAAATTGTGACCTCTATAGGGTCCACAACCTTGATATAACATATTTTCACACTGATCGCGTACAAACAGGGGCCATTTTGTCTGTCCATTTGGGTCCGATTTTCACAAAATTTGAACTCAACCTTCATTACCATGTAACGGTGATATAATCAAACGTTTTTTTTAAATCGGATGATAATTTTGACCTCCAGAGCCACCACAAGCTAAAAAGGGCGATTTTTAGGACAATCAGGGGCCATATTCCAGGAAGTTACGATCCGATGGCCGCAAATATAGAAAGGAACCAAGATCTTTAGCTTATAAACATACATGTCAAGTTTCATCACAATCGGTTCAAAATTGTGACCTCTATAGGGTCCACAACCTTGAAATAACATATTTTCACACTATTCGCGTATAAACGGCAGCCATTTTGTATGTCAATTTGGGTCCGATTTTCACGAAATTCGAACTCAACCTTCATTACCATGTAACGGTGATATTATCAAACGGTTTTTTAAATTGGATAATAATTTTGACCTCCAGAGGGACCTCAAGCTAAAAAGGGCGATTTTCCGGACAATCAGGGGCCATAATTCAGGAAGTTATGATCCGATGGGCGCAAATATCAAAAGGAACCAAGATCTTGGGCTTATAAACATGCATGTCAAGTTTCATCAAAATCGGTTCAAAATTGTGACCTCTATAGGGTCCACAACCTTGAAATAACATATTTTCACACTATTCGCGTACAAACGGCGGCCATTTTGTATATCAATTTTGGTCCGATTTTCACGAAATTCGAACTCAACCTTCATTACCATGTAACGGTGATATAATGGAACGGTTTTTTAAATCGGATAATAATTTTGACCTCCAGACGGACCACAAGCTAAAAAGGGCGATTTTTCGGACAATCAGGGGCCATAATTCAGGAAGTTAGGATCCGATGGGCGCAAATATCGAAAGGAACCAAGATCTTGGGGTTATAAACATGCATGTCAAGTTTCATCAAAATCGGTTCAAAATTGTGACCTCTATAGGGTCCACAAGCTAAAAACATGATATTTCGTACAATCAGGGGCCATAATCCATGAAGTTTCCATCCGATACATGCCAATATCGAAAGCAGCCGAGATCTTATGGGGATAAACCTATATTTCAAGTTTCGTCAAAATCGGATAAGAATTGTGACCTGTAGAGAGTCCACAAACAAATTGTGGACGGACGGACGGACGGACGTCCGGACGGACAGGGGCGACGACATAATACGTCCACATGAAAATGTGGGCGTATAAAAATAGAAATAGTTAGTACATTGCCTTATTTTTATTCATTCTATAATTAATAAAAACATGATAATGCAAGAAATTGTTCTTTCTTTTCTTGAAATCTTCATTATACGCATGTATATTTAGAAAATGTTTAACCAGTTCTATGACATGTGATAATGACTGACACCAAAATTGTCCTTTAACCATGCTTGAATCGTTAGAACACCATACAGATCATATCATTTATAATGTATAATTGATCTTGATGTGACATCCCTCTGTAGAAATAGACGCATTGTAATTTAAAGGCAGTATTATTGTTAAAGATGCATTATGTAAGATTTAGATAAAGAGCTGCTTGTTCTCGCTATTCTTTTTTCAAAATAGATAATTAAAGATACTGTACATGTATTGGAAATTTCATTCAATTTGTTTTTTAACAGGGGGAAGTTAAATTTTTGACAATGTGAAACATAGATTGTTTCTGGACAATGGCGTCAAATATAATATTACAAGAAAAGTGGAATCTTTACATACAAATGGTCGACAATTATAATATTGAACTTGGTGTGACATGATTTAGTGCTACAAGTGGGTGGGATATAATATTGTAATTTTTTAAAACGCTGCCTTCATGTATTTTGGATGTTTGTCAAGATAGGAAACAATTGTATATGTACTAAAATATTGAAAAGGGTTGACCAGTCCGATGACACAGGGCTTTCCCTAAATCATACCCATTTACCTCCTGATACTTTCGCCCCTGAATCAGCATTAACAATGACGATATTAACATTTTCATCTTCACTTTGTACGTCTTTTGCATGATAATTATCGTTTACGTTTTACTCAAGAATCGTAGCATGTCCCGCTGAATATTCATGATTTTTAGGCGGTCGGATCAACAAGTAAACAGATTAGGATTATGAAAGTCATAAAGGGTTCTATTCGTCACCATTCTCTTCAATATAAACAACGTGTTGATGGTGACCCACCTGAAGATTCTCTTCCAGAATGTACAGCCAGCCTTTGGTACAACACAGTACGACAAATTGGCGGCTTTATATATCATCAACCCCTGTACACGACCCCTAGTGTCCAATAAACAGGCGTCTCTTATTCGTTTACGTCTGGCCGAGAAAATATCTTCCATGTAGTTACTGTAATTCTGATCAACTTTTCGTATCGTGTTTCTTCCTTCAACCTGAAAATATGAACGGAATAGAAATGTCTGATTTATATTTCGTTTCGATTTTTATACTCTTTATAATTCAGTCAGGCATATTGCAACATTAATTCTTGGTAATTCTCTAAGCATCATAAATGTGACATTTTTTGACGAGTTTCCAAATCGGAAGACATTGCATGTGGGTAATGCTTTGTTAAATAACGATTTCCTTGCTCAGAATGGTCTCAGATTTTTCCTTCCAAAATTTGAAAAATCTCGATCATTCTTGTGATGGTTTCGTGTTTTTACCTAACGGTTAATTTAACTCGATGGGTTACATTGAAAGAACATAATTTAGCCCAAAATAACCTTATAACATTGGGGCTTAACAATAATGCAATAACTACCTTTAAAGGTATGAAACTAGATACATGTTAGAGAAAACTAGCGAAGTGTCAGTTAAATCATTGAAGGAAACGTATTCATTTGTACTTGAGAGGCGATTCCATTTTTGTTATGGTTAGAAGAAACCCGTGTTAATTTAGATCGCGACAATTAGTCTTGTGTAGAGTCATCAGGAATACCTAGCTCCACTAAAGAAGTGGACATCCTTCAACCGAATAGGGTGGGTAGGGTGGGGTAGGGTGGGATTGATGGCCGAATGGTTAGCGTGCGCGCTCTGTATCATACGGCCTGCCATTGAGTCAACTGGTGTGGTTTCAAATCCCCGGTTGTACGTGGCAAAACCTCATGGGTTTTCTCCGGGTACTCCGGTTTCCTCCCACTGCTAAAGACCCCTACGTTCAAGCTAATTATTGAAATAAAATTAAACAATATGTTAGTCCTGAAATGACCTAGTTTGTGTCGAGTGGACGTTAAACCCCATCTCTCTCTCTCTCTCTCTCTCTCTCTCTCTCTCTCTCAACCTAAAATGTGTTTCGTCCTCTTGGCTGAATTTAGCTATTGGGGAATTCGCTGTCGTTGCTCTTACTCTCATAGTAGCCTTTGTTTTTACCAAAAATAAAATGAAACTGCAAATTCTGCATGTAAGGATTATCGGAAAAAAAATTAACCCAAAGAAAAGAGATGATTTTATGTTTGACGCATTTATAATACACACGGTTGGGTTTGAAATGAACTGAGAAATGAACTGGAAACAAATCGTGGAATCAAACTGAATCTTCGTGATAGAGATCACATTCCTGGTTGTTCTCAAGCCGATGACCCGTGACAGTTGGAAGATTTTTCCAATCTTAACCGAAGATTTTTTGAGGAGTGATCTAGCCTATTTTACCATGTGTAACTGTTTATCATCAATAACACTGACAACACCCCAGAGATTAATCGTTTTAATCGATCATCAGATAAATCTAACGGTTAATCTAGATTTTCTTCTCGAAACTGTCACCGAGGATAGCATTCTACATGTAGATCTGCGGTATCCGTTAACTATATGGACAAGATATCCAAGATCATTAAATCAAAAGAAGGTATTGAAAACACGAATTATTTGTCAATTTAAATCAACATTGGTGCTGTGATATTACTGGAAGAAGATGGGCTTCTGATATCCAATATTTAAGAAAAAAATTTTTTTACCATTGGTACACGAATCGTGTACCATAATGCGTTTCAGCACCAGTTCTAGCAAGGACTCGAGGAACGAGGCTAGAAACATTGCACCAAATCAAACGGCTTGACTTATTTCGCCGAACATAACTGATTTGAAATTAGAATAAAAACGGAAACCGTTGAATGTAAATCAAATTATGTACATTCATATTGCAGTGTAATATGCGTTGCAACCCACTAGGTCATAAATGTTAGAGATTTTTCTCCTTTAAATATAGATCTATATTTCGTTTCGTTTTTTTAAATACTTTGTTATAATTCAGTCAGGCTTTGGTTAATTTTTGTAGATTTACGAATGGAATACCAGTCACTCTGGTAGCATCGTTTTCCATTACTCATTGTTCGAATTCCAGCTTCCAAATATATGCCATATATAGAACAACAAATGTAATCGATTTAAAATCATGAAGTCAATGTGAGAAATATTACTGGCCTAAATCCATATAGCGAAACTTTAATTGGAGAATGATAAACATTCAATACACCAAAGCGATAATGTATGGAAGCATATAACTACCGTTCGTATTTTCTCCATTTCGCCGCTGCAGAACGCGAAAGTCAAAGTCTAAAAGTAGAAGTTACCACGATATGTGAGACGACTGCACGCTATGCAAACAAACATTCACTCATCCTCGGATATTCCCAGTGGTTTCATTACGTTTTACTCCACTAACCCCATGGGGGGGGGGCGTTTTCAAGTTATCGGCTCTTGGTGATTGTGCTATTTTTATCGACCAATCTCATAAATCGTTAATTGCAGAGGAAGTAACTCTCATCGGGTAAAGTAAGCAAAACGAGGTGCCACAAGTCCAACTTTTATTAAATGCGTATTTATTAACAACAAATTACAATTATTATATAATATATTAATCAAGGCCAGGGCAGATAATTTGAAAGCGTGGAAACCCTATGGAATAACCCAGGGTATAGTGGAGTAGAACGGAATGAGGCAACTGAGGATACCGAGGGTGACACCCACTCGCAAATTACCAAACTGAGGTAGTTATCCCCCTTTACCACAGACACGTGATACAAACACGTAAAGGAATAGTTTCGTTTACTGTCGTTAATAAAGCCTTTTTTAGTTGAACAACTCGTCCGAAAACCAAACCATACTAAACCATAGGAACAAAAAGTCAATGTACCCCTTCCGGTATACTGACTTGCCGACTTGCTATATGGCTACAGATCACAATGATTTCCCCATTGACTTTAATGTTAACACTAGTCTCTTAGACCGTCTCTAACTTTTTCCCAAATTTTCATTGGGTAGATGGAACAAGATGTGGCAACCTCTTGCCCAAAAGCGCGTTTGAGGTTCACCATGGAATACTTGAGATACACAAACTGTGAGTACAGACATATAAGCAAGCAATTTTCCGCCCTACATTTCAACCTAACCAACCTCTTAACTCTTGTATCCTTCAGCCTCAAAATTATGAATACTAATCCTGATACAAAATGTATATTCAAACTCCTTTCTTCAATTCTACACCAAAAAAGTCAACAAACCATGAAAAAGGAGGAAAAAGGAAAAGGGGAGAAAGACTAAAAATGGCTGTGGCACTTGCTTCGTGGCTGACGGCGTAGGAATAATTGGTGAGCTATGTCCTTATGCCGGTTGTCAAACGCTCAATTATGATAAATTTCATAGTCTACTGAGCGATATATATATATCCTTGTTATCATATTGGTTACGGTTTTTCACATACGCAAACTAATGACAACACCGGATTTATTCAGCAACTGAACGAGGAACATTATAGGTAAGGGTTGAAGTAAAATACCATATCGAAAAGTCGTACTTTATGTCTCATCATATTGCGTTAGTTCTGTAGCCATAATTTGCAGCCAAAATTAGTTTTACTAGATAGTATAAGATATTGTTCACTTTTAACAAGCATTATCCAGCCAAAGTACTATGTCGGTATAAAATGGTGAGATCCCAAATGGAACAATTTACCCCGAGGGTGGGGTAAGTAATTGTTCCACCATAATATGGTT
Source organism: Patella ulyssiponensis (assembly GCA_963678685.1). Classification (NCBI taxonomy): domain Eukaryota; kingdom Metazoa; phylum Mollusca; class Gastropoda; family Patellidae; genus Patella; species Patella ulyssiponensis. Next base: position 75,823,442 of record OY783227.1, on the reverse strand, counting down.
AAAGTAGAGCCACGAATGAACAAGTATTGATATATTTTACAAAAATAGAAATGTTTATTCTATGATGTTTTTCATCGCAATGATATATACATATGATAATATTCACATGTAATCCATGGATATTAAGGGCCCTACTAAAATGAATGACCAAGTTGGGCTATCGATTCAGCAGCACTAAATTGTCGTTATCGAAGTAAGATATGCTCGAGGTGCAGCCTTGTTAGTACCTAAACAAAGAAACATTTTCTGTTTATCAATGGACCATAAAAAGTTGCCAGCATCTGTTTATGGGACCAATTTGAAGTTTTACCTATGCAATCTTAGCTGTAAAGCAGATGTAATGATGAGTGATTTGAATTCAGTCCGAGGTAGCTTCACTTTGCCAAAATAATGATACTATGTAACCGTATATTCGAATTGATGAATATTTCACTACATGGTAAATATGTTGTAAGTGGTTCCTTGTTTCTTTAAAAGCACCACAAATTCGGATCCTAAGACTTCGGAAACATAGTAGTCGACATATTACAACACCATGTTTGGCCGTAAAGCACAAAATACATATTTGGATTGTTGCGGATAATTTTCGATGTCATATTCTGATACAAAGACCACATAAACATATATTTGAATATGTGAAAGGTATTCTAAACAAACTTGTTAGTAGTGAAATAACAGAAAAATTGATATTTTGGCTAATTTGAGGTACTCCATTTTCAGGGGGTATGTACATGGGGGTCAGGGGTCAATTTTTTTTCCGTATTATGAATTTTGATACTCCTCCACATATTTTAAGCACCGTACGGCTTGACTTCCAAAATATTTGTTAAATAACACACACCCCTATCTATGTTATTCAAGATTCTTTTCTATTACAATATCTGAAACTAGTTTTGTGTGCCCTTCGAACGCGAATATAAATAAAATTGAATAATGGTATCCATAAAATTATAAGATATTGTACAAAGTATTTATATTCTATCTGCAAGGTTAGCATGTCATGCAATTCTAAGTAATAAACAAGAAACCGTGTCATATCATAGGAGGAAGAAATATGTGAAAATATTATTTCCGTTTTCATTTCCGTCAAAAGTAATTATCTGGTTTCTTCACCCTGACCTAGTTCATTTACTTACAGTTCATCAGTTTATCTTGTTTTCGACAACATTTAATTACTAAACTTTTTAAATATATTTTTCTGCAGACCAAGTTCTAATTTACATGGTATGAGACATTTATAGTGATGATGCAAGAAACTTAATTAAAGTGGTCTATGTAAGAGAATAACAACACTGGTTTCAAATTTTAGTTAAAACAGATCAGGTGAGCAAAATAATATTTTAAATTATTGGAAAATATAGACAAACCGACAGGTAGGCTGGTCCACGGCCACAAATATGTGTGCTAATGAAAACTGACACTTCTTGTCAGTATGATGTATCTCTAATGACAAATACTCGAATGCACATAGAAAACTTTCGCTCTTGCGTGACAATCTTCACTCACTTATTGATCTATGAAGCCCTTAAAAATATTTTCTGTATGCGTTGGACTTTTAAAAATACTTTGTTTTGAACAATCGTTGGATTAAACTCGGCGGTTTTATTTTTCATTTAGTTGATGTAACGGTTCTCGGGTCAGAGTCACCTCGTGTAGTTTTCTGTTTTGGAAACTCGCGATCTCTGCACTTTATACCGACACTACAAGACTGTAAAATTTACTTTTATTTAACGTAAAACCTTTAGTCATAAGACGACAACCGATGATTTACTGTTCAGCATTTGATGTATAAGTCCTTTCATTTGAGCAATCTGACCAAACTGCTCAGACAATAAATACAAATTATGCCTTTAAAGGACATTATTAAAAAATTCCATACAAGCAGTGTGATATGGAAGACTAAACAGCCCTTTTTTCAATGTTCTTAATTCTTGGTTCTGATTTAAAATTCATAGTCCTTAATTGTTATTTCTTCATTTGTTGTCGTATTTCGACATTTGTACACTAAAATTAACATTTGTATCTTAAAATCAATATTTGTTTCACAAATCAGACATTTGTCATATCATATTTGTAAAATGTATTTTTGTTTAATTAAAATGTAATTCAAAAAATAATCTACATTTATATTTCATCATAGACATACAACGTAAATCTAATCTCGAACAACAAAGTTCCAAATGCAAATCTCCAAGTACAAATCTTGCAAAACATTTCTCTAAAAACATTTCTTCAAAAACATTTCTCCAAATACATTTCTCGAAATTCATGGAACCGGAACATTATGACGACACGAGCGGAAATCAACCTGGCATGCAAATAAGTCACCATACAACAAAAAAGAATCGAGCAAACATAGAGCAAGTAAAATCTTACAATGATTGTGACTTCTATATATAAATATATATGATCTAGCATCACTCGGCAAATCTCGGCAGATTCCGTAAACTACATCTAGCCTAGGCTGTATGACAGTAAGTGATATGTTTCTACGCCCATACATTTGCGATACGGCTACCGGTTTACTTTAACAGGAAAACTTGACGCTATTACACAAATTGGGAACCTATTCGGCTAGCGACCTATTCGACCGATAGAGCTGCAACTTGTTCGTTGGAAACCTATTTAGAATAAAGACAACAGCCGCCTTAACTCATCTATATATCAACCAATAAAATCCAACGTTATGTCTATCAAATGAAAGTAGAATATATTATTTTTTATCCATTCCTTTAGCTCAGAATAGAAGTGTAATTTCGTCAGCTGGTTCGGTCGAATAGGTCGCTAGCCAAATAGGTCGCCAACTTGTGATCGGAATGGGCGCAGCCATGTTTCATCCGGAACCTTTAAAGTAGTTCCAATATGGCGGAATTCATCATACAGCCGAGTTTAGATTGCCCGAAATCTTCCGAGGTTTGCCGAGTGGATCAAGCATTATATTAAATAAATTGAAAGTAGACATATGTCGTTGAGTCAATGTTAGGGGACTTTTAATCATGTAATCCTGAATGTCCTTGTAAAATAGCCGATACTCGTATATTCAAAGAGTGATAGACAAACACTTCCCAGTGAAGCATTACACGACAACTGTAATTTCGTATTAAGACGCGTATTTTGACTTTTAAATACCCCCCCCCCCCCACGCACGCACACACAAATTGTATCTGCTTTACAAGTATATAAATACGTAGATGTCAGGAAATATTTTACAATTAAATTTCAAAATGTATTTGGACCTTCTTAATGGTGTGCAACCCGATATCTTGTATTTCGTGCTATGGCCGGTATTTTGACGTTAAATGCCACCACCCCCGTATTTGTTAATGCCAGTCTTTTTTTTTTTTTTTTTTTTTTGCATGTTATGTAAATATAAATTAACATTTTGTAGCAAGCAAAACTTTCCAGTAGTATATCAACACATATTTAGAATATCTTATTGAGATAGTTTTTTTAAAATTTTTAAAATTTAAATCCCCTCCACCTCGCCTCACCTAATAAATGAAATGAAAGCAAACGGTATTTGACGTGCTACTATTGCACTCCGAACTATAGGCTATATAGTGTGCTATGAGGGAAATTTTTTGCCCAGACAGCGACACTAGGACCTACTCTTATATGGAATTCCAATTGTCAAGGAACCTTTTACGTGCACGTCAATGTGTACACGAGGCCTCGGGTTGTCGTACAACCCGAACGACTATGTATACAGCTTTCCTTGTTAGGCCCTCGGCCCTGCATCACTGATAAGTAGGAAATCACGCCTGAAAATCTGTATGAACTTATTCCCAGATAGTCATGAAAACATGATTTAGACGAGGTAAAACCCTCTTTCGCTTGAGCAAAGAAGGAGGGGTGCAATCTGTTTCACTAACAATTACTTACAAATTATCTGTGTCACAGATGACTGTCTACAACAATTGCATTGACTTCACGTGGCGTCAGTCATTGGCCCAACGGCTCGCGCATTATTTACATAACACGTAACTGCTTCGGACAAAATGATCCCTTTTACTCGTTTTAATGCCCATTTATTTTTCTTATATTTCAAAAAAAAATGTTTTAGAATTTATGTTGTCGGAGGAAAAAAGTTAATACTCATTAAGTCGCGTCGATGTCATCGTTATCAGTGATTGTAGCGGCCAAGCGATTATTCACTGCTGATCAGTGTGGGAGGGGTGGTGAATGGTCGGATGAATAGCACGTACGCGCTGTATCACAAGGTCTGTCATTGAGTCAACTGGCGTGGTTTCAATGTACGTGACAAGGAGTAAGGACGCCTATCCAATCTCGTGTGTTTTCTCCGGGGCCTCCGGTTTCCTCCCTCTGCTAAAGACCCCTTCAAGCATGCGAATTATTGAAATAAAATTGAACCATGCGTTAGTCCCGAAATGACCTAGTTATGTCGAGTGGTTGAACTCCATTTCTCCCTCCTTTGAACACAGAAGTCGCTATCAGACAAAGCGTAATTTCTGAGAATAGACTACTTTCAATTTATTTTCGTTACCGAAGGCCCGGTCCGATTTGCCGTTCTACGCACGTGGTTTCACTACGCCCCACTCTTATATCGAATTCGCAACTGATAACGGATCGCTCCACTACAGCCTCGGTCTTCCATAGTTTGAATCAATGTAGAAAAGGTACCGATTCCCCAGCAAAAACATCAAGTGACCTGAATAGTTTAAGTGTTGGTGCTCTTGTATCTCTCACCACCCGACTACAATTTGTTTAAACTATTTCCCTTGGAAATATCATTTATTCGTGTTCCAAACGTTTTTCAACATAAACCGAAAATGCCATAGATTTAAATATTTTACGTCAGCGTGTGTATGAAACGATAAATCATAACGGTAACAATATTGAAAATAAAATCTTGCATCGCGATCTACAGTATATAGATCAATAATCAAAACCACTCATATTTACTCTGATTTAAGGTACTTATAGCCAGAAGAAGAAACATGGTTTATCAGATAATTGGAATACTACTTGGTTTATCCTTCAATCTACCAATAGTAGGAGCCAACAAAAAATGTCTTGAAACAGTTGACGCACAATACGGTGGACTTCACACCAACTGTTCTCACATTAAAACTTCAAGAGTTCCTGAAGATCTTCCAGACAACACCACAACCCTAGATCTAACCTTTAACAATATTAAAACTCTGTATAATAATGATTTCAAATATCTGACTCAACTACGACATCTTGATGTCAGCTTTAATCCTATTGATACTTTACAAGAATTCTCATTTCATGGACTTGATTCATTATTAGTTTTAGAATTCAATGGACATAATTTGAATTATACAGATATTTCCATGCCCTTGGAAGTTTTTACCCCACTCCAATCCCTGACAAATTTAAGCCTCAGGTCTGATATTTCACGTTTTCCAAACCGTCAATTTATTATACCAGATCGTGTCCTAGGATCCCTAACAAAACTAACACAGTTAAATATCGATATGAATTCCGATTTTCATTCTGGATTTTCTAATCTAACAGAACTTGAGGAACTCATCGTTGGTGGAACCTGGAAACACAGAAAATGGTTTCAGTGTGAACTGTCCTTATTAACAAAAACAACCTTCAAGGTCTTTTCTAATATCCCTGTTCAGCTACTTCAGCTAAATAGCTGCATAATTAAAAGTTTCGATGAAGATTTCCTTCAACCATTCCCCAATTTGAAGACATTGTTGCTCAATAATATAACTATGAAGAACGGGTTTTTTTCTCACTTGATTCAAGTTCTTCATGTGTTTGAATATAAGAATATGACTGAGATCAGTATTAATCGAGTTGTAACATCACTAAAATATCTCGGATATAATCGACGATTAGATCTACAATTAATATCCAGGATATGCGTTGAGAAACTTGACTTGGGTCAAAACGAGATTAACCTTGTTGATTTTGATGTGCTATTTACCGTGCCCTATCCACCCTTCACCAAATGTATAAGAAGAATGAATTTGTCAGCTAATCGCATCACAGGAAGAATAAGTTTACACTTTGCCCCCTTTACTTTTGCAATACTTTCTATGATGGAAGACCTAGACTTATCAGATCAAATGGTTTTCTCTTTTAACAAATATATTATCCGGGCATTGCCACCCGTAGAAAATTTTAATTTTCCAGACCCAATACCACTTTTTATCGCCAGCAATTTGAGACGTTTAAACGTAGGTGGATTACCACATGAAATTGGAGAACTGAAAGTTGATGTTGAGTTTATTAACGCGAATAATTTAGAATACTTGAATTTGTCTTATTGTGGACTGTACAATATCGAACGTAAAGTATTTGGACTTGGTAATTTGGAAATTTTGGATGTTAGTGGTAATTCTCTAAGCATCATAAATTTGACAGTTTTTGACGAGTTTCCAAATCTTAAGACATTCCGTGCAAGTAACGCTCTGTTAGATAACGATTTTCTTGCTCAGAATGGTCGCAGATTCTTCAGACCTTTAAGAAAATTGAAAAATCTCGATCTTTCTAGTAATGGTTTTGTGTTTATACCTAACGATTTGTTTAACTCGATGGTTACATTGAAAGTACTGAATTTAGCCCAAAATAACCTTTTAACTATACCAGACGTAACCCAGTTGGTTAAGCTGAACTCGTTGTATCTTAACCATAATGCAATAAATACCTTAAGGTATGAAACTAGAGACATGTTAGAGAAAACCCGCGAAAACAACAAGAAGTTTCAGTTACATCTCTGGGGAAACGTATTCATTTGTACCTGTGAGGCGATTCCATTTTTGTTATGGTTAGAAGAAACCCGTGTTAATTTAGATCGCAACAATTATTCTTGTGTAGAGTCATCAGGAATTCCAACCTCCACTAAAGCAGTTTATAAACAATGGACATCCTTCAACCGAAAATGTGTTTCGTCCTCTTGGCTGAATTTAGCTATTGGGGAATTCGCTATGGTTGCTCTTACTCTCATAGTAGCCTTTGTTTTCAGCAAAAACAAAATGAAACTCAAGTTACTGCTTTTAAGGATGACTGGAAAAAATATTTACCCAAAGAAAAGAGATGATTTTGTTTATGACGCATTTATAATATACACGGACTCTATCTCCGGTTGGGTTTGTAATGAACTGAGAAATGAACTGGAGACAAATCGTGGAATCAAACTGAACCTTCGGGATAGAGATCACCTACCTGGTGGTTCTCGAGCCGATGACCTGTCAGACGCTATACGTGACAGTTGGAAGATTGTTTTAATCTTAACCGAAGAATTTCTGAGAAGTGATCTAGCCTATTTTACCATGTGTAACTGTTTATCGTCAATAACACTGACAACACCTCAGAGATTAATTGTTTTAATTGATCATCAGATAAATCTAACGGCTAATCTCGATTTTCTTCTTGAAGCTGTCACCGAGGATAACATTCTACATGTAGATCTGCGGGATCCATTAACTATTGCTTTCTGGGACAGGATATCGCATGCCATCAAATTAAAGAACGATATAAACATATAGCGTAAAATTCCAAATGAAAAATATAAACAGTTTGCGTGTTAATATGATAATATAAACACTTTGCTTGCTGCTATGAAAATAGCATAGCCAATTTTTACATTTACAATTGTTCAATGTAGTTTGCTGGACTGCCGCTAAAAAAAAATCAATTGTTTTTAATAGAAGCCATGTGCTGTACTTGATAATGAAAGGTAAATTTCACCTACACATTATTTTTATAAAATAAAAGTCTGGTTTTATTCAGACAACGCATAATACAGTTTGAGACACCAGTCTCCATTTCCAGATGAAGATGTTAAGTTTAAGTTTTTTGAAAACGTATCATACACATTGAGTTAGTTGCTCGGCCCTACGGTAGAGTATTTCAAGGGAATTTTACACAAAATCCAGCAGTTTTATTCTCGAAAATATTATCGGGATTGGCCCTTTAAACATTGCTAGACACTCGGTCCTGCACCACTGCATGTTGTTCTAATACACCTTTAAATGTCACTATTTTTAAGCTATCAAACAATATTTTTAGGCCTTTATGTTTTTTTAAGTAATCTTTTTGTATATATTTTGTATCATGTGATTTATGTATTATTTGTAAAGCGTTTTGTGATAATGTATGTAAAACGCTATATTAAGAATAAATCATTCTATTAGTTATGTATTTTAGCACTAATAGAATCAAGCATGTTATGATTTTTACTTATTATTATTATTATTATAATACTTTACGCTTCAATAAAGAAATAATACACAAATTATGACTACACATTGATTTAATTATGTTCATTTAATTGTTGATTAAAACATTAACTTTATATTCATTTGCGAGTGATTCATTGTTTCGTCAAGCGAGAAAGAGACGGAAAAGGAGCATTGTTTGTTCTACCAGCACTGTCATTGACAATGGATTGTTACATTAATAAGAACAAACGAATTCGGCATAATTCGACTTGGCACTATTTTAAGCAACAGTTGACTGCTCACCTTTCTAATCCGGATATCTTGAAGACGGTTTTCATTGTAGATGTACCCAGGGCTGTCAAGAACTGAAGCAAAATAAAAATATTGCAAAATAAACACAACTGGTTAATCGAACGGCATTGCATCAGCGTGTCAACACACACGGTTAGGCATGCGAACCTACTCACGTTAAAACTTGACCAGGCCACTTGGCTAAATGACAGACCTTATGATATAAAGCGTGCGCCAAAGCCTCCGTAATGCAAACTGAATGACATACTCTTAGACAAGTAGTAAGATATCGTGTAACAAATCTGATTAAAATACATATATATTTTTATACTTTGGATAGACCACACTACATGAAGATCAGACAAATTATAGTGGGAGAGAGAGAGAGAGAAATGGGGTTTAACGTCCACTCGACACAACTAGGTCATTTCGGGACTAACATATGGTTTAATTTTATTTCAATAATCCGCTTGCGCGCAGGGGTCTTTAGCAGTGGGAGGAAACCGGAGTGCCCGGAGGAAACCCACGAGGTTGAGAAGGCGCCCCTATCTCCATGCCACATACGCTCACACCTGGGCTCGAAACCACAGTCGCAAGCCAGAGGTGACCGGCCACCTAGAGGTCGACGCGCGGCACTCTAGACCACTAGGCCATCCCAACCCCCCTATAGTGGGAGATCACGTCAGGGGTCCAAAGACCGAATTTTGACCCTATGACGTCATACATTGCTTAATCAATGAGCGTTGACTTTACTAGTGGATTACCCACAGTTCCGTGCAAAACACGCCCAAAGCTCGCCGTTACAGATCGTTTCATTGGCTTATCCCTCACTCAATTCAGAACATGTCAATGATAACAACTCTTCAAGATCCTAGTGTAGTAAAGTCAGGTAACACAAGATCCTAGTGTAGTAAAGACAGGTAAAACAAAATTTTGAATTCTAAAAACGAAACGAAATAGGATCTGTGCTTTAATCAGATTGTCGTGTAACTTATTATAAGCCAAGACGATGGTCAAATACGAAAACCGTGCTAAACCTGCTCCTACCTCAAAAGATAACATCACTACGGAGTAGGACGGAGCACAGAGAGGGAGAGAGAAGTGGGGTTTAACGTCCACTCAACACAAACTAGGCCATTTAGGGACAAACATACAGTTTAATTTTATTTCAATAATTCGCATGCGCGTAGGGGTCTTTAGCAGTGGGAGCATGTCTTAAATATAAATTCCAGGGACTTGGAAACACCCCAACCTATTCGCAACTTCTAGATTCGCTACTGGCGTTACGTTAAAGCCCTTTGAATGTATAACAGTAAATGCGATTCAAACTATAAAGTTCTATAGCCAAGCAAACTGACATTGGCGGGGTGGGATCTATGCTCATTGTGCGGTGGGATTATGGATGACACCCTAGATTTGGACACTACCTCCCCCCCATCAATCCCCACCGTATTTACAGCTTCTAGATCCGCTACTGGCTTTACCTTAAGGTCATTTGAATGTATAACAGTAAATGTGATTCAAACAATGACGTTCTATAGCCGAGCAAACTGAGATTGGTGTTTATTTTAGCTCAAGTAATGAAACACACCCTCGAGTGTTATAGAAATCATAGATACGACATAAACCTACATTCTTTGAAGAACAAATTTGTAAATAATTTCTTGCACATCTTTCAGGACATTAGGTTATTGAGGTAGGAGCCCCAGAACATGTACATATCAAATATGCCAGTAAGTGATGAAGAAATGCAGAGTATTGAATATACGTAAATTTGGGTTCGAGTCAACCCATAAGTTGACGTAGTGGGGTAGTGGATTCTCAAAAGTGATGAAGAAGGGCAGAGTTACGCATATACGTAAATTTGGATTCGCGTCAAAATGTTATGGGTAGTGGATTCTCGAAAATGGTATAAAGAACCACTTAACACCATTGGGCATATCTTCAAATGAAATAATGGCCCCAAATATATTAATATCTATGAAAACCATATCATACAAGTGCATGGTATCAGTTTAATGTGTTTCTTTTAAATTTGACGACTTTTTTGTTTGTCTGAAGTTGTAGGTTATGAAGGAAAATGGCTTAAATCCAGAACTTTGCCCTCAAAATTTGGGACTTTCCGGTACTCCAATTTTGGTAAACTTTTAGGATGTCATTCAGTACTCCAAATGCTACCAGAAACCATCTACAAACCTTTCTTTGCAGTTTGTTTGGGGTTGACAACCTTTTTTTCATAAATTGACTGGACTAATGTTTTCATGTCTTATTTTAAGAAAATGGCCGAATCTTAATGACACAGCTGGAATTTTTTTAAACCCTTTGCTTTCTATTTCGTCGAAACTAATTTCGAAAAAAGCTGTATAAGCATTTCCCTTGAAAAATCGTGGTTTGTTTACATCACGGAACTAAAGATCAGCCATGTTTGACCTAGTGGAATAGCCCAATTGAACCAGGGTTGCAGGTTTGTCTTTGAGATGGTTCGTCCTACTTGGATGTTTAGATAGCTGTTTCGATCCGTTAACAGAACACATTTTATATGGGAAACAATCGGTCCAGCAGAATATAACTTTTTTTCTAAACAGTCATTTACAGGAGGTAATATTAGTTTGCCATTTGGTTCCAGACAAAAGTTGTCTCAATCCGAGGTAACTTTCAGATATTGATATAAACTACATACAACCCGATATTGTATTGACACGTGATGGAAATTTAGAAGTATTTGAACGCTACTTTTATTTTTAAATGTTGTGCCATTTATCCATTGACGGAAATGGAAACGGAAATGATACTGTTTGTATCTCATTCACATTGTAATTATCAGGACCTGGTCAAAATCTTCTCCGGTCTCATAATAATCTAAACCAAGAAACATAATTATTATTTTTATAAAAAATCATTTATTTATATCACTGAAATAGCTATCATCTATAATAGGAAATAGACATGCATGTAAATATCATTTCCGTTTTCATTTCCGTCAAAAGTAATTATCTGGTTACTTCACCCTGACCTAGTTCGCTTATTTACAGTTCACCAGTTTATCTTGTTTTCGACAAGATTTATTTCTCAAACTGTTTGAATATATTTTTTGCCGCAGACGAAGTTCTAATTTACATGGAATGGAACCTGCATAATGAGGGTGCAAGAAACTTAATTGTAAGTGGTCTAGATAAGAGAATAATAACTCTGCTTTCACATTTCAGTTAAACAGATCAGGTGAGCAATATGCTATATTACATTTGTCGAAAATATAGACTAACCGGTAGGTAGGCTGGTCCACGGCCACAAATATGCGTGCTAATAAAAACTGACACTACTTGTCTTCGCCCACTTATTGATCAATGAAGCCCTTAAAAATGTTTTTTGTATGCGTTGGACTTCTAAAAATACTTTGTTATAAACTTGGACTAAACTCAGCGATTTTATTTTTAATTTAGTTGATTGTAACGATTCTAGGGTTCGAGTCACCTCATGTATTTTTCTATTTGGAAACTCGCGGATCTCTGCTCTTTATACCGACACTACAATACCGTCAAATTTACTTTTATTTAATCGTAAAACCTTTAGTCATAAGACGACAACCGATGATTTGCTGTTCAGCATTTGATGTTTAAGTCCTTTCATTTGAGCAATCTGACCAAACTGCTCAGACAATAAATACAAATTATGCCTTTAATGGACATTATTAAAAAAATTCCACACAAGAGAGATCGTATGGCGAAAAAATGAAAATGATCAGTTAAACCATCAAATGCATGATCTCAATTATTATTTTAATATCTATCAGAGATTCCTACCGCTGACGACATAGTGATTCAGAGACAACAAATCTATGTCGAGATGTTTTATTAAAAAATTCTACACAAGCAGTGGGAATCAATCTAGAAAAGGTACCTAATCCCCGACAAAAACATCAGGTGACCTGAATGGTTTTAGTGTTGGTGCTCTTGTATCTCTCACCACCCGACTACAATTTGTTTAAACTATTTCCCTTGGAAATATCATTTATTCGTGTTCCAAACGTTTTTCAACATAAACCGAAAATGCCATCGCTTTAAATATTTTACGTCAGCATGAGTATGAAACGATAAATCATAACGGTAACAGTAACAGTATTAAAAATAAAATCTTGCATCGCGACCTACAGTATATAGATCAATAATCAAAACCACTCCTATTTACTCTGATTTAAGGTACGTTTAGCCGGAAGAAGAAACATGGTTTATCAGATAATTGGAATACTACTTGGTTTATCCTTCAATCTACCAATAGTAGGAGCCAACAAAAAATGTCTTGAAACAGTGGACGCACAATACAGTGGACTTCACGCCAACTGTTCTCACATTAAAACTTCAAGAGTTCCAGAAGATCTTCCAGACAACACCACAACCCTAGATCTAACCTTTAACAATATTAAAACTCTGTATAATAATGATTTCAAATATCTGACTCAACTACGATATCTTGATGTCAGCTTTAATCCTATTGATACTTTACAAGAATTCTGATTTCATGGACTCAATTCATTACTAGTTTTAGAATTCAATGGACACAATTTGAATTATACAGATATTTCCATGCCCTTGGAAGTTTTTACCCCACTCCAATCCCTGACAAATTTAAGCCTCAGATCTGATATTTCACGTTTTCCAAATCGTGAGTTTATTATTCCAGATCGTATCGTAGGATCCCTAATAAAACTAACACAGTTAAATATCGACATGAGTTCCGATTTTCATTCTGGATTTTCTAATTTAACAAAACTTAAGGAACTCATCGTTGGTGGAACATGGAAACACGGAAAATGGTTTCAGTGTGAACTGTCCTTATTATCAAAAACAACCTTCAAGGTCTTTTCTAATATCTCTATTCAGCTACTACAACTAAATAGCTGCATAGTTAACAGTTTCGATGAAGACTTTCTTCGGCCATTCCCCAGTTTGAAGACATTGTTGCTTAATAATATAACAATGAAGAATGGTAATTTTTCTCGCTTGATTCAAGCTCTTCATGTGTTTGAATACAAGAATATGACTGAGATCAGTATTAATCAAATTATAACATTTTTACCCTACATCGGATTTAATAGAAGATTAGATCTACAATCACTGTCCAAGATATGCTTGGAGACACTTGACTTGAGTCAAAACCTAATTAACATTATAGATCTTGATGTTTTATTTACCCCACCCTATCCACTCTTGACCAGATGTCTCAGACGATTTGATTTTTCAGCTAATCGCCTAACGGGAATAATAAGTTTACATCTTGCCCCCCTCATATTTGCAGCCACATCTATGCTGGAAGAGGCAGACTTATCAGATCAAAGGAAATTCTCTTTTAACAAATATATTACCCGGGCAACACCACCTCGTGCACATCGTAATTTTCCAGAACCAATACCAATTTTTATCAGCAGCACATTGAGACGTTTAAACGTAGCTGGATTACCACATGAAATTGGGGAATTACAAGTTGATGTTGAGTTTATTTTCGCGAATAATTTAGAGTATTTGAATATGTCTTATTGTGGACTGTACAATATGAAACGTAAAGTATTTGGACTTGGTAATTACACATTTTAGATATTAGTGGTAATTCTCTAAGCATCATAAATGTGACATTTCTCGATGAGTTTCCAAACCTTAAGACATTGCATGTGAGTAACGCTCTGTTAGATAATGATTTCCTTGCTCAGAATGGTCGAAGATTCTTCAGTCCCTTAAAAAAATTGGAAAATCTGGATCTGTCTAGTAACAGTCTCGTGTATTTACCTAACGAGTTATTTAACTCAATGATTACATTGAAAGTACTGAATTTAGCCAACAATAACCTGATAACTATACCAGACGTAACACAGTTGGTTAAGCTCAACTCGTTATATCTTAACTATAATGCAATAAATACTTTAAACTATGAAACTAGGGATATGTTAGAGAAAACCAGCGAAAAAAACAAGAAGTTTCAGTTACATCTTTGAGGAAACACATTCATCTGTACCTGTGAGGCGATTCCATTTTTGTTATGGTTAGAAGAAACTCGTGTTAATTTAGATCGCGCCAATTATTCTGGTGTTGAATCATCAGGAATACCCACCTCCACTAAAGCAGTTTATAACCAATGGACATCCTTCAACCGAAATTGTGTTTCGTCTTTTTTCTTTAATTTAACTATTGTGGGATTTGGTATCGTTATTCTTACTTTAATAGGGGTCTTCGTCTTCATTAAAAATAAAATGAAACTCAAGTTATTGCTTTTAAGGATGATTGGAAAAAATGTTTACCCAAAGAAAAGAAATGATTTTGTATATGACGCATTTATAATATACACGGACTCTATCTCCGGTTGGGTTTGTAATGAACTGAGGAATGAACTGGAAACAAATCGTGGCATCAAACTGAACCTTCGTGATAGAGATCACCTACCTGGTGGTTCTCGAGCCGATGACTTGTTGGAAGCTATACGTGACAGCTGGAAGATTGTTTTAATCTTAACCGAAGATTTTCTGAGAAGTGATCTAGCCTATTTTACCATGTGTAACTGTTTATCGTCAGTAACACTCACAACACCAAATAGATTAATCGTTTTAATCGATCATCACCAGGTAAATATTACGACTAATCTCGATTTTCTTCTTGAAGCTGTCACCAAGGTTAACATTCTACATGTAGATCTGCGGGATCCATTAACTATTGCTTTCTGGGACAGGATATCCAATGTCATTAAATCAAAGGAAGATATATAAACGTACTGTACTATGAAAATAACATATTTAAAGCCATTGATTATTAGTTGTATTTTTCACAGAATATATTAATTTTCGTGGCGTAAACAACGCTACAATGTTCTCAAATTTCTTTCAAATCCGGTAATCTTCCGCCATGGATTCAAACAGATTAATAAAATGATTTCAAGAGACTTTACCCAGCCATTAATATTGTTTACATCCTCCACAGAGGGTGGCGAATTCTGCAAAATTTCAGCTCACCAAATCGTTTTAAATCCTGAACGGACAAAACATTTTTGAATCGGTATTTCTTTTAAAGATTCAAAATATCTCAAATAACTTTCAGTGGCTTTAATTTGTACATTTTAAAATTGTTTACATATTACATAACCTTCTGGGATATCTCTAAAGCACTAATTGTTATTTTCTACCGGATCCTAACTGCCAGAGATTACGGGAAAAGACAATCTATGGTGAGGTAGAAATGTGAATATTTTATGTACTAGTATTAATAACTGCTTTATATAATTTACATTAGTCTTTGGACGACATAAAATGAACAGGGGTGATGAAAATCAATATATACTATATGTGGTAAGGATAAAGGAGAGAAACTATCTTGGTTTTTTTTGAAGGTCGCCTGTAAACGCTCTAATGATGATTATTAAGACGCACTCTTACGACTTGGAACCAGGGGCACCAGAACGGCTTACGGCGCTAGGACCAGAGTACCAAAAGATGGGGGGGGGGCGCGGCTGTGGAAAGATACTACTATCACTAAATCACTAGCCTTTATCATCTCATGAACTCGATTAACAACTTATAGACATCTGGCCAAGGCATGCACTGATGAGAGTACGAGAGCCGACCAGAGAGCAATTACATATCTATCATTTCAGAATGAATAGACTATTGCTTTTACGTGGACACTAACCTCGGTTGTTCGTGCCATCCGAAGGACTTTGCTTTGCCCTGCACCACTTATTCTCCCCATTATATTTCGAGTAAAACTCTAATGTGTAAAACTCTATTTAAGGCTCATGCCAAGTTATCAGTATCCTGACGTACTGGAAAATAATTAGACGAATAATTTATGTATTGAATTTTCTTGATATTTTGGTGTTTGACACAGGCACCGTCGATTTGTTTTTCTATTTTGCTTCCTAAAAGTTTCCTGTTAAAATCATGCAGAGCTGGTTTTATAATTGCATAACAGACAATAAAATTATAACGTAACGTATTTGCAAGATGTATTTAGTATGTTTCTATATAAAATCCCAGTTTCTGCGTTTTGTCAAAGTGACCCCTGGTTACCCCAGATATACACCAAAATGACGCTAAAGACCATTTGTTTCTCAAACATTTCAAGGCCGGGGAAGATGGCCCCCACCCCATAAACCTGGCAAACCCCCGCCTGCAAAAATTCCTGGCACCGCCACTGCTAACGTCTTACGCGCTACGCCAGCGCGGACACGAACAACAAAAACCCACGAGATTATTCAGCGACTCTACTTCTTGTCACATACACGTTGGGAATCGAAATCACTCCACTTGACTCAATAACAGACCCTTTGATCTACAGCACCCGCGTTAAACTATTGGGCTATAATAAGTCTTGACAAGGACAGCTGTCTAGTCGTTCGGATGAGACGAAAAACCGAGGTCCCGTTTACACATTGGCGTGCACATAAAAGATACCTTGGCAGTTGCATTGGCCGAGAAAGTTCATCTCGATTTTCCGGCGTGATTTCCCCTTGTCAGTGATGCAGAAGGAGGGCCTGACAAACCGAGGTCCCTGTACAAATTGGAGTGCACGTAAAAGATCCCTTGGCAGTTGGAATTCGATATAAGAGTAGGCCGTAGCGCCGCTGTCCGGGCAAAATGTCCCTCATAGCACACTGTATGGCGTATGCCCGTCTTCCATTAGTCCAGGTTAGGTGCATTAGAGCAGGACGTTAAACCCCATTTCATTTCTATTTGCCAAATGATTATTATTATAAGCACTAGATTATGATAAAACTGTTTCTGAGCAATGTACAAACATGGAATACAACAGGTTTTGTCTATTGAACTTCAGAAGCTATCCCGGTGTCGGAATATGCATACTCTTTCAAAACTGTGCCTTTTATCTTTAGTATAACATGTCCTTACAATGATGAATCGATTTTATGGGCAGTAGCCCACTTACCGGGAAAAAAACACTCAAAACACATGATCAAGTCTATCCTTGTACGCCGTATGATTTTTAAATATACCGGACGGATAGGGCCTATACCCAAACAATCGAAAGTCATGCTCGTAGATATAAGGAATCATGCGCAGAAGAGATAATGGTAATTTCCTGTATGCGGCCTCCATTGCGTCCCGTTTCTGCTTCCACCTCTCAGAATTACTGATTTTATGAGCTCTAACTTTTTTAATTACTTCGTCACAGAAAAGTTGTGCATCAACTAAAGAAGGCCGGAACTCAATTACTTCCGGAAATGGGTCGTTTGGAGAAATAAATCCATTCATTTGAAATACTGTCCATAAGCGTTTGCATAGAGTCAACAGATTCGTACATTTCTTGTTAAATTTTTCTTTTAATAATTGAAAGTTGTACTTTATTAGCATGTGTATTTCATCCTTCAAATACGAATGTGGTTGATTCTTTAACACGCTCTCTAACCCGACTTTTCTTAAGATGTATTTAGCATCTCTAGTAAATGTTTCCATCGTTGAGACATAATCCGGGTTAAACTTACATGGATTACACAGTCGATTAATTGGAACCCAATGTTCATTACCACCGTAACCTCTACTTTCGGTTGCGATAACGTAGCTTATAAATTCTTGAAATGAAATATCGCCGGCACAGACCTTCCGTTGACCTTTTAAACCCCAGGGTTCCTTCATTCGTTTCCGTAGAATCACTTGACCGTGACTTCTCCAAAAATCGGGGAGGAAGAATTTATCGAGATACACAGCCCACAACCTAGAATATGGATCCCTGGCCACGACCAAACGGTTGGTTTTGGACAGAAAATATCGATCGGTCATGTTGGAGAAGGACAGACGTCCCATGTGTTTGTATGAACCATAATGGACAATCATACGATTTATCTTGAATGGGCTAATAATGTCACTATTTCCGGTATCACCGTTCAAAAATCTGAAGAAAAGAATATATGAAAATTGCTTTTGTTAAAAAAGAAATCATTTAAAGACACAAATTTTAACACCATTCAGTGTTTATCATCCATAGAGATAAACACTTCCTGTTTCGAATTAAGTGACAATGTTTGTGTCAATCATTATAACATATGTGATAGAACTGATTAAAATCGTATCAAATATAATTTTAACACAAAGACCATTGTTACGATAGATGCATGATGAAGATTGCACGAAACGGAAGTGACGAAAGCAACATGAAAACACGAGTTATCCTTCTATATAACTAACGAGTGATAACAGCTACACGGGCGAATTTCTACCAACTAAGAATTAATTCCAAGGAAGACCAAAAGTGAGAGGATATCTGAACATTCAAAAAAGTAATTGAATGTCACTAGACCAGAGAAAACATGAAAAAAAGAAATAGTCCGTACATTCTTCTGTTTTGATTCATTCTATAATTAATAAAAACATGATAATGCACGAAATTTTTCTTTCTTTTCTTGAAATCTTCATTATATGCATGTACCGAATTAACCTGTTTGACAGTTATATTTGGAAAATGCTTAATCAGTTCGATGACATGTATGTGTGATAATATTGCAATAAGAATGACAGCTGTATATTCAAATGATCGACAGTTATAATATTGAACTTGGTGTTGTATGACTTTTTGCTACACGTGGTTCGGATATAATATTGTAATTTCTTAAAACACTGCCGTCCAGTATTTGGGAGGTTTGTCAAGATAGGAAACAATTATTTATGTACTAAAATACTGAAAAGGGTTGACCAATCCGATGTTTTCTTTTAAAAAAAGGCCAGTGACACAGGGCTCTCCCTAAATCATACCCATTTACTTCCCGATACATTCGCCTCTAAATCAGCATTAAGAATGGCGATATCAACATTTCCATTTCCTTTGTGTACGCCTTTTGCATGGCAATCATCGTTTACAGTTTACCCAAGAATCGGAGCATGTCCTGCTGAATATTCATGATTTTCAGGCAGAATGAACAACAATTACACAGGTAAGGATTATGGAAGTTACAAGTACGTGTAGTTCTATTCGTCATCATTCTCTTCCAAATAAACAACGTGATGACGGTGACTCACCTGAAGATTCTCTTCCAGAATGTACAGCCAGCCTTGGGTACAACACAGTACGACAAATTTGCGGCTTTATATATCATCAACCCCTGCACACGACCCCTAGTATCCAATAAACAGGCGTCTCTAATTCTTTTACGCCTGGTCGAGAAAATATGTTCCATGTAGTTACTGTAATTCTGATCAATTTCTTTTATCGTGTTACTTTCTTTAACCTGAAAATTAATGAAATGAAATGAAATGGGGCTTAACGTCCTACTCTTTTACTCCTAACCTGAGCTAATCGAAGACGGGCATACGCCATACAGTGTGCTATGAGGGAAATTTTGCCCGGGCAGCGGCGCTACGGCCTACTCTTATATCGAATTCCAACTGCCAAGGGATCTTTTACGTGCACTCCAATATTTACATGGGACCTCGGTTTGTCAGGCCCTCCTTCTGCATCACTGACAAGGGGATATCACGCCGGAAAATCGAGATGAACTTTCTCGACCAATGCAGGGATCGAACACCCGACCTCCAGGCTAGCGAACCAGCGCCTTATCCACTTAGCCACCGCGACCCCCTAACCTGAAAATATGAACGTAACGAAATGTTGTTTAACGTCTGATTAAAATACAGATCTATATTTCGTTTTTTAATACTTTGTTATAATTCAGTCAGGCTTTGGTTATTTTTTGTAGATTTACGTAAGGAATACCAGTCACTCTGGTAGCATCGTTTTCCATTACTCGTTCGAATTCCAGCTTCCAAATATATGCCATATATAGAACAACAAATGTAATCGATTTAAAATCATGAAGTCAATGTGAGAAATATTACTGGCCTAAATCCATATAGCGAAACTTTAATTGGAGAATGATAAACATTCAATACACCAAAGCGATAATGTATACAAGCATTATACCGTTCGTATTTTCTACACATCGCCACTGCATAACGCGAAAGTCGTAAAGTTTACGACAATATGTGAGACGACTGCACGCTATACAAACCAACATTCACTCATCCTCGGATATTCCCAGTGGTTTCATTCCGTTTTACTCCACTAACCCCATTGGGGGCGGGGGAGGGGGCGTTTTCAAGTTGGTGATTGTGCTGTTTTTATCGACCAATCTCATAAATCGTTAATTGCAAAGGAAGTAACTCTCATCGGGTAAAGTAAGCAAAACGACAGGTCAGAAGGTAGCCTAAATGAGAGAAGTCCAACTTATATTAAATGCGTATTTATTAACAACAAATTACAATTATTATATAATATATTAATCAAGGCCAGGGTAGATAATTTGAAATCGTGGAAACCCTATGGAATAACCCAGGGTATAGTGGAGTAGAACGGAATGAGACAACTGGGGATACCGAGGCAATCTGTTTAACAGAGAATTACTTACGAATTATCTCTGTAACGGATGCCTGTCCAAAACACGTGCGTTGACTGCACGCCTCGCAGTCATTGGCTCAACGGCTCGTGCAATGTTTACTTAACACCTAACTGCTTCGGGCAAAATGATGCATTTTACTCATTTTAATACCCATTTACACTAAATAGGAAATATTTTTAACTAAAAATAACTCAAACGTCTTTATTTATTTTTCTTTTACCTTAAAAAAATGTTTGAGAATTTAATTTGTCGGAGTAAAAAAGTTAATATGCCGTACTCATTAAGCCTCGTCGATGTCATGCTTATCAGTGATTGTAGCGGCCAAGCGAATATTCACTGCGGGATCAGTTTGATACCGAGGATGACACCCACTCGCAAATTACCAGGAATAAGACTAGTAATTATTTCGTAGTGCGAGTTATAAATAGACAATTTTTCCCTTATTTTTTTTCTCCCCTCTTCCTGCAATTTTGGGTTGACTTTTTGGTCTAGAATTGGAGAAAAGGCATCAAATTTTCAATTTCATAGCAGTTTTGGGTAATACTGAGGATATTACAGCGGAGGGATAGGGGGTGTAAAATGTCTTTCTGCGGAACAATCATTGTGTCAGAAGTGAGATTTTCACCCCAAGCAACTTAAAATCCCCGTAGCAAAAAATCTAAACGGTCAACCCCCTACAAATTTATGATGAGGAGATTGCCAAATGTGGTCCCCAGTGTGCCTAAATAGATTGGAAGCAACGGAATGTTGAGAAAAAAACTACAGCCTGTGATGTTACAGGCATTTAACATTGAAGTCAATGGGCAAATAATTACTAGTCTGAGTCCACCAAACTTTTATGTAGTTATCCCCCTTTACCACAGACACGTGATACAAACACGTAAAGGACTATATTCGTTTACTGTCGTTAATAAAGCCTTTTTTAGTTGAACAACTCGTCCGAAAACCAAACCATACTAAACCATAGGAACAAAAAGTTAATGTACCCCTTCCGGTATATTGACTTGTCGACTTGCTATATGGCTACAGATCACAATGATTTCCCCATTGACTATGATGTTAACTTTAGTCTCTTAGACCGTCTCTAACTTTTTCCCAAATTTTCGTTGGGTAGAATTCTTTCTTCCATAGATGGAACAAGATGTGGCAACCTCTTGCCCAAAAGCGCGTCTGAGGTTCATCATGGAATACTTGAGATACACAAACTGGAAGTATAGATAAATAAGCAAGCAATTTTCCGCCCTACATTTCAACCTAACCAACCTCTTAACTCTTGTATCCTTCAGCCTCAAAATTATGAATACTAATCCTGATAGAAAATGTATATTTAAACTCCTTTCTTCAATTCTACACCAAAAAGTTAACAAATCATGCAAAAGGAGGGAAAAGGAAAAGGGGAGAAAGACTAAAAATAGCTGTGGCCCTTGTTTCGTGGCTGACGGCGTAGGGATAATTGGTGAGCTATGTCCTTATGCCGGTTGTCAAACGCTCAATTATGATAAATTTCATAGTCTACTGAGCGATATATACATCCTTGTTATCATATTGGTTACGGTTTTTCACATACGCAAACTAATGACAACACCGGATTTATTCAGCAACTGAACGAGGAACATTATAGGTAAGGTTTGAAGTAAAATACCATATCGAAAAGTCGTACTTTATGTCTCATCATATTGCGTTAGCTCTGTAGCCATAATTTGCAGCCAAAATTAGTTTTACTAGATAGTATAAGATATTGTTCACTATGTAACCGTATATTCGAATTGATGAATATTTCACTACATGGTAAATATGTTGTAAGTGGTCCCTTGTTTCTTTAAAAGCACCACAAATTCGGATCCTAAGACTTCGGAAACATAGTAGTCGACATATTACAACACCATGTTTGGCCGTAAAGCACAAAATACATATTTGCGGCGTCATTTTCGCCGCCATATTGGATTGTTGCGGATAATTTTCGATGTCATATTCTGATACAAAGACCACATAAACATATATTTGAATATGTGAAAGGTATTCTAAACAAACGTGTTAGTAGTGAAATAACAGAAAAATTGATATTTTGGCTAATTTGAGGTACTCCATTTTCAGGGGGTGTGTACATGGGGGTCAGGGGTCAATTTTTTTTTCCGTATTATGAATTTTGATACTCCTCCACATATTTTAAGCACCGTACGGCTTGACTTCCAAAATATTTGTTAAATAACACACACCCTTATCTATGTTATTCAAGATTCTTTTCTATTACAATATCTGAAACTAGCTTTGTGTGCCCTTCGAACGCGAATATAAATAAAATTGAATAACGGTATCCATAAAATTATAAGATATTGTACAAAGTATTTATATTCTATATGCAAGGTTAGCATGTCATGCAATTCTAAGTAATAAACAAGAAACCGTGTCATATCATAGGAGGAAGAAATGTGTGAAAATATTATTTCCGTTTTCATTTCCGTCAAAAGTAATTATCTGGTTTCTTCACCCTGACCTAGTTCATTTACTTACAGTTCATCAGTTTATCTTGTTTTCGACAACATTTAATTCCTAAACTTTTAAAATATATTTTTCTGCAGACAAAGTTCTAATTTACATGGTATGAGACATTTATAGCGATGATGCAAGAAAC
This sequence comes from Patella ulyssiponensis, assembly GCA_963678685.1. Taxonomy (NCBI): domain Eukaryota; kingdom Metazoa; phylum Mollusca; class Gastropoda; family Patellidae; genus Patella; species Patella ulyssiponensis. The sequence continues at coordinate 75,799,976 of OY783227.1, read as the reverse complement.
TTAATTGTAAGTGGTCTATGTAAGAGAATAACAACACTGGTTTCAAGTTTTAGTTAAAACAGATCAGGTGAGCAAAATAATATTTTAAATTATTGGAAAATATAGACAAACCGACAGGTAGGCTGGTCCACGGCCACAAATATGTGTGCTAATGAAAACTGACACTTCTTGTCAGTATGATGTATCTCTAATGACAAATACTCGAATGCACATAGAAAACTTTCGCTCTTGCGTGACAATCTTCACTCACTTATTGATCTATGAAGCCCTTAAAAATATTTTCTGTATGCGTTGGACTTTTAAAAATACTTTGTTTTGAACAATCGTTGGATTAAACTCGGCGGTTTTATTTTTCATTTAGTTGAAGTAACGGTTCTCAGGTCAGAGTCACCTCGTGTAGTTTTTTGTTTTGGAAACTCGCGATCTCTGCACTTTTTACCGACACTACAAGACTGTAAAATTTACTTTTATTTAATCGTAAAACCTTTAGTCATAAGACGACAACCGATGATTTACTGTTCAGTATTTGATGTGTAAGTCCTTTCATTTGAGCAATCTGACCAAACTGATCAGACAATAGATACAGATTATGCCTTTCATGGGCATTATTTAAAAAATTCCATACAAGCAGTGTGATATGGAAGACTTAACAGCCCTTTTTTCAATGTTCTTAATTCTTGGTTCTGATTTAAAATTCATAGTCCTATAATTGTTATTTCTTCATTTGTTGTCGTATTTCGATATCTGTACACTAAAATTAACATTTGTATCTTAACATCAATATTTGTTTCACAAATCAGACATTTGTCATATATTTGTAAAATGTATTTTTGTTTAATCCAATTGTAAATCAAAAAATAATCTACATTTACATACATGTTATCATAGACATACAACGTAAATCTAATCTCGAACAACAAAGTTCCAAATACAAATCTCCACATACAAATCTTGCAAAACATTTCTCTAAAAACATTTCTTCAAATACATTTCTCCAAATACATTTCTCGAAATTCATCGAACCGGAACATTATGACGACACGAGCGGAAATCAAACTGACATACAATAAGTCCCCATACAATAAAAAAGAATCGAGCAAACCTACAGCAAGTAAAATCGTACAATGACCGTGACTTCAATACAATGACGTGCGTGTTATGTTTCTATATATAAATATATATGATCCAGCATTAAATTAAATAAATTGAAAGTAGACATATGTCGTTGGATCAACGTTAGGGGACTTCTAATCATGTAATCATGAATGTCCTATTGTCTGTCCCATGGTAAATAATAAACGGATTTCTACGATTATGAACAAACTACTCTACTTTGGTTATTATAAACTTACCTGTGTGTTTGAAATGAACTCCCGTTAAATAAAATCCATTATACAACTAAATATATAAACGAATAAAAAAGGTTCTCCCTTGTAAATTTGAACTTCTCACAAACTTTGACACCGAGAAATAAAAAATGGAAGCTTATTACGTCACTTATCGGAATGGATCATTTCGTGTAAGGGGGTCAAAGCAATTTTTTTTACGACAGTTCAAATTTTGTGTTGATGCGTTCGATTACTGGCGCCGCGCTTACTCTAGCCACCGCGAATGCGTTCGGGTTACTTCTGGAAGTATCCCATCATTCAACATGGAAGCAAATAAATTATTTGATCGAAGTTATATTTGCAGATAAAGTTTAGGCGACGGAAGAATTATTGTTGATACTTGTCTCAGTAGTGTTGTGTTTATTTTAGTGATTCTACATCTTGGTTTAACGATTTCAAGAATTAGAAAAATCCACTCAGCGTCCTTTCAGTTGCCCAAAGGCACGTTCGATCACAGAACTGAGATGTTTATTAAATATTTTTTTTCCTTGATAACGGGTCAGTTTCCCCAAATCAATGTATGGAGTCATAAGCCATGATGGCTAAAGAGAGCAGACTGGGTCCCCAAGTAGGAATTCTTCCTACTGAATTTGGTATCTGATTAGAGGAAAGTCTTCAAAACCCTAGCGTCATGTGTACACCCAGACCAGCCGATGTGAACATGAGTAAATCGAACTCGATGATCACATAGCCTACAGCCTGGAGTACGACCGAGTGACCTTTTTGCGGTTTATGTATGATATTCGATAGTCATTCATCTTGGGCGCCATAATTCGAATATGACAGCCATCCATACCTCCGATTATTCCAATCCGGGAAATTTACAATATTTAGCAAAACCGTAATAAATTTCTTCACGTTTGTGGGGTAATGGGCAATTGTAACACGGACAGGAGATCTTCCTTTGTTCTTTTCGCAGATTGTTTTACCTCTGCTAAACTCACTGGGGCGTAACTGTGCAATAACTAGACATTTGCAGTGTTGTTGCACACTTTTGCTGGTTTAAGCTAGTTTTAGTAGAAATCATATAGAGAAGTTGGGTGGGTTTTTCGTGCAATAACAACGATCATGTTGAGCAGGTATCAGTATTACAATCAGGTTTAACACAGGTGTCTGTGCGATCATAACCTTGCCCTTCTAACTACAATTCTTGTAAACTACGGAGTTCGTTAACAAAGCTAACCAAAGGTTACATTGGTTGAACGAAAATGTGATTTAAAGTATGTTCTGCATAATATGGGCTTTATTTCGCTTCTCTGGATTTAATAGTTCCAATGAGATACAAATGAAAAAGTCTAAAGTTTGTTGATGGATTATTGTCTGCTCGTTGTTATTTATCAGAACATCGAGCATAATTAATTGTTTGGTGGCGTTTATCTTCCATTTTGATATCCGAAGAAAGTGCCGCGCCGTTTGATTACCCATTCCCACTGCGCATGTCGAAACGTACTCGAGGATCCTGGCCGAGTAAGCACGGAGCAAATAATCGAACGCGACATGTATGAATAAGCTATTGCTCTGAGACCCAGTAATGAGTTTGGGCGTTTACAAACATAAATACGCCCATAGTCCGATATTTTGTTTCCGCCTTGTATTAATTATTTGGTTAGAGAGTACTGGGGGAATTTTTATACGCCCACATTTTCATGTGGACGTATATTGTCGTCGCCCCTGTTCGTCCGTCCGTCCGTCCGTCCACAATTGTTTGTGAACAGTCTACAGGTCACAATTTTTATCCGATTTCAATGAAACTTAAAATATACGTTTATCACCCTAAGATCGCGGTTCCTTTCGATATTGGCATGTATCGGACCGTAACTTCATGGGTTATGGCCCCTGATTGTACGAAAAATCACGTTTTTTTAGCTTGTGAACAGTGTAGAGGTCACAATTTTGAACCGATTTGGATGAAACTTGAAATGCATCTTTATAACCCAAAGATCTTGGTTCCTTTCGATATTTGCGCCAATCGGATCGTAACTTCCTGAATTATGGCCCCTGATTCTCCGAAAAATCGCCCTTTTTTTAGCTTGTGGTCCCTCTGGAGGTCAAAATTGTTATCCGATTTAAAAAACCGTTTAGTTATATCACCGTCCCATGGTTATGAAGGTAGAGTTTGAATTTCGTGAAAATCGGACCAAAATTGACGGACAAAATGGCCGTCGTTTGTACGCGAATAGTGTGAAAATATGTTATATCAAGGTTGTGGACCTTATAGAGGTCACAATTTTGAACCGATTTTGATGAAACTTGACATGTATGTTTATAACCCAAAGATCTTGGTTCCTTTCGGTATTTGCGCGCATCGGATCGTAACTTCCTGAATTATGGCCCCTGATTGTCCGAAAAATCGCCCTTTTTAGCTTGTGGTCCCTCTGGAGGTCAAAATTGTTATCCGATTTAAAAAACCGTTTGATTATATCACCATTCCATGGTTATGAAGGTTGAGTTCGAATTTCGTGAAAATCGGACCAAAATTGACGGACAAAATGGCCACCGTTTGTACGCGAATTGTGTGAAAATATGTTATATCAAGGTTGTGGACCTTATATAGGTCACAATTTTGAACCGATTTTGATTAAAATTCACATGTATGTTTATAACCCACAGATCTTGGTTCCTTTCGATATTTGCGCCCATCGGATCGTAACTTCCTGAATTATGGCCCCTGATTGTCCGAAAAATCGCCCTTTTTAGCTTGTGGTTCCTCTGGAGGTCAAAATTGTTATCCGATTTTAAAAAAACGTTTGATTATATCACCGTTCCATGGTGATGAAGGTTGAGTTCGAATTTCGTGAAAATCGGACCAAAATTGACGGACAAAATGGCCGCCGTTTGTACGCAAATGGTGTGAAAATATGTTATATCAAGGTTGTGGACCTTATAGAGGTCACAATTTTGAACCGATTTTGATGAAACGTGACATGCATGTTTATAACCCAAAGATCTTGGTTCCTTTCGATATTTGCGCCCATCGAATCATAACTTCCTGAATTATGTCCCCTGATTGTCCGAAAAATCGCTTTTGTTAGCTTGTGGTCCCTCTGGAGGTCAAAATTATTATCCGATTTAAAAAACCGTTTGATTAAATCACGGTTTCATGGTAATGAAGAAAGGATTTAAATTTTGTAAAAATCAGACCAGAGTTGACGGATAAAATGGCCGCCGTCTGTACGCGAATTGTGTAAAACTATGCTATATCAAGGTTGTGGGTCCTTTTGAGGTCACAATTTTGAACTGATTTTGATGAAACTTGAAATACATGTTTATAACCTAATGATCTTGGTTCCATTGCATATTTGCCCATATCGGATCGTAACTTCCTGAATCATGGCCCCTGGTTGTACGAAAAATCACCCTTTTTAGCTTGTGGTCCCTCTGGAGGTCACAATTATTATCTGATTTAAAAAAACGTTTGATTATATCACAGTTACACCATAGTTATGGGTGAGTTTGAATTATGATTTTCTGATGATTACTTAAAATGCAACAACTCTTGTTGACTGCCCGGACGATTTGGCTGCTGTGTGGGCGTATGTTTCGTTGCCTGGCAACCTATTTTTTTCTTTTGAATTACATTTGTTTTACTGGCCTTGAATATCACCGTTGAATATTTTTAATATTTCCTGATGATGAACTTAAGCAGTCCTGCCAATTAACCCCGGCAATCTGCTGTGGACGAGGTAGGCCTAAATTCCGATGTATTTTACATTTGCCTCGGCAAAATTAATAGCCGAGGCCATTGAATCATTGAATAGGTATATAACGTTTTTGTTATATATATAAATACCAATAATTATTATCACCAAATCATACCGCGCATCGGTTTACTTATCGGTAGATAGTTCCATATGTTTCTATTTCTCTTTAAATATTATTTCTGGTGTGTTCAGAATTTTATAATCGTGAAATTCACAAGGCTGTTTATCCATAAGATTGTATTATCAGTTGTTAACCAATTTTTAAATCCACGGAGAATGGAATTTCCCGATGGCATTTCGTAGATCGCGATCTTGTCCCAGCTAATCCACGCTTTGAATTATATTGCCGTAAAAGGTACCATGTCATATGAGTTATTGTATGTTACACAGATGGTTAAATTTAGTGCCGCGAAACTTGCACGAATTTTCGCCGCGGTCTGCATAATTAACACACAAAACCAAATAATACACACAATCTGACGTGTGATTTTTTGTTTTAAATACAATTTTATAAAGACGATAAACGATGTTTAGACATCCCGAACTGTTCTTATCAAGAATGTTTCGATTTCAGTATCTGTCGAATGAACAAAAACAAGTAATTTAATCAGGAACATTAATGAACAGTCGGAACGTGAATAAAATATGGAAATTATTGAGAAGCGGTGGTCTTTTTCATACGAAATATGATCAATTAAAATTAGGAAATAAAGTGTGTTTATCTATATATGTTAGCCACAAAGTTGACTATGATTGACTGGGCTGTAATGTGTTTTATAAAAATATATATAATATTCACGGGTGAAATTACGGGGTGAAAATCAATATTATACATGTATGTGCGAGTATTCGTATAATCGGTAAATAAAATTTAGTAGACTGACAATCAAATGGTTTAAAATTATGTCATTGTCTCCAGTTGCTATTTTCTTGCCCAAACTCAAACGATCGAAAAGGCAGTGTGCTGTTATGATTACAACACACGTGGTTATCATAAATTACCCCCTTCAACATAATTACGATGGTTTAGCCCATAACGTCACGTGTATAATGTTGTGATGAACACAGACGAAAATACAAGCAAAAAGATTGACTTTTCAAGAGAGAACCTCTTTTTTCCGTTGGGATGTTTCATTGTGCAATGAATTTTATTTAACCGGAGGTGATTTTAAACACATAGGTAAGTTTATAATAACTTAAGTAGAGTAGTTTGTTCATAATCGTAGAAATCCGTTTATTATTTACCATGGGACAGACAATAGTAAAATAGCCGATACTCATATATTCAAAGAGCGATAGACAAATACTTCCCTGTGAAGCATTACACGACAACTGGAATTTCGTATTAAGACGCGTATTTTGACTTTTAAATACCCCGCCCCCCCACACGCACACACGTAGAATATCTTATTGAGATAGTTTTTTTTTTAAAATTTAAATCCCCTCCACCTCGTCTCACCTAATAAATGAAATGAAAGCAAACGGTGTTTAACGTCCTACTATTCTGCTCCGAACTAGGCTAATGAAGACGGGTATAGGCTATACAGTGTGCTATGAGGGAAATTTTGACCAGACAGCGATAGTAGGACCCACTCTTATATGGAATTCCAACTGTCAAGGAACCTTTTACGTGCACGCCAATGTGTACACGGGGCCTCGGGTTGTTGTACCACCCGAACGACATACAGCTTTCCTTGTTAGGCCCTCGGCCCTGCATCACTGACAAGGGGAAATCACGCCTGAAAATCTGTATGAACTTATTCCCAGATAGAGTCATGAAAACATGATTTAGACGAGGTAAAACCCTCTTTCGCTTGATCAAAGAAGGAGGGGTGCAATCTGTTTCACAGAGAATTACTTACGAATTATCTCTGTCACAGATGACTGTCTACAACAATTGCTTTGACTTCACGTGGCGTCAGTCATTGGCTCAACGGCTCGTGCATTATTTACATAACACGTAACTGCTTCGGACAAAATATGACCCCTTTTACTCATTTTAATGCCCATTTACACTAAATAGGAAATATTTTTAACTACAGATACTTCAAACGTCTTTATTTATTTTTCTTATACTTCCAAAAAAATGTTTTAGAATTTATTTTGTCGGAGGAAAAAAGTTAATACCGGGGACTCATTAAGTCGCGTCGATGTCATCGTTATCAGTGATTGTAGCGGCCAAGCGATTATTCACTGCTGATCAGTGTGGGAGGGGTGGTGAATGGTCGAATGAATAGCACGTACGCGCTGTATCATAAGGTCTGTGATTGAGTCAACTGGCGTGGTTTCAATGTACGTGACAAGGAGTAAGGACGCCTATCCAATCTCGTGTGTTTTCTACGGGGCCTCCGGTTTCCTCCCACTGCTAAAGACCCCTACAAGCAAGCGAATTATTGAAATAAAATTGAACCATGCACGCGTTAGTCCCGAAATGACTTAGTTATGTCGAGTGGTTGAACTCCATTTCTCCCTCCTTTGAACAAAGAAATATGTCGCTATCAGACAAAGCTAATTTCTGAAAATAGAATACTTTCAATTTATTTTCGTTACCGAAGGCCCGGTCCGATTTGCCCATCTACGCACGTGGTTTCACTACGACCCACTCTTATTTCGAATTCCAACTGACAAGGGATCGTTTCACTAGAGCCTCGGTCCCCGATCGATTGCTCTTATTGTACATGTGCTTATACTCGATTCTCATTATTGTATGGTGACTTATTGTATGCCAGGTTGATTTCTACGTGTGTCGTCTTAATGCATTCGGCAAGATTCCGTAATCTCTGGAACCTACATCTAACCTCGGCTGTATGACGAATTCCGCCATATTGGAACTACTTTAAAGGTCCCGGATGAAACATGGCTGTGCCCATACCGAACACAAATTGGCGACCTATTTGGCTAGCGACCTATTCGACTGATCCAGCTGTAAGATAATGACGAAATTACACTTCTATTCTGAGCTAAAGGAATGGATAAAAAATAATATATTCTACTTTCATTTGATAGACATAGCGTTGGATTTTATTGGTTGATAAATATATGAGTTACTGTTATCTTTATTCTAAATAGGTTTCCAACGAACAAGTTGCAACTCCATCGGTCGAATAGGTCGCTACCCGAATAGGTTCCCAATTTGTGTAATAGCGTCATGTTTTCCTGTTAAAGTAAACCGGTAGCCGCATCGGAAATGTATAGGCGTAGGTACATATCACTTACTGTCATACAGCCGAGACTAGATGTAGTTTACGGAATCTGTCGAGATGTGCCGAGTGGTCTTAATGTACCGGTTCGATGAACTTCTAGAAATGTTTTTGGGAGAAATGTATTTGGAGAAATGTTTTTGAAGAAATGTTTTTGCAGAAATGTTTTTTGGAGAAATGTTTTGCAAGATTTGTATTTGGAGATTTGTATTTTGAAATTTGTTGTTCGAGATTTGTTTTTCGTTTTATTTCTCTGATGAAATGTAAATATAGACTTTTTTTTTTGATTTTCTAAAAACAAATTATCTTATATTAAAATACATTTTACAAAATCTGATATGACAAATGTCTGATTTGTGAAACAAATATTGATTTTAGTGTACAAATGTCGAAATACGACAACAATTGAAGAAGTAAGAATTAAGACTATGAATTAAGAACTAAGAACACTGAATAAAGAGCTGTTTGATCTTCCATAGTTTGAATCGATGTAGAAAAGGTACCGATTCCTCGGCAAAAACATCAGGTGACCTGAATGGTTTTAGTATGGGTGCTCTTGTATCTCTCACCACCCGACTACAATTTGTTTAAACTATTTCCCTTGGAAATATCATTTATTCGTGTTCTAAACGTTTTTCAACATAAACCGAAAATGCCATAGCTTTAAATATTTTACGTCAGCATGTGTATGAAACGATAAATCATAACGGTAACAGTAACAGTATTAATCTTGCATCGCGATCTATAGTATATAGATCAATAATCAAAACCACTCCTATTTACTCTGATTTAAGGTACGTATAGCCGGAAGAAGAAACATGGTTTATCAGATAATTGGAATAATACTTGGTTTATCCTTCACTCTACCAATAGTAGGAGCCAACAAAAAATGTCTTGAAACAGTGGACGCGCAATACGGTGGACTCCACGCCAACTGTTCTCACATTAGAACTTCAAGAGTTCCTGAAGATCTTCCAGACAACACCACAACGTTAGATCTAACCTTTAACAATATTAAAACTCTGTATAATAATGATTTCAAATATCTGACTCAACTACGATATCTTGATGTCAGCTTTAATCCTATTGATACTTTACAAGAATTCTCATTTCATGGACTTGATTCATTATCAGTTTTAGAATTCAATGGACACAATTTGAATTATACAGACATCTCTATGCCATTGGAAGTTTTTACCCCACTCCAATCCCTGACAAATTTAAGTCTCAGGTCTGATATTTCACGTTTTCCAAATCGTGAGTTTATTATTCCAGATCGTGTCGTAGGATCCCTAATAAAACTAACACAGTTAAATATCGACATGAGTTCCGATTTTCATTCTGGATTTTCTAATTTAACAAAACTTAAGGAACTCATCGTTGGTGGAACATGGAAACACGGAAAATGGTTTCAGTGTGAACCGTCCTTATTAACAAATACAACCTTCAAGGTCTTTTCTAATATCCCCGTTCAGCTACTTCAACTAAATAACTGCATAATTAAAAGTTTAGAGGAAGACTTTCTTCAACCATTCCACAATTTGAAGACATTGTTGCTCAATAATATAACAATGAAGAATGGTAATTTTTCTCGCTTGATTCAAGCTCTTCATGTGTTTGAATATAAGGATATGACTGAGATCAGTATCAATCGAGTTGTAACATCACTAAAATATCTCGGATATAATCGAAGATTAGATCTGCAATTACTGTCCAGGATATGCGTGGAGAAACTTGACTTGGGTCAAAACGAGATTAACATTGTAGATTTTGATGTGCTATTTACCGTGCCCTATCTACCCTTTACCAAATGTATAAGAAGAATGAATTTGTCAGCTAATCGCATCACAGGAAGAATAAGTTTAAACTTTGCCCCCTTTACTTTGGCAACACTTTCTATGCTGGAAGACCTAGATATATCAGATCAAATGATTTTCTCCTTTAACAAATATATCATCCGGGCATTACGACCCGAAGAACATTTTAATTTTCCAGACCCAATACCAATTTTTATCGCCAGCAATTTGAGACGGTTAAACGTAGCTGGATTACCACATGAAATTGGAGAATTGAAAGTTGATGTTGAGTTTATTTTCGCGAATAATTTAGAATATTTGAATATGTCTTATTGTGGACTGTACAATATGAAACGTAAAATATTTGGACTTGGTAATTTGGAAATTTTGGACGTTAGTGGTAATTCTCTAAGCATCATAAATGTGACATTTTTTGCCGAGTTTCCAAATCTTAAGACATTGCGTGCAAGTAACGCTCTGTTAGATAACGATTTCCTTGTTCAGAATGGTCGCAGATTCTTCAGCCCTTTAAGAAAATTGAAAAATCTCGATCTTTCTAGTAATGGTTTTGTGTTTATACCTAGCGAGTTTTTTAACTCGATGGTTACATTGGAAGTACTGAATTTAGCACAGAATAACCTTATAACTATACCAGACGTAACCCAGTTGGTTAAGCTGAACTCGTTGTATCTTAACCATAATGCAATAAATACCTTAAGGTATGAAACTAGAGACATGTTAGAGAAAACCCGCGAAAACAACAAGAAGTTTCAGTTACATCTCTGGGGAAACGTATTCATTTGTACCTGTGAGGCGATTCCATTTTTGTTATGGTTAGAAGAAACCCGTGTTAATTTAGATCGCAACAATTATTCTTGTGTAGAGTCATCAGGAATTCCAACCTCCACTAAAGCAGTTTATAAACAATGGACATCCTTCAACCGAAAATGTGTTTCGTCCTCTTGGCTGAATTTAGCTATTGGGGAATTCGCTATCGTTGCTCTTACTCTCATAGTAGCCTTTGTTTTCAGCAAAAACAAAATGAAACTCAAGTTACTGCTTTTGAGGATGACTGGAAAAAATATTTACCCAAAGAAAAGAGATGATTTTGTTTATGACGCATTTATAATATACACGGACTCTATCTCCGGTTGGGTTTGTAATGAACTGAGAAATGAACTGGAGACAAATCGTGGAATCAAACTGAACCTTCGGGATAGAGATCACCTACCTGGTGGTTCTCGAGCCGATGACCTGTCAGACGCTATACGTGACAGTTGGAAGATTGTTTTAATCTTAACCGAAGAATTTCTGAGAAGTGATCTAGCCTATTTTACCATGTGTAACTGTTTATCGTCAATAACACTGACAACACCTCAGAGATTAATTGTTTTAATTGATCATCAGATAAATCTAACGGCTAATCTCGATTTTCTTCTTGAAGCTGTCACCGAGGATAACATTCTACATGTAGATCTGCGGGATCCATTAACTATTGCTTTCTGGGACAGGATATCGCATGCCATCAAATTAAAGAACGATATAAACATATAGCGTAAAATTCCAAATGAAAAATATAAACAGTTTGCGTGTTAATATGATAATATAAACACTTTGCTTGCTGCTATGAAAATAGCATAGCCAATTTTTACATTTACAATTGTTCAATGTAGTTTGCTGGACTGCCGCTAAAAAAAAATCAATTGTTTTTAATAGAAGCCATGTGCTGTACTTGATAATGAAAGGTAAATTTCACCTACACATTATTTTTATAAAATAAAAGTCTGGTTTTATTCAGACAACGCATAATACAGTTTGAGACACTAGTCTCCATTTCCAGATGAAGATGTTAAGTTTAAGTTTTTTGAAAACGTATCATACACATTGAGTTAGTTGCTCGGCCCTACGGTAGAGTATTTTAAGGGAATTTTACACAAAATCCAGCAGTTTTATTCTCGAAAATATTATCGGGATTGGCCCTTTAAACATTGCTAGACACTCGGTCCTGCACCACTGCATGTTGTTCTAATACACCTTTAAATGTCACTATTTTTAAGCTATCAAACAATATTTTTAGGCCTTTATGTTTTTTTAAGTAATCTTTTTGTATATATTTTGTATCATGTGATTTATGTATTATTTGTAAAGCGTTTTGTGATAATGTATGTAAAACGCTATATTAAGAATAAATCATTCTATTAGTTATGTATTTTAGCACTAATAGAATCAAGCATGTTATGATTTTTACTTATTATTATTATTATTATAATACTTTACGCTTCAATAAAGAAATAATACACAAATTATGACTACACATTGATTTAATTATGTTCATTTAATTGTTGATTAAAACATTAACTTTATATTCATTTGCGAGTGATTCATTGTTTCGTCAAGCGAGAAAGAGACGGAAAAGGAGCATTGTTTGTTCTACCAGCACTGCCATTGACAATGGATTGTTACATTAATAAGAACAAACGAATTCGGCATAATTCGACTTGGCACTATTTTAAGCAACAGTTGACTGCTCACCTTTCTAATCCGGATATCTTGAAGACGGTTTTCATTGTAGATGTACCCAGGGCTGTCAAGAACTGAAGCAAAATAAAAATATTGCAAAATAAACACAACTGGTTAATCGAACGGCATTGCATCAGCGTGTCAACACACACGGTTAGGCATGCGAACCTACTCACGTTAAAACTTGACCAGGCCTCTTGGCTAAATGACAGACCTTATGATATAAAGCGTGCGCCAAAGCCTCCGTAATGCAAACTGAATGACATACTCTTAGACAAGTAGTAAGATATCGTGTAACAAATCTGATTAAAATACATATATATTTTTATACTTTGGATAGACCACACTACATGAAGATCTGACAAATTATAGTGGGAGATCACGTCAGGGGTCCAAAAACCGAATTTTGACCCTATGACGTCATACATTGCTTAATCAATGAGCGTTGACTTTACTAGTGGATTACCCACAGTTCCGTGCAAAACACGCCCAAAGCTCGCCGTTACAGATCGTTTCATTGGCTTATCCCTCACTCAATTCAGAACATGTCAATGATAACAACTCTTCAAGATCCTAGTGTAGTAAAGTCAGGTAACACAAGATCCTAGTGTAGTAAAGACAGGTAAAACAAAATTTTGAATTCTAAAAACGAAACGAAATAGGATCTGTGCTTTAATCAGATTGTCGTGTAACTTATTATAAGCCAAGACGATGGTCAAATACGAAAACCGTGCTAAACCTGCTCCTACCTCAAAAGATAACATCACTACGGAGTAGGACGGAGCACAGAGAGGGAGAGAGAAGTGGGGTTTAACGTCCACTCAACACAAACTAGGCCATTTCGGGACAAACATACAGTTTAATTTTATTTCAATAATTCGCATGCGCGTAGGGGTCTTTAGCAGTGGGAGCATGTCTTAAATATAAATTCCAGGGACTTGGAAACACCCCAACCTATTCGCAACTTCTAGATTCGCTACTGGCGTTACGTTAAAGCCCTTTGAATGTATAACAGTAAATGCGATTCAAACTATAAAGTTCTATAGCCAAGCAAACTGACATTGGCGGGGTGGGATCTATGCTCATTGTGCGGTGGGATTATGGATGACACCCTAGATTTGGACACTACCTCCCCCCCATCAATCCCCACCGTATTTACAGCTTCTAGATCCGCTACTGGCTTTACCTTAAGGTCATTTGAATGTATAACGGTAAATGTGATTCAAACAATGACGTTCTATAGCCGAGCAAACTGAGATTGGTGTTTATTTTAGCTCAAGTAATGAAACACACCCTCGAGTGTTATAGAAATCATAGATACGACATAAACCTACATTCTTTGAAGAACAAATTTGTAAATAATTTCTTGCACATCTTTCAGGACATTAGGTTATTGAGGTAGGAGCCCCAGAACATGTACATATCAAATATGCCAGTAAGTGATGAAGAAATGCAGAGTATTGAATATACGTAAATTTGGGTTCGAGTCAACCCATAAGTTGACGTAGTGGGGTAGTGGATTCTCAAAAGTGATGAAGAAGGGCAGAGTTACGCATATACGTAAATTTGGATTCGCGTCAAAATGTTATGGGTAGTGGATTCTCGAAAATGGTATAAAGAACCACTTAACACCATTGGGCATATCTTCAAATGAAATAATGGCCCCAAATATATTAATATCTATGAAAACCATATCATACAAGTGCATGGTATCAGTTTAATGTGTTTCTTTTAAATTTGACGACTTTTTTGTTTGTCTGAAGTTGTAGGTTATGAAGGAAAATGGCTTAAATCCAGAACTTTGCCCTCAAAATTTGGGACTTTCCGGTACTCCAATTTTGGTAAACTTTTAGGATGTCATTCAGTACTCCAAATGCTACCAGAAACCATCTACAAACCTTTCTTTGCAGTTTGTTTGGGGTTGACAACCTTTTTTTCATAAATTGACTGGACTAATGTTTTCATGTCTTATTTTAAGAAAATGGCCGAATCTTAATGACACAGCTGGAATTTTTTTAATCCCTTTGCTTTCTATTTCGTCGAAACTAATTTCGAAAAAAGCTGTATAAGCATTTCCCTTGAAAAATCGTGGTTTGTTTACATCACGGAACTAAAGATCAGCCATGTTTGACCTAGTGGAATAGCCCAATTGAACCAGGGTTGCAGGTTTGTCTTTGAGATGGTTCGTCCTACTTGGATGTTTAGATAGCTGTTTCGATCCGTTAACAGAACACATTTTATATGGGAAACAATCGGTCCAGCAGAATATAACTTTTTTTCTAAACAGTCATTTACAGGAGGTAATATTAGTTTGCCATTTGGTTCCAGACAAAAGTTGTCTCAATCCGAGGTAACTTTCAGATATTGATATAAACTACATACAACCCGATATTGTATTGACACGTGATGGAAATTTAGAAGTATTTGAACGCTACTTTTATTTTTAAATGTTGTGCCATTTATCCATTGACGGAAATGGAAACGGAAATGATACTGTTTGTATCTCATTCACATTGTAATTATCAGGACCTGGTCAAAATCTTCTCCGGTCTCATAATAATCTAAACCAAGAAACATAATTATTATTTTTATAAAAAATCATTTATTTATATCACTGAAATAGCTCCAACTATATCCATTATTCAAGATTCTTTTCTATTACAATATCTGAAAGTAGTTTTTGTGTCCCTCCAACGCGAATATAAAGAAAGCTGAACAACGGTATCCATAAAATTATGAGATATTTTACAAAAGTTATACTCTTATCTGCAAGGTTATCATACCTCACAATTCTAAGTAACAAACAAGAAATCGCGTCATCTATAATAGGAAATAGACATGCATGTAAATATCATTTCCGTTTTCATTTCCGTCAAAAGTAATTATCTGGTTACTTCACCCTGACCTAGTTCGCTTATTTACAGTTCACCAGTTTATCTTGTTTTCGACAAGATTTATTTCTCAAACTGTTTGAATATATTTTTTGCCGCAGACGAAGTTCTAATTTACATGGAATGGAACCTGCATAATGAGGGTGCAAGAAACTTAATTGTAAGTGGTCTAGATAAGAGAATAATAACTCTACTTTCACATTTCAGTTAAACAGATCAGGTCTGCAATATGCTATATTACATTTGTCGAAAATATAGACTAACCGGTAGGTAGGCTGGTCCACGGCCACAAATATGCGTGCTAATAAAAACTGACACTACTTGTCTTCGCCCACTTATTGATCAATGAAGCCCTTAAAAATGTTTTTTGTATGCGTTGGACTTCTAAAAATACTTTGTTATAAACTTGGACTAAACTCAGCGATTTTATTTTTAATTTAGTTGATTGTAACGATTCTAGGGTTCGAGTCACCTCATGTATTTTTCTATTTGGAAACTCGCGGATCTCTGCTCTTTATACCGACACTACAATACCGTCAAATTTACTTTTATTTAATCGTAAAACCTTTAGTCATAAGACGACAACCGATGATTTGCTGTTCAGCATTTGATGTTTAAGTCCTTTCATTTGAGCAATCTGACCAAACTGCTCAGACAATAAATACAAATTATGCCTTTAATGGACATTATTAAAAAATTCCATGCAAGAGAGATCATATGGCGAAAAAATGAAAATGATCAGTTAAACCATCAAATGCATGATCTCAATTATTATTTTAATAGCTATCAGAGATTCCTACCGCTGACGACATACTGATTCAGAGACAACCAATCTATGTCGAGATGTTTTATTAAAAAATTCTACACAAGCAGTGGGAATCAATCTAGAAAAGGTACCTAATCCCCGACAAAAACATCAGGTGACCTGAATGGTTTTAGTATGGGTGCTCTTGTATCTCTCACCACCCGACTACAATTTGTTTAAACTATTTCCCTTGGAAATATCATTTATTCGTGTTCCAAACGTTTTTCAACATAAACCGAAAATGCCATAGCTTTAAATATTTTACGTCAGCATGTATATGAAACGATAAATCATAACAGTAACAGTATTAAAAATAAAATCTTGCATCGCGATCTACAGTATATAGATCAATAATCAAAACCACTCCTAAGGCGTTTTTGTGAGTCGATTAGATTAGGTTTTGATTTGCTAGTGCGATTTAATATGATTTCGATTTGATTAGCTATGGTCCACAAATGTGAAATTTGATAATTACGATTTGGTAAGATGGCTGCCTTCACGGACACCGATCAGAAAAAAAATTGTCTCTGCTAATTATTGATGACTTGTTAAAGACAAATGAAGGTTATCTACCCAAAAAAAGAAAAAAATGGTTGCCGTTTGAAACAATCTCCAATGTCCAACAACTTCAAGTATTTTTTTGAAAACTGAAGTGAGAAAAACAATAATAAGCAATAAAAATTACTTACGACGTCGAACATTCCGCCATTTTGAAAACGTCAAATCTAATCGCCTAAACACCTCCTGGGACGATTAGGTCGATTTGCCTAATCAGTTCAGTTAAATCGTCTCACAAATGTAACAATTAGCATAATCAAATTGGTTCACAAATGCGTATAATAGCTAATCGGTCTAATCTAATCGGTTCACAAAAACGCCTCTATTTACTCTGATTTAAGGTACGTATAGCCGGAAGAAGAAACATGGTTTATCACATAATTGGAATACTACTTGGTTTATCCTTCACTCTACCAATAGTAGGAGCCAACAAAAAATGTCTTGAAACAGTGGACGCACAATACGGTGGACTTCACGCCAACTGTTCTCACATTAAAACTTCAAGAGTTCCTGAAGAGCTTCCAGACAACACCACAACCCTAGATCTAACCTTTAACAATATTAAAACTCTGCATAATAATGATTTCAAATATCTGACTCAACTACGATATCTTGATGTCAGCTTTAATCCTATTGATACTTTACAAGAATTCTCATTTCATGGACTTGATTCATTATTAGTTTTAGAATTCAATGGACACAATTTGAATTATACAGATATTTCCATGCCCTTGGAAGTTTTTACCCCACTCCAATCCCTGACAAATTTAAGCCTCAGATCTGATATTTCACGTTTTCCAAATCGTGAGTTTATTATTCCAGATCGTGTCGTAGGATCCCTAATAAAACTAACACAGTTAAATATCGACATGAGTTCCGATTTTCATTCTGGATTTTCTAATTTAACAAAACTTAAGGAACTCATCGTTGGTGGTACATGGAAACACGGAAAATGGTTTCAGTGTGAACTGTCCTTATTAACAAAAACAACCTTCAAGGTCTTTTCTAATATCTCTATTCAGCTACTACAACTAAATAGCTGCATAGTTAACAGTTTCGAGGAGGACTTTCTTCGGCCATTCCCCAGTTTGAAGACATTGTTGCTTAATAATATAACAATGAAGAATGGTAATTTTTCTCGCTTGATTCAAGTTCTTCATGTGTTTGAATATAAGAATATGACTGAGATCAGTATTAATCAAATTATAACATTTTTACCCTACATCGGATTTAATAGAAGATTAAATCTACAATCACTGTCCAAGATATGCTTGCAGGAACTTGATTTGAGTCAAAACCTGATTAACATTATAGATCTTGATGTTTTATTTACCCCACCCTATCCACTCTTGACCAGATGTCTCAGACGATTTGATTTTTCAGCTAATCGCCTAACAGGAACAATAAGTTTACATCTTGCCCCCCTCATATTTGCAGCCACATCTATGCTGGAAGAGGCAGACTTATCAGATCAAAGGAAATTCTCTTTTAACAAATTTATTACCCGGGCAACACCACCTCGTGCACATCGTAATTTTCCAGAACCAATACCAATTTTTATCAGCAGCACATTGAGACGTTTAAACGTAGCTGGATTACCACATGAAATTGGGGAATTACAAGTTGATGTTGAGTTTATTTTCGCGAATAATTTAGAGTATTTGAATATGTCTTATTGTGGACTGTACAATATGAAACGTAAAGTATTTGGACTTGGTAATTTACACATTTTAGATATTAGTGGTAATTCTCTAAGCATCATAAATGTGACATTTCTCGATGAGTTTCCAAACCTTAAGACATTGCATGTGAGTAACGCTCTGTTAGATAATGATTTCCTTGCTCAGAATGGTCGCAGATTCTTCAGTCCCTTAAAAAAGTTGGAAAATCTGGATCTGTCTAGTAACAGTCTGGTGTATTTACCTAACGAGTTATTTAACTCGATGGTTACATTGAAAGTACTTAATTTATCCAACAATAACCTTATAACTATACCAGACGTAACACGGTTGGTAAAGCTCAACTCGTTATATCTTAACTATAATGCAATAACTACTTTAAGCTATGAAACTAGGGATATGTTAGAGAAAAACAGCGAAAAAAACAAGAAGTTTCAGTTACATCTTTGGGGAAACACATTCATCTGTACCTGTGAGGCGATTCCATTTTTGTTATGGTTAGAAGAAACTCGTGTTAATTTAGATCGCGCCAATTATTCTGGTGTTGAATCATCAGGAATACCCACCTCCACTAAAGCAGTTTATAACCAATGGACATCCTTCAACCGAAATTGTGTTTCGTCTTTTTTCTTTAATTTAACTATTGTGGGATTTGGTATCGTTATTCTTACTTTAATAGGGGTCTTCGTCTTCATTAAAAATAAAATGAAACTCAAGTTATTGCTTTTAAGGATGATTGGAAAAAATGTTTACCCAAAGAAAAGAAATGATTTTGTATATGACGCATTTATAATATACACAGACTCTATCTCCGGTTGGGTTTGTAATGAACTGAGGAATGAACTGGAAACAAATCGTGGCATCAAACTGAACCTACGTGATAGAGATCACCTACCTGGTGGTTCTCGAGCCGATGACTTGTTGGAAGCTATACGTGACAGCTGGAAGATTGTTTTAATCTTAACCGAAGATTTTCTGAGAAGTGATCTAGCCTATTTTACCATGTGTAACTGTTTATCGTCAGTAACACTCACAACACCAAATAGATTAATCGTTTTAATCGATCATCAGATAAATATTACGGCTAATCTCGATTTTCTTCTTGAAGCTGTCACCGAGGATAACATTCTACATGTAGATCTGCGGGATCCATTAACTATTGCTTTCTGGGACAGGATATCCAATGTCATTAAATCAAAGGAAGATATATAAACGTACTGTACCATGAAAATAACATATTTAAAGCCATTGATCATTTGTTGTATTTTTCACAGAATATATTAATTTTCGTGGCGTAAACAACGCTACAATGTTCTCAAATTTCTTTCAAATCCAGTAATCGTCCGCCATGGATTCAAACAGATTAATAAAATGATTTCAAAAGACTTTACCCAGCCATTAATGTTGTTTACATCGTCCACAGAGGGTGGCGAATGCTGCAAAATTTCAACTCACCAAATCGTTTTAAATCCTGAACGGACAAAACATTTTTGAATCGGTATATCTTTTAAAGATTCAAAATATCTCAACTAACGTTCAGTGGCTTTAATTTGTACATTTTACAATTGTTTACATAACATGCTGGGATATCTCTAAAGCACTAATTGTTATTTTCTACCGGATCTTAACTGCCAGAGATTACGGAAAAAGACAATCCATGGTGAGGTAGAAATGTGAATATTTTATGTACTAGTATTAATAACTGCTTTATATAATTTACATTAATCTTTGGACGACATAAAATGAACAGGGGTGATGAAAATCAATATATAATATATGTGGTAAGGATAAAGGAGAGAAACTATCTTGGTTTTTTTTAAGGTAGCCTGTAAACGCTCTAATGATGATTATTAAGACGCACTCTTACGACTTGGAACCAGGGGCACCAGAACGGCTTACGGCGCTAGGACCAGAGTACCAAAAGATGGGGTTGGGGCTGTGGAAAAATACTACTATCACTAAATCACTAGCCTTTATCATCTCATGAACTCGATTAACAACTTATAGACATCTGGCCAAGGCATGCACTAATGCGAGCACGAGAGCCGAACAGAGAGCAATTACATATCTATCATTTCAGAATGAATAGACTATAGTTTTTACGTGGACACTAACCTCGGTTGTTCGTGCCATCCGAAGGACTTTGCTTTGCCCTGCACTACTTATTCTCCCCATTATATTTCGAGTAAAACTCTAATGTGTAAAACTCTATTTAAGGCCCATGCCAAGTTATCAGTATCCTGACGTACTTCAAAAAATTAGACGAATAATTTATGTATTGAATTTTCTTGATATTTTGTGTTTGACACAGGCACCGTCGATTTGCTTTTCTATTTTGCTTCCTAAAAGTTTCCTGTTAAAATCATGCAGAGCTGGTTTTATAATTGCATAACAGACAATAAAATTATAACGTAACGTATTTGCAATAATGTATTTAGTATGTTTTTATATAAAATCCCAGTTTCTGCGTTTTGTCAAAGTGACCCCTGGTTACCCCAGATAAACGCCAAAATGACGCTAAAGACCATTTGTTTCTCAAAAATTTTCAAGGCCATAAACCTAGCAAACCCCCGCCTGCAAAAATTCCTGACACCGCCACTGCTAACGTCTTACGCGCTACGCCAGCGCGGACACGAACAACAAAAACCCACGAGATTATTCAGCGACTCTTCTTCTTGTCACATACACGTTGGGAATCGAAATTATTCCACTTGACTCAATAACAGACCCTATGATCTACAGCACCTGCGTTAAACTATTGGGCTATAATAAGTCTTGGCAAGGACAGCTGTCTAGTCGTTCGGATGGGACGAAAAACCGAGGTCCCGTTTACACTTTGGCGCGCACATAAAAGATACCTTGGCAGTTGGAATTCGATATAAGAGTAGGCCGTAGCGCCGCTGCCCAGGCAAAATGTCCCTCATAGCACACTGTATGGCGATGCCCGTCTTCGATTAGTCCAGGTTAGGTGCATTAGAGCAGGACGTTAAACCCCATTTCATTTCTATTTGCCAAATGATTATTATTATTATTATAAGCACTAGATTATGATAAAACTGTTTCTGAGCAATGTACAAACATGGAATACAACAGGTTTTGTCTATTGAACTTCAGAAGCTATCCCGGTGTCGGAATATGCATACTCTTTCAAAACTGTGCCTTTTATCTTTAGTATAACATGTCCTTACAATGATGAGCCGATTTTATGGGCAGTAGCCCACTTACCGGGAAAAAAACACTCAAAACACATGATCAAGTCTATCCTTGTACGCCGTATGATTTTTAAATATACCGGACGGATAGGGCCTATACCCAAACAATCGAAAGTCATGCTCGTAGATATAAGGAATCATGCGCAGAAGAGATAATGGTAATTTCCTGTATGCGGCCTCCATTGCGTCTCGCTTCTGCTTCCACCTCTCAGATTTACTGATTTTATGAGATCTAACTTTTTTCATTACTTCGTCACAGAAAAGTTGTGCATCAACTAAGGAAGGTCGGAACTCAATTACTTCCGGAAATGGGTCTTTTGGAGAAATAAATCCATTCATTTGAAATACTGCCCATAAGCGTTTGCATAGAGTCAACAGATTCGTACATTTCTTGTTAAATTTTTCTTTTAATAATTGAAAGTTGTACTTTATTAGCATGTGTATTTCATCCTTCAAATACGAATGTGGTTGATTCTTTAACACGCTCTCTAACCCGACTTTTCTTAAGATGTATTTAGCATCTCTAGTAAATGTTTCCATCGTTGAGACATAATCCGGGTTAAACTTACATGGATTGCACAGTCGATTAATTGGAACCCAATGTTCATTACCACCGTAACCTCTACTTTCAGTTGCGATAACGTAGCTTATAAATTCTTGAAATGAAATATCGCCGACACAGACCTTCCGTTGACCTTTCAAACCCCAGGGTTCCTTCATTCTTTTCCGTAGAATCACTTGACCGTGACTTCTCCAAAAATCGGGGAGGAAGAATTTATCGAGATACACAGCCCACAGCCTAGAATATGGATCCCTGGCCACGACCAAACGGTTGGTTTTGGACACAAAATATCGATCGGTCATGTTGGAGAAGGACAGACGTCCCATGTGTTTGTATGAACCATAATGGACAATCATACGATTTATCTTGAATGGGCTAATAATGTCACTATTTCCGGTATCACCGTTCAAAAATCTGAAGAAAAGAATATATGAAAATTGCTTTTGTTAAAAAAGAAATCATTTAAAGACACAAATTTTAACACCATTCAGTGTTTATCATCCATAGAGATAAACACTTCCTGTTTCGAATTAAGTGACAATGTTTGTGTCAATCATTATAACATATGTGATAGAACTGATTAAAATCGTATCAAATATAATTTTAACACAAAGACCATTGTTACGATAGATGCATAATGAAGATTGCACGAAACGGAAGTGACGAAAGCAACATGAAAACACGAGTTATCCTTCTATATAACTAACGAGTGATAACAGCTACACGGGCGAATTTCTACCAACTAAGAATTAATTCCAAGGAAGACCAAAAGTGAGAGGATATCTGAACATTCAAAAAAGTAATTGAATGTCACTAGACCAGAGAAAACATGAAAAAAAGAAATAGTCCGTACATTCTCCTGTTTTGATTCATTCTATAATTAATAAAAACATGATAATGCACGAAATTTTTCTTTCTTTTCTTGAAATCTTCATTATATACATGTACCGAATTAACCTGTTTGACAGTTATATTTGGAAAATGCTTAATCAGTTCGATGACATGTATGTGTGATAATATTGCAATAAGAATGACAGCTGTATATTCAAATGATCGACAGTTATAATATTGAACTTGGTGTTGTATGACTTTTTGCTACACGTGGTTCGGATATAATATTGTAATTTCTTAAAACACTGCCGTCCAGTATTTGGGAGGTTTGTCAAGATAGGAAACAATTATTTATGTACTAAAATACTGAAAAGGGTTGACCAATCCGATGCTTTCTTTTAAAAAAAGGCCAGTGATACAGGGCTCTCCCTAAATCATACCCATTTACTTCCCGATACATTCGCCTCTAAATCAGCATTAAGAATGGCGATATCAACATTTCCATTTCCTTTGTGTACGCCTTTTGCATGGCAATCATCGTTTACAGTTTACCCAAGAATCGGAGCATGTCCTGCTGAATATTCATGATTTTCAGGCAGAATGAACAACAATTACACAGGTAAGGATTATGGAAGTTACAAGTACGTGTAGTTCTATTCGTCATCATTCTCTTCCAAATAAACAACGTGATGACGGTGACTCACCTGAAGATTCTCTTCCAGAATGTACAGCCAGCCTTGGGTACAACACAGTACGACAAATTGGCGGCTTTATATATCATCAACCCCTGCACACGACCCCTAGTATCCAATAAACAGGCGTCTCTAATTCTTTTACGCCTGGTCGAGAAAATATGTTCCATGTAGTTACTGTAATTCTGATCAATTTCTTTTATCGTGTTACTTTCTTTAACCTGAAAATTAATGAAATGAAATGAAATGGGGCTTAACGTCCTACTCTTTTACTCCTAACCTGAGCTAATCGAAGACGGGCATACGCCATACAGTGTGCTATGAGGGAAATTTTGCCCGGGCAGCGGCGCTACGGCCTACTCTTATATCGAATTCCAACTGCCAAGGGATCTTTTACGTGCACTCCAATATTTACATTGGACCTCGGTTTGTCAGGCTCTCCTTCTGCATCACTGACAAGGGGATATCACGCCGGAAAATCGAGATGAACTTTCTCGACCAATGCAGGGATCGAACACCCGACCTCCAGGCTAGCGAACCAGCGCCTTATCCACTTAGCCACCGTGACCCCCTAACCTGAAAATATGAACGTAACGAAATGATGTTTAACGTCTGATTAAAATACAGATCTATATTTCGTTTTTTAATACTTTGTTATAATTCAGTCAGGCTTTGGTTATTTTTTGTAGATTTACGAATGGAATACCAGTCACTCTGGTAACATCGTTTTCCATTACTCGTTCGAATTCCAGCTTCCAAATATATGCCATATATAGAACAACAAATGTAATCGATTTAAAATCATGAAGTCAATGTGAGAAATATTACTGGCCTAAATCCATATAGCGAAACTTTAATTGGAGAATGATAAACATTCAATACACCAAAGCGATAATGTATACAAGCATTATACCGTTCGTATTTTCTACACATCGCCACTGCATAACGCGAAAGTCGTAAAGTAGAAGTTACGACAATGTGTGAGACGACTGCACGCTATACAAACCAACATTCACTCATCCTCGGATATCCCCAGTGGTTTCATTCCGTTTTACTCCACTAACCCCATTGGGGACGGGGGAGGGGGCGTTTTCAAGTTGGTGATTGTGCTGTTTTTATCGACCAATCTCATAAATCGTTAATTGCAAAGGAAGTAACTCTCATCGGGTAAAGTAAGCAAAACGACAGGTCAGAAGGTAGCCTAAATGAGAGAAGTCCAACTTATATTAAATGCGTATTTATTAACAACAAATTACAATTATTATATAATATATTAATCAAGGCCAGGGTAGATAATTTGAAATCGTGGAAACCCTATGGAATAACCCAGGGTATAGTGGAGTAGAACGGAATGAGACAACTGGGGATACCGAGGCAATCTGTTTAACAGAGAATTACTTACGAATTATCTCTGTAAAGGATGCCTGTCCAAAACACGTGCGTTGACTGCACGCCTCGTAGTCATTGGCTCAACGGCTCGTGCAATGTTTACTTAACACAACTGCTTCGGGCAAAATGATGCATTTTACTCATTTTTATACCCATTTACACTAAATAGGCAATATTTTTTAACTAAAAATACCTCAAACGTCTTTATTTATTTTTCTTTTACCTTAAAAAAATGTTTGAGAATTTAATTTGTCGGAGTAAAAAAGTTAATATGCCGTACTCATTAAGCCTCGTCGATGTCATGCTTATCAGTGATTGTAGCGGCCAAGCGAATATTCACTGCGGGATCAGTTTGATACCGAGGATGACACCCACTCGCAAATTACCAGGAATAAGACTAGTAATTATTTCGTAGTGCGAGTTATAAATAGACAATTTTTCCCTTATTTTTTTTCTCCCCTCTTCCTGCAATTTTGGGTTGACTTTTTGGTCTAGAATTGGAGAAAATGCATCAAATTTTCAATTTCATGGCAGTTTTGGGTAATACTGAGGATATTACAGCGAAGGGATAGGGGGTGTAAAATGTCTTTCTGCGGAGCAATCATTGAGTCAGAAGTGAGATTTTCACCCCAAGCAACTTAAAATCCCCGTAGCAAAAAATCTAAACGGTCAACCCCCTACAAATTTATGATAAGGAGATTGCCAAATGTGGTCCCCAGTGTGCCTAAAAAGATTGGAAGCAACGGAATGTTGAGAAAAAAACTACAGCCTGTGATGTTACAGGCATTTAACATTGAAGTCAATGGACAAATAATTACTAGTCGGAGTCCACCAAACTTTTATGTAGTTATCCCCCTTTACCACAGACACGTGATACAAACACGTAAAGGACTAGATTCGTTTACTGTCGTTAATAAAGCCTTTTTTAGTTGAACAACTCGTTCGAAAACCAAACCATACTAAACCATAGGAACAAAAAGTTAATGTACCCCTTCCGGTATATTGACTTGTCGACTTGCTATATGGCTACAGATCACAATGATTTCCCCATTGACTATGATATTAACTTTAGTCTCTTAGACCGTCTCTAACTTTTTCCCAAATTTTCGTTGGGTAGAATTCTTTCTTCCATAGATGGAACAAGATGTGGCAACATCTTGCCCAAAAGCGCGTCTGAGGTTCATCATGGAATACTTGAGATACACAAACTGGAAGTATAGATAAACAAGCAAGCAATTTTCCGCCCTACATTTCAACCTCACCAACCTCTTAACTCTTGTATCCTTCCGCCTCAAAATCATGAATACTAATCCTGATAGAAAATGTATATTTAAACTCCTTTCTTCAGTTCTACACCAAAATGTCAACAAATCATGCAAAAGGAGGGAAAAGGAAAAGGGGAGAAAGACTAAAAATAGCTGTGTCCCTTGTTTCGTGGCTGACGGCGTAGGGATAATTGGTGAGCTATGTCCTTATGCCGGTTGTCAAACGCTCAATTATGATAAATTTCATATAGTCTACTGAGCGATATATATATCCTTGTTATCATATTGATTACGGTTTTTCACATACGCAAACTAATGACAACACCGGATTTATTCAGCAACTGAACGAGGAACATTATAGGTAAGGGTTGAAGTAAAATACCATATCGAAAAGTCGTACTTTATGTCTCATCATATTGCGTTAGTTCTGTAGCCATAATTTGCAGCCAAAATTAGTTTTACTAGATAGTATAAGATATTGTTCACTTTTAACAAGTATTATCCAGCCAAAGTACTATGTCGGTATAAAATTGTGAGATTCCAAATGGCACAATTTACCCCGAGGGTGGGGTAAGTTGTTCCACCATAATATGGTTAAAGTAGAGTCACGAATGAACAAGTATTGATATATTTTACAAAAATAGAAATGTTTATTCTATGATGTTTTTCATCACAATGATATATATATTATGATAATATTCACATGTAATCCATGGATATTAAGGGGCCCTACTAAAATGAATGACCAGGTTGGGCTATCGATTCAGGAGCACTAAATTGTCATTATCGAAGTGAGATATGCTCGAGGTGCAGCCTTGTTAGTACCCAAACAAAGTGACATTTTCTGTTTATCAATGGACCATAAAAAGTTGCGAGCATCTGTTTATGGGACCAATTTGAAGGTTTACCTATGCAATCTTAGCTGTAAAGCAGATGTAATGATGAGTGATTTGAATTCAGTCCGAGATAGCTTCACTTTGCCAAAATAATGATACTATGTAACCGTATATTCGAATTGATGAATATTTCACTACATGGTAAATATGTTGTAAGTGGTTCCTTGTTTCTTTAAAAGCACCACAAATTCGGATCCTAAGACTTCGAAAACATAGTAGTCGACATATTACAACACCATGTTTGGCCGTAAAGCACAAAATACATATTTGCGGCGTCATTTTGGCCGCCATATTGGATTGTTGCGGATAATTTTCGATGTCATATTCTGATACAAAGACCACATAAACATATATTTGAATATGTGAAAGGTATTCTAAACAAACTTGTTAGAAGTGAAATAACAGAAAAAATGATATTTTGGCTAATTTGAGGTACTCCATTTTCAGTATTATGAATTTTGATACTCCTCCACATATTTTAAGCACCGTACGGCTTGACATCCAAAATATTTGTTAAATAACACACACCCCTATCTATGTTATTCAAGATTCTTTTCTATTACAATATCTGAAACTAGTTTTGTGTGCCCTTCGAACGCGAATATAAATAAAATTGAATAATGGTATCCATAAAATTATAAGATATTGTACAAAGTATTTATATTCTATATGCAAGGTTAGCATGTCATGCAATTCTAAGTAATAAACAAGAAACCGTGTCATATCATAGGAGGAAGAAATTTGTGAAAATATTATTTCCGTTTTCATTTCCGTCAAAAGTAATTATCTGGTTTCTTCACCCTGACCTAGTTCATTTACTTACAGTTCATCAGTTTATCTTGTTTTCGACAACATTTAATTACTAAACTTTTTAAATATATTTTTCTGCAGACCAAGTTCTAATTTACATGGTATGAGACATTTATAGTGATGATGCAAGAAACTTAATTAAAGTGGTCTATGTAAGAGAATAACAACACTGGTTTCAAATTTTAGTTAAAACAGATCAGGTGAGCAAAATAATATTTTAAATTATTGGAAAATATAGACAAACCGACAGGTAGGCTGGTCCACGGCCACAAATATGTGTGCTAATGAAAACTGACACTTCTTGTCAGTATGATGTATCTCTAATGACAAATACTCGAATGCACATAGAAAACTTTCGCTCTTGCGTGACAATCTTCACTCACTTATTGATCTATGAAGCCCTTAAAAATATTTTCTGTATGCGTTGGACTTTTAAAAATACTTTGTTTTGAACAATCGTTGGATTAAACTCGGCGGTTTTATTTTTCATTTAGTTGATGTAACGGTTCTCGGGTCAGAGTCACCTCGTGTAGTTTTCTGTTTTGGAAACTCGCGATCTCTGCATTTTATACCGACACTACAAGACTGTAAAATTTATTTTTATTTAATCGTAAAACCTTTAGTCATAAGACGACAACCGATGATTTACTGTTCAGTATTTGATGTATAAGTCCTTTCATTTGAGCAATCTGACCAAATTGCTCAGACAATAAATACAAATTATGCCTTTAAAGGACATTATTAAAAAATTCCATACAAGCAGTGTGATATGGAAGACTAAACAGCCCTTTTTTCAATGTTCTTAATTCTTGGTTCTGATTTAAAATTCATAGTCCCTAATTGTTATTTCTTCATTTGTTGTCGTATTTCGACATTTGTACACTAAAATTAACATTTGTATCTTAAAATCAATATTTGTTTCACAAATCAGACATTTGTCATATCATATTTGTAAAATGTATTTTTGTTTAATTAAAATGTAATTCAAAAAATAATCTACATTTATATTTCATCATAGACATACAACGTAAATCTAATCTCGAACAACAAAGTTCCAAATGCAAATCTCCAAGTACAAATCTTGCAAAACATTTCTCTAAAAACATTTCTTCAAAAACATTTCTCCAAATACATTTCTCGAAATTCATGGAAGCGGAACATTATGACGACACGAGCGGAAATCAACCTGGCATGCAAATAAGTCACCATACAACAAAAAAGAATCGAGCAAACATAGAGCAAGTTAAATCTTACAATGATCGTGACTTCAATAAAATCACGTGCGTGTTATGTTTCTATATATAAATATATATGATCTAGCATCACTCGGCAAATCTCGGCAGATTCCGTAAACTACATCTAGCCTAGGCTGTATGACAGTAAGTGATATGTTTCTACGCCCATACATTTGCGATACGGCTACCGGTTTACTTTAACAGGAAAACTTGACGCTATTACACAAATTGGGAACCTATTCGGCTAGCGACCTATTCGACCGATCGAGCTGCAACTTGTTCGTTGGAAACCTATTTAGAATAAAGACAACAGTCGCCTTAACTCATCTATTTATCAACCAATAAAATCCAACGTTATGTCTATCAAATGAAAGTAGAATATATTATTTTTTATCCATTCCTTTAGCTCAGAATAGAAGTGTAATTTCGTCAGCTGGATCGGTCGAATAGGTCGCTAGCCAAATAGGTCGCCAACTTGTGTTCGGAATGGGCGCAGCCATGTTTCATTCGGAATCTTTAAAGTAGTTCCAATATGGCGGAATTCATCATAAAGCCGAGTTTACATTGCCCGAAATCTCCCGAGGTTTGCCGAGTGGATCAAGCATTATATTAAATAAATTGAAAGTAGACATATGTCGTTGAGTCAATGTTAGGGGACTTTTAATCATGTAATCCTGAATGTCCTTGTAAAATAGCCGATACTCGTATATTCAAAGAGTGATAGACAAACACTTCCCAGTGAAGCATTACACGACAACTGGAATTTCGTATTAAGACGCGTATTTTGACTTTTAAATACCCCCCCCCCCACGCACGCACACACAAATTGTATCTGCTTTACAAGTATATAAATATGTAGATGTCAGGAAATATTTTACAATTAAATTTCAAAATGTATTTGGACCTTCTTAATGGTGTGCAACCCGATATCTTGTATTTCGTGCTATGGTCGGTATTTTGACGTTAAATGCCACCACCCCCGTATTTGTTAATGCCAGTCATTTTTTTTTTTTTTTTTTGCATGTTATGTAAATATAAATTAACATTTTGTAGCAAGCAAAACTTTCCAGTAGTATATATCAACACATATTTAGAATATCTTATTGAGATAGTTTTTTTAAAATTTAAATCCCCTCCACCTCGCCTCACCTAATAAATGAAATGAAAGCAAACGGTGTTTAACGTCCTACTATTGCGCTCCGAACTATAGGCTATACAGTGTGCTATGAGGGAAATTTTGCCAAGACAGCGAAACTAGGGCCTACTCTAATATGGAATTCCAACTGTCAAGGAACCTTTTACGTGCACGCCAATGTGTACACGGGGCCTTGGGTTGTCGTACAACCCGAACGACTACACAGCTTTCCTTGTTAGGCCCTCGGCCCTGCATCACTGACAAGAGGTAATCACGCCTGAAAATCTGTATAAACTTATTCCCAGATAGAGTCATGAAAACATGATTTAGACGAGGTAAAACCCTCTTTCGCTTGATCAAAGAAGGAGGGGTGCAATCTGTTTCACAGGGGCCTCCGGGTTTCTCCAACTGCTAAAGACCCCTTCAAGCATGCGAATTATTGAAATAAAATTGAACCATGCGTTAGTCCCGAAATGACCTACTTATGTCGAGTGGTTGAACTCCATTTCTCCCTCCTTTGAACAAAGAAATATGTCGCTATCAGACAAAGCGTAATTTCTGAGAATAGACTACTTTCAATTTATTTTCGTTACCGAAGGCCCGGTCCGATTTGCCGTTCTACGCACGTGGTTTCACTACGCCCCACTCTTATATCGAATTCCAACTGCTAAGGGATGGCTCCACTACAGCCTCCGTCTTCCATAGTTTGAATCAATGTAGAAAAGGTACCGATTCCCCGGCAAAAACATCAGGTGACCTGAATGGTTTTAGTATTGGTGCTCATGTATCTCTCACCACCCGACTACTATTTGTTTAAACTATTTCCCTTGGAAATATCATTTATTCGTGTTCCAAACGTTTTTCAACATAAACCGAAATGCCATAGATTTAAATATTTTACGTCAGCATGTGTATGAAACGATAAATCATAACGGTAACAGTAACAGTATTAAAAATAAAATCTTGCATCGCGATCTACAGTATATAGATCAATAATGAAAACCACTCCTATTTACTCTGATTTAAGGTACGTATAGCCGGAAGAAGAAACATGGTTTATCACATAATTGGAATACTACTTGGTTTATCCTTCACTCTACCAATAGTAGGAGCCAACAAAAAATGTCTTGAAACAGTGGACGCACAATACGGTGGACTTCACGCCAACTGTTCTCACATTAAAACTTCAAGAGTTCCTGAAGATCTTCCAGACAACACCACAACGTTAGATCTAACCTTTAACAATATTAAAACTCTGTATAATAATGATTTCAAATATCTGACCCAACTACGATATCTTGATGTCAGCTTTAATCCTATTGATACTTTACAAGAATTCTCATTTCATGGACTTGATTCATTATTAGTTTTAGAATTCAATGGACACAAATTGAATTATACAGATATTTGCATGCCCTTGGAAGTTTTTACCCCACTTCAATCCCTGACAAATTTAAGCCTCAGGTCTGATATTTCACGTTTTCCAAACCGTCAATTTATTATACCAGATCGTGTCCTAGGATCCCTAACAAAACTAACACAGTTAAATATCGATATGAGTTCCGATTTTCATTCTGGATTTTCTAATCTAACAGAACTTAAGGAACTCATCGTTGGTGGAACCTGGAAACACAGAAAATGGTTACAGTGTGAACTGTCCTTATTAACAAAAACAACCTTCAAGGTCTTTTCTAATATCCCTGTTCAGCTACTTCAGCTAAATAGCTGCATAATTAAAAGTTTCGATGAAGATTTCCTTCAACCATTCCCCAATTTGAAGACATTGTTGCTCAATAATGTAACTATGAAGAACGGGTTTTTTTCTCACTTGATTCAAGCTCTTCATGTGTTTGAATATAAGAATATGACTCAGATCAGTATTAATCGAGTTG
The DNA here is from genome assembly GCA_963678685.1 of Patella ulyssiponensis. Taxonomy (NCBI): domain Eukaryota; kingdom Metazoa; phylum Mollusca; class Gastropoda; family Patellidae; genus Patella; species Patella ulyssiponensis. Next base: position 75,767,519 of record OY783227.1, on the reverse strand, counting down.
TAACATCAACAAAATATCTCGGATATAATAGACGATTAGATCTACAATTAATGTCCAGGATATGCGTTGAGAAACTTGACTTGGGTCAAAACGAGATTAACATTTTAGATTTTGACGTGCTGTTTACCGCACCCTATCCACCCTTCACCAAATGTATAAGGCGGATTAATGCTGCAGCTAATCGTATCACAGGAACAATAAGTTTAGACCTTGCCCCCATTAGTTTTGCAACACTTTCTATGCTGGAAGAACTAGACTTATCAGATCAAATGATTTTCTCTTTTAACAAATATATTATTCGGGCAACACCGTCTGTTGTACATCGTAATTTCCTAGAACCTATACCAATTTTTATCGCCAGGAATTTGAGACGTTTAAACGTAGCTGGATTACCACATGAAATTGGAGAATTGAAAGTTGATGTTGTGTTTATTTTCGCGAATAATTTAGAATACTTGAATATGTCTTATTGTGGACTGTACAATCTGAAACGTAAAGTATTTGGACTTGGTAATTTGGAAATTTTGGACCTTAGTGGTAATTCTTTAAGCATCATAAATGTGACATTTTTTGACGAGTTTCCAAATCTTAAGACATTGCGTGCAAGTAACGCTCTGTTAGATAACGATTTCCTGGCTCAGAATGGTCGCAGATTCTTCAGCCCTTTAAGAAAATTGAAAAATCTCGACCTTTCTAGTAATGGTTTTGTGTTTATACCTAACGAGTTTTTTAACTCGATGGTTACATTGAAAGTACTGAATTTAGCCCAAAATAACCTTATAACTATACCAGACGTAACCCAGTTGGTTAGGCTGAACTCGTTGTATCTTAACCATAATGCAATAAATACCTTAAGGTATGAAACTAGAGACATGTTAGAGAAAACCCACGAAAACAACAAGAAGTTTCAGTTACATCTTTGGGGAAACGTATTCATTTGTACCTGTGAGGCGATTCCATTTTTGTTATGGTTAGAAGAAACACGTGTTAATATAGATCGCAACAATTATTCTTGTGTAAAGTCATCAGGAATTCCAACCTCCACTAAAGCAGTTTATAAACAATGGACATCCTTCAACCGAAAATGTGTTTCGTCCTCTTGGCTGAATTTAGCTATTGGGGAATTCGCTATCGTTGCTCTTACTCTCATAGTAGCCTTTGTTTTCAGCAAAAACAAAATGAAACTCAAGTTACTGCTTTTAAGGATGACTGGAAAAAATATTTACCCAAAGAAAAGAGATGATTTTGTGTATGACGCATTTATAATATACACGGACTCTATCTCCGGTTGGGTTTGTAATGAACTGAGAAATGAACTGGAAACAAATCGTGGAATCAAACTGAACCTTCGTGATAGAGATCACTTACCTGGTGGTTCTCGAGCTGATGACCTGTCAGACGCTATACGTGACAGTTGGAAGATTGTTTTAATCTTAACTGAAGATTTTTTGAGAAGTGATCTAGCCTATTTTACCATGTGTAACTGTTTATCGTCAGTAACAATCCGAACACCAAATAGATTAATCGTTTTAATCGATCAACAGATAAATATTACGGCTAATCTCGATTTTCTTCTTGAAGCTGTCACCGAGGATAACATTCTACATGTAGATCTGCGGGATCCATTAACTATTGCTTTCTGGGACAGTGTATCCAATGCCATCAAATTAAAGAACGATTTAAACATATAGCGTAAAATTCCAAATGAAAAATATAAACAGTTTGCGTGCTAATATGATAATATAAACACTTTGCTTGCTGCTATGAAAATAGCATAGCCAATTTTTACATTTACAATTGTTCAATGTAGTTTGCTGGGCTGCCGCTAAAAAAATCAATTGTTTTTAATAGAAGCCATGACTGCTACTTTTAAATTAAGACGTCTGAGAGGCATAGCAAAACAAAGGTCCCGTGTACACATTGGCGTGGGGAATTTGTTCGGACAGCGCGCTTCGGCCTATTCTTATATCGAATACCAACTGTCAAGGGATCTGTTACGTGCACGCTAATGTGTCCATGTGACTTCGGTTTTTCGTCCCATCCGAACGATTAAAGGGACAGTCCCGATTTGAACAGAGTCTCAAAAGTTGTGTATTTACCTTGTCTGGAAATTTCAGCTCAAAATATTTAGTTGTTTGACGTAAACGTCAAAACTGCTTATCCGGACACGTAACTCTTTTAAGATTCTTGGTCAATCTTTTCGTTGGGTGACCTGATAATCGATTTCCGTTCTTTTAGAGGTCTATACAGTGAATGACCCTTGTGCTGTACATGATAATGAAAGGTAAATTTCACCTACACATTATTTTTATAAAATAAAAGTCTGGTTTTATTCAGACAACGATTAATAAAGTTTGAGACACCAGTCTCCATTTCCGGATGAAGACTGTTAAGTTTAAGTTTTTTGAAAACGTATCATACACATTGAGTTACGGTAGAGTATTTTAAGGGAATTTGACACAAAATTCAGCAGTTTTATTCTCGAAAATATTATCGGGATTAGCCCTTTAAACATTGCTAGACACTCGGTCCTGCACCACTGCATGTTGTTCTAATACACCTTTTTTGATATTCTATTCGTTATGTATTTTAGCACTAATAGAATCAAGCATGTTATGATTTTACATATTATTATTATTATTATAATACTATACGCTTGCATAAAGAAATAATACACAAATTATGACTACATGTATCAAAATAAATTAAAAAGTTTAATTTTATCCCAAGGATATTGTAGTACACATTGATTTAATTATGTTCGTTTAATTGTTGAATAAAACATTAACTTTATATTCATTTGCGAGTGACTCATTGTTTCGTCAAGCGAGAAAGAGACGCAAAAGAAGCATTGTTTGATCTAACAGCACTGCCATTTGACCATGGATTGACCAAATGAATTCGGCATAATTCACTATTTTAAGCAACAGTTGACTGCTCACCTTTCTAATCCGGATATCTTGAAGACGGTTTTCATTGTAGATGTACCCAGGGTTGTCAATAACTGAAAAAAAATAAAAATATTGCAAACTAAACACAACTTGTTAATCGAACGGCATTGCATCAGCGTGGCATTTAAATCATCATAAGAGCTGAAATGAAATGGGGTTTAACGTCCTACTATTCTATTCCGACTGAGCTAATGAAGAAGGGCATACGCTATATAGCGTTTTATGATGGAGAATTTGTCCAGTCTACTCTTATATCGAATTGCATCTGCCAAGAGATCTTTTTACGTGCACGCCAAAGTGTACACGGGACCTCGATTTTTCGTCCCACCCGAACGACTAGACAGCTGTCCTTGACTCCTTGTCTGACCCTCCGCCCAGCACCACTGACAAGGCTACATCACGCCGGAAAATTCAGGTAACACCGGGAGCAAATCCGCGAGCCAGCTTGTTACTCACTTACCTAGTGTGGCTCCTTAAATCATAAGGTCGGTCAAGAAGTGAAGGGTGATTATTACAATAATTCTCTTGCGCATAGGTTTTTTTTAGCAATGGTGGCGGGTGGGGGAGCGGGGAGCCAGAAACAACACACACGGTTAGGCATGCGAACCTACTCACGTAAAAACTTGACCAGGCCACTTGGCTAAATGACAGACCTTATGATCTAAAGCGTACGCGTTAGACTTCTCGGCCAGCCAAAGCCTCCGTAATGCAATTGCACCCTTTATATGGCATACTCTTAGACAAGTAGGAACTATAAGATATCGTGTAACCAATCTGATTAAAATACATATCTATATTTTTATACTTTGGATAGCCCACACTACATGAAGATCTGACAAGTTATAGTGGGAGATCACGTCAGGGGTCCAAAGACCGACTTTTGACCCTATGACGTCAGACATTGCTTAATCAATCAGCGTTGACGTTACTAGTGGATTACCCACAGTTCCGTGCAAAACACGCCCAAAGCTCGCCGTAACAGACCTTTTCATTGGCTTATCCCTCACTCCATTCAGAACACGTCAATGATAACAACTCTTCTGTAGTAAAGACAGGTAAAACGAAATTTTGAACTCTAAAAACGAAACGAAATAGGATCTGTGATTTAATCAGATTGTCGTGTAACTTATTATAAGCCAAGACGATGGTCAAATACGAAAACCGTGCTAAACCTTCTCCTGCCTCAAAAGATAACATCACTACGCCACGGAGCACGGAGAGGGAGAGAGAAATAGGGTTTAACGTCCACTCAACACAAACTAGGTCATTTCGGGACAAACATACAGTTTAATTTTATTTCAATAATTCGCATGCGCGTAGGGGTCTTTAGCAGTGGGGGGGGGGGAACCGGAGTGCCCGAGGAAACCCAAGAGGTTGAGAAGGCGCCACTATCTCCATGCCGCATACGCTCACACCAGGGATCGAAACCACAGCCGCAAGCCTTAGGTGACCGGCCAGCTAGAGGTCGAAGAACAAAACTCAAGACCCCCCCCCACTCCCCCTACGGAGCACAACTTCGTCTTTCATTGGTTTATGTTACCATAAATTATTCATCAAATGATATTTATTTATCAATAATTAGACATCTGTATTTCCTTCCCACGTGCAAAATAATGGTTTTCTCTAACACAGCACCATATTAAAAACACATATTCACGAAACGATTTGTAATTCCCTTGGGGTCAAGTATGTCTTTTATATGGATACAATCTGAGATGTTGAATGCGTTATGATGACAGAAACGCAACTGTTCTTGAATACAGATTATCGGTTTATTTATAATCTAGTAGCAGTAGTATCATATTTATGATCTGTTAACAAGCTGACGGAGACACTTATGTTGCATCATATCTAATAATATATATGTAAACCATCTTTACCTGTGTTTTGAAATATAACAACAAACAGCATACAGGTGCAAATTACAACAATGGCGTTTCTTCTAACAAGTCGTGCAAATGACATCCTAACGCTTTGTTTATATTTACAACGACACGGGCGCGTTTGATTGGAGCGGGAGCAGCACACCAAATTTTCTGGTTAGTCCTCCGCACCAGAACGTTGATCCTGCGTTAGCGCATTGACTCATATTAATCAGTATCACCCAGATACAAATTTAATATTAAGTTCTTCTTTCCATATAATATAGAATGAATTCCAGTATGGCTGGGGGATCATTATCACTGACTTAAAGGACAATATTGGTGTCAGTCATTATCACATATTATGTGATACAACTGGTTAAACACGTTCCAAATTACTACTACAACGGATGCGTTATTTAGGTTTCAAGAAAGAGAAGTGACAAACGCAAAAGGAAAACACGAGTTATCCTGACTGAAGGGCCGAGTGACAACAGATAAACGGGCGAATTTCTGCTCACTATACAATTCGTTCGAAAACAAGAAGTTATTATATGAGACAATGGGAAGATATTTGACAATCAGAAAAATTGATTGACTGTCAATAGACAAGAGAAAGGATAAAATGAATAAATACACGGGATTGTACGGACTATTTCTATTTTTCATGTTTCCCTTAAAATAGCATTATGCAAGAGCAAAATCTGCTTATTACAGGTCTTTCTTTAGGCCTGAGATGTTATCTAAATAATCAATTAGACATTAATTAACACATCCAGACCATAATAAACTCTTTATGTCAAGGCTAGCCTTCGATGTTGGCGGATTAAATTCGTATATGCCGCTTAATGGCCGTTGATAATTAAATCAATCAAGTGGATAATCGAGACTATGCTGTTTATATTAATGATTTGAGTAATGATGATCGAGGCTATGTGAATATTTCAAAAGCTTTTTTCTCGGCTATTAATGGATCAATTTGACTGAAATTTTCAGCAAATTATCTTTACACTATCTAGTTTTTAACTATTATAGTGAGAACTGCCATCTCTTTATCTTATCTCCCATAATGTAACTTTAATTAGTGACATACAGTTACTTTTTTGAATTATCACATATCCTCACACAGCCTCACATAACAACTTTTGGTCTTGAAAGGAATTATCAATGAGCAGAAATTCGACCATGTATCTGTTATCACTCATCAAGAAGGATAACTTGTTTTCCTTTTGTATTCGCCATTTCCTTTTGTAGAAACCTTCATTACGCGTCTATCGTAGCAATGATCTCTGTGTTAAAATTATATTTGGAAGGTGTTTAACCAGTTCTATCACATAACTGATATTGACTGGCACTAATATTGTCCTTTAACGTGATATTAAGTTGTATTTGACTTGTTTGTCTGTGGATTTGAGCATTATCCTAAATAATGACGTTCTTCTGACTAAATGCTGCCTATACTCTTCAATGTATGGTCCTTATGGATCAGTATGAATGGTTTGGGTATTGTAGACCGGGGATTCCACGACTCTAATGGAAACTTGGGATTATTAATGGTGGATATATGTCTTTCTCTTAATTGTCTGATGGAGAATGTTTTTTGTTTGGTGAATATTAATGAGACTGAGATTAAATAAGAGGATATATAGAGATCCATTTAAGGAATTTCTTATGAACCTATGACATTTTCACTATTGGTGGATCTTGCGAGACGTCACCTCTTTCCCACCGCTTGAATATTTTGAACAGATAATTGAACAAGCTGTCTTTTTACAGGCCCGGTTGTTGCATACAAGTAACGTTATATTCAATATGGATTTAATTGGCGGTCTTACTCCAAAATGTAGTTACCTCCCTTTATATCCCCACGTTTACTTTCTATTTTTAGAATTAAAAAGCCAAACATATGATGTATTTGTTTGTCCAGGCTTCTGTATTGTCAGTTTACTCTGATATTGCTATTTAATTTGAGTCTATTTCTTGGGGGTAGGATGGGAGGATTATATACGACCCAAAGCTTAAAAGCATCAATTTGGTAAGAATGCTGTATTTGGGCTTACAATCACTAGGCTTAGTCCCCATTTATAATGACAACCATTTATTTTAAAATTAATCTTTATTTAATTCAGGGTCTGACATTCCCATTAGAAGACCGCGTTAGTCTCAAAGACAAATCAAAATGTTCAAGTCGATTTAAAAAAAACCTAACCCTTATCATTATGTCGGATCCTTTCTCATCTTAAACTATGCATTAGCCCGGACAAGGCAGACACTATAATTTCCTTTATTTCGTTAAGTCTCAAATACAAATTAAAATTCTGAAGCCATTAAAAAACACCAACCTATGTTCGTTTCCTTTTAAAACTTAAATTTTAGTTACAGTGCGCCTTCTTCGTTAGCCGGATAAGGCAGAAAAGGAATACCATACTTTTATTTCTTGTGTCAGTACTGCGCGACGCGATGTGAGTGTTATCTGAAGTAAGACCTGTTATTCGAGAGTAAAAAAAACAGTCAGAGGAAATGCAATTGAAAGTAGATAAATTAGGAGGTATTATTATAATTTGTTACAGAAAATCGATATCACGAGTGGTAAGACATGTTTTCTTTACAATAATAAGATCAATGATATTTTGTATTGTTGTGCGTTTACATCTTCAGTGTCGTAATTAACGGACCAACTCCGAATGGTACAAACATTTCATAATTCTAGTATTAATGCTAGATCGATTGCTCGTCTATAATCCACATATATACCGACACTATTATTATGACTGTGTAAGACCTTAGGGCTTAGCTAGTAGCGAATTCCCGCAGCAAAGGCCCGAGGGGTGTTATCAAACGAAACACTGCGAGGAGTATGTGCTCCGCCTCGCATGTAGGCCTAGCTACTAAACAGTGAGACAAACTACTCTCGGCTCATACATTTTTCAAATCGAAATTTTGGTCACATGCTGGCTTATCTTCTGTAAATTTCCGCAATACAACGAAAATTGCCTGCAATAAGAATAGTGCTTGTTTATCCAGTCCTAACACATAAAATAGCGAAAATTGACAGTCTATTTCTTAGAACCATTTCGGACACCCTACTTTAAATAAACAAGGGTGTCATTAAAGGCGTGTTGACGTCAGATTTAGTCCCATTTATTTAATTACTAATAAGGTGGATTGCCTGCCAAACATCGTGGTTTTCTCCGGTTTTATTCCACTTCGAGTGTCCCCCTGCGCATATTGAAATATAAGTTTGCCATAATTATGTTATTCTCTCTCTTCATGTCCGATACTTATCCTTTAGATAACATTTCTGACTACGTCATCGTGATAATGCTTTTGTTGATATATGGTGAGGTTGTGTCCTGGTTAGATATTATGCATTAGTGTAAATCATTGGAGATAATAAAAAGGTTGCGGTTTGGGGTGGGGGAAAATAGCACTTATGTATTTTATTCATTTATTCTAGGAAATTATCATTGTATGAAATCATTGATTATTTAGTGCATACGTGCACACATACCGGGTATTAAATGTCATTAATGGAAAGCGAACATGGATAGGGTCACGTAAGTAATGGCTAACTGGTCCGCAGTGGATCTTACATTGATATATTAATAAGAAATGGCTTGTGTGGTACTTTCCATATATTACTGTTGTTCATGGTGTTTAACGTTCTCTTCCACCGAAGGTGATATCGCAAACAAGTTGTCTTATTTTCTTTGGGGGGTTGGGTGGCCTGTTATTGAGCCAACTGGCGTGGTTTCGAATCCCCGGTTGTAGCCTACGTGGCAAGGAGTAGGGTCGCCTGTCCAACCTCGTGGGTTATCTCCGGGTACTCCGGTTTCCTCCCACTGCCAAAGACCCCTACGCGCGAATAAGCGAATTATTGAAATAAAATTTAAAAACCATATGTTAGTGCCGAAATGAACTAGTTTGTGTCGAGTGGACGTTAAACCCCATTTCTCTCTCTCATTTTTTTTTTTTAGTGTCTTAGCGCACACGTGAGGGTCTTTCATGTTAAAGGAAACCGGAGTATATCTGGAGTAAACCCACGAGGTTGAGAAGACGCCCCTGTCTCCAAGCTCGGCTTTCCCATTCCCCTAATTTCTATATGTGCGAATTGAAGCTGTAATAATAAGGCTATATTTAAACATTTTGACCCAGATAACAGATTACGCCACAATACCCTGCGTGCAAGTTTATATTCATGGTCATAGCCGGATATAAGATAGTACTACACGTGTTACACTAGGATATGGCCAAATAACATTATTTACTTTTAGTTATTAACTTGATCTACGTAACTGGCATATCTTCTTATTGAGTGAATTAACTCGCAAAAAAGTAGACAAATAATTTCATATATTGGATATAAATCTATTGAACAACGCTACATCTACCTGATATTTTCTTATTTTATAACGTGAGTATTAAAGATATATATTCATATATACACGAGTATGTACTTTGTATGGGGTCACTGTGACTAAGTGGGTAAGACGCTGGCTCGCTAGCCTGGATGTCGGGTGTTAAATCCCTGCATTGGCCGAGAAAGTTCATCCAAATTTTCCGACGTGATTCCCCCTTGTCAGTGAAGCAGCACGGAGGGCCTGACAACGACAGCTGTCTAGTCGTTCGGAGAGGACGAAAAAAAAATCGAGGTCCCGTGTACACATTGGCGGGCAAGTAAAAGATCCCGTGACAGTTGTAATTCCATATAAGAGTAGACCACAGTGCCGCTGTTGAGGCAAAATTTCCCTCATAGCACACTGTATGGCGTATGCCCGTCTTCATTAGCCCAGTTCGGAGCAGAGCAGTAGGACGTTAAACCCCACTGTTGTTTCATTTCATGCACTATGTAGAAGGGGATCGTGGGGTGCTGATGTTTTGGGAGTTGTCTAATGTATGGTGTTTATATCATAAAAATGTATTTTAGAAAAAATGATTAATATAGTCTGTGATTATCATATATATTCTTGAAGCAATGGTAACGAGAAGTATCTTTAGTGTAACCATTTACATCCCTTGAAACGGTGATTGTTTCTATTGGTCGTCTATTGGTTTAAAACTGAAATGAAATGGGGTTTAACGTCCTACTCTTCTACACCTAACCTGGGCTAATCGAAGAAGGGCATACACCATACAGTGTTCTATGAGGGAAATTTTGCCTGGGCAGCGGCGCTACGACTTACTCTTATATCGAATTCCAACTGCCAAGGGATATTTTACGTGCATGCCAATGTGTACACGGGACCTCGGTTTTTCGTCCCATCCGAAAGACTAGACAGCTGTCCCTGTCGTCTATTGGTTTACTTCACATGTGTGTTAAACATGTAACTGTTGTATAATATTCAACAGGGCATCGATTAACCTTTTCGGAAATCTATAGTTCAGTTCGTCGGGGGGGGGGGGGGGGGTAGACGTATAGGGGAATATTAAGGACCTTTTGCATCGGTACGAAAACGAATACGAACACGTCATGGATTCATGTGTACTTGTAACGTCAATCCGTAATGAGTGTTCGACCAGTGAAAAAACGTTACGCGTTTTGTCTCATATATTGAATTTTCCACAATTTTTCGAGGCCTTGTGTATATTGTTGATTTTGTAAAGTTTGTAGAATGTGCTCATATGCAATATTCTTCTTGATTTGTTGTACATCTACCAAAATATCGATTGAAAACTTTGCCTGAACAGAGAAGTTCATTGAGTTGAAATTAACGCCATCTAGCTAAAGACTCTATGAAGTAAACAAGGCCCTTTATTTCAACAAATATTTGGTAGATGTATTTCCCGGTTGATGTTGAGACGCATGCTGTTTTCTGCTACATATTTTAGAACATATTGATCGTCCAGTATTGTCTCCGGTTGTATTTTTATTTCTTTAACTGCTTAGTACATATCTTTCAATGGCACTCTGACATTCCACGTTGTCCTTCCCAAAATATATGATCAACAAACACGATGACAGGAAAAGGAATAAGTTTTGTACAGTTTTATATCATAGCTGGATATATATACAAGCATAGTTTACAATCCACGCGAGTCTGCTATTTGGTGGACCTGGAGTGTTGAAACAAGATACAGAAACACCTAATGCGCGTTTTCTAAGAAGAGTCGAATACGGTTCTTCCAAGTTTTCGAGACCGTCTGATTACACATATTTCATTAAGCGCTTTCAATATAGTTGACTTTAAGGTACGCAGCACATAATTAAAGCGAGAATTTCATATTTTCTAAGAAAGTCAAAACATAATTATTTCTTTGTATTTTGTTCATAAGTTTTATACTCACACTTAAAAATCATTCACACCGGAAATGATAACACAATTGTACCTCCTTTGTTTTTCTATCTCCCCCCCCCCCATGGTACAGCTATCGTCAAACGTTTGAATTTGAAGTTGAAAAGGATATTTTTGCCAATTTCTCAACTGGCAATAGTGAAATATAGGATCAGTATGATTATTCTTTAAACAGGTAGGACTGTTTATAGATACCATCTATTTTAAGGCTTTATTTTAATACATTTTAAAAATAAATACATTATATGAAATTCTCGCTTTAATTCAGAAGTCAGTAAGATATTATCTGTACTTAAAACGTGCAAGCGAGATAGTTGGTGTGCAGATTTATTTGGTTTAAAGTGTGGTCAAGGGTTGATATTTAAATGATAATGTATGTGTTGTAAAATAGACACTTGTTATATAGATAAGTTTATAAACATATTTATTTTTTTACAACATAGCAGCATTTGTCTTTTATTTACACAATCTGAAGTTCAAAACGACCAACGGTAAGCACAGTCACTGTAAGTATTGTCACGTCGTTTATTGATTCTGGCTCTGGAAGATTCCCGAGCTAGTTGTACAAAGGTTGTTGTTTCAAATAAGACAGCGATGGTGCTATAGACATGTTTCTTTCCAGGTGAACGTTGATGTCCATAACGAAAACTTTAACGGCAGCTATCATGAGAGCTATCAGAGTTACTTCATTTGGTGGACCTGAAGTGTTGAAACTAGATACAGGAACACCTATACCCACCCACGGTGATAATGAGGTAAACTGTTACCATAATTATCGATTATCCCATTTCAGTAAGTGATAATGAGGTAAACTGTTATTAAAGAGAATTTGTCTGGTACCATAATTATCTATTATCCCATTTCAGTATGTGAGAGTAATAACTGATCTATTGGAAAATCACCATCCGCGTATTCATTCCTTAAATATTATTAGATAATCAAAATAATGTGAGCGGATGTGGTTTAGCGAATATGTGCTTGCTCGCTAACCTTGGGGTCTCGATTCGCCCCTGGTGTTGGTGGAGACAGTTACTTGGGATTTTTTCTTGTCACTCAGATGGGATGAAAAACCGAAGTCCCATGTTCACATTGGGCATGCAAGTAAAATAATTCGAATAAAGTGTATACCGTGGCGGCGCTGTCTGGACGAATATTTTCCCATAGTACTCTTGTAACACTATAGGCTTACTTTAGATCTAAGTACATGCTGGTGTATGACGAAAACTAGGGTAATGAAGTAGCTTGCATTATTCTACTACTATTTTAGACTAACTCAAAAACAGTTATGTAAGTATCCATTTCTGGAAAGTAGGGTACTATCGTCCAGTCCTCGCGTGCACAGATTAGTACAATTAACTAGAATAGTGTTGACGTAAAACAGTGCCTAAACAAAACGCTTACCCAAAAATGGTAATTGTCCCGCCCTAATAGATGACGCATTATACTTTCTTTATAGAAGAGAGCCCGTTTGATTTACGCTCAGATATCATAGAGGGCCCGAGAGAGGAGTGTCATAGCGTCCTGGGCTTAGAGCCTAGGGTGAACGTTATGTAGAACTATCAAGAAGTACGTGGCTCTTGCCACGTTTAAGCCGTTACGTCTGAGTAAGACAGGATATTAAACTCAGACCGTGGATATTTTAATAACTCCTAAAGTGACTATCATAGATATTGTGGTTTCCTGTATGTAACCTTTGTAGTTTGCTGTACTCGAAATATAAACATAGTAACAACATAAACGGTGTTCCAGAGTCTGTTTAATTGAAGATTTGAATTAATCATCACAACGTGGAGTCCGAAGAAAGGCCTAGACGACAGTCACATCTGTGCCCCCATAGTGTCACAGCCATCTTTATTTGGTACCGCGACTCAGGGCAGTGTCACACACTGCACCACATAATCCCGTCTCCATTCGGGAGTTAGATGACAGAATGGTTAGTGCGTGTGTTTTGTATCATAAGGTCTGTCATTGAGTCAAATGGCGTGGTTTCGATCGCTCGGCTGTACGTGACAAGGAGTAGGGTCGCCTGACCAACCTCGTGGGTTTTCTCCGGATCTCCCCACTGCTAAAGACCCCTAAGCGCAAGCAATTAATTGAAATAAAATTGAACCATGTGTTTGGCCCGAAATGACCTAGTTTGTGTCGAGTGGACGTTAAATTCCATCTTTCTATGCTTTTGATGGTGTGGATATTTCACACGAATTATATATGCTGGTCTTTTTCTCGTGTATTTGTTTGTGGGTGGTGCGGCCCCCTGTACTTACTATTATACGAAATAACGGCTGTGTGTGGGCGTTTAAACTATGTATATATATTTAGGTTCTGATCAGGGTATGGGCTGCGGGTGTAAATCCTGTCGATACCTATATCAGGGCAGGTAACTATGGCGCCCTACCAACATTACCCTATACACCGGGTATGGATACCGCCGGCATCATTGAACAAGTCGGACAGAATGTAAAAGATTTCAAGGTAAGATGGAATTTTGTACATTTACTTTTTTGAAGTTTTAGAACTCAACGAAATTGTCATGTAAATTTACATTACCCACAAGCTACGTACATTTGTCCAAAATGAATTGTTTTCCAATCTGATTATATAATAAAGATTTTGAATTGTTAAATCGACAGTTTTTAAAATCAATAGATACAGATATCGAATATCATAGAATACAGTCCATTAAGCATCACATAGCTCTTTAGTTCATTAAATCAAAATTTTAGTCTTAAGGCATTTTAACCCAACCACTATATGTTTAGTTAGACAATGTCAATAAATCAACGATGGAACGCGCGTAACCAATATTGTTGCCCTAACTGTCCGTCCGGACGTCCGTTTGGTTTGTGAACACTTTACATGTCACAATTATTATCCGATTTTGACGAAACCTGAAACATAGGTATATCTCCAACAGATCGATCTCGGTTCCTTTCGATATTGGCATATATTGGCCTATAACTTCATGGATTATGGATCTGATTGTGCGAAAAATCATATTTTTAGCTTGTGGACACTTAGGAGGTCACAATTTTATCCGAATTCCGTGAAACCTGAAGGGTATGTTTATACCCAATGATCTCTGAGTTTTTACGATATTCGCGCATATCCGACCATAACTTCCTTGATTATGGCCCCTGATTGTACTTTTGACATGATTTTGACAAAACTTAAAATGTATGTTTATATCCCAAAGATTTCGGCCCTGTAACGTCCTTGATTATGACCCCTGATTGTACGAAAAAATCTCGATTTTAAATTCTGCACCCTCTAGCGGTCATAATTTTGATCCGAATTTAAAAGTCGTTTAGATGTTTCACTGTTCGACACTATTGATGGTTGAGGTGAAATTTTGTGAAAATCGGACCGAAACTGCTGGACAAAATGACCGTTCACAAATAGTTTAAGAGTATGTAATACCAAAGTTGTGAACCTTCAAGACGTCACAATTTTTATCCGATTTTGATGAAAATTAAAATATATGTGTAGGCTATATCACAAAGATCTCGATCCCTTTCGATATCCACGCATATCGGGCCGTAACTTCGAGGATTATAGCCCCTGGTTGCAAAAAAAATAGTGTTTTTGGCTTGTGAAGCCTCTAGAGGTCACAGGATTTTGTTTATCCGATTTAGATTAAAATTTAAAAAATGTGTTTGTAGATCAACGAATTCAGTTTATATCGACAATCGCGCACATCGAACCGCAACTTCTTGGATTATAGTATCTGGCTGTTCTCTGTCCGTCTCTTACAAAAAGTGGGCGTATCTTGCATGCCAAGCGCTTGTTCTAATTTATGTTTAAATGGCACTTCTTGCTTTATACTTATACAAGATAGGGGATCGTGTTTTTACTGTAAGAACTATATCTGGAGCTTATGCTGAATACACGGTAGCCAATTCATTATATGTCGGACACCTTGGAGATAACCTAAGTTTTGATGACGGAGCAGGAATAGGGGTGCCGTATTTTACAGCTTACAGAGCCCTTGTCATAAGGTAGTGTGTTAAATTCTCTTTTTAGCCATTTAGGTCTGAATTTCAACAAAATGTATTTTGCCAGGGAGATGTTTTTTGAGATTTGTTCGAATGATGTTGCTTGGCCCTATAGGTGACTATTTTATGTAATCGTAAGAACTATTTGAGCATTGGCACCAACCATCCATCGGAATCAACCAAATTTGGTATGTGCAATGACTTGTCTATTAGGTATGCTGCTGAGTATATAGCACAATATAATTACTAGGCACAAAAGGGGTGCTCCAGAGGCACTGTTGCCTTATTCCTTTAAATAACGCGATACAGTGTGCTATGAGGGAAGTTTTGCCCGGATAGTCGTACTACGGCCTACTCTTATATCGAATTCCAACTGTAAAGGGATCTTTTACCAGCACGCCAAACTGTACAAGGGACCTCGGGGTTTCCCCCCGTTCGAACGACTATACGTTGTTCCCTGTCGGGTGGGGGGTTAGATGGCCGAATGGTAAGCACGTGCGCGTTGTACCATAAAGTCTGTCATTGAGTCAACTGGCGTGGTTTCAAATCCCCAGGAGTAGGGTTGTCTGTTCAACATCGTGGGTTTTCTCTGGGTCCTTTGGTTTCCTCCCAACGCTAAAGACCCCTACGCGCAAGCCAATTTTTGAAATAGAATTAAACCATGTGTAAGTCCCGAAATGACCTAGTTTGTGTCGAGTGGGAGTTACACCCCATTTCCCCCTCTCTCTTCCCTGTCAGCCCTCGGTCCTTTACCAATGATCGAAAAAGGGACCTCCGGTTTAACGAGTCAAGGTCTAACTCACTGAGCCACCGTGCTTTGTATTTTAGAATAAATTAAGCTCCCTGGACAGTTTATTTTAATGTGTTCTCTAGGGCAAAAGCTAAAGCGAGTGAAACAGTGTTGGTACACGGAGCTAGTGGGGCTGTAAGTTATTTTTTTCTCCTTTGAAATATGGACCCTGATCATTCGTTCAAACTAATGATTAAAGATATATACCCTCGACCATAATTCGGTTAAATATGCGAAAATCTAATAGTGTGATATTTGTAATAACCACGAGAAACAGAATCGTAGATGTAATTACCCAATAAGCACGCAAGATATTGAATATGGTAATTATTACAGAACGTCAACCACTAAGCCTTTCTTTGATACCGTATGTTAAAATTGGTAGATTGGCAAAACGCTTCCTTTTAGGTATCTGGAAAGGCGTAATGCCATTGTCGTTGGTAGCAAATAATATGTCCACCATTATTTGGATATTTAGTCCAATGGATAGTTATGAATTGAAACTTCGTTGGAGATATATCAATAATAATTAGATATCTGAAGTTAAAGATTAGGCCAATATGGGGTTGGGATAAAATCTATATTAGTTAAATTCGTGGCGTTAAACGTGTTATGCATTATGGTATTATGGTATCTTGTATTATTATAGGTAGGATTAGCAAGCGTGCAATTGGCTAAATCTATAGGGCTAAAGGTCATTGGAACAGCGGGTACACCGGAAGGAATGAAATTAGTCCAAGACAATGGCGCTGATTTTGTATTCAATCACAGGGAAGATGGCTACATGAATAAAATAACTGTAAGTGGATTTAGTTTTAAAACACTGATGAACAAAATAAGATTGAGTTGAATTAGTTTGTTCTGGAGAAAGGTTGATTGCGTTAACAAAATAACTCTAATCTGTTTTATCATAAAGATAATTGTTTTATCATAAAGATATATTTGTTTTATCATAAAGATATATTTGTTTTATCATAAAGATATATTTGTTTTATCATAAAGATATATTTCAAGAAATAACAAATAGTAAATTTACTATTTAACCATAACTAATGGGATTGCATGAAAAAGGGGCAGTAAAAATTATGTGTTACAATGTACTTCTACTACTATAACAGATCTAATGTCTGTTTCCACGTAGGATGGTAAAGATGTCTAAGGTTACATTTCTCGCCCAAAGCCTCCCGGACAACCGGCCACCGTGGTTAAGTGGGTAAGACGTTGGTTCGCTAGCCTGGAGCACGGGTATTCCATCCCTGCACTGGCCGAGAAAATTCATCCAGATTTTAAGGCATGGACCCCACGTGTCAGTGATGTTGGACAGAGAGGGCCTGACAAGGACAGCTGTTTAGTCGTTCTTTGGGACGAAAAACCGAGGTCCCGCGTACATATTGGCGTGCACGTAAAATATCCCTTAAAAGTTGGAATTTAATACAATAGTAGACCGTAGTGCTGCTGTCCGTGCAAAATCTCCCCCTCCCCACACACACACACTATATGATATGGCGTATGCCCGTCTTCATTTGTCCAGTCTTCATGAGCCCAGTTTGAAGAAGAACAGTAGGACGTTAAACCCCATTTCATTGAATTTTTTCCCTGACAACAGATGATTAGATTAAAAATTCATTTTGGTTTCGACATGGTTAGTAACATGTATCTAATTGTGCCATGTTGTTATATCATTTGCGTGTACCATTACAGGAAGTTATACCGGATGGAGTAGACGTCATACTAGAGATGCTATCCAATGTTAATTTAGGAAAAGATTTGGAAATAATTAAATATCAAGGCCGAATTATAGTAATGTATCGAATTTTCTCATTATTTGTTTTGTATATTAATGACATTTTTCTTATTTAGATTTTCTAACCGTTATTTTTTAATCAGCAATTGTGATATTCTCTCATTGCCTGTAATGCAATCTGTTATGTCATAACTGTTCATTGACAAAGGTTCCATCGTTGGTCTTTAGAAATAAACTGACTACTTTAATTATCATCTCAGGTGATTGGCTGCCGGGGGACTGTAGAAATCAACCCACGATTAACTATGAAAAGTGAATGTACTATAACTGGTATGGCTCTAATGAATGCTCCGGAGGTAGGAACATCATTATTTTTAATCTGTGGGAATGTGTAGTTTAATGGTCGAGTGTGAGACATTAAGTACTATATTGATATTGCAGGAGACCATTAAACAACTTGAAATACAGACACTATCCAGCCCGTGAATTTCAACGTCATTCGTCACGTCGGTCCAATAGTTCAATTAGTACAAATAGTGTACGCTTGGCATATTGCTCGTACCATTATGTGAAATAATTGTACGTATTGTCCGTACCATTATGTGTAATAATTGTACGTCAACATCAAAGGATGACGTCACATCTGTATTTTAAATATTGCCATTAAAAACTAAACACAATAAAAGAACGGTGAGAGCTTAGATAGAGAAAGAGGAATGGGGTTTAAGGTCAACTGGACACAAACAGCTCATTTTGGGACAAAAGAGCTTAGATACTCTAGAAGCTATGCCCAGTGTATCTTATTGGTGTTACCTTTTACAAGAATATAATTTTGATTTTTAGTCTTAACTTCTATAAATATTGAACTGAGATGATCCTGTGAGTAACAACTTATGTGAAACCGTTGAACACAACTCTTACATGGGTTTGGATTACAGTTACGACTTAAAATACCAGTTAAATACAACTACAACTTAAATCAAGGCTTAAAATACAAGTTAAATACAACTATAACTCTAGACTTGAATTAACCCAATATCATGTGTGTTATTTCTGAATTTCAGCCTGAATGGAGAGAAATTACTAGTGCAGTGGAGGCGGGGATAACTCATGGCTGGTTAAAACCTCATATCGGTTTAAAATATACTATAGAAGAAGCTTCAAAAGCACACGATACCGTCATTAATAATTCTGGGGCTATGGGGAAAATAATTCTTACTTTGTAGAATTCAAACATTGATATATATACTAAGTCAGAGATAGTCACATCTTATGACCAAAATTGTTTTGTTGTTGTTGTTTATTATGTTAATGAATTTAGAAAAATTAAACTCAAACTGTAAACTGTCTTGTACCTAGCTATTTCCACAAGTGAAATCGAAACGACCTCACCCTTTTTTCATTGATCCTTATTCAATTATGATGCACATTATACTGGGTATCATTTAAACATTTATATATTTTTGTTAATGCAAATTCTTAAAGCGAGAATTTCATATTTTCTAAGAAAGTCAAAACATAATTATTTCCATGTCTTTTGCTCAATAGTTTGTCAACTCACTATTATACGATTATAGGTATCATTCTCAAACTTAAAATTCATTCACACCGGAAATGATAAAACAATTACTTCCCTTGTATTAGAGCAAAAGTACACCGTGGTTTACTTATTTCGTCTAATTAGTGAAATTATATGTACCTGATCAGATATGATGATTTTGTAGCAATAATATTTTCAGTAAACTCATAGTGAAAACATCTCAATCAGTCAGGAGATAATTGGTAGTTGAAATATTGCTAGCCGGATGTGGACAGTGTGGTTGACAAGGTGTATACTGGATGTTGGCGTGGCCTGCCTCTGTTTTCGTACGCCGTACAATCGCCATGCGTGTTCTGCAAATTGGCGATTATGTATGGCAGTAATTTTTTTTATTTAATTATTTCTATACATGTAGTTTTGTAATCGGAGTTCAGCTTTAAAATCTATGACTTAATTCTGAAATATTTTGCCTAAGAAAATATTAAATTGACATAATGTATTCTGTTGGTAATGTTTTTTTTATAGTTTGGAAGGCTATATATTTCCATGGACCCTATGTAGATGGACAGGCAACACCCACGAAGCCTTCAGAAATCTGTGCCGCGGCAAAAGGTAGACAATCGTGACTAAAAAAAAATTACCCCATCCTTTTGCAATTACCAGTATTAAGTTGAAAAGCAAAGAAACATAAATCAATTCATAATTATTTTTATGCGCCCACATTGAAATGTGGTCGTGTAATGTCGTCGCCCCCGTCCGCCCACCTCACCGCCCGTTCGCCCGGCGTCCACAACTGCTTGTGGACGCTCTTGGGGCTAAAGTAGATATCCGATTGACTTTAAATTTATACACAGTGTTTACGGTCATGAGACGAAGAAGCCTATTGATTTTCAGAGTTATGGCCTTTGATCATTTCAAAAAATCTTGTGGACGCTGTAGAGGCCAAAGTCAATATCCGATTGACTTTAAATTTATACACTGTGTTTAAGGTCATGAGACAAAGAAGACTGCCAGAGTTATGGTCCTTGATCACTTCAAAAAATGTTGTTGACGCCCTTGTTAATACACAGTGTTTAAGGTATGGAGGGGGAAATTCTGGAAAGCATTTAAAACGGAAAATGTGACGTAAGATTGCAGAATTATGAAAAGTTTTAGAAATATCAGACTATTAGAGCCTTTCCGTTTAAATTGGCAAAATACCCAAACCTCGAAACAGCGGAACTCCAGGTAAATGCATTGATCACCTCAAAATTAGATTGCTGTAACTCACTTCTGTTCACTCTTCCGGCAAAATCTCTTCGACCATTAAAACTTTTTCAGCACAAAGCACTCGTTGCCTTTAGAATTTCGTATTAAATTCAAAATAATATGTTTAAAAAAAACTGTTGCCTCTACTGCATTCACTTAATACATATCAACACTGCTACAGCAATACCAACCAATCAGAAACCTTCGTCCAGAGAACCAGAATTTATTGGTTGTACCAAAATTAACCAGCGGTTGCCAGGCAAGATAGAGAACATGCTAAAAACATGAATATTAGTACAAGCATGTGCCAAATAATACAGGACGTTACGCCCCGATATGCGCGAAAGGAACCAACATTTTTGGGTTATAATCATGTGTGTCAGGCTTCATCCAAATCGGATCAAAATCGTGGCCTCCAGAGGAGTTCAAAACTTTGATATAGCGTATTTACACTATTTGCGTACGAGGGGATACCATTTTCTCCAGCAGTTTTTGTCCGATTCTCACGAAATTCGAACTCAACCATCATTATTGGGTAATTGTGGTATATTCATGTAGATAAAAAAAAATGTTACCTCTATATGGGCCACAGGCTAATAACGCGATTTTTCGTACAACCAGGGCCATAATACAGGAAGTTTCCATCCGATATGCGTGAATATCGAAAGGAACCAGTATCTTTTGGGTTGACAGGCCGGGATAAAACCCATCCTAGATTCGAATACAAAGCTACTGTATTTATACAGATAGTCGGCACTGACAACTGGAAAGTTCACAGGGTTTCAGTCTTGGAGACTCGTCCCCAAAAGTTTTTATAAGTAAATTATCCTCCCTGATTGATGGCGCTTAAAGTTTGCTACAGACTCTGCTAACCGCGTAAGTCCTTTGACTGCAGCTGTCAAAAACTAATCTGGCTTTCAGTTTTGTCTGACTTGCCGGGCAACCTATATTTGTCACAGCAGTTTGCAATAACACAGCAGTATCACTGTTAATACACAAAGTATTAGTACTTGATGATTTTAGGATCAGTAAACCCAGCAGTTTTCTCATCCCTTGAATTAGATTTAGAACTACCATCACAGATATGTATTTTCCTTCGTTTCAGCGGATTGAGTGAATAAGACTGAAAATATTTTCTCATCTGGGGCGTATGAATACACACATGTGCGTGTTTGTACAGGTTGTCATTCAGGTCGAAGCCGCCACCAAGTTCGGTTCAAATTCGTTGCACGTGCATATTTTGCACTTGTACTTTTATTCCTGGCGATTATAATCTTGATCTTATATTATACCTACGTTTAACGTGTATCATGGATGATACAGAAAATCAATCTACAGTCACTTTAGAAGACATATTAGCCGAAGTAAGGGGCCAGAAAAATGATTTTGACAGGAAATTTAAATATATGAAAGAAGAGTTACAAGGGGTTAACAAGACGTTTACAGTCCTTTCGTGCCGTGCCGAATCGTGGAAGCTGCTACATGTGTGGAGAATTTGGTCACTTCAAGAGGGAGTGTCCCAACCTCAATCAAACCCTGAGTAACAACCAGAACCCCAGATCAAGCCAAACATTTACCGGATGATTCTAAAATATCTGATGGTGTAAAAGATAAGTATTTACTCGAGGATAATCTAAATAAAAACTTTATTCATGATTATTTTGAGTACGAACAGGGGCAGACTCAAATTCTGGTAAAGGGACGACTTTGTAAAAATGTACAATTTTGGGAATCTATTGGTACAAATTTGTTTATTTTAGATGTTATTCAAAACGGATATAAAATACCATTTAATTCTTTGCCCGACGTTAAGATTTTGAAGAATAATAAGTCCGCTATAGAGCATTCAGGGTTTGTTTTGAAGGCTATACTTGATTTAGAAATAAGGGGTGTTGTGACAAGATGTCAAGTTGCACACATGGTAGTTAATCCGTTGTCAGTTTCCATTGAAAACAATAAAAAAATACGCTTGATTTTAGATTTAAGGGAGGTAAATCAATATGTGAATAAATGTAGTATTAAATTTGAAAATATTCGTACTGCTCTTCTCTACAGTCATAAAGAATCCTGGATGATTAAATATGCGAAACCCACACTCAATTTCTTGGATTTTCCTGGGTAATCGGTGGAAATGTGGTGTATTTTAAATTTCTGGAGCTACCCTTATATATTTATATATTTACTAAGGTTTGTCGTGTTTTAATCAAAAAATGGAGAGGTGAGGGTAAACGTATGATAATGTATCTGGATGACGGTTTCGGTTCGGGTGATGATTACACGTCCACTTTTAGGATGGGCCACGCGGTCAAGAACGATCTTATATTAAGCGGGTTTACTCCGAAGCATGAAAAGTCCCTTTGGTTTCCAGTACAAGAGTTGTGTTGGTTGGGTGTGATTGTTAATACAAGAGAACCCTACTTAAAAATTCCACGTTCGAGAGTGGAAAAGCGTTTTCGTATCATTCGAGATTTGACAAGAACTGTTTCTAAATTAGTAAAGTAGAAGTACGAAAAGTAGCAAGCATTGTTGGACAGATAATTTCTATGTATATTGTTATCGGATCAGTTTGTCAGACTCGCAGTCTGTCAATTGACATTCTTAATTTCGGAAATTGGAATTCCAAAATCCGACTCTCTACACACAGTTTGACCCAACTAATATTTTGGCAAGATAATTTGTCAGTTATTAACAAAAAAAAATTATTGTTTGATCCATCCTGTGATCGTATAATATTTTCAGATGCTAGTTCTTACGGTTATGGTGGTTATGTTGTAGAGAGAAGCGGAGATGTCGTTCATGGGTTTTGGAGAAGGGATGAGTATAGTAATAGTTCCACATGGAGAGAATTAGAAGCGGTCCGTAGGGTGTTACTATCGATTTATCCCAACCTCCAGGGGAGACGTGTAAAGTGGTATTCTGATAATAAAAGCGTAGTCGGTATTGTACGGAAGGGCAGTATGAAATCTGAGTTAAAAAGCATTGCTATAGAAATATTTAAGATTTGTATAAAATACGGAGTATGTATTGAAATGGAAGGGATACCTAGAACTTTCAATGAAAAGGTTGATTATTTGAGTAAGATTGATGGTGATGACTGGGGTATAGGAAGTGAAATATTTAATAGATTGTCTCTCGAATGGGGGCCTTATGAAGTGGATTGGTTCGCTTCTGAGCATAATAATAAATGCGATATATTCTTTTCTAGGTTATGGAGTCCACGATGTAGCTGAGTTGATGCATTCGCGGTTTCGTGGAATGGCTCGAATGGGTGGATTGTACCCCCAGTTTATTTAGTAGTAAGAGTAATCAAGCATATGAAGTTGTGTCAAACGTTTGGAACACTAATAGTACCAATGTGGCGCTCTGCTAGCTTTTGATCGTTGATATGCCCCACAGGGAATAGTTTTATTGATATAGTTAAAGAATGGTCGGAGTTACCGTCAGAGAAAGAATTTTATATTAAATCTATGCATAGTAACAGCATTTTCGGTTCTAAAGACCTGTCTTTTAAAATGATAGCACTCAGAATTGACTGTAGATATTGAGTTTGTTTGTTTTTTATATTACAGTGTACACTGGCATCAGTGGGTATACTTATGTTAATAGTATTGGTTGTAATATAACCTGAATAGGTGTTTTAAAGGTTACCGGTATCGGTGTTGGTAGTGATTATGTTTATAGTCGCTATAGTTTAAGTTTAAACTACGTAAATGGTAAGCATTAATATTTTATATTTATAAATATTTTTAGGATTGCTTATTCTGAGGATTATGCACATTTACTGAATAAACTTCTACCATCGCTGACGTCCCTTCCTGGTATTGCTATTCAAGCTAAAGCATCATACTACAGATAAATATTACAGAGGTTATTTAGCTTGGAAAGATTGGGTCCTCCTTAATGATTTAAACGAAAGTGATGTTATCCCTGCCAAACCTTTACACGTTTCCTTGTATTTGACTCAATTAATTCAAGATAAAGACGCGATAAGTCCCCTATACCAAGCCTTTTACAGCATTAAATGGATACATTCGATTGCCAATCTTCCCTGTCCTACGGATTCACCATTTGTGAGAAACGTGTTGGAAGCGGGAAAACGGTAGTTATCTAAACCAAAAGTTAAGGAAGACCAATTACTGAAGAGCATCTAAATTCTTTATACGATAAACTGGCTGTGCGTATCGGCAACGAACTATTTGTGCCTGGCTGCTTGCTTACAGTGGTTTTCTGAGAAGTGCGGAACTCTTACATATTAAGTCATCGGATGTAACATTTTATGCCACTCTGGAAACGAGTAAAACTGACATTTATAGGGATGGTTCAAGGGTTATTATTGCAAAAACTAATTCCAAATTATGTCCTGTTAAGAATTTATTATTGTATTTAGAGTGGGCTAGAATTAACGTGAACAGTAATGTGTATATATTTCAGGCATTGAGTAAATGCCATAATAGTTATAGAATCAGAACTGTAAATGGAAAATGTCTCAGTTATAGTCGCATGTTAAAATTGATTAAAGAAGCTTTTACTGGAATTATTGATTGTTCTCAATATGGGCTTCATAGTTTGAGGTCCGGGGTGCTACTGCTAGTGCAAATATGGGAATACCGGATAGATTATTTAAAAGGCATGGTTGCTGGACATCAGATAAGGCCAAGGATCGTTACATAAAAGACGATCTTAATAAACGTTTATCAGTATCTTTAAATTTAGGGTTGTAACTTAAGTATTTGCGCCATTATACCCTTTCTTTGTCCTTCAGTCGGTTTAGTGGCTTCGACTCTGCTACCCAAAAATGTCTTTATTTTATTTATATGGGGTTATTTTATAAGTTGGACTGTTAATATTAGAAAGATTAACTCCGGTAAAGGTGTCTTGCTTGCATGTATTTAGTGAGGAAGGGGAGAAAATAGAATTATGATTACCTACAACAAAATGTCTTTATTTTATTTATATGGGGTTATTTATAAGTTGGACTGTTAATATTAGAAAGATTAACTCCGGTAAAGGTGTCTTGCTTGCATGTATTTAGTGACGAAGGGGAGAAAGTAGAATTATGATCACCTACAACAAAATGTCTTTATTTTATTTATATGGGGTTATTTATAAGTTGGACTGTTAATATTAGAAAGATTAACTCCGGTAAAGGTGTCTTGCTTGCATGTATTTAGTGACGAAGGGGGGAAAGCAGAATTATGATCACCTACAACAAATAAAACATTTGATTTTTGGCTGGGCAGTTTCGGATTAGATGCCCAGATCGTAAACCACGAAAACATTTCCCTTCCTTCTTAGAATTGATGTCCGGGTTGATGGATCAATAACAGGTTTTAAGTTTATAGATGCACGTGAATTTAGCACAAAAACTAACGTATATGCGGTTTTTGGTTTAGGTCTGAATCTCTGAAAGTTTTTTGATCGATTTGGCCTAGTCAGGTGATCGATTTGGCCTAGTCAGGGTCGGACAAAAAATGAAAAAAAATAATTTTGTCCAATTCGTCTAAAAAAAACCTTTTTCTGCTGAACATTATATTGGGGGGGGGGGGGGTATTGGACCGGCCATTGAGCGATGATGATCATGTTGTATGTGGCCGGTGGCTTTAACGCACCGCCACGCCATCTCTGGTGTCTGGAATGGGCTGATATAATAGACTGCAATGGGGATTCCGAATTTTACCAGAAAATTCCATCGGATTCGCCGACACTTTCACCCACAAATTTACTAATTATTAAGTCACCTGCACCCTGGTTGTGGGGATAAGCCAGAAACGACTTTCGATGGTTCGTAACTCTAAAATAAATTCAGATATGCCACCAATGGTTGATGGTTTTAAATTACTTGCAGTTCGGGGTTTTGGCCTAAATTAATCGATTTATGAGCTATATTATTTGACAGAGATTATAATCAGATATGCCACCAAATCGAACAGTAAAAGACACATTTCCCTAGCTTCAAGTTCTCGTTTGATAGCAGATAAAAGTTCATCAAAATTTCGCTTATGAGAATAAAATTGGCGAGTGATAGGTGAACAAAAATCTTTAGGAATTTTGTGTAGAATGATTGATATCAAAATGTTTCCATAAGATTCAGATGAAGAGACAAGAACGTTTAGATTTCTAATGCTAGTTTCCACAGTGTCATAGAAAAAACGAAGTTTCTTGGCATCATTTGAATCTGTGACAGGTTTCAGATTAATACATCTATACATTTAATTTGAAAACGCAAGTCGACTTATACCAACAATAATCAAATATTAATTATGATAAGTACATGTACAGTTTAATAAAAATGAAAAGTTTGCAATCATTAGTGGTATCAGATAGCAAGTTTAATCCTTTAATTGGTGTACAGCACGAATTTTCGTTTACGATAAAAAATTCCATTCCTAAATTTGGAATATTGGCTGAGCGCAAAATAATTTGGTCTGTGCAGGCGTCCGTTTACAATGGCCACCCGATTTAAATGAATGTTGTTTATGTTTTTGTAGCGCACAATTCTACATGAAAATAGTGTTCGATTATTATAATTTTGTGTCGGATGTGACAGGAAATGATTCCTTTTGGTGATCAAAGAAGAATCGCGGTGAAAAATGGCCGGTAAGGATTCCAAAATAGCCTTAGAACCGAAATGGGAAAACCATATTTTCATATTAGTTGCCATTAACTCAATAGCGCCAATCTGGCGAGTAACGAAGAGAGCAGGGCTCTTAGACTTCGTTATTAAAGTAACTACCTACTCAGATAATTTATCAAGAATGTCTTCGTCTAATTTCTACAGAATGACCTGTTTCTCTGTCAGGGTTTTTCTGTAACCGTTTTATCTTTCGATGTCTTTCTCAGTATTTTGATAATTTGCAATGAGGTCTTCACACTTAGACACCCCCTTCACAAATGATGTATGTCCACCTCTCACCTTTTTGGCCTTATCTGCCACAGTTTTAGACCTAACAGATAACATCCGTTTCGTCGGACCAATATTTAATTTTATGTCAACTTCTCAATTGTTAATATAAATATAGTATTTACTTGATAATTGTCACTCTTTTATTTTGGCCGTAAATCGAGTTATTGCAGACATTTTGCATGGAAAGCCATTTTTGGTGGTATATGATTGTGGCAAATAAATATATCGATCTACCTTACTGGCATGGCAATTTAATTTCACTGTTGGTACAAGGACCCCAGTGACATTGTTTTCCCGGGGTCTTATGAGGTCTTAATTTACGATTAGTAAGCAGACTTGAGACCACTCGACAACCCAACATCCCACTTTTGTGCATAGACTAATTGTAATGAAGAGGTGCCTTGAATGAGATTTGCTCCACCCTTGAATGATACTTTTACGTGTACGTCGCCGGTTTACCAGGGTAACTTCCTTCAGTAATTACGATCGAGGGGGAAGGGGAATTTTCGGTCAAGAAGCCGGGACCACGTGATTAGTGCACCGTCGTCTTACGGACTGAGTCATCGTGGCTCAAACAAATAAATAATACATAAATTAAACTGAGTCCTGATGACTAGTCTTAGCCAAATATCCGGATGGACACGGGACCTACATGTTAGCGAGATAACATCTTACTCAATGAGTCATCGTGGCATCTGCAATCTAACAACTGCTGCGGTACACCAATACATGGGGATGTTGCCAGATTGCCATAATAAAGACGGAGATGTCAATTATGTATCTGCTTGTCAAATGCCATGAACTAACCGATAAACGTTAAAATGAGATGCCAGTTTCATTTATTGTATATCATATTGTTTCAAGATAGTATTAGTAAAGTAAAATTTGAATCCAGTTTGGCTGCAGACGCTGGTGTTGGTCATAAAGATTGTATACCGATCGAGTTTATTTCTCAACCCCGAAAGAAGATAAAATGGTTATTTAACCTATCGCCTAGGGTTACCTCTGTAATGTTAGAAACTCCAGGGGAGGGGGGGGGGTCAAATAAGAAAAAAATTAAAAACGCCACCGAAAAGATTTTATCAACGGGAATAATAGTATTTCCATGGCAAAAATCGCCGTGTGTTTTTGTTCCTTTCCTAAGTGTTTGAGAATATTCTAATCGATTACTTAATGAATCGCCTTGTGGCAAGGAAGGGGCGGGGAGGTGACCGAATGGCCTAACGTATTTTAATAACAAAGTGTGTCGTGGTATTAATCACACATTTGTACGTAACAAGGAATTCTCTCTCTCTCTCTCTCTCTCTCTCTCTCTCTCTCTCTCTCTCTCACCCTCTCCATTATCAAACCAAAGAAGTTGCCTACTAAACCGAGTATCTAAAATTTCTCAGTTTTCATCACACCTTCCAGTTCCACGGTCACGGTGTTGACCCTAAATTAAAAGAAGCTTTAAAATTTGGTTTAACTGGATGGACTCCCCCATTTCAATCAATATTAAAAAAAACTCTGCATACACACTTTGTGAATTTGTACCCTCAAATGGCATTTCCCTTGAAAATAAGAACAACTCTCAGAATTTTTCCGGGGTTGTCTCCCCATGCCAGAGTCTGGGGACGTAGTTTCGATCACAAAGTTGTACATAAAACGGCGCTGGGTCCCCCGTCCAACTCGTGAGTTTTCTCCGGATACCCTGGTTTCCTTCCATAGCTAAATATCTATATGCGTAAGCGAATTATTGACATAAAATTAAACCGTATGTTAGTTCCCAAATGACTCTCAAACAAAAAAACTTACGTAAACTTATACAACCGACATTACCACCAAGCTTCATGCATTTATCGCCCGGTTTACAGAGATGGCCGCCGCATTTTCACACGCCCCCGGCACACGTCAAAGGCCCAACACACACAGCATCGCTGCACGGATCTGAAATAGCCGGATAAATTTCCAGCACAATAGCTACTTAAAGATACATAATGGGCTACATATTTAAAGGGGCAAAATGGGTTATTAGATAAAGAACTGGCAGTCTCACAGTAACAGTTAAAATCAAATTGATCCTCATTGAACCGATTTAGGCAGATTTAGTTAATTTTACCATGATTTCCCGCCGTGATACACACTTAATTGTGATACGCGATTGAACGTTACGGAATTGACTTCCCCCATACCAAAAATAGCGACAATGTGAGTTAAAAGTCGGATTTCCGAACACAACGCATTCTTCGACTGCAAATATGGCAACCACCCATGACATCTAAAACATATTGTGTTCATTTTCGTCACGATCCTACACCCACCACCTCAGTTGTCGGGACTGACGAAACGTTACTTGATTGCAACTTTGTCAATTGTATACAAAACGGCGGTTGGTCGCCTGTTCAATCTCGTGGATGAACTCTACCACATTAACCAATATTACCACGAAACTCTGCATACACTTTGTGACTTTGTACCCTTAAATTGCAATTCCCTTATAAACAAGAACAATCCTCGGAATTTTTCCGGGGTGGTCCCCCCTTGCCAGAGCCAGGGGACGTGGTTTTGATCACAAAGTTTTACATAAAACGCCCTTGGGTCGTCTGTCCAACCTCGTGGGTTTTCTCCGGGTTATCTGGTTTCCTTCCACAGCTAAATATCTATATGCGTAAGCGAATTATGGAAAAAGAATTAAACCGTATGTTAATTCCGAAAAGGACGTTGGGTCGCCTGTCCAACCTCGTGGGTTTTCTCCCGGTTCTCTGGTTTCCTTCCACAGCTAAATATCTATATGCGTAACCGAATTATGGAAATAAAATTAAACCGTATGTCAGTTCAGAAATGACCTAGCTTGTGTTGAATGGACTTTGATCTTTTCCTATCAAACAAAGATACTACCGATAGCTGTACAACTGACAAGAGCACCAGTGTCAGTGCAGTTTTGGTCCTGCTCACAGACGTTGCCGTTGCATGTGCATTTGCCCCCGGCACACGTTAGGGGCGCACAACACTTAACTTCGCTGCAGGGGTCTGAAATAGAGTAGTAGACGTCCATCACAATTTCCATCACAATAGCTACTAAAAGATACATTATGGGCTATATATTTAAATGGGCAAAATGGGTTATTAGATAAAGAGCTATTAGGACTCACAATTATAATAAAAATCTAGATAATGTAAAGGGGATTTGCTGAACATGTCAGTCTAATTGATCCACGCTGAACCGATTCGGGCACATTTAGTTCGTGTATAGTGTATGTTAATTAGTTTTACCATGAGTTCAAGCCATGATACACACTTGATTGGGATACTCGATTGAACTTTGCGGAACTGATTTCGCTCAATACCAACAATAGCGCCTTTGAGTGAAAAGGCGGATTTCCGACAACAACGAATGCTTCGACCGCACATAAAATATGGCGACTAACCATGACATCTGAAACATTTTAATTGTGTTCATTTTCGTCACGACCCTACACCCACCACCTCAGTTGTCGGGACTGACAAGACAACACGTTACTTGGTTGCAACTCAGTTATTTAGACACGTTGCTAAATGAGAATCGAACATTTCCACAGACTCTGTACTCATAAGTGATAATTCTTCTGAAAACAACACAATCCGAGAATAACGCGTACGGATTTTTGACTAAATGGACATAGGCCACTATTAGTTTCCCATATGGTTTTAAGATTAAATCTGGTCATTTGCCTGGCTCCAACATTTAACAAAAATTTTGTTGAGCTGAACTCTTTCTACCACAGACTTAGCAATGTGTGGCAACCTCGTGCTCAAAGGCATGTCTGGAGTTCACTATGCTGGACATCTTGACGTGCAAAACTGGAGGCAGCTTACAAATAAACGTGCAACTGTCTGCATAAAAATTCAACGTTCTTCCTCCTCAAATCATGAATATTCACCCAAACCTGCTATCAAATATATATCCAAACCCGTTTTGTCGATTCTACACCTGGAAGTCAACATATATCGCCATGCAAAAGGGACGTCGACCTGCTGCCGAACTATTTCTCTTTTACGCAACAGTGTGACAGGACCATGAATGAACATCCTAAACGCGTTGATAGTCGCACGTTCTTTCTTTCCCTCTAGCAATAATAGGTGATCGAACATTACACATTAGTTTGTTTCATCTGCGCTCATTTTATGTCGTCCAGTAGTAGCAGGATCCGATAGAAAATAACAATTAGTGTTTTGGATATCTCAGCATGCTATGTAAACAATTGTAAAATATAACTTCATTTGACAGAATTTTAACCTCTAAAAGATATACCGAACCAAATTTTTTGTCCGTTCACGATTTATCACGTTTAGATGAGTTGAACATTGTGGGCATCCTGGGTGGACGATGTAAACACTTTGGGTAAAGCGTTGGGTAAAATCATTTGATGATCTTTTTATTAATCCGATTGAATCCATGCCGGATTATTACCTGATTTGAAAGAAATGTGAGAACATTGTAGCGTTGTATACGCCGTGAAAAAAAAAATATATAGTGTAACTAATGGTCAACGGCATTAAGTGTGTTATTTTTATGATAGTGCCGAAGTGTTGTTTTGTGGGGGTTGTAGTTTATTCCAACACTAACGACGAAAACTCAGATAAATAGCCAAAATTGTACTTTTAATAACGAATTTTTAAAACTGGTTAACGGTCACAATAACGAGATAGGTATCGCTAGGGCGAGCCGGTCACCAGACTAAAGTTACAGTAGAATATAGAACATATATACAGGCTTAGGATTAAAATAACTATAGAATGATATTTGATAAGATGTTAAATTGCACATAGGAAACAGATGTTTAAATACAGAAGAAGATATGGACATAGCAAGAACGCGGGTTAACTATAATTACGTAATATATATCGTTACATTAAGTTTAAACTCAAACAGTTAAAAGACTTGAAAGATTAGTGAGATATCAATTTGGACATTGGTCAATTACTACATTAACATAAATCATATAATAAAATACACTAAGATACACTATGGCAAAACCCCGTTACTCCGAAAACGCTTTTCTCCGTAAAAGCAAACAATAAATCACACATAGTAGGCGTTTAAATAGATTAAAGACTAATTCAATTAATAAGATAAAACCTACAAAATACGACAGACTAAACATAACACGAAGGAATGGACAATGCAAATCTAAAAAGGCGAACTTAAATACATATAAATGAAATATTAATGTAACACTTTATATAATATCAATAGGAAGGACATAATGTTAATTCTAATATCAGTACAGTATGGGAAGTTTTCTTTTGACCTAATTTATATGAAATAATATAATAATGAGGGGAACAAATCATGTTGAATAAACATATCAGAATGATCTATTTGTAAAGAAAGCAGAATTGTCTTTCTGTGGATGAGAAAAAATAATTATTGTGATGTGATAAGTCCGGGTTGAAGAACAAGTGTTGCGAACACTGGAACTTTCTAGCACTTTTACACATTGCTGTGTAGATGAGAGACTAACCATATCTCATTAACAATTTCGTTTTAATTTATATGGATTTAAAAAAAACCGTCAAAACAAGAAAGTAAATTATCGGTATGAATATAATGCAAAATTTACATGGACATGCAAGAAAAAGAATTAACAACAATTATAAAAGATAATATTTACACAAATTCTCAATCAAATTACGGATAAGTCCGATCATTGTGGCACATAATATGTCGCACTCGCGCATGATGATGTTGCAGATATGCAACATGATGGTCATATTGAGCGGGAGACGGGTCAGGCAACTCGCATCCGGGTATTGTTTTCGCATGGTCCTTTATGTATTCTTTAGCAACATCATCCAAATCATTCTCGGACATCCACGAATTCGCCGTTGTTGAGAGACCCCTCCAGCAAATTAAATATTCCTGTTTGTCCCTTTTAATTCGTTTTCTGATAACTTCATGAGTTGATTTGGTTGTTGTGCCCCGTTTACGAAGGTGGTTTACATCAGCATTCACATTTTCGCTCACAGTCCATCGATTTACATTTAGACAAACACTGTCTATATTCGCTTGCCCTCCGATGTCCGTTTGACAACTTTGATTCTCACTTTACACAGAACACATTGTTCCCCCCGAAACCAAAGGCAATGAGTCGGTCTCAACGGCCACTTCAACAGTTTTAAGCACCCTGGGCCTATTTGTATCACTTCTCTTCGAAGAAATTATCGATACCTGCTGTAAGTCACTTTTCCTAGAAAGAAATTCTTGACGACGCCGATGATTACGCTCTTTCTTTGCTGACGAACGATGTTTCATCTCTGGGTTATGGTGAATAGAATTATTCCACTTGAAACATATTTCTGTGTAACCATTCTCCTGTCTCAGGTTCCAAGTTATTGGTAAGGTGTCCATATATCTGATGACGGTCAAAGCTGCTGCTGGAAAATAGCGTTCCATATCCATACCGTTGTGACTTTACTCGCTGAGAGGGTTTACCGGGACATATGAATAAATACTCTGCTCGCTTTCTCCACCAATTGCCGAAGTCTTGTTTGGTCGGGGTTGTAGCTTATTCCAACACTAACGACGAAAACTCAGATAAATAGCTAAACTTGTACTTTTAATAACGAATGTTTAAAACTGGCTAACGGTCACGATAACGAGATAGGTATCGCAAGAAGGGCGAGCCGTTCACCATACTAAAGTTACAGTAGAATATAGAATATATATACAGGCTTAGGATTAAAATAACTATAGAATAATATTTGATAAGATGTTAAATTGCACATAGGAAACAGATGTTTAAATACAGAAGAAGATATGGACATAGCAAGAACCCGGGTTAACTATAATTACGTAATATATATCGTTAACTATAATTACGTAATATATATCGTTACATTAAGTTTAAACTCAAACAGTTAAAAGACTTGAAAGATTAGTGAGATATCAATTTGGACATTGGTCATATAATAAAATATATACAAAGATACACTATGACAATAGCAAGTAAAACGCTTTTATTTTAATCCCATTTTACACTCTTCGTTCATAGCTTTCTTTGATTTGATGGCATTGGATATCCTGTCCCAGAAAGCTACAGTTAACGGATACCGCAGATCTACATATAGAATGCTATCCTCGGTCACAATTTCAAGAAGAAAATCAAGATTAGCCGTTAGATTTATCTGATGATCAATTAAAACAATTAGTCTCCGAGGTGTTGTGATTGTTATTGACGATAAACAGTTACACATGGTAAAATAGGCTAGATCACTTCTCAAAAAGTCTTCGGTTAAGATTAATACAATCTTCCAGCTGTCACGTATTGCTTCCAACTGGTCATCGGCTCGAGAACCACCAGGTAGGTGATCTCTGTCACGAAGGTTCAGTTTGATTCCACGATTTGTTTCCAGTTCATTCATCAGTTCATTACAAACCCAACCGGAGATAGAGTCCGTGTATATTATAAATGCGTCATACACAAAATCATTTCTTTTCTTTGGGTAAACATTTTTTCCAATCATCCGTAAAAGCAGTAACTTGAGTTTCATTTTGTTTTTAATGAAGACGAAGGCTACTATCAAAGTAAGAGCAATGATACTGAATCCACCAATAGTTAAATTCAACAAGAAAGACGAAACACATTTTCGGTTGAAGGATTTCCATTGGTTATAAACTGCTTTAGTGGAGGTGGGTATTCCCGATGATTCTACACAAGAATAATTGGCGCGATCTAAATTAACACGAGTTTCTTCTAACCATAACAAAAATGGAATCGCCTCACAGGTACAAATGAATGTGTTTCCCCTAAGATGTAACTGAAACTTCTTGTTGTGTCCGCTGGTTTTCTCCAACATGTCTCTAGTTTCATAGCATAAAGAAGTTATTGCATTATAGTTAAGATATAACGAGGTGAGCATAACCAACTGGGTTACGTCTGGTATAGTTATAAGGTTATTTTGGGCTAAATTGAGCACTTCCAAGGTAACCATTGAGTTAAATAACTCGTTAGGTAAATACACGAGACCGTTACTAGACAGATCCAGATTTTCCAACTTTTTTAAGGGACTGAAGAATCTGCGACCATTCTGAGCAAGAAAGTCATTATCTAACAGGGCCTTACTCACATGCAATGTCTTTAGATTTGGAAACTCGTCAAGAAATGTCACATTTATGATTCTTAGAGAATTTCCACTGACATCTAAAATTTCCAAATTACCAAGTCCAAATACTTTACGTTTCATATTGTACAGTCCACAATAAGACATATTCAAATACTCTAAATTATTCGCGAAAATAAACTCAACATCAACTTTCAGTTCTCCAATTTCATGCGGTAATCCAGCTACGTTTAAACGTCTCAAATTGCTGGCGATAAAAATTAGTAGTGGTTCTGGAAAATTACGATGTGCGTCAGAAGGTGTTGCCCGAATAATATATTTGTTAAAAGAGAATTTCATTTGATCTGACAAGTCTGCCTCTTCCAGCATAGACGTGGCTGCAAATAGAAGGGGGGCAAGATGTAAACTTATTGTTCCTGTTATGCGATTAGCTGAAAAATTAAATCGTCTGATACATCTGGTCAAGAGTGGATAGGGTGGGGTAAATAAAACATCAAGATCTATAATGTTAATCACGTTTTGACTCAAGTCAAGTTTCTCCAAGCATATCTTGGACAGTGATTGTGGATCTAATCTTCTATTAAATCCGACGTAGGGTAAACATGTTACAACTCGATTAATACTGATCTCAGTCATATTCTTATATTCAAACACATGAAGAACTTGAATCAAGCGAGAAAAATTACCATTCTTCATAGTTATATTATTGAGCAACAATGTCTTCAAATTGGACAATGGACGAAGGAAATCCTCATCGAAACTGTTAACTATGCAGCTATTTAGTTGTAGTAGCTGAACAGAGATATTAGAAAAGACCTTGAAGGTTGTTTTTGTTAATAAAGACAGTTCACACTGTAACCATTTACCATGTTTCCAGGTTCCACCAACGATGAGTTCCTTAAGTTCTGTTAGATTAGAAAATCCAGAATGAAAATCGGAACTCATATCGATATTTAACTGTGTTAGTTTTGTTAGGGATCCTAGGACACGATCTGGTATAATAAAGTGACGGGTTGGAAAACGTGAAATATCAGACCTGAGACTTAAATTTGTCAGGGATTGGAGTGGGGTAAAAACTTCCAAGGGCATAGAGATATCTGTATAATTCAAATTGTGTCCATTGAATTCTAAAACTAATAATGAATCAAGTCCATGAAATGAGAATTCTTGTAAAGTATCAATAGGATTAAAGCTGAGATCAAGATATTGTAGTTGAGTCAGATATTTGAAATCATTATTATACAGAGTTTTAATATTGTTAAAGGTAAGATCTAGGCTTGTGGTGTTGTCTGGAAGATCTTCAGGAACTCTTGAAGTTTTAATGTGAGAACAGTTGACGTGAAGTCCACCGTATTGTGCGTCCACTGTTTCAAGACATTTTTTGCTGGTTCCTAGTATTGGTAAGGTGAAGGATAAACCAAGTATTATACCAATTATCTGATAAACCATGTTTCCCGTCTCTCTGTGTGTGCCTTAAATCAGAGTAAATGAGGGTGGTATTGATTATTAATCTGCAGTGAATGGCAAAATCCCCCTGTAAACAGAATAGAATAGTCATCCTCATTTTCAGTCTAATAAATGGAATGATATGGGGTTTCAATTAATGTTTCGCAAACGCAATATTTCGGTAATTATCTGAGATTATTTAAGATACTTTGTCACTTCTAAAATTACAAGTACGTCTAGAGTATAAAAGTTTTGAGGCATGGAATTGGTAGATGCGTTCGGAACCCCCCAAAACGCAACTCTTAACGTTTTGGGGGGAGGCGCTGTTTACATTACCACCAGAATTGGTTTCATAACACATCCCGAGTACATAATCGAAACCTGTGTCAATATCTTTCCCTAAGATCCCCAGTGACAATATAACTCCTTCTGGATAGTCAATTTAGGGTATGCACATTGGTGGTTCACACATAATCCATCTTAAATGTAATTCGGCTTACAAACACAAATTTGGTATCAAATTTAGAACAATTCATGATACCGTTAAGCTTGTTCATGAGTGAATTAATCTCCAAAATTGAATAATCAGTAGAGTTTATATTTCTGAAGGGGAGAAGGGGATTGCAAGAACAGTTCGATACCTTTTGTGTATTGGTATTGAAGGTATATACTAAGATATGCATGTATTAGGCGTTGTTCTTCAAATCGGAAAATCCCTCCAATTTAACGCTCAAGATGTCACGAAAGGGGGTCGCAAGTAACAGTTTGATACCAATTGTGTGCTTGTACTGAAGGTATGGGGGCGGCTGAATTATTAGCACGTGTGCGCTGTATCATAAAGTCTGTCATTAAGTCAGCTGGTGTGCTTTCGAATCCTCGGCTGTACGTGACAAGGAGTAGGGTCGCCTGTCCAATCTCGTGGGTCTTCTCCGGTTTCCTCCCACTGCTAAAGACCTATATGCGCAAGCGAATAATTGAAATAAAATTAAACCATATGTTAGTCCTGAAATGACCTTCTTTGGGTCGAGTGGACGTTAAACCACATTTCTCTCTCATTTAAAGTGGATTAGGCGTCAAGTTGCTTTATACCTGCATGGAAGAGGGTTAATTCCCAACATTGACGACTCAGAATGACTTTTAATGCCCAAAGAGTGCACAAAGAACCGCTAAATATCAAGTTTGTACTTGTAATGAAGGTGGATTGAGCGTTGCCGACCAATGGTTACTTTTGAGCTGTGCAAAAACGGGTTGGTTCCCAATATTTACATTTAGAAGTGATCTTTGACCTACTGAATCTACAAAATTGAATATCCAGAAGGACTATACTGTCATTGGTGATCCTAATTAGCATTTTAACACTACGTTCCAGATTCCAACATGTGAATTCAATAGAATAGTTCCGTCCATGCAAACCACACTTCATATTGGTTGTATTTAGCTTATGGAGTGTTTGTTTCAACTAACGCGTTACGCGACAGCTTGTTCTTTAGATTCTTCTAAACTTCAACGACAAGGATATTTGCGCACTAAACTTATAAAAAGCTTTAAGTTTTATGGCCGTCATATTGACTTGATTGGTAAATATAACATGTCTCTCTCGGCTATAATTCTAGATATATTTAATTGACGCGTATACTATTATTATCTCCCTGATTATGTCTATTACATCGTTAAGACTGTTCATCACGTTCATTTTGCATACTGATAGTCCATTGGCCAATCACGCTAATAGTTTGAATGCAGCTATGGCGGGTGTGGCGCCAGGCAGGGTAAGCTTACTCTTTCGGACACCTGTTACAACCGTTCGTCATGTATTTTGTACACGGTGAACAGTCCATTTGCTGATTATACTATTTTGCCTATGCTATAACGTTTTTTAAGACTTCAAATTTTGTCTTATGGTTTGGATTTTTCATACTTGGTTTTATTTTATTATAAAATCAATGCTTTTCTCAGGGGATGAAAAATCATAGTCAAATGCCTTTTGTTTTTTATTTTTTTCTAAAACTGTTCAATAACGCCAATGTGTCTATTTTTCGATAACCATAGAAGAAATTATGGATAAGATAGTATTTTGCTTACTTGTTTGGTTTAAAGTAGATATTATATCTTTTAACTGGAAATTGAAACCATACCATGTGAATTAGTAACTTCTTCGGCAGAAAAGATTTTTAAAATTCTTAAGAAGAATATTCTGTCGCAAACAAGATAAAATATAAACTGATGAAATGTAAGCGGTGTGTTCGAACGAGATAATTATATTGGACGGAAATGCACACTTCAACACGTGAGGTATACTCATTACAGATGACACGGTTTCCTGTTGATTATTTAGAATTGTATTTAACATGATTAAACCATATTACATTCATAAATAATAAAGCCATTGTTGCAATATAGCTGATTATATGATCCATTGTCCACTGTTGAAATACGGGCGCTATCAAAATTGAAATGGAAAGGGGTGGAAAGTCTTTCCACGCCATAGGTTCGTCATTTTGGAATAAACATGTGCCTTTCCTCTGGTTCCATCTGTAATGCGAGGGGGGGGGGGGTCATTGGATGTTTTCCGAGTCCTCCGGTTTCAACCCACTACTGCAGTTTCGCCGATGGAACGTGACAAGAAGTGTGGTCGCCTTGTCAACCTCGTGTGTGTTCTCCGGGGATCCCCCAGTTTCAACCCACAGCTACAGACCACTATGCACAAGCCAATTATTGGAATAAAAATGAATCATATGTTAGTCTTGAAATGGCGCTTAATATCGTGTTGACGTTAAACCCATCTCTTTCTCCCCTCTCTTCTTCTCCCTTTCTCTCTACCTCTGTTGGATATGCTATTTTAACTGCATGATGTTCCTCATTCAGTCGCTCAATAAACCCAGTGTGGTCTTTAACTTGCGCGTAAGAGGCGCCGTAACCAATATGCCATGTTAATACGTCATTAGGCCCATGTAAGAGAGTCAAATCTGCTGCTTGATACAAGTGATCTCAATCCACTGCCTAACAGTTACTATTATTACAAACCCAATCGACGTCTGCAGCACATAAGTCATTATTGAGCGTTTAACAACCGACATGTAGCAAATAAACAAAGGGTCAGCGTACCAGAAGAGGATGCATTGATGACTTTACCTAATTAAATCCACAGTGTTACTATGTAAATATGTATAAATATACTATAATGTCCATCTTTATACAATGACATTATTTATGAATAGTCCCAAGACGGACGAAAAGTACTTTAAAATGTTAAAATGTTATTAAACCAGTGTTGAAATCAGTTTGTGTCGGCATACCTTTTATCTTCTTATCATTTACCGTGAAACAAAGTAGTGCAGCTTTGCGGTTGTACCAATAATTTTGGATATATATATATAGAAAAAAATATATAAAACGATCTAACCCTCAGTTAAACATATAAATAAAATTCAAATATTAGAGAAAAAACACTAAAAATTCAATTTTTGGCTAGTACTTTCATCGTTATCAAACGAATCGTCAGGCCATTAAAATATATATTATATCCAAAATTATTAGTACAACCGCAAAGCTGTACTACTTTGTTTCACGGTAAACGACGAAGAGATATATATATATATTACAAGGGGACACCCCAAGAAAACATTAAAAATTGATTAAGGTGTGCAAAAGTCCAGCAACTTTCAAGAACACATTCCTCTTTGGGAATTTGCCTGAATGTTTGCTGTGGTTTCTGCCCTCTGTTCACCAATCGTTTGAGCATTGTTCAGGTACACATTATCCTTGAGATAATCTTGGAAGATATCTTAAACGTTGGGGAAAGATTGTACACAAATTGAACTTTAAGTCCAGAAAATGTTTTGAATTTTGCTGAACCCAATGATGACGAATAGAACTCTTTGTGACTTACCTATTTATTTGTTCAAGCCGCCTGACAATCATGAATATTCCCCAGGTCATGCTCCGATTCTTGAGCAAAACGTAAACGATAATTGCAATGCAAAAGGCGTACAAAGAGGAGATAAAAATAAGTTAACATCGTCATTCTTAGTATCGATTGAGCGGCGAAGGTATCAGGAGGTTATGGGTACGAACTATCGAATTCATTATGACAGTGACCTCACAGTGACCTCCCTGGACCTGGTTATAAAAAAAATCATGCTGGTCAAAACCATGTACATTCTCACTTCATTGCCGATTTCAATATTTGTGACTGTTCTAGTGACTTCATAATGTTTATATAACCAATGATTAAGTAGCCACACACATGGTTTGAAACGTTATATGTCTTTATCACAACTCGCTCAGCCCCACCACCCACCCTGCCAAAATGGCCCCTTTTCTAGCTGTTTCCTAAAGGTTGTCATAATGTCTAAGCATATAGGTCCGGCCCAGCTCTCTTAATCCCTAAGATGGCGAGGCGCCACTTCCTTGAATAGTCACCTCTAAAGACGATACCGTGGATTCAAACAATTTTTTCTAATATGGGAACCGCCTGTAGAGTTTCCCCTTTTCTTGGTACAGGGAAGTAGTCAAGCAATTTAAGATTCTTTTTATTTCGATGCCGTACTCATTATCGCCAAGTTCGGCACACCCAAATACCAAAATGACAGCTCTGCAGCCTCGCACATCAACGTAGCTGGGCTCTGTCCTAAGTTCTTGGATGCCGTAATTCCGGACACTGCAACCATGACAGTGGATTACGTCAACAAAATCCGATCGCACCTAGTATACAATACTAAAAGGCAGGGCTGTAATCCGGAATGCTAGGTTGTAAAAAAGGGCTAGAAGTGGCTGAATCTGCCACTAATTGAAAGTGGGGCGTAACGTCTTGACTGTTTTGCATTCTGTGTAAAATGAGTCAACAACTTTTCTCCTCCAGAACATTTTTAACGCGAATTCTTTGGGAATTTTTGAAAATCCTAATTAGTTGGGAGGGGAGGGTTGAGTATCTGACGTCACTGATCTAGTTTCCAATCAAGACCCCCATCCCCACAAAAAATACGCGAAGACAGTGTTTTAAGCAATTACAATATTCTATTCAATGTGCAACAATAGTATAACCACATAAAGATTAGCATTTGTGGATAAGCATCCCACCTCCAATACGCTAGCCTAACAATATATAACAATCGCAACATTATTGAGTCATTCAATAAGAATATTGACATTTATAATACACGTGAAAAGTGTTTTGGATCAAAGGTGCATTATGTAGAGCTAA
This sequence comes from Patella ulyssiponensis, assembly GCA_963678685.1. NCBI lineage: Eukaryota > Metazoa > Mollusca > Gastropoda > Patellidae > Patella > Patella ulyssiponensis. The sequence continues at coordinate 75,725,464 of OY783227.1, read as the reverse complement.
TTTGTCTTTAAATGTTATATAAACAATTATTTAGACCTTTGTTCGGATGGTTTAACCTCACCTTCCCCACATTTGATTGTTTTGATAAAAGATTGGGAGGTTAGCAGACCGTGGGTGTAGGACTATAGTCTGTTTTAATTAATTAGTATCACTGGTGTAAACTTCTCACTCTAATTATTGTTACAGGTGAACAATTCCCACTATCAGTAGATAGGACAAATTAGTGAAATCAGTTTACTAATAAATTTACATAGTGAGCTGTTTTGATGTAACAATTATTTTGAAATAAAATCAAATACACTATTTAATCACAGCTTATCAGTATATAGCTCCTCTGAATCGCAAATAAACAACAACGACAACGCAAATGGTCATTTCAAAATAGCGAACGCTCTGCTTAACTTTAAATACATTGCATCCCCAAATCAACCAGTTTGCCGACTATTTCATAGAGCAGTGGACCACTGCCCACTGTGGGGCCAAAAACAACAAATCATTTGGAAAGTTGGCACTGTAAACTAAAGAAACTTTGCTCGGGCCATACAAATATATACAAGTTCCTAGACTTGATTAAGACTGAACAGGAAAATGTAGAACTAACCATCAGACAAACAGAATCTGGGGGCAGACTTGCTCCCAAAAGAAGAAAGTACCGCCGCCTTGATGAGAGAATGTATAAAAATGTATTTATTCATCTATTTATTTATTTCGTTAATATATGCATATATAAATATTTATTATATATTTGAACTTATTATATTTCGAACTGTTTCTAAATATTTATTCTATAAAAAATGTAATATTTGTACTTATTTTATATCAAACTGCTTATAAATATTTATATTATAAAAATGTAACTTTATTTATTTATCTATTATGTTGAAGTGTCACAAACGTGTTACAGACTATACTTTAAACCTCCTTAAATATCCCCATTGTTGGTTAATTAGTCATGGCCGGGTGGACCTAGACTATAAACAATAGATGTGGGGAAAGTGGGGTGTTCCTATTCGGATGACAATCCTATAATCAACTCCCTGGACATCGTATACCCAAGATATATAGAGAATCTCCTACGAGTGTTTTTTTGATATCAAAAAATATCAACACAAGTTGATAATGTAAAAAAAACGAGGCTCTGCCGAGTTTTTTTTACTTTATCAACGAGTGTTGATATTTTTTGATATCAAAAAACACGAGTTGGAGATTTTATTTATCACCCAATCCTTTCTTACATGCAGAAATAAATAAATATAATTCTTTGGTATAGATTTCACCTGTACTGGATCTAATTTCATTACTGCGTAGTAATACATCAGTTTTTTGACTGCAGTTTAGCTATTGCAAAGTCCTATATATTGACCCAGTATTTCCTTCAAAGTCAATAAAATAAAAACAGTTTCTTTTTAACAAAAAAAAAGTCACTTTTATTTAAAATAAGTGGTTTCTTTAAAATAAAAGAAAGTAGTTCCTTTTTGATTGACCAATCAAATTCATGTAAAGCGATATCTCCTAAGGAGATATCGCAGTAGATTATGTGATTTATCATACAAGCGAAATCTACTGTCAAATAAGATATTGGGTGATAAAAATCGATTAAAACACTATTGCATTTAATGATTTAATTTTAAACAAAATGGTGAAGCGACATTTATATGAGGATAGGATTTTTTTTCATCTATATTTGAAGTATAATTCTACCCGTGGTACCAGCATTATTCATAACTGTATCATGAGCTTTAGTAGCCTGGGCCAATGGATATTTCAACCCAATATGTGGTTTGAGCCAACCAGATTTTATACCTGCTTCAACAGCACCATGCATTTCTTTCCATTCAGCCTGCAATGCAAAAATAAACATATGTCCCAAATTGAAACAAATTACCACCTATTGCACATAAACTAGGTCATTTGGGGACTTTAATCGATAGATCTAAAGCACAAAAAATAGACTTCTCAACCATCCAGTACGGTAAATATAGTAGTAATTATATAGTAGTAATTGCTAGTATTGTAACATTATGTAGGCTATGCAGGCACTGGTTACGTGTAGAAGTGGAACGCCCATAAGTAAAACTCCCCACATCCTACGTGTGACGCATATTTTTTTCTGCTACATATTTTAAAAACCTTGTGATCGTCTAGTTTTTGTAATTCTCTTCTTAGGATTCCCTTGCACGTTGTGTATGTTCTTCTTCTTTCCCGGTGCTTAAGACGTCTGTCTTACCAGGAATAACAATGCATCAGTTTGCTTCTACATTTTATATCAAGCTCGATACATATGGTTACAATGCACAATTTATAATACAATACTTAAAATTAACGTGTCTCTTTGTCCTACTGGCGGCTACATCATTTGCGGCCTCTCTCGAATTGAACGGCGGTCTAAGACTAAAGAATCCTCATGACGTCTCAAATCTATAGGGCCCAAACCACTCTTATAACACAGACATTGTCCTTGAGACAAATCTGTCAATTATTCAATTGGACAAATATTACGTAATTAATTATGATGATTGGTTACTAAGTGATGCAACAGGAATTTTCCAACACAAGTGATAGATATGATATTCTGGATTCAACCAAAATCATCTCTGTTTTTGTTTTATATATATTTTATATATCCACCACCCAATCATTTTAATTTGAGTTCGTGGAATTACTTTATATGGTATTCAGTGATTTGGAAAAAGAGTTTAGTAAGCAATTTATCCAGCAGTCTCCAGGACTAATTGCGAGCCAGGTACACTCATCTGCAAATGCGCTTTCAGTCAACATCAAATAGTTCATTTGTATTCAACAAAGACAAAACGGGATCAAAAAGGTATCATTGAAACACCCCTGTGTTATTAGCTGGTTGAAGATAGTGATGTGTACACAATGGGTTTCAGACCAGTTACGTAGTAATCTCGTACAGACATCAGGAATAATAGGCTTATTTAGTTATATCCTAATTTTATTTTTAAAGAGATTTTCCACGTTTCAGGGGCCTTAAAATTGATCAAATTAATCACTTACTTCTGTGGAGAGAAAAATTAAAACACCAGTGACAACAACCTCTTTAAACATGATTTTAATAGCATCAATCTTTGCTAGGTCTTTGCTTCCAACAATCTATTATAAAGATAAACTCAGCATGCTTAGTAATTCTTATGAAAAATAATATATTACCGCTACCTTGCAGGTTAAACGTCCGATTTCACACCAGATCACCTGGCAAATGAAAATACGTCATTATGAATCAATTCAAATCAATAAAATGCCATGATCAATGAGTTTGGAGGGTTGACGTCGCTGAATTATGCACCATAGTGTTGCCAAATAGAAAAGAAAAAAAAGCACGAAAGTCCTATTCTCACAGTTCCCTTGAATACCCCTTTATCACGTTTATCCAAAAAGTTTTCGATACAGTAAAGAAATTAAATTATGTCAGATAGAAAGGAAAAATATATTTTGATTGATAGGTCGGGGAGGTAAGGAACAAGCCTAAGCTTCAGATTTGAAAACAATAAAACATAATTAAATATTGAAAAGAGAAGAGGACATCTATTTGATACCTACCCCAATTCGTCCACGAGTTTTGATTAGATCTAGATCCTTATCCAGGTTAACATTAGCCAACATTTCCAGTATAATATCGATTCCTTCTGGGGCAGCATCCTGGTAAATATAAAACAACGTTTTGTCTAAATTCCGTAACATCATATTTTAGATAAAATGTACATACCTTTTCCAAAAAAAAGCAAAAAAGAAGTGCCAGTGATCTTTAAACTGAATTATTTTTCCTGTTTCGTCTATCCGTTTGTTGTGTTTACTGTGAGATCGTGTATATATTGTCCCTGATGTACGCGGGTATCCTTGCTTCGTCTGTATACTTTTGTTGTGCAGATTTTCTGAATTTTATCATAGATTAAATGGTAATGCTTTTTATAACTTACCGTTATGTGTTTCATGTAGTCTTTGTCTCTATGGTTAAATACAAAATCGGCCCCGTTGCCTTTCGCAAGTTTCATGCCTTCTGGTGTACCCGCTGTTCCAATGACCTTTAACCCTATAGATTTAGCCAACTGAACACTGGCTAAGCCAACCTATTATAAAACAATGGCATAATACGTTTAAAGGGGCTAAATCGCTAATATTTGGGACCTAGAAATGGACACAAATGGGTCGCAACACATATAATAATAATATTTCGCTGAACATAAGTGATTTTAAATTAGAGTAATAACGCATGTAATGATTGAATGCAAATCAGTTTATATATATATATATGGCGAAACAAATTATAAACAGATTCTTGGTATAGCGATGGGCACCAAGGCGGCACCACAATTCAGTAATTTAACAATGGGATTTCTTGAAGAAAAACTATACTCCATTGTAGAAATTGAAAATGGCGTGGATTACAGATTATATTTAGAAAATCAGTTGAAACGATTCCTAGACGATATATTCTGTATTTGGAATGACCGAATTGGCAACATTGCAGATTTGCACAAAATAATGAATGATTTAGATATAAATATCAAATTCACAATTGAAACGAACGATCTGCAAATCGCATTCTTGGGCGTTCTAGTGAAACGAAGGGGAGAACTCCTTATAACGGATATGTATTCTAGAGAAACAGATACCAAAAACTATCTTTCATATAAATCATGTCACCCACGCCATACCAAAAATAATATACCATTTTCTTTAGCTAGAAAAATATGCACCATTGTGATAGATGAAGACCTACGGGTTGTCAGATTGGGTGAGCTAAAAAGAAATTTATTGAAGCAGTATTACCCCCTCGAGGTAATAGAAGTTGGGATATATAAGGCTTTGGCAATTGATATCCAAACACTGAGGGCTACTAAAGCAAAAGACAATTCGGATAATATAATTACCTTTGTCACTACCCATAACCCCCAACATCCCAACTTCTTTAAAACAATGTACGAGAGCAGGACACTGTTGGCATCAAACGACAACCTCAGAACGAAATTTGATATTGTTCAATTCATTAAATCACAAAGACAGCCACCTAATCTGAAACGCCTCCTAACCAAAGCAAAATTCAATTCATCTATCACAATGACCGGCTTTCATGTATCTAAATGCTCGGACCTTCGATGTAAATGTTGCGACCATATTACGCCAAATAGCAAATATACTTTCCACAACTTTACGTTTAGTGTCAACGACAATATGAATTGTGACACAAAAAATCTCATATATGTCTTGACTTGCTTAGGCTGTCTAAAAATCTATATTGGAGAAACTTCGTGTCATCTACGGGATAGAGTACGTAACCATCGACGGGATTGTAATATTGAAAATGGGCCCTTATTTGTAAATAGACATATCTTTAAATGTGCACAACACCTACATGTAAAATTTCAAATTTTCCCTTTTTATAAAATGAAAGTCGATGACACCACGAAAAGGAAATTAATGGAAAACCATTTTATTAAAAAATTCGTTCCTCAACTTAATAGTCAATAAGTAACAATTGACCATTAGCTTCATTAATCTTCTTCAATCTAGGATTATCTTCCACTCATTGTTCCTTAATTGAACCCATATACTACAGATTAACACACGTGTATACATGTTTTCTGCTCGTTACCTATATACTATGTAACCATAGACAATGGTAACTATAGCCAATTAAAACCACAGTGTTACTATGTAAATATAAATATGTATAAATATACTATACTGTCCATCTATTTGTTATGACATTAATTATGAATAGTCCCAAGACGGACGAAAAGTACTTTAAAATGTTAAAATGTTATTAAACCAATGTTGAAATCAGTTTGTGTCGGCATACCTTTTATCTTTTCATCGTTTACCGTGAAACAAAGTAGTGCAGCTTTACGGTTGTGCTGATTTTTCTGGATATATATATATATATATAGATATATATATATATATATATATAACCAGGGCAATAGGCAGACCATAAATACATATATATAGCCATTAAGCAGACCGATGGATTAGGCAGACAAAAACCGGTCTGCCTAATATTTTAACCGATGAATTCTACAAGGTAAAAAGTGAGAAACCACATTTCTATAGTTGGAATGGATTTTAGTTGTCCCTCGCAGTAATTTTAGGCATCTGGATTTTAAAAATACAAAACAATGAAATTTATTTTTTTACCTTAAGTTTTGACCTGAGTATATTTCTTTATCTATTATTATAGGCATTAGGCAGACAGTCTTTGACCCTAAACAGCTTTCTTAAAACATATGAATGTCTATATTTTTTTTTCATTTTTTCATTCAGGAAACGTTGCTTTTAATTTTAAAAACAAATTTGTTTCGTGGTTTTAATTAATTTCGAAAATAATATTTTGTCATTTTTTTACCGTCCAAATTTCGTTTTGATGTGAGCAATCATTATTAATTGAAACATGCACGAGTATATGACGTCAACGTCTCGATGACGTCAATGTTTCGATGACGTAAACGGCAGGTGTCAACTCGGGAACTTTCGGAGCTTTTGGTCTTTTTTTTTTGGCTTGTGAAAAATGGCAGCGTATCTTCCATATGGAAAACGGATGGTAAGTAAAATTATTATTTCGAATACCGAAAGAATTTTAAGTAAATAAACTAAATCAAATGAGTATGATTGAGTATGGATTAGTCTTATGTGGGGTTTATTTTGGCCAGGACGGCGTGGGGCTCACTTTAATACTATGAATGATCATAATCATAATTTACATTCGGCCTAGCCTGTGGAATTTGTACAGGCCTAGCTATCTCGAATAGGCCTACAGTAGTCTACAGTTTCCATTTCGAGGCACCAGAACTTCATATGTATAATCAAAACCAATAATGGCCTTTCCATTCAAGCAAGTTCGGAAATGGTCGTCACGCAGGGTTCGGTGCTAAGCCCTACACTGTCACTTTTCATTGTATAATTTATGTTCGATCTCTAAGCTACAAAATCGGGTATACTTTTGTTACTTTTGATAAATCTAACAAGCAACCAGGTAGGCTATCATCGTTGGCATATGTAGGCTCTGCATCTAGCGTAGGCCTATATGGTATTCCTTTTGTTGTGGCATATCATTTTGTTTTTCTGTCTTTACTTGAATCAAATTTAGATTTGATCCATGAATTATTTTTTTTTAAAACCACAGAGATCGACAATGAAAAAGACAAATGAGGAGGCTTTATTTTGGATAAGAAATGGGATTGATCAGGATGGGTTCGAAGTCCCACCTGTTAGTAGAAGAGGTGGGTGTCCTTTCTAATAATACTAATAGTAATATAGTCAAATTATGATTCTATATACAGCTATGAAATATAATTTGAATGTGTAAATTCGTAATGCATTCTGAAGACTTAATTATTAGATTACTTTGTAATTCTTTGACTAGGAATATCCGGTGTGCATAAAAACAAATTTATGGCTGGAGAGTTTTTGCTAGAAATTGTTGGCAGCCGACTGAACAGTTATTCTAAGCGGGCTGAAACTAAAAATGTCATGTCCTTCAATTTCGATGGTAAAAAATATGTGTGCGTATAAACATATTAATATTAATTATTACTAATTACTAGCCTATTGATTTGAAAAATGTTACTTAATTAACTTAAGCACTTTAAAAATAAAGTATTCGATAGGCTTATTAAAAAAAACAGAGTATTACGTTATAGACCATAACGGTAGACATAAGTTTCTAAAATAGAAAATTTGTCAAGTTGATGAATACAGTACCCGGTATTGAGAAGTTTAAGATCATAATCGTAATTTCTAATTGGCAGACAATCTAATTGGCAGACACTTCACACTTCTATGAATTAGTGTGAACCAGATTTCCATAATTTTTGTGGAATTAGCTGTTATAAACAAAAAGATGTATGTAAATTGAATTAGAACTTTATGAGTATAATGCGCTCTGTATCATAAAGCCTGCCATTGAGTTAACTGGCGTGGTTTCGAGTTCCCGGTTGTACGTGACAAGAAGTACACAGAGAGAAAAAAGTGGGTCAGTTGACTCATTTGGAGTATCCATAAAACGACCCAGTTTTCGTTGACTACCTTGGGACTAACTTGGAACTTACTTGGGACTTAAATAATGAGTCAAAAGACTCATTTTTGTGACTCACCAAAAAATCCATAAAACGACTCGTTAAGTGAGTCAAGTGACTCGTCACGTAAAGTGAGTTCTTCGACTACTTTAGTGACTAGTAAAGTGAATCAATGCAAATATATTTGAGTCACATAATTAGTCTTACACAACGAGTCAAATAACTCCACATTGGCTGGAATCCTAATTAATTAGGATTTAATTCGCCTTTTTTAAATGATTTTTTGGTTGGCATTGCACAAAGGTGACGAAAAATATCCGTAAAAACGAATACGAAGATGTTAAATTTTTTTCAATTAGATTACACGATTCGTGTATGCTTAGTTTTCCAACAACCCTATGCCTGATGTATTAACCTCCACATTTGCAGTATATGATTCCGCGTTCGTCTTTTTTTTTTTTGTTTTTGCCGAATAACATAATATAAAGTTCTGTTTCAATTAGTGCACCGTTTCTCCCGATGTGATCAGCTCAATAAGGAAACGATGTTAAAATAAAAACTTAAAAATACATTATGCCAGATTATAAACAGCTGACAGTTCTAACAATATAATTGTTAAAAACTAAATACATAATGTAAAGAGATTTTGCTGAAAATTTCAGTCAAATTGATCAACTTTGAACCGAGATTTTAGCGACTGAATTTTCGGCATAGCCTTGATCATCATTACTAAAGTCGGTTCGATAAAAACACAGTCTCGATTATCCATTTCATGATTAAATCATGAATGAAAGTTGAGCAAAAAAATCGGTTCCTAATCCAGTAAATATCACAGGCTAGTGATAAGTTCATTATTGTCCAATTAATAATTTAGATAAAAATAAACCATATGTTAGTCCCGAAATGACCTGGTTGTGTCGAGTGGACGTTAAACCCCATTTCTCTCTCTCTCTCTCTCTGTACCAAAAATTGCCTTTATTATCTTTTGGTCCGTCTGGTTGTCACAATTATTACCTGATTTAATAAAACGTTTGATTATATCACTGTTACACTGTAATGAATCTGTGGTTCGAATTTTATGAACATTGGACCAAAATTGCCGAATAAAATGGCCGCCACTTTTACACGAATGTTGTAAGAATATGGTATATCAAGGTTGTGGACCCTGTAGAGGTCACAATTTAAATCCGATTTTGATGAAATTTGAAATGTAAGTTTATAACCCAAAGATCGCGGCTCCTTTCGATATTCGGACACATTAGACCATAACTTCCTGAATTTTGGCCCCTGATTGTACAAGAAATAATGTTTTTTGCCTTTTGGACCCTATGAGGGTCACCATTTTATTCCGAATTAAAAAAACGTTGGACTCTATCCCCGTTACACATTAATGATGGTTGAGTTTGAATTTCTTGAAAATCGATAATTGAATAGCTAAATCCATAATATTAAATGTTTCGTATACTGAACGTTAGCATGGGGCAGAACTTTATAAAAACCTGATAATTACTTAATATGCGACAACTCTTGTTGACTGCCCGAACGATTTAGCTGCTGTGTGGGCGTATGTTTCGTTGCGTGGCAACCTATTTTTTTCATATGTATATTTTAAGTTGCATCTAAATCGGACAAAAATATAGGTTATCTATTGTGTGTGCGTAAAAGGCATGGGACATAACCAAGAAAGTTGCAGGCCATTATTTCCGTAAAGGATGTACAATTTGTTGAGAAGTGTTAGTCTGATTTTCGCGCAATTCAAACTCAAGCGCGATTGTTGTGCAATGATTATATTTGAACGTTACTTAATATCAAGTAATCACCGTGACCCATATATAATCCACAATATTAAAAAGGTTCAGTCATTCAGGAAGGTATAATTCGAACTCATCCCAAGATCTTTGGCATATAAAGTTACGTTGGGGCTTATTAGTGGATGAATTTGAAAATAGTACACATCAGACTGCATCTTTTAGAGGTTCCAAATATTGTGCAAATTATTTCTCGATATTTATGACTAAATAAAATATTAAGGTTTCAAAATCTTTGATACAGCAGAATATTCAATGAAATAATGTTTGCATAATGATTTCTTCAGTTAAATGGAATAGTGAGGAAACAAGTCTACTGACTATTTTAGTACAACAGTATACAGCACTGAAAACAGCAATAAAGGTTCCTTGCCCAGTAAGTTATATACTTGTTTTCTAAATGATTGAATCAGTTGAACTCGATCGCTCTAGTATAGTTAATGCAATACTAATGGCAGTTGATTTGAGACAAGCATATTAAACATACATTATGGGAGAGCAAAAACTAACTTTTGTCGGTCTTCCTTTGAGCCTCAGATGTCATAGAAATTATAAATTAGATCTTTATTTAAACAACAAGCCCAAAATGAACACTGTAGACCCACGGATGACTTGGATTGGGCTCGGATTAAAACAGGATTCCGTCGACTGATTTAATCACTATGGCGTCGTGGGTGGGGTTTCTCCGTGACGTTGACGTCATCATACTTCCGGAAATTATTCATAAAAGACAGTGATGACCGAGGCTATACACAAGCTTCACTAGATACCGTTTAAACATTACTTGATGATCGAGACTATGTAGGTGGAGTTAACGCCTGTCAATCAACAATCGGCCATAGTGGGAAAAGGGTGTCGATGATTTTAACCCCCATTTCTAGTAAAAAATTATAGTGGTAACAACTTTGTTCAGGATAAAGTTATTTGACTGAAATTTTCAATATATTCTTGTTTCAACATCTATTTTTGAACTTTTATTGCAAGAATGGCTAACTCCTTGTCAAAATCTCCCATAATGTATCTTTAATTAACGGAGTTGTTAGAGACTCACACGTTATCGGCGATGGTACAAAAGTGTTTAACATAATGAATGTATTAAATTGGGGCTTTTTGGTCCTTAACACTTTAATATTTCTCAGTTCAATTGGATCAGGACTAATATATTGTGCAATTTTATTTCGTCGGTCTCCCCATAAATTTTAAAACACCATTGGAATATTGTATCGTACTTAATGAGAATTACATCATTTATATTCACACTACGTTATTTGAGTATACACCGATAATACACAGTAGACTGGGCAATATTGATGTAATTATCAAAATATTAAAACATTGTATATTTGGATGGCTTATATGGACATATTATGTTTTATTACTAAGTGGAATACTGATGTATGGGTTGCAGTGGATATTTGAAAACATTTTCTTTAGTAGTTATTAGGGTAATGCTCTATTAGACTTTTAGATAAATCAGAATTATTTCTTTCTTTCAGGTAAGAAGGAAATAAGAAAGTTTTTGAGTGAAAACAAACAACTTTTAAGTGCGGTAAAGTGCCTATATATCAGCAGCCGATGCTTACAAAAAAACACGAGTAAAACTATTCAATGTACGAAAAACATACCGAATGAAAGCATCCAAAGTCCTTTAAAAAAATGTCTCGGTAAAGAGATGACAGCTATCGCTATGAGGGAATAGTCTATTCTCAAGACATTTACTGTATGAATGTATATAAAATGAACTATATTCAATGTTTAAAATATTATTATGATTTGCAATCTGTTATGTTTCGTAAAAACACCAGCAGTCCAAATTGAATTGCAAACGTTTGTTCTTTGTTAGTTCATTCTACACGATTTTATTGTCCCGCCCCTTTTGAAGAAAGCAGGGGACTATTAAAATGGGTTCGTCTGCCTGCCTGTCGGTCTGTCACTATAATGTTCAAACTTGGTCCAGGTCAATTCCTTGATGGAGTTCGGAGATGAACATTTTCTGTTTAGGGCAAGCAGAGATAAGCAATTTTTATGGTTGATTCTTTATTTTGGGATTTCGGCGGGGAACATCAACCTCGCTGTTGGCTTCTTATAATTATTTTGTCGTTTGTGAATCGGCCCTCTTTATATCCCCACATTTTCATGAGGACGTATATTGTCGCCGTCCCTGCCTGATTGTACGAAAAATCACGTTTATAGCGTGGGGTCCCTCGTCATGATTATTGTTCTATTTAAAACAACGCCCAAATATATTACCGTTACACCGTAAAGTCAGTTGATTTCGAATTTCGAGAAAATCGAACTAAAATTGACGGGAAAAAAGCGGTTCCTAGTACACAAATAGTGTAAAAAAGATATGGTATATTAAGGTTGTGGACCCTCTATATAGGCCACAATTTTGACCCGATTTTTCTTTGTATCACAAAGATCTTGGTCTCTTTTGATGATCGTGCATATCCGAATGTAACTTCCTTAATTATGTCATTTTTAGCTTGTGGATTCTCTGGAGGTCACAATTTTTCCCCCTATTTTAAAAACCATTTAAATATATCGCCATTCCACCATAATGCAGGAGAAAATTGAATTTCGGGAAAATCAAAATGAAACTATCCAACAAAATGGACGTTCTTTTTACGTAAATTGTGTAAAAGTATATACTGTGAAGGTTGTGGACCCTCGAGAGGTCACAGTTTTTATCCGATTTTGATGAAATTTAAAATATATCTTTATATTCCAAAGATCTCAACCCCTTTTGATATTTGCCCATTTCAGGCCATGACTTTCTGGATTATGGCCTCTGATTGTACGGAAAATCGCTTTTGTTTTTAGTTTGTTCTCTATTCAACCGCTGGTTGAATACACCCGTGCAATTGAAATGGAAGAAAATTAAATTTTGATTCGTGTTTAATTATTATTATGGATAATACTGAGTTTATGTTTAGCTCTAAATTTCTCAAACATATATTAAGACTAAATGATTGATTTATAAAAACGTTTATTTTTGTTGTACATGTGCCACAGGGGGGTTGGGATGGCCTAGTGGTCTAGAGTGCCGCTCCTCGACCTCTGGCTGGCCGGTCACCTCTGGCTTGCGGCTGTGGTTTCGATCCCTGGTGTGAGCGTATGTGGCATGGAGATAGGGGCGCCTTCTCAACCTCGTGGGTTTCCTCCGGGCACTCCGGTTTCTTCCCACTGCTAAAGACCCCTACGCGCAAGCGAATTATTGAAATAAAATTTAAAAAACATGTTAGTCCCGAAATGACCTAGTTTGTGTCGAATGGACGTTAAACCCCATTTCTCTCTCTCTCTCACATGTGCCACAGGTCATATATTTGGGTTGTTGGCATTCGTTTCAAACACTTAAATAAATTTTATGTTTTTAAGTATAATGTTGTTTCTGAAATTTATTGTTGCTGCAAACAAGATTAAGCGTGCATCAAACAACTCTGATCACTATTAGCTTAGACCTAACCTGTGTAACAAAACGCTCCTGCGACTATACTCTTTGGCTCATAGTTCTTGGAACTCAGTATCACTTCATATGACAGAATCAACGTATATATTGTATTTTGAAAACAACATTGAAAGTCCGCCTCTTTATGTAAGTCTAGCAATGTTTCCTTATCCACATTCCATATAATTGCTTCTTCATAGACATGTTGTCCTACCTAATGATCATGTTATAGACACCTGTATACAATGTCTTAAGCTCAAGACCTTTAAACAATTTAAAATACAGACACCATCTCACACGTGAATCTTATATTGCACCTAGTATAACGAATGTACAATGGACAAGGTGCTCTTAAATTATTTGAAATAATGGTACGCTAACATGGATGAGTGAAGTCACGTCTGTGTTTTAAGTATAAATACTAGCCTGTCCTGTGGCTATTTAGTCTGCCTAATGGCTATCTATATGCATGTGTCTGCCTAATGGTCATTTATATGTACCTCTCTGCCTAATATATATTACGTGTCTGCCTAATGGCTATATATATGTACATGTCTGCCTAATGACTATTTTTATGTACGTGTCTGCCTAATGGCTATATATATGTACGTGTCTGCCTAATGACTATTCTTATGTACGTGTCTGCCTAATGGCTATATATATGTACGTGTCTGCCTAATGGCTATATATATGTACGTGTCTGCCTAATGGCTATATATATGTACGTGTCTGCCTAATGGCTATATATATGTACGTGTCTGCCTAATGACTGTTATATATTAACAAATATTAGGCAGACCACAAAAAATGTATATTTTATATTTTTGAGAATTTTTTTATTTCAAATTTTGGAAATCAATTAGACGGTCAAAAAGGTGTCATTTTTAAAATTTTTATCTTCAAAAAGTAATAAGTTTGGATTTTCATAAATGTCTACTTAATGCCCAAAATATAATATGGTCTGCCTAATGCCCTAATCATATATATATATATATATATATATATATATATATATATATATATATATATATATATACACTGATTTGCATAATTTAAAATCACTTATGTTCAGCGAAATACCCAAGAAGCCTCATTCGAATAACAATATTTAGCGTCTCGTTATTCCAGTCTACATAGTATTTACTGCACATACTCTCAAGATAAGAATATGAGCCGCCGTTTGACACAACTTGTAGAATATGTCTAGCCTCGTTTTTTTCGAGGCCCTTGTTATAAAGGGGACCGAAGGGCATTATGGTACACGATGTGTGTACCAATGGTAAAATGTGTATTTTGCCTTAAATATTGTGTATCAGAAGCCCACCTTTCCCGGTAAAATCAAAACATCAATGCTGCTAAGCCAATTGTTAAACCAACAATGGCTAAACAAAACTATTTCCCATTATAAAATTGTGTGGGACTATAATACAAATCCAAATTGTTTCGTGTTACGCTGATTCTCCAGGCAATTTTTAATGATTTTGCGTTATGGTAGCCATTCGATATTCGAGCGGATAAAGTGTCTTACTAATTCAAAAATGCGTCACCAGCAGCTAATTCGCTTTAGCAGTCCAGCATGGATATTTAGTTGTAGCTCGATAATAACTATAGGCGGTGGAGTGATAACATGTGAGCAAGTGTAGACTTCTAACTCCAAAATCAATCAATAGCACCAAAGATAGGTGTGGCTTTTTAGCTGTAGTATTTTTACAAGAAAATATGGTCTCCTTATATATGAGATTTTAAAGTACTAAAAGTATTTAAAAATTATCAAAATGTTACTTACAGACCCACTGGCACCATGCACCAATAACGTCTCTCCTGCTCTGGCACGAATTCTAAATAAACAAATAAAAACGGATTAATACCTTCGTTCAGAAAACGCATCGAGCATTAATATGTTTTGAAATCCACATTTCTTTTTATAAAAAAAAACACTTCAGTGGAAGGTAGTTGCCGTCTTGATCATGGACGATTGGGTGTATTTCCACGAGGGCGAAGTTACAGTTACAAAATTAATCCTTCCCACGAAGGCGTAGATATCGACTTGTCGGTTTTCGTTTGAAGAGAGACACGTTGTTATTAGGACCCAATTAACGGTGTTAAAAAGATTTTATTCACCAATTAGCAACTAATGATTAAAATTATCAAATTATCCAAGTATTCAATATGAATCTTAATCACCAACTGGAAACTAATGATGAATATCATCAAGACACCCAAATGTTCACCTATTTTATTCACCAATTGCCAACTAATGAATTAGCAGCCATGCAATTAGTGTTGGAAATCTTCCCAAATACAGAATGGAAAGGCTGGGTTTTTTTTTTTACCCACGTCCAATGTAGAGAAGATGAAGAAATAAAAAAGGCGGGACGGAAATTTGCAGCTCTACCGTTGGTACCAGTAGAAAGGGAAGGTGTATTATATTATGTCTTGCTGTATTGGCCTTCGACTTCTCTTATTGGAGTAAACGTGGAACTTGTTATCAAATTTATTTACCAAGCATATTTTGCTTGCAGTTTGAAGATGTCTATACCTTCACATTATAGCAGAAATGCCAACCAATCCAAACAATAACCGAATTGGCCAACTACGTAACAGATCAATGGTTCGAGGGTAAATTTCCAACACATCCGTGGAACCACTACGAAATAGACGAGCACAGAACCAACAACACGTTTGAATGATCAAGAAGTTAGTTTGAAGCCCATCCGAATTTTTTGAAATTTTTACAACAAGAACAAAATATCAATGAGATAAGAATCATTCAGTATGCTGGGGAACAGGAACCACCAAGGATGAGATATAAATATGCTCAAATCCAAAGCCAGCTCAAGAAATTAAAAGGAAGACACGAGGAAGAGGAATTGACTTTAGTCGAGTATTTAGACAGGGTGTCTTATTTGGCGAAATTAAATTAATTTTTGTTTTAGTATAGTTATGTTTTTATTTCTTATGCAAAAAAATGATGGTAAAATGTTGGTTAATTGGTAACATTGGGGATTATGAAAGTGTAAATTACTTATCATAACAATCTACAACGCCATTGTTACGTTTTTAATCCATTTTAATCCCTATCCCTAGGAGCTGGATTCCCACGAAGTCGTCGAAAATGACCTACTTTAATCCGTTACGGTCAATCGCTGGTCCTTCGTGGGAAGAAACCGACCATATTAGCTGTTTTCATCGTTTATAGTATTAATGATACGACATTCATCACAGAAATCTGGATAAAATCAATATGCTTGATTTGCGCAACTATTTGGACTTTATAGTTTGATTTGTTTTGTGGAGATCCTCTAAAATAATGACAATGGTCATACTCATTTCTATAGTTATTAGGCAATGTATTCGGTTAATACAACTTCTACATATAGCATCTAAGATAGCCGAAATAAGATTTTGACGCATCTCGCATTCATAAATACCATGTTAGAGACAGACTGGAGGCCATAAAATGATTAAGACAACTGCACAAATTAATCATTACATCTACAGGCGCTAGAGGGTAATAGGGTGTACTCTGGTAGATGATAAACCTCATGGAAGTACGTTATGTTATAGCAAGATATGTCGATTTTCGTCAGTCATCATAACTATCTACATAGTTCGGTGACTATTTGGTGGCCATCTTGGACATGCTCATAGTCATCTCATATCAAAACGGAAGACTCTTCAGACATATGTTGACAGATACTTCTTCTAATGCAGTTGTAACAGATACTGATAAACTTACATTATACATAGAAGTTTATAAGCTGTATAATAAGGAATTCCAATTCCGGCTCCTTCTTCAAAAGTAAGTTTGCTTCCCATGTGTGCAACAAATAAAGGAGTGGTAACAACATACTCGGCATAGGTACCCGATCCTTGTGCAGCCGCAGTTATTACACGGTCGCCAACCTATATGTAATAATAATAATAAGATACTGTCATCAAATCAGATAGGCGTGTACATCATGTATAAGATAAATATTATAAATACTAGTATGTTAGTTCTTCAAACAATTGAATGCTTAAATAAATATGAGACGTTAATCGTTAATAAGGATACAGACCACCAAATTTTAATTGCTATTCCATTACTTATTTGTCTCATTGATCACTTCTTGCAACTCCCCGAATCTTCGTTGTAATGGAGATTTTCTAATACAAATAGACCAACCTTTGGCAATGTCTGAAGATGATCATTACAATTCAAGATTCTCTTACCTTAAAGTTTTTCACATTTTTTCCAACTTTTTCTACGACACCAGCACCATCGAAACCAGGTGTGTAGGGTAACGCTGGTGGGTTAGGAAAGGTACCTGTTCTAATGAGAGCTTCCACAGGATTGATACCAGCAGCCGCTAATTTAATCAACAACTGAATTTAAACATTACAAATATATAGTAAGATAAAGTCATGGCAGGAATGTACTACTATATAGACTCAAACTAGTAATTCTTCCCCAGATGACTTCAATGTAGGCCAATAACTTTATTAAAGAATTCCAATAAACATTTATAACCACAAAGAGCCAGCATGTAACAGTACAACATCTTAGGCCAAAGAGTTGATTATGGAGCCCCTTGAGTGCATTATTCCACTTACATATATTTTCTTCGTTTAAACGAAATATTGATTCGTTTAAACGAAATATTGATTCGTTTAAACGTACCCTACTCCTGCATTGTCTATTATTTTATAATTTTCACCATAGTTCCTAATTAAACATGCAGAATGCAAGAGCTAATTGTGCGGGTCTTTCTTTAGGCCATAAATGTTTTTTTGTCCAAATTATTAATTAGACATTAATTAGCTTATCCAGGTCAAAATCAACTCTCGATGGCATCGGATTTCTCTGATATTAAATAGATTAAAACAGTTCAGCCATATTTTAATTAAAGCTCACAATGGAGGGGCGAGGCTTAGCTTCGAACAACTAGTCCGGTGGTAGCTTCGAACAAATAGTACGGTGGTTGAAATAATTGCACACGTCCTATCAAACGTCCAACGGCTGATATCTTCGCTCACAGTAGAGTAATTTGAATGAAATTTTCAAATTATTCTTTTTACATTATCTTTTTTCGAACTGTTATAGCAAGAATGGCTAGCTCTTTATAAAATCTCCCATAGTATGTGTATCTTCAAAAGGGTTATCAAACAATTGGACATAGAGGTTTATCAGTAAATTCAATTACCGATAGCTTACCTGGTCATCATTGTATGATGGAACTTTCAGATTATTGTCCATGGTCAAAACCTCCGGACCACCAAATTTCTTCACACTAATACCCTTCATGTTAGATGTTTTATTGCTCAGATCTAAATCCTTGTTTTAGTAAATCTGAAATAAAAGAATATAAATAATATTCAATCTTTGAAGTGTACAAGTTTAAGGGGTGATCAGGGAAGCTTTGCCCTAATCTTCCTGAAAGATATAGCTCCCGAGGCACTTAAGAATGGATATTTCACCGTTGAAGGACACATCCTTACATAAAGACAGTACGACAGCTCACAAATTGCCCAAACTTTTAATTTGGACACGCCAGGAAAGGGCGAACTATAAAATGAATGTAAGAGTAAGGGTTCAGTGGAAGAGCTTTGATCGGGGTAACATGGAAGCAGTCTTGGAACTAAAACTTGATGATCTTGTGATTTACAAACTCAAAGCGCCCACGATTACTCAATTACCTACATATCCGGGGCTATGAAAATATTAAATCACAATAGCCAACATTTAAGACACAATGGAAATGGTTTCGAGCGTCATTTATAATGAACACAGAAAACATGTCCCGCAAGACAATGCGTAAGTGTAATGTGGAGTAAGCAGGCGCAAATGACTTTCGTTCAATTTGGAGTGTTCAAGTATTTCACCAGACGTATTTGATCAGAAATTATGATAAACAGAACACTTTATACATACATATTAATATGCGCTCTTTTTTAAGGTTGCACGGAATATAGCTATGCGCCTTTTAAGGTCTTCACCAAACAGACGTGGACTATAACATTTGACTTTAAAAAGTGGACGCTTACAGCTAAATTCAGGTTTTAAGAGTATTACACCTAAATAAAATGCGGGATGTTTTTAAATTTACATGTACAGTCATTATGAATCTTAAAGTGACATCAGTACACCTTTAATTTTTTTCTAAATTGTATTGGTTTAATCGTTTATGGTTAAGAAATTCCTCTGAATTTCCCAACCTGGTTGCCACTTGTCAATAGTGCAGAGAGAGGGGTCTAGAAAGGAAAGTGTATATTCTTTTGTACGGGAAAAAATGTGTATACAGCAGACAGAAGGCCATAGCGCTGCCGTCAGGATACATGGGACGCCAACGGCTAGCCCCCGGATCCATTCACTTTATTTGAATTGTTCCGTATTGATTCATAGAACCATACCCGTATTTATTATCCCGGATTGTGCAGGAGCCATGGTGGCCCAGTGGGTAAGATTCTAGCTCACCAAACAGTAAGCTCGTGATTAGATTCCAGTGTTAGTCGTTAAAAGTTCCCCTTGCCAGTGGTGCACGGTGGGGGGGGGGCTAGCCGCGAAGATCGTATAGTCGTTTGTGAGTTACGAAAACCCGGTGTCCCGTGTACACATGGGCAAGAACTGACAGTGAGAATCCAATTGCTGTCCTGTTAAAATTTACCTCAAAGCAAACTGGTGTATGTCCGTCTTTATTATTACATAGAATAGTAGTATGTAAAATCATATGTCATATCATTTGTAAGTGCATATATTTTGAACAGTGCAGATCCTGATTTTTACAGTGTATATAGCTGAACTTACATTACTTTGCAATTTGTTTACATTTACCGCTAACGCAATCTTTTAAATCAAATTTTATGTACTTAAATTGAAATCTAGGACAGTTATTTTTAAAACCTCGGTACACTACACACTATATTCTAGTCAACGAAGCTTAACATAATAATGTATGCTCTGATGGGCAGTGTGAATATAACAGTAGGACATACAAAGAGTTTTCCAGCGCTAAACTAGTTTGTTTATTAAACTATATAGTAGACTAGCCTCGTGCTAAATCTTGGCTCGCGGGCTCGTCAGGTCTGGCAAGGTTGCACAATGTTAATAAACTGAAATATAAACGCATTTAAACTTAAAACTATACATATAACAATGTATTTCAATATTTAGATATTGCTTGACATTGTATGACATTGTCGGATATACGTTCTATATAATCAAAACCTAAGGTCACTACATGGATACTGATATATAGCTATTTAAATTACTTGACATTGTATGACATTTTGTCAGATATACGTTCTGTATAACTTAATCCAAACCTTACGTCACTACATGGATACTGATATATCTATTCATATGCATTAAAATTGCGCTGATATTTCCTATAAACAGACTGTTTATGAATATTCCATGTATAAAATGGCACTGAGTATTAGGAGTATTAAATACAATTAACTATAACTAATGGTCCTCACCTCTCTCTCCAACCACCAAGAAACCTGGGAAACATTCACGCTCACTTCCCTTATACGTACATAAACCTGCTGAGTCATACTCATAACACTGAAAAACTGTTTGGATAAAACAAACTTGCGTGGGTTGTCAATATTGCAACACAAATTGGTGCAGAATTGAACAAAATGCAGAGTCACTATTTGCATCGTTTCCAATTGGTTTAAAACGTTAATGTCACTAATATTAACACACTAAGCCCTTTCTTGTAAAGCGTACGTACGACAAAATGATAGGTACAAACACTGTACACCCTTTCCGACAAAACGTACACACGGCAAAATGATTTGTAGCGGGTTTGCCAAATTTATTTCCTGAAAAATTACAGCACACAATATTTTGTAAAGATTTATTTGCGCTTGGCTAGACTACTGATAATCTTAGTAAACCTTATTCAAAGAGATCGTATCTACTGCCCCCGTCAGAACGGGTTTGCGTCATTACTACTCTGCTGTGGCCGTACTGCTACCAGAATATGCACAAGGCCACTGGCAAACGTGAACACAACGCAAGAGAATGTTACAAAAAGTCGCGTTTCGCCGCTTTCTGGGTCAGATCGCAGAAACTTCGCGTTTGTTTTGAACATGCTGATCTAAACGCAAGGCAATCTCAACGCACTCTGAGACCATTTATTCGTGGCGTGGCAGCGCTTTAAGGGCGACGCCATGGTCTGATGTGTATTACAGATGTAATATGCCAAATCTAGAAGCAGATCTCATTGTAAAATACCATCTCAAAATTAAACTTATAATTGATACAGGCACACATTTTAACGAAAATTCAAAAGCATTAAAAGCAACTGAATTAAAAACAACCAGCTTATTCAATAAACATCCCCAATAATGTATAAAATTTAGCCCGTATATTTTTACGCAATTTCATTACGATCTTCCTTCTGAGGAATGAATGGCGTTAAGATGGAACGGAAACCTGAGATCTCGAATACACACCGATGAGCACGTAAAATAAGGCCCATTGTCAATGTACGCGTTTTCACTGACAAAAATCAATGTAAAATGTAATGGGGTCGTTTTCCATGTAAACCCCCGAAAACACGTACATGGAAACAGGCTTTACCGTTCTCCAAAATGCTACTATAAGAGCAGAATTTACCTCATAGTACACTGCTCGCCTTCATTAGCTCATATTTGGTGCAGAAAGATAAAAGACACTGATCAAAATGTTATTTTTCAATGTCATGGGGTAGGGTGACTTTGCGACTGAGTGAGATTGAGGTTAAAGAATTTGATTGTCCGATGCCTTATAAGTTAAATCGGTAGCATCTATTTATTTTGGGACTTGGGTGGGTTCACATCAGTGCAATTTTATCTCAATAATTAGCCGTACAAGAAACCGAGAGACCCAGTGAAAAGCCACAAGATTGCACAGGCGTCCTTACTCCTTGTCTCATACAATTGGGAATTCGAAGCATGCGAAGGAATTAAATTCCATCCCCCCCACTCATCTTTCATGCCTTGATAATCTACATGACACTATTTCAAACACGTGTCACAAAATTTTGACAAGGCAACTGGAATAGAACTTGAATCGTTTAAAAAACAAAAGGAAACTCGTTAGCAAGTTATTAAAAGACAATAAAGTAGATAAAGTTGTGTGCTTTCCGGGCGTTAAATACCCAAATGATTTTTTAACTGGAGCGTGTGCACTTGTACTATGGGTCGAAGAAATATATATCAAGAATAAGAAGACCTTTGTGTCGGATACGAACCCGTTAAATGGACATTTTTAGATTAACCTGTTTGTTTTATAAACGGATTTCATTTTAATGCATTTTTAGATTTTTGCTTGAATTTTAAACTTATTTTTAAAATCTTATATTTCATGTTATTGATATGCGTTTATAGTGTAATATTTCTTGCCATTCTCATGCATATGTATTGATAAAACTATGCGTAGTTTAACTGTCGAATGCGAGACATTAAATACTATATCGATATTGTACGAGTGCTATATAAATATGATACGCAATGACTTGCACGAGACCATAAAACAACTTAAATTACAGAGACAATCCATCACGTACATTCCAATGAAATACGTCACGATTGGCACTTTGCCTGTACCATTATTTGAAATGATGACGTCACATCTGCATTTTCTAGTGTAATATTGTACAATATGGCCTCGTGTTAACTAGATAAAAACCAGCCGTGAAACAACCACACAGATGGTTAATTCCATGAGACGTCGCTGCGCAGCGTGCGTAAGAGCCCGTGGAGGATACACGCGCTACTGACATGTGTGTCGTACTTTTGGTTTTGACCCCTCTGACTTTGTACCGTTGATTACAGATTAAACATCCATAAGTGTACAAATGTGTTGTTATTGATGTGTTCCCATTTGAATATCGGTCACAATAAGAAGCAAAATAAATAAGATATGTTTACAGGATCATTTTTTTTTACGAAAAACTAAGTGATGCGTTTTCTATGGCGCTCAGGATATATATGTCACCAACAGATATTGTTGAGATATCTGGGAATATAAAGATCAAACATTAGTCGTGTTAAATCAGGCGCCGTCTGAATCCTAACGTGAAACGTGCGAGTTGAGTGACTTTATGCTTGTAAGCATTGTATCCTGCTTCATATGAAAAAATGTATATCAGAAAATATTTGTGTCCCTGATCTATATACGATACAGTTGCCGAATAACGTGAAGTCCAAGATTAGAGAGCTCCAACAGTATCTGGCCACAGCTCACCAAATATTTCTACGACAAGGCTATTTTTAGTCTTTCTCTCCCTTCTCCCTGTTCACCTTTTGAATGGATATTTTTGTTGACTCTTTGGTGTAGAATCGAAAAAAGGATTTGAAAATACATTTTCTGTCAGGATACAAGAGTAGAGAGATCGAAATTGCATGATTATTTGTCTCTTCTTCCAGCTTGTGTATCTCAAGTTTTCATGAAAAACTCCATACGTGCTTGGTGCTTGTGGGCAAGAGGTTGCCACATGTTGCTCCATCTGTGGTAAAAAGCGTCCTACGCAACGAAACTTTGGGAAAATGTTAGTGCCGATCTAAGAGGCGAGAATTAACCATTAGGCATGGGGGGAAAATCTTGAGTGATTTGTGGCCATCTACCAGGCCATTCGACAAACCTCGGCCAATCCGGTACCCTACACCCAAGCCTCGGCTGTATGACGGAGAGAGATGTAGATAGATAGAGAGAGAAGGAAGGAGGGTTTAACATTCACTCGACACAAACTAGGTCATTTCGGGACGAACATATGGCTTGATTAATTTCTTGACAAAATCAATGCGAGTGTGTGACTGGCAACGCTATATTTATTAAGAATGATACCTTTGCCATTTTGTAATATAAACTTGATTTATAACGATGTTGTCAATAGAGCAAAGCCCACGTACACAGTTAGCTTGCACCGAGAACTAACGGAAAAGGGCGATATTTTGGCATTCATGTTACCCATATACATCAGTATTTTGTTCGGGATCAGACTCCAATGCAGTGCATCGTTTTAATTTAGAGCAACGACGTGGCTTAACGTAGCTTACTTAGAGTTCTTTTTGTCTTATTTGTTGCTCTGAATAATGATTTTATGGTCTGGAAAAGAAAAACTCGAAATAGAATACTATCAACCTTTTCCGCTGCCTGCCATTAGCAGTGGAAGGAAACCAGGGGACCCGACGAAAACCCACGAGGTCGGACAATCGATCCTACTCCTTGTCACGTACAACCGGGGAACCGAAACCGCGTCACTGAGTCAACTGGTGTTGTTTCAGTTCCCCGGCTGTACGTGACAAACAGTAAGCTCGCCTGTTCAACGTCGTGGGTTTTTTTCTCTGTGTCCCCCGGCTTCTTCCCACTGCTTAAGACCCCCACGCGCAAGCGAATTATGAAATAAAATTGAACCACATGTTAGTCCCGAAATTACCTTGTTTGTGTTGATTGGACGTTTAACTCAATTTATTTCTCTCTCTTCTTTCTTTCTTCCATTGTGTAATGGTTCTTGGGTGAAGAATTCCTTCCATAAAGAACATCGATGGTTCCTTCTGCATATATTGTACGTAACACATCCATTGGCGGGTGATAATAATGTCAGGAAAAGTCCCCACTCCACCCCCGTTAGGCCAACCGACTGCCACTACTTTGTATGTACAACCACAGAAAAACAATTCCCATATCATAGTTCCATGTTTACTCGTTGGCTTGCACGTCAAAGAGCTCTTAACATGTTCAGTTAGGTTCAGTATTTGTCACAAAATCAAAATAAAGACTTAATTATATCTTTTAATAAGCGTAAAACACATAATAACAACGAAAATTTGATAGACATTCTTCTGGTCTTTAGATGAAATTGTGCTAATTAGTATAATCTGTTTCAGCTTAGTTTTATATGTTTAAAGCACAGCAGAGTTATCCTATTTGTGATTTGTGGAAGTTTATAACACACGTGGTTATTTTGACTACAACAAGTACAACAACACAGTAAGCCCAACTATTGCTATATGTCGATAGGAATTCTCAATCTATATTTTAAGCACAATTCTACCCATGGTACCAGGATTATTCATAACCGTATCCTGAGCTTTAGGAGCTTGAGCTAGTGGATATTTCAAACCAATATGAGGTTTGAGCCATCCAGATTTTATGCCTGCTTCAATGGCACCGTGCATTTCTTTCCATTCAGCCTGCAATTGAATAAAAATAAATTATGGTCTAACACATAACACCTTAAAATGGAGATTCAAAAACACCTGATGATTCCGAATGGAAACAAGCGGTTGTAAAGTGTGATACACCGACATCTTGCAGCAGATGGACGAATAACAGAAAAACAATAGAGCTCATCTTCTCATCCGAACTGAAAGTAATGGATTGTAGAATATTGATAGGGTTTGTGTCCCGTCTCCTCATGACCCCAAAACAATTTGAAATAAATCCGTTAGTCTATATCGACAGAGGATATTTAAATCTGGAGCAAAATATTCCAGAGAGCTAAATATCAATATGGGTCGTCCTACCATGATGCCAATGCTTCACAACGACCGAATCTTAAAATGATCAGTTCAAAACTGTGGCCGCCTCTATCGCATTACTCTGGAACGAAGGTCGCAAACAAAAAATCTCTTAGAAAATATAGCCCTTATCTTGTTCACAAGTTTTTCGTAAAAGGGGGCATAACTCTGGAACGGGAGGTCCGATACACACCAAAATCAAACTCATTGGAAATCGTTTGATCCTTAACACAAGTTTTAAGAACATGTGACCGTCTAAAAAAATCCTAAATATTAAAATTCATCATATCCGACCTCAATGTTCCACAACACTAAATTTGAAAATCAGTTGTGTTCACGAATAAATTATATTCACAAAGTTTTCACAGGTGGGGTCATAAGACTCATAACTGCAGAAAGGAAGATAGCATGTAATGCTTTAAGTCACATTGAAAAATTCGTTAAAAACTGTAGAGGGGGTCGGGGCGTAACTCAACCGATACAGCAGTAATGTGGCACTCATTATCATTGATAGAGTAAACATTTTATCCAGCGTCGTCCAGGATAGTTGTCACTACATTTATAGCCGAACAAAATATCTATACATTGCTAATATTAAAGGATTTGTTTGTATGCGACACAGACAAAAAGATCAAAGGGTATCGTTGACGAGCCTCTGTATTGGCATCCCAAGACTTTGTTACATATGCAACTTAAAGCACTCCTCACCCCTCCTCCAGTCTCCTCCTACCATTCATCACTTACCTCTGTTGAGAGAAAAATTAAAACACCAGTGACAAGAATCTCTTTAAACATGATTTTAATAGCATCAATCTTTGCTTGGTCACGACATCCAATGATCTAAAATATAGATATTAACTTTCGTAAGATTTGTGTTTTTTGTGGGGGAGGGGGAGGTTCTTGGTAGTTCTTAGTTCTCAAAGATAATAGTCTAATACTAGAGTCTGTTACTAACATCCGCGTTCACGCTAGGTGATATGACAAATAACACCATGACATTATAAAATATAAGAATCAGGGCCAATCGATGAGTTTTTGGCAATGTATGCATTGACTTGTGGACGATAGTGATTCCCAGTAGTAAAGCAAAACTACGCGAAACCCTCTTTGCGTTTCTTTATACGAATAGTCCACTTCGCCGTTTACTTGACTAAGCCCTCATGGTAAACAAGATCTGTGTGATTTATTATACTTTTAAGGAATATGTATACATATATTGATTGGTAGTTTAGTAAGAATTAACAAGACGATATCTACTTGATACCTACTCCAATTCGTCCTCGAGTTTTGATTAGATCTAGATCCTTATCCAGATTAACATTAGCCAACATTTCCAGTATAATATCTATTCCTTCTGGCGTAGCATCCTGATAAATATAAAACAAAGATCTGTCTGAAATCCGTAACATAATATTTGAAATGAAATGTTGTTACATTTGTAATTTTTCATTCCTAATCTTACATCGAATCTTTTATATCTGCTGTGTGCGGATACTCTTGTGGTCCATTGCCATTGCTTCTCCAAGGAAAGAACTTGGTACTAAATAAATCCATGGCTAAAGGTCGCAAATGGAAAGATTGCAAAATCATATTCTAAAAATACAGGACTAAGCTTCGGCCGTCCCATGTCTTGTCTGTTTTATCACTACAGTGCTACTACTGCATGCGGATGCCGTTTGCTTCGTTATTTTTTGTTATTCTAATAGATCAGATTTAACTTACGGTTATTTTTTTTACGTAGTCTTTGTCTCTGTGATTAAATACCAAGTCCGCGCCATTGTCTTTGACTAATTTCATTCCTTCCGGTGTACCAGCTGTTCCAATGACCTTTAACCCTATAGATTTAGCCAACTGAACACTGGCTAATCCAACCTATTATAAAACAGTAGCATAAAATCCATAACATCAGATTTCACTCTTCCAAATTATTAAAGCAGCAATGTCTGAAGCAAAATCTATTTTGTCACGAGGGTGTCGCACTGGCGCAAATCTAAATGCTAAATCACTCAGAAATAATCCAAAACAATCCTCTACCTAAAATAAATGAATTGGGGTTTAACGTCCTATTGTAATTGGGCTTATGAGGGTAAATTATGGCCTACTCTTATTTCGAGTTCTTTGACGTGTACGCTAATGTGCGAATGGGACTTCGGGTTTTCGTGTCATTCGAACGACATACGAAACAAAACTGAAAAACGGGAATAACACAGGAAACTCCCAATTAACTTTCTAGGTCAACGCAGGGGTCGAACACGAGATCTATAGGTTAGCGAGCCAACGGCCTACTCACTGAGCCATCGTGGCTCTCTATATTAATTTTAAATCATATAGTTGTCTCGACAGTAGGGGGCGAAACCACGGGCGTTCGGCATTGCAAATATACCACCACAGTGGAAAAAAACCCATTTATAACCTTCTATTAAAATAAAGTGTTACTTACAGCCCCACTGGCACCATGTACCAATAAAGTCTCTCCGGCTCTGGCACGAATTCTAAATAAACAGATTAAAAACGAATCAACACCTAGGTTAACTAAAGAAGCAGACAGAGCATTCCTCGATTGGGACGAAGTGTCGATGTCATGAAATCCGGTTGTCGATCAGTGGACATTGACCATTATCGTCGTTTGTACTAATGGAAGGGTTTTGAAATATAACAAAGTAAAACATGTTTTGGTTATTCAGCTGACTAGAATTTTACTTTAAATATGTGCTTGGTACCTGCATTTAACATCATTTTGTTGTTCAATTATTAATCAATATTAGTTTTTTCAAGTTTGTACATAGGCACAGGCATGTCATATCAATTTCTCGCCATAGTTGTCTCGGTCAATGGACGACTCAAAGACCAATGTTTCCGGACCATATATTCCTAGAGAGACCGTTTGCTTCTAAAAGATACAATTTAACTTACAATATACAAAGAGTTTTATAAGCTGTATAATACGGAATTCCAATTCCGGCCCCCTCTTCAAAACTAAGTTTGCTTCCAAGGTGAGCAACAAATAAAGGCGTGGTAACAGCATACTCAGCATAGGTACCCGATCCTTGTGCCGAGGTGATCAGCACACGATCTCCAACCTAAATACAATGATAAATATAGAATATAGTAAAATCAGAACAATAAAGGTGCACATCATATATACGTTAGATTTCATGAGAATATTTATATTAAGACAATAAAATAAGTAAATATATAAAACGGTAACTCTGATTAGGAGTCAGACCACCAGATGTTTCTACACGTTTACATTAATGTTAATTCATCTTCATAAATATTCATAAATGTCTTGCCTCATATCTTATTTGATGCTGACCACAAAAATTAAAAAAAACCCACTTACCTTAAAGTTTTTAACATTTTTTCCAACCTTTTCTACTACGCCAGCACCATCGAAACCTGGTGTGTAGGGTAATGCTGGTGGGGGAGGGAAGGTACCCGACCTAACGATAGTGTCAACAGGATTAACACCAGCAGCTGACACTTTGATCAATAGCTGAATTAAAATAAAACAAATAGTAAGAAGAGTTATTGAAAGGATGTGCTGCTTATGGATTAAGACTAATAACCCTACCCTACCCAACCAATGCTTTCAATGTTAAATCAATGACTTTTGGTGATAACATTTGTTGTACTTTGTTACATTTTAATGATCTTAATCTTAATAACCAGAAAAAAAACGACAGATGTCAATCATATGTTAAAATCAAATACGGTATTGATGCATCCAGATTGCGGAAATTTTAACGTTGCGCGGGTGGTGCTTACTTGACCATAACCCTCCTGCAATCGCCGTGTATCTTCTCTTTTGCCTATATCTTTCTTAGACAAGTAGGGTCACCAGTCCAACCTCGTGAGATCTCTGGTTTCCTCCCACTGCGAAAGACCCCTATGCGCAAGCGAATTATTGAAATAAAATCGAAACATAATTAGTCCCGAAATGGACTAATTTTAAGCCCCATTTCTCTCTCGTGTTGTGAAGTTCTTATGTATAATGTATGTTTTATACCTTTCAGTCGCAGATCCGATTTAAAAGGGTTATTAAACAATTTGACAGTCCGGTGGAAGTATCCGGTAAGAGTTTTATCACTACATACCTGATCGTCATTGTAGGATGGAACTTTCAGATTATTGTCCATGGTCAAAACCTCCGGACCACCAAATTTCTTCACACTAATACCCTTCATGTTAGATGTTTTATTGTTCAGATCTAAAACCTCGTTTTATGAAAACTGAAATGAAAGGAAGGCAATAGTGTAATGAAATCTAACTGGCGAGTGTTCTCGACTGTCGTTTTACATATCGGTGCTTAAATCTCTATATGATTATAATCTAACATCGACATATGTTGTGCTCAGTTGTAAGTGGCATGTATAGAATATTTTGTCTTCTGTTTATCAGCAATAACGATCGCAAGACATTTGCAACTTAAATTATTCAGGGGCGGATCTAGGGGAAAATTATCCGTCATTTCCTTGCATCAGTAGCCATACCAAGAGCTATTTGGCTGATAAACGTTCGGAACGGACATATTTGGGTCTGAGAAAAGGCACTTTCAGCAGTAAAAAGGGGCACTGTGGCAAATTAAACAGTCCGATACCTTGTTACCGACGTATTATCAACTATATTATGTGCATAAATGACAAACATTATGGCCATTAAACCATCGGCTTTGTTAAAATCTATACACTTCAATCGCTTGTTTAAGCCCTTGACTGGGATGGGATGGGTGTACTTATACAAACAAGTCATTGAATGGATGTACAATTACAGATGAATAGTGATGAGTAGATCTCGTAATCTGGGAGGGTGTGCACTGAGGTCGGTGACAAATAAACCTAGATGTGACAGTGGTCTCTACAGAATCATTAGACTACAGTTAAACATTAAAACCAGTTTATACTTGTTCGATTGACAATCAAGTTTCCAATTTCGGTCGAGTAACTCGTTATTCCGTTATTAATATTTATATTTAGCCTGGTGTAAAACGTATTAAAATCACCATTGCTTCTAACGGCCTTTGAAATCAACTATATGCCCGCGTGTCAATACGTGAAAGACATGTAACCGATCAGATGCAGACCGTCGATCAATTTTGACTTTAAATCATTGTTAAACAATTGAGAACTTTCTTCATAATATACAGTTTATTCATTTACAGAGTGTAGTACTATGGGACCTCTTTCTTGTTGTGTTCTTGTGGTCGTAAATAATACTACAGCATTAATGGTATAACAACTTTATTACAAGGCTGAATTGAGTTCGAAAGTTCCTTGTTTTCAACAGGTAATGGCTGCTTGAAATATCTGGGTGAGATCTAATGGAGCTCGGTCTACACCCTAATTTATACCGCCTTATGTCTGCAGGTTCAAGATTAACCTTGACATTACTTTCCATTCCAAATATGGAATAAACCCTTATATTTCACACCACTTAATGAGATGATACTACCTTCTTTGGTCCCCCAACCATAGGTCAAATAACAGGAAGAACGTGATGGATATTTTGACACCAATTATGATTTTACCAAAATATCACTGTTTTTTATGTATAGCTATATATTCCCGTTCACTAAGTACGTGTGATTTTATTTTAAAGAAAGAGTGTTTTAACAATTTTCCCCAGACACAATATGGTCTTAAAGACCATAGTCTTACAAGAGGAGGAAGTTATATTTGCAATTTTCCAACCTTTTTTCAGCCATGGAAAACGTCTAGTTCGGGCGGAGAAAGAAAGGGGTCGTTTGTACCATCGACAGGAAGTTAAAAATCCTCTCATATTTGGAAATCGAAATACGAATAGGCAGCATTTGAAATTTAATAGCATCCATTTTTGACTGTATGTTTTACAGTGTGTATAAATGGGTTGAGCTTTTGATATATTTACCGAGCACTATGTTTACATTTGCACGTTAACTCGACCTTTTTAAGACACAGTTCTGACAACATATATATAATTTGCTATAGTCAACAAACATTACCCAAAAATCATGCTCGGATTGACTCTATGCATATCCCTCCACTCGTCTGTCAGTATCCCCATCAGAACGAACTTAAGCGGAGGAAAAACGAGATAAACATTTAGAAAATAAACAAATTTAGCTGCTATTTGAATCAAGTGTGTATCGACATGTCGATTTTTATTAGAGCTGCAGTAAATGTAGATAACAAACCTCATCTCTCAACCCTCCGTGTTTCGAGATAAGCTGTGGTCCTGTATAGTTCCACGTAGCAAATCCCGTCGCGAATCGCATCGGGTTGGCAACATTTTGTTATCAAAACAACGACTGATTATTGTTATTTCAAACATTTCTGCTACACCCAACTACAATTACGCATAATAATCCTACCTGGAGCCACCTTGAAAAACTGTCTGGCATTAAAAGAAGCCATTCGGCACACCTCTTTTAACTCCGATTCCATACAACCATGCACTGAAAGCTCTACGCACTCTTCGAACGACGGCATTTTGAGAATTTCTTTCTAAGTTTTAATAATACGTAAACCGGTAGCCGCATCACAATTGTATGGGTGTAGCTACATATTATCATTGGCTGTATTTGGGGTCCATGATATCACTTAGTCGCACAGCCGATGATATATCTAGGATACCAGATGCGGTCCACGTGGTGAGGTTTTCCGAACGAAAAGAAGCGTGCAAGATGGATTTCGATGGCGTTTCCAAGTCGCATACAAACGAGGCTTCATTAATTTAAACGCGAATATTTGGAATAAGGCGACCCCGGCTTCCCCCTTGCACAAAAGACCCCACCAGATGTGAAAAACGCAAATTTTCAAAAAGCTCATCACATACTCTTTCCTAGGATAAAGGGATCTTTTACGTGCATGCCAATGTGTACACGGGACCTCGGGTTTTCGTCCCATCCAAACGACTAGACAGCTATCCTGCATCCCTGACAAGGAGGAACCGTGCTGGAAAATCTGGATGACTTTCTCGGCCAAGGCTACACCCTTAGCCACCGTGACCCCCTTTATGGAGTACACTATTTGATAAAACATTTAAATATTGGCCACTGCATGCATATTGAGCAGTAATGCATCAAAATTGCAATGAAATGTCACCAGCATTAGGTACAGTTAAATATAACAAAATTGTCCTCACCTCTCTGTATGTAAACCCCTAAGCCGCATGGAATAAATAAATTATCCTCTATTCGATTATATATACTTATAAAAATGTCGAGTCATTGCACTGATAAATGGCTTACGCTATGAGAAGAGAAATAAACCAATGCATACACTTTGCACTAGATAGAAAAACAATATGACCATGACATTTAGCAAACATTTTTTAAAAGTAAACGCAAATGCAAAATTACAGCACATGAAATTACTTTCCCGAGTTTCAAACTGTCCTTTTCGCACACTTCTAGAGAAAGCTTGGGACTACAAATTGATGTTAAAAATATTTTCTTTGCTTTGGGGCACGATAACTTTGATTTTAACTCAGTGAGAGTGATGAAACTTGGTTTATAACTTACTAAGTAATTTGATTGCTCTGTCCTTTATAAACAGGTAATTGTGCAATATTCTATTTCGTTTTGTTTCTTATAGTTCAAAATTTCGTTTTACTTGTCTTCACAACACTAGGATCTGGAAAAGTTTTTATAAACAGGCTTTCTAGTTGAAGTAAGGAATTAACCAATGAAATTCTCTGTTACGGCGAGTGCTTGGCGTTTTCCGACGAAATTGTGGTTAAACACATAGAAACACCAACGCTGACATCATAGGGGTAAATAGCTGCTCGTATGACCCCTGACGCGACCTCCAAGTACAACTGATCAGATCCTCATATAGTGTAGACCATCGAAAGAATAAAAAAGCGAAACGACATATAGATCTTTATTTTAACCAGATTGTTAATGGGTGCCATCTATTTATTTTGGGGCTGAGACATGGCCACCAGTCCAATCTAGAATTATATTAATCATTGCGCTATATAATGTTTATGTTTGACAGTATCGTATTGTCCGTACTTATACAGCCTAAATAGAGAAGAATCCTCTCGTATAAAACAAGACAAGCCACCTGAATCCCAAACAATACATTTTTTCCCTTCTACTGAAATAATTGCAATATCATCGTGTAAACTACGTGATCTTAATACGACTTATATACACTTATCAGGATTGCGATATTTGTTTACGATAATAATACTGATCGGTTTAAGCTGGCTCTCTCCTTACCTATTCTAGTTATGCTACTATTCATATTTCCAATAGAATTATATAATCCATATCCTCATTCGAGGTCGAAGTCTTTTATGACAGCCAGCAAATAAACTGAGTTCACGAAGCATTCTCAGACTTAAATTCTTAACTTAAGTCTGAGAATGCGTTGTGCACTCAGGACCGGCGCTTCCTTTTCTGGCTGATATTTGTACTTCAATTTGTTGTCACGTTCAGATTGTGGTTTCCATCTGGTGATAAATAAACCTGGTGTCCGTCTCTAGTATGCTGATCGTCTCGATCTCCATGAACCTCCCAGTCTTCAACGTACGGGGGGGGGGGTCTGGGTCACTTACCAATATTTGGCGAAATTTACTGGATAACCAATGACAAAAACTCAAACTCCAGGTTACTCATGGGCAATGGGACTTTTAGTTAATGTCATGGTGATGACGAATTGTTATTGATATAAGAAAACACAGATATAGATCCGGTTGCTCAAAGCCCCGTTAACTTTTAACGATCCGTTAACATTGGGTTTAACGGAGCGATATAGATTGTTGCTGGACGCCCCATTAACTTTAATGTGTCCGTAACCTGCCGTTATATTTAACGGGGGTGTTGGGCTCTGTTATCAGTTTAATTATGGCATTAGTGGGCTGTAGCAAAAAGTCAATCACGGTGGCTAAGTGGGCAAGGCACTGGCTTGCTAGCCTGGAGGTCGAATGTTCGATCCCTGCATTGGCTCAGAAAGTTCATCTCGATTTTCCGGCGTGGTTTCCCCTTGTCAGTGATGCAGAAGGAGGGTCTGACAAGAACAGCTGCCTAGTCGTTCGGATGGGACGAAAAATCGAGGTCCCGTGTACACATTGGCGTGCACGTAAAAGATCTCTTGGCAGTTGGAATTCGATATAAGAGTAGGCCGTAGCGCCGCTGCCCGGGCAAAATTTCCCTCATAGCACACTGTATGGCGTATGCCCGTCTTCCATTAGCCCAGTCAGGTGCATAAGAGTAGGACGTTAAACCCCATTTCATTTCATTTTCATTTTTCATTTCATTTCATAAATTACCAGTATAATTTTCTGTAGAACATTCTAGAGGGTTTAGGGAACGGGACTATTCAATTTTCTATAGGATGAAAGTCTATAGTATTCTACAGAATTTTGGTGGCCTGTAGCATATAACGACCCCAAATATTCTGTAGTTCAAATCACATAAACTGTTAAAGGCAAAAATGAAGTTTTCTGTAATAAATTCTAGAGTTATCTTTTCGTCTTTACCACACAATTGCCCCACTGTCTCCAGTTTCCTGTTAATGCTTACTACTATGAAGCTGTTATACATGTACATAGAATTTAAAATTTTAAATTCCAGCCAATGAACAGTTTTCTTTTGGATTAATTTTAGTCAATCCGTTTGCTAACGGGGGGTTGGGATGGCCTAGTGGTCTAGAGTGCCGCGCTTCGACCTCTAGCTGGCCGGTAACCTCTGGCTTGCGGCTGTGGTGTCGATCCCTGGTGTGAGCGTATGTGGCATGGAGATAGGGGCGCCTTCTCAACCTCGTGGGTTTCCTCCGGGCACTCCGGTTTCCTCCCACTGCTAAAGACCCCTACGCGCAAGCGAATTATTGAAATAAAAAATTGAAACCATATGTTAGTCCCAAAATGACCTAGTTTGTGTCGAGTGGACGTTAAACCCCATTTCTCTCTCTCTCTCCGTTTGCTAACGGATTATGAAATTGACTTTCCAGCAACAGAAATGTAACGGACTCTGAACAAACGACACGTTAGCAAGATAGCGATCCGTAAGAGTTTAACGGATCGTTAAAATAACTTAATTTTGGCCCCTAAAGAGAGAAATTTTACAATAAAAAAGTGTATCTTCGCTACACTTATCTACCCACAGTTCCGGGCTAGATTTAATTGGATCGTTAAATTTTACATGAAATAGTGTTGGATAAGTTGGGTTATTATAAATTTGTGTCGGATGTGGGGAGGCAATGACGGTAAGGATTCCAAAATAGCTTTAAAACCCATGTGAATCAAAAGTCTTATTTTCATATTAGTTGTGCATAGGATCAGCCAGTGACGGGTAGAGGACGATATCCAATATGCAGTTAATAATAAAATACTTTAGATAAACATTCTAATATGCAGTGATCTAAATTCTTCAAGTATTTACTATCATTATGCATCAAATTACAGCTGTTATTTACCTTGTAGACACGGTTATTATACTTTGGCCCATGGCTTATAATTTTATGCAATAGCTTTGATATGATTTCTTTCAATCTAAACGGCTAAGGGAAGACAACCAATTAAGAGCCATTTCCAGTTGTGTCTCACCTTGTCAAAAGTGGATAGACTTTCAATTTCTCTGTGCTTGATAAGGATGATATCAGATCATTTTCTAACATAAATCCATTTTGGTTAAGGACTAGCTGAGTGGGAGTAAAATATGTTGACAGTAGTAACAAATTACGGTATTGTGCGAGTTCGATTTTAGGGTTTTATTTAGGGTTTTAAATACTGGTGGAACCATCAATGACAACCCCCAAGATTACTGAACCATTCACATTAATAATGCCTTATCTAGATTTTTATTTTAATATATATTGAATGATTACACAATAAAAACGTTCATTATTTTTATGTGACCTTTGGTGTTATAAATGAGATACATATAATCATAATTACACCCTTTAATTTTATACACAAGAGATAATGCAATACCACATGGTATGACCGATTTATTGACCATCTGATGTATTTATCCTGGATTGTACAGATGTGTGTGAAGATATGATGTTAACCAGTGGCTGTCAGACAGGATACGCCCACATTTTGCAAGAGATGGATAGAGAACAAGCTAACCAAAAAATGAATTTTCGAACAATCAAGGGCCATAATTCAGGACGTTACAATCCAGTATGTGCGAATATCGACCGGACCAAGATCTTTGGGTTATAAAGATATATACATTTCAAGTTTCATCAAATTTGGAT
Organism: Patella ulyssiponensis; assembly: GCA_963678685.1. Classification (NCBI taxonomy): domain Eukaryota; kingdom Metazoa; phylum Mollusca; class Gastropoda; family Patellidae; genus Patella; species Patella ulyssiponensis. The sequence continues at coordinate 75,688,485 of OY783227.1, read as the reverse complement.
TAGAACTGTGACTTCTAGAGTGTCCAAAACCTTTATATACCAGATGTAATCTATGGGTTGTGGTGTGGTATGATAACTCCCGCATCTGATATTACCCTGTTTTTATTAATTATTAATTACTAGTGTTGCACGGGTTTTACAGTAGTATAAATCCAAAACTGGGAACAGTAGACCAACACGATTTCTGTCTGCCTCAAATCTCCTTTATGTAACTATTTCTAAAAAAGTTTGAGGATTTTTAAAATATTATTATGTAAGAGCTAAATCTGTCTTTAGTGGGCCGCTCTTTAGCCTGAAATGTTATCTCAATTATTTATTAGACATTACTTAACTTATCCAGACCATAATCAACTTTAAAATTTCCACGCCATCGTTAAAGCCCCAATAACACTCTTGTTGTAATTGAATAATATGTCCCAATCTTTATTCTGGTCAACAAATTGTATTATTTTACAATATTCAAATAAATTGATGATACAAATTTCATCGTAACACACCTAATTTAAAAAATTGGAAAAATTCAACTACATGATTTGAAAAGGTTAACGTAAACCTTTTCGAATGTGACTTGGATTTTAAAATATTTTCGAACCCTCTGGACAAGTAAAATACGATGTAATGGATAATTTACACAACAGGTAGGACACATAAACATCTGGTACTTAGAATAAGACTATTAGTTATTTTCTAGAGCTGCCAAGCCAGCAAAAGTGTTTTTGTCCCTTTAAAGTTAAAATGGATAACGTAGACTTAACGTAATGATGATGGACGAGGCTACTCTAATGGAATTCAAAAGTTAATATCTTGGTTCAGACAGGACATATTTGAGGATCTGTTCATCTTCATACATATTATAAGCTAATGAGATTGTAAAAAAACAACAACAAAAAGCAACAAATAACTGAAAATAGAGTGATGGATCTATGATCTGTGGTTGTTGGTTGTAACATTTTTTAAATCTATCTCAATCTGGGTAATATTTCGGTTGAGTGTCATCACCCCATCTTCATTAGCCAGTTGACGTTGTTGTAGATATGTGGGAAGTAAACCCCATCTTCATTAGCTAGTTATTAAAGAGGTATGGAAGTTAAACACCATTTCACTTCATACGACATTATAAAATTTAAATCAAGGCTTCATCTGGTTCATATTTTTAATAAAGAGAAGAAAAAAACACAACAAATTTCAATGAACAAGTTCTAGTCTGATTGATGAAGGAATGATACTTGGTAGTTTAAATCAATCTCGACATAAACTCATTCTTGATAATTATTTACACAAGACTGTACAATTTGTAAATTGTCCAAATACAAGTTGCACATATAAATCTTTCTTCTGGCCTCAAAAAATATAATGATATTGATAACCATGATGGTATCCATCAATGTTGGTGCCAACCTCCTCCTTGTCCATTCATATTCTAAGAACATTCAGTTCCTGTTGATCACAATAAGTTGTTCCCTCAAAACATTTTCATAAGAATTCTTGATCTATATTTGAAGCACAATTCTGCCCATGGTACCAGCATTATTTATAACTGTATCATGAGCTTCAGGAGCCTGGGCTAATGGATATTTCAACCCAATATGGGGTTTAAGCCATCCATATTTTATGCCTGCTTCCAGGGCACCGTGCATTTCTTTCCATTCACACTGTAGTATAAAAAAACATGGTCCACTTTAGTATGACAACTTAAAGAAACCTAATATTCCAGAGGATTCCCCAAATTGAACACTGTTACTATTAATTAGACGAAAATACAAAATTGGTAAAGAGAGAAATGGGGTTTAAATTACAAGTTCTTTAGCAGGGAAAGGAAGCCAGGAAACTGGTTAAATTCCACAGGGTGAGAATAATGATTTTATTCGGTATTGAAATGCGAGACCTCTTGTCCCAGCTAAATGAGAAAGAGAGAGAAAAATGGGGTTTTACATCCACTCAAACACAAACTAGGTCATTTCGGGACTAACATTTGGTTTAATTTTATTTAAATAATTCGCTTGCGCAGGGGTATTTATTGGTGGGGGGAAACCGGAGGACCCAGAGAAAACCCACAAGGTTGGACAGGCGACCCTACTCATTATCAGTACAACCTCCCAGCTAAATTGTTAGAAATTTGCATGAACTTTTCTAGAAATTGCAAGGTAAACCACTTCATCTTAAAGTTCCAATTTCATATTTTCTAAGAAAGTCAAAGCATAATTATTTCTATGTCTTTTGCTCAAAAGGTTGTCAACTCACTATTATACGATCATGGGCAAAATTTTTGGGGCATTAGAAAGGGTGACACAGGGTGATTGAGGAAATAGTTACTCAATTACCTCCCTTGTTTTCCCATTCCTCTCCATGGACGGCCATCTTCAAACGTTTGAATTTGAAGTTGAAAATGATATTTTTGCCAATTTCTCAACTGGCAATAGTGAATTATAGGATTAATAGGATTATTCTTTAACAAGGTAGGACTGTTTATAGGTTCAATCTATTTTAGGGCTTTGTTTTAATACATTTTAAAAATATAACTTAAAAAAATGCTATTGGCACTTTAAGTATATGAAGATATATTGAACAAAATTGCAAATTTTGTAAACTCTGATTATACAGTTTAGTGGTGGTGCTTAATATTCTACATGTATACACGTAAAAAATAATGAAAGGGTGCACTTATGATACCTGTTCGGTCCTATTTTGTCCTTGTTGAATTTAGAAGAACTGTTTGATGCTAACAAGCAATTGCAAAACCACATTCATATATTTCATATCAGTGATTTGTGTCAAAAATAAAATTGTTGATTTCATTGGATTTATATGAGGATTTGTTATGTGAGATGATAATCTAAAGTCATTTACAATGTTACTCCAATCGACAAAACCACTGTTCTAATACCCAGACTGTACCCAAAAGGTTAAAGTATCCTTGAAATCTATAGATAAAGTTATTGTTGACAAAAATTAGACTTAAATTTAATTGTATAGATCTTGAGCCATGACACATCAGATCAATCCAATGTAATACCTTGTTTTATCAAATATCAAGCAGCTGAGTCCAAACTATAATCAGCTGATTAAGATTCCTGACCACAGAGTCTTAGCAAATGAAATGAAATGGAGTTAAACGTCCTACTGTTTTGCTCCGAACTGGGCTAATGAAGATGGGCATACGTCACACAGTGGCACTACAGCCTAGTCTTATATCGATTTCCAACTGTCAAGGGATCTTTAACATGCACGCCAATGTGTACGCAACACGTCTGTTTTTCATCCCATCCGCATGACGAGGCAGCTGTCATTGTCAGGCCCTCCATCCTGTATCACTGACAAGGAGGAACCCAATATTCGGCCAATACAGGGATCGAAAACACCCGACATCCAGGATAGAGAGCCAGCACCATACCCACTTAGCAACTGTGATTCCCCAGAGGGTCAGCTCTTATAAGGCTGATTTTAAAGCCATGATGGTAAATTTCCCGTCAATGAAAAATAAATCATTATTTACCTCTGTTGTGTGTAGAAGGATAACACCAGTAACTACACATTCTTTAAACATGATTTTGATAGGAGCAATCTTTACTTCATCTCGACATCCAATAATCTAAAATAAAATACTACACATTGAAATTTAGCTTAATAGTCCTTCGAAACCTAACTCTATTGGTGCTGTTCAGGTTTAACACAGATCATGTCTATTCGATATCAAGAATAACCCCTTGAGATAGTTTGTATTCATTCAATAAATACTAAATAAAATTAATCTAGAGACCACCTGATTCCCTTATTTGTACTCGTTACACGAGTTTTCCTTGTAAGCGTTCCTAGTTAGCGTTCACTTGAATAACATACCGTATATGATTTCTATGATTTTTGTGCCAACTCTCACTCCAAGACAAAGATTTTCTACCGGTTCAACATTTTAAAGTTATTTGGGACAGAAAGTAAACATATGGTAGTTTATGGGGATGTAACAAGAGTAAACGTCCAATTTGTAAACCATACCCAACCCCAATATTCAGAACAGAAGATATAATCTAATTAATACCTACCCCAATTCTTCCTCGTAATTTAATCATTTCTAGATCCTTATCCAGATTAACATTAGCCAACATTTCCAGTATAATATCTATTCCTTCTGGCGTAGCATCCTGATAAAAATAAAACAATGTTTTGTCTGAATATCAGGCACCTTATATTCAAACACAAACTTATTAAAAACTGTACATTATGCTTTTCTGGGGGTTTTTCTAGCCAAATTTTTAAATCTATTCTGAGGTCATATTAATAATCCTACTGTTTCTGTTATATGCTCCTATCCTTGCTCTGTATTTTTCCAACATGTACCAAATGTTAAAAAAAAATCAACTTACGGTTATTTTTTTCATGTACCCTTCTTCCCTGTGGTTGAATACAAAATCAGCCCCATTGTCTTTAACTAGCTTCATTCCATCAGGTGTACCAGCTGTTCCAATAACCTTTAACCCTATAGATTTGGCCAACTGAACACTGGCTATTCCAACCTATAATAATACATAAAATTACAACAATTTTGATTTAAAAACAATTCCTTTTGTTACATGTTTACTGTATGTATCTAAATAATTGAAAAATACTAGAGCTGTTTAGTGAACAGTGATTCATTACATTAATAAAAGCAAAACCTATCTACTGATCAACACCAGTAAACTGGTCAGCAGATTATGATGTGAACAAGGTCAATAACTGTAGAATTAACTAATGGACAGAACCTGTTGACAGGCTTCTTTGAATCATTAATTACTAATTAGAACAATGTATACAAGTATATAGCAGTTACATGTAAGCATCTCAAGACATACATGCATTTAACAAAAATGATGGGAATTCAACAGCTTTCTTCATCTCACTAATCTAAACAATGAATAATATACATATCAGATGGATCGATGATTACCTGGTTTTTGCTAGTTATTACAGTATTCTAGAAGATTTAACAGGGGAGATCAAATTATAAGAAATTGCCAGAATTTGACAGATTTCTTCAGTTTGTTCATAATGCAAACAATTGAGAAGATCAAATAATATTTGCAAGAAATTGTGGTTAAGAGCACAGATGAAAGGAAGGTGAACAAAAAGTTCTGTAAAAATCATATAAGTAAGCATTTCATTCATAATCGTCAAATACGAATACTTCCTTTGGATGTCTATATAGATTTAAAAATATCAAAATAATACAATATAAAATGTAAATACATAAATAAAGGGATACTTACAGCTCCACTGGCACCATGTACCAATACTGTCTCTCCTGCTCTGGCACGAATTCTAAATAAATATATTAAACTAAGATGGTAAAATGTGTTCATTAAAAGAAGAAGGGGAGAGAGAGAGAGAAATGGGGTTTAACGTCCACTCGACACAAACTAGGTCATTTTGGGACTAAAATATGGTTTTTCAATTTTATTTCAATAATTCGCTTGCGCATAGGGGTCTTTAGCAGAGGGAGGAAACCGGAGTGCCCGGAGGAAACCCACGAGGTTGAAAAGGCGCCACATATGCTCACACCAGGGATCGAAACTGCAAGCCAGAGGTGACTGGCCAGCTAGAGGTCGAAGCGCGGCACTCTAGACCACTAGGCCATCCCAACCCCCCAAAAGAATTAGGACGACAGGCAATTTAATATAATTGTATAAAATAGGTGAAAGAGGGATTAACTTTATAGAGGTCTTCGTCGGTATATACACATTTTTTTTTTGTTGGATGTAATTCATTCTGAAGAGATGAGACTTTATTCAAAAGTTGAAACATTCTGCCAATTGATCATTTAGATATTTGCGTTTTAACTGTCAATTTATGAGTCAAGTAAACATATTAGTGTTGAGCTACCTCCCAAAAAATCTTTTATATCATATGTACAATAGTTTGCAATAGCAAAAACCATAAGTAAAGTTAGGGGTAAGAAATTTAATAAAGTTTACCAATGTCAGATTGGAGTCTTTTCTTATTATTCACATATTCAATAATTGAAATAAGTATCTTTAAAAATACATTATGTAAGATTTAGATAAAGAGTTAGCCATTCTTGCTATAATAGCTCTAAAATAAATAATGTTAAATGAAAATATTAAAAATTTCATTCAAATTACTTCATTCCGGGCCAAGTTATCACTGTTTGTTATTTTGACAAGATATATTACTTGTAATTGTGGTAATCAGGGCACTGGTAATTTTGGGACATAACCTCGCTTTCTCATTTTAAAATTAAATTTTTAAAAGGGCAAACCATTCTAATCTAGTTAAAACCTTGAGTATCTGATGCCACCAAGAGTCGATTAAGGTCTTGTTTTGTTAATAAATGTCTTGTTAATAGTTTATATAACATTTCAGGCCTAAAGAAAGACCTGCAATAGGCAAATTTAGCTCTTGCATAATGTGTGTTTAAAATATTGAACGGAATCCAAATAATCTGTTAACATTAATAAATCTATAATGAAGATAAACTTACAATATACAAAGAGTTTTATAAGCTGTATAATATGGAATTCCAATTCCGGCTCCTTCTTCAAAACTAAGTGTATCTCCCAGGTGAGCAACATATAAAGGACTGGAAACAGTATATTCAGCATAGGTACCGGATCCAGGTGAGCATGTGGTAAATACACGATCTCCAACCTGTATAGAAATGAAATTAAATGGGGTTTAACGTCGGTCCTACTTTTCTTCTCATAACCTGGGCTAATCAAGACAGGCATACGCCATACACTGCGCTACGGCCTTTTCTTATGTCAAATTCCAACTGCCAAGGGATCTTTTACGTGCACACCACTGTGTACATGGGACCTTGGTTTTTCATCCCATCTGAACGACTAGAGAGCTGTCCTTGTCAGGCCCTCCGTCCTGCATCACTGACAAGGGGAACTACGCCGGAAAATCTGGATGAACTTTCTCGGCCAATGCAGGGATCGAACACCCAACCTCCAGGTTAGCGAGCTAGCATCTTACCCACTAAGCCACGTGATCCCCTCAACCTATATAAAACATGTACATCATGCATAACATAGAAAAGATTAATACCGGCATTTTAGTTATTAACACAATGTTAATAAATTAACAATACTTTAAGCCTGACCAGGACACAGACCACCAAACATCCCCCACCCCATCACCCCCACTAAGGTTTTGCCCAGTTGCTCTGGATTAATGCATTCTGTAAAAATGAAACAACATACAAGCCAACAAAAACTGATATGCAAATTGAGGAGGTAGAGTGAGTGTGAGCAGTCTGACTCGCTACTACAGAGTCCTGCAGGAGTTTGCTCCCATTATGAAGAATAAACCAAATGATGCACAATGCATGTTAGTTTTTAAATTACTACATGTATAATTGTTTTGAATAACTCCATCCTTTTCTCTTTCCCACCCCTCTCATTTGAATATTTGTTTTAATTAGCAAGGGATTTAATTTTTATGGTCAGCGTCAATAATTCAATCTCTTCACTACTTACCTTAAAGTTTTTAACATTTTTGCCAACTTTTTCCACGACCCCAGCAGCATCAAGACCAGGTGTGTATGGTAAAGATGGTGGATTTGGAAAGGTACCGGTTCTAATATAAGTATCAACTGGATTGATACCTGCTGCCGACACTTTAATCAACAGCTGAAATAAACAAACTAAGTAAGACTTATGTCCCCAACCGTAATCATAAAATATATAGATGATAATCTTTAATTACTTAATTATCTTTTCATAATGCATGGTTGGTGCAGAAATTGGATTTTAATTTAATTTCCTATTTTGCTGCAACAATCAGGCTAATAAGGATGGATATCATGCAGTATGCTGTGGTGTAAATATTACCAGAATAGTGCAAAGTCAGTGGTGTTTCCTTCCAGCTACTGTGACAGAAGGAATTAAACTAAGTTTATTTAACTCATCTGTTTGTTCTTGTGTCCTTTTTAGTAGATAATCCACCCCCTCCGGCCCCACGCCAGATGACACAGAATGCAGTTTATTCGAAAACCCCATTAATGTCATGAAATCCAAAAAAAAAACACCCAGAAAATCTGAAGGATTAACAATGAAAAACAAGTCAAAATGAAGTCTAGGGTTTGTATTATTTCTATACTTGCATATTATAGTCTGTTATTATAAAGTTTCTGGTAGGCCTAGAGCCCCGATTAGGAAAGGTTATCAAGCAATATTACAGCTTAAAGAAGGTACCTGAGAATATTTTTCATCATTAAATTTAAATAGTGACCACTTACCTCATCGTCAGTGAAGGATGGAATTGGAAGATTATTATCTACGGTCAAAACCTCTGGACCACCAAATTTCTTCACACTAATACCCTTCATTTTAAAGTTTTATTACGCCGACTTATTAAAGCTGAAACAAGAGAAGAAGAATAATACGGTAAAACTTGCACACAGGGTTGAGACTTCTACCAAACACAGCAATTGGTTACAAATGCGATGTAAAGGACAACATCTTGCACTTAACTCACTGAAAATAAACTCAATCAAGAAAGAAAATCAAAACTTTTTGTCACTCTGTCTCGTACCCACTGGATGAAATAAAATGAAATGGGGTTCAACGTCTTGCATGTACTGTTCTGCTCCGAAGGGGCTAACAAAGACAGGCATATGCCATACAGTGTGCTATGAGGGAAATTTTGCCCAGGCAGCGGCATTATGGTCTACTCTTATATCGAATTCCAGCTGTCGGCTGGTTTTTACGTGCACGCTAATGTATATACGGATCCTCGGTTTCTCATACCATCCGAATACCTTGACCACTGACAAAGGGAACCCACGAGAGAAAATCTGGATGAATCTTTTCGGCCAATGCAGGAATCGAATGCGTGCCCTCCAGGCTAGCAAAAGATGAATATCTGAGATATGCGTTTCTTAAAACAGTATACAATTGATACCACTTAGGCTAATTTCTCAAGATCACACAGTGACATAGAGAATGTAGCCAAAATTTTTCTCAAAAGCAACCAGAACCCCTGTAGCAAACTTGTATCTTTGGTGCTCGTTTCCAGACCGCTACAAATTCCTGGCACATCAATTCTCACCTCTCTATTCAACGACCACACAGGAAATAATTCACTTCAGTTATCTTTCTTTATATATTTATTAAAATAATGTTGAGTCATCATTCGCTTGTTCATATCTAGTCCGTAAAAAAATTGATAAAAATATCCAACAATCTTAAATATTAACGACCAAAATATTTCAATATGGTGACTGCATATAGCTTATCACTTGTATTAAGTTATTAATAGCTTTTATATTTTGTTACATTCTGTTTATTTAGCCTATATACACCCGCCCCTTCTGATTATTATACCAAGAAAATATTATCTCTGCACACATTATTTGCCTTCATATCTGATAATGAAAATTCTAGAATATTCAAATAACATGTGTATGAGTGATAACAGCAGCTGATGGCTGAATTATTGCATACTGCGACCAAAAAATGATGACATAACAAAACGTGGAAAATAAAAGATTAGACAAACACAGAGACAATAAAGGGTTGGATGGCCGTATCATTACACATGCGCGCTGTATCATAAGGTCTGTCATTAAATCAAATGGTGTGGTTTCGATTCCCCGGTTGTACGTGACAAGAAGTAGGGTTGCCTGTCCAATCTCGTGGGTTTTCTCTGGGTCTTCCGGTTTCCTCCCACTGCTAAAGACCCTTACGCACAAGGAAATTATTGAAATAAAATTGAGCCAGATCTTAGTCCTGAAATGATCTGTTTCCTTTTGAATTTACATATTATTAGACATATGTTTTTGCTTATTTATTTTCCCTTTATTAATATTTACTAAAAGGACATTTCTATACAAGAAAGTTTATCTCACATTTCTGCTAACCCTATTTTAATTTAAATAATTTATCAAATTGTGTCCAATCAACCAATCCATTCCAAGAAACATGCCTTATTTTGAAAAAGGGCAACATTGAACCGAACTTGAAGTATATTAAAGAAAGATCATAATTAATACCGAATACGTTGCTTGGATTTTCGATAATTCTTGATAGGTGGAGATGTTTCTTTAATATTCATTGAACACTAATCACACAATCACAGCCACTAAGTAGAAGTTATTATTGCAGTATCATCATTTAAATAACGTCATAGAAGTAAACGTGATATAATACATGACTGCGTCATTTGTTTAAAATGATAAGCTAATCTAGCCTAGCAGACTAGATAGATGTATGTTTTTGCTGTCTTTGTTTGCTTTGGTTATCTTTATCGTTTTTATTACTGTACTTTACACAAACCCTTTAAATTTTACCTGTCATAATTATCAAGAATTTTTCAAACAATGTGTACTAAAATGTACTTGAATAGATTATTTCACAATTAATTACCAAAACCGATATATCAATGGTTCCCCTGCTTGGATTCGCCGAGATCAAGCTAGCATACAATAGCTACCAGACAATAAGACCTTCTACCAGACAATTAGGGACAATCAACTCAGCATGCAATAAGGAATTTGCTGGATGACCATGACTTCAGTGAAATCACGTGCTCCGTTTGGGCTAATCCGAGCCTTCGATAAATAAAATAAATTGAAAGTAGTCTATTTTTAGTAATTAGGTTATTGTTTGATGGCGACGAAATTTTAGCTCAAAATAAAAAGGGTTTTATCTCTTCTAAAGTGTGTTATTATGAATGTGCCAGAAAATAACAAGTATATTCAAAGAGCCATTGAAACTTACTTTCCGGTGATGTATGACACGATAACTGGAATTTCGTATTAAGACCCTTATTTTGACATTAATCACTCGCCCCACCCCACCATTGAATACCCCCCCCCCCCGTCATAATACAGTTTTTCACCACCCAACTTTGATCGCTTATTAAGGTAAGTAAATATGAATGTGCCAGAAAATTATTTATATATTTGAAGAGAGAATTAAACAGGCTTTTCAGTGATATATAACATAATGGCTGGAATTTCGTACTAAGAACCGTATTTTGGCATTGAATACCCCCCCCCCTTCATAATAAAGTTTTTTACCACCCAACTTTGATCGCTTATTAAGGTATGTAAATATGAATGTGCCAGAAAATTATTTATATATTTGAAGAGAGCATTAAACAAGCTTTTCAGTGATATATAACATAATGGCTGGAATTTCGTACTAAGAACCGTATTTTGGCATTGAATACCCCCCCCCCCTTCCTTCATAATAGAGTTTTTTACCACCCAACTTTGATCGCTTATTAAGGTAAGGAAATATGAATGTGCCAGAAAATTATTTATATATTTGAAGAGAGAATTAAACAAGCTTTTCAGTGATATATAACATAATGGCTGGAATTTCGTACTAAGAACCGTATTTTGGCATTGAATACCCCCCCCCCCCTTCATAATACAGTTTTTCACCACCCAACTTTGATCGCTTATTAAGGTAAGTAAATATGAATGTGCCAGAAAATTAGTTATATATTTGAAGAGATCATTAAACAAGCTTTTCAGTGATATATAACATAATGGCTGGAATTTCGTACTAAGAACCGTATTTTGGCATTGAATACCCCCCCCCTCCTTCATAATAGAGTTTTTTACCACCCAACTTTGATCGCTTATTAAGGTAAGTAAATATGAATGTGCCAGAAAATTAGTTATATATTTGAAGAGAGCATTAAACAAGCTTTTCGGTGATATATAACATAATGGCTGGAATTTCGTACTAAGAACCGTATTTTGGCATTGAATACCCCCCCCCCTTCATAATACAGTTTTTCACCGCCCAACTTTGATCGCTTATTAAGGTAAGTAAATATGAATGTGCCAGAAAATTAGTTATATATTTGAAGAGAGCATCAAACAAGCTTTTCAGTGATATATAACATAATGGCTGGAATTTCGTACTAAGAACCGTATTTTGGCATTGAATACCCCCCCCCCCTTCATAATACAGTTTTTCACCACCCAAATTTGATTGCTTATTAAGGTAAGTAAATATGAATGTGCCAGAAAATTATTTATATATTTGAAGAGAGAAATAAACATGCTTTACAGTGATATATAACATAATTGCTGGAATTTCGTGCTAAGAACCGTATTTTGGCATTGAATACCCCCCCCCCCCTTCATAATAAAGTTTTTTACCACCCAAATTTGATCGCTTATTAAGGTAAGTAAATATGAATGTGCCAGAAAATTAGTTATATATTTGAAGAGAGCATTAAATAAGCTTTTCAGTGATATATAACATAATGGCTGGAATTTCGTACTAAGAACCGTATTTTGGCATTGAATACCCCCCCCCTCCTTCATAATAGAGTTTTTTACCCCCACCCCGCAACTTTGATCGCTTATTAAGGTAAGTAAATATGAATGTGCCAGAAAATTAGTTATATATTTGAAGAGAGCAATAAACAAGCTTTTCAGTGATATATAACATAATGGCTGGAATTTCGTACTAAGAACCGTATTTTGGCATTGAATACCCCCCCCCCCTTCATAATAGAGTTTTTTACCCCCACCCCCAACTTTGATCGCTTATTAAGGTAAGTAAATATGAATGTGCCAGAAAATTATTTATATATTTGAAGACAGCATTAAACAAGCTTTTCAGTGATATATAACATAATGGATGGAATTTCGTACTAAGAACCGTATTTTGGCATTGAATACCCCCTCCCGCCCTTCATAATCATAGTAATAGAGTTACGTACCATCCAACTTTGATCGCTTATTAAGGTAAGTAAATATGAATGTGCCAGAAAATTTTTTATATATTTGAAGAGATCATTAAACAAGCTTTTCAGTGATATATAACATAATGGCTGGAATTTCGTACTAAGAACCGTATTTTGGCATTGAATACCCCCCCCCCCTCCTTCATAATAGAGTTTTTTACCACCCAACTTTGATCGCTTATTAAGGTAAGTAAATATGAATGTGCCCGAAAATTAGTTATATATTTAAAGGGAGCATTAAACAAGCTTTTCGGTGATATATAACATAATGGCTGGAATTTCGTACTAAGAACCGTATTTTGGCATTGAACATCCCCCCCCCCTTCATAATCATAGTAATAGAGTTTTTAACATCCAAAATTGATCGCTTATTAAGGTAAGTAAATATGAATGTGCCAGAAAATTATTTATATATTTGAAGAGAGCAATAAATCAGCTTTTCAGTGATATATAACATTATGGCTGGAATTTCGTACTAAGAACCGTATTTTGGCATTGAACAAACCCCCACCCGCCCTTCATGATCATAGTAATAGAGTTACGCACAATCCAACGTTGATCGCTTATTAAGGTACCATAAGTAAATATGAATGTGCCAGAAAATTATTTACATATTTGAAGAAAAAAATAAACCTGCTTTTTAGTGATATATAACATAATGGCTGGAATTTCGTACTAAGAACCGTATTTTGGCATTGAATACCCCCCCCCCCTTCATAATACAGTTTTTCACCACCCAACTTTGATCGCTTATTAAGGTAAGTAAATATGAATGTGCCAGAAAATTAGTTATATATTTGAAGAGAGCAATAAACAAGCTTTTCAGTGATATATAACATAATGGCTGGAATTTCGTACTAAGAACCGTATTTTGGCATTGAATACCCCCCCCCTTCATAATAGAGTTTTTTACCCCCACCCCCAACTTTGATCGCTTATTAAGGTAGGTAAATATGAATGTGCCAGAAAAGTATTTATATATTTGAAGACAGCATTAAACAAGCTTTTCAGTGATATATAACATAATGGATGGAATTTCGTACTAAGAACCGTATTTTGGCATTGAATACCCCCTCCCTCCCTTCATAATCATAGTAATAGAGTTACGTACCATCCAACTTTGATCGCTTATTAAGGTAAGTAAATATGAATGTGCCAGAAAATTATTTATATATTTGAAGAGAGAATTAAACAAGCTTTTCAGTGATATATAACATAATGGCTGGAATTTCGTACTAAGAACCGTATTTTGGCATTGAATACCCCCCCCCCCCTTCATAATAGAGTTTTTTACCACCCAACTTTGATCGCTTATTAAGGTAAGTAAATATGAATGTGCCAGAAAATTATTTATATATTTGAAGAGAGAATTAAACAAGCTTTTCAGTGATATATAACATAATGGCTGGAATTTCGTACTAAGAACCGTATTTTGGCATTGAATACCCCCCCCCTCCTTCATAATAGAGTTTTTTACCACCCAACTTTGATCGCTTATTAAGGTAAGTAAATATGAATGTGCCAGAAAATTAGTTATATATTTGAAGCGAGCATTAAACAAGCTTTTCGGTGATATATAACATAATGGCTGGAATTTCGTACTAAGAACCGTATTTTGGCATTGAATACCCCCCCCCCTTCATAATACAGTTTTTCACCGCCCAACTTTGATCGCTTATTAAGGTAAGTAAATATGAATGTGCCAGAAAATTATTTACATATTTGAAGAAAAAAATAAACCTGCTTTTTAGTGATATATAACATAATGGCTGGAATTTCGTACTAAGAACCGTATTTTGGCATTGAATACCCCCCCCCCTTCATAATACAGTTTTTCACCACCCAACTTTGATCGCTTATTAAGGTAAGTAAATATGAATGTGCCAGAAAATTAGTTATATATTTGAAGAGAGCAATAAACAAGCTTTTCAGTGATATATAACATAATGGCTGGAATTTCGTACTAAGAACCGTATTTTGGCATTGAATACCCCCCCCCCTTCATAATAGAGTTTTTTTACCCCCACCCCAACTTTGATCGCTTATTAAGGTAAGTAAATATGAATGTGCCAGAAAATTATTTATATATTTGAAGACAGCATTAAACAAGCTTTTCAGTGATATATAACATAATGGATGGAATTTCGTACTAAGAACCGTATTTTGGCATTGAATACCCCCTCCCGCCCTTCATAATCATAGTAATAGAGTTACGTACCATCCAACTTTGATCGCTTATTAAGGTAAGTAAATTTGAATGTGCCAGAAAATTATTTATATATTTGAAGAGATCATTAAACAAGCTTTTCAGTGATATATAACATAATGGCTGGAATTTCGTACTAAGAACCGTATTTTGGCATTGAATACCCCCCCCCTCCTTCATAATAGAGTTTTTTACCACCCAACTTTGATCGCTTATTAAGGTAAGTAAATATGAATGTGCCAGAAAATTAGTTATATATTTAAAGGGAGCATTAAACAAGCTTTTCGGTGATATATAACATAATGGCTGGAATTTCGTACTAAGAACCGTATTTTGGCATTGAACATCCCCCCCCCTTCATAATCATAGTAATAGAGTTTTTAACATCCAAAATTGATCGCTTATTAAGGTAAGTAAATATGAATGTGCCAGAAAATTATTTATATATTTGAAGAGAGCAATAAATCAGCTTTTCAGTGATATATAACATTATGGCTGGAATTTCGTACTAAGAACCGTATTTTGGCATTGAACACCTCCCCACCCGCCCTTCATGATCATAGTAATAGAGTTACGCACCATCCAACGTTGATCGCTTATTAAGGTAAGTAAATATGAATGTACCAGAAAATTATTTACATATTTGAAGAAAAAAATAAACCTGCTTTTTAGTGATATATAACATCATGGCTGGAATTTCGTACTAAGAACCGTATTTTGGCATTGAATACCCCCCCCCTTCATAATACAGTTTTTCACCACCCAACTTTGATCGCTAATTAAGGTAAGTAAATATGAATGTGCCAGAAAATTAGTTATATATTTGAAGAGAGCAATAAACAAGCTTTTCAGTGATATATAACATAATGGCTGGAATTTCGTACTAAGAACCGTATTTTGGCATTGAATACCCCCCCCCCTTCATAATAGAGTTTTTTACCCCCACCCCCAACTTTGATCGCTTATTAAGGTAAGTAAATATGAATGTGCCAGAAAAGTATTTATATATTTGAAGACAGCATTAAACAAGCTTTTCAGTGATATATAACATAATGGATGGAATTTCGTACTAAGAACCGTATTTTGGCATTGAATACCCCCTCCCGCCCTTCATAATCATAGTAATAGAGTTACGTACCATCCAACTTTGATCGCTTATTAAGGTAAGTAAATATGAATGTGCCAGAAAATTATTTATATATTTGAAGAGAGAATTAAACAAGCTTTTCAGTGATATATAACATAATGGCTGGAATTTCGTACTAAGAACCGTATTTTGGCATTGAATACCCCCCCCTTCATAATAGAGTTTTTTACCACCCAACTTTGATCGCTTATTAAGGTAAGTAAATATGAATGTGCCAGAAAATTATTTATATATTTGAAGAGAGAATTAAACAAGCTTTTCAGTGATATATAACATAATGGCTGGAATTTCGTACTAAGAACCGTATTTTGGCATTGAATACCCCCCCCCCCTTCATAATACAGTTTTTCACCACCCAACTTTGATCGCTTATTAAGGTAAGTAAATATGAATGTGCCAGAAAATTAGTTATATATTTGAAGAGATCATTAAACAAGCTTTTCAGTGATATATAACATAATGGCTGGAATTTCGTACTAAGAACCGTATTTTGGCATTGAATACCCCCCCCCCCTCCTTCATAATAGAGTTTTTTACCACCCAACTTTGATCGCTTATTAAGGTAAGTAAATATGAATGTGCCAGAAAATTAGTTATATATTTGAAGAGAGCATTAAACAAGCTTTTCGGTGATATATAACATAATGGCTGGAATTTCGTACTAAGAACCGTATTTTGGCATTGAATACCCCCCCCCCTTCATAATACAGTTTTTCACCGCCCAACTTTGATCGCTTATTAAGGTAAGTAAATATGAATGTGCCAGACAATTAGTTATATATTTGAAGAGAGCATTAAACAAGCTTTTCAGTGATATATAACATAATGGCTGGAATTTCGTACTAAGAACCGTATTTTGGCATTGAATACCCCCCCCCCCTTCATAATACAGTTTTTCACCACCCAAATTTGATTGCTTATTAAGGTAAGTAAATATGAATGTGCCAGAAAATTATTTATATATTTGAAGAGAGAAATAAATCAGCTTTTCAGTGATATATAACATTATGGCTGGAATTTCGTACTAAGAACCGTATTTTGGCATTGAACACCTCCCCACCCGCCCTTCATGATCATAGTAATAGAGTTACGCACCATCCAACGTTGATCGCTTATTAAGGTAAGTAAATATGAATGTGCCAGAAAATTATTTACATATTTGAAGAAAAAAATAAACCTGCTTTTTAGTGATATATAACATCATGGCTGGAATTTCGTACTAAGAACCGTATTTTGGCATTGAATACCCCCCCCCCTTCATAATACAGTTTTTCACCACCCAACTTTGATCGCTTATTAAGGTAAGTAAATATGAATGTGCCAGAAAATTAGTTATATATTTGAAGAGAGCAATAAACAAGCTTTTCAGTGATATATAACATAATGGCTGGAATTTCGTACTAAGAACCGTATTTTGGCATTGAATACCCCCCCCCCTTCATAATAGAGTTTTTTACCCCCACCCCCAACTTTGATCGCTTATTAAGGTAAGTAAATATGAATGTGCCAGAAAAGTATTTATATATTTGAAGACAGCATTAAACAAGCTTTTCAGTGATATATAACATAATGGATGGAATTTCGTACTAAGAACCGTATTTTGGCATTGAATACCCCCTCCCGCCCTTCATAATCATAGTAATAGAGTTACGTACCATCCAACTTTGATCGCTTATTAAGGTAAGTAAATATGAATGTGCCAGAAAATTATTTATATATTTGAAGAGAGAATTAAACAAGCTTTTCAGTGATATATAACATAATGGCTGGAATTTCGTACTAAGAACCGTATTTTGGCATTGAATACCCCCCCCCTTCATAATAGAGTTTTTTACCACCCAACTTTGATCGCTTATTAAGGTAAGTAAATATGAATGTGCCAGAAAATTATTTATTTATTTGAAGAGAGAATTAAACAAGCTTTTCAGTGATATATAACATAATGGCTGGAATTTCGTACTAAGAACCGTATTTTGGCATTGAATACCCCCCCCCCCTTCATAATACAGTTTTTCACCACCCAACTTTGATCGCTTATTAAGGTAAGTAAATATGAATGTGCCAGAAAATTAGTTATATATTTGAAGAGATCATTAAACAAGCTTTTCAGTGATATATAACATAATGGCTGGAATTTCGTACTAAGAACCGTATTTTGGCATTGAATACCCCCCCCCTCCTTCATAATAGAGTTTTTTACCACCCAACTTTGATCGCTTATTAAGGTAAGTAAATATGAATGTGCCCGAAAATTAGTTATATATTTAAAGGGAGCATTAAACAAGCTTTTCGGTGATATATAACATAATGGCTGGAATTTCGTACTAAGAACCGTATTTTGGCATTGAACATCCCCCCCCCTTCATAATCATAGTAATAGAGTTTTTAACATCCAAAATTGATCGCTTATTAAGGTAAGTAAATATGAATGTGCCAGAAAATTATTTATATATTTAAAGAGAGCAATAAATCAGCTTTTCAGTGATATATAACATTATGGCTGGAATTTCGTACTAAGAACCGTATTTTGGCATTGAACACCTCCCCACCCGCCCTTCATGATCATAGTAATAGAGTTACGCACCATCCAACGTTGATCGCTTATTAAGGTAAGTAAATATGAATGTGCCAGAAAATTATTTACATATTTGAAGAAAAAAATAAACCTGCTTTTTAGTGATATATAACATCATGGCTGGAATTTCGTACTAAGAACCGTATTTTGGCATTGAATACCCCCCCCCCCCTTCATAATACAGTTTTTCACCACCCAACTTTGATCGCTTATTAAGGTAAGTAAATATGAATGTGCCAGAAAATTAGTTATATATTTGAAGAGAGCAATAAACAAGCTTTTCAGTGATATATAACATAATGGCTGGAATTTCGTACTAAGAACCGTATTTTGGCATTGAATACCCCCCCCCCCTTCATAATAGAGTTTTTTACCCCCACCCCCAACTTTGATCGCTTATTAAGGTAAGTAAATATGAATGTGCCAGAAAAGTATTTATATATTTGAAGACAGCATTAAACAAGCTTTTCAGTGATATATAACATAATGGATGGAATTTCGTACTAAGAACCGTATTTTGGCATTGAATACCCCCTCCCGCCCTTCATAATCATAGTAATAGAGTTACGTACCATCCAACTTTGATCGCTTAGTAAGGTAAGTAAATATGAATGTGCCAGAAAATTATTTATATATTTGAAGAGAGAATTAAACAAGCTTTTCAGTGATATATAACATAATGGCTGGAATTTCGTACTAAGAACCGTATTTTGGCATTGAATACCCCCCCCCCTTCATAATAGAGTTTTTTACCACCCAACTTTGATCGCTTATTAAGGTAAGTAAATATGAATGTGCCAGAAAATTATTTATATATTTGAAGAGAGAATTAAACAAGCTTTTCAGTGATATATAACATAATGGCTGGAATTTCGTACTAAGAACCGTATTTTGGCATTGAATACCCCCCCCCCCTTCATAATACAGTTTTTCACCACCCAACTTTGATCGCTTATTAAGGTAAGTAAATATGAATGTGCCAGAAAATTAGTTATATATTTGAAGAGATCATTAAACAAGCTTTTCAGTGATATATAACATAATGGCTGGAATTTCGTACTAAGAACCGTATTTTGGCATTGAATACCCCCCCCCTCCTTCATAATAGAGTTTTTTACCACCCAACTTTGATCGCTTATTAAGGTAAGTAAATATGAATGTGCCAGAAAATTAGTTATATATTTGAAGAGAGCATTAAACAAGCTTTTCGGTGATATATAACATAATGGCTGGAATTTCGTACTAAGAACCGTATTTTGGCATTGAATACCCCCCCCCTTCATAATAGAGTTTTTTACCCCCACCCCGCAACTTTGATCGCTTATTAAGGTAAGTAAATATGAATGTGCCAGAAAATTAGTTATATATTTGAAGAGAGCAATAAACAAGCTTTTCAGTGATATAAAACATAATGGCTGGAATTTCGTACTAAGAACCGTATTTTGGCATTGAATACCCCCCCCCCCTTCATAATAGAGTTTTTTACCCCCACCCCCATCTTTGATCGCTTATTAAGGTAAGTAAATATGAATGTGCCAGAAAATTATTTATATATTTGAAGAGGGCAGTAAACAAGCTTTCCAGTTATATGTAACATAATGGCTGGAATTTCGTACTAAGAACCGTATTTTGGCATTGAACATCTCCCCGCCCCCCTTCATAATCATAGTAATAGAGTTTTTAACATCCAAATTTGATCGCTTATTAAGGTAAGTAAATATCAATGTGCCAGAAAATTATTTATATATTTGAAGAGAGCAATAAATCAGCTTTTCAGTGATATATAACATCATGGCTGGAATTTAGTACTAAGAACCGTATTTTGGCATTGAACACCCCCACCCACCCCCCCGCCCTTCATGATCATAGTAATAGAGTTGCGCACCATCCAACTTTTCAATGCCAAAATACGGTTCTTAGTACGAAATTCCAGCCATTATGTTATATATCACTGAAAAGCTTGTTTAATTCTCTCTTCAAATATATAAATAATTTTCTGGCACATTCATATTTACTTACCTTAATAAGCGATCAAAGTTGGGTGGTAAAAAAC
The DNA here is from genome assembly GCA_963678685.1 of Patella ulyssiponensis. Lineage (NCBI taxonomy): Eukaryota > Metazoa > Mollusca > Gastropoda > Patellidae > Patella > Patella ulyssiponensis. The sequence goes on along the minus strand of OY783227.1, from coordinate 75,667,796 downwards.
TATATTATGAAGGAGGGGGGGGGGAGTATTCAATGCCAAAATACGGTTCTTAGTACGAAATTCCAGCCATTATGTTATATATCACTGAAAAGCTTGTTTAATGATCTCTTCAAATATATAAATAATTTTCTGGCACATTCATATTTACTTACCTTAATAAGCGATTAAAGTTGGGTGGTAAAAAACTCTATTATGAAGGAGGGGGGGGGATTCAATGCCACAATACGGTTCTTAGTACGAAATTCCAGCCATTATGTTATATATCACTGAAAAGCATGTTTAATTCTCTCTTCAAATATATAAATAATTTTCTGGCACATTCATATTTACTTACCTTAATAAGCGATCAAAGTTGGGTGGTGAAAAACTGTATTATGAAGGGGGGGGGGGTATTCAATGCCACAATACGGTTCTTAGTACGAAATTCCAGCCATTATGTTATATATCACTGAAAAGCTTGTTTCATTCTCTCTTCAAATATATAAATAATTTTCTGGCACATTCATATTTAATTACCTTAATAAGCGATCAAAGTTGGGTGGTAAAAAACTCTATTATGAAGGAGGGGGGGGGGTATTCAATGCCAAAATACGGTTCTTAGTACGAAATTCCAGCCATTATGTTATATATCACTGAAAAGCCAGTTTAATTCTCTCTTCAAATATATAAATAATTTTCTGGCACATTCATATTTACTTACCTTAATAAGCGATCAAAGTTGGGTGGTAAAAAACTTTATTATGAAGGGGGGGGGGTATTCAATGCCAAAATACGGTTCTTAGTACGAAATTCCAGCCATTATGTTATATATCACTTAAAAGAGCTTGTTTAATTATCTCTTCAAATATATAACTAATTTTCTGGCACATTCATATTTACTTACCTTAATAAGCGATCAAAGTTGCGGGGTGGGGGTAAAAAACTCTATCATGAAGGGGGGGGGGTATTCAATGCCAAAATACGGTTCTTAGTACGAAATTCCAGCCATTATGTTATATATCACTGAAAAGCTTGTTTAATGCTCTCTTCAAATATATAACTAATTTTCTGGCACGTTCATATTTACTTACCTTAATAAGCGATCAAATTTGGGTGGTGAAAAACTCTATTATGAAGGGGGGGGGTATTCAATGCCAAAATACGGTTCTTAGTACGAAATTCCAGCCATTATGTTATATATCACTGAAAAGCCTGTTTAATGCTCTCTTCAAATATATAACTAATTTTCTGGCACATTCATATTTACTTACCTTAATAAGCGATCAAAGTTGGGCGGTAAAAAACTCTATTATGAAGGGGGGGGGGGTATTCAATGCCAAAATACGGCTCTTAGTACGAAATTCCAGCCATTATGTTATATATCACCGAAAAGCTTGTTAAATGCTCTCTTCAAATATATAAATAATTTTCTGGCACATTCATATTTACTTACCTTAATAAGCGATCAAAGTTGGGTGGTGAAAAACTGTATTATGAAGGGAGGGGGGATATTCAATGCCAAAATACGGTTCTTAGTACGAAATTCCAGCCATTATGTTATATATCACTGAAAAGCCTGTTTAATTCTCTCTTCAAATATATAAATAATTTTCTGGCACATTCATATTTACTTACCTTAATAAGCGATCAAAGTTGGGTGGTAAAAAACTTTATTATGAAGGGGGGGGGTATTCAATGCCAAAATACGGTTCTTAGTACGAAATTCCAGCCATTATGTTATATATCACTGAAAAGCTTGTTTAATTATCTCTTCAAATATATAACTAATTTTCTGGCACATTCATATTTACTTACCTTAATAAGCGATCAAATTTGCGGGGTGGGGGTAAAAAACTCTATTATGAAGGAGGGGGGGCGGGGTATTCAATGCCAAAATACGGTTCTTAGTACGAAATTCCAGCCATTATGTTATATATCACTGAAAAGCTTGTTTAATGCTCTCTTCAAATATATAACTAATTTTCTGGCACATTCATATTTACTTACATTAATAAGCGATCAAAGTTGGGTGGTGAAAAATTCTATTATGAAGGGGGGGGGGTATTCAATGCCAAAATACGGTTCTTAGTACGAAATTCCAGCCATTATGTTATATATCACTGAAAAGCCTGTTTAATGCTCTCTTCAAATATATAACTAATTGTCTGGCACATTCATATTTACTTACCTTAATAAGCGATCAAAGTTGGGTGGTAAAAAACTTTATTATGAAGGGGGGGGGGGGGTATTCAATGCCAAAATACGGTTCTTAGTACGAAATTCCAGCCATTATGTTATATATCACTGAAAAGCATGTTTAATTCTCTCTTCAAATATATAAATAATTTTCTGGCACATTCATATTTACTTACCTTAATAAGCGATCAAATTTGGGTGGTGAAAAACTGTATTATGAAGGGGGGGGGGGTATTCAATGCCAAAATACGGCTCTTAGTACGAAATTCCAGCCATTATGTTATATATCACTGAAAAGCTTGTTTAATGCTCTCTTCAAATATATAACTAATTTTCTGGCACATTCATATTTACTTACCTTAATAAGCGATCAAAGTTGCGGGGTGGGGGTAAAAAACTCTATTAACTCTATTATGAAGGAGGGGGGGGGGGGGTATTCAATGCCAAAATACGGTTCTTAGTACGAAATTCCAGCCATTATGTTATATATCACCGAAAAGCTTGTTTAATGCTCTCTTCAAATATATAACTAATTTTCTGGCACATTCATATTTACTTACCTTAATAAGCGATCAAAGTTGGGTGGTGAAAAACTGTATTATGAAGGGGGGGGGGGGTATCCAATGCCAAAATACGGTTCTTAGTACGAAATTCCAGCCATTATGTTATATATCACCGAAAAGCTTTTTTAATGCTGTCTTCAAATATATAACTAATTTTTTGGCACATTCATATTTACTTACCTTAATAAGCGATCAAAGTTGGGTGGTAAAAAAACTCTATTATGAAGGAGGGGGGGGGTATTCAATGCCAAAATACGGTTCTTAGTACGAAATTCCAGCCATTATGTTATATATCACTGAAAAGCATGTTTAATTCTCTCTTCAAATATATAAATAATTTTCTGGCACATTCATATTTACTTACCTTAATAAGCGATCAAAGTTGGGTGGTGAAAAACTGTATTATGAAGGGGGGGGGGATATTCAATGCCAAAATACGGTTCTTAGTACGAAATTCCAGCCATTATGTTATATATCACTGAAAAGCCTGTTTAATGCTGTCTTCAAATATATAACTAATTTTCTGGCACATTCATATTTACTTACCTTAATAAGCGATCAAAGTTGCGGGGTGGGGGTAAAAAACTCTATTATGAAGGGGGGGGGGTATTCAATGCCAAAATACGGTTCTTAGTACGAAATTCCAGCCATTATGTTATATATCACTGAAAAGCATGTTTAATTCTCTCTTCAAATATATAACTAATTTTCTGGCACATTCATATTTACTTACCTTAATAAGCGATCAAAGTTGGGTGGTGAAAAACTGTATTATGACGGGGGGGGGGGTATTCAATACAATGGTGGGGTGGGGCGAGTGATTAATGTCAAAATAAGGGTCTTAATACGAAATTCCAGTTATCGTGTCATACATCACCGGAAAGTAAGTTTCAATGGCTCTTTGAATATACTTGTTATTTTCTGGCACATTCATAATAACACACTTTAGAAGAGATAAAACCCTTTTTATTTTGAGCTAAAATTTCGTCGCCATCAAACAATAACCTAATTACTAAAAATAGACTACTTTCAATTTATTTTATTTATCGAAGGCTCGGATTAGCCCAAACGGAGCACGTGATTTCACTGAAGTCATGGTCATCCAGCAAATTCCTTATTGCATGCTGAGTTGATTGTCCCTAATTGTCTGGTAGAAGGTCTTAATGTCTGGTAGCTATTGTATGCTAGCTTGATCTCGGCCTTGGATTCTAACTGATGAAAAAGATGCATCAAATATTTTTATACTGCTGACAAGTTTCCACTGTATGCTTGTAAAAACGAACGAAATTGTACAAATTTTTAATTGATATTAGATATTCTTTTTGGAGGATCAATTTTCTCATCATAAGTTGCCAGGGATTCAAAATTGATCCAATATGCTGTAAATCAACTCAAGTATATTTGCACAGACAAAGCACAAAATTTCCCACTGCTGGCTGGAAAGCCCCCATGGGCCATGGCCCATGTCTCTCCTTGCTAATATTAATCAAGCTATATGATGCTAGACATCGATAGGCAATACTGATGAGGTGAGTTAACCTAAAGAAAATGGGGCGAAAAGATAGACTTGTGGAAAAAAAGACAAGAATTAACATCAAAGTCAGTCCATTGGAAAATATTTGGTGATCTGCAACCCGATGACAGTTTATTTTGGAGTTACGTCCCCTACACAATATTACAACGACAAGGATTTTTTGAGCACGTTTTTTTTTGTAAGGGCTGTAGATGATACTTGCTTTGACAACACTGTCGAGCGCTTCACCCACTGAAAGTCCCTACCTTAGTTTAATTGTTGTAATAAATTTAACTAAATTACACTGCTGTCAGTGATGTGTACAGTAAGAAAAAATGAACTTGCACCCACACGGTCAACAATTGACGTCCACTGCCGTCAACACTCGCCAAAACTGGCAAAACATATTCACATATTGCTGTCAGGAAAATAAATATCCGAAACGAATAAATGTATGGTTGAAATTTAAAAATGATCTCGCCCTTTCCTTTCTAAAGTTTACGAACATGACCATGACAATAATTGGTTACTCCAAAAATCAATCCTTTCTACGGCGATTAAATCACGAGTCCGACCTGAGGATGAGAATCCATCTAGCTGTTTACAACAACTTACAAGTCTTTCTTCTTACGATCATCAAAGTTTGGGGTATTGGTTTATTCATCGACAATTATTATTTTGACAAAAAGGAACGAGCTTAAAAGTGCTAAAGCCTCTATAAATCCTATCCAATTGCTTATTTATTCCTTTCTTATTTTCACACATGTAGGCTAATAGGCCTACCATTATGTGAAGGTACCACGCAGAGTCAGAGTAATCATTTTTACTCTGTGAAGGTAGGCCTATGTAGTTGTTGCCAAAAAGACTGACGTTAAACTCAGGTCGCATACAATTCATGCATGTAGGCTATACATGACTATATTCTTTGAATGGCATTTAATAATTGGAACATATAATCAAAAACACACTTTTATGGAATAACAATTATTACTATATATAGGCCTATGGTTTATTTCACTGCGACGTTTCAACAAGATTTCACAAGTCGTTATCAAATATACACAAATAGCCTATAATATTATATCTATTCATAAGAATACGAAACATGGAATACTTCATGTTATTAAAAGTCAAAATATATGGAAACACTATTTTAAAGTGTGTACATGTTATTACTGGGCCCTTTTTTCTGACTCGGGTGTTCAAGTTACTCATCAAACTGTTATGTTTTGTTTTAGCACCTGTAAAGGTGAGCATTTGAGGAAAAGTCGGTGTTCATTAACACCCCAACATAATAACCAGTGATTGTCAAAACAGACCATGCATTTTCGTGTATGCATTAGAAATAACAAGAAACACTGTGTTAATTAAAACAGATAAATACATGTAGTTTAAACACGCGCTAACCATCCGGCCATCGAACCCCCCTTGTCGTTAAGGAAAACATTTACAACACACTAAAATATAATTACGAATGACCTCTACGTGTTGGCGTATAAAAAAGTGTCGAAAGGTTTTTTTCAAAAGTTATGGTCAGATTGTTATCACTAGAAGTAGCAGAAAAAAGATTTAGCCCGAGAGATTGATAGTGAGGACATTCAATTACAAAGTGAAATTCAGTATCTTCTTTCAATAGGGAAGTGTCAGGGGCGGATTGGACCGGGAAACGACCGGGCTCTCGTGAAGGAGCTGCCCCTTTTAATGAAATATTTGAAAAGTGAACCCCAAATATGCGACTTAGTGGCATATCTGATTATAATCTCTGTCAAATAATATATTTCATAAATCAATTAACTTAGGCCAAAACCATCAACCTGTGAAATTATCATATCGTCAGATTATTAGCCTAGCTTAACGTATTATCATTGTATCTTCAAGAGTCAAGAGAATTTAACTGGTTAAAAATGGGATTGGTTGAGAAAATATTGACCATTTGATAACCAGTTAGGAATATTGAATAAGTAGGAATATTTCCATTGAAAAATGTTCCATTTTTGTTGCTCCTGTGATGGAAGACCACGAGACACATTGGTAGGCTACAGAGTGACGAAAGTGAAATTCATAAAAGCTGCTTTTTGAATTTTGAATTCTGACGTGTCTCCCACGGGATGCAGGTGACTTAATAATTAGTAAATTTGCGGTCGACAGTGTTGATGAATCCGATGAAATTTTCGGATGAAATTCGGAATAACCATTGCAGAATTCCGAATTCTGACCCACACCCAACAAACCCGACCCAGAAAATATATTATACCAGGGGGGTTGGGATGGCCTAGTGGTCTAGAGTGCCGCGCTTCGACCTCTAGCTGGCCGGTCACCTCTGGCTTGCGGCTGTGGTTTCGAGCCCTGGTGTGAGCGTATGTGGCATGGAGATAGGGGCGCCTTCTCAACCTCGTGGGTTTCCTCCGGGCACTCCGGTTTCCTCCCACTGCTAAAGACCCCTACGCGCAAGCGAATTATTGAAATAAAATTAAACCATATGTTAGTCCCGAAATGACCTAGTTGTGTCGAGTGGACGTTAAACCCCATTTCTCTCTCTCTCTATATTATACCAGCCCATTCCAGACTCCAGTGATGGCGTTCCATGGCCGGTCCAATACCCCCTATGGCCCAATCCGTCCCTGAACAGTGTGTACATAGTTCCAAATCGGGGGAGCGGGGGGGGGGGGGGTCTTGTACCATGCAGCCTCTCTCTATTTCTAATTAATGTGAACTCAACTTAGTGAGGTCTTTATTGTGTACATGAAGCAAATAATTAGCTGGAGAATCTATAGCCAGTGCCATAAGTTCTACGTTTTGGGTTGCCAGACATAATATATTCGGTTTTGTAAATGGGATTGAATGGGAATCTTAGGACTGTTTGTATGTTAGATTATGAGAGTTGCAAGGGAGATAAATTAAACTGGTCCATGACGGAGGATATTGCTGCTGCCCATGATAATTGGGGATTAGATTTGCCTATTGCTGGATCTTCTACATATGCGGCGGAAAGTAAAGGATTTGTAGATTTTGTCAGACGTATTTAATCTTTTATACAGGTAAATATCAATTTGAACTGGGAGGTTACCTAGTTCGGCCAATCATCCTATATTTGAAGATTTGGGGGGGGGGGGTAAAATAGATTTGCACGTTTTTGTTGTTATCTTTTATGCTCTACATAATTCCATCTGTGTAAATTCGCATTCCTGCTATTTACAATTTACGATCTCCATACGTCACAGGCATACAGATATATTTGCTTCACTACTGCTTCTTATGAGTACTTCGATCGGTTGGCAGGTGATCATTGGTGCACACTTTCTGACGGATACCAAACCATGCCCTCCAAGCATTTTTACTTAATTTATTTATAGCACTTTTGAAGGGTGCGTTATTCGTTATATAGACCCTTAAATATAGATATGCATCTGTAGTTTGGAGAATTTGGTTATCAAAAAAAGAATTTTACTTGGGATGTGTGTTTCCGGATTAAAATTAAGTTTCCGCTCAGTGCAGAAGGAAATGGGGCATACAAGACAATTTTGAAGGTCAGTAGATGATGTTGATATCAGAACAAGATCATCTGAAAAAAGGATATGAGACATTTCATGTCAGTCAAGACCTATGTTGTCCAAATTGAAATTAAATGTATTTAAATGAGTTAAATTTGCACGTCATTAAGGCAGAGTCAAGGAAACATCCTTGTTTCACACCCAAAACCGATGCTATGGTTTTTAGAATATAAGAAATGTAGTTATACAGAGATTTAATTAGACTGAAAACTTTTCCATTAATTTTATGCTAAAGTAATCTTAGCAACAAGCCGTTTCTCTAAACTAAACCAAAGGCTTTAGACGAATCGTAAGAGTCATAAGAATAAGTTTTTTTTCCTTCTTACTTCTTATATTTATTTAAAAAAAAGACATTATCAACAGTTCTATCATGTTTACACCACTATCCTCAAGGAAGCGTGGAAGTCTTTTATTTATAATTGACATTTACTCAGACAGCTGGTAGCTAAAGCTATTCCGCTGTAATTTTTGGGTCACTCCTATTCCCTTTTTATGAATGGGGACGATAAAGGAGGTTTTCCACGGTTCAAGCAAGATCCCCGCAGAAAGAATTAGGCTAGATAATTTAAAGTCGTGATCTAACATTGAATTCCTGTAATGTTAGTAGCATTTCATTTAGTATGAGGTCAGTCCCCACCATTTCTTTCTTCTAAGTTTAGCGAAGGTATTTCTCACTTCATCAGCAGGGATTGAGTTGTTTAGATATTTCACTTCATCAGCATAGGTTGGGTTGTTTAGGGATGTATTTGCGGAATTGGTTTGGAGGGTGTGGCGCCAGGCAGGGTAAACTTACTCTTCCGGACACCTGTTCCCATTGCACTGTTTGTCGTGTATTTTGTACACGGTGAACAGTCCATTTGCTGATTACACTATTTTGTCTAAACCGTTTTTTAGGACTTCGAATTTTGTCTAATGGTTTGGATTGTTGGTATTTGGTTTTATTTTATTCTAGCAATCAGCTGCAATACGTCCGGCTTTATCCACTCTGCTAACAATGTTTTCATTTCGAGCAACAGAACGCCCCCCACTTGCATTTTATCATCACGCTTAACATTTCCCACTAGATGGCAGTGACAATTTCTCATTGAAAGGTTACTTGTAAATAATGGTCCGAATTTTAGTTATTTACAAAGGTCATTTAATACTTGAGTGTGTTTAGAGTGTCTAGAGATTGTAGAAGGAATCGGTCTAGACATGTATTATAATATATTCTATTGTCAGAGTCTACAGACAAATATTACAATCACTGATTGCTTTAACATTCTGATTAAATTCTTAAACAAATTAAAGATTCCCGCCACACTAATGCCCGAAATTTAATTGATTTCGACATTTTGGGTTTTAATGAAGGGTCATTGTTTTTGTTTCGACTTCTGTTATATTTCTGTGGCTGAGTTTAGTGTTAACACATATTTTCATTTGTACAGTTCGTGCCTGAGTTTGTAATCAAATAATTTCAACAGTAATCCTTATAAAATTAAAGTCTTGTTCTCTCCACCCCAAAATGTCTCCACGTCCGACTTCAAAGGGGTGTTGGATGGTCGAATGGTTAGCGCGTGCGCGTTTCATCATAATATCTGTCATTACGACAAATGGCGTGGTTTCGATTCCCCAAATGTACGTGACAAGTAGTTGGGTCGCCTGTCCTACGTTGTGGGTTTCCCCTGGTCGTCTGGTTTCCCCCCGTTGCTAAAGGCCCCTACGCGCAACTGAATTATATAATTAAAATTGAACCATTATATAGTTCCGAAATGACATTGCTTGTGTCGAGTGGACGCTCTCTCTCTCTCTCTCTCTCTCTCTCTCTCTCTCTCTCTCCCTCTCATTCCCCGACTTTAATTTCGAATTGGAAGCTATATAGAATGCAGCGATCGAGGAGGCTATAATAAAATCAATTTTCTAGCCTCTCATATCAGTTAATTACCGGAATGAACGTCAAGCACAAAAGAAATGTAACTCAATCAACATGGACGATTCTTGAACTTGTTAACGAATTCAAAAGCAAAGTAGTGCTTGAATCGTGGAACGAAGTGAACAATAGCAAACATTCTACTGTAGCTACATTTACCAAAGTAACAGTATTATGTCCGTATATATGAAGCCAACAAAACGCAGATAGTCATTTATAATATCATTTCAATGGACGGTACGTTTATAATTCACAACACAAACGATTTCGCTTATTTCAAATCCAACAGTTTAAACAGAGAAGCAATGTTTAGGAACATTATCAGCTCATTAACCATTGCTTGACTTATAGACTGCTATAATAAATGGACGTATCTTATTAGCTTGGTACGATTCCTAAATCAAAGCAAGTAGAAGTTATTTAACGCCTTCAAGTAAGAGATAAGCTTGAACATAGACTTTATTTTAGGAACCTAAGCGTTATCCGCTGAATATATATTTTAAACCATAATCTTAATCGATGCCAATTTTGGTGCATGGATTGTTCTTTAGAAGCTTCAGAAATCCATACATTTAGTTGGAATCTTTTGTTATACTTTAGTATTAGGTGACTCATTCTGCACCACACAGACCTTACAGGGATCCGATGCAGAGTAGGTATAAACACCGCTGCCCTAGCAAGATTACCCCCATTCCACAATATATGACGCCGTCTTCATTAGCCCATTGACTTAAAGTAGGACGTTAGGGTGGCAGCTTGAATTTGAATGACGGTTGGTTGGTCATAAGCAAACTTACCTATCGTGTGTTGGTTGTGTTACAATTTTCATTTCATTCAGTTGTTAAAAGAAGATGTCGAGAGCAGATAATCCTCGTCTGGATTTCTGTAAGACCAGCTTCACGGTAAAAATTAAATTATAATTGTCGTGTAATTGAAGTAGGGAGGAAATCATGTGGTTAAGCTGAAGATAGCTTATCAGTCTCTTGACTCTCATCCCATCCGTCAAAATACAACTCTCTCATGTTTGATTAAGCACTGAACGGAGATAGGTCAGACCAGACAGTCAACACTTCTAATAGATTCTCATCAATTTTAAAACCAAAATGGCAAACGAATAAAATTGAAATAAAATACATGTAGTATCGTTAGTTGTTTCTTCAAGACCTCTCTGTAATTGCCTAATTTACCATTCACTGTACCGAAATCAATGCCAGTGACGTGCAAAGGTTTGAGGGTGCTGGTATGCCCCCATGACTGTTACTGTTACTGAGAAATGTGTGACAGACAGACAGACAGAGAGGAGGAGGGGTAGTATCCACTCGACACAGCTAGCTCATTTTGGGACTAACACATTGTTCAATTTTATTTCACTAATTCGCCTATACGCGTAGGGGTCTTTAGCAGTGTATATAAGATGCAATGCAGTCAAAATTTTAATGTGCTGAGTGGTATAATAATTGGGGATAAGGGAGGGGAGGGAAGTCACAAACGTCCGCCCTATGATAACATCACAAACAGTAAAAGTCTTCAAATATTATATATAATTGGATACAGGTTCCATACTGTTCTTTCCCCCACTTGACATTTACAATCGAAAGTAATGGGTGTCTTTATGCCAGACCATGCAGTACACCCCAAACTCAGATTCCTGATGCTCATGTTTCCATACGAATCTTCATAATATGAATTGTACTGTTCTGCTCCTAACCTGGGCTAATGAAGACGGGCATATGCCATTCAGTGTTCTATGAGGGAATTTTTGCCCGGGCAGCGGCGCTACGGGCTACTCTTATATCTAATTCAAACTGCAAAGGGATTTTTTTACGTGACTATGGTGTTTGTAATGTTTTATTGAGACAATGAACAGCAAATAGATTAAATCTGTCAGTACATCGGATAGGGGAACGTAGCTTGATAATAGACTATGCATCGTCGCCTTACTCCAAACATTGTAAGGTTCGACTAAGTTTATATAAGCGTTTTCTCTCTACCCAACCCAAAGGAAAAACGCCACTACGCCCCCTGAGTGCCACGGCTACACAACCATCGTGGTCCGGATATAATGGAAAGTGGTTATCTATTTGGAAACCAAACACGAAGAACATCAATAGCGCACAGCTTAACGAACCTTGACATTCGATTAACACGTCAATGTCGAGAAATAAACATCGGACGGAGCGGGACTACTGGTCGGGTTTTTTTTTTGTTGTCTTTCTGGATAATCATAAACGATCTTAATAAATCTTTACATTCTGTAAATCATCAATATACACGACCCTTGTCTTGGACAAAATACTAGACATGATAGAAACTTTATAATGGAAAACGTGCTCAGATTAATATACAGTTTGACGCAGCGACAGATAGGAACCGAGTTGAGGGAATTTAGCCAATATTCTTGTCGCAAATGATTGGCATCTTTAATCTTTAACGACAACCAACGTTCTAGTGTAAATTAAAGAAAGTTCGCCCGATTTAATTAAGTTTAATATTGAAAGCCGCAGATGTCGCTTAAAAGTAATTTCTCTGACTTAGGAAGACATTGTAAAAGTAGGTTGAAGAGCAGTGGTAAAGAGGACCGAATGTCCTTGTAAATAATTGCGCGAAGTGAATTAAGTATTTAACGAAGGACCACCTCCATTAAATTGACGATGTCTTCGAGGAAGTCCAGAATACGAAGCAAGTCTCGGGGTGCTGTTAACGGATATCAACTAAACTGGTAAGCAATATTATATGAACTTTTTTTCAAAACAAAACAAAAAGTAAAAAAAAAACATGTGTCAAAGAAACTAAGATAGTTAACGAGAAAATATAAAAAAAATTCTAATTATCAATTTGCAAGAGAAATATTACCAGCATTTATATTTTGTTGCTGTCTGTGCCTTCAATTGCCATGTTTTTCGGAAACTTTAATAAATGCAGTTCAGTTGTAATTATCAGTCAGAATAGACTACACATTTCCGGAAACCTGTAAATTTTCTCGGGTTCTTAAAGTAAGGTAAACTGAAAACTAATTTATTGTATCATTATTTTGTACTGGTTGTGTTTTATTGGACAGTTTTTCTCCTTCACTGTTTATTATCAGCGCAATATCAAGAGGTGGTGTTCAGATTACTACATACTAATCGTCAGTAACTGTAAAAAGTAAAAAGGTCGTAGTATTAGTTTTCGTTTCTGAATACGAAAATAATTTTACTTGTTCTGTGTACCAAAGTCTGTGAGTATTTTACTGGTAATAGTGCTATGGAGTTTTCGAGAAACTTTTACAGCTCGGTTGGTATTTAACTAAGACAGACTGGAATGTGGCCACACATCAGATCATTAAAATCCCGAATGATTATGAAATTTAATTCTCGTCTCTTTGACCGACTCTAACTTTTCGTTTTCTAACTAACTTTCCACCGCAGATGGAGCAACATGTGGCAACCATTTGCTCAAAAGCATGTGTATGAGGTTCCCTGTGAAAATCGCGAGGTACACAAACTCGAAGTAGAATACTTATAAACATGCAACTGCCCGGTCTACATTTCAACATAACTAACCCCACGCCCCAAATTTATGAACATCAAAACCTGACAGAAAATGTTGATTCAAACACTATTGGTTGAGTTTACAGCAAAAAGTCAAAAATCGCTGCACAAAACGGTAAAAGGGAAAAGAAGAGAAAAACTATTAATAACGTTTGTATTATATTCGTGCGTATCCAGATGTAGAAATTAATTGTGTAACCAGACGTAGAAATTAATTTTGTGTCTGAATTGGACCAGATTCTCCAGGTAATTTCTGTGTATACATCAGATGAAACGAACACGTTGAAATCTTTCGGAAAGTGACTGAGGCTTGATTTTTTAAAGATACATTATGGGATTATGAGAGATTAGATAAAGAGATGGCAGTTCTCACTATAATAGTCAAAATCTAGATATTATAAAGGTAATTTGCTCAGTCAAATTGATCCACTTTGAACCGAGATTTAGCGATTTAATTTTGAGTCTAGCCTCGATCATCATTACTAAAGTCGATACGATTAAAAACATAATCTCGATTATCCATTTTTTGATTTAATTATGAATGGACGTAAAACAGCCGATAGGATTGTAATCCAGTAAATATTTCAGACTTGCGAAGTCATCGAGAGTTGATTATGGTTTCAATAAGTTTAATGTCGAAATAATAATTTAGATATCAAGACACGCAATTGGCAGATTTAGCTCTTGCATAATGTATGTTTATAATCACAATATACCAAGTTAGTCTCGAAACGATTTAGTAGGCCTATTACCCCCACCCCTCACACTCTCTCTCTCTCTCTCTCTCTCTCTCTCTCTCCCTCCCTCTCAATGACAACATCTTTTACCCTTAGTATAACGATTACGCTGTGCTTTTAGAATGCCAACGTTATTTACAATATACACAATTACAAGTTGAAAGCGACTGAGATATCGAATATCTGTCATAATACCATTAGAGGAATAAGGGTCGAGTTTCCTTCATTAAAGAAAATATATGTCTACGAACACATACTGTTATAAAAGTTTGTTGTATGAGCTCTGAGTCTGTAAGATAAAAGCATAAAATAAGAAAAGTATTATGTTTAAAAACAAACTGAAACTGTATCTTCATACAAAGGAACGTCATCATATTGTACAGGCTTGACATCTCGGTGTCCAGTTTGAATCAACGGCATCCAGATCTATTGGGTGCTTTGAATGACGTTGTCGGTAGGTATTATTTTTTTTATAAAAAGGACATAATATCGAATCTACATTTTTGTGGGGATTGAATTACATAATATTTCATAGGACGTTGTAAATATAGTTAAGATAAAAGATTTGAATCAACGAGATCAAGAACTGTTCGGTAATGAGACATCACCGATAATCATCAATTTTGCAGTTTAATTAAAGTTGCAATTTCATATTTTTAACTTATATTTTTAAAATGTATTAAAATCAAGCCCCAAAATAGATTGTATCTATAAACAGTCCTACCTTGTTAAAGAATAATCCTTTTAATCCTATAATTCACTATTGCCAGTCGAGAAATTGACAAAAATATAGTTTTCAATTTCCAATTCAAACGTGAATGGGGGCGGATGGAAAACAAGGGAGGTAATTGTGTTATTATTTCCTGTGTCACTGATTTTAATGCCTGTGAAATAATGCCCATTATCGTATAATAGTGAGTTGACAACATATTGAGCAAAAGACATAGAAATAATTATTTTTTGACTTTCTTTGAAAATATGAAATTCCCGCTTTAACATACATGTAATTCAAAGGGCACAGTAACACAATTGTAAATATCGTTTTTAATGTAAAATATTACTTGTATCTGCCAGGTTACTTTCTCGTCCCCGATGCTCTTGTCGGACTGTTAAAGTTTTGGTATACGCGGGTGTTAAGTAATGAAAAGTCTAAGCTGGCAACAGTCAAACCGGAATATGTGATATAATTCTGCGAGGGTATGAACATCTATTATGTGACTAACAGTTTGGGTTGATTTCTAAATTTGAATTAAATCTTGGCACTCGATGCACAATATTTCTATTTTCTGGTTTTTACTTATGCTATTACGTGTCAATTAGTAGGATCGTCTGATTAACCTCGTGGATTAGCTCAGAGTTATCGGGGTTTAACCACTGTACTCCATGGTTTGTTTTTGCGTTTTTAATGCTCTTTTATATTTCTAGATGGCTTTTCAACACCAAATTTTCAATTATACAGATTAAAGGATTAGGAATTGTACACAATGGTATTCAAACACAATTGATCTTCCGTATCGTCTCTTGGCCCTTTCAAGTGATATTTGAAGCAAATCGACCGAGCAATCGCCATGAAATACAAAAGTTTTGAATTATAGAACTTTTAGTGGTTTTCAGTTAATTTAAAGGAAACTCGTGAAAGATACTTTACTCCAAACAGACCAGGGCATGCTTTGTTGATATGATATTATTCAAAAATTAATTCGTTTTATTTTCCGGTGAGACAGATTCTTTAAATTTAATTCTCTCAAAACATTAAATATTTTTTTCCAAATAGGACTGACATGAATTAGGTTCTTACTAAACTTTAATCAATTTTATATCCCCAAGCTGTTTTAATTTCTCATGTTTAGTAATCAGAAAGCCATCTGCTATCCAGTCTTTTTACAACATAAATCTACTTGGACTAATTAAAGGTGAAATACATATGGGAATTCAGTTTTATTTTAGACATTCTATTTGGCATTGCAAAGAAATATCACAAGTTCTCTTTAACAACAGTTTTTGAGAAATGTTCACGTTTGTTAACGTATTATGCGCATTTGCACCAGATTCGAAATGAAGTTAGCAAACATATTCGTAGCGGTATTATATCTATTTGTGACCGTCCAGAGTTTGCTTATCTGCTCGGAGTTGCAATGAAATGAATGACTGCTCGACTCAGGCTTGGCTAATGAAGATGCGCATGTCCAATACAATGTGCTCTTATACCGAATTCCAACTGCCAAAAGATCTTTTACGTGTATGTCAATGTTGCACGGGAACTTGGTTTTTTGTTCCACCGTCTTTCACACAAGGACAGAAATTTGGAATATGCTCGAACCGGGGAATGACATAGACCTAGTGGTGTTGCACTATCGCTGCCGTTTGCTGAGTTATCCAACTTCCGGTTGCAAGAAGCGTACCGGGCTCTATTTATGTAACCTGATTATAGTAGATACTGTTCACTATCCAAATGGACAAATTGAGACATGTATGTCATTTCATTTTATGAAAAGAAACAATTCTTCAATTTACTAATGTATGTGCCGTTATTCTAATAACATCAACAATGGCCTTGTTAGAAAGATGATGTTTATAACATCTACTCGACAGATAAATGAACTATCTGTCAGAATAAGAATCGCCACTTGCACTATGAATCCCTTAACACCACGACTGTCTTTTGTGACAAAGTCTTTTATGTCACAGGCCCATGTGATGAATAGACTGTCGGCCAGCAGAATTTCAGAAAGTCTTTAGAATATATTATTGCCATCTTGAGATATATTACCGTAAGCAAACTAAAATATTATATGACAACGTCACTTTGGTGGCACTAAGATGTTTATAGCACAGGTAAACGCGCCTGCAATAAGTGCCCGGATTCCATATAATATGAGCTGTGTTGTCAGAATGAGCTTAGGGTACATTCTGCATTTAATAACACCAAATTAAGTACGGTGGCAAAATGTTTTCAATTCCACAGAATCAATGGCTGAAGATTCTGTAAGTCTGGGAAATTTCATAAAATTTCGATCGTTTATGTTTGGGATATGCCAAAAATATGAAGGGATCAGATTAAGAAAGGTTCCATTCTCGCACAATAACACCATAACTACCATTGGAGGCACGAACGTGTACATGTCCTCTATCAACCTTCCGAACTTCATCAACTTTCTCAAGCGAATTATTGAAATCAAATTAAACCATGTTAGTCCCGAAATGACTTACTTTGTTTCGAGTCGACGTTAAAGGGACAATAACACTCTTGCTGGCTTGGAAGCTCCAGAAAATAAATAATACCCTTATTCTAAGTACTTGAACGTTTAAGTGTCCTACCTGTTGTGTAAATTATCCATTACAACCTATTTTACTTGTCCAGAGGATTCGAAAATATTTTAAAATCCAAGTCACATTTGAAAAGGTTTACGTTAGACTTTTCAAATCAATTGGTTGTATTTTTCCAATTTTTTAAAATACGTGTGTTAAGATGAAATTTATATCATCTATTAATTGGAATATTGTAAAATAATACGATTTGTTGACCAGAATGAAGATTGGGATATATTATTCAATTACAACAAGAGTGTTATTGGGGCTTTAAACCCCGCCTCTCTCTCTGTCTCTCTCGCTCTCTCTCTCTCTCTCTCTCTCTCTCTCTCTCTCTCTCTCTCTCAATGTGTTATAATATTACTTAAAAGTTACTGACACATGATTCTCGACGAGTTTTAGAGTGAGAATAATTTCGTGCACTGTGCAGCTCATTTACACCACAACTAGCTGAAATGGCAAAACGATTATATTTTTATTGGATTGAATCAAGGAATGGATAAATTAACAGCCTGCAATAATTCATGAACTTTATAATGTTGAATTTTCAAATTATATAAACAAAGTGGATGGGAGGGGGTAGGTTCGAATCATTATATACGCACACCAAAACATTCAAATTTCATTTGGTTCCTTGAAGATGTTTAAGGTTATGTCACCGCAAGTGCCAGAGAAAGCTTTGAAACTGTAAATAATTTCATGAGGGAGAACATAATGATTCCACTTGTCAGTAATGATGCTTTTTGTGTTCTACGAGCGTAATTTGACATTATTTGGCATAATAATTACTCCCAAGACCTGTAACTAACATAGAGCTATTTCATGGATGAAATCGGTAGTGCCTATTTTCAGATTGTTTGGGAATAGAAATACTGAGGAAATATCCCTATAGGCACTGGTCACGACAGGATAATAGTTGTATTGTCTATTTCGATATCACTTTGAAAACACTTGTACTGCTTTTATGGATGAATGAACGTTTTCGTAACATTGATGTGATTTTATTTTAGAACACAAATGCGAAGTTGCATTTGGCCTTTTTCAAACAGCCAGAATCCATTCGTTGTTAAATGAAATTAATGATCATACATTTGAGAGCAAATATGCAAGCATCGGAATACCCAATTGTTGTGTTTATTTACATCGACTGGCAGTTCCTCTCATAAAGCCATGCCGAGTGAATTACAGGCAGAATTATTCGTGGTTGAAACTATTTTGGTACTAGATGATTTGCAAACAAGTCGACCATGGTTGTCATTCGAGTTTAAGTGAGGACTTTAAAAGGCGGCTACTCTATAAACGGAAAACGCAAACCTTAATGATGATGGATACATAGATTTTAAAAACCTATTCAGTGTTTAGAGATTTACTATAATGGACGTTTAGCGATTATGGCTTAATGGTGTAGCAGAAAATGGTAATGTCATGGGCGTGCCTGTTTTCCATTACTTGTTATATCTGTCTATAACCGGTCTTCTATTATTGACCGTGTTAATGGCAGCATCCAGTTTACTTTTCGTACAATTAACTTCCACTTAAAACGCCACTTTGGTATTTTTCGAAGACTAAGTAGAAGTATATCATTATTTCGTTCCATTTGTATTTCCATTGTTTGTTCAATTCATCTTGCTCTTGCCTCTATATATCTAATACATATTCGATACGACTCTGATCTTCCAGATGAGTCTGTTAATCAGTAATTGGTGAGTGTCAGAACCTATAATTCTACAGCATCAAACGGCCGAAAGATATCCTCATTTTAAATAGATTTCTATTCTTTTTTTTTATCTTTCTTGGTGAGGACTGCGAATAAGCTTCTGTGACCTAATATAGTCTCTAAATAATTAACTCCCGAATCACTGATTTGCCGTGATCTTGAATGGATTAAGACACGCTCGACAATTAATAATTTTACGTTAAACTGGACAATCGAAATTTTGATTATTATAGAAGCGATGGTACTTGACAATAAAGACTATTTTGTTTAAACTTCAAACACTCATAACTTTGCTCAAAATAAAGTAATTTGACTGAAATTTTCAACATACTTTAGAATTATTAAAGCAAGAACGTTCCGCACTTTATCTAAATCTTACATATAATGC
Organism: Patella ulyssiponensis; assembly: GCA_963678685.1. Taxonomy (NCBI): domain Eukaryota; kingdom Metazoa; phylum Mollusca; class Gastropoda; family Patellidae; genus Patella; species Patella ulyssiponensis. The sequence continues at coordinate 75,648,404 of OY783227.1, read as the reverse complement.
ATCTTTAAGAAACGTGTCGACGAAACGTTAAAGACCAATTCATACGGGTTTTAAGATGTATTATTATGAATATGACAGTTTGTTAAATGAATTTTTATCGTTGACAAATAATATATCTTCCTCATGCCTTAAAATTGATTATTTTAAATTCTAGACGCCCTGCCTCATACATTTGCTAACAAATGTGTTGACGATGCTGTGAGCTGTAATCCTTTACTTGTCATATTATGACAATGTTCTTGAATGATTTATAGACATCGACCTTCAATATCTCCTTGCTCTTTCCTAAACGTGATTACAATTTAACTCTGGACTCATCGAACCCCACTCGGCTATCTGTTTCAATGCCTCATTGACTGACATCTTGATTGCGTTGTCTGAAATTAAGTTAGTTAATAAAGCTAAGCCCATTCTTCATAATGTCATTTCATCAATAGCTAGAATAAGCAGCAGGCGAGACGTTTATGAATATGGACAAGTTGTCTTGATACGTGTTCGTTATAGGCAATCTAACAAAAATTCCTTATCTTGAACAAGCTTCAAAAAAGTTGGAAAATACCAAATAACATCTTTATTCCCCCAAATGATTGAGAAATCATTATGGAGATTACTACGATGATTAGAACTAAAAAAACCCTTTTCATTAGAACTATCAATGCTAATGATTATGTGATTAGGACCAACAAATATAATTATATACATGAGACTAAAAAAACAACTCTTTCCCTAAAATTAAGTTATACTCAGTGATATATGTTATCGAATCGTTCAAAATGGTTTATGTTATCGAATCATTCGTATTGCTTTATATCATCGAATCATTCTCAATGATTCATATTATCGAATCATTCGCAATGATATATATTATCGAATCATTCGCGATAATTCATGCTATCGAACCGTGTGTCACGAATTATGTTATCGAATTCCTCGCAATGATTTGTGTTATCGGATCGTTTACTAAAACGAATACCAGTCCGTGGATGATTCCGTTACGTTCCGTATTTACAAATGACAACACGTGGCTTTTATATCCAGTGACTATTTCTGAGGTGTTTATTTTCAATTCGCTTCCAAAATCCAAACGTGGATTTTCAAGATGAATCTAAAATAGAAAATATTTATATAACATGCATTGTTGGTTTCTTATATTTAGGTTCAGTTGCAAACGTTAACAAAATGTAACATAAATTACACCTGCCGTCTAGAATTTGAAATAGAAATTTGAAAAGAATTAAAGTCGGGGAACAGGAGCTAATTAGTCATTTCTTATGAAAGAGGACACGATGTAAAGAATTTAAAAGTGACTAGCAAATCCAATTTAAAAATATATCGGCAACTTTGAATAGAGAATTATACTGGCTTCCGTTTTGTCCTCGACTAGAGCATCTGATGTCACAACAGACAATGTATCCTTTTCAAAAATACTTGGAGCTTTTCTTTAAAATGTTTTTCAAATAACGTCATGGACTCATTGTCTCTTTTTAGTATCGTGTTAACGGGGACTTTCCTTTTTTAAATGGTTGTTGAAAGATATTGTTTAGATAATAAGCAAAACAAATCTAAGGTCTTAGGTTATATGCCATCTGGACCTCGATGTGCATGGTTAGAAACTAGTTATTCTTCACTTGCTGTTTGACGTTCTAAAACAGAAAAGGAGGATGTCGTAAAGCAACAGAAAGCAATTGTAATAACACCAAGAATCAGTTTTGATAAGACTAGTGATGAACGTGTGAAGTATATATTTGCGTTTTAGCCTGAAATATTCTGGCCTTTAAAGCCGCCATAGCTAGCCATTTTAAGGATACAGAGCGCTGTAAGTCTATGTTGATTTTAGGAAGACCTTAGGAAGACCTTAGCGAAAAGAAACTATTGTATCGTTTATGTTTGCTTATATTACAATTGGTTATCAATGTGTTCAAAGTGATTAATCGAACAGCCTTAGTGATCGTTTGGAAAACGTAAAAAGGTATGGGTTTACATCTTTTTTAGAATTATATAGAGATCTGCATCATTGGGATTTTGTTTTTGTTTTCTTTCATTGAAATTGATTAATCATGAGTACGGGCTTTTTATATTTAAATTAGTTCTTCTTATGGAATAGTCCCGACATGTTTTCTAAGGCAAGGTCAAAATCTATTTCAATCCTTCTACCTTTATTGTAAACAGAACTAAATTGCGTTTAATGAAATGACAAACACAATACTTTGTCATTTTGAGACAGGCTAATTATTAATTGAAATTTATTTCTCTGTTGCTATTTCCATCTACTCTTCCTCATTTATCGACTGTCAAGAATTATTTTACGCTCACCCGAATGTATGCACGATGGACGTAGGTTTTTCGTACAATCCGAATGACTAGACATGCTTTCCTTTTCAGTCTCAAAGGCACCACCACTCAAAACATCCTTGTTTCAAAACCTTGATCTGTAAATAATCAGTGAATATAACAACCAACAGAGCCTTAGAAACTGTTCTTCGGTATAAACGCCCTTTATAAATAACGATGTATTATTATTAGTGTGGGGGATCACGTGGCTAAGTGGGTAAGACGCTGGCTCGCTAGCCTGGAGGGTGCTCGATCCCTGCATTGGCCGAGAAAATTCAGCTCGATGTTCCAGCGTGGTTTCCGCTTGTCAGTGTTGCAGCTGTCTAGTCGTTCGGATGAGACGAAAAACCGAGGTCCTGTGTACACATTGGCGTGCACCTTAAAGATTCCTTGGTAGTTAGAATTCGATATAAGAGGAGGTCGTAGCGCTGCTGCCCGGGCAAAAAAATCCCTCATAGCACACTGTATGGCGTATGCCCGTCTTCCATTAGCCCAGGTTAGGTGCAGAATTGGACGTTAAACCCCATTTCATTTCATTTATTATTATTATTCCCAGCGAAGGCCATCATTCCAATTTCGGCCTTCCTCGTCGAGAATCTTGTCGAATGGATAATGAGCACACATAGAACAGACTAAAATAAAGTACGGTCTATTACTCCTATAACACATATAACATTTTTATTTGCAAGCAACCCTATTTATAATCAATTTCATATTATTTACTAAAAGGTAATAAGTGAATTGATGGTTTCATTATCGCGATAGAATTCCTGACAACACAAAAGACCAAGTTAAACAAAACAATAAAATGTTTTCTACACCACTCCTCGCCAGATTAGGAAATCCGTGGTGAAAGCTACATGTCGTGAATGAGCAACTGTTAATTTGATTGACGAAGATTCAATATTTTCAAATGTCGACATGTTTAACTTCCCTTCAACAGAAGTTGTTTTATTCCTAGCTGAGCAGTTAAGTCGCGGATGCAAATACCGTTTTTCTCTCATCTTTATTCAGCTCACGTTTTAAGACTTTGGCTCATGTATTAACACGGTTTCGCTGCGACTTGAAAACTCAATATCATGCTTTTGTAGCGGTTTAACAAGACCCTAGGTACCGGTGGTAATATCCTGGCAGATTTCCCAATACGTCTTGTAACAACTCATAGAATTCATATAGTTTATCCCATTCCGCGACTAAAAAAACCTACCATTAAACCTCGAAGAGAGTCTATCCTGATCTCCACTCGCTGTTTAAGTGGACTCGAGAGTTTTCAGATGGAAGTTGGTGGTGATTAAGTCTTTGTGAAGGTTTAAGATTGGATTGACGCGGATTTGATGTCCATTATACCCTTGCCGGCGGAGATCAATGCCTATCATTTAAATATTCAATAAAAGGCCAATCGAAGACTTTATGGGGTTGGTGTGATTCCCAAGAAAGAGGAAATTTATCCTATTGAAAATTTCTTTTGCATATGCTCCTCTTTTAAGTGTTTCTGAATCCTTTTTCATCTGCGAAAAGCCGTCAGCAAAACCTAAAAACGGCATCTAATGATTTACCAAGGTTGGTTTATTGGCCCTTGATTCATAAAAGAACGTCTTTGATATTTCATCAGTGAGATGTGAAATAACATGACGGGGTGGATTTAAAGCATGAATAGGCCATAGTCGAGTACAGGACCTTCTTCACTTAAAGGTCATCCCAGGGGAAATCGTTTAATTGGATACACATGCTTGTCCGACGTCGTAAACATAAGCTCAGAAATCAGTCTGGATTCCCCAATCCTGTCCATGATTTCCAGGTTTATGTTTTATGGAGACAGTTCCTTGGAACGATTTTCTACGGCAGTATACTTACTGCAAATCAAATACATTAGATACAGATCTCGCGACAAGTAGATATCCAGGGGTAGTATGCATGTCAACTATAATTGGAATATTTTAAAGATAGTCTGCTATCTTTTTTTACTGAATCGCCACCACTTCATGACGTCATATAGATCTTGGCGTCAAAGACTTTTTTTTTTTTAAAAAAAAAAGCATCCTTTTCATCTGTTATTTTTTGTAATCGTTTCTATGATGTTTTAACATTATTTTTGATACGGAAAGAAATCGAGCTAACGAGTTAAGAAAATATCAAGACTGTGTAAGTATAATAGTTAATTGTTGATATGTTGCCATTAATTTTCTTTTCTTGCTAACTATGTTTATTCTGTTTCAGATACTAGAAGTAACCTTAGAGCCTTTGACATTGTTTGACGAGAGCCCTGATATTATATTGTGTTTTCTCCATATATAAAAAACCCGAGAAATTAAATTGATTTTTTAGTAATTATAGCATTTAAAAAATCGAAACGGTTGACGTGTGGATCAATAGGTCAATGCAAACAATTAGTAGGATTTCTAGTTAGTACTGGATGACAGATCTCTGAACAAGGACTGTTTCACATGTCCAGCTTCAAAACAAAACTAATTCATCGCACCCTTTGGTGTAGGAACAGAGTTAAAGTAAGGGACTTCCACACTGAAGAAATTATGAATGAATATTCTTAAGGATTAAAGGTGCAATACATTGTTCAATTATACGATACTCTTCATCTTTGGAGTTTGAATACTCTCTGTGGCGATCCATATGCTCGCTTTAATTTTGGAATAAATATAGATTTCGTATTTTACAAGAGAACCGTAAAGGAGGAGCAAATATTGATGAAATTTCAAAACTCTTGTGGAACCATTTTACCTGAAGACTTTTAACAGAAAAACTTTTCAAAAATTTGGACGAACGAAAGATTTAATCATGGTTTTTGTTTTTAAAATGGATAAATTTGTATGCAGACGTAATTAATCCAACGATACATAATTATATTCAGCCTGTCTATCTTAGGTGTCTCTTTCTTGGACATTGTCTTGGAAGTTACATTTATAAATTTTAAACTAATCAGTGTACTGTCAATCTGGTTCTACGTAGCTTTTATATCATACTGTTAATGTGACTTGTGAAGATGGTGTGGATACTGATCGTGTATTATATATTCTGCCTATCTTGTGTTAATTCCGACTTCCACGCACCTTGTTATGGATGTCGTCTGTTTAATATACATCACAGAGAACACCCTGAAGAGAAGGGTAAGGTAAGTCGACTTAAAGCATCAGTCTTCCAGGACAGTTCCCATAGCACACTATCCAATCTTCCATAATATGGCATATTCTATGAAACATTTTTCCCCGGACATTTTCATGGAATTCCAGCTGTCAAGGTATTGTATTAGTACGAGTTATTGAAAACACAGGTATGTGGAACCCTCTTACCAAAGAGCATATCGGTCTAAAATATTAAAATCAACCAATCCCAATATAAGCTATCGCCACTTATTTAAAAAAAAAATGCCATCTATAAGACTTATAATGTTGCTCAATTTAAATCTGAATAATGCTTATTCTCATTCTGTCGCAGTGTACGCTTAAGAACCACATTCAAACCGAAACTAATGGCCGCAGTCTTAATTATTATAATTATTTATCAAAATATAATTTCTAATAGAAGTAGTTTATAACCCGTAGTGGGTATAAACGTCGATCAAACTTGAGAAATAGTAAACCATCAATTTCTCAGGAGCTACTGGACGAACAAAATAAAATGTAGTATTTCAATATTCGACATAGATTGGTCTAATACTATATAATCAATCTAAAAATTCATGAAATCAGAAATAAAATTTTGTAAAAATATTATTTTCGTGTTTTGGAGCCTAGATTTAACGTTCTTTTCTATCTACCAGTCGGAGCCGAACAGTTGGAAGCTAAATTTCAGTGCTAATAACAAGCGCGAATATATGTTAAAGAAACTTGATTAGAAGAGCAAAGAGGATTTAACATGAAATATTTTAGTAAACCACAACTCATAAAATGTTGTAGTAAACCACAACTCATAAAATGTTGTAGTAAACCACAGCTGAAAAAATATTTTAGTAAATCAAAACTCATACACTATTTTATTATTAGGAGTAGATTTCATTTACTTCACTTAGGAAAATATTCATACAGAATTCCTGATTGAAACAAACGTCGCTTTCTCAGATATATTACACAGTCTTCCAGAACCAAACATAGCAAGTGCCAAGTGATTGATGATAGTCTTCTGTACCGTCTGAGAATTCTTTTGTTTGCGTCCAAATAGTGTTAAATGGTACAGAAAAGTTAAACGAATGAGTTGCGATGTTGTCAGGAACAACGAGGTTTTATATCCCGTGTGAGTTACCTCATTTCATTAAGCTATAGTGCCCTGTCAATACCATGGCTATTAATCACCGAAAAAAGACATACTTTATTTGACGAACGAATTGATAACTTTTATTTGTTTACCTTCAATTTACACTGACTATAGTAATATATCAACGATTCCCATCGTTAAAAATAAATGGAAATTCAAAAATGGCTGTAATTTATTATGTCCTGTGCTGTTTGGTGGGTGCGACAGACCAATCATTAAAAATAAAAGTAAAGAAAATCACAAAATAGCCAACATGGTGTGTCCGCTATCCGTCATTATTTCGTTTCCCATTTGTTTGTTTGGAGAGTTTTAACTTTAGGATTACCCATCCCAAAATTGACCGGCATAAATGCCGGTTCAATCCGATCCTCAATATATCTGCCTGATAAACAGACCCTACCAGCATTTTATACTAACTACTCGCCCACCTTCAATATTCTCTATTAAATAGACAGCCAGTTTTATGCAATTTTGATGATGATGTAGTCTTTGTGTATGGTGCTGTTGATGACATTCTGTAGGTCACAGGTCAGCGTATAACAAGTTTTATGTACTCGTTCAAATATCGACGTTACTGAGCTGAGCAAATTGACTGGAATACTTGAGAATATCAATATACACGTGTACTCTCTGTGCGATATTTTTTGCGCTTTTTTTCTAAAAATTCATTTCACAAATCTAGTCCGTTTTGTTTTATTTGCATACTTCTACATTTTCCACCGTCGCATATCAGGAAACCCTTTTTATTTCAAGAGTTTTAGTTTGCGATACGGTAAACGGGTTAGAACGTAGTGGGAATTGTTCATTTAGAACATTGTGAAGAACCGTGTCAATTTTGAAGTTTCTAATATTACATTTATACGATTAATTCCTATTTTCAAATAATATTTATTATCGCTTTCATTTTTAATTTATTCTTTTCTATTTTTTTACTTTTTTTTCTAATTTTTTTCTCAGTTTCTAATTATTTATTTTCTATTTAAAATTTTTTTTTAATTTTTAAGACAGTTTTACTTTTATTTTGTTTATTGTTTCAGTTTAATCTTTCATTTTAAATTTAAATTTTAATCGTGTAATTTAAATTTAACTTTTTTTTATTAGGGTAATACATGTTGTATGACTATTTAAGAATACCGTGATAAATTTTCAATGTCATTTCCCGACTAGAGTGTCTTGAAGATAAATATTGATGAAACAATCAACACTCGTATATATTGACCCGTAAACCATATTCAAAATTCCCCAGTGATCGTTATTATACATTTAATAACAGGGCGTCTCGTGTTTATGACTTAAAAACGCCATCATTATATCGCATAAACATACTAAGGCTGTCCAGATTTAATAACATAGTCATGTCTTACACTTCATGAAATTTGACCAAGATTATTGGAGATTTAATAATCAGACGGTATTCAATACTTCTAGCACACACAGCCCAAAAGAAACGCACAAAACCAATATCCTATAGTTGGCTGCTTTCTTTATGACTCTGTTCTTAATAATCTCATAATATTTCTTAGGAATCTAAAAAATATATTGAACGTTTCATCGCTCAAAACTGATGGCTACGTGAGTTATCTGCCCCTTAAATTGCACGCTGAAAAAAATCAGCTCGAACTGAACTTCCAATTCAGCGGATCGTCGTTTCAAAATTAAAGGTACGGTGTTTAGAGTCAATGGATCGATACCTTCTAACTTATTTATATCCTCAAATATCTTTGTATAGACCAGGAAAAATTAAATTCTTTACTGAAATTGCCGAAGTTGAGGAAGTTGCTATATACATGGCGCCATCCGCTGAATCTATGCACCCGCACTTCACTAGGTTACTTTAGAACAAGGTTACTATAAAAGATTTAATCAAAGGCTTTCTTTAATATGTATGACTTATTATAAGTATCAGGGGTTTAACGTCCCTTTGACACAACCTTGGTCATTTCGGGACTAACATATGGTTCCTTTGTTTCAATAATTAGCGTGCGCGTAGGGGTCTATAGCAGTGGGAGAAACCCGGAGCACCCTGAAAAAACCCCACGAAGATGCACAGCCGACCCTACTCCTTGGCACGCATAACCAGAGAATCAAAGCCAATGATAGACCCCCCCCCCTTCCAACCCCGGGTGTTTTTATTATGAATGAAATATGCACACTTGCACATTACACATCAATAAATATGCGCGTTGGATAGTTTCAAGACCTGCGTATCTCAAGATGTCCATGGCCAGGCTTATACAAGCTTTGGGGCAGGGCATTGCCATATATTGCCTCATTTGTGATAGAAAGCCTTCAGGATAGACTTTGAAGAAGCCGAGGAACATCTTCCATGGAATTGCATTCCACAATGAACTCTGTGTCCTTACATTATATGTATTGTGTCTAGAATTATTGACAAGGATCATTACAGGGAGATGCGTGTAGTCTAAGCTTTTTGACCAAATTGTCGTGTAAGTGGAAATTTCATTCGTTTTGTTTAATGTAACTGTCGCAGCCATATGCACGAAAAAAAAGTATTGGACGATTTGTTTTCTTGAATGACGTTTAAGAAAATGGAATTTTATGAGCCTCTGGATAAGTTAGAGATTCAATGTTCCCATGGGGACTGTAAATAACTATTTGATAACCTTCGCACTGAGATCTATCACAAATAATCGATCAACTAGAAAATACCAACAGTGTTTATGATATCCGATTCATGTATTTTAAACTTACTCCATGGAACATGTCAGGGTAACTAACTGGCATTTATATGGTTAAATAGTATTTCTATGAGATACTGCACACAGTTAGGTTAGACTCGTACAAAATAAAACAAATATCTCCGCAACCCGAAAACCGGGTTATTAGACAGGCAACCCTTCTCCTTGTCACGTACAACCGGGATTCGAAACCTCGCCAGTTGACAGGCTTCATGATACAGCACACACGTTCTAACCATTCTGTCATCTAACCTCCCTTGATACTAGAGGGTAAAATATTGACATGTTAAATATGTGAGTATGTATACGACACGTTTTCACCACCAGTTTAAGCTTTTAGCCAGCTTCCTTTATCATACTGCCTTTTAAATACACTTGTAAAAAGGCGATAAAGTGTAACGATTGATTGTATTCCAACTCACAAGTTCTCAGACATGACGATCAATCTAGCCCGTAAAGACACGGCCTATATTACCATTAAATCATTGTATAGCCGACACACTCGGGAAGCTCGACAAGTTCCGCCGGCTTTTGTTCGCTGGAACATATTCCTGGTAATAGTGTGTGATATCTGATCTCGGCATCAACAGATAGCAATAATAGATTTTTGTGAAAAGACGATAATCAACTCGGGTGTTGAGTTGAAAATATATGGCACAAGTATGTGGACGGGTTTAGCACCATCCATAGCATTTATGTCAGATTTCGTAACCATAGAGTATCCCTCGTTTTGCTTCCCTTAATTTCAGGAAAACATTTAACACGAATAATTCAACAGTCACCTTGATTTTAATTACAATAACACATCTTTGTAGACTGCGACTGTATTATGAGTTGTAAGCTAGGACTTCGGGTGATTAATAGCGTGAATTTGGCTTATCGACCCCCCTGTTTTGTGAAATTGAGTAACGGACGGCAAGTGTTGTACATGAATGGAAACTAAATACACCGATGTCTAAAGCAAATAAACAAAGGCTTTTATAGTCTATTCAATAAAAATCTAAACCTTATGGATGTTGCGAAATATATTAGCATTTGAAGAAGCTTGAATAGTGGGATACATTGTCTGTATCGACATACTGAAGCAGCACTTCCGTTCCACTGTCCCCAGTAGGATATCAGTCATATTGTCTTGGAAAAGTTGTTTGTGAGACTTATAGTAACATAATTACTGACTTCCCTTCGATAGCTTAATATTTTGTTATTGAAAAGGTGGTTTCAGATTGTTTGCTCATCACTTGTCAGCAATGTTAGCCATCAGCTACCCTTAGGTTAGTTTGGCTGTATGAGCAATGACCCTTAATCAATTTGAAAAAAAATTGATGGCGTTATCATTCGATTGACTTGAAATCCATACAGAGTTTTCTTTTGCATCAGATGATAAATCCTATTGATTTTGAACGATGTCTAAAATTACTACCATAACATGTGGGTGCACAGATGCCAAAGTTATATTGCGATTGCCTGAAGTTGTCAAGTATTTATGATCTTGAGGTGAAGAAGACAGTAATTACTTTAAAAGTTATTGTCCTTGATGACTTTTAATAATCCCATGAATCCTCTAGTGGCGAAAGTTAATAAATTTATATACTGTGATTTTTATGTTCATGAGACTTAGAAGTCTTTGAGCAGCTAAAGTTATATCATTTGAGTATCGGTACGTAGTTTGTATAATCATAATAAAAGCACTTGGAAGAACTTTTGATTATTTCTGGTAATTGTTACTCGTGATCAGTGTTTAGTCTTGTAAATGTTCTAATTACCCACAGTAGATACACACGAAAACCTCTGTGAACTGCTCGCACTACTTAGCTACTGTAGCCATTTGCTTCGTTACCTGGCAAGCTGTTATTGTAAGTTGTGACCATTTTTTCATGTTGCCTGAGAATTTTTCTTTGTGTATATTTTAGTGCAACTGTAAATAGATTTCAAGAACCTGGCAAATAGTATAATAGATATTTAAATTGCATTTATCACCCGTTATAACTTTATCTATTATTCATATGTCTAAAGCTTTGGGGTTATTTAGGACCCCAAAAAGTGCATACAGATTGTGATGTGTAAAATAAAGTTGTTGAATCTTCCAGACAGTGACAATGCATTCTCACTGCGAAATAGGTTAGCACGATAATAGGTACTCTAAAAGCTGTTGATTACTTGTAGAAACAAATGCATTTTGTCAGATTTGGGTCTCAATGTAATCCTTAGTGATTCAGTGGATAAGAAGCAGGTTCAGTAACCAGGAGGTTCCTCGTTCGACCCTGCTAGGGATTTTTAGAGTGGCCCCCTTGTTAGTCATACCGGACCTCGTTTACACGATAACATGGACACAAGAAGAAGCCTTCGAATTCAACGAAGAGTTGACGAAAACGTCCCTATTCCCCCACCCCTCTCAAATTATGAGATCATGGTTATATCAAAATTGCAATCTAAGTATCATATGGTTTCGGTTCGCGACGATGGGTTTCTATCTGGCACTGACCGTTCGCATATCTGACATGCATATGGAAGTGATAAGATATATCGTAAGAAAAAGAGCTAGAGTACGATTGAAGCCACATACGGTAGTTTGAAACGTTTCTAATACTAGTTTCGAGTTTCTCTCAAATTCCTCCAAATACCAGGACGGTTTCCATCTGTACGAAGCAGCAAATCAATGTATAACAAAGGAAGTGCCCCACGGAAGAAATCAACTACCTACCAGATGCAAAATTTTAAATGTAATCCGATCAACCATAATAAACTTGGACCTCTTTAAGTCAAAACTAAAATTGTTGGCTTTCATTGAAATTTTGGCGGTTTATTTATTGTGGAAATCTGTCTTCGTTGAAAATTGTTATATCTGCAAATAAAATCAGAATTGAGATATAACCGATTATGTGTGCCACTGTCGACGCGATTGACCAAAATTAAATTAGTAAACAAGCCGCTTAATATTTTTATAGCAAATTTTAATGGTATAAAGCCTATTCTAGAATTCGTGAAAAGAAGTTATCAAAATCAACAGAATCGGGACATCAGGCTGTCCGCCATTAACGGGATATACCAGATCAACACAACCAGGACATCGATTAAGAGATTGTCCAATCTGGACTATTAACAAACTAAGCCACACAGTTCAAACTGGTCAAATGATTGTGCTTGAGGGAGGACTTTTTTTCATTATCTCCAAGTTTGATTGCTTGACACAGTGGTTAATATCAGAAGTTGTCGGGTTACGGGAAAGGACAACGATGTATGTCTAGAAATTCTGACCAAGTGTAAATGACCTGATTTTTCATGACCTACATTTGTTTTGATTATTATATCTTGTGACGACACGTCATTTGACTGGTAGTCTTTTTATGATTTTATTGTCGTTTTCTTCTTACAATTAGCTCTCATGTTTCTAAATAAATAAAAGGTTATCATGTGTTTCAGAAAGAATAGAGACACTCGGCATTGTGAACATTTAACTATGTTTTAATTTTTGAGCACAGCTTTGCGTTTCATAGCACAGCTGTGTCTTTCTCAGAGCTGCCCGTGTATTTCTAAGCACGATTGTATCGTTTTGATTTAATGCCCTTGTTCGTTATTTTTTTAATTATTGAACTATTACGATAATTTCAGTGGACTTGTAAGCAGCACTTCGTATCGTTATAACCCTGTTTGTCAAAATCCAAGAAGTATTGTAGACCTCCATTGTTTTTGGATTTTTCAAAACGAAAGAAAATATGGTATTCTGGTCAGAATTTGAAATTGATGTCAAACATTATCATCTCGAAACTCAGACATTACTTGGGAGATCCTAACATCAGTTCAGAAAGTCTGTACACTGTAGACAGTGGAATTTTTATTAAAATTTGGTGCGTTCGTATAACTTTTAAAACTTTGTTTACGTCTATTCTCTATAGACATATTTCAAGGTCATCAAATACGATCTGTTCTCTCAAATTTTCTTTTGGTCTGTAAAATTGGCTAAAAATGTTTCTTTGTGTGTTTAGATTTATCCAATTGATTTATTCGTTATGAAAGACATCCTTTCTAATTCTAATAATTGCTACCTGGGAACTGACAATCATCGTTCTTGAACAGGTATTGTTGAAAAAGAATAAAATAATTGCTAAGCAACGGATTTCCAAGAGAAAATAATCAATTTTACTCAGATCATAATTATCCGCATTCCTTAAAATCAAATAGTTCAAGATTTGAGCAGCATTTGGGATAGGTTTTATTATATTCATACTTGTCCTAATTTAAAGGTTTATTGACAGTTGCTTTCACTAGATAATATCGGTAATTTTCTATTCGTATTAATTCTAATTTCAAAAGGCGAAATCTGGGATAATAAATGAAGGAAGAAAAAGCTTCTTCGTTATTCGGCTAATTATTTTGTGTTCTATATTTGAATTTGTATTTGCACATGTTATGTTTCAAAGAGGAGCCATGGTGGTTCAGTGAGTAAAACATTGGCTTCCTAGCCTACTTGTCCCGTGTTCGATCCCGAGTAAATTCATGGGAACGTTCCGGAATGGTTCCCTCTTGTAAGCGGGACCTCGCAAAGGACAACGTATAGTAGTTCGGATGTGACGAAAAATTAAGGTCTCGCGTACACATTGGATTGCACGTAAACGAGTAGACCGCAGCACCGCTGTCCCGGCATAATGTCCCTCACAGCATACTGTTTTGGGTATGTCCGACTTCATTTGCACAGTCGGAGCAGAACAGTAGGACGCTAAACCTCATTTAAATTTATATTTTAACGATTTATTACCAGATAACTAAAATATTCGAACCACCAATGAAAGGAATATATTATGAATGTACGGTTTTGATGAAATTTCAATCTTCTCCGTTCAAAAAATATTGCAGTCCCTCAAAATCCTTGGAATGAGAACTATAAGGCAACATAACACTTTCATCAACATCTTAGAAACAGAAGAAACGCGCTCACACGATACAGCGAAGATAATTAAAATCAGTTGCTATAGAAAGTAGTTTAACTTATGTATGCATAGGCGAACAACAATTTCATTCTATTTTATTTGTAACCGTAGATACCCTCGCTCACTAATGTAAATAAGGTATATAATTATTAAACTCCGGCGACTAGACGCTTTTTTGTTTTACAAATTTGAATAATGCACACCAGTTTCAGAACGACTGGATGATAAATGACGATAAGTGATCAAAGGCCATAACTCTTAAACGAGGCTGTCTGCAATTGAAAAGCCACATTTGTCTCACTGAAGTCGTAGGAATTTCAAAGAGATCGAATGATAACTTCTTTTCCGAAGTTCATTGAGTATCGCCTAGAGGTATCAATAATGTAAACAATGTCCGAAACGATAACATCTTATCCTTTATTCTCAAGACCTCCCACATGATTTTTCAGAGTAAACGAAGGGCATATATAAGTTGGCGAGTGATGACGCATGCACACCACCAATTAATTCTTCAATTTGTTACGAATGACGTTTCCCTCGCATTCGGTCTCTTAAACTTTACAATAGATTACCACATGTGGTTTGGTCGTTTGCAATTATCGTTCAGCCAAACGAAAATATCAGAAGAGTGTTTAGACGGGCAAATAGAGAAGAACTTTAGCCCCCCCCCCCACACACACACACATACACCAAAAGTATTTGCCATACAGGCGACAGACAATGAAATTGGAACGGACGAGAAGAGGGAGGGAGTGGGGAAAGTTCAGTCAAATATGCGTTCTGTTCTGCTCTAGACGCCCAATGGTTATATATACAGGACATTCTAAAGAGAGCTTTATACATATAGGAGAACTCAAGTCAACAAGTCACCCCCCTCCAACCCCTGGACAACATGTTGATCATTTTACCCATTCCCTTCTCTTATATTCCCAAATTAATTGAATCATTTAAAGCAGTGGTTCTATATAAATAACTGTCTGCTTCCTGATTGCAACTGTCCATTAAAACTATTTTGAATCCAGATAACGGACTGGAATTGATTCCTTTGAACTTGCAACTTTATGTAACTATTGTGGGCGGTGATATTTAGACGCTCTCTTTGTGTGGTAGGAAGATTATATCTTTTACACGTAAATTAGATGACCATTACTTGCTGAATTACATGATTTATAGAGAATGTTCTACAAAAATTGAACACAAGCTGTCATCGTTAGCTTTATTGTTACTTGCTACCTAATTACAAAACTACCGTTACAATTGATTCATGTTTGGAATAATTATCCTAATTAGGTAATTTTTATGTAATCTATTTATGGGGGAGAGAGAAATGGGGTTTAATGTCCACTCGACACAAACTAGGTCATTTCAGGACTAACATATGATTTACTTTTATTTCAATAATTCGCTTACGCGTAGGGGCCTTTAGAATTGGGGGGCTGGAGTACCAGGAGTAAGCCCACGAGGCTGGACAGGTCTATATATGGAAAATTTATAGAAAATTGTCACTTTTACAGTTGTTACTTGCTCTTGGCATACATATATTAGATAATCAATTCATATAGCGCGGGTCGCGATAAGTGGTAAGACACTGGCTCGCTAGCCTGGAGATCGGATGATCGATCCGTGCATTGACCGAGAAAGTTAATCCAGATTTTCCGGCTTGTCCCCCCCCCCCCGTGTCAGTGATGCAGGACTGAGGGCCTGACAAGAACAGCTGTCGAATCGTTCGGATGGGAAGAAAAATCGAGGTCCCGTGTACACATTGGCGTACACATAAAAGATCCCTTGGCAGCTGCGAACTCGATATAAGAGTAAGCCCGTAGTGCCGCTGTCCGGGCAAAATTTCCCTCATTAGCCCAGTTTGGAGTAGAACAGTAAGACGTTAAACCCCATTTCATTTCATTTCATTTCTTACAGACTCATCTTACATTATCTTTACAACCGTGAAGCATTGTGTTTTAAAGATATTACTTAGATTTTGCGGGGTGGGTTTGTGGCGGGGTGGAGAGGATAGCATATGTTAACATTAGAGTGAAGTTTATTCTAACTAGGGTATAGTGATTGATGGAATCAATGAAATGTACAGGTGAACATCAACAAATAATAGACTGATTAATTGTTGTATTGTTTCAAGTTTCAACCACCATAAAGAGACAATATTGACAAGAAAAACGTACGCTGCTTTTCAACATTTGATGATAACATATTGGGTGTCTGGGATTCCGGGGGTTCCAAGTGTTTTGAACTCATGCAATTTGATTTACCGTCATATTTTTCTGCACAACCGAACCAAGGACGTTTGTTGGTTGTCTACCTTAATGATCGACCACCCAATTTCGCCTTGTATTTGCGAAGATGACATTGTCTGGCAAGTAAAATTTATTATAAATTTATAACATAGTGATGTTATATGATAACTCCTAAAATGTAAAACATGACTGTTTTGTCATAAACTGTTTCTCACTAATTAATTATTCATGAATTCATTAATCCACACGAAGAGGTTATCTACAGTATTTATGAAGTAATACTTTGGTAATGTATACATGTTATGTATATGATGTCTTAACAATATAAATAAATGATGTCTTGACGATTGTGTGAGCTCATACAACATTAAAGGGACCCCAGGCGGTTAATTAACCCTAGATATCTAAACTTGAGAACTGGCAATTAAAGAAATGAAATGAAATGAGGTTCAACGCCATCTTTTCAGCACAAAAAGAGCTAACGGGGGCGAGTATACCCGATGCAGTGTCCTATGAATGACATTTTGACCGGACAGCGACATTTAAACTATACTCTCAATTCCAAATAAGTTAATCTGTCATGTATCATTATTTTTAATGGCCATATGCTTTATAAAGCCAGAATTAACTGACAGTAAGTCAGACTTGAATAGAGCTCCTTCCGATCTATGTCTATTCCATGTTCTCAATAAAAGATCTACCAACTATGCTGATGGTCTGTTATCTGTAGTGTTACATAGCCTATAGGTATCCCCGGCCATGCAGAGGATGTCCCTTGCCAGAATTGATCTACTGCAGCAGCCACGGGAGGAACCTTGGACCTCCTGCTCTTCACTCACTGAGCCACGATAATATTCTGGTACTACTCGATAGGATATAATTTAATACATTATACATTAACTTTACTTTAATATAAATTATACAAATTCATATGTAGAGATTGAAAATAACGGTACCAATATAATAATCCGCTTTTAGTGTGAGGGAGAAATGATCTATAAGAAAAAGGAATATTATTGATAAATGCCCAATCGAGTGATGAATAACTGATTCTCATTCGTTGCATTCAATATCCAGATCGTGTTATCTCCAAGATTATACAGATATAACCTTAATATTCAATACAGCAAATCCATTGCTTATTGCTAGGTTTCATACACGTGATTGATAGAAAAAAGTATGGATGCATCTGATAATACAAGGTCATTGCATTTCTTGTGTAGTATTCATGTTACCTTTGACCCCCAGCACACACACATATACCCACCCACAGCGAGACAGAGGCAACATCCACTGTATATAAAATTAAATCATTTCGAGGTTAGGCAGGCCTGTTGGTCGAACGTTTGTGCTTTAGATCTTAAGGTCTGTCGTTAAGGCAAGTGTGCCGATTCAATCTCAGTGATTGCACGTGTACGTGAACAGCCTCTTGGATTTATCTGGGGTATTACTAAATGAGATAAAACCAAGTACGAACAATCCAAACCATTAGGCAAAATAGTGTAATCAGCAAATGGACTGTTCACCATGTACAACATATACGACAAACAGTGGTAACAGGTGTACGGGAGAGTAAGCTTACCTGTTAGTTTGAGTTGAGTGAACGTTAATCACCATCTCTCTAGTTATTTGTCTTTCACCTTCTCTGCATGGAATAATAGATACTATTGTATAATAAAATTAGGACATAGATTATGTGAGGGTTGAAAGACAGTTAGTAAATACTACTCAACTACTTCAGTGTATAGATCGAAATTCAATTATTCCATCCCGTGATTAGATCTACTGCAATCATCTTATTAGATTAAAATAAATTTTCATCAAGCTTTCACATATCTGAGTGCACGATCAAAGTTATTCCCGTTATCAGTCCAACATATGTTTGGCCTTTTACAGGTTTTAGCCTATTGATCAATGATTTACAGGATATTGACTGGCGTGCACTACTCGTGTAGGTTCTACGGTGTGTAAAGATGTTTGTAAAGAAAGAGTTTATTGGCTAAACTGTTTATAAAACGATCTTAAATAACGCGAGTAACTCACGACGATGTCACGGCCGACCTCGTAGATGCCAAGAATAGTCGAAGTGGATATTTTCAATTGGTTTTTAAAGCTGGATGAAGAACTTGACCTTTTCCCGTTTGTGTCACAGGATCTCGAGTTACATTGTGCTGATTAGTGGAAGTGTTAAGATCGATGGAATAAGGATAAAGTTCTTACTTTGATCCCACAGTTGCACCTCTTAAAGGAGACTTCAATTCTTTAATACTCGAGAAGTTGTCAACAAACTTGATCGTAATACCGAGAGCGTAAGTTTATATCTTTGTAAACTGGGGAATATTTTCCATGTTAAAGTGTTTTTATTATTGATATTCTTGGTTGAGTTTGTAGTATTAGAGAATTGATGTATCGGCTCGGGTTTGGAGTGTTCTCAGTTGAAGTTTTTTTGTGGTTAATCAGGTTCGTTTTTGAAGGTTCGTTGTTGAGATTATGTTGAACTGTCTTGGTGGCATTTGGTGCATTAGATAAAACCTGTTCTACAATACAATTAATGGATTTAATCAGAGCAATGTATCAACAATGGTTCTTTTGTCGTTAACAAGTACAATAAAGATATAGTTCGAAGATTTCGTTTCCATGTGTGAACCCTATACTCTCTTGGACTGGTTGAGGGTTGGGGATGGCCGAGTGGTTAGCACGTGCATGACAAGGACTAGGGTCGTCTGTCCAGCCTCGTGGGTTTTCTCTGGGTCCTCCGGTTTCCTCCCACGGTTAAAGACTCCTAAACAAGCGAATTATTGAAATAGAATTAAGCCATGTGCATATGTTAGTCCTGAAATGGCCTGGTTTGTGTCGAGTGGACGGTAAACCCCATTTCTCTTCCCCTCTGGACTGGTTGTGCGGAAGGGATGGAGGATATAGTCTGTGCTGTACACTTGTAATGTCATGTGTCTATAGGACGTTTTAAGCCGTTAAGAGAATAGCTGCATTCTTTAAAACGATGATTATTCTAATTCTTTATAAAATCAGAAACGTTTGAACAACAGAACATTTGATACCTCTTCCCATCTCATATATATCGACTTTAGATTAGTGTTGCTATGGTGATTATATAATTGTAACCTTAAATATAAATAACTGTTTTCATTAAATATTTATAAATCTCTAGGATAAATGACTGAGTAAAAAATAGAATTATATATTGGATTGGAATTGTTTCGACGAGATATTTCCACTCAATGAATCAAGCAATGTTGTCGTTAGCACTAATTCGAATTTATTGCATTGATGTGCCAGTGTTGTTTAATATATATAATACAAAACGATTTACATTTCTGTGACAGAACGTTATTACGTCTCACAATGGTTTACATTTTACAAATTGTAATGCTTCCGTAAGACCACTCTTTGAGTTGGCAACTAATCAATTGTAATTTTGTATTAAAGCGACATGGCCTATAAATCTGCCTTTAATTTATAAGCCAATACTATCGAATTACTCATGTTAGTACCTCAAAATCATTTGTTTCATCCCCGTAACATTAGTTAATTTTGGCCAATTTTCAGTTCTCATGACTGATATTTTGTTCTGTGCTGTTCTATGTACATTTTTGGTTGATATTAAACTTTTGTCGAAAGTATATCAAATGACTTAAGGTCTATTAAAAGTGACAAAAGTTGTGACAACACCTAACATAAGGGGTCATCAAAAATACATTCATAATAGTTTCAATGTAGGAATTTGACATCTAAATGTACATGAGGCGATATTGAACAATAAAAATTAGATGCAAATAAAAGTAATGACTTTTGAATGTGTAACATTGTACAATATTGGGCAAATATACCGTTCAGCACTGCGCAGCTATACGGTAAACCACAGGAAATGGGAAATCACAAAGTCTCAACAAGATTTCAAATTTGGAGAACTATCATTGTTGTAGCACATCAAGTCCACATAATCAAACCTTTTTTTCAATTCAATTCAAATACCCTCCATATTTTTCAGGGACTTATTTTAGACTTTTTCTATGGTGTACCATCCCAAACATCATCTGGATGAAATATTTCGGGTCCATTGTGGAGAATAAAAAATATTGCTTCAAAACTTCCTTGAAACTGCTTTTGTATTCAGCTATTTTATTAATGAATACATATTTTTAATTCACCCATCGAAACTTTGTGCCTGGAAGCACCAAGATACACTGATAATTAAACGTTGACATATTTACTAACTTTAACAGCAAAATAGTTTGTAAAAAAACTTATTCGGTATCTATTCATACTCAGCCTAGTATGTGTTGCAAATGGTGCTCCGTAGAAATGATCAAAAACACAAAATCATAAATAATAATCTATCCCAAATTTAAAAAACAAAACTTTGGCAACACTTAAACCCGTGAAAACGGCAGCCATGGTAGATTTTGACAGTTCTGTTTTCATCAATTTATAGAATTCTCCATACAAATAATGTTGATATTAAAAGAAGTGACAATTTTTCAAATGAAGGCAACTTTGTCACTTGATTTATCGATAAGTGTGATAGTATGAGTCAAAAAGTATTTACTGCATCAATAGTTACCTTTCTGTTTCGATTTACCCCTCTACCGGAAGTGCTGCCTGCATCGATAAGTTAATACATGACTTATTTTTTTCTATTATCAAATTCCGTATATGACATTTGATTATGAATTAATCTTATTACCTAGTTGTTGAAGTTTAAAAGTTCAGCGATACTTTGATTTAATCAAATATGGGGGAACGAGACTTAGCTTCGATCAACAAGTACAGTGGTTGAAATTAGCCTATTGCACACGTCTGTCAAACCTTCAAAGGCTAATGTCTTCGCTTTGAATAGAGTAATTTGAATGAAATTTTCAAATTATTCATTTTACATTATCTACTTTCTAACTATTATAGCAAGAATGGATATTCTTTATCTAAATCTTACATAATGTATCTCTAACGTATCTAAAGTTACCTTTCTGTGTCGGTTTACCCCTCTGCCGGAAGCACTGCCTGCATCAATAAGTTCATGAATCACTTACTTTTTAATTTGATCAAATCCCGTAAATGACACCTCAATATGATTTTATCTTATTACCTAGTTGTTGAAGTTTAAAAGTTAAGCGTTTTAAATATCAACTCACATTTTGCTCATTGATGTAAGAAAAAGGTGATTTAAGTACGTTTGAAATTCGGAGACGAAAGTACGTTATCAAAGACAATGTTTACGTTTATAAAACGATGAAGTGTTTTATTACTAAACGGAAAGGGCCATAATTGTGTGAATGGTGGTGTAAAAGAACCATTTATATATCAGATCATGTCTAAAAGTAGACAGCTGCATTTTCGGGATTGTAAAAATGGCCGAGTGCAACTGCGTGGCAAACTGATCCCGCAGTGAATATTCGCTTGGCCTCTACAGTACAATCACTGACATCGACGAGACTTAATGAGTTCGGCATAATAACTTTTTTACTCCGACAGATTAAATTCTCAAACATTTTTTTGAAGTATAAGAAAAATAAATAAAGACGTTTGAAGTATTCGTAGTTAAAAAATATTTCCTATTTAGTGTAAATGGGTATTCAAATAAGTAAAATGCATCATTTTGCCCGAAGCATTAGGTGTTATGTAAACAATGCACGAGCCGTTGGGCCAATGACTGACCCCACGTGAAGTCAATGCACGTGTTGTGGACCTTCATCTGTGACAGAGATAATTCGTAAGTAATTCTCTGTGAAACAGATTGACTGCGTGGTAGCAAAGACGCGGCCGGGAATCTCACACTAAACACGGAAACCTAAAATCTAAGACTTGCGCCTATGTATTACATAGATCAGAGTCATTTTATCTGTAGATATAACCGCTTTTGTGTAAGAAACTGGCAAAATTGAATTTTTTTTACATAATAACACGCAGGTGTACGATTTAAACGGGTATTGACAGTGAAATAGAGTATTGTAGTAATAGAGTTTATTTTAAACGTTTGTAGCCAACGACCATTATTCTGGGTTGGAAAATGTGTTCAACCTTTTTGGTGTCGAAACTTGTTTGCAACGAGATGGTGTCACTTTACCTTGCCCTTCAAAGCATTTGCATTAACCTGACGATAGGCTCTCGTGCATTGGGCAAGATCTACTTGTACCTCTTTTCATTTATTTAGTTTACAGAACTACTATTTCTATATTCCACTTATTGTAAAGCAAAACGGAGAATACAGGTGGCATATTATCTGTAAACTCCGAAAATGAAAAGTGGTATCACGTGGCCCGAACCTGCAACGACTTTCTGAAGTACAAGCTTGATCTTAAATTTCATAAGCCGATGCCTTCTGGGTTTTTTTTTTACACTGAGGCCATTGCGACAAAATCAAGCGATTCCACAGTTTGCTAGGTATGTACATCCCGCAAACTAAAAATGGCATCTCGTGTTCCAGAAAAAGTAAGCAATACTAAATTGTTGTCATTGCTATTGTTTCGTCCGAACTTTGATTTTTTGTGTAAAATTGGATGTCTTGGTAGGATATATGTTGATAAGCTTAGCTCAATGAGGTAGAAGAACGAGTGTTATGAGCGTATTTGAAATGTGATTCGGAAATTAACGATAAGAAAATCGAAGTCTTCAAAACGGAGATACTTGTGATCTTTTGATATCGATATTAATTCTGTTCAAAGATCAAACGCCTCTTGCAAGCTGTCTGTTAAAGATAAAACTCTCAACTGGGAGGTGTGGAAAACATAATATTCTGTCCATTACGTACTGAAATACTTATATGTGTATTTTATAGAACGGTGCGGCTCATCGATCCCGTACTGTTATAAGACGATAGAAACTAAACACAACCTGTGGACATAATCATTGCTAGTCATCGAATCGAATGGGGTTTAACATTTCATCATATGTATTTGTATAGGGTCAACAGTCGAGATAATCATTGAAATATTAACTTCATATTATTGTCAATGAAACCCCATATTGAAAAAGTTTAAAGGTCCGTTTCTAGAAGATGTAAAGCTGCGTGAAGGCGTTTTATGCCTATGTTTTGACCTCATGTCTATAAGTTATGGTGGGTATTTGAAGGCCACTTATAGTCTTAGAACCCACAGCCTTAAATGCTCCTGTATTCATCTTGATATTCGCTTCATCATTTGTTTTTGGCTTGTCTGTGGATTGTCTTTTGGGATCTGTGGTTTGTATTAGGAACAATATAAAACAGATACAACGGTATCAAGGACAGACGAGATACAATATCGTTCCATTTACTTGTCGTGTGCCTATTCATTTATAGGCTAATCTGCTAAAGGATGGCCTATACAATGATAAAAACGAGGTATATTGTATTACGGCTAAATATATCGTTAATATCCGTCAAAGATATTCTCTAATGATACCTTTAACTTATTGATCTAAGCTTTGTTCATTAAGCCAAGTAAATACTCTATCTTCAACAAGATATGTTATGACTACTCATACTTAATTTAATTTACCGTTTACCGTCTTCTCAATCAACCATTTATATTCAATGCCGTGTTTAGATAGAATGTGTATTTTCATACACCCATGTGTTAATACTGTGTTTTATTGTAGTCGCCCACGTCCGTCGGTCTGTACGCCCGTACTTTCTTATAAAATTTCAATAACCTTGTTTAGATTAGTTGGAGTGTATTCGACCTTTTTCAAAAACTCAATGGTGTCATTGAATCTCAATTTTTTTTTCGCTTTCTCAACTGTACGTGTATAATTTTGTGTATGTTGATGTTCGAGATTTTAATTCGTCTCTTTTATATTCAAATTTTCAACATTCCAAAAAGACGGATTTCCAAATCGGTATTGTTTGTAAGGCGCACTTAAAATTCTTCTAGGTTCATTATCTTAATATAGTTAGCTTATTTTTATCAGTGGAGCTCATAAAGTATTCAGTGTGCCTTCCCATTGATCGATTCCAATTCAAGGTTATGTATGAATGGATCAGTATCCCAGGTCATACCTAAAGGAACAGACTTACATTTAAATGGGTGTAAGTTAGCCAATCAAATATCAGAATGTAACAATGTACCATCTTCAAGAGAAACCCATTGAAGTCCTCAGATGTGTGAGTTACTTGATAATTGCGACGATCACTTCCCACGATAACTGCAACAATACATTTTTATGCAGGCGCTCATTTTACGTGGTGCAACTCTCCATTACGCGATTGCTTTGTCGAATTCGTTCATAGGACTCGATATTTTAGCTACTGGATAGGACTGGTTAATCTGCTCTATTTTACATTTTAGCTATAGCCAGAGCAATAGCTTGGAGTATGATTTCAAAGATTGAACCTAATTTCTCACCACATGATTTTTGTCAACAGAAATGATTAGTTTTATCTTACATTATTTATGCAAAAACTACGAAAACCCAACACATTTTTTCCATGGAAATTGTCTTAAGAAAGGACATAACCCATTATTTAAGATTAATGTGGATGCTTTGTTTGGATGATTTACAACCTAGCATACAAACTGATCTCTATAATTTGAACGAGTTTTTTCTATTTTAAGTGGGCATTAGAGCGTTATTTATAGTCTTTAAAAAGATGGTTTGAACTTCTTCATATATAGCAATTCATGTTTATGTGAATTTAACTGGTATTTTACAGAGAAAATTGGGAGAATAAATCAATGAATTAGTTTTAATGAACGTTCATTGTCTAATATATTATACCTTTTAAATTGATATAAAACAATACCAACTATAGGGTAAAGCCTCGTTGCAACAGAATTTGAAGCTTATGAAATAAAACCAAGTACGAACAATCCAAACAATTAGACAAAATTCGAATTCGCTTATTTCAATTTGACAAAGTTAAGGCCTGATATGTGCTTAAACTTAAATAATAAAATAACCAACCCTGGGTTAGATGCCGTCTTGGACTCGATATTCATGGATAGAAATGAGTTACCCTTTAGGAGCTGACTGATGTTTTCGAACAGAAAATGATGGCTTTCGTTAGGCTTGATCGATATGCTTTATAATGGAAGTCCGGGGTATTGTGCCTTTAATACGACGGGATGGAAGACAAGAAAACCATTGCCACGGTAAACTTTTTATTACAAATCTGATGCTACTTTTCCGATTACTTTGTCAGATTAATTAATTATCTTTTCTTTAGATTCCCCGTTCGGCGGTTTCCTTATTAGTGAAAGAGTTCTTCTAAAGTACATAATGCAAGTTCCTGAATAAGCTGTAATTATTATTTTCTGATAGACAATGCAGGCCAATTAGAGAACAAAATATTGTCAAAACAAACGATATAATAATAAAACAGAATTAGAAACCCGAAAATAATTCACGAAAAGAAGTAGTTCCCCATTCCTATTTAAATGGGGGGGGTGACCTAGTGGTCTAGAGTGCCGCGCTTCGCCCTCTAGCTGGCGGGTCACCTCTGGCTTGCGGCTGTGGTTTCGAACCCTGGTGTGAGCGTATGTGGCAAGGAGATATGGGCGCCTTCTCAACCTCGTGGGTTTCCTCCGGGCACTCCGGTTCCCTCCCACTGCTAAAGACCCCTACGCGCAAGCGAATTATTGAAATAAAATTGAAACCATATGTTAGTCCCAAAATGACCTAGTTTGTGTCGAGTGGACGTTAAACCTCATTTCTCTCTCTCACTCTCCTATTTAAATGACCAAAGAAATAGTAATTCTTATTCGGAACATTTGCATGATAATTTTAAATTATTCCTAATGAGAAAAGTTGTCCGAATCTTTCTAAATCTAGGATTTTAAGTGAAATGAAATGTTTTATCTAAAAGATAACTACACAGCATCATTCTCATTTCCGGACAGCCACGATTACAGGCACCGTTTCCGGTTCACGAGATTCAGCTCACTACCGAAAACACTTCTGTGAATGGCACTGAAATGGATGTGTGACATGTTATCGACTTTGTAAGTGACAGGTTGTTTTTATCTTCTGATCAAATACTTCTTAACAAAATAAAACATCACACTTAAGATGTAGAATTGTCTAATAAGAAATCGACATTGATTGACATGAACGATTCCTGTGTGCTTTCGTTTTCATAAAAATTCTTCATCTTTTGTGTTGTCGACATATCTGTATGAGTGTTCTCTAGAGTCCATACAATGTTTTTTAAATATTTCTCTTAACACAATTTCCAAACCACTTCAACGTGAATTGCCTGTGTGTTAGTGTCAGTTATGGCGTTAGTTTTAGAGTTATTTCAAGTCGACAAATCCCCACTTTTCGGCGATATTTTGTTTTGGATGATTGGTTGGTGAATCGTCTTCCTGTATGTGTATCGTATGTATCGTGTTGCCAACTCTTTGGATGGAACAAAATACCGTGCACGTGAAAGAAGCCTTGACTGAAGGAATTCGAAGAAGAATAGGCGGGCGGTAACGACATGGATTGGAGTAAATTCAATTCCCGTGACTTGTACATGTGACTTTATAGGAAACTAATGATAGTCTCATTATAACCGCAGTTATGTGTCAAACGAGACGTTAAACACCATTCTATTCTATTATGTGCTCATAATGGACACATTATCGTATTCTTGAGCTGTCTATATATCTTAAACTTGTTTATGACTCAATATGACCAATTTTAAAGCTTGATTGACGAATCCACTGCGACGTGTAAGAGAATGAAGTTTAACGTTCACACGCCAAAAACTAGGTCATCTCAGGACTAACATGGTTAACACCAGAGAACCCGAAGAAAACCCAAGCGGGTAATGAGAGACCTTGTTACTTCACTCGCACGCGTTAAAAAAACAAGACCCCCGATTCACCCCCTCCCAAGACATGTACAGTTACATTGGCGTGCACGTAAAAGAACCCTTGGAAGTTGGAATTCGATATAAGGGTAGGCCATAGCGCCGGTGTCAGGGCAAAATGTCCCCCATAGCACAGTAGGCACAGAAAAGTAGGACATTAATTTAACCCATTCCATTTCATAATACTAAAGATAGATATCAGAGAGTCTTGAACGAGTTTAGTTTCCTATTTGGTTCAATGGGATTCAATGGGGCCTACTACAGCGCTTTAAATCAATTGTCATTATACGGCGCGACGATGAAACCAGCCCATTTACAATGCAGTTCCAGTCAGGAATTAAGTTGAAATTGGTATCATCGATACTATGTACTCTTGATTTTAAACATGATTGACTTGAGTATTTACAGTTATACAACATGGCACTTGTTACTTTGATCTCTAGACTGATCAATTATGAACAAGGTTTGGCGTATAGTCTTCGGGACTATGATTTGTATTGGTAGATGTGTGCTTGGCAATGCGAGTGAACTCGTTTCGTATGTTACAAGTCATGAGTTGATTATGAAGAACGTTCTTGACTATGCAAGTCATGTTCTAAAGATTGCTAATCAATAATAGATATTGGGTAAAATCCACCGACGCCTGTGGGTGGGTAAATAAAAGCAGTGACGGCGCCAAGACGGGGAGAGGGGTACTTGGCCTGCCCTCCGTTTGCCCCCAATAATTTTAGAAAAAGTAAATAAAATATTTGTGATACGTTTCGGTAATCAATACCTTCTACAGAGAGAGAGAGAGGAATGAGGGTTTAACGTCCACTCTACACACACTAGGTCATTTCGGGACTAACATATGGTTTAATTTTATTTCAGTAATTCGCTTGCGCGAAGGGGTCTTTAGCAGTGGAAGGAAACCGGAGGACCCGGAGAAAACCCACGAGGTTGGACAGGCGATCCTACTAGTTGCCACGTACACTATAACCGGGGATTTCTTATCGAACCCATCCTGCTGTAAACCTACTATAAACAATAACACTTGAACCACAACCATCAACGTTTTGGGGGCATAGTTTTAACGTGGAGAGAATATTCATTCACTTTGATTCACCCACTCCGTTAGTTTGACACTTTCCACCGGGAGCGGGCAATACAGTTGGACTTGGTTAGTATTGTCGATCGCTTCGCTGAAATATACCCGATTCCAAGAATTGTACTTGTTTGAATTGGGGATGATTTAGCAAAGCGATTGGTGATAAGTTGTTGAATATCGATCTGTACTCATAATAATACAATAGTTTGTATGACAATTGTTTTTCCTGGATATTCTGGTAGCAGACTGTACGTATCTATTATTGAATTATTGCATTTCAAAAATAACACTAACACTATGTATGATACTTCAAATCTATTACGTTCATGATCATATAAAGGCAAATACGGTTGCAAAAAAAAAAATTATACGCAACTTTTCAATCTCACTGACTCCATGCCGGTAAATTCTCTACCGTTGATATTTCAGTGTTGCTTTCTTAATTAAATGTTAAATATTCAATTTGAATACATGTAAATTAAACCGTGAAAAAGCAATCAATGGCTTTAATTGAGAAACCAAAATGGCATTTCTTTGAGTTCATGGGTGGAGAAAACGGTATCAACTTTATTGTGTTATTACATAATTTCGATCGAGGATTACATCAGACGGATCAGCCTCCATTCCGGAAACAGACTTAATTAATAACAATGGAATATTTTTAAAGAATCAATTAAAGATGTCGAATTGGCTTTGATGGATGGATTCTTTCCGTGTCGATAAATAATGTGTCTTCTTCCACTAGACTCAGTAACACTCCGGTTGGAATTCTGGAACCACACCAATTCCTCTTTCTATATAAAATTACAACAGACATGTGTTACCTATGAGAACTCCTCAAATAAGAAATGGTATCAGATGTTTTAGGACCAGTGAGCTGGTCGTTCCTCACCGTCTTTACGACTACATAACAATAATTGTAACTTGGATTTCAGTGGGAAAAATTTATTAACTATGGACTTGATAAATCTGACAAGATAGATGAAGCGTTTATGTTTTCAAGAAGTAGTAAACAGAAAACAGTGAAGAGAATGTTACCATGCCTACGTAACCCATGCCTACATGGGAATGATAAAATATGAAGTATAAAATATTAATCACAAAGGTTTAATAATAATCCCATTCGATTTATTTGATTACAATGATTGCCTGACTGATTTGACATGCACCCCGAGAGAAGAACAATAGGCTACATATAAAATCTATGACAATATAACATTTAAACTGGCATTATGCAAGAGCTACGTCTGCCTGTGGTATATCTTTCTTTAGGCCTGAAATGTTACATATATTGTTAATGAGACACTAAATAACCAATACCATAATCAACTCTCGATGCCATCGGATGGCTCCGATATTAAGCAGATTTAAAGGGACAATAACACTCTTGCTGGCTTGGCAGCTCTAGAAAATAAATAATAGTCTTATTCTAAGTACGTACTAGATGTTCAAGTGTCCTACCTGTTGGGTAAATTATCCATTACATCATATTTTACTTGTCCAGAGGGTTCGAAAATATTTTAAAATCCAAGTCACATTTGAAAAGGTTTACGTTAACCTTTTCAAATCAATTAGTTGAATTTTTCCAATTTTTTAAATTTGGTGTGTTAAGATGAAATTTGTATCATCAATTAATTTGAATATTGTAAAATAATACAATTTGTTGACCAGAATAAAGATTGGGACATATTATTCAATTACAACAAGAGTGTTATTGGGGCTTTAAATAATACGTTTTGCGTTTGATGAAATAACCATAAAAGGAGATAATCAAGACTTTGTCTATTATCGTAACAACGGTAGCAATGACAATCGAGGTTATACTGTCATTGTATCGCCTAAAACTAAGCGCTCAAAGTGAAGTAATTTGAGTGAAATTTTACATAGCTTAACATAGCGAGAACTTTCAGCTCTTAATCCAATGCCCCTTTAATACGGGTACATTCTATTATAATTCAGTAATGCTCTATTCTTACTCTATAATCTAGTACTTGCATATATAGTATTAAATACGCGCGTTTTTTAATCATCATTATGTGGTGAGAACTTCAATTATTAATATCATAGCTCACTTCCTGTGTATGTGTTTAGAATCTATGACAACAAAACGGTCTATACAGGTGGGATTTGTATGAATGGTTGTAAATTATTAATACGATCACTTCTCTTTCTTTACATTACAATAACTTTTCACTGTCGAAATGATCATAAGAATAGTCATAAAGGGTGCCATAGAAATAATGAATATGGTACCTAACTTTCTTTGAATAATTATAAAATATTCATTATTAGCCATAAACGTCGTTTTATGTCACCTTATTGAACTGTTCTGTGGTTTACCACCTACTTGAGTTGTTCTAGGATATAATTATCATCTTCTGGATTTTTTCTATGATATATCCCCTTCTTGAATTGTTCTATGATATATCACCTTCTTGAATTGTTCTATGATATATCACCTTCTTGAATTGTTCTATGATATATCACCTTCTTGAAATGTTCTATGATATATCCCCTTCTTGAATTGTTGTTCTATGATATACCTTCCACTTAAATAATTCTACAATATACTACCTATTTGAATTATTCTATGATATATATCACCTGCTTCAATCGTTCTATGTTATACCACATGGTTGAATTGTTCTACGATATACCACCCACGTAAAAGTTCTATGGTATACTACCGACTTGAATATCCCTGTTTCTATGATATACCACTTGTTTGAAAAGTTCTACGATATACCACTTAGTTGGATTGTTCTGCAATATATTACCTACTTGAATTGTTCTATGGTATATCACTTGCTTGAAATGTTCTATAATACACCACTTACTTGGATTGCTCTGGGATAGGATATACCACCGACTTGAATGGTTCTAGGATATATAAATGAAATGAATTGTTCTATGAATTGCAACACAACTTTTCCAGCGACACATAAATTTTCATTGATACAAACTACAATATAAGTAAAATCGAAAGCATATATGACACGGAAATTTCGAATTCTAACCATTTCAAATTGACACTGGGACGTGAAAAAATGGCTTTTTGATTGCATATCTATTATAACCTATCTTAAAATGTTATATTACTTACAACATAAACAGAAGGACTAGATAATCATAAATTGGCGCATCTAAAATACATTTTTTTAAAATCTAAAGTCAATATTTGGTGGTGATTTGACTATTGATTAACCGAATCTGCCAAACCAAATTATTTACAAAATCATTATAACTCAATTACATGAATATGTTTTCTACGATTTTCTATTTAAAAAATCTATGCTAAACGCACTGCAAGCATAGAACTTCACTTGTAAAATAAAATGTTTAATGAATCTTCAGTCAGTAACTCAGATAATTGGAAATATAATTATGATATTTAGTAAGGAATTTAGTAGATGATGCTTGTCAAATTGTTGATTTATATTCGACATGGTTCTGTTTAAATAATTGTATCCAAAATGTTGTTTGAATTATTGTAATTTATGGTGGCCAAATTTTGTTTTTGGAAATTACGGTTTAAATTTAGGCATTTTTTAATAGTTGTCGCTTCCAGTGGATTTCCCAGATAAGTTGTGAATTCTGTCAGCTATTAACACAATGTTAAATTCGTAGTTTGTGTCTTAGTGTTATGTGTAATATAGAGCTGTTGGTCGAAGATCGTCTATCAATTAGATTTACAGGAGAGAGAACGTGAGGTTCAACAGATTGTGGTCGTGTTCGCCTAATTAGGTTTAGTAAATCGAATCGTGAGCAAAAAGTCGCTAATTCAATTAACTAGCGAAAAACCGTCAATTGGTTTGTAAAGATGCCGTAGTTGATCTCTTAAAGTTGGCAGAAAGAGTGTCAAGGGTGAATTTTGAAGCGAGAAGTAGGACACAATTCAGGTTTAATATGCATCACAAGAGACGCTTGTATCGCCACCTTTAATATAGAAGATTGGTAGAGGAAAGTAGGTGTTAATAATATGAGTTAGATATTGCAAAGTAAGTGACACAAACGTTTGATCCTGGCGATTAAAGTCGTGTGTACCGAGCAGAGCAATTATAGTACTGAAGGACTCTCTTCTTCAAGATTATTGACTTTGACCGGTAAAATATCAGCATAGATCAAGTGTGCTAATCTAATATATGCTAAAGCTACATCGTCATTAGAAGTGTTACACAGGACGTCGTAGAAAACTTTCAGAAAACAGTAAGCTGCTCGGACCTCAGTGCAACTGTTTAGTGCTGGAAGAAAAAGCGGTTCGTGTTGAGAAGAATTGTGTGTATATATGGGGCATTAACAGAAAAGGGGCTGCACTGGAAGGAATTTAAAAAAAAACAACAACTGAATTTGCTGTATATATTGGTTGCAAGCAAGAGTAATGGTATCCCCATTCGCGAGATATAAACAATTGATGATACTTCTTGTTAGATGCGGCAGAACAATAGGACGTTAAACCCCATCTCATCTATTAAATGAATTCATACACTTAACAACCCAGTGCTGTACTTTTGAATACTTCTGGAAAAGACGGATCAGATTTCAAACGATCATTAAACACGTAGGCAAGAAACCACAAATTGAAAAGACATTGGGTATTTTATGACCGAGGAACGATCGGTGCCAATTAATAGTGCTAAACATCGATCATATCATTAATTCTCTACAAATAATTCCTTTTGTTTGATTACAGCCATTTATAGATGATCTTCGTTGATAAAGACAACATAATGGAAACCAAATAATGCTCCTTTTGTGTGCTTCATTTTGAATTTGTAGAACAATTGGAAAGAATTAACTGGCGAGAGAGAACGAATGAACAGACAAAGAAGTCACACCACATTAACCTGTGGGATATTCTATGTTGTAATTTTGAATAAGCCGTCAAGCCGTGCTTTTTAGCGATTTTGGGAAACACGCCGATATTATCACTAGTGGATTTATTCACCCCGAAAGGTTACATATCGCTCACTGTGTTTAAATTCGAAAAAAATAGTTGCTGATTTGAAAATACTGTCACGCAATGGTTGTTTGTGTATATCTAATTCCGTATAGCAGATTTTAGAATAATTGTCCTGCAGGTCAGGGGTGATTAAATATGCCGTGTGTTCTTTGATTATTAATATTTTTACCTGAGGGGAGTTCTCTATTTGAAGGTCTGGATAGTAGATTAGGAAATAGATGTCCACAAGGTTCGAGATTTGTCAATGCTATGTCGTGATATAGAAATTAATATCAATGGTACTTAGGAAACACGTTATTACTAGTTAACATAGTTTCGACATAGGCGTTGAGCACCACTGAATTGCAAGATCATCTTTGTTTTTGTTTGCAACGCCCCAGCTACAAAATTTAAAAGCGGCCGTATCTTTTTTGTTTGTTAGTCATTTATATAATTCCACATATTGATTATAGGAAACGCTTTGAAATAACAAAATATAGTCTAACAGTGAATTATTTTTGGAGTGTCATCGGGTGCAGTGCAGTTAGTATTTCTTTTTTGTTCTTTTTTTGTAAATGAATGTCTTTTTGTATTGGGGGATTGTGTAAATTGTTATATAGTATTATTGAGTATTAGATTCTTTTGTTAGATGGGTAAAGGTTTAATTATATTGTATTAATCGATATTACCTATAGATAAACGGCACTCTACTGACTTTAATTTTATCTTCAGTCAATGCAGATCAGAACAGTTCATCAGAAATAACCAGGAGATGGAATATGTTATTTGAGGTTCGTTGAGATAGACTTTTTGACCCGCAATGGGTGCTGTTTTGCGGTACCTGTAAGATGTATATGTAGAAAGTGACTATTACTTTCGATTGTTTTTTATTTGAGAAAAGAATGTGCATGGGAACACTATTGTATATAGAAACTATGCTATCAGTCCATATGCTAAACTGACTTCCACAAATCATGGGTTGTGAAGTTTTAATTCTACAGTTTGTGCTGGTGCTATTAATGTTGTCAATATCAACGAGGGGTGATTTTCATGCACCGTGTTATGGATGCCGTCTGTACAACATCATAAACAGAGAAAAACCTTTCAAACAAAAGCAGGTAAGATTAATTCCACTTTTTCAGTCGACCACAAAGTCCTCCATTATCAAACCCATCATCATCACTACCATCATCAGTACCGTTGTGTACTATTGTACACGTGTACTGTCGTTGGAGAGAAATCCTCGAACACCTTTATATAATGTTGCCGGTAAACAGGATTGAGCCCACCGTCAAGTATAATTTATCTGAGTTGAGGTGAACAGTTGTTATATTTCGTGTAGCTCTTCTAAGTGGCAGACATTTATATGTGATGATACAATACATTTTTGTTAGAATAAACTTACTCACTTATCGCGTTTAATTGGTATTGCTTCTTATTAATGTTTTAACAAATGTTTGCTCGTTCTAACCCTTGAATTTGGTTTGATATTTTTTCTTTCCACTAAAGATTACAATTTCAAGTCAGATGTCTTATTGTCCAGTAGATTTAACATATATAGATATTTTTAATAACTAATGTATTTAGTAAAGCATCTATTACAGATGGTCCGCAGGTTACAATTAATTTATTTGACTCCAATGTCCGAATTATTTATTATTTAACAATTAATTATATGTATACTACTGCGGAAATTACATTTGTTGTTTACAACAATAGATCTGTTAATGTAGGAGTACCTTATATGTTGGAGAATAAGATAACTATAGCTTTTCACTTGTTAAATTATTAACTATTAGCTCATGTCGACCATGCTAGTGGAATCTACGGATGTATTAAACATTCTAAAGAAATGTCATAGTTTGTATTAAT
Organism: Patella ulyssiponensis; assembly: GCA_963678685.1. Taxonomy (NCBI): domain Eukaryota; kingdom Metazoa; phylum Mollusca; class Gastropoda; family Patellidae; genus Patella; species Patella ulyssiponensis. The sequence continues at coordinate 75,613,247 of OY783227.1, read as the reverse complement.
AGCAAGCTTCAATGATGACCCAGTTAACCTTGAAAATACAAATCTTTAATAAAGTCCGCTTAGGTTCATGTTGCCGAGAAACGCCCAATTTCGTGTCTCAGACACAACAGGAAGGCTGATCATCAATCTTCTAAATCTATCTGAAACCTTTCTCGTGTTTAGATTATTATTGGCTGCTGGTTTGATGGATGGAAATGAATCATAGTGAGGAGCTTCTGTTTAAATTAAGAAAAACAAACACCGGATTGTCTCAAGTCCTGCATTAATCTTAGTGATTGACTTCTGCTGAAATTAAAAACACCAAATAGTCGCAATTCCAACATGCTTAATGTAACGTAGTCGAATTGATATAGAAAAGACTGTTTCAGAGTCAAGTTTAAATTAATCTCATTGATTTTATTCACTCTTGATTAAACACGAGTCTCTTTCGTATTTACATTTATACGACATATGTCTAATTATTTGCAAAGTAAGGACTGGAATTGGGGTTGGTCGTTTTAAGACCAAATATAGTTGTTTCTTTTCTATAGTAACGAGGTAAGGGAGATAATTTTGCCAGTTCAGTGCTACTTCCACGTTTTATCAAATTTCATCTGCCGTGGGATTGTTGTTGTTGTTGTTGTTTATTACAAATTGAACGTTCACTATATTATTATTATTATAAGATATTAATGACATTTAATATTAAGTTATTTTCATATCAAGGTATATCATAAAAATAGAAAATGGGTAAAGACATAAAATGAACAAGTTCTAGTATGAGATTATTTGATACGACAATCCTTAGTTACTTGCCAGTCTCAGATATTCTTCTGAGCCGCCACGCCCCAATGATCTCAAAGGTGCATAATTGCATTTACCATCATTAAGATTGTGGGAGAAGGTTAATAATATGACATTTATTCCCGTATCAAGTCAATCTTATCTGCGATATCAGACTGTGAAGAAACGGGTGTAAGGCCTCAGTACAAACCAGTTAAATTGGTGCAGTTTGATACTGAAATAGCATTTCTGAATTATAAAATAAAACAACTGAACTTCTTTATCTGTTTCTAATATCCCAAATACAATCGTTGATATATATTTCTGGGTAGTGCACAAAGATTCTTCTAGATCAGCTTTCTTCACTATAAAGACATGCGTACATGTATTTTTAATAACACTTACTATCGGTATGTTAGCGAACGTTAATTAAGAAGTGGTATATGTTGTTTTAAAGTTAGGTTTAACGTCCAGGCTACTTTTAATTTTTATTGTTGGCTATGAGTTATAAGTGTTCCTTTTCTATTCGTTTTGTATATATATACGGTCTTGTTATCTTGCCCATTCCAAACTAAACACACTATCGCACAGCCTTTCCCCGCGCCCGGGACGGGAGCTTACAATAAAAACAAATGGATGGACATTTCTCCCGCCACTACCTATATTTCCGAGAATTATATTTCGGAGCTACATAAATGTACTTTAGATCGTTAGTCAGTCATTGATTTAAATGATCCTAAGAGTGTACGTAACAATGAGTAGAGTGACCTGTCTAACCTCGTAGGTTTTCTCTATGTTTTACACGGTCCCTACTGAGAATTAAATATCGTTATGTGGGTCACATTGTAAGTTCATGCACAGAACTAGTACAGTGTCCTTTCTCACATTCTAACAATGAAAGATAGATCCGAAGTAGTGATGTATAATTAATTAGTTGTTGAGTTGGCGGGGGGGGGGCACTTGAAGAGTGTGCTGGTGCTACCGAAACCCTGATCCAAAAGTAGCATCAAGAAGTGTTCTGGAGAATTTTATCAGACATCATGTCGTGCACCACGCAGGCAATATTATATACGCACTCCTAATATCCTATTCACATTAATGGTAGCGTGCTTTCAATTTCGTCAATAACAATGATATGACAACACAAATAATTGAGAAATACCAATGTTAATCAATAGTCTTTGATTAATGATGAAATATTAATTACTATGAGAGATAGGCCAGTATTATTCTTACACTTTTGCACATATACAATACCGTTTATAGTTACAGAAAAATAACAACAAGGGACATCGCTAAATAAACTTAATGGTTATTTTAATGTTTAATTGAGAATTCATGTCTGGGGATTAGAAGTTGTATTTTAGTCCCACAAAAGGCACTGTAGGGAGACAGTATTGTTGTCTTGTCATAAGAATTATGTATGCTTCTGGGTTGTTTTAGAAAGACGGTTTTATGGTTAAATGCGTTTCAGTGTTATTCTCAGAAGAACTACTTCTGTGGGAGCTGTGTTTTACTGTTAAGCTGTGATAAAGGTGTGTTTTATATAGAAATATCTTTAATGGGGAATTTTATGATAAGTTTTGCAAAAGGTATATCTTTATGTTGAAGCCAACATATTTTGCTGTGTTTGGCTTTTTGTGTTCTAGTTGCTTTAGCAAGACATTTATTGGACCAGGAACTAGTCACTATCCGCTTTACTAATCTTGTTCTGGTGCTTAGGGTGACGCTCTTGGTACTTAGACAAATTCCGATAAACATGAAAATTGAAATGTTTATTCTTTGAACAATTCTGCACGGATCTGGTGAATCATATTTTTCAATTTCATCGAACAACATGATCAGTGCCTGGTCCATATTACGATCGTACGTATTTTAAAGTTTACCCAGACAAGGTGATGTGCTTTATAGTTAATTTGCAAATGTTATCGTTATCATAAGAGAGGGTGTGATACAGTTATTGTGCCAAAAGTTTAACATTTTAGTGTTATTTGGTAAAGAGTGGGTATTTTAGATGATTGTGTGTGTTTTATTGTTATTATGCTGTGGGAGTATGCATTATCATCATTTAAATAAGAGTATGACGTGATCTATGGTCAATCCGTCAACAGTGTTTTATGGTTGCTCTGGATGTTCTGTCGTTACTGAAGGTCAGTTTCGTAAGTTTAGAATTGTAAAAGGTATTTTACATTTATTATTAAACGACGCCAATGTGTTTATATTTTAAAATGTAAGTAAGTTTAGCCAATCATGTTGTGCTTTCACCCAGGAAGTCCTAGAATAAATACCGTTATCGCATGATAAGTTTGGCTGTTTTTATTTTGATTGTCTTTGGTTCTTGTTTTCTTAAAGAGAACCAGCAGGGCTACAAGGGGCACAATAAGGAGAACTTTTCTATCCTGTAATGTAGTATTAATCGACTAAAATTATACAGTCCATTCATAGTTGATACCGAAAGACCATCGCATGACTTCCACCTGTTTGGGTTTTATAAACGAGCAGTTTATCATCAATATCTATTTTTACCTTAACTGGTCTGAAATGTATCCTGATGATTTTTATGATAACATTAACTGGAATGTTAGTATAGTTAAGAGAATTGTATATGTTTATAAATAGATTGGTACCAGTTTAAACGTAAACTAATAAATCCTAGCCAAGGATAATGGTCAATGTAAATCTTTAAAGGATGTAGATGCTGATTTATTCTGTTTAATTTCTTAATTTTTTAGTAGTTTTCTTGAGTGGGGGGGGGCGTGCAGAAGTGGAAAGGGGAGTGGCAATTATTTCAGTTTTGTAATTCCTTTGTTTAGGGCCAAGTTATGTAAAGACTCCCACGAGTAGGCGAAGTCTTGGATGTTAATCAAAATGTTCAGGTTTTGGGATATTTAGCTAAAACTCTTTAAGTCGGGTCCATGCTTTTTGCAATCCGTTTTTGAATGACTTAAACTTTTGAATCCCCTCGTATTCGAAATAACTACATACCACAGCTTAGTTGAGAGTATTTAAGGCAAAGTAACCTTTATGACATTAAGGAAAATACTATTTTGCGAGGTTAGGAAAAACAAACAAATTTTGCAGCATTCAATCTTTGTGTATGTTAATCATTTTACGTGGTATAATTTATCTTTCGTGAGCTCGTGATTTGATGATATTGTCACCCCGAGGGATGCTGGAACTAGATGAGTCTGGTCAAGTGATTACACAATGCCTGTCCCGCAGGTCAGAGCTGTGTCTAGGTAATGTCGTGATATTGAAATTAAAAATACTAGTATATAGATCTTAAAGAACACGTTATTACTCATTTAGGAATTAATGTGGTCACAGCCAATGGTCTGAATCCTAAGCTGGTTGGGCGGTCTTATTAGGCTTGGTATTATAAAGGCGTTATTAGGTGCAGTGGATGTTTAAGTGAATAATCTTGTATGTGTGTTGATTTCTGTAAATAAAATGTATTTGTTCGTCCATTAAGGCCTGATGCCATCATCATACTAATCGATATAAACTATAGATCCGCTTTGTACGGTTTGATACGGCTGACTTCACTTTTACCTACACTTAATTGAGGACGGGTCTTCATAGATGTCAATCACGATTATGACCACTGTTACTGCTCACATAATTGAAGACAAATCCTTGGAACATTAATGGGTGTTTACGCCTATAATAGCGAAGTTTTACATGGATTGTAAGCTAGAATCGTATTAACATTTGATGAGGGGATTTGTTAGCAACAAATTAATTTTGAGGACAGGATGATTATGGTGACATTGTATATATCAACTGCAGATCCGATTTTCGCATTATACTCAACTGTGGCTAACGCTTAGGATAAAGCAGCATCGACTTACTATTCCCTGACGAGTGCTATCAAGCGACGAAACTTGGGAAAAGCTCCATGTTAGGGTGTTGTTGAGTTTTTAACGATTCTTTATCAAAGACACAGCCATGGGTTTGGAACCCACAGTACTACAGACTCTGCTGGTGTTATTATATTTATCAATATTAACCAAGGGCGATTATCATGCACCATGTCATGGATGCCGGCTCTATAACATTATACAGAGAGAACAACCTTTCAAACAAAAACAGGTAAGTTGTAGATCGTACTAACCTTCATTTGTGTTAAGTATATCTTTGGGTTTTTTCTTTTTCTTATTGAGATACATGCTAATAATCCGGCTTCTTGTGACTTTATTTGGTAAATATATATTGGTTCTTTCAAATTTTGATACAACTATTTAATATCTTTATGTGTTTGTGAGTTTGACAAAAGACGTACTACTGTCTGATTACCGTTATTTAAAAGATATGCTTTAAAACCAGTACAATCGTACTTATGAACCAGAGTCTGGCCAGGTTGTTGGACGAAATTCAAAAATCTAATTCATCAAATCGATGCAGAATTGTTCGAAGCAAACACATGCCAATGTTTCGAAGAGCGTCACCCAAAGTAACTAAAGATATTTTATCGAATAATTGTCCGACAATCATCAGTTCCTGGTCCAAAGATCTTTGACGGGCGAGGGTTGGTTTGTTATTAAAATAAATACAGTTTCTTCAAATAAGAATAAATTCTTGGGAAAAAGGCCGAGATGCAAACATTTTGGTCTCCTAGTTATTGATGCGTTTGAATTCGACAAGCTCTAAAACCATTGGGTTTCAATGTCTACCGAAGAATCGGGTCAACGCTGATTTCGATAAATGTGTCACGAACCTGTCAGTTCACATTGGTCCATTTGTTGTAATTTTCTTCCATAAACTGAAAGAGAATCTACTTGGTGTGCTCAATTCAAGTCGAACCATTTTTTTTAAATTGCTCTGTGGCATTTTATTTCGTGAATATTTGTCTGACAATCACAAACTGCACAGATTGATTGGAGCTTTGAATCCCCATTATGAAACTACTTTGATTAATTTCACCAACATTACAAATATTGTAACCATGTCTTGTCTAAAATATATTGAGACAAATATAATACTTTCTAAAACGAATTGTTCCTTCTTGGGAGGAAAAGCGTATAGTTCTGTTTAACAAGATTATTCTGTATACACTAACAGAATTGGAATTAAATTATTTGAACGCATATATCCCAATTCTAACTACATATATCTGGAATATAATTCCATTAAGTGCTCGAGCTATTTATATCATGTTGGGCTACTGATACAGACAGGATAGAGAATTGAATGTTACATTATTGGGATAAAAGTCATTCACCTTTAATAATTATCTTACGGTTCCTTTTGGAAAGTTTATATTCTTTCTTTTTCAATGTTTTGGAAATATTTCTGTGCTACTCATGATATATACGGATTACTGGTTTTTTGTTCAATCCCAACGACAGCTCCCTTTTCCTTGCCACGCCCTTCACCCTGCATGACTCATCCAGCAGAACAATTAATGGGCACATGGTAGGTCTACACCAGACTGATTTTATGGCAGCCAGAGTAATTCGTGTGTACGATATTTTTACCCACTACTTCAATGGAGTTAAGGGTGCTTTTTAAACACAACATTTTTTATCTATTCACGGAACTATTTTGTAATATAAGCAACCTGTAACAAACACAAGTATGCAATTCGATCTGACAATGAACTAAACAGTTGGCAAACTTTCAAAAAGGAATTGTATTCCATAATTTCGAAATATATCTTTTTAATCGTATAATTTTATTTCATGCAATTCTAAAGTTGTTACTCAAAACATGTTGCCAGGGGATGTACAATAAACAATGGAATTACATATAAATTGAGTTCTCGATTGCGTATATTGATGGTAGACATCTTGATAAATTTCTCCAAATTCAAAAGAAACTTGCATCAATTGAGTTAGTAATAAATTCTTTCATGGTGTCGCTGTATTGTGGCTAACTGGATTATAAAAAAACTAAGGCTGTGAGGCCGTGGCGTCAGGAAGTTTTCCACAAACACGTATTGTGTAACGCTGTCCGTAAACCTCTTTGATGAATTACGATAATTTCCTCTGTGCACACAAAACAAAATAAAGCCAAATTTCTTCTTCCCGGACCACAGACAAACGTAAACATCCCGATATTGGCGCGAAGGAGATAGAACGCGAGGTTATCGATTCCAAATATTTTATTAGATCCTTCAACAAAATTAAGTTCCTGTCCTGAACGAGGTGTTCAAACAAACCCTTGATTCTGTCGGCTTGTTCTTCAGGCAATATAAGATTCGCTTTATAAATGGTGCCATGGCTCAATGACAAGAATTTCCAATCGGATTATCTTGAAAATCCTTATGTCGCGGAAAACCATATTGTGTTTTAAAGCTTTTAATTTCCGGACCGAGTTGAATTTATTTTAAAATTTCATTATGTCCGTGTTGTTATCGTTTTATCACTAATCCGGTCTCAGCCTTTTAATATCGCGATGTATTCATGGGCTTAGTGATGCCTTTCGCTCACTTCTTAATACTTTTAACGGGTTTCTATAGTTCTACTGAGACCTTCGTCATTTGAAGTATCACGAGTAGCTAGCAGGGTTATAGTCGAAATTTAATTCATTTACAAAAAGCTTGGCCAAACTCCGTAGCTGTCTAGCCAGAGAAAACCATATCCTTACAAAGTATGTATCGAGCACACGAACGCTGTCACTCGAATTTTTAAGAATTACGAAGGGGGGAATCCCATATTAATCTACCTTCAAATAAAAAAAAGGGTAAAAGAACATATCGTATATCTTCATGTAACACATAATACTAGATTCTGAATTGTCCGAAATTCTGAAAGAAGAAGCCGTGCGCGGTGCTTATTGGTGTTAACGTACAAAAAAATTAACCCATTATAGTTCGAATTCCATTATGAGTTTTCGGCATCCCCGCTGCAAAACATCCGTCATACTCATAGCAGATTGCATAGTGTATGGTCTTCTTCGTCAGTCAGGTTTGTGCAAAAAAGTAGGATAATCGTTGGTCACATTCCAAGGAAGTGTCACCCTGTTAGTTAAGCCGCTTAGGAAGTGAATAATTCGGTGGTTCCAACATCTTTCGGTACTTTACAGTAATTATCTCAGTATAGATGTGCTTATAAAAGCCGTAAGTTGGAAGAAAAACGGACACCTCTTGCAGAAATCGGTGGTTTTTTTAATATAAAAAGCTCAATTTCTTGCCCACACCTTCACTTCCAGTTTCATAGGGTTCTAGAAAGATTAAACAAACAATGCTATTGAATACACAGGTGGCCCTTATAAAACTTTGTAACATATGTTCCCAAGATGTGAAACCCAATTTCCTTTCTGTAGTATTAATGCTTTATATGAAGCAACAGTGATTGTCTAAAACTATGTAATAATTATCAACTTGTAATGAAATCCTGTAGGTCGCTGGGATGTGTCTGGAAAACTTCATTCGAGATCCCCAGCGTCCCGTAAGCTATTTATCATCACTCCAGTTTTATTGACCGCGGCCCAGTGGTTAAATTTATCTACGAGCGAGCAGGATTTATTAGAATGCCGTGATTCCGGAACGAAATGGCCAACCAGCTGGTGATAGAGGCCAATTCGTCCCAATCGTCAATTAGTACAAGAATCACAGCTGCTATAGTATCAAGGCTTTTCGGTCAATAATCCGTAGGTAGGTGTCTAGATTCACATCTTTCATGACACCGATTTTAAATCGTTTATACAGTTGGCACCAGTCGTGATGAAACTAGTAATCTTACCTTCGTGTTTCATTTATGCTGTATGGTCGAATCGAACATCGACTCTTTTTAAGATAGCAAGAATGGTAGGGGTAGACCCTAGTGTGACTCCATGTCTAAAATAAGTAAAATGCCCGTTTTAATCCTTAATTTTTAGAACTGATCTTCAGTATTCTTTGTTGACATAAGGCGTCGCGGAGTGCTCAAATTTTTTTTTTACAAAATGTGGACATTATTTATAGCGTCACCCCGTGTTTCTTACAGAATACAATTAGTCTGGCTACTGATCCAGGGGTTACCTTATACACAGCGACGACCGGGGCCAAGGTGCTTCCAGTGTCGTGAGATAATCATTAGGCCATTTTTTAAACTTTGCAATGTTGATCTTCATAAAGAAATAGGTGTCATAGCCAATAGCCAATGCGATTTCGATCGCTTATGGTATGGGAAAAAAACTTCCATGCTTAGCTAACCAGTAGCCCAAATAAATAAGATAACTCATTAAAACTCCTCAACCGAGGACTACAAACACGCCATCTTTTAGTTGGCTATAAAATGAACCCGTGACATTGCTGGTCGTCCGGGATACCAGCAAAATGATTAGTTTAGGTGTTTTGTGATCTTGAGAACCATGGAAATAATTGAGAAACGGACATGCTTGTTATTTTCTTATTTATTGATCAAATTATTGACGTCAAGTTGGAGTAGTTACTCGATATTTTCTTTATTATACTAGTATAAAATAGCAGACCTACCCTTCATCTCGTTTCATATATAAGGGGAAGTGGAGTCCTCATTATTTAATATAGAAGATGGAATTCCTTTAATTCGAATATTTGTTTTATTTGTTTACGGGATTCCTTTTTCGTGAAATTCCAAGATTGGAGTTATTGTTTGTCTATAACGATTGTATTTCGGAAATGTTACTCTCACTTTTGTATTATATCATATCTAAAGACGGGGATAAAACCATCTATCGGAAACATACGGTATTATTATTTTTATATCAAGATAATTCTCACGAAAGTATTTATCGTGTGGTTATTTCCAAAGTATTTCAAATCTGGAATACATGTATATGGAAAGTAGAGACGCCCAGTTTTACAAAAAGGTACTGGATTTCCCGAAAAACACCCTTGGAGCAAATTCTGGACAAAAATGTCACGATCTAACTGCCAACCCGACAGCTTATTGTCTGTCAGCTTTATCGAATGGTTAGGCTGTTTTGGGAACATTGTGGTGTGTAAACGACAACAGACTCTGCAATTAAACAGCGAAAAAAGAAGTTGACAGAAAATAATTTAAAAATTTATTTTGGCCTCAATATGTCCGTAGACAGTAAGAAATGACAAATACATTCTGAAGATCGGCCCTCTCCACTCAAGTTAGGTGACAAACATGGCTTCTGAAATAGATTTTTTTTTATAGCTTGGGGCATCTCCTCGCGATTACAATGTCTTGAGAGGGATATGAAGCAAATTTTGATAGATTAACTAGTTTGAATACGTTGTTAGTCCAACAATATCATCAAGTCACCCAGTTTGTACGCGGGGAAGTATTTTTAATATCCATTGCACCCCATTAGCCAAGTTGTAAGAAACTACATGACGTCATAATAATAATAATTGACAGAGATTTCGGTTTTCTATTATGCACCAGAAAGTGGACAATAACAGGTTCTTTTAACCTATTTTAGGATCTGATGCTAGTCTGAAATACATGTTAAGAGCCTTATATAAACATTTACATTGTTAATAATTGTACTAAATCATCAATTGTTGAAATATTTTTTCCGATTCTACATTATGATGGAATTCAGAAACAAATATTGTTGCTCATTGTACCTATAAGGCTTAGATGAAATAATGTTTGTTTAAGAATGGAATTTGTTGTCGTAGCATTGTACACGGAAGAATGTGTTCTTCGTATGGTATTGACAGTAGTTAATTACGTCAGTTTTGTTTTCGATTAAAGATAAAGTTAACAAAATGCGAAGGTTATTAACCGAATTTGTTGATTCATAAAGTCTGGTCAAGAAGCAGCCCAGATCCTATGTTCTCATTGGTACTGCACTTAAAGGATATAACCGCAATACCTGTGGGAAAAAGCTACGAAGTGGCACAGATCCCGTGTGATTTACTGGTTCTGTAAGTAAATGAACAGATTAAGTTCACCCATGAACCTTTGATGTAAAGACTCCTCCTGCAGCCAAAAGAAGAAGCTTTTAGAACCGTGGGCTATGCACGTAAAGGATAGGATTATGCTAATCCATAAGATGTTGCTATGATGAAACAGACTCCTCTAGCAAAAAGGGGAATCTTTTATTTCTCGAACACATCTGGCAAACAAGTGAGTAGAAACTTTTAGGACTCGTTAACAATCTAATCCAATTCACCGTTTCTCTAAATGCTATGGCCTTTCAAGCAGAAAGGGGAAGTTTTAAGGAGCCATTGGTTGGGTGCGTAAAGAAGGGGTGAGATTCACCCATGGATTGTTCCTATAAAGAATATATACTCCAGAGGTATGAGGAAGCTTTTAGATTTGTGCACGGAAAGGATATGATTAATTACCAATGGACCGTTGCTATAACAAAAACAGTTCTGGTCGAAATGACAACCCGGACGCCGCCAATTTAATATATGGAATGTAGATTTGATGTTAAAGATTCACCCCGAGGTTCGTGACCGTCTGATATTTGTCGAGTTTTAGACCCTGCAGTACAATGAATAATAGTATGCACAATATACTTCATGCCTCTTCATGGTCATTAATCACATTAGTTATAGTCTATCAACTTTTCAAAATGTATACCCCACACGAAAGAGTTGGTAAAGTTTTTAAGATTACCCAGGCGTTAGACTTTATCCGCACTGATATGTTTCATTGTGCAATGATGATTGGGACGTTGACAACTCCAGACTCTATCAGCCTTCCTCTGACTGATTCGTTATTTACAACTTTGATGTTTCGTAATGTCCCTTTAAAGTAGCTTAGTCTCTAACTCAATATCATACAAAGCCTTACGCGTTGAAAACACGAATTATTTGTCAATTCATATCAACATTGATGTTGTTATCTTACCTTCAAAAGATAGGCTTCTGATATCCAATATTTTAGACAAAATATAAACATTTTACCTTTGGTATACGAATCGTGTACCATAGTACGTTCCAGCGTCATTTGTAACAAGTGGCCAAAAAGAAGGGGGCTAGACATATTTCACAATTCATGTCAAACGGCGAGGCCATAAGTTATCTTTAGAGCATGCGCAAAAGACTGGAATAACCAGACACTAGAAATTTCTATTCGGTTGAGACTCGACATGTCGTATATTGCTGGACATAACTGATTTAAAATTAGAGTCAAAACGAAAACAATTATTGAGTGTAAATCGGTTCATATACAATCAGATTACAATATTAAATGCGTAGCGATCCTTTTGGGTCAATTTCAAAATTCCACATATTAGCAGTTTAGCTCCTTTAAGACAGTAGTTAATGAAAAAGATATTTTGTATTCCGGAAATATTTCAGGCATCTTATTTAAGTATAATCAATGTTTTGTACAGACATATTGGTTTTAAAACGGTTGAGAGATTCGTTTGTACATTCAATAGAACGTCTAATAATATTTGAACAGTTAATTGCAATAATGGGTAGATACCATTAACGTTTATTTACTTCATTTAAATAAACAACAAGGAATATTGGATTTGTTCGGTCTATTAAGGAGAGCGTGAGAAATGCCGCTTCTCTATATTAAACAAGTTATTTCAAAACAAAAAGATTTTAGAACTGGGACAAAACAGAGAGCGGAGACAGGGAGGGGGGGGGCACACAGAAGCTGAGATACAGACAAAGACAGGGGTAGAGGTAGACAAAAATGATTATATAGAACATTTTATTTAAATTATTTTATTCTGGGTGAAGTTAGAACTGTTTGAAGATGTAGCACAGAGTGTGTATTATTGTAGAACCGGGTCGTAACATAGAGAGAGGGGGTGGGGGCGACAGGCAGACAGACGGACAGAGGTAGAGATGCAGACAGAGACGGGCGTTTATTATCGTAGCAACAGTATTGACACAGGACGTTTATTATCGTAGCATCGGTATGTGACACTCGGGACTAAGTTTTGTTTATCCATTTTATCTGAAGTTTTTAATTGTATCGGGTGTCCAAATCTATTTAAATCTCCGCCATATTAATAAATGTCTAAATAATTGTTTATGTAACATTTGAAGTTCTTACAAATACATTTTAATTCTGGATTCGACAGTTATTACTTACATGGCATTATTCATAAAATTACAAAACTTATGATACTAGTTTTCATTTATTGCACCAATGAGCATCTTCCTCGAAAAACTACAGTGGGACGTTAAACCCCATTTCAGTTCATTTCATTTCCTCGAAAAACTCTGAAGAGTCACGCCAAAACGCACGTTCTTAGTCCACTTCAAAATGTGTTTGATATTGACAATGGAATTAGATGTGCTTAAAGCTCCAACTTGCCAGATAAATAAATATTATTTGACCTATCTCAACCTATCAGAGTAGCTTTCAATTTGTTTTTCATGTACAGTTTTTATCTTTTTATACTGTTACCTGTTTTGTCGAAATTAATAATGACGCGTATAAAACCTCAGAAAAGCTCTTGACGGTTATTATATTTTGAATTACATATATATGCGGTCACCAAAATCTTTGATGCGCCTAGAGACTCAAATAAATGGTATATATTCTTGGGTGAGAGTGGTAATGCCTCTTTAATCATGATGGAAACCATGGAGGAGATATTAGTGTAAATGCTGTTTAATTTACTGCATCACTAAGTTCTATGTTCGCTTTATTAAATGCAATTATTTCTATATGGACCCTTCACAGAATAGATCATAATTAACAATATAATTGAAAGTAATCTGTTAGTCAGTATACATCAGGTCGCGGACTAGTAATTCTCTCTTAATTAACTTCAATGTTAAACCCTTGTCATTTCCTCACCTCGGACATTGTATTTGAAAATTCCCATGTTTTTAATCTTTAAAACAACAAAAAGCCCCTCATGTCGCAATCGTTTAATAAAATAATTGAAAGGGAGTTGACCATTTCGATTTTTGTCTGTACCCAGCGAAAAGAATCTAAAAGTTGTGAGTTCATTTTTGTGGGCGAATTTTATGATTCATGTCTGTTTACCTCCTGATGGTTCCATCTCAAAATTCACCAAAACCTCGCAGCAAATCTAAATTCAAACACCCATTTCGGTTCTAGTTCGTTAAAGTCAACAGAAACTGCTATGCAAAAGGGAGATGTTGGGGAGGTAAAGGGAGAGAAAATTGCTATAGATATATGTGGAGATACAAGGGAAACAATTATTAGGGGCCTGTTTAATTGTAGATGTATGTATCATTACCTGGTAACCTTTGGTTAATCTTTAAAACCTGTTGAGTATCGTTCTGTCATCGATGACCACCTATGACAACCGTTACTTGCAAATGTTCATGTCTACATTTGAAACGTATTATCAATATCCCATTGATTGAGAATACATCTGATGTTTTTTAAAAAGTAAAATGGGTACCTGTAGTATTTTAAAAATATATTAGACTTTTAGTGGTGTAGTTATAAGCATTTTTGCGGGCGGGCCAGTCATCCCTGGCTTGTGGTCGTGGTTTCATCCCTGTGAGCACATTTGGCTAAACATCGTGGATTTACTGCGAGTTCCCCGGTTTTTCCCCACAGGACAGACCATCGCGAGTGCGGTAAGATAATGGTGGAAGCGGCCATTAAATACCAAACACAACAACAAGCATTTGGGAAAATCACCGATTGATTATGGTTCATGTTAAATATTTTACCCTACAGCTAAACTCTATTTATGATCTAAATAAGCATCACTATCATTGCATTTAAAGTCACCGATCGTCGATTGAGTTTTTGAATAACGTTTAATATGGCATCGCTTAATCGATCCTCGCTATAAAATTTATTATTTTAACATTAATTTAATGAAAAGAAAACAAACAAAAAACATCAACGGTAGATCATCTCCAGACTAGGCTCCGACTTAATTGATTTAGAAATCGAACCCGCTTGTTTTGACTATACTATACATTATCTGAAGTGGATGCCAAACGTTGACAAATTTTCAATTCGTCATATCTTTGTGAATGCTGAAAGAAAATGGAGATTTTGGGACTACTATTCGGCATTAACAAGTACGAGCGTACTATATCGACCGGGAACCGAGCATGACGTCACCGTAACCATTTTTGAAATTGTGAATCAAAGAAAGAAATCTATCCGTTCAAAGAAGCAAGCATGCAAAGCGTCATGTTCGTCGTACTTCAATTTGTGATGCCTTCTCGGGCTTTTTTTTTTGGAGTGCGTCGCACGGCACCCATTAACAAGAAAAATACGAAGAAAAACATGAAATGAAATGAAATAGGGTTTAACATCCTACTGTTCTGCTTCGAACTGGGCATACAACATACTGTGTGCTATGAGGGAAATTTTGCCCGGACAGTGGCACTTCGGCCTACTCTTATTTCGAATTCAATCTGTAACGGATCTTTAATGTGCACGCCAAAGTGTACACGGGACCTCGGTTTTTAGTCCCACCCCAACGACTACACAGCTGTCCTTGCCATGCCCTCCGTCCTGCATCACTGACAAGGGTGAACCACGCCGAATAATCTAGATGAAGATTCTCAGCCAATGCAAGGATCGAACACCCGACCTAGAGCCTAGCGAGCCAGCGTCTTACCCACTTAGCCACCATGATCACACGAAGAAAAGCAAGATGCGTTCCTGGTCCAATGACCATCATAGAGAAGTCGAAAATAGGGCAACATGCAACGTGCGGGTATTGCACGCAACTTGATAATTGTATTTGAAAAATTCAGTATTTGACTGTATATTGTTGGCGTTTTAAAACATTTTCTTAATTTTTGTGTTCATTAAAGTTCCAAACAAAATTATCAATAAACCCGATCTACTTGTATACCTTTAAAGCTTGTATTGTGAATGTGCATCCATGGATGATGACAAATTAATTAACAAATTACAAATCTTGAAATAATACATAACCTATCACGTTTCGTTTGTTTAACTCTTTTTAATAACGCTTCAGTGAAACCTACTTTATATAAAGCAATTATTTTCAGTTATATAATACTGCTTCGGTAAATGTCACCTTTGAAAATCAGGAATGTGTTGAAAATTATACGAGGCTTAGTGTGGCTATCACGATATTGACTTTCTACAAAATGGAAGTAAATTATCACCACCCACCTCAGCCTACACGATCAAATTTAACAAAACTTGTGTTTCAAGTCCATTGCGTACACAGAAGAATATTTGGCTTTCACGGTAGATTGCCATCGGTTACAGTTCAAAGCTACTTTCTTTGTTTCTGCCCTGTTGATACCAACCCCGACTCATCGCTAGACGTCCTGCGCCCCCACCCTTACCTTGGAGTAACGGGCTAATATCTGTTATAAGAAAATATTGTAAAATAAGCGAAATTTTATCCAACAAAATTTATGACCACGTTCGCAAAAAACAAGATTAATGGAAGTCCATTCTCTTTATGTCATATTATTAGTCAAGCCCATTATACACGGATTAAAAACCACCTTGATATTTTACTAATGGATGGATGACAGGTACCCTGTGTGAAGACGCCATCTTTGCAATATGTCTTCCATTAAGAAGGGGTTTATATCCTTAGAATAATAGCACTTCTTCGCGAAACTTCCTGTTTTGGCGGCTATTGAATTCCCATTATAATTCCCTTGGAACAATTTGATTTAAATAACCTATTATTCATTCATTTTTTTTTAAATTTCCACAAAACATGATTCTGCCATTTACGTTAAGTGACTGGAAAAAAGGTTGGACCGATTGACAGCTCTTCACGAAGTGATTGACGGCTATAGAATAATCTAGCCATTTAGTTAAGACTGCTTGGTCTAAATAAATCCATTAAGCAGGTCCAGAAGCTAAATTTAATGGCTTCCAAAACACAGATTTATTAGATTACTTAAAGACTTCTTGAAACATTTTATACGCTTTAGCCTTTCTATGATAACAACACGAGCTTAATGAAGAACAGTTATTTTTGTTTATGGTTTGAAACACACGCACTCGTTATTGAATTAAATTATTCTCCGTGGAGCTCAACATCCCGTGGATAAAAAGTTCAAATTAACAGGTTTTTATCTTTACACTTTGTTTACACTGTCCATGTTTTGTCAGAAAACCATTTGTCCGGTTTATACTATTAAACTAAATGCTGAAGTTGGTAGTCGCCGATGTCTTCCATTTATTTTACTACCAGTGAATCAAAAACCAGGAGGTGGCACACGTCTTCTCGTTACTAGTGGATTCAAAGCTCCGATCACTCTGCTAGTATTCCTTGAATACATGGCGAGGAGATACATGATGTCTTCCATTCGTTTCATTACCAGTTAATCCAAAGCCAGGAGATACATCTCATTGGTTTTATTACCAGTGAATACAAGGCGATGAGATACATCATGTTCCCTGATTTGTTTTATTATCAGTAAATACAAAACGAGGAGAAACCTGATGTCTGCCATTCGTTTCACTGCCAGGGAATCCAAAACAAGGAGGAAATACACGATGTCTTCCTTTTACCAGTGAATCAAAAGTTCTGATCACTCTACTTGTATTCCTTTAAAGAAGCTATCCCTCATTGATTAGAGCCAAATTAAAGAAAACAATTCATTAAAAACGAACATAACGTAACGGGAGCACTCGCTTAAACACGGAGCTGATGTATATTTGGGCCATACTATATACCGGAAAACACCGGAAAACAACCGAAAAACAACATGTTATAGGCTACTAAATACTGGAAAACACCGGAAAAACACTAAATACAGGAAACACACTAAATACCGGAAAACACACTAAATAGGCAACTCGGAGCCTGGTCCCCCAGAAAACAGACAAAAAAACTAAACCTAACCCTAACTCTAACCCACAACGGAAAAACTTAACTCTAACCCTAACCCTAACCCACGCACAGGGCTACCTATTTAGGGTGTTTACCGGTATTAAGTGTTTTTCCGGTATTTAGTATAACACGGTGTTTTCCGGTTGTTTTCCGCTGTTTTTCGGTTGTTTTCCAGTGTTTTTGGGTGTTTTCCGCTATATAGTATTGCCGTGTATATTTCAATCACTGATGGATCAGATTTTCGAAATATTTAAGAATAAGTTGGTTTAACTAAATTTTTGACTTAAAAAGATGATTATTGAGCATAGAATCAACTATATTTCAAAATTTCCAATGTAAAGTCTCTGCAAAACAAAGCACTTTTAGAGCCAAACTGCCACTTCTATATGACTCAAATCGAAGAGATCTGGTAACTGAAAAGAGGGGGAACTGTTGAGTAAGTAAGACGCTGGCTCGTTAACCAGGGTGTCCCGGGTTTGGGCATCACAAGTTCTTCTGGATTTTCCTACGTGATTTATCCTTGTTAGTAGTTCAGGGCGGAGGGCCTGATAAGGAACAATGTATAGAGGTCCTGTGTACACATCGGTGTGTATGTAAAAGGCCCCTGGTTCGTGATGCAAAATTTACCTCCTGGCATCTTGTATAATGTATGTCCACCTTCAATCGCCACGTTAGTGTAGAAAGTAGGGCATTAAGCCCCAGTTCATTTTATTGAAAATATTTTTCCATGGGCGGCAATTTTGATCTTTGCGACGTAAATGCCATCTACTAAACAATTCGTTATCTTTAAATTTTCAGGAATCAGCATTATGCCATTATCCATGCCAATGTGCTGTCCAAGAATTAAGATGTAACGAAGGGGTCAGCCATATTAAAGATGGCTGTAATTGTTGTTTTATGTGTGCCAGACAGAGAGGAGATTTGTGCAGTACAAAAGATAAATGTGACACAAGCGCTGGTTTATTCTGTGATATGACTAACAATAAAACTGGCATTTGTCAAGGTAAGTATTCGCTTACAACGTACGTGACTTCTTAAAGGAGCGGGTCAGATTTCACTTGATAGAAATTAATTGCCAGAAATGCCAGAAATATAGCTCAAAATGTTAAACCGTTGTAGCTTTACGGGTTTCATATTCTTCTGTGAGGGTTTTGATCATTGCGACGATCATTTGCCACTGGGGATGTGACAACGACATATGAAAACGGAATGTTTGTATTTGGGTGAAAAAGTTCCAGATAGTTGTACATGGTTAGGACAAATGTTTTTAAGAATTTTTGGCGCTAAATTGGGGTTTGGCAAGCGATCCTAGGTCTTTACACGTATACATATGGGATCAAATTCATGATATTTGCATACAACAGGCCGTATCATTTACAGTGCAAACGTTATAACTCTCGGTTATCCTCGTACCACCGGAAAAGGATTGTGTGCGCTAGTGGAGCTAGTAATACTAATAGGTTACATTTTTTGAGCATTATCCGAAACTGAAAAATTGGACCTTAATAGTAAAAGCAGGAGACGGCACTACACACAAAACAAAAATATACAAGATACACCTGCAGACAAGACAGAAAATCGACTTTGCACAAAATACATGTAAACAAATATGAAATCAAAGGAATGGATCCGGGGGCCAGTCGTAAAGTTATTATTACATTTTGTCTACCTATAGTTGGCAATTTAGTAGGTGTACAGAGAATAAAACGCCAGCTTTGGTCATTTTTGTGTTTTCTAGCCAAAGTAAAGAAACCATGTGTCGTGAACGGCATAAAATATGAGGACGGTCAGGAATTTCAACCAGAGTGTAGGCGTACCTGTACATGTCAGAATGGTTTCTATGGTTGTGTTAATAGATGTCCCCAGGAAGAAAATAAACCTAAAGATATGTATTGTGTCAATCCTGTCTTACTGCCAGTGGACGGTAAATGTTGTAAAGAATGGACTTGTGATAACAGATACGAGAGACAAGGTTGGGCCAGAGATTCACCTATGGTACCTGAAAGTCAGAATTTAGTTCTTCAGCAACCATTAAAAGGTAGTTGCTATTTTTTGTTGGGATTTTGTTGTAGATTTTTAGTTTTAGTTTACATAAACAATTACTGTATCAATCCATGGGGCTTGATCTGCAAGTCTGTACGTTGCAAGGAGTGGGGTCGCCTGTCCAGCCTCGTGGGTTTTCTCCGGGTACTCCGGTTTCCTCCCACTGCTAAAAAACCCTACGCGCAAGAAAATTATTGAATAAAATTTATAAAACCACATGTTAGTCCCAAAATGACCTCGTTTGTGTCGATTGGACGTTAAACCCCATTTATCTCTCTGTTTTGATCTGCAGGTCAGTTCTCTTTGAATGTATGTGCCACTTTGATTAGTGTACACCTGCATTGTTGACTCAGTATAGTCTGTCCATTTTGGCAACGTGTGACGTTATGCTGTTTATCTCAATTTTAAAGCAAAGTCATAGCCGTGGATCGATTTACGTCATTTTAGTCTTTCCTCGGTCCCATCCATGTACCAATTTGGACAGACCACCAGATGAGCTATTTCTACGACCGCTTCTTCGACATGCCAAGCTTGACATTATACAGCCAAACACAATTTATGGATACTATAAAGGCAACGCAGTGGACAGCTCGTACCGGTCTGGCCCCCCAACAATTTACTTGATATTTCATTTAAACAAACGTTATGCAAGAGCTAAATCTGCCTATTACTGGCCTTTCTTTAGGTTTGAAATGTTAGCTAAATAATAATTATTAATTAGACATTAATTAACTTATCCAGATCATAATCAACTCTCGGTGTCTGCATTAACCTGCGATATTTACTGGATTAGGATCCGATTACCTGCTCAACTTCCACTCATGAATTAATCATGAAATGGATAATCGAGACTATGTTTTTTTTTATCGTACCAACTTTAGTAATGATTATCGAGGCTAGGCTAAATTCCCGATTCAGAGTGGCTCTTTATCTAATCTCTCATTATGTTTTACACGCTAATTGTTCAGTGTTTTAGGCCCTCCTCCACTTTTTTGAGAGGGCACTTTCTGAGATTTTCTGTAATGATGTATACCAATGATAAACGTAACCATCTGTTTTTATATTAAAGATTCAACGACAAAGTCTCCCAAACTGGGATATCTGAAAACAAAATGTATGATAGCACCGTCTAATTGGAGTGCTTGTTCGGCATCATGTGGAGTGGGTACCTCAGTACGTATAGTTGCCGATGCTTATTGTAATCCTAAACAAGAACGACGAGTCTGCTATATTCGACCTTGTATAAAAGAACTACGAACATATGTAAGTTATAATACCTTTAAAGTCGCGCTGTCGCAGACTATAAACCTATAACGGTAAATCTCTTTGATCTCCGGGGTATATCCTATGCCCCGAATAACTTAACGTCTGAAAGTCAGCTTTGAATATATACAGGGGGCTTTGGGGTTATTCTTCTGAAAGATTTTCTTTAAACCTGTAACAGGTTATTCTTCCTGGGAAGGATTAGAGTGTCGCGCTTCCGAGCTCTATTTGATCGGTCATGTATGGCTTGAAGTCGTGATTTCGATCCCTAGTGCGAGCGTATGTGGCTTGGAAACAAAGCAGCCATCTCAACCTCGTGGGTTTACTCCGGGTGCGCTAAGCATAATGAAATAATGGCGATATCACGAACAGTGGGAGCGGACGTTCAACACTTATAGAAGAAGCACAAACAGGCATGGGGCTAATTACAGGGGTAGAATTGTTTATGAAATGTTATTTTATTTTCTTTAATAATAATAAGCATTGTTATATAATGCTGTTGAGAAGTGTCATTTCAACGAGATTGATGTTAATGGCCCGCAATACCATCCATCCACTTGGTGTGCCTTTCGTCACTGCTTTTGTCCCCAAAGAGTGACCACGCTTGTGTATTGAGTTGTTTTCAGAACGTTTACAAAATGAATCCGCTGACGGTTGCCTTGAATACTGTTAATGCTTTTTTTTTATTTTATTTTCTTAATAGGGACGATCAAAGTGTACGCCGACAACTAGAGGGGGTATAAGGCAGAGAATTCAGTATCAAGACTGTCGTAGTGTCAAGACATATAACCTTAAATTTTGTACGAACTGTAAACTAAACAGGTGTTGCTACCCACACAAATCCCGTACACGATTGATTGAATTCGAGTGTCATGGCGGAAGGAGAGAATACATGAACTATATGTGGATTAAAAAATGTCGTTGTGATCACAAATGTTATGAACCAGAACCCAGAAAAAGGCATACGTGGCTCTAATTCACATAAGTCCCATTTCATTATAGACTCTGTCACCAAAAAACATTGTTCATAATATAATCGTATTTAGTGGCTATTCTATTATGGATTTCAGATTCGCCACTGGGCCTTTACTTATATATTAGAATGTAATTGTCAATGTGGATTTCGGACTCATCAGTACCGTTGTTTTTGCAAACTGATTCAATGAGTTCTGGTGTCAGAATAGAGGCTCTGGACTACATAATAGAAGACCACTAAAAGGATTGGTCGAATTTTAAACTAAACGTAATTTGATGAATTTTAGGTTTGTACATTAGCCTCGGGTGGCTTACTACTATTGTGAAACTCGTCATCAATGACGTAGGATCAGCTAGTTATATAGTCACATGATATGTTGTTATTTATAATTGTATATTTTACAGAATAGATCATGGTGTAGAGATCATGAACAGGTCTAACATAGGCTACAGTGACGCATTGCCACACTGGAATTGTTTTTAATTTAATTTTCACAGCAGTTTAATTAGTACACTGTTTAAATATTTAAGATATCCTAAACTCAAAAACATTTCGTAATCATTAAGCGTTCTTTGGCATTTTTCAGACTTAGTGTTTCAGGCGCGGATACAGAGGGGGCGCACCCGGCGCACGCCCCCTCTATTTTTTTTGCTCTGGCGAACAATTTTTAGCTCCATATATTCTCGCGGGAAAGGAGAACAAAAACAGTTTAGGTTGGGAATCGTAATTTACAGTACTAGTATGAAATTAGTCCTTGTGGGCATTTTTGTCCACTCAAAAATCATGGGTCGGGCTTCGCACTCCCAACTTGGTGCAGCACGCCCCCCCCCCCCTTTCTGGAAATTGTGAAAATCCTGGATCCGCCCCTGTATTTAGCCCATGGTCCGGCAATTTCCGAATCATTGAAAACCCAAGAACCGATTGATTGTATCACTCGTATAATGAACTTTATAAGATTTATATATCCCAGTGCCCATTTTGTTTAGCAGCCATTGCACCGGTGGGACACAAGGTTTATATTGACAAAATCAACTAAAATCTAAAACAATTTTTTATCGACAGACGCTAGTACCTTTTTTAAGTTTTCAATATCCAATATCGCTTTATTTAGTGACGTCGTTTTTCACCAAGTGTCATGTCAAATGTAGTTATATAAGTACATGTATATTAAATATTAGACACGCATAATTTATCATTACACACTCACTTAAATGATATTATTATTTTAGTTTTAGTCAAATTTCATTTTCTAAAAATGTCATTCTAAACTTTCATAATATGTTACCATGTTCATCAGAATTAAATATGGACCGTGATCTCTTTTGGGGGAGCCAAATGAGCCATATATAAGAAGGTATAATTATTAATTCAAGGCTGTGTAGGGTTCTATCCAAGGCTTCTACTTAACAGGGAGAGGGGTAACATTCCCAACCTCTTGTTTGGAGTCTGCGGATTCCTTCAATGTTTAACGACCCTAAGCAAAAGGGATTTTCTTTTTAAAAAAAAATAATAAAGATAGTAAACTGTACTGTCTGCAATTTGTTGAAATGGCCTGGCCTCCGATTAACGCTGCAGACGGGGACCGGTTGTTCAAACTCCATTAACTTTGAAGTTAACGGATCGTTATCGAGACTAGGTAAATACACAATTCCTCTATATTTTGGCGCTTAAATTTCATACATACTAGAAAATTGACTCTGGTCAAATCGGAGTAGTCCCTTTAACATGTCGTTCTTGCCGTTAATTTAACCAAGGCGTCAGACTCAGTTATATCTGTTTAACGATGATATTAGTCGGCTGTCAGTGTCGGCTGTCAGTCGAAGTATACCCATATCTTTTTTGTTGATACCAAATTCTATGAAGTTGTTATACATGTACATTGAATTTAAAATATGACCAAACAGTCTTTTCTTGGGTAAACTTTAATCGGTCACTTTGCTAACGGATAATGAAATTGGCATTCCAGAAACGGACCGTTAACAAACGACAGCAAGATAATGATCCGTGCGAGTTTAGCGTATCGTTAAAATAGCCGAGTTTTGAGCAACCGGCCCCAGTTCACCAACTTTAATTTCCTTGCCGTGAATGTTTAACAATAGCTCATAGGCAAAGCTAGTTTGTTGGAGACGATAGGGGACGATCTAGCACATAATTATGACGTCATATGCGGAGTGTGAGTTATGGTTACGGTAAGGTTTAGGGCTGAAGATTTCGTCAAGGTGTCGAGATGTAATTAGGGCTAGCGTTAACCCTAACCCCTATCCACCTACATGTATGTCATTTGTGCTAGACCGTCTTCGAGGTACCCCACTTTTGTCTCCAGGGCAGATCGCATTGTTATACACCCCACCCCCTAGTTATACCTCTCTCATTCCTTTCCAACATTTTTTCTACCGCCCACTTCTGCATTATTTGTCCTTGCAGATATGTAGGCTAAAGATCTTTAAATCAATAATCGAAGCCACAATTGAGTGCGATTCTGAATCACTAAGCGCGTATGATTGTCGTGAGCAAGTAGCACAGATAAGAATGTAGCATCAGCACATATTTTAAAGTTATGTGGAAACAAATGAATAGTTGATTTTGTTCAAAGTCCGGAACAAAAGCCTGTTATGAGATGTTTAGCCCACCGATGAGATGTAAATATTATATGTAGGCCTACAATGTAGCCTACGACCAGTTTCACTCTACTCAGCTATATGCCCTTTTAGTTGTATTCATCATAATATAGTATGTCCTTGAAAATGTAAATAGATAAATAAAAAAAGGCAGTGACCTAATATAAAAGTTGTTGTATATATTTTTTTCTAATCTCCAATTGGCAGAAGGCTCAAAAAATTTCTGGTTA
Source organism: Patella ulyssiponensis (assembly GCA_963678685.1). NCBI lineage: Eukaryota > Metazoa > Mollusca > Gastropoda > Patellidae > Patella > Patella ulyssiponensis. Next base: position 75,588,711 of record OY783227.1, on the reverse strand, counting down.
GATCGCCTTGTCCTGGATGTTACTCCATAGGAATAAAGGACCGACGGATGTTAAAGGAGGGGCAGACCTAAAATGTTCACTTCTTTGGGACAATGGGTGACTAAAAAAACAAAATACTGATTTCATACATGTCTTTTGACATAATAGTGTTATAATTCCAGGGACAGCGATGCTGCAGTGAAAATAAGGCCGGTGCTCTAAAAAAATTTTTTTTTGGGGGGGGGGGGGCTACTGAATTTTTTGGAGGGGCTGAGAATGTGGCCGGATAAGAACACTCCTAAGAAACCATTATTGTTGGCGAAATATTTGGGGGGGGGGGCTAATTCGATTTTTTGTTTGAAGCCCCCCCCCCCTCCGTGGCTACGGACCCGGATGAACCACATTGTAAAAAATCAGTGGCTGAATGTGCTGCGATATAAACTAAGGGAGGTTACTCTGTTTAATATTCGGGATACAGATTTCTACTTCTTTCACTGTGGAATTAACTGTTTTAAAATTCATTTCCATTTCTTTGCCAACCCAAGACATTTTTGGAAATTTTGATCTTAATCTATCCCAACATCTATCCCAAGAGTTTGACAGACCTAGTATGAAATAGTCAATCAGTGATGAAATCTCAAGTTTCCCCGTCTTTATTTGACCAGTCTGCACAGAAAAGTGAAACAAGTCTGGCCAGTAAATCGTGACTGCCCAGGATTAAAACTGATGACATTCTACTCACCACTTCAGCCTTTATAGAATATTCCTGAAGCAATGGCTTGAGAAATCCCTCACTTGCCAATGCTGGAATGGCTTCAGATACCTGATCTATTCTTCCTGTTCAAGCAAATCTATCCCAAGTACAGCAACATGACAGCACGTCGTTTGATCTGGGGTCTTCCAAAAAATCTTTCGACTGTGGTTTAAGGTATAAAAAACAGTGAAATTATTTTCGTCTCCTAACTACTAATGCTTACATTGTATCCGGTTTGATAGCCTCGTTTATCACGCATTTAGTTTTTGTGCAATATTCTGCTATGCACTGGGTAGTTGGGCATAATAAAATCGTGAGTCATGACGTAACAAAGTATTTTCGACTCCAAACTACTATTGCTTACATCGTATCCGGTTTGATAGCCTCGTTTATCACGCATTTAGTTTTTGCGCAATAGTCTGCTATGCACTGGGTAATTGGGCATAATGAAATCTTGATTCATGACATAACAATATGTAGACATATTTGGTCCAATTTGGAGCTCTGTTTAAAGTGTAATGATAGTTTTACATAGTTAGCTATTGGTTATTAATCGGACTATTGGTAAGTCATAATTTGCCTTTATAGTAACAGAAGCATCTGCTCCATCTGAACGCCAATGTCTATTAAAAGTGTAATGCGTCTGATACATTAATCCATATAATGTCCAGTTGTCCACCAATGCCTGATCCAAATTTTAGCCAATCAAAATGACCTATTATGATTCACTTCAACAAACATTTCTTTGGAACAGTTTTCCAGATATTTACAGTCACTGGTTCTTAATGACCTTGGTGAACTGTGAACTGAACAGTCAAACTTTTCACTGGTTGCCAGGTTCGGTACTATGCTGAAAGTGACATCAGGGAATCCCGAAGTTGTCACACTTGGAGAACATTAGTTCATAAATCATGAAGTTAGTCATGTTTGGTGGACATGATGTTCTAATTCTCTGGTGGCACTGGGCTCCATATCGACACATTCAAAATGACAAATAAAACACATAAGTTTGAATGAGAGAAGACATTTTATTCTATCCTGTCATATGAAAAAAAGGAAAACACAAAGTAATCAACTGAATTCAAGATAAATTTGAAAATCAAAGAAAAATTTGTTCCATGCGATAGGAAGAAGAAATATAAATTCTCTATTTTTGATGACAATTTAACAGTGTGTGAAAAGGCTGTTTTTAAAGTCCACTGTGATTGATTGATATGCAAATGATCAAAATAATTAAGAGAGGAAGGATATAGCCAAATAATTATAGTACCATAATTTATGCATATATAATAATACATGTCCTAATTTTTAAAAAGATAGGTTGCCAGGCAACGAAACATACGCCCACAGCAGCTAAATCGTCTGGGCAGTCAACAAGGGTTGTCGCATATTTTTACTTTTTTTGGGAATGAATCATTTGTAATACACTAAAAACTGATTAAAAGTAACAACTCATTATGTAATTATCTGAAAATCATTAGAATTTGTTTGCTTTTTATAAAGTTTTGCCCCACGCTAACAATTAGAATAGGAAACATTTAACATCATGGATTTAGCTGTTCAGTTATCAAAATTCATTGAAAATCAAAATACTTGTTCGTTTCAACACCTTAAACTCTGTGTATCAATCTGAAGTCAATCGGATGATAAGTTTGGCATCTATAGCGTCACAAGGTTTTTTGAAGTGATCAAGGGAGATAACTCTGGAAGTAATTATTTGAAATCGCTGAAAATCAGTAGGCTTCTTCGTCTCATGACCTTAAACAGTGTGTGTAAATTTAAAGTCAATTGGATATTAACTTTGGCCTCTAGAGCGTCCACAGGATTTTTTGATGTGATCAAGGGACACAACTCTGGCACTTATTATCAGAAATCGCTGAAAATCAATAGGCTTCTTCGTCTCATGACCATAAACACTGTTGAAGTCAATCGGACGTCAATCGGACATCAACTTTGGCCTCTAGAGCATCCACAAGATTTTTTGAAGTGATCAAGGGCTACAACTCTGGCACTAATTATCGGAAATCCGTGAAAATCAATAGGCTTCTTCTTCTTAAGACCTTAAACACTGTGTATAAATTTAAAGTCAATCGGATATTAACTTTGGCTTTTAGAGCATCCACAAGATTTTTTGAAGTGATCAAGGGCCATAACTCTGGCACTAATTATCGGAAATCGCTGAAAATCAATAGGCTTCTTCGTCTTATGACCTTAAACACTTTGTATAAATTTAAAGTCAATCGGATATTAACTTTGGCTTTTAGAGCATCCACAAGATTTTTTGAAGTGATCAAGGGCCATAACTCTGGCACTAATTATCGGAAATCGCTGAAAATCAATAGGCTTTTTCGTCTTATGACCTTAAACACTGTGTATGAATTTAAAGCCAATCAGATATTAACTTTGGCCTTTAGAACGTCCACAAGATTTTTTGAAGTGATCAAGGGCCATAACTCTGGTAGTTATTATCGGAAATCGCTGAAAAACAATAGGCTTCTTCGTCTCATGACCTTAAACACGGTGTATAAATTTAAAGTCAATCGGATATTAACTTTAGCCTCTACGGACGGACGGACGGACCGACGACAACATACGACCACATTTCAATGTGGGCGTATAAAAATACTCAATTTTACAGCGTTAAGTTACATTATGAAAAAAAATTGTGAAATGAAAATGGAATTTTTATGAAAATAAATAGTTTATTTTATTATTATTTGCTAAATCCATTAAATATCCTTATACAACCCTGTTTAATTAAAGTCGATTATGCATGTGCCTTTATTGAACTTATTTATAAAATATCTAAATAACACTGCTAGATTAAAGTAGATTCCGGTATGTGTCTTAAACCAGGGATGAGATTTTGCCCGTATATTCCGGACTTGTCCGAAACTATTTTCCAAATGCCCACAATTGTCCGACCGGGAATATGCCCAATCGGAAATCAAGATATGGTAAATAATATTCAAAATTCCAAAATTAATATAGTGTACTGAGAGTATAACTAACACTCAACCCGATTATCGTTGATAACACGCTGGGTTGATTAGGTAATTAAGTGATCAACGTATTTATGTGTTATACCGCCAAGCACCTGCCTTAATTAACTAGTTAAACTGCCTTAATCCTTTATCGAACAATTCATCAATCCAATCCTGAACAGAAGTCATTGTTTCTCCTTTGTCCGGATATGTATCAATACAATAAGAGTGATTATAAACTTACTCTACGTGATTGACCATGATTTTCCCAACTGAATTTATGTATAAAATATCCTAATATAACCCTGTTAGATTAAAGTAGATTCAGGCATGTGCCTTAATTGAATTCATCTATAAAGTATCCTCATATAACCCTGCTAGATTAAAGTATATTCAGGTGTGTGCCTCAATTTAAAAACTCATTTTTTAAAATGTGATAAACATTAGGCACAATTAGATGAGGTTAAAACTTGGCATTTTGTTTGAAACTACCCTTGTCAAAATAATCATACTAAATATCCATGGTATAAAACAATGTTCATTTGTGATTTTACTAAGAAAAAAAATTTTGAACGTTTTTGAAAAAAGCTCTTGTTGTTTTATAAACCTATCAATTCATATTCCTTATTAACCCTTTTTTGATTATTCTTTAAACCAGACCTAATTGATCTGATTAAATTTAATCTGTTCAGTTCCAATATTTTGCAAACTGGCCATATTTCTACATTCAAAATTTGATCATATTGTACATTCAATATTTTAATGTATCCTAAAAATGTTAATACTACCAATTGTATGAGCTTGACTTAAATATTCCAAACTGCACTAGTTGTAACTCCTATTCTTGAAAATAAATGCAATTGTCATTCAAATTATGTCAAAAAAACATACTTGATGTTCGATGTCATATTTTTGGAGATGTAGGAAAATCATAAGCAAAATACTTTCAAAGATCTTAATCGATAATCCACTAATTTACTGCACAAGATTACTATAATCGTTACTATCCACAAATATACTATCAGTAAAACCGTTTCTTTTTGTGGCCTACAGCCAGAATACGTTCAAAACCCCTGATTGCCAAATAGTTGTTACTGGGGACAAATATGCCATGACAAAACTGGAAAAAAAGTGTGAGAAAACTCCCCAAATAGTTAGGTCATGATTTCCATCATGATTTCCGAAAATATGACATGAATCAACCCAACATCAATACCCCCCAAGTTAATTGAAGTATAATAGCACTAAGATTTTATACTGGTTTTTTCATAACTAATTTGGATGATCAAAACCTGTATGTACACAATGGATATAGGATATAGGTGTATAAAAGTATACATTACTACCAATCAAAAATTCTTTGAAAATATATACAATAGGAGAAAAATAGATTTGATATCATTTCATTGGAAAAGAAAAAAGAAAATAATTATATATTTGTTATAAATGGCAGTAAAATAAACACAAAATATATATATACATAATTACAAACATTTCTGAGATCAGAAACCTATCCAAGTTTTTCATCAAAAGTTAAAAAGTTTAAGGCTCAAATAAGACTAGAACTGGAATTTTGTTCATTTGCATTATACTGTTATTTTCACAACCGAACAAAATATGAGTATATATATATTTTGCAATTTTATGCGAAAGTTCATGACACAATTATATGTGCATTCATTTGCAAGAATTACTCAAATTTCAATGCAATTCCATAATCATTAATTTTTCTTTTTGACAGTTACAAACCAAAACATTCTTCTTTGTTAACATAGAGAGACACTGGTTACTAAACAAGAACATACTTTTTGATTCATATTCAAAATAACCCTTATTGAATTATAAAAAATCAAAGATCTATTTAAATCCAAGAATTATTCCATAGAGCATGTTAAATCTAAAAAATGAAACAGGCTAAAAAAAAATATGGCTCGTGCAGAATCCTAAAATGATTCCACATCAGTGGTGGATTGTCAGATCTATCAAATTTGCATGCCCATCAATGTACTCCAAAGCCCTAATGCCTCTTTATGTTTTTAAAGTATGTAGAACTTTTTTGTCCATTGGCATTAGATATGGTAAAATATTGTTCCTGCTAATTCCTGAATTCAATTAAACACAACACAGATCTGTGCAATATTAAACACAAAATACAACTACCTCTATTCAATTTTGTATTAAGTGCCCTTATGAAAATACTAGATATCAATATTCAACCGCAGTTGACATTTCTAGAACAAGAAACAGTTTCTATGAAACATGTGGAATAATTAAGATTTGATCCCTAAAACATTTTTTTTTTTTCAAAAAAAAACGTTTTCGCCACAGTCTAAATTTGTATACAAAATTTGCACTATTTTGTCTATATTAATACTTTGTAGATGCAAAGATACTCTAGGCTGGGCTGGAGAAATCAAGACTACCTTGTTTGTTAAAGGACAATATTGGTGCCAGCCATTATTACATATGTGATAGAACTGGTAAAATACATTCCAAATATAATTTTAACACAGAGATCATTGCTACGACAGATGTGTAACAAACTCTTAAATGTACGGGAAGTGACGTCAAACATGACAAACACGAGTTGTCCTTCTATGTAAGTGACTGAACTAACGAGCGATAACAGACACGCAAGCGAATTTCATTTTACTGACAATTCAACTGATGATGAAAAATTATTATATGAGAAGGTGAGAGGATATCCGACAATTCACAAAAAGAATTGGCTGTAAGTAGATAAAGGATAACAAACAAATTAGAAAAAAGTCCGTGCATTACCATGTTTTTATTAAGAGCTGGATGAATAAAAATAGGGGAATGAACGGGATTTTCCTATTTTTTTCGTTTTGTCTGATCTTGTGAAAGCCAATTCTATTTTTGAATTGTGAGATATCCTCTCATCGTCTTATAAAACAACTTTCTATCTTCAACGGAATTATCAGTGAAATGAAATTCGCCTGCGAGTCGGTTATCACTCGTTAGTTCAGTCAGTTATATAGAAAGACAACTCGTGTTTGTCATGTTTGACGTCACTTCCCGTATATATAAGAGTTTGTTACACATCTCCCGTAGCAATGATCTCTGTGTTAAAATTATATTCGGAATGTATTTTACCAGTTCTATCACATATGTAATAATGACTGGCACCAATATTGTCCTTTAACTACAATTACATACTGGTTCACTATTCACTACCAAATCTCACTAAAACATAAAACTTAGATGAATTTCCAGAACGTTTGATGTCCTGACCAGTTTTAGAGATAAACTAACACCACATACCAATTCACAAATATGATTATTCTCTTTTTTTTTTTTTTTACCAAATAACAAACTTTCAGTGGACCTATATATAAGTAACACGTCCAATATCAAACCATTTATTTCACTTTCCGTTACTTTAGGACAAAAATTTGCCTATTTTGTAACTCAAATATTTTTTCCCAATAAAACTTGGGTAAATCCATGTTCAGATTTCAAATCATGTCCAAGACATATTATATAACCACTTATTGACCCTTACAAAAAATAAGGTGGGGGAGGGGGCACTACAAATTTTTTTTTTATTATTTTACAATATTGAAGTGAGTAATAAAAAATAACAATATATAAATAAACGCAAACATTTCTTTTGGGCATTTCTCATCTAGAACTTTAAAAGTAAACAAAACACAAACCCTCTTTTTTTAAACAATCAGTGAATCGGATCATCCATCACTGTAGAAGTTGCATCACATTTGACCAAGGCGGAGTCCTCACTGTTTACGCTCTCTAATGAGTTTGAGTTTCTTATTTTTGATACTGGTGCGTAATGTGACCATTCTTGCGTGTCGTCCAAGTATTCCATAGTGTCCAAGAATTTCTTGCCGTTAAAACCTCCAACAGCAAAGAGTCGTTTACCGTGAACGGCTGATCCGGCATTCGAACGTGGAGATGTCAATGCCGGGCCAAATTTCCAGACTGAATTCTCTACATCAAGTATTTCTGTAGATTTTAAGGAGGTAACACCATCATTTCCACCAATCACAAACAGTTTACCTGAATATTAAAAGTAATAATAAACCAACAATCAACAATAAGAAGTAGTAGACAGCCTGTCTCAATCCACGATGAAGTCTAAACCTTTTATCAAAGGAGCAAAATGGCGTTCATTTCTTTTGCTTAAATTGGATTATACTAATAAATTTCTAATGAATTTGTTAACTTAATTGAATATTAAATATCCAATCTGAGTACATATATTAGCATGGATTAAGCAGTCAGAAATTTGATATTTCAGAGAAAGATAGGTTGCCAGGCAACGAAACATACGCCCACGGGTTGTCGCATATTTTTACTTTTTTTGGTAATAAACATTTGTAATACACTAAAATCTGATTAAGAGTAACAACTCATTATGTAATTATCTGAAAATCATTAGAATTTGTTTGCTTTTTATAAAGGTTTGCCCCACGCTAACAATTAGTATAGGAAATATTTAACATCATGGATTTAGCTGTTCAGTTATCAAAATTCATTGAAAATCAAAATATTTGTTCGTTTCAACACCTGGAACTCTGTGTATCAATCTGAAGTCAATCGGAAGACAAGTTTGGCATCTATGGCGTCACAAGGTTTTTTGAAATGATCAAGGGAGATAACTCTGGAAGTAATTATTTGAAATCGCTGAAAATCAGTAGGCTTCTTCGTCTCATGACTTTAAACAGTGTGTGTAAATTTAAAGTCAATCGGATATTAACTTTGGCCTCTAGAGCGTCCACAGGATTTTTTGATGTGATCAAGGGCCATAACTCTGGCAATAATTATCAGAGATCACTGAAAATCAATAGACTTCTTCATCTCATGACCTTAAACACTGTGTATAAATTTAAAGTCAATCGGATATTAACTTTGGCTTTTAGAGCGTCGACAAGATTTTTTTAATTAAGTGATCAAGGGCCATAACTCTGGCACTAATTATCGGAAATCGTTGAAAATCAATAGGCCTCTTCATCTTATGACCTTAAACACTGTGTATAAATTTAAAGCCAATCGGATATTAACTTGGGCCTCTAGAGCATCCACAAGATTTTTTGAAGTGATCAAGGGCCATAACTCTGGTAGTTATTATCGGAAATCGCTGAAAAACAATAGGCTTCTTCGTCTCATGACCTTAAACACTGTGTATGAATTCAAAGTCAATCGGATATTAACTTTGGCCTCTAGAGCGTTCACAAGATTTTTTTGAAGTGATCAAGGGCCATAACTCTGGCACTAATTATCGGAAATCGCTAAAAATCAATAGGCTAAAATCAATAGGCTTCTTCGTCTTATGACCTTAAACACTGTGTATAAATGTAAAGTCAATCAGATATTAACTTTGGCTTTTAGAGCGTCCACAAGATTTTTTGAAGTGATCAAGGGCCATAACTCTGGCACTAATAATCGGAAATCGCTGAAAATCAATAGGCTTCTTCGTCTTATGACCTTAAACACTGTGTATAAATTTAAAGTCAATCGGATATTAACTTTGGCTTTTAGAGCGTCCACAAGATTTTTTGAAGTGATCAAGGGCCATAACTCTGGCACTAATTATCGGAAATCGCTGAAAATCAATAGGCTTCTTCGTCTTATGACCTTAAATACTGTGTATAAATTTAAAGCCAATTGGATATTAACTTTGGCCTCTAGAGTGTCCACAAGATTTTTTGAAGTGATCAAGGGCCATAACTCTGGTAGTTATTGTCGGAAATCGCTGAAAAACAATAGGCTTCTTCGTCTCATGACCTTAAACACTGTGTATAAATTTAAAGTCAATCGGATATTAACTTTAGCCTCTAGAGCATCCACAAGCAATTGTGGACGACGGACGGGGGCGACGACAATATACGACCACATTTCAATGTGGGCGTATAAAAATGCAAATGGCGCACGTTTCTTTAATTGGTTGCAATATGGTATACATGATTTAGTGGCTGAATGGGCTAAAAAAGGAGAAAATTGCATAAAAATTTCAGCTGGAAAATATACCCAACAAAGCTCAATACAAACCTTGATAGCTTTCAACACCAGCCCCGCGTCTGGACACATTTAGAGATTCTATAAACTTCCATTCATTTGTTTCTGTATCGTATACTTCTACAGACTTCAGACAATGCCAGCCATCTGTACCGCCCATTACATATAATTTACCCTGATAGGCTCTAACAGACGCCTGGTATCGTGCTATAGATCAAAAGATATTACACATATTAGTCATTTATAGCATATAATTTCAAAAGTTGTAGCAAATTTGCACAAAAAATTTAAATCCTTCTTTGTCAGTACTGACTATCGTCGTACACCAAAGAAATTAGACAATATTCATTTATTTGTTGTGTAAGCATTGCCCGAGCTATCAAGTCACTGAATGAGGGTGTATGATATGACGTGACATATAAAAGGAATTGGAACTTATAAAAGGTCAGTCATGAAAATTATAAACAATCAGAGTCTGATGATTTATAAGAGGTATCATTATATCGCAGGTTAAGTTAGTCTGATGTCGGTGCAGGTTTTACCATCCATAACATATTTACCTGTTTGAAGGGGTGCTATATCAGACCAACTATCAGTTTTAGGATCATAGACTTCACATCCAGCTATACTGTCCTGTCCCATACATCCTCCAATACAATATAATTTATCATTTAATACAGCACAACCTAAAAAACAAATACAATGATAGAAAATTATAAAGGTTTAGATTGCTTTCAGATTTGAGAATTCAAATAAGTCAAAAACAAAGATTAGAAATAAGGTTTAAACTAGGTCTTTCCGGGACTAACATATGGTTCCGAGAAAGCTCACAAGGTTGGACAGGTAACCCTAGCCCTCGTCATGTACAACCTGGCAATTGAAAGCATGCCATTTGACTCAATAACAAACCTTATGGAGCTATACGCATGCCCTAACCATTTGGCCATCAAAAGCCCAGATTTTGAAACAAATCCTGAAAACCGGTATCGTATAGAATGTTCACAAGCAAAGTAAGATTGACAATTGAACAGGAGGCACAAATGATGGCCGACATTAGTAGACTAATACTAAATAAAATATTCCTGAAAATATTTGTCAAGAAATAAACAGAGTGAGTAGAACTAGAAAGATACACCCCATACCTGGCGAGGATCTATCCTTCGACATTGGAGCCACGAACGACCAGAGATCTTTTTCAGGATCATAAACTTCCACTGATCTCAATTCTTGCAATCCATTTGAACCTCCACATGCATAAATCATGTTACCCATTCGGGCTGTAGAGAATCGACCTCGTGCTGTATTCATGTCCGCTAGTATCCTCCATGTATTACTTTCAATATCAAAACACTCTGTAGATTTCATGCATTCACCCCGATCATAACCACCTGAAGATAAACAATCATAAAATAAGAATTCTAAACAATCAAGATAGGTTGCCAGGCAACGAAACATATGCCAAGTGGCCCAGGCAGTCAACAAGTGTGGTTGCATGTTTATTCTTTTGTCAGTAATGAGAACAGTAATTATCGGATATCATTGAAAATCAATAGGATTCTTTATCTTGTGACCTTCAACACTGTGTATCAATTTAAAGGCAATCAGATATTAACTTGAGCCTCTAGAGCACCACAAGATTTTTCAAAGTGATCAAGCGTCATTGACGAAAATCAATTGGTTTCTTCGTGTCATGACCTTAAAGATACATTATGTAAGATTTAGATAAAGAATTAGCCTTTCTTGCTATAATAGTTCAAAAGTAGATAATGTAAAATGAATAATTTCAAAATTTCATTCAAATTACTCCATTGCAAGCGAGATATTAGCTTTTGAAGTTTTGACAGACGGGTGCAATAATTTCAACCACCGTACTGGTTGATCAAAGCTAAGTCTCGGTCCTCCATATTTGATTAAATTAAAAGTATCGCTGAACGGTCCTAATCTATTTAATATCGGAGAAATCTGAAGCCATTCCAGATATGATTAAGACCTGGATCAGTTAATTAATGTCTAATTAATACTTTAGAAGACATTTCAGGCCTAAAGAAAGGGTTTATTCCCACGAACGTGCAGTTATTGACCGTAATGGATTAAAAGAGGTCGTTTTCGACGACTTCCCTGGATTCCAGCTCCTAGGGATTAAAATGGATTAAAAATGTAACAATGGTGTTATAGATTGTTATGATAAGAATTTACACTTTCATAATCCCCAATGTAACTAATTAACCAACATTTTAGCATCACTTTTGGCATAAGAAATAAAAACATAACTATACTAGAACAAAAATTTCGCCAAATAAGAAATTAAAATATAACTATACTAATACTATAACAAATTTCGCCAAATAAGAAATCAAAACATAACTATACTAAAAAAAATTAATAGAAATAAAAACATAGATGGAACATTCGTCTGTATGTGAATACATTGGCATTTATCTGTCAGGAAGAAAAAAATACCACGGGGAAAAATTTGGCCATTAATGCTGCCATGTATTTATAGAGTTGGTAAAATATCCTGGGAGTTACGTAGAAGGTACCGTCTCCAAAAATTTTATCTGACTGGCAAAGATATCTCAAATTGGTGGGGTAACAAAACCAAGAATCCTATCATTGGCACCATCATCGATTAGATAAAATGGCTCACCACCAATGGTATGCCTTAAATTTTTGTGTATTTCAAGTTCACGTTTTGTTGTGAACATAAAGTCATAAAATCATATTCATCATTTTAATCATTAGTTGCCAACTGGTGAATAAAATTCAGAGTGAACATAAATTTATAAAATCTTATTCATCATTTTAATCATTAGTTGCCAATTGGTGAATAAAATTCAGAGTGAACATAAATGAACAGGATGAGTTATCTCCCTTGCACTTTGTAGCAGCAGTTGAGAGCTCTCCATATTTTCTACTGATTGTGAACAAATCAAGTGTTTTTCAAAATTCAAAGTTGGATATATGTCTTTCAAAACCTTCATAGTTTCATAATCCACCAGTTAAAATATGATTTATGGTACAACAAGTCTTTTATTGATGCTTTATGGATTTGTATTGGTGTCATATAGTGTATTCTTAGTGAGTTTGTGTTCACCTAACCCAAGATTTAACCTGATGACAATGAACATTCAATACTTGTCAGCTGACCTAAAACTCATCAACAATAGAAGCAGAACAATTACTCAGGATTTGACTACCACAGTCAATGAAACAACTACCGTCTGTGGACCATTTTAAATCTCAACTTAAAACATTCTTATTTCAAAACCCTGATCTGTAAATAATCAGTGAATATAAAAGCCAACAGCGCCTTAGAAACTGATTTCTTCAGTATTAACGCGCTTTATAAATGACGATATTATTATTAGTATTATAAATTCAGAGTGAACATAAATTCAGAGTGAACATAAATTCATAAAATCTTTAACACCGTTAATTATGTCCTAATAACAACATGTCTCTCTTCAAACGAAAGCCGACAAGTCAATATCTGCGCCTTCACAGGAAGGATTAATTTTGGTCACGCTCTGTAACTGCGCCTTTGCGGGAATACGCCAAAGAAAGACCTGCAATAGGCAGATTTAGCTCTTGCATAATGCATGTTTAAACACAGTGTAGAAATTTACAGTAGAACGACAATAATACGTATATTTATAATGCACTTCAATCGAATTTAAAACACAGATCGATTTTGTTACAATTTTTACAGTGCAAAATTTCAGGTACATCTAACAAGGATCTGGAACAGTTTTTAAATATCATGCATTCTGGTTGATGTGAGGAAATAGCCAATGAAATGGTGTTTTGGGTCGAGTTCTTGTCATCTGAAACCTGGAACTGCAGGTAGATATTCACAGTGATACAAAACAAATAACAGCAAAAGATGTATTTCCAAATATCCACATGAAACACCGACGCTGATTGGTTAATCGAAAAAACATGACGTCATGGGTCAAAAGACCCCTTACGCAACCTCCAAACACAAGTGGTCATATCTGCATGTAGTCGAGGCCATGGAAAGGATATAAAAAAAGGAGTGTTCTCACTTTGCCGGCAGGTTTTGATGTTAAATTTTGCCGCTAATCCAGAGTTAATCCTAGAACAATGGTGTTATAAACTATAGTCCATATCTTTTTTATGTATAAAACTGTATTGATTTTAACACATTAAACTTTTATTAAATAACAATAAAATATATTGATTTTAACAAATTTAACATTTATTAAAAAACATTAAATAATTTACACATTTAAAAATGCATTACAATTTACATAATATTTAACTTTTATTAAATTGCATTGTATAATTTATAAATAAATAACATAACAATCATTTACAGTCCGACTAAATAGGAAACATTTGTTCCATACTGATTTACACTTAACGTATCAACTTTACTCTTTACATTATCAGGTTTTTGATTGTGTTCGGATCCAGCAGTGGTAAGAACATTATTCTTGGTGTTTACAGTAGCTGGACATGTTTTTGTTGAACATTTCCAATGGACAGCATTTGGTCTGCTTGACTTTATTCGGTACTTGTAACCATTGTGTATCAAATTTCGACCACCTCGATTATTGGAGATAAAGCGAATATTAACTTGAACGTTTGCCATTTTAAACTAAATATAATTTCGACACAGATCGACCATCTATTTATATTAATATAGTGAAATGAATTCATATTTGAAGGTACAACGCCGGCATGAACTGTGTTTAAAATGTCATTAATTAGTTGGTTAATAAATTTTATTAAGAGGGATTAAGAGCTCATTAACGCTGAACACTAGTGAACAGTTAGTTCTTGAGTGACTACTTTTAAACAGACTATAGTTTTAAGATCAATTAAGGGATTAACAGTCTACCGGCAAAGTGAGAACACACCATAAAAAAAAAAAACGAAAAAAAAACATAGATCTGTATTTTAATCACACTGAATACAGTTAATCCACACTATTAAGAGTTATGCTCAAAACGTAACATTATCATTAACTTGGGATACAAGTAAAGCCTGATTATCTCCCTTTACCCCTGAGCTACCCCCAACTCAATGCGGCCCAAAAGTGCAACTTTTTTTGTGTAATTGTGTAACACCATCCTATCTTTACCCATTTACAGCTGGGTAAACTTAAGTCTGTATAGTACCACAAATAAATACTAGACATAGGTCAGAGAATATCTGTAGCAAGTAGGCATAAAGAACTCCCTTTATAAACTTTGTTAGGCTATTACAACAGAGTTTCAAATATTGGCAAACAAAATGGCTCCTTCCCAACTCCAAATACCCACACTGGTTCAGCAAACGAGACGTCAAAGGTTACTCATTTCGACTGCTTAAACAACAACTTACCACTGGCTATTAAAATATCACCAACAGCTCTCAAACCAAATCCACATCTAGGTGTTGACATACTCTTTAAGGGGGTTAGGGAACGACTTCTCTCAAACTGGGTATCTGAGACTGAATGTACTGGTGAATCTGGAGTATCTGATATACTGTTGGAAGGACTTTGCCTAGCAACCCGACAATGAAGAGATATGGTTGTCAAACAACCGTTGAAAATGGAGATACTGATATATGTATTGTCTGAAAATAAAAATCATAAATAAATTAAGAACAAATACATGAAAATCTTTCATTAAGGGAAAAAAACAAATTCTCTTAAACAACGCTTTAATAATTTACAAAGCTTAAACCTCTTTTAGGTAATGAAAACACTAAATCTAACAAAATTAATGGACCATAATCAATAAGATTACCATTTTTTAAAAACAATTAATATTCATGCAACCAAATTTTTTGTAAAGTATAGAATTAGATTGTTAAAGATCAACAAATCTAATCTATTGTTACCTTTAAAAAAATAAGTTAAGATCATTAACATATTGTTCGAATCACATAGATCTTAGGCTTACCAACAAAAAACAATAATTGTTTTCTTAAAAAGGTATAATACCTGCCGTCTCTTTAAATGCGATGATTTTCCATTCTCTCTCTAGAACAGACTTATCTTTTACAATGGTAAATATTTGGAATGGCAGCGAATTAACCTGATTATTATTAGTTTCTGATGTTTGACCATTTTTATTTTGATTGGCTTTGATGTGTCCTTGCTGAAATTCAATGGACATAAAGTGAAGTTGCGATCCCGTCACCCTTGGAAACCCAACGTTTGTTGAAAATGAAACAAGATTTTGATATAACAGGAATAAAAATCACAGAATTTAATTTTCTGTTCTTTCGAGTCTTGATAAATAATTAGCCACTTGAATCATATGAAAGATGTTTGCTTAAAATTAAAAAGTTGAAGCTTTTAAGAAGTTTTTGAAATATTCATTTTTTTGAAGAAATGGAAAGGAAAATATGAATAGGTAGGCTATTTCCAAAGAACAGAAAATTCAATCCGTGTTTCAAAATTGGTTGGAGGGGAACAGTAGGACATCAAACCCCATTTCATTTCATTTTTCAAAATTTGAATATTGTTTTATTTTATATTTTTTTTAGTCCACATATAATTTTCATTTATCCTTAGAATATATTTTGGCCAACTCTGCCTATTCTTAATTACTGCACCAGGAAAATTGAGAGTGCGAGAGAAATGGGGTTTAACGTCCACTCGACACTAACTAGGTCATTTCGGGGCTAACATATGGTTTAATTTTATTTCAATAATTCGCTTGGGCGTAGGGGTCTTTAGCAGCTTGAGGAAACCGGCGGACCTGGAGAAAACCTGTGAGGTTGGACAGGCAACCCTACTCCTTGTCACGTACAACTGAGGATTTGAAACCGCGCCAGTTGACTCAATGACAAGCTTTATGATACGCACATGCTAACCATAAGGCTATCCAACCCCCCACGAAAATTCAAATTGCCTACAAAGCACACAATAAATTAATACAGTGCATCAATCAGTCAGTCTGAATATGTATTGGTATTTAGAGCAAGTGTATTGGCAAGAGACTTTGGGTTTCCAAGAATGTGTGTCTTTGAGGATAGCTTTCTTTTCTGTTTGCCCTATAATGCCAATGTCCAAGCACAACAACGTTTGTCAGATGCTATTCTTTACCGCTGGCAACTTTATCAAAGATTTCTGGTTATACTTGTAAGTGACTAATAATATTTATATGTGAATGATAATTATCTTGTGCATTGCAACTAGTAATGAGAAGGATATGACTGAAATTTCACTGTATTGAGACAGAAGAAGGGAGGAGCATAGACATTTTAAATTCAGGTTATGGAACCTGTGAATTAGAAGTGAAACAAAGGAATTACAGAAATCACCATGAAACAATGTTTGTGAGAAATCCTTTCAAGCATAATGTCTTCTGAATTTGGAATAAAGCAATATGTTCAAGGATGTCTATAAATAAATCCACACAACAAAGATAGGTTGCCAGGCAACGAAACATACGCCCACAGCAGCTAAATCGTCCGGGCAGTCAACAAGGGTTGTCGCATATTTTTACTTTTTTTGGTAATGAAACAACTCATTATGTAATTATCTGAAAATCATTAGAATTTGTTTGCTTTTTATAAAGTTTTGCCCCACGCTATCAATTAGTATAGGAAACATTTAACATCATGGATTTAGCTGTTCTGTTATCAAAATTCATTGAAAATCAAAATACTTGTGCGTTTCAACACCTTAAACTCTGTGTATCAATCTGAAGTCAAACGGATGATAAGTTTGGCATCTGTAGCGTCACAAGGTTTTTTGAAGTGATCAAGGGAGATAACTCTGGAAGCAATTATTTGAAATCAATGAAAATCAGTAGGCTTCTTCGTCTCATGACCTTAAACAGTGTGTGTAAATTTAAAGTCAATCAGATATTAACTTTGGCCTCTAGATCGTTCACAAGATTTTTTGAAGTGATCAAGGGCCATAACTCTGGCACTAATTATCGGAAATCGCTGAAAATCAATACGCTTCTTCGTCTTATGGCTTTTAGAGCGTCCACAAGATTTTTTGAAGTGATCAAGGGCCATAACTCTGGCACTAATTATCGGAAATCGCTGAAAATCAATAGGCTTCTTCGTCTTATGACCTTAAACACTGTGTATAAATTTAAAGTCATTCAGATATTAACTTTGGCTTTTAGAGCGTCCACAAGATTTTTTGAAGTGATCAAGGGCCATAACTCTGGCACTAACTCTAACTCTGGCTTCTTCTTCTTCTGACCTTAAACACTGTGTATAAATTTAAGGTCAATCGGATATTAACTTTGGCTTTTAGGGCATCCACAAGATTTTTTGAAGTGATCAAGGACCATAACTCTGGCACTAATCACTGAAAATCAATAGGCTTCTTCGTCTTATGACCGTAAACACTGTGTATAAATTTAAAGCCAATCGAATATTAACTTTGGCCTCTAGAGCGTCCACAAGATTTTTTGAAGTGATCAAGGGCCATAACTCTGGTAGTTATTATCGGAAATCGCTGAAAAACAATAGGCTTCTTCGTCTCATGACCTCAAACACTGTGTATAAATTTAAAGTCAATCGGATATTAACTTTAGCCTCTAGAGCGTCCACAAGCAATTGTGGACGCCGGACCGACGGACGGACGGACGGGGGCGACGACAATATACGACCACATTTCAATGTGGGCGTATAAAAATGTATGTATCCCATTTGATTATGATAAACGCCATCTTGAATTGAAGGAAATTATTTAATAAATTAGTTTTGCACTGTGCAGAGACCTTACCTGTTTGCGTTTTAGTTTGCGATAATCCTGGACTCCTTCATCCTCTTTCAAACTTTTATCTTCAAAATCTTTACAGTCTTGTAGTGTGTTATCTCTTGTAAGGTACAAGACATTTGACTGAAATAAATAGTTTCAATAGCTTGTTATAAATAATTCTACAATCACTACAAAATAAAACAAACACAAAGAGTTATTCCCCTTAATACTAACTTGTTTTTTTTATTAACCTTCCTCCAACAATTATTAACCTTCCTCCAACATAAACACTGAATTCTTTCAGCCACATAGTATTTCAACCTATCATCATGGCTGATTCTGCACGCATCATTTATGGGGACAGTCAGAACCGTGTCAGTTCTCAATTCTATGCGATTTGTTTGTAATTTTTCACTCATTCAAACGTTTCGGATTCAGTCTTGCATTTACCTTAGATTTGACTATAATGCATAAATGATTGTATAAATTACATTCATTGTATGAATTTTGTGGAAATGCTTGAATGAGAATTGTTGATGTTCTTGAATCAAATACTGGGTCGTTGTATTTAAAGAGCAATTCTGCTGTTCTACCACAGAACAGAGTACTACTAATAAATCACTAGACTACATTATGTAATATTACCATTTATCAATTTTATATTTTCAGCCAATTAGAAATAAACCAGGTGAAAATGAAACTAGGCTTCTACGTTGTAAATATAAATAGGTTTGTCGGGAGTCAAAATAAAATGTCACTGGGTCATTCAGCAGGTGCCAAAAACTGTTAATGTCTGTGTTTGACACAGGCTCTTACTTCTTGAAATAAAGTGTTGGACTGTTTTAGCTCAGATGTTTCACAACAAGAAGTTAACGTCAAAACATATGTAGGCAACTTACTTGCTCTATTAATCTTTCAAGTTTGAATTTTTTTGTATTTTGATGTTCTTTCACATAAATTAAGAGGAGCTCAAACAGATGTGACTGCTGGCTGGATTCTAATAAATCTTCATCAGCTCCTAAAATATCAAATTTATAATAAGCCATCAAATTTATAATAAGGCACTTTCTACATACTGCAGATCATTTGAAAAGTCAATAGGAATTCGGGCATCTTATAATCCATTTTCACACTTCTAAATGTCTTTTACGTAAGATTTTTTTTTTTGGAAAGTAACGTCATTCTATTTTCTGATGATCTTTCGCCTTAGAAATCAAAAATGGTTGAAAGGATCTAACAGGTATAATATCTGAACCTCAGTTAATGAATTAAAAAATTTACTGGATCTTTAAAATACAAACTAAGTATAGGGTTAAAGGTTATTGAATGTGATCACATCTTTTATCGTATAATAATCATTAACTTACCAACTACTTCAACTTGTAGGTTTGGTAATCCATAGAAATTTTTACTGACAATAACATCATTAAAATTGACTTTAATATATTCATCTACTTTTTTCTTCATTTCAACATCCTGAGCGTAAGATCGAATCCCTGGAAAAAGAGTTTAAAACAAAGCACATAAACAAAATGTTAACGCCTTAGTCAGTCATTGAAATATATGATCATGAGCAGCTTTGTCAGAGCTGTAATGAAAGATGGGTTGCCAGACAACAAGTGTTCAACCACTGTAGCTAAGTCACCCCAGCAGACTATTCATAAGGCAAACTATTAAGATAGTATAGCATTGCTTTGATTCAATAGGTTTCATTTCACTTATTTGAATAATGCATATAATAACATTTGTTATTAGAGCATTCACAAGATTATATCAAGTGAAGCAAGACCAAAACTTTAAAAGGAATTAACAGAAAAATTGGAAATTAATAAGGCTTCTTAGTGTTTCACTCATTTAAAAAAGATAGGTTGCCAGGCAACGAAACATACGCCCACAGCAGCTAAATCGTCCGGGCAGTCAGTCAACAAGGGTTGTCGCATATTTTTACTTTTTTGGTAATGAAACATTTGTAATACACTAAAATCTGATTAAGAGTAACAACTCATTATGTAATTATCAGAAAATCATTAGAATTGGTTTGCTTTTTATAAAGTTTTGCCCCGCGCTAACAATTAGTATACAAAACATTTAATATCATGGATTTAGCTGTTCAGTTATAAAAATTCATTGAAAATCAAACTACTTGTTCATTTCAACACCTTAAACTCTGTGTATCAATCTGAAGTCAATCGGATGATAAGTTTGGACTCTATAGTGTCACAAGATTTTTTGAAGTTATCAAGGGAAATAACTCTGGCAGTAATTATTTGAAAAATCGCTGAAAATCAATAGGCTTCTTCGTCTCATGACCTTAAACAATGTGAATAAATTTAAAGTCAATCGGATATTAACTTTGGCCTCTAGAGCGTCCACAAGATTTTTTGAAGTGATCGAGGGCCATAACTCTGGTAGATATTATCGGAAATCGCTGAAAATCAAAAGGCTTCTTCGTCTTATGACCTTAAACACTGTGTATAAATTTAAAGTCAATCAAATATCAACTTTGGCCTATAGAGCGTCCACAAGATTTTTTGAAGTGATCAAGGGCCATAACTCTGGTAGTTATTATCGGAAATCGCTGAAAAACAATAGGCTTCTTCGTCTTATGCCCTGAAACACTGTGTATAAATTCAAAGTCAATCAGATATTAACTTTAGCCTCTAGAGCGTCCACAAGCAATTGTGGACGCCGGACGGTCGGACGGACGGAGGCGATGACAATATACGACCACATTTCAATGTGGGCGTACAAAAATGAATATAAATTCAATACCGATTGAATGATAAGTTTTGTCAAGGGCCAAAATGAAATAAGCAAATGAAATTATTGAAATTCAAAAACATATATGAATCTTAGGTATAAATGTAGTCAATAGTAGAGTGTTCAAAAGAGACGGGGGTGACAACAATATACAACTATGAAGGCACATTGTCCAAAGGTTTGCAATTGCTTCTTGGTAATCAATGCTCCAAATCTGCTGAAAGCCTTGTATACATATATTATGACTTTCTCCATACCCTATGCTCCAAGAAAGATGGGATATCTTTATTTCACCCTAAGGACGCCCAAATGAGTCTACAAAGTTATTAAGTGGTAATAATTATCCAAAATTGTTGAAATCAATAGGATTATGACTAACATGTACAAAATAGATAAATTATGATAAAATAATTCGACAACATTAATTCATATAATTCATTTAACATGAATAAATTTATGGTTTTAGTATTCATCTAAAATATTCATGACAAGATGTTACACCAGTTTTTAAAACTGAATAAATGTTATAACATTATAATTATATACGAAAAAGTCCTGAATATAATTTCTTCTATTAACATCCATTTCCAGGTTGAAATATTATTACAAACCAATCTTGATCACTGATATTAATTCAACAAAATTACATCAAACTATAGCAATGCCATTCAAATATGGCGTGGATAACACAACCAATAGAATTAATTCCATCTAGGCAACAATCAGACCAGTGGAAAAATTGGCCCTTGTTGGAGGCTCCATATGACTAGCTTTTCAATATCATCTCATTGGGGAAATAACATTAGAAACGGATACCTATGATTTCCCCAAATCCCCAAAATGGACAGAATGTCATTTTTAACATGTCAATTAAAGCAGAATTTTCAATGGCCGAAGAAACATTCTTTTAATAACAAGTTTTGACAAGAATCAGATTTATGTATGTTTTAAAAAAAGAACAATATTACCAAAATGTAAAGCGAAAATAAATTAAATACTGATCCTTACCATGAAACTGAGTGACGGTAGTGACAGACACATTTTAATGACATCATCTTATGTCATGTGTGACCTGTCGCTTTACAGGGTCAAGAACTAAACCCACTTGCGTTCATAATTTACCAGAAGCTACTCTTCCACATGGTTACACAACAACTATATGTAAGAAAGAATGATTAATCTTTCGATCAAATACCTAAGCAGTTGGCAGGGGTGAGATTATCAGCTAGGAAAGCCACACATTGCTTAGCAACTTCTTCCATTTTTAACTTTCTGGCTGTTCCATATACATTCTTCACCTCTTCTGCTGGTATGACCATCCTGGAAGATATACGATTAGAATCTAATTAACACATGTACATGACAAATATAATTACTTAATAATAATATAAAGGGAAAGAGGGAAATAGGATCTAGCATATACACACGACATAAACCAGGTCGTTATGGGAGTTGGGAAAAACATATGGTTCAAATTTATTTCCATGATTTGCTTGTGCACAGGGATTTTCATCAGAGGGAGGAAACCAGAGAACCTGGATAAAACCCATGTGGTTGGCCAGGCACGCCTACTCCTTGTACAAGCTGGGATCAAACTGTTGAGAGACCTTACTAACTCTGTAACATGAAGCTATATTATACTTTATAATATTATCCATTCAAATATTACTTTAGAGATACAGTGTTTACAAATTTAACATTTTGAACAAAGTTCTGGTATCAACATATAAACAGCACCAAAATCCACCATGATAACCTCAATATATAAGACAATGTTACTTGTAGTATATGAGCTTCACTTGTGTTTGAAGCTAGCTTAATTCCGTTTAAAGTTCAGATGGACATAGATAAGCTAGATTGAAACACTTGAAACACAAGATTTAATAACTAGTCAATGACAATACAGCTTCCTGGTATGCTAAATATATTCTCTATTTATGGGGATAAAATGGCTATCAAAAAGAATGACTTACTTTCCCGTATACATGTAGTTCAAGAGATACTCAAAACTTGTAAACTCTATACCCTTGAGTTTACATGTTCCCCTGGTCACTCCAGACTTTTCTTCCTGGCTGAACAAATCAAATAAATACGGACTGCAAGACACCAAGATACATTTGTGGGCAGGGACATCATGTTGCCCCACGACCAGTGTGACATCACAAAACTTGACTCCTTCTCGCAACTTGTTCAATCGGCTCATAAGATGAACTGGGAAATTATCATCCTGTATCAACAGCTCCTCACCATGGAAACCATTCATTTGCATGGCAGACATCTTGAAAGGAATTTTTGCTAAAAAGAGATAAAAACAAAATATAAGGGTGGTATATCATCAACAATGCCTGTCTTCATTAGCCCAGTATGGAGCAGAACCCTATTTTATTTCTTCATCGACAAAGCAGATTTTCCCCTTATATCCACTGGCACTGCGGCAGGCAGACCGCCTGCCGACACCTATCCCTTTGGCCACACTTTATACCCAATAAACTATTTAAATCTATGCAGCTTCATACATAAATGGTTTTAGACAGGTGCTAAAAGTCTAATTGTTTTAATCAGTTTTGTTTAGATAATGTAGTTTTTTTGAGAGCTGCATTCATCTTGTGTGGTAGATACATATATTTAATCAAAATGGCTAAGGCTAAACAAAATAAAACCTTTGCCCTAGTAGGACTACTTTATCAATCTGTTTCACAGAGAATTACTTACGAATTAACTCTGTAACAGATGACTGTCCACAACACGTGCGTTGACTGCACCTGGCGTCAGTCATTGGCTCAACGGCTCGTGCAATGTTTACTTAACACCTAACTGCTTCAGGCAAAATGATGCATTTTACTCATTTTAATACCCATTTACACTAAATAGGAAATATTTTTTAACTACAAATACTTCAAACGTCTTTATTTTTGTTTTACCTCAAAAAAATGTTTGAGAATTTAATTTGTCGGAGTAAAAAAGTTCATATGCCGTACTCATTAAGCCTCGTCGATGTCATGCTTATCAGTCGTTGTAGCGGCCAAGCGAATATTCACTGCGGGATCAGTTTGCTACTTTATATGCATATACAGTTAATATACACTTAATGTGTTTAGTCTATGAATGCAGAGACATGCGGTAACAGCAGCTCTGCTATGTCATCCGAATGTAGGCCTGTGGTAATGATGAAGTAATAATGGGTTATAATATTGAAATAATAGGAAATGATCTGGTAATAATGGGTAATGGAAAATGTTTTATGAAATGAAATGGGGTTTAACGCCCTACTCCAAATGGGCTAATGAAGATGGCATAAGCCATACAGCGTGCTATGATGAGGGAAATTTTGTCCGGGCAGCGGCATTATGGCCTACTCTTATATCGAATTCCAACTGTCAAAAACTCTGAAAATTATAACCTCTGCAATTCAACACTTATAATTTTCGAACAAAACACACAAAATGTAAAACAGATCAGATAATAAAAATTAACCTCAATACAGTGTTGACTCAAAATTATGGCAGACAATAAATAGGCTGAATAAAAACAAAGATTTAATACTACATGTAAAGCAAGAAAGAATGAGGGGGGGAGCCAAAAAATTGCACAAATTATCATGTCTTTTTTTGGACTTGGCCTAACTTTATAATGTATCTTAAAGATGCCAAGATTTCATCATTTTGAAAAAAAAAGCATGTCAATTCTACTCCAAAACAAATAAAGTAGTAATTAAAATAGAAAGTTTTAAATTTTGAAACTTAAAATATCTGAGCACACATATACCTGTACCCAATTTCGTTTCGTTTTTTATAGTTCAAAATTTCGTTTTTACTACTCTTGGATCTGGAGGACTTGTTATTTAACTTGAGTTCTGCCTGAAATGAGGGGTCAGCCAATCAAATGGTCTGTCGAATTGATCGATTGACATTTTCATGCGTGGAACTCAGGGTTCAATTTAGTCTAAATCCAATGAGTAGCAAATTTTTGTGACAGATTCACAATTTGGCTAATCAATTCAAAATTTGAATCGCATTTGCTCAGATTTGAGGAGCAGTAAACATAGCCTTACATCACAAAAATTTGCAATCCTGATATTTCGGGGTATAAGTGGATACTTTTTTCTGACAAAGTCCGGTCTTCGTTGTATACTCGGCTTCGACTTATGTATGGATAAAAAAAAAATTCAGTTACCGTCTCTCCACGATGCCGGACGCACTATAATCGTCTAAAACAACACTACATGTACTTTAAGTTTCACCATTCCAATCGAAATATTTGTAGACGTAGCTTTGCTTGTTTATTTCTTTATTTAAAAACATCCCCCTCACCACCCTCAAAATGTTATCAACCCGAGAATATGCCATCAGCATAAAATTTTTGTCAGACATTCGTCAAAAATGGCATGTTTCACGCGTCTTGCGAGATGTCTACTTTTAGTTTTCAGTTAAGTTAACCAATCATATTATACTGCGTTGTTTTATTCTATTTTTAGTAACATATTTTATAAACACGTGTGATTAAAAACGGAGTCGGCATTGTGTTCTAGTTATCGGATATATTGAAATAAAAACTGGTTCAAATTAATCACAACTTGGAGTATTAAACAAGTTAGTCCTGCATTTATAAATTGATTTTTTCGTAGGCCTAAATATACTCAACATTCATCCAAAATATAATGAATCGCACTTCACAAGTTTGAAAGCAACTTTTGGCTAATGAATAAAATAATTCTATCGCTTTTACCGCGATTTGAGTCGCTTTTTGCGATGCGATACCGCTTAAATTGAACCCTGGTGGAACTGTGGGTAGATATTACCAGCCAATGACGTCTATACTAACACCAGCGGATAGAAATCAAAACAAAACAAAAGTAGATTTTAAAAAGCATGGCGGTCGCTAATTGGTTAATCGAATGACTAACGTTATCGGGTCAAATGTCCTGTGCGTGATACCTGACGTCATAAATTGTGAGCTCCCACTATAACTTGTTAGATCTACATGAGTGTAGGCTATTGAAAGTATAAAAAAACGAAACGAAATATAGATCTATATTTTAATTAGATTGACCTGTACCTACAGTTGAAGCTTGGTTTTATTTACATGTAAAAAGTAAATTCTCCAAGCTGAATGCCAACTAAAGTTTTTTGAAAACAGAATAACAAGTATTTCAAACTTTAAATATCACAGTTAAAGTCTACTAGAAGAGTACAACCTTATCTGTTAATCCTTCCTATATGTAACCAATAAAATACAATTAATCCTTCTCAATGAAAGACTGTTTACAACTCAAGCATAAAACTTCACTGAGTAATAATCAAATGACAGTTGTTAAAGAGGCAGTCCCAGATTTATATCTAAATTTCAATTTACCTGTGTCTCAACATTTCAAATTAAAATATTGAACCATTCAGAAATGATTGACAAACTTGATAAATAGGGTTACATAATTTCTCTTAAAGGGACAATAACACTCTTGCTGGCTTGGCAGCTCTAGAAAATAAATAATAGTCTTATTCTAAGTACTAGATGTTTATTTGTCCTACCTGTTGTGTAAATTATCCATAACATCATATTTTACTTGTTCAGAGGGTTCGAAAATATTTTAAAATCCAAGTCACATTTGAAAAGGTTTACGTTAACCTTTTCAAATCATGTAGTTGAATTTTTCCAATTCTTTAAATTAGGTGTGTTAAGATGAAATTTGCATCATCAATTAATTTGAATATTGTAAAATAATACAATTTGTTGGCCAGAATAAAGATTGGGACATATTATTCAATTACAACAAGAGTGTTATTGGGGCTTTAAGGAACTTTGTTCTTCAGTTGACAATAACTTCAGTAGAGACATAATAGACATGGTTAACCAGGCACTTACACAGCATGGAATTTTAGATCCTGGCCAGATTCATAGAAGGGGAAGTTTGTTTTCCTTCAAAGTATACCACCACGCTTCAGATACATGTATTGGCACTTGAATTGGGACAAAAGATTTGTACGAGCCGTTCAATCACAATAAACTCATTATTCTCCAAAATCAATCTGTGACATCTCCATTAAATTGGCAAATTCTACTCTCATTTCACAGAAGAGTAGATGTATTTCATCATCTATATTCACCTGATATTGACAACACCTCAATGTGTGTTACATAATGTTAACAATTCTTTGTTCTTGACCATTAGAATCTATGATTGGAGTGTTAATTCTTGAGTAATAGTCCAATAACAGTTGTTAAAATGACACTTGGGTGATAACAAACCTACTTATCAAGTATATTGACAAGAGTAATGGCATATTAAGAAGTCTATCAAAACAAATCAAATTCCACTTTTAATCTTTTACAACAAAAATATAACGGAAACGCAATCCAAACAGCGAATCAATAAACAGAACTCGATAATTCAAAATCTATTTTGATATCACTTCAGTGGAAGCGGATGTAAAATACAAGTAACTCAAACAGTTTTATAAGCTTCGGCTTGTTTTCAAATCTATTACATAAGTATTGTAAATACACGTATACATGTATCCTATAAGTTTCAAACTATTGACTTCTTTAATTTTAATGCATATTGTATGATAAAAATCTGGCAATGGAAATTTTACACTTACAAGTAAATGTTGGTTGCAATGCATCCGATTTTGAACAACACCGTCAAAACAGAATGCCAAGATTCAAAAATAAATCAGAACACATGTCAACTCCCACTTTTTAATCTTTCAAAACAAAAATATATCCGTGACAAAATCCAAATAGCGAATCAATAAACAGAACCCGATAATTCAAAATTATTTTGACTTACATGAGCTTTAGCTACGTTAACCATTTTAACTTCATTTGTATGTAAACTGAGTCTAAAACACAGTATTACAATTTTCAATAGTGTACTTATCTTATTAATAAAGAGACAATAAATCACAAATCCAAAATATCAAAAAAATTTCCAAAAATCAATTATTACCTTGTAATATTGGCATGGTTGGGAGTAAATTCCTTTTTAAACTAGAGGCTGTGTTGTTAACTCAAGCGTCCATTTACCCAAAGCATGTAACAATAGCAATTCCTCGGTTATATACCATGTTAAAAAGAATAATCTATGACCTAGTTTTATTCAACCTATCACAAGCTTGATAAGTAGGTGATTAATAGTATACAATTGATCTGATATAGGTGTCAGTAACCCTAGATAGAGACAATAGGGGTTTAACATTCAATTAACTCGAACTTAATTATTTCGGGACTAAAATATTGCAAATCTTTATACTACAACTCACTTGAATTCACAGGTCTTTAGTTATGGAAGGAAAATGGGGTTTAAAATTCACTCAACATTAGATTATTTCGCGACCAAAATATTGCAAATACACAGGTATTAGCTATGGGAGAAGAAGGGGTTTAACATCCATTCAACACTAGATTGTTTCGGGACTAAGATATTGCAAATCTGTATTTAATAATTTACTTGAATGCATGGATCTTTCGCAATGGAAGAAAAACATTGGGTTAGGACGGTAACCTAGATACCTACAGACCTTGGGTAAAAACCACACGGTTTGCCTCAATGAAAGACCTTGATCTATAAAAGATTACTTGGGTAGGCCTACCCAACACAAAAGACAGAATTAAACATAAGCTACACTTTTGAGTATATATTCTATTTTACATTGATTGACAAAAGGCATATCTATATCACTAGGACAGTCCCATAATACATTTAAAATATGGTGAATGGTGTCATTGACTTGCTAATTCATTCACCGCCAACTAAACAAGATAAAGAAGTCCATATTTATATAGATCACAAGCGATTTCATTTATGAAATGAAATTTAATCGGGTTTAACGTCCTACCTTTACACACCGACTGGACTTCAGGAGACAAGCTTGTGCCATACAGTGTGCTTTGAGAGCTAATTTACAAGGGACATCAACACTACTGCACACTCTTATATCAAATTTCAACTGCCATCTGAACATGGGACCTCAGTTTTTCATTCCATCCAAACAACTAACGTTCTAGGGGAAACCGTGCTGGAAAAACCTGAGGAACATGCTTTGCCAACAAAGGGAGCAAACCACAATTAAACCGCTTTACACACTGTGTCAACATATGAAATACAGACAGTCAGATCACACATAAATTTCACTTTTGAGATCACTCAACTTGCAAACACTTGCATTTCATTTTACAACCGAGATAAGAAGATGATAGTTTTGTTGACATCTATGTAGGTTTAATGCTCTAAACTAAAAACAGAAAACTAATTTGACGAATAATTCATGACATCTGACATAACAAGAAAATGTTTCAAATTCTTATTGCAAATGGTTCTTTACGTGCACAAAAGACCTCTTTTTTTATACTATATGAATGACTCCTCTTTTTTATCCTATCTGAATGACTATAGACAAATCCACCTTCCTGCACCACTGACCAGTAGCAACCGTGCCAGAAATTCGGGAGAAACCCACGACTAACTTGTTATGGAGCCAGCATTTTACCGAGCCACTGAAGCTGCTTTGAATTTAATTAACCCAAAGTCACTGAACTTCATGAGGATTTCTGTGCTTTGCAATGAAAAAATTAATTTCTCTTTAATATTTGAGTCATATGTTTAACAATGAAATTGGAATCAAATGGAACACATAACACAAATTTCATGTTTATATTTTAAATGTAACTTTAATTTACTTTGAAACTTTTATTTCCTATGACGTGTTATGATAATCATGTGTGACTTATTTTATCAACAAAGAATGATGAAATCAGCTGTACCATTGCATCATTGGCCACAGGTGTGAAAGCAAACTAGATTGATTTTAATAAGAGGGGTGGGGTACAACTACAATCTGATCATAATACAGGTCAATATTTCATTTTGGTTTTTTTATACTTTCGATTGCCATTGCCTCTACTACAGTACATGTAGATCTGTTAAGTTGTAGTGGGAGGTCGCATCAGATGTCATAAAAGTGGCTTTTGACCCTATGCCCTCTGGCATTTGATTATCCAATCAAAGTGGATGTTTCTAGATGGTTACCCAAAGTTCCGTGCAACTCATTCCAAAAACTCAGCGCAACAAATATCGTTTCATAGGCTTATCCATCACATCATCCAGAACGCAGGGTAGTAAAGACAACTAACACGAAAACACCTATTTCTAGCAGCCCAAATCAGATCAAACTGCTATATTTTAAGAAAAAATAAAAATCATTTTTTCTTGAGAAATATCACTTACCTGTCAACAAAATACGTACTATTAAATTCTCAAGGGCAATAACTTGAGAATAAGAAATTGTCATAATTAGACATGCTTGTTCATCACAATAATGAGATTTATAAGTTTACAGACTATAAAATGACCTTTTTACCTAATAGATTGACATGTTTATTTGTGAACAATAAATCACAATTATAGATTATCATTTAACCTTGACCTGTCCACATACGTCTATGTGTATAAACATGTGGCTGGCATGGTTCAGCAAATTCAAATTTCAATCACTCTAAAACTAATAACTCTTGTCCTATTTACACTTTTGTAGCCAAACAACTTGGTAACTAACTGTACCACATAGCTACCCTGAATACCAAGTCTTTACACTAGTAATCTAATTAGAAAGATAGATTGCCTGGCAACCCAACATATACACACAGCAGCTAAGTTATCCAAACAGTCTCAAAAGGCAGTCATTTTTCTTTAATATTTTGTAGGTAATGGAAGTATTAACAAAACAATGAAACTGATCAAGTGCAACAATACGAAGTAATTGCCAGAAATAATTATAATTTCATGGGCATTTAACTATTCCTAAAGGTAATATAAACATACAATGTACCAATTAATAAGATCACGTCGAGTGTTGAACATCGATAGATTTTTTTGTGTCACATGAATAGAATAAGGATAAATTTGAAGTCAATCAGATCATAAATTTGGCCATAGAATACATGATGAACATGGATGACAACAATTTATATCTTTATTTTATTAGGTCTTTACGGCTCTGATTTTTCACACCAGTCTTCCTAACATCAGTCAGTGGCTTTTCTCTCTGTATGATTACTAAGGCTATGTTCACACTAATATTACCTGAAGTAAATTACTCCACTGAAATAGGTTCAGATCACCAATTGTGTGTGTAACTAATTGAAATAGATAAGTAAAATTGGTACAAGATTTAACATGACAGCCTTTAAAAAATGTATCCCTGAAAGTACATGTAGCAGCATTCCCTATTATCCCCTCAATCTCTAGAACAAGATCCAATATTTTACCATACCAAAGAATATAGCTTCATTTTTGGTATACAAAAGTTGATAACAATGTGGACACAGACTTAATAGTGATGGCCTTTAACGAACCTGTAACTATATGTAGGTCATTGACCAGAGACTGACCATCAGCTGTCAGTAGTCAATGATACACAGACATTCGTTCAGACCACATGACTATTATAATCTAGTCTACTTTATCTTCTCAAA
Source organism: Patella ulyssiponensis (assembly GCA_963678685.1). Taxonomy (NCBI): domain Eukaryota; kingdom Metazoa; phylum Mollusca; class Gastropoda; family Patellidae; genus Patella; species Patella ulyssiponensis. The sequence continues at coordinate 75,557,078 of OY783227.1, read as the reverse complement.
TCAATAGTCTGTAATACAGACTCTGTATTGACTATAGATCTGTCATAAGTCTGGATGATGTTTTTAGCACAAGTCAATAACGTTACCTATATTCAAGTATAATTCAGTTGCTAATGAAAAGCAACTTTTATCAGATTTGGAGGTGCATGACAATAAATGCCAACAGCTACCCCATTAGTGTTTTATTCTAAGAATGCTAGCCTCAGTTTGGTTATGAATTAAAATCATACTTTTTTGTACACACACAATGAGATGAATTACATGGTAAGCAGAAGCAGTGAGTGCAATTATGACAAGGTAATCGGGTCTACAAGTTGACATACATTATGAATAAATGTCAACAATTCAAATTTACATGTTAAATAAATTTCAAGTCATATCTTGCTCATAGACATGTTCAACCAGGTGAAGATCAACAAACTAAACATACATGTATTGTATGGTCTATCAAGATCCAATATATGCAATATTTTGTTTGGGTGAGAGTCCATCTTGAATACATGTAGGTATCAACAAGTCATATTTACATTTACATAAAATAAGCTCCTTGACCTCTTCCTACTGGCAATGATAAACATGTGAATAAAACATGTCGCACGAGCTGCCAAGGTCCGATATTTCAGCTAATTATGTGTATATTGTAGCCCCATCTTCAAGCCAGATTTCTCATGGCAATCAACCCTGTTATCAAGCCTTGAAATAACTGCTAAGGTTCAGCCTGACATCATGTCAGGCTGAACTGATTTTCGGCCGGACATTTCAGATTTTCAGCCTGACAAATACCATTATTCCATGCAGAGGAAAATTCCCTCATATAATTCATATTTTTAAAATACTTTATATAGAGTTCACAATTTAATGTAGTCACAAAACCATCGTCTCCTTCGTATGTTAACCACACGTCAGCATTGCATTTTGCTACGTCAGGTTTGATCCACTTTTCTACGGTTCTTATTGTATGTAATTTTCGAACTAGTGACGGCGATGGCCCCCGATTAGAAGTGTCATTTTGAGAGACATTAGACACAGTACCAGTTTTAAAATATTCTGGAACGGTCCCACTAGCCGGGATATCCCGTGTCCGCGGGTTGGGGAAAATAAGAAGTTATTTTATTCGACATGTTTTCAAAGCTCGTCTATTTACATTCACATCGATGATCGGAAGTGTCCAACAAAGCGAGATATTTTAATTTTCGTATAAAAAGTCTCTCTCAATTACACCCATAGTCAACTTGAACATTTTCTTGTAACATTTTAAATATTATTACTTTTATTACTAATAATTTGTATAATTACATGTCATGTTAGGTTTGATTTAGAGCTAATCATATACGAAAGTAACGCAAAGCTAGCTACTACACGTAGGCTCGAATAACCAGCGTAAAAGAGCCGATTCTCAATATTATCCATTATTTTATCTTCACGCGGCCAAGATACATGTATGTATTTTTGTAAATAGTGATAATTTTACTATGACTCGGGTCGTTGATATAACCAGCGAAAAAGAGCCTATTCTAAAAAATAATAATATTTTTACTACGACTCGGTTCGTTGATATAACAAGCGTAAAAAAGCCGATTCTAATAATTATTGATTATTTTATCCGCGCGCGGCCGAGATATAAATAGTAACATTTTCACTATGACTCGGGTCGTTGATATTTTTGGGCCGGGATTTTGAGCCGATTCTATAAAAAAAAAATTGTAATATTTTTACTAGGACTCGGGTCGTTGATATAACCAGCGTAAAATAGCCGATTCTAAAAATTATTGATTATTTTATCTGCACGCTGCCGAGATATAAATAGTAACATTTTCACTATGACTCGGGTCGTTGATATTTTTGTGTCTGGATTTTCGAGTCTAGTAATAATTAGCGATCGACTCGAATTCGCGAATGAAATTACTATTTTTGGCTTACTGTTTTACTCAAAATCGGTCGGACATTCATGGCCGGACGAAAGGCAATTCGGCCTGTCAAAGGGGGTCAATTCGCCCGGACATTGTCCGTGTCCGGCCCCTTATTTCAGGGCTTGCCTGTTATGTATAGGGTGCCCCACCGTAAATAAATATCTTCAAGAATATGATAATTATACCACAATATTCACACAAGCCTTAACACAGTTTGTCCCATTTATCATCATTAAATAAACGGTCTGGTTGTATTTAACAAATTAAAACAATTTAGAGTGCAGTGAAAAATTCATAAATACAAGCAGACAACACATCCTGGCATAGTGCAAAATATGTTACATGCCCTTGGATTGATATTAGGAACTCACCATTTGAACGTGAACATTCTTTGTAGTTCACCTATTAATAGCATTGAAAAGAAAATATGATGTTTAAAATCCATCATTTTGGGACCGGTATAAGAAATTAGCAACATTTTGAGTTTTTCCAAATCTCATATCTTAGTAACGTAGGTACATGTAGATATTGTACGAAACTGAACTATTTTGGATTGAGATTTCTATCAAATTTCACAATATTGTAGTTTGCAAAGGATTCAAAATAACTCTCCCTATAGCAGGTATTTCTTAAGACCTTAAATGTTATAACGATTATTAATTAGACATTAATTAACTTATCAAGACCATAATCAACTAGCTTGCGATACTTAGTGGATTTTATTATGTTATGGATGAAATAACCGCAAAAATGGACAGTAATGAAAGCAGTAATGAAGATCAAGGCTAGCCTAAAATTAAATTGCTGATATCTATGTTCCGAGCATTAGCATATTGTTTCATTATCTATATATATTTTAAAACTATTCTATCGAGAACTATCAGCTCTTTATCCAATCATACCCAGTGCCTGATTAAATAACAAAATTACCTTATCTAGATCTTTTATAATTCTTTATCAAAAATTACTGTGTAACCTTAGTAAAGTAGATTACATATTTATTGTTAAGATACAAATAGTTTAAATTTCACAGCGGTCCGGATTAAATCATGATTTAAAGTAGAAGCTTGTCAGAATAAACAGTAAAAATAGTTCAAAATAAAAGCCTGAAGAATATCCATTGATTTATATATTGATTTAATGCTGCCATATTCATTAATCTATCATCTATGGTCTAATAATAATATCAGTCTTTTGACTTTTACATACAGTAAACCTTAGCAATTGCTTCAGAAAGCATAGTAATCAACTTTAATTTATATGTTCAAAGTTTTTATTAACTTCTACTTCATATAAGGCCTTCAATTTTGGCTTTGATTTGAATGTTGAGCATGGTAGTCAAGATTAGCTACATGTATAAGTGAAGAACACCTGTTCTTTGATATTTTTTGTTTAATTTTAAATAAAGATATGTTGCCAAACAACAAAACAAACGCCAACAGCAGCTTAGTCATCCGAGCAGTCAACAAGGGCTTTGTATTGATTGTTTCATGACCCTAAACACTATTCATTAATATTAACTTTAGCCACTAGCTTGCCTACATGATATTTCAAAGTGATCAAGGGCCATAACTCTGCAGTAATTATCACGAATTGCTTAAAATTTATAGATTTCTTCATGTCATGATCACAAACACTATAACTTTGAAGTTTATCGGATAGTAACACGAGTATTCAAAGTGATCAAGGACCATTAGCACTTTGCAGTAATTATCAGAAATCGTTGAAAATCAATAAGCTCTTTCGCCTCATGACCGCAAACACATGATTTTTCAAAGGGATCCAGGGCCACACCTCTGGCAGTAATTATTGGCAATTGTTTTTAAACTCAATAAGTTCCTTCCTCTCATGGCCGCAAACATTGTGTATAAATATAAAGATTATCGAATAGTAACTTCAGCCTCTAGAGCATCCACAAGACTTTTCAAAGTGATCAAGGGCCATAACTCTGGTAGTAATTATTGGAAATTATTGAAAATCAGACATCGCACGGATGGAATGACAGACTGACTGGGGTGACAGCAAGCGAGTCATTAGGTAGTACTTGGTTTTTCAGTCCCATCTGAGCAACTAGATTCATTTGAAAATGATGTCAAGTTTGATATGTTTATATCAAATTATATATGATGCAATATATCAACAATCTCTTATCTATAAGCAGCATGTTTGCCTCTTTTTAATCCCACGATTGTACGTGACAAGTCACCCAATGATAATATTTTCTAGGTTAATCAAAGACCTTAAAATTTTAAATCCCGGTTTTTTTCAAACACCTTAAAGTATATGATTTCAATACTTTATTTTAAATCCGACAAAATGGTCAACAAAAGTCATTGTGTATACTGCCACAGACTGTATATGATATTATAGAATCAGTTCTTGGATCGTTGTATAATTGTGTATGCTATCATAGACTGTATACTTATAAAATGATTTCTTTGGGTCATTGTGTGTGCTACTTATAGGTCCTTATTAGCATTTATCAAATCCTTCAACTTGTCCATACTGGTAGAACATATTCAGGAGAGTGATATTGACAAGTGCAAATTAAGAACTTTTTTCAGATTACAACCCAGCAAAATATAGAATACTAGGACTGCTTTATTATCAGTAAGGCCCCACCCCATAATTATAGATATCCTGCATATGCCACTGATTACACCTATCTTAACCCAGATAATGTCCAGACTTGTCTCTTTCTCTTTCTATTAATAAAAGACACAAGTGATTATTGACATATTTATTATTTCATATAGTAATAGATTGTAAAACTCACTAGTGATCACCTGCCAAACAGATAGATTTGATACACTTATCTATATTATTTCATAATGAAGTGAAAAGATCACAAGTGACTCACGTACACCGTGTTCAATCAAATCATAACAAAAGAGATAATTTTTTTTTAAAGTTGGCAGTTGTTTTTGTTTTAGTCACAAATGTCAGTTTCCGTGTGAGCATTCTTTTTTATTTATAAGTTAGAAATGTCAACATTAATAAATTATCACACTTAAAAATATTGAAACAAAATATAACCAAATATTGAAATACCCAACAAATTAAACAACTGCAGCAAATTAAACCAGTTCTACAACAATTAAACCACAATTAAATATTAAACCAGTTCTACAACAATTAAACCAGTTCTGCAACAAATGAAACAACTGCGGCAAATGAAACAACTGCAGCAAATGAAACAACTGCAGCAAATGAAAAGTACTGTCCTTGTCAGGCCCACCCAACTGATAAAGGGTAACCACATCGGTGGCCTGACTAAAGATATTAAAGCTGTGACTCCATGTATATTTTGATAATTTTAAAACTCACCTTTTAATGGACCTGAATTAAATATGATATGTTTACAACAAATAATGATTGGTAAAGAAACCGTACGTCAAACACTCACAATTAACATCTATGGAAATTCTGAAAAGTACAAAAAAGACACACCGGTAATTACATTTCAAATAAGTCTCTGGCTTCTGAATCATAAATCAAACTTACTTGTAGATACTCATTTTTCAAAGAGGAAGTAATAGGTTAACAGAGTTTCAAGTGTTTTGTGAGTTTATAACACATCAAGTGGTCTGACGACATCTTACTCCTACTTCTAATATTGTAAGTACATGTATATAAGGCCTATTACATACTATTAGCCTTCAACGTATTGACAATAGATCTAGAAGTATAAACTATAAGCTTATTATCTTAATCCTAATTTTAATACATAAATAAATCTATTTATATTCTATATTTGTAGCATATTTCATTTATAAGAGTTATATAGTATCTACTTGCATTAGTCCTGTGCAATAAATTTTTTTTAGCCGAATATTCATTTATCCTAAAGGACAGTTTCTTGTGCTCTGTACAAACCAAGGCAACAAAAAGAATATGCCCACAACAGTTAAATACGAGCATTAGCAGTCCACATTGAAACATACAACCACAGCAGGTAAAGGTTATCGCAGCAATGATTGTCACTTACAAACATATTGTGAAGTGTTCATCAGTTTCTTCTAATTCTGCAAAGGGCAATAACTCTGGGAGTAATTATTGGAAATTCCTGTCATTTGATACTGATTATACTGATACCCATGATAGCAACGATTTTAAAGAGGATCAGATTATGACTTGTGGTATTAGAACACAAGACATTTCAATGTGTGCAGGCACAAAAACAGTGTGGCACCAATAAAACCTTCACAAGTACATGTACATGTACCAGTATCCAGACATGCAATCACATTTCAATTTGTACAAATTCTGATACAGGAACTGGCAAAAGAACAATACATTGAACAGTGGATAATGGGTGAAGTCAAAATGATGCCATTTATAAACGAAAAAGGCAGAGACATTAAAAAATACTAAATAAAAAAAACATATTTTATAATTATTGATTTCTTCCAGGATGAAAAACTTTATACTTGGTCATCACATTGAAGAAAAATATGTTTCTATTTAAGGAGGTCTCGCATTTCACACAATTCATTGTGGGCACATAAAATGTGTATGTCAGTTTGGACATATAAAACGGGTATCACTATGGGCATGTAAACCGTTTATGTCAATGTGGGAATATACAGCATGTAAATCAGTGTTGGCATATAAAATGTGTATGTCAGTATGGTCAAATAAAATGTCTTTAAGAACAGTAACCCAGTTCTGGGCAATTTCAAGAATATTTGAAGGATCTCTCACTATGCATCAGATCGCTTAAATCAGATGATGGCACAAAAACCTGTCACCATTTTTGCAAGAAAAGTTTACATAATAAAGATTCATCTTTAAAGATGACAAACTTTACAACTGCAAGAGAAATGAAATGGGGTTTAACGTCCTACTGTTCTGCTCAACTACAAGAGACTGGATAAAGTATCTAAGAATATTCTAACAAGATGACTATAGATTTCATCATTTTGGATTCTACACTTCTTTCAAAGTACATTCGAAAACAGATGAACAAGAGTTTCTCTTTTTAAACACAGTTTATTTATTTCATGTGCAGGTTGGTAAAAATGTCAGATGGAAGGAACGCCTTTAAATCAAAGAGATTTTTGGCAGAAGGAGCATATTGAAAATGTCAGAATAGTATAAGGTAGATATAAAAAAGCTTTGAGCATTGTGTATTCTGCCAACACCCCATACAGAATCTAGTACATTAAAAACGCAGTAGGCACAGGTATCCTTTCAGTCTGTGGTTTTATAAAACAAACGCTTAATCTATTAATCAAAATTTTAAATGCCAAAACATCATGATGTTATACATGTAGCATCGGACCAGTCCTTTTGCACTGACTTTAATGATAATTCAGCATTAGGCCCCAGGGCACTGGATCTCATGTCTTAATATGACTGACTGAACATAGACTTGTCACAACTATCTGATAAAAACCTTGAAGGGGTGTGACCACCACATAGACATTTTTCAAGAAATGCACCACCTGTATACATGTACATCTGTTCATGCTATCGATTTATGTAAAATGAATTTTCTTATAACTTCTAATCTCTTTTCCTGCCACATAAAAATCATGTACATGTACCTATATGAACAAAAACCTGGCAAAAAATCTTTAAAAGAAAACCCAATCTAATAGCACTTATATCAATTTGTTCAATCCAGCGAAACTGAAATATTTTTGATCCTTTCTATCCACTAAAAAAATATGTTTTCCGGTTGTTGCGAGACAAAAGTGAGTTATTTTGATGTAAAACATTGGATACAATCAACACTGTTAACAGATCAATATAAAGATTGATGAACTGATTATTACCTTCATACTCTTTGTTTATTAACCACAATTGTATTAACAGTCTATCGCTTATCCTTCGGGGCAATCTAATCATTTCAACTATGGAAGTGTTCACTTTTTTTTGTCCAGAAATGAAAAGGGGTTAACCCTTCTACTTTTCTGCACTTACTGGGCTATTGAATACGGACATACGCAACGCAGTATGTCATCAGGGAAATACTGTCTGGTCAGCAGTACCACAGCCTACTCTTCCTTTGAATTTCAACTGTCAAGGGTCTTTTACGTGCACGATAATGTGTACACAGGACCTCAGTTTGTTGTCCCATCTTACTCACAAACTCTTGTGCATGGCTATCTTATTATTAGGGCTGCAACGATTCATCGATGAATCGCGATGTTATAAAAATCCACGATGCACGATACAATCAATGTCCGTATCGTGATTCGTTATCCAAATAACAATTTCACAAAAATAGACTAATATTCCTTTAAATGCATAAACAAGTCCATGAGCAAAATAACTTTTTTACTTTCAGAGAGTGTTAAGGCGTTTTTGACACTTGAAGTGGCTTATTAGTTGACCGAATATATGCCACATTTAAAGTAAACCATAAAAAAGGCCTATTTTTAAAATTTATTTCCTATCACGATATTAATCGTATCGTAGACTATGAAACTTGATGCGCATCGAATCGTGGCCTGGCGTATCGTTGCAGCCCTACTTATTATAGAAAACATTCTATTCCAATGATTTAAGACAAGATTACTGCATTTGGTGTTTCTGCACAAATATTCTTAAGTTTAATCAGTTTCTTAGGATTGAAATTATTTTCTGCCTTAAGTAACATTCAAATCTAAAGCATGCAAACCCCTCCAAAAAATTCACCCACAGTCAATTTGCTAACAGGTAATGCCCTTCATTAATTTAGTCAAGGTGAATAATTGTCATTTTGTCAACTTCACAAAAAGTAAACTGTCTCCAATCCCATTTTGACAACAAATTCATATGAGCAAAAAAGATACGAGCAATTACTTTAGATGCTGTTGTGATCATTTCACGCTTAGCTGAGAAACATTGTTTGGTTTAAGATTGTGATTTAGTGAACAAAGCAGGCTGCATATACTTATAAACAGTATATACTTATAGCGCATAAAATGAGCTCTCTCTTTATAAACTCTCTTATTGTGAGATTTCAACATGCAATGTGCATAATGCAATGTCCATAATTGCACTTATTATGATTTTAGGTGTACCCGACAAAATGTGTAAAAATTTCAATAAAATACTGACTGTACTGAACAAAGAGCAGGTACCAGACAAAATGTATCTGAAAAGCCGGAATTTGTGCCTGACAATGTCTCTGACTCAGTGACTGGTACCTTACTTCCAGGCTTGTACTCTATATGTATCTCTATAAGATTAAGATTATTTTGAATTTGATTGGATAATATAACTCATTTCTTGGTTAAAATATATTAAAGGAAAAGGGCCTTTGATTTGAAAGGATGTTTCAGTAATCTGAAACTTTCAGAATAGAGAGAGAGAAATGGGGTTCAACGTCCACCCGACACAAACTAGGTCATTTTGGGACTAACATATGGTTTCAATTTTATTTCAATAATTCGCTTGCGCGTAGGGGTCTTTAGCCGTGGGAGGAAACCGGAGTGCCCGGCGGAAACCCACGAGGTTGAGAAGGCGCCCCTATCTCCGTGCCACATACGCTCACACCAGGGCTCGAAACCACAGCTGCAAGCCAGAGGTGACTGGCCAGCTAGAGGTCGAAGCGCGGCACTCTAGACAACTAGGCCATCCCAACCCCCCCTTTCAGAATAGATAATTTAGCCTTACTTCACAATTTTATGTTGGATTTGCCTTCAAACTACATAAATCCACTTCTATTTCAAGTATCTGGTTCAATCTAGGATGGTACACCGAAATAACAAACTGTATATTCAACAAACATTGTAATGTATTAAACTTATTCAAATTCACGCATTATATAAAGAATACAGAGCTCATCTAAAGGTTTATTCATATATCTCTATTAATGAATAACAATTTCACCGATTTATGGCTAAGCATAAAGCCTGTCTTGTATAAACAGTTCTCTTTTAACTGCATGTATACGGTACAGTGGTTCACTATAATATACCGGTACATGTAGTTCTGAGGGCAGAACGCCCCAAATTAGACCAAAATATATATATGGTAGATCTAAAAAATTCAAAATTAGCTAACTGCCTTGATTTTGGTCCAATTAAAGTTTAAATCCAGTTCTTTTGGCTAGTGATGGGTCAATTTCATGAATGCAGTTAATTTTGTTTTGTGATATTAAGGGGTGTGTCAGCTTATTTATCAAAGAACTCTTCTTTTTGTCTTTAACAAAATCATATATCATGACGGACACCCATTTGAAAATTTCACAAAGCAAACCAAATATCATCAATGACTAAGAGTCACAGAAAGATCTGTCATTAATGCTTGTGTTCTGGATTAGATCCCAGGCTTGTATATGACAAGCAACCTCTTGGGCTTAATACTGGTTTATACTATGGGTTCTCCCATATCTTCCAACTGCTAAGAACATCTGCACAAAAATGAATTATTTATTGAATAAAGGTTATAATTATGCAAGTCAAACATCTGATGACTGAAATGCCATTTCTTACATCATAATATTTTTTAAATCTTTACACAAATTAACAAAATAATATCTCTCTCTATCAATAGTATATTTTACACACTGTATTACTCATTACAGAAATAGAGCATATGGGGTTAAAGATCAAAGTTCATAGACTATCATGGAACACATTCTTCTCCCACACTTCATACTACATCTTCCATCTTAATCATAGCTACCTTCACAAAAAGTCAAGGTCAAGGTCAATCTCAAGATGATGTTATTCCATGTCAGTAGAAAGGAGAACTACCAGGATAACTGACATAATAGAAGACAGTAACAGACTAGCAGGAACTTTCCATTGTCAGAATTCATTGCTATCAATAGAGACATGCCATTTTTATCACAAATTTCTCAGGAAGCATTGCCAAAATATGTGTTTGTGATCACATCTCCTTGTTTTTATCGACAAAAAACAATAAAGATAAAAAAATGTGAAGAATTATCTGATGTATATCAATATCTCATAAACAAGAAACATGCTGAACAAATATTTACTATCTTGATAAACTACCATTATTTCATTCCGGTACCAATGTCTATGAGTAGTATGAGACATGGTCTCTTGTGTGATAATGGTATCAATGTCTGTGAGCTATGGTCTCTTGTGTGATAATGGTACCAATGTCTGTGAGCTATGGTCTCTGTGTGATACGGGTGTTGGCTGCTAACGTTCCTCTGGGCTCAGATTTTTTTGTCATGGCTTCCTCTCATCTGTGGTGCAAGAATGGCAAAGAACAGCATCTAGTCTGTGAGCTATGGTCTCTTGTATGATACAGGTGTTGGCTGCCACTGGGCTCAAGATTTTTGTCATGGTTTTCCCTCATCAATGGTGTAAGACTGGCAAGGAACAGCATCTAGTCATTTGGATGGGACAAAAAATGAGGTTTCATGTACCCCTTGGTAGGTATGTAAAATAACCATTTATTGTAACAGTTGTATCTCTTATAGATCGAAACATCAGTCTATAAATGATTCACTTAGTTATGTATTAACCCTTAACCCGAAATGCCGCAAAACCGGCTTGACGTTGTATCGCATATACGCCGAAATGTCGGTTTTGCGGATTGGGGCGTGTTCAAGCTCCAATTACGTTGACGTCATAATTAATATGACATCCTGAAAATCCAGGGAGGGACGTGCAACACCCCATGTAAAGTCAGTGTTCAAAGGGTTAACAAAGATATGAAGGTCGTAAATTTTTTAAGCATTCAGAATCCCCTGCCAATGATAAAAACAGGACCTGATCAAAACTAAGTCTTTGCCACAGATAATTTTCACTAAAATCTTTCTTTTGACAGGGCTTCTTTTCACTCGGCATGAATCCAAGATGGGTGATTATCTGCATCTGAATTTTGTTTTCTTAACCATTTTGAGTTTATTCTAATGAGGATTAAGCCTTAAAAAAAAATAGATTTTGTCCCAAATGATAATCAGCGGCTTTAAACCTAACATGAAAAAACATTATATAATAATGCAAACTGTACCCCACATACACGGTACAATAGGCTACATAAAATGGGACCTGAACCATCGCCAGATTATGCAATATGGTGCAAAAATATAATACGTACATATGTACAACCATTAGATAGTATAGTATTGATTGCACAAACTATTGCATCATTTCGGCAGGAAACAAGACACCTGACACTCCCAGCAACATCAACACAACAGTATTGTACATGTATAATATAACAGAAACCTGCAGATAGCATCCACAACAGGGAAATAGAGCAGGTAAAATCCTCTCACCAGTACAAATTCATCTTTTTAAAATCTTTTCACTAAATGGTTGTTACAAAATTAATATATAAGCTAAGTTTCTAACTCAATATCATCCAAAGTCTTACGCGTTGAAAACACAAATTATTTGTCAGTTGACAAGGTAGGCTTCTGATATCCCATATTTAAGACAAAATAAACATGTACCATTGGTACACGAATCATGTACAATAGTGCGTTTCAGCATCATTTGTAACAAGTGACCAGAAAGAATGAGGCTAGACATATTCCACAACTCATGTCAAATGGCGACGCCATAACTTATCTGTAGAGCATGCGCAATAGACTTGAATAAAGAGACACTAGAAATTTCTATTTGGTTGAGACTCGTCGGGCGTCACTCATGCTGTATTTTGCTGGACATAACTGATTTGAAATTAGAGTCAAAACAGAAACAATTGAATGTAAATCAGTTCATCCACGTATACAATCAGATTACATTATATATTCACTGCGACTCTTTTTAAAACTTTTGGTAGAACATATTCCCACCAGCATCTATAAGTGGAATGCGGCAAACATGAGCTAAACAATTCATGAAAGATCATATCACAGCATAGGCCTATCATATACTAAAGCCTGTATTGGGAATAACCTACTTAGTATGGTGTAATAGAAATTAATTGAAAATCAACATAAATCCTCCTTTCAATATACAATAGGAATTTAGAAAGACAGCGATACAATTACAAAGAAACATAACTCTGGAGATTACCAGGGTATATAGAAAAATATTATGTTAACATTCGATAATGGGAAAAGATCTTTGTAGTCTTCATTGTGCATTTGACTTAACTAGGTCATTTCAGGACTAACATCGGTTAATATTATTTCAATAGTTTTCTAGCACACAGGGGTCTTTAGCATTGGGAGGAAATTGGACGACCCGGAGAAAATCCATCAATATGGACAGGTTACCCTCCTCCTCGTCACAAATAAGTGTGGGATTGGAACCATGCAACTTTACTCAATGACAGTACTAATAAGAATGTGAACAAGATGGCCAGAAAGGCAGCAGTGACATACAACATTAAAATGCACCCTTACAAAAATAACCTGTAGCTATAGATTGAAATATATCTGATGACCATCTTTCATAAAAAAAAACAGTGCCTAATTATTTATACTAGCTAATTAACACACTATCTATAGATCTTATTGTGAAATAACCCTCTAGAAAATGGCTTCTTATAATGCAGAAAAAAAACCTGAAGCAGTTCACCATATTAGTGCACAGATAGAATAGATGCATATAATATTGCAATGATTAAGAAACATTCGCTGTTGTTGCATAAGCCATTGGATTTGAGACAAAAATCTCTAGACAAGAGCTGATATCTATTTTTAAACCGAAAGGTGTATAATCTGCTACATCTGCAGTAAATCTAATCTCCAAACTCCTATCTTTTTATGAAATAAAGTCTGTATAGGTAAGATTTAGATAAAGAGCTGACAGTTCTCACTATAACAGTTAGAAATGGATAAAGAAAAGGGAATATGCTGATAATTTTAAAATGCTTCACTCTACGAAAATGAACAAAGTCTTAATTACCTCTTTTCAAATTAAACCAAATTGTATTTAAATCTGTTGAAAATCTAGGGCATCCGTTTTCATCGAGAGTTGATCAAGGTCTTGGGAAGTTGATAAATGTCTAATAATATAACATTTAAGGTTTAAAGAAAGACCTGCAATAGGCAGATTTAGATCCTGAATAATGTCCCTTTTAAGTAGTAATTTTGTCATTGAATAGTAAAGCTAATCACGTCAGGGTTTTCCACACTTCGGAGTACAACAGAATATATTATTTGGCCATCTACACTACAGCTTGTTGTATCCTCATAACATTAATAAATACATGATTTTATAATCCATTTCTTAAATTAATTGACAGCTGAAATAAGCCTCTGAAGATACTGACAGTTATTTGAGCTGGTTGTGTGCAACAGAGCTTAAACAGTTAGAATTTCAAAATGGATAATAGGTATTAGGTACATGTACGTGACTGTACGTCTGAAAATTTTGATATACTGTTCGTATAAATAATTCATGTGCTTAAAAATGATGAAAAATTCATTCCAAATTGCATAAAATATTTCTACTTTAACATTTTGATCCAGGACATGTACATGTGTCTTATTATGGCTCATTTTAATTGTTTTCTTCACGAAAAAATAGGAAAGTCACAGATGCGAGTGTACATTTCTAAAGAAACATTCGTCCATGAGGACCTATAAGTTTGTATTGTTACTATTGTGCTAATCTACAAGTATTTGTGATGTATTTTCTCACTAAGGATATACATGTAGCCTAAAGGTTTACATAAATGTAGAAAGGTTAATTGCAACGTGCAGTTTTTAGGATACGGTGACATTTGATAATGGAACATCGAAAACAACTTTCACATTTCCTGTTTGTTAAAAACCCATTGTTTATAGTACAAGATCAACATGTTTCAGATATATTCACGTTTATCCAGAACATTCCGACATCTACTTAATTCCCTTTTTCCATTTTCAGTGAAGAAATCATGGTAAATTTATTTTACCTGGAATTTCACTTAATTTATATGTCTGTTAAAGATAGGTTGCCAAACAACTAAAATTACACAGAAGAGAGCTAAGTAGTCTAGGCAGTCAACAAGAGTGGTTGCATATTTTTTCTTTTGTCGGTATACATGTATACTAAAGTTACTGCAATCAGATTAAGATACAACACACATAACTCATTAAATAATTAACAGAAAATCATTAGAAAAGATATTTATCCAATCAAAATGTAACAGAATGTTAAAATCTTGAATGCGCTGATGTTCTCTTTGTACTCAACAGCCTTTAGGTGACGGGCATTAAAACAAATAATTCTTACATGTACATTGTACGGTACTTTTAACTCATGTAAAGTTAGCTAGATACTTGTAACTGGCTCTATAACATAGTCATTATTGAAGCATAAAGTAATTTAATGTTTACAAACACATCCGATTAAAAATCAATATTGCTAACTATTATGTTTACCTCATACTTCACCAGCCAAATACCTTTTTAATATACATAGAACTTATGTTTTGAATCAGAAATATTTGGCCTAAAAACTTTTGTCACCATGCCAATAACCTTTCAATCAATTGTCATTAATTAAGGAGAGGAATCACGCCATTCAACCGTCAGTCAATCAATTCTTTAATACGACTCACCCATGTACTTATTATTTTTCCTTCCTTAAATCACCGAGTTACGTGATTCCAATATCAATTAATTGGACAGTTGATTGAGGTTGATTCCGATTGACAATGTCCCAAGGTGTGGTAAAATTCTTACATAAAATAAATCTTCTTAATATATATATTATATATATGTACTGTAGGTCTGTATAAAAGACCCAATGTACCAGATAGTCAATAGCCATTTTATCAAAAATATGGAAAGAGAGAGAGAAATGGGGTTTAGGGTCCACTCAACACAAACTAGGTCATTCCAGGACTAACATATGGTTTAATTTTATTTCAATAATTAGCTTGCGCGTATGGGTCTTCAGCAGTGGGAGGAAACTGGAGTGCCCGGAGGAAACCCACAAGGTTGAGAAGGCGCCCCATCTCCATACCACATACGCTCACACCAGGGATCGAAACCACAGCCGCAAGACAGAGGTGACCGGCCAGCTAGAGGTCGAAGCGCGGTACTCTAGACCACTAGGCCATCCCAACCCCCCTCAAAAATATGGACTTACATACATGTAGTAATTCAAATCATTGAAACACAATAATTGAATAAATAGGCGAGATGCCATGTTGATGTTGCAATGAAATGAAATGGAGTTTCACATCCTACAGGGCTAATAAAGATGGGGATCCGCCATGCAGTGTGCTATGAGGGAACTGGCAACAAGGGATTTTTTACATGCATGCCAATGAGTACACGGAAATGAAAAGGGAATTAATGCAAATTTCTGCTCCATCCAAGCTAATGAAGATGGTGGATAGAATAGAAATATCTGTACATGTATCATAGACTCAAAATCTAGAGAAAAAGAATGGTGGCTTACATTTAAAAAGATTGGCATGAATTATGGTCTTAAACTACATACAGGTATGGTCAGGTCAGATCATATCTGAAATCTATATTGGATTTTAGCCTGTAATATTAGAATTGGATCGATACTAATCAAGTATACTATGTAACTAATTACATGTTAATGATGCCGTGCTATAGTACGTTTAATGATTATTGTTTAATCTTTTATCTTGGTTAAAACACAGTCTTGTCCACTTTAGAATTGTAGGTCCAAACATACAGCTATGAAGACATAAGTTATTTTTGTCAAAAGTGAATGTTCACTAATTTTAGTTTCCTTTTTAGCATAAACTGCACATACCTTTTATAATTAAGAGTGAAACATTAATATTCTAATGAATTCTTTTATTCCATGGAATTAATTATAGATGCAGCTAACTTAAAGTACCAAACTATAGAAAAAAACAGTTTTTTATTTCAATAATTTTGGGGAGGACTATATTATGCTGTATTGTTTAAAAGTTTGTATTTGCCTAAAATGTGTATCTGTGAGACATTTCATCATATTCTGATGGCGTAAGACACATGCAGTGAGACATTTCACTATCTGCTCTGCAGTGTGACGCTTGCAGTTAAATATTTCATCATCTGCTCTGCAGTGTGACACATAGTGAGACATTTCATCATCCGTGCTTGAGTGTGACACATACAATGAGACATTTCACCTTCTGCTGCTGTTAAGACATTTGATCATCTGCTCCAGAGTGTGACATATGCAGTGAGAAACATCTGGCTGGATAGTCTGTTGGTGAGATACATACGTGTATTGTGAGATAGCTATTTTAACCATCTACTGGAGATGTATATATATAGTGAGATATAGAATGTATTAGTGAAATATGTACAGCAAGACATCACTACTTTCTCTCTGTGTGTAGTGTAAACATATTGACATACATCTCCAAGAAAATGTAATGAAATATTTAAGGGTTAGACCAAAGTAATTAACACATAGTACAGTATGTAATCAATTGATCTTTTTAGTGTTCTTACTTATCACAATAGTACATGTACCGGGAAATAAAAATCGTGACATGCTAAAACTAACAACAATTTCAAAGGGCAACCTCATACTGAATCATAGTCGAAAATTTTTCTTTCCTTTATCTAATTTCGGCCTTTTGAAGCATTATGTAAGATTTAGATAAAGATCTCGCCGTTCTCACTATAATATGTCAAATATAGATATAGATGGAAAATAAATAGCCTATATTGAAAATTTCAATCAAATTTAATTACTTTATTTTGAGTTGAGTTATCAATGACTGCAGTACAGTTTTAGCCTCACTTAATCCATTTTCAAATTAAATCATTAAATGGTCTAACTGTACTAATCTAGTTAAAATCAGAGCCATCCGATGGCCTAGAGAGTTGATTATGGTCTAGTCATGTTAATAAATGCTTGATCAATAATTTATATAACATCTAAGACCCAAAAAAACCTGCAATAGGCAGATTAAGCTCTTACATAATGCCTGTTTTCCATCATCTCTGATTTTTAACAGAGTGGATGAATTGTGATAATATAAACATTGCTATTCCAAAACTAATCACAAGACTATTATTATGCATGAAGATTTCATCCCTTAAGCCAACAACAATGCTAACTAAATACATATAGATGTTTTTTGTGTATACTGTTCTAGAAACTTCTGGTATGCCCACTCCCTACTTAAAGGTGAAGTTCTCACCTTTAATCAACAGATTGGGTTTCAGGTATATTATTGTAAGCCCCATGTGATTATTACCAGAGATTTATTCTGTGGCATTTCTTCTAGAAACATCCGAAATCGTAAACACATTCCGCAACTTTCATGCCATCTTCTCCATTATTTTATCATGGCTTCTCGAATTTTCATTCTCTTTTTTTCTATCTGATCTTATGCAACATTTGCCAACATTTTATGTACAATTCTACAGGTACTAACAGTAACAACCAATCTAATTAAAATATAGATCTATATTTTGTTTCGTTTTTTATACTTTCGATAGCCTACACTCATGTAGATCTAACAAGTTATAGCGTCAGTCATTCGATTAACCAATTAGCGACCGCCATGCTTTTTAAAATCTACTTTTGTTTTGTTTTGATTTCTATCCGCTGGTGTTAGTATAGACGTCATTGGCTGGTAATGTCTACCCACAGTTCCACACATGAAAAGGTCAAACGGTCGATTCGACAGACCATTTGATTGGCTGACCCCTCATTTCAGGCAGAACATGAGTTAAATAACAAGTAATAAACAACCAATCTAATTAAAATATAGATCTATATTTTGTTTCGTTTTTTATACTTTCGATAGCCTACACTCATGTAGATCTAACAAGTTATAGCGTCAGTCATTCGATTAACCAATTAGCGACCGCCATGCTTAGTAAAGACAAGTAAAAACGAAATTTTGAACTATAAAAAACGAAACGAAATTGGATCTGTGTTTTAATCAGATTGCAGTAACAACAATATCACTTCAAACACAAATACAATTTCAACATTTTCAAGACAGATTTTTCTTTTCAGAGCATATATAGTAGTAAGTTTTTACATATGATAAGTCTATAACAAAATCAGACTAAGTTCCTTATGTAGGACACACTCCAAATCATGTATTTTATAGGGTCTTTAGCACGGGAGGTAACCGGAAGAACCTAAAAAAAAAAAACATGAGGTTGGATAGACAACCCTACTCCTTGTCACATACAATCCAGGAATCAAAACCTTGCCAGTTGACCCTTTAGTTTAGAAATTAAAGTATTCTTGAATTAGAAAATCAGTCTAGAAATTCCTTGTGGAATGGACTGTACCATTAGTACATAAATATTTCTTCACCCAAATAATTTTTGGCAATCCTCTGGGAAGAAAACTGATTGATTACTGACCTATTGAACTTGATTTGTTTTACAAAAGAGGTGAGAAATAGGTCAATATTATAGGCTACAAGATTATTAATACAGGTATATAGAACTGTAAAAATGGCTGTTTAAAACATTAACCCAGTGCTGTTATCTCAGTAACCTGTATAGTCAAACCTCTGGCGCCATCAATCAGTAAAATACAAAACATAGTCATATCAATTACAAACTGGTAGTCCAGTAAATATAAACTTATGGAACTAATACAATTTTCAGTAGGAAATTAATTGGCATTATTTAATACATTCTAGTCATTTCTTGATATCTCATATCATGCAAGCCAAGGATAAACCCAAAACGGAGAGACTTCACTTATTTCCATTAAAATTTAAGACTGGTCACTGTCAAATGACTAAATAAGAAGGGGAATACGTTGATTAATCTGTACTACTTTAGGGTTTCACAGCCGTTGGGGATAGCTTTCAAGGGAGACATTCTGTAGTAGCAAACTGGTCTGGTACACAGTGGATCTTTCTTTATCGCTGCTGGCAGTGCTGGGGATATGCCATACTCCGCGCAGCGTTTCGTTTGATTATAGGTAATCTCACTACACACTGCTATTACGAGTGGATATTGTTGTGTTAAATTTTGATTGGTCAGTAGTCCGACTACCAACCAATCACTATACCTACCATACAAAAGCTTTACATTTAAAACGAGTGCCAGTATTGGACCAAATATGTTTACTTAACGTTACGTCATGGCTCACGCTTTTATTATGCCTAATTAACCCGTGCATAGGAGAATACTGCAGTAAAACTAATTGTGTGACAAACGAGGCTATCAAGTCGAATGAAATGTAAACAATACTGTTTGGAAACGAACATACTTTCACCGTTTTTAATACCTTAAATCACTGTCCAAAGTTTTAGGGAAGACTCAGATTAAACGAAGGACTGTCATGTTGCTGTACTTAAGTGTAATAAGTGATAGCTTTCATTGAACGGGGAGAATAGACACACTCCCGCAAAAGTTCAAGAATCAGAAGTCAATCCAGCAATGGCCAGAGAGAGATTTCTCGGGCCATTGCTTCAGGAATATGGGGATATGCATGTCTATTCATTCATTACTTATAACCCATAGGCTTATCTTTTTAATCGTTTCAAATTACAACCTAACCTAATTCACATCTTTCAGCCCCCATTTTCGTTGTTTTGGTCGTTTAAAATTACAACTTAATCTAAATCACATCTTTTCAGTCCCAATTTTTGTTGAATTAAAAAAAAAAGAAATGTTTACCGGTATTGGTCTTTTTCATTGTGCCTTGTTCATCAATTGATTATCATCAAATCTAGAAATGAATATCACATGAACCAACCCTTGACTTTATATATTTCAGACCTATATATAATGTAGGTAGGTTGGTATTAATTATTGATCATGAGTGATCACTTGTGGCAAATCCTGTTAATAATTAGGCTTATTTAGTAATAAGTAATATAGACATGGTGATTAGTAAGAGTACACCTGTAATGAAGGAAAGACATTACAATACTCACTCCAGTGAGTCATGCTTGCCAAAATATTAATTAGAAGGTATTACTATTATATGTGCATGTACATCATTCTAATATTATGGCAACCGTTAAGTGCAAATGAAGGGGTGGAACTTATTACTTATTTTTCTAAATTTTGGACAAAGATATTAAAAGTTTCACGCAAGATTTTGTAACCACAAGACTTCAAAGGGATATCTTACAGCAGTTAATATTTATCAAGACAATACTACTAGCTATTTGAGTTATTGCCATTTACTGAAAATCAATAGACTTCTTAGTCTTAAGAACATAAACATGCTCATGTACATGTAAGGGACAATTGTAGGGCGTTTCACGCCTCAAATATTTGTTCTAATAAAACTTGACCTGCCTTGTCAGCCCTTCGCATCTATAATGACAATTACAGGAATAAACAAAGTGTAATAATGGGGTCGCTTGTCCACGGCAAACATTCGCCCAAAATAGACATTTACTCACAATCGCGGCAACATGTCGACACTGCAAAACTGTGAAATTAACTTTCATTTTACCATAAAATCCTATGGTTGCTTGCCGCCTTAGTGAGTGAGTTTAGGAGACAGATTGTTGGTAGCTCAAAACACACACAAAAAATTTGAGACTGGAAAATAATCGAAACAAATCTGGTATACATTGTCTTCTTTCTCCATACACTTGTTTCTGTATTTTTGTAAATTATTTAAACCATGTTTGAAATTGTATTTATTTGGCGACAGTGCTTCACGTTGAAGGGGAGCTTTCGCTCTTGCTCCTCTCGACCCACCTGGGCTTTCCTTCGCAGGAGTCATCAAAGACTCCTGCAAATTAGCTAAATCGCTCTCCCAAATATTGAGATTAATAAACTCCTTTCAGTTTTTGTTCATTTTTAAATTGCATACGTTCGAGCTATCAGTTTCCATGTTGATCACTCTGATGCGACCATATTCACCAAGCATATTCACCAAATATATTAAACAAGACCAAAGTATAAATACAATATGATTACGAAGAGTTTTTCCACGGGAGCTTTTCTCTCATTTTTGAAATTGGCAAGAGCTTTATATGGCTCTCACACAATTTTATAAACGTGAAGAACTGTGGCGATATGAATTGGTTGTTCATGGATCTTGTATTAACACTCCAACTACACTAAATCCAGGATTTTATCGAAGGGGGGACCATACATATTACATCGAAGCAAAGGGTAAGAGTGCCGCAAGCTTTAGTGGTTTGGTGTAGTCCCCAGAGTCTTCGTCGCTGTCTCATTCCGAAAGTAATTGTATACGGTGCAACCTTAGGAATTGCTTGGGCGGAGACAATGCAAAAATCATGTTACATGTATATGATCTATTAAAGAGCAGATAACTGAACTACAACAGTAACAAAACAAACAAAAATAAAAATCAACTATGTCACTGAGGCTGAAGGAGGGGGAGGGGAGATCCGCGCCTGCTGCACAATATTATTATCTAAGAGGCTAACAACAAACTGTATTTACCACACAAAGTACACCAATTTAAATTTCAAATCAACATCAATCGACAACAAAGTGATCGGTCCGTGCTAAAACCCTTAAACCTAAGAGATCACCTGCGGTTTACGGAGCTAATTTCTGCCGCTAGTATCATAGATGCTGATTGTGTGTCTGATATAACATACGACCATGCGTGTGCATGTCCCGGTGGAAGCTTGTAAGATCCAGGACATGCACTGGATTCGCCCATGATTAGGGTTAGGATTAGGATTATATATATAGGGTCAGGTATTTAAGATTAAAACCTATAACACAAAAATCGGAGTTACAGCAAACCATAGAGCGCATTTTGCATACGCATTTAGCGCCGCGCTAAATGCGTACGCATTTGGCGCAGAAATACGGCGCCCGCACACGAGCCGAAAACGACGCTGCGCGAAAGCTACTGCGGCAAGTGTGTCGTTCACGTATCCACCACTCATCAGAAAATGGCAGCCGTGAGTGAATCGTCGTCGTCATCATCGGAAGATGAAGAAACAGCCCTTGCAGTGTTACTTCTGCCATAAATCGACGATTTTATCCTCTAAAATTGGGTCACTGACGAACTCACTCGGTGCCGCCATTTTGCAGTAGTGATGACACATACGCATTGACAACAAATGAAACGCAAATAGCGCTGAGTTGCCCGCACACGAGAGCGCAGTTGGCGCTGCGTCAAAAAATATCAAACATGACATATTTGGCGAACGTCAAAATGCGCTCAAAAATACCCCCGCACACGAGCCGAAAATGACGCTGCGCCATTTGCGTACGCAGTTTTCGGCTCGTGTGCGGGGACCTTTATATATATATATATAGTATAGCTCTATATCTATGCATCAAAAATAATGCCTAGAAGTAGCTAGAGATGGACCAGAATCAAATAGACTGGATAATGTTGCCTATACCGTGTCAACTCCATTTATTTAAACAATATTCAGCGAGCGGTCTATTTCCATCAAAACCGACGTAGTGACATGTAGAATGGGAGAACTGTCATCATTAAAGTATATACGGTATATTTATATTTACTAAACATTATTGTTTACTAAACCGCGAAAAAGAAAATTCCAATTGCCATCATGACCTATTTTTAGACCGTAAAAATAGATTCTCTGATGAATCTTTTTCGCGTGAGGCCGAGGGTGAAAAAATTGATGATAGTTTTTAACTTAGTCAGATTTTAAAATCAAAATTAGAGACTTGTAATTCACATCTCAGATGATTATTCCATAATCAAATCAAAGCGTCCAAGATACTGATTTCGTCTCTATTTAGCTTTAGAAATAAACCACAGTCGTTTAGTTGCTCATATTTCAGCGCAACCCACGTGCGCGCTCAAATCGAGACAAGAGATGAATGAACTGTGAAGCAGTTCATCTTTCGTTATGTCGTCGACATCCTCGGTCTCCGAAAAAGAATTTTCCAACGCTGTCATATAATAACTTAAATATCAGACTTACCGTTATTTAATCAACTATGTCTTAGCTTTAAATCAAACATTGTTGGCCGAAGCGGCGTGTTTTTGTCTCTGCTTACCGACCAAGATTTGTTGTCATTCTAACATCAACATAATACCGCGTGCCATTTTACACAGACTATGACGTCACGTACACGAGCACAGCCAAGAATGAAATGGATTCGTCTAGAGTCAAAATGTATGGAACACCTCTTACGACAAAAACTATGCAATGATGGAACCTATTTATAGAAACAAGGTTAAGTTATGTATACATGTAGGCCTATGCCGGTGGATTATTCTGATATTTAGATCGAGAACTCAAAGGTAGGCTATCATTTATTGCAAAAAAAAGCCCCTTCAGCACTGACATTATAGGTAAGTCTCTCGCTCAATTTCATCCAAAGTCTTCGACATTGAACACACGAATTCATTGTCAATTTAAATCAACATTGATGTTGTGATCTTGCCCTGAATAGATGGACTTCTAATATCCAATATTTAAGACAAATACTATTTGTAGCCTACACGTGTGTGTACCATAATGCATTTCAGACCCATGGCATTTGTAGCAAGGTACTCGAAGAACGACTCCACGAGACTAAATATATTCCACAAGTCATGTCAAACCCATATTCCTGAAGCAATGGCCCGAGAAATCTCTCTCTGGCCATTGCTGGAATAGCGTCTGTTTCTTGAACTTTTGCGGGAGTGTGTCTATTCTCCCCGTTCAATGAAAGCTATCACTTAAGTACAGCAACATGACAGTCCTTCGTTTAATCTGAGTCTTCCCTAAAACTTTGGACAGTGATTTAAGGTATTAAAAACGGTGAAAGTATGTTCGTTTCCAAACAGTATTGTTTACATTTCATTCGACTTGATAGCCTCGTTTGTCACACAATTAGTTTTACTGCAGTATTCTCCTATGCACGGGTTAATTAGGCATAATAAAAGCACAGAGTAAAAATAACCAGAGTGGAGACTTCTTCATTTGCATACGGAGGAGGTCGCGCATTGCATCTTGGGTCTCGTCTGTAATGTCACTAAACATGGCGGCTAAAGAAGACGTTTCGCAGTAGAACAAAAGAAAATGTAAACATCCGAGTGGTGGATATGGTACCCAGAGTAGGGTGTTTTAATTTTAGGTACTATTAAGGGATTAAAATTATTTATATTTTCCGAAGAAAAACATCTCAGTCTATGTCGCGTCGTCTGCTATATGAGTACGATACGAGTCATCGTCGAGTGCTAGGCTTAGCACAGAGTTTTACTATGTGGGCCTAGTGCTATAAATATATAATAAATACTGATAATAATAACATAATAGGTTATAATAACAGCAATGTTATTTTGTAAGAGTACATATTTGGTGAAAGATGTTTTCATATTTGATTGGTTAATTGGCATTATATTGCATTTTTCGGGGGCCTATTCCAAGTTAAAGTAGGCAACTTGAACCAGTCTATAGGCCTACTGTCAGTAGCCTACCGAGTACTGCCCGAGAAGTAGATCTATGCTCCTAGTCTCATGATAACAAGGAAATATCGGGATTAACATGGTTAATTTTTATTTCAATAATTCACTTACAGTAAATGTATTGGTCTTTTTTAGCAGTGAGGGGAAACTAGAGGACCCGGAGAAAACCCACGATATTCGACAGGCGACACTACCCCTTGCCACGTACAAGCGGGGAATCGAAACCGCGCCACCTGACTCAATGACATGTCATAGGTCTAATAAAAGTATTAATAATACCAATATTCTGTTATTTTAATTATAGGCCTTTTTTTTAATACTTTTGCGTACGCAGGACAAGAAGTAGTTGCGCTCTGATGTAACCAAACCCATTCCTTGCATTCTTTACCATCGCTTAATTGCTATCTAGTATTTTTGTAATTTTAGAATTACATGTCTAGTTGTGTTTTTTTTAAAGGATCAAATTTTAAATAGTAAGCTTTACCCATTAAGTCTGCACAAGCTGCACATGTTCTTTTTACATTCCATAATATAAAAGGCCTATGCTACCATTTAAAGAAATTGAAAAAGAATCGTGTGTGAGGGAACATAACTATATTTTCTGAAGAATTGGATTTCGGCATATGATATAATGAACAAGCCTAATTTTTTCTAAGATTCTGTATCGAAATATGCGATTCTATATAGGCCTATAATTACTTGTGGTAAACAAAGTGTTAAGTTTATGGTATCTGTAATACACCTTTCCAAATTTCCTAACAAAAATACTGTTTTGCTCAATTATCAGTTGCAATAAACTTTAAATAAAACAGTAAGCCTAATACTGTTATGCTATTCAAAATCACATTTTCCCTTTTAATAGTTTTAATGTAGGCCTTAATCCGACCACCTATAAATTCCATAATAGAACACTGTATAAATTAAATTTTCTACTTCTAAATAATTCCATTATAGTACACAGTATAAATTAAATTTTCTATTTCTAAATAACCAGTTGACAAAAATATCACAAAAATAAAAGTAACTCTGAACAAAGATCAGACCTTATGTCATGATATCTAGAGCACACTTCAGATTGATAATAATTTAATATATTCTTATGCAGTGGGGTAAAATAGACAATTTCGTGGTATTAGGGGGTCTATGTATAGGCGGTCAAAACATTACATGGCATCCAGAGCAATATGCAAAATATTCAATTTCAAGTTCTTTTTTGTTTTGTAAAAAGAGAAACTAATCAACTCAAATATGTTTATTGAAAAATGTAATACTATTGAAAATAAAATATATAATTATTTTTTTTCATTTTTTCAAAATTAAAGCCAACATTAATTAAAAGAACAAAAATCGTATAAGAAGACAGGGAGTCAACATTGGAGCCAAAGGCATTTTTTCTTGGAAAACAACCAACGGCTCAAATCCGTTTATTGGAAAATGTTATAGGGCTATTTAAAAAATTCAATTTTAATATTCTTAAATTATTATTTAATATTTTAATGAAAGCATACTTAATTACGTAATACGCTCTAGAAGATAGGGGTATTTTTCTTTTGGAGAAAAAATAAATCATGTTGAGTAAAATAGGCCTTATCCAAAAATTAAAAAGGGCGTGGTTCTTTGACATTTTCAAATGGGCCATTTTAAGGTTTATGGGAATGTATATTTCAAATCTAGGAATCGAAACAACAAGTATTTGGTGGATTAGTTTTAAAGTTAATAAAAAAAAAATCAAATCAACAATAGTTTACGGCCTTATAAACCAATTCGTAAACCGGCACAACTGCCGTCTTCCACTTCATTACTTCAGTTCATATTCATATGCATGCTTTAAAAATATTAATCATGTTTTATAAATTCCCGAAACACACACACACCTAACATGATTGTATGTGATAATTCTCAGTATTTTTTTTTACCGAAAATACTATAAAACTACGAAATTAAAGAGATTTAGTTCATCGATATACATGTAGGTATCGTAACGTTGAGCGTATGCCAGTGTGTGTGTATTACAGACGAATCCCATCATGCATTGCGTGTCGGGTTGTTTCTATAGGGAGTAATGCGAGTCGCCACTCTGGTTATTTTTACTCTGTGATAAAAGCGTGAGCCATGACGTAACGTTAAGTAAACATATTTGGTCCAATACTGGCACTCGTTTTAAATGTAAAGCTTTTGTATGGTAGGTATAGTGATTGGTTGGTAGTCGGACTACTGACCAATCAAAATTTAACACAACAATATCCACTCGTAATAGCAGTGTGTAGTGAGATTACCTGTAATCAAACGAAACGCTGCGCGGAGTATGTGTCAAACCGTGACGTCAAATAAATGCTATCGGGGTGGACTGGAATAACCAGACGCTAGATATTGCCATTCGATGTAGACTTCTGCTGTATTTCCACGAACATACACTGTAAATCATTTTAAATTAGAGTAATTCTAAACAGAACCGATCGAATGTAAATCAGTTTATATACATTCATATTACATTATTATATGCGTTGCGACCCAAGTATTACCGATTTAGCTGCTTTAAATTAAAGTCATAAATTATTGTTTATAACTAATTTGGTGGTTCATTGGCTGCAGTTCCCATCATCTATAATGCAGGCCAGACTGCCCCTCGGACACCACTCAACGCCCCCTGGACACGCGAATTCGTCATTATTCTAAATCAATTACAGCCAGTTTTTTGGTGACAGTGACAATTCCCCTATTCTAAATAAGTTACATATAGTTTCTTGCGATGATTAGGGATAAAGCTTTTTGAGCATCTTTGGTCTCCCAAAACACCGACCCCTCAATTAATTTTGACCTGCCTTTTGGGGCTCCATTATGGCTAAGTGGGCAAGACTGGAGGTCGGGTGTTCGATCCCTGCATTGGCCGAGAAAGTTTCTCCAGATTTTCCGGCGTGGTTTCCCCTTGTCAGTGATGCAGGATGGAGGGCCTGACAAGGACAGCTATCTAGTCGTTCGGATGGGACAAAAAACCGAAGTCCCGTGTACACATTGGCGTTCACGTAAAAGATTCCCTTGGCAGTTGGAATTCGATATAAGAGGAGGCCGTAGCGTTGACCGGGCAAAATTCCCTCATCGCACACTGTATGGCGTATGCCCGCCTTCATTATATTAGCCCAATTTAGGAGCAAAACAGTTGGATGTTAAACCCCATTTCATTTTCTATTTTCTTCAAATAGTGGCAATTCCCCTTTAAAAGTGATGTTAATCTTACATGACCGATGATTGGGGATAAATTTATTTGAGCATCTCGTGTCTTCATAAGCCTAGACCCCACGTATGGAAACTTCACGAATATTGTAAATCTTCTGCGTAATTTATTGGACTCGATAAACAAATTCAGTGATATACATATACTCATAGTATTACATTCGTCTCCAAATTACGTAGGCCAACATTAGACACTGGGCATTTAAAGAAACAAATCCAACACTCCGTTTGACGTAAATTGTTATTATGAATTAATACAACCACATTGTCATTCAATTTTAATGATGCAAAGTATTTATCTCCGCTTTGAATGCCCATTCAATGCCACTATCTGATGATAAAGGATAAAGCACACGACCGTGACACTTTCCTCATTATATAGTGTTGTTTTCCTTTTTTAATTTTTTTTATGCCCTCTCCTCTTTG
This sequence comes from Patella ulyssiponensis, assembly GCA_963678685.1. Lineage (NCBI taxonomy): Eukaryota > Metazoa > Mollusca > Gastropoda > Patellidae > Patella > Patella ulyssiponensis. The sequence continues at coordinate 75,528,358 of OY783227.1, read as the reverse complement.
GACCCGCCCCCATATCAGTATAGATTGAACCGATACTTTAAACATCCAAGATTTTTAATTAATAGCATTGATTAATGTCTATGTAATTTCAACCAGTTATAAGCTGTAGTAGCTAGTTTTGTATATTATACATTTTTATGCATCAATAAATCAGGTGAACTATAAATAAAAACAAAATAAAGAGATATGTAAATATGTCATAGACATTTAATAATATATCAATACAGAATATATAAAATTGGTAGTTTAAAAACGGGGGAAATCATCCTAGTCAAGAACATAACAAGGTTAAACAATTGAGAATAATAAAACATTCCATTGCGTGACATAAGTTAAGTAAATAAATTCAATACCGGATATACACCAAATGCAATGCGAATTTATAAGATGCATTGTTATGTAAGCGCTAAATCTGCATATTATTCCAAGTCTTTCCTTTGTCTTCAAATGCTATATAAATTATTATTTAGATATTTATTTACATTGCAAACCTATAATCAACTCATTAGAACACCGGCATGACCGATATTCAAGTGGGTAAGAATACGCGCGAGATTTGAAAATGAAACTGTAAATTGGATAATCGAGACTAAGTCTCGAATGCCAAGAACCGTTGCTATACATACATGTACCCAATCTACGCTAGTTGTTGCCAAACCTTCAAACGCCCCTAACTTCGCTAAAGATAAAGTAATTTGAATGAAATTTTCAATATATTAATTTTTCATTATCCATTAAATAGATCAGAGTAATAAAACATCTGAATTAATGATATCCCTTCCTTGCCAGGTAATCACTGGACTCAATGGCAGACCTTAGAATCCTAAGAGGACGCGTCACTGGATCAGTAAGTTCCACATAACCCCCTGCTAAAGTAAGCTCCATTGGGAGGGGGGCGATACCTAACCCCGCACACTTGCTCTGGAATATGATGCCCTCTAAGTGTATCCCCTGAAAAACACTATGTTTTACCCATTAAATTGTGCCTTTATTATTGTTATTTTATTCAGGACCTGATATGCGCCAGAAACCACGATTAGCATTGCATTTGTTTGCCCCCCCCCCCGCCTCCTCTATACGTGCCACTGACCGCCGCCCATCCCTCCCCGTTTTCCCTATTTGTATGGGAAAGATCTGTGGTACAAGATCATAGATACTGTGAACTAGGTTAACAAAGGATGGTGGGGGGGGGACCCTCAACCTGCCCAGCTACGTAAAAAAATTGTAAAACAACACTTTATGAGAAAAGTATGACGGTCGTCTGCTTCATCCTTTTTTTATATATGGTGTACTGGGATTAGCATTCAATGCGCGAAATAACGATATAGGCATATATCATATCACAATTAATGCTTTGTATCATTTCTCTCTTCAAAAAACTCCATGTGTATGTATGCTTACGTAATTTATAGACGATGATGGCTTCATGCATTGTCAACTGTCAAATTTAATTAACAGGAGCCTGGTAACCCCCCCCCCCGCAAATATTTCTGGATCCGCCCCTGTTATTATCTGGGGGTAAACAGATAATTACGACAATGGTCAGCTGAAAACAGTAAAAAGTCAATAAAATGGCCAAAAAATGTAAAGCAAACCCGACAGAATCGACACAAATCATCATCTCTGTTACTCTGGGTTTTTTTTGTTTGTTTTTCAGAAAAAAGAGATGTGTAAAACTGAACATTTCTGCCAAGCGAGCCGTAATTACCCCATCCATAGCCTCATTCGTGGCCCCACTAACTTCCCAGATATGTATCTTATCGATAGGGCGGAGCACCGTGTAGTATTAACAAAAAAACAAACAAGTATATCAAATAATATACCAATTTTATTATCACGTAAAATTTATCAACAAAATTAAAAAGTTCATTGTCTTTTTTAAAACAAAAGCAATAAACAAAAAAAAAACATTATGCACAAAAGGCCTAATATTTCCATGGTCTTCAAAATGTCAAAAGAGTAATTTAAAGACATACCAAAAGGCAACAAAAGCAAAGTGGTCTTAATAAGAAGATAAGAATATTAAATATTACGGAATGATAAAACTGATAAAACCGTAAAACAAAATGTAATAAATGGTTACAATAGGCACACATTGTCTTCAAAATGTCAAAAGAGTAATTTAAAGACATACCAAAAGACAACAAAAGCAAAGTGGTCTTAATAAGAAGATAAGAATATTAAATATTACGGAATGATAAAACTGATAAAACCGTAAAACAAAATATAATAAATGGTTACAATAGGCACACAGTGTTTACATCTTGTTGGCTGATCAGGCCCGGATCCAGGATTTTGTCGAAGAGGGGGGGGGGGGAGCGCACACATTGGAGCAAAGGGTAATATGTTGCAACCTTGGATTGCTTGGGCGGAGACAATACGAAAATCATGTTTACATCATCTATTAAAGAGAAGATATGTGAGTTAAACAGTAACAAAGCAAACAGCAAACGGAAATGAAAATCAACTATGTCACTGGTCGTGCCCCCCCTCCCCCCTGGACCCGCGCCTGCTAATGTACCACGCTCAATATTCAAATACATTATCATATCGTAAACAAATATACAACTATATCAAATAAGATGGTATGTTGTTATCACGTGATAATTGTCACCACAATTTAAAGTATATATAGATATCTAAACAAACAAAAAATGCACAATAAGTCAAATATTTTCAATAACTTCAAAATTTCAGTAACGTCAAAATGGTAAATATAATAATATAACAAAGAAAACGAAATTAAAAAAAAAGGCCAAAAAAACCCAATGTAGTCTGAATGGGATAAGAATGTAAAAAGTATACAACTAAATAAAAGTAATAAATTGTTACAATGCAAGTAGTGTTTAAAAGCTTAAAATAGCATTATGCAAGAGCAAAATCTGCTCATTACAGGTCTTTCTTTAGGCATGAAATGTTATCTAAATAATTAATTGGACATTAATTAACATATCCAGACCATAATAAACTCTCTATGTGAAGGCTGTTGGCGGATTAAATTCCTATATATCGCTCAATGGCCGTTGATAATTAAATCAATCAAGTGGATAATCGAGACTATGCTGTTTATATTAATGATTTGAGTAATGATGACCGAGGCTATGTGAAATTTGCTGAAATTTTCAGCAAATTACCTCTACACTATCTAGTTTTTAACTATAATAGTGAGAACTGCCATCTCTTTATCTTATCTCCCATAATGTAACTTTAATGGACGAACTAAAGACTGTACCATAATCACAAGTACCGCGATCTTTCTTAAACAATAAAATACAATTCAAACTAACTAATTCTATTTCTAAGTTAAAGGCATATGAAAAGTCGAAAATATGCAGTATATAAACTGCACAAAGCAGTATATAAACAGCATACATGCCCGAGATAAACAAACGGTATCACTCTAATGTTGAACATGTGTTAGAACTGATCGATTTAAATAGCTTTCGCTTTTTTAAAAAAAAATAATTGTCGATGGAAGTTATGGCCATTAGAAAACCACACATCAGTTTCTATTATATTTGTATGTGTTTTATAAAATAGTAATAATTATGATTAACATTCATCTATAACGGATACCAAACTTTGTACCACGATGAGTTTAATTCGCTTGTTATAATGCATGTTAAGTGAACTGTACATATAGTTCCGTTAATGAGGAAATAGATCCCCTCTAATAGAACAAGAATACTTTAACAAAATTTAGATCCATTGTATAACATAGTATTTGAACCTCTATTAAATTGATAAATGTTATACAATTTTTTTTCATTAATTTTCTGAGTTGTCTCACAAACCACTGTTAATCAAAATTACATTACATATAAATATCTCAGGACTGTTATCAGAATATTTAAACAACAATTAGGTCCACGGTGCAGTTTTTAACAGACGCTATTCGGTTTTTCACAATGGACGATATAACTCTAGCTGGGGCTACCTCGATAAAGTTCGTTACACCGGCTTCATAAGCGGTTATTACAGATTGCTTCCATAAAACCGGAGCTACCAATTGTTCGCACACCAGAGACTTAATCTCTACAGGGTCGTTGACTACTTCTCCAGTTACGTTCATAATTAATGGAACTGTCGGTTTAGAAAATTCTACCGATTCTATAACAGGATCAACTATTCCGGAAGCAGGTTTCATATATCTGGAATGAAAAGCACCAGCAACCCTAAGTTTTCTAACATCAATAATGTCCATTTCATCCTTGAGCTCGCCCGAAAGAACACGCACAAGTTCGTCTGTCTCAGATTCTGTGCCGGCAACAGTGTGTTGGTTATCCGCAAGATACGTGGATATTTTGACATGCGAGAATTTTTCATTCAGGAATTTCTGTAGTTTGTCAGAACTTGGCCCAAACACGCTGACCATGCCGGTAGCGGAACGGTGTACTTCGTTTTCCATAGCACGACCGCGCACTTGAACAATCTTTAAAGCTTCTTCAAAACTGATAACTTTCGAGTAAACTAATGCAGCAAATTCGCCGACACTTAATCCAGACACGTAAGTAATGTTATTCAGTTTAGCAGGGTTTTCTGTTTTTATTTGTTCAATCTTTGCCAGACAACCGACAAGAAGGGCAACTTGAACGAACTCGGTCGATTTTAATTTTTCGGCAAGATTCTTGTCGTTTTGGAGAAACATCTCTAGTATGTTGTATCCCAAAATTTTAGCGGCTTCATCGAAAACAGCTCTAGCTTCAGGACTGTCCTTCATGGAGACGCACATTCCTGGCTTTTGTGAACCTTGGCCCGGAAACATTAGCATGGTGCTAGCACACTCATTCTCGTCAATTTCCGATAGGCTGGATGGTGTTGATATATTAGACCATTGCTCCGTTTGGACTGATTCAATTTCAACTCCATCTTCCAATTTATCAGCAATAAAGTCGGCTAAGCCACCCAAAGATGGATACCCAAATGTATCTGCAATCTCTAGTTGATATCCAATTCTCTTTCTAACCATAGTCATCATCTGGATAGCCAGTAAGGATTCTCCTCCTAGCGAATTGAACTCATCATCTGGTTTGATATTGTCTATTCCGAACAGTTCGCACCATATTTGTTTTAATTCTCCGTGGACTGCCGTTCGTTCAACTGGAGAATCTTCAACACCAGTATCGGTACTCTGACACACGTCATCCTCTAGGTCTTGGTGGCGTCGTGTCTTCAGATCAATGGTCTCCCACCAACCTGGTAGCTGCTGAAGTTCTCCAACTAGGGGCTTAGCACTACATACAAATAGGAACTTCTCTACTTGGTCTCTTTCAAATTGGTCGACAGGACAGGAATGAACTGATCCAAATCCACTTCCTGCAATAAGATACAAAATTCATATAGTTTTGGGGAGAAAAACAAATGCCCTTTTATATCATTAACTAGATAGTTTTCTTACTTAAATCACCGCCGCAAAGATTTTACTTGATACCATCACATTAATTTACTTGATATAATGACATTATTTTTAACCCGAGATCGTATTCCTGAAAAGGTGATGAACATTGGTGAGTATGGGTACGTATTGTAACTAGACTGAACATGAAGAATGATGGAACCTTAATGCACCATATCGATAACCAGGAGCTTTAATTTTACTAGAACGAAAACGCTCAAAAAGATATGGATCATCCCTATCCTAAAAGTAAATAATAATTATGAAAATAAGTGAAAAACTTAAGTACGTCCACGGACGGCGGATATAGTCCGACGACAGTATAAAGACCACTGAGCCATTAAACCATTGCCACGGTATCGTATAAACCGTTAAATAACAGCAATACAATAATAAACAATGTAAGTACCATCTTGCCTTAATTTTGATTTTCAACTGAGTGATTCATTTATGATAATTTTCATTCAACCTTTACTTAACATTCATGAAAGGGACGCTTTAATTCAACTGTTCAGGAGCTATATTTATCGGAATGATGTTGTGCATTCATTTGTCGGGCATAATTATTGTAGTGTATATGTGTCAAGGGAAACAACCCCCTAATGTAATGTTAAGACCGTTGACTGATATTGTACAGAACGGGGCAGACAGAGAGATATGGAGATTAAAGTCCTCCCGAAACAAACAATGTCATTTCGGGACTAACATATTGTTCATCTTTATTTCAATGGGGGGGGGGGGGAACCCGATGACCCAAAGAAAGCATACTAGGTTGGACACGCGATCCCACTCTTCGTGTCACGTACAAGATGGGATTTTAAACAACATCACTTCACGCAACGACAGAATGTGAAGGAGTTGCTTGCACGGACTGCCCCGTTTCTGACTACCCTCTTTCGAATTGAATCTCCAAGTACTCGTAAAATCTGTACACAGGACAATAAACGCCTAGTTTGAAACACATACATGTACATGGACATTAGCATCAATACACCTTTAATACAAACATTTTGGAATACTTGTTTTGATTAGAAAACAGATTTACCTTTCAGAACTCTTTCCCATTTTTCAGGTTCCATCATTGGTTCATCTGGTCTCAAGTCATAGTCTTTAAAATACCACCATCCATCTAAAATGCCCCAAGCCAAAGTAGCCCATGTTTCATTCTTAGCACTCTCGATAATAAATAGAGTACCATCTTCACCCAGGCAAGATTTTAGATTTACGACAGAATCCATGACACTCTCCGTGGTGTGGATAACGTTATATGAAATGACTATATCATATGAACCTAGTAATCCCTGCTTGGGAGCATTCTTGGTAATATCGAAAGTGGAGAACTTCATCATGTGCAGGTAATCTTCGAATAAAGTCTTAGCATTTTCTACAAATGCCTTACCAAGATCTGTGAACCAGTATTCAATGTTCGGCATATTCTTCAATTTAGGTATTAGTTGTCTTGTTACGTGACCCATGCCAGCTCCAACCTCAAGGATTCTAACCTTTCTACCCCGACCGGAAAGTTGTTTAGCATAAGCGGCAATCAACTGCATGTACATGTTGTAGTAAACATCTCCAATCAAATCTCCTAGTTTATCAAATTGGTACATGTAGTTCAGATCTCCCTGAGGATAGATAACCGAGAGCGGACTCATATTACCCCACAGGACTTTAGTCAAATACTGGGAACAGTAGAGAGGAAACCTGAAGCAATCCGACCAAGCTGGATATTTTTCCATGGCATATTGAGCTATGGGCTCGGGATTAGTATCAAGTAAATGTTCACAATCAAATCTAAAGGTATCTAAGCAATGAATAGATTTGTCGTTTCCAGTTGGTATCACAACGTGGTTGTCATACAGCTCTCTTATCATAACATAAAATAATTTATCATACTTTGGTAGCATTCCAGTCTCTTTGAAAATGGTCTTTAGGGACACCTCTGAAGACTGTTTCAAGTTCTGATTCAGCTTGGTAGTCATAAGAAGTTTAATTACTATAGCTACACAAAACTTTCTTTCGAGTTCCCTTAATTCTTCAGAAGCCGCCAAAGGTAAACTTCGTACCATTTCACGCGCATCGCTCAGCTTTGTTTCTAGAATATCAAGAAGGCCGATTTTTTCGGTTGGAGAAGAAGAACTTGGATCACACCAATGCCTTTTTGGACTGTAAATTTCAAGATAAACACCTCGTGCAGCAGCTGGTTTTTCATCTCCGAACAGTAAATCAACGTTCACGGTTCCACTTGTCAGAAAATCTTCAACACCCTGATTTGCTTCTCGCCTTTGTTTTAAAATGTTTACTGCTATGTCACTTCGTACGTCGGCTATGTTAGCAATGTCGTCCATATCGTTACATGAATTAAGAAGTTCTAAAACTTTCAGAGCTTGTGTGGGTGATTTAAGGTATATTGCCAGTTTCAATTTCATGTGGCCTAGTTTTGCTTGTCCCAAATCTCGAATTCTGTTTGCCACAGCATTGCATAAACTGGATATAGTGTTAATTCCTGCACTAACAACAGTCTCTTCAATGAAAGTTATGTGGCGCCGGATCTGATTCTGTATCTGGTTGTGATCATTTCCTGTCAAAAGGAGCGGCGATGTGATATTATTGTCATTGATCTGTTCTAAGGGCTGACTTTGTGTGATAATGGCGTGACAGTTGGTGCCAGTCAAGCCAAATGAGCTTATCCCAGCTGTACGTGACCCGTTCTCCTTAGATGGCCAGACAGTTGTCTTCGCAGGAACCGTCAATAACGAATCGACAAGTTCAGGATGTGGATTCTTGAAATGTGCGGTTGGTGGTATCTTCTTAAACATCATTGAAGCTAGAACTTTTAAGACTCCAATCATCCCAGCAGCGGAATCCAAATGTCCAAATATGCTCTTTGCAGCACCAATTGGTATGTCCTGGACACCAGCCTCGGAGGAGAAAACCGAAGACAATGCGGATAATTCTATTTTGTCCCCAAGTTTAGTGCCAGTCCCATGGGTCTCAATAAATGAAATGTCCGCTGGAGTTATTTTACTCAGTTTTAATGCCGATTCGATTACTTGTTTCTGTGAAGTAGTAGTAGGTGCAGTAATACCATTTCCATGTCCAACACTGTTTGAAGCAACGCCTTTCAATACTCCATAAATTGGTTTTCCTTTCTGTGTAGCGGTTTTGAGTGGTTCTACATAGATACACATCACTCCCTCGCCCACTGCAGTACCAGTAGCATCTCTATCAAAAGCTCTACAATGGAAGTCTGGCGAAAGTATACCAGTTTCCCCGAATACTCCTGTTCTCGCTGGATAAAGTACAAGATTGGCACCACCGACTAGGGCTCCATCACATTCTCCCTTTTGTATTGATTCACATGCTAATTTGAGAGCCATCAGAGAGGATGAACATGCTGTATCCACCAATAGTGTTGGTCCTTTTAGATCAAACTGATAGGCTACTCTTGTGGCAATCATTCCAGGCATCAATCCAGAGATACTTATTGCTTCATCTGGTAGATCAAGTTCTGCATAGCCAATTTCCGAATTACTAACAAAAACTCCAACTTTCGACCCTTTAATTTTGTCTATATTTCTACCTTCGGACAAAGCTTCTGTGGCTACTTGTAAAAATAGTCTTTGTTCGGGAGACATGTATTTAGCTTCACCGGGGGGGATTTTGAAGAACTGACTATCGAACTCGTCAATATTGTCGAGAAATGATCCCTGGAAAGTGTCGCAAGCTGATAACGCTTCAGATTTTGTAGGATTCGTGCATTTCAAAACATCATCTTTCCTGCTAGCTGGGAATTCTCTTATCAAATCTTCACCATGTGTTAGAACCTTCCAGAGCTCAGAAATCGAGGCAATGTCACCAGGTAACCTCATTCCAACTCCGGTGATAGCAATATCTATATTTTCGCCAGCTGTGTCGGTTGTTTTTGGTGACTTGGTGATTTCTTCACTTTTTTGGTTTTCATCAATGAATCTTGAAAGTGTTGAGAGACTTGGGTAGGAAAATATGTCTGCGATGCTTATCGTATAGTCTGTACGTTGTTTTATCAATGTTGAGAAACGAAGAAGGATTAGAGAATGGCCACCTTGTTCCATGAACGTTTGCTCTGTATCCACGTCATCAGTGTCAGCTAGACACATAGCTTCCGTGAACAGCCCCTTGAGAGTGGACAGACTTGATGATTTTGATTCAAAAGCTTGCGTGTGTTTTTGAGATGTCCCGAACAGATTTGGTAATGTTGGCAATGCTTTGATGTTGACCTTTCCATTGGTGGTTAATGGTATTTCCTTTATGATGTGAACTACATCTGGTATCATGTAGTAAGGTAAATCTCCTTTCATTCTGTCCCCTAATGTTTTCTTGGTAATACCTCCGTCCTTTTCGCCATTCAACACGACAAAAGCGCATAAAAATTCAACATCATTTTCACTGGTTACTGGGGTCACGCAAACCGATTTTATCTCAGGATTTTTCGAAATTATTTTGTTCTCAATCTCGGTTGAACTGATCCTAAATCCCCGAAGTTTCATGACATTATCCAACCTTCCCAATAGTTCAATATCTCCACTTGGTAACCAGCATGCCGAATCACCCGTTTTAAGATGGTTAGTATCCAAACCATTAACTTGAACAACTTCTACGTCTCCCGAAGCAAGTATTGCGCCACCTATGTATAGTTCACCCACGGTTCCGACTGGACAAGGTTGTAGTGTTTGAGGATTTAGAATGTGTAGTTTAACACCTGGAAGAGGTTTGCCTATGGGCACTGTACCACTTCTAGTCACCGGTGGTTCTCCTTCATAGCACGCCGAATCAATCGTAGCTTCTGTCATACCATAACTATTGATTAGGCGTTGGTTAGGTTTAAGTTGACTTTTAACCCTTGTGAAAATATGATTCTTCACAACATCAGACCCGAGAATCAAAATCTGTAGTGAGTCTAGATCCCCAATGTCGGCATTTTCAACAATCTGCTGTCCGAATTGTGGTGTTACTTCAGCTAAAGATATCTTGTTGGTTTTGATTAAGTTGAGGATGCAGGAAATGTCAAGCCTCCTTTCATCAGAACATATAACCATAGTACCCGGTACAGCTACCAGGGCTCTGGCGAGATCTCCAACAAACACATCGAATGATAAAGGCGCCCATTGCAGAATGTTAACTTTGAATTCGTCCATTTTGTAGACTTTTTTCCAGGCCGCTGACATAATTTGGAGGCTCCTGTGACTAACTTTACACTGCTTTGGTGTACCTGTCGAACCTGAGGTCCTGATAACGTAGGCTATATCTTCAATTAAATGTTCAATTATGTATTTATGATCTGATTCTCCGCTTACATCATCAACATTAAGCACTGGGCATGTTGATCTTCCAAAATCTTTCACAAGACTCTCGATGTCTTCCGTTGTTATTACAAGTGCTGGATCAGCTCTCTGGTAAATGTTCTGAATTGTTGATCTGTTGGAAATCGATACTGGTAGGAAATGTCCACCGGCTTTCCATATCCCCAGTATAGACGCGATAGCGTCCTCGCCCTTCTTCATGAAAAGAACCACAGGTTTTTTCTTTAGGTCTTGTGGATGAACTGTATGCAGAATTCCGGCGGCTATCTTGTTAGCTTTGCTATTAAGTTCCTGGTACGTAAGGCTTCGTCCATCACAGATAATGGCAATTTCATTTCCGTATAATTGTACATGGTTTTCAAAGTTGACATGACATGGTACTTCGTAGAAATCTTGTGAAATACGAGACTCACTAAAAGATTGAATAAGCTGCGTTTCGGATTTGGACAGAGTTGGCGCCTGGTACAACGGTGTTTCCAGTTCATTAATAGATTGTGCTATTAGTTCTACAATGCTTGCGGACAGTCTTTGAACTGTATTTCCCGGGATCAGTTCTGTTGCCCATTCTATCCATAGCTGTGTTTTGTTCGTATTTTGACCTTGAATAAAATTTACAGTTAGCGGCATTTTAGCATGTTTAGCGGGTATATTCAATGATGCATCTGAAGCGCCACACACATAGTTGAACATAATATTGCAGAATGAACTAAAACTTTGATTGTGTTGCTGCCATAAGTATCTGGAGAGCTCGTCCAATGGATAAAGTGAGTGGTCCATAGCTTGAAGCCATGTTTCTGCAATGTGTTTGATATTTTCAATCAGACAACCATTTCCGTTGATGGTAAATTTTGGAATGATCGTATTGACAAACAATCCATCCGACTTCATGAACTGGAATGATCTAGTGGTAACAGGTACGGCTAATGATATTTCTTCTGCTCCAAGATACCGCTGAATGACAATGACAGAGCAAGCAAGGTAATATTGGAATTCAGTTAGTTTTAGCTCCTTAATAAGACCTAGAGCTTCATTTGGTAGGTCTGCGAAGTGATGTTTAGCTTGGTATACTCTGGAATCATTGAATAAACTTTGGCCCTCTGGTAAATTGGAAAGAGTGGATGCTGATGGAATTGTTAAATACAGCTTTTGCCAGAAGCATCCATCTTCAGTGAATTGATTTGATTTGCGATAATCCTGTTCTGATTGCAAATATAACTGGTATGCATCACTGTCTTCTACTTGATCCAGGACGCTTCGCTGGAGTATACTGGCCACAGTTTCTTTGATAGAAGAGAGTGTGACTTCGTCACATATGATATGATGTACGTGCACCACTATAAAAGTTTGATTTCTATAGGTTATTTGACGAAAAACAGCCAGTGGCGATGATAAAACTTGTATTACGGGAATAGTGTTTGATATGTACTCCGCGATATCATCACACGATGCTTGTTCCTCAGATACATCAACTTTCATTTCAGGATCATATGTCATGAAGAAGCTTTGTTGGTTTTGAGCGGCCTTAATTTTACTCGTAAGAATTGGATGAACTTGAAGGAGAGCTTTAAATGTTTCCTTTGCGTCCACGGGTCGATCAGTAACTACAGCTACTGTTTCTACATAGGATGTTGATAACGGTGAGGATTCCTGCATAACTATCATTCTCTGTTGAGCATTGGATATATTACCTTCGTTACTGCTATTTGTTCGGGGTTCACATTTTGTTTCTGTTATCATTTTTGCGTTGCGGACAATTTCCATGAAGACTCCAAAATTTGGGTTCTTCAGCAAGTCTATGATAGATATGTTTATGTTGTGGAGTCTTCGCAACTTTGATACTAAAAACACTGCGGCAAATGAAGTTCCACCCTGTTCTAGGAAGTTGGAGTTATTATCTGGTACTACTGTAGTGCTCAATACATCCATCCAGGTATTGATTAGTGTGTTAACTAGTGACGTATTTGTAGATTTGTCAATATCCAGGTACCGGCAATTCGGAATGATCGGGAACATTTGATGTTTTGAGGCTTGGTCTTGCAATAAAGGTGTCCAAGCAGTGTTGATATGTTTTATTAAATGGCAAGGGTCTAGTTCAGCTTCGCCTTCGGGTTTGGTTAAGCTAGACTCATTTGGTCGTTTCTTTGGCAAATCCACGTCTAGATCATCAAAATGAATTGTACTGTGGACACTGTGTAAATTCAGATTGATCTTAGGCGTAGGAGTCATTTTTATGTGCTGTGTACGTAATTCAGCGTTCACATTTAAGTTTGGATCTAAATCATGAAGGAACTTAATCATTGGTGTATTGCGTTTGGTTTTATTGATCTGTATCTGCAACTCGTTGGGTACTGATATGTGGGGAAGATAAAGCTCATAAAAAATACGATTCTCCACTTGTCTGTTAAGTGCTCTGCAGCTGATTAACCATTGGATAAGTTGAAGGGGTTTTTCATTTTCCTCTTCTAAAATGCAAACACTAATGATGCCATATGTTCCTCGAGCATCTTTAAGACTAACGATCCATATTTTTTGTTTTTCAGAAAATTGAAGGATATCGGTATGGACATCATTCAGTTTAAATTGGTTGGTTCGATGTAACAATTCTGACACTCTTGAAAATATCGGTTGATGTAGTTTAAGTTCCTTGATTGTAGTCTTCAAAATGACAATTTTCATTTCCCAATCTCTTAGTACTCTTGTCAATCCCTCTGCATTACTATCTGTTAAGCTTGATGATTCTTGCCTTACACTTCTCAGGTCTTCTTGTCTTGATATTTCATTTCTATATAACTCAGTTCTGGTAGCTGATTCCTCTGTTATGTGGAAATTATCTAGCATCCATAAGCTAGCAAGGAACGAGGATATCAATTTGGCATCTCCTGGATACATTAAAGTTAAGACCGATGGACAATTTCTTAACATTTCCTCGCATTCAAAAATGTTGTCATCAATAAAAACGAAAGAGTCTAGCCCAAGATTCAAGAACGTTGCTGTTTCTGTGATATTTAGGTGTTTCCTTTCCCAGTTGGCTTTGATACACACAAAATCATCTTCTTTCAGCACCATATTTTCTGGTCGGTTTCTGAAGACGCCCAGTACATCCCCATTTTCATTCTTGCTCAGTAAAACCAAAAGCATCCCACTCTGTTTCAATTTTAATAAATACTTCTGTAAAGCAATATTGCCCTCATTCAACTTAACTTCTCCTTGGGCACATTCTCCTTCCCATAATGTGTAATCCCCATCGACTGCAACGACTTTAAACTGAGTCTTCTTTAGCGATCCTCTTACATATCGCGCAATGCCTAGACCAAGGTGTGTGTACCCTACTTTCGACAACGGCATCATATATTCTACGTCAGAATCAGAATCATAGTGGAACTTGTGAATAGGAAGTTTAAAGATGGGTACGTCTTCTGGCAACGGAGGCAGCTTACATGAGTTAGGGAGATCTTCTGTTTCGATCACTACCAATCTGTTTTCATGTTTGTTCTGGAACTGACTCCAAACTTTGACCATGTCTGCTTTATCCTCGTCATTTTTCAATCTCGGTATAACTACAACCAGGCCCGGGTCTTGAACTGTTGGTTTACATAACGTTTGAAGAAATTCATCTGGCGAATTAACTATCACGTTTTGTATGTTGATGTCGTGGTGTTGGAGAGCATCTTTAATGATATCTGCGCATTCTGGAGTTATTACAAAGCCAGGAATAATGTTTAAGGAAATGTTAATTTTCTTTGTATTGACCCTTTTTGCCAGGGTGTTAAGATTAATTTCCGCTCGTTTTACGATATCTTCTACCGTAGCTTGACTGACAGTTTCTTCGTCAAACAAGCATCCGAATTTCAACTCACCACCATGTATCCAAGCAATAAATTCCAAGTCAAATTCCAGCAATTCTTCAAAATGTCTGTGAAATCGTCTCTGTCGCAGCTCATTCAACATAATCTCTATCCATGGTATATGATCAAATTGGTATTTTCCACCATCAAGAGTTTCTTTTGAGCTGGCATCGAGTGATCCTTGGAAGATAAACGTAACTTTCGGGTGTGCCATTGATATTTTGCCGGCAGACTTCAGTAGCCCGAAACCAAGACCATGGTTTGGGATAGCATTTAGATCTTTGCCAACTTGCTTTACTTGCCCAATTATATCGTCTTTCAAAGGCGTATCAAGGATAAACGGGAACATACTGGTGCACCAACCAACAGTATCAGAGGAATCAACATCAAGCTGTCTACCATGGCTCTCCATGCAAAGTGCTGTTTTATCTTTTCCATGAATAGTCGCCATCGATCTACCAAAAGCTGTTAACAGGACTTGTTCGTCTGAGCAACCCATACTTGTAGATGTTGCTCGCAAGGAAGATGCATCTATAGATTTGCTGTACCATTTAGCGGTTTTAAATTTGCTCTGGGTATCCTTCTCCACCAGTAAACCAGCACCCCGACTCTGTTTTTCAACATCTGCCCAATAGTTGACTTCTGGAGCGAAGATACCGTTTGCTTCCGCATGCACAGCTTCACAATAGGAACGGTATGTTAGACGGCAAGGTTTCAAGACAGGCTCTATTTCTTCATCTTTACTCAACGTCCGGAACGCAGTTGCCAGATCTTCTAGTATCTGCTGCCATGATACTATGTCTAAGGCAACATGATGTACTACTAGCAGTCCGTAACATTTTGTATTACCACTGGCGTACTTTATGTTGAAGATAGCACCGCCGACCAGAATTCCGTCTGCAAGAGAATGACTTCTATCCAGTCTTTGACAAGTTTCTATAAATTCGGTCTCATCAGATAGGTGATCCGCCATACTTTCAAAGTCGACATTTATTACTTGAGGCAGGTCATCTTTCAGAGGAACCACTTTTTGTTGAACTTCCCCATCTTCTTTATACAGCTTAGACCTCAGAGATCCGTGTTTCTTCATTACGCTTCTCAGGGCTTTCCTCATTAATTTTGCGTCAACCTTAGTGTGAAAATCAAGAAGGGCCGAAAGAGCAAAATAATCTGGAAACCTTTTCTCTTGAAGCAAAAACTCCTCCACGATTGGTGTTGGTTTAAAGGCAATGTTTTCTTTTTCTTCTTCGTGATAAATGTCATCACCTGACATCTTTAAATTTGAAAGAAGTTTTTCAATTGTAGGATTCTGGAAAATATCTGTTACTGATACCATGAATCCTTCGTCCCTCATCTTTCTGACCAAGTGTATAGCCTGCAGAGAATCTCCCGAAAGATCAAAGAAAAAGTTTTGGTTTGGTTTTGGTAAATAGTTGATAGGTAATATACTGTGCCATATCTTTTGTACTTTAGCAAGAATTGGAGAATTAGAAACCATTGTTAATTCATTGTCGCTGTGTTGGTTTGAAGACTGCATCTCAAGTACAAACTGGGTTCGAAGGTAAGCGGTGTCTTTCTTCCCATTGATATTAGTTGGGGGCTTGGTTAATGCAATGAAAACTTTTGGAATTGACCTCAAAGGAAGGTGCTCTTTCACTTCGTCAAAAAGGACCCTTTTCCAGGATTCCATGTCTTTTGTCTGCCTGTTAAACTCTATAGCAGCACCAATGTATGTACGTTTTTCATATTCGAAACTGCAAACCCAGGCCCCCTTCACAAAATAGACGTTTTCTATAGCATTTTGGATTTCGGTAATATCGACTCTTATGCCATTGACTTTTGTAGTTCCACCATCTTTACGTCCGAAGTATGCCATTTCGTTTGAACTTGGTAAGATTTCAACAACGTCTTCTGTAATTAACATCCTGTCTACTGGTGAACCCCAAAGACCACTAGATAACGATTTCAGTTCCTTGGTCCTCTTCTCTTCGCTGTTACCAACAAAACCTAGGCAAAGACATTTCCCCCCGATAGCGAGGAACCCTTTTGCTCCTATGGGTACTAGTTTATTGTCTCTGATTATTCCTACATCCACGTTGTCTATTGGATATCCTATGGTTACTAACTCAGACATCGGTAGTGGTAAATCATGACTACGGAAGCATCTAACAACACAACCAACTGTTGCTTCTGTGGGACCATATTCATTCCAGACTTCGAAGTACTTATCGCCTTGGTTCGCTTTTAATTTATTCATCAAAGTCGAAGTCAGTTCTTCACCACCAAGTATATATGTTTTAATACTTAGGACATCTTGTGTTGTTGACAAAAGCATATCCAGCTGCATAGGAGAAAATTTAGCGACATTCAATTCATCTCTTTTTGCAATCTCTTGGTATGAGTCTTGGAAGTTCTTGAAAATATGTATGTTACTTCCTGTCAATAATGGTGGGAAAATGCTGGTAACCGTAAAATCGAACGTGAGAGGTGCGAAGTACGGGGTATGTATTTTAGGACTGAATTGGTAAGTTCTTCCTGCCCATGTTGAGTAGTTCAGTAAAGCCCTATGAGATATAATCACTCCTTTAGGTGTTCCAGTGGTTCCGGATGTGTACAAAATATAGGCTTCGTCATCAAATGATATTTCATCGGACAGTTGTTTGAGCTGGTGATTAAAAGTACAGGAATATTGTTCAATATCTTTACGGGCATATGACTTTTTGGTTCCACCATTCTTTATTTCTTCATAACCCCTTGCTCTAAATAGAATGGAGTCGAATCTAAATTCAGTTAGTTCATTGCGTACGGTGTATATTTTCTTAGAATGTTTTGCACTATTTAGTATCGACGACGATGAACAAAAACTGTCAAGGAACATTTTGGAAACAAAGAGCTCGTTATTCCAGTCTGTCTTAACTCTGTATTCGGGATGCACTGCTTTGAAAGACTTCATTGAGTTTACCAGATTATCTCGGAGGTCAAGGTCCATCACATCCCCGAGAAATATAATCCCGTCCTCGCTTAACATGGCTTCACAGTCACTAAGAACTTTTCTAAGGTAATTATAGCCTGGGAAGCAATGTATTACACTGTTGATGATGATAATGTCGAATGTCTTTCCTTGACATAATGCTCGGACTTGGTCGGCAGCTGCACAGAAAACCGCCATGTTTTCAGCATCAGCATAAACTTTCTTCAAATTGTTCACCATTTCCTTGGATAAATCTGTGGCTATATATGATTCTACATTTGGTTTGATCATCTGAGTTGTGAGTCCCGAAGCGCAACCTATTTCAAGCACTCTTGTAGACGTAGTTAAATATGGTTCCAATTTCTTGAAAACGTTATTCGAGTATTCTTTCATCTCTTTGTCACTCATATGTTCGCCTGTATATGAACTCATCCACCCGCCCCCTTCTATTTTATCCACGGCTTGAGTAGCAACACAATCCCATAATTCGGTGTCCATGAGTGGTGTTTCGTTGCTTTCAATAATATCTCCAAACACTTCGGCATCCAGACAGAGTACAGTTTCTACAGTGGAACATATCCAATGAAGATGGTTCGCTATATTAATATAGGGGCTACTGAACAGGATGGCCTTTAAATTCGCTTCAGTGCATATTTTCTCTAATCGAGATTTTGGACTATTGACGTCTAATGGGACATACACTAATCCAGATAGCACGCATGTTATAACTGATTCAATGGATTTGATAGAATTCTCCATTAGAATTCCCACTCGATCACATTTCTTTAAATTACAAGTATTTGTCAGGAATTGTGAAAGACAGCAAATGTTTTTCATTAAGTCCTCGTATGATGATTGGCCGTTTTCATCTGTAACATAAGAGCTGCTATTTCCAGCAATGGAAGCCAGTAAAAGTTTTGGTAAACTTTTCTCGCCAAGGTCCGTCTGATTACCCTGCATAAATGATACTTTGAAATGTTCCCCTGTGTTATTCAATTCTGACTGGAGGTTAAGCTCTTCAATGGGCATTCTTGGATTTTCTGCAACGGCATTTAATAAAGCCAGGAAATTATCCACGATGCATGTAGCATACTTGTCCGAAAACAGGTCAGCATAATATTCAAGTGTAAACCGCATGCCTTCTGCTTCATGTAGAAAGTCAAATTGCATATCCCACTTTGAAGAATCGTTGTGTAGAAGCTTCCGCTCAACGGTTAATTCTTCAGGTGGGTTAACATGTTCGCCTTTTATTTCCGTATTATGGTAACATACGTTGACACTGAAAACTGGTGTGATGCTAGTGTCCCTCGCCAAATTAAGTTGACTTACAAGATGATCAAAGGCAGCTTGTTGGTGATCATAAGCTTCCAAGCAAACACAGGATACCTCCTGAAGAATTTCATCAAAACATAGATTTTCAGCTAATTGAACTCTTAAAGCCAGAGTGTTAATAAAACAGCCGATGATTTCTTTACTCTTCATATCATATCGTCCAGCTATAGGAGTACCAATAATGAAATCATGCTCCCCAGTATATCTCTTGAGGAGGGCATACACTGTGGAAAGAAGAGTCATGAACACAGTATGATGATCTTGTGAGAATCTATCAAGTTTCCGGATCAGATCATGTTTGATAAATCGGGTTATTCTACCTCCGTTATAAGTAAATACAGATGGCCTCTTCTTGTCTCCAGGGAACGTCGTCAGAGGCAAAGTAACCGCCAGTTTTTTTGTCCAGTAAGTCAAATCACTCGCTTGTCTCGAAGAAGATGTCTTAGCAAGCTCTTGTTCTTCTAGAGCAATTTCTGCGTAAAAAGGCCTTTTCAGGGTTGGTATTAAAGAACACCCTTCCGTTATTTGTTTGTATGCAGTCCAGAGTTCATTATAAAATACAAAATGAGACCATCCATCAAAAATGATATGATGAATAACCATGGTATAGTAATATGTGTTATTTGGTAAATGGTAAAGTTTACATCTAACCAAGGGACCGTCAGATAAAACAAATGGCGTCTTGTAGTCTTCATTGTACATGTCTGTGACTGTCTTCTCAGCTTCAGCGCCGGGTGCGGTTAAGGTTACGTTTTTAATTTGTATTTTTAAGTTCCATTTATGTTTCTGTACAGGTCCACACGGGCTATCTTCAATGACAGTGTAAAATGCTGCATTGTTAGATAATACATGGTTGACGGCTTTTGTAAAAGCCACAGGATGAAAGTCGCCAGTGAACTTCAAGCAATTGGTTGCGTTGTAGGCACAAGGATTGGTGACCAGTTGCTGCATAACCCAAAGGCGGCGCTGGGCGAATGATATAGGAAACATATCTGTTGGTTTTTCCCCTTGGAGGGAATGCTTTTCTTCTTGTGATTTTCCTTGAAAACCCTGACTGTCGCATTGAAGCTTGGACTGCAAAGTTGTACATAAACTCTCGAAAGTAGGATGTTCATGTAGTTCGGCCATAGTTATTGGGACATCTAAATTCATGGATTCTCTTAGCTTCATGTTGACATGTGTGTAAATCAATGAATCCACGCCTAGTGTGAACAGATTATCCCCTGCATAGGTTTGCCAGTCGATATTCTTCCCTAGTGCTTCATTCAGGGCACGCTTCAGGGCAGCTGTAACATCAACTCGGTTTTTTTCATTATTCGGGACAATCTTTGAGACATTTGATTTGTGTTGTGTTTTCGTGAGATTAATAAGACCTTCATATGTTGGATTTTTATGAAATTCTGCCATGGAAAGGTTTGTATTAAGTTTTTCTTTCAGCATCATACTAACTTGTGTGAATATCAATGAGTCCATCCCTAAAGCAAACAAGTTCTCGTCTTTAATTTCTTCCCAGTTGTATTGTGTATTAAGAGCAGAATTAAGAGACTTGTGAAGTAGACTTCTGATATTTGTCGGTGTGCTTGTTGTTGTAGTCACTGTGTTGGTTGTAGTTTCGACTTGGTGCTCTTCTAAGAAACCGTGGTAGTTGTTTCTACCTTTGAACTTATGCTCCAACTGCAAGAGTTCACTGTTTATAGGAATGTCTATCTTTGGCCATAATCTGACGTGGTCAAATGCATAGGTTGGTAACTGCGGAACGATCTGAACAATTTCTGGATCTTGATAAACATCTGCCCACTGAACCTTCTTGCATTTTAAAAAGTCCCCGACTGTCCTTGTTTCTGATGTAGAGTGACATCCACTAAATGTGAGACTGTTGTGCTGTTCAACTCCGTTGAATATTACTGCAAGGTTAATGGCGTGAAGAGCAGAATCATGAAAAGAATTTTCTATTAAAGCTAAGTACAACTGTTCTAAAGATTCCGTCATCACAACCCAAGACTTAGCAAGAACAGTAACCTTGTAGGGAAATCTGTACTGCTCTCTGCCCGTATTTATTGTGAAACAGATATTACGCAGATGCTGGGCGCTTTTGTCCGAACAGTTTTTAAAATAGTCTAATAATTTCCAAGTAAATACTTTTAACGAGTTTGATGTATTAGCAGCAAAGCATAGAATTTCTGGTTTGGGACCATCTAATTGTGGCAATTTTTGGTTCATATTAACAGGTTGGTGTTCTTTTAAAACGGCATGGATATTTGTTCCTAGAAGACCGAAGGCACTAACACTTGCTATGCGGGGAGAATCTTTATCTGGAAGCCAGTCTAATGATGAGGTATTGACATAAACGGGGGCTTTCTTCCAATTTATATGTGGATTAGGTTTATCAAAGTTTATAGCGCCTGGAATCTTATTTTTATTAATACACAACAATGCTTTTATCAACCCGACGATTCCTGCAGCACCATCAGCTAAATGACCAATATTAGCTTTGACTGATCCAATGGGAATTTTCTTTTCGTCGTCTAGGGCCTTCTTGATCCCGGACATTTTGAATGCACTAGTTATTCCTGATATTTCGATTGGGTCTCCAAGTTCGGTTCCTGTTCCATGA
Organism: Patella ulyssiponensis; assembly: GCA_963678685.1. Lineage (NCBI taxonomy): Eukaryota > Metazoa > Mollusca > Gastropoda > Patellidae > Patella > Patella ulyssiponensis. Next base: position 75,506,859 of record OY783227.1, on the reverse strand, counting down.
GCTTCGAAGAATCCCAGAGAATCTGGTTTAATGTCTGCGAGTTTCCAAGCCTGGTGCAGCATATTAGCCTGCGCTATTGGATGCGGTGCTGTGATACCATTTGAATGTCCATCCTGGTTCGCTGTTGTTGCTTCTAGGGTACCGTAAATATGATCCCCGTCTTGGATAGCTTTGTGAAGTGGTTTCAATAGAATAACTCCACACCCCTCCCCCTTGGCGATACCCTTAGCCGATGCATCAAAGGCTCGACATTTAACATTGGGTCCTGTAATTCCTAGCTGGTTCCAGATGTCAGTTTTAGCGCTGATTGGTAGAAGATCTAGTGTTATGCCTCCAGCAATAGCCATCTCACAATCCCCAGAGAGAAGTCCTTGACATGCCAAGTGAACTGCGAGTAACGAAGAAGAACATCCTGTGGCCACCATCATGGCCGGTCCATGGAGGTCGTGCGTATAGGAAACCCGGGAAGAGATGAAAGGCGAGTGGTTCCCATGTGAGATACTCGGATGATTCTCATTCAAGATGTATTTATATTTATTAACAGTGTTTCCGACATAAACACCGGTATTGGATCCACGAATCTTGGACGCATATGCAGCGTCTTCTAACATCTCCCATACAACTTCAAGGAAGAATCTTTGTTCTGGTTCAATGAAGTGCGCTTCTCGTGGATTTATCTGGAAGACATCTGGGTCAAATTTGTCGACGGATTCAAAAAAGGATCCTGTAAAAAATGGTTTCTCTTCATCGACAAGCTGTCCTCTAAACGCAGCTAAAACATGGTCAACATCTGCAGCTCTTTCTTTTGAAAATTCGTCAACTGTGTCTTCACCATTGATCATCAAGTCCCAGAACTGTTGACAGTTTTCAGCACCTGGTAAACGAACGCCTACACCAATCACAGCAACAGGGAATTTGCTACTGGCCATCTCTTGTTATCTGTATTAAAATAAGAGAGATGTTTCTGTACGAATAGGGACAACGAAATATGAATTCCAGGGAAGAGAGATGTCATGGTTAATATTAGAACTTAAAGAGTGGCAAAAAACGCTCTAAAAGTAGCAAGCATTATTTGATGTTATAGTGATCGACGCGCATTAATGCGTAAGCCTAGCCTTTAAATAATATAATGCTTAAAGGGGGCGTTATATAAAGAGTTGACAATTATCACTATAATAGTGATACTAACACATGGTTCAATTTTATTTCAATAATTCGCTTGCGCGTGGGAGAAAACCCACGATGTTGGTCATGTGACCCTACTCCTTATCACCTACAACCGCGGAATCGAAACCCCGCCAATTGACTCAATGACAGATCGTATGACACAGCGAGCGCGTGCTAACCATTCGGCCATCCACCCCACCCCTATAAGAGTCAAAAGATAGATAAATTATATGAAAGTTTTAGTCTCGGAGCTTCTGATATTATAAAATTCTCTGGCAATCCCCAACTCCTACCAAACCGTGTTTGCTATATAGTTACAAAATAGATAACGTAAATAGAATATGCTGAAAATTTCAATCGCATTGCTCCACTCTGAACCTTGATATTAGCTTTTGAAATTTAGGCCAGCCTCTATCATCATTACTAGAGTCTGTATGATTATCCATTTTCAGCAAATTGCCATTACATTATCTAGTTTTTTAACTATTATAGTGAGAACTGCCAACTCCCATAATGTATCTTTAACTTACATTTGCATTGATGAATAAACAAGGGTTCTCTGTTTCTTGTGTACTTCTTTAAAACTGAATAATCTCTTCTTTTTGAGTATTTGCTTCTGAAAAAAAAGATACTAAAGTTTAAAAACAAACCTTTTAATTTCTGTGACAATGTCCACGTTAGCTACCACCAAATTTTGTTTTATGCCGTCTGAAATTAATATCTGTCTTATGTTAGATTAGTTCACGTGATATTCTCATCGACGTGTAGATGTCATCAATCCCAACTCGTTTTAATTCTAAGTAACACTTCCTATAGCCACATAAAATCCTCTATGATGTAGACCCACCAGTAATTTTAGTTACAATTGTCGGTGCTTGTGATTATTACACGAATCAAACTATGCCATTTCATTGAATAATTATCTCCAAGCCTCGTTCTGAGTAAACTGATATAGAATTGGAAATCCCAATGGAAATTTGTGTTTTCTTGGAAAAAAGCATCGTCATCAATGATGCAAGGGCAACGTATATATAACAAAAACAAATAATTAGTTATTGTGCAAAGAAGATCCAAATTTCCAGAGAAATCTTGGAATTTCCATTTCTCTAGTTATGGTATCTTCGTCATTGATTAAATGGATTCTACACCCACCTAGCTACATGACATATCGATGCATATGTGCAATGTACTATGTGGTAAATTTTGGCGGGAGGGTGGCTGGGTGGGTGTGGGGTGGGAATTAACGTCCACTCGACACAAACTGGGTCATTTCGGGATTAACATATTATTATGGTTCAATGGTTCAATTTTATTTGAATAATGCGCTGGGAGGAAACAGTCACGTACAAGCGGAGTATCGACACATCGCCACTTGACAAAATAACAGACCGTCTTATCCGACATGCTCACATTAACCATTCTGCCCCCCCCCCCCGAATTATTATGGTACAGTATACCTATGTCTCGTGGACGATCATCACATGATTGTGTCAATATCTGTGGCAGTATTACGATTATCGTACACATAAAATATAAGTACATATTTATAGTTGGTGCTGCCTTGGCAAAATGCTACAAACCGCACAACGTATTGGGATATAATATGTTAATTAAGAATTAAGAATGTTTCAATATAAAATTCACTGTAAATCCTTTTTTTTTCATTACTCCTTGATATGTAAATAATCTTAATTCAAAAAATTAAACAGTCCATAATATCATCTAAATTTGTAATAAATAGTAACGACATCCTTGTTGTGTTATTGTATCGATGCGAACGTGATATTATTATCCGTGTACTATATTGTTATGTTTTATTGATATCCAAATACAGAACTAGGTGAACGAACCTTTTCCATTATAAACAGGATAACCTTGTGCACAAAGGATAACCTTGTGCACAAAGGTCTGCAGAATACTTGATGTGCACTCTACTTTTAAAATGAAAGAGGTGGGGCTTATATTATAATGGAAATTGCGCATACACTTTATACGACATAATAAGTAACCACAAATAAGGACACGTAAGTGTATATCCTTTATGGGTTGGGAGCGACACTTGGTAAACACAGTAACCTTTGTACGTAAACATGATTGGCCAGGTGCACCGCTCTTATTATACGGTTATTGACTAATAAAATGAAATGACGTTTCACATCCTTCTATTCTGCTCCGAACTGGGTTAATGAAGACGGACATACGCCACACAGTGTGTTAAGAGGGAAATTTTGCCCGGACAGCGGCACTGCGGCCTACTCTTATAGCGAATTGCAACTGTCACCGGTAATGATACGTACACGGGACCTCGGTCCTTGTCAGGCCCTTCGTCGTCCATCACTGTTAAGTGGAAACCACGCCGGAAAATCTGGATGACCTTTCTCGGCCAATGCAGGGATCGAACACCCGACCTCCAGGCTAGCATTCCAGCATCTTACCGGATAATCTGGATGACCTCTCTCGGCCAATGCAGGGATCGTACACCCGACCTCCAGGCAATGCATTCGTTGCTATTAAGGCGTGAATCTCATTTATACGTTTATTAATATTATTATTATTTTCAAAATTGATAGTTTAAAGGGACAATAACACTCTTGCTGGCTTGGCAGCCCCAGAAAATAAATAATAGCCTTATTCTAAGTACTAGATGTTTAAGTGTTCTACCTGTTGTGTAAATTATCCATTACGACCTATTTTACTTGTCCAGAGGGTTCGAAAATATTTTAAATCAAAGTCACATTTGAAAAGGTTTACGTTAGACTTTTCAAATCAATGAGTTGAATTTTTCCAATTTTTTAAATTAGGTGTGTTAAGATGAAATTTATATCATCAATTAATTGGAATATTGTAAAATAATACAATTTGTTGACCAGAATGAAGATTGCATTGGGACATATTATTTAGTTACAACAAGAGTGTTATTGGGGCTTTAAATGAATTTTTAAATTCAAGTAATAAATTATATCGTGTTGTTATTTACTATTATGCTTTTTCTTATTTATTATAGAATTTTATTTCTATTTCAAAATTGATATTTTAAATGTATTTTGAAATTCAAGTAATACATTATACGTGGTTTATCATTATTTTTTTTCTAAAATCTATGATAAATCCTTTTTGATAAAAATTCGATAGTTTAGGTTTTTTTTATTTTTAAAAAATAAAATAATTGAAACAGTTATAAATAAAAGGCAATACTACAGGACTAGTAATATGTATGGAATAATACTTACTTAAAGTAATCCCCGCTAATTATATCACCTCAGAAATAATAGTGTATTTATCACCATATATTATATGTTAAAGTTAGAATGTAAAGAGTTTGGAATGGTTATGCGATTTATAGGAGGGTATCGGGGTTTTATAAGTATTCCACATCCTGGACGATTAATACTGGTTGTCGGGAACGGGCAATTTTACATAATAAACAATTTCCAAGAATGCTAAATTTAGATTTCAACGGATCGCACCAGATCAGCAAATGAGATCGAGAGAAAATAATACGTAGTGTCGCTGATAGCAGTCAGTGACACACAGTCAGCTGACTATAATGATATGATTTAGCGTCATTATTACTATATTTCAACGTGTTCACGTTTATACTGGTCCTCAACGTGTACAGGATGTTTATCAGTAAGTGTAGATAAGATTAACAGGTATCTTTGAAATTCGTTCATGACGTATAAGTGTTGATTACAAAATCCTGTCATAAATTAAAGCACGAATAGAGCCCACATGGTTAGTAACTATGAAAATAATGCTTCTGCTACAGATGCTATAATAATTTCGCAACGAAACTAACACGGGCATACGCCATGCAATCTACGGTGATGGAAATTTTGCCCGGAGCACGAGGCTGCAGACTGCTAATAAATCAAATTCCAACTGACAAGGTCTCTTTTACGTATCTCGTCCAATCCAAACGACTAGTCATTTTCGTTCTGTACCAGTGAGAATCCACACTGGAGGATCTGTATCAACCGGTTCGGTTCGCGACCCAGCGTATATAGTCACTGAGCTCGATGAAATATTGCGTTTTATCAACAAGGCCCAGTTTGTACTAAGTAACATCAAAACATAAACTATGCAAGATTAATAAGTTATCAAAAGCTCAGGGTTTGACAAATTATGACAAATAACCATTTTGAGAACGCGACTGTCTCAAAGTGAGAGTCACGTGGCTAAGTTGGTAAGTCGCTGGCTCGCTAGCCTAAAGGTCACGTGTTTGATCCCTGCATTAGCCGAGAAAGTTCATCCAGATTTTCCGGCGTGGTTTCTACTTGTTACTGATGCAGGACGGAGGGCATGACAAGGACAGCTGTCTAGTCGTTCGGATGGGACGAAAAACCGAAATCCCGTGTACAATTTGGCGTGCACGTCAAAGATCCCTTGACATTATAAGATATAAGAGTAGACCGTAGCGGCGCTACGCGGGCAAAATTTTCCTCATAACACACTGTATGATGTATGCCCTTCTTCATTAGCCCAGGTTAGGAGCAAAACTGTAAGACATTAAACCCCATATCAATTCATTTCTGTCTCCAAGTTTTCTGAGTTTTATGGGGAAAATAAACTTTTAAACATTGCCTGGGGATAATGGTTCTCTCAAATCTGTCGGCGACTGGGGGTTTGGGATGGCCTAGTGGTCTAGAGTGCCGCGCTTCGACCTCTAGCTGGCCGGTCACCTCTGGCTTGCGGCTGTGGTTTCGATCCTTGGTGTGAGCGTATGTGGCATGGAGATAGGGGCGCCTTCTCAACCTCATGGGTTTCCTCCGGGCACTCCGGTTTCCTCCAACTGCTAAAGACCCCTACGCGCAAGCGAATTATTGAAATAAAATTGAAACAATATGTTAGTCCCAAAATGACCTAGTTTGTGTCGAGTGGACGTTAAACCCCATCTCTCTCTCTCTCTCTCTCTCTCTCTGTCGGCAACTGATTTTTGCACTGGGGGTGGGGGGAAATAAACTTTTAAACATTGCCTGGTGATAATGGTTCTTTAAAATCTAGTCAACTGGCGTGGTTTCGAATTCCCGGTTGTACGTGGCAAGGAGTAGGGTCACCTGTCCAACCTCGTGGGTTTTCTCCGGGACTCCGGTTTCCCCTCACTGCTAAATTATTGAAATAAAATTAAACCATATGTTAGTCCCGAAATGACCTTGTTTATGTTTGTGTCGAGTGGACGTTAACCTCCATTTCCCTCTCTCTCTCTCTTTAAAATCTAGACGGGCGGGTTCACCTGTTTACAGTGCGCTAACCTTTAGTTGATAAATATCCGCCTTCGACACGTACTTATCAGAATTATTGTAAACAGATCTAGATATCTAAAATGATGTTATTGAAATGGATTCACAAATCGCAGATGTAATTATAGGTCAAGAAACAAATTTTCTCAGGTCGAATATTGATTTACTGTTTACTTCAGAAAAAAATATAACAGTTTTGCATCAAGTCAACTGACCAGAATGTCCAGAGATTGATCCCGGTGTTTGCCTATAAAACTTATTAGGATTTTTAATTATGGTTTCTCCTCGCTAATGGTAGCAGAAGGGTGGGGTGGGTGGGGTAACACGAAGCAGTGTCTAGTCGCTCGGGGAGTATGAAAATCTGATGCCCCTTCTACAAGCTTGCGTTAATGAGCGAGTGCCTAACTTCTTGAGCCATCGTGGCTCCCGTAAAGTTGTGGAATACATTCTAATTTCTAAAAAATTCAAATGACGCTCAGAGACAAAACGAAACTGTCATCTAGCGATCTGTATATTAATTTTTGATTGCTGGATTGCGATGGCCTATTGAAATGTGATCCGTGGGATGACATCGGCAGTGTTGCACAATGTTAAAACGAAACAAACAAAATTAACATCAAAGAATCATGCTACGTATCTAAATCAACCATTATGGCCTTATCGTTTAAGGAATATTTGACGGCGATATTTCGTCGCTGACAAATTATTTTTGATCTAATGCAAAATAGAATCATCGGTAGATTGTCCTCGGTCAAAAGAGAGAGAGAGGGAGAAATGAGGTTTTACGTCCACTCGACACAAACTAGGTCATTTCGGGACTAACATATGGTTTAATTTTATTTTAATAATGCGGGGTAGGGGGGGGGGCTTTAACAGTGGGAGGAATCCGGAGGACCCGGAGAAAACTCACGAGGTTGGACAGACGACCCAACTCCTTGTTACGTATTGTTTAATTTTATTTCAATAATTCGCTTGTGCGTAGGGGTCTTTAGCAGTGGGCGAAACCCGGAGGACCCGGAGAAAATCCACGAGAATGGACAGGCAACCCTACCCCTTGTTACGTGCAACCGGGGATTAGAAACCGGTTGACTCAATGCTAGGCTTTAAGATACAGCGCGAACGTGCTAACCATTCGGCCCATTCATTCGGTCAAACATTAACCAACATTAAAAAAGCAAGTAGCCTATATAGTATCACGTACACTTAATAGTCCATAAAACAGGATTTTTGGGGTCACGTATTTAGGTCCAAATAGTCTACCGTGCGCTTTAATCACGTTCTGCATGTTTCATCCGGACACGGTGACCGTTTACTGTCTGGAATAACCATACAAATTTAATAATCTGTAATTCGTTTAATGTGGATATTGACTTTGGAAATAAAAAGAGAGCGGAATTAACTACTGGTTTGTGTCAACCGGGATAATATGCTACGGGAGTAATTGTGCGATGCCCAAGTAACGCCTACAATTCATCGAATTCCATCAATCAAAAGCTTCGATATATAGGCTAGCCGAACAACTAAACTGTTCTTTGCTAGAATGTCGGTCCTGTACCGGAACCGAACCCGGCCCAAGTGACATTTGACTAAGCGGTTTAAATAATTATATGTACTGTATGACCATCCCCGTCTTTATTAGCCTAGTCCTGAGCCGAACAGTAGGACGTTAAACCCCATTTCATTTCTGTATGATTATCTCGTTTTTTAATGCAGAAATTTAGCTTCGCATTCTCGTGTAAGGGGCATGATATGCTTATCCGTGTCAGAACACGTGAAGATAATCCTGTTTGAGAAGCTGCAATGGCTAAAGACTTTGTTACAATTTATTTTCAACAGCTTGGGAGGAAAGCCTGTTGGTGACCATTTCTGGAAAATGTCTATTTTGTAGCCTCCGGTATCCAGGTGAAAATGGTCGCCATCATCGCTTTCCGTATATTAAAGAGCAACTAGATAGCAACTAATAACCCAAATTCTGATAACCAAAAATTAATTCTGATAACATTAGCTGTGGGAATTTTTTCTCTTCTAATCATTTATTCTTTCCTCCAGGTTCAAAATAACACATGTTAAACATCAAAATCTGTTTTATGTAATAAAATATAGGAGGTTGGATGGCCGAATGGTTAGCACATGCGAAGTTTTACAAGAAAAGAAAAAAAGGCACGTGCGCGCTGTATCATAAAGACTGTCATTGAGTCAATTGGCGTCGTTTCGAATCCCCGGTTGTACGTTATAAGGAGTAGGGTCGCCTGTCCAGCCTCGTGGGTTTCCTCTGGGTCCTACGGTTTCCTCCCACTTTTAAAGAACCCTACGCGCAAGCGAATTATTAAAATAAAATTAAAATATATGTTAGTCCCGAAATGACCTAGTCTGTGTCGAGTGGACGTTAAACCCCATTTTTTTTCTCTCTCCCTCTCTCTTTAACAAAATATAATATATATGTCGTCATGCACCAATGAATCGGCGTAAAAACCCTGGAAAATTTCTAGAAAGTTTTACTAGGACATACCCGGATCTCATAGGTAACGAGGCATCATATTACGCACTGACCCAACATGCCCCCGTTCCTGCCCAACCCCCTTTTTACCTGTTTTATTTGGGTTTTTTTTGTTTAGTTACAATTCTTAATTATTTGTATTATGAACACTATTTTGATACAAGATATAAAAAACATATATTCAATCTCCAATGGTTGGGGTTATCCTTTAACATTTGTGTTAAATAATTCCAAACTCATACGAATCCAAAATGACCAAGGTTCTTGGAGGAAATTAATTTGAAACTTTTACTTTTTATACGTCCACATTCATAATGTGAACGTATTATGCCGTCACCCCTGTCTCTGTGTGTGTGTATGTATGGGTGTGTGGCTGTGGGTGTGTGTGTGTGTGTCTGTGTGTGTCTGTGGGTCGCCTACAGGGCGCAATTCTTCATGGATTTTCTTCAAACTTTGTATACTTATTCCTTATACCCCAAGGAAGATCCCTATTGTTTTTGGTGCATGCCCGACCCCTGGGGGCAGAGCCACGCCTATTTTCTTTTCGTGTGTCTTTGTGTCGCCTACAGGGCGCAATTCTTACTGGATTTTCTTCAAACTTTGTATTCTTACTCTTTATACCCTAAGGATGACCCCTATAGTTTGGGGTGCATGCCCAACTCCCAGGGCCAGTGCCACGCCCATTTTCTTTTTGTCTGTCTGTGTGTCGCCTACAGGGCACAATTCTTACTGGATTTTCTTAAAACTTTGTATACTTACTCTTTACACCCTAAGGATGATCCGTATTGTTTTTTGGTGCATGCCCGATTCCCAGGGACAGAGCCACGCCCATCCCAAGTATTTATTTGTTTGTCGTCTACAAGCCACATTTATTAACGTATTATCTTGAAACTTTGAATGCTTATTCTTTGTACCCTAAGGAACATTTCTATCATTTGGGGTGCATGCCCAACCCCCAGGGGCAGTGCCACGCCTATTTTCTTTTCGTGTGTCGCCTACAGGCCACAATTCTTAATCGGTCATCTTGAAACTTAAAATACTTATTCCTTATACCCTAAGGATGATCCCTTTTGTTTTGGGTGCATGCCCGACCCCCGTGGGACAGCAACGCCCATTTCTTGTATTTGTTTTTCTGTCGTCTACAGGCTGCATTTCTTAATGTATCATCTTGAAACTTTGAATACATATTCTTGGTACTTTAAGGAATATCCCTATTGTTTGTGGTACATGCCCGACCCCCAGGGACAGTGCCACGCCCATGTGTGTCACCTACAGGCCATAATTCTTAATCGATCGCCTTGAAAACCTTTTTTTATACTTATTCCTTATACCCTAAAGCTGACCACTATTATTTTTGGTGTATGCCGGACCCCCTGGGAAAGAGCCACGCCCAATGCTTTTGTGTCTTGTGTTCGCCTACATGATGCAATTCTTAACAGATCCTTTTAAAACTTTACATACCTATTCCTTATACCCTAAGGATGACCCCTATTGTTTTTCGTGATATCCTAACCCCAAGGGGCAGAGCCGTGGCCATTTTTACTTCGTGTCGGTGTGTGTTGTCTACAGGCCACGATTCTTAATGGAAAGTTTTCAATTTAAAATAAAAATCTGTCGTCAGCTTTTCTTGAAATCCGGGTTCAAAAGGCCGAGCCTATCCATTTAAGCGGATATACTGATTGTTTCTGCTGTGACCTTCCATCGCTGGCTATCTTAACGAAAGGTAAACCGGACGTAGCCCTTTGACCTCTACTTTATTATGTCAGTTCTGGACAGTGAAACGGACAGTTAGGGTTTAATATCCATATTATGTCACCGATCAGGTCATTTCGGGACATGTTTTTTTTTCTCAGTATTATGCCAAAATAAAACATACGCTATGCGATACCACTCGTTTTGAGTAAGTTTGGTGGTTTGACGAAGTCCTAAATTCATTGGAGGGGGGGGGGGCGGTGGGATGGCCTAGTGGTCTAGAGTGCCGCGCTTCGACCTCTAGCTGGCCGGTCACCTTTGGCTTGCGGCTGTGGTTTCGAGCCCTGGTGTGAGCGTATGTGGCATGGAGATAGGAGGCCTTCTCAACCTCGTGGGTTTCCTCCGGGCACTCCGGTTTCCTCCCACTGCTAAAGACCCCTACGCGCAAGCGAATTATTGAAATAAAATTAAACCATATGTTAGTCCCGAAATGACCTAGTTGTGTCGAGTGGACGTTAAACCCCATTTCTCTCTCTCTCCCCCTCAATTCATTGATCGGCAGAAGATGGAATTAAATGAAATGGGGTTTAACCAAGAAGTTTTATTGAACTGGGTCGGTATGACGTCATTTTACCATTGTGACCATTGAAGCCAGTGACATCATAAGGAGTGGGGGGGCGAATGATTAGCACGTACACGCTGTATCATAATACTTTATGGATATAACAATAATCGAAATCAATTATCAAATGTGGCTTATAGTATATTTCCCGATTTGATTCCACGGGGCCGCTGTCGCTAATACGGTCGCCTAAAGTAGCAAAGCGTTTTGCCGGAGGATATCTTTTGTGTGCTAATTCAATCCTTAAATTTAGTGACCTTTAAGTGCTCAAATGTAGAATAAATAATACAGTTTTGCAAAATAAATTCAATCCAATGGTCACTTCGTTTCATTTACAGATGTTTTACGTTGCAAAATAATGATTAAGCAAATACTAATGGGGCACGGAAAAAATATTGCCCTTAATGCAAAGTGACTGTAGTCTTTATTACACCGATTTGCTAGTTTTATCCATTAGACAATACTAAGATATCGATTCCCGAAGTATTAATCAAATGAATAGTCCGAAAACAGTCGCACAATGCCGAATGGCTTGAGACCAAAATGGACTCAGTATTGTTTTATGAATAGCTAAGTATACTATTCAAAAAAAGTAGGGGATATTTGATTTTGGGGGCATAATACTAAAATATGCAAATGACTACGAAAAAAGTCACTATAGAACCTAACAGAAGAAACATTTCCAGTTACATGTGACGCCCAAACGCACCAATAGCTACCGCATGGAATGCAGGTGATGCTTGGGATCATCATGGGGGTCCAACCCAAGATTTGCACGACTCTGACTTTGAATGTTACAGTCATTGTGGCATTGAATTCCAGGGTGGAAACATCAGTTTAATTGTTTTAGTGACCAGAAAACAAATTTTGATATGCGTCGGCTTACCCAAAATGAAAGGTTACGTGCCCTTGGCATGCTACAGATCGGCACAACACAGGCGGTTGTGGCGCGGACGATGAATGTTTCTCAGTCTGTCATAAGCAGGCTATGGTCCAGATACCGTGATACACAATCTGTACAGGACAGTCCACGCTCAGGTCGACAAAGGGCGACAACTCAATCCCAGGACCGATTTATCCGTACCTTGGCCTTGAGAAATCGTGTCATCACAGCAAATCAGATCAGCGCTCGTCTTCAAACAGACACTGGTGTGAGAGTGAGTGGCCAGACGATTCGGAATCGACTGCATAGGGGTCACCTTCGCGCCCGACGTCCTCGCATGATTCCTTGTTTGAGAGATCATCACATTCAGGCAAGACGTCGTTGGTATAGGGATCGTCAACACTGGGATAATCGACGCTGGAGCAATGTGATGTTTTCAGATGAGTCAAGGTTCACTGTTGATGTTTTGGACAGACGTAGGAGGGTGTGGCGTCGTCGAAACGAGCGCTTCCTAGACGTTAACGTCATCAGACATGATCGATTTGGGGGTGGTTCTGTTATGGTGTGGGGAGGCATCACTGTTGCTGGAAGAACGGCTTTACATGTTGTTGCAGGGCGTGTTACAGGCCAGTACTACCGGGACAACATCTTGGCAGTCCATGTTGTGCCGTTCGCACGACGTCATGGCCGCCGTTTCATCTTCCAGGATGACAACGCAAGATGTCACAGGGCCAGGATCGTTACAGGTTACCTCCAACAACAGACCATCACCACATTACCTTGGCCAGCACTGAGTCCCGACCTCTCCCCCATCGAGCATGTCAGGGACATGCTTGGACAAAGGTTACGTCAACGTCAACAATGTCCTGCCAATGTCCAAGAACTTGCTGCTGCGTTGCAACAGGAATGGGACAATCTGGACAAAAATGACCTTAGACGTCTCATTAGGAGTATGCCACGTCGGATCAATGCTTGTTTGGCAAACAGAGGAGGATTTACCCGTTACTGACTTTGTTGTGATGCTGTGGTAACTTTGCTGTTTGACCCCGGGTATCATTTTACCTTTATAATGGTCAGTCTGTGCCTTACTTAGTCTAACGATCATTTGGAATAAATCGATGAATGTGAACTTCATTTCATTTTGTCATTTGTTTCTTCGTCAGTTTCATTAGGTGACTTTAATAACACTTAAAAATCAAATATCCCCTAATTTTTTTGAATAGTATATAATTGAAATTGTTGTTGAGCCTCTGCTGTGTCAAATCTCTGAACGTATAAAATTGTAAATCACCAGCTTTCAATCCTTATTTATGCACTAGATGTTTAGCCCGAATTGTGCGGATAGCAATAGAAAACTGTTTAAATTTTAACTAAACGTCTCCACGTACATTTTTTCCGTATCTACTACATTTTGACTCTTAACCTCTATGCGATGTTTGGTTCTCCTGGACCATTTCGCAAAATCCATATACAACCTTTTGTCTTCCCACCGACGATATGGCAAATCTTTATTTCTATTATTCGCCTGTGCAAAAGAGTTTTTAGCAATTAAAGGAAATCGGAGAACTCGAAGAAAACCCACGGTTTCAGGCAGATGACCACTAACTCGAATTGCTATGACCACGCTTATCCAGAGACTTTTACCGCAACATATCACTTCCTGTTCCAATGCAACTATTCGACCACAATTACAACGCGAAACTTTATTATAGATGAAAGATTGTTGCCTCGCCCAAGACATAATTGTGTGAATTTATTAAAACGAACAATTAAATGGCGAATTATGTGGCACTGAATTCGTGCAATTTGGGCAAGCATCGACCGTATAGGTCCCCGCCGCGCACAAACTAGCGCCGGGTCTGATTATCTTTAGCTTTTTTTTCCAACATGAGAGATTTTTCATGCAAGTGAAAACTAGCACAGAATTTTTGAACATATTTTTTTAATAGAGTCGATTACCGTTTACGAAATAGAAAATAATGTAACTTGTGTCTTTGAGGTTGGGACGATGGGCTAGGTTAGTGTCTACTGTTAGGGTTCGGATTTCATTATTGATTTTGTAAACTAAAACTAACAACTACCGGTTTGAACCGGACTTCTGAATCACGTGATAATACCAACTAATCAAGAATCAGACCCAGTTCGAAGCAGATCCGGCCATATGTTTTATCCACAACCTTTTATAATTCCTAAAATAACATCCTTAAAAATGGCTCATACAATATTTGTCATTTGTCGATGTGATTGTATAATATACACATTATTTTACTATTAGTGATCTCAACATGGCCATTTAAAGATAATAAATTTAGTGTTCATTCATTATCATTATCATTCAATTAATTATCAAAACCTGACTTCAATTAGTCGCTTTACTGACCGAAAACCACCATCACGTGACACTTCAGAAATGTAAACTACCATAGACAGATATGTGTACCTATATTCTACAGTTGCAGGTTTTTAATAAATTTTGAAGAAAACGAAGTCCTTCTCGCCATTTAGTTAAAAATTTGTTTACGGGGGGGGGGGGGTGAAATTTGAAATTTCGGTTCACTTTTGTTTCTAAAATGAAAAAAGGTTTAACAACCTACCATTTTTTGCTTCGACAGGGCTAATTAGGACGGGCATACGATATGCAGTGTATTTTTGTTAAAGCTAAAGTCCTCTGGTTATAAGTCTTAAATGAAACAAAACATTGTATTAGATGTCGGTCGCCAAAGTTGCAATTTGCGATAAAAATATGAAAGTGGCGATTAAAATTTTATTTTGGCGATAACTTTTTGCGGTACTGGCGATTCTTTTCGAGAAATGGTGAAAAGAAAATTCTTAATATTCTACTCGTATTTATTCCGGATTAACCAAACATTGAGTCTCAATCAACGGCATGCTATAAATTAATCAACTGGCCGATCATCTAAGCAATAATTATTTGATGTTTCATTTCGTCTTTTAAAAAAAATGGTAATACAAGTCAGGATTGTAATGAAAATGGCTGACAATTAAATATTTTGATAGCTGAATTCCGTTTACTGTGGCTTCATACAGCATGTAAAATATACAAGCATGTCTATCGGATATTATTATTTCAAATTAGATTATCATCACTGGTCGGAAAGTAAAGGACGAATTGTATACTAGACAACGTTGTCTTTAACCACTGCCCATTTATCTTATATATCGAAGCCGAATTAAATTCTCGGATTATCCACTGCTCACTCCCTTTCCTTGGATTTATCTGAAAAAATGTTGCACGTTAAACTAACGCTGGGAGACCAGACAATCCTCCACTGCAACCTTTGTCGTCACTCGAGCAGACGTACCTAATCGTCGGGTTGCCGGTCAGAGACACCCCTTTGTACTGCATGCACCCCATGGGTGTTTGTCATGGAATCTGGTATTTTTCTTGTAAGATTTTGTGTTTCTACTTTCCATATATACCAAATCAGGCCCGGATCCAGGATTTTGACGAGGAGGTGAGTGGGAGGGCATACATTGGAGCAAAGGGTAATACGTTGCAACCTTGGATTGCTTGGACGGAGACAATGCGAAAATCATGTTTATATAATCTATTAAAGCGCAGATATGTGAACTACAACAGTAACAAAGCAAACGAAAATGATAATCAACTATATCACTGGGGCTGACACGGGGGGGGGGGGGGGGCACGGGCCCCCTGCCCCCCCCCTTCTGGATCCGCGCCTGCAAATATGCCGTTTTCTTTTGCTTTGGAAATAACCACCCGATAAATACTTTTATGGGAAAGTATCTTTAATATTCACAGAAGTTGGGGGCTATGTGTAAGATCGGCGGGGCAATTTACCCAGTACTACTCAATATACCACCCCAAAATCACTACATAATAATGCAAAATGGGCATATTACAGGGGTGGATCTAGGAATTTTGAAAAGGGGGGGGGGGCGCAGCAAAATGAGGGCTCTTACTGTGGAGACGGGGCACGCCGCTGCAAGGGGGTTGAGGGGGGTCCCCAAGACAATTATCCGTCATTTCCTTGCATCTGTAGACATTCCAAGAGCTATTTGGCTGATATTTTCGTCTAAGTAAACGTTCGGAGAGGACATATTTGGGTCTGAAAAAAGGCACTTTCAGCAGTAAAAAAGGGCACTGTCGAAAATTAGGGGGGGGGGGGGCGCCGCCCCTCGCCCCCCCCCCCCCCCCCCCCCCCCCACTGGATCCGCCTCTGTATTACTTGATTTTTTTTCACAAATAGCGAGTTTATCGCGGGAAATGTACTTCAAATGCAATCACCGATGTTTAGCTGTTTAATATGCCTCTCTAAACACTCAAATAATAACCCCATACTGCCAGATCTTTATCAAATACTACCAAACACTATCCGAACAACCCAATATCATTAAAAGATGTACATTAGTATAATAATACTGCAACGAATATTCGATAAGTTGCAGAATATTGAAATGTTTACGCAGTTTTGTCTCTTTACAACCGATAAATAGATTTGGGGTTGCTAATCGGAGAGCGCAAGGTTGGAGACGGTCATGCACATGGCTTTGAAGTTAAAATAAGAAAAACAAGTATGTTGTTGTGTATATTTTAATCATTATCTATTATATAACATGGCCACCAATTTATAAATAAGTATTTCAACCCCTTCATGAGTATCACCAGGCGGTAGCTATTACTTGAATATAAAATTGCAAAGATTTAAAAAAATTTTTTTTTAAATCTACTGCCACACGTTCTACGCACGAATGCGCTACCCGAAGAGATAACTAGTCGTTTGTCAGTTAATTGTATTTCTTTTTAAAAATACAATGAATATAAGCAATTCATAAAATGTACTATCCGACCAGCTAGCGAGTCGTTTGGCAGTTAATTTTTTGCCTTTAAAAATGATATTTATTATATATAAAATGTAAACAAAAATAAATATAATTTATCCAAAGGGAATTTCGTAGGTGCTATCGTGGGGGATACATCGCCACGCCTCTCTTCATGAATTAATATCTCTCTTTCAGCAACACCGCTTAGTTTATTAAAACTATCATTTGTGGCCTGAAAATAAAATTAACATAATATAATTTTGAAGCAAGGTCCATCACAAGACTATGTGGCGCCCAAAGGCAAAAATATCCGTGATGCACCCCCTCCCTTGCTTTCCGGGCATTAAATACCCACATGATTTTTCTACAAGTGTGACATTGTATTGACAGAATTATGCTTCTAAAGTGTAATATTGTATATTATGACCTCGTGTTAATTGGATTAAGTAAGACAATAACTATAGCTCGGACTTCAGTAATAACGTTTTGTTATTTCCACCTCCTGGCCGTACTCCTGTAAGTGTTGAAATAGTAATTTATAAACTGATGGCCATCTTATATAAAAATACAGTTTGGTAGCGATTTTTGATTTAATAATATATACTGCTTGAAATATACGCAAAATGCTTGTTTTTCTTGTTTTAACTTCGTCGTCTTGGAAACCAACTGTAAAGCCCAACAAGGTGATTAATCTGGATAACAATCTGAAATCGACATCTCAGGTGTAAAAGGAGATAACTGCAATGTCATGATATGGTTTCAGACTAGTAATTATTTGCCCATTGACTTCAGTGTTAAATGGCTGTAACATCACAGGTTGTATCTTTTTGCTCAATATTCCGTTGGTTCCAATCTTTATATGCATAATTGGGACCACATTTGGCAATCTCTTCATCATAAATTTTTTGCTACGGGGATTTGAAGTTAACTGGGGTGAAAATCTCTCGACACACTGCTTGCTCTGCAGAAAGACACTTTACAACCCTTGTGCCCCCGTTGTGATATCATCAGTATTACCCAAACCTGCTACGAAATTGCAAATTTGATCCCCTTTCTCCAATTCTCGAACAAAAAGTCAACCCAAAAATGCAGGACAAGGGGAGGAAAGGGAAAAATTGTCTATTTATAACTCGCACTTTGTCTTTATTAGTCGAATATAGCTTAAATATTTCAACTGTTTGCAAATCATCGAATATTCGTTGCAGTAATTATGCTAATGTGCTGCTGTATGACGATTAAGGATTTTATTTGATTATATTAGGTAGCATTTGGTAAGAATTTTGTAGCACTGGGTTAATGGAACAGTCAGATATCGACAACGGCATTTGAAGTACATTTCCCACGATATAACTCTGTATTTTTGAAAAACGTATTATGCCGATTTGGCATTATTATGTTGTAGTATTGTGTAATCTGATTAAAACACACATCTTATTTCGTTTCGTTTTTATAGTTCAAAATTTCGTTTTACTTGTCCTTACTACACTAGGATGTGGAGGGTTGTTATCATTGACGTGTTTTGAATGATGTGAGGGATTACAGCGAGCTTTAGCCGTGTTTTGCACGGAACTGTGGGTAATCAACTAGTCAGAAAAAAAACTACTCATGTGACCTCTGACGCTACCTATCGCTACAACCGGTCAGATCTTCACGTAGTATAGGCCATCGAAAGTATAAAAAAACGAAACGAAATATAAATCTGCATTTTAATCAGATTGTATGTGGTGATATTGAGGTGTTATTGGCTAGTATTGGGTAAATCGTCTCGCTCGTGTAAGAGCTTTCTTACTCGCCGGTGTGTAGAAGCACTATCTCTTTTGGGTCAGTGTATCGATAGTTAAAACAAATAATATACAAAGGCACGCTTACCTTAAATGAAACAAACACTTATGGAGTTTATGCGACGCATTATCTTTCGTTCGTTCCTGAGGTTTTAAGTCCACTGCCACCAATGGTGTTAGAGTAGACAAGAGGAGCACAGTAAATGCTCTCCTGTTTATAGCTGTATTACGCATTCCTAGCAACTAGAATAGCTAGCAACTGTCTCTTGGACAGTGGCGCTCAGACTCTTATTTAAGGTAGGCCTACTTTAAGGTGCACACCAAGTGATTCGGTACAACTCGAACGACTATACGTTGTCCCTTGCCAGGCCCACCGAATTCCAACTGTCAAGGGATCTTTTACGTGCACACCAATGTGTACACGGGATCTCGGTTTTCCGTACCACGCGAACGACTAGACAGTTGTCCTTGTCAGCCCTCCGTCCTGCACCACTGACAAGTGGGGACCACGCCGGAAAATCTGGATGAAGTTTCTCGACCAATGCCGGGATCGAACACCCGACCTCCACGTTATCGAGCCAGCGTCTTACCAACCTAGCCCCCGTGCCCCCACCCCCCGCCCCAAGTTCTGGATTGCAAGCTACCAAGACTCAAGTGTAGGGACTAGTATTCAGAAATGTGAGAAACAAAGAATACGTTTTAAATGTGTCAAAACAGCAGAAATAAAATGGATGCCAGCCCCCCCCCCCCCCCGCATCCATTTTTTTATGTCTAACCCTAAAAATAGTTGTGGCTGGAAATAAATGATTATGAATATAAATTGCGGCAGTTTAATGGTGACAATCCATTCTGTACTGGATTGGTAGTATACGAGAACAGAAAAAATAGTACCTGTCAAACTCATTTATTGTATTTATCCGCCAGTTTTTTAATTAAAGGGTCTGCCAAAAAAACAACGTCGGCATCTTTCTTACTGTAAATATTTATAAGTTTAATTATAGTGATTGTGAAAGCAAGACTCAGTTTTAAAAAAAACAATCAAGTGAGTTAAATCCACAGTCCATTTTCACAATGGTCGCCAACAGTTGAAGTAATACAGACAATTTTTGAACGGCTAACTAGAAACTATTTTTATCTTAGACTTACATACCATTTCATGAGCGCCGGAACCATGGTACCAGGGTATACAAATGGTACCCTGACCTTTTCTGGGGTATACCCTAATGATTAAAGTTTTCAACCTTTCTATTTATATTTATTAGCCTTTTCACTTACACAATTTGTTTATACCGCGATGCTGCAAAAGGTCACGGTCTCTCTTTCCTTTGAGACCGCCCCCACCCCCTTCTTTTGGTACCTTGGCTCTCGTCCCGTTCCGGCGCCCCTGTGGCTTTTTATCAGATTTTTAGTCCAAATTTCAAAAGTTCAATCCCTTTCATACACTGTGAAATCTCGGAGTGCCTTTATTAATGTGTTTAACCGAATCCAATGTTATTTGGAATATATTTTCGTCTTGCTTTGTTTCGAATTATTGGGAAAAAATCCTGTTCCAGTCATCTACTCGACGAATCACGGTAGTTATATAGCATCCTCCTGACATATTTTAATGGTTCTCGTAACAATATCCTAGTTATTTCTTTTAAAGATTTAAATTGACACTTTGGTTGATGGCTTCATGAAAATTAGTACTAAATAGTGGATCCTAGCCTTTCCCGGGGATTCGTGAGTGAACGATTTTAACTGACCTGTTTTCTGATGATGTTTATCAATATACATCTTCAGCAAACATATTATATCTACTAGTATTTGGATGTACTTACAACATTTCTGGTCGTCCCGTTGACCAAAGGAATGTAAGAAGTATGCCTTTTTGACGATAAAACCGCTGCATGTTCGCTTGGTTGAAATAAGCATGACACTCTACCTGTAAATCAGTGATATATTTCACAATTAATAACCTGAGCGCAGTATCCGTAAAAACTTTTTTTGTTTGGATAAACAAATGGATAAACAAATGTTCTGCAAATCCCCGGTGTTTAATTAGCTTTGTAACACTATTTTAGTGATAACATGACATAAACTACATGGGGAACTAGACTACAACAGGAACAAATATAACACTATTAAATCCACAATTCCACCGTCGTCTCTTCCCCGCTTGCCTCGGGTCGTTCCCAGTCGTCTGTGCTAACGCCTGGCTATCCAACTGCACTGCGGATTTCTGTTGAAGTCATTATCAGATCATGTTATGATGCACTGAACAGTGCGAATTCCTCTGAAGTCATATGGAACTTGTAATCACCTCATATGTAGTTTGTAAAATCCATATGAGATTAATTGACATATGAGATAAAGCACATAAATGATGGTTCAATTTGATGAAAGTTATCGAGTATTTTGTCACAGCTTACCCCTTCAGATATTATTGAGAAATCATTTTAAATCATTTGACACAACATTCGCGTGCTTGACTTTTTCCTTGAAATGCCAATGGTCAGCTGATTTTTTTTTTATCTAGTTGTCTGTGGTTACGAATGTTGCAATACTGCAATACCCAGATTCGTGACATATGTTCTTGCGTTAAATGTTCTTGCGACGGTTTGCATTTCTTTTTGTAGTGCACGTGTTACTCTCATTTTTGCAGTATATATTTGCCTGCGTATTTCTAGATTTGATTTTCGCCACTGATTGTTCCCCACCTCCCTGTTCTTCTGTTTGTATTTCCGAATTTCATCATTTAACTAATTTCTATTTGATGTAATAATTTAAGAAAAATTTGATTATATTGTTCATTCTTGTGATGAATATTATCATGTTTTTTCACCTGCTGACAATGCTCCTCTAGTGGACCATGCGCCATATAGTGTCTATGAGGGAAGCGTGGCCTCCTCTTCTTTCGAATTCCAACTGCCAAAGGATCTTTTAAGTGCACACTAATGTATGCATGGGACCTCCTTTTTTGTCCCATCCGAACGACTAGACAGCCGTTCTGCCCCACTGACGAGGTGAAACCGCGTCGGAAATCCCGATGAACTTTCTCGGCCAATGCATTGATCGATCTCCAGGCTAGCTCAATAAAGTGTCCAAAAAACCCGTACAGTATGTGATCGTACTCGTTTTGTACAAGTCGGGTTGACTGGGATAAACTGCAGGTCTCACTGAGTGATCTATCATGTATGCGACTGACCGAAAACACATCAACAAGAAACAACCATGGTTGTTAAATATATTAATAAATACATGTACACGCTTTGCTCTCGGAGATGGGTAGTAATATATTTTATGCATAAGATATATGATGAATGAGGTTTAACGTCCACTCAACACATAGTCGATCAGTGCGGGTCCAATATGGCAAATCGTATTTTCAATTATTCGCCTGTGCAAAGGTGTTTTTGGCAGTTGGGGGAAATCAGAGAACTCGGAGAAAAGCCACGAGTTTAGACAAACGACCTCTCCACAAATGACCTTTACCCTTTACATATCACTTCCTGTTCCAATCGGGACAAGGTCATGTTCCCCCGGGTTGTCGCTGCATTCCAAACATGTTACACAAACAAAAGGGTGAATCCAATAAAAACATATATTTATTGGACATCAACAGTTAGACGTTACACTTTTATTATAAAACAAAAGATACAAATTAAATTCTTACGAAGTTTTATTTCAAAACAATAGAATCAACAGATAAAATAAATCTTATCCCACCTAATAAGTTAGTGATTTAAAGTTTTAATATGGGACTGTGGTGGGTGTTTCAATGTGTGTTTGTGTGGATGGGGGGGGGGGTCTTTTTGATAGGGATCTTGACAAGCAAACGATGGAAGGTTGCGAGCAAACCTGTCAGGGCGGATCCATGATTTTTTGCATGAGGGGGTTTACCTGATACTTGAGACAATGCCCCCCCCCCCCGGTCTTTAATTTTTTTTTGAGAAATGCGATGTCTCTATCGTCATTTTGGTGAATATACATACACACGATAAAGAAGGAAGTCCAAGGCGTCAATTTTTAATATAAATTAATACGATCAAATTGTGATTGAGTTCCATTGATGCAAAGCATTAATTGTGAAGTCGCATAAGCCTATATCATTATCTCGCACTTTGAAATCCCGTCACAATCCACCATCTGACGGTAAAGGAATAAAGCACACGATCGTGGCGCTTTTCTCATAAAAAGTGGTGTTTTACCAATTCTTTTTTGAGCCCCCCCCCCACCCTTGGATCCGCCCCTGTATGTTTTCGTTCATGCCCCTTTTAGGATTGATGAAGGCGAGAATAGAATGCAAAGTTTTAATAATTTAATAAAACTATAATAAATATAATGAATATTGTAGACAAGAATGAAATGATGACGATATCATTATGTCATGGTATTCAGCTGGTTTAAAAGGGAAATTCTGGATGATCTTTACCACTGAAATAAAGTAAATTATCAATACATACAATAATTGAAGCATTTTATGTTTGACCGGAATCAAAAATGAATGATTACTACCAGGAAATATAACAGAAACATGTACTATTCAATGGTAACGAATGGGGATATACTTAACAAAAACTTGTAATATCAAATGGTACCCACATGCAATAAAATAACAGAAACATGTAATATGAAATGGTAACGAATGGGGCTATAATAAAAAAAAGTCAAAAGTTCAAGATATTTAGTTGAAAATATAATTTGATTTATTTTGAAAGCCGACAATAATAGCAGTAAAAAAACGGAAAAAAACAAACAAAACAAGATGACCATAGTTAGGTCCACCAGTACACCGCTGAGCAAAATCCTATCTTTTTTATACATGCTGGTATACAAGGTATACAAGTGGGGACCCATTTCATTTCATATCTAGAAATTTCAACATTAACATTATTCTATGTCGGACACCGGTTTACATGTCGCATGAAATAGGTATTTCCTGAGATTCACATGAACATTATGTTCTATTTAGCGCAATTGTGCCAGGTTAGTATAGCGAGAATGTACTGAAGGATGGAACGGAAAACCGACAAACTCCACCCCACCCCCCTATTTCCTAGCAGAAGCATTACAAACGTGAACAAAGTACATAATGGCCGCATGTTAGTCTCAAAAAGACCGAGGTATTATTGTACTGTTGAGTTGTTAATCGCCATTTATTTCGTTCGATTCCCGAGGAGACTCCAATACGTGTTCGTTACACTGTGCCAAGAAGAGTTATCTCCCATACACTTTACGCAGATTCAATTTATCAATATTTCAATAACGTTATACTTCAAATAAAACTAAAACTGGCCAGTCTAAGCTGAAGTGATTTTATAAGGAGTGATCAGTAAGTCCCCTTGAGAAATACTTACAGGTCGTTTTTAAATAATCTGACGTTTTTCTGAAGGCCTTCTATTTGTTTCATTTCAGCATCCGTCAACTTAAAGTCAAAAATCTGAAAAATTTCAACCGTTCCTTGCATTAATAGTAAAACATGTTAATAAGTAAGTCTTGTCATATGATTCTTTCGTTACGCTGAGTGATCAAATCGAACAATTTAGGGAAATCTGAATTTTTACGATTACGAAAAAGTACACAGGATTATAGCCCAGTTTACATATTAAATATCAAAAGATGACTCGAATTCAAATGTTGTGTCTGTGATATTTCACTATACATGTACTTCTAAATCGGGATTAATCCACCCATCTTTGTGGAACATTTCCGGTATTATTAAACTAGTTTACCTGCATATTTTGATTGATTCTTGCTGGTTTGATACTCTTTGGTATAACTAGAATATTTCTTTGGGTCAAATTACGCAACAGAACCTGAAAATAAAAATAAAATAAAAGAGAATGGTTTAGGAATCTATGGGGGTCAATATTCAATTGTTTCATTATAAGAAATAAATATTAATACACTGCTACCATTTCCTACCTGGTTCCCCCTTGCCAGTGGTGCAGGACGGATGAAACGAAAACCCGAGGTCCCGTGTTCCGTGGCGTGCACGTAAAAGATCCCTTGGCCGTTTGAATTTGATATAAGAGTATGCCATAGTTAGTGCCACTGCCCGGGCAAAATTTCCCCCATATCGCAAGTGTCTGGGGTATACCCCTCTTCAGGAGCAGAACAGTAGGACGTTACGCCCCATTTCATTATAATCGTTTCCGATTGATAAAAAGACGTACATGTATATCGACCTTATTTTAATAAGGGTGCAAACCGTGTAAATATTTTCTTTTGTGTTTTGAGTATGTTTTTTGAAACCAATTCTTCGGTCTGGCTCGGGATCGCATATAGTCGGTCTTTCATAAATCCCAGCGGATTATTATCATTGGGTAAATGCATCAGCAGATAGCTAGAGTAGTAAAAGTAGTACCTGTCCAGCCGATTTCTTGTATTTATCCGCCAGCTTCTTAATCAAAGGATCATCCAATAAAATACAGTCGACATTTGCCTTTCTGTAAATAATTAAAGCATACTTCATTTTATAAAGATTGTGAAAGATGAGGAAAAACCAAATCTCATTTTCATAATGGTCGCAAAGTACTTAATATTATGCTGAGATGCTGAACGGCTCAATAATTTTATTTGAGTAATTCATGCCATTTCCTCATACGTAAAAATTTTCCTATATTTAACAAAAAACAATATTCGAATGTTTTCTCGGCTTGTTTTGTTTAGGTCCTAGTCTAGAAACCCCTGGTCACCCCATCATTTAAAGTGTTTGTTATTTTTATCACCATGAAAAGCTGTTCTCAAGACAAACCTGTATGCACCCTACACCAATTGCTTCCTAAAGTTCTGTTAATAAATGTTATTTAATTTCTATCTCTATTGATTTCATTTCAATGGTGTAACTATAATATATATTTATAATATCTAGCTAATGCTATCAGAGTTATTCCTATTAAAGAATAAAATCAATCTGTTTAAACACACATTCTATTTCTTTACTACACTAAGATCTGGAATGATATGAGGGATTAGCCAGTAAAACGATCTGTTACACCTAGCTTTTGGTGTGAGGTGCATGGAACTGTGGATAACCCACTAAAAACACCAACGCTTATTGGTTAATCAGATGTCTAGCATCATAAGATCAACAGCCGCTCGTATGACCCCTGATGTGACATTACACTACAACCGGCCCCAGATCTTTATGTTGTAGAAGTCATCGAAAGTATAAAAAACGAAACGAAATATGGATCTGTATTTTTGTCAGATTGTCGTGCACATTAATACTGATTGGTGAATGGTCTTCTCCAAGATTTCGGGAGTAAGCGATCCCAACTATATATTACAACTATTTTTCGCAAAGATATCCTATCTATTTTAAGGTGCTTACAACATGTCTGGTCTTCCTGGTGATCCAAGGGATCCATAAGATGTGAGAAGTATGCCTCTTTGTTGACAAAAGCGGTGCATGTCAGCTTGGTTGAAATAGGCATGACACTCGACCTGTAAAAATAGTGATGTGATATAAAGTTTAATAAAACATTAACTCGAGCGCTGCATCTATGAAGGCTATCGCAGTTTGTATAAACATGAGTACCACAGAACCACAGTTTCTAGTCAGCTTACCTGTTCAGTCAAGTTTAAATCTTAAAAATGCCTTATAAGCTTAACCTGTCTCTGCCTATTGCAGGTTTTTATTTTGGCTTCAAATGTTACATAAATTGTTATTTAGACATTTATGCGCATTCCAAGCCTATAAGCAACTCTCCGGAAAATCGGATGGTGGAGATTTAAACGGTTTAATTAATGATTTAATTTATAAATGGCGAATCGAGGCTAAGTCTCGAATTACAAATACCGTTGTTGCGATAATAAACTATCTATGTCACATCTTGTAAACACTTTAAAAAGTGATAATACCGCTCAGAATAACGTAATTTGAATCAAATTTTCAACATATTCAATTTGCATTATCTATTTGTGATCTATTATAGCAAGAACCACCAGCTCTTTAACTAAATATTACATAATGCATTTTTAAGTTTTTGTTTGAATGTTAGGGTGCTTGACATTTTCATATTCGGTTACCTGTGGCAATCGACAGTATAGCGTGAATAATAAAAGTTGTGTTGCTTTTGAGTTTATTTCTTGGCCATTATTTGTTAATATATTATATTAAGATAACCAGACTTCCCTGCACAATGTTGTACAAAATTTATCCTTATTACTGAGCTGATGTTGACGTTGACATAGTTACACAACTGTTGCTTAAAAATAAGTTAGTTTATTATCGTTGCAGTTGACGCGAAGACTAGGACTAGATGGAAACTAACCTGATTAGTAACCGGTTTAATGGTTGCAATCTTACAAATTCGTTCGATTTGGTTACATGTAAAGTTTGAAACACCGATATTCTTAGCTTTACCCAGCTTGACAGCTTTCTCCATTCCCTGAAAATAGATAATTATAGTGAACTTACAGATTTCCTTTCATTTCTTATAGTTCCAAAAACTGTTTTCCTTGTCTTTACTACACTAGGATAAGGGTGAATGGTAGGTCTAAATGTGAGGGCCACCAACAGATTCAGAGTTTTTATATAGTGCGCGTTCTGTTTGATGTGACTGATTAGCCAATCAAATGGTCTGTAGTGGCGAGATCTTGGTGTTTAGTGCAGGGAACTAAAGGTAGACATTCACATCGAACTAGTCAAAGGTTGTATTATCAAATACCCGTTTGAAACATCATTGCTGATTTGATAATCAAATTACTGACATCATTGGGTCAAAAGCCACTCGTATGACTCCCTCAAAAGGCCCCCACCACACTTTGGCATAGAACGAAAAAAAAAAACGAAACGAAATATAGATCTGTATTTTAATCAGATTGAGCTTAACCGTTAACCTGACTGTTTTTAGTGGCAGTTATGTTGTTGCAATGTAGATGTTGACATATTAAATTACAAAGAAAAGCCCATGACCATTAGATGTACTATAAAATGTCCTACAAACTTCCCCACATTTCGCATAGCACACCGAATGGCGTATGCCGTCACCGTTAAACTCCATTTTATTTCATTCGATCTAAGCTTAGTCAAAATGTATTAGAATTCGGATTCATTCCGCCTTCTTATTATTTTACACATTTTCGTATAAAAGTATGGATTTGGTTCTTTTTTAAAAACATAAACGATTCCGCTATACTCTCGTGGGGTTTTGGTAACTATAAAGTGAGTACATGAATTACACCCACGTCAAGTGCAACATCAAGTACAGAAAACGTACTTACCTCCCAGGTTTTTTCTGGTGGCAGGTTCAGAAATGCTGGTGTTCCATCTGGTTTCAAAGGATATAAACCGGTTCCTGTATCCTGTGATAAAATAACCACTGAGAATTAGACTATTTTGTAAGATCTCGTGTCAGTATTATTGTGATAAAGAGTATATAATTAATTACACGTAGTAAGATCTGGTGTCAGTAATACAGTTGTAGAGCGTGTATAATTAGTAAGATCGTGTGTCAGTAATACAAGAGAGTATATGATTAGTAAGACTGTGTCAGTTATACAATGGTAAGAGAGTATAATTAGTGAAATCCCATGACATTAACACAACGTTAAAGAATATATAATTAGTAAGATCTTGTGTCAGTATCACAGTGGTAAAGATATCAATGGAATAAAAATGACACGATACAATACCAGAAGCAACGGTTGGTTCTCGGGAACATGTGATATGTGCGAGAAACCTGGCTACAATAGTGACTTCCCTTTACACACCCAAACGGTTTAATATCTATACACGGATGTTACCTTTATCAAAAGACAAGTTTCTTTACTTACCTCAAAAGCACAGGGACCATGAATAAGATACAGATCAACATAATCTAGTTTAAGATTTTTTAAAGATATGTTAAGACATTCTTCTACTCTTTCTGGTTGATGATAGGTTAACCATAACTAAAGTAAAGATATTATAAATTTCACATATATTATCAGATGGATGAGCTGGATGAATTCCAAACATGAAACTATTCAATTGTTTTTCGGGCAACTGGTTTCATTATGTATTGCGATCGTTGTGAAAATAAATCGGAAAAACTTTTTTAAAGATTTCCAACGATAGATTTAAGTGACTATCCCGATTCGTCTCAGAATAATAAACACGATGGTATAACCCGAAGATCGATAACTGATCCATTTATAAAATAAGATATCATTTACCTTAGTTGTGATGTAGAAATCTGATCTTTTAAGTTTTCCTGCCTTCATATATTCCTGTAGAACTTCTCCAATATCAGCCTCGTTTCCATAAGCATAGGCTGTGTCAATATGGCGATATCCTGCATCTAAAGCAGCGCGAATAGAATTTTGACACTCTTCCTTGGTAGCCTGAAATGATCATAATATTGATAGCATAGTGAGGGTTGTATTACTTTATGTGAGGGGGTTATGATACTTTATGCGAGGGTGTTAGGGCACTTTATGCGAAGGTGTTACGGTACATTATGTGAGGGTGTTATGTTACGTTATGTGAGAGCTAAAGTACTTTACACGAGAGAGCCATGGTACTTTATGTGATGATTTTATGGTACTTTATATGAGGGTTGTATTATTTTATGTGAGGGTGTTATGGTACTTCATGTGAGAGAGCGAAGGTACTTTATATGAGAGAACTATGGTACTTTATATTATAATTTTATGGTAATTTATGTGATGGTGTTATGATACGTTATTGGGTTGGCGCATGTGCAGCTCGCACTACATACATGTAGTTGTTAGGATGGGACGAAAAACCACATTCCCCCACCCCAACTCATAATGCAAGTCTCAGAGTGACCCAATGGTTATGTTAACAGAAGATTGAACTCTCATTATCAGAGTTGGATATGTTTGATTTGTTTCTGTAGCCTCCGATATGTTAGAAATTCATTAATTTTTACATTATTCTGTCATTTTTTTGCTTAATAAATTAGTTAAACTGTCAATTTCAGTGCCAGTCCGTATTGACTACTGAGTTTAAAGGCATAATCCCGATAATTGTTTGGAGAATGAAACTGCTTAATTTTGTGTTAAAATCACTTAAAATCCTGTACCTCAGGGTCGATCAATAACTCAATATTTCTGATACGTTTTCAAACAACTTAAACCCACAAGTCATCATCTGGAAATAGAGACCAGTTTCCCAAGCTGCGTTGGATAAAACCAGATATTTTTTTAATAAGAATAATGTGTAGGTGAAATTTACCTTTACATGAAAAGATTTCACATGGAACGGGAGTCGATTATCGGGCCACCCAACGAAATAATTGACCCGAAATCTTAAAAGCTTTACGTGTCCGGATAGCCATTTTGAATGCTCACGTCGGGACGACTCAATATTTTGAGCTAAGATTTTGAGACAAGGTAAATACACCATTACTCTATATTTTCGCACTTAAATTTCATACGTACTCGGTTCAAATCGGGATAGACTCTTTAAAGAAAATAAGAGTCCCGTTCATAAAACACCTCAGTGACAATAGTTTGGCATTGAATTGAATTGTATGTTGCACGAATAAATATTTGTATTTTCGACATGTTTTATTTCGTATGTACTTGAACAAATTCTATTTGCTAAACCTACTTGATCGAGTTTAGAATTTGAGATCAAAATAACCTGGACTTTGAACCTGGATTAATTAATTATTCAGTATATTTTAATATGAAACAGGTGACATTATTTAAAAACTACCTGTCTGGGCGGATACAGAAGAGGGGATATGTACGTCCGAATGATTAGCGTGCGCGCGCTGTATAATAAGGTCTGTCATTGAGTCAACTGGTGAGCTTTCCTTTCCCCGTTAGTACAGGATAAGGAGTAGGTTCGTCCGTGCAACCTCGTGGGTTTGAACCATATATTAGTTCTGAAATAGCCTACTTTGTGTCGAGTGGCCGTTAAACTCCATTTTTCTCTCTGTCAGGTACAGAACTACATGTATAGAGCGGGTACGTGAACTCAATAACCAGGTAGATATTACGTTTAGAGGAGGTGTTGTCAGGGGAGAGAAATACAATACAAAATACGTTTTAAAGCTGGGGCTTATATTGATTCTGGTTTGAATGTTCAAATAAGTCCAAGGTTTCGCCTTTAGTCCTCTCCAAAAACGAAAACTCTGAATTTTTCTATTATTCTCCGACCTGCAATCCCATAGATGGTCAAATATCGCTTCCTCCTCTCTGGCAGCTCTACGGGGACCGGGGTTTCACAGTCTTAATATGGTTGACGGAAAGGTCGGCTCAAACCCCTTGGCCACCAAAATACTGACTCTCACTATCGAATAAGAAAATATAATTACCTGCCAAGTCCCGAGTCCAAGGATAGGGAATTTGTTCCCGTTATTAAATGTTACCATTGGAATCGCCATCTTGCTTTAATGATCTGAACTCCAGTAACTAGAAACAGACAAAACTATTCAAATATACAGAATAAAATGTGTGGGTTTTTTTTCAATTTGTGAGTATAGGGTAATGGGTATATTCCCACTCAACTGGCAAATGAAATAAATATCAGAGCGATTCACCCCCAATGTATCTCACATAGTCGTATATAGCCCAGAAAATTCCAAAAGTATTGCGAATATTGTGCGACAAGTGAAATTTTAATGATGTATGCTCAATAATTCTTGACTTATTCCACTCATTTTTTCTATTCGTTGTAGAATTAAGTGTTCAGTTTGTTTTTATATAGAAAATAAATTGACAACGCATATTTAATAACTTTCAATATGTTGGATACCACAGTTTGACATTATCTAGCCTATCATAAGTTTCTAGGTTAGCGTGTGCGCGTTGTATTACAAAGTCTGTCGTGTCGTGGTTTCAAATCCCCGGTTGTGCGTGACATGGAGGGGGTGGCCTGTCCAACCTCATAGGATTTCTCCGGGTCTTCTGGTTTCCTCCCTCTAAAGACTCCTACGCATAAGCAAATTATCGAAATAAAATTGACCCACATGTTAGTCCAGCCCAGCAATGACCTAGATCGTATCGAGTGGACGTTACCCTCCCCCTCTCTC
Source organism: Patella ulyssiponensis (assembly GCA_963678685.1). Lineage (NCBI taxonomy): Eukaryota > Metazoa > Mollusca > Gastropoda > Patellidae > Patella > Patella ulyssiponensis. Next base: position 75,475,194 of record OY783227.1, on the reverse strand, counting down.
TCTCTCTCTCCCCTCTCTCTCTCTCTCTCTCTCTGGTCGTCTATTGAATTTTAGATCTAAATAATGTAGACTTTGAACCTGGATTATTTATTATTTATTCAGTATATTAGATATACAGGTATAGCGTCTGTGTCTCGCATTACTTTCTATTCAAAATAATTCACTGCATTGACTTCATTAGAGAACGATCACGCAGTGAATTAATTGGTCAAGTGTATGAATAGACCACTGATCACGAAGACTGGTTTGTTAGAACTACCAAGCATATCTAACAATTGTCCTATATATCATTTTAATATCGGCGCAGTCATCCGATTTTTTGAAATTATGAATGATTTTTGTATATTTTTTTTATCACAGATTCCAGAATAATATTATAATATTAACCACCATGCCTTTCAACACCCCATTACCGACTAAATTAAAATTAAATGCCACCTCATTTTTTGTCAAGGTTCCTGAGATGTAAATAAGGGTTGGGATAAGTGCTAGCCCTGCTTTCATCTCGTGACATGACCATAAATTAAGCTGCCCTTACCGTTTAGCAGCCCCTCATGACCTATTTATGACTATGTCTGGTATTTAGGTCATGAATACTACAACGTGTCGTCTATTGCACCCTGTTAACCGGGATTCTAACAACACAATTCCTAAACATCCCATCAATTGGCATGGGTAGTAGGAATACACGGGTTGATGCCTTTTCAGAGTGGGGGAATCACGTGGCTACGTGGTTAAGACGCTGGCTCGCTAGCCTGGATGTCGGGTGCTCGATCCCTGCATTGACAAAAAAAGATCATCCATATTTTCCGGCGTGGTTTCCCCTTGTCAGTTATGCAGGACAGATGTCCTGACAAGGATGGGACGAAAAACCGAGATCCCGTGCATACATTGGTATGTACGTAAAAGATGCCTTGGCTAAATTTCCCTCGTAGCACACTGGCTGGCATATACCCGTCTTCATTAGCCCAGGTTAGGAGCTGAAAAGTAGGACGTTAAACCCCATTTCATTTCTCTTCAGAATGTTGACTCGTTTTCATGTTTGCAAAGTTACCAGAAGTCGGTCATTTTCTACCTTAATTTGATAATTACAATATGTTCCAAATTTATGGAAATGAAATTTAAAACGCAGGTGTTTTATTTCTTCAGATCATTTCTCTCTCATAATAAAATATCCCCTGGGTTTTTGATAAAATACAATAGATTACGCTTACAGCCCAGTCCTCGCCATTAGTCCAGTCGGTGCAGAGAAGCAGGATGTTAAACCCCATTTTATTCTTATGGCAATTTGCAGGTAAGATCAAACTAAGCCCGGAACCCAATGCCACCTATCCCTAACTATGACAATCAGGAGTAACAGAAATCTTACAACTTACCTATATCAGATGTAGTCAGATTATAACTTAAATAAAAAAAAATGTCTACTATTTATATCCTCGAGAAAATTCAATAAAATAACCATGACTCAGCGTGAATTTGACCTAGAACCTATTATTTGTATAGCCATCAGCCATTGCGTTATGTGAGTACATTCCCTTTCTGCTTAGCAACGCTTGTCTTTGTTTATGATTTTTGAACTTTGGAATCCGTGGTAAACTATATGTTCTCAACGGTATATATTTATTTATCGAGGGTACGTATTTGTTTATTGTTTCCTCCGGTTGGTTGTTGTTTTGGGATATCACAGGACTTATTAAACACCTGAGGCTTTTCATATAGATTGATATATAATATAATATGTTTATTTCAGTAATAAGGTCATAGACCTAAAGTACAATTTAAAAAACACTTTAAAAGGTGGGCGACAGCAAGTGTAGATAGATTTTACAATCTATTTCTTTACATTTCCAATTTTAGATGTGATAATGCGACGTCAATATATTTGGATACAGATTTTAATAATCCGATGTCAATTGTCGTGGAGATTTCGATTAGTGCTGCTGAGCACAGGGAGTGTTAATATAAAGTATCTGGAATATACAGATATTGTATATTGCTTAATTTCGGACATATGTGTAAATCAGATACTGAGACCCTTTAGATTGATATATTAAGCTCTAAATGATTCTGTAGAAAAAAGAAAAAGGTTGGAACACACGTCGATATATTCGTAAGATAAAAAATACGAGGAAAGCGATTTGAAAGGAAAGTAATTACGTGGAAAATCTCAAAAAGCTGCTAACAACGAGTAATTATTATTGGTACGCATGCACTGCGTAACTTTAAACAGGGGGCGTATATTTAGCTACACTTTCGGAAATTATTGTTGACATTTTTATTTTAAGGTTATGAATTAACAATAAATTTGCTTATTTTGTTTGCACACAACGGTGACCTTAATATAACGTTGGTTTCAGTCACCAGACCAAACTAATTTCATTACAGCTACCATAAATATGATGTAAATATTTGGATCTTTCTGGGATCTTCTAAAATATTTATTACTCATTATCACAAGATCCCAGTTTGCGCACAATCATTACTATTTACCTCCACGTCTACAAATAATATATTATAGTGCTTCACAAGTTGTCATCCAATACAATTACAAGGCCTTCCTTCTAGGTGGGGGTCTTTATCGCTTGTATACACTATTAGTTCACATTCCATGATACTTATATATTTATCAAGGGCTTCAACACAATAACATTAACTAGACAAATTCAAGTAAAAATTTGTTTCTTGCGTTATCGCGGCCCATAAAATTGATAATTGTAGCAATGGGGTTTATATATTCTACTTTTTTGCAACCGACGTTTCTGCAATGAAGACCGGTATTTCGAATTTAATCTGGCAGGGAATCTTTTACGTGCACGCCAATGTGTTCACGTGTACTTGGTTTTTCGTTCCACTCTAACGACTATGCGTTGTTCCTTGCCACACCCTCCGGCCTACACCACTTACAACGAAGAACCACACGGAAAATCTGTATAAAGAGGGCATATAGCTAAATTGCCCAATAAAATGTAGGTCCACACAGTTCATTAAAACAATATGATTTGGGTGGTCATGATATTCCGACAGAAGAGACTGCAAGATAAGAAATAAAAAATATTTAGACAATATTTAGATTTTCCTCTAAAGCATCATCCGCGGTATCCCTAGTGGTCCCATTCCACTTCACAAACCCCTGACAGCATCTCAAATTATCTGTCCTTAATGATTGCGCTGATTTATCGACCGATCAAAAGAATCGTTAAATACAAATACATTACAGGGTTGAATTCAGAAGGTCCATATTTGTGGGGAACTGAAAAGTCAAATTAATTGTAGAAGTGATGGAAGGGTATACAAGAGATTTCTCTGGTCATGGCATTGCTTTAGGGATATGTGAATCGAATAACCCCGCAATTTTAATACAACATAAGTTGTCCTAAAATGACACCCCTGTTTGATTTGAGTCAAAACTAAAATTTGATGTCATGCGTTAATTTCTTTTGTGGGATGACATGTCTAAAGTGATTACGTTATAACCCATCAGCTGCTCTGTTTAAACATGATGTACGGGATATACCGTCGATTCATACATTTTTTATTGTTTGACGGGGAGGTCAAGAGTGATGAAGTGGAAATTCAGATGTGTTAAGTAATTATTCTAGAAGATTTAAAATGGGTCGAAATATTTGCATCATTTTTGTTTGAGTATATATAATGGAATAGGTATAATCGGGTGACCAAGACCCGTGTTATTTCAAGGTCACAGGTGTATAGAAATTATTGTTGGACCGTGAATGTCCCTACGCCATGGGACAAGACGCACTTCGCGACCGGAGCGCGACCTAGATGTTGGGCAGCAAGGCTATATTGGACCAACTCGGGACAGTGAAATAGTGCTAAAGTGCACATAAAATGGGCGATATGTGTAGCCAGTGGTTATTATATCACAACAATCTGATTGAAATTAAAACAGCTATCTTCACACAATACCCTCTACTATCGTGTACCGTCCAAAGGATTCGAGATACATTTTCGTCAGAAGAGTATTGCGATTTTAATTTCCCCAAGTAAAATAGTACAGGGGTAAAAATGTATCATAAAAGTCAAACATGATTGAAACGCAATTTGTAAATGACGGTCGTTCTCTTTTCTCACGGCAGCGATTTTAATACTGTCTACCATCGTGTGCAGTCCAAACGATTCAAGATACATTTTCGTCAAAAGAATATCGTGGTTCTAATTTCCCTTAGTAAAAGAGTACAGGAATAAAAAGATGTGGTCATACAAATGTATCATAAAAGTCACTGACTACTTGATAGTTCTACACGATGTTCTCGTCAGACCTGTGAGTCGCGGCGGCTTATGGTGTGTCTCACTAGGAACCCCATAAGATATATTTCCTGGGAACTTGAAATAATGTCTGAAGGAAAACGTATCCTCTTTCTTTCTTATATAGAAAGTAGAGATGTGTCAGATATAAGAGCGGGACATTTTTTTGCGTAAGTGTTTCGTATGGGCACCGTTTTACATGAACATTATTCTATTTAATTGGATTAATCTGTGCAGGAGATGAATGGACGGTAGTAATCTATTTTCACCAATTGATGTCTGCAGGAGTTAAAGCGAAAGACCAACGATTTCCAACAAGGTTTCCATAAATCTTAAATATATATATTAATATATAATCCTTTCTGTAACACAGGGTGTTGGATGGCCGAATGGCCAGCATGTGCGTGCTGTATCATAAGGCCTGTCATTGAGTCAACTGGCGTAGTTTTGAATCCCCTGGTTGTACATGACAAGGAGTAGGGTCGCCTGTCCAACCTCGTGGGTTTCCTCCCACTGCTGAAGACCCGGGCGGTTGGATGGCCGAATGGTTAGCGTGCGCGCCATATCATACGGCCTGTCATTGAGTCAACTGGCGTGGTTTCAAATCCCTGGTTGTACGTGGAATTGATTAGTGTAGCATGTCCAACCTCGTGGGTTTTCTCCGGGTACTCCGGTTTTCTCTCACTGCTAAAGACCCCTACGCGCACGCAAATTATTGAAATAAAATTCAACCATTTGTTTGTCCCGAAATGACCTAGTTTGTGTCGAGTGGACGTTAAACCCCATTTCTCTCTCTCTCCCCCCCCCCCCCCTCTGTAACACAACGCCTTCTGTGATTGTTGACAACGTTTTTCAACATAAACAGACCAAAATTATGATTGTTTTTGGCTAAAAAAAATCGCCATAACGTTGAAATAGGTGTAATGCGCACATATTAAGGGGTGAGTTGTTTAAGTGGCATTTAAGGGGTGAATGAGGTTTAGCGTCTACTCAACACATATATAGACAATAAGATGGATTCCATATATGGTAATCTTATTTTCAATTATTCGACTGTGCAGCGGTGACTTTAGCAGTTGGGGGAGAGCAGAGAATCCGTAGAAAAACCACATGTTTAGACATATGACGACTAAGCTACCTACAACTAGAAATGACCTTTACCCTTTATATATCACGTCCTGTTTCAATAAACCTCTTGCATCATAATCCAGTATTACAGCTACATGTATATGTATATTTCTTGAGGGTCCGTTATCGGGTCAAGATCATGTTCCCCCCGCACCCAGCCTGTTCAACCATTTCAGACATATTACAAAAACTTACAAAAACAGAAGAAAAGATACAGTTAATACAGATATATTTATTGGGCACCAACGGTTAGATGTTACAATTTTATAATAAAACAAAAGATACAAATTAAATCATCATTAAGTAAGTGGTTTAAAGTTTTGCTATGGGGCGATGGTGGGTGTGTTTTATGAATTGGTAAAACTGCCTCAAGCTAAATCTGTCAACATGCAATCACAAGACATACACTCTAGAAAAGCTCAGTTTTATTTTTTTTTTTTTTTTCTTTGCTATATCTGGGAAGATACCCCCGAGAGTGCGGGACTGTTAAAAGACACAATTGTATTATAAAACAAAAGATAAAAATTAAATATTCACGAAGTTAGTAGTTTAAATGTTTGATATTCTAGTGTTTTGTTTGAGTTTTCTTTTTTGCTCTATTGGGGGAGAAATTCTCCCATACCCCCGAGAGTGCGGGACCCTCGCCGGGCCAAAATCATCCCCCTTCCACCAGGCTGCCCGTGCATTTCAGATATATTACACAATATGAATAAAAAATATATTTATTGAACATAAAACAATTAGAATTTAACTATGTTAACTATAATAAATATAACGAATATTGTACCCCTCGTTAACTATAATAAATATAGTGAATATTTTAGACAACAATGAAATGATGGCGACACTTTATGTCATGGTATTCAGCTGGTTTAAAAGGGATATTCTGGATGATCTTTACCACTGAAATAAAGTAAATTATCAATAAATACAAATATTCAACCATTTCATGTTTTACCGGAATCAAAAATGAATGATTACCGACATGGAATATAACAGAATCATGGTACCAACAGGCAATATAACAGAAACACGTAATATCAAATGGAACCGACAGGGAATTTAACAAAAACATGTACTATCAAATGGTACCACAATGAATATAACAGAAACTTGTTCTGTTAAAAGGTACCACAATGAATATAACAGAAACATGTACTATCAAAAGGTACCACGATGGATATAACATAAACTTGTACTAGCAAATGGTACCGACAAGGAATATAAAAGAAACATAAATATATGTACTGTTGAATTGTACCACAAAGGCAAAAGTTTAAGATATTTAGTAAAATGTTTAAGTTTTAAAGCTGACAAAATAAAAGAAAACAAAACAAGACGACCATATCTAGGGCAAAGTTAACAGTATTCCTTGTCGGACATCAGATCATGAGAACTTTTGTATCGACATGACAATTTGTCAGTCTATCGAACCGAAAGTCGCGCATGAAAAATGTAGTTTCTGTGGTTAACATAACCACTATGTAACAATTACCGCAAAGTGCCGGGTAAGTACCGACGCCCTACTGAACACTACATATTTCTTAGAAGTAGCATTATAAACGTTACCATCCAATGACCACAATATTTTAGTCTCAAAATGACCGAAGTATTCTGCCTTTGCGACGGTGACCTCAATTTATTTGGATGCCTACAACTCTCGTACGTGTTCGCCACATTGTTTCAGAAAAGAGTTATCTCCCATGTTTTTGAGATTCAATTAAAGTGATCAATATTTTAATCACATCATAGTTCAAATAAAACTAAAACCGATCAGTCTAAGCTGAAGCTATTTCGTAAGGAGTGATTAGTGTCCTTGAAAAAATACTCACAGGTCTTGCTTATACAATCTGACGTTTTTCTGCAGTCCTTCTATTTGTTTCATTTCGCAACCCGTCAACTTAAAGTCAAAAATCTGAAAAATTTCAACCTTTCCTTGCATTAATAGTAAAACATGTTAATAAGTAAGTCTTTTTTCAATGATGCTTTTTTGCACCGAGTGATCTATTGAAACAATTTAGGGAAATATTACACAATGACAGATGCTAGAGACGCGTCGTGCTATATGTGATATCAACCTGTCTGCTATCGATACCCCTGGTGTTCTTGGTAGAATTCCTTATGTCATTATGTAACCTTAACTTATCTAATTTAACTGTCTTTGATAAGCAAACTCTAGTGAATGTTAAACTTGATATGATACATTAGCCAGGTGTCTAATACGATGTTTGTCTTGAAAGGTTTATAAACCACGAAGGGAAACGACATTGTCAGTCGGAGGCTAGGCGGGCGCCTAGAAGGTTCCTCATGGATACTAGGCTGGGCTCGAGGAGACGAAACAAGACGAGAGCTTCCGGAGTTAGCGCACCCGTGCTAAGACATGACTCCCTCCATACAAGTTAGTTCTGGGTCGTTTACATAACGATGTTTGTACCTAATATGTAAGAAGCAGAATAAAAGTATTATTTGAAATTACACCGGTGTTGTCATCATGAAGTTTTTTTAAAGACCCAATTCTGTCACATAAATCTGAATTTTTACGATTATGAAAAGGTATACAAGAATATATCCCAGCTCACAAATTACAGTAAAATTAAAAATCGGGATTATAAAAAAATATTGTGAGTACCCGCAATGGTGTAAAGGTTTAATTACATCAATACCTTGACGAAAGACGATCATTAGCATTTTCTGCTTAGATTTCTGAGTGATAAACAATTTAATTGCTCTTTGCTTGTGTACGCAATTAAATGAGTGTCATTTTTTATTTTGGATTAAAGGTTGGGGACATCAGTTAACAATTGACTGGTTTATCTCAATACAATATAATTTCTCTGCCTCCTAAAATATATTCAAAACCAGAAACGGAAACAAAACGAAAAACGCATTTCTTGATGACTTAAATTCAAATTGCGTTTCTGTGATATTGACCTATACACCTTTTCGAAAATAGAGAGAATTTCACTTAATCCAACCACCTTTGTCCAACACTTCCGGTATTATTAAAGTAGTTTACCTGCATATTTTGGTTGATTCTGGCTGGTTTGATACTCTTTGGTATAACTAAAATATTTCGTTGGGTCAGATTACGCAACAGAACCTAAAAATAAAACAAAATAGAATTAAAGAGAACGGTTTAGGAAGCAATATTCAATTGTTTCATGAAAAGAAATATTACTACATTGCTTCATTATTAAACACACATTATGTAAGAGCAAGAATTAAGGACACTGAATAAATGGTTGTTTGATCTTTAAAAAATCACAGCGGTTATTTTTTGGTACCAGCGGGAGTAGAATTATTGTCATTGGGTATTGCATCTGCAGATAGCTCGACTAGTAAAAGTAGTACCTGTCCAGCCGATTTCTTGTATTTATCCGCCAACTTCTTAATCACAGGATCATCCAATAAAATAATGCTGCCATCTGCCTTGCTGTATATAATTAAAGCAAGCATACCTTATTTTATAAAGATTGTAAAAGATGGGGAGAATCTAAATCTCATTTTCACTACGGTCGCAAAGTACATAGTATTATGCTGAGATGCTGAAATGGGTAATATACCATTTTTGAACGGACCAATAGTTTGATTTGAGAAATTCATGCCATTTGATCACATGTGAAATTGGATTTTTCCTATATTTAACCAAAACCAATATTCAAACGTTTTCTCGGCTTTCTTTGTTTAGGACTATTTACCCCTGGGTAATTCATCATGAACGTGTGATTTTAATCAGTTCTATGTAAGACCCCGTGTCTTCATGACAAACCTGTGCACATCCTACACCTATTGCTTCCTAAAGTTCCGTTTATACATGTTATTAAATTTCTATCCCTACTGATTTCATTTCAATGGTGTAACTATAATATCATTCTATATTTATAATGTCTAGCTGATGCTATTAAAGAATTAAATTAAGTTATGGTCGTGCATACAATCTGATTAAAGCACACATCCTATTTCGTTTCGTTTTTATAGTTCAAAATGTCGTTTCACTTGTCTTTACTACACTAAGATCTGGAATGATGTGAGAGATTAGCCAATGAAACGATCTATTACAGCTAGTTTCTGTTGCGAGGTGCATGGAACTGTAAGTAACCCACTACAAACATCAACGCTGATTGGTTAGTCTGACGTCATAAGGTCTACAGCCGCTCGTATGACCTCTGACGCGACATTCCACTACAACCGGTCAGATCTTTATGTTGTAGAGGCCATAGAAAGTATAAACACGTAGCGAAATAAAGATCCTTTTTTTAGTTAGATTGTCGTGCACATTAATACTGATTGGTGAATGGTCTTGTCCACGATTTCGCGAGTAAGCGATCCCAACTATACATTATAACCATTTTTCGCAAAGATATTAAATCTATTTGAATGTACTTACAACATGTCTGGTCTTCCTGGTGAACCGAGTGATCCATAAGATGTAAGGAGTATACCTCTTTTTTGACAGAAGCGCTGCACGTCAGCTTGGTTGAAATACGCATGGCATTCTAGCTGTAAAATAGTGATGTTATATAAAGTTTAATAAGCCATTAACCTGAGTGCTGTATCTATAAAAGCTATTACTGTTTGTATAAACACGAATTTCACAGAACCACATTTTTGGGTTTGGTTACCGGTTCAGGTAAATAATCCTCCTGGAGATGCATTGTGTAAAAAGAACTAAATCTGCCTATTGTAGATGTTTATTTAGCTTCAAATGTTATGTAAACTATTATTTAGATATTTATTTACATGGCAAGCCTATAATCAACTCATCAGACGATCGTATGGCGGAGATTTAAACGGATTAATAGGCGGTCACAAGTTAGTGATTTGATTTATAAATGGTAAATTGAGGCTAAATCTTGAATGACAGGTACCGTTTTTACGAAAATAAACAATCTATGCCTAATCTTGTCAAAAATTCAAACAGTGATAATTTCACTCAGAATAACGTAATTTGAATAACGTTTTCATTATATTCCATTTGCATTATCTATTTTTGAACTATTAAAGCTAGAACCATCGGGTCTTTATCTTAATTTACATAACGCATCTTTAATTTCTTTGTTTGAATGATGGAGGCGTGACATTAATAAAAGTTATTGTGGTAAATTGTGTGGTCTATATCCCTATATTAATTCAGAGTTATCCCTTGAAAACGATGACTATTTCCAAAATGGTCTTCATTTTGTCGCTCGAATAAAAGTTATGTTGGTTTTGGGTTTATTTCTTGGCCATTATTTGTCCATGTATTCCATTTAGATAACCAGGTTTTCCTGACAATGAAGTAGACAATGTATCTTCATCACAAAGCTAATTTTTATGACGTTGACATAAGATACACAACTGTTGCGTAAAAATAAGTCATTGACGTGAAATGTCAGACTTTTGTGTTAGTTTGTTATCGTCCCCATCGACGAGAAGACAGTTTGGGATTGGGCGTTGGAGACTAGGACTGGATGGAAACTTACCTGATTAGTAACCGGTTTAATGGTTGCAATCTTACAAATTCTTTCGATTTGGTTACACGTAAAGTTTGAAACACCGATATTCTTAGCTTTACCCAGCTTGACAGCCTTCTCCATTCCCTGAAAATAGATAATTATAGTGAACTTATAGATTTCCTTTATTTTCTATTTTGAAATATTAACTGCATAATTTGAACTCAATAATGGGGGTTAACCCAATCTAATTAAAACCCAATCCAATTTCGTTTCGTTTCTTATAGTTCAGAAATTGTTTTACTAGTCTTTGCTACACTAGGATCTGGGTGAGTGGTAGGTCTAAATATGAAGGCCACCAATAGTTTCAGAGTGTTATATAGCTCGTGTTCTGTTGGAGCGACTCCTTGACATTCACAACGAAAACAAAGCAAAGGTTGTATTTTCAAATACCCACTTGAAACATCATCGTTGATTTGATTATCAAATTACTGACATCATTGGGTCAAACGCCACTCGTATAAAAAATTTGGTAAATTAGATTCAATTTGGTGCATTCTGACGTATTTCCGGAAGGTAAATTCCAAAATTACAGGTCTAAAAATCGCCAATAAAATCGCATAGATATAAGTTTCAAATTTTCAAGCCTGAGCAGGGGGGGGGGGGGGCGGACCCCCTTGACCCCCCCCCTCTGGATCCGCGCCTGCTATAAATTATCCTACAAACTTTCCCACATTTTTCATAGCACATTGAATGGCGTATGCCCGTCCCCGTTAAATCAGAAAATGGATTTGTGACTTTTTGTATTCAAAATTCCACAGCAGAACGTTTTGGTTCTTTTTTAAACATAAAACTATTCCACTAAATTCTCGTGGGGTTTTAGTCACTACAAAGTGAATACATGAATTACAACCACGTCTAGTGCAACATCAAGTACAGCAAATGTACTTACCTCCCAGGTTTTTTCTGGTGGTATGTTCAGATATGCTGGTGTTCCATCTGGTCTTGTAGGAATGAAACCGGTTCCTGTATCCTAATAAATTATAAACAAACAGACCCTTATTATACGGAACAGTCTGTGATAAACTAATTAGGAAGATCTTGTGTCAGTAACATAGTGGTAAATAGATCAATAGAACAAAATAATCACTAATTAGTAAGATCATAATTATGCCAGAGGGAGAGAGAGAGAAATGGGGTTTAATGTCTACTCGACACAACCTAGATAATTTCGGGAGTAACATATGGTAGGGGTGTTTAGCAGTGAGAGGAAACCGGCGGACCCGGGGGACCAGGAGAAAACCAAAAAGGTTTGACAGGTGCCCCTACATCGAGTATATATTAGTAAGATCCTGTCAGTAATACAGTGTTATGAAGTATATAATTAGTAAGATCTTGAGTCAGTATCACAGTGGTAATGATATCAATGGAATAAAAAGAACTTGATACAATACCTGAAGCAACGGTTGGTTCTAGGGAACATGAGATATGTGCGAGAAAACTGGTTACAATAGATACTTCCCTCTAAACACCAAAGCCTTTTCGCACCCCGTCTTTACCGTCTCGTATACTGTTCTTACTTGACCGTATATTGTCTTTACCTTACCAGGTATATCATAGAGGGCTTTTACACCCTGTGTTATAATGGTCTTTCAGGTTTGTCGGAATTCATCCATATTTGGGAAGGGGGAGGGGGGGGGGTACGTATGATGTACAAGATACGAATTCATTCCTTGTTGTAGTAAAAGTTGCTTGACTTACCTCAAGAGCACAGGGAGTATGAATAAGATACAGATCAACATAATCTAGTTTAAGATTACTTAAAGAAATGTTAAGACATTCTACTACTCTCTCTGGTTGATGATAGGTTAACCATAACTAGACAAAAATAAAGATATTATAATTTTCAGATATATTTTCAGATGGGTGAGCTGGATGGAGTATAGCGATCGCTGTGAAACTAAATCGCATTTTTGAAACGGTTTTCGAGAGTTTTTAAATTTGACCCTGATGTGGAAGATCTTTTCAGACATTCCATAGTAACGTACGAGGTTAAGGCTTAAAGATTAATTTTAAATGTTCCTATTATCAATTAGAAAGGGTTTCTCTTTAGTTTTTATATTTTATGCTTCCTAGTGCAAAAACGAAAAAGTTGACCTTTTGACCTTGTGGGTCACAAAGGAAAACGATGAATTTTGCAAGATTACATTTTTATTGAAAGACTGATTAGTTTCGATCTTTTTCAGCATGTTGACCCCGATTATCTCGACTACGCCCCAATCCGGTTGTTAGATTTGGAGATGTCGGATGATTGTACGCAGTACAGACCTTACCAAACCCAATAACAAATACCAAACCGTACTTTCAGAATAAATTGCTAACTATTAAATGGTTTATTGACAGATGTCTCTATATTCCAGTACATGCATGTATCTTATGTTCTATGTATATGTAAATATGTTTGTATATATACTGTATATATTTATGCTGTGTATTTGTAGTTGTATCAGAAAGAGAGGTTACACATAGCCTGTTCCTCAATCCAAATCCAGATAAAAAAAAAACCCTTAAAGATTTCCAACAATAGATATAAGTGAGAAACCCGATTCGTCCCAGAGTAATAAATTCGGCAGTATAACTTAACTTATCCTTTGATCAAATTAGATATTATTTACCTTAGTTGTGATGTAGAAATCAGATCTTTTAAGTTTTCCTGCCTTCATATATTCCTGTAGAACTTCTCCAATATCAGCCTCGTTTCCATAAGCATAGGCCGTGTCAATATGGCGGTATCCTGCATCTAAAGCAGCACGAATAGAATTTTGACACTCTTCCTTCGTAGCCTGAAATGATCATAATATCAAGAGCATGGTAAGAGTTATATAGAGAATCTCCTACGACTCTTTTTTGATAACAAAAAATATCAACACAAGTTACTTTATCATCGAGTGTTGATATTTTTGAATATCAAAAAAGACCAGTTGGAGATTTTATTTATCACGAATCCCTTCTTTAATAAATATAATTCTTTGGTATAGATTTCACTTTAACTGAATCTGATTACATTACAGCGTAGTGATGCATCATTTTTTGACAGCAGTTTACCAATTGCAAAGTCCTATATATTGATCCAGCATTTCCTTCAGGGTCAATTAAATAAAACAGTTTCTCTTTAACAAAACAAGAAGTTTCTTTTTATTTAAAATAAGTGGTTCCTTAAAAATGATATAGGGAGATATCGCAGTAGATTGTGTAATTCATCACACAAAGCGATATCTACTGCAAATGTGTTATTGGATGATACATTGCTTTATGTGGGGGAGCTATGGTACTTTATGTGATGTTTCTTTATGCGAGGATGTTATGATACTTTATGTGAGAGTTTTATGGTACTTTATGTTGGGAAGTTATGGTATTTAATGTTAAGGTACTTTATGTGACGGATATTTTCATACAAGTTCTCCCTTATTAGGTTGGCACCTGTGCAGCTAACACTACATAGTCGTTAGAATAATAATAATAATAATAATAATAAGACATTTATACAGCGCCTAATCGTCCTAAGATGCTCTAAGCGCTTTACAATCCTGGTATCACATTGCCCGACCTGTCAAATTACAGAATGGAACGAAGAGGCACGCCCCCCCCCCTTTCGTCTCGTAACCATACAAATAAGACTGGCCGTATGTCAGCCGCAGATTCACCCAATGGTTATGTTATCATAATTTTAAACTCCCATTATCAGAATTGGATATTTTTTTTATTTGTTTCTGTGCGTTTAAAGATAAGTGTCCCGAACATAAAACACCTCAGTGACTATAGTTTGGCCTTGAATTGAATTGTATAATGCCCGAATATATATTTGTATAGCCGACATGTTTTATTGTGTATGTACTTGAACAAATTCTATTTGCTTAACTTACCTGGCCTAGTTTAGAATTTGAGATCAAAATAACCTGGATTTTGAACCTGGTGTTGATAAAAAAAACCCTGTCTGGGCGGTTACAGGGTTCCCGGACCAGAACTCAATAATGAGGTTGATATTGCGTTTAGAGTAGGTGTTGTCAAGGGAGAGAAATACAATACAATATACGATTTACAGTTGGGGCTTATATTGATCAGATGAATGAAGGGATCAAACAATGCAAACCTCCCTTTACAAGTTTTAAAAGTATTCTGATTCCTGGATCTAATTGGTTTGAATTTTTTTATAAGTGCATCTTAGGTCCTAAAAAACCCGTAAATCTTGGATCTACAATAAAAACGTCATTGTCAAATATCGCTACCTTCTCCCTCACAGCTCCACGGGGCCTGTGTTTTTATAGCCACGATGTGAATGAACGGAAAGGTTGCTTAAACCAGTTGTCCACCCAAACACTGACTCTCAATATCGAATAAGGATATAGAATTACCTGCCAAGTTCCAAGTCCAAAGATAGGGAATTTATTACCGTTGTTAAATGTTACCATTGGAATCGCCATCTTGCTCTAATGACCAGATACTGATAGTGACTGAAAATGGAAACAACTATCTATAACATATATACAAAATAAAATGTGTTTTTCTGAAACTGAGGGTATAAGCTATTGGGTGTATTCGCCCAGGACGATGATGTACTCCATCTCGTTTACCAAACAATTTACGGATAAATAACTGAAGGGTACGATACAAGTGTGTGAAAACGGCGCTTAGTGCCAAACGAGGACAATACTAATCACTTGTTTAAGTAAACATAATGTGACTTCTCAGCCTGGCAAAAGTGTAACATAGGATCAAAGGATCTAATGATAACGATGATCGGATTTGACTTCTTTATTTCAATGATGCAGGCGCAGTGTTTTGGTATCAAAATAGATTAATACAATTCTTTGCTATAGATTTCACTACTACTGAACCTGATTATATTATGGCGTAGTGATACATCATTTTTCACAGCACATCAGCCATTCCAAAATCACAATATTTCCATTAAGGTCAATTAAATAGAAATAGTTTATTTTTAATAAAAAAAGAAGTTACTTTTAATAAAAAAAAATAAACTGTTCTTTGAAAATAAAACAAGCGGTTTCAAAAGATGGATAGAGAACAACCCAAAAACAAACGCGAATTTTTGTACGGCATAACAGGTCCACATGAAAATGTAGGCCTATAAAAAGTAATTCTTTTTTAATTGAACAATCGCAGTGGATTACGAAATTTATCAGGCAAGCGATATCTACTTTAGAATTTATTATTGGATGATAAAAGGTCACATCAATCCGTTTTAATAGACGTCGTAGAAATAAGTGTTCGGCTTGTTTATAGATAAAAATATACGAATGACCATACCATGTCTTTGTGTATTGGCGGATATTACGGTTTGTCATTATCTAAGCTATCATTACTCTCATTTGGAAATAAATTACTGAATTGATTGGATATACATATGCTACTTATTACTTCTTTTAGAGGACGTGTCATAATTAAACGACCACGTTCTGAAATGATTGAGTGTATATAGATCTCGTTATGACCAGGCCGACATTCACTGAACTCATCAAAATTATAAACTGATCACGTAGATTGGTTTGTTTGAACTACTTTGTGCTGTAGGCATTTTAAACAATTTTATATTGTCCTTGTCATATATATAGAGAATCTAAAAAAATACCAGAACAGATAAAGTAAAAGAAAACGTGGCTCTGCCGATTTGTAGTGATACATCAGTTTTTTTAACAGCAGTTTACCTATTGCAAAGTCCTATATATTGACCCAGTATTTCCTTCAAGGTCAATTAAATAAAGACAGTTTCTTTTTAACAAAAATGAAGTTACTTTTTTTGAATTAAGTGATTTCTTTAAAATAAAAGAAATTAATTTCTTTTTAATTGACAAATCAAATTCATGTAAAGCTATAGGAGATATCGCAGTAGATTATGTAATTTATCACACAAGCGATATCTACTGTCAAATGTGTTATTTGGTGATAAATCATTTTAGTATGGGTGCCACATTCCGATTTCTTGAAATTATGAATGAATTTTGTAAAGTTTTGATCACAGATTCCAGAATAAAAACCATGACACTTTTTTAACACCCCATGACCTATTTATGACTATGACTGGTATTTAGGTCATGAGTACTTTAACGTATCTTCTATTGCACTCTGTCATCCGAGTCAACAAAACAATCGACAAACATCCCACGCGGAGTAGGAAAACAAGGGCTGATGTCGTTTCAGAGTGTTGAATGGGTCGTTCTTTTCAAAACCGCGTTTTCATGTTTGCAAAGTTACTGGAGGTCGATCATTTTCTACTTTATTTTCATAATTCCTTTTTTTTATCCTTCTTGTTTTGCTGACAGTGAAGCAGGTTATGAAGCCGTCTTAGCCCAGATTTGTACAAGTGGGGAATCGAAACCACACCAGCTGACTCAATCACTCGGCAAACCTTAGCAAACCACAGAACCTTACATCTAGCGTCGGCTTTATGACGAAGTCCGTAATTGGAACTACTTTCAAGTTTCCGAAATACCAACGGCGTCGCCCGGCCATGACGACGCCTTTGAAGAACGTTTTACCATACAAAGTTTTAAAATTCTGAAGCTGTTTATCCCGTTTGCTTTAAACAATGACAAAAATCTTGAGAACTTCTTTCTAAAAGCGGCAAGTTTTCATAATAAGTAAACCGGAAGACGAATCGCAATTGTATAGGTGTAGGTACATATCACTTACCTTCATACAGTACCGGAATCTTACGAGGTTTGCCGAGTGCTGACTTAATGACAGACCTTATGATACAACGCGCACTCGCTAACCATTCAGCCATCCACATCTACCCTTCTCCCCTCAAGAGTAACAGAAATCTTACAACTTACCTGTATCAGATGCAGGGAGACTATGAATTACATTTTAAAAAATGTCATATTTATATCCTCCGGACAGTTCAATAGAATTACCATGACTCGGCACGAATTTGACATTATTTGTACAGCCATTGCATCATATGGACTATATTTTGAACCCGCTTAGAGTTGATTACTCTGCGAGTGCATGCTGTTTCTGCTTAGCAACGCTTGTCTGTGTTTTATGATTATTGAATTTTGGATTCAGTGACAAACGTTAATTTCTACTCAACGGTGTTTATTTATTTATTTTTTGGGAGTACATGTTTGTTGCCTTCCCAAATGTTCTTTTCTTGGTTGCTGTTGTGGGATATTACAAAACTTATTAAACAATTGAGGGTTTCCATACAGATTGATATATTAAACTCTAAAATAATACTGTAGAAAATAATACAGGGGTCTGGATAGGACTGGAATACACGTCGATATAGGTTGTTATGTATTCTAAAGATAAAACAAATACGAATAAAAGCGATTTTAAGTCAAAGTTGTGTGGTAATCATGAGTAATTATTAATGTTACGTATGCGATGAGAGTGAGAAAAGATGTCGTGTATTTGAGCTACACTTTCGTAAATTATTGTTGAAATTTTTATATTGAGGTTATAAATTGGGCTTATTTTGTTTGCAAACAACAATGGTTGTAGTCATCAGACCAAATCAATATCACTTTACCAACCGTAAATATGATGTCAATATATAGATCATTCTGGGATCTTCTAAAAAAACTATTACTCATCATCACAAGATCTCAGTTTGGGCACAATCATTACTATAATTTACCTCCACGTCTACGAATAAAACGTGTATACATTGGGGGAGTGTTACATCATAGTGATCTACATGTTGGTTGTCTCCCAGTACAAGGCCGTGTGTGGGTGGGGGTGGGGCGTGGTTAGCACGTAACATCATAGTGATCTCCATGTTGGTTATCCAGTACAAGGCCGTGTATGGGGGGGGGGGGCAATGATTAGCACGTGTGCGTTGGTCTTTCATTAAGCCAACTGGTGTGGTTTCGATTTCCCAGATGTACGTGACAAGGAGTAGGGTCGTCTGACCAACCTCGTGAGTTTTCTCCGGGTCCTCCGGTTTCCTCCCACTGCTAAAGACCCCTACACGCAAGCGTATTATTGAAATAAAATGGAACCATATTCAAGTCCCATATTTAATAACATTAACTAGACAAAGTAATAATTCTTTCTTGCTTAATCACCGCATATAAAATAGACAATTGTTGCAATGGGGTTTAACGTCCCACTTTTCTACAACGACTCGGCTAATTCTTGTTTCGAATTTCAACTTACAAGGAGTCTTTAACGTACCCGACAATGCGTAGTTTGAAGTGTAAAGTCAAAATCAGAAAAATTAAAGACACACAATTGTATTCTAATTTTAATGAGGTCGGATTCAATTCTCGACCGTTATTTACACTGTCCCTACCGAATACACAATCTTTGTCGACACAAGTAAAACATTATGTGGAAAGACAACATATATCACTTTAATTGAAATCGGTGTTCATATAGCTTAATCGGTGCAGAAGGATAGTACCTAAACACCCCATTTCATTTCTCTGATCGGCATCCAGCACCACCAGCTCCAGCCCCTTTTCTGCATCAACCGCTGTGACATTTGTATAAATTCAAAAATATGCATGCTAATATAACAGTCTGAAAACTGCAAGAATATTCGCCACCACTAGACGGACCGATGATCGTAAGGTTTCTTGATTGATATGTCACCAAGCAATCTTTATTACTGGTGAATCCTATTCTGATAGAAATCTTACTACCAGAAGCAATTTGACGTTTGAGGATGTCTTGCATCGCAGGTTCATACAAATCAAAAAGACGTCGCAAACTTTCGGAATCAGAGAATGCTCTGTCTCTATTGTTAAACAGCATTTTGATATATAGTTCATTCTTCTCCATGTTTCTCGAAGTGGCCCCTCGTGTCATACCTGGAAACTCGGCATGAACTTTTTGAAGTATCTTCGCCAGCATCCGATCGATCACAGTATTAATGCAAGGTTGGTCTATGCACGGTGAATCAACTTGATGCTGTCCATTCCAGGTGATGAAAGTCTTTGCGCACGCCGATTGAAAGCATGTATCATTAACTAGTTGTTGAGAGTAGTGACACGCGGTGATTATACAGTCCAGCATCTTAATATCGTTTTCACGGATATTGCAGTTCATCGTTTTCCAAATAAATGGACGTTTTGCTTGAAGAATGACCCCCGTTTTATTACTGTTTATCTTCCAGGTAATGGTGGCGGAGAATCTCCCTGGTCCTAGTGTGACATGTGCGAAATCGTGTATCGCGGCACCGTAACATACATATAGGGATGACCTCACGTGACATGCTGCGCAATATCTATTATGGTACAGAGCTATCTTCCCATGTTCAACGACTGAAACTGGTGATCTGCTAGCGTGGCATTTATCTTTTAGGTAATCGTCATTTCCGTCCGGACAATCATTTATTAACATATCAGAACATAAATGAAGATTCGAGAGGGGCGGCGGCGTCCATTGGAAAAGTCCTTTAGTCGATATTAAACTGATATCCGTGTTTTCGAAGAACGAAGGATCGATGTCCCTTCCGAAATTAATGCGAAGTTTTAGAGTCCATGGTTGTGCATTAACCGCTCCAAAACCATTGCAGAGAAGGCAGTGGATATTTCTAAAGTGATAATTATTAATTGAAACTGGTTCAGTATTGTTACCTAGACATTTGGACACGATATGTGGACTGGAGTTTTGGGAACAGCTAGAAATTAAGATATAACCTGGCGAATTTTCGATACACTCAACCGTCACACCCAATATGCCTGACAGTTTTTCTTTAGCGTCCAACCACAAATCAGGACACGCGCTACGAAAATCGACACAGCAGGTCCCATACAGCTCGCAGTGCAGCTCACACGAGCATGTCGTGATAGCTTCCAATCCACATCTGTCCCTACAGGAGATGACGTCATTCAAGCAGAAGAACTCGCCTTTTAATTCCCTGCACTTTTGTGCTGACATCCGTACGTAAATGGAGTCACAGTCAAATCGTGGCTGTGTGTTGCTTAATAATGAATTGTTGAGAGAAATGGATTCATCATTTAGATCGGCCATGGGGTTAAAATGTTCGGTCTGTACATTAAAGGTTCGGACACGGGAACTCTGTGACAAATTCTTGTATATGCCTTCTATAGTGGTCACCGATGTCAATGTAGCGATTTCCTTATAGTTGGTCTTCGGTTTAGTTTCCCTCAGCTGTGACGGCTGCCCAACGGTTGAAGTCAGATAATGAGTATTCGTTCAATCCAGGTCCCTAGGTTGCGAAATAAGTCTTCGTGTTTCACCAGCATTACTTATTGTCAAGGAAGGCGTTGTCAAATATCCATATCCTGAACTAGTCACCGAATATATCTCTACTAAAAACGAACTTGTCGTCAATGTTTCGGATTTCTGAAATTCCGAACCAGTTGCTAGTGTTGGCGTTAATTCTGAGTTTGTGATTTCGGGATTCGTAAAAAACAAGCGTCGAGGTGTCAAATTCGTGTAAATACCTCACATACTGGTCATCGTCAATGGTGATGTTGTGATTTCCTTCTGGTTGCTTTCCAGTGGTGAAGCATCCTCCTCATGAAATGCTTTACCCAATGATAACGGTCCCTGCCATATAAAGAAGAACACAATCCAATCTAAACAAACGTGCATCTTCAAGTGATTGTTGATTTTAAATTAATATCTGAGAATTAGATTAGTCAAAATTTCACAAAGCTATGACCAATCTTTGTCCAAAGTCGTCTGCTATATAGTGACTCCCTTTTGGATCGATATTAATGCACATACCCATGACTGTAAAAAAAACCCAAGGAAATTGCGCGTGTCTTTTATTACTTTACATATTCCCATGTTAAAAGTTAATTAGATTCATCATATAATGTAAGATTCAGATAAATAGTGCGGCGACTAGAAAACTTTTAATTAATATTTCGGGTACACAAGATTTGGGACATGGAATTAGTTATATTTGTTAAAACTGTTAAAGAATTCATACAACCAATACATTTATCACATTCCGCCGAGTACTTTCGACCGTTGCGACCGAAACCGGATTGGTCGAAAGTACTAGGCGGAATGTGATAAATCTATTAGTTTTTATGAATCGTTAATAGTTTTGTTAAAAATGTGCTTTTTAAGTATTATATACTGAGAGCAGCTTTATTTAGTTTTTATTTATTTATAGATACATCATTATGGAAGTATAACGTTGCCGGATTCTTTCTTCCAAGAACAAATTACAAAGGGGCGGACAACAGAGACCTAAATTCCGTGACCAATTTGGTTTCTATATGACAAAAACCCGCTGAAGCGATTAAGCTTGGGTGCCTCTCTCCAAAATGCTGGAGGAAGTTGCTAGAGGGCCAAATTCAAAATGGTGGCCAGATTTGGCGGGAAAATAAAAATGAATTAAATATAGGCTTCTGATGTGTCCATTAGTATGTTTTAAGGGTGTCTGAATCGAAATATTGTAATCAAAAATCCATCCGACAACTATTTTTGCCAATGGGCCAAATAATCCAAATGGCCACCATTTTTGGCCTGGAAAATAGTTTTAGGGGTCGCGGTCTTCAATTTTGATGAATTTGTGTAGATATATGACAATCAGCAATAATACTCACCGATAGAGTCACAGTCACCCGATTCAAAAGGTAGATCCAGTTTTGATTGTTCAGATTCAGAATTTAAAGTTTTGTCGGAATCTTCATCACTTGCACTATCACTGAAATGAATAAGTAAGTCACTTAAACGTCCTGGTAATGCTGGATTCACGTGTCTAATTGGCAAGCACTGTCCATTTTGGAGCACTTTCCAACCATTACCAACGGAAAAGTGTGTGATCTCAGACTTTCAGTAATTAAGCATTAATTAATCCTGACAATTAGCTCCGATGAGTTTGAGTTTGTTAGACTTCTCATCAGATTGTAACCTAGGAGATTTTTTTTTCGTTTTATGCTTGACCATTTCTTGGCTCTCGCTTTAGTCAGTGATAATTATGCTTTGAAGGTAGTTTCTGTATTAAGACAAACCTGCTTAATTAAGTGCATGGGTGAAATGCGCTAGAGTGCCAAATTCAAAATGGAGGCCAAATTTAGTGCTAAAAATATAAATTTAATATTGGTTTCTGAGGTAGCTATTCCCGTGTGTTAAAAGTCTCGGAATCAAAACATCACAAAAAACAATCAATTGTAAGAATTGCATTACAGATCATTGGGGCCCATTATTTTTGGTCAATACTATAGAATTTCATTCTATAAAAAATGTAATAGCCTCCCATCGCCCAACCCTCTAGAAGGTTGTATAGAAAACTACACTGGTAATCTATGACTCTTTCACCTTGTTACATCCCATTAATGCCATCATTAAAGAGATAACGGAGGCCAATACCTCCGATAACTATAACGGCAAGTTAACGACACGTTCAATTTAACGGGGCTTCCAACAACAATCTATTGGTCCGTTAACGGATCGTCAAAAGTTAACGGAGCTCTGAGCAACCGGCCCAGACAAACACAAATGACGCCTATAAATATTTGTACATTCAATATTTGTTTTGTCTAATGTCGAATTGTCCAGTACGATGTGTGTCTCTAAAGCACCCTTTTTTACCGCAATTGTTAAATAAGTGTTATCGCCCCACCATTAATTGTTTTATTCGTTCTGTAAATGTATATATAAATATTTCTAACTCCATTCAATTATTTTAGCTTATCACATGACGTCAAATAAAGCTATTTCACACGTATGACGTTGCTAAATGCTAATTGCATGGTGTCTAAAAACAAAGCACTAATCATTAAAGAAGCAATATTGTTTGCAGTTTACGAAAACCAAATACCCCCAATCTTTGCACAGACTAATAACATGCTATATTATGGTCATCTGCAAACTTAATGAATCTTTAAAACCTCTAAATTTCTTAAGTGCAATATTTGAAAACAACTATTTTATATTCTCAAGTTCTAACAGCGATGAAATCAGAAGCGAAAAGTTGTTAAGCAATCTGATTAAAACACAGATTCTATTTCGTTTCGCTTTTTATAGTTCAAATTTTGTTTTACTTGTCGTTACTACACTAGGATATGGGTTAAGAGCTGTTATTTAACTCGTGTTCTGGTTGAAGTGAGGGATTAGCCAGTGAAACAGTCTGTTTCATCAGTGCTTATTTGTTAATCAAATGTTTGACGTCATAGGGTCAAAAGGCGCTCCTATGACCTCTAACGCTCCTTATCGCTAGAACTGGTCAGATCTGCATGTAGTGTAGGCCGTCGAACGTATAAAAAACAAAACGAAATATGGATGTGTATTTTAATCAGATTGGTTGTTAAGTAAAGAGAAAAAAGTCGACGTCAATGTATTAACACGACGTCGCCCTTTAAAAATATATTCATTTAACACGACGTCGCCCTTTAAAAATATATTCATATATAGATTGACTTCCATTAGGGGGACTTCATTTTTTTTACATTCTACAGTATATTTTTATTAATGACTAATAACAAGACGTCGCCCTTTAAAACTATATTTTATTTGTAGATTGACTTAGGGAGACTTAATTGGTTGTACATTTTACGATACATTCATATTAATTTCTAATAAAATGGATTCTGGATATTCACAAACGCCATCAAATGATATATACAATACAAAACCACATCAATTAAACTTATTATCATAATTGTCAACGGTATTATCTTTTAAATATTATATCAGAATTGTAGGATACGCGGTTGCTTAGTAAGTAAGACGTTTACTCGCGAACCAGCTGCGGGTCTCGGGTTCGCTCCCTGTGTTAGCCGATAACTTTCCTCGGTCATTTGCGGCTCGGTTTTCCCTTGTCAGCGGCGCAGGGCGCTCAGATGGGACCGTGGTACTGTGTACACACTGGCGCGCATTTAAAGGAGCCCTTGACAGATGGATATCGATATAAGAATAGACATATCATCATAATTGTATATAGCATCAAACTGTCACTAAATATATTACATCCATCAAAATATAAATGTAGCCTGTATATTCTAGCTTATTCCCATCTATATCACTGCAATAAACTTATAAAGTTTATCATCATTGAATATCACCTCTGATTGAGCAGTTTATACAGCTCTCCATGTTCGTGTTATTGTTTGTATTTCAGATACTTACAACGCTGGTGCTCTTCCTGGAGAACCAAAGGATCCAGAAGATGTAATAAGTATGCCTCATTGTTGACAGAAGCGGTGCATATCAGCTTGGTTGAAGTAGGCATGACATTCTACCTGTAAAAATGATGGAACATAATATGGAACAGGAAGCTCATAAGTAAGATTAATTTTCGGTATAGTTTGATCTTTCCAGTTATTTACATTCAACAACATAATTCTTAACCTCTGGTATTACGATTTGGACAATTGTTATCGATATCGTTTTCAATTCATTTGGGCTATTCATCCTCCGAAGGGTCGCTAGTGAAAATGCTGTCATTTGCTGTAGCCAAACAACGCCACTGTTCCAAGACTTGTATCACAGAAAGAAGGAAGGGAAGCACACCGTGGGAATAAAACAAAATGCGTTATTCAGTGTTGAAAGCTTTTAGAATTCTAGTCGCGAAGAACTACCCAAAGTTGTATGATACATTGTCAAAGAAACACTAGCATCCAGTTGGCTGGTGGAGTAGGAGTGAGCTTCTTATCTGCCCTGTTCAGCAGCAAATATTCGCTTTGCTGCCAATATCACCGAGGGTGGTGTCGTCAGGATCAGTTAATTGGCTCTCTATCTCAGCGTTTTTCTATAGCAAATTATAAGAAAAATAAATAATGGCGTTTCAAGTATATCTTTCCGTGTTGATGTAAATGGGTGATATCACACTATAATGGGCATGACCTTGAAGGTCAGTCATCTTGTACAGAGTTAAAAGAAGGCGTTCGCATTCCAGTTGTGAATCTCGTCAGACCTGTGAACCGCGGCGGCTTATGGTGTGTCTCACTAGGAACCCCATAAGATATATTCCCTGGGAACTTAAAATAATGTCTGAAGGAAAATGTATCCTCTTTCTTTTTTATATAGAAAGTATAGAGATATTAGAGCGGTACATTTTTTGCGTAAGTGTTTCGTATGGGCACTGTTTTACATGAACATTATTCTATTTAATTGGATTAATCTGTGCTGGAGATGAATGGACGGTAGTAATCTATTTTCACCAAATGATGTCAGCAGGAGTTACAGCGAAAGACCAACGATTTCCAACAAGGTTTCCATAAATCTTAAATATATATATTAATATATAATCCTCTCTGTAACACAGGGTGTTGGATGGCCGAATGGCCAGCATGTGCGTGCTGTATCATAAGGCCTGTCATTGAGTCAATTTGCGGGGTTTCGAATCCCCGGTTGTGCGTGATAAGCAGTAGGGTCGCCTGTCCAACCTCGTGGGTTTTCTCCGGGTCCTCCAGTTTCTAAAGACCCGTACGCGCAAGCAAATTATTGAAATAGAATTCAAAAATTTGTTAGTCCCGAAATGACCTAGTTTGTGTCGTGTGGACGTTAATCCCCATTTCTCTCCCCCCCCCTTCTGTAACACAACACCTTCTGTGATTGTTGACAGCGTTTTTCAACATAAACAGACCAAAAATATGATTGTTTTGGGTTAAAAATAAAAATCGCCATAACGTTGAAATCACCAACGAGTCATCTGTGATGGAAAATCCGTGTAATGCGCGCTTATAAAGGGATGAATGAGATTTAACGTCTACTCAACACATAGACAATGAGATGGATTCCATATGATAATCTATTCGCCTGTGCAACGGTGACTTTAGCAGTTGGGGGAAGCTGAGAATTCGGAAAAAAACACGGGTTTAGACATATGACGACTAATCTACCTACAGCTAAAAATGACCTTTACCCTTTATATATCACGTCCTGTTTCAATGGAACTCTTTCATCATAATCAAGTATTACAGCTAAGTGTATTTCTTGAGGGTTCTTAATCGGGCCAAGATCATGTTGCGCTGTACCCAGCCTGTACAACCATTTCAGACATATTACAAAAACTTGCAAAAACAGACGAAAAGATACAGTTACTACAGATATATTTATTGGGCACCAATGGTTAGATGTTACATTTTTATTATAAAACAAAAGATACAAGTTAAATCATCATTAAGTAAGTGGATTAAAGTTTTGATATGGGGCAATGGTGAGAGTGTTTTATGAATTGGTAAAACTGCCTCTGTGAACATGCAAGGAATATAGAAAGCACTATATAAGCTCAGTTTTATTTTTGTTTTTTTTCTTTGCTCTAGCTGGGGAGAGATTCTCCCATACCCCCGAGAGTGCAGGACCGTTAAAAGATACAATTGTATTATAAACCAAAAGATAAAAATTAAATCATCACGAAGTTAGTAGTTTAAATTTTGATATTCTAGTGTTTTGTTTCAGTTTTCTTTTTTGCTCTATTGGGGGAGACATTCTCCCATACCCCCGAGAGTGCGGGATCCTCGCCGGGCCAAAATCATCCCCTTTCCACCAGGCTGTCCGTGCATTTCAGATATATTACACAATATGAATAAAAACAAATATATTTATTGAACATAAAACAATTAGAATTTAACTATGTTAACTATAATAAATATAACGAATATTGTACCCCTTGTTAACTATAATAAATATAGTGAATATTTTAGACAAGAATGAAATGATGGCGATATCATTATGTCATGGTATTCAGTTGGTTTAAAAGGGAAATTCTGGATGATCTTTACCACTGAAATAAAGTAAATTATCAATAAATACAAATATTCAACCGTTTCATGTTTTACCGGAATCAAAAATGAATGGTTACCGACATGGAATATAACAGAATCATGGTACCAACAGGCAATATAACAGAAACACGTAATATCAAATGGAACCGACAGGGAATATAACAAAAACATGTACTATCAAATGGTACCACAATGAATATAACAGAAACTTGTACTATTAAAAGGTACCACAATGAATATAACAGAAACATGTACTATCAAAAGGTACCACGATGAATATAACAGAAACTTGTACTATTAAAAGGTACCACAATGAATATAACAGAAACATGTACTATCAAAAGGTACCACGATGGATATAACATAAACTTGTACTATCAAATGGTACCGACAAGGAATATAAAAGAAACATAAATATATGTACTATTGAATTGTATCAAAAAGGGAAAGTTTAAGATATTTAGTAAAATGTTTAAGTTTGAAAGCTGACAAAATAAAAGAAAACAAAACAAGACGACCATATCTAGGGCAACATTAACAGTATTCCTTGTCGGACATCAGATCATGAGAACCTTTTTATCGACATGACAATTTGTCAGTCTATCGAACCGAAAGTCGCGCATGAAAAATGTAGTTTCTGTGGTTAACATAACCACTATGTAACAATTACCGCAAAGTGCCGGGTAAGTACCGACGCCCTACTGAACACTACATATTTCTAGGAAGTTGCTATAGTCCTTAGAAGTAGCATTATAAACGTTACCATACAATGACCACAATATGTTAGTCCCAAAATGACCGAAGTATTCCGCCTTTGCGACGTTAACGTCCATTTATTTGGTTGCCGACAACTCTCGTACGTGTTCAGTCTAAGCTGAAATAATTTCGTAAGGAGTGATTAGAATTCTTGAGAAATACTTACAGGTCGTTCTTAAATAATCTGACGTTTTTCTGAAGGCCTTCTATTTGTTTCATTTCAGCATCCGTCAACTTAAAGTCAAAAATCTGAAAAATTTCAACCGTTCCTTGCATTAATAGTAAAACATGTTAATAAGTAAGTCTTGTCATATGATTCTTTTGTTACGCTGAGTGATCAGTTTGAACAATATAGGGAAATCTGAATTTTTACGATTACGAAAAGACATGCAAGATTATAGCCCAGCTCATAATTTACAGAAAAATTAAAAAAGTCTTGTCATAAGATGCTTTTGTTGCACTGAGTGATTAATTCGAACAATTGAGGGAGATCTGAATATAGCCCAGCTCACAAGAATACAAGAATATAGCCCAGCTCACAAATTGCAGACAAATTAGTTCTTTTCAGAACTGTCTTTTAGCGAACTTTCGCTGACAGTGCTTATCCGGCCTTCTATAACTGCAGTATGAAAATACGGTAAAATATCGCTATTCCCCACCCCTGTTTTCAGGCTGTTTTAGAACCCCTACCGTCTATTTGTCATCACAATTCTTTATTTTCCACCAAAAGGAATCCTTTCTCACTATATTTGACAGAAATGTATAATAATTCCACTCCATTTTCAAGTAGAATTTAGCGATGAAATAAACATGTGGTTTGCGCATGTCCGGGTCTCGTAATGTCTCTCGGTTTAAACGTATTTGGTGTATGTGTATAATCGCAGAATTCTACTTGAAAATAGTGTTGAATCTTTATAAATGTGTGCCAGCTGTGGCAAGAAATGATTCCTTTGGCGAATAAAGTAGAATCAAGGTGAAAAATAGTAGGTAAGGATTCCAAAATAGCCTTAGAACAGAGGTGGGGAAGAACGGTATTTTCATACTGCAGTAATAGAAGACTGTGTAGCGAATATATCGTTCGCTCGAGGACAGTTCCAAAAGGAACTACAGACAAATTAACAATTGGGATTATAAAAATATATTGTTTGTACCCGCAATGGTGCAAAAGTTTCATTACATCTGCTCAGAGTAAACAGAGTGATACACAATTTGATTGCTTTGTGCTTGCGTAAGTAATTAAATGAGTGTCATTTTTAAAATCTGGAATTAAGGTTGGGATATTAGTTTCACCATTGACTTGTTTATCTCAATACAATATCATTTCTCTGCCTCCTAAAACATATAGTCAAAACCAGAAACGGAAACAAAAAGACAAACGCATTTCTTGATGATTTGAATTCAAATGTTGTTTCTGTGATTTTGAACTACACTTCTAAATCGGGATTAATCCACCCATCTTTGTGGGAAACTTCCGGTATTATTAAAGTAGTTTACCTGCATATTTTGGGTGATTCTAGCTGGTTTGATACTCTTTGGTATAACTAGAATATTTCTTTGGGTCAAATTACGCAACAGAACCTGAAAATAAAAGTAAAAGAGCGGTTTAGGAAGCAATATTTCTTGGTGATTTAACGATGAAATGGATAATCGCGACTTCTAGTTTTGTCTTACCGACTTTAGTAGTAGCGAAGCGGAACTTTCAAGACGTATACCGACACTGTTTGAATAAATGTTGAATTGGTTATTTTGTTAACCCTTTTTACAGTGTAAATATTTGTTTTTTGTGTTTTAAGTATATTTTCAAATAATGTCTTCAGTCTGGTGACATGGGAACGTTTAGTCGTTCTATAAACTAACAACTAAGAATTAAGGGTTGTTTGATCTTTCATAAATTACAGCGTCTGTTGTAGGGAGTAGGATTACTGTCATTGGGTATTGCATCTGAAGATAGCTAGACTAATAAAAGTAGTACCTGTCCAGCCGATTTCTTGTATTTATCCGCCAACTTCTTAATCACAGGATCATCCAACAAAATAGTGCTGCCATTTGCCTTGCTGTAAATAATTAACGCATACTATAAAGATTTCAAATCTCATTTTCACAATGCTCGCAAAGTAAGTAGTATTATGCCGATATGCTCTTATGGGTAATATATTCGGTGTTCTTAGTTCTTAGTTCTAAATTCATAGTCTCTAATTCTTACTTCTTCTTTTGTTGTCGTATTTCGACATTTGTAAACTAAAATTAACATTTGTATCTTTAAATCAATATTAGTTTCACAAATCAGACATTTGTCAAATCAGATTTGTAAAATGTAGTTTAATATAAGATATTTATTATTTTCAGAAGATCAAAAAATTAATCTATATTTACATTTCATCAGAAAAATACAACTAAAAACATATATCGAACAACAAATTTCTCAACCTCGTGGATTTCCTCCGGGCACTCCGGTTTCCTCCCACTGGTAAAGGCCCCTACGCGCAAGCGAATTATTGAAATAAAATTGAAGCCATGTTAGTCCCAAAATAACTTAGTTTGTGTCGAGTGGACGTTAAACCCCATCTCTCTCTCTCTCTCTCTCTCTCTCTCTCTCTCTCTCTCTCTCTCTCTCTCTCTATTAAAGAATGAAGTTAAGTTATGGTGTCGCGCACACAATCTAATTAAAGCACACATCCTTTTTCGTTTCGTTTTTATAGTTCAAAATGTCGTTTTACTTGTCTTTACTACACTAAGATCTGGAATGATATGAGGGACTTGCCAATGAAACGATCTATTACAGCGAGTTTTTGTTGTGAGGTGCACGGAACTGTGGGTAACCCACTACAAACATCAACGCTTATTGGTTAATCAGATGTCTGACGTCATAAGGTCAACAGCCGCTCGCAAAAACCTCTGACACGACATTCCACTACAACCGGTCAGATCCTTGTGTTGTAGAGACCATCGAAAGTATAAAAACGAAGCGAAATATATATCTGTATTTTAGTCAGATTATCGTGCATATTAATACTGATTTGTGAATGGCCTTGTCCAAGATTTCGCGAGTAAGCGATCCCAACTATACATTATAACCATTTTTCGCATAGATATCAAATCTATTTGAATGTACTTACAACATGTCTGGTCTCCCTGGTGAACCGAGGGATCCATAGGATGTAAGAAGTATACCTCTTTGTTGACAGAAGCGCTGCATGTCAGCTTGGTTGAAATACGCATGACATTCTACCTGTCAAATAGAGATGTTATATAAAGTTTAATAACCCATTAACCTGAGAGCTGTATCTATAAAAGCTATTGCTGTTTGTATGAACACGTGTTCCACAGAACAGTTTCTAGTCAGATTACTTGTTCAGTTATGTTTAAATAAAGTTACACTATCTTAGTGATAACAGAGATCAGTTTAGTAAATACAGCATTTATTTACAACGGGAACAAAATATCAAACAGTTACATAGATAAAACAAGACTACACTACATCGGGACTTATAGATACAACAGGAACGCATATAACAATATTAAATCCACCATTCTGCCCCTCTGCCAAGGCAGCGGCTGAACACGAGTGAAGCCATGCACTCGTTGAACTTGAAACCTCTCTATAAAATCTATCGCTGTTTGCATAAATATAAGTTTTACAGAACCACAGTTTCTGGATGAAAAGTATCTTTTTTACGAAAATAAAAAATCTATGCCGAATGTTGCCAAAACTTCAAATAGAGAGATAACTTCACTCGGAATAACGTGATTTGAATAAAAATTTCAATATATTCCATTTTCATTATCTATTTTTGAACTATTAAAGTTAGAAGCATCAGTTCTTTATCTTAATTTACATAACGCATCTTTAATTTCTTAGTTTGAATGATGGAGGCGTGACATTAATAAAAGTCATTATGGTAAATTGGGTGGTCTATATCCCTATATTAATCCAGAGTTATCCCTTGAAAACGATGACTATTTCCAAAATGGTATTCAATTTTTTCGCTCGAATAAAAGTTATGTTGGTTTTGGTTTTATTTCTTGGCCATTATTTGTCCATGTATTCCATTTAGATAACCAGACTTTCCTGACAATAAAGTAGACAATGTATCTTCATCACAGAGCTAATTATGACGTTGACATAAGATACACAACTGTTGCGTAAAAATAAGTCATTGAAGTGAAATGTCAGACTTTTGTGTAGTTTGTTATCGTTCCCATCGACGAGAAGACAGTTTGGGATTGGGCGTTGGAGACTAGGACTGGATGGAAACTTACCTGATTAGTAACCGGTTTAATGGTTGCAATCTTACAAATTCTTTCGATTTGGTTACACGTAAAGTTTGAAACACCGATATTCTTAGCTTTACCCAGCTTGACAGCCTTCTCCATTCCCTGAAAATAGATAATTATAGTGAACTTATAGATTTCCTTTATTTTCTATTTTGAAATATTAACTGCATAATCCAATTTCGTTTCGTTTCTTATAGTTCAAAAATTGTTTTACTAGTCTTTGCTACACTAGGATCTGGGTGAGTGGTAGGTCTAAATATGAAGGCCACCAATAGATTCAGAGTGTTATAGTGCTCGTGTTCTGTTGGGGCGACATTCACAACGAAAACAGAGCAAAGGTTGTATGTATAGGATATTAACCTACCCAAGGTTGATATGATAGAGAACACGCGGGCGAAGCCCAAGGGTTCTCTATCATATCAATCCGAGAGAGAGTAGGTTTATATCTGACATATACAACGTTCACCCTTAAATTTAATGGACTCTTCTAAAAAAAGGCAACAGTGATTGGATAATTTCTCGGTAGTTTCCATAGGCGTACGAGGCCGAACTTCTTTGTGGGGGCCCGCATATTTTCCCGACAAATATATTTCTTTAGAATCCGCGAGGCCGTCCGCCCGCGAGCGCCGTAGGCGCGAAGCGTCCGACGGGGGTTATGGGGGGCTTCCCCCAGAAAATTTTGAAAACCAAACGGCCGTAGACGCGATTTCCAGGCATTTCGAATACTTCCTAGTAATTTGGAGTGGGTAGTAAATTATGTCAGTTGCAGCATAAAAACTGGTAAAAAGTCATCTTTAAAATAAGCTCTATTACTACGAAAACAAGAACAAGTCGAACGATTTACTTTTGCCACATTTTTCATTTTATGGGACTTAACATGAGACCCCCCGACGGGGGTTTGGGAGGCCTCCCCCAGAAAAATTTTGAAAACCAAACGGCCGTAGACGCGATTTCCAGGCATTTCGAATACTTTCTAGTAATTTGGAGTGGGTAGTAAATTATGTCAGTTGCAGCATAAAAACTGGTAAAATTCATCTTTAAAATAAGCTATATTACTACGAAAACAAGAACAAGTCGAACGATTTACTTTTGCCACATTTTTCATTTTATGAGACTTCACATTTTTTTATCCAGATCTCAGATGTATAGAAGACTTGTATATACTTTATCTACTTTTAATATATGAATGACCATTTTATAAAAGTTCAAATTTACAATCTATATATTCCGTATTACGATTTACTTTTGCCATGCACGTTTTTCATTATATGACAGTTCACATTTTTTATCCATATCTAATATAGATACATCTAGAATCAAGATAGAAGACTTTTTGAACTTGTAAAATTTATATACTTTTAATATATGAATGACCATTTTAGTTCAAGTTTATTTACATCTAGTGCACTATATTAAACCAAAAGAAGAACAAGTCAAACGATTATTACTAACACAGTACCGTACTCAAGAACTGAGAAAGGCCATGTGTACGTGCTAGTTCTATTCAGATGGTTAACGTGTTCATCATTGACTGGACTGCTTTCTTTCCGCTTCCATATTATTAAAAATATTCCAAACCCGACGGACGGCGCGACGCTTCCCGACAAACTGAGCATTCATTCCCGACAAGACCATAGCCTTCCCCGACAAGGCCATACCCCTACCCCACCCCATTTTCAAAAACTCCTCGGCTAATGACCGATCTCACAATTCTGGGTTCTTTTCAGATTTCTATTTTTTTTTCATGAAAATATTTGGGGGGGCCGGTGCCCCCCCCGCCCCCCCCCCCGCCTCGTACGCCTATGGTAGTTTCCGCCTAATAGCGAGAATTTACCGATGTAATATCGCACGTTTTTGTTTACACGTCGCCATTTTGGGGAAATTGAATTGAAAGCAAGAACAAAATGGATAATTAAACGAAGTCAGACGAATAATCAATCCTTTTTAGTCATCATATTGACGATAGAATAGATGTGGATGCAAATATGATGAGGATCTATCCAAAGCCTGAAGAAAATTTGGATCAAAAGGCAATCTTTTCCGATATTTCTGACAATGAACCGTGATTGAAATTTAGGTATGTTCAGGGAAGGATTTGTCCGACTGATTTAAGTGGACCGTATCCAAAAATACTTTACAAAGGAACTTTTGAGCGATAAATACTATCAAGTCTTGCAGTGTGTGGAGAAATAATGTGGGCGGAAAGAAAATTCTGAAAGATATCTTAGACATGGAGTATGGATAACCGATTTAAATATGCCGATAAGTACACCGTCTATTTCGTTACTGAATGCTACAAACTGTACCATAACTTTTTTTTATTGTCAAAAGAATAAAATTTTATTTCTGTGTTCTTTTTATTATTTCGATCATCTACATTATCAGATGATATGAGCCGAATATATCGACCTTGGATGACGTCATCAGCGGTTGATATGAAATATTAACCTGTCATGGCGTCATGAGAGGTTGTTATGAGATATAACTGCTATGGACATCAAAGAAAAAAAACTACTACCAGTTGTATATTTTCGAATACCCACTTGAAACATCATCGCTAATTTGATTATCATATTACTGACATCATTGGGTCCAACGCCACTCATATAAAAAACGAAACGAAATATAGATCTGTATTTTAATCAGATTGGGATTAGCCGTGCATTATTATGAAGCACGTGAACCTGATTGTTATTAGTAGCGGTAGTAAAATTGCGTTTATCACTGAGATTGTAGCAATATAGACGTTGTATTATATTTAATAACAAAGAAAAGTCCCGATGTACTATATCCTACAAACTTTCCCGTATTTTTCATAGCACATTGAATGGCGTATGCCCGTCCCCGTTAAATCAGAAAATGGATTTGTGACTTTTTATATTCAAAATTTCCACAACAGAACATTTTGGTTCTTTTTTAGACAAAAAAACCATCCCACTATATTCTCGTTGGGTTTTAGTAACTATAAAGTACAACCACGTCTAGTGCAACATCAAGTACAGCAAACGTACTTACCTCCCAGGTTTTTTCTGGTGGCAGGTTCAGAAATGCTGGTGTTCCATCTGGTCTTGTAGGAATGACACCGGTTCCTGTATCCTGATAAATTATAAACGAACAGACCCTTATTATACGGAATAGTGGAAGTGCTAATTGGTTCTGGGCTGAGACTGATCAACTCAGTTGGCGCACCTCTCGAGAGCGTTGTGGAAAGCGCCGAAACGCTTGATGACGGAGGACCTCCACCTGATGACGGAACCAGCTCCGCAGTAGAAACGCTGTATTCAAGATATTAGGAAGACCTTGTGTCTGTAAAGAGCTCAATAGAACAATACAACCATATGCCAGATCATATGCCAGGGGGAGAGAGATAGAGAAATGGGGTTAAATGTCCACTCGACACAAACTAGGTAATTTCGGGACTAACATATGTAGGGGTATTTAGCAGTAGGAGGAAACCGGAGGACCCGGAGAAAACCCAAGAATTTGGACAGGCGCCCCTACTCCTTGTCACGTATAACCGGGGATTCATGTGTCGGAGGTAAAGCGTATATAATTAGTAAGATTGAAAGATCAAGTATATAATTAGTAAGATCCTGTCAGTAACATATAGAGTGGTAAAGAGTATATAATGTAAGATCTTGTGTCAGTATCACAGCGGTAAAGATATCAATACAATAAAAAGAACATGATACAATACCTGAAGCAACGGTTGGTTCTAGGGAACATGAGATATGTGCGAGAAAACCGGTTACAATAGAGACTTCCCTCTAAACACCCAAGCCTTTTCGTACCCCGTCTTTACCGTCTCGTATACCGTATATTATCTTTACCTTACCAGGTATATATATCACAGAGGGCTTTTACATCCTGTGTTATAATGGTCCTCCAGGCTTGTCGGAATTCAATTCATATTTGGGAAGTGGGGTGGGGGGAGGTATAATGTATAAGATAAGAATTCATTCCATGTTGTAGTAAAAGTTTCTTGACTTACCTCAAGAGCACAGGGATTATGAATAAGATACAGATCAACATAATCTAGTTTAAGATTACTTAAAGAAATGTTAAGACATTCTACTACTCTCTCTGGTTGATGATAGGTTACCCATAACTAGACAAAAATAAAGATATTATAACTTTCAGAGATATTTTCAGCTGGATGAGCTGTATGAAGTACAACCATGAAACTATTCAATTGTTTTTCGGGCATAGTTTCATTATGTATAGCGATCGTTGTGAAACTAAATCGGAGATATTTCGATTTGACAGTTATTACGCATTTTTGAAACGGTTTTCTAAGATCCTGACTTGAAGATATTTTTAAATGTTGCTATTATCAATTAGAAAGGGTTTCTCTTTAGTTTTTATATTTTATGCTTCCTTGTGTAAAAACGAAAACCTTGACCTTTTGACCTTGTTGGAAGGAATTTTGTAAGATTACATTTTTATTGAAAGAGTGATTAGTTTCGATCTTTTTCAGCATGTTGACCCCGAGTATCTCGAAAACGCCCCAACAGATCTCGTTTTGTACCAATCTGGTTGTTAGATTTCTACCTACTAAACTATATACTATTCAAAAAAAGTAGGGGGTATTTGATTTTTAAGTGTTATTAAAGTCACCTAATGAAACTGACGAAGAAACAAATGACAAAATGAAATGAAGTTCACATTCATCGATTTATTCCAAATGATCGTTAGACAAAGTAAGGCACAGATTGACCATTATAAGGGTAAAATGATACCCGGGGTCAAACAGCAAAGCTACCACAGCATCAAAACAAAGTCAGTAACGGATAAATCCTCCTCTGTGGCATACTCCTAATGAGACGTCTAAGGTCATTTTGGTCCAGGTTGTCCCATTCCTGTTGCAACGCAGCAGCAAGTTCTTGGACATTGGCAGGACGTTGTTGACGTTGACGTAACCTCTGTCCAAGCATGTCCCAGACATGCTCGATGGGGGAGAGGTCGGGATTCAGTGCTGGCCAAGGTAATGTGGTGATGTTCTGTTGTTGGAGGTAACCTGTAACGATCCTGGCCCTGTGACATCTTGCGTTGTCATCCTGGAAGATGAAACGGCGGCCATGACGTCGTGCGAACGGCACTACATGGACTGCCAAGATGTTGTCCCGGTAGTACTGGCCTGTAACACACCCTGCAACAACATGTAAAGCCGTTCTTCCAGCAACAGTGATGCCTCCCCACACCATAACAGAACCACCCCCAAATCGATCATGTCTGATGACGTTAACGTCTTGGAAGCGCTCGTTTCGACGACGCCACACCCTCCTACGTCTGTCCAAAAAATTAACAGTGAACCTTGACTCATCTGAAAACATCCAGCGTCGATTATCCCAGTGTTGACGATCCCTACACCAACGACGTCTTGCCTGAATGTGATGATCTCTCAAACAAGGGATCACGGGCGCGAAGGTGACCCCTATGCAGTCGATTCCGAATCGTCTGGCCACTCACTCTCACACCAGTGTCTGTTTGAAGACGAGCGCTGATCTGATTTGCTGTGATGACACGATTTCTCAAGGCCAAGGTACGGATAAATCGATCCTGGGCTTGAGTTGTCGCCCTTGGTAGACCTGAGCGTGGTCTGTCCTGTACATGTTGTGTATAACGGTATCTGGACCATAGCCTGCTTATGACAGACTGAGAAACATTCATCGTCCGCGCCACAACTGGTCACTAAAACAATTAAACTGATGTTTCCACCCTGGAATTCAATGCCACAATGACTGTAACATTCAAAGTCAGAGTCGTGCAAATCTTGGGTTGGACCCCCATGATGATCCCAAGCATCACCTGCATTCCATGCGGTAGCTATTGGTGCGTTTGGGCGTCACATGTAACTGGAAATGTTTCTTCTGTTAGGTTCTATAGTGACTTTTTTCGTAGTCATTTGCATATTTTAGTATTATGCCCCCAAAATCAAATATCCCCTACTTTTTTTGAATAGTATATTTATAGATAAATGTCTCTATATTCCATTACATGTATCCTATGTTCTATATATATAATTTAATTATGTTTGTATATATACTATATATTTATACTGTGTACCTGTAGTTGTATCAGAGAGAGAGGTTACACATAGCCTGTTCCTCAATCCAAATTCAGATATAAGTGCGAAACCCGATTCGTACCAGAATAATAAATTCGGCAGTATAACTTAACTTATCCTTTGATCAAATTAGATATTATTTACCTTAGTTGTGATGTAGAAATCTGATCTTTTAAGTTTTCCCGCCTTCATATATTCCTGTAACACTTCTCCAATATCCGCCTCATTTCCATAAGCGTAGGCCGTGTCAATATGGCGATAACCTGCATCTAAAGCAGCACGAATAGAATTTTGACACTCTTCCTTGGTAGCCTGAAATGATCATAATATCAAGATCATGGTGAGAGTTATATAGAGAATCTCCTACGAGTCTTTTTTGATATCAAAAAATATCAAAACAAGTTACTTTATCAACGAGTGTTGATATTTTGGGATATCAAAAAAGACGGGTTAGCGATTTTATTTACCCAATCCTTTCTTAAATAAATATAATTCTTTGGTATAGATTTCACTTTTACTGAATCTAATTACATTACAGCGTAGTGATACATGAGTCTTTTGACAGCAGTTTACCTTTTGCAAAGTCCTATATATTGATTGACCCAGCATTTCCTTTAGGGCCAATTAAATAAAACCAGATTCTTTTTAACAAAAAAAAATAAGTTTTTTTTATTTAAAATAAGAGGTTTCTTTAAAATGAAAGAAAGTATTTTCTTTTTGATTGAAGAATCAAATTCATGTAAAACGATATCTCCTAAGGAGATATCGCAGTAGATTATGTAATTTATCACACAAAGCGATATCTACTGTCAAATGTGTTATTGGGTGATAAATTACTTTATGTGTGGGAGTTATGGTACTTTATGTGATGTTTCTTTATGCAAGGATGTTATGATACTTTATGTGAGAGTTTTATGGTACTTTATGTTGGGGAGTTATGGTATTTAATGTTAAGGTGTTATGGTACTTTATGTGACGGATTTTTCATACCCAGTTCTCCCTTATTAGGATGGCACCTGTGCAGTTCACACTACATAGTCGTTAGGGTGGAACGACGAGGCACCCCCCTCCCCTTTCGTCTCGTAACCATACAAATAACACTGACCATATGTCAGCCGCAGATTGACCCAATGGTTATGTTAACATAATTTTAAACTCCCATCATCAGAGTTGGATATTTTTTTTTATTTGTTTCTGTGAGTTTAAAGATACGTGTCCCGACCATAAAACACCTAAGTGACTATAGTTTGGCCTTGAATTGAATTGTATAATGCACGAATTTGTATAGCCGACATGTTTTATTAGGGTTTCACACTGCGTAGCTTGTGTGAAACACTATTGTTTTTGTTAAAATTATTATTCTTATTATTATTCTTATTATTATTCCAATTCCACTTTGACTATATCTCAGCAACTACTTGTCGTATCGTTACGATTTCTTCGGTTTTACTGGGAAAGTGGGTGTGACTTAGAGGATAAAGCTATTTTGAACGTTCTGCGACAATGCGAAATGTCCGAAATCACCGAAGTTATCGTTTTTGAAAATATTGCAGTAATTTTAACAATAATCATTGGATTTTAACTTTCGATACATTTTGGCATAGCCGGAGACAAGGCACATAGCTACACTACTTTCGATTTTTGATTTTCGGCAAATCTTCGAAGATATTAGGCGCCAAATTTCGAAAATTTAAAATTTTACAAAAAACTTTTTTATTTATGAATATTTTTTAAGTCGTGATGTACACAGAATTAAAGAGTCATCTGACTTGCGCAAAAATGTTAAAAATTTTTGTCTCAGTAATTTTCCTTGGCCGCCATTGGCTAATTCAGTTTTTCAGTCCTAGATTATTTTTTTATTGTTCGATTTGTATAAAACAAACTTTATATGCTTCGTTGTCTCAATTGTCATTTTTTTTGTTACCGATAGTGTTATCTGTCGGCACCGGAAGTGGCATAATTTTACCAAAACTACAATTTTGACAGTTTTTTACGATCTTCAAAAACAAGTATTATTTTTTTGAAAAATTATATGACTCAAAGAGTGTGTCCTTTCAAGGCGCAAAAAATGGCGGAAGCATTTTTTTTAATTTCTATTTCATTTTCTAGCAAATTAGATTAAGGGGTGAAAAAAGGCGTAAAATTGAACTATTTACAACCCATTCAGGCTTTTCAGATTTTAAAATATTTTTACATAACTTTTATAAACTTGTAGCTGTAGTCCATACGAAGAGAATGTATGTAAAAATTAGTTTGTAATATAAGCAGTTGCCGAGAAAAGGGCAGTTTTGCATAAGTCACTGTTTTCGCAATTTTGCCTGTAAAATAGTCAATTATTAATGGATATTCACAAAAGTGACATCATTTGATTCAAAAAGCAAGTGTGCTTATATCATGTTGATTACTATTTAAAATTGACACCGGAAGTGACGTCATTTAGTCAAAAACTCAATTTTTAACTTTTGAAATCGATATTTTTTTCAACCAAGAATTATGTCACATATAATAATAAAATCAACTTTTGGTTTAAATTCACATATTAACAAAACTCATACGGTCAAAAAGATATCATAAGATTGTTTCTAACTTGTTCGGTTGCCGAGATATAGGCGATTTTCTAAAAGTCACTTTTGAAGGTTTTTGGCCCATAAAAGTGTCAATTATTATTCGATTTTCATAAAATTTTCACCCTTTGAAGCCTAATGTCATAGACGATGTTATAAAACTAATTTAACGTTTTCATTATCACCGGAAGTAACGTCATTGTGGCAAAAACTGTATTTTAAGCCTTCAAAACAGATATTTTATTCAAATGAGTCTGATTTGTAATGTTTATACAATTATGATATTTGATTCCAATCAACAAATAGATTAAACCCATACGGTCATATAAATACCAAAAAATGGTTTCTAACTTGTACGGTTGCCGAGAAATAGACGATTTTCTACACGTCACTTTTCAAGGTTTTGGGTCTATAAAAGTGGCAATTATTATTCGATTTACATAAAATTTTCACCATGAGATGCCTTATGCCATTTCTGATTTCATAAAACTAATGGAACATTTACATTATCACCGGAAGTACTGTAATTTTGTCAGGATCAATTACATGTAACAAATGTATAAAATGAAATGATATTGCTGGATTTGTTTGTTTCTGTTTCCATTTTATTTGATGTGTGCAATGCTTATGTGGAAACCTGTATATTGGTTTCATTGGTACCGGAAGTGACATATGTTCAAGGGTAACGTGGCACCGAAAGTGACACAAGTTCAAGTTCAAAGGTAACATGGCACCAGTGAAACCCGTCATTCCTGCATGCAGGTCTAGTTTTGTATGTACTTGAACAAATTCTATTTGCTTAACTTACCTGGCTTAGTTTAGAATTTGAGATCAAAATAACCTGGATTTTGAACCTGGTGTTGATCAAAAAAACCTGTCTGGGCGGTTACAGGGTTCCCGGACCAGAACTCAATAATGAGGTTGATATTGCGTTTAGAGTAGGTGTTGTCAACGGAGAGAAATACAATACAATATACGATTTACAGCTGGGGCTTCTATTGATCAGATGAATGAAGGGATCAAACAATGCAAACCTCGCTTTACAAGTTTTACAAAAATTCAGATTCTTGGATCTAATTGGTTTGAATTTTTTAATAAGTGCATCTTAGGTCCTAAAAAACCCGTAAATCTTGGATCTACAATGAAAACGTCATTGTCAAATATCGCTACCTGCTCCCTCACAGCTCCACGGGGCCTGGGTTTTTATAGCCACGATCTGACTGAACGGAAAGGTTGCTTAAACCAGTTGTCCACC
This sequence comes from Patella ulyssiponensis, assembly GCA_963678685.1. Classification (NCBI taxonomy): domain Eukaryota; kingdom Metazoa; phylum Mollusca; class Gastropoda; family Patellidae; genus Patella; species Patella ulyssiponensis. The sequence goes on along the minus strand of OY783227.1, from coordinate 75,432,766 downwards.
CAAACACTGACTCCCAATATCGAATAAGGATATAGAATTACCTGCCAAGTTCCAAGTCCAAAGATAGGGAATTTGTTACCGTTGTTAAATGTTACCATTGGAATCGCCATCTTGCTCTAATGACCAGATACTGATAGTGACTGAAAATGGAAAGAACTATCTATAACATATATACAAAATAAAATGTGTTTTTCTAAAATTGAGGGTATAAGCTAATGGGTGTATTCGCCCAGGACGATGATGTACGCCATCTCGTTTATGGAAGGACGCACCAAACAATTTACGGATAGATAACTGAAGACTACGATACAAGTGTGTGAAAATGGCGCTTTATTAATGCTAAACGAGGACAATATTAATCACTTGTTTAAGTAAAGATAATGTGACTTCTCAGCCTGGCAAAATTGTAACACAGGATTAAAAGATCTAATGATAACGATAATCGGATTTGATTTCTTTATTTCAATGATGCAAGCGCAGTTTTTTGGTATCAAAATAGATAAATATAATTCTTTGCTATAGATTTCGCTACTACTGAACCTGATTATATTATGGCGTAGTGATACATCATTTTTCACAGCACATCAACCATTCCAAAATCACAATATTTCCATTAGGTTCAATTAAATAGAAATAGTTTATTTTTAATACAAAAAAGAAGTTACTTTTAATAAAAAAAAAAATGAACTGTTCTTTAAAAAAATAAAACAAGCGATTTTATACGCCCACATTTTTCAAAAGATGGATAGAGAACAACCCAAAAACAAACGCGAATTTTTGTACGGCATAACAGGTCCACATGAAAATGTAGGCCTATAAAAAGTAATTCTTTTTTAATTGAACAATCGCAGTAGATTATGAAATTTATCAGGCAAGCGATATCTACTTTAGAATGTATTATTGGATGATAAAAGGTCGCATCAATCCGTTTCAAAAGACGTTGTAGAAATAAGTGTTCGGCTTGTTTATAGATTAAAATATACGAATGACCATACCATGTCTTTGTGTATTGGCGGATATTACGGTTTGCCATTATCTAAGCTATCACTACTCTCATTTGGAAATAAATTACTGAATTGATTGGATACATATATGCTACTTATTACTTCATTGAGAGGATGTGTCATAATTAAACGACCACGTTCTGAACTGATTGAGTGTATATAGATCTCGTTATGACCAGGCCGACATTCACTGAACTCATCAAAATTATAAACTGATCACGTAGACTGGTTTGTTTGAACTACTTTGTGCTTTTGGTATTTTAAACAATTTTATATTGTTCTTGTCATATATATAGAGAATCTCAAAAAATATCAGAAGAGATAAAGTAAAAGAAAACGTGGCTCGAAATCTGCCGATTTTTTGATTACTTTTTCCAGGAGTGCTGATAATTTTTTTATATAAAAAAAGACGAGTTGGAGATTTTATTTATCATGCAATCCTTTCTTACATGCACAAATAAATAAATATAAGTCTTTGGTATAGATTTCACTTCTACTGAATCTAATTACATTACATCGTAGTGATACATCAGTTTTTTGACAACAGTTTAGCTATTGCAAAGTCCTATATATTGACCCAGTATTTCCTTTAAGGTCAATTAAATAAAGACAGTTTCTTTTTAGCAAAAACGAAGTTACTTTTTTTGAATTAAGTGGTTTCTTTAAAATTGACAAATCAAATTCATGTAAAGCTATAGGAGATATCGCAGTAGATTATGTAATTTATCACACAAGCGATATCTACTGTCAAATGTGTTATTTGGTGATAAATCATTTTAGTATTGGTGCCACATTCCGATTTCTTGAAATTATGAATGAATTTTGTAAAGTTTTGATCACAGATTCCAGAATAAAAACCATGATACTTTTCACACCCCATGACCTATTTATGACTATCAATGGTATTTAGGTCATGAGTACTATAACGTATCTTCTATTGCACTCTGTCATCCGAGTCAACAAAACAATCGACAAACATCCCACGCGGAGTAGGAAAACAAGGGATGTCGTTTCAGAGTGTTGAATGGGTCGTCCTTTTCAAAACCGCATTTTCATGTTTGCATAGTTTCTACTTTATTTTCATAATTAAGCTTTCATATTACATATGAAAGCTTATTGTTTCTGTTAAGATTATTATTAAGCTTTCATATTACATATGAAAGCTTATTGTTTCTGTTAAGATTATTATTGTTATTTTTTTTTTGTGTTTTGTCCACAAATCGGATTTCTCAGAATCTAACGATAGGATCGTTCTGAAACTTTTACCTATCCCCCCAAAAATGGGTGGTGGCTGTTGATTAAATATATTTTCAAAACGTTTTACGAATCCGAAATCACCGAATTTTACGAACGAAAAAACTGACAATGCATACTCGTAACTTTGTTATTTTTTGACCGATTTTACTAATTCTTTTTTCTTTGAATACCTTGAAAAAAATCATTTTCATCTGCAGTTTCGCATTTTCCAATTTCGAAAATTCGTCGCTGTGATTTCGAACCGGAAGTTTTGACCAATTTGAGAACTTCTTTAATAGTTGTACGATTTTCATGAAATTTAGTGTATAAGTAGATGCTACCGATGTGACTTCAAAAATATAATTAAAAATTTTCTAAATTATCTCCCCTTGACGAAATTAAGGATCAAAGTTTTCAAAAAAATCGTCGAAATATAGGTCAGAATGACCTAATTTTTTTCTTTGATACTAGACAAGTAATTACTGATTCGTACACAAAATATGGAGTTTGTCGATCGAACCGGAAGTGCCACCATCTTTAAACGTGAAAAATCAAAAAGGCTTTTTTGCTATTTTACTTACAGACTCGGGAGTTATATTTTCAGAATCCTTGAAGGAATGCCTAAAAATCTGTCGGATCCGAATTTTGATTTCGGTCACGTGATGGTCACCATTTTGAATTGAAAATGAAAAATAGAAGCAATTTGAAGGGCCGGGACTTTGGAACACAATAACTCTCCTTCTAATTAAGCTACAATGTTCAAACTTGGTGTAGACGTTCACTAGGTCAATGTCATGATTGAGTTCAAAGATGAGCATTTTCTGCTTAGGGTAAGCAGAGATAAGAATGCTGATTTGTTGATTCTTTAGGGCACGATAACTTCGGTTATAATGAAGGGAGGGCGATGAAACTTTTGTCAACAGAGAGTCTAATAGCTAGCCTGTTGTTTGAAATCATTGTATCATTTTTTTTAAATATCAGGGATAGTCGAAAAAAAGAGATTGAAAATCCAAAAAGTCGTATTTTTTACAATTTGGAGCATGTTTAGAGGTCTTTCTCGTAAAGTCAACATAATATTTTTTGGGAACTTCTTCTACAAAGAGTCTTATTGGTAGTCTTTTATATGAAACCATCGATCAACAGTCCAACATATCAGGAGTAGAAGAACAAAAGGATCGAAAATTGAAAACGGCACCCTTTCATTGTTAAGCGAAACATGCAGTGTGGGTGACTACAATCTACACATTTAGTCATCGTATAGAGCTTGTTCAACAGTATCGAATTCCAACTGCTTAGGGATATTTTACGTGCACTCCAATGTCTATACGGGAGCTTGGTTTTTCGTCCCATCCGAACGACTAGACAACTGTGCTTGTCAGGCCCTCCGTTCTGTCTCACTGACAACGGGGAACCACGCCGGGAAATCAAGATGAACTTTCTCCGTGCAGAACTTTCAATTCAGGCCAAACGTTTATTGCATACGATTAAGCTGGTCAGTTGGAGCTTATTTTCAAAAGTTTTGTAATAATCGGTTGGTAATTAAAGTACCGTGCACATTAAACTGTTAAAACAGAAAATTTCGCCCGGTTGAAATGTTTCTTGCTATAAGTCAGCAATTTTCCGAATTCAGGGAGGCTGAATGGCTGAATGGTTAGCATGTGCGCGCTGTATCGTAACGTCTGTCATTGAGTCAACGAGCGTCGTTTCGATCTCCAGGTTGCACGTGACATGAAGTATGATGTCCAACCTCGTGGGTTTTCTCCGTGTCCTTCGGTTTCCTCCCAACGGCTAAAGACCAGTAAGCGCAAGGGGAGTTTTTAAATAAAATTAAAAAAACATATGTTAGTCACGAAATGACCTAGTTTGTGTCGAATGGACATTAGGCCGCATTTCTCTCTTTCTCTTTTATTTTTAAAGTTTTGTGATAATCGGTTGGTAATCAAAGGTACTGTAAAAGTGATAAAACAGAAAATTTCGCCCGGTTGTAATGTTTCTCACTTTAAAGTCAGCAATTTGCCGATTTTAAGGGGCAAACGTTTATTGCGAACGCTTAAGCTGGTCTGGGGGAGCTTATTTTTAAAAGTTTTGTAATATTCGGTTGATAACTAAAGGTACCGTGCAAATTAAACTGTTAAAATAGAAAATTTGGCCCGGTTGAAATGTTTCTCGCTGTAGGTCAGCAATTTGCCGATTTTAGGGAGGTTGCGTGGCTGAATGGTTAGCACGTGCGTTCTGTATCATAACGTCTGTCATTGAGTCAACTGGCGTTGTTTCGATTTCTTGGTTGTACGTGACAAGGAGTATGGTCGCTGTCCGACCTCGTAGGCCGTAACGCCGCTGCCCGGGTAATATTTCCCTCATTGCACACTTTATGGCATATGCCCGTCTTCATTAGCCCATTTTAGGAGCTGAACAGTAGGACGTTAAACCCCATTCAATTTCATTTCATTTTGTCTATGTTGCTTATTTATTATAGTGGATAAAAAAATTTTCTGGTTCTAGCAATTATTTAATTTCTGCATGGAAATCTTGCTTTGGCCAGTTTTTTTATTGCAGAGTGCCATTCTTGTATAATTCAGTCTATGATCCTTTGTTTAAAACATGTTTAAGAAGTCGTCACGATTTCCTACTTATAACCAAACATATTGGAAATATTAGTCTGGCATTATTAAATCCTAATTTTATTGGTCTTATTTAAAATTAAACTTTCATTTAACTATGAACAACCCTTAACGTGTCTCTTTAAAACTATTAATTACACTAAAACAGTAGCTCAACCTTTTGACCTAAACTCATTAATTTACCATTTTGTTGTGAGCGACTTCTTATTCTTCCCATATGACATATTGCACGTGTCTGATTTCAAAGGGGGGGGGGGGGTGGCTGAATGGTTAGCACGCGCGCCTGTCATTGAGTTAACTAGCGTGTTTTCGAATGCCCGGTTGTACATGACAAGGAGTAAGGTCGCCTGTCCAACCTGCCATTTTTAATTTTTTTTCCCGCCATTTTCATTTCAATTTCTCATCCGTCTCTTTATAGTAATACAAGTTTCAGTTATTCCCTTTAGTTTTCAGATTATTGTTATGCCTGGGTGCAATGTTTCATACTATATTTAGACTTGTAACTTCGCGAATTTTTGACCAATTTTGATAATTTTTTCTTCAATGACACGTGACGATGAATATGAAAGCTTTCATATCTGCATGGGACAGTAGCAGATCTAGTTATTGTTATTTTTTTTTTTGTGTTTTGTCCACAAATCGGATTTCTCAGAATCTAACGATAGGATCGTTCTGAAACTTTTACCTATCCCCCCAAAAATGGGTGGTGGCTGTTGATTAAATATATTTTCAAAACGTTTTACGAATCCGAAATCACCGAATTTTACGAACGAAAAAACTGACAATGCATAGTCGTAACTTTGTTATTTTTTGACCGATTTTACTAATTCTTTTTTCTTTGAATACCTTTAAAAAAATCATTTTCATCTGCAGTTTCACATTTTTGAATTTCGAAAATTCGTCGCTGTGATTTCGAACCGGAAGTTTAGACCAATTTGACAACTTCTTTAATAGTTGTACGATTTTCATGAAATTTAGTATTTAAGTAGATCTTACCGATGTGACTTCAAAAATATAATTAGAAATTTTCTAAATTATCTCCCCTTGACGAAATTAAGGATCAAAATTTTCAAAAAAATCATCGAAATATAGGTCAGAATGACCTGATTTTTTTTTTGGATACTAGATAAGTAATTACTGATTTGTACACAAAATATGGAGTTTGTCGATCGAACCGGAAGTGCCGCCATATTTAAAAGTGAAAAATCAATAAGGCTTTTTTGCTATTTTACTTACAGACTCGGGAGTTATATTTTCTGAATCTTTGTAGGAAGGCCTAAAAAATGTCGCGAATAGAATTTTGATTTCGGTCACGTGATGGTCACCATTTTGAATTGAAAATGAAAAATAGAAGCAATTTGAAGGGTCGGGACTTTGGAACACAATTACTCTCCTTCTAATTAAGCTAGAATGTTCAAACTTGGTGTAGACGTTCACTAGGTCAATGTTATGATTGAGTTTGAAGATGAGCATTTTCTGCTTAGGGTAAGCAGAGATAAGCATGCTAATTTGTTGATTCTTTAGGGCACGATAACTTCGGTTATAATGAAGGGAGGGCGGTGAAACTTTTGTCAATAGAGAGTCTAATAGCTAGCCTGTTGTGCGAAATCATTGTATTATTTTTTCTAAATATCAGGGATAGCCGAAAAAAAGAGATTGAAAATCCAAAAAGTCGTATTTTTACAATTTGGAGCATGTTTAGAGGTCTTTCTCGTAAAGTCAACATAATATTTTTTGGGAACTTCTTCTACAAAGAGTCTTATTGGTAGTCTTTTATATGAAACCATCGATCAACAGTCCAACATATCAGGAGTAGAAGAACAAAAGGATCGAACATTGAAAACGGCACCCTTTCATTGTTAAGCGAAACATGCAGTGTGGGTGACTACAATCTACACATTTAGTCATCGTATAGAGCTTATTCAACATTATCGAATTCCAACTGCTTAGGGATATTTTACGTGCACTCCAATGTGTACACGGGACCTTGGTTTTTCATCCCATCCGAATGACTAGACAGCTGTGCTTGTCAGGCCCTCCGTTCTGCCTCACTGACAAGGGGAACCACGCCGGGAAATCGAGATGAACTTTCTCCGTGCAGAACTTTCAATTCAGGCGAAAACGTTTATTGCATATGATTAAGCTGGTCAGTTGGAGCTTATTTTCAAAAGTTTTGTAATAATCGGTTGGTAATTAAGGTACCGTGCACATTAAACTGTTAAAACAGAAAATTTCGCCCGGTTGAAATGTTTCTTGCTATAAGTCAGCAATTTTCTGAATTCAGGGAGGCTGAATGGCTGAATGGTTAGCATGTGCGCACTGTATCGTAACGTCTGTCATTGAGTCAACGGGCGTCGTTTCGATCTCCAGGTTGCACGTGACATGGTGTATGATGTCCAACCTCGTGGGTTTTCTCCGTGTTCTTCGGTTTCCTCACAACGGCTAAAGACCAGTACGCGCAAGGGGGGTGGGGGGTTTAAATAAAATTTAAAAACATATGTTAGTCCCGAAATGACCTAGTTTGTGTCGAATGGACGTTAGGCCGCATTTCTCTTTTTCTCTTTTATTTTTAAAGTTTTGTAATAATCGGTTGGTAATCAAAGGTACTGTAAAAGTGATAAAACAGAAAATTTCGCCCGGTTGTAATGTTTCTCACTTTAAAGTCAGCAATTTGCCGATTTTAAGGGGCAAACGTTTATTGCGAACGCTTAAGCTGGTCAGGGGGAGCTTATTTTTAAAAGTTTTGTAATATTCGGTTGATAACTAAAGGTACCGTGCAAATTAAACTGTTACAATAGAAAATTTGGCCCGGTTGAAATGTTTCTCGCTGTAGGTCAGCAATTTGCCGATTTTAGGGAGGTTGCGTGGCTGAATGGTTAGCACGTGCGCTCTGTATCATAACGTCTGTCATTGAGTCAACTGGCGTTGTTTCGATTTCTTGGTTGTACGTGACAAGGAGTATGGTCGCTTGTCCAACCTCGTAGGCCGTAACCGCCGCTGCCCGGGTAAAATTTCCCTCATTGCACACTTTATGGCATATGCCCGTCTTCATTAGCCCATTTTAGGAGCAGAACAGTCGGACGTTAAACCCCATTCAATTTCATTTCATTTTCTCTATGTTGCTTATTTATTATAGTGGATAAATATTTTTCTGGTTCTAGCAATTATTTAATTTCTGCATAGAAATCTTGCTTTGGCCAGTTTTTTTTATTGCAGAGTGCCATTCTTGTTTAAACAAACATGATCCTTTGTTTAAAACATGCTTAAGAAGTCGTCACGATTTCCTACTTATAACCAAACATATTGGAAATATTAGTCTGGCATTATTAAATCCTAATTTTATTGGTCTTATTTGAAATTAAACTTTCATTTAACTATGAACAACCCTTAACGTGTCTCTTTAAAACTATTAAGTACTCTAAAACAGTAGCTCAACCTTTTGACCTATACTCATTAATTTACCATTTTGTTGTGAGCGACTTCTTATTCTTCCTATATGACATATTGCACGTGTCTGATTTCAAAGGGGGGTTGGGTGGCTGAATGGTTAGCACGCGCGCCTGTCATTGAGTTAACTAGCGTGTTTTCGAATGCCCGGTTGTACGTGACAAGGAGTAAGGTCGCCTGTCCAACCTGCCATTTTTATTTTTTTTTTCCCGCCATTTTCATACCATTTTCTCATCCGTCTCATTACAGTAATACAAGTTTCAGTTATTTCCCTTTAGTTTTCAGATTATTGTTATGCCTGGGTGCAATGTTTCATACTATATTTAGACTTGTAACTTCGCGAGTTTTTGACCAATTTTAATAATTTTTTCTTCTTATCCTTTTATTTAGGATACTTGATACAATCAATGACATGTGACGATGAATATGAAAGCTTTCATATCTGCATGGGACAGTAGCAGATCTAGTTGTTATTTTTTTTTTGTGTTTTGTCCACAAATCGGATTTCTCAGAATCTAACGATAGGATCGTTCTGAAACTTTTACCTATCCCCCCAAAAATGGGTGGTGGCTGTTGATTAAATATATTGTCAAAACGTTTTACGAATCCGAAATCACCGAATTTTACGAACGAAAAAACTGACAATGCATACTCGTAACTTTGTTATTTTTTGACCGATTTTACTAATTCTTTTTTCTTTGAATACCTTGAAAAAAATCATTTTCATCTGCAGTTTCGCATTTTCCAATTTCGAAAATTCGTCGCTGTGATTTCGAACCGGAAGTTTAGACCAATTTGAGAACTTCTTTAATAGTTGTACGATTTTCATGAAATTTAGTGTATAAGTAGATGCTACCGATGTGACTTCAAAAATATGATTAAAAATTTTCTAAATTATCTCCCCTTGACGAAATTAAGGTTCAAAGTTTTCAAAAAAATCGTCGAAATATAGGTCAGAATGACCTAATTTTTTTCTTTGATACTAGACAAGTAATTACTGATTCGTACACAAAATATGGAGTTTGTCGATCGAACCGGAAGTGCCACCATCTTTAAACGTGAAAAATCAAAAAGGCTTTTTTGCTATTTTACTTACAGACTCGGGAGTTATATTTTCAGAATCCTTGAAGGAATGCCTAAAAATCTGTCGGATCCGAATTTTGATTTCGGTCACGTGATGGTCACCATTTTGAATTGAAAATGAAAAATAGAAGCAATTTGAAGGACCGGGACTTTGGAACACAATAACTCTCCTTCTAATTAAGCTACAATGTTCAAACTTGGTGTAGACGTTCACTAGGTCAATGTCATGATTGAGTTCAAAGATGAGCATTTTCTGCTTAGGGTAAGCAGAGATAAGAATGCTGATTTGTTGATTCTTTAGGGCACGATAACTTCGGTTATAATGAAGGGAGGGCGATGAAACTTTTGTCAACAGAGAGTCTAATAGCTAGCCTGTTGTTTGAAATCATTGTATCATTTTTTTTAAATATCAGGGATAGCCGAAAAAAAGAGATTGAAAATCCAAAAAGTCGTATTTTTACAATTTGGAGCATGTTTAGAGGTCTTTCTCGTAAAGTCAACATAATATTTTTTGGGAACTTCTTCTACAAAGAGTCTTATTGGTAGTCTTTTATATGAAACCATCGATCAACAGTCCAACATATCAGGAGTAGAAGAACAAAAGGATCGAAAATTGAAAACGGCACCCTTTCATTGTTAAGCGAAACATGCAGTGTGGGTGACTACAATCTACACATTTAGTCATCGTATAGAGCTTATTCAACAGTATCGAATTCCAACTGCTTAGGGATATTTTACGTGCACTCCAATGTCTATACGGTAGCTTGGTTTTTCGTCCCATCCGAACGACTAGACAACTGTGCTTGTCAGGCCCTCCGTTCTGTCTCACTAACAACGGGGAACCACGCCGGGAAATCAAGATGAACTTTCTCCGTGCAGAACTTTCAATTCAGGCCAAACGTTTATTGCATACGATTAAGCTGGTCAGTTGGAGCTTATTTTCAAAAGTTTTGTAATAATCGGTTGGTAATTAAAGTACCGTGCACATTAAACTGTTAAAACAGAAAATTTCGCCCGGTTGAAATGTTTCTTGCTATAAGTCAGCAATTTTCCGAATTCAGGGAGGCTGAATGGCTGAATGGTTAGCATGTGCGCGCTGTATCGTAACGTCTGTCATTGAGTCATCGAGCGTCGTTTCGATCTCCAGGTTGCACGTGACATGAAGTATGATGTCCAACCTCGTGGGTTTTCTCCGTGTCCTTCGGTTTCCTCCCAACGGCTAAAGACCAGTAAGCGCAAGGGTTTTTTTTAAATAAAATTAAAAAAACATATGTTAGTCACGAAATGACCTAGTTTGTGTCGAATGGACATTAGGCCGCATTTCTCTCTTTCTCTTTTATTTTTAAAGTTTTGTGATAATCGGTTGGTAATCAAAGGTACTGTAAAAGTGATAAAACAGAAAATTTCGCCCGGTTGTAATGTTTCTCACTTTAAAGTCAGCAATTTGCCGATTTTAAGGGGCAAACGTTTATTGCGAACGCTTAAGCTGGTCAGGGGGAGCTTATTTTTAAAAGTTTTGTAATATTCGGTTGATAACTAAAGGTACCGTGCAAATTAAACTGTTAAAATAGAAAATTTGGCCCGGTTGAAATGTTTCTCGCTGTAGGTCAGCAATTTGCCGATTTTAGGGAGGTTGCGTGGCTGAATGGTTAGCACGTGCGTTCTGTATCATAACGTCTGTCATTGAGTCAACTGGCGTTGTTTCGATTTCTTGGTTGTACGTGACAAGGAGTATGGTCGCTGTCCGACCTCGTAGGCCGTAACGCCGCTGCCCGGGTAATATTTCCCTCATTGCACACTTTATGGCATATGCCCGTCTTCATTAGCCCATTTTAGGAGCTGAACAGTAGGACGTTAAACCCCATTCAATTTCATTTCATTTTGTCTATGTTGCTTATTTATTATAGTGGATAAATATTTTTCTGGTTCTAGCAATTATTTAATTTCTGCATAGAAATCTTGCTTTGGCCAGTTTTTTTATTGCAGAGTGCCATTCTTGTATAATTCAGTCTATGATCCTTTGTTTAAAACATGTTTAAGAAGTCGTCATGATTTCCTACTTATAACCAAACATATTGGAAATATTAGTCTGGCATTATTAAATCCTAATTTTATTGGTCTTATTTAAAATTAAACTTTCATTTAACTATGAACAACCCTTAACGTGTCTCTTTAAAACTATTAATTACACTAAAACAGTAGCTCAACCTTTTGACCTAAACTCATTAATTTACCATTTTGTTGTGAGCGACTTCTTATTCTTCCTATATGACATATTGCACGTGTCTGATTTCAAAGGGGGGGGGGGTGGCTGAATGGTTAGCACGCGCGCCTGTCATTGAGTTAACTAGCGTGTTTTCGAATGCCCGGTTGTACATGAGAAGGAGTAAGGTCGCCTGTCCAACCTGCCATTTTTAATTTTTTTTCCCGCCATTTTCATTTCAATTTCTCATCCGTCTCATTATAGTAATACAAGTTTCAGTTATTCCCTTTAGTTTTCAGATTATTGTTATGCTTGGGTGCAATGTTTCATACTATATTTAGACTTGTAACTTCGCGAATTTTTGACCAATTTTGATAATTTTTTCTTCAATGACACGTGACGATGAATATGAAAGCTTTCATATCTGCATGGGACAGTAGCAGATCTAGTTTCATTTTTTTTTCTTGTTTTGCTGACAATGAAGCAGGTTATGAAGCCGCCTTAACCCAGATCTGTACAAGTGGGGAATCGAAACCACACCAGCTGACTCAATCACTCGGCAAACTTTAGCAAACCACAGAACCTTACATCTGGAATTGGAACTACTTTCAAGTTTCCGAAATACCAACGGCGTCGCCCGGCCATGACGACGCCTTTGAAGAACGTTTTACAATACAATGTTTTAAAAGTCTGAAGCTGTTTATCCAGTTTGCTTTAAACAATGACAAAAATCTTGAGAACTTCTTTCTAAAAGCGGCAAGTTTTCATAATAAGTAAACCGGAAGACGAATTGCAATTGTATAGGTGTAGGTACATATCACTTACCTTCATACAGTACCGGAATCTTACGAGGTTTGCCGAGTGCTGACTTAATGTCAGACCTTACGATACAACGCGCACTCGCTAACCATTCAGCCATCCACATCTACCCTTCTCCCGTCAAGAGTAACAGAAATCTTACAACTTACCTGTATCAGATGCAGGGAGACTATGAATTACATTTAAAAAAATGTCTTATATTTATATCCTCGGGGCAGTTCAGTGAAATTACCATGACTTGGCACGAATTTGACATTATTTGTACAGCCATTGCGTCATGTGGACTTATACTTTGAACCTGCTTAGCGTTGATTACTTGGCGAGTGCATGCTGTTTCTGCTTAGCAACGCTTTTCCGTGTTTTATAATTATTGAATTTTGGGTTCAGTGATAAACGTTAATTTCTACTCAACGGTGTTTGTTTATTTATTGGGAGTATATGTTTGTTGCCTTCCAAAATGTTCTTTTCTTGGTTGCTGTTGTGGGATATTACAAAACTTATTAAACAATTGAGGGTTTCCATACAGATTGATATATTAAACTCTAAAATAATACTGTAGAAAATAATATAGGGGTCTGGATAGGACTGGAATTCACGTCGATATAGGTTGTTATGTATTCTAAAGATAAAACAAATACGAAAAAAGCTATTTGAAGTCAAAGTTGTGTGGTAATCATGAGTAATTATTAATGTTACGTATGCGATGCGAGTGAGAAAAGATGTCGTGTATTTGAGCTACACTTTCGTAAATTATTGTTGAAATTTTTATATTGAGGTTATAAATTGGGCTTATTTTGTTTGCAAACAACAATGGTTGTAGTCATCAGACCAAATCAATATCACTATACTCACCGTAAATATGATGTCAATACATAGATCATTCTGGGATCTTCTAAAATAACTATTACTCATTATCACAAGATCTCAGTTTGCGCACAATCATTACTATAATTTACCTCCACGTCTACGAATAAAACGTGTATACATTGGGGGAGTGTTAGGCTACATCATAGTGATCTACATGTTGGTTGTCTCCCAGTACAAGGCCGTGTGTGGGTGGGGGTGGGGCGTGGTTAGCACGTAACATCATAGTGATCTCCATGTTGGTTGTCATCCAGTTCAAGGCCGTGTATGGGGGGGGGGGCAATGATTAGCACGTGTGCGTTGGTCTTTCATTAAGCCAACTGGTGTGGTTTCGATTAACCAGATGTACGTGACAAGGAGTAGGGTCGTCTGACCAACCTTGTGGGTTCTCTCCGGGTCCTCCGGTCTCCTCCCACTGCTAAAGACCCCCACACGCAAGCGTATTATTGAAATAAAACGGAGCCATATTTAATAACATTAACTAGACAAAATCCAAGTAATAATTCTTTCTTGCTTAATCACCGCATATAAAATAGACAATTGTTGCAATGGGGTTTACCGTCCCACTTTTCTACAACGACTCGGCTAACTCTTGTTTCGAATTTCAACTGACAAGGACTCTTTTACGTACCCGACAATGCGTATACGAGACTTTGGTTGTTCGTCCCACTCTAACGACTATGCCTTCTCCCTTGCCAGACTCTACGTTCGACGCCTTTGACAAGGGTTAACCACACGGACAAACTGTATGTAGAACACACAGTTTATTATCACGGTATGTTTTAGGCAGTCATGGTATTCAGACAGATAATAAATAAAAAGTTTAGTTTTAGATTTTCCTATAAAGCATAAGGATGAACCACACAAAAAATCTGTATAAGAAATAAAAAAATATTTAGGAAACGTTAAGATTTTCCTCTAAAGCATCCTCCTCGCTATCCTCAGTCGTCTCATTCCACTCCACTAACTCCTGGCACGTATTCAAATTATCTGTCCTTGATGAGTGTGCCATTTTTATCGACCAATAAAAAATATCGATAAATACATAAAAACTGACATAAACAACACCTATTCGTACGCATGTAACTTTATTTATATTAAATTTCTTTCAAAATTTGTCAAAATCGAGCGAACAAACAGCCATATTGTTGTGAACATTGACAATTTTGCCAAGACTAGTTTGCAAACTTAGTTAAGTTTGAATACGCGAAGACCACATGGATGAACCCTGGGTAATGTTGAGTATAACGGAATGAGGCCACTGGCACTGGGGATGAAATGAAATCGGGATTTAGCGTCCTACTGTTCTGTTCCCAAAGGACAACGTCACTGTGACCTACAATTATATCGAATTTAAACTGTCCAGGGATCTTCTACATTCACGCCAATGTATACACGGGTCCTCGGTTTTTGGTTCTACCTGAACAACTAGACAGCTGTCCTTGTCAAGTCCACCGTCCCTCACCACTGACAAGGAGAAATCACCCCGGAAAATCCCGATAAACTTTCTCGGCCAATGCCGAGATCGAACACAGGGATCGACTTGCCAAAAGTTTCTAATAGGGACAATCCAATCGTAACGCATCGCACGACATAAACTATGAGTCAAAGCTCAAAATTTCATTTTATGCGTTAATTTATTTAGTGAGATGAAATGTCCTACCCCGTCGGACTGGAGTAGCGTCTTTATTGCGCTGCTACGGTGACAGAAAATGATCTCAGAGCTTCAAGATCGCCATAAGCGTGGTAGTAACGCCAGATACCGTGTTGTGGTCTCCATGGTCGCCAATGATCGCCGAGTCACAACGTTTGTTTTAGGCATGTTCAAAGCCAATGCCAAGGTTTTGTGATCTGACATGGAAAGCAGTGAAAGCGCGGATTTTTCAAGTTTGTAATTTTTTGGGACATTTTCTCGCGTTGTATTCACGTTTGTCGGCGACTTTGTACATTTCCTGGTCTCAGCAGCACACGTCTCAGCAGCGCACTATGGACGCATTACTGATTACTCTATAGCCTATTGGGGTCTATTTAAACATGATGTGCTAATTACACTCTCGATTTATATATTTAGTATTGTCTGACATGGAGGTCAAGGGTGATATAGTGGAAATAAAGGTGTGATGAATAACTTATATAGAAGATTCGAAACGAATTGAAATATTTGCATCTTGTATGTTTGAATGGGTGTAACGGAATAACTATAATATGGTGACTAAGGTTCGTGTTATCGCAAGGTCACTCTTCCTGGGCTGTGAATTTCCATACCTCGGGAGACGATATGGAGCAGTCATGAGGGGGAAAATCCTCGATTTCTGTTAACATCTAATTTTGTTGTCCATAAACTTAAATTATTCAGATAATATATACTATCCCTCCTAAATACCACTTATCATACTCTACCATGTGTATAGATATTAATTTTTTTATTATTATTATATTTTTCCATTCAGATGGGGCAAAGTGGGGGGCCTTTACACGTGCATGACTTTATAAAAGGTTCTAATCGAGGCCGTTGTAGCCCCGAACACTATACTAAAGTCGACATAGTCTCGATTATTCATTTTTAGATTTAATCATCAATGAGTGTTAAGCAGCAGGTCGGATTCAAATCCAGCAAATATCGCAGGCTAGCGATGACATCGAGTGTTGATTATGGCCTTGATAAGTTAATTAATGTCTAATTAATAATTTAGATAGCATTAGGCAGATTTAGCTCTTGTATAATGCATGATTAAGTAGTTTTTTCCGTTCCTTACCAAGATAAAGATTTATATCACAAGCAATATTAATCTACAGGGCGAAGATTCATGTTTGTAGCTGACTCTACAGTACCATTATTAGCTTTGAATTATACAGCCAGGTTGCTGAGATATGTTATTGGAAGTCATACCTAGACGACCAATGGACAAACAATGTATGTCTAGAAGGGATCGGGTCACACGTCGGATTTGGTAAGCTGGGGATATAGCTACCACATTCGACCGACTATGCTACAGGGTTTTTGACATGTGGTCTTTAAATTTTGGGTCTAAAGGCCCTATTTGCAATTGATATGAAGGTCATTCCTGTCATCTGTAGAGAGCCGTTTACAGAATGTAATGTGTTGGCCGAGCGAATTCCGTACAGTCCTTCACATGAAAGGAAAGTCCGAGTTCCTATAGTCCAGCCCAAATTCCCTCATTATAGTACTCTGCGTGGCCTATTAATTAGCAGAGAAGTAGAATGGTAAACCGTCATTCATTGATCAGCAGAATAAAAATGTTTAGTTTGCAGTGTAAAGTCAAAATCAGAAAAATTAAAGACACACAATGGTAATCTAATTTTAATGAGGTCGGATTCAATTCTCGACCGTTATTTACACTATCCCTACCGAATACACAATCTTTGTCGACAGAAGTAAAACATTATGTTGAAAGACAACATTTATCACTTTAATTGGAATCGGTGTTCATATAGCTTAATCGGTGCAGAACGATAGTACCTAAACACCCCATTTCATTTCTCTGATCGGCATCCTGCACCACCAGCTCCAGCTCCTTTTCTGCATCAACCGCTGTGACATCTGTATAAATTCAAAAATATGCATGCTAATATTACAGCCTGAAAACTGCAAGAATATTCGCTACCACTAGACGGACCGATGATCGTAAGGTTTCTTGATTGATATGTCACCAAGCAATCTTTATTACTGGTGAATCCTATTCTGATAGAAATCGTACTACCAGAAGCAATTTGACGTTTGAGGATGTCTTGCACCGCAGGTTCATACAAATCAAAAAGACGTCGCAAACTTTCGGAATCAGAGAATGCTCTGTCCCTATTGTTAAACAGCATTTTGATATATAGTTCATTCTTCTCCATGTTTCTCGAAGTGGCTCCAAGTGTCATACCTGGAAACTCGGCATGAACATTTTGAAGTATCTTCGCCAGCATCCGATCGATCACAGTATTAATGCAAGGTTGGTCTATGCACGGTGAATCAACTTGGTGCTGTCCATTCCAGGTGATGAAAGTCCTTGCGCACGCCGATTGAACGCATGTATCATTAACTAGTTGTTGAGAGTAGTGACACGCGGTGATTATACAGTCCAGCATCTTAATATCGTTTTCACGGATATTGCAGTTCATCGTTTTCCAAATAAATGGACGTTTTGCTTGGAGAATGACCCCCGTTTTATTACTGTTTATCTGCCAGGTAATGGTGGCTGAGAATCTCCCTGGTCCTAGTGTGACATGTGCGAAATCGTATATCGCGGCACTGTTACATACATATAGGGATGACCTCACGTGACATGCTGCGCAATATTTATTATGATACAGAGCTATCTTCCCACGTTCAACTACTGAAACTGGTGATCTGCTAGCGTGGCATTTATCTTTTAGGTCATCGTCATTTCCGTCCGGACAATCACTTATTAACATATCAGAACATAAATGAAGATTCGAGAGGGGCGGTGGCGTCCATTGGAAAAGTCCTTTAGTGGATAATAAACTGATATCCGTGTTTTCGAAGAACGAAGGATCGATATCCCTTCCAAAATTAATGCGAAGTTTTAGAGTCCATGGTTGTGCATTGACCGCTCCAAAACCATTGCAGAGAAGGCAGTGGATATTTCTAAAGTGATAATTATTAATTGAAACTGGTTCAGTATTGTTACCTAGACATTTGGACACGATATGTGGACTGGAGTTTTGGGAACAGCTAGAAATTAAGATATAACCTGGCGAATTTTTGATACACTCAACCGTCACACCCAATATGCCTGACAGTTTTTCTTTAGCGTCCAACCACAAATCAGGACACGCGCTACGAAAATCGACACAGCAAGTCCCATACAGCTCGCAGTGCAGCTCACACGAGCATGTCGTGATAGCTTCCAATCCACATCTGTCCCTACAGGAAATAACGTCATTCAAGCAGAAGAACTCACCTTTTAATTCCCTGCACTTTTGTGCTGACATCCGTACGTAAATGGAGTCACAGTCAAATCTTGGCTGTGTATTGCTTAATAATGAATTGTTGAGAGAAATGGACTCAGCATTTAGATCGGCCCTGGTGTTAAAATGTTCGGTCTGTCCATTAGAGGTTCGGACACGGGAACTCAGTGACAAATTCTTGTATATGCCTTCCATACTGGTCACCGATGTCAATGTAGCGATTTCCTTATTGTTGGTCTTCGGTTTGGTTTCCCTCAGCTGTGACGGCTGTCCAGCGGTTGAAGTCAGATAATGAATATTCGTTCTATCCAGTTCCCTAGGTTGCGAAATAAGTCTTCGTGTTTCACCAGCATTACTTATTGTCAAGGAAGGCGTTGTCAAATAGCCATATCCTGAACTAGTCACCGTTTCGGATTTCTGAAATTCCGAACCAGTTACTAGTGTTGGCGTTAATTCTGAGTTTGTGATTTCGGGATTCGTAAAAAACAAGCGTCGAGGAGTCAAATTCGTGTAAATACCTGACATACTGGTCATCGTCAATGGCGATGTTGTGATTTCCTTCTGGTTGCTTTCCAGTGGTGAAGCATCCTCCTCATGAAATGCTTTACCCAATGATAACGGTCTCTGCCATATAAAGAAGAACACAATCCAATCTAAACAAACGTACATCTTCAAGTGATTGTTGATTTTAAATTAAAATCTATGAATTAGATTAGTAAAAATTCCACAAAGCTATGACCAATCTTTGTCCAATGTCGTCTGCTATATAGTGACTCCCTTTTGGATCGATATTAATGCACATTCCCAGGACTGTAAAAAAAAACCCAGGGAAATTGCGCGTGTCTTTTATTACTTTACATATTCTCATGTTAAAGGTTAATTAGATTCATCAAGAAATGTAAGATTCAGATAAATAGTGCGGCGGCTAGAAAACTTTTAATTAATATTTCGAGTACACAAGATTTGGGGCATGGAATTAGTTATATTTGTTAAAACTATTAACGATTCATACAACCAATAAATTTATCACATTCCGCCGAGTACTTTCGACCGTTACGACCGAAACCGGATTGATCGAAAGTACTATGCGGAATGTGATAAATTTATTAGTTTTTATGAATCGTTAATAGTTTTGTTAAAAATGTGCTTTTTAAGTATTATATACTGCGAGCAGCTTTATTTAGTTTTTATTTATTTATAGATATATCATTATGGAAGTATAACGTTGCCGGATTCTTTCTTTCAAGAACAAATTACAAAGGGGCGGACAACAGAGACCTAAAATCCGTGACCAATTTGGTTTCTATATGACAAAAACCCGCTGAAGCGATTAAGCTTGGGTGCCTCTCTCTAAAATGCTGGTGGAAGCCGCTAGATGGCCAAATTCAAAATAGTGGCCAGATTTGGCGGGAAAATAAAAAATGTATTAAATATAGGCTTCTGATGTGTCTATTAGTATGTTTTAAGGGTGTCTGAATCGAAATATTGTAATCATAAATCCATCCGACAACTATTTTTGCCAATGGGTCATATAATCCAAATGGCCACCATTTTTGGCCTGGAAAATAGTTTTAGGGGTCGAGGTCTTCAAGTTTGATGAATTTGTGTAGATATATGACAATCAGCAATAATACTCACCGATAGAGTCACAGTCAGCCGATTCAAAAGGTAGATCCAGTTTTGATTGTTCAGATTCAGAATTTAAAGTTTCGTCGGAATCTTCATCACTTGCACTATCACTGCAATGAATAAGTCACTTAAACGTCCTGGTTATGCTGGATTCACGTGTCTAATTGGCAAGCACTGTCCATTTTGGAGCACTTTCCAACCATTACCAACGGAAAAGTGTGTGATCCCAGACTTTTAGTAATTAAGCATTAATTAATCCTGACAATTAGCTCCGGTGAGTTTGAGTTTGTTAGACTTCTCATCAGATTGTAACCCAGGAGATTTTTTTTTTTTCGTTTTATGCTTGACCATTTCTTGGCTCTCGCTTTAGTCAGTGATATGCTTTGATGGTAGTTTCTGTATTAACACAAACCTGCTTAATTAAGTGATTAAGCATGGGTGAAATGCGCTAGAGTGCCAAATTCAAAATGGAGGCCAAATTTGGTGCTAAAAATATAAATTTAATATAGGTTTCTGAGGTAGGTATTCCCACGTGTTAAAAGTCTCGGAATCAAAATATCACAAAAAACAATCAATTGTAAGAATTGCATTACAGATCATTGGGGCCCATTATTTTTGGTCAATACTATAGAATTTCATTCTATAAAAAATGTAATAGCCTCCCATCGTCCAACCCTCTAGAAGGTTGTATATAAAACTACACTGGTAATCTATGACTCTTTCACCTTGTTACATCCCATTAATGCCATCATTAAAGAGATAACGGAGGCCAACACCTCCGGTAACTATAACGGCAAGTTAACGACACGTTCAAGTTAACGGGGCTTCCAGCAACAATCTATCGGTCCGTTAACGGATCATTAAAAGTTAACGGAGATCTGGGCAACCGGCCCAGACAAACACAAATGACGCCTATAAATATTTGTACATTCAATGTTTGTTTTGTCTAATGTCGAATAGTCCAGTACGATGTGTGTCTCTAAAGAACCCCAATTGTTATATAAGTGTTATCGCCCCACCATTAATTGTTTTATTCGTTCTGTAAATAAATATTTCTAACTCCATTCAATTATTTTAGCTTATCACATGATGTCAAATAAAGCTATTTCACACATATGACGTTGCTAAATGCTAATTGCATGGTGTCTAAAAACAAAGCACTAATCATTAAAGAAGCAATATTGTTTGCAGTTTACGAAAACCAAATACCCCCAATCTTTGCACAGACTAATAACATGCTATATTATGGTCATCTGAAAACTTAATGAATCTTTAAAACCTCTAAATTTCTTAAGTACAATATATGAAAACGACCATTTTATATTCTCAACTTTTAACAGCGATGTAATCGGAAGCGAAAAGTTGTTAAGCAATCTGATTAAAACACAGATTCTATTTCGTTTCGCTTTTTATAGTTCAAAAATTAGTTTTACTTATCTTTACTACACTAGGATATGGGTTAAGAGCTGTTATTTAACTCGTGTTCTGCTTGAAGTGAGGGATTAGCCAGTGAAACAGTCTGTTTCATCAGTGCTTATTTGTTAATCAAATGTTTGACGTCATAGGGTCAAAAGGCGCTCCTATGACCTCTAACGCTCCTTATCGCTAGAACTGGTCAGATCTGCATGTAGTGTAGGCCGTCGAACGTATAAAAAAAAACGAAATATGGATGTGTATTTTAATCAGATTGGTTGTTAAGTAAAGAGAAAAAAGTCGACGTCAATGTATTAACACGACGTCGCCCTTTAAAAATATATTCATTTAACACGACGTCGCCCTTTAAAAATATATTCATTTATAGATTGACTTCCATTAGGGGGGCTGCATTTTTTTTACATTCTACAGTATATTTTTATTAATGACTAATAACAAGACGTCGCCCTTTAAAACTATATTTTATTTGTAGATTGACTTAGGGAGACTTAATTGGTTGTACATTTTACAATACATTCACATTCATTTCTAATAAAATGGATTCTGGATATTCACAAACGCCATCAAATGATATATACAATACAAAACCACATCAATATTAAACTTATTATCATAATTGTCAACGGTATTATCTTTTAAATATTATATCAGAATTGTAGGGGACGCGGTTGCTTAGTAAGTAAGAGGTTTACTTGCGAACCAGCTGCGGGTCTCGGGTTCGCTTTCTGTGTTAGCCGATAACTTTCCTTGGTCATTTCCGGCTCGGTTTTCCCTTGTCAGCGGCGCAGGGCGCTCTGATGGGACCGTGGTACTGTGTACACACTGGCGCGCATTTAAAGGAGCCCTTGCCAGATGGATATCGATATAAGAATAGACATATCATCAGAATTGTATATAGCATCAAACTGTCACTAAATATATTACATCCATCAAAATATAAATGTAGCCTGTATATTCTAGCTTATTCTCATCTATATCACTGCAATAAACTTATAAAGTTTATCATCATTGAATATCACCTCTCATTGAGCAGTTTATACAGCTCTCCATGTTCGTGTTATTGTTTGTATTTCAGATACTTACAACGCTGGTGCTCTTCCTGGAGAACCAAAGGATCCAGAAGATGTAATAAGTATGCCTCTTTGTTGACAGAAGCGGTGCATATCAGCTTGGTTGAAGTAGGCATGACATTCTACCTGTAAAAATGATGGAACATAATATGGAACAAGAAGCTCTTAAGTAAGATTAATTTTCGGTATAGTTTGATCTTTCCAGTTATTTACATTCTTCAACAATAGAATTCTTAACCTCTGGTATTACGATTTGGACAATTGTTATCGATATCGTTTTCAATTCATTTGGGCTATTCATCCTCGGAAGGGTCGCTAGTGAAAATGCTGTCATTTGCTGTAGCCAACCAACGCCACTGTTCCAAGACTTACATCACAGAAGGAATTAAGGGAAGCACACCAGGGAATAAAACAAAATGCGTTATTCAGTGTTGAAAGCTTTTAGAATTCTAGTCGCGAAGAACTACCCAAAGTTGTATGATACATTTTCAAAGAAACACTAGCATCCAGTTGGCTGGTGGAGTAGGAGTGAGCTTCTTATCTGCCCTGTTCAGCAGCAAATATTCGCTTTGCTGCCAATATCACCGAGGGTGGTGTCATCAGGATGAGTTAATTGGCTCTCTATCTCAGCGTTTTTCTATAGCAAATTATAAGAAAAATAAATAATGGCGTTTCAAGTATATCTTTCCGTGTTGATGTAAATGGGTGATATCACACTATAATGGGCATGGCGTTGAAGGTCAGCCATCTTGTACAGAGTTAAAAGAAGTCGTTCGCATTCCAGTTGTGAATCTCGTCAGACCTGTGAGCCGCGGCGGCTTATGGTGTGTCTCACTAGGAACCCCATAAGATATATTTCCTGGGAACTTGAAATAACGTCTGAAGGAAAATGTATCCTCTTTCTTTTTTATATAGAAAGTATAGAGATATCAGAGCGGTACATTTTTTGCGTAAGTGTTTCGTATTGGCACCGTTTTAGATGAACATTATTCTATTTAATTGGATTAATCTGTGCAGGAGATGAATGGACGGTAGTAACCTGTTTTCACCAAATGATGTCAGCAGGAGTTAAAGCGAGAGACCAACGATTTCCAACAAGGTTTCCATAAATCTTAAATATATATATTGATATATAATCCTTTCTGTAACACAGGGTGTTGGATGGCCGAATGGCCAGCATGTGCGTGCTGTATTATAAGGCCTGTCATTGAGTCAATTGGCGGGGTTTCGAATCCCCGGTTGTACGTGATAAGGAGTAGGGTCGCCTGTCCAACCTCGTGGGTTTTCTCCGGGTCCTCCAGTTTCTAAAGACCCGTACGCGCAAGCAAATTATTGAAATAGAATTCAAAAATTTATTAGTCCCAAAATGACCTAGTTTGTGTCGTGTGCACGTTAATCCCCATTTCTCTCTCTCTCTCCCCCCCCCCCCTCTGTAACACAACACCTTCTGTAATTGTTGACAGCGTTTTTCAACATAAACAGACCAAAAATATCATTGTTTTGGGTTAAAAATAAAAATCGCCATAACGTTGAAATCACCAACGAGTCATCTGTGATGGAAAATCCATGTAATGCGCGCTTATAAAGGGATGAATGAGATTTAACGTCTACTCAACACATAGACAATGAGATGGATTCCATATGATAATCTATTCGCCTGTGCAGCGGTGACTTTAGCAGTTGGGGGAAGCTGAGAAACCGGAAAAAAACACGGGTTTAGACATATGACGACTAATCTACCTACAACTAAAAATGACCTTTACCCTTTATATATCACGTCCTGTTTCAATGGAACTCTTTCATCATAATCAAGTATTACAGCTAAGTATATTTCTTGGGGGTTCTTAATCGGGCCAAGATCATGTTCCCCCCGCACCCAGCCTGTTCAACCATTTCAGACATATAACAAAAACTTACAAAAACAGAAGAAAAAATACAGTTACTACAGTTATATTTATTGGGCACCAATGGTTAAATGTTACACTTTTATTATAAAACAAAAGATACAAGTTAAATCATCATTAAGTAAATGGTTTAAAGTTTTGATATGGGGGGATGGTGGGGGTGTTTTATGAATTGGTAAAACTTCCTCAGACTCAATCTGTGAACATGCAAGGAATATAGAAAGCACTATATAAGCTCAGTTTTATTTTTGTTTTTTTTTCTTTGCTCTAGCTGGGGAGACATTCTCCCTTACCCCCGAGAGTGCGGGACCCTCGCCGGGCCAAAATCATCCCCCTTCCACCAGGCTGCCCGTGCATTTCAGATATATTACACAATTTGAATAAAAACAAATATATTTATTGAACATAAAACAATTAGAATTTAACTATGTTAACTATAATAAATATAACGAATAGTGTACCCCTTGTTAACTATAATAAATATAGTGAATATTTTAGACAAGAATGAAATGATGGCGACACTTTATGTCATGGTATTCAGCTGGTTTAAAAGGGAAATTCTGGATGATCTTTAACACTGAAATAAAGTAAATTATCAATAAATACAAATATTCAACCATTTCATGTTTTACCGGAATCAAAAATGAATGGTTACCGACATGGAATATAACAGAATCATGGTACCAACAGGCAATATAACAGAAACACGTAATATCAAATGGAACCGACAGGGAATATAACAAATACATGTACTATCAAATGGTACCACAATGAATATAACAGAAACTTGTACTATTAAAAGGTACCACAATGAATATAACAGAAACATGTACTATCAAAAGGTACCACGATGGATATAACATAAACTTGTACTATCAAATGGCACCGACAAGGAATATAAAAGAAACATAAATATATGTACATTTGAATTGTATCAAAAAGGGAAAGTTTAAGATATTTAGTAAAATGTTTTAGTTTGAAAGCTGACAAAATAAAAGAAAACAAAACAAGACGACCATATCTAGGGCAACATTAACAGTATTCCTTGTCGGACATCAGATCATGAGAACCTTTGTATCGACATGACAATTTGTCAGTCTATCGAACCGAAAGTCGCGCATGGAAAATGTAGGATCTGCGGATAACATAACCACTATGTAACAATTACCGCAAAGTGCTGGGTAAGTACCGACTGAACACTACATATTTCTAGGAAGTTGCTATAGTCCTTAGAAGTAGCATTATAAACGTTACCATACAATGACCACAATATGTTAGTCCCAAAATGACCGAAGTATTCTGCCTTTGCGACGTTAACCTCCATTTATTTGGTTACCGACAACTCTCGTACGTGTTCAGTCTAAGCTGAAATAATTTCGTAAGGAGTGATTAGAATTCTTGAGAAATACTTACAGGTCGTTCTTAAATAATCTGACGTTTTTCTGAAGTCCTTCTATTTGTTTCATTTCAGCATCCGTCAACTTAAAGTCAAAAATCTGAAAAATTTCAACCGTTCCTTGCATTAATAGTAAAACATGTTAATAAGTAAGTCTTGTCATATGATTCTTTTGTTACGCTGAGTGATCAGTTTGAACAATATAGGGAAATCTGAATTTTTACGATTACGAAAAGACATGCAAGATTATAGCCCAGCTCATAATTTACAGAAAAATTAAAAAGTCTTGTCATAAGATGCTTTTGTTGCACCGAGTGATTAATTCGAACAATTGAGGGAAATCTGAATATAGCCCAGCTCACAAATTGCTCACAAATTCGCTGACAGTTCTTATCCGGCCTTCTATAACTGCAGTATGAAAATACGGTAAAATATCGCTATTCCCCACCCCTGTTTTCAGGCTGTTTTAGAACCCCTACCGTCTATTTGTCACCACAATTCTTTATTTGTCACTATATTTGCCACAAATTTATAATAATTCCACTCCATTTTCAAGTAAAATTTAGCGATGAAATAAACATGTGGTTTGCGCATGTCCGGGTCTCGTAATGTCTCTCAGTTTAAACGTATTTGATGTATGTTTATAATCGCAGAATTCTACTTGAAAATAGTGTTTATAAATGTGTGTCAACTGTGGCAAGAAATGATTCCTTTGGCGAATAAAGTAGAATCAAGGTGAAAAATAGTACGTAAGGATTCCAAAATAGCCTTAGAACTGAGGTGGGGAAGAACGGTATTTTCATACTGCAGTAATAGAAGACCGAATAGGAACTGTTTAGCGAATATATCGTTCACTCGAGGACAGTTCCAAAAGGAACTACAGACAAATTAACAATTGGGATTATAAAAATATATTGTTTGTACCCGCAATGGTGCAAAAGTTTCATTACATCTGCTCAGAGAAAACAGAGTGATACACAATTTGATTGCTTTGTGCTTGCGTAAGTAATTAAATGAGTGTCATTTTTAAAATTTGGAAGTAAGGTTGGGACATCAGTTTCACCATTGACTTGTTTATCTCAATACAATATCATTTCTCTGCCTCGTAAAACATATAGTCAAAACCAGAAACGGAAACAAAAAGACAAACGCATTTCTTGATGATTTGAATTCAAATGTTGTTTCTGTGATTTTGAACTACACTTCTAAATCGGGATAAATCTATCCAATTGTGAGACACTTCCGGTACCATTCAAGTAATTTACCTGCATATTTTGATTGATTCTAGCTGGTTTGATACTCTTTGGTATAACTAGAATATTTCTTTGAATCAAATTACGCAACAGAACCTGAAAATAAAAGTGAAAGAACGGTTTAGGAAGCAACATTCCTTCGTGATTTAACGATGGAATGGATAATCGAGACTACTAGTTTTGTCTTACCGACTTTAGTAATGATGACTGAGGCGAAGCGGAACTTTCAAGACGTATACCGACATTGTTTGAATAAATGTTGAATTGGTTATTTTGTTAACCCTTTTTACAGTGTAAATATTTGTTTTTTGTGTTTTATGTATATTTTCAAATAATGTCTTCAGTCTGGTGACATGGGAACGTTTAGT
The DNA here is from genome assembly GCA_963678685.1 of Patella ulyssiponensis. Taxonomy (NCBI): domain Eukaryota; kingdom Metazoa; phylum Mollusca; class Gastropoda; family Patellidae; genus Patella; species Patella ulyssiponensis. The sequence continues at coordinate 75,405,497 of OY783227.1, read as the reverse complement.
CGTTCTATAAACCAACAACTAAGAATTAAGGGTTGTTTTATCTTTCATAAATTACAGTGGTTGTTGTAGGGAGTAGGATTACTGTCATTGGGTATTGCATCTGCAGATAGCTAGACTAGTAAAAGTAGTACCTGTCCAGCCGATTTCTTGTATTTATCCGCCAACTTCTTAATCACAGGATCATCCAACAAAATAGTGCTGCCATTTGCCTTGCTGTAAATAATTAAAGCATACTATAAAGATTGCAAAAGATGGAGAGAATTCAAATCTCATTTTCACAATTATCGTAAAGCATGGAAGACCAACCAGCTCTTTATTCAGTGTTCTTAGTTCTTAGTTCTAAATTCCTAGTCTCTTATTCTTACTTCTTCATTTGTTGTCGTATTTCGACATTTGTAAACTAAAATTAACATTTGTATCTTTAAATCAATATTTGTTTCACAAATCAGACACATGTATTTTAATATAAGATATTTATTATTTTCAGAAGATCAAAAAATTAATCTATATTTACATTTCATCAGAAAAATACAACTAAAAACATATATCGAACAACAAATTTCTCAACCTCGTGGATTTCCTCCGGACACTCCGGTTTCCTCCCACTGTTAAAGGCCCCTACGCGCAAGCGAATTATTGAAATAAAATTGAAACCATATGTTGGTCCCAAAATAACTTAGTTTGTGTCGAGTGGACGTTAAACCCCATTTCTCTCGCTCTCTCTCCCTATTAAAGAATGAAGTTAAGTTATGGTGTCGCGCACACAATCTAATTAAAGCACACATCCTTTTTCGTTTCGTTTTTATAGTTCAAAATGTCGTTTTACTTGTCTTTACTACGCCAAGATCTGGAATGATATGAGGGATTTGCCAATGAAACGATCTATTACAGCGAGTTTTTGTTGTGAGGTGCACGGAACTGTGGGTAACCCACTACAAACATCAACGCTTATTGGTTAATCAGATGTCTGACGTCATAAGGTCAACAGCCGCTCGCAAAAACCTCTGACACGGCATTCCACTACAACCGGTCAGATCCTTGTGTTGTAGAGACCATCGAAAGTATAAAAACGAAGCGAAATATATATCTGTATTTTAGTCAGATTATCGTGCATATTAATTCTGATTTGTGAATGAATGGCCTTGCCCAAGATTTCGCGAGTAAGCGATCCCAACTATACATTATAACCATTTTTCGCATAGATATCAAATCTATTTGAATGTACTTACAACATGTCTGGTCTCCCTGGTGAACCGAGGGATCCATAGGATGTAAGAAGTATACCTCTTTGTTGACAGAAGCGCTGCATGTCAGCTTGGTTGAAATACGCATGGCATTCTACCTGTCAAATAGAGATGTTATATAAAGTTTAATAACCCATTAACCTGAGAGCTGTATCTATAAAAGCTATTGCTGTTTGTATGAACACGTGTTCCACACAACCACAGTTTCTAGTCAGATTACTTGTTCAGTTATGTTTAAATAAAGTTACACTATCTTGGTGATAACAGAGATCAGTTTAGTAAATACAGCATTTATTTACAACGGGAACAAAATATCAAACAGTTACATAGATAAAACAAGACTACACTACATCGGGACTTATAGATACAACAGGAACGCATATAACAATATTAAATCCACCATTCTGCCCCTCTGCCAAGGCAGTGGCTGAACACGAGTGAATCCATGCACTCGTTGAACTTGAAACCCCTCTATAAAATCTATCGCTGTTTGCATAAATATAAGTTTTACAGAACCACAGTTTCTGGTTTGGTTACCGGTTCAGGTAAATAATCCTCTTGGAGATGCATTGTGTAAAAAGAACTAAATCTGCCTATTGTAGATGTTTATTTAGCTTCAAATGTTATGTAAACTATTATTTAGATATTTATTCACATGGCAAGCCTATAATCAACTCGCCAGACGATCGTATGGCGGAGATTTAAACGGATTAATGGGCGGTCACAAGTTAGTGATTTGATTTATAAATGGTAAATCGCGGCTAAGTCTTGAATGACAAGTATCTTTTTTACGAAAATAAAAAATCTATGCCGAATGTTGTCAAAACTTCAAATAGAGATAACTTCACTCGGAATAACGTGATTTGAATAAAAATTTCAATATATTCCATTTTCATTATCTATTTTTGAACTATTAAAGTTAGAAGCATCAGTTCCTTATCTTAATTTACATAACGCATCTTTAATTTCTTAGTTTGAATGATGGAGGCGTGACATTAATAAAGGTCATTGTGGTAAATTGGGTGGTCTATATCCCTGTATTAATCCAGAGTTATCCCTTGAAAACGATGACTATTTCCAAAATGGTATTCATTTTTTCGCTCGAATAAAAGTTATGTTGGTTTTGGTTTTATTTCTTGGCCATTATTTGTCCATGTATTCCATTTAGATAACCAGACTTTCCTGACAATAAAGTAGACAATGTATCTTCATCACAGAGCTAATTATGACGTTGACATAAGATACACAACTGTTGCGTAAAAATAAGTCATTGAAGTGAAATGTCAGACTTTTGTGTAGTTTGTTATCGTTCTCATCGACGAGAAGACAGTTTGGGATTGGGCGTTGGAGACTAGGACTGGATGGAAACTTACCTGATTAGTAACCGGTTTAATGGTTGCAATCTTACAAATTCTTTCGATTTGGTTACACGTAAAGTTTGAAACACCGATATTCTTAGCTTTACCCAGCTTGACAGCCTTCTCCATTCCCTGAAAATAGATAATTTTAGTGAACTCATAGATTTCCTTTATTTTCTATTTTGAAATATTAACTGCATAATTTGAACTCAATAATGGGGGTTAACCCAATCTAATTAAAACCCAATCCAATTTCGTTTCGTTTCTTATAGTTCAAAAATTGTTTTACTAGTCTTTGCTACACTAGGATCTGGGTGAGTGGTAGGTCTATCATATCAATCCGAGAGAGAGTAGGTTTATATCTGACATATACAACGTTCACCCTTAAATTTAATGGACTCTTCTAAAAAAAGGCAACAGTGATTGGATAATTTCTCGGTAGTTTCCGCCTAATAGCGAGAATTACCGATGTAATATCGCACGTTTTTGTTTACACGTCGCCATTTTTCGGAAATTGAATTGAAAGCAAGAACAAAATGGATAATTAAACGAAGTCAGACGAATAATCAATCCTTTTTAGTCATCATATTGACGATAGAATAGATGTGGATGCAAATATGATGAGGATCTATCCAAAGCCTGAAGAAAATTTGGATCAAAAGGCAATCTTTTCCGATATTTCTGACAATGAACCGTGATTGAAATTTAAGTATGTTCAGGGAAGGATTTGTCCGACTGATTTAAGTGGACCGTATCCAAAAATACTTTACAAAGGAACTTTTGAGCGATAAATACTAGCAAGTCTTGCAGTGTGTGGAGAAATAATGTGGGCGGAAAGAAAATTCTGAAAGATATCTTAGACATGGAGTATGGATAACCGATTTAAATATGCCGATAAGTACACCGTCTATTTCGTTACTGAATGCTACAAACTGTACCATAACTTTCTTTTATTGTCAAAAGAATAAAATTTTATTTCTGTGATCTTTTTATTATTTCGATCATCTACATTATCAGATGATATGAGCCGAATATATCGACCTTGGATGACATCATCAGCGGTTGATATGAAATATCAACCTGTCATGGCGTCATGAGAGGTTGTTATGAGATATAACTGCTATGGACATCAAAGAAAAAAAACTACTACCAGTTGTATATTTTCAAATACCCACTTGAAACATCATCGCTAATTTGATTATCATATTACTGACATCATTGGGTCAAACGCCACTCATATAAAAAACGAAACGAAATATAGATCTGTATTTTAATCAGATTGGGATTAACCGTGCATTATTATGAAGCACGTGAACCTGATTGTTATTAGTAGCGGTAGTAAAATTGCGTTTATCACTGAGATTGTAGCTATATAGACGTTGTATTATATTTAATAACAAAGAAAAGTCCCGATGTACTATATCCTACAAACTTTCCCGTATTTTTCATAGCACATTGAATGGCGTATGCCCGTCCCCGTTAAATCAGAAAATGGATTTGTGACTTTTTATATTCAAAATTTCCACAACAGAACATTTTGGTTCTTTTTTAAACAAACAAACCATTCCACTATATTCTCGTGGGGTTTTAGTAACTATAAAGTACAACCACGTCTAGTGCAACATCAAGTACAGCAAATGTACTTACCTCCCAGGTTTTTTCTGGTGGCAGGTTCAGAAATGCTGGTGTTCCATCTGGTCTTGTAGGAATGACACCGGTTCCTGTATCCTGATAAATTATAAACGAACAGACCCTTATTATACGGAATAGTGGAAGTGCTAATTGGTTCTGGGCTGAGACTGATCAACTCAGTTGGCGCACCTCTCGAGAGCGTTGTGGAAAGCGCCGAAACGCTTGATGACGGAGGACCTCCACCTGATGACGGAACCAGCTCCGCAGTAGAAACGCTGTATTCAAGATATTAGGAAGACCTTGTGTCTGTAAAGAGCTCAATAGAACAAAACAACCATATGCCAGATCATATGCCAGGGGAAGAGAGACAGAGAAATGGGGTTTAATGTCCACTCGACACAAACTAGGTAATTTCGGGACTAACATATGTAGGGGTATTTAGCAGTAGGAGGAAACCGGAGGACCCGGAGAAAACCCAAGAATTTGGACAGGCGCCCCTACTCCTTGTCACGTTTAACCGGGGATTCATGTGTCGGAGGTAAAGCGTATATAATTAGTAAGATTGAAAGATCAAGTATATAATTAGTAAGATCCTGTCAGTAACATATAGTGGTAAAGAGTATATAATGTAACATCTTGTGTCAGTATCACAGTGGTAAAGATATCAATAGAATAAAAAGAACATGATACAATACCTGAAGCAACGGTTGGTTCTAGGGAACATGAGATATGTGCGAGAAAACCGGTTACAATAGAGACTTCCCTCTAAACACCCAAGCCTTTTCGTACCCCGTCTTTACCGTCTCGTATACCGTATATTGTCTTTACCTTACCAGGTATATATATCACAGAGGGCTTTTACACCCTGTGTTATAATGGTCCTCCAGGCTTGTCGGAATTCAATTCATATTTGGGAAGTGGGGTGGGGGGGAGGTATAATGTATAAGATAAGAATTCATTCCATGTTGTAGTAAAAGTTTCTTGACTTACCTCAAGGGCACAGGGATTATGAATAAGATACAGATCAACATAATCTAGTTTAAGATTACTTAAAGAAATGTTAAGACATTCTACTACTCTCTCTGGTTGATGATAGGTTACCCATAACTAGACAAAAATAAAGGTATTATAACTTTCAGAGATATTTTCAGCTGGATGAGCTGTATGAAGTACAACCATGAAACTATTCAATTGTGTTTCGGGCATAGTTATTATGTATAGCGATCGTTGTGAAACTAAATCGGAGATATTTCGATTTGACAGTTATTACGCATTTTTGAAACGGTTTTCTAAGATCCTGACTTGAAGATATTTTTAAATGTTGCTATTATCAATTAGAAAGGGTTTCTCTTTAGTTTTTATATTTTATGCTTCCTTGTGTAAAGGAAAACCTTGACCTTTTGACCTTGTTGGAAGGAATTTTGTAAGATTACATTTTTATTGAAAGAGTGATTAGTTTCGATCTTTTTCAGCATGTTGACCCCGAATATCTCGAAAACGCCCCAACAGATCTCGTTTTGTACCAATCTGGTTGTTAGATTTCTACCTACTAAACTATATACTATTCAAACAAAGTAGGGGATATTTGATTTTTAAGTGTTATTAAAGTCACCTAATGAAACTGACGAAGAAACAAATGACAAAATGAAATGAAGTTCACATTCATCGATTTACTTCAAATGATCGTTAGACTAAGTAAGACACAGACTGACCATTATAAGGGTAAAATGATACCTGGGGCCAAACAGCAAAGCTACCACAGCATCACAACAAAGTCAGTAACGGGTAAATCCTCCTCTGTTTGCCAAACAAGCATTGATCCGACGTGGCATACTCCTAATGAGACGTCTAAGGTCATTTTGGTCCAGATTGTCCCATTCCTGTTGCAACGCAGCAGCAAGTTCTTGGACATTGGCAGGACGTTGTTGACGTTGACGTAACCTCTGTCCAAGCATGTCCCAGACATGCTCGATGGGGGAGAGGTCGGGACTCAGTGCTGGCCAAGGTAATGTGGTGATGTTCTATTGTTGGAGGTAACCTGTAAGTTTCAAGGCCCTGTGACATCTGGCGTTGTCATCCTGGAAGATGAAACGGCGGCCATGACGTCGAGCGAACGGCACAACATGGACTGCCAAGATATTGTCCCGGTAGTACTGGCCTGTAACACGCCCTGAAACAACATGTAAAGCCGTTCTTCCAGCAACAGTGATGCCTCCCCACACCATAACAGAACTACCCCCAAATCGATCATGTCTGATGACGTTAACGTCTTGGAAGCGCTCGTTTCGACGACGCCACACCTCCTACGTCTGTCCAAAAAATTAACAGTGAACCTTGACTCATCTGAGAACATCCAGCGTCGATTATCCCAGTGTTGACGATCCCTACACCAACGACGTCTTGCCTGAATGTGATGATCTCTCAAACAAGGGATCACGGGCGCGAAGGTTACCCCTATGCAGTCGATTCCGAATCGTCTGGCCACTGACTCTCACACCAGTGTCTGTTTGAAGACGAGCGCTGATCTGATTTGCTATGATGACACGATTTCTCAAGGCCAAGGTACGGATAAATCGATCCTGGGCTTGAGTTGTCGCCCTCGGTCGACCTGAGCGTGTTCTGTCCTGTACAGGTTGTGTATCACGGTATCTGGACCATAGCCTGCTTATGACAGACTGAGAAACATTCATCGTCCGCACCACAACCGCCTGTGTTGTGCCGATCTGTAGCATGCCAAGGGCACGTAACCTTTCATTTTGGGTAAGCCGACGCATATCAAAATTTCTTTTCTGGTCACTAAAACAATTAAACTGATGTTTCCACCCTGGAATTCAATGCCACAATGACTGTAACATTCAAAGTCAGAGTCGTGCAAATCTTGGGTTAGACCCCCATGATGATCCCAAGCATCACCTGCATTCCATGCGGTAGCTATTGGTTCGTTTGGGCGTCACATGTAACTGGAAATGTTTCTTCTGTTAGGTTCTATAGTGACTTTTTTCGTAGTCATTTGCATATTTTAGTATTATGCCCCCAAAATCAAATATCCCCTACTTTTTTTGAATAGTATATTTATAGATAAATGTCTCTATATTTCATTACATGTATCCTATGTTCTATATATATAATTTAATTATGTTTGTATATATACTATATATTTATACTGTGTACCTGTAGTTGTATCAGAGAGAGAGGTTACACATAGCCTGTTCCTCAATCCAAATTCAGATAAAAAAAAAACTTAAAGATTTCCAAGGATAGATATAAGTGCGAAACCCGATTCGTACCAGAATAATTAAATTCGGCAGTATAACTTAACTTATCCTTTGATCAAATTAGATATTATTTACCTTAGTTGTGATGTAGAAATCAGATCTTTTAAGTTTCCCCGCCTTCATATATTCCTGTAACACTTCTCCAATATCAGCCTCATTTCCATAAGCGTAGGCCGTGTCAATATGGCGATAACCTGCATCCAAAGCAGCACGAATAGAATTTTGACACTCTTCCTTGGTAGCCTGAAATCATAATATCAAGAGCATGGTGAGAGTTATATAGAGAATCTCCTACGAGTCTTTTTTGATATCAAAAAATATCAAAACAAGTTACTTTATCAACGAGTGTTGATATTTTGGGATATCAAAAAAGAGGGGGTTAGCGATTTTATTTACCCAATCCTTTCTTAAATAAATATAATTCTTTGGTATAGATTTCACTTTTACTGAATCTAATTACATTACAGCGTAGTGATACATGAGTCTTTTGACAGCAGTTTACCTATTGCAAAGTCCTATATATTGATTGACCCAGCATTTCCTTTAGGGTCAATTAAATAAAACCAGATTCTTTTTAACAAAAAAAAAGAAGTTTCTTTTTATTTAAAATAAGAGCTTTCTGTAAAATGAAAGAAAGTATTTCCTTTTTGATTGTAGAATCAAATTCATGTAAAACGATATCTCCTAAGGAGATATCGCAGTAGATTATGTAATTTATCACACAAAGCGATATCTACTTTCAAATGTGTTATTGGGTGATAAATTACTTTATGTGGGGGAGTTATGGTACTTTATGTGATGTTTGTTTATGCGAGGATGTTATGCTACTTTATGTGAAAGTGTTGTGGTATGTTATGTTGGGGAGTTATGGTATTTAATGTTAAGGTGTTATGGTACTTTATGTGACGGATTTTTCATACCCAGTTCTCCCTTATTAGGTTGGCACCTGTGCAGTTCACACTGCATAGTCGTTAGGGTGGAACGACGAGGCACCCCCTCCCCTCTCGTAACCATACAAATAACAATGACCATACGTCAGCCTCAGATTGACCCAATGGTTATGTTAACATAATTTAAAACTCCCATCATCAGAGTTGGATATTTTTTTTATTTGTTTCTGTGAGTTTAAAGATAAGTGTCCCGAACATAAAACACCTCAGTGACTATAGTTTGGCCTTGAATTGAATTGTATAATGCACGAATATATATTTGTATAGCCGACATGTTTTATTGTGTATGTACTTGAACAAATTCTATTTGCTTAACTTACCTGGCCTAGTTTAGAATTTGAGATCAAAATAACCTGGATTTTGAACCTGGCGTTGATAAAAAAAAAACCTGTCTGGGCGATTACAGTGTTCCGGGACCAGAACTCAATAATGAAGTTGATATTGCGTTTAGAGTAGGTGTTGTTAAGGGAGAGAAATACAATACAATATACGATTTACAGTTGGAGCTTATATTGATCAGATGAATAAAGGGATCAAACAATACAAACCTCCCTTTACAAGTTTTAAAAATATTCTGATTCTTGGATCTAATTGGTTTGAATTTTTCAATAAGGGCATCTTAGGTCCTAAGTACCCGTAAATCTTTGATCTACAATAAAAACGTCATTGTCAAATATCGCTACCTGCTCCCTCACAGCTCCACCGGGCCTGGGTTTTATAGCCACGATGTGACTGAACGGAAAAGTTGCTTAAACCAGTTGTCCGCCCAAACACTGACTCTCAATATCGAATAAGGATATGGAATTACCTGCCAAGTTCCAAGTCCAAAGATAGGGAATTTGTTACCGTTGTTAAATGTTACCATTGGAATCGCCATCTTGCTCTAATGACCAGATACTGATAGTGACTGAAAATGGAAAGAACTATCTATAACATATATTATACAAAATAAAATGCGTTTTTCTGAAATTGAGGGTATAAGCTAATGGGTGTATTCGCCCAGGACGATGATGTACGCCATCTCGTTTATGGAAGGACGCACCAAACAATTTACGGATAAATAACTGAAGGATACGATACAAGTGTGTGAAAATGGCGCTTAGCGCCAAACGAGGACAATATTAATCACTTGTTTAAGTAAACATAATGTGACTTCTCAGTCTGGCAAAAATCTAATGATAACGATGATGGGATTTGACTTCTTTATTTCAATGATTCAGGCGCAGTTTTTGGTATCAAAATAGATAAATATAGTTCTTTGCTATAGATTTCACTACTACTGAACCTGATTATATTATGGCGTAGTGATACATCATTTTTCACAGCACATCAGCCATTCTAAAATCACAATATTTCCATTACGGTCAATTAAATAGAAATAGTTTATTTTTAATAAAAAAAAAGAAGTTTCTTCTAATAAAAAAAATGATCTGTTCTTTGAAAATAAAACAAGCGGTTTTATACGCCCACATTTTTCAAAAGATGGATAGAGAACAACCCAAAAACAAACGCGAATTTTGGTACGGCATAACAGGTCCACATGACAATATAGGCCTATAAAAAGTAATTCTTTTTTAATTGAACAATCGCAGTAGATTATGAAATTTATCAGGCAAGCGATATCTACTTTAGAATGTATTACTGGATGATAAAAGGTCGCATCAATCCGTTTTAATAGGCGTTGTAGAAATAAGTGTTCGGCGTGTTTATAGATTAAAATATACGAATGACCATACCATGTCTTTGTGTATTCGCGGATATTACGGTTTGTCATTATCGAAGCTATCATTACTCTCATTTGGAAATAAATCATTGAATTGATGGGATATATATATGCTACTTATTACTTCTTTGAGAATTAAACGACCACGTTCTGAACTGATTGAGTGTATATAGATCTCGTTATGACCAGGCCGACATTCGCTGAACTCATCAAAATTATAAACTGATCACGTAGACTGGTTTGTTTGAACTACTTTGTGCTGTAGGCATTTTAAACAATTTTATATTGTCCTTGTCATATATATATAGAGAATCTCAAAAAATATCAGAAGAGATAAAGTAAGAGAAAACATGGCTCTGCCGATTTTTTTTTTACTTTATCCAGGAGTGCTGATAATTTTTTTATATAAAAAAAAGACGAGTTGGAGATTTTATTTATCACGCAATCCTTTTTTAAATGCACAAATAAATAAATATAATTCTTTGGTATAGATTTCACTTCTACTGAATCTAATTACATTACAGCGTAGTGATACATCAATTTTTTGACAGCAGTTTAGCTATTGCAAAGTCCTATATATTGACCCAGTATTTCCTTTAAGGTCAATTAAATAAAGACAGTTTCTTTTTAACAAAAAAGAAGTTACTTGTTTTCAATTAAGTGGTTTCTTTAAAATAAAAGAAATTAGTTTCTTTTTAATTGACCAATCAATTTCATGTAAAGCTATAGGAGATGTCGCAGTAGACTATGTAATTTATCACACAAGCGATATCTACTGTCAAATGTGTTATTTGGTGATAAATCATTTTAGTATTGGTGCCACATTCCGATTTCTTGAAATTATGAATGAATTTTGTAAAGTTTTGATCACAGATTCCAGAATAAAAACCATGACATTTTTTTTTAACACACCATGACCTATTTATGGCTATGAATGGTATTTAGGTCATGAGTACTTTAACGTATCTTCTATTGCACTCTGTCATCCGAGTCAACAAAACAATCGACAAACATCCCACGCGGAGTAGGAAAACAAGGGCTGATGTCGTTTCAGAGTGTTGAATGGGTCGTTCTTTTCAAAACCGCATTTCCATGTTTGCATAGTTTCTACTTTATTTTCATATATATAATTTCATTTTTTTTCTTGTTTTGCTGACTATGAAGCCGTCTTAACCCAGATCTCTACAAGTGGGGAATCGAAACCACACCAGCTGACTCAATCACTCGGCAAACCCTTAGCAAACCACAGAACCTTACATCTAGCGTCGGCTTTATGACGAAGTCCGTCATTGGAACTACTTTCAAGTTTCCGAAATACCAACGGCGTCGCCCGGCCATGACGACGCCTTTGAAGAAAGTTTTACCATACAAAGGTTTAAAAGTCTGAAGCTGTTTATCCAGTTTGCTTTAAACAATGACCAAAAATTTTGAGAACTTCTTTCTAAAAGCAGCAAGTTTTCATAATAAGTAAACCGGAAGACGAATCGCAATTGTATAGGTGTAGGTACATATCACTTACCTTCATACAGCACCGGAATCTTACGAGGTTTGCCGAGTGCTGACTTATTGACAGACCTTACAATACAACGCGCACTCGCTAACCATTCAGCCATCCACATCTACCCTTCTCCCCTCAAGAGTAACAGAAATCTTACAACTTACCTGTATCAGATGCAGGGAGACTATATGACTTAAATTTTAAAAAATGTCTTATATTTATATCCTCCGGACAGTTCAATGGAATTACCATGACTCGGCACGAATTTGACATTATTTGTACAGCCATTGCGTCATGTGGACTATATTTTGAACCCGCTTAGCGTTGATTACTCTGTGAGTGCATGCTGTTTCTGCTTAGCTACGCTTGTCTGTGTTTTATAATTATTGAATTTTGGGTTCAGTGATAAACGTTAATTTCTACTCGACGGTGTTTGTTTGTTTATTGGGAGTATATGTTTGTTGCCTCCCAAAATGTTCTTTTCTTGGTTGCTGTAGTGGGATATTACAAAACTTATTAAACAATTGAGGGTTTCCATACAGATTGATATATTAAACTCTAAAATAATACTGTAGAAAATAATACAGGGGTCTGGATAGGACTGGAATACACGTCGATATAGGTTGTTATGTATTCTAAAGATAAAACAAATACGAAAAAAGCGATTTTAAGTCAAAGTTGTGTGGTAATCATGAGTAATTATTAATGTTACGTATGCGATGCGAGTGAGAAAAGATGTCGTGTATTTGAGCTACACTTTCGTAAATTATTGTTGAAATTTTTATATTGAGGTTATAAATTGGGCTTATTTTGTTTGCAAACAACAATGGTTGTAGTCATCAGACCAAATCAATATCAATATACCAACCGTAAATATGATGTCAATATATAGATCATTCTGGGATCTTCTAAAATAACTATTACTCATTATCACAAGATCTCAGTTTGCGCACAATCATTACTATAATTTACCTCCACGTCTACGAATAAAACGTGTATACATTGGGGGAGTGTTACATCATAGTGATCTACATGTTGGTTGTCACCCAGAACAAGGCCGTGTGGGAGTGGGGTGGGGGTGGTTAGCACGTAACATCATAGTGATCTCCATGTTGGTTGTCATCCAGTACAAGGCCGTGTATGGGGGGGGGCAATGATTAGCACGTGTGCGTTGGTCTTTCATTGAGCCAACTGGTGTGGTTTCGATTTCCCAGATGTACGTGACAAGGAGTAGGGTCGTCTGACCAACCTTGTGGGTTTTCTCCGGGTCCTCCGGTTTCCTCCCACTGCTAAAGACCCCTACACGCAGGCGTATTATTGAAATAAAATGGAACCATATTCAAGTCCCATATTTAATAACATTAACTAGACAAAGTAATAATTCTTTCTTGCTTAATCACCGCATATAAAATAGACAATTGTTGCAATGGGGTTTAACGTCCTACTTTTCTACAACGACTCGGCTAATTCTTGTTTCGAATTTCAACTTACAAGGAGTCTTTAACGTACCCGACAATGCGTATACGAGACTTTGGTTGTTCGTCCCACTCTAACGACTATGCCTTGTCCCTTGTCAGACTCTCCGTTCGTCGCCTTTGATAAGGGTAAACCATACGGACAAACTGTATTAAGATTACATACAGACGATTGCTCAATAAAATGTAGAACACACAGTTTATTATCACGGTATGTTTAAGGCAATCATGGTATTCAGACAGATAATAAATAAAAAGTTTAGTTTTAGATTTTCCTATAATACATAAGGATGAACCACACAAAAAATCTGTATAAGAAATAAAAAAATATTTAGGAAACGTTAAGATTTTCCTCTAAAGCATCCTCCTCGCTATCCCCAGTCGTCTCATTCCACTCCACTAACTCCTGGCACGTATTCAAATTATCTGTCCTATGATGAGTGTGCCATTTTTATCGACCAATAAAAAATATCGATAAATACATAAAAACTGACATAAACAACACCTATTCGTACGCATGTAACTTTATTTATATTAAATTTCTTTCAAAACTTGTCAAAATCGAGCGAATAAACAGCCATATTGTTGTGAACATTGACAATTTTGCCAAGACTAGTTTGCAAACTTAGTTAAGTTTGAATACGCGAAGACCACGTGGATGAACCCTGGGTATTGTTGAGTAGAACGGAATGAGACCACTGGGATGAAATGAAATGAGGATTTAGCGCCCTACAGTTCTGTTCCCAAAGGACAACGTCACTGTGACCTACAATTACATGTATATCGAATTGAAACTGCCCAGGGATCTTCTACATTCACGCCAATGTATACGCGGGTCCTCGGTTTTTGGTTCTACCTGAACAACTAGACTGCTGTCCTTGTCAAGTCCACCGTCCCCCACCACTGACAAGGAGAAATGACCCCGGAAAATCCCGATAAACTTTCTCGGCCAATGCAGGGATCGAACACAGGGATCGACTTGCCAAAAGTTTCTAATGGGGACAATCCAATCGTAACGCATCGCACGACATAAACTATATAGTTTGGTTCAATTTGAGTCAAACCTCAAAGTTTCATTTTATGCGTTAATTTCTTTAGTGAGATGAAATGTCCTACCCCGTCAGACCGGAGTGGCGTCTTTATTGCGCTGCTACGGTGACAGAAAATGATCTCAGAGCGTCAAGATCGCCAGATACCGGGTTGTGGTCTCCATGGTCGCCAATGATCGCCGAGTCACAACGTTTGTTTTAGGCATGTTCAAAGCCAATGCCAAGGTTTTGTGATCAGACATGGAAAGCTGTGAAAGAGCGGATTTTTCAAGTTTGTAATTTTTGGGGACATTTTCTCGCGTTGTATTCACCTTTGTCGGCGACTTTGTACATTTCCTGGTCTCAGCAGCACACGGTCTCAGCAACGCACTATGGACGCAACCCTGTCTGACGGGGGCATACTGATTACTCTATAGCCTACTGGGGTCTATTTAAACATGATGTGCTAATTACACTCTCGATTTATATATTTAGTATTGTCTGACATGGAGGTCAAGGGTGATATAGTGGAAATAAAGGTGTGATAATAAGATTCGAAACGAATTGAAATATTTGCATCTTGTATGTTTGAATGGGTGTAACGGAATAACTATAATATAGTGACTAAGGTTCGTGTTATCGCAAGGTCACCTTTCCTGGGCTGTGAAGTTCCATACCTCGGGAGACGATATGGAGCAGTCATGAGGGAGAAAATCCTCGATTTCTGTTAACATTTAATTTTGTTGTCCATAAACTTAAATTATTCAGATAATATATACTATCCCCCCTAAATACCACTTATCATACTCTACCATGTGTATAGATATTATTTTTTTTATTATTATTATATTTTTCCATTCAGGTGGGGCAAAGTGGGGGGGGGGGCTTTACACGTGCATGACTTTATAAAAGGTTTTAATCGAGGCCGTTGTAGCCCCGAACACTATACTAAAGTCGACATAGTCTCGATTATCCATTTTTAGATTTAATCATCAATGAGTGTTAAGCAGCAGATCGGATTCAAATCCAGCAAATATCGCAGGCTAGCGATGACATCGAGTGTTGATCATTAGATAGCATTAGGCAGATTTAGCTCTTGTATAATGCATGGTTAAGTAGTTTTTCCGTTCCTTACCAAGATAAAGATTTATATCACAAGCAATATTAATCTACAGGGCGAAGATGCATGTTTGTAGCTGACTCTACGGTACCATTATTAGCTTTGAATTATACAGCCAGGCTGCTGAGATATGTTATTGGAAGTCATACCAGTACGATGTGTGTCTCTAAAGCACCCTTTTTAACCGCAATTGTTATATAAGTGTTATCGCCCCACCATTAATTGTTTTATTCGTTCTGTAAATGTATATATAAATATTTCTAACTCCATTCAATTATTTTAGCTTATCACATGACGTCAAATAAAGCTATTTCACACATATGACGTTGCTAAATGCTAATTGCATGGTGTCTAAAAACAAAGCACTAATCATTAAAGAAGCAATATTGTTTGCAGTTTACGAAAACCAAATACCCCCAATCTTTGCACAGACTAATAACATGCTATATTATGGTCATCTGCAAACTTGATGAATCTTTTAAACCTCTAAATTTCGTAAGTACAATATATGAAAACGACCATTTTATATTCTCAACTTTTAACAGCGATGTAATCGGAAGCGAAAAGTTGTTAAGCAATCTGATTAAAACACAGATTCTATTTCGTTTCGCTTTTTATAGTTCAAAAATTAGTTTTACTTATCTTTACTACACTAGGATATGGGTTAAGAGCTGTTATTTAACTCGTGTTCTGCTTGAAGTGAGGGATTAGCCAGTGAAACAGTCTGTTTCATCAGTGCTTATTTGTTAATCAAATGTTTGACGTCATAGGGTCAAAAGGCGCTCCTATGACCTCTAACGCTCCTTATCGCTAGAACTGGTCAGATCTGCATGTAGTGTAGGCCGTCGAACGTATAAAAAAAAACGAAATATGGATGTGTATTTTAATCAGATTGGTTGTTAAGTAAAGAGAAAAAAGTCGACGTCAATGTATTAACACGACGTCGCCCTTTAAAAATATATTCATTTAACACGACGTCGCCCTTTAAAAATATATTCATTTATAGATTGACTTCCATTAGGGGGGCTGCATTTTTTTTACATTCTACAGTATATTTTTATTAATGACTAATAACAAGACGTCGCCCTTTAAAACTATATTTTATTTGTAGATTGACTTAGGGAGACTTAATTGGTTGTACATTTTACAATACATTCACATTCATTTCTAATAAAATGGATTCTGGATATTCACAAACGCCATCAAATGATATATACAATACAAAACCACATCAATATTAAACTTATTATCATAATTGTCAACGGTATTATCTTTTAAATATTATATCAGAATTGTAGGGGACGCGGTTGCTTAGTAAGTAAGAGGTTTACTTGCGAACCAGCTGCGGGTCTCGGGTTCGCTTTCTGTGTTAGCCGATAACTTTCCTTGGTCATTTCCGGCTCGGTTTTCCCTTGTCAGCGGCGCAGGGCGCTCTGATGGGACCGTGGTACTGTGTACACACTGGCGCGCATTTAAAGGAGCCCTTGCCAGATGGATATCGATATAAGAATAGACATATCATCAGAATTGTATATAGCATCAAACTGTCACTAAATATATTACATCCATCAAAATATAAATGTAGCCTGTATATTCTAGCTTATTCTCATCTATATCACTGCAATAAACTTATAAAGTTTATCATCATTGAATATCACCTCTCATTGAGCAGTTTATACAGCTCTCCATGTTCGTGTTATTGTTTGTATTTCAGATACTTACAACGCTGGTGCTCTTCCTGGAGAACCAAAGGATCCAGAAGATGTAATAAGTATGCCTCTTTGTTGACAGAAGCGGTGCATATCAGCTTGGTTGAAGTAGGCATGACATTCTACCTGTAAAAATGATGGAACATAATATGGAACAAGAAGCTCTTAAGTAAGATTAATTTTCGGTATAGTTTGATCTTTCCAGTTATTTACATTCTTCAACAATAGAATTCTTAACCTCTGGTATTACGATTTGGACAATTGTTATCGATATCGTTTTCAATTCATTTGGGCTATTCATCCTCGGAAGGGTCGCTAGTGAAAATGCTGTCATTTGCTGTAGCCAACCAACGCCACTGTTCCAAGACTTACATCACAGAAGGAATTAAGGGAAGCACACCAGGGAATAAAACAAAATGCGTTATTCAGTGTTGAAAGCTTTTAGAATTCTAGTCGCGAAGAACTACCCAAAGTTGTATGATACATTTTCAAAGAAACACTAGCATCCAGTTGGCTGGTGGAGTAGGAGTGAGCTTCTTATCTGCCCTGTTCAGCAGCAAATATTCGCTTTGCTGCCAATATCACCGAGGGTGGTGTCATCAGGATGAGTTAATTGGCTCTCTATCTCAGCGTTTTTCTATAGCAAATTATAAGAAAAATAAATAATGGCGTTTCAAGTATATCTTTCCGTGTTGATGTAAATGGGTGATATCACACTATAATGGGCATGGCGTTGAAGGTCAGCCATCTTGTACAGAGTTAAAAGAAGTCGTTCGCATTCCAGTTGTGAATCTCGTCAGACCTGTGAGCCGCGGCGGCTTATGGTGTGTCTCACTAGGAACCCCATAAGATATATTTCCTGGGAACTTGAAATAACGTCTGAAGGAAAATGTATCCTCTTTCTTTTTTATATAGAAAGTATAGAGATATCAGAGTGGTACATTTTTTGCGTAAGTGTTTCGTATTGGCACCGTTTTAGATGAACATTATTCTATTTAATTGGATTAATCTGTGCAGGAGATGAATGGACGGTAGTAACCTGTTTTCACCAAATGATGTCAGCAGGAGTTAAAGCGAGAGACCAACGATTTCCAACAAGGTTTCCATAAATCTTAAATATATATATTGATATATAATCCTTTCTGTAACACAGGGTGTTGGATGGCCGAATGGCCAGCATGTGCGTGCTGTATTATAAGGCCTGTCATTGAGTCAATTGGCGGGGTTTCGAATCCCCGGTTGTACGTGATAAGGAGTAGGGTCGCCTGTCCAACCTCGTGGGTTTTCTCCGGGTCCTCCAGTTTCTAAAGACCCGTACGCGCAAGCAAATTATTGAAATAGAATTCAAAAATTTATTAGTCCCAAAATGACCTAGTTTGTGTCGTGTGCACGTTAATCCCCATTTCTCTCTCTCTCTCCCCCCCCCCCCTCTGTAACACAACACCTTCTGTAATTGTTGACAGCGTTTTTCAACATAAACAGACCAAAAATATCATTGTTTTGGGTTAAAAATAAAAATCGCCATAACGTTGAAATCACCAACGAGTCATCTGTGATGGAAAATCCATGTAATGCGCGCTTATAAAGGGATGAATGAGATTTAACGTCTACTCAACACATAGACAATGAGATGGATTCCAAATGATAATCTATTCGCCTGTGCAGCGGTGACTTTAGCAGTTGGGGGAAGCTGAGAAACCGGAAAAAAACACGGGTTTAGACATATGACGACTAATCTACCTACAACTAAAAATGACCTTTACCCTTTATATATCACGTCCTGTTTCAATGGAACTCTTTCATCATAATCAAGTATTACAGCTAAGTATATTTCTTGGGGGTTCTTAATCGGGCCAAGATCATGTTCCCCCCGCACCCAGCCTGTTCAACCATTTCAGACATATAACAAAAACTTACAAAAACAGAAGAAAAAATACAGTTACTACAGTTATATTTATTGGGCACCAATGGTTAAATGTTACACTTTTATTATAAAACAAAAGATACAAGTTAAATCATCATTAAGTAAATGGTTTAAAGTTTTGATATGGGGGATGGTGGGGGTGTTTTATGAATTGGTAAAACTTCCTCAGACTCAATCTGTGAACATGCAAGGAATATAGAAAGCACTATATAAGCTCAGTTTTATTTTTGGTTTTTTTTCTTTGCTCTAGCTGGGGAGACATTCTCCCTTACCCCCGAGAGTGCGGGACCCTCGCCGGGCCAAAATCATCCCCCTTCCACCAGACTGCGCGTGCATTTCAGATATATTACACAATTTGAATAAAAACAAATATATTTATTGAACATAAAACAATTAGAATTTAACTATGTTAACTATAATAAATATAACGAATAGTGTACCCCTTGTTAACTATAATAAATATAGTGAATATTTTAGACAAGAATGAAATGATGGCGACACTTTATGTCATGGTATTCAGCTGGTTTAAAAGGGATATTCTGGATGATCTTTACCACTGAAATAAAGTAAATTATCAATAAATACAAATATTCAACCGTTTCATGTTTTACCGGAATCAAAAATGAATGGTTACCGACATGGAATATAACAGAATCATGGTACCAACAGGCAATATGACAGAAACACTTAATATCAAATGGAACCGACAGGGAATATAACAAATACATGTACTATCAAATGGTACCGCAATGAATATAACAGAAACTTGTACTATTAAAAGGTACCACAATGAATATAACAGAAACATGTACTATCAAAAGGTACCACGATGGATATAACATAAACTTGTACTATCAAATGGTACCGACCAGGAATATAAAAGAAACATAAATATATGTACTATTGAATTGTATCAAAAAGGGAAAAGTTTAAGATATTTAGTAAAATGTTTAAGTTTGAAAGCTGACAAAATAAACGAAAAGAAAACAAGACGACCATATCTAGGGCAACATTAACAGTATTCCTTGTCGGACATCAGATCATGAGAACCTTTTTATCGACATGACAATTTGTAGTATCTGCGGTTAACATAACCACTATGTAACAATTACCGCAAAGTGCCGGGTAAGTACCGACGCCCTACTGAACACTACATATTTCTAGGAAGTTGCTATCGTCCTTAGAAGTAGCATTATAAACGTTACCATACAATGACCACAATATGTTAGTCCCAAAATGACCGAAGTATTCTGCCTTTGCGACGTTAACCTCCATTTATTTGGTTGCCGACAACTCTCGTACGTGTTCAGTCTAAGCTGAAATAATTTCGTAAGGAGTGATTAGAATTCTTGAGAAATACTTACAGGTCGTTTTTAAATAATCTGACGTTTTTCTGAAGGCCTTCTATTTGTTTCATTTCAGCATCCGTCAACTTAAAGTCAAAAATCTGAAAAATTTCAACCGTTCCTTGCATTAATAGTAAAACATGTTAACAAGTTAGTCTTGTCATATGATTCTTTTGTTGCACCGAGTGATCAGTTCGAACAATTTGGGAAAATCTGAACTTTTGCGATTACGAAAAGGTATGCAAGATTATAGCCCAGCTCATAATTTACAGAAAAATTAAAAAAGTCTTGTCATAAGATGCTTTTGTTGCACTGAGTGATTAATTCGAACAATTGAGGGAGATCTGAATATAGCCCAGCTCACAAGAATACAAGAATATAGCCCAGCTCACAAATTGCAGACAAATTAGTTCTTTTCAGAACTGTCTTTTAGCGAACTTTCGCTGACAGTGCTTATCCGGCCTTCTATAACTGCAGTATGAAAATACGGTAAAATATCGCTATTCCCCACCCCTGTTTTCAGGCTGTTTTAGAACCCCTACCGTCTATTTGTCATCACAATTCTTTATTTTCCACCAAAAGGAATCCTTTCTCACTATATTTGACAGAAATGTATAATAATTCCACTCCATTTTCAAGTAGAATTTAGCGATGAAATAAACATGTGGTTTGCGCATGTCCGGGTCTCGTAATGTCTCTCGGTTTAAACGTATTTGGTATATGTTTATAATCGCAGAATTCTACTTGAAAATAGTGTTGAATCTTTATAAATGTGTGCCAGCTGTGGCAAGAAATGATTCCTTTGGCGAATAAAGTAGAATCAAGGTGAAAAATAGTAGGTAAGGATTCCAAAATAGCCTTAGAACAGAGGTGGGGAAGAACGGTATTTTCATACTGCAGTAATAGAAGACTGTGTAGCGAATATATCGTTCGCTCGAGGACAGTTCCAAAAGGAACTACAGACAAATTAACAATTGGGATTATAAAAATATATTGTTTGTACCCGCAATGGTGCAAAAGTTTCATTACATCTGCTCAGAGTAAACAGAGTGATACACAATTTGATTGCTTTGTGCTTGCGTAAGTAATTAAATGAGTGTCATTTTTAAAATCTGGAATTAAGGTTGGGATATTAGTTTCACCATTGACTTGTTTATCTCAATACAATATCATTTCTCTGCCTCCTAAAACATATAGTCAAAACCAGAAACGGAAACAAAAAGACAAACGCATTTCTTGATGATTTGAATTCAAATGTTGTTTCTGTGATTTTGAACTACACTTCTAAATCGGGATTAATCCACCCATCTTTGTGGGAAACTTCCGGTATTATTAAAGTAGTTTACCTGCATATTTTGGGTGATTCTAGCTGGTTTGATACTCTTTGGTATAACTAGAATATTTCTTTGGGTCAAATTACGCAACAGAACCTGAAAATAAAAGTAAAAGAGCGGTTTAGGAAGCAATATTTCTTCGTGATTTAACGATGAAATGGATAATCGCGACTTCTAGTTTTGTCTTACCGACTTTAGTAATGATGACCGAGGCGAAGCGGAACTTTCAAGACGTATACCGACACTGTTTGAATAAATGTTGAATTGGTTATTTTGTTAACCCTTTTTACAGTGTAAATATTTGTTTTTTGTGTTTTAAGTATATTTTCAAATAATGTCTTCAGTCTGGTGACATGGGAACGTTTAGTCGTTCTATAAACTAACAACTAAGAATTAAGGGTTGTTTGATCTTTCATAAATTACAGCGTCTGTTGTAGGGAGTAGGATTACTGTCATTGGGTATTGCATCTGAAGATAGCTAGACTAGTAAAAGTAGTACCTGTCCAGCCGATTTCTTGTATTTATCCGCCAACTTCTTAATCACAGGATCATCCAACAAAATAGTGCTGCCATTTGCCTTGCTGTAAATAATTAACGCATACTATAAAGATTTCAAATCTCATTTTCACAATGCTCGCAAAGTAAGTAGTATTATGCCGATATGCTCTTATGGGTAATATATTCGGTGTTCTTAGTTCTTAGTTCTAAATTCATAGTCTCTAATTCTTACTTCTTCTTTTGTTGTCGTATTTCGATATTTGTAAACTAAAATTAACATTTGTATCTTTAAATCAATATTAGTTTCACAAATCAGACATTTGTCAAATCAGATTTGTAAAATGTAGTTTAATATAAGATATTTATTATTTTCAGAAGATCAAAAAATTAATCTATATTTACATTTCATCAGAAAAATACAACTAAAAACATATATCGAACAACAAATTTCTCAACCTCGTGGATTTCCTCCGGGCACTCCGGTTTCCTCCCACTGGTAAAGGCCCCTACGCGCAAGCGAATTATTGAAATAAAATTGAAGCCATGTTAGTCCCAAAATAACTTAGTTTGTGTCGAGTGGACGTTAAACCCCATCTCTCTCTCTCTCTCTCTCTCTCTCTCTCTCTCTCTCTCTCTCTCTCTCTCTCTCTCTCTCTCTCTCTCTATTAAAGAATGAAGTTAAGTTATGGTGTCGCGCACACAATCTAATTAAAGCACACATCCTTTTTCGTTTCGTTTTTATAGTTCAAAATGTCGTTTTACTTGTCTTTACTACACTAAGATCTGGAATGATATGAGGGACTTGCCAATGAAACGATCTATTACAGCGAGTTTTTGTTGTGAGGTGCACGGAACTGTGGGTAACCCACTACAAACATCAACGCTTATTGGTTAATCAGATGTCTGACGTCATAAGGTCAACAGCCGCTCGCAAAAACCTCTGACACGACATTCCACTACAACCGGTCAGATCCTTGTGTTGTAGAGACCATCGAAAGTATAAAAACGAAGCGAAATATATATCTGTATTTTAGTCAGATTATCGTGCATATTAATACTGATTTGTGAATGGCCTTGTCCAAGATTTCGCGAGTAAGCGATCCCAACTATACATTATAACCATTTTTCGCATAGATATCAAATCTATTTGAATGTACTTACAACATGTCTGGTCTCCCTGGTGAACCGAGGGATCCATAGGATGTAAGAAGTATACCTCTTTGTTGACAGAAGCGCTGCATGTCAGCTTGGTTGAAATACGCATGACATTCTACCTGTCAAATAGAGATGTTATATAAAGTTTAATAACCCATTAACCTGAGAGCTGTATCTATAAAAGCTATTGCTGTTTGTATGAACACGTGTTCCACAGAACAGTTTCTAGTCAGATTACTTGTTCAGTTATGTTTAAATAAAGTTACACTATCTTAGTGATAACAGAGATCAGTTTAGTAAATACAGCATTTATTTACAACGGGAACAAAATATCAAACAGTTACATAGATAAAACAAGACTACACTACATCGGGACTTATAGATACAACAGGAACGCATATAACAATATTAAATCCACCATTCTGCCCCTCTGCCAAGGCAGCGGCTGAACACGAGTGAAGCCATGCACTCGTTGAACTTGAAACCTCTCTATAAAATCTATCGCTGTTTGCATAAATATAAGTTTTACAGAACCACAGTTTCTGGATGAAAAGTATCTTTTTTACGAAAATAAAAAATCTATGCCGAATGTTGCCAAAACTTCAAATAGAGAGATAACTTCACTCGGAATAACGTGATTTGAATAAAAATTTCAATATATTCCATTTTCATTATCTATTTTTGAACTATTAAAGTTAGAAGCATCAGTTCTTTATCTTAATTTACATAACGCATCTTTAATTTCTTAGTTTGAATGATGGAGGCGTGACATTAATAAAAGTCATTATGGTAAATTGGGTGGTCTATATCCCTATATTAATCCAGAGTTATCCCTTGAAAACGATGACTATTTCCAAAATGGTATTCATTTTTTCGCTCGAATAAAAGTTATGTTGGTTTTGGTTTTATTTCTTGGCCATTATTTGTCCATGTATTCCATTTAGATAACCAGACTTTCCTGACAATAAAGTAGACAATGTATCTTCATCACAGAGCTAATTATGACGTTGACATAAGATACACAGCTGTTGCGTAAAAATAAGTCATTGAAGTGAAATGTCAGACTTTTGTGTAGTTTGTTATCGTTCCCATCGACGAGAAGACAGTTTGGGATTGGGCGTTGGAGACTAGGACTGGATGGAAACTTACCTGATTAGTAACCGGTTTAATGGTTGCAATCTTACAAATTCTTTCGATTTGGTTACACGTAAAGTTTGAAACACCGATATTCTTAGCTTTACCCAGCTTGACAGCCTTCTCCATTCCCTGAAAATAGATAATTATAGTGAACTTATAGATTTCCTTTATTTTCTATTTTGAAATATTAACTGCATAATCCAATTTCGTTTCGTTTCTTATAGTTCAAAAATTGTTTTACTAGTCTTTGCTACACTAGGATCTGGGTGAGTGGTAGGTCTAAATATGAAGGCCACCAATAGATTCAGAGTGTTATAGTGCTCGTGTTCTGTTGGGGCGACATTCACAACGAAAACAGAGCAAAGGTTGTATGTATAGGATATTAACCTACCCAAGGTTGATATGATAGAGAACACGCGGGCGAAGCCCAAGGGTTCTCTATCATATCAATCCGAGAGAGAGTAGGTTTATATCTGACATATACAACGTTCACCCTTAAATTTAATAGACTCTTCTAAAAAAAGGCAACAGTGATTGGATAATTTCTCGGTAGTTTCCATAGGCGTACGAGGCCGAACTTCTTTGTGGGGGCCCGCATATTTTCCCGACAAATATATTTCTTTAGAATCCGCGAGGCCGTCCGCCCGCGAGCGCCGTAGGCGCGAAGCGTCCGACGGGGGTTATGGGGGGCTTCCCCCAGAAAATTTTGAAAACCAAACGGCCGTAGACGCGATTTCCAGGCATTTCGAATACTTCCTAGTAATTTGGAGTGGGTAGTAAATTATGTCAGTTGCAGCATAAAAACTGGTAAAAAGTCATCTTTAAAATAAGCTCTATTACTACGAAAACAAGAACAAGTCGAACGATTTACTTTTGCCACATTTTTCATTTTATGGGACTTAACATGAGACCCCCCGACGGGGGTTTGGGAGGCCTCCCCCAGAAAAATTTTGAAAACCAAACGGCCGTAGACGCGATTTCCAGGCATTTCGAATACTTTCTAGTAATTTGGAGTGGGTAGTAAATTATGTCAGTTGCAGCATAAAAACTGGTAAAATTCATCTTTAAAATAAGCTATATTACTACGAAAACAAGAACAAGTCGAACGATTTACTTTTGCCACATTTTTCATTTTATGAGACTTCACATTTTTTTATCCAGATCTCAGATGTATAGAAGACTTGTATATACTTTATCTACTTTTAATATATGAATGACCATTTTATAAAAGTTCAAATTTACAATCTATATATTCCGTATTACGATTTACTTTTGCCATGCACGTTTTTCATTATATGACAGTTCACATTTTTTATCCATATCTAATATAGATACATCTAGAATCAAGATAGAAGACTTTTTGAACTTGTAAAATTTATATACTTTTAATATATGAATGACCATTTTAGTTCAAGTTTATTTACATCTAGTGCACTATATTAAACCAAAAGAAGAACAAGTCAAACGATTATTACTAACACAGTACCGTACTCAAGAACTGAGAAAGGCCATGTGTACGTGCTAGTTCTATTCAGATGGTTAACGTGTTCATCATTGACTGGACTGCTTTCTTTCCGCTTCCATATTATTAAAAATATTCCAAACCCGACGGACGGCGCGACGCTTCCCGACAAACTGAGCATTCATTCCCGACAAGACCATAGCCTTCCCCGACAAGGCCATACCCCTACCCCACCCCATTTTCAAAAACTCCTCGGCTAATGACCGATCTCACAATTCTGGGTTCTTTTCAGATTTCTATTTTTTTTCATGAAAATATTTGGGGGGGCCGGTGCCCCCCCCGCCCCCCCCCCCGCCTCGTACGCCTATGGTAGTTTCCGCCTAATAGCGAGAATTTACCGATGTAATATCGCACGTTTTTGTTTACACGTCGCCATTTTGGGGAAATTGAATTGAAAGCAAGAACAAAATGGATAATTAAACGAAGTCAGACGAATAATCAATCCTTTTTAGTCATCATATTGACGATAGAATAGATGTGGATGCAAATATGATGAGGATCTATCCAAAGCCTGAAGAAAATTTGGATCAAAAGGCAATCTTTTCCGATATTTCTGACAATGAACCGTGATTGAAATTTAGGTATGTTCAGGGAAGGATTTGTCCGACTGATTTAAGTGGACCGTATCCAAAAATACTTTACAAAGGAACTTTTGAGCGATAAATACTATCAAGTCTTGCAGTGTGTGGAGAAATAATGTGGGCGGAAAGAAAATTCTGAAAGATATCTTAGACATGGAGTATGGATAACCGATTTAAATATGCCGATAAGTACACCGTCTATTTCGTTACTGAATGCTACAAACTGTACCATAACTTTTTTTTATTGTCAAAAGAATAAAATTTTATTTCTGTGTTCTTTTTATTATTTCGATCATCTACATTATCAGATGATATGAGCCGAATATATCGACCTTGGATGACGTCATCAGCGGTTGATATGAAATATTAACCTGTCATGGCGTCATGAGAGGTTGTTATGAGATATAACTGCTATGGACATCAAAGAAAAAAAACTACTACCAGTTGTATATTTTCGAATACCCACTTGAAATATCATCGCTAATTTGATTATCATATTACTGACATCATTGGGTCCAACGCCACTCATATAAAAAACGAAACGAAATATAGATCTGTATTTTAATCAGATTGGGATTAACCGTGCATTATTATGAAGCACGTGAACCTGATTGTTATTAGTAGCGGTAGTAAAATTGCGTTTATCACTGAGATTGTAGCAATATAGACGTTGTATTATATTTAATAACAAAGAAAAGTCCCGATGTACTATATCCTACAAACTTTCCCGTATTTTTCATAGCACATTGAATGGCGTATGCCCGTCCCCGTTAAATCAGAAAATGGATTTGTGACTTTTTATATTCAAAATTTCCACAACAGAACATTTTGGTTCTTTTTTAGACAAAAAAACCATTCCACTATATTCTCGTTGGGTTTTAGTAACTATAAAGTACAACCACGTCTAGTGCAACATCAAGTACAGCAAACGTACTTACCTCCCAGGTTTTTTCTGGTGGCAGGTTCAGAAATGCTGGTGTTCCATCTGGTCTTGTAGGAATGACACCGGTTCCTGTATCCTGATAAATTATAAACGAACAGACCCTTATTATACGGAATAGTGGAAGTGCTAATTGGTTCTGGGCTGAGACTGATCAACTCAGTTGGCGCACCTCTCGAGAGCGTTGTGGAAAGCGCCGAAACGCTTGATGACGGAGGACCTCCACCTGATGACGGAACCAGCTCCGCAGTAGAAACGCTGTATTCAAGATATTAGGAAGACCTTGTGTCTGTAAAGAGCTCAATAGAACAATACAACCATATGCCAGATCATATGCCAGGGGGAGAGAGATAGAGAAATGGGGTTAAATGTCCACTCGACACAAACTAGGTAATTTCGGGACTAACATATGTAGGGGTATTTAGCAGTAGGAGGAAACCGGAGGACCCGGAGAAAACCCAAGAATTTGGACAGGCGCCCCTACTCCTTGTCACGTATAACCGGGGATTCATGTGTCGGAGGTAAAGCGTATATAATTAGTAAGATTGAAAGATCAAGTATATAATTAGTAAGATCCTGTCAGTAACATATAGAGTGGTAAAGAGTATATAATGTAAGATCTTGTGTCAGTATCACAGCGGTAAAGATATCAATACAATAAAAAGAACATGATACAATACCTGAAGCAACGGTTGGTTCTAGGGAACATGAGATATGTGCGAGAAAACCGGTTACAATAGAGACTTCCCTCTAAACACCCAAGCCTTTTCGTACCCCGTCTTTACCGTCTCGTATACCGTATATTATCTTTACCTTACCAGGTATATATATCACAGAGGGCTTTTACATCCTGTGTTATAATGGTCCTCCAGGCTTGTCGGAATTCAATTCATATTTGGGAAGTGGGGTGGGGGGAGGTATAATGTATAAGATAAGAATTCATTCCATGTTGTAGTAAAAGTTTCTTGACTTACCTCAAGAGCACAGGGATTATGAATAAGATACAGATCAACATAATCTAGTTTAAGATTACTTAAAGAAATGTTAAGACATTCTACTACTCTCTCTGGTTGATGATAGGTTACCCATAACTAGACAAAAATAAAGATATTATAACTTTCAGAGATATTTTCAGCTGGATGAGCTGTATGAAGTACAACCATGAAACTATTCAATTGTTTTTCGGGCATAGTTTCATTATGTATAGCGATCGTTGTGAAACTAAATCGGAGATATTTCGATTTGACAGTTATTACGCATTTTTGAAACGGTTTTCTAAGATCCTGACTTGAAGATATTTTTAAATGTTGCTATTATCAATTAGAAAGGGTTTCTCTTTAGTTTTTATATTTTATGCTTCCTTGTGTAAAAACGAAAACCTTGACCTTTTGACCTTGTTGGAAGGAATTTTGTAAGATTACATTTTTATTGAAAGAGTGATTAGTTTCGATCTTTTTCAGCATGTTGACCCCGAGTATCTCGAAAACGCCCCAACAGATCTCGTTTTGTACCAATCTGGTTGTTAGATTTCTACCTACTAAACTATATACTATTCAAAAAAAGTAGGGGGTATTTGATTTTTAAGTGTTATTAAAGTCACCTAATGAAACTGACGAAGAAACAAATGACAAAATGAAATGAAGTTCACATTCATCGATTTATTCCAAATGATCGTTAGACAAAGTAAGGCACAGATTGACCATTATAAGGGTAAAATGATACCCGGGGTCAAACAGCAAAGCTACCACAGCATCAAAACAAAGTCAGTAACGGATAAATCCTCCTCTGTGGCATACTCCTAATGAGACGTCTAAGGTCATTTTGGTCCAGGTTGTCCCATTCCTGTTGCAACGCAGCAGCAAGTTCTTGGACATTGGCAGGACGTTGTTGACGTTGACGTAACCTCTGTCCAAGCATGTCCCAGACATGCTCGATGGGGGAGAGGTCGGGATTCAGTGCTGGCCAAGGTAATGTGGTGATGTTCTGTTGTTGGAGGTAACCTGTAACGATCCTGGCCCTGTGACATCTTGCGTTGTCATCCTGGAAGATGAAACGGCGGCCATGACGTCGTGCGAACGGCACTACATGGACTGCCAAGATGTTGTCCCGGTAGTACTGGCCTGTAACACACCCTGCAACAACATGTAAAGCCGTTCTTCCAGCAACAGTGATGCCTCCCCACACCATAACAGAACCACCCCCAAATCGATCATGTCTGATGACGTTAACGTCTTGGAAGCGCTCGTTTCGACGACGCCACACCCTCCTACGTCTGTCCAAAAAATTAACAGTGAACCTTGACTCATCTGAAAACATCCAGCGTCGATTATCCCAGTGTTGACGATCCCTACACCAACGACGTCTTGCCTGAATGTGATGATCTCTCAAACAAGGGATCACGGGCGCGAAGGTGACCCCTATGCAGTCGATTCCGAATCGTCTGGCCACTCACTCTCACACCAGTGTCTGTTTGAAGACGAGCGCTGATCTGATTTGCTGTGATGACACGATTTCTCAAGGCCAAGGTACGGATAAATCGATCCTGGGCTTGAGTTGTCGCCCTTGGTAGACCTGAGCGTGGTCTGTCCTGTACATGTTGTGTATAACGGTATCTGGACCATAGCCTGCTTATGACAGACTGAGAAACATTCATCGTCCGCGCCACAACTGGTCACTAAAACAATTAAACTGATGTTTCCACCCTGGAATTCAATGCCACAATGACTGTAACATTCAAAGTCAGAGTCGTGCAAATCTTGGGTTGGACCCCCATGATGATCCCAAGCATCACCTGCATTCCATGCGGTAGCTATTGGTGCGTTTGGGCGTCACATGTAACTGGAAATGTTTCTTCTGTTAGGTTCTATAGTGACTTTTTTCGTAGTCATTTGCATATTTTAGTATTATGCCCCCAAAATCAAATATCCCCTACTTTTTTTGAATAGTATATTTATAGATAAATGTCTCTATATTCCATTACATGTATCCTATGTTCTATATATATAATTTAATTATGTTTGTATATATACTATATATTTATACTGTGTACCTGTAGTTGTATCAGAGAGAGAGGTTACACATAGCCTGTTCCTCAATCCAAATTCAGATATAAGTGCGAAACCCGATTCGTACCAGAATAATAAATTCGGCAGTATAACTTAACTTATCCTTTGATCAAATTAGATATTATTTACCTTAGTTGTGATGTAGAAATCTGATCTTTTAAGTTTTCCCGCCTTCATATATTCCTGTAACACTTCTCCAATATCCGCCTCATTTCCATAAGCGTAGGCCGTGTCAATATGGCGATAACCTGCATCTAAAGCAGCACGAATAGAATTTTGACACTCTTCCTTGGTAGCCTGAAATGATCATAATATCAAGATCATGGTGAGAGTTATATAGAGAATCTCCTACGAGTCTTTTTTGATATCAAAAAATATCAAAACAAGTTACTTTATCAACGAGTGTTGATATTTTGGGATATCAAAAAAGACGGGTTAGCGATTTTATTTACCCAATCCTTTCTTAAATAAATATAATTCTTTGGTATAGATTTCACTTTTACTGAATCTAATTACATTACAGCGTAGTGATACATGAGTCTTTTGACAGCAGTTTACCTTTTGCAAAGTCCTATATATTGATTGACCCAGCATTTCCTTTAGGGCCAATTAAATAAAACCAGATTCTTTTTAACAAAAAAAAATAAGTTTTTTTTATTTAAAATAAGAGGTTTCTTTAAAATGAAAGAAAGTATTTTCTTTTTGATTGAAGAATCAAATTCATGTAAAACGATATCTCCTAAGGAGATATCGCAGTAGATTATGTAATTTATCACACAAAGCGATATCTACTGTCAAATGTGTTATTGGGTGATAAATTACTTTATGTGTGGGAGTTATGGTACTTTATGTGATGTTTCTTTATGCGAGGATGTTATGATACTTTATGTGAGAGTTTTATGGTACTTTATGTTGGGGAGTTATGGTATTTAATGTTAAGGTGTTATGGTACTTTATGTGACGGATTTTTCATACCCAGTTCTCCCTTATTAGGATGGCACCTGTGCAGTTCACACTACATAGTCGTTAGGGTGGAACGACGAGGCACCCCCCTCCCCTTTCGTCTCGTAACCATACAAATAACACTGACCGTATGTCAGCCGCAGATTGACCCAATGGTTATGTTAACATAATTTTAAACTCCCATCATCAGAGTTGGATATTTTTTTAGGGTTTCACACTGCGAAGCTTGTGTGAAACACTATTGTTTTTGTTAAAATTATTATTCTTATTATTATTATTCTTCTTTTGTTTTGAGTATATCTCAGCAACTGCTTGTCGCATCGTTACGATTTCTTCGGTTTTACTGGGAAAGTGGGTGTGACTTAGAGGATAAAGCTATTTTGAACGTTCTGCGACAATGCGAAATGTCCGAAATCACCGAAGTTATCGTTTTTTAAAATATTGCATTAATTTTAACAATAATCATGGGATTTTAACTTTCGATACATTTTGGCATAGCCGGAGACATGGCACATAGCTACGCTACTTTCGATTTTTGATTTTCGGCAAACCTTCGAAGATATTAGGCGCCAAATTTTGAAAATTTAAAATTTTACAAAAAACTTTTTTATTTATGAATATCTTTTAGTCGTGTTGTACACAGAATTAAAGAGTCATCTGACTAGCGCAAAAATGTTAAAAAAATTTGTCTCAGTAATTTTCCTTGGCTGCCATTGGCTAATTCAGTTTTTCAGTCCTAGATTAATTTCTTATTGTTCGATTTGTATAAAACAAAGTTCATATGCTTCGTTGTCTCAATTGTCATTTTTTTTATTACCGAAAGTGTTATCTGTCGGCACCGGAAGTGGCATAATTTTACCAAAAACTACAATTTTGACAGTTATTTTCCTTCTTCTAAAACAAATATTATTTTTTGAAAAAATTATATGACTCAAAGAGTGTGTCCTTTCAAGGCGCAAATAATGGCGGAAGCAGTTTTTTTAATTTCCATTTCATTTTCTAGCAAATTGGATTAAGATGTGAAAAAAGGCGTAAAATTGACCTATTTACAACTCATTCAGGCTTTTCAGATTTTAAACTATTTTTACATAACTCTTATAGACTTGTAGCTATAATCCATACGAAGAGAATGTATGTGAAAATTAGTTTGTAATATAAGCAGTTGCCGAGAAATGGGCAGTTTTGCATAAGTCACTATTTTCGTAATTTTGCCTGTAAAATAGTCAATTATTAATGGATATTCACAAAAGTGACATCATTTGATTCAAAAAGCAAGTGTGCGTCATATCATGTTGATTACTATTTACAATTGACACCGGAAGTGACGTCATTTAGTCAAAAACTCAATTTTTAACTTTTAAAATCGATATTTTTTTCAACCAAGAATTATGTCACATGTAATAATAAAATTAACTTTTGGTTTAAATTCACATATTAACAAAACTCATACGGTCAAATAGATATCATAAAATTGTTTCTAACTTGTTCGGTTGCCGAGATATAAGCGATTTGCTAAAAGTCACTTTTGAAGGTTTTTGGCCCATAAAAGTGTCAATTATTATTCGATTTTCATAAAATTTTCACCCTTTGAAGCCTAATGTCATAGACGATGTTATAAAACTAATTTAACGTTTTCATTATCACCGGAAGTAACGTCATTTTGGCAAAAACTGTATTTTAAGCCTTCAAAACCGATATTTTATTCAAATGAGTCTGATTTGTAATGTTTATACAATTATGATATTTGATTCCAATCAACAAATAGATTAAACCCATACGGTCATATAAATACCAAAAAATGGTTTCTAACTTGTACGGTTGCCGAGAAATAGACGATTTTCTACACGTCACTTTTCAAGGTTTTTGGTCTATAAAAGTGGCAATTATTATTCGATTTGCATAAAATTTTCACCATGTGATGCCTTATGCCATTTCTGATTTCATAAAACTAATGGAACATTTACATTATCACCGGAAGTACTGTAATTTTGTCAGGATCAATTACATGTAACAAATGTATAAAATGAAATGATATTGCTGGATTTGTTTGATTCTGTTTCCATTTTATTTGATGTGTACAATGCTTATGTGGAAATCTGTATATTGGTTTCATTGGTACCGGAAGTAACAAATGTTCAAGGGTAACGTGGCACCGAAAGTGACACAAGTTCAAGTTCAAGGGTAACGTGGCACCAGTGAAACCCGTCATTCCTGCATGCAGGTCTAGTTTTATTTGTTTCTGTGAGTTTAAAGATACGTGTCCCGACCATAAAACACCTAAGTGACTATAGTTTGGCCTTGAATTGAATTGTATAATGCACGAATTTGTATAGCCGACATGTTTTATTAGGGTTTCACACTGCGTAGCTTGTGTGAAACACTATTGTTTTTGTTAAAATTATTAGGCTTTCAGACTTTCGTCTGAAAGCCTATTGTGATTACTAAAATTATTATTTATTATTATTATTTTTTTTTTCGCCGGAGCCTATTTCTCAGTGCCTGTAACAGATACCGATCTGGGACCTAATTCTCTATCGGGAAACCATGTGTTGGCTACTTGATAAACTATATTTGAAACTTCTGCGCAGACCGGAAGTGGTCGAATTTCGTGCGGTGTCAAAAAATTAAAAAACGGCCGTAGATTCGTCAATTCTGTACCTATTTTCATACAAATGACATTTTCGGAAACCCTGAGTCTTTTCTCGGACGATAGCAGTTGAAAATTTCGATATTTCGAAACTTCATCGCTGACTTCTTGCGATCGAAAAATGAAAAATGTTGTTTGAGAGACAATTTTTGTTATTTTTCAAAATTTTGAAATTTGACCTACATTTGTGGATACCTGAAGTCCATCCGATTCCAGTAATATAAGTTTCATTCAGAGTTATCGCCCTTTATTTTTCGATTTTTTTCGAATTTTCTACCCATTTTGTGAGCTCGGGTTTCGTTTTATGGCCGAATTGACGTTTCTGAAACTTCTGAGGCATGAAGCCAAATGACCATTGCAAGGAATAAAGCAATTTCAACAATAATCTGTACACCGGAAGTGGTCGAAATAATGTCCGATATTTTGAAAAAAATGCAAAAAATGGGTATTTTGGGGAAAAACGCGATTTCTCCGTCCGATATCAATGGATTAAACAAATTAGGGTTTCCATTGGACTGCACTAGTATTGTGCTATCGTATGATACCCAATTCGTACGGATACGAGCAGGAAGCAAAATATGGCACGCTGAAAATCAAGTATTTTCTGATTTGGAGCGTTTTTGGACGCCTGTATCTCGAAAACTTAACCGCAACTTTTTTTTTAACTTTCTCTATCGAGAGTCCATTCGATAGTCTTGTGAATTATGCCATCCATTAAGACTTTGAAATGTCTGGAATACGATAAAAAAGGGACTGAAAATCAAAAAAAGTCGAAAAATCGTGAAATTTTGGAAAATGCTCTACTATTTTTTTATTTTAAGAGATTTTCAAAAAAAGGTTGTATATTCAGATAGCTGACCTAATTACGATTCTAACGATGTATAATATGTATGTAGTTATTGAAATTTAATTTTCGATATTTTAAATTTTTTGCATTTTTGGCACTTTTGAACATAGGATTTCTCAGAGGCATTTTATCTGATCAGATAATGTAATATATCATTACAGAGCCCCGTGGCTATTTTAGTGCCCAAACCGGCTATTAAAACTATTCCGACAATAATAACCATACCGGAAGTATTCAAAAAATGAAAAAAAAAGGTTAAAAACATTGTCGCACTTGCGAAAAACTTGATTTCTCCCTTAGGTAATAGCGGACCAAAATACCTAAAGTGTCGCTGGATAGCCCTATTAATGGACCATCATATGGTATCTAAAGAATACGATTTCGATGGTAAGGAAATAAATTATTGTATGCCAAAAATCTAGTATTTTCCGATTTATTAACATTCCGGGACGCCCTTTTCTCGAAAACGACGCCGCAGATTTTTCTTAAACTTTTCTTACTCAAAGTCCTATCGGTTGTCTATATAGTGAATCCAAAATGAAAAGCATTGAAATAATATAAATGGTCCAAAAATGGCCTCAAACTTTGAAAAAAATTGAAAAATCGTTAAATTTTTGGAAACGCTCTTTAATTTATCTTTTTTTCCAAAACCACTCAATGGATGTTTCTGACACTTCTGGTACAAAAAGTTAATTATCCAAAGAACTTCGTAAAGCTATCACGACAACGATCGTAAAACCGGAAGTAGTCGAAAAAATGTCCGATATTTTGAAAAAAATTAATTTTTTTACGAAAACCTTTTTTATTTATGAATATTTTTTGATGATCTTTTACACAGGGTTAAAAATATCATCCTACTTGAGCAGAAATGAGAAAAAAAATTGTCTCGGTAATTTGCGTTAGCCGCCATCGGCTAATTTAGTTTTTCGTACCCAGAAAAATTATTTATTGTTCGATTTGTATAAAACAAAGTTCATATGCTCCGTGATCCCAATTGTAATTTTTTTTGTTACGGTGAAATTTTTCTGTCGGCAACGGAAGTGACGTAATATTAACAAAAACTACAATTTTGACAGTTCGGTACCACTTTTTGAAAGCAAATATTTTTTTTTTTCAAAACTGATATAACTAAAAGGATGCACCCTGCAAAGGTGCACAAAATCCTTAGCTCAGATTTTTTAATTTCAATTTCATTTTCGGGCAATTTCGAATAAAATGTAAAATAAAGTGTAAAATTCAGTTATTTACAATTCATTCAGCGTCTTCATATTTTGAAATATTTATTTGTAATTTTCATAAACTCGTAGCAATAATCCAGACGAAGAGAATGTATGCGCAAATTAGTTTGTAATATGAGCAGTTGCCGAGAAATATGCAATTTTGCATGCATCACTTTTCACGTTATTTTGCCTATAAAAGAGTGAATTATTATTCGATTTGCAATATTTTTTTTTCCATTTGATGCTTAATGCCAATTTGGACTGGGTCAAGCCAATTTTACATTTTCACTGTGACCGGAAATGACGTCATTTGTGCAAAAACTGTATTTTTAACTTAAAAAACAAATATTTTATTCAAATGAGTCTGCCTTATAATATTTTTAAAATTATGATATTTGATTCCCAGCAACGAATAGAATGAAGCCATACGACCATACGGATACCACAAAATGGTTTCTAACTTGTACGGTTACAGAGAAATAGGCGATCTTCTATAAGTCACTTTTCAAGGTTTTTGGTCTATAAAAATGTCAATTATTATTCGATTTTTATAATTTTTTTACCATTTGATGCCTTATGCCATTTATGACTTCTATGAACTAAATTAACATTTTCAATATCTCCGGAAGTAATGTAATTTTTGCAAAAAACGTATTTTTAGCCTTCAAAACAAACATCTTTTTGAAGGGATTTATATTTATTATTCGTTTAACTTTATAACGTCTGACTCTAATGGGCAGTAAGATTGAATCAATACCATCATATTGATATCAAGAAAAGGCTTCTAGCATGTTCCCTTGTCGAATAATAGCCAATTTTCCCAGGGTCACTTTTAAGTTTTATACCTTCTTAATTTCAGTTTATGGGTTAGAGATTGATTATTTATTGCCCGATATGTATAAAACAAAGTTTGTATTTTGTATGTTGCGAATTTTCGACTTATTTTTCACCTATAAAAATTTCTTTCGGCACCGGAAGTGACGTAATTTTGACATAATTTACAATTTTGACCGGTCTTTTCGCCAGCAAATATTACTTTTACATAGGATAGAGAGTGTCACTGAAGCAAAACAACTAAAGTATAGTTTGGTAGCTCAATGGATCGGCTATGGTATAATGAACTTCCTGTATGATCCCTGAAAGCCGGTTCAGTGCTGCTTGCAGGTCTAGTTATTCTTATTATTATTATTCTTCTTTTGTTTTGAGTATATCTCAGCAACTGCTTGTCGCATCGTTACGATTTCTTCGGTTTTACTGGGAAAGTGGGTGTGACTTAGAGGATAAAGCTATTTTGAACGTTCTGCGACAATGCGAAATGTCCGAAATCACCGAAGTTATCGTTTTTGAAAATATTGCAGTAATTTTAACAATAATCATTGTATTTTAACTTTCGATACATTTTGGCATAGCCGGAGACAAGGCACATAGCTACACTACTTTCGATTTTTGATTTTCGGCAAATCTTCGAAGATATTAGGCGCCAAATTTCGAAAATTTAAAATTTTACAAAAAACTTTTTTATTTATGAATATTTTTTAAGTCGTGATGTACACAGAATTAAAGAGTCATCTGACTTGCGCAAAAATGTTAAAAATTTTTGTCTCAGTAATTTTCCTTGGCCGCCATTGGCTAATTCAGTTTTTCAGTCCTAGATTATTTTTTTATTGTTCGATTTGTATAAAACAAACTTTATATGCTTCGTTGTCTCAATTGTCATTTTTTTTGTTACCGATAGTGTTATCTGTCGGCACCGGAAGTGGCATAATTTTACCAAAACTACAATTTTGACAGTTTTTTACGATCTTCAAAAACAAGTATTATTTTTTTGAAAAATTATATGACTCAAAGAGTGTGTCCTTTCAAGGCGCAAAAAATGGCGGAAGCATTTTTTTTAATTTCTATTTCATTTTCTAGCAAATTAGATTAAGGGGTGAAAAAAGGCGTAAAATTGAACTATTTACAACCCATTCAGGCTTTTCAGATTTTAAAATATTTTTACATAACTTTTATAAACTTGTAGCTGTAGTCCATACGAAGAGAATGTATGTAAAAATTAGTTTGTAATATAAGCAGTTGCCGAGAAAAGGGCAGTTTTGCATAAGTCACTGTTTTCGCAATTTTGCCTGTAAAATAGTCAATTATTAATGGATATTCACAAAAGTGACATCATTTGATTCAAAAAGCAAGTGTGCTTATATCATGTTGATTACTATTTAAAATTGACACCGGAAGTGACGTCATTTAGTCAAAAACTCAATTTTTAACTTTTGAAATCGATATTTTTTTCAACCAAGAATTATGTCACATATAATAATAAAATCAACTTTTGGTTTAAATTCACATATTAACAAAACTCATACGGTCAAAAAGATATCATAAGATTGTTTCTAACTTGTTCGGTTGCCGAGATATAGGCGATTTTCTAAAAGTCACTTTTGAAGGTTTTTGGCCCATAAAAGTGTCAATTATTATTCGATTTTCATAAAATTTTCACCCTTTGAAGCCTAATGTCATAGACGATGTTATAAAACTAATTTAACGTTTTCATTATCACCGGAAGTAACGTCATTGTGGCAAAAACTGTATTTTAAGCCTTCAAAACAGATATTTTATTCAAATGAGTCTGATTTGTAATGTTTATACAATTATGATATTTGATTCCAATCAACAAATAGATTAAACCCATACGGTCATATAAATACCAAAAAATGGTTTCTAACTTGTACGGTTGCCGAGAAATAGACGATTTTCTACACGTCACTTTTCAAGGTTTTGGGTCTATAAAAGTGGCAATTATTATTCGATTTACATAAAATTTTCACCATGAGATGCCTTATGCCATTTCTGATTTCATAAAACTAATGGAACATTTACATTATCACCGGAAGTACTGTAATTTTGTCAGGATCAATTACATGTAACAAATGTATAAAATGAAATGATATTGCTGGATTTGTTTGTTTCTGTTTCCATTTTATTTGATGTGTGCAATGCTTATGTGGAAACCTGTATATTGGTTTCATTGGTACCGGAAGTGACATATGTTCAAGGGTAACGTGGCACCGAAAGTGACACAAGTTCAAGTTCAAAGGTAACATGGCACCAGTGAAACCCGTCATTCCTGCATGCAGGTCTAGTTTTGTATGTACTTGAACAAATTCTATTTGCTTAACTTACCTGGCTTAGTTTAGAATTTGAGATCAAAATAACCTGGATTTTGAACCTGGTGTTGATCAAAAAAACCTGTCTGGGCGGTTACAGGGTTCCCGGACCAGAACTCAATAATGAGGTTGATATTGCGTTTAGAGTAGGTGTTGTCAACGGAGAGAAATACAATACAATATACGATTTACAGCTGGGGCTTCTATTGATCAGATGAATGAAGGGATCAAACAATGCAAACCTCGCTTTACAAGTTTTACAAAAATTCAGATTCTTGGATCTAATTGGTTTGAATTTTTTAATAAGTGCATCTTAGGTCCTAAAAAACCCGTAAATCTTGGATCTACAATGAAAACGTCATTGTCAAATATCGCTACCTGCTCCCTCACAGCTCCACGGGGCCTGGGTTTTTATAGCCACGATGTGACTGAACGGAAAGGTTGCTTAAACCAGTTGTCCACCCAAACACTGACTCCCAATATCGAATAAGGATATAGAATTACCTGCCAAGTTCCAAGTCCAAAGATAGGGAATTTGTTACCGTTGTTAAATGTTACCATTGGAATCGCCATCTTGCTCTAATGACCAGATACTGATAGTGACTGAAAATGGAAAGAACTATCTATAACATATATACAAAATAAAATGTGTTTTTCTAAAATTGAGGGTATAAGCTAATGGGTGTATTCGCCCAGGACGATGATGTACGCCATCTCGTTTATGGAAGGACGCACCAAACAATTTACGGATAGATAACTGAAGACTACGATACAAGTGTGTGAAAATGGCGCTTTATTAATGCTAAACGAGGACAATATTAATCACTTGTTTAAGTAAAGATAATGTGACTTCTCAGCCTGGCAAAATTGTAACACAGGATTAAAAGATCTAATGATAACGATAATCGGATTTGATTTCTTTATTTCAATGATGCAAGCGCAGTTTTTTGGTATCAAAATAGATAAATATAATTCTTTGCTATAGATTTCGCTACTACTGAACCTGATTATATTATGGCGTAGTGATACATCATTTTTCACAGCACATCAACCATTCCAAAATCACAATATTTCCATTAGGTTCAATTAAATAGAAATAGTTTATTTTTAATACAAAAAAGAAGTTACTTTTAATAAAAAAAAAAATGAACTGTTCTTTAAAAAAATAAAACAAGCGATTTTATACGCCCACATTTTTCAAAAGATGGATAGAGAACAACCCAAAAACAAACGCGAATTTTTGTACGGCATAACAGGTCCACATGAAAATGTAGGCCTATAAAAAGTAATTCTTTTTTAATTGAACAATCGCAGTAGATTATGAAATTTATCAGGCAAGCGATATCTACTTTAGAATGTATTATTGGATGATAAAAGGTCGCATCAATCCGTTTCAAAAGACGTTGTAGAAATAAGTGTTCGGCTTGTTTATAGATTAAAATATACGAATGACCATACCATGTCTTTGTGTATTGGCGGATATTACGGTTTGCCATTATCTAAGCTATCACTACTCTCATTTGGAAATAAATTACTGAATTGATTGGATACATATATGCTACTTATTACTTCATTGAGAGGATGTGTCATAATTAAACTACCACGTTCTGAACTGATTGAGTGTATATAGATCTCGTTATGACCAGGCCGACATTCACTGAACTCATCAAAATTATAAACTGATCACGTAGACTGGTTTGTTTGAACTACTTTGTGCTTTTGGTATTTTAAACAATTTTATATTGTTCTTGTCATATATATAGAGAATCTCAAAAAATATCAGAAGAGATAAAGTAAAAGAAAACGTGGCTCGAAATCTGCCGATTTTTTGATTACTTTTTCCAGGAGTGCTGATAATTTTTTTATATAAAAAAAGACGAGTTGGAGATTTTATTTATCATGCAATCCTTTCTTACATGCACAAATAAATAAATATAAGTCTTTGGTATAGATTTCACTTCTAC
Source organism: Patella ulyssiponensis (assembly GCA_963678685.1). Lineage (NCBI taxonomy): Eukaryota > Metazoa > Mollusca > Gastropoda > Patellidae > Patella > Patella ulyssiponensis. The sequence goes on along the minus strand of OY783227.1, from coordinate 75,364,181 downwards.
TGAATCTAATTACATTACATCGTAGTGATACATCAGTTTTTTGACAACAGTTTAGCTATTGCAAAGTCCTATATATTGACCCAGTATTTCCTTTAAGGTCAATTAAATAAAGACAGTTTCTTTTTAGCAAAAACGAAGTTACTTTTTTTGAATTAAGTGGTTTCTTTAAAATTGACAAATCAAATTCATGTAAAGCTATAGGAGATATCGCAGTAGATTATGTAATTTATCACACAAGCGATATCTACTGTCAAATGTGTTATTTGGTGATAAATCATTTTAGTATTGGTGCCACATTCCGATTTCTTGAAATTATGAATGAATTTTGTAAAGTTTTGATCACAGATTCCAGAATAAAAACCATGATACTTTTCACACCCCATGACCTATTTATGACTATCAATGGTATTTAGGTCATGAGTACTATAACGTATCTTCTATTGCACTCTGTCATCCGAGTCAACAAAACAATCGACAAACATCCCACGCGGAGTAGGAAAACAAGGGCTGATGTCGTTTCAGAGTGTTGAATGGGTCGTTTTTCAAAACCGCATTTTTAAGTTTGCAAAGTTACTGGAGGTCCATCATTTTCTACTTTATTTTCATAATTTCATTTTTTTTTCTTGTTTTGCTGACAATGAAGCAGGTTATGAAGCCGCCTTAACCCAGATCTGTACAAGTGGGGAATCGAAACCACACCAGCTGACTCAATCACTCGGCAAACTTTAGCAAACCACAGAACCTTACATCTGGAATTGGAACTACTTTCAAGTTTCCGAAATACCAACGGCGTCGCCCGGCCATGACGACGCCTTTGAAGAACGTTTTACAATACAATGTTTTAAAAGTCTGAAGCTGTTTATCCAGTTTGCTTTAAACAATGACAAAAATCTTGAGAACTTCTTTCTAAAAGCGGCAAGTTTTCATAATAAGTAAACCGGAAGACGAATTGCAATTGTATAGGTGTAGGTACATATCACTTACCTTCATACAGTACCGGAATCTTACGAGGTTTGCCGAGTGCTGACTTAATGTCAGACCTTACGATACAACGCGCACTCGCTAACCATTCAGCCATCCACATCTACCCTTCTCCCGTCAAGAGTAACAGAAATCTTACAACTTACCTGTATCAGATGCAGGGAGACTATGAATTACATTTAAAAAAATGTCTTATATTTATATCCTCGGGGCAGTTCAGTGAAATTACCATGACTTGGCACGAATTTGACATTATTTGTACAGCCATTGCGTCATGTGGACTTATACTTTGAACCTGCTTAGCGTTGATTACTTGGCGAGTGCATGCTGTTTCTGCTTAGCAACGCTTTTCCGTGTTTTATAATTATTGAATTTTGGGTTCAGTGATAAACGTTAATTTCTACTCAACGGTGTTTGTTTATTTATTGGGAGTATATGTTTGTTGCCTTCCAAAATGTTCTTTCCTTGGTTGCTGTTGTGGGATATTACAAAACTTATTAAACAATTGAGGGTTTCCATACAGATTGATATATTAAACTCTAAAATAATACTGTAGAAAATAATATAGGGGTCTGGATAGGACTGGAATTCACGTCGATATAGGTTGTTATGTATTCTAAAGATAAAACAAATACGAAAAAAGCTATTTGAAGTCAAAGTTGTGTGGTAATCATGAGTAATTATTAATGTTACGTATGCGATGCGAGTGAGAAAAGATGTCGTGTATTTGAGCTACACTTTCGTAAATTATTGTTGAAATTTTTATATTGAGGTTATAAATTGGGCTTATTTTGTTTGCAAACAACAATGGTTGTAGTCATCAGACCAAATCAATATCACTATACTCACCGTAAATATGATGTCAATACATAGATCATTCTGGGATCTTCTAAAATAACTATTACTCATTATCACAAGATCTCAGTTTGCGCACAATCATTACTATAATTTACCTCCACGTCTACGAATAAAACGTGTATACATTGGGGGAGTGTTAGGCTACATCATAGTGATCTACATGTTGGTTGTCTCCCAGTACAAGGCCGTGTGTGGGTGGGGGTGGGGCGTGGTTAGCACGTAACATCATAGTGATCTCCATGTTGGTTGTCATCCAGTTCAAGGCCGTGTATGGGGGGGGGGGGGGGGGCAATGATTAGCACGTGTGCGTTGGTCTTTCATTAAGCCAACTGGTGTGGTTTCGATTAACCAGATGTACGTGACAAGGAGTAGGGTCGTCTGACCAACCTTGTGGGTTCTCTCCGGGTCCTCCGGTCTCCTCCCACTGCTAAAGACCCCCACACGCAAGCGTATTATTGAAATAAAACGGAGCCATATTTAATAACATTAACTAGACAAAATCCAAGTAATAATTCTTTCTTGCTTAATCACCGCATATAAAATAGACAATTGTTGCAATGGGGTTTACCGTCCCACTTTTCTACAACGACTCGGCTAACTCTTGTTTCGAATTTCAACTGACAAGGACTCTTTTACGTACCCGACAATGCGTATACGAGACTTTGGTTGTTCGTCCCACTCTAACGACTATGCCTTCTCCCTTGCCAGACTCTACGTTCGACGCCTTTGACAAGGGTTAACCACACGGACAAACTGTATGTAGAACACACAGTTTATTATCACGGTATGTTTTAGGCAGTCATGGTATTCAGACAGATAATAAATAAAAAGTTTAGTTTTAGATTTTCCTATAAAGCATAAGGATGAACCACACAAAAAATCTGTATAAGAAATAAAAAAATATTTAGGAAACGTTAAGATTTTCCTCTAAAGCATCCTCCTCGCTATCCTCAGTCGTCTCATTCCACTCCACTAACTCCTGGCACGTATTCAAATTATCTGTCCTTGATGAGTGTGCCATTTTTATCGACCAATAAAAAATATCGATAAATACATAAAAACTGACATAAACAACACCTATTCGTACGCATGTAACTTTATTTATATTAAATTTCTTTCAAAATTTGTCAAAATCGAGCGAACAAACAGCCATATTGTTGTGAACATTGACAATTTTGCCAAGACTAGTTTGCAAACTTAGTTAAGTTTGAATACGCGAAGACCACATGGATGAACCCTGGGTATTGTTGAGTATAACGGAATGAGGCCACTGGCACTGGGGATGAAATGAAATCGGGATTTAGCGTCCTACTGTTCTGTTCCCAAAGGACAACGTCACTGTGACCTACAATTATATCGAATTTAAACTGTCCAGGGATCTTCTACATTCACGCCAATGTATACACGGGTCCTCGGTTTTTGGTTCTACCTGAACAACTAGACAGCTGTCCTTGTCAAGTCCACCGTCCCTCACCACTGACAAGGAGAAATCACCCCGGAAAATCCCGATAAACTTTCTCGGCCAATGCCGAGATCGAACACAGGGATCGACTTGCCAAAAGTTTCTAATAGGGACAATCCAATCGTAACGCATCGCACGACATAAACTATGAGTCAAAGCTCAAAATTTCATTTTATGCGTTAATTTATTTAGTGAGATGAAATGTCCTACCCCGTCGGACTGGAGTAGCGTCTTTATTGCGCTGCTACGGTGACAGAAAATGATCTCAGAGCTTCAAGATCGCCATAAGCGTGGTAGTAACGCCAGATACCGTGTTGTGGTCTCCATGGTCGCCAATGATCGCCGAGTCACAACGTTTGTTTTAGGCATGTTCAAAGCCAATGCCAAGGTTTTGTGATCTGACATGGAAAGCAGTGAAAGCGCGGATTTTTCAAGTTTGTAATTTTTTGGGACATTTTCTCGCGTTGTATTCACGTTTGTCGGCGACTTTGTACATTTCCTGGTCTCAGCAGCACACGTCTCAGCAGCGCACTATGGACGCATTACTGATTACTCTATAGCCTATTGGGGTCTATTTAAACATGATGTGCTAATTACACTCTCGATTTATATATTTAGTATTGTCTGACATGGAGGTCAAGGGTGATATAGTGGAAATAAAGGTGTGATGAATAACTTATATAGAAGATTCGAAACGAATTGAAATATTTGCATCTTGTATGTTTGAATGGGTGTAACGGAATAACTATAATATGGTGACTAAGGTTCGTGTTATCGCAAGGTCACTCTTCCTGGGCTGTGAATTTCCATACCTCGGGAGACGATATGGAGCAGTCATGAGGGGGAAAATCCTCGATTTCTGTTAACATCTAATTTTGTTGTCCATAAACTTAAATTATTCAGATAATATATACTATCCCTCCTAAATACCACTTATCATACTCTACCATGTGTATAGATATTAATTTTTTTATTATTATTATATTTTTCCATTCAGATGGGGCAAAGTGGGGGGTCTTTACACGTGCATGACTTTATAAAAGGTTCTAATCGAGGCCGTTGTAGCCCCGAACACTATACTAAAGTCGACATAGTCTCGATTATTCATTTTTAGATTTAATCATCAATGAGTGTTAAGCAGCAGGTCGGATTCAAATCCAGCAAATATCGCAGGCTAGCGATGACATCGAGTGTTGATTATGGCCTTGATAAGTTAATTAATGTCTAATTAATAATTTAGATAGCATTAGGCAGATTTAGCTCTTGTATAATGCATGATTAAGTAGTTTTTTCCGTTCCTTACCAAGATAAAGATTTATATCACAAGCAATATTAATCTACAGGGCGAAGATTCATGTTTGTAGCTGACTCTACAGTACCATTATTAGCTTTGAATTATACAGCCAGGTTGCTGAGATATGTTATTGGAAGTCATACCTAGACGACCAATGGACAAACAATGTATGTCTAGAAGGGATCGGGTCACACGTCGGATTTGGTAAGCTGGGGATATAGCTACCACATTCGACCGACTATGCTACAGGGTTTTTGACATGTGGTCTTTAAATTTTGGGTCTAAAGACCCTATTTGCAATTGATATGAAGGTCATTCCTGTCATCTGTAGAGAGCCGTTTACAGAATGTAATGTGTTGGCCGAGCGAATTCCGTACAGTCCTTCACATGAAAGGAAAGTCCGAGTTCCTATAGTCCAGCCCAAATTCCCTCATTATAGTACTCTGCGTGGCCTATTAATTAGCAGAGAAGTAGAATGGTAAACCGTCATTCATTGATCAGCAGAATAAAAATGTTTAGTTTGCAGTGTAAAGTCAAAATCAGAAAAATTAAAGACACACAATGGTAATCTAATTTTAATGAGGTCGGATTCAATTCTCGACCGTTATTTACACTATCCCTACCGAATACACAATCTTTGTCGACAGAAGTAAAACATTATGTTGAAAGACAACATTTATCACTTTAATTGGAATCGGTGTTCATATAGCTTAATCGGTGCAGAACGATAGTACCTAAACACCCCATTTCATTTCTCTGATCGGCATCCTGCACCACCAGCTCCAGCTCCTTTTCTGCATCAACCGCTGTGACATCTGTATAAATTCAAAAATATGCATGCTAATATTACAGCCTGAAAACTGCAAGAATATTCGCTACCACTAGACGGACCGATGATCGTAAGGTTTCTTGATTGATATGTCACCAAGCAATCTTTATTACTGGTGAATCCTATTCTGATAGAAATCGTACTACCCGAAGCAATTTGACGTTTGAGGATGTCTTGCACCGCAGGTTCATACAAATCAAAAAGACGTCGCAAACTTTCGGAATCAGAGAATGCTCTGTCCCTATTGTTAAACAGCATTTTGATATATAGTTCATTCTTCTCCATGTTTCTCGAAGTGGCTCCAAGTGTCATACCTGGAAACTCGGCATGAACATTTTGAAGTATCTTCGCCAGCATCCGATCGATCACAGTATTAATGCAAGGTTGGTCTATGCACGGTGAATCAACTTGGTGCTGTCCATTCCAGGTGATGAAAGTCCTTGCGCACGCCGATTGAACGCATGTATCATTAACTAGTTGTTGAGAGTAGTGACACGCGGTGATTATACAGTCCAGCATCTTAATATCGTTTTCACGGATATTGCAGTTCATCGTTTTCCAAATAAATGGACGTTTTGCTTGGAGAATGACCCCCGTTTTATTACTGTTTATCTGCCAGGTAATGGTGGCTGAGAATCTCCCTGGTCCTAGTGTGACATGTGCGAAATCGTATATCGCGGCACTGTTACATACATATAGGGATGACCTCACGTGACATGCTGCGCAATATTTATTATGATACAGAGCTATCTTCCCACGTTCAACTACTGAAACTGGTGATCTGCTAGCGTGGCATTTATCTTTTAGGTCATCGTCATTTCCGTCCGGACAATCACTTATTAACATATCAGAACATAAATGAAGATTCGAGAGGGGCGGTGGCGTCCATTGGAAAAGTCCTTTAGTGGATAATAAACTGATATCCGTGTTTTCGAAGAACGAAGGATCGATATCCCTTCCAAAATTAATGCGAAGTTTTAGAGTCCATGGTTGTGCATTGACCGCTCCAAAACCATTGCAGAGAAGGCAGTGGATATTTCTAAAGTGATAATTATTAATTGAAACTGGTTCAGTATTGTTACCTAGACATTTGGACACGATATGTGGACTGGAGTTTTGGGAACAGCTAGAAATTAAGATATAACCTGGCGAATTTTTGATACACTCAACCGTCACACCCAATATGCCTGACAGTTTTTCTTTAGCGTCCAACCACAAATCAGGACACGCGCTACGAAAATCGACACAGCAAGTCCCATACAGCTCGCAGTGCAGCTCACACGAGCATGTCGTGATAGCTTCCAATCCACATCTGTCCCTACAGGAAATAACGTCATTCAAGCAGAAGAACTCACCTTTTAATTCCCTGCACTTTTGTGCTGACATCCGTACGTAAATGGAGTCACAGTCAAATCTTGGCTGTGTATTGCTTAATAATGAATTGTTGAGAGAAATGGACTCAGCATTTAGATCGGCCCTGGTGTTAAAATGTTCGGTCTGTCCATTAGAGGTTCGGACACGGGAACTCAGTGACAAATTCTTGTATATGCCTTCCATACTGGTCACCGATGTCAATGTAGCGATTTCCTTATTGTTGGTCTTCGGTTTGGTTTCCCTCAGCTGTGACGGCTGTCCAGCGGTTGAAGTCAGATAATGAATATTCGTTCTATCCAGTTCCCTAGGTTGCGAAATAAGTCTTCGTGTTTCACCAGCATTACTTATTGTCAAGGAAGGCGTTGTCAAATAGCCATATCCTGAACTAGTCACCGAATATAACTCTACTAAAAGCTTTGTGTCCTCCGAACTTGTCGTCAATGTTTCGGATTTCTGAAATTCCGAACCAGTTACTAGTGTTGGCGTTAATTCTGAGTTTGTGATTTCGGGATTCGTAAAAAACAAGCGTCGAGGAGTCAAATTCGTGTAAATACCTGACATACTGGTCATCGTCAATGGCGATGTTGTGATTTCCTTCTGGTTGCTTTCCAGTGGTGAAGCATCCTCCTCATGAAATGCTTTACCCAATGATAACGGTCTCTGCCATATAAAGAAGAACACAATCCAATCTAAACAAACGTACATCTTCAAGTGATTGTTGATTTTAAATTAAAATCTATGAATTAGATTAGTAAAAATTCCACAAAGCTATGACCAATCTTTGTCCAATGTCGTCTGCTATATAGTGACTCCCTTTTGGATCGATATTAATGCACATTCCCAGGACTGTAAAAAAAACCCAGGGAAATTGCGCGTGTCTTTTATTACTTTACATATTCTCATGTTAAAGGTTAATTAGATTCATCAAGAAATGTAAGATTCAGATAAATAGTGCGGCGGCTAGAAAACTTTTAATTAATATTTCGAGTACACAAGATTTGGGGCATGGAATTAGTTATATTTGTTAAAACTATTAACGATTCATACAACCAATAAATTTATCACATTCCGCCGAGTACTTTCGACCGTTACGACCGAAACCGGATTGATCGAAAGTACTATGCGGAATGTGATAAATTTATTAGTTTTTATGAATCGTTAATAGTTTTGTTAAAAATGTGCTTTTTAAGTATTATATACTGCGAGCAGCTTTATTTAGTTTTTATTTATTTATAGATATATCATTATGGAAGTATAACGTTGCCGGATTCTTTCTTTCAAGAACAAATTACAAAGGGGCGGACAACAGAGACCTAAAATCCGTGACCAATTTGGTTTCTATATGACAAAAACCCGCTGAAGCGATTAAGCTTGGGTGCCTCTCTCTAAAATGCTGGTGGAAGCCGCTAGATGGCCAAATTCAAAATAGTGGCCAGATTTGGCGGGAAAATAAAAAATGTATTAAATATAGGCTTCTGATGTGTCTATTAGTATGTTTTAAGGGTGTCTGAATCGAAATATTGTAATCATAAATCCATCCGACAACTATTTTTGCCAATGGGTCATATAATCCAAATGGCCACCATTTTTGGCCTGGAAAATAGTTTTAGGGGTCGAGGTCTTCAAGTTTGATGAATTTGTGTAGATATATGACAATCAGCAATAATACTCACCGATAGAGTCACAGTCACCCGATTCAAAAGGTAGATCCAGTTTTGATTGTTCAGATTCAGAATTTAAAGTTTCGTCGGAATCTTCATCACTTGCACTATCACTGCAATGAATAAGTCACTTAAACGTCCTGGTTATGCTGGATTCACGTGTCTAATTGGCAAGCACTGTCCATTTTGGAGCACTTTCCAACCATTACCAACGGAAAAGTGTGTGATCCCAGACTTTTAGTAATTAAGCATTAATTAATCCTGACAATTAGCTCCGGTGAGTTTGAGTTTGTTAGACTTCTCATCAGATTGTAACCCAGGAGATTTTTTTTTTTTCGTTTTATGCTTGACCATTTCTTGGCTCTCGCTTTAGTCAGTGATATGCTTTGATGGTAGTTTCTGTATTAACACAAACCTGCTTAATTAAGTGATTAAGCATGGGTGAAATGCGCTAGAGTGCCAAATTCAAAATGGAGGCCAAATTTGGTGCTAAAAATATAAATTTAATATAGGTTTCTGAGGTAGGTATTCCCACGTGTTAAAAGTCTCGGAATCAAAATATCACAAAAAACAATCAATTGTAAGAATTGCATTACAGATCATTGGGGCCCATTATTTTTGGTCAATACTATAGAATTTCATTCTATAAAAAATGTAATAGCCTCCCATCGTCCAACCCTCTAGAAGGTTGTATATAAAACTACACTGGTAATCTATGACTCTTTCACCTTGTTACATCCCATTAATGCCATCATTAAAGAGATAACGGAGGCCAACACCTCCGGTAACTATAACGGCAAGTTAACGACACGTTCAAGTTAACGGGGCTTCCAGCAACAATCTATCGGTCCGTTAACGGATCATTAAAAGTTAACGGAGATCTGGGCAACCGGCCCAGACAAACACAAATGACGCCTATAAATATTTGTACATTCAATGTTTGTTTTGTCTAATGTCGAATAGTCCAGTACGATGTGTGTCTCTAAAGAACCCCAATTGTTATATAAGTGTTATCGCCCCACCATTAATTGTTTTATTCGTTCTGTAAATAAATATTTCTAACTCCATTCAATTATTTTAGCTTATCACATGATGTCAAATAAAGCTATTTCACACATATGACGTTGCTAAATGCTAATTGCATGGTGTCTAAAAACAAAGCACTAATCATTAAAGAAGCAATATTGTTTGCAGTTTACGAAAACCAAATACCTCCAATCTTTGCACAGACTAATAACATGCTATATTATGGTCATCTGCAAACTTAATGAATCTTTAAAACCTCTAAATTTCTTAAGTACAATATTTGAAAACAACTATTTTATATTCTCAAGTTCTAACAGCGATGTAATCAGAAGCGGAAAGTTGTTAAGCAATCTGATTAAAACACAGATTCTATTTCGTTTCGCTTTTTATAGTTCAAATTTTGTTTTACTTGTCGTTACTACACTAGGATATGGGTTAAGAGCTGTTATTTAACTCGTGTTCTGCTTGAAATGAGGGATTAGCCAGTGAAACAGTCTGTTTCATCAGTGCTTATTTGTTAATCAAATGGTTGACGTCATAGGGTCAAAAGGCGCTCCTATGACCTCTAACGCTCCTTATCGCTAGAACTGGTCAGATCTGCATCTAGTGTAGGCCGTCGAACGTATAAAAAAACAAAACGAAATATGGATGTGTATTTTAATCAGATTGGTTGTTAAGTAAAGAGAAAAAGTCGACGTCAATGTATTAACACGACGTCGCCCTTTAAAATATATTCATTTAACACGACGTCGCCCTTTAAAAATATATTCATTTATAGATTGACTTCCATTAGGGGGCTTCATTTTTTTTACATTCTACAGTATATTTTAATTAATGACTAATAACAAGACGTCGCCCTTTAAAACTATATTTTATTTGTAAATTGACTAAGGGAGACTTAATTGGTTGTACATTTTACAATACATTCATATTAATTTCTAATTAAATGGATTCTGGATGTAGCTGCACAACCAATAGTTTTCGCAATTCACAAACGCCATCAAATGAAAAATTCAATACAAAATACTTCCCTTGTGTCCAATAATTACTACATTGAAAAAAGTACTTAATGGCAAATGAATTCTTCTGGTACATGCTCATTTTATCACACGAATTCTAAATTATACCCGTTTCGAAAAGGAACGCTCGGTGCGATGCCTTGCTTTTTTGAAGAGTGACGGTAAAAAGCACGATGCGCGACGTTGGAAATGCCATCTGCGCCTTATATGAAACAGTGTGTAAAGTAAAGTGGTCTGAAATTTGGCATGAGGCATTCGTTATTTAGTGTATACCTTAAAATCTCCTGAAAATTCCAAGTCTCTAGGCATGTATACTGTGTCATTTGGTTCTAGTGCATTCAATTCAGGTAGACGCCTAATCACCCTAATATTCCCTTCTTGTATTACAAAATACAAGAATACATTTGAAATAAAGCGGAAGGGGCTTCCAAAGTATGGAATATACATAAAAAACGCAATAATAAGATTGATTGTATGTTAGTCCTGGAATGACTTTGAGTGGATGGTTAACCCAATTCTGTCTCTTATCTCTACAAATTTGATTGGAATTCCGCCACCCCCGCTCACACACACTAAAATAGACCCCGATGTCGGTGTTCCCTCCATCTAACCCCTTTTGTAGCAACCACGGGTAATATGTAACTAGTGTAGATTATAAAGTAGGTGAGTAATATGACATTGTTATTAACCTTGCTACCAGAATGTGTATTCTTTGTCATTTCATTTAATGAGAACATAACTAAATAAGACACCATCTATGGAAAGCAATTAATTGGGTTATTTTCAACAAGATTTCCCAAGTCGTTATCAAGCTTATATCAATAAAAACAAATACAGGCCATTATCATTCAAAATACGTCCATATTTTACAAGAGATGCACAGAGAAAGGCAAACCAAGTACCATAATCCAGAAAGGTACGGTCCGATACCCACAAGTATCGAATAGAACCGTGATCTTTTGGATATTACCATTTTAAGTTCATCAAAATCGGATAACCATTGTGATCTCTAGAGGGCCCACAACTTCTTGCCAACAGAGGAGAAAGTGATATTCGTCTTCAACGTTGTTCGTTTTGCAGCATTTACAAATTATATTTTAACGATCAGTTCTTGTATAACGTCTAGTTGTCTACTTAAATTTGCCTTGGGTGCGGGTTTGAATAAGAGATAGCCTCATTTGGTTTATAACAGAAGGGTTATGCAAAAATTCAGGACCCCCACCCCATTAGTTTTTTTCCGTTCTAATTATCAGCATACAGTATTCTGTAAATATGGAAAATTAATGAGTTTGGACAATGAATATGTTAAACCAATATATAAGTATTCTTATTTTTCTAACACCTTTCATTTTAAACTAAACTGTGCGCTAATAGAAAATGTATTCATGTTGCATAATAAAACAGTAATGATACAATAAATAATTTAATCAGATATTAAAACTGCTAAAAACATTACAAAGATAGTACATGTAACAAAAAGAAGTTTAAAAGAACTTTGTAAGGAATGTGAGAAAACCTTGTAACACAAATATATAAAGTATTAATTAATGTAAAATGTAATATAAATTGTACACAACGATGAAATAGTGGTGGTGTCTGGTAAATTGCTGACGTATTAAAATGGACATTCTGGATGACCAACAAAACTGAAAATATATATTATATTATGAATTAATATCAATCGTCGAGTCAACATTGAGGGCGAAAATTGTAAACAAATTGTAGTTTCTAATATAAAACGCATACAGTCGAACTACGACACATTGCTCTGTTACAATGGATCTGCAAAATCACATCCGGCCACATTATAGCCTCGTGCAATAAACGGTGCATGGCGTAAACCCGTCTTCATTAGGACAGTCAGAAAAAGTAGGACTTAAACCCCATTTCACTAGTACTGAACACTCCATTTCACTTAGGCCTGCCATTGATACAACTGGCGTGGTTTCGAATCCCAGGTTGTACGTGGCACGGAGTAGGGTCGCCTGTACAACCTCGTGGATTTTCTCTGTGTTGCCCGGTTTCCTCCCACTGCTAAAGACCCAAGCGAAATATTGAAATAAAATTAAACCATATTTTAGTCCCGAAATGACCTATTTCTGTCGAGTGGACGCTGAACCTCAGCTCACTCTCTCTCCCCCTCTCTCTCCATTTCACTAGTATCGTACTTAAAACCCCATTTCACTAATACTGAAAACCTTATTTCACTAGTACTGAAAACCCCATTTCACTAGTACTGACAACGACATTTCACTAGTACTGAAAACCAGTTCAGCTCAGTAGCCCTTTAAACTTGATTGGCACGCAATCAATACCGCGAGAACAAAACATAAAAATCACATGTTAGGGTTAGGGTTAGGGTTAGAGAGGTCGATGTACTGCGAGGATCGACAACCCGACCTCCAGGCTAGCGAGCCAGAGCCTCACCCACTTAGCCTTATTGTAAAGACAGTCGGCTGCAGCGTCACCACGATGTCATTATTGTGTTATTTTAGTTGCTAGTGGTCTGGAGTACGGGGTTTATAATGAAAATGAATAGTAGAGTAGGTGGGGTGTTATTACCAAACCATTAGGTACTTACTTATCGTTAAAGAATAATCTGTGGTTTGTATTAATTCCTTCAATTTGCTTCATTTCAGCATCCGTCAATTTGAAGTCAAATACCTGAAAAAATCACATGACGTCAAACACTGAGATAAACCAATCGGCGTCAATCTTTTAATCTCCATATGTCAGAAAACACAATCCACGTTATATTAAAACATACAATTTAATTGGTCAAAAAGATTAAGTTTTATATACTGCCGAATTGTATCCAAAAATAAAGAAAGGTAAATTAATATCAAACTTTAACAGGGTTCAAGTATCTTTATAGTGTACAGGACTGAATTCTGTGGAATTAATGAGCTCTAGTCTTCAAAAACCAATGATAAAATTGAATCTCCCAACACTGACAGGGACATAGAACTAACTACAGGGGAGGGTATCTAACTTAATGTAATGTCCTGAGTAGTTCCCGTCCAATATCTAAAATGTCATTGAAACAATTTAACTTTATATTTGGTTACCTCCATATTTTGCTTGATTCTGGCAGGGTTGGTGCTCTTGGGTATAACAAGGATGTTCCTTTGCGTCAAATTACGCAACAAAATCTGGAAAGAAAAGAAAACGGATGTATATATAATCATAATACACATATTTAAAGCTATATTCCCTTGATGCTATTTAGGTCAACTAGTCCACCTCAAAATTTATATTTAACGAAAAATACAATATTTCTAATAATCTAGAACAATGATCTAAAAGTGATAAGAAGATCACAATCAGTCGACTGTCCGTTGTTTGCGAACATACTATCGTATCCAGTAGAATTTTTGCCTTGCGCAAATTCGGGCAATTGATATTCCACTGTACATTACCCTTCATTCTCCCCGTAATGTGACATGTATTTATGATACAACAGCTGTTTAAGAAGTAATTTGGTGGCCCCTTTAATATTGGGGTCCCTGGCTGCGGTCTTGTTAGCCACCCCTTTAATCCGTCACTGGTGCTAGAATAGCATAAGTAGTACCTGTCCAGCTGATTTCTTGTATTTTTCCGCCAACTTCTTAATGACAGGATCGTCCATTAAAACCGGGTCAGTATCTTTCCTACTGTAAACAGCAATAGCATAATGATTAAGGTAATTGTAAGAGAAAAACAATAAAATAAACATTTCGACCTATCCTACGACCCCTTGTATATCATTACAGCGAAGGATTTGCTCACGCACGGGGTCACGAGCAACAATTCTATCTTAGTTTCATTCTTGGATTCCTTTCAAATACACCTGTCCAACAAACCACATCAATTAAACTTATTATCATAATTGTCAACGGTATTATCTTTTAAATATTATATCGGTTGCTTAGTAAGTAAGACGTTTACTCGCGAACCAGCTGGGGGTCTCGGGTTCGCACCCTGTGTTGGCCGATAACTTTCCTCGGTCATTTCCGGCTCGGTTTTCCCTTGTCAGCGGCGCAGGCGCTCAGATGGGACCGAGGTACTGTGTACACACTGGCGCGCATGTAAAGGAGCCCTTGACAGGTGGATATCGATATAAGAATAGACATATCATCAGAATTGTATATAGCATCCAACTGTCACTAAATATATTACATCCATCAAAATATAAATGTAGCCTGTATATTCTAGAGTATTCTCATCTATTTCACTGCAATAAACTTATAAAGTTTATCATCATTGAATATCACCTCTGATTGAGCAGTTTATACAGCTCTCCATGTTCGTGTTATTGTTTGTATTTCAGATACTTACAACGCTGGTGCTCTTCCTGGAGAACCAAGGGATCCATAAGATGTAATAAGTATGCCTCTTTGCTGACAGAAACGGTGCATATCAGCTTGGTTGAAGTAGGCATGACATTCTACCTGTAAAAATGGCGAAACATAATATGGAACAGGAAGTTCTTATGTAAGATTAATTCCCACGGTATAGTTTGGTCTGTCTAATTATTTACATTCAACAACTGAATTCTTAACCTCTGGTGACATGGTTTGGACAATCGATATAGTTTTCAATTCGTTTGGGCTATTCATCCTCGGAAGGGTCGCTAGTGAAAATGCTGCCATTTGCTGTAGCCAACCAACGCCACTGTTCCAAGACTTATATCACAGAAGGAATTAAAGGAGGTACACCATGGGAATATAACAAAATGCGTTATTCAGTGTTGAAGGCTTTTAGAATTCTAGTCGGAAGGAATTACCCCTAGTTGTAAACATTAGCATCCAGTTGGCTGGTGATGTAGGAGATAAGCTTCTTATCTGTCCTGTTCAGCAGCAAATATTCGCTTCGCTGCCAATATCACCGAGAGTGGTGTAATCAGGATGAGTTAATTGGCTCTCAATCTTAACGGTTTTTTTCTATAGCATATTATAAGAAAAATAAATAATGGTGTTTCAAGTACACCTTTCCGTTTTGATGTAAATGGGTACACAGAATAGTACGTTTGATTGAATTAGTGCGTCCGGTGTGAACAACATATGATATGATATCACACTATACTGGGCATGACCTTAAAGTTCAGTCATCTTGTACAGAGTTAAAAGAAGGCGTTTGCATTCCAGTTGAGAATCAGATTAATCTATACCAAATAACTTGTTCCTGGACAAACCAGTCAAAAGCATGCTCATTGACAGCTAATTAACGTTATCCAGTCAGAAATAAAATACAATTCTCCCCGGTTATTATTGCAATTAAACGAGTAAACATAATCTGTTTCTGCGGAAACTTACCTGATTAGTAACAGGTTTAATGGTTGCAATTTTAAAAATTCTATCGATTTGGTCACATGTGAAGTTTGAAACACCAATATTCTTAGCTTTACCTAGCTTGACAGCCTTCTCCATTCCCTGAAAATAGAAAATTATAGCAAACCAACAGATTTCCTTTTTTACTTGAGATAAAAGTACAGCGTTGAATCAGGTTGATTTGATGTGTTCTTTGATAATATTTGGCGCGAATCAGTTCATTTGCCAATTTTACTTTCATAGTGGAACTCACATTAACCTGTGTCAGAACACTGACGTTATGTGTGGACCTAATATTTTAATTCCATTATTTTAGTTCCAATAATTCTAACATTTTATTGAAATCGGCATTTCTAATATCAACCAAGCCGTTTTGATCTGAAGTTAAACACAGCTTGATTCGTGCAGACTTTGTAGCGTCATTATATATACCTTCGTCCATGTTTCTTCTGGTGGCAGGTTGAGAAATGCTGGTTTTCCATCGGCTCTTAAAGGAATGAAACCATTACCTGTTTCCTAAAATATAAGTAAATCTATATTATACTAAGCTCGTAGTATGTGTTATAAAGCAATTAGGCTGGATCGATGATTTATCTATGGGGTAACCTGAGATGTGTGGACGAAACTAGCTATAAAGGAGTTTTCCATTTAAGTATTCGAATGATTTACATGATTTGAATATACTGTGTTTATCTAACCCTAACCCTGTATAATATACATTTTACATAGTTGCCGCTTTCACTATACATAAGATATGAAATACGAAATCCGTCGTGTTGTTCATATATAAACACAAATCTTTACTTAACGCCATGCTTGACTTACCTCAAAAGCACATGGTGTATGCATAAGAAACAGGTCAACATAATCTAGTTTCAGTTTAGATAGAGATAGATTTAAACACTCCAGTACTCGATCTGGTTGATGATAGGTCAACCATAACTAAAAACAAATAAGAACATTTGGACTATAAAGTGACATTTCCAGAACGGATCACATTGACATATTAAGGCTAAAATTATTGATTCATATAACAGTATACGTAGTCATGTCATATAACATTGATTCAATGGATTAAAAATTTTGATTCTTGATAATAAATATAAACTATTGCTTAATCCAGGTATAGAAAATTTAAATAATTTAATGATCATAATCATTTTATGGTGTTGAATAGATTTAGATAAATCTATATTTAATTCACCTTAGTTGTGACAAAGAAATCTGATCTTTTAAGTTTTCCAGCCTTCATATATTCCTGTAGAACTTCTCCAATATCAGCCTCGTTTCCATAGGCATAGGCCGTGTCAATATGGCGGTAGCCTGCATCTAGAGCAGCGCGTACAGCATTCTTGCATTCATCTGTTGTGGCCTGGAATGGTGATGATGTATTTTGAATTATAGTATTTAGAGCATAAAAACGGAGAAATACCCTTGCAAATTTTAATCTTGTATTATGTGGAGATTTATGATACTTTTACGAAGAACTAAAATCATGTTGGGTTAGCTGACCACACGTCATCCCGCCGTAACGGCTACAGCGTTACTTATACCCACGAGGGATCACGGTGGCTAAATGTGTAAGAGGCTGGCTCGCTAGCCTGGACGCCGGGTGTTCGATCCCTACATTGGCCGAGAAAGTTCATCCAGTTTTCCGGTGTCCCGTGTACACATTGGCGTGCACGTAAAACTTCCCTCGGCAGTTGGAATTCGATATAAGAGTTGGCTGTAGCGCCGCTGCTCGGGCAAAAATTGCCCTTATATGCCCTGATGGCATATGCCCGTCCTCATTAGCCCACTTATACCAACTCAGTCATTTGAGATCTGGGACTTTCCTTTTAAATTAAATCCATTGTATTAATCACTGTCTGTTAAAATGTTAAATGATGATTGTGATTAAGATCAGCGCTCGATTACGGTTATTATTCCATATCTTTCTATGGTGTAATTTTACCCGTTGTATATTACGACTCATTTCCTGTTCAGCAGTAAATATTCGCTAATCCGCCAATATCACCGATAATGGTGACATCAGGATGACTTAACTGGCTCTCCATATTTTCATGTGGTGTCACTTTATATACCCGTTGGATATCATGACTAATTTCTTAAACATTGATTTACCGGATTGTATACTTGTTTTCATTATTCTAAATAGTGTAAGCAATTTTATGCTCTCTGTATTATTTGTAACTTGACATGCATATGTAAATTAGTCAAAAACTAATCGGCAATCGAGTCTTGACGACCTAATGTCGAAAATGAAACCCCCGTCATAATGTCCATCATTTTCAGATTTTACTGTCTATATATTACCGGGTACTCTCTAAAACATTTTTTTATGTAAAAAATATGTCCTATTTAGTTTAAATGGGTATTAAAATGAGTGAACACCATTCTGCCTGAACCAGTTACGTCTTATGTAAACAATGCACGCGTCATTGGGCCAATGATTGACGCCGCGTGATATGATTGCGCGTGTTGAAAACAGCCATCTTTTACAGATATATTAGAAGACTTTCGTAATTCTCTGTGAAACAGATTGAAAATGGTCATCTGTGCAACTAAAAACAATGTGATGCAGTGCAGTAGAAAATCCTCTTGGTCATGGTGTTGTCCTCCATATTCGCAAGCCAACACTTTATTGACCTATATCCGACTCCGGTGTTCGATCCATGCATCGGCCGAGAAAGTTTATATCGATTTTCCGGCGTGGTTTCCCCTTGTCATTGATGAAGAACAGATGGCCTGACAAGGACAGCTAGTCTAGTCGATGGGGCGAAAAACCGAGGTCCTGTGTACACATTGGCGCGCACGTAAAAAATCCCTTGGCAGTTGGAATTAGATATAAGAGTAGGCCGTAGTGCCGCTGCCTGGGCAAAATTTCCCTCGTGGAACACTATATGGCGTAGGCCTATGCCCGTCTTTCATTAGCTCCGGTTGGGTGCAGAAGAGTAGGACGTTAAACCCCATTTCATTTCAAGTCGTATTAATAGACAACAGTTTAGTTCAATTGAACTGAGTTGGTTCTATTATTACACTATGCGTACTTACTTAAGAACACATTACAATGTCTTTCTTTTCAAAGCAATGACCTACATGGGTTTTGTATGGCCTCTAGTCGTAAGTACGAGCTATTCATATAATGTAAATGTATGACGGTCGATAACCGGGACGTTTTATTAAGAGTGAGACTAAAGTCCAAGTTCGTTTTTTGTTATGTTGCAATATACATATTCATTCTACTTCTTTATACCTGTGTTTGTAAACACACGTGATTGAACTTGGCGATTTTATTTATGAATTAATGGTAGCAATTCATCCTCAAAATTTACCGTCCATAGGATAAGGCAATGAAACGATGGATTCTTCAAACCACAGCAATTTAGCCAAAAATGAAATTAAAATTGGTGAACAAACCGACATCCCCTTTAAGTTTAGAAGAGAAATTGGAATCGTATAAATTTGTCACTCAAGTAATCAAAATAATACATTAGATCAATAGTAAACTAAAAACAACGGTTAATTATTTTACTGAAATACTAATGGGCATCCTTATCTTTTTGCGCCAATTTGGGTAATGAAGACGGTCGTACTCCATCCAATGTGTTATGGGTAAATATTTCAAGTAATTGTAAAAATATAAGATGTGCGAACAGTCGAAACCGTTGTATTTTGAAATATTTAAACACGTGAGGTACGTGCGGATATATTAGACACACATATTTCCAAATAGGCTTACGCTTTCTTTGTAGGTTAAGTTTCAATTTAAATAAGATTACAAACTCATGTACACCATTAGCTTGAATCAATATACGTGTAGAGTGTTATTATCAGCGTATATTATAGATTCTAGAGATTCACTTATGACGTTAAGTCTTGAATTACAGACCCCGCCTCCAAAGGGAGTGTAATATAAACAATGAAAACAAGACTCGCCTTCAGGGATCGGTATGGTTGTGTGAATCCCAAATTGTTCTGAGATGTATCTTTGGGCTTTCCAAGCCTGCTCCCCATTCGACTGTTCCTAATCTGGTGGGTGACCTCAAATCTAGTGCATATAATATAACTCTTGGCAATTAGGAGGACCCCCCCACCCACACCACCCCACCACCAACTCTCCATAATTCACCCACACATATATTGCAAGCGTTTCTGGAATCTCCTTACAGTTCTATTATCATGGGGATAGAATCAAAGGTAGCTCAAAACATTGAGTTATTTTATTTTTGTTAAGAAAATAGATCCAGCCCGATGGCCTTAGCGCACAACCCACCGGACCCAGCTACACCATGGAAAACAGACCACTAAAATATTATAATCTTGAAAAAGAAATATAATTACCGCCAAGGTTCCAAGTCCAAGGATTGGGAATTTGTTCCCATTATTAAAGGTTACCATTGGAATCGCCATCTTTGTTTTGATGGCCGTATGCAGGAAATCACTATAAAAATAAAAAAGATAAGGTATTCTGCAACAAACCCATATAACTCACTGTTAGTCATTGACTAAAATCATAGACAAAACAGGTTAATTGATAACAAAACGTAGTAATGAAATTGGGTTTAACGTCTTAGTGTTATGCACCAACCGCACTTCATTGAATTCAAATTGTCACCATATGCAGGTGTACACGTGAACTTTTTGTCCCATCCGAACGACTAGACGTGGTTGTTTTCCTGGTCCTGACATGGGGAAACCACATAGGACACCTGATTAGTGAACCTGTGCCTCACTCACTGAGCCACCGTGGTTCCAACAAAACCCAGACAAAACGAACAATGCATAGATATGACAATGGAAGGGGGGATATTATGTTGTGGGTTTAAACAGAGGCTGGATGGACGTCATGGTGTCTTTGGAGAAAATATGCAGACGTCGGTAATAGTGGTCTGGTCCCAGGAGTAGATATAGCTAACGGGCGCTTCGTATTTTTGAATAATGAAGTTAAACGTTAATCTGCGTTGCCGACACATTTAACATTCTATATAGGCCTATAAGCTTGATAGACCTTACTACTGGTCACTGCATTAACCGTTTGTATAAACTAAACAAACACTAATATGAAAACGAAACCGCGTACCCATAACCCCTGGCTCCCCCCCCCTCCAATGCTTCCCCTGCTTCCCCATAGTTGTTATAATCAAGGGTAAAAAAAAATAGCAACTGACCTGAATCGTGTGTTACCTTGATATAAATCAAGTAAATATGTGTACTATTTATATCCCCCGGTAAATTCAATAGTTTGTCATGACTCGACGTAATTTTGACCCATTTATCGTCGTTAAGTCTTGATTGACATAGTAGCTTCCAGATTGGGGGTTGCAGCACATCCATTACCGTGGTTAAGTGCTGTAAGTTTTAGGAAATAATATGTTCGCTATTGCAGGCTATGACTATAGTTAAGAAAAAGAGTGTAACACCTTTATCGGGACACACCTGACCTATTTCAGATATTGTAGAGTTCATTAAGTTATTAAGCAATACAGCGTTGCGTTGATTCGTCTTCTGCAGAACGTGGAGTTTCTAGTTTAAGGCTATTAATATCATAGGGCATTGAAAGCAATTTATAAGTATTGATTTATTAAATAAACCTAACAATGATTCTATAGTAAATATAGCAGAGGATTTAGCAAATATGTCGATATTTGGTCGATCCATCCATATTTTATTCTAAATATAAAGTAGCTTATTTCACAATATACATTTAGAGTATGGGTATATCAATTTTACTGAAATAATACCATACAATTGAAATAGTTAGGTTTGCATTATCGGGAAAGGAGATTTTTGTCTCGACGGTTTCTTTTCCGCGTACTCTTCTTCGATTCCAACCTTTTTTTTGCGTGCACACAATGTGTTCACGGAGTGAACCAATGTGTCATGACTAGGTTCGCCTGTCCATTCAAATTGTAAACGACCCTAGTCACGGCACTGATTGCATCGGAAAATGTGATGTAACTATTGGATCTTCTCGAATAATTACTCACCAGAGCCAAGGACGGATTTTTGCTTAATCACCTCCACGCGTCACAATTTTCAAAGTTTTATAAAGGTAGTTGATAGATTCATTTTCTGAACAATTTATTTGGGCGTTGATGCCGTGAGAGAGCGAACTGGGATGGGCGATTTCGCATTCCAATCACAAAATAACTAATCGTTACTTCAAGTATATAAGATGCGGGACCCAGTCTCTTTCAAAAGAACAATTTTTAATTTTGATTTTTTAATGAAACTATATAATGTAGGGGATGAGGATCTACGGTCTATCTGAGAATCACGCTTGTGCGTAATAGGAGAAGGGTCACTTGCCAACCACACAGCTAAGACTCCCACATTTTTGAACGAACTAAAATTAAGCCGTATGTTAGTCCGAAAATGACCTCGCTGGGAAGCGTTTATCTATTTATTTAATTTATAAAGGCCCGACAGACGTTTTCTCAATGAAATGTAAATGGGATTGTTCAAACAAAAGTTTTGATATTCCCGCAAGTCATAAATATCTTCATCGCCAGACACAACATTCATAAGTTACAGC
Organism: Patella ulyssiponensis; assembly: GCA_963678685.1. Taxonomy (NCBI): domain Eukaryota; kingdom Metazoa; phylum Mollusca; class Gastropoda; family Patellidae; genus Patella; species Patella ulyssiponensis. The sequence continues at coordinate 75,341,830 of OY783227.1, read as the reverse complement.
ATGTGACATTTTCTGAACAATTTATTTGGGTGTTGATGCCGTGAGAGAGCGAACTGGGATGGGCGATTTCGCATTCCAATCACAAAATAACTAATCGTTACTTCAAGTATATAAGATGCGGGACCCAGTCTCTTTCAAAAGAACAATTTTTAATTTTGATTTTTTAATGAAACTATATAATGTAGGGGATGAGGATCTACGGTCTATCTGAGAATCACGCTTGTGCGTAATAGGAGAAGGGTCACTTGCCAACCACACAGCTAAGACTCCCACATTTTTGAACGAACTAAAATTAAGCCGTATGTTAGTCCGAAAATGACCTTGTTTGGGTCGAGTGTACATCCCCCTCTCTCTCTCGCGCTCTCTCTCTCTCTCTCCTCTCCCTCTCTCTCACCTATCGACAGACATAACCCTAATACATTTATACCCAAGGCTAAATGTAAAGTTTGCATCGGCTGATTGTAAACTTGTTATACAAGAATAGAATGAAGCTGCAATCTCTTAATGGAATCTCTAATCAAATGTCTATAATTTGTTCAATAGTTAAACTATCTGCATCGCTGGGAAGCGTTTATCTATTTATTTAATTTATAAAGGCCCGACAGACGTTTTCTCAATGAAATGTAAATGGGATTGTTCAAACAAAAGTTTTGATATTCCCGCAAGTCATAAATATCTTCATCGCCAGACACAACATTCATAAGTTACAGCATGTGACGTTTTTACAAGTAGTAAATAAAGAGTTACCTCTCTTACTCCCTCGCATTTCTTTAATGTCCGAGAGTTGTGTTGTGACTACAATACACCATTTCTGTCCATTTAAGGTCCCTAATGCCATACCCCTCGCCCCCCCCCCCCCCAATAGCAATATAAAATTCACTTATTATTCTGTTTGGAATCTTTTGTTAATTGAGGCAAGGCGAGTTTTTCACAGGCAGGCCAACGTATATCCGGTGCCTTGGTTTTTCGTGGCCATCAAAACGTGGACTTCCTAACCCCAACATACGATAAAAACTTTTATTGATGGCCTACATGTTCTTAACATCGTTAGTGCTTCCATGGGTAATCAAATCCCCTGGATTTATGTTTCCGAATAATCTGTAATCTTGATCTGTATACTTATAATGTACGACGAACGCTTTGAATTATAACTCTATTCCTTTGAAAATTTTCTGAATCGATACTGTATATTTCCTCATAACCCTTTGGTTTCAAGAGAGATAAGTTTGAAAAAGCGCAAATATGATATAATATTATATAAATTTATTTTTAACATTGACAATCTTTAATACACGGTCACTGAATTTTGTAATAAAAGTCGGTAATAAAACAAAATATTAAAACACGAAGTAAATATATCTGTTTATTTTGAAACCAGTTTAAAGTGTCCAAGAAATGACAAACACTATTTCCAATTTCTGACTATCGCTAACAGTCTGCATATACCAGACAAAGATGAGTGTTAGTAGTTGACTCTGCGGTAAAATTATTAACTTTGAACTCTGTGTTACTTATATGAATACAACCAGGCTATTCGATTACATTTATAACTGAATCCTTGTATAGTAAAATATAAAACTGACACTTTGTACAGTAAAACATAAAACCGACACGTGATACAGCAAAACATAAAACTGACACTTGATACAGCAAAACATAACGCTGACACTTGGTACTATAGAATATGAATTAACATGCCTATCTCTACTGCTTAACCTTAGTGGAAAATGTCCACCTAATAAACACTAACATTGTATCTCAATTAGAAGGAAGGTTATTGTGTCTCAAGAATTGTGAAAACAGACAGACGGACGGACAAAGAACGGGGAAAATTAATGTAATTGGTGGTAATGTCATTCATCGCTGGCTTAAAATGGACGTTCTGGGTGACCTACAAAACTGAAAAAAAGTAAATAAATAGTATGTAGGTCATAAAAGATCGAATAATACACAAATTATATTTTGGGATATACAAATACAGCGATAGTCTTACAGGAGTACGCAAAACATCCATGTTTAGACTTCTGTTGATTTACTGCTAATAAACACGGGTTACGGTTAGGGTTGAAGAGGGTAGACGTACTGTCACCGCGGTATCATTGGGTGTGACCTCTAAAACTCAGGCACCTTCAGAAAGCTTTATATTAGTTGTTGCTCGTTAATACACAAAGAGTAGGCCCTGAGGCAGGGGATGGGGGGGGGGTAACCAATACATACTTACTTATCGTTAAAAAACAATCTGTTGATTGTATTAATTCCTTCAATTTGTTTCATATCATCATCCGTCAATATGAAGTCAAATATCTGAAACAATCACAACCAATTACATTACATGACATCACACTTTGAGCTTAAATTATTCAGCTTCACAGAGAGATGGAACTGATTTATTTGTGCGTATCAATGAGGTAACGGAGAACAGTATGCGGAATCTGGTTCTATCTATGTCGTATGGTTAATTTATCTATTTCATAGTTGTTTCTGAGCAGTTTCGTGTTGTTAATAACAATGTAGTTTCCGATGAAAATATAACTTAAACGAAAAATACTCAATTTCCATGAATGCCTAATATAATAAGTCAGGGTGTTATTATGTCAGCCAATCAGAACGTGATATGGGTATAGTAACTTAACAAATCAGCGCCAATCTTATATAGGCATGTAGTAAAACAGACAATTTAATTGGCCAATCAGTTCACGTTATCCGAACCCCATCTTTAAAGATTACTACATCTAAGAATAGCACTCAATAAAAAAAAGGGAAACGTAAAATATATCAAATTTTAAAAAAAATATGTATCTTTATAGCAAAATTCCACGGATTAAAATTAATGTTTAAAAAAATTTCGAGAGCAAATCTGGGGTCTTTTTCAAGCAATGATGGTCAACTAGAGACAAGTCACTTAATTAATACCATTGTTAAAATTTCTTCATAGTGGGTTACCTCAATATTTTGCTTGATTCTGGCAGGGTTGGAACTCTTTGGTATAACAAGGATATTCCTTTGCGTCAAATTACGCAACAAAATCTGGAAAGATAAACATAGGCCAGGTTCTAAAGCTAAAACGTTATATTACATTATCATATGCAGATTTAAAGCTATATTACCCTGTACGTCGAAATAAAAGTATATTACGTTGTTATTGACTAGAGAAATGAAATTATAGACTGAGCGTGATTAGAAAATCATAGAGTTGCATACCCCATTTAAGAAATTCCATTGAAAAAAGGATTGACTGACCGGAAATATAATTATTTTGACAAATCCATGAATCATTTCTGAACCGTTCAAAAGTTTGAGTTTCAGATAATAAAATGATTGTACAGTTAAAAACAGCTGATTTCAACATTAAATCTTGAATACTTTTACAATTTTAGATTGTCTGCGATGTCACCCTTGTTGGAAGTGGACGTTAAACTCCAGAGACGAACGAACGAACAATTTAAGAGAAAATTACAAGGATATGGAAACAGTGCTTATTAACAATAAGGTTACGAGAATAGTAAAAGTAGTACCTGTCCAACTGATTTCTTGTATTTATCCGCCAACTTCTTAATCACAGGATCATCCATTAAAACTGGGTCAGTATCTTTCCTACTGTAAACACAACAGCATAATTATAAATGAAATGAAATGAGGTTTAACTTCCTATTTTTCTGATCCGAACTGGGCTAATAAAGACGGGCATGCGCCATACAGTGTGCTATGAGGGAAATTTTGCCCGGACAGTGGCACTACGGCCTACTCTTATTTCGAAATCCAACTGTCAATGGATCTATTACGTGCACGCCAATGTGTACACAGTACCTTGATTTTTCTTTCCGTCCGAACGGTTATACCACTGCCTTATAGCCCCCCGCTCCGCGCATCACTGACAAGGGGGGGACCACGCCGGAGAATAATTATAATGATTCAGGTAATTGTAAATGAAAAACAACAAAATCCGATAACGTCTTTTTAGAAATGTTAATTCAGAATGGAGGCTGATTTGCGAACGATGCTACAAGTAACAATAGACATGTCTAACAAACCGTATGAAAAACCTATTACCATTGTCAATCAGAATTGTACATACATTCCAATTGTCAATAAATAATAATATTGTAATCGTATCACATCCATTCAAATACAATTGCAGGCAGTCTACCGACCACATTCTATTTTTTTTTTATCTGTATCACTGTAATAAACTTATTATGATTATCATCACTGGAAATCACCTCTGGACTGAAGAGTTTGTATAAGTTACTTACTACGCTGGTGCTCTTCCGGGGGAACCAAGGGGACCATAAGATGTAATAAATATGCCTCTTTGTTGACAGAAGCGGTGCATGTCAGCTTGGTTGAAATAGGCATGACATTCTACCTGTAACAATGGTGAAACATTTTAAAAATAAAATTGAACGGGAAGCGCTTTGAGTAAAATTGATTTTTATTGGGGCATGAGGAGTTTTATTTGTCCGATGCTGTCAAACTAAGGATCGTCTGTCCGGGGTTTTCCCGTGTCACTACGACTAAATACGCCTTAATGTCGAAATATAAAATCACAGAAGGAATTGCTACTTTATTAAGTGCTGAAGTGGTTTAGAAATCTTCACCATAGTCTCAAGTAACTACCCAAAGAATCGCGATACATTTTTAAACAAGCATGACCATCCAGTAGTTGGCTGGTGGTGTTAAAGAGAGGTGGGTTTTTGCTGAATCCCCGAACTGATTAGTTATAAATATTCGCTTAGCTACTACTACTACTTAAAGGGTTGAAATGGAATCAAATGGAATTTAACGTCCTACTAATATGTGTCGACTGGGTTAAAGACGGGCATATGTCGTGCAGTGTGCTGTGAGGGGAAATTTTGCCGGGACAGCGGCGCTACGACCTACTCTCATATCGAATTCCAACTGCCGAGGATCTTTTACGCCTACGCCAATGTGTAGACGAGACTCGTTTCCTGTACCTTCCAAACGACTAGACTGAGAGGGTGACACTAAGGCGAGTTAATGAAACCTCAGTATTTACTATTTGCGTTTGCAAATTAAATTCTCTTTCTGTTGGAAACTTACCTGATTAGTAACAGGTTTAATGGTTGCAACTTTAAAAATTCTATCGATTTGGTCACACGTGAAGTTTGAAACACCGATATTCTTAGCTTTGCCTAGCTGGACAGCCTTCTCCATCCCCTGAAAATTAGATCTAAGATTGTGTTTAATGTATAGTAATTTATCATGTTGTACATTAATCTCTTTATCTATCACACTGACATATAAATTACATCTGTGTTGGTGTGACGGGCTATGACCGGGATGTGCCCCCGATTTTTGAAGCAAGGGTCGTGGTGGCGTTTTCAGCCAGATGGCCCATGTATGCTTATCCCTTCTTTGGTTATACAGCACAGTAGGTTATTTTTCTAAAACAGCATAATAGGCTGTTTTTCTAAAACAGCATAATAAGCTATTTTTCTAAAACAGCATAATAGGCTATTTTTCTAAAACAAAACATGATTTGTGCATTATATTTACCTTCGTCCATGTTTCTTCAGGTGGGATGTTGAGAAATGCTGGTTTTCCATCGGCTCTTAAAGGAATGAAACCATTACCTGTTTCCTAAAATATAAGTAGATCTATATTATACTAAGTATGTGTTAGAAAATACCAAAGAAAAACATATAAGCTTAATACCTCTGGACAAGTGTCCCAAATTCACCCCCCCCCCTCACGGGGTCTGCACTCGTGGCCGTAATATTCGTATTTAAATCTCAGAATTATTTATGTCTCATTACAATGCATCTATTGTTAGGCTACAACTTTAAATACAAACAAGTTCTAGTGTTCTGACAAAATCAATAGAGTTCTGATTCGATGATTACCTGTGGAGAAACTTGAAAATAAGTGAGCGAAAACTCGTTATGAAGGGAGGGGGGGAGTAGGGTTTTACGTCAACTCGACACAAGCTAAGTCTAACACATTGTTCAACTCTGTTTCAATAGATTGCTTGCGAGTTGGGGTCTTTAGCAGTGGGAGGACACCGAGGACCCGTACAAGCGGGGGTTAAAACCACGTCACTTGACCTTCACCTTGAAAGATTTACATGTATATTATTTAAATATAATATTATTGGCTTTATCTAACACTGTCTAATATACGCATTCGTTTAACAGTTATAAATCGGTACTAAAACATTAGTAAAGCTTCTGTCCGTATTGTTCTAAAAGAAACACAGATTTTGTAATATTCAAATCCATAAATGACTTACTTCAAAAGCACAGGGAGTATGCATAAGAAACAGGTCAACATAATCTAGTTTCAGTTTAGACAGAGATAGATCCAAACCCTCCAGAACTCGATCTGGTTGATGGTAGGTCAGCCATAACTAAAAACAAATAAGGACTTCAGGACTATAAAGCAATTTTTCTAGGACGGATGGCAATGCATTTTAGGGCTAGTATCATTGATTCCTGAATGTACATATTTGTAACATTGATTCAATGGATTTAAGATTCAATTTTTCAAAACTTAGCTTCAAGAAAATTAATTAAAAACAATTTTCCAATAATCATGGTTGCAAATAAATATATACTATCTTTATATATATAAGAGGGGGATATTGTTGAAACGTTATCATGGCAGCTTTAACTGACACAAAGTGGAATTAATTAAATGTCTGTATCATGTCAACTCGTGATAGATGGTCGGTACCTAACCAGATGGTCGGCCTGGGTTTTGTAATGTCCACTGGCTTGTAAAGTTATTTGTATATAAATCTTAACTGGCATTAAGCAAAAGCCCAGCTGTGCAATCATCTAGACATTCCCTTTGGATGTATAGTCCAGACACCAAGCCCTGTGGGTAGCTGATGGACTAACCCGCTTAACCCAATCAAAGCAAAGTCTATTTTCAATTGAAGACTATCCAATCATGCGACAGTGTGTGGGCGTTGGGGCCGACCTGTTTGGTCTAGACACTAGACCTGTCACGGGGTTAAAACACAGGACCAAAACGAGGTTCGCCAATCCAGAACCGAGAGAGGACCAGTGCTCTGACAACCCAAGTTAAAACGGAGTTATTCTACCACATGAAATGTTTAGAAGAATAAAGATATTATATGGAGTTAACCCAGACCTGTGTGTTGAAGAATTGACCGTGTAACATTATTGCTAAAACCAAATACACACAGCCCTTAAGAGTAATATTATGGATTTACATTTAAATAAATTTAGATAAATCTATATTTAATACACCTTAGTTGTGACAAAGAAATCTGATCTTTTAAGTTTTCCTGCCCTCATATATTCATTTAACACTTCTCCAATATCAGCCTCGTTTCCATAAACATAGGCTGTATCAATATGGCGATAGCCTGCATCTAGGGCAGCGCGTACAGCATTCTTGCATTCATCTGACGTAGCCTGGAAAGGTGATAATTTATTTGTAATTGACGTATTTAGTGGATAAAAATGGACAAAGACTCTTGCAAATTTTATTCTAGGCATCTGTAGTATCTGGAGGTCTGTGGTACTTTCACGAAGAACACAATTCACGTCATAGCCTAGAACAGAGATACTTTAATTGTAATTACAGTATTAAGTGAATAAAGAGAGAGAGAGAGAGAGAGAGAGAGAGAGCGAGAGCACTGAGTTAACTTAGCGAACTGCTAATCTGTTGTCTCACGTGATTACTTGATTGTGATTAAATATGGTCGATAACCAGGGCGTTTTATTACGAGTGAGACTAAAGTCCAGGGTTTGTTTTATATGTTGTTATATTGGACTTTACCGGACTTGTGTTGATAAATATTCATTTTCATTCTCTATTGCGGTGTTTGTAAACACACGTGAGAATTAAAATGTCGATTTTATTTATGAATTATTTGTGACAATCTACCTATGTTATAAGGATGGATTGTTCAACCCTCGGCAATTAAGCCAAAAACAAAACTAGAATTAAAGGTAGTGATACACATAGAAATTGTAATGTTAAGTTTCCATTTAAAGAAAATTACACTCTTATGTAGTAACCACACACCATTAGCTCGAATCAGTACGTGTAAAATTTTATTATCGTACAGGCCCCACATCGAAATGTAATTTATAAACCTTGAATTCATACAATGACAACACTGACCTTATGTAGTAACCACACACCATTAGCTCGAATCAGTACGTGTAAAATTTTATTATCGTACAGGCCCCACATCGAAATGTAATTTATAAACCTTGAATTCATACAATGACAACACTGACCTTGATGGGACGGTATAGTCGTGTGAATTCCTACTCGGTCCGAGAAGTATCTTTGAGATTTTCCAAGCCTGGCCTCCACTTGATTGTGTCTAGTCGGATGGGGAACCCTGCATCTAATGACATTAGGTGGACCCCACCCCACCTGCCTTAATTCACCACCACACATTGCAAACTGCACATTAGAAATAAAATGGACCATATGTTAATAGTGACGATTGTCCCGTTTCTGGAATTCCCTTACTGTTCTAGAACAGCGGGGTAGGACCAAAGGTAGGCCAAATCATTGACTCATCATTCTCCCACCGAACTCCACCACACCACAACACACACACCACTGAAATGTTATAATCTACGGATATCGACTTGTAGCTCTTGAACAAGAAAATATAATTACCGCCGCGGTTCCTAGTCCAAGGATAGGGAATCTGTTCCCATTATTAAAAGTTACCATTGGAATCGCCATCTTGGTTTTAATGACTGTATACAGGAAATCAGGCTATCACTATAAATATAGTATATATTTGTATAATGAAGTTAAACGTTTATATACTTTGCTGACACATGTAGCATTCTATGTATATATAAGCTTTATAAACATCCATATTATTATAATTCACTGCATTAACCGTTTTGTGAAAAGTACCTTTAGGCACCTAACCCCCTAGACTCACCCTACAACGCTTGCTTTCCTTATAGATATAGTCGCTGTAATAAAGGGCATAAAAAGATAGCAACTGACCTGTATCGTGTGTTACCTTGCTGTGATATAACTCAAGTAAATATGTGTACTATTTATAAATTTCAATAGATTGTCATGACTCCGCGTAAAGTTTAGTCTTGATGGGCATTGCAGATTCCAGACTGTGGATTACAGTGCAGCCATTGCCTTGTAAGTGCTGAAATGTGGACTCACATATTTAACCTATGCTCAGTATACTAGCTCAATGTTGGTGATTCGCGGACCAGGAGGTTAGAAAATAACATGTTCGTTATTGTAGGTTAGGATTATAGTCAAGAAAAGTATAGTGATACCTTTATGAGGATACACTTGACCTATTTCAGATATTTCATAGAATTCGTTATTAATTTATTGCTTGCAATATAACATTAACTATTACAGTAGTGCGTCAATTCGTCTTCTAATATTATTATAGGACCTTTAAAATGATTCATAAGTATTTATTTATTAAGTGAACCTAATAATGTTTCTATAGAAGATATAGTAGGAGATTTAGGTAAAATATCTATATTTGGTCGACAATCAATCCATATTTATTCTAGATATAAAGTAGTTTACTTCGCAATATACATTTAGAGTATGAGTATATCATCTTCATCTATCTTGGTGACTGTTCTTGCAGTTAACCATCTTCACGTGGTGGTGGTGAACCATCATCTCTTCTTCGATCTGACTTAGTGGGCCGGGGATGCACCACAGCTAGCACAACCAACAAACACACAACTAACTTCATGTTGTTGGGTTAAGAAGTTAATGCTAAAACGACCAACCGAATCTCTCTTATACTGTCGATACGCCTTCTCTACCAGATGCTAGTAATTTAATCATAAAAATAATCATAGTCTAAATGTTGTGAAGTCACGCATATTTACGTTAGCTCGTATTAAATGTCATCATATAATATTTTGTAAATTTGAATGAAAATATTTTGAAAACCATTATTACAAACAGATTTGTTTTATTTGTCTCAAATTTATGCTGAGACTCAATTTTAGCTATACATATCGCTGTAAGTTAAATCTTTTGTTGGGATATATACAGCTGTTATAAACAATATAGTCATACTGCCAAGTGCTGTATTAAAGGGCCAAGCTCGATTATATTTTGGAAAATGAAACTGCTTAATTTTGTGTGAATAGCCCTTAAAAGCCCCTACCTTTGGACCGAACAATTAACTCTGATGTATACGTGATACGTTTTCAAAGAACTTAAATCCATTAGTCTTCATCTGGAAATGGAGACCAGTGTCCCAAGCTGTATTATTATACGGTGTCACGATGAAACCAGATTTTTATTTTATAAAAATAAGGTTTAGGTGAAATTTACCTGGTATAAAGTATAGACCTCTAAGGGAACGGTAATAGATCATCAGGTCACCCAATGAAAAACTGACCCGTTTTTCTTATAAGGGTAACGTGTCCGGATAAGCGGTTTTGAGTCGACATTTTCAGACAATGCAAATACAACGATCCTTTGTATTTTGGCGCTTAAATTTCTGAAGAGTCTGTTAAAATCGGGATGGTCCCTTTAATGATTTGTTAAAGGAGCACATAGATTCTAAAGTACCGTCAAATGTATCTTTCCATATTCCCTTTATTAAAGTATCTTTTGTGAAGGAGTCTCTTCAGTTACTTGACGTGTCAAAGGCAGTAGGCTTGGATTTAGTAAATCCACTCTCTCTTCGATTGGGCGCAGACCATCTTTCCCAAAGTCTAACTCATGTCTTCAACCTATCAATATTTTATAATACCTAGCCTTCGTCTTTTAAACAAGCTAAGGTTATTCCCAATCACAAAACTGGAGCTAAGGATGACCCAAATAACTATAGGCCTATATCTATTCTCCCAAATGTATCGAAAATACTCGAAAGACATATTCACGGGCATCTTAATAAGTATTTAAATAAATATCACCTATTGTATATGAATCAGTCAGGTTTCAGAACATCAAACTCTTGCCTTACAACCCTAACTCACATTATGGAAAATATGTATGATGCTATAAACAATAATCTTCTTTGTGGTACAATATTTTTTTACTTAAAAAAAGCTTTTGATCTGATTAATTACGATATTTTATTGACAAAATGTGTAAATATTTTATATTTTCTCAAAATGCGTTACAATTTTTAGAATCTTACTTAAAAAACCGAAACCAGTGTACTTTCGTCAATGGTGAACTATCTTCTATGAAGCCTACTCACTATGGGGTACCTCAAGGATCGATACTAGGACCTCTTTTATTCAATATTTTCATTAATGATTTGCCATTAAATTTCTCTTCTAAAACTGACCTCTTTGCTGATGATACGACAGTCTACACCTCTGGCCCAAACGTTGACGTTCTCCAAACAAAACTACAGCTTGATACTGACAGAATACAAGCCTGGTGTAACCAAAACGGAATGAAACTTAATATACCAAAAAGCAAAGCAATGCTCTCTACAACCAACCAAAAAAAGAAATTTTCTCCCCACTACTCTTGATACAAAACTCGACAACGAATCAATTGAAGTTGTCTCATCCTTTAAACTTTTAGGCGTCATTTTAAATCATAATTTAACTTGGTAGACAGCATACAATATATCTCCAAAAAAAATAAATCAGAAACTTTTCCTTCTCCGTAAGATTAAACAACACCCCCCTCTCTCCTACCGCACCCTTTTTTATAATGCTCATATTCAGACACATTTTGATTACTGTTCGCCAATCTGGGATTCCTATGACTCCAAATCGCTTGAATGTCTTTCTAGACGACAAATCATTGCTTTTAAACTACTGCTTAATGTCGATCATACCTTAAAACTTTTAACAATAGAAAATCGTCATGCCTACAATTTATGTAACTTTATTTTTATAATTCTATCTAAGCAATGTCCTGTTTATCTATTCAATATTTTGTCTTACTATGAAACTCCCTACACCAACATTAATAACAAATTAATCACTCTGCGACCATATTCTTAATATTGTCAAAAACAGCATACGTTATAAAGGCTCAAACCTATGGAATTCTTTACCATCTTATTTTAAACTGACCACTAACTTAAATTCTTTCAAGAAACAACTTTTTAAATATCTTACTGTCAATGAATAATACTGGTTCACTCTATGTCCATATATACATTAATGTATAGGTAATGTTTTCTTGTTGCACATTTTTTATGTCTTTTGCTATTGTTAGGTATACTTTTACCATGTGTTATTATACTGGTGCTGTCATCTTTTGTATTATAATTTCATTCTCATTATTGTATACTCCTACTCATTTGTTTTGCTATCATCTTTTGTATTACATGTATTTTTTTTTCACGAAGGTCAGGATGGTAGAAAGGCTTCTACAGCCTAAACCTTTACCCTTCTTAAATAAAGTTATTATTATTATTACATAACGCCATCTTAATATTGCTGATGGTCACGTAGTCAAGAAGAGATTGTACATTTTGTTATATTCATCGTATATTATTATCATAAATTTTGTGGTATTTATCAATACGGTATTTAATGCCCAGCCACTACGAAAAATGAAATGAATTGGAGTTTAGCATCCTACGTTTCTGGCAGTGTCGGATTAACCTTGTGGGGGCCCGGGACTTACCAACTGTGCGGGGGCCCCATTGTTGTTTGTTCAATTTGTTCGAACTGATCACAGATCGTACTTTTATGTACTCCGCCCCTTGATAACCTGAGGTATTTTCCTCCGGGATTTTTAAAAAAAAAAATTAGGATTAATTTCAGTGCATCTGAGACAATTTAGGCAGCAATTTCATTGACGTTGAAAATTCTTTGACAATTTGAGTATTTTAAACAGACTTTTTCTGTTATGATGTTTTCATTTACTTTATTTCAGTGATATAGTTTAGGTGATTCAGAATGTGGGGGGCCCGGAACATTTGTCCCATTTTGCCACCTTTAGATCCGGTACTGGTTTCTGGGACATATGGGCTAATGAAGAGGTGTACAAATATTTGTAAGTTTTGGCTGTGATGAATCATTTAACGGGACACTCTGAAAAATAAAAATGAAAAAAAATCACCCCAAACTAGAGGGAAGGGTGGGAGTATATACGCGAATAATGAACCACAGTCCAGTTAGTGATTCGTTATTAAGCAATATGAAACAGCTTTCGGTAGAAAGACCGCTGGTTAGAATCTATTTTCCAAGATTTTGATTGAACGGTAGAAATCCCGCATCAACAACAGGACACCTATTCCACAACCCATGGCCACTTTTCTACGCGTCATAAAGACATCGTAGTCACGTTGGGAAATCACTATTCTGAATTTTTTGTACTCAAGATGGCTTTCTTTTTTGTTCTGTGAATGTGGTTCCTTCCGACCAACCATGTGAAGTGGCGTTGTGATCGTCAAATATATTTACTGGCTTCGTACACGGTAAAAGAAAATTTGAAGAGACCGTCAAAGAAATTTGGCAAATTTTCTTTGACCGTGTACGATGTCCGTGTCATTGAGGCATGTGTAAAACCACTGCTACAACAAATTTCATAGTTGCTCAGCAACTTGTCTTTGTACCTCTCATTGAAAACATAATTAAGCTCCTTGGGTTTGTCATAGATTATACTGCAAAGTTATTGTTATGTTCGTAAGAGAACATTTGACAGTTGGTATTCGAAGATAAACGTGGGGTGGGGGAGGGGGGTATGCAACGGTACATTTATTTTTACCCATCTTTATTACCCTATATGTTGCAAAAAACGGATTTATCGTCTTTGTCCATGGTATTACCATTTCTTAGTGGTTGAGCATTAAACACCGTATCTAATAATAATAATGCGGTGATGTAATCAGAAACGATCTATACAATTATAATACAACTGTTTCTTTCCCATCAAATAGATTTAACTTTCAACTGTATATATAACCAACATTTTGTTATTGAATACACTTGAAACAAATAAAACAAACTTTTCTGTATCAACGGTTCTGAAACTGTTTTTTTATTCAAATTTACAGAATATCATATGATGACATTTAATACGAGCTAAATGTAAATATACGTGACTTCACTACATTTAGACCATGATTATTTTTCATGATTAAATTACTAGCATCTGGCAGAAAAGGCGTAACGACAGTATAAAAGAGATGCCGCTGATCGCTTTAGCATCAACTTATTAATCCAACAACATGAAGTTAGTTGTTGTGTGTTTGCTAGTTGTACTAGCTGTGGCCCATGCCCGGCCCACTGAGTCAGATCGAAGAAGAGATGACGGCGACACTCCACCAAGACGAGAACAAGGTCCTGGACGAAATGATGAAGAGGACTGTCCACCACCAAGACGAAACGGTGAAGAGGACGGTCCACCACCAAGACGGGAAGGTGGTGAAGACGATGGGCCACCACCAAGACAAGAAGACGGTCGACCACCAAGACAAGAAGAACGAAGGAATCGACGCCAAGCTGAAGAGTCAAATGAACCTCCAAGACGAGACGAAGATAGGGATAACGACGGTCGACCACCAAGACGCGACGAAGATCGGGAAGGCGATGGTCGACCACCAAGGCGAGAAGATGATAACGAGGACGGTCGGCCACCCCGACGTGAAGATGGTCAAGATCAAGAACGACCACCAAGACGAAACGGTGAAGAGGACGGTCCACCACCAAGACGAGAAGATTGTGAAGACGATGGGCCACCACCAAGACAAGAAGACGGTCGACCACCAAGACAAGAAGAACGAAGGAATCGACGCCAAGCTGAAGAGTCAAATGAACCTCCAAGACGAGACGAAGATAGGGATAACGACGGTCGACCACCAAGGCGCGACGAAGATCGGGAAGGCGATGGTCGACCACCAAGGCGAGAAGATGATAACGAGGACGGTCGGCCACCCCGACGTGAAGATGGTCAAGATCAAGAACGACCACCAAGACGAAATGGTGAAGAGGACGGTCCACCACCAAGACGAGAAGATTGTGAAGACGATGGGCCACCACCAAGACAAGAAGACGGTCGACCACCAAGACAAGAAGAACGAAGGAATCGACGCCAAGCTGAAGAGTCAAATGAACCTCCAAGACGAGACGAAGATAGGGATAACGACGGTCGACCACCAAGGCGCGACGAAGATCGGGAAGGCGATGGTCGACCACCAAGGCGAGAAGATGATAACGAGGACGGTCGGCCACCCCGACGTGAAGATGGTCAAGATCAAGAACGACCACCAAGACGAAACGGTGAAGAGGACGGTCCACCACCAAGACGAGAAGATTGTGAAGACGATGGGCCACCACCAAGACAAGAAGACGGTCGACCACCAAGACAAGAAGAACGAAGGAATCGACGCCAAGCTGAAGAGTCAAATGAACCTCCAAGACGAGACGAAGATAGGGATAACGACGGTCGACCACCAAGGCGCGACGAAGATCGGGAAGGCGATGGTCGACCACCAAGGCGAGAAGATGATAACGAGGACGGTCGGCCACCCCGACGTGAAGATGGTCAAGATCAAGAACGACCACCAAGACGAAATGGTGAAGAGGACGGTCCACCACCAAGACGAGAAGATTGTGAAGACGATGGGCCACCACCAAGACAAGAAGACGGTCGACCACCAAGACAAGAAGAACGAAGGAATCGACGCCAAGCTGAAGAGTCAAATGAACCTCCAAGACGAGACGAAGAAAGGGATAACGACGGTCGACCACCAAGGCGCGACGAAGATCGGGAAGGCGATGGTCGACCACCAAGGCGAGAAGATGATAACGAGGACGGTCGGCCACCCCGACGTGAAGATGGTCAAGATCAAGAACGACCACCAAGACGAAATGGTGAAGAGGACGGTCCACCACCAAGACGAGAGGAACAATAAGTTACACAGAACAGTGATCAACGACAAATGGTGATGTCTACATATACTACCAGAGAACTGAACGTTTTGAAATTTTTATTTACCTTATTGTGATGTCCTATAATAAGTAAATAGATTTTGAACATAAACAATTTTTGCCTTTTTCTTTCTAGTTATAGCAGCTGTAATCAAAAACAATAGTCTAATATGTATATTTAACCGTTTATTGTTCCTTTCTTACAACTCTATAGGATGTCCGTACCATACCATAAACATTAGAACCGTTAAACCATAATAATACAAAACTGACTGTACATAGGCCTACTACTGGCGAACGTTACACACTTGATTCACCATGTTCGATTAATAGCCTTTCTTTACTGGTTTACCACACTAATGCCAAAGTCTAAATACTCGTCTTCAACTGCCGTTACAATTCAGAACACCATTATTGCCTTTATTTATCTTACATGAACGGGGCCGAGATAACGGTTTTAGAACAATTCGCTATCAGTTTCTGCTCTAACTTTTCAACGAGCACATGTTTACATTGCCGCCATTAAACAGGACTCAGACCATGACTTAAAACAGTCCTTCACGTTTATAAAATAGTGCGGGGGTCATAAAAAGCTCCTGCCAATTTCAAAAATGAGAAAAAAGCTCCCATAGAAAAACTCTTCTTAATCATATTACAAGGGTAATGCTACATTCTCTTGAATTAATGACAGCCATATTGTATTTAAACTTTAGTCTTGTTTAATATTTGGTGAATATGTTTGGTGAATATGGTAGCTTCAGTATGATCAACATGATTGAATGTATGTAGTTTAAAAATAAACAAAAACTGAAAGTAGTTTATTAATCTCAATATTTATGAGAGCGATTTAGCTAATTTGTAGGAGTCTTTAATGACTCCTGCGAAGGAAAGTCGAGGTGCGTTGAGAGGAGCAGGAGCGAAAGCTCCCCTTAAACGTGAAGGACTGCTTAAAACTATGGACACAGACCACACTTAGGGTCTCAGACAACTAATTAATTTGCCTTATACATAATACAATACGTTTGCTGCAGTAACATACCCGGTCCCTAAATTATACAACATATAATTTACCAATAAACATTATACACTGCAGCTAATACCATAAACCAAATACTGTAACAATACATGTACATAATTAATTATAGCACCAAAAATGTCTACAGATTGTCTAATTTTCGTTTTCCATAAGAAGAACAAGTTTATGAACTGGTCGTCTTAAATCACCATTAGCCGTATGAACAGTTGCAGCTCGAACTAGACCTTCTTTGTCAGTTTCAGTCGTGAGTATACGACCTAATTTCCAATCATTTCGCGTTAACGAATCGTCACTTATAATAACAATGTCACCAATTTTCAGATTACGTTGTGGTTTACACCATTTCGCGCGCTCTTGTAAACACAATAGATATTCTCGTTTCCACCTTGACCAAAAATTGATGAAAATGTCTGATAAAAACTTTAGCGATATGACTTCCTTTTGGTACTATGATTGGGTGTTTAACACTGTCGTCCATCTTTGCTCTATCCAAGCGACCTCCAACACGAATAACACCGTCCTGTACTATAAGGTCCAACTTCCATAAATGAGAAACTGACTTTATACATGATCGTTTACGTCTGAAATCATTATGATTTTGCTCTGCATTCGAATCAAAGTTATCCAAAATTGACAACTCACGAAACGAAATACTGCAAGTTCTGCATTTCTGATATCGGGAACCGTAACACTAAAGCTTTGTAATAGATCATGTCTTTTACGTTTCATGAACGAATCCACCTGATTTCCAATGTAACGTTACTAGTATGGAAGGCACGCTCAGGGTAGTACGGCAGTCTGAGGGTAGTCCGGCAGTCTAGCGTTTTTTGCCTCGGCAGTCTGAGGTATTTGACTACGTCACTTCCGGTTTGGCTAGGGGCGCGCTGATTGGCTGCGGGAGTCTGAGGGTATTACGGCAGTCTAGCGATTCGGGAGTCTAGCGTTTTTTGCCTCGGCACCCTGAGGTATTTGACTACGTCACTTCCGGTTTGGCTGCGGGAGTCTGGGGTTTTTTGTTGCGGGAGTCTAGAGGTGCGGCAGTCTGAGGTTTTTTATTGCGGTAGTTATTGGGCGGCGTGACTTCAGACGATTTACAAATGCGACAACGGATGTACTTGTTCATATGGGTTGGCGATATATTTTATTTGTAGCGCACATGAGGTCCGCGTCGGCATGTCGCGCATCGCCCCGCCCCGCGTCTTTCTCATCGCCGCCCCGCCCAAATACATGTCCTAAAATCCCTTTCAGTCATTTGCAGAGTTAATGATTCATTTAGTTTTGTTATTTCGTCATTTATTCATAAGTTAATAACTTTTTTTAAATGAATTAATCATAATGCAATTATTTTTTCATCAATTAATTTTTTTATCAATTAATTTTTTTTTTCAATAATTATTTTTTTTTCAATAATTAATTTTTTTTATAATTAATTTTTTTTTTCAATAATTAATTTTTTTTATAATCAATTTTTTTTTATTATTTTTTTTATTATTTTTTTTTTAAATTATTTTCATTCATTTTAATTTGGTGAAGTTATTTACCGATCTGGTGACAGGGTTTTTTTTATTTTCACGACCGAAATAGAATATCCCAGATTTAACCAATCAAAAAAAATTGTAGTCATTTGTAGTATTAAGTAATTTGTTAATTAGTATATTAATTGTTTTATATTAATTGAGTTTAGTTACAAGCTGTATGTCGTTAAGGTATGAGAAATGTTTTTTTAAAAAAAAAAGATAATTGTGCTCATTATCGTATTAATTAATATGTTAATTAATATATTAATTGTCATACACTAATTTAAGTTAGTTAAACCACAACGTACTTGAAGGATTTATTTTAGCATTTGAAATATATTTAAGAAAAATAAAAGTGGTTAGGTCTTTAAAAACAAGGTTAATATTACACTATGTATTTAACAGATGTTTTAACAGATGTTTTTTCGAGGTAGTAGGTGAACTTTCGACCGATATTCTAAAAATACATGCTATGAACTTATTTAAATATGCAATTTTTTGTGGTGAGTTGTTAAAAAATTACAAGCTGTATGTTGTTAATGCGTAAAAACAAAAAATAATCCTAGTAATCAATGTATTACTTACTATGCAAATTAGTGTATTAATTGTTTTATATTAATTGAGGTTAATAAAACTCACGTACTTGTTAAAAGAATACAAGCTGTATGTCGTTAAGGTATGAAAAGTGTTGTTGTTTTTTAAGAAAATAAAAAATGACATCATCGTATTGATTAATATGTTAATTAGAATTTTAATTGTTTTATATTAATTGTGGTTAGTTAATGCCTAACGTATTTGAATAAGACTATGTTTTTATTTTAGCAAGATCAGATGAAATATACATGTGTATTGAAGAAAAATAAAAGTGGTTAATATTACATTATGTATTTAACACATGTTTTAGCAGATGTTTTTTGGGGTCTTAGGTGAACTTTTGACCTATATACCTTTTAAATATGGCAATAATCTCTGTCTTCTTTCTATGTCAGTTTTTAATTTGAGTTTTTACAACCAAAATTGGGTTTTAAATACGACCAGTAAACAAAGTTTAACTATTCAGCACACACTGGCTAATAATGATTAGATTGATATACACGTTTTATTTTGTCTCTTATTATCAGAACTAAAGAAAATATCTACACCTCTAGTTGTTTAGAGTCGTGTGCGACAGAATAGTGTACGGTTGTTATATTTTGGAACTTGAATATTCTCAGATTTAACCAATCAAAATGTAAAAATAGAACGGAGGTGAAGAGAGATGTCAATAACCTTCTATCCCCTTATAGATTTTTCATTCATTATTTTTTGTCATTAAGTGGGGTTTTTTTTACAGTTTTTTTTTTAAATTATTTTGATTTATTTTAATTTGGTGAAATCATTAACCGATTACTTGTAGGCAGATTTTAATTTGATGGAAAGTTTGCTTCTGTAGTCAATTGTTTGAATTTGGAACAATATTTTATCTGATGAGAGTTTTATATTTAATAAAAAGTTTTAATAAAACGTGGTAGCATGATGAATCTGTTCCAGTATTTGAATTATGAAAATAGAAGGACCAAGTTTCCACCACCGAAATATGTTCTTTATATAAGTGGGTCTTATTTTCGTAACACAGTATTTAAGATATGATTTATGTATTATAGCGTTTTAGCTATCAAATTACAGCACACATCTTCATAACCATTCCATGTAATTTACTATCTTTGAGAACTAAAGAAAATGTTTTCAGCGAAGAAAATTTGGTGACTGTTTTTAATTAACACCAGTCTTGTAGTTGTGACATATGTTTTAATCATCAAAGTAAGTCAAGCCCCTTTGAAGTCAAATGATATTCTTGAGAACCAAAGAATATGTATTAGGAAAGTTTGGTATGTGTTTTATAACCAGTGTTTTAGCTGTGCCAGATGGTTTAGCTATCAAATTACACAGAAGCAACACTTTGGTGTCATTTGATATTCTTGAGAACCAAAGAATATATCTTTGCCGTGGGAAAGTTTGGCATGTGTTTTATAACCAGTGTCTTAGCTGAGCCAGCTGGTTTAGCTATCAAATTACACAGAAGCAGCACTTTGGTGTCATTTGATATTCTTGAGAACCAAAGAATATATCTTTGGCGTGCGAAAGTTTGGCATGTGTTTTATAACCAATGTCTTAGCTGAGCCAGATCGTTTAGCTATCAACACCGCTTTGAAGTCATCGGATATTCGTGAGAATTGAAAAAAGTTTCTTTTGCGTGGGAAAGTTTGACAGGCGTTTTTATTACCAGTGCCTTAACTGTGTCAGATGTTTTAAATTTTAAATGTTTTCAAAGTATTTGCTTCATATTTGGACAATCAGTGATTTATTTAACCATTTATTAATTTATTTAAAGTATTTATCTTATTTCGGGAGATGAAATTTTACTTGCTGACAAGATATTTTGGACAAAGAAAATTTGATTTTGATAAAGTAAATCCAACTTAATAAATGATGACACCCAAACACAACCTCCACAGCACACACAAACACATGTCCAAACACACTCTCGGAGCCCAACATGCACATATACAGACACACCCACTAAACTCATGGACCGTCGCATCCACGCACAACCCTTCCACCACACACACACACACACACACACACGATGCCTAACATGTACACAGATAGACACACTCATGGACTGCCACACCCACACACGCCATTCCCACCACACACACAAACACTCGCATGCTCAAACACTCACTCGGTGTCAGAGATTCACACATACACACACACACACACATTGGCTGACACACCGACACACAATCACCACAAATCATCTTAACTGTCAAATATAGAGAATGTAATTCAATGTTAACACAAAGGAACTTGATTACCTACTACCTACATATGGCACGAATTATATACCCGTCTATGGGTCTGAACTGTTAAAAAATTATGCCGTAAACGTATAAGAAATGTTATTTATTTTTTTTAAAAAAAAGAAGATAATTATAGTCAATTTTGTATCAAATAATATGTTCATTAGCATATTAATTCCTTTACCTTAACTGAGGTTAGTAAGACCACAACGTACTTGACTAGGGATGTTTCTATTCTAGTATTTGAAATATATTTAAGAAAAACAAAAGTGGTTAGCTCTTGGATGATCTTTTGAATGTTATACTAAAAAATACCTGTCACCTATTTAAATACTATGTTAATATGGACTGTATATTCATACTCGACCTCCCCCACCCCATGCACACACACATACACACACAACCCACACTGTCACACCAACGCACAAGTGCTGGCACATCCTTTTTTACCGCTAAATATAGAGAACGTAATTCTATTTGAACTTTTGCTTTCTTTTCTATCGACGTTTTACAGGTTAAATACATTTCCGCAAATACATACAAATTTACGGGACGCCACAATGTATGCTGCATCCAACATGCAACACTGATCTAGAGTGTCTACTGGTGGTATATGTTATAAGGGGGCGTGAATCTTTACCAACTGACCCCACCACAACACATGGCACGAATTATATCGTTTGATATTACCGGACACAAAATTTACACGCGTCCTTGCTTTCAAATTATATCTAACCAATTATAAACATGTACCCTGAACGCATGATATCATACATTTTTCTCGTAAATATGAATATATTAACTCAATCAATAAAATAAACAAATTAGTTCAAGTCGACAATTAGAATAATTCAAAAAAAGAAGATGTCTTTTAGGACATGCATACGCAACTGATGATGACATGTTGATTATAACTTTGCTTAAACGTAACATAGTTCGTATCCCCAAATCGACTAACGATGACATACCCCCACTTCACATGCACACACCCCATATACATACGCGCATCCACCCACACAAACACACACCAACCAACCAACCAACCAACCAACATATACAACCTCACACACACATCCACCCACAGCGCAGTGCACATATTCACACATTATTTGTACATTTCATTTCCTTTGGCTGTATTACATTTCAACATATTCAATACTACAACGTTAACATGCAGAATATTATCTAATATAAGTTGCGTTGAATTAACAGATCGTAAATTAATCTATTCTTACACACATAATAGTCTGAATTATAAGATATTGATATCTTTAAAAGTTGCTCACGTATACAATCGTTTACGTCTTCAGATACTATAGATGTACATTGGTTTAAGCGAATTATCATTCGTTAACTCTTAACTGACTCATAGTACCATCATCGTTCAGTGCCATTGTGGTCAGACGAGCATAATGAGGGTTGCTCACCTTATAAACAGGCGACTTTCAATGGTTTTTTTACTCGCTGTTTGGCATTTTGACAGTTAAAAATCGTCTATTTTCTTCTTGAATGATTAGAGTAAAACGGTGATATGTCAATGTGAAATGTTCTACTAATGACGGATTACCGTCCGTATTGAAGGACAGTGATTCAGAAGCGGGTACAGTTTTTGATCGCTATTATTTGGTTGTACTTTTGTAGTCTAGATAATTAAAAGGGACTCACGATGAATGATTTTTAGTTAACAAAAAAATAAATGAAAATCACAATTACGGAAACCCCATTGACTTCCAGTTCCGGCGAAGGTTCCATTTTAAAAGCCTTGTGAATGTGTTAATTCGAGTTAATCTGATACCGTACCCGAGTATTTAAAAGAACACTTTGATTTCTATACTCCCCGGTGGTCCAACCTGTGTACCTCAAGTGCTGACAGCTTATTGAGGATTCCGAAATATAATAACCTGTGTGGTGAATGTGTGTTATCTGCCAGCTAAGATATGGAATGATCTTCCAAAACCTCTACCATCCAGGGCTTTAAGATGCACTTAAAAGCATATTTATTTCAAAAATGTTTTTGAACGGTTTTGTTGCGAATTCTCTTAAAAACACTAGTGTGTAATGAAGTTCTATAAACATCGAACAACAATAATACTAATGATATACACCACGTTTGCATGAAATATCTGAATTAGAGTATTTGTCATAGAAATTTATGGTAAAAAAAAAATCCATATTTTTGAAAATATCATTAAATCTAGATAATTTTATCCATTTACTTGAAAGGTCTTATCAACAGTTGTCTTTTATTTTTAAATGAGATATCTATATTTTAACACTATTGACCATTATGACGTGGGTGTTTTTTGAATAAAGTCAAACCTCTTAGACACTTATGAGACAACAGTGATTGACGAGAGTTTTGCTTTTCACAGTAACGGAAATGGTACAGCAATCTTGTCCAGAGTAGTGATCGACCATATAATTTGTATCTGACTAGGATCAATGTCCACGACTAAATCACAAAAATATACAGGTAGACAAATCCACCACGATAATTGGTTATATTGCTTATCTTTTGTAATCACCGCTGTAGGTTGCTTGACCTACTAGCATTTTATTTCAATTTCAATTCTGTAGTAAGACGGTAGAAAGTGCGACAGACACTTAGTCTGTGTTGTTTCACTAGTAACAGTGTGCAGATGCGGAGGAATAAAAAAACTAACACAATATATACTTTCAAAGATGTCTTTATATTATTCTATACATTACAGTCACAAAAATATAAATCGACAAATATACAAAGAAAGAAGTCGTTGAAACACAAATGATCATTTTGTTTTGGAACGGGGTTTGTTATCTTTCAATGACTTGTTGGCGAAGAATCTGCATTTTAAGCTTGTGTTCGTTTACGATCGAGTCTATTTTAGCATTTAACAAGTTCAACCGTAGGTTCTGCTCACGCGTTACTTCATGTACCCTCACTGGTTCGGAAATGACCGAGGGTGGGTTGTGTTTGATTACATTAAAATCAGCGTTACACTCTGTGTTTTTATGGGGTTCATCTTGGCTACTGACATTGTTCTGAATAGTGTGTATTTTAATGGATTTGTTCCTTCTTTCAGATACTATTCAGAACAATGTCAGTAGCCAAGATGAACCCCATAAAAACACAGAGTGTAACGCTGATTTTAATGTAATCAAACACTACCCACCCTCGGTCATTTCCGAACCAGTGAGGGTACATGAAGTAACGCGTGAGCAGAACCTACGGTTGAACTTGTTAAATGCTAAAATAGACTCGATCGTAAACGAACACAAGCTTAAAATGCAGATTCTTCGCCAACAAGTCATTGAAAGATAACAAACCCCGTTCCAAAACAAAATGATCATTTGTGTTTCAACGACTTCTTTCTTTGTATATTTGTCGATTTATATTTTTGTGACTGTAATGTATAGAATAATATAAAGACATCTTTGAAAGTATATATTGTGTTAGTTTTTTTATTCCTCCGCATCTGCACACTGTTACTAGTGAAACAACACAGACTAAGTGTCTGTCGCACTTTCTACCGTCTTACTACAGAATTGAAATTGAAATAAAATGCTAGTAGGTCAAGCAACCTACAGCGGTGATTACAAAAGATAAGCAATATAACCAATTATCGTGGTGGATTTGTCTACCTGTATATTTTTGTGATTTAGTCGTGGACATTGATCCTAGTCAGATACAAATTATATGGTCGATCACTACTCTGGACAAGATTGCTGTACCATTTCCGTTACTGTGAAAAGCAAAACTCTCGTCAATCACTGTTGTCTCATAAGTGTCTAAGAGGTTTGACTTTATTCAAAAAACACCCACGTCATAATGGTCAATAGTGTTAAAATATAGATATCTCATTTAAAAATAAAAGACAACTGTTGATAAGACCTTTCAAGTAAATGGATAAAATTATCTAGATTTAATGATATTTTCAAAAATATGGATTTTTTTTTTACCATAAATTTCTATGACAAATACTCTAATTCAGATATTTCATGCAAACGTGGTGTATATCATTAGTATTATTGTTGTTCGATGTTTATAGAACTTCATTACACACTAGTGTTTTTAAGAGAATTCGCAACAAAACCGTTCAAAAACATTTTTGAAATAAATATGCTTTTAAGTGCATCTTAAAGCCCTGGATGGTAGAGGTTTTGGAAGATCATTCCATATCTTAGCTGGCAGATAACACACATTCACCACACAGGTTATTATATTTCGGAATCCTCAATAAGCTGTCAGCACTTGAGGTACACAGGTTGGACCACCGGGGAGTATAGAAATCAAAGTGTTCTTTTAAATACTCGGGTACGGTATCAGATTAACTCGAATTAACACATTCACAAGGCTTTTAAAATGGAACCTTCGCCGGAACTGGAAGTCAATGGGGTTTCCGTAATTGTGATTTTCATTTATTTTTTTGTTAACTAAAAATCATTCATCGTGAGTCCCTTTTAATTATCTAGACTACAAAAGTACAACCAAATAATAGCGATCAAAAACTGTACCCGCTTCTGAACCACTGTCCTTCAATACGGACGGTAATCCGTCATTAGTAGAACATTTCACATTGACATATCACCGTTTTACTCTAATCATTCAAGAAGAAAATAGACGATTTTTAACTGTCAAAATGCCAAACAGCGAGTAAACAAACCATTGAAAGTCGCCTGTTTATAAGGTGAGCAACCCTCATTATGCTCGTCTGACCACATTGGCACTGAACGATGATGGTACTATGAGTCAGTTAAGAGTTAACGAATGATAATTCGCTTAAACCAATGTACATCTATAGTATCTGAAGACGTAAACGATTGTATACGTGAGCAACTTTTAAAGATATCAATATCTTATAATTCAGACTATTATGTGTGTAAGAATAGATTAATTTACGATCTGTTAATTCAACGCAACTTATATTAGATAATATTCTGCATGTTAACGTTGTAGTATTGAATATGTTGAAATGTAATACAGCCAAAAAAATGAAATGTACAAATAATGTGTGAATATGTGCACTGCGCTGTGGGTGGATGTGTGTGTGAGGTTGTATATGTTGATTGGTTGGTTGGTTGGTGTGTGTTTGTGTGGGTGGATGCGCGTATGTATATGGGGTGTGTGCATGTGAAGTGGGGGTATGTCATCGTTAGTCGATTTGGGGATACGAACTATGTTACGTTTAAGCAAAGTTATAATCAACATGTCATCATCAGTTGCGTATGCATGTCCTAAAAGACATCTTCTTTTTTTGAATTATTCTAATTGTCGACTTGAACTAATCTGTTTATTTTATTGATTGAGTTAATATATTCATATTTACGAGAAAAATGTATGATATCATGCGTTCAGGGTACATGTTTATAATTGGTTATATATAATTTGAAAGCAAGGACGCGTGTAAATTTTGTGACCGGTAATATCAAACGATATAATTCGTGCCATGTGTTGTGGTGGGGTCAGTTGGTAAAGATTCACGCCCCCTTATAACATATACCACCAGTAGACACTCTAGATCAGTGTTGCATGTTGGATGCAGCATACATTGTGGCGTCCCGTAAATTTGTATGTATTTGCGGAAATGTATTTAACCTGTAAAACGTCGATAGAAAAGAAAGCAAAAGTTCAAATAGAATTACGTTCTCTATATTTAGCGGTAAAAAAGGATGTGCCAGCACTTGTGCGTTGGTGTGACAGTGTGGGTTGTGTGTGTATGTGTGTGTGCATGGGGTGGGGGAGGTCGAGTATGAATATACAGTCCATATTAACATAGTATTTAAATAGGTGACAGGTATTTTTTTAGTATAACATTCAAAAGATCATCCAAGAGCTAACCACTTTTGTTTTTCTTAAATATATTTCAAATACTAGAATAGAAACATCCCTAGTCAAGTACGTTGTGGTCTTACTAACCTCAGTTAAGGTAAAGCAATTAATATGCTAATGAACATATTATTTGATACAAAATTGACTATAATTATCTTCTTTTTTTTAAAAAAAATAAATAACATTTCTTATACGTTTACGGCATAATTTTTTAACAGTTCAGACCCATAGACGGGTATATAATTCGTGCCATATGTAGGTAGTAGGTAATCAAGTTCCTTTGTGTTAACATTGAATTACATTCTCTATATTTGACAGTTAAGATGATTTGTGGTGATTGTGTGTCGGTGTGTTAGCCAATGTGTATGGCTGTGTGTGTCGGTGTGTCAGCCAATGTGTATGGCTGTATCTACTTTATACACAACATTTAATCTGTAAATAACCTGTGAAATTATTCTTGAATTATATATTTTGTACACTGTGTGAATAAATATATCTACAAGAAAAAAGGCGCTGGCTCACTGGTCTGGAGGTCGATGTTCGATCCCTGCATTGGCCGAGAAAGTTCATCGGGATTTTCCGACGTGGTTTCCCCTTGTCAGTGGTGCAGGTAGGAGGGCCCGACAAAGACAACTGTCTTTGTTGGAATTCAATATAAGAGTAGACCAAAGTGTCGTTGCAAGGGCAAAAGTTCCCTCGTAGCACACTGTATGGCGTATGGCCGTCTTCATTAGCCCAGGAGCCAAGCAGTTGGACGTTAAGCCCTATTTCATTTCATTTAAAAAGGTAGTGTCATTTGCATTTAAAGGCGCATTGTGTAAGATTTATCAAAAAGAAAAATAGCTAGCCGTTCGTAAAAAAATGTTTCAAAATAAACGATAACAAACGAATATATTGAACATGTTTGTCAGATAACTTTATTCTGAGCGACGATTTAGCAGCCTCTTTACAATAAAAGGAAATTATGGTGCTTTTGTTGGCAGTGCTGTGGGATTTGAATTAAAGTCGCCATTTTGGATACGCAATACCTTATTCTCGAGACAGTCCCGTAATTCTTACCTGCCAAGATCCCAGTCCGATAATTGGAAACTTGTTTCCGTTGTTAAATGTTACCATAGGCCCTGGACCAGACATTTTAGATGAGCTGGACAATTGACGTAATAGTATAATATGAAGTCTGTTGGCGGTTTTGGTTAAGTTTACTAGCTTATATAGTGACGTCATACACGGCCGACACCTGAAAATAGAGACGAGATATTAAATTTGTGTCCACCCACTAATCAACATGGCTGTACTTTGTAGATACAATATTCAAACAAGTCTAATAGTGTAAACATCTATGCATATCACCGAGTTTGGGATTTCATGCATGATAGCACCTATGATAATTTGTTTATCTCGGTCTGTAAACGCTAATACCTTTGCATTTCATATTAAACAATCAGTTTTCTTTCACTTTTGACAGGTACTCTGATTCTAGGTTTATATATAACATTTATATGCAAATAATACAGAGTGAATACACCGCCCTTTCTATATTCCCCTCCCCAATTTCTTGACCGATCATTGCCATGTAGGGGTAGGGTTATATCTAGGGATAGCCGATTGATTGCACGCCATCAAGACCCAAGTATAGAGCCTAGTCCTCAAAAACGTGAGATGAAAACAGATACAATTATTAAACATACATTATGCAAGAGCTAAATCTGCCTATTGCAGGCCTTTCTTTAGGCCTGAAATGTTATCTGAAATATTAATTGGACATCAATTAACTTATCAAGACCATAATAAACTGTCGATGCCATCGTTAGCCGGTAATATTTAGTGGATTTGAATACATTTTGTGACGAATAATTTAGCCTAAAATTAAATCGCTAATATCTCGGTTCATAATCTATTTTCTAACTATTATAGCGAGAACTGTCAGCTCTCTGTCTAATTTTACATAATGCCTATTTATGTAGAAAACTTTGTGCATGAGAAATTTAACAGCGCTAATTTCAAAATTAAAAAGACTCTTTGATTGCATGCACCGGAAATGGATGCCTGGAACCCCTACCCCCACCCCATACGTATCTGAAGACCAATAATATAGATTATGGATAAGTAAACATGCTCCAGTGCGCTATTAACATACTCACTGTTATCTATTACACAAATAGGTCAAATAAATGTCCATTTAGCAGAAATAGACTTTAGAATGAATAGTCGCCGGTGAACTTTCTATTGGATAGTTATCGTGCCCATACTTTGATTGGCTTCGTTTTATGTCACAGAACGTGTTGTTTTATTCTTACATTCTTTAATTCCAAAATCCAAATTAGCTTGCACTATCGTATCGGTGCCCAATTAAAAGAATTAAATGGATTAATCAGCACATGACATTGCTACAACACCCGGCCCAGTGTCCCGCTATGACCAGGTAGTTTAGCGAAAGGTGGTGGACCGTATCCTTCTCAGTCTTCCGGCCTGGTGGTAGACCGTTCCCGTCACCACCTTCCCGTTATGGTGGTGTACAGTCGTCTTCATCTTGTCTTGGCCGCTCTTGCACCATCTTCACGAGGAGGTGATCCACCATCATCTCTTCTTCGACCTGACTCAGTGGACTGGACAAGAGCCACGGGTAACACCAATAACTATCAAACATGCAACAATTAACTTCATGTTGTTAGATTAAGAAGTTGATGCTAAAACGACCAAACGCATCTCTTTTATACTGTTTTCTCTGCCAGATACTAGTAATTTAATCATGAAAATAACCATGGTCTAAATATAGTGAAGTCACGCATATTTACGTTAGCTCGTATTAAATGACATCATATAATATTCTGTAAATTGGAATATACAGACAAGCTTGTTTTATTTGTCTCAAGTTTATGCTGAAACGCAATTTTGGCTATACATATCGCTGAAAGTTAAATCCTTTGTTGGGAAATATACAGCTGTTATAAACAATATAGACACACCGGCATGTATTGCATTAAAGGTCCAATCTCGGTTATATTTTGGAGATAAAAGAATAAAACTGCTTAATTTTGTGTTATAGCCCCTAAAAGCCTGTACCTTAGGACCGAACAATTTACTGCGTATACGTGATACGTTTTCAAAGAACTTAAATCCGTCTGTCTTCATCTGGAAATTGACACCGGTGTCCCAAGCTGTATTATATGGTGTCACGATAAAACCATATTTTTATTTTATAAAATTTTTTAAAAGGGTTACGTGACCGGAGAAGCGGTTTTGAGCTGAAATTTTCAACCAGGGTAAATACACCAATCCTTTGTATTTCGGCACTTACATTTCTGAGACTCTGTTAAAAATCGAGATTGTCTCTTTAATTGTGTGGATCATTTCTTATTACATAACTGCATCTTAATGCTGCCGATGGTCACGTAGTCAAGAGGTTGTACATTTTGTTGTATTCATCATGTATTATCAACTACTACGGAATGGTAGGGGCATAAATAAAGTAAATCTCTTTTCTTCTGATTATGAAAGAATGAAAAGAACTGGGCTTAGCATCCTATGTGTCTGCGACAGGTAGTACAGGTGCAAATTGTTCGACTTATATACAAAGGATATTTCAGCTTTCATGCCAGTTGTAGAATGAAAACTGTTATGTCAAATTTATTTCCATGGAAACACACAATAATCAATTGTCACATGGTTAGCGTGCGCGCAAATTAAAATTTCTGTCATCGAGTCAAGTAGTGTGGTTTCGTTTCCCCGCTTGTACGTGACAAAGAGTGGAATCGTCTGTCCAACTTCATGGGTTTTCACCGAATACTCAGCTTTCCTTCCACTGCTAAAGACCCCTGTGCGTAAGTGAGTTATTGAAAAATATGATCCAATGACAAGGAATAGGGTCGCCTGTCCAACCTCGTGGGTTTTCACCGAGTACTCCACTTTTCTTCCACTGCTAATGAACCCTGTGCGTAATCGAGTTATTGCAAAAATGACCCAATAGTTATTTCTCTCTGTGTTTAGGCCCTTTTATTCTCCCGTGAAGGATAACTGCCCAATGAACGCAGACAGGACGAAACAAGTATATATAACTGTCCGACTTTATGTACAACAATACAAAATTATCTAGTTTACGCAATTTAGGCTAAAAACTACGATAGTGGATTTTCCTGCTACCCGTTGGACTGGTCTCAAGTCCCCCGTTAGCTCCGCAGCCGTCAGAATTGTTTCTAGCACATCCAGATTCGATTCCAGGACATCCTGGTTGTGTGTCCGTGGGTCGTGTTGGATCAACATATTATTAATGTGTATTAATGTGTATACAATGTAATCAAATTCATCATCATTATATCCTTAATACCAGGACTATATCATGTAACAACATGCACCAAATAAGTCTCATATTTCGCTACATATTATATTTTTATAAAATTTAGTCATTGTATACTATGAATTCCAAACATTCAATGTTAAATTTTAAACAGGGAATACTAACTGATATCTTTAAATAGTCTTGTTATAGTAATATATGCCAGTCTCCCAGAGGAATCTATCATCCTTAAATTCTATAAAGCCTATACTATTAAAACATTTAACACGTATACGCCTATCAGCCCATAAATTATTTATAGAAACTGGTCGGTATACTAAAGTGCCTCGAAGGAATTATTAGTCAGCAGAAGTTTGCCCGTGTATGTGTTATCACTGGTCACTTCAGTCCACCACCAAGACGAGAAGGTGGTGAAGGGGGAGGTCCACAACCACGGCGACAAGAACGAAGGAACTGACGTCAAGACGAAACGAAGATGGTGAAGGTGGAGGTACACCACCAAGACAAGCAGACGTCCCACCAACAATGCGGGTAGGCGGGAAAGGTAATGGTCCACCACCAGAACGGGAAGGCGGCAAAGGGTATGTTCCACCACCAAGGCGAAACGAACTAAGGAATCAACGCCAAGAAGAAGAGTCAAATGAACCACCAAGACGAAGAAATTGTGAAGGTGATGGTCCACCACCACGACGAGAAGACGGTTTTCCACCAAGGCGAGGTGAGGGTGAAGACGGCGGTCCACCACCAAAATGAGATCAAAGCGTACGACAAGAACAACGTCGTCGACACATGATGATGTCTGCATTCACTACCCGAGAACTTAATGTCCTGAAATTTTCCTATACTTTATTGTGATATTGTATAATAAGTACATAGATTTTGAACACAAACAACGTTTACCCTTTTCGTTGTTATCTACAATATGTTGTTAAATAAAATAAATAGATAATAGAAAGGTACTGGTGAAGTTTAACGGACGGATATGAATGCTAATCTGGTTTACAACATGATAGGCTACAGGCATGTTCTCTTTATATTCATTATATATCCAATATGTCACTGCACGTCCAACAACTTCATTCATTAACACCATGATAGATAAATATAAGTGGAGGTCAATTTTTTGTACAAAATAAACAAAACTTGGTGTAACTGTTCGACAAGCAATCTGCAAGGGTTCTATTGGATTCCGAACAGTGCATCTTATTGCTATTCCTTTATTATATGGTATGATATTGTACATGGAGGCTAGCGCCACCAATAGCCACCAGTACAACGTTGTCACATTGGAAATGGACAAAGTTCGCAAATCTGTCACCATCGATAAATCCTTTTTAAGAACGTGACCGACGATTATTTTCAATAGTTTAGATGGCCGCCAATTTTCAACATTAGTACTATTCGTTATTTGAACGTTACTTGTGGCTAACATCGGGATACCACGACAAGGGATAGAATCCCGATGCTGCCAGAAACCGTACTCACGCAAAATAACTGAGGAAGTCTTGAACGAGGCTTTCAACCGTACCAATAAAAAACCTCGACGGACAAGCGCAGATGTCTATAATAAAGATTATGAATTTTTATTCTACCAAATAAGAAAATTTCCTTACATTGTCTTGTGAGCAGTAAGTCAGGGAAGGTGAATCGGGGAGCTGGGACAGGGCAAGGCCAAAAAAACGTAAATTTGCCACGGATCTTTCAAACGCAATTCCTGATGCCGGTCTACTATCCAACTCCAATATTCTCTCGGAGTTCTTCTCAAAGTTAAGTAAAGTATCCAAATTCTAAATCATTTCGACTTTTATGCTAAACATGTAAAGCGACGATGAAGTAGACAGTTTTCGTCTTAATAATATGTGGCATTAAAATATAAAACAAAAACGATCTTGTTCTGCACTGTTCATGTAAGATACGAAGTTGCTGTTCTTAGGACTTATCAAATATTTGCTATGATGTCTTTCTGATAGCCTTGCTTCAAAAGCCATGAAATGGAAGTAAAATGTGGTTTAACCTGCTTCTGGACTAATTAATACGGGCCTACGTCAAGAAGTATACCTTTATATCGAATTCCAACATCCAGGGAATCTTTTCCGTGCAAGACAAGCGGAACGTGCGACATCCAGGCTAGCGAGCCAACATCATATTTTTTTTTCTTAGTAATATATATTCATAGAAAGCATAAAACAATTACATGTACATAACACAATGCCAATAGAATCATTAATTAATCATAAATTTATTTACAAAATTAATTATGTACATTGGTCTTATGCGGATTAGTTTAAATGAACTAAATTGCTAACATTTGGGACCTAGAAATTGACACAAGTGGGTGGCAACGCATGTAATACTGTAATATGAATGTATATAAACTGATTTACATTCAATAGTTTCCGTTTTCACTCTAATTTCAAATCAGTTATGTTCGGCGAAATAAGCCAACAGTCTCAATCGAATTCAAATTTCTAGCGTCTGGTTATTCCAGTCTGCATACGCCATTTGATTTGGTGCAATGTGTGTAGCCTCGTCCCTCGAGTCTCTTGTTAAAACTGGGGCTGAAACGCATTAGGATACACGATTCGTGTACCAATGGTAAAATGTTTATTTTGTCTTAAACATTGGATATCAGAAGCCCATCTTTTTCCGGTAAGATCACGGCATCAATGTTGACTTGAATTGACAAATAATTCGTGGTTTCAATGTTGAAGATTTTGGATGATATTGAGTTAGAGACTTAGCTACTTTACATAGCTTCCAGCTGCAGATGGCAATTTCGAAAAACATCTTTTGTACCAAACCTACTTTTATTTCCAGCATTTATCATATCACTTGGAACTGAACTCGGATGTTGGCAGAAGTCAGATAAAGATCGACAAGCCAAGGCGTTTTTTAGCAGCAATTCTTCTTCGCTCACGAGTAACTACTGTCTCCCCTTTAATATTCCAGTTTGGAAAACTTTCCCGGTGTTGGCCCGTTTTTTATTGTAAATTTATATTTGAAAAGAGTATTAAATCTGCATCTCCCGTAAAAAAAGCGAACATTTGCGTTTCCTGACTGAAACATTTTCGCTCTGTTTTAAAAGACAGTGGGCAGTACGGGTTGCATTCTTGCGCATTGCGTGAAAATAGATCCGTCGAATTTCCCCCAAGACGCCTATCACCTCTGGAATTACTAACTATTTATTTTGAATCTCAATCGCTAGGTGCAAGGAGAAACAAAACAGATAAATTGTCAGTGGCGTAGTACGAGGCCTTGGCAATATGATCGTTATAGTTAAAGTAGTTCAAGGGTAGGGTCAGATTTCAGATGGATATGAACATTCCTTCGTTTTATTATAATGGCCATCGGAAATCTCAAATTATTCACTGTAAATTACGACGTCGATGTTCTGACCTGCAGGGTCATAAATTTCTTCGACACATTGCCGACAGTCCCGCATGCCTCTGCGGTCACATATTTGAAGATCCCGATCATTACCTTCTGCGATGTTCCTTACATTCAAATGCACGAACAGATACCATTGACAAATTACAATATGATTTTAAAAATATAAACTGTCTTTTATTCGGCTCCAAAACCTACAGTCTAGAAATTAATACTAATATTTTTAACCAGGTCCATAGGTTTATTAATATGTCAAACAGATTCTAAACTCAATTCGATCAAGTAATATTTTAATGTATAATCTTGGCTAGTGTATCTAATTTTGTTTATTATCAAATAATCCTCACTTGGCTTGCATATGTATAATTATTAATTACTATATATACTGTACATTTTCACCCATTTTATTATGTTTATATAATATGTATGTGTTTGCCATTTTAACTATGTATATACACCCATTCGTCATTAACAATATGTATACAAATTACTTAGGGAGAGGGGTTTTACATAGGCTAAGCCTGTTCCCCAATCCCATCCAGACAACCTGAATAAAATATTGTTTATAAAAAAAAAAAAACATTCGGAACAAAAGTGCCAAATTTTCCCAGCGACGTGAAATTAGCTTATTGTTGGTTATTGGCGAATAAAGAGCTACGAATTTGTCTGTGTAATATAATAAAGATGATTTTATAGGGAATAGATTTTTATAAGCTAAATTGAGTTATACCACTTAAAACTCTTAGGTGATATATGTTATAATAAACTATCTTTCTACCCGGAAAATTAAATTACCTGTCAACAGACTCGATTATGGTAACTATTTCCGTGATGGACATCTCGCCAGCAGCCTGTATTCGTTCAGAACAATGATGTCCGTATCATTTAGGCATGTGTGAAATAGTTTATTCAACTGCTACTCATAGACAACAAATTTCAGGGTTGCTCAGCAACTTGTCTTTGTACCTCTCATTGAAACCTTAATGTAGATCCCTATGTCTGTCATACGGTGCAGCATGAACTGTTCATCAAAAACATATATTATAGAGTATTGCTATGTACACGTGAAAGAACATTTTGCAGTTGGTATTCGAAAACGACCTGGGGGGGGGGGAGGGGGCTTATGTCGCCGCACATTTTTTTTACCCATCTTGATTACCAAATATTTTGCAGACAAACAGTTATGTTGTCTTTGTATATGATAGTACAATTAGCGGTTGAGCATTAAAATCAGTATCTAATAATAATAATGTAGTGATGTAATGAGCAACGATCTACTATTAATACAACACCTGACAGTCTGTCCATATTGTTTATAATAACTGTCTCTTTCCCAAGGATTCATCTTTCAACGATATGTATAACCAATATTTTGTTTTTCAATACACTTGAGACAAATAAAACAAGCTTTTCTGTATTAATGGTTTTGAAAATATGCGTGACTTCACTACATTTAGACCATGATTATTTTCATGATTAAATTACTAGCATCTGGCAGAGAAGGCGTACCGACACTATAAAAGAGATGCCGCTGATCGTTTTAGCATCAACTGATTAATCCAGCAACATGAAGTTGGTTGTTGTAGGTTTGCTAGTTGTACTAGCTGTGGCCCATGCCCGGCCCACTGAGTCAGGCCGAAAAAGAGATGACGGCGACACTTCACCAAGACGAGAAGACGGTCCTCCACCAAGACAAGAAGACCGAAGGAATCGACGTCAAGCTGAGGATGGCGACGGCCCACCACCGAAAAGAGAAGGTGGTGAAGGAGACGGTCCACCGCCAAGACGAGAAGACGGTCCTCCACCAAGTCGAGAAGACTGCCCTCCACCAAGACAAGAAGAGGGTGAAGGCGACGGTCCACCACCAAGACGAGAAGAACGAAGGAATCGACGCCAAGCTGAGGACGACGGCCCACCACCGAAAAGAGAAGGTGGTGAAGGAGACGGTCCACCACCGAGACAAGAAAACGGACCACCACCAAGACGAGAAGAACGAAGGAATCGACGTCAAGCTGAGGGTGGCGACGGCCCACCACCGAAAAGAGAAGGTGGTGAAGGAGACGGTCCACCGCCAAGACGAGAAGACGGTCCTCCACCAAGTCGAGAAGACTGCCCTCCACCAAGACAAGAAGAGGGTGAAGGCGACGGTCCACCACCAAGACGAGAAGAACGAAGGAATCGACGCCAAGCTGAGGACGACGGCCCACCACCGAAAAGAGAAGGTGGTGAAGGAGACGGTCCACCACCAAGACAAGAAGACGGACCACCACCAAGGCGAGAAGAACGAAGGAATCGACGTCAAGCTGAGGACGACGGCCCACCACCGAAAAGAGAAGGTGGTGAAGGAGACGGTCCACCACCAAGACAAGAAGACGGTCTACCAAGACGAGAAGAACGAAGGAATCGACGCCAAGCTGAGGACGACGGCCCACCACCGAAAAGAGAAGGTGGTGAAGGAGACGGTCCACCGCCAAGACGAGAAGACGGTCCACCACCAAGACGAGAAGAACGAAGGAATCGACGCCAAGCTGAGGACGACGGCCCACCACCGAAAAGAGAAGGCGGTGAAGGAGACGGTCCACCACCAAGACGAGAAGAGGGTGAAGGCGACGGTCCACCACCAAGACGAGAAGAACGAAGGAATCGACGCCAAGCTGAGGACGACGGCCCACCACCGAAAAGAGAAGGTGGCGAAGGAGACGGTCCACCACCAAGACGAGAAGAACGAAGGAATCGACGCCAAGCTGAGGACGACGGCCCACCACCGAAAAGAGAAGGTGGTGAAGGAGACGGTCCACCGCCAAGACGAGAAGACGGTCCACCACCAAGACGAGAAGAACGAAGGAATCGACGCCAAGCTGAGGACGACGGTCCACCACCGAAAAGAGAAGGCGGTGAAGGAGACGGTCCACCACCAAGACAAGAAGACGGACCACCACCAAGACGAGAAGAACGAAGGAATCGACGTCAAGCTGAGGGTGGCGACGGCCCACCACCAAAAAGAGAAGGTGGTGAAGGAGACGGTCCACCGCCAAGACGAGAAGACGGTCCTCCACCAAGTCGAGAAGACGGCCCTCCACCAAGACAAGAAGAGGGTGAAGGCGACGGTCCACCACCAAGACGAGAAGAACGAAGGAATCGACGCCAAGCTGAGGACGACGGCCCACCACCGAAAAGAGAAGGTGGTGAAGGAGACGGTCCACCACCAAGACAAGAAGACGGACCACCACCAAGACGAGAAGAACGAAGGAATCGACGTCAAGCTGAGGGTGGCGACGGCCCACCACCGAAAAGAGAAGGTGGTGAAGGAGACGGTCCACCGCCAAGACGAGAAGACGGTCCTCCACCAAGTCGAGAAGACTGCCCTCCACCAAGACAAGAAGAGGGTGAAGGCGACGGTCCACCACCAAGACAAGAAGACAGGCCTCCGCCAAGACGAGAAGAGAGTGAAGGCGACGGTCCACCACCAAGACAAGAATAACAATAAGTCACACAGAACGGTGATCGACTACAAATGTTGATGCCTACATATACTACCAGAGAACTTAATGTTTTGAAATTTTTATCTACCTTATTGTACTGTCCCATAATAATTAAATAGAATTTGAACACTAACAACGTTTGCCTTACAATATGTTTTTAAATTAATGGATAATAGAAAGGTACTTGTGATGTTTATCGGAATATGATAATATCTGTATTTATTTATGATTGAAAGATATGAACAGATATATGTTCTCTTTATTTTTATTATATATCCAGTATTGTAACGGGTGTTCAACTACTTCGATAACACAGGATAAATAAGTGGCATTTATCCGTTAGTGTACTTGTTGTGTTTTTAGCGGTTGATTTTCAGTAAGGGAAGAAATCTAAAGATTTGGGGTTCTACACGTCAAATTTGTTGTACGAAAACAAAAAGAAATTGAAACATAATGGGAATGTTCGACAGGCTATCGGTAAAAAAAACCTATTGATTGAGTTTTCATGTATAGTGCATTTAATGGCTATTAATTCATTATATGTTCCAGTGTGATATTGTAGGTGCCGATTAGCGCCACCAGCATGACATCGTCACATTGTAAATTGACAAACTTTAGAAATCCGTTACCATCTCTAAAGCCATTATAACAAATATAATGGAAAGGTTTTACTTATAAACATATACTTTGTTGCAGAAAAGAGGGAGTTTAGATCCATTTAGATTTATTTCTATTTATTTCTTTCGGTATTTGGGTGTCGTAATTTTGCGGTGTCGGCTTACAAAATAGAGTTTGTACAAAGAACGGAGATTCTTATTTTGAAAAGTATAAAAAAGTTATCTTTGTTTAATCTGAAGAAGGGAAGCTTTGTAATTTAACAAAAACCTCCAGTAGAAATTGATTTTAAAAAAGCAATAACGGTATTCTATAGCTTATCGTCCTGGGGGCAGTTTCACAAAGCAACTTACGATGAAAAATTTGCGTAAGTTTATCGTAACGTAAACATACGTAAAAATCGCGTTTCACTAAAATTCTTAACTTACGATATTCGTAACTGTCATCATAAAGTCTAAGGCAACTCTCACCTTGTCGTAAGTTGGAGTTTTTTACGTATCTCTGACAAAACGGTCGCCTTGTTACTTTATGCGGATCGGCAACATAATTGCAGAGGCCAGTTTTCATTAAACAAGATTATGGCTAACGACCGGTATCAGTACATGCATTAGTATTAGTAGGCCCTGTATTCATTATGGCCTCAAGACTCGAGACTCGACTAAGCCTATCGCGGCGAAGGCCGATACTTGCTTCGTACAAATATGCCCCTTAACTCTATCTTTGGATGACTTGCTCAATTTTCCTTTAAGAATTCCATAGTTCTGCTCAACCTCCCTAATCAAAACGCCGGGAGCTGCAGGCTTCCAATTTTGTTTACGCTTGTTAGGCTCCATTCCGGCTTTTGGCACGCGGACTGACGGAGCAAACAAAAACAAGTAAACAAAAGGCATGAAAATAACATTAAAATTTATTCACAAATACACACTTAATAGCGTATATAGAAGGAATATATCATTTCGCCGTTTATGTTTAAAAAGGTAAGGATAAAGTCAAATATAACAGCTATAATGCCGACATTGTCAACATTCAGACCGTGGGAATGTTTGCAAAAGTTTGAATGAAGTGACGCAACATGACGTCACGACCATTCGTGACGTATTTACGAAATAAAGATTGGAGAAAAAGTTAAGAAAAATCTTACGCCGGGCGTTGTGAAACCGGCGTAAATAATTCGTAACTTTTTTGCAAGTTTTTCCAGAGGCGTTTTATAGCTGAGGCGCTGGAGGTGCCAGCCTCCTCGCGAAAAACATTAAAGAAGTTGAAAATATAAAAAGGGAGTAAAATGCTAAAACCGATGAGAAAAATGAAAATGTACCCTAGTTAGGGAGGGCCCTAAAGGCAGACAAAAGGCCCAACGTCTGGCAAAAAGGCCCCTCTGGTCAAGGGAAAGGGCCCTATGAGAGTGCAGTCATCAATCAAGAAATCACCTTTTCTGAAAACCTACAAATAAGCTGTTCAGGAAAGAGATGGCTCGGCTGCCCAGTGTGTTCTGACTTGGCGGAGTGCTGCT
The DNA here is from genome assembly GCA_963678685.1 of Patella ulyssiponensis. Taxonomy (NCBI): domain Eukaryota; kingdom Metazoa; phylum Mollusca; class Gastropoda; family Patellidae; genus Patella; species Patella ulyssiponensis. Next base: position 75,301,513 of record OY783227.1, on the reverse strand, counting down.
TGCACAATAGGCCCACTCCACCGTATTCCATTAATTATTATTTGATTGAGTTCCCGATACGTATAAGTGATTTGTTTCGCATTCAGGCGTCAGACAAGTATCGAATTAAACCCCGGCCCCAGATAAAACCGGCCTCGAAGGGCCTTGAGGAAATGTCAGAATGCACCAAATTTTGCAAAATTTCTTGACCTCCGGACCGCCTTCTCCTTCAGGGATTTCAATATGGAATGTATGGCAGTCTAATGATTTTCAATACGTTTCCACGAAAACTTAAAATGTTTCTATATAAGGATAGATCAGCTATCCAATACAACTGGAAATGAATAAGCGCGACCTAAAATAATTTTGACCGAAATAACAGTTGAAATAGCTAACCTTGGTAGAAAGGGTGATAATCAGCTATTGTTTGAAGATAGTCGCCAGTTAATAGACATACCCGTCGAATAATGAAATACTTACATGTAACATCTCTAAAAACATGTACATATGTAATTGTAACATTCCATCCATTGTTAATTTGCAAGATGTAATGATAATCAATACTGGGCAGGCTAACCCACTGATCCTCACGTGACATTTCCGATGATGACGTAGTATGATGTATTCAATTCATTCTTCATTAAGACAGCGAGGTGGACAGACGTGTTCTAGATTCATTGAACGGTAATAGATTTTAATTTTTACTTGAAAATACCTTGGTGGTATATAGATTTTGGCTTAGGTAGCCAATAGCCTAGGTGGCTTATTGATTTTGGCTTAGGTAGCCAATAGCCTTGGTGGCATATTGATTTTGGCTTAGGTAGCCAATAGCCTTGGTGGCATGGTATACCTTGGTGGTATTCAATTTATGCAAGTCCTGATGGAAATAGGAAAGCCTTGGTGGCGTGAAATTATTTGTGGTAAAATTAGTAATTTTCAGTGAAGAAATGTATTGAGAGAAATTGAATACACAACAGACTAATAAGCGTCTTATTTGTGTGTAAATTGTTTTTATGCATGATTGTGAATAAGTAGGTCAGCGCGCGTGTTTTTATTGAATTGTAGTGTCGTCATCCACATGATCGGGAGTTTAGACAAGTGAGCTGTGACAATGAGGCGTGTTCACTTAAGTCTGATTTTTTGCATTTGTTTTGTTGTTTAGATGATGGGTTTAACGATTTATATGTTTCTAGATGGGATCTTTCTTACCACTGACCCGTGGGACACTGATGCCTTTAGTGGATTTCTTATTCACGTGGGTCAGAGGTGAGGGAGTTCTGTCTCCTTGTGTGATGGATCTGGTTTAGTTCTAGCATTTTTATGTTTTATAGAATGAAATTTATTATCACTTCAGGGAATGGATTAACGGTATTTTTATTGCCAAAATTGTCCATTTTTCTGCTTGTCTTGAAAAATATTGTTCAAATTTACCAGGTCGGTATCAATTGAATCACTCTAATGTTTAGTCTGGGGGTCGTTTTACTAACTCATCTCACAGAAAAATTCGATCCACATCCCTGACTCAATGGTTATAACCCACTACACGGTGATCTCATGGACACGCTAAAATCGTTTCCTTCTGCCAGTGCGTGAAACGTCACTTACTTTGCCTAAACTTTAGCCGTCAAAACAATTGAGCACTCTATTTATTAGGTTTTCATAATGTGATTAAAGTCTTAAACATACATTATGCAAGAGCTAAATCTGATTATTGCAAGTCTTTATTTAGGCTTCAGATGTCATAGAAACAACAAACATAAAATCAACTCTGCAGACCCACGTCGTGAGAGGCGATTAACAGTTACGTTGACGTCATACCCCTAGATCGTGGCTATTAATGATAGAGTGTACGAAGCTAGGCCGCTGTTGAGCGAAGTAATTAGGTCAACACGCTGTCGCTCTTTTGGCACTTGCGTTTACAGTAAAATTATGGGAATTGATAAACATCGCAACTAACACCAACCAGCTGAATTGCATCCCCATCGCAGGCAACGGAAGAAGTCGGTTATGGCATAATTATTTACAATATTGCCTCATTGATTTGGTCCATTCCTTTCAAACTTTAAAATTCTGTTGCCGACTTTTTCTTCTTATCTATATATTAAAAGTCTTAATTCTAATTTAAAATTGTAGTAGAAAATAAATGTAATACGAGTTGAATTGCAGCCCCGCCGTCTCAAACCAAATAGGCTAAATGTAGGCCTACCACAGTCATTGAAGACATTACTTGATAATCGAGATTATGTAGGTGGATTTAACACCTGTCAATCACCGATCTGCCATGGGTGAAGATGAAGTTCTATACCATTTCTAGTCAAAAATAACAGTGGTGATAACTATGTTCAGAATAAAGTAATTTGTCTGAAATTTTCAATATATTCTTCTATTTTTGAACTGTTATAGCAAGAATAGCTAACTCCTTATAAAAATCTCCCATAATATTTAAACATTAGCCGTAAATCGTTTTTTCTCATCGCGATAGACATACGAGCCAGGACAGGAGGGGTGCAGCTGTCTATCTTTCGGGCAATCTAGCTTCGCGGACAGACGGGTAAAATGATTTCATCTAGTGGGCAAAATAAAGTGCCCAAATCTAAATAAACACTAAATTCAACGCAAGGACTTGTGTGTGGACGTATGGTTAGCGCGTGCATTCTGTACGTGACAAGGAGTAGGGTCCCCCGAGTTAATCCCACTATGCGCTAGTTCCTGACAGTTCCTATCCGGCCTTATATGGCTCCAATATGAAAACACGGTAAATTATCGCTCTTCCCCACCTCTGTGCTCAGGCTGTTTTAGAACCCTTCTATTTTTCACCACGATTCTTTATTTTCCGCCAAAAGGAATCATTTCTATCTATATATGACCCAAATTTATAATAATTCAACACCATTGACAAGCAGAATTGAGCGATGAAATAAACATGCGGTTTGTGCATGTTCGGGTCTCGCAATGGCTGCTCAGTTCAAACGTATTTTGTTTATTTTTTTAATCGCAGAATTCTGCTTGAACATAGTGTTGAATCAATATAAATGTGTGTCAGCTGTGGCAAGAAGTAATTCCTTTGGCGAATAAAGTAGAATCAAGGTGAAAAAATAGTACGTAAGGATTCCAATATAGCCATAGAACAGTGGTGGGGAAGAGCGGTATTTTCGTATTGTAGCCATATGAGGCCGGATAAGAACTGTCAGTGGACATTGTCTGCTCAAAGACAGTTCCAAAGGGAACTAACTCCGCGCAATATGTATGAGGTTGACCACCAAAATTCTGAGATACCCAAACTTGAAGAAGCATACTGAAAACATGTAATTGCCGTACATATCACCGTAGCCAACCTGATAACTCCGTTATCCTTCCGCCTCAAAATCATGAATATTTACCAAAACCTGGCAGAAAATATTAATTCGAACCCTATTCGTCAATTCTAGAACAAAAAATCAACAAAAATGGGTGTGCAAATAGGGAGAAAAGAGGAAAGAGATTTGCTATAAATAGACGAACTACAATTTGTAGGTACCGAGACGGTGAAATTTAATGGTGGTCTGCCTCCAATTGGACTAAGACTAGTAATGTAGTGCGAGTTATAAATAGACAATTTTTCCTTTTTTTTCTCCTCTCTTCCTGCATTTTTGGGTTGACTTTTTGCTCTAGAATTTGAGAAAAGGGTTCAAATTTGCAATTTCATAGCAGTTTTGGATAATATTGATGATATTACAGCGGAGAGATAGGGGGTGTAAATGTCTATATAAGAGATGCGTCTGGCTATTTGTACTAATCCATGAACATGACGGTATGTTTCTTGGTTATACTAGCTGTGCACTCGGCAAACCTCGGCATATTTCGATTCAATCTAACCTCGGCTGTATGACGAATTCCGCCATATTGGAACTACTTTAAATGTTCCGGATGAAACATGGCTGCGCCCATACCGAACACAAACTGGCGACCTGTTTGGCTAGCGACCTATTCGACCGATCCAGCTGTAAGATAATGACGAAATTACACTTCTATTCTGAACTAAAGGAATTGATAAAAAATAATATATTCTACTTTCATTTGATAGACATAACGTTGGATTTTATTGGTTGATAAATAGATGAGTCAAGGCGACTGCTGTGTCTTTATTCTAAATAGGTTTCCAACGAACAGGTTGCAGCTCGATCGGTCGAATAGGTCGCTAGCAGGTTCCCAATTTGTGTAATAGCGTCAAGTTTTCCTGTTAAAGTAAACCGGTAGCCGCATCGCAAATGTATGGGCGTAGGTGCATATCACTTACTGTCATACAGCCGAGACTAGATGTAGTTTACGAAATCTGCCAAGGTTTGCCGAGTGACTAGCTGTGGTCCATGCTGATGTGAAGGTGTCAGTTACTTCCAAGGCGAGACGGTAGCGAAAGTGACGGTCGACCACCAAGACAGGAAAATGTTGAGAGCGACGGTCGACCACCAAAACGACAACAACAAAGGTACATGACAAAGAAATCGACGCCAAGCCATGAAGATGATCAATAGAAGGATCGACCGCACTGACGACTTTGTGAAGGGAACGGTCAGAAAGGGGCGAATGACCGCCAAAACTAGATGATGCATCAAGTGTTAAGACAGAATAGGCGATAGCGCCGCAGCCCCGGGAAAATTCCCCCCATAGCACACAGTATAGCGTGTGCCCGTCTTCATTAGCCCAGTTTAGGAGCAGAACAGCGGGACGTTAAACCCCGTTTCGTTTCATTTTAATTCGATTAAGTGTCGGGTTGAAATGGCGTTAGTGTCCGGTCAGTGTTGCATTTTAGTCTGGGTATATACACATTTATTTAACACTTCTGTTACATTGTCTTGCCCAGGCCTTCATATTTTGCTTTGCCCGGGCATTAACTGGTCCATGCGCATAAACACTAATTCAATAAAAAGAAAAACCATTAAATTTGGGGAGAAAATCATATTTTTTTTCACAATAGCTTAATCTATAAAAATAAAAATTTTGGAATTATCCATTTTCGTGGTTTAAACCAAAAACTGAAATGACCCAATGGAAAATAACTATAAAATCAATACATATAAAATCTTCAGAGTTAGAATGGTTCGACTAGTGGGCATTCGGGATGACCCAAACCGTTAACTCTGAAAAAAAAAGGTTAAAACAGTTAGAATGTAATTCTATCTGAAATTAATATCATTGCATAACTCTTTGCATAACAGTATTTAACATTAAATTATCAATTGATCATTACCACCAATTCACGTGAATGAATTCGAAATAAACATCCGCTAATAAATCTTCAGAATATAAAAAGTGACAACACGTCTCTGGTGTTGAATTTACGATTTCAAACTGTTTATCACAGCTCATCATGATCTCGGGGTGGCTATAGATATTTTTAATATCTGTTCGGATATATATCGGACACTTTGGAGAAATCCCCGGGCGTTCTGCAATCTTGATCAGGACAGTTATAGTTTCAAAACCATGCTTGCATAACGTAATGTATCAGATCATTGGACGGGAATTTTTGAGAATAGTTTTATATAGTTAACTTACTCATTCATCGTAAAGTATCTATGTTCTTTGTTTATTCCGTCTATTTGTTTCAACTCGGCATCGGTCATCTTGAAGTCAAAAATCTACAAAATAATCGTATGGTAATAGTGAAATAAAATCTTTAACATAACCAAGCAGTTAGCGTGATGTCATTAACTAAGGTTCTTTGGGTAGACTTGCATAGTTCGGCACAGTAATGCGATTCTAGAACACTATGGAAGACCAAATGGGATAATTTTGATAAGAAAAAATTACGGCTAAACTTCGGAATTAGAATCTTTTTGCAAGTGAAATTGTTACAATCCGTATCACGTATCCGTATCGTCACGTGATAGTTTTCGAGCTTTGGCAGATTTCCGCGCCCCGCCCCGTACGTATGTGCAGCTGAGCTGAGAGCTTAGTTCTATTACAGCGTGATGGCAGTTATCTACCAAGGTCACCATCAGTGCTAGTCAAGTGTCTAGCCTACAAATTTCTGGAGTTATTAAATGAAATTTGATGTAGAATCTTATTTAAAAAATCTTCGACTTCGACTTGACAGCAATTTTTGGTTTCACTAATGTATCATCATTTCAGAAAGTTTATGCCCCTTTTACAGATTTGCTAGGTCCCACCTCCCTCAATGTAGCACGTAGATCAACCAGTATTCAGACAGACAGACAGGAAAAGTATGAAAATTCCGCGAAAAGCTCATCTAAAGGAATGATTGAATTCCAGTCTATCTGATGGTTAAAATCCCATCAAATATACAAATTCGTGTTCTAGGATACTCGTGAAAACTCTACAGCACAACATTTCGTCTGAGAGTAGCAAATAGTACGGTAAAAAGACGACGATGATATACGGACCTTTTGCGTTTGATAGCTGTCCAATACGTGCCGTCGTATCCGTGTGCCGTAGCACGCATTGTTCACATCACACGCAAAATCGATACGGATACGCGATACGGACCAGGCCAACTTCTTGTTTAAAATATCGATTTAGTGCATGAATTGATGACACTAGAATGTGGAAACAACAATCATTAACGCTATCCCATTTAGTCTTCTATATAACACACCCATGCCACAAACAAAAAAAACTGCATACATAAACCAAACACAAACATAGTACAGATGAAAAAACACGGTTTGGTTTGAGCTGCCCGTGTTCTATTTTACAGTATTTTACAGTGTTGTAAAGACTAATTAAATTGACTACCTGAAAGTTTTGTTTTATTCTTTCTGGGTTGGTACTCTTTGGTATAACCAGAATATTCCTTTGTGTTAAACTACGTAACAAAACCTGAAAATAAATATTTATTCTTATAGATCGGTATTTTCTCTTGAAAAATGACAGTTTATTTAAAATTAGAGCTTTAGTTTATTCTGCCTAGAATATATAGTGGCTCTACCTAGATCTAACTGCACTTGTATTGCTTCTCTGTGCTCATTGGCGGCCAAAACCATTCTAACCACATAATATGAACATTTTATTCTTTAACGACAGATCAATTGGGTACAAACTTCTTTAAAATGTTGTTAGATAACTTAAACGGTAACTTAAAATGACTTGAGGGTTTCGATCAATTTTTAAAAGACTGGGACATCACCGGTTCTGCCTCCCCACTCCGTCAACAGGTATAAATCATTACATGGTGTCTTCGTATAGAAGTTAAACTGGTCGGTCACCCGAGGTCTATTGACATTCTTGTGGGGTTTTTTCGGCGATGACCGCAAACTATTGTCTAAAACTCATTTCACTTGGGTTGACCAATAGTGACAAAAATTATGATTAGTCAATAAGCTCACGCGACCTGAACAACCTCGACAAAGACAATGTGACGAAGCAGTACAACAAACAACTGCAACAAGCGTAATTGTCATCTTCTTTTAATCAGATCAACAACTTGATAGATTTCTGGTGATTAGACCGATGGGATTTCATTTAGGAATCAGACGAGTTAACTCTTATTTTCCCTTCTACTTTTATTTGTTGTTTGATATAGAAAACCAAAGGTAAATAGTTTACCTGTCCAGGAGTCTTTTTGTATTTCTGAGCCAATTGTTTAATTAATGGATCTTCTAATAAAACGGGTTCTGTGGCCAACTTTCTGGAAACAAAACAGTGGATGTTTTACTCATTTACTAATCGGATACCCCATGCATGCCGCATATAAATTGGAGCAAGCGTATCCTGCCTCGTGCACGACATATATCCCAACTTGGAGGTAAACGTACAAAACTGACCAGCGATTACAAGGGCAATAATGACCCAAGGAAATGTTGAATGTATAGAAGTGCACATTTCCGCCATTAGAATCGATATATTTAAGAAATGTCCTTTTGATTTTTTTTTTATAAACAATATTTTATTCAGGATGTCTGAATGGGATTGGGGAACAGGCTTAGCCTATGTAAAACCCCTCTCGCTTTTGATGAGTATGACTTGGCTAGTAAGAAACGTACTTTTGATTACATAATTATCTGATTTCGCATTTGTCTTTCATCTACTTTGTTAGGATATTTTAAACTAATTACTTACAAACGATCGGGTCTGCCTGGTGAACCGAGAGAACCATAAGAAGTTATCAGTACACCATTGTCTTCACAGGCTTTCTTGAGTCTAGCTTGGTTAAGGTAGGCGTGACATTCAACCTAAGAAAAGACAATAACGTGAATTTTGATTGAATCAACTTTCAAAAATATAAATACATGAATTTGTGATTGATTCAGCCTTAGAAAATGAAAATGATTATATGAATTTTGATTGAACCAGCTTTAGAAAGTATAAATATGAATTGTGATTGATGTATGGCCACTACCGGGGGTGGATGGCTGAATCGTTAGCACGTGCGTGCTGTAACACAAAGCCTGGCATTGAGTCAACTGACATGGTTTCGAATCCCCGGTTGTACGTGACATGAAGTAGGGTCGCCTGTCCAACCTCGTAGGTTTTCACCGGGTCCTCTGGCTTCCTCCCACTGCTAAAGACACCTACGTGCAAGCGAATTATTGAAATAAAATTAAACCATGTGTTAGTCCCGAAATGACCTGGTTTGTGTCGAGTGGACGTTAAACCTCTCTCTCTCTCTCTCTCTCTCTCTCTCTCTCTCTCTCTCTCTCTCTCTCTCTCTCTCTTTGAGGTCTTCACATAAAGGATTTAGGTAATTGTAAGCTGTAAGTTTCAATCGGTTAAAAAGATTCCAAAGCAAAGGGATTTTGTGTCCGCTGTAGTCCATTAACCCTATCTTTCTATTCAAAAACATTCATATGTATTTATAATGCAGAAAAAATGCAGATGGGAATAACTGACTTTCAACTGTAAGTTTACTCGCCCATATTATCTAAGGGGTAAATCGATGTCATGTAATTATGCACGTACAATGAATAGGTGGTCTCAGGCCATGCTACTCACCTGGTTTGTAACGGGTTTAATGGTTGCGATTTTACACACTCTCGCTACCTGTTTACTGTTAAAATTAGACACTCCGATATTTTTAGCTTTACCAGTTGTTACAGCTTTCTCAATTGCCTAAAATACAAAATAATTGTGATATTTCATGTTTTGAGTTAATCAAGTAAATGACTAAAAGAAATATTTAGAAAATTCCGGGGAAGAAAACTGTCTAGAGGTAGCCTTGTTTGGTTAGTAGTTGCTGGGGATTTACGATAACGCCAGTCGCTTATTTATAAACATCTACGGTGCATATATCGGAACAACAAATACTGTATTGAATCTGACATAGATCATTATTAAGATGGATAGGGGGGTTGGGATGGCCTAGTGGTGTAGGGTGCCGCGCTTCGACCTCTAGCTGGCCGGTCACCTCTGGCTTGCGGCTGTGGTTTCGATCCCTGGTGCGAGCGTATGTGGCAGGGAGATAGGGGCGCCTTCTCAACCTCGTGGGTTCCTCCGGGCACTCCGGTTTCCTCCCACTGCTAAAGAAAGACCCCTACGCGCATGCGAATTATTGAAATAAAATTGAAACCATATGTTAGTCCCAGAATGGCCTAGTTTGTGTCGAGTGGACGTTAAACCCCATTTCTATCTCTCTCTCTATTATAAAAATGGATATTTCTCATCAACAGGTATTAAATTTATCAATATCAAAGATACATTATGGGAGATTAGATAAAGAGCTGGTAATTCTCACTATAATACATAAAAACCAGATAATGTAATGACAATTTGCTGAAAATTCTAGTTAAATTGATCCACAATGAACCGAGATTTTAGCGATTGAAAAGTGGGGCTAGCTTCGATCATCATTACTAAAGTCGGTAAGATAAGAAAACATAGTCTTGATTATCCATTTTTGATTTAATTATGAATGGAAGTCGAACAGCAAATCGGAACGTAATCCAATAAACATCGCAGGCTAACGATGTCATCGAGATTTGATTATGGCCTGGATAAGTTAATTAATGTCCAATTAATAATTTAGATAACATTTCAGGCCTATTGAAAGACCTGCAATAGGCAGATTTAGCTCTTGCATAATGTATGTTTAAGTATTGATCTTGTGTAGGTTGATTACTGATAAGGTAAGCTCTAGACGATCCCCGTTTTGTTTCCAAAGCTGGGTCAGATGTGATAATATTAAAGAAGGCCAATGAAACGAACTGTAGCCAAATGTAAGTATATATATTTACCTTCCAGGTGTCCTCAACAGGAATGTTCAGATAAGCTCCTTTTCCGTCATCACGTACAGGGAAAATCCCATTTCCGGTTTCCTGGGTTATGAAAGTAAAAATAATTTCATTATTAGGAAATTATATTTTGATATCATAACAAAATTTAAACAAATACAATCCATATATTTTGTTAGCAAAAAAATGATTTTGTGGCACCATTAAAACCAAATTATTAGCTATGGGGCCTTCCCAAATAAGTTAGAAATAACATCACAACATACATGTAGGCTATAACTAAACGCTAACCTAGTTCTTAAAAGTGCTATCAGAACTCACCTCATAGGCACATGGCGTATGAATAAGATAAAGATCAACATAATCCAGCTTAAGATTAGCCAGTGATTTATCCAGGCATTGTATGACTCTTTCTGGTTGATGGTATGTAATCCACAGCTAAAATACAATTACCAATATTCAATATAAATATGTGAACTGTTTTCCTCTAACAACAAAACTTGTGATGATAGACTACTTTCACGTTTTGGGGTTTCAGGTACTTCGTTGTAATTAAAGTGCTATAGACGTTAGAGCCATAGGTTTTCATTTACATTTTTCCGAAATGATTAAATGTACTCAACTTAAGAATTTAACTTTAATTAATAAATAAAAGTAAAACATCAAAATCCCCAACAATTATTCAATCAGATTGAAAGGATGACTATGTTGTACAAGGCATGATATAGAGAAATTAGGCGCCATTTTAACATTTTACGCACCCGACATTTCAAATTAAAGAGAAAGAAATTTCATTTTTACTCGCCCCAAAATGTATTAAGAAATCAGTCATTAGATATCCAAGAATAAAATCTACATTTTCAGGCCGTACACAACAAAAGTAGTGTTACCAAAACATACAACATACATATCACATAAATATATTGCCAATACGTCAATTATATCTTTTACCTTAGTTGTGATGTAGAAATCAGATCTTTTAAGTTTTCCTGCCTTCATATATTCCTGTAACACTTCTCCGATATCAGCCTCGTTTCCATAAGCAAAGGCCGTGTCAATATGGCGATAGCCTGCATCTAAGGCAGCACGGATAGCCTTTTGGCATTCTTCTTTCGTTGCCTGAAAAGACAATAAATATTTTTTAAGACATAGTTATAACTTCTATTAATAAGATCTATTCAACGAACAAAACGTATTTGTTTGAAATTATAACATCTTTACGGTGGCTGATTTTAGAAATATCTACCCCCTTCTAAGTAATCTGAGTAATCTTTGATGTGATGGGCGGGGAGGGGGGCGGGGGCGCTTCAAGCTATACCAGCTTCTTCGGGATTGTAGTTCTGGGTTCGGTCCCAGGTGTGAGTGTATGTGATTTGATGACATAGATGCATTCTCAATCGTGTGGTATTACTCCGTTTCCTTGGGTTTCCTCCCACAGCAAGGACCCGGAATTTAATATATTGAAGGTTTACCAGAGAGTGGAAGAGGACGTTGAGTCCCCAGAGATAACAAGGTGAGAGGGTGAGAGGGCAAGCGGGGGGGGGGGGGGGGGGAATTGTGTGGCCTGGCACGATCGCAATGATCAGTACCTAATTATGAAATAAATAACCTTGGATCAGAGTTGAGCTCCTGAATAAGAGGAAATGTCAATATCTTCTAGCAAATCTCTGTAATCTCGATATAAACAATGATTGATTCGTATAATAACTTGCGATATACTCCCCACATGGAAGCGGGTAAATATAACGGGAAATATGTAGTGGTGGTGATGAGCATGGGATTTAGTGTGGATGTATCCGCTCCGTAAAAACGAACAAATAAATAACTTTATTCTGCAAGCTAATCATTAAATGCTTAAAACATCGGTTGGGGCGTATTTGATTGCCTTATTACGAGGGTTCAAGCGTTCGACTTCAGTATCTCAAGTGTTCGACTTCATTATCTCACGCGCTCGACATGGTATCTCGAGCGCTCGAGATATTATATTGTTATTTGCCTGCCCTAAATCAGCCACAAAATCATATAGCTTAAATCATCAGTTGAGACGAGTTCGATTGTATTATATTCAGCGCTCAGTAAGTCGAGCGCTCGAGATACTATTTTTTTTTTTTTTTTTTTTTGCGTTTCCTAAATCCGCTTCTGAACTCGAAAAGGAAAGCAAAATCGGACTTTGTCCAACATATGTTCCACTCACTAAAAAAGGTATCTCCTGCTTCTTTGTTCAATTTATAATCCGTCGGTTGCTGGGGACGCTTTCACACTTTACAAAGACATGAATAAAATATATTAGGATATTGATGAATACAGACTATTTATGGTAATGTTGATAGTAACACTGTATTGTGAATCAATGTATCTAGGCACGGCGTTGTAACACAAACTTTGCATATTTTTATGTAAAGAAAGGTAAATAAAAGTCACAATGCACACAAAAGCAGGACAAAATGAAATGCAGTAATTTTCCAATAACCTATTTTTAGCAAAAAAATATTACATACTACAATATCAACGATATGGTCCAAAACAAAATCAATTGGCCCATTTGAAAACAGAAAGTAACTAAAAAAAGAAATATAACGACATGTTTACTAAAAATCTGCAGTTATTTGGGAAAATAGGCCGTCCCCGGGCGGAATGAGTGCGTTTCCAAAGTCCAAATATTTGGCTTCGAGTCGTTCAGCTTACAAGAGACTTGCTCGGTCACCTCGCACTGGTAAAAAATATGAAGCTAACTTTGTACTTTGTACTCGCAAGGTTGCTAACAATAAAGCACTTTCTTGCAAAGTCATCAAGTGTGAAGCGTAATTCAATAATCCGAGATACTTGTAAATCAATCATTTTCCAATATATAATACCGTTGGAATATGAGGCGGGTTTATATGGTTAACAATAGACTAAGAAGTAGACCGAAAAAAGTTGAAAGCGACACTATATTTAGGCTTAGGGTATCACATTTTACTCGCTTACCTGTTGATTTTCATATTTAAACACTGTATTTAAAAATTTTGACAACTAAACCCACATATTAGTATTTATTCAAGAATTTACAACGAATGATTTTATTTTTTAGAAAGTGGGTTACGACAGGTCTGGTCAACGATCGAATTCAGTGACAGGGTTAAACTTCCGTGCTTGCATGTTTAACTGTTGAGAATGAGTGGTACGCGTCCTATTCAATTAAAGGGTTAATAATTATTTTCGATTGACTGATTGATTGATTGCTATTCGCTGAAATGAGCCTTTAATTGCTCGGCGAATATCTACACTATTAATTCAGAAAAGAATTACTTTATAATGATAACATTAGCAATTACTTGACCTAAACAGTTTTGATTACCCTGCAAACGCAAATCGTTGTCTAAACCAATAGTCGAACCAATTTCTTATCATTTGTCACTGGCTTTAGTAATGGACGAATGCAACTCATATCATTTCACATTTGTCTATAGTAGCAGCCCAGCCAAATCAACTATTGGGCCAGGTCTTGGATAGCTACAGCAGAGATTGGGGCAACACCCCCTGGTGGTGTAAGGGATGAAGGAAGCTGGGGGGGGGTGATATTATTTGAACAATTTTAATGTTAGAATTCCTTAAAATTGAATTCATACCACCACCTCATCCCACGCCCAACACGCACACCCTTTGCTACACCCTCAAACCATTAACGAATTAACGATAGGCCTACGTTGAACTTGATATAAATAATTCATAGTGACGCATACTATGGTCGAAAACCGGGACTATTTTTTAGAATGCGTGGTTAAAGTCCAAGGTTGAAGTGAATAGGCAATCTTGTAAGTCGTCGCGTCAATGGAATAAATGAAACACCATGAAACGATATGAGGGCAACAAAATGATTCAATTGCTTATTTAGGATCCATTCCCTTGATTTTATATTTGTTTGTTTATATCTTGCATTGTCTCTGTAGTGTATCTTGTTCGTAGACTTGTCTTTTCGGCTTTGTTTCGTCTTTGTAGTGTGGTCCTCTTATAGATGGGTAGAATAGTATTAGGGCGAATCGCGAGTGTTATTTAGATAATGTATGAATCATGAAGCGCTATAATACTAGTACAAGTATGCTAAAAAAATTGGGGTTAACGTCCATTCAAAACAAATCTAGGCCATTTTGGGATTACCATGTGTTAGGTCTATATCTTTATTGTTACTTACAAACGTGAAACTGGAATCACCACATATAAGTCGCTGACAGACCTTATGATCTATAGCGCACGGGTTATACCACTCGACAACCCAACTCCTCGTCAACATATGAAATTAAGTGAAATCGATCATTTTATTCTTGACTTAAATCAACGCGGTTCGGTTATTTAAAACTCTTGTTTATCCATGACTTGTTTTAAAAGCCTTTTGCTCTCTTTACCTTACTAAACAAACCTCAAATAGGGGCACTTTATACAAATTCCAGACATGTTATATTCGGGTAAATACAAGAATACGTCGAGACAATCTGATTGTTTAAAAAAAACTAATGCAGGACCGAGGGCCTGACAAGGATAGCTGGTAGTCGTTCGGATGGGACGAAAAACCGAGGTCCTGTGTACACATTAGCGTGCATGTAAAAGATCCCTTGGCAGTTGGAATCCGATATAAGAGGCCGTAGCGCCACTGCCCGGACGAAATTTCCCTCATAGCACACTGTATGGCGTTTGCCCGTCTTCATTAGCCCAGTTTAGGAGAGAGAGAGAGAGAGAGAGAGAGAGAGAGAGAGAGAGATGGGGTTTAACGTCCACTCTACACAAACTAGGCCATTTCGGGACCAACATATGGTTTCAATTTTATTTCAATAATTCGCTTGCGCGTAGGGGGAGGAAACCAGAGTGCCCGGATGAAACCCGCGAGGTTGAGATGGCGCCCCTATCTCCATGCCACATACGCTCACAACAGGGATCGAAACCACAGCCACAAGCCAGAGGTGACTGGTCAGCTAGAGGTCGAAGCGCGACACTCTAGACCACTAGATCCAATATATCTACAAGAAAAAAGGGCGCTGGCTCGCTAGTCTGGAGGTCGATGTTCGATCCCTGCATTGGCCGAGAAAGTTCATCGGGATTTTCCGACGTGGTTTCCCCTTGTCAGTGGTGCAGGTAGGAGGGCCCGACAAAGACAGCTGTCTTTGTTGGAATTCAATATAAGAGTAGACCAAAGTGTCGTTGCAAGGGCAAAAGTTCCCTCATAGCACACTGTATGGCGTATGGCCGTCTTCATTAGCCCAGGAGCCGAGCAGTAGGACATTAAGCCCAATTTCATTTAAAAAGGTAGTGTCATTTACATTTAAAGGCGCATTATGTAAGATTTATCAAAAAGAAAAATATCCAGCCGTTCGTACTAAAAATGTTTCAAAATAAACGATAACAACCTAATATATTGAACATGTTGGTCAGATAACTTTATTCTGAGCGACGATTTGGCAGCCTCTTTACAATAAAAGGAAAGACAAGAGCGATCTCTGAAATTATGGTGCTTGTGTTGGCATTGCTGTGGGATTTGAATTAAAGTCGCCATTTTGGAGTTACAAAATACGTAATACCTTATTCTCGAGACAGTCCCTTAATTCTTCAGAGGCGGATCCGGGAATTTTTGCAGGAGGGGGTTTGCCAGGTTTCTGTTACGGAAATCTGCCATCATCGTCTCTAAATTACATAGGCATACATACAAATTGAGCTTTTTAAACAGAGAAATCATTTTTATACTGATGTAGGATCACTTTGTGATGTAATTTCATTGATGCAAGGCATTATTTTTTTTTATGTAGCTGAGCAGGGGGGGGGGGGGGGTGGACCCCCCAACCCCCCAACCCCCCTCTGGATCCGCGCCTGTTCTTACCTGCCAAGATCCCAGTCCAATAATTGGAAACTTGTTTCCGTTGTTAAATGTTACCATAGGCCCTGGACCAGACATTTTAGATGAGCTGGATAATTGACGTAATATAATATGAAGTCTGTTGGCGGTTTTGGTTAAGTTTACCAGCTTATATAGTGACGTCATTCACGGTCGACACTTGAAAATAGAGACGACATATTATTAAATTTGTGTTCATCCACCCACTAATCAACATGGCTGTACTTTATAGATACAATATTCAAACAAGTCTAATAGTGTAAACATCTATGCATATTATCACCGAGTTTGGGATTTCATGCATGATAGCACATATGGTAATTTGTTTATCTCAGTCTCGCAAACACTAATACATATGCATTGCATATTAAACAATCAGTTTTAGATGTAGTTCTTTCACTTTTGACAGGTACTCTGATTCTAGGGTTATGTATGATATTTATATGCAAATAACACAGAGTAAATACACTGCCCTTTCTTTATTACCCCCCCCCCCCCCCCGCAAATTTCTATACAGATCATTGCCGTGTAGAGGTAGATTTATGTCCGGGGACAGCCCCTTGATTGAAGGCCCTCAAGACCTAAGTATAGAGCCTAGTTCTCAAAAACGGGAGATGAGAACAAATATAATTATTAAACATACATTATGCAAGAGCTAAATCTGAAATGTTATCTTAATTATTAATTGGACATCAATCAATTCATCAAGACCATAATAAACTGTCGATGCCATCGTTAGCCGGTAATATTTAGTGGATTTGGATACATTTTGTGACGGATAATTTAACGTAAAATAGATAATCGAGGATAATTTTCTTAGCCTAAAATTGAATCGCTAATATCTCGGTTCATAATCTATTTTCTTACTATTTTAGCGAGAACTGCCAACTCTCTGTCTTATTTTACCTAATGCCCATTTATGTAGAAAACTTTGTGCATGAGAAATTTAACAGCGCTAATTTCAAAATTAAAAGGACCCTTTGATAGTATGCACCGGAAATAGAGCCTGGAACCCCTACCCCCACCCCACACGTATCTGAACACCGACAATATAGATTATAGATAAGTAAACATGGCCCAGTGCGCTATTAACTGACTTACTGTTATCTATTACACAAATAGGTCAAATAAATGTCCGTCCATTTGGCAGAAATAGAGTTTAGAATGATTAGTCGCCCATGAACTTTCTTTTGGATATGATCGTGTCCAAACTTTGATTGGCCTCGTTTTATGTCACAAAACGTTGTGTTATATTCTTACATTCTTTAATGCCACAATCAATTTAGTATGCACTATCATATCGGTGCCCAATTACAAGAATTAAATGGTTTAAATCAGCTACTCAAGAACTCGAAAGATGTGTACGCATTGCTACGGCACTCGGCCCAGTGTCCCGCTCTAACCAGGTAGTTAGTGAATCCTACAGCAAAAGCGAACATCCACACGATTGCCGATTGGCTCAATAATCAAGTTGGAGAACGAATGTGCAAGTTGTAATTGCATCGCTGGCTGAGTACGCATTCAAATTATCTTAAACATTGGCCCGTAAAGGATTAATTTGGTAGAGACTACTACATTAATAACTGACTGTAACATACCGCCCCTGAAAGTTTTTAGATTAATATGTATTGTTATAAGATAGACCAAAGAATCCAGGCCAAGAGTTTGATAATGACATATATATGACATATAGATATAGTATACGAAGTATGTTATATAGTAAACACCTACCTGTATTGAATGAAGTCTGATCTACAGTGAGCCAGTATATACGCACCTTGTATTTATATAGACCATGTCGTTAGAGCTATACACTGAAAAAAAACTTGTGTTGGGTATCAACACAAGTACTTGTGTTAAAACTAACCTACACAAGTTTGTGTTGTTTTGCATTGCATTAACACAAACTTGTGTAGATTTATAAAATCTTGTGTGTTTTCATATAATTAACACAAGTAATGTGTTGTTTTAATCTATTATTAATTACAGGTATGTCGTGAAATATAAAATTGCATAATAACCACTAGGTATTGTTTATATTCAGAGCAAACTTTTGTGAAGTTTTGTTAAGGAAATTTCTAAAGTATCATTATATTTTCGACTGAAAAGGTACTGTTTTTTTTAAAGAAAGCTAAAATAAGAGGACGAATTATGTCAACTTATATTATTTCTTTGTTTCTGTTTTTTTAAATGTTTTAGTTTCTTAACAAAACATTATTAAGACAATATCCACTATTTAGTTCGACATTTGTTGCACAGACAATGGCTTGACAGAAATGAATTGAATGTTAATTGGTGTTAAGATGTCTGTAGTTAAAATGTCTGCAAGTTGCGGATTTTTATTGGCCCTATAAACTGGTAGATCAAAAGAATATATAATCTAAATGTGATTTTAGTACATTGTTGTTTTTACAGTTGATTCAGCCTGCGTGGGAAAAATTAGTTAAAGTCTCATTTAATTTAATTGGTTGTTAAAATCGAAATTAAATATTATTGGTTAACTAAAAAAATAACCAATGAAATTTATTCTTTCATGCGTCAATTAAAATTCATTACTAAATGTATCTTCTCTAAGTTTAATATACCTCTTGTGGCAAATTCTTTTTGTGGAAGCAGACGTTAAACAGCCCGACGGCTGCTACTATTGGATTATAATATAATACGCACGATCAGTTTAGCTACACTGAATCCAATCGGCCATTTTCTACCGATGTTTGCCGATTTCTTCAGCCATGGGACACCGGAAATAATGCATGTATTTCTAAAATGGCGGACAAAGCAAGGGGAAGAAAAGGTAGGTTAATTCTGTAATCATTATAATGAAATTTATCCATCTACTTTTTCCGAAATTTTACACGATTATCACTAGAATTCCAAATATTCAAAATTATATCGTTCGACTAGGGTTAGTAGGTAAGAATTTGTACGTTCCAGGAGAGTCAATTCATTTATTTTTCTTCTAGGCCGCCATTTTGATTTGGAAAATTTGGCCAAAATAGAAATAAACTCGTGCATAAACTACATAATATTGTATTGCTCTTTTGTGTTAGTTCTTTGATTGAAATGAAATCCAGTCAATATGATTAGATTTTGTTTTCAGACAATGATGTAGTACATGCATATATGGCCCTCCAGTTTTAAGCAGATCGTTTAGAATTTGCAAAGAAGGACCGGTAACATTTTTATATTATTATTATTTTTACCAATAATGCCCTTTGCCTATAATTATCATTTTATATAAAGATACAGGAAAATGAATTTATCTAAGCCCATGCTTGTTTCCGATCCCACAATTTAATACTGTATCTTTTAACCAGGCGCGGATTCAGGGGGAGGCCCAGGGGGCCGTGCCCCCCCCCCCTCTGTCAGCCCCAGTGTGACATAGTTGATATTCGTTTGCTTTGTTACTGTTGTAGTTCACATATCTGCTCTTTAATAGATGATTTAAACATGATTTTGGCATTCTCTCCGTACAGAACAAAAATGTGAGGGTATCAACATATGATTATGGTTTTGGGCTTTATATTTTACACGTTTTAACTGATTATGGGTTATTGTGAATATAATCAAATCAAAACTGTCAACTTAATTCAAGTCAACTACTATCTGGCATATTTATTTCAGTAACCAACCGCCAAAGGGACAGTTGAAAATGGCTGTGGAAATTTTGTTCTCAGAGATTGCCAATCAGTTAAAGGCTATGTAAGTACCATACATATTTGTTTTTGAATGAGGAACCGGGTCCATACTCTCAACAATCTAGTTGTTCTTCGGCATGAAATGTCTTGGGCTTTGTCATTTCAAGTACGAACACCAAGAAACTTTTGACAATTGAATTTCTTTGACTTTTGTTAAGTGAGTTTAATGAAATTTCCTGGCTCATGTAGTACGCTATTACTTGTTCATATACACGTATTAAGCTTTTACTTGTTCATATGTTACACCCTTTCATAAAAAAAACAATAGTCCCTAAAAGCGTTAAAATGCATCAAAATTTGTTAGAGCCAAAAGCGCTAAAATGTAAATAATATACTAAAATACTGTTTGCAAATATTGTATTTCCAACTGCCATGGTGGAACTAATTGATGAAACATGTCTATTTGTCAAGGGGCTTGCAGGGGCGGATCTAGGAATTTTGAAAAGGGGGCGCCGAAAAATGAGGGCACTGATCGCGGAGACGAGGTACGCCGCTGAAGGAGGGGGGCCCCAAGAAAATTATCCGTCATTTTCTTGCATCTGTTGCCATTCAAAGAGCTATTTAGCTGATATTTTCGTCTAGGTAAACGTTCGGAACGGACATATTTAGGTCTGCGAAAAGGCACTTTCAGCAGTAAATAGGGCACTGTCGTAAATTAGAGGGGGTGAGCGCCCCTTGCGCCCCACTGGATCCGCCTCTGGCTTGTGATTACAACGAATGATTTGATCTTCAGTTGTTATTATCCATTTTTGAGCAATTGTATATTTTTATCCAGGAGCCGAGAACAGTTTCATTACAAACCAAACAAGGGAACTACAAAGAAGATATGACAAAAGTCAAGAAATAATGCTTGGTATGTTAATTTTACCTAAATGCACATTAACTAAAATATCACTACTTGCTTGATTAAGTAATGACCATAACAACTTTATTCTACAGTTGGTTGATAAAATGTTACTTTAAATGTGTCTACTATAATTGTAGTTTACATAAATTAGCAGTGCTAGAAGCAAAAAGCTTAAAATAAATAATCACATTTGATCACTTTGATGCACCGAGAACAAGTGTTGTAGAAAAGTTCTCTTCTGCTTATTTCAGATGATAAAGAATAATATGACATCATTGTACAGACAGAAATTGCAAAGACATTTGTGGTGCCATGGTACTAGCATGTACATATTCATTTAGAAACAGCCATATATGAATAAACAAGGTTCTCCATCTCTTGAGAGAAATTCAACATATCAGATTTGGTAAGTCGCTAATGCATTAGAAATTAAGATGCAAGGATGCATTTATAGGAGAAGAAAGATTAAGACAGGTGGAAATAGCTACTTATATTGTGGAAACTTTTCTCACACAGCTTGATAAACAGGAAAATGTAACTAACATTTGATATAAGAGTAGACCTTACTCGCGGTACCTGGAAAAATTGCTCTCATAGTACACTGTATGGCATATGCCAAGTGGGAGCTGAACAATAGGACGCTAAACTCCATTTCATTTCATTTTTTCATCTCGTGACAAAGCTAACTAAAACATTTGCATACAATGTAATTAAAGCTTTCATCTTATAACTGTTGAGTCTATTTAAGTCGACTAATATAGTATATTTTTTTTCTCAGTTAACTACATCAGAAAGATCAAGACAGTTTGAAATGGCTATTCATATTGTGGAAATTTGTTCTCACAAAATTTGATAATCAGGCAAAATGTAAGTAACATACATATTTGTATTTTTAATCAAGGAAGTAGTTCTATACACTTGCTTGGTAATCTAGTTTTATCTAATCGGGGCAATGCCTAGTACTCTGCTATTTCAAGTACTTGGCATGCTTGATTTTTAACAATCACATCCATAGATTTTCTTCAAGTTGTGATAAGTGTATTTTTACTGTACATAGCAGTATAATTTTGTTGGACAATATTTTACTTTTCAAATAGAATATAAGGTAATATCTAATTTGTTGCCAATGGAAAAAAAATATGAATGGGCCAAAATAATTAGACATTGCAAAGTAAATAGGCGCTGTCCTGATGTAGTAGAGAATTTGGATTTGGAAACTCAATACATATTGAAACCGGACGAATAGTTGATCTATAATGAGGTTTCAGTCCCAAATCTCCCGATTTTTTTCTGACTTCTAAGTTCTAACCCATTTGATTTGAACATAATAATCTGCCCGGGTCTGTAACTGGACAAGACATACTAAGTTAAAACAAAATAGAGACTCAC
Source organism: Patella ulyssiponensis (assembly GCA_963678685.1). Taxonomy (NCBI): domain Eukaryota; kingdom Metazoa; phylum Mollusca; class Gastropoda; family Patellidae; genus Patella; species Patella ulyssiponensis. The sequence goes on along the minus strand of OY783227.1, from coordinate 75,279,574 downwards.
TCTCGATGTGGCAAAATAAATTGTTTATTTAAACATTGTGAACCATAAAAAAGTATTCTTATTGCCTATTTTTTTATTTTTTAGGCTGGAACACCATTGAAAGAGATTTTCATGTATGCTATCAACGACAGAACCCAGGCATCAATTTATTTTATAATTCTGGAAAAGAATGCATTTGACCCAATTTTTAAATATTTATTTTTGTTTTTAATGTTAAATATTCTCCCAAACACAATCAGATTTTAATTCTCTTTACAAATTTATGTATCATATAGACAGTAAAGTGACATATAGCTCACTTAAAAATATGGTCGGAAATCATAAAGTATTTAATAGGCATTATCTAGAAACCAAATGTAGATCAAAATTACCCAGAATTACAAAAAGCCTTGACCTGCATTAAGGTGACTTTCCCTTTCTACTTTTCTGTGTTAATAGGGTGATCCTGTCCTGTCCTACAACTAACCTACTCTTATATCAAATATTTCAACTGTCAAGGGAACCCGGGAGGGGGCGCAAATGGTTAACACACCCACATTGGATCAGAAGGTCTTGTCATTGAGTCAAATAATTCAATTGTCTAGGGTCCTTAAATTGAACGCAATGGGGGGGGGGTCGATTCCGGGCCCAATTATACCTTGTCATGTGCTACACTAGGGACTTGATGGACCTTTGACCTAAAATCTAGCTGAAAATTCTCGGCCAACGTCTTATACTCATTGAACCATTATGCCTCCCCTCTCTTGCTTATGTACATATTATTTAATACATGTATTTGCAACTTTCTTTTAAATTATGTAATCTTGATGCTTTGCTCCATTTATGTAAAAATGTCATAAAATATTAGTGCATAATTAATCTTATTAGTGCTTGGTTTGGATGTTATTAAATTTAGACATTTTTGAATTATATATTTTGGGGTATGGGGTAGAAATACTGTGTATATATCTTTATATTTTCTCAGTTCTTGTTTTAGTGTAAAAAAAAAATAACTTTTTTATATTTTGGCATGGGGAAAGGGCGGGGGGGTCATTATATAACACAATTTTGTTAGTATAATAATTATTTTTCTGTTTTTCTGTTAACATTCAAATGTATATTTACTTTTTCCCATCATGTTTGAATAAATAATAATTTAACAAAAAAAATATTATTGTTACCTCATTATTCAAACATTACAGGTTAAACAGAGTAAAGGGGTGGGGGGTACTGCAAAGGAAAGGTTGCTATGATACAAATTGGGTAAAAATACAACACCAGTTTTTGTTGGTGGTTATACACAAGTTTGTATTGAACCACACAAGTTTCAGAAATTTCAACACAAGTTTCAGAAATTTCAACACAAGTTTCAGAAATTTCAACACAAGTTTCAAAAATTTCAACACAAGTTTCAAAAATTTCAACACAAGTTTCAAAAATTTCAACACAAGTTTCAGAAATTTCAACACAAGTATTGTGTAGCTTTTCACACAAGTTTCAACACAAGTTTGTGTTGTTTGATAAATTTTAACACAAGTCTTGTGTTGTTTGATACATTTTAACACAAGTCTTGTGTTGTTTCAACATTTAACACAAGTTTGTGTTGTTTCAACACAAGTTTGTGTTGTTAAATAGTAACACCCAACTTGTGTTGAAAACAACACAAGTTTGTGTTGTTTCAACACAAGTTTTTTTTCAGTGTATGTATAATGTCTGTACCCGGTGAATAGTCACATTTAAATATTGACATTTCCATCTTGGTATGACAAAGCGAAAAGTCTAGATTGCACAACGCAATGACCCGAGTGTCTATACTCATATGTTTTCAAGGCTATGTGATACGCTGCGTAAAATAGCCTTGACGAAATTCTGCGATAATCTATACGAATATAATCTTATCGTGGTCCCGCGAATTATGGTTCTCGGGTACGCATTTTTATAGCAAGCAAATTTGAACGTAAGTTCACACGTTTTTTAAGAGCACTATATATAGCAACATTTAGATATGATTTCATGCATAAGTGTACACTTTAGCGTGGATTAACAGTTAGATATGATTGAATGCATGAGAGTACACTTTAGCGTGGATTAACCCGCGAACATTTTCATATTTTCTGCACAGCTTTCTTTTTCAGCTCTATTTTACTTTTATTTTTTTAATATGGGCATTACCTTAAACTTAAATGTATGCCCATTCCATTCAGAAGTCTTTTTTTCTGGTGTCTAGAGTAACCCACATTGATAAAACCTTAAGCGAACAAGTGGAATCGGACCCAGACCAGACTATTTATTTCTAATTTTACATATAATATCATAAATATCTATAATTGAAAACCGGGGATTATGGAAAACACTGGCAGGTTACATCAGTCAATTATGTGTCATGTTAAGGGTGGAGGTTTTCTCGGAGTACAAAGTACAGTAATCAATGAGTAATCGTAAACAAGGTTCACCTTTGACCCCTTCCGATGTGACAAAATGAAATGCAGACCAAGATATTATTCATGGAAATGTATGTGGTGCCATTATTCTTGAAATCAAAATTTGGGATTTGTTGAGGATTTTTTTTGGGGGGGGGGGCTTTTTAGGGTTGGGGGCGATTCTTCGCCTGTTTTTAAATGCTGTAAATGAGTTTCCCCCAGTCCATCAATACCTGTCTGTGCATGTGTTTAAACGGGTTTGTTACGTTTGTTCGAAGAGAGAGAGAGAGAGAGAGAGAGAGAGAGAGAGATGCGATTTAACATCCACTCGACACAAACTAGGTCCTTTCGGGACTAACATATGTATCAATTTCATTTCCATAGTGCGCTTAGGCGTAGGGTTCTTTAGCAGTGGAAAGAAACCCAGAGGACCCGGAGAAAACCCAAGAGGTTGGGCAGGCCACCCACTCTTTTTCACGTACAAATGAGGGGAATGGGAAAACAAGGGAGGTAATTGTGTTATTATTTCCTGTGTCAGTCATTTTAATGCCTGTAAAATAATGCCCATGATCGTATAATAGTGAGTTGACAACCTTTTGAGCAAAAGACATAGAAAATTTGTTATCTTTTTACCGGGTTTTAATGTGCCTTTGTTTTCATCAACGTTTATTGTAAGGAAGAATGAAACTTGGTAAATATACATCATTTGGGTAAATATTCCGACCATTTTGGTAAATATTCCGAACATTTTAATAAATATTCCGAACATTTTATGGTAAAAACAAATACTTTAATTGCTGTAATTGTACTCATGTTTCTTACGTGACAGTTTACATCAGTTATGTGAGTAAGCGTAAAATCTCTAAGATTGCATGCTAATAAGGGACAATAAATTTACCGAATACGATAACTACCAATAAGTTAAACATACATTATGCAAGAGGTAAATCTGCCTATTGCAGGTCTTTCTTTAGACCTGATATGTTATATAAAATATCAATTAGACATTTATTAACATGAAAAGACCATAATCAACTCTTAATGCCGTCTTGTGTGTCGGATTTTCACTGGATTGGAGCCAGATCTGGGAGTCAACGCTCATTGGTGATTAAATTCAAAATTGGAACAATCAAGACATATGGGTTTTTTTTATAGCACGGACGTTAATGATGATGACCGAGGCTAGACCTACGATTCAATCGCTAATATCTGGATTCAGAGTGAAGCAATTTAACAGATTTTCAGCATATTCACTTTACATTATCTAGTTTTTAACTATCATATTCCTAACCTAAAAGTAAATTTACAAAAAAAAATGTGAATAAACGTAAGATCTGTAAAATTACACGCTTGCTTATTTATTTCCAGTTCAGCTTGTAAATATTACATTTGTTATAATGTATTTTTACCGATTCTGAATGTGTCTTTGATTTCATCACCCTTTATTGTAAAAAAAAGACATGAAACACGGTTAACATACACGAAACTCGGTAAACATACACGAAACATACACGAAACTCGGTACACATACACGAACTCGGTAAACATACACGAAACTCGGTAAACATACACGAAACTCGGTAAACATACACGAAACTCGGTAAATATACACGAAACTCGGTACACATACACGGAGCTCGGTAAACATACACGGAACTCTGTAAACATACACGAAACTCCGTAAAAATACGCCACACTTGGTAAAACTACTTTATTGTGGAGAATATACCGACAATTAAGGTGTAAAAACCACTTGTACTTCTGTAATTTTACATAAATTTCTAACAGTGTAGAACGAGATAAATAGAGAGGGTGGGACATGGGGATTAACGTCCACTCGACACATACAGGCGCGGATCCAGAGGGGGGTCCAGGGGGTCCGCCCCCCCCCCCCCCCTGCTCAGGTCCCACATACATTTTGGAAGATAAATCTGTTTAATTTTGTGTGAAAATTCCTTGTAAACCTCTACATTTATGATTAAGCCTGTGCCAACTATTGCAAGCTATATTATTTATTTTTATGCGGTGAAAATAAACAGTAAACCAAGTCTATAAATTTTTCATCTGTGAAAGTTTGTGTTCTGGAAAACCCCGACCAACTTTCCTATACTTAAATGGACTGGGCCCTGTTTCACAAAAACTTAAACTAAAATCACTAAAATAGATTTTAACTAAAATCAAAATGAAATTTTAAATTTTAAGCGTTTCACGAAGATTGATTGTAACCTAAAATGCGATTTTAATAGATTTTAGTTAAAATCGTTTGCGCCCGCGCAGTGCACATTTCCGCTGCGGGTACTTACGGTGAAAACAAATACGCTTCGAAACTGAAAACTGTTGGCAGGTTGAATTAAAGGTTGCAATATCAATGGGGAGAGTTTCATACGTTGAAGCAATGTTTGCACACGGTCAGACATTCGTAGAGAGGTGAAATAAATGAGTGTAGGCCTACTGCATAATATGTGATTCGAAAAGTATCGGTGGGTGGCCTTGAACTTGGCATTTGATTCGTGACATGGGAATTTGATTTAATCGCAGGCTTCAATGGAAATACTGTGTATCGATAAACTAAATCGCATGGATTTGTAGTTTTATTGGGAATTGTCACAAACATATTATGATATATTTCTGACTCAAACGGCTAATCTAGGTTGTAATTTTCGTCGCATTTTAAAAGTATTTATCAACTTTGAAATTAATACACCAAATAGCCAATGTTCCGATGCCTACATTTGACATGTCATTCTCATCGACCCACCCTTTCAGTGAAAGTTTGAAAATGATACTTACTCACTTAAATGATTTTTTTCCCCAAGATAAAATAGCTTTGGCTCCTAAAATGCCAATTAATTTTTTTTGTTTTATTAACGCAAGACTTTATTAAGAAATAATAATAAATTTATATTAAAATTTAATTTGAAATAGGCCTAGGCCTATAACATTTGTCAATAAACACATTTGAGACTATTGATTTATCTCTTTAGTATTTACATATCATCATAACCCTCAAAAGTATGCGTAAATACTACATATGGTTTGCCTAGTATTATAGGCCTTCTAAAACCTAGAAATAGGGCATATTAAATAATTGTACCCGAACATATTTTCTTTATAGACAAGAAGGCGCTTCTTTCCAAGAAATTGGATATGAATAAATGATTTTCTTTTAGTGTTTAGTTTACTGGGGTTTTGAGTGGTTTTTTTTCTTGGAGTTCTAATATGGAGCGCCATCCAAATGCTTAAATTGACTTACAATAAAATAAACGGGTGAAAAGAATTTGAATGAGAATTTTTTTTGCGAATGATGGTTGGAATATTAGAATTATGTGACCCGGGCCCTTCACAATATTATCATTATTCCAATTGTATCTATATATCGCAAAATATGTAACAGTGTAGCTCTAATCAATGTTTGTTAATGTCTTGATTTTAAAGGACAATATTGGTGCCAGCCATTATTACATATGTGATAGAACTGGTAAAATACATTCCAAATATAATTTTAACACAGAGATCATTGCTACAGGAGACGTGCAACAAACTCTTCAATATACGGGAAGTGACGTCAAACATGACTAACACGAGTTGTCCTTCTATATAACCTAGTCCACTAACGAGCGATAACAGACACGCAGGCGAATTTCATTTCACTGACAATTCCGTTGACGATGAAAAGTTGTTATATGAGAAGGTAAGAGGATATCTAACAATTCACAAAAGGAATTGGCTGTCAGTAGATAACAGATAACGAACAAATTAGACAAAGTCCGTGCATTACCATGTTTTTATTAAGAGCAGAGTGAATAAAAACAGTGTAATGCACGGGATTTTCCTATTATTTTCGTTTTGTCTTATCTAGTGACAGCCAATTCTATTTTTGAATTGTCAGATATCCTCTCATCGTTTTATAAAACAACTTTCCATCTTCAACGGATTTATCAGTGAAATGCAATTCGCTTGCGTGTCTGTTATCGCTCGTTAGTTGACTAGGTTATATAGAAGGACAACTGGTGATAGTCATGTTGGACGTCACTTCCCGTATATTGAAGAGTTTGTTACACGTCTCCTGTAGCAATGATCTCTGTGTTAAAATTATATTTGGAATGTATTTTACCAGTTCTATCCCATATGTAATAATGACTGGCACCAATATTGTCCTTTAAGTTAGGACAGGGTGATGGCTATCTGTAAGTTGTTTGGGGTCTTATTAAAGACATTATTAATGTTCAAACAGGTTATTTATTAATTAAAATATAATTCAGTGACTATTTAGTCAGCCATCATTGTTTACAACTCTATTATCCTACTACAGCGCCACCTGGACACAGACCACTAATTATTTACTTAGGGAGTCAACTTGTATTGTCTATATGTATTAAACTATTAATGTCAACATCTCCCTTTTTATATAAAATAAAATTTTAAACACAAATTAACCTTCACTCAATTAAAGTAACAAACTAAACATGCAATATCCAATTGTTTTAAATTCACAGAACAAAATATATTTAGTTATCATAGTCTCTCATCCATGATGGTTTCCTGCTTACTCTTCCACTAGCAGTTCTCAATAGATTTGGTTCATTTATATCAGGTTGAATTTCTTCTTGTTGTTCATTTGGTCCATTTGGTTGATTGTGCTCTAGTTCAAAATTTCCTGGAAAGTTATTGTCTCCATTTTGTCCACCATTTTGAATTGTGTTGTCAACTGGATCATGATTAAGATATTGTTCTGTGTAGAAAGGTTTTAAATGTTGTCTATTTCTCCTTATTACTGAACCATCATCACTTCGTACCATATAAGATCTTGGACTGTTGTGTTGATATAGAATTTTACCAGGAGTCCATTTCTTTCTATCAAAATTCCAAATGCTGATTGATTGACCTGGTTGAAGTGGTTTCAAGTCAATTGATGTTTTGTCAAATTGTTTCTTTTGACCTTCTATCTTCTTTTCTCTTTCCTTTTGAACACCTATCTGTCTTGTAGGTCTTAGATATGATTTGGATATTGGTAAATTAGTTCGTAATCGTCTTCCAAATAATAACTGTGATGGAGTTTTCGATCCAAGAACTGGGCTGTCTCTGTAGTTTAATATAGCTAAATAAGGATCTTGTTTATCAGCTTTAGCTTTGATGAGTAACTTTTTAACAATTCCAACATATTTTTCAGCTAACCCGTTACTTCTTGGATAATGAGGACTCGATGTTTTGTGATTTATTCCCCATTCAGTTGAAAATTTTCTAAATTTTTCATTTGAAAAATTTGTCCCATTGTCAGACACAAGGGTTTCTGGAATTCCATGTCTTGCGAAGATGGATTTCATTTTTAATATGGTTTCTTCAGCTGACAAATTTTTCAACTGAGCTATCTCAAAGTAATTTGAATAATAATCAACTAACAGTAAATAGTCTAAATTATTAAAATGAAAACAGTCTGCTCCAACTTTTAACCATGGAAGATTTGGTCTTTCATGTGGTTGAAGTGTTTGATTTGTTTGTTGATTTTTATATGTTTGACATATTTCACATTTTGTTACGTAATTTTCAATGTCATTTGACATGCCGATCCAAAACATACAGGATCTTGCTCGAGTAACACATTTTTCAAAACCTAAATGTCCTTCGTGTAATCGTCTCAGCATGTCGTTTTTCCACTCTTTAGGAATTAACAATCTATTATTTTTGTAAATTAAACCTTCAAAATTTGAAAGTTCATCGCGGAAGTTCCAATACGGTTTTACAGTGTCATTTAAATCATGACGATTATCTGGCCATCCATTTTGAATGATTCTACGTAATTCTAATTGTTCATTATCAGCTTCACACGATTTTCGAAAGTTATCTAACATTGTGTTACTAAATGGTAATAATGCATGTACCACATGCACATAATAATCTAATTCCTGATGAAACTTTAAATCTTCAGGTTTTGGGGGTTGTGGTGCTCTGCTTAATGTATCAGCTACTTTTAAGTCTTTTCCTGGTATCCATTCGTACTCAAAATTATACTTTTGTAAACGTATCATCAATCTTGCTATTCTCGGAGGTGCGGATGTCAATGATTTTGTAAATAAAAATTTTAATGGTTTATGATCATTAACAACTTTAAATTTATTCACACCATAAACATATTGATGAAATCGTTCTGTAGTAAATACAATTGATAACAGTTCTTTTTCAATCTGAGAGTAATTTTTCTCAGCATCAGTCAATGTCCTTGATATAAACGCGACTGGTCTGTTATTTTGTAATAGTGCACCACCTAAACCATATTGTGAGCTGTCACAAGTTATAGTAATATCTTCTTTTGTATCGAAGAATTTTAAAACTGGTGCTTCTGTCAACATTCTCTTTAGCTGTTGAAATTTTAGTTCATGGTTTGCTGTCCATACAAACACATTTTTCTCTTTAATTAAGTCTCTCAATATTGCAGTTTCTTGAGAAAGATTGGGTAGGAAATTAGCTAGGTAGGTCAACATCCCTAAAAATCTATGTAGTTCTTCCTTAGAAGATGGGCTTTTCATATTTACAATGGATGAAATTCTATCCGGATCAATTTTCTGACCATCTCCAGTGATAATTACACCAAGATATTTTACCTCAGTTTTATTCAGTTCACATTTATTTTTATTCAGTTTTAAGTTCATTTCACGACATTTGTCTAGTGTAGCTTTAAGTCTTTCATCATGAATTTTCTGATTTTCAGCATGTATCATTATGTCATCTACATAAGCTTCTACGCCTTCATGATTTTGAAATGTTTGACTCATAACACGTTGAAATACTTGACTAGAAATGTTTAAACCATAAGGAAGTCTTTTGAAACAAAAATTACCAAATGGAGTTGAAAATGTTGTTAATTTTGATGACTCTTCATCAAGCTTTAGCTGCCAAAAACTTTCGGTAGCGTCTAATTTTGTGAATATCTTCGAATTATTCAGCCTAGCAGTCATCTCATCAATGGTTGGCATCTTATATTGGTCTGATATGATGTACTGATTTAAATCTCTGGGATCTAAACAGATACGTAGCTTACCATTAGGCTTCTCTACGACCACCATTGCATTTATCCACTCGGTTGGTTCATTTATTCTCTGAATAATACCATTCTGTTCCATCCTATTCAACTCTTCCTTGACTTGTTCACGAATAGCATAAGCTATTCTTCTGGGAGGATACTGGACTGGTTTAGCATCATCTTTCATATAGATTTTAACTTCAGGCACATTTATACCTTTTATTGTTTTATTAAAAACGTCATTATATTTATTAAATATATCATTGTCTTTGTTATTTAAACTTTCTACTCGTTTTATTAAATTTAAATCTTCACAGGATCTCAGCCCTAAAACTGGAACCGTTTTATCTCGAATAACTATAAAGTTGACCAATTTCTTGTCATTCTTTATTTTAACCATAAGAATAACTTCACCAGCTATATCTAATCTTTGACCATTATAGGTAACTAGTCTTCTTTTGGTTGGATTTAATCTTTTTCTAGATATTTGTCGATAGACATGGTAGGGTAACACATCAGCTTGCGCTCCACTGTCTAATTTAAATTTAACTTTTCTGTCTTGAACACCAACTTTGGCTTCTATGTTCCATTCTAAGGTATCTTTACTATTGGTATTATTTTCTTTCACCATTGATATGTATAAATTATCTTCATCATTTGATTCATCAATAATTTCTTCATTTACCATACCAAGAAATAAATCTTCATCAGAATTGTCTTCAGTAAATTGGTCGACTTTCTTGGTCCTGCACATTTTACTAAAATGACCTAATTTATGACATTTGGTACAAGTTTTACCATATGCTGGACAATCATTATATTTATGATTGTAACCACATCGTTGACAAGTTTTGTCAAACTTCTTCTGGTTTGTTGGCTCATATTTATGTTTTGTTTCTGTATGTCTTCTATTTTCATCTTTTCTTGGATGATTATTTGTTTTTCTCCCTTTTTTACTAAAGGCATCAACGGTTTGGTGACATACTGCAGTAGCGCCTTCTTGACCTTTAGATGTCATTTGATTCATCTGTTTAGTTACATTTTCAAATGTCCTGCATTCTTGTATGGCTACTTCTAATGTTAAATTTTTATTGGTTAGTAATTTCTGCAGCAAGACTGGACTACTTATTCCTTCTACTATCTGATCTCGAACACTTTCGTCAGACATCTCACCATAAGCACAGCTTTTTACTTGTTCCTTGATTTCTGTCAAAAATTCATCAAAATCCCTTTTCTCTTGCTTTACATTTCTTAAAATATGCCGTTCATAAATAATATTTCTGGCACCAATAAAATAATCATCAAACATTCTGATTAAATCTTCTATTGAGGTTTCATTTTCACCCTCTTCTTTTATTTGGAATGTGGAGGCTATTTTCCTTCCATCTTCACCAACAAGATGCAGCAATCCAGACCTTTTAACATCATTTGGTTGATTCCTCGCTCCAGAGGCTGTCAGGTACAACTCAAATTGTTTCTTGAACGAAGTCCATGCGTCCTTCTTATTTCTACTATTTGTCAAATCTAATGACTTGGGAGGTGGTAGATTCTGCATACTTGCTGTCACTTTAAACTTCTGACACCATGTAAGTTGTTTGGGGTCTTATTAAAGACATTATTAATGTTCAAACAGGTTATTTATTAATTAAAATATAATTCAGTGACTATTTAGTCAGCCATCATTGTTTACAACTCTATTATCCTACTACAGCGCCACCTGGACACAGACCACTAATTATTTACTTAGGGAGTCAACTTGTATTGTCTATATGTATTAAACTATTAATGTCAACACTATCCTAAGTTAAAATTGATTTTAGTTAAAATTGTCCTTAAAATACGTTTGTGAAACGATTAGATTTTAACTTACAATACTATTTTAGTGGATTTTAACTAAAATCCTTAAAATCGTTTTGTGAAACTCATCTATCTTAAGTTAGGATGAAATTCTAGTTTAAGACGATTTTAAGGAGATTTAAGTTTTTGTGAAACAGGGCCCTGGTTAGTCTAATAAAAAATTAAAACTGCCAATAAAGCTTGTTAAGAACAACCGTAATATGGCATCTGAAGATATTTTGTTCCTCACCTGTGAAGGGAGCATTCCCCATTAACATTTTAAGGACATTTTATGCGATTTTATTGGCGATCTTTAGACCTGTAATTTAGGAATTTACCTTCCGGAAATACGTCAGAATGCACCAAATTGAATCTGATTTACCAAATTTTTCTGGGGGAGGGCCCCAAGACCCCCCGTTATTTGGTTGAGCGCCTTCGTCGCTGGCGGCGGTAGGCTACGCCCACCGCAATTAGTTAAGCAATTATCAAACCTAGACCCCCCCCCCTGCAAACAATCCTGGATCCGCGCCTGTATATTTGACTTTATCCTTACCTTTTTAAATATAAACGGCGAAATGATATATTCCTTCTATATACGCTATTAAGTGTGTATTTGTGAATAAATTTTAATGTTATTTTCATGCCTTTTGTTTACTTGTTTTTGTTTGCTCAGTCAGTCCGCGTGCCAAAAGCCGGAATTGAGCCTAAAAAGCGTAAAGAAAATTGGAAGCCTGCAGCTCCCGGCGTTTTGATTGGGGAGGTTGAGCAGAACTATGGAATTCTTAAAGGAAAATTGAGCAAGTCATCCAAAGATAGAGTTAAGGGGCATATTTGTACGAAGCAAGTATCGGCCTTTGCCGCGATAGACTTAGTCGAGTCTAGAGTCTTGAGGCCATAATGAATACTATAATGCATGTACTGATACCGGTCGTTAGCCATAATCTTGTTTAATGAAAACTGGCCTCTGCAATTATGTTGCCGATGTTGCCGATCCGCATAAAGTAACAAGGCGACCGTTTTGTCAGAGATACGTAAAAAAAACTCCAACTTACGACAAGGTGAGAGTTGCCTTAGACTTTATGATGACAGTTACGAATATCGTAAGTTAAGAATTTTAGTGAAACGCGATTTTTACGTAAGTTTACGTTACGATAAACTTACGCAAATTTTTCATCGTAAGTTGCTTTGTGAAACTGCCCCCAGGACGATAAACTATAGTATACCGTTATTGCTTTTTTAAAATCGAACAAAGATAACTTTTTTATACTTTTCAAAATAAGAATCTCCGTTCTTTGTACAAACTCTATTTTGTAAGCCGACACCGCAAAATTACGACACCCAAATACCGAAAGAAATAAATAGAAATAAATCTAAATGGATTTAAACTCCCTCTTTTCTGCAACAAAGTATATGTGCAACTTGTTCGCATTCAGAACGATTTCCAACCGTCAACGATTATTTTGTGTACAGAGAAATGTCAGAAAATTTTCTATTACATGTATATAGAATTTAATATACAGTATACTATATATTATAAACAGTGTCTATATTGTCTTCTGAAATTATGTCTAAATTAACAAAGTGTGTAATAGGGGTCGTCTTTCTTATGATATTACTATGCAAAATGTTAACCCTAAACTTATAGGATAAATTACATATTTATCATGTAAAACCTTTCCATTATATTTGTAATAATGGCTTTAGAGATGGTAACGGATTTCTAAAGTTTGTCCATTTACAATGTGACGACGTCATGCTGGTGGCGCTAATCGGCACCTACATAATATATAATGAATTAATAGCCATTAAATGCACTATACTCGAAAACTCGATCAATAGGTTTTTTTAGCCTGTCGAACATTCCAATTATGTTTCAATTTCTTTTGGTTTTCGTACAACAAATTTGACGTGTAGAACCCCAAATCTTTACATTTCTTCCCTTACTGAAAATCAACCGCTAAAAACACAACAAGTACACTAACGGATAAATGCCACTTATCTATCCGGTGTTATCGAAGTAGTTGAACACCCGTTACAAATGTCTGTAGCCTTTCATGCTGCTCTCCAATAACCCGTTTTAGCATTCATATCTTTCAATCATAAATAAATACAGATATCATCATATTCCGATAAACATCACAAGTACCTTTCTATTATCCATTAATTTAAAAACATATTGTAAGGCAAACGTTGTTAGTGTTCAAATTCTATTTAATTATTATGGGACAGTACAATAAGGTAAATAAAAATTTCAAAACATTAAGTTCTCTGGTAGTATAAGAAGGCATCAACTTATTGTTGACTTATTGTTCTTCTTGTCTTGGTGGTGGACCGTCGCCTTCACTCTCTTCTCGTCTTGGCGGAGGCCTGTCTTCTTGTCTTGGTGGTGGACCGTCGCCTTCACCCTCTTCTTGTCTTGGTGGAGGGCAGTCTTCTCGACTTGGTGGAGGACCGTCTTCTCGTCTTGGCGGTGGACCGTCTCCTTCGCCACCTTCTCTTTTCGGTGGTGGGCCGTCGCCACCCTCAGCTTGACGTCGATTCCTTCGTTCTTCTCGTCTTGGTGGTGGTCCGTCTTCTTGTCTTGGTGGTGGACCGTCTCCTTCACCACCTTCTCTTTTCGGTGGTGGGCCGTCGTCCTCAGCTTGGCGTCGATTCCTTCGTTCTTCTCGTCTTGGTGGTGGACCGTCGCCTTCACCCTCTTCTTGTCTTGGTGGAGGGCCGTCTTCTCGACTTGGTGGAGGACCGTCTTCTCGTCTTGGCGGTGGACCGTCTCCTTCACCACCTTCTCTTTTCGGTGGTGGGCCGTCGCCACCCTCAGCTTGACGTCGATTCCTTCGTTCTTCTCGTCTTGGTGGTGGTCCGTCTTCTTGTCTTGGTGGTGGACCGTCTCCTTCACCGCCTTCTCTTTTCGGTGGTGGGCCGTCGTCCTCAGCTTGGCGTCGATTCCTTCGTTCTTCTCGTCTTGGTGGTGGACCGTCTTCTCGTCTTGGCGGTGGACCGTCTCCTTCACCACCTTCTCTTTTCGGTGGTGGGCCGTCGCCACCCTCAGCTTGACGTCGATTCCTTCGTTCTTCTCGTCTTGGTGGTGGTCCGTCTTCTTGTCTTGGTGGTGGACCGTCTCCTTCACCACCTTCTCTTTTCGGTGGTGGGCCGTCGTCCTCAGCTTGGCGTCGATTCCTTCGTTCTTCTCGTCTTGGTGGTGGACCGTCGCCTTCACCCTCTTCTTGTCTTGGTGGAGGGCAGTCTTCTCGACTTGGTGGAGGACCGTCTTCTCGTCTTGGCGGTGGACCGTCTCCTTCACCACCTTCTCTTTTCGGCGGTGGGCCGTCGCCACCCTCAGCTTGACGTCGATTCCTTCGTTCTTCTCGTCTTGGTGGTGGTCCGTCTTCTTGTCTTGGTGGTGGACCGTCTCCTTCACCACCTTCTCTTTTCGGTGGTGGGCCGTCGTCCTTAGCTTGGCGTCGATTCCTTCGTTCTTCTCGTCTTGGTGGTGGACCGTCGCCTTCACCCTCTTCTTGTCTTGGTGGAGGGCAGTCTTCTCGACTTGGTGGAGGACCGTCTTCTCGTCTTGGCGGTGGACCGTCTCCTTCACCACCTTCTCTTTTCGGTGGTGGGCCGTCGCCACCCTCAGCTTGACGTCGATTCCTGCGTTCTTCTCGTCTTGGTGGTGGTCCGTCTTCTTGTCTTGGTGGTGGACCGTCTCCTTCACCACCTTCTCTTTTCGGTGGTGGGCCGTCGTCCTCAGCTTGGCGTCGATTCCTTCGTTCTTCTCGTCTTGGTGGTGGACCGTCGCCTTCACCCTCTTCTTGTCTTGGTGGAGGGCAGTCTTCTCGACTTGGTGGAGGACCGTCTTCTCGTCTTGGCGGTGGACCGTCTCCTTCACCACCTTCTCTTTTCGGTGGTGGGCCGTCGCCATCCTCAGCTTGACGTCGATTCCTTCGGTCTTCTTGTCTTGGTGGAGGACCGTCGCCGTCATCTCTTTTTCGGCCTGACTCAGTGGGCCGGGCATGGGCCACAGCTAGTACAACTAGCAAACCTACAACAACTAACTTCATGTTGCTGGATTAATAAGTTGATGCTAAAACGATCAGCGGCATCTCTTTTATACTGTCGGTACGCCTTCTCTGCCAGATGCTAGTAATTTAATCATGAAAATACTCATGGTCTAAATGTAGGGAAGTCACGCATATTTACGTTAGCTCGTATTAAATGTTATCATATAATATTCTGTAAATTTGAATATAAAAACATTTTCAAAACCATTAATACAGAAAAGCTTGTTTTATTTGTCGCAAGTGTATCGAAAAACAAAATATTGGTTATACATATCGTTGAAAGATGAATCCTTGGGAAAGAGACAGTTGTTATAAACAATATGGACAGACTGTCAGGTGTTGTATTAGTAGTAGATCGTTTCTCATTACATCACTACATTATTATTATTAGATACTGATTTTAATGCTCAACCTCTAATTGTACTATCATATACAAAGACAACATATCTGTTTGTCTGCAAAATATTTGGTAATCAAGATGGGTAAAATAAATGTGCGGCGACATAAGCCCCCCCCCCCCCGCAGGTCGTTTTCGAATACCAGTTTCCCGATTCACCTTCCCTGACAATGTAAGGAAATTTTCTTATTTGGTAGAATAAAAATTCATAATCTTTATTATAGACATCTGCGCTTGTCCGTCAAGGTTTTTTATTGGTACGGTTGAAAGCCTCGTTCAAGACTTCCTCAGTCATTTTGCGTGAGTACGGTTTCTGGCAGCATCGGGATTCTATCCCTTGTCGTGGTATCCCGATGTTAGCCACAAGTAACGTTCAAATAACGAATAGTACTAATGTTGAAAATTGGCGGCCATCTAAACTATTGAAAATAATCGTCGGTCACGTTCTTAAAAAGGATTTATCGATGGTAACAGGTTTGCGAACTTTGTCCATTTCCAATGTGACAACGTTGTACTGGTGGCTATTGGTGGCGCTAGCCTCCATGTACAATATCATACCATATAATAAAGGAATAGCAATAAGATGCACTGTTCGGAATTCAATAGAACACTTGCAGACTGCTTGTCGAACAGTTACACCAAGTTTTGTTTATTTTGTACAAAAAATTGACCTCCACTTATATTTATCTATCATGGTGTTAATGAATGAAGTTGTTGGACGTGCAGTGACATATTGGATATATAATGAATATAAAGAGAAAATGCCTGTAGCCTATCGTGTTGTAAACCAGATTAACATTCATATCCGTCCGTTAAACTTCACCAGTACCTTTCTATTATCTATTTATTTAACAAGATATTGTAGATAACAACGAAAAGGGTAAACGTTGTTTGTGTATAGGAAAATTTCAGGACATTAAGTTCTCAGGTAGTGAATGCAGACATCATCATTTGTCGACGACGTTGTTCTTGTCGTACGCTTTGATCTCGTTTTGGTGGTGGACCGCCGTCTTCACCCTCACCTCGCCTTGGTGGAAAACCGTCTTCTCGTCGTGGTGGTGGACCATCATCTTCACAATTTCCTCGTCTTGGTGGTTCATTTGACTCTTCTTCTTGGCGTTGATTCCTTAGTTCGTTTCGCCTTGGTGGTGGAACATACCCTTTGCCGCCTTCCCGTTCTGGTGGTGGACCATTACCTTTCCCGCCTACCTGCATTGTTGGTGGGACGTCTTCTTGTCTTGGTGGTGTACCTCCACCTTCACCATCTTCGTTTCGTCTTGACGTCAGTTCTTTCGTTCTTGTCGCCGTGGTTGTGGACCTCCCCCTTCACCACCTTCTCGTCTTGGTGGCGGACTGAAGTGACCAGTGATAACAGATACACGGGCAAATTTCTGCTCACTAATAATTCCTTCGAGGCACTTTAGTATACCCACCAGTTTCTATAAATAATTTATGGGCTGATAGGCGTATACGTGTTAAATGTTTTAATGATATAGGCTTTATAGAATTTAAGGATGATAGATTCCTCTGGGAGACTGGCATATATTACTATAACAAGACTATTTAAAGATATCAGTTAGTATTCCCTGTTTAAAAATTTAACACTGAATGTTTGGAATTCATAGTATACAATGACTAAATTTTATAAAAAATGTAATATGTAGCGAAATATGAGACTTATTTGGTGCATGTTGTTACATAATATAGCCCTGGTATTAATTAACATAAGGATATAATGATGATGAATTTGATTACATTGTATACACATTTATACACATTAATAATATCTTGATCCAACACGACCCACGGACACACAACCAGGATGTCCTGGAATCGAATCTGGATGTGCTAGAAACCATTCTGACGGCTGCGGAGCGAACGGGGGCCTTGAGACCAGTCGAACGGGTAGCAGGAAAATCCACTATCGTAGTTTTTAGCCTAAATTGCGTAAAATAGATAATTTTTTTATTGTTGTACATAAAGTCGGACAGTTATATATACATGTTTCGTCCTGTCTGCGTTCATTGGGCAGTTATCCTTTACTGGAGAATAAAAGGGCCTAAACACAGAGAGAAAAAACTATTGGATCATTTTTTCAATAACTCGATTACGCACAGGGTTCATTAGCAGTGGAAGAAAAGTGGAGTACTCGGTGAAAACCCACGAGGTTGGACAGGCGACCCTATTCCTTGTCATTGGATCATATTTTTCAATAACTCACTTACGCACAGGGGTCTTTAGCAGTGGAAGGAAAGCTGAGTATTCTGTGAGGTTGGACAGGCGATTCCACTCTTTGTCACGTACAAGCGGGGAAACGAAACCTCACTTCTTGAATCAATGACAGAAATTTTAATTTGCGCGTACGCTAACCATGTGACAATTGATTATTGTGTGTCTCCATAGAAATAAATTTGACATAACAGTTTTGATTCTACACAGGGCATGAAAGCTGAAATATCCTCTGTATATAAGTCGAACAATTTGCACCTGTACTACCTCTGGATCCGCGGGTCCAGGAGGAACTTGTAATGGTTTGACGTAAAACCCCATTTCCGTCCATTTCTAACCTTTAGAACCACCACATCCTCACATAACAACCCACGCCCCAAAACAAATAACTGAATAAAAACCAGTATCGAGTTTTATGTAATAGTTTATTCAACAAAACGAAAGTAGAAAGAAAAGAACGGAAAGAATTCCTAAAAAAATAAAATCGAAAAATAATCATCTTTCATTTGCCCCTTTCTTTCTCACACACTTTAGAACAAATAAAATTTGATTTACAAAAATATAATGTATACAAACTTTGATTTACAATATATACAAAAATATAATACAAGTAGCCTAAATATGGACGGTATATTTCTATATACAAAAACTTTATACACTTAGGACTGAAATATATGTAGGCAAAGAGATTGTATATACATATCACAGACACCAACAATGATTTTCTACAAATAACCCAAGATAAATTTTACAACAAATTAATAGAATATAACGAATTTTTATAATCTTGATAAGCTGATCAATGATATTTCTGATATGCGAAATAAACGGACTTGTATAATGAGATTTCAAATGTATAATCATATTTTTTTAAAAAATAAAAGCCTAAAGCTTGACTAATCAAAGTTGAAACAATATCTCATAGAAAATATATAGTCGAATACAATATTAGGTAATATTAATTTGGCGTATTAAACAAATCATAAAGACATTATCAGATATTTCAAAAAACTTTGCATAAAAGAAAGAGGAAACGCACGTAAAATTCGTCATATGAAACAAATATTATAAAACACATTATCAGATATTTTAGTAAATATTTAAACACAACGAAAATCGAATATCATAAAGCTGCGTGATTATTATTAAGGTAAGAAGGTTCAAACAAATACAAAGTTCCCATAGCAAATCATGATAAATTTTCATAAGCATTTACATGATTGTGAATTATCTGTACGAACTGCCAAATCTGACAAAATAAATCTTATCCTTTTGCAATTGAATGCCATTTTGCCGGGTAATATAAGCTTACGTATATCAATATCGCTTAAGTCATTGAAAAAAGTGCATCATATAATACTGGTATGTAAAACTATGTAAATCGAAATAACATTGTTAAAATGTATAACTGAAAGTTAAATATTTTTGAAACAAGAAACGTTTAAAATGAAATTAGGCGCTTTGTTTAAGGGCATGGTGTAAAGCGTTCTGGGTACCATGGCCGAATGTGTTTCCATATCTGAACTTCTGGCCTGAAAAAAAAGTAATTGAAATTGATTGAAAAACAACATAGAGATATTCTCAAGTATATATAAATCTGTAAATACATTAGACACAGTAAAAACAGCTTTGGGTCAAATAGTGGGTCAAAGAGAGAGAGAGGGAGAGAGAGAGAGAGAGAGAGAGAGAGAGAGAGAGAGAGGGAGAGAGAGGGGGGCATGGGGTAACGTCCACTCGATACAAACGAGATCATTTCGGGACTAACACATGGTTCAATTTTATTTCAATACTTCGCTTGCGCATAGGGGTCTTAGCAGTGGGAGGAGACCGTAGGACCCGTAAGAACACACGAGGTTGGACAGGCGACCCCACTCCTTGTCACGTACAACCGCGGAGATTATGTCAAACAGCTTTCAGGGGACATTATATATTTTGTAATAGACCGTGTGTTGGTTTTGTTCTAATATTTTCTTAATTGACATTTATAAAGATTGAGCAAAACCCAAGACAAATCAGTTTGTTTAAGTGTGCTATATTTAGTCCGTAATGTCCAAATCATTTGATTAAAATGTCGTTCCGTTGCTTTTTTTCAGAATTTAATATAAAAAGTAAAAACGAAACGCAATTTAAATCTGATCTTAACCCAATTTTCCCGATCTGATCTTAACCCAATTTTCCCTAACATGGATATTCGTAGTATTGCGGTAACCGGGGTCTTCCCAATACAAATGTTATCAACTACTTACCGGGGATGTGTCCAGTGTAGTGGGGTACCAGACCCGATTCTTCTGGATAAATATTTTTTAAATCTATGATACGTTTTTCTTCTCTACTCAGGCAAACAGGTTGCTGACTCTGTTGTTTTGATCGGGATATCTCGTCAGTAAAAGTATTGAGAGCTTCGTGAGTTATGATTGGATAACTCATGCCGATTATACCACGTGATCTAGGCACAAAACCGGTGTAGCCTAGAATATAAAAATAAAAACATTAACAACCATTAACGACACGCACAGTACATCCAAGAAAGTATACGTTTGGTTTGTCATGTGACTTTTTCATACAACAATAAAAATGATGACATTAAGACGGACATACGTCATGGTGTGTTGTGTAAGACATTTTATCCCAAAAGGGGGTAGGGGGCTTTGGAGTTGGAGTAAACCGGGAAGTCGAAACTACTCCTTATCACCAGTAAACCCGAAATCGTATTAGACCCTTAACCACCCAATACCCCAGATTGAACTGGTATTAAATGTTTACTCGAATAAAAAAAGTATCTGTATAAATCATACGTAAGCTCACCTGACATGAAGTTTTTCATTGGGTTTTCATTAGGTAACATGTAGGGTGATACGGGCAATTCGGCTGTTTTATTATTACCCCGCATTCCGGAACCAATGGGATCAATAGTCACTGACCTCAAAGGCGTGATGTGACGACTTTTTAATGGCTAAAATTAGAAGAAAAAAATATTGCCTTATTTCCCCATGTTTGAGAGTTGCTGATTAAAATACAGATCTACATTTCGTTTCGTTTTTTATACATTCGATGGCCTAGACTACATGAAGAAATGACAAGTAATACTAAGAGTTCATGTCGAGGATCAAACGAGCGACTTTTGACCCTATGACGTCAGACATTGATTAATCAATCAGCGTTGACGTTTCTAGTGGTTTACCCACAGTTCCGTAAATTAAAGGGTCAAGAAATCGCCGTAACAGACCGCTTTATTGACTAATCCTTCACATCATTCAGAACACGTCAATGATAGTCTTCCAGATCCCGGTGTAGTAAAGACTAGTAAAACAAAATTTTGAACTATAAAAACGAAACGAAATAGGACCTGCATTTTAATCAGATTGTATGGCTGACATTTTATCATTCAGAATCTCAGATACAGTGTGCTACCCTTTCGTCACAATTTAGGGTCCAATTTTCGCCACGAAATTACTTCTCACGGCGATTCTGCAAACCATCAAAATAAGGAGGGAACATGCCACCACGAATCTAGTGACTATCAATCAAATATTCTACGAATACTGAAGACTTGGAGCTCTGATTTCCCTCCAGTGGCAAGGATAGGTGTATTTACCCTGGTTGAAAATTTCAGCTCAAAACCGCTTATCCGGTCACGTAACCCTTTTAAAAAAAATTATAAAATAAAAATCTGGTTTTATCGTGACACCATATAATACAGCTTGGGACACCAGTCTCCATTTCCAGATGAAGACAGACGGATTTAAGTTCTTTGAAAACGTATCACGTAAGGTAGAGGCTTTTAGGTGCTTTAACACAAAATTAAGCAGTTTTATTCTACAAAATATAACCGAGATTGGACCTTTAATACAATACATGCCAGTATGTCTATATTGTTTATAACAGCTGTATATTTCCCAACAAAGGATTTAACTTTCAGCGATATGTATAGCCAAAATTGCGTTTCAGCATAAACTTGAGACAAATAAAACAAGCCTTTCTGTATATTCGGAATGTTATATGATGGCATTTAACACGAGCTAACGTAAATATGCGTGACTTCACTATATTTAGACCATGGTTATTTTCATGATTAAATTACTAGTATCTGGCAGAGAAAACAGTATAAAAGAGATTCGTTTGGTCGTTTTAGCATCAACTTCTTAATCCAACAACATGAAGTTAATTGTTGAATGTTTGCTAGTTAATTGTGCTACCTGTGGCTCTTGTCCAGTCCACTGAGTCGGGTCGAAGAAGTGATGATGGGCGACCACCTCCACGTGAAGATGGTGCAAGAACGGCCAAGACAAGATGAAGACGACTGTACACCACCACAACGGGAAGGTGGTGACGGGAACGTTCCACCGCCAGGCCGGAAGACTGAGAAGGATACGGTTCACCACCTTGACAGGAAGGTGCTGAAGAGGACGATCCGTCACCAAGAACAAGACGGTACACAGCAAAGGTATCGACAACAAACTGAAGATTCAAATGAAGATGGGGATGACGGCGGTCGACCACCAAGATGAAATGAGGAATGGGACTGTCCACCACAAATGTACTCATACTCTAAATGTATATTGTGAAGTAAGCTACTTTATATCTAGAATAAATATGGATAGATCGACCAAATATAGATATTTTTCCTACATTCCCTGCTATATTTGCTATAGAAACATTATTAGGGTTACTTTATAAATTAATACTTATGAATCGCTTTAAAAGTCCTATAATTAAACTAGTGGAAGACGAATTGACGCACCGCTGCATTGGTTAATGTTATATTGCAAGCAATAAATTAATAATGCACTCTATGAAATATCTTTAATAGGTCAGGCGTATCCTGAAAAAGTTATCACAGTCCTTTTCTTAACTGCAATCATAACTTGTCATAACGAACATGTTATTTTCTAACCTCCTGGTCCGCGAATCACCAACATTGAGCTAGTATACTCAGCATAGGTTCCATAATATGTAAGTCCACATTTCAGCACTTACACGGCAATGGCTGCCCTGTAATCCACAGCCCGGAAGCTGCATTGCCCATCAAGACTAAGCATTGGGCCCCTTTTACGTCGACAAACTATTGAATTTACTCTGGGATATAAATAGGACATATATTTACTTGATTTATATCACAGCAAGGTAACACACGATACAGGTCAGTTGCTATCTTTTTATGCCCTTGATTATAACAACTATATCTAGGAAAACTAATGTTGGTGGGGTTAGTCCAGGTGGTTGGGTGCCTTAAGGTACCTTTCACAAAACAGTTAATGCAGTGAATCATAATAACTTGGAAGTATAGAGGTTTATAAAGCTTATATATATATATATATACATAGAATTTTATGCTTGTCAACAATGTATATTAACGTTTAACTTGATTAAACAAATATATAACAGGCGCGGATCCAGAGGGGGGGGGGTCCAGGGGGTCCGGACCCCCCCCCCCCCCCCTGCTCAGGTCCCACATACATTTTGGAAGATAAACTTGTTTAAACATACATTATGGGAGAGCAAAAACTGACTTTTGTCGGTCTTCCTTTGAGCCTCAGATGTCATAGAAATTATAAATTAGATCTTTATTTAAACAACAAGCCCAAAATGAACACTGTAGACCCACGGATGACTTGGATTGGGCTCGGATTAAAACAGGATTTCGTCGACTGATTTAATCACTATGGCGTCGTGGGTGGGGTTTCTCCGTGACGTTATCATACTTCCGGAAATTATTCATAAAAGACAGTGATGACCGAGGCTATACACAAGCTTCACTAGATACCGTTTAAACATTACTTGATGATCGAGACTATGTAGGTGGAGTTAACGCCTGTCAATCAACAATCGGCCATAGTGGGAAAAGGGTGTCGATGATTTTAACCCCCCATTTCTAGTAAAAAATTATAGTGGTAACAACTTTGTTCAGGATAAAGTTATTTGACTGAAATTTTCAATATATTCTTGTTTCAACATCTATTTTTGAACTTTTATAGCAAGAATGGCTAACTCCTTGTCAAAATCTCCCATAATGTATCTTTAATTTTGTGTGAAAATTCCTTGTAAACCTCTACATTTATGATTAAGCCTGTGCCAACTATTGCAAGCTATATTATTTATTTTTATGCGGTTAAAATAAACAGTAAACCAAGTCTATAAACTTTTCGTCTGTGAAAGTTTGTGCTCTGGAAACCCCGACCAACTTTCCTATACTTAAATGGACTGGTTACTCCAATAGTAAATTAAAACTGCCAATAAAGCTTGTTAAGAACAACCCTAATATGGTATCTGAAGATATTTTGTTCCTCACCTGTGAAGGGAGAATTTCCCATTAACATTTTATGGACATTTTATTCGATTTTATTGGCGATTTTTAGACCTGTAATTTTGGAATTTACCTTCCGGAAATACGCCAGAATGCACCAAATTGAATCTAATTTACCAAATTGTTCTGGGGGAGGGCCCCAAGACCCCCCGTTATTTGGTTGAGCGCCTTCGTCGCTTAACCGCAATTAGTTAAGCAATTATCAAACCTAGACCCCCCCCCCACTCCTGCAAAAAATCCTGGATCCGCGCCTGACATACTAGTTCATTTCCGGACTTACGTATGGATCAATTATATTTCACTAACTCGCTTGCGCGTAGGGGTATTTAGCAGTGGGGGAAAACTGGAAGACCCGGAGAAATCCACGAGGTTGTACCGGCGACTCTATTCCTTTTCTCGTATTAGCAGGGAATTGAAACTACGCAAATTGACCCAATGAAACTCCTTATGACAGAACGAGATACCAATAGATATCAACTATTTTAGTATTGATGATGTAAAATAGAACAGCGCCATTGCTAGAACGACACACTAAATAGACACCTACTATATTAGTAATGATGATGTAGTAAAGTAGAACACGCCATTGCAAGAAACAGGTACCAATATTAAACACCGTATTAGTCTCGGTGATTAAATGAAATGAAATGGGGTTTAAGGCCCGGCTGGGTCTCTTGTACCCGCAAAGACTGATCCAACACCTCCCTCCAAAATAATTTTATATGACCAGATCACAATAAAAGTGACTAAAATAACATAATTTACTAAAAACAATGTTAAATTGCTCTAAGCATAATATGTGTTGATCCAGGAGGAACTTGTAATGATTTGACGTAAAACCCCATTTCCGTCCATTTCTAACCTTTAGAACCACCATATCCTCACATAACAACCCACGCCCCAAAAACAAATAACTGAATAAAAACCAGTATCGAGTTTTATGTAATAGTTTATTCAACAAAACGAAAGTAGAAAGAAAAGAACGGAAGAGAATTCCTAAAAAAATAAAATCGAAAAATAATCATCTTTCATTTGCCCCTTTCTTTCTCACACACTTTAGAACAAATAAAATTTGATTTACAAAAATATAATGTATACAAACTTTGATTTACAATATATACAAAAATATAATACAAGTAGCCTAAATATGGACGGTATATTTCTATATACAAAAACTTTATACACTTAGGACTGAAATATATGTAGGCAAAGAGATTGTATATACATATCACAGACACCAACAATGATTTTCTACAAATAACCCAAGATAAATTTTACAACAAATTAATAGAATATAACGAATTTTTATAATCTTGATAAGCTGATCAATGATATTTCTGATATGCGAAATAAACGGACTTGTATAATGAGATTTCAAATGTATAATCATATTTTTTTAAAAAATAAAAGCCTAAAGCTTGGCTAATCAAAGTTGAAACAATATCTCATAGAAAATATATAGTCGAATATAGTATTAGGTAATATTAATTTGGCGTATTAAACAAATCATAAAGACATTATCAGATATTTCAAAAAACTTTGCATAAAAGAAAGAGGAAACGCACGTAAAATTCGTCATATGAAACAAATCTTATAAAACACATTATCAGATATTTTAGTAAATATTTAAACACAACGAAAATCGAATATCATAAAGCTGCGTGATTATTATTAAGGTAAGAAGGTTCAAACAAATACAAAGTTCCCATAGCAAATCATGATAAATTTTCATAAGCATTTACATGATTGTGAATTATCTGTACGAACTGCCAAATCTGACAAAATAAATCTTATCCTTTTTGCAATTGAATGCCATTTTGCCGGGTAATATAAGCTTACGTATATCAATATCGCTTAAGTCATTGAAAAAAATGCATCATATAATACTGGTATGTAAAACTATGTAAATCGAAATAACATTGTTAAAATGTATAACTGAAGGTTAAATATTTTTGAAACAAGAAACGTTTAAAATGAAATTAGGCGCTTTGTTTAAGGGCATGGTGTAAAGCGTTCTGGGTACCATGGCCGAATGTGTTTCCATATCTGAACTTCTGGCCTGAAAAAAAAGTAATTGAAATTGATTGAAAAACAACATAGAGATATTCTCAAGTATATATAAATCTGTAAATACATTAGACACAGTAAAAACAGCTTTGGGTCAAATAGTGGGTCAAAGAGAGAGAGAGAGAGAGAGGGAGAGAGAGAGAGAGAGAGAGAGTGGGAGGGAGAGAGAGGGGGGCGTGGGGTAACGTCCACTCGATACAAACGAGATCATTTCGGGACTAACACATGGTTCAATTTTATTTCAATACTTCGCTTGCGCATAGGGGTCTTAGCAGTGGGAGGAGACCGTAGGACCCGTAAGAACACACGAGGTTGGACAGGCGACCCCACTCCTTGTCACGTACAACCGCGGAGATTATGTCAAACAGCTTTCAGGGGACATTATATATTTTGTAATAGACCGTGTGTTGGTTTTGTTCTAATATTTTCTTAATTGACATTTATAAAGATTGAGCAAAACCCAAGACAAATCAGTTTGTTTAAGTGTGCTATATTTAGTCCGTAATGTCCAAATCATTTGATTAAAATGTCGTTCCGTTGCTTTTTTTTTCAGAATTTAATATAAAAAGTAAAAACGAAACGCAATTTAAATCTGATCTTAACCCAATTTTCCCGATCTGATCTTAACCCAATTTTCCCTAACATGGATATTCGTAGTATTGCTTTAACCGGGGTCTTCCCAATACAAATGTTATCAACTACTTACCGGGGATGTGTCCAGTGTAGTGGGGTACCAGACCCGATTCTTCTGGATAAATATTTTTTAAATCTATGATACGTTTTTCTTCTCTACTCAGGCAAACAGGTTGCTGACTCTGTTGTTTTGATCGGGATATCTCGTCAGTAAAAGTATTGAGAGCTTCGTGAGTTATGATTGGATAACTCATGCCGATTATACCACGTGATCTAGGCACAAAACCGGTGTAGCCTAGAATATAAAAATAAAAACATTAACAACCATTAACGACACGCACAGTACATCCAAGAAAGTATACGTTTGGTTTGTCATGTGACTTTTTCATACAACAATAAAAATGATGACATTAAGACGGACATACGTCATGGTGTGTTGTGTAAGACATTTTACCCTAAAAGGGGGTAGGGGGCTTTGGAGTTGGAGTAAACCGGGAAGTCGAAACTACTCCTTATCACCAGTAAACCCGAAATCGTATTAGACCCTTAACCACCCAATACCCCAGATTGAACTGGTATTAAATGTTTACTCGAATAAAAAAAGTATCTGTATAAATCATACGTAAGCTCACCTGACATGAAGTTTTTCATTGGGTTTTCATTAGGTAACATGTAGGGTGATACGGGCAATTCGGCTGTTTTATTATTACCCCGCATTCCGGAACCAATGGGATCAATAGTCACTGACCTCAAAGGCGTGATGTGACGACTTTTTAATGGCTAAAATTAGAAGAAAAAAATTATTGCCTTATTTCCCCATGTTTGAGAGTTGCTGATTAAAATACAGATCTACATTTCGTTTCGTTTTTTTATACTTTCGATGGCCTAGACTACACGAAGAAATGACAAGTAATACTAAGAGTTCATGTCGAGGATCAAACGAGCGACTTTTGACCCTATGACGTCAGACATTGATTAATCAATCAGCGTTGACGTTTCTAGTGGTTTACCCACAGTTCCGTAAATTAAAGGGCCAAGAAATCGCCGTACAGACCGCTATATTGACTAATCCTTCACATCATCCAGAACACGTCAATGATTGTCTTCCAGATCCCAGTGTAGTAAAGACTAGTAAAACAAAATTTTGAACTATAAAAATGGCTGACATTTTATCATTCAGAATCTCGGATACAGTGTGCTGCCCTTCCATCACAATTTAGGGTCCAATTTTCGCCACGAAATTACTTCTCACGGCGATTCTGCAAACCACCAAAAAAATCAATCAAATATTCTACGAATACAGAAGACTTGGAGCTCTGATTTCCCTCCAGTGGCAAGCTGTTTTAAAAATGAACAGAAACTTACAGGTAGTTCAGGAGTTGCATCAGATTTTCCTGTTTGAACATCACCTATTACTTTCAATTGTTTAATTTTGTCAGCGTGACGTCGATGATCAAATTCAAAATCGGCAATAGAATTCCGGCAGTTAACGGCGTAACGATTTCCAAAGTAATGCTGGCTCTTTGGGATAAATCCTGAAATACAAAAACAGCAATTGACATTAATAGGGATTCCCAGATTTGACAGAACAGGTTAGTGGATTCATACACGTAAATCAAAGCACGGAGTTCCTGGATAATTTGGAGTGGGTTTTTTTATTATTGTTACAAATCGGCGGAGGTAATCGAGTGTTCCAGTTGTTCTCAACCGTGGAATTGTCGACCTCGTTTAAAGGGAGATAAATCACTTTATTCTAACAAAAATATAATATCGTCAGTCCGTTACATTTGAAGCGATGCTACTACAGTCTTGTCAGTCAGTCGTCCCTTGACATCCCCAGCTCCATTGAACACACAACAATAGATACGTGCGCTAATCCCCTATTGACCCAAATAAATTGTTTCAATGTCATTTAGTAATTGAATAGGAATATACAGGTCACAATTCTAGGAATTTACTGTTTATTACAGAACGATGTTTGCGTAGATAACATGTGTTGATACATGCCATACTACCGTCAAACACCGTACATTCATGGCGATTCGTTTTAAAGTAACTACAGCCCTATTCTAAGGTACCCGGAATTGGACACGAATGGGTTGCAACACATTTAATAATGTAATATAAATGTATATACATTGAGTCCGAATTGAATGGCAGTCTTTGGCGTCTGGCTATTCCCGTCTACACAGGTAGTTTTCTTTCTCCCATATAGCATATGTTTTCGTTTCATACAACTGACACGCTCGATTCGTGTGCCGATTTAAAAAAAAAATCGATTTGTCTATAATAATTGGATATCAGAGAATCCCACCTTTTCAAGGTAAGATAACAACATCAATGTTGATTTAAATTGACAATAATTGGTGTTTGCAATGTCGAAGACTGTGTTGGCCTATGATGTTTACTTGAAGACTTGGCCCCTTTAATTATATATTGACGTACCTGTATAACCGGGAACCATTTTTTCTGTTAATATTTGTTCTCCGGAACCCTTAACCCTCGTCCTGAAGAGATCTGCCTGTTGAACATCTTTCTCGTCGACTTGATTTAATGGACGGCGTATTTCAGACAATACCAAACGGCCGGAAGTTGATACATCGTCATCTTGAAGCAGACGTCTGGTGGTTCGACCAAAAGTTTGTCCGATCTGATATTTGAACTGGGGACAATATCCACCGTATCTAATATAATAGAAAAAGACAATAAACTTAACATCCCCGTTCCATAATATAACTCTATATTTATATCTATTTGCCGTCTTCATTAGACAAGTTCGGAGCAGAACAGAAGGACGTTAAACCCAATTAAATTTAATTTTTTATATCTTTTTGTGAACACAGTCGTAGTCGAAGCGGGATATGCTTTCTCTGTTTACGCGATGGCACTTCTATTTTGATTTATTTCGGAAATGCATACAACTAACAATGTATTGTTACGCTAAAGAGTGTAAATAAACAATAATATTGATGCCGATACGATCATAATACTTTAAAAACACAACATGTCATATCGTTTACATATTAGTTGACGACATACAAAGAATCTTCATGAAAAATGGCCTGACCTGCACAAAAAGGATAACAGAATTATTATTACTTTATTTATCTATGACATATCACTGATTGAATGAAATTTGGCTTAACGTCCTACTTTTCTGCTTCAACCGGAATAATGACGACGGACAGTACGCCATGTAATGTGCTATTTGGGAAATTTTGTCGTGACAGGTGAGGGGTTCTTTTATGTGCACTCCAAGGTGCAAACGGGACAGAAAGTTTTTCGTTCCATCCGAAGCACTACTCGCTGTACCTTGCTAGGCCGTCCGTGATTCACCACTAACAAGGAAAAACCACGCCTGAAAATCCGAGGAATGTTAGGCCAATGCCGGGACCACCGTGAAGTGAGCACCCCCACCCCCACCCACCACCCACCCCACCCCCACCCCCGAAAATACAATGTAGGTTTGATAATGTATGGGCTTACACACACCATATTCTGGCATAATGGGGTTTTAATCAAAGCAAATCTATGGTTTATTGGCCCTTTAATGGTGTCAATGTCTGGTATGTTATCAATAATAAGCTCACTGTTCAAGTCGTTCTGTTTTAATAGGCAGTTTTATAGACTATATAGTATATTATTGACAATCAATGGCTTTATACTGGCTTTATAATAGACTCGTGATATAAATAATAGACTAATCCTACACCTGTATACTATGGCCTTTTAAATACAGTATACATGTTTAGACCTTTAGATACATACAGGTTTGTTATTGTGCTTATGGTTATAATCACATATTGAAACGTTCTTTTGATTTCGCGGGGAGAAATTACGGATTTTATGCATGCATCATGTCTATAAAATGATATATTCATTTTTGTATTTAGAGAAATCTAAGAAAAATATGTATGAAATACTTTAAACTATTTTCAAGATCTGAATTTTTAACTGATCTGAATATTCTATCCTGTTAATACCACTGATATTACTGGAGAAATTTAGTGAATTCGTGGTAAACGTCTCTTACAAAATGTTTTCCTACTCATAGACAAATATTGCGAGTTACATCCAAGATCGTCTTCCATTTCCCTTTCCCGGTGTATCGTTAATTATGCAGTCCTTTCTCTCCAACTTAACCGAAGTGATTAAGACTGTCTGTGGAACGATTACTCTATATTAGGCTGTTATTTATTTTAACTGTCAAACCTTTGTATTGTATGATAATTATAAAACAAGGTTAATTCTATATTTTGTACTGTGGTAAATATATGATTAGTTTAATATTACACGAGATATACCCCCGTGTACAATGATAAATATCTACTCAAGCGAAGTATTCAAACGTAAATCCGCTTAGATCATCAGATATATATAGATAAGGCGTTGGGGAAAAAACAGTAACCTAATCGCCATTTACTCTAATAAGTTAAATGAATAAGAAAAACACATATAATGACCTAAAACTTTAGCCATGCTATAGTCTGATAGTAATGTTGGTGGCTTACAAATGTTAGTATTTTGTCATGCATTTATTACATGTAGCATGTGCCTGCTTACTGTTAGTTATTAACGTTCGATCTGACAGTTCGTATTGTTTTTGTCACGGGAGACTCAATTTGGACCTTTAATAAGGGTTTTATAATTTATGACAAGTCATAAGTCATTGAAAACTACAGCTTGCGGTGAATTTTGTTTATAGCGCTATAATAAATATATCATATACAATCATAGGCATTATTACAGTTTTGCCTTATGGCACGTCGGCTAAAATAAATAACGAAATTGTAATGGAAAATAACTCGAGAACAGATAAAATAAATTAAAAAAATCCCCCAAATTGAAAAACATTTGCATGGATAGCAAAGAAGGTATTTTGTAATATTTTTAGCTTTATAAGGTCTTGCCTTGACAATATTATGGAAATCGTGGCCATAGATGTGCATAACTTGTAATATGGTAAAAGGGGGGGGGGGTATTTTTTTACGTGACTTATCAGTATCGGTATTGATAAAATAATTATATTAATGGAGAGTAAAAAGGGTTAATGTCCAAAAAGACGCATATTCTGCAACATGAATAACTGCTGTCACAGTTTAAGATATAATACACATAGATAGATATATACTACAAAACACATAGTCTAAAGCATATTGAGATAATAAAACATGCTAATACATCTCATTAAGGTTTTATCAAGTATTATAGACCTAGATCTACTACGTACCCTGGTGTGTGGTAAGGATCAATTGGTAAAAAAGCATTTTCTCTGGCTTGCTGCATGTTGACTAGATGACGATATTGACACTGACAATCAATGGAGAATAAAACAAATGATCGTACTGCGATAGAACTTCTAGGCGCGCGTTATACACCTATCAGTGGTACGCGGTAGCTAGGAGACGTTATGCAACTTTAGCCCGTATCTACTGTGACGTCACAGAGTCAATGCCAGTATAACGTTATGTGATTCGATACGATCGCTTTATAAAGGGATAAAGATTTACAGGGTTTATATATCCATTGCCGGTAAAAATCAGCGTACTATTAGGGATTAATATTTTGATAGTTATGCAAACACGCTATTTATGGTAATAATGCACTGGATTAAGACTACTAAATATATTTAAAGAAACCATATACAGCAGATTGTCTCTAGGCCCCAGATTAAGATTAGGATTAAATAACTAATAATTGAAATAGAAAGAAAGTTTAATAGCAATTACATTGAAATGATTTAACATAACAAGATAATAAATAATACTGAGAGAAACCATATGGTGGGTAAATTAGCGGAATAATGAAGGTTGTATTACAATTTCTTGAGCCATTATTTATTGTAGTATAAATTAAATTTTAAAAAAGCTCACTAAAGTAGGAAAAAGAAACCATGCAATGAAACATTTATTTATTTATTTATTTATTTATTTATTTATTTATTTATTTATTTATTTATTTATTTATTTATTTATTTATTTATTTATTTATGTATTTATTTATTTATTTATTTATTTTTGTATTTATTTCGTACATAATTTTCTTAGTACTATTTACTTCCGGATGTGTAGCGCTGCAACAAGATTTGGGATATCCTGTTCAACGTCATGGGGTTCTTACCAGTGTTGAGACTCTTACGCGCATGGGGGGGGGGGCTCCTTAACGCGTGTGATTTAGACCATAAAGTCTGTATTTGAATGCTTTCTATCCTAAGCAGATTGACAGACTCTCCAGATTCCTCCTACTGAGGGGGTCGCCTGTCAAGCCCCGTTGGTTTTCTCCGGGTACTCTGAATTCTTCCCACTGCTAAAGACCCCTTCGCGCAAGCGAATTATAGAAATAAAATTGAGCCATAGGGTTAGTATCGAAATGATTTCGTTTGTATTGAGTTGACGTTAAACCCTATGAAATAAAATTGAACCATATGTTAGTCACGAAATGCCATAGTTGAACGTTAAACCCCATCTCTCTCTCTGTGTGTCTCTCTCCGTCTCTGTGTCTCTCTGTCTCTCAATAAAGGCGTGTAATTTGTAGGCTAAAGCGTCGCTGATAATTAGACACTATTCGTGATTATATTAAATACTGATTATTTGTTGCCTTATATTAGACATACATCACTCTTTCAAGGACAATGCTACATCATTCGATAGACTACCCCAAACTGTAGCAAACGTTACTGTCGCAAACCATATACTAAGAAATTTCAAAGTGCTATTTGATTATATTAAATGGAGGTGGTTGTCGAATAGAATATATTATAATGATGAATATCAGGACACAAACTAGGTCATTTCGGGGTTAACATATGGTTTATTTTTTTTCAATAATTCGCTTGCGCGTAGGGGTCTTTAGTGGTGGGAGGAAACCGGAGGATCCGGAGAAAACCCACGAGGTTGATACAGATAAGGTGAAATTCCATATCAGCATTCATTTGTCGCAGAAACAGTTTAAACTTACGTTATATCATCTTGACATGGGAACACCGTTTAGAAATGTCAGCTACTACTAACTGAATTGTAAAATAAATTTTTCTCAGAAAAACTTACTTATCTCCCTTGCTTCACGCACTATCTGATTTGATTCGGCTTTGACATAAGGATATAATCAAAGTTATTATTCAGCGGAGAGGTGTGGATACGTTTTTATGCGTTAACATCAACAAATATGAAATATTTTGATTGAACTGTTATTTGTTATTATGAATATAAGAATCTA
Source organism: Patella ulyssiponensis (assembly GCA_963678685.1). Classification (NCBI taxonomy): domain Eukaryota; kingdom Metazoa; phylum Mollusca; class Gastropoda; family Patellidae; genus Patella; species Patella ulyssiponensis. Next base: position 75,245,421 of record OY783227.1, on the reverse strand, counting down.
TTTGTTAGAATGATGAGCCGACGTGTCTCCCTCTTGTCAGTGGTGCAGGACGGAGGGTCTGATAAGAACAACTGTCTAGTCGTTTGGGTGGAACAAAAAACGAGGTTCCATGTACACACTGGTGTTCACGTAAAATATCCATTGGCAGTTGGGTTGTCCTGGTAAAAATTTTCCCCTGTAGCACACCGTGGCTCCCAAAAGCCAGAATGATGTAAACTTTTTTATTGTTGGTTTAGGTAGACGGCAGCAAATTGCATCGTTTGTAGTGTACTTGAAATTATCTTATGATATGACAATAACTGTGCTTTAAAGGACTAACTGGACCTGGGATGGGGAATTGGAAGAGCAGTTTATTAAACAAATATATTGCTTGATATGCTGTCCCAGCACCACACGACAGTCAAAATTCCAATAGAATCTTCCGACCAAATTGCGAAAATAAAAACGTCTGGTATTAGTGACTATCACTTCAGTTATCGGGTTCAAGCTTTCTTTTTTATTTCAAAAGAACATCCATATTTGCGTGTTTTAATTTATAGGGTGCATTCAAAATAAAGACGGTGTAAGGGGAGGGGGCGGTATGGACGAATGGTTAGCACGTATCATAAGGTCTGTCATTGAGTCAACTGGCGTGGTTTCGATTTCCCGGTTGCAGGGTCGCTTGTTCAACCTCGTGGGTTTTCTCCGGGCCCCCCGGTTTCCTCCCACTGCTAAAGCGAAATATTCAAATGAAGAAATGAATAAAAGGTATTAGAAAATATGGCATTTATTACAACAATAACTAATTTGTATATAATACAAATCGAGGATGAATATCATTAGATGAATTATGTACATACATATATATACACGTTACGTTGGGAGAAAATATCCCCGTTTTACAATTAGTATTTGCGGTTTCCTGTGCAAATACGAAGGTGGTATTAATCCTTCTTAAAGATGGACTAAGAGCTAAATAATATGTCAATTATAGGTCTTTCTTTTGACCTCAAATGTTGTAAAAATTATCAATTACACATTTTCTTCACATGGCAAGCCCATGATAACCCATCTAGACCGTTGGAAGGTTCGATTTTTTATGGATTGAAACATAATCGCCATTTAATAATTTGATTTAAGAATGGATAATCGACGCTTCGTTCATTATGGTAACAATAGTAGCAATGAAAATCGAGCATTAGTAATTTCGCTCAGAATAAACTAATTTAACTGGAATACTCTGCATATTCAATTAAAACAACATACGAGAATCATACCTCACTTTTCAAAGTGTACATGGACAGAGGGAAAGCTAACTCCCCCCCCCCTCGACACAACTCCACAATCTAGATAGTTTCGTACCTAAAACTTAGCCCAGTCCGTATTTGGTCCATGTGGAAAAACCCGGTGTCCAAGGGGCGTTGCTTGACATACTATTCGAGTAATTCTGCGTTGTAAATCAACCACACGGTATACTGATTTTAAAATAAGCGCGAAAAGAACAACTTCCATAGTAAAACAATTTTTTAAAATGGCAATACAAATGATGTTATAGAATATGCCCCGAAAAGATGTCGAAAAGAAGCTTTCCAGAACTCCTCATGAATTAAATGGCGTACTTAAACGACTTTTGGTCCGAAATCACCTCATCGAAAAAAAAAACAAAGCAATCGAGCAACGATACTTAAAAACCTTCTTAAGAGCCCAACATGTATGTTAATATGGAAAGCTGAAAGAAAATTGTTTATCTAGGCTACCATGTAAACAGGTATATGCCGCCTTTGATCTGGGTTAAAAATAAAATTGTGGATTTCGTTGGATTTAATGTGCAAATTTGCTGGGATACTAATCTGTCGACATTTAAAAGTGCATACATAGCAACAGTTAAAGTCAATGTTGATACTAGAACTAATAAACAAACCGACGTCCTTTTATTTTTATTTATTTTTTTTCATATTAACCAAATTATCAATTGTTTCAGCATTGGGCACAATTATACGTTCTATGCTTGAGCTCTATCTAAAAGTCTTTGACGAGTATTGGTAGGGGGCGGCGTTGTATAAATCCACTTTGGTTTTCGCGTCAGACGTTTAACGATCTCGTCAACTTCTGTAGAATTTGCCACACGCCATGTTCCTGGATAATGTTTGTTTAATTCTGGATATTCATATCTTAAATATGGCCTGTTTTTAAAATCTTCCATTATTCGACGATGTTCCTCTTCATAATTCTGTCGCTCACGTGACCACAATTTGGAACGTCTAGCACTAGACGTGGTTGGCCTGGCAACCGTCATCCGCCACTTGAAAGTATTGTAGTCTTCATCAAATGGGTCTGTTGTGGCTCGGTTCTTATATTTGTCTTTATTTCCCATAACCTACAATTAAAAAAATAAATATTGATTAAAATTTCCGTAAAACATTATTCAAAACGCCACTATTCAAGAGCGTTCAATTCTAAACTCATATAAAAGCTCAACAAAAATTTTGTTAACTGTCTGTATAATTGTTATATTTCTGACATTTTAAGCAAAAGCGGATGTCGTTGGTTGTCAATATAGCCCAAATTCCAAATAATATAAAAATGTCTAGTGATGACACTTAACTACTTATTGAAACCCTTTTTGTCCGTTATTCCAATGCAATGGTTCTCAACCAGTGTGCCGCGAAATTTTAAACGGCACACTTAGAAAATGCGAAAAACCACATGATCCTAATTGAGTATTGACTGTAAGTTCATAGATGTGTTTTTCTTTATTTAGTTTGAGTCATTCGATGTGTCTGTGTCTATGGTTGTATGTCGTCTGCGACTTGCCATGTTTTTATATTGCAAAATTCAAATATTTTTCCTATATATTTAGCCAGGTGTGCCGCTATTTTTTTTATGTGTTCCAAGGTGTGCCGTCGGCGAAAAAAGGGTGAGAACCACTGTTCCAATGCTAGGGAATATTATTTTGTTTACGTTACATTTATGGTAATTTATACACAAAATTCTGGGGGGGGGGGGGCAGGAATTGGGAATTGGCTTAATTTCAAAATGATAGAAATAAATGTATCTTGATTTTACCTTTTTGGTCTGTTACTACTATGGAGAGAATCCTTATATCCTAATATCACGATCAGCCACCGGTGTGTGAAACGGCTTTATATAACGTCCGCTTCCACCAATGTTATATCGCCGACAACGTCACCGGGGCGAATTGTTACCATGAGAGAAACAACACCAGGTCTGACATCTACGGTTTCTAAACTAAACTGATATCGATGCAAGACGAGACTATTAAATATATCAATAGTCTGATAATTACTGTTATATATTATTATCGTAATTTGGTATTATTTGTATTGTTCCAGTTGATTGATTCGTGTTGTCAACCATGACGTTTAGTGAGACAATCATTGTAATTATTTAATAGTGTTGTGATATACCTACAAATAAACGCTTATGCAGTGTTACAACTGTAATGTTCACCCAGTCCACATTAATTAGGTAAACGAATTATTTTTATTTTTATCTCGTATTTTTATCCGCTTACTGTGCACGTCTATTGCTCGGGGGGTGGGGGTAATTTTGCCCGGACAGAGGCTTTTACGTATTTTCTTGATAATGTCAAGATTTCTTTTACCTTGGGCCTTTTGTCTCACCCGAACAACTAGGCAGCAGTTATTTTTATTTTTATCTCGTATTTTTATCCGCTTACTGTGCACGTCTATTGCTCGGGGGTTGGGGGGTGGGGGTGGGGGTAATTTTGCCCGGACAGAGGCTTTTACGTATTTTCTTGATAATGTCAAGATTTCTTTTGCCTTGGGCCTTTTGTCTCACCCGAACAACTAGGCAGCAGTTACCTTGTCAGGCCTGAAAGTATTCAAACCCGGGGTTCTTGTTCACGGTCCAGCTCCATTTCCGCCGTCCTTTGTCCATTAAGTTTATAACATTTATAACACACCAATTGAGTTATAAGCCAGTGTATCACACTAAAACTATGATTCTTGATGGCACCGATTTAAAATATCTGATCAATTGTTTTCCATTTTCGTCAAATCTTAGAAAAATTGCAATATTTTATGTTCACGAAGTGCCAATATGCGGTGGAACTGTTGCTCGCCACGTAAGGAAACTTTTGACAATCGGAATGCGACGGAAAACCAGGTATGAATGCAAATGTCGGTGATCTAGAGTGTACAAACTGATGGATAGAACACTGATGTTTTTACAGTGTAACGTCCAGTCCAGTATTTCACAGTAAACCCCGGTATACGTAATAATGATATACGATGTAATAAATAAACCCATTATTATATCAGATTATATTGTTACTATTTATAGTAAGCCCTAATCCCCGTAATACCTTAATATAGGTACAATATGTACTTTATCCTATTAAAATGACGTATAACCCACAGTAAATCAGATAAAATAAAACTTCAAAGTCAGTTGGGGGGTTTTCTCAAACTGAACACAGGTTCTTTTCCTGAAGCCCTTCATTTAAAGCTTAATTAACTAATCAGGAGCCACGGTGGCCTGTTGAGTCTGGTATCGTCTCGCTTACAAGGAGGGTCTGTGTTCTGTCCCGGTGTTGGCCAAAACATTCAACGGCATGTCGGTTTCCCCGTGTCACCCATATTCCTGAAGCAATGGCCCGAGAAATCCCTCTCTGGCCATTGCTGGAATAGCGTCAGTTTCTTGAACTTATGCGAGAGTGCGTCTATTCTTTCCGTTCAATGAAAGCTATCACTTAAGTACAGCAACATGACAGTCCTTCGTTTAATCTGGGTCTTCCCTAAAACTTTGGACAGTGATTTAAGGTATTAAAAACGGTGAAAGTATGTTCGTTTCCAAACAGTATTGTTTATATTTCAGTCGACTCGATAATCTCGTTTGTCACGCAATTAGTTTTACTGCATAATAAAATCGTGAGCCATGACGTAACGTTATGTAAACATATTTGGTCCAATATTGGCACTCGTTTTAAATGTAAAGCTTTTGTAAGGCAGCTAGTGATTGGTTGGTAGACGGACTACTGACCAATCAACATTTAAAACAACAATATCCACTCATAATAGCAGTGTGAAGTAGGATTACCTCTAATCAAACGAAACGCTGCGCGGAGTATGCTTGTCACCCAGAACGGCGACTCATCTTTCGGATGGGACGAAAAACTAAGTTTCAAAAGTGTTCATATTAGCCTGCATGTGTAAGTACTCTTTCAGTCGGAGTTATAGTAGGATATACCGGTTTCCTTGACGCAATGTTGGTCTATTGTTTTGTGCTTTTTTGGATGTGTCTTTGGAAAAGTATATGAGTCCGTGTATACTATTATAAAGTATTCCGGTTCGGAATGTAAGTGCGAAAATTCTCCAAAACATACGAAATTTTAACTTGAGAATTTTAATTCCCAGCAATAATCTTTGCATATCTATATTTCAAACAAAGGCACATTTTATCATGGTGCTGTATTAAAACAAACAAACAACTTTGAATTCAATAATGCCCTTTGCAGATTTGTTAAAAGAGAAAAAAACATATACCTAAGTAGTAATTTCCGATTCCACAATTTAAAAGAAGAACATGCGTGAATCCCATGTATTTTAATTGCAAAGGTATGGAATAAATATTCACATGGAATGTTCATTATTATTATTGTAAGATTTTCACAATTATTTTCTTAATACGTAATTTATTTTCACACACATACTGTATATATACATGTGTATTATTGTTACAATCACGTATCCTATCAATATATACATATATAATAATAAACATCATGACTTGAAATAATATACAAGAAAATGAAAACATAATGAATACGTAGTTTAGCGTGGGAAAGCATGGATTTTACTAAATATCACATGCCTATGAATAGATTATTGCGATTCTACATATGATATACCGAAAGTTTAAAGTGGAACAAAATTAATACACAAGATATTATTATAAAATACAAGAAAATAAAAAAGAACAAAAATTATAGCATTAAAATTGAAATACAATGGAGCAGTGTTGTCCCGGTGTTAAGAGTTCCGGCACCACATGGTCATGGGCTCATGGCAAATAGAGAAAAAATTCAAATTCCAGATCAAAGTTTCACGGTAATCGATCTAGTGGCGTGTGGACAGAGCTATCCCCCAACATTCTCTGTGAGATTCCACTCGGTGATCGGTCTAGGCTTCTACTTCTAGACATATGCCATTCGGAACTGAAAAGATTTCGTGTGTGTGTGATCAGATTGATCAGATATGATGTAATTATTCTTGTAATACAGACCGTTTAATTGTGTGTTAAGCATTAGTGTCATTCCAAGAGATATGAAATATTTTTTTCGTCGCGTTAAGGGCCCCGCGATTCTAGTCAAGCCTAGGCCCCCGCTGTGGTTAATCTGGGCTCTGCCCATAACGTCAATGTCGTGGGCAAAACCCACGGGTATAAAAATATGCTTTAAGTAAAGAAAAATATATTGTTTTATATCTTAAAATATCCTTATATAGGTGGTTTATTTTCATATTTTCCTTTGCTATTGCCTGTAGTCAAAGAATATGTTTATCACCAATTGTGATCAATTAGGATTGATGAAAACTGTAGGCAGTTAACATTTTACCACGCCTTGCCATCTATAACTGTTCAGAATACCCATGTCAGATTTCACATTCTCGGGAATTGTTCGGCAATTATCGGGAACACGAAGAGGAATTTCACTCAACCTATCCACAATGTCTTCAATTTCATAAAAAGTCATGTTACGATCTCCACAAAACCGGCTGCCGTTGTCGGCATTTGTATCAAACATCACGCGTTTCTTCTTTTTCGTTTTTTCTGGAATATGTCGCTTACTCATTCTGTTTTGACTGCTGGCAGTTGGTCTGCATAATCTACGAATCATGTTATCTATGTCTTCTTTAGTTAATTCTTTGTCCTCCTCTTCCTCGTCAGCTTTCTTTAAAATATGGGCGGACTTCCGATACCACACCTCATTACAAAATGGATTCTTGACCATTCTATCAATTTCATCTAAAGAGTCGTTGATTGTTAATCTTGATCTGCGTCGAAGTAGAATATGTTTCGGTTTTGTTGACGTTTTGCCACTTTTCTTCGGATTCGGTGACTTACTATTTTCCGTTTTCTGTGAAGTCTTCGTCGTTGTTGTTGCTGGCGTCGCTACCGGATTCAAGGTCGCATGAACAGAACACGAAACATGCCGTTCTCTTATGGTAGGACATGACTTACTACGCGGAGGTAAATCCCTAGCAAAATGTACACTATTCCTACGCACAAGCGGTGTAGTTCCCGGACGAACTAGTGCCGATTTATGTGGTTTATTAGCATCCGTACTTGTCTTTGTTGACTCTTCTGTCTTCTTGCTGTCCATTTCAGATTTGATGACATCGACACTTCTTGGTGGAGAAGCAAATCTTGCTCTTTTTTTCTCACCGGTTTTTAAATAAGGAATTTTCACTTTTCTTGCTATTGGATTGGAGTCGAAATAATCTCCATATCTTGAAAACATTATGATTTCAACATGATTGTTTATTTTCTTGAGAAAATCTGGAAAAACTTCTCGGGGTGCGTAATTCACAAATTTATTGGTATTTACACTGTTGGTTCTCTCGTGATACCGCGCCAAATCTTCGAGATATTGTTTTTCGACTAATCGGTAAAGACAGGAAGAATCACGCCATTGGAATGGTTTTGACATGGTTTTCACTGCAGATATTTTAATAATCAATTATCTTAAAAGTCACAATACCTTCAACAGTAACACACAATAATGTTTAGCATTATGTGTTCTTTAGAATAACTATAGTTTAGACACAGCTTTAATTTTGTTAGTAGTTTGATGCAATGATTCTGAAAAAATCAATCTTCCCTTTTAACTAAAAATTAATACTCCGCCCTTGTAAATAATCCAGATTTGGTTGTAGACTCGATCTAATCAGAGAATCTGAGAACTGTTTCAACAGTATACTTTAAGTCCACATTTGAATTACAGTTAGTGATTAAAAACGTTTTCCTTTAGCACAAAAAGTCTTGAAGAAACTATAGTTATTTTTCCTTTGGGTGTTCTTCTCTCGAATTTCACTTTGTCAAGTGAAAACTATGTGTTAACCAACTAACACTGTGTCGTGACTAATTCTTAATATCCCGTATCACAACAAATATATATACATACATACCGGTACTACACAATGGGTGGCCATGTTGATCACTTAAAGGTACAGGGACAATTGTATTAATCACCAAGTCTTTGTAGATCGTATTGTCAAAATAAATGAAGAAGAAAGTATTTTAACGACTTGTCAACACTTTAAAGTCAGTTTTGCGATGGCTGCGGTCTCTAATACCAGATATCCCACAATACGATGGACGGGGATGTGCTTCTTTTTTTTCTTTTTTGATTCTAATATCGTCAATTGTTCTTTTAAAGACTTTTGGTTTCGTAAATATTTCCCAATCTGTTTCAGAGTGTACATATTTCCTTCGGATATTAGCATATTCGCCTACCCTCGGAATAATTTCAATTGTCAAAAAAAATTTTTGTGTACTACTAACATGGTCTTCCGTTACACTCTAAGGATAATTGGACAATGTGACACACATTCCCTGTCAGCGATGAGCGCGAGCGATAGTATAATAGGAATTCACAATAAGATTAATAACTAAAGATTGCGTAAAATATATTCTAATATCAAACCACTATCTTCCTTTTCAAAGAGTCTATAAATTAAGCACACACTAGGCCTGTGCAAGATTTGGAATGAGAGAGAGAAATGATTTTAACGTCCACTAGGTCATTTCGGGACTAACATATGTTTTTAATTTTATTTCAATAATTCGCTTGCGCATAAGGGTCTTTAGCAGTGAGAGGAAACCGGAGTGCCCGGAGGAAACCCACGAGGTTGAGAAGGCGCCCCTATCTCCATGCCACATACGCTCACACCAGGGCTCGAAACCACAGCCACAAGCCAGAGGTAACCGGCTAGATAGAGGTCGAAGCGGGGCACCCTAGACCACTAGGCCATCCCAAGCCCCCTTCCCAATTTGGTGGTGATATCTTGGTTGACTATATCTGTAAATGTAGACGGAAACGCTGCTATTCGAACAGATTTCGTCTTCGCATGCTTTCTTTAACTAGTAATGAAATGAAATGGGGTTTAACGTCCTACTGTTTTGCTCCTAAACTGGGCTAATGAAGACGGGGATACGCCATACAGTGTGCTATGAGGGAAATTTTGCCCGGGCAGCGGCGCTACGGCCTACTCTTATGTCGAATTCCAACTGCCAAGGGACCTTCAAGTGCTCGTCAATGTGTACACAGAACCTCCTTTTTTTGTCCCATCCAAACGACTAGACAGCCCTCCGCCCTGCACCACTGAATATAACTAGTTAAACGTAATGAACATTAGTCTCGAATAAGAGTCTCAAACGCCATTCCACAAATGGGTCAATTTTATTTCAATAATTCACTGGCAAGTAGGGGTTTTAGCAGTAGGGTGGGGAACCCGGGGGAAACCTACGAGGTTGAACAGGCGGTCGTACTCATTGTCACGTACAACCGGAAAATGAAACCACGCTAATTGACTGAATGACAGACCTTATGTTCCAGGCGCACGTGCTAACCATTCGGCCATCCAACCTCTAGATTTAAACAACAGACCTAGTCCAACTTGTGTCTTTTAAAAAAAAATGAGTAAAATAATGCACTGACCATTAATAGTCCTGTGTTGATAGATCACCAAGAACAATACAAGATATCTGTATCATTATCTTGTTACAGGTAATAAAAAATTGATTCTAAGTTATTGCATTGCTGATTTTCCCATCACGATAAGGTAAATAGTCCGTATTAACCTGTGCGTTTATCAGATCTTTACACAGTTCCTGCATATATGTATGTAATGTTTGTTTTAGACGCAATAGATGTTCCGTTGCCATAACAGGTCATTTGGTGCTGTAGGTACTCTACGTGCTATGTAACCAGGAGTGGTATCGCACGTTCAACTTCAAAAGACACATACGCGTAATTGAATTATTTAATTAAAACTGCAACAAATGTTAGTCATTTTAGTCCCGAACTGACCTAGTTCGTCTCGAATGGACGTTAACCTTCCTCTCTCCTCCCTCGTGCAGACTTTTTCAACAATTTATTGCACTTACTTATACATGCCCATTCGAAAGGCGGTGCCGGACTGTGCCCACCTGTCCGTGACATAAAAAAAGTGAGCCCAAGCCTATAAAGAAAAAATAAAGAAAGAAGAGAAAGTAAAAAAAAAACCAGAAAGAAAAGAGAAAGAAAGGAGAGGGGGAAGAAAGGAGAGGGAGAGGAAAGAAAAGAAAGAAGGAAGGAGAGGACTGCACACAGGACAGGAGATATCAAATTCATCTGATGATAGTGCTCTTATGTCATTCTGTTATCCAATTGTATCCGGAAATCAAAAATTTGCCGTCTGCTTTCGTCTGATATGCTTGGAAAATGGGTTTGCGGTTGTCAATTTTCAAAAGCCCCCCCCCCCCTCGCTTTCGGCGCGCTCGTGACGCGCCTTCGGGGTCGACTATAGTGTGGGCATTCTTCTGAGGTCTGCCCCAGTTGATAAATAAACCCAATAGAATTTCGGCAACTGCTGAAAGGGACGCCATTGTGACTTACAAAGGGTCGCACATAAGGGGCTCCGAAAGCGTAAAAATTGCAAAATGTTCAGTGGTTCAGTATGCAGTGGTTCCGTTCTTCTCTAGTATCACAAATGGGTACCACTACAGGGAATACCGAGGATGACAAAGCAGGTGGTCCGGTGTACTGTCACGGTGTTAACCGAGAAGGTTCCTCTATTTTCGACCTGGTACGTCTAATCATTTGGGTAAGACAGAAACAAGAGGTCCGTTTGGAAGCGGAAACGCCGATATTCGGGCAAAATTTCACCCATGGCGTATTCCCGTCTTCATTTTGTTCCCGGTTTGTGATGAAACATAGGCCGTTAATCCCCATTTCATTTTCTTTCGTTACCTCGACCCCCAAAGAATGTCTGCACTGATACATAAAAGCACATCTGTATTAGCAAACAAGTTTAAAATCGGAAAAATGTCCAATGGCTTCGCCGTAGGGACCGGCTTGAGCACTCACTAGGCCCATACCTACATAACAGCGCTTAAAAGCATTTGGCTTGGTTCTTCTTTCGACAGCTACACTATAAACTCCATTTGGGCACCGTTACAATTAAGGAGTTTCAATGTTAATTTATATTATTATTTCTATTATTGTTTTACTTATCTACATATATTTGTTTCTTTGTTCATTATTTACATTCGTTAGGTTTTTACAATCTGACTATGGGAAGCGTTTTTTTTAATTGGTTAAGATTTGTGTCGAAAAACTATAATTTTTGGTCAGTCTAATATTCTTTATTTTTGCAGGATCTACACTGAGTACTGCATGATTAACACAAATAACACTGCTAGTTCCAAATATGACATTCACACAAGAATGTACCTTGGCTTTCAGTTCCAATAGTATGGAATATCATTCAAACCGAAGAGGTTACCAATTACCATTGATATCGTTTTGCCAAGCAGAGTATCTCCAGACAAAATGTTTTAATCCATCTCAATTCAGTAAAAATTCACCATGTTCAATCAACAGAAAGGTAATACTACTGTTTTAGTAGGCCTGTGGCACTTATTTTGTTGAATAGATTATATTATAATTTTTTCCCCCTACTTCATGGGAACAGGGCAAATCAGCCCACTTTTCAAAAACCGACAGGCTCAGGTAACCTAGCTCCTTGCAGTGTCTTTTTTGGTTGTCTGATTCAGTAAATTATGTGTTAGACTGTTTACAGTTCTTATAAGGTGTACTATTTCATATCTTTATTTTCATTTCCGAAAAGACAAAACCACATAATGCACAGTACAATTTGAGCAATGATAGGGTTTTCCCGCGGAGATCTTTTCAATACTATTACTTTAGTAGATTTGTAAGAAAAAAGATTAATCCCAGTCATCTTCGTTTTGTGCACAGATATTTTCTACATCAGCATTAACTTTATCATCAAAATCATCATCACTTTCATCATCATCATCATCAACACAGACGAACTGCTTTAAGTCAACTGTTATATTACATGCATTCTCTGTTAGATTATAATTTCTCTCTAAATACTCTCTGTAACAAAAAAAAATATAATTTTATAACCTCTCATCTCAAAGAATATAATATCTTGTTGTACACAGAGCTAGTGGCCATAAAAAATAAATGTTTCTACAACTAAAAAAGCACAATTACTCCCACCAAAAAAAATTAATCAAAATTTTGAAAATAACCTTAGACACTTTGAATTACCAAAAATACAGGTATTGTTCAACTAATTTTTTTCATGGTGTTTTTTTTTGTGCCAGAAAGAAATCGTAAGCATACCATAATTGGGGTGCCCACCTCTGTCCTAGGCAATAAATTGTCTATCCTGTATAATATTTCCAACAATACATTATTTTGTGTAAAATATTAGAGAAATATGGTTCGACTTGGAAGATCATAATTCATAACGTTTATTTTCCCCTTACATGTACGACAAATAGTCAAATTTAAAGTACCTTATTTGATTTGGACTAAACAGAGTTCCAACTTTTTTAATATTAAATAATTCTTCAACAGATATATCTATAGAATCTTCCTCCTGATCCTTCAAGGCTTGTAAACACTGTTGTCTCACATAATACTTGACTTCAATATCCAGTTCCTCTTCAACCGTTAATTTCTTCTCTTTATATGGGTAGTCAATTTCTGAAATCTTAAAAAATTGGAATCATAATTTTAGAATTAATTATTTTCAAAGACTAGAATGAATATTCATTCAAAATCTATTAAATCTTTGGTTATTTGATTGATTCAGGCATCAAGTTCCCAAATGTTGATCAAAGAAAGATTTGTATGGCATATACCATACAGCTGACAATGGCTTCATTTAATATCCATCATTTTACATGTAGTTGTATACATAGTTGTCTTTTCGATGAAAACTATGACAATCTAGACAACAATAAGCTGACAATCGCTTCATTTAATATCCATCATTTTACATGTAGTTGTATACATAGTTGCCTTTTCGATGAAAACCATGACAATCTAGACAACAATAAGCAAGATAGCTTGACTTACCATTTTATAACATAGTTGGGGAGATTTCTGGTGTTCTTCTGAAGGTGTTGTCAAAGCAACAGTAAAGATGGCGGCCTGTGAACAATAACCAACAGAATGGAAGTCATCAGGAGGATCTCCAATTCCAGTGATTTCAACTTTGTAACCATACTTTTTGCATATTTCATTACACCTATAACAAAGGAAAAAAGATGACACATAAAACATGCATGTAGTTTTACTCTTTTGTTTTCAGCACCTGACACACAACAACTTCTGTGACCATGCCAGTCATCAGCTTACCTCAAATCAGCAAAATACTTTTGCACAGAATTGAGATTATGACTAAGGTTAGCAGTATTATCCCAATCTTTTCATATATTTTTGACTTTGTTTTACATTTAAAGACTATCAATGAAACTGAATTCAGTGCTGTTTGAAGGTAAATATTTTTGAATTATCTAATATTAATTTTAACGGACTGTAAATGTTACTGCCAGTCAGTAAGTGAAAAGAAATGGGGTTCAACGTCCTACTGTTCTGCTCCTACTGGGCTAATGAAGACTGGGATACCGTGCATAGGCCTTGCAGTATGCTATGAGGGAACTGTTGCCCAGACAGCAGTCCTATGGCCGACACTTATTTCGAATTCCTACTGTCTATGGTTCCTTTATGTGCCCTACATGCTACATCACTAACACGAGGCAACCAAACAGAAAATCTTGATGAACTTCCTTGGCCAATGCCTGGTTCAAACGCAAAAACCGTCAAGGTTAGCGAATCAATGTCCTACTCACTGAGCCACTGGTGTTAAATATAGTTGAAACTAGAGCCCTGATGTAGTTTAATAGTGCCAATGCCATACATGTATGTATAAGAAGTTTTGCCAATAAAAAGTAACCAATCACAGACAGCACTTGACCTTCATTGACTCAAGTATATATATAAACTCAAAGAGTTTTTAAATAGATTGTTATTAAACAAATTCATAATATGTCACATTAAAAATGGCAGATCCATTATTCAAAACATTTGATTTAATTATTATTCCTTGACTTTGGCAGTCCTTTTCATAAAGGATGCTTTATCCAATCAAAATTACTTTATTCTTAGTGAAGATATGAATGTTTGAAGACTAACATAGTTTTGATTTTATTTCCTTGTTGCAAGTTTGTTTTTATTTTAAATGAAGTGGCAATTACTCCAGTTTCAGTGCTACAATAATAAGTTATAATGTCATTTACTTACCATGTTTCAAACTGACATCTTGACCATTCAAATTTATGATCCCAATGGCGAAATCCTTCAAAACCAGGAAATAAAACATTAAAGTCTGAATTTGGTGTTGTCACAATAATTAATGATGGATGAATATTTTGAAATATGTTAATTGTAACTCCCTCCAGAACATCATCAGTTAAATGTTCAATTCTGAAAAATAAACAAATGAATGGCAAAAATAACTGTGTTGTTTTACTTTGACATTTCACGTATAGTGTGTTTACAAGATTTTAGTGAGCAAGGGACATAACTGTTAAAGTGAATAACAGAAACATATGAAATTTGATAGGCGTCTTTAACTGTGAACAAGGACAATAACTCTATCATGTGGTCTGTAAAAAGTTCACATTATCTAGAACCAATAATGACTTTCCATTTTCAAAACATCGATATCAGAAGAATTTAAAACCATTGCCATTCACTCGGGTTTCTGATGGATTAGATCACATGTTATTAGCAAACTCCTAGAGATATCAGGCGCGGATACAGAGGGGGGCGCACCTGGCGCAGGCCCCCTCTATTTTTTGCGGTGGCGAACAATTTTTAGCTCCATAATTCTCGCGGGAAAGGAGAACAAAAATAGTTTAGTTTGGAAATCGTAATTTACAGTACTAGTATGAAATTAGTCCTTGTGGGCATTTTTGTCCACTCAAAAATCATGGGTCGGGCTTCGCACTCCCAACTTGGTGCAGCTCACCCCCGCTTTCTGAAAATCCTGGATCCGCCCCTGGATATAGAGGACTGTCTTGTTAATGTGATAATTGGTCAATTTGCCACGATAAACGGTAGTCAGAATTTCGGTTTAGGCAAATTAAATTCTGATCGTATTGCTGTTATTCCCAAATAAGAAAAATGAAATAAATGGGGCTTAACGTCCTATTTAATGCTCCATCAGTCTCAAATCAGAACTGAGATTAAGGAAATAAACCAATTCAGCCAATATGGTTCTAAAATGTGTAAAATTCAAAATTATTTCTATACCATATGTAGTGCTTATAATTTGCATATATGTAAACTTAATCCTTACATTTCAATTAGTGTGACCGCTTCCACATCAATCAATCTCTCATCCATCATAGCTGCACTTCCTGCTAACAGTTGTATATGAAGTGGGTTGCTACGACGATGAAGAAAATCATCAAGATTGGGTCGAATAACATTCTGACAACTTCTCAACAATTTTTCATCGATGTCAACCAATGATATAGTCTCTAGACTTTCAACGGTTTTCATCAGTGTTAAAATTTTACATTCTGCACAGCCAAAGTCTACCACCTACAAAAACAAATTTATTAAGTTAATTTATTTTGTTTATAAAGCTTGATACATTGGAGGTGGGACAGCTGAATACTAGGTGGATGCTCCATTGTCAGTCTGTAACACTTTGAATTGACAAAATTGCAATCGAGTGATGTGGAATTCAGTCCTGACACAGTTCTGTCAGTGTCATCTAAGTTTTGAGTTGGAATAGTTGGTTGAGATGTTTTCTTATGCAGTTGGTGCAAGCATTTTAGCCTGAAATTCCCCTCTTCACTTGACTGTCACTCAATACTGAATTGAGAGAATTCTATTCCATCATTCAATCGAGTATCCCCTAGGATGCTAATGTTAACCCAAGAGGAGTTATCTCCCTAGCTTGGGATTTGTTTCTCCATTTGGAAGATGCATGTACGACTCCCTTTCGTTTTTGATCAATGGTTAGGATAACCTGTATTTCTTATAGTCTTCTTCAATGAACTTTTGATAAAATTAATGATTACAGCTAAAACAATTTGGAAACTTACACTTTTGATTTTGTACTGATCAAGTATCTTTCTAACAAAGCCATATCTTTGTATGTAGAGAGGAGGACAAAATCTTGGACCTCCTAGACTTCTTTCTTCTTCCATATGTTGTTTTCTATCATTTGTAATATATTTTTTTGTTTCCTGAAAAATCAAACATCAAAAATGACATTGTGCATAATGGTACTTCAACACAACAAATAATAATAAATAATAATATGTTTATTTGTGGACTGCAAATTCATCCAAAAGCATGTTCAAAGCATATTAAAAAATATCCATATACACCAGTGAGTGAAAAGTCCAATTCTCATAGCATTCCCGAAATAAGCGAGTCTTCATCAGCTGCCATTTGAAAGTGGTCAAAGTTTCACAGTCTGAGATTCTCAGTGGTACATTATTCCAACAGTTAGGGGCAATTACAATGTTACCAAACTATTTTAATTTACTTTCTGAGAGAAAGTTTTTTAAAAAAAAAATGATCAAACCATGACATCTTGTTTCTGAATATTTTTCATTGACCCACAATGATGAGATCACATGTTTCCCCTACAACACCCATTGATGTTTTGTTCAAATTAATTCTTTTGATTATTTTTCCAGTCCAATTCTGTATCTGCTCTCAGATCGAATACTAAATTTTGTCATTATTTTCTGTTCTCGTTTTTGTTCTTCAGTTGTCCTGTCTAAATTTGCGGTCAACAACAGATAATATGTAAGATATTTGAGTCAATGTAGTGGGGGTTACAGTTAAAGATGCATTATGTAAAACTTACATAAAGACCTTGACATTCTGGTTATAAAAGTTCAAAAATAGATAATTAAAAATGAATATATTGAAAATTTCATTCAAATTATTTTATCCTCAGCAAAGGTGTAGCGTAGATTGTTTATTATCGTAGCAACGGTACCAAATAAACAAGATATCCACTATGGTTAAATCTTTAACTCTCCAGGACGTGCTAATTCATTTTAATCTCTGCCAAGACTGTCATCCTACGGTCTAGAGAGTTATTATGTTAATAAATAATAATAGTTTATATATAACATTTGAAGTCAAAATAAAAACAGCAATAGACAGATTTAGTGATTACATAATGCAACTTTAATATTCCACTGTATAATTGTCATGAAATGAGTTCAGGGATAGCAAAAGGGTTTAACATAAGCTCAATCAGCAGGTTTCCAATCCCCATATTGTTTATAAAATAACGATTGAGACATACTGTAACCTTCTCATCAACAGTCATAGTAGTTACAATATCATCTCCATCCATAGTGATGTATATGTATAAAATTTCAAGTTATTCCTCTCTCTAATATCTTAAAACAGTTGTAAATTATTTTCATTCCCCAAACAAATTATGCTTTAGGTATCACCAGTCTTGGCCTACTTTCTCTACATATATTTCAACTTTACTTCACATGTTGTTAACCTGGAATTAAAAAAAGAAAAATTTCGATAAAAATTAAGTCATAAAATAGGGGCAAATTATCCTTGATAATCAACTAGCTCAGTCACTAATTATAAATACATACATGCATAGCATCAACTGTTACTGAAATGTATTTGTTAACAAAAAACCCTACATGTACATAGTCAAGATAGGCCCTACCTCCTATATGGGAAACCTATTGGCAATACATATACTGGTATATAGGCACCAATTATGTATCACATCTCGAAGGCGTTGAATCAATAAGCACTCAGGGCCATATGTAGGATTTAAAAAGTGGTTTGGGGTGCCAATATAATGCCCGAGTTACTAAACGTGGAGCGGCCAGCCCCAGACCCTCCCTGCGAAAATTTTGAAAATTAAACTGCCATAAACGCGTTTTCCATGCACTCTGATGATAACTATAAAGGGTCGATTTTGTATTTTATATGGTAGATTTTTTATATTTAAGTTGCTTATGAATGGTCTCGAGCAAGACATTAGACATGCACATATTGAAACTAACACTCAGACTAATCCTTGTTCAGAACAATAATATTACTTAAAGTAGCTAAGTCTCTAACTAAATATCATCCAAAATCTTCAACATAGAAAACACAAATTATTTGTCAGTTTAAATCAACATTGATGCTGTGATCTTACCCGGAAAAGATGGGCTTCTGATTATTTAAGACAAAATAAATATTTTACCATTGGTACACGAATCGTGTACCATAATGCGTTTCAGTCCCAGTTTTAACAAGAGACTCGAGGCTAAACACATTGCACCAAATCAAACGGCGTATGTAGACTGGAATAACCAGACACTAGAAATTTGTCATCGATTTAGACTGCTGGCTTATTTCGATGAACATAACTGATTTGAAATTAGAGTAAAAACGGAAACCATTGAATGCAAATCAGTTTATATGAATCCATGACAACTCAGACCAAAGACCACTCGGACCAAGACCTGTCGAACCAACTGATAGACCACTCGGCCCAAACAAAAAGACTACTCTGACCATACAAAAAGTCCACTCGGACCAAAAATAAAGTATTGTTTTAATGAATTGATAATTGTGTTTGTTTTAATATGTCTATACTCGAACAGTGTTGTTTTAATAAATTGATAATTGTGTTTGTTTTAATATGACTACTCGAACCAATAATAAAGTGTTGTTTTAATAAATTGATAATTGTGTTTGTTTTAATATGACTACTTGAACCAATATTAAAGTGTTGTTTTAATAAATTGATAATTGTATCATAGATGGCAAAAAAATCGGGAATCATACAAGTCACGTTTAAAAAGGCATCCTCAGTATCCCCAATGTTCTCATTCCGTTGTACTCCACTATACCCTGGGTTAATCCATACCGTTTCAACGATTTCAAATTATCTGCCCTGGTCTTATTATTGAATTTATACTTGAGAATTTACACTCAGGGTGTTTCATCATTACCGCGATCTTTCTTTTTTACAATTTTTTTTTCACCAAACATTACTCTTGACCGAAACAGAAAAGAGTATGAGCATACTATCGAAAAAGGGTACATAACAACGTGAAAGATTTTAATAAAAGTGTATACGAGAATCAGAATAACCTGGGTAATAAATTATAAAATATATCATCAATCAATGTAATGTGATTAAATAATAAATAAATAGCATATTTTTTATATTCTATTTCTTAAATGAATAAGTCAAGCCTTATAATATAATTTAATTGGTCCGAGTGGTTCTTTGGGTTGGTCCGAGTAGCAAAGATAAATTTTGGTCCAAGTGCTCTACACTATAAGTTACTTGGTCCGAGTGGTCTTTTAATTGGTCCGAGTGGTCTTTTAGTATGATCCGAGTGGTCTCTATTTTGGTCCGACTCGTCTTTATTTTGGTCCGAGGGGTCATGGGCCGAGTGGTCTTTGGTCCGAGTGGGGATACCATTTATATACATTCATATTACAGTATTATATGCCTTGCCACCCATTTGTGTCAATTTCTAGGTCACAAATGTTAGTGATTTAGCTCCTTTAAAGGGACAATAACACTCTTGCTGGCTTGGCAGCTCTAGAAAATAAATAATAGTCTTATTCTAAGTACCAGATGTTTATGTGTCCTACCTGTTGTGTAAATTATCTATTACATCATATTTTACTTGTCCAGAGGGTTCGAAAATATTTTAAAATCCAAGTCACATTTGAAAAGGTTTACGTTAACCTTTTCAAATCATGTAGTTGAATTTTTCCAATTTTTTAAATTAGGTGTGTTACAATGAAATTTGTATCATCAATTTATTTGAATATTGTAAAATAATACAATTTGTTGACCAGAATAAAGATTGGGTCATATTATTCAATTACAACAAGAGTGTTATTGGGGCTTTAATGTCCCCCTCTTGACCATTAAACTATACAATGAGTGATTAATGCATGAACTGTAGTCAGTGTACTGTACACTTACTGATATTAGCTAATTAAAGATACGACTGAGTGAGAAGTGTATATATTATTAGTGAGTAGACTAAGATTAAGATGGAAAGGTTGAACTTGAAACATTTTGTTGAAAAACTGTATTAATAAATGATTTGTCGTTGGCTAATTAGTAATTAGACAATTTGAGTGCGCCGAAAGGATGACCCAATAGCTTAAAACACATAAATACATACTCCCCCGGCGACCTCCGCGGGATATTAATTTACTATTCAGAAACCGAAAGTAGCTATAGATTATTATTGTGGCTCACGAATGTAAACAAAACACACACGACGCGGGGTTGTCTAGTCATTGCTTTCAACCACGCATACAGATCAATACTAATTTTATAACAGTGTCAAAATATTAACCACATATTCATAATTAATATACCGCCACTGCTTCAAGCTTCAAGAATCAAAAAAATCAGTAGCTTTCCAAGAAAATTCTCATTCATTTTTCCCTCTTCTGCCCTATCACGAGTAACTCTCGCATTGCAGGTCTCTTAACGACCTCCTGACCTGAACTATTTCAAGTCGCCTGTGTCATTAAAAATTGATAATTGAAGAGTTTCGAAGTGGAGTTAGAAAAGCTACAGAGCTCCTGTGTCGCAAAGGAATAATTATTTGACAGCAGCGTGAAATCAATACTGCTTTCAAGATTGGTAAGTATGTAAACGGTAATTATATAGGAAATCATTTTTATTTGCTAAATTGGTTGACTATTATAGTTGCAAATATGCTTTTTAGTCACGAAATAAACAATTTAGTTAAGGTGTTTAGTTTAGTTAAGACGAAGACGAAGACGTGAAATGGCATGCTCATGCTGATCGTCAGAAATGATTTCTTTCATTTTCACTGACAGTGTACTGAATGGTGATAAATAATGAGGCATTAGGCGGTCTGTTCGGTCCGGTATTTAATAATATTCAGGAAATGTCGAAGATTTTCATTAGACCTGTCTTTAATGGGACCGTGTTTGAACAGTGACCTAGCCTGTTGGTAGAAACACATTATTGGTCACTGATTCGCATTATATTATTTAAAATTGTTACATATTAATATTGTCAATAAATTAGATATAATTTGTATCAATTTTGGATCGTCAATAATATTAATAATAAAATTATTTGCTATGTGCCAAATTTTACCGAGTCCTAACAATTTGAGGATTTTGTAAAAAAAAATAAATTGATTTAACAGAAATTGGACCTGGCATGTTCAAATTAGATTGTGTACTAATACTATCCATACCGGTATGCAAAGTTTTAGACAAATCTGCTTTACTTTTCAATGTGATATATAATATTTTAGCATCAATTCAGTTAATGTATGTATTTCAGTTGTTAACACCAGAGGATGGAGCTGTCAAAATTGTAATGAATTGGAAAGTTATTCATTTAATTTACCCCAAAAATAATTTTGATAAGGGAGAAGTTATACATACCAGTATATTTTTTTTAAAAGACCCGAATAGGAAGTACCTGTAAAAATATTACATATGATCATTCGTTTACTATTGTATTAGCCTATATATGTAGGTACTATATGTTCCATTCAGGCCTCTTTACTCATCGCCGACTTAGTAGTGGAGAAGGCAGCGTCTATCTTATATTCTTATTAAGTGTTTTGTTATGTATTTTTGGTCTAATATGATTTTTTGTAATTGTATCCCCGTAGGCATTTTTAGGCAATGAAATTTATCTTATAACAAGCAGCTAATCATTTCAAGCCTTCTGGACTGCACATGTGTAGGCTTACAATATGTGCATGACAGATACCCAATGACACATCAGGAAAAGGAGTGTCATATTTGATATCTTTCATGCTTCCCATGGTAAAAATATGTCACTATGAAAGCTCTGTGTGGTAGGCTACATGTACATGTATGTTAGAATTAGATTAGAATATGTGTGTACTAAAGGATTATTTGTCTGCAGCAGCCTGATTCACTGTTACTATTAATGTATCCATACAGTTTATATTAGTTTTATAAAGTTATTGTAGACCTTGAGGATTTTTCGTTATAGTTAGCGTGTTTAGGCCCTACTTAAATTAAAAGACTTCAATATTCCAGACTAAAGGCAAAGTTACTAATTAAAAGACTTCAAAGTCACACACAAAAAAACAGATTTTACCTTAAAACATATTGATACCATATCATTTGATCTAAGTTACACATCCATGTTCTGTCACTTTCAATGATATTATTGCCATGGGCTTCTGGTGTGTTGAATATTAGTAATTAGATTTATTGAATTAATACATTAAATTTTTCCTTTTGGTGATCAGAGACATATAAATTTCATTAGTTTTCATTGACATTAGATAGCAAAATATATATTTAATTGATATATTTGTGCGAATGCTATTAGTATTACTGTTGTGCTCATAAATTTCATAGCAATTTATTTTAATTTCCACAGATAATGTACGTCTACTTAAGTCTATGACAATATTAGATTTAAATTAAACTATATAGTCTCTTGTATAGTAGAGATAATCAGGCTTCCGTTTCATTCATATAGATTTGACTGACTAGCAGTGAAACTGACAAGCTAGAGAACCAGAACCTTAAACGTAAACCACAATAAATTCAGTATATATTGTTATGTGTAATGAAAAACACTTTAGAATATTAATAAAAAAAGTATATAATACGAAAGAAAAATAATGGTATACTTAGAAAAAAATATCTTGCTAATGTTAGATAATCTGACAAAATAGGACAGAAAAATGATCATATTCTTATTCTTAGAAAAAAATATCTTGCTAATGTTAGATAATCTGACAAATTTTTTAGTGAAAGCCCTGGATCAAATCAAACATACACCTACATTGAAAGTCCACAAAATTCTCTGATCAATTATCAGATCACATTATTAACTGTACAAATCATTAAAGATACATTAGTTAAAGTTACATTATGGGAGATAAGATAAAGAGATGGCAGTTCTCACTATAATAGTTAAAAACTAGATAGTGTAAAGGTAATTTGCTGAAAATTTCAGTCAAATTGGTCCACTATTAGCCGAGAAAAACGCGTTTGAAATATTCACATAGCCTCGGTCATCATTACTCAAATCATTAATATAAACAGCATAGTCTCGATTATCCACTTGATTGATTTAATTATCAACGGCCATTAAGCGGCATATAGGAATTCAATCCGCCAACATCGAAGGCTAGCCTTGACTTTAAGAGTTTATTATGGTTTGGATATGTTAATTAATGTCTAATTGATTATTTAGATAACATCTCAGGCCTAAAGAAAGACCTGTAATAAGCAGATTTTGCTCTTGCATAATGCTATTTTAAGAGTTTAATAAAGAGTTGGCCATTCTTGCTATAATAATTCAAAAACAGATGATAAAAAAAGAAAATATTGAAAATTTCAGTCAAATTTTTTTATTCTGAACGGAGTTATCAGTGTTGGAAGTTTGGACAAGAAATGGATACAAATTGCTGCGACACCTTAACGACAATTGTCGATCGTTTGATTGACAGACGATAACTCCACCCACATATTCTTGATTATCCAGTAACATGCTCAATAGTAATAGTACTCTCGCTTGACAGGCCTTTCATTGTCAGTTTCCGGTAGCGCACGTCACCAAAAATAACAGTTAACGTTACCTTGGTCAGCCATTTCTGATTTAATTATATAGAAGGACGACTGTTTAAATCCGGGCTGTATCCAAGCCATCCATGGATCTACAGAGTTAATTTTGTGCTTGTTGTCTAAATGAAGGTCTAATTAATCATTTCTATAACATCTGAAGCCTAAATAAAGACTTTCAATATGTTGATTTAGCTCTTGCATAATGCATGTTTAATGTATTTATTATTACAGCAACCAGTATTTTCGAATTGCGTTAGATAAAATAATAGAAACATGGAGATGACAGAGATGGATAAAACAAGTCAAACTAGTCGAGCATCGACAGTCAAACAACGAAGCAGTGCATGGAAACGTTTGCGTAAGCGGATGAGTCGTAAGGGTGTTGTCGAAGTGGATATAGATCACCATAGATATCAGATGTTGGAGTGTATCAGGAAGGGAATACGAGATACTTTATTAGAGCATTCAGATCTAGGACCAAAGGTGAATAATTATTGCTTTTTTAAACAGTACCATCCACAATTTCTTGTAAACACTATACATTTATTTCCTGATTGTTTTGAAATTCATATAATATGTTGTTAGTGAGGTGAAGAAGCCTATTTAATTTCCAATAATTTCTTCTGAAATTATGGCCCTTGTTTCACTTTGTTATCACCTGATTTGTATGATATTTATATGCATCATTTAAATAAGTGAAATGGAGACACCTATTGAATTTCAGCAATTTCTATTAGTAGTTCCAACGAAGAAGCTGATGGAATTTCACCAATGCCTGTTTTTTACTTCTAGAGTTATGACCCTTGTTTTCCTTTGTTGGACCTTGTGAATGCTTGATTGCCAAAAGTATGATTATGACTCCTCAAGAATTAGAGAGAAATAATATATGTTTTTTCAACTCAACTGCACTACCATACTGATATCATTTCTGTTGTATAGATTAGTGCTGTCATAAAGACTTTATATATTGATCATATACATAATATATGAGGATATTTCAGATTTAAGATGTTATTAATATTTTATAATGTAAATTTTTATTTTTTTCTGATTCATTATATAAAATTCACATATACAACTCCTTTGATTTGAGAGTAAATAAAATAGTTTGAATAGTTGATTTATTTTTCTTAAGTCTAAATTTGAAATTTTAATTCTCTAATGTTTAAATGACTAAGACCTTGCGAAATATTTGATTAAGATTTTAAATGTTGATTTTTACAGAAGTTTTAGATTATTCCAGTGTTTAGATATAAATAATTTTGTTATACAGTGTCAACACAATAAAAAAAGACAATAAACTAAAATTCGTTAACAAGCCAAATTCAGTTTAATTTTTGAAAACAAAAATTTAATCAGATAATATAAATAACAGATCTACCCAATTCAATACTTCATTTTACCCCAAATCACTTGTATAGCAGGTCTTTTTTCCAGCTTCAAATGGTATATATATTATTATTTAGATATTTATTAACATGAGCCCACAATCAACTGTCTATAGACTCTATACCATCAGATTGCTTGGATATTAACGTTAAAATGGAAAATCGGGACTTTGTTTATTATCGTGACAATCTAGACTGCATTCAACCCAAATAAAGTAATTTGACTCGTATTATTCGATTTTCATGATCTATTTATGAACTATTATAGCTTATCGTACAATATCATACAACATCTGTTACAGGAAGATTTAAAGGAAGAGGATTACAGGCACATCGTAGCTCAGAAAATTACAACAGAAGATGGAAAGGTAGGTAACATACTTCTGACTTTTATATCTTGACACATTATCTAAAATTTGCATTCTAAGAAAAAAAGGTTATCAAATTTCTGGATATTCAAAGCTTTTGAAAAGTTTTTGCAGAATTTGCAGTATCACACATTTTTAATTGGTAGGATGAACTGGATTTAACCAATGACAACCTGAGCATTACTGAATATGTATATAAAACAATACGAAATGGAGTAAACAACCGATAAATGAAACAGAATAAATATTGGTACCATTTAATATTTGATTGACATATCATGTGGAGTGAATCTGTATACCTTTGATTTCTCTGCAGACTAATACATGTACTATCACTAGTTTTAACATTTCTGATTACATCCCACTTCTACCTCGTTGCCATTGGCAACCTTTGATAAAATTGCCCTGTCTATTACCAATACAGGCATAAAAGTATCCATGTATCAGAAATGAACAGTACGCTTTACGGAAAGAGTACTGTTCATTTCCGACAAACGAACACTTTTATGCGAGCATTGAAAATAAGCAAGATGAAAACAAATGCCTAGAAAGTCATAAGTTTTATTACAAATCAATTTCAATGGACGAACCATTCGCCTATGCACACTTCACCAAGACTGACCCACGTTTTGCACTTTCCTTTACATTACTGCAGAGACAAGTTGCTTTGACGATGTGGTTTGCTCACGTCAACTATCTGGGGAGTGCAGTCTTAACAAACACTTGGCTGTTTTACGCTCAGGGTGGCGCAGCAAGATGCTCATGTACATGTAAATGAAATACTACTCAGGCCGTTTCTATACTGCGAAATCATTCTACTATGAAATGAAGTGTGAGTCATGGAAAGGGATAAATGAAAGAGCAGAAAGTATTTGTCACATTTCAAAATACACGATAGAAATGTGATGTAGATTTTATTTACATCTGGACATGTACTACAATTACACACAGGCATGAAATTTTTATCATTTCAAATATCAGATAATAGGCTTTTAAATTTTGTTTTGTTGAGGTGTGTATTATTGAAAAAAAACAAGACTTACCTGTTTACAATTTAATGTAGATGGGCTACTGTTTGTTAGGATAAATAACTTAATGTAACAACTCTGAATTTTGGCAAGCTTTAAAAGAAGAGTTTTAAAAAGTTCTACCATTACAACATTTCAATGATTTAGTGACAGGGGAAGTTACAAACTGATCCCGCAGTGAATATTCGCTTGGCCGCTACAATCACTGATAAGCATGACATCGACGAGACTTAATGAGTTCGGCATATTAACTTTTTTACTCCGACAAATTAAATTCTTAAACATTTTTTTGAAGTATAAGAAAAATAAATAAAGACGTTTGAAGTATTTGTAGTTAGAAAATATTTCTTAAGTGTAAATGGGTAGGCCTATTAAAATAAGTAAATAAAAATGCATCATTTTACCCGAGGCAGTTAGGTGTTATGTAAATAATGCACGAGCCGTTGAGCCAATGACTGACGCCACGTGAAGTCAATGCACGTGTTGTGGACAGTCATCTGTTACAGAGATAATTCGTAAGTAATTCTCTGTGAAACAGATTGGGGAAGTTACTCTGTAAAATATAGTTCGTTCAAGTTCCTCTTGTAGGCTAATATATCTTGACAAGTTTTTAAATAAATATCATAAAAACTCTGGAAATTGAAGAGAATAGTGGATAAACACTGACAGGTTAGACAATGTGTTATCAGTGACTGATATAACAAAATAGGGTTGGATGGCAAAATGGTTAGCATGTGCGAGCTGTATCATAAGGTCTCCCATTGAGTCAACTGGCATGGGTTGGATTCCCCGGTTATTGAAATAGAATTGAACCATGTGTTAGTCCCAAAATGACCTAGTATGTGTCGGTGGACATTAAACCCCATTTCTCTCTCTCTAAAACAAGATATTAATATTAAAGAAAAATTATGTAAAATTTAGATAAAGAGCTGGCCGTTCTTGCTTTAATACACGTAGTTCAAAAATAGATAATGCAAAATGACTATATTGAAAATTTCATTCAGATTACCTTATTATGAGCCAAGCTATCACTGTAGTTTTGACAAGATGTGTGCATTGATGTGTATTACATGTATCATAACCAAGGTACTGGTATGAGGAGGCTTAGCCTTGCTTCCCCAATTTCGAATTAATCATTTAATAGCCGAAACATTCTAATCTAGTTAAAATCTTGAGTATCAGATGGCATTGAGAGTTGATTATGATCTTGTCATGTTAAATGTCTAATTAATATTTTATATAACATTTAAGACTTGCAATAGGCAAATTTAGCATTTAGCTTTTCAATAATGTACGTGTATCTTTAGTGAAAATATTAATTTTTAAAAAAAAACAAACTTTAAAACGGTGTGAAATGTGAAAGTGTAAAACTTGATATTGGATCTACTGTTGATAATTGGATGATTCATTGAAATCATGTAGTCTTGTAACGGTGATCTGTTGTTTCATGTGGGATGTATACATGACAATAAATATTAAAATATAATGAATATTGGTAAATGGAACAACCAGCAAGAACATAAAGCCAAATGAATACTGTGTTTATTACCAAATCAAAAGTACTCTCTATTTGGTCTGAATACTACTCAATCCATACTTAAGCTACGTTATAGCAATTTGAAGTTTTTAAACTCTTGAATTTATTCAGTCATTTAATCCTGATATTGATGAGATTTCAGACTAGTTTGTGATATGTCAATTATTTAGGGCTGTGTTTTGCAATATATTGTGATACATATTGCAATACTTCGATAAAATCAGAGTTGATCACGAAGCGCAGTTTTAATTTGAATAGTTTTATTGTTACTTGTACAAAGCATATAATATGCACATTTCACTTTATTTGTTTTTACAACTTTAGTCTTGTCTTGGCAGACTTTTGTTTACTGCAAAGCCTGAAAAATATGACTGATTATAAAGTATGTTTTAGCAGTCTAGCAAAAATTTGAATATAAAATAAAAGTAGAAAAATATCGATACAACAAAACTGTATCGATACAGTGTATTGTGGAGTCATATTGCAATATATTGATATAGCAATATTTTTTGACAACCCTACAATTATTCCTACACGGTGTGGAAAATATCAGTCTGTAAGATCTCAGACAATTTTTATACGCCCACATTGAAATGTGGTCGTATATTGTCGTCGCCCCCGTCCGTCCGTCCGTCCGTCCGTCGGTCCGCCGTCCACAAGCAATTGTGGCCGACGGACGGACGGACGGGGGCGACGACAATATACGACCACATTTCAATGTGGGCGTATAAAAATTGTCTGAGATCTTACAGACTGATATTTTCCACACCGTGTAGGAATAATTGTAGGGTTGTCAAAAAATATTGCTCTAGAGGCTAAAGTTAATATTCGATTGACTTTAAATTTATACACAGTGTTTAAGGTCATGAGACGAAGAAGCCTATTGTTTTTCAGCGATTTCCGATAATAACTACCAGAGTTATGGCCCTTGACGACTTCAAAAAATCTTGTGGACGCTCTAGAGGCCAAAGTTAATATCCGATTGGCAATTAATTTATGCACAGTGTTTAAGGTCATAAGACGAAGAAGCCTATTGATTTTCAGCGATTTCCGATAATTAGTGCCAGAGTTATGGCCCTTGATCACTTCAAAAAATCTTGTGGACGCTCTAAAAGCCAAAGTTAATATCCGATTGACTTTAAATTTATACACAGTGTTTAAGGTCATAAGACGAAGAAGCCTATTGATTTTCAGCGATTTCCAATAATTAGTGCCAGAGTTATGGCCCTTGATCACTTCAAAAAATCTTGTGAACGCCCTAAAAGCCAAAGTAAATATCCGATTGACTTTAAATTTATACACAGTGTTTAAGGTCATAAGATGAAGAAGCTTATTGATTTTCAGCCATTTCCAATAATTAGTGCCAGAGTTATGGCCCTTGATCACTTCAAAAAATCTTGTGGACGCTCTAAAAGCCAAAGTTAATATCCGATTGACTTTAAATTTATACACAGTGTTTAAGGTCATAAGACGAAGAAGCCTATTGATTTGCATCAATTTACCGATAATTAGTGCCAGAGTTATGGCCCTTGATCACATCAAAAAATCCTGTGGACGCTCTAGAGGCCAAAGTTAATATCCGATTGACTTTAAATTTACACACACTGTTTAAGGTCCTGAGAGGAAGAAGCCTACTGATTTTCATCAATTTCAAATAATTACTTCCAGAGTTATCTCCCTTGATCACTTCAAAAAACCTTGTGGCGCTGTAGATGCCAAACTTATCATCCGATTGACTTCAGATTGATACACAGAGTTTAAAGTGTTGAAACGAATAAGTATTTTGATTTTCAATGAATTTTGATAACTGAACAGCTAAATCCATGATATTAAATGTTTCCTATACTAATTGTTAGCGTGGGGCAAAACTTTATAAAAAGCAAACAAATTCTAATGATTTTCTGATAATTACATAATGAGTTGTTACTCAGATTTTAGTGTATTACAAATGTTTCATTACCAAAAAAAAGTAAAAATATGTGACAACCCTTGTTGACTGCCCGGACGATTTAGCTGCTGTGGGCGTATGTTTCGTTGCCTGGCAACCTATCTTTCGTTTAAATGAGATTTGTCAATGTGTAAAGCTGTTACCCTAAATCAGTCCTTGTTTCACTTCTGTCATTTTCCAAACGTACATTTGAAAATTCATGTGTCTGCTAGTGACTTAAGAAATGAAATGAAATGAAATGGGGTTTAATGACCTAGTGACTTAAGAGGACCTGACCAGGAACAGCACCTAGTTCTTCATATGGAATGAAAAAACAAGGTCACATGTACATGTTGGCATGCCTGTAAAAAAATTCAAAATAAGGATACGCTGTAGTGCTGCTATCTAGTCATAATTCCCCTTGTAGCACACATAGCAATTAATTAATTTTGATCTATTTAAATTTGCATTTTATATCTACTAAGGTTTAGAAATTATCTTAAAACTTTTGTTTTTAGTCTTATAAATTTCAATCTAAAGTACACCTTTATTCACACTCATGTTGGTCGTATATTTGTATGAGCGTTAAAAATAGATATCAAGTTTATAAACTAATCAGGTTTTAGGCTGTAGCCTTTAGTATATATTTATCCAAGTTTCAAAGATGAGAATCATTTATCTCACCTGTCAGTTAAGTACAAGTAACACCTGTTGTTGTGACAAGGAGAGTTTGTCTACTAAGCACTTTGTTTTTACAAACAGGATGTGCATCAAATTTTTCATATTATTACATGTTTTTCAAATCCATTTGGGGGAGGGCTTTAGCAGAGAAAGTTCATCAGGATTTTCTGACATGGTTTCCCATTTGTAATGGAACAAAAACCAGAGGCCCTGTGTATACATTGGCGTGCAGTTGGAATTCAATATGATAGTAGGCCTGGGCAATATTTCCCTCATAGCACACTGTATGGTTTCTCCTTTGTAATGAAACAAAAAAGGGAGGTCCTGTGTATACATTGGCGTGCACGTAAAAGGTCCCTAGGCATTTGGAATTCAATATAAGAGTAGGCCTGGGCAATATTTCCCTCATACATGTAGCATGCTCGTCTTCATTTGAGCAGAACAGTGGGACCTTAAACCCCATTTCAGTTGATTTGGGGGAGTATAAATCTTTATTATGCTATTTGACAAGTGTTTCATCCCTTGGTTGGAAGCTGGGATCTTTGGAGAGTAAGCAGAAATGTTGTTGACCAGGGAGAATTTCCCTCCTTGCATTGCTCTCGTCACCATGGAGATAAAAAAATTACCATCAAACTTTTTCCTAATATTCACCTACGTACAAATAACCTGTTCAACAAGTCTATTGATCATTTACAATTGGCTCATTGTTTTGATTTTGAAATTTCCAGACAAGATAATTAAACTAAATTATCTTTTGGAATTTGAGACTTTCCTTTCTAATTTAGTATGGGAGTTTCTGTTTGGTCAACTAATAGTGCAGTTGTTTGTATGCTTAGTATTACATGTACGTCATGTATTACAGGTTTATCAAGCTAATACATGTATGACAAAAGATAATATTTCAGTTTTTAAATTAACTTTCAATATATGTTACATGTATTTATTAAACATAATGTTTGAATAAATATGGCAATATTTTATGCATGGTAGGTTCATTTATGTATATATTTATTCATTTTATAGTCAGACTTATCTAATCTGAATATACGTTTGCTGAGTACCATAATATAATAATCAGATGTAGTGTAGTGTAAAACAAGAAATAATGGCAAGCCGAAAAAAAAGAATGTATTATATGCAATCCTGATTTCATTTAAAGGGTCATTCCACTGTGTTGGAAATTAAAAGAAACCTTATTCAGAGTCGTGGAGCTTGAGTTTCCATATGTTTTTGGTGATATCTCCCCAAATTGATCGTTATTCCTAAATACCTTGGTAGTGCTAAATTGTAAGTGATGCATTGTTAGTGATAAGCCTAAAGGCAATTATTAATTTGCGTTTAAATAAGGTACTTGTAAATTTGCTTCATATATCGTAAATTTTGTCATTTGATTTACTCACCATTGTTAAAACCACTTTTTACATATTGTCCTGTAAATCGTAGTTACATTGTCAAATTCCGGAGCAAATAACACTTATGTCACTTATAAAACTAATTCTCTAATTAATTGGTATCAGCAGATGACTTATTTTCCTTGGAATTATAGATTTGATTACAGATGAGTTTTTGCCTCTACATTGAAAATCTTACATACAAATATGAACGTAAAATTGACTTTAGACATCATACTTAGTCACAACTTATATAATTCGAATATTATTTTTGAAAGAGATTTTCCATGTTACACTGTAACCTACAGGGTACTATTGAAAAACTTCACATGTACCAGTGCCCTATTAAAACCCATCACAGGCCCCTCGACATCCCCCACCACTTTCCTTTTGTACAATTTTAACCATAATTTTTTTTATAATATAATGTTAAACGTACATGTACACTTGGCGTCCTAAAAATTGATGTCAGTGAGGTGTAGGTTTTTTTGGTCGAATCTAAGTGTATTTTGACTTACTTATTCTGATCGAAAGGGTCATGGCAACTGTCTTGGTTCTCGCATATTTATTACAAATTCTTTTATGATTAAGAATTAAGCTACCCATTTAGTACGCTATTCTATGTTTTCTCGCTGATTTTGTATTAAAAAAAATTGTTCTGTAATTACTTTTTTTTATCTTGTGACACTAGAAGATTGAGGAATTATTCAGGAGTTAATGGGTTCACACCCTTTTGTGTAATTTAAATGTATATATAGTTGTAAAAGAGTACACACTCTCAATAAACATTGGTCACTGTGTTTGATACAATTTTAGGCGGAGAAAGTTCATCTCGATTTTCCCTTGTCAGTAATGCAGAACGGAGGGTCTAACAAGGACAACTGTCTAGTTGTTCGGATGGGACAAAAAACCGAGGTCCCGCGTACAAATCAGGGTGCACGTAAAAGATCCCTTGGCAGTTGAAATTTGATATAAGAGTAGGCTGTAGCGCCACTGCCCGGGCAAAATTTCCCTCATAGCACACTGTATGGCGTATGCCAGTCTTCCATTAGCCCAGGTCAGGTGCAGAAGAGTAGGACGTTAAACCCCATTTCATTTCATTTTGATACGATTTTAGAGTGTTTTATTAGACATTTAGCAAAATTGTTTTTATGGCTGGTATGTATTTGCATCTTTGAGCAGAAATGTCTCAATTAATTATGAATTGGTTTGAATGAAGTATGTTTGAAGTGTTTATTCAACACTGATTATAATAAACACAATAAAATCTGGTTATAATGAACACAATAAATACTGGTTGTAACAAGCACAATAAACACTAGTTATAACAAACACAATAAACACTGGTTATAAAAAAAACACAATAAACACTAGTTATAACAAACACAATAAACACTGGTTTTAAAAAACCCAATAAACACTGGTTATAATAAACACAAAAACACTGTGCATAATAAACACTGGGTATGATAATCAAGTAGTTATCAATTTTATGTGGTCATTTAATGTGCCTTTTAGTTTGTCAAAAAGTTCTCATTAATTTCTATTAACTTCAAAACGCCATCTTTTTCTGTCGGCATCTCTTTTCCAAAGATTAACATTATCATCTTTGTTGTTAAGATGGCATGTAATAACCTATTTTGTTTTTATTCAATTGAGTATCTGGGAAAAAAAGATCTTTCAGCGCTAATTGTCATTTGTACATCAACCTTTGAATTTCGGTATAAGCATTATGGCGTCACATTACTTTATTAGAATAGTCTAAGCGACTGAAATCATACACAATCGCAAGTAACTTCACAAATTAAATCTTAAGATATCCCAAGCCATCGGTTCTTAATTCAGTTATGGTCTTTTGAAAGTAACGTTTCTTCTATTGATTTAAAAGGTTTCTGTACACAGTGTACATGTGGCATTTGAAGCAGTTGATATTAGCTAATAGATTCTCTTTTGGTGTTACATATTCTGGATGCTCTCATTATTGATAACTCCAACATCATTAAAAATAGATCAGTATTCCTTGAAGATGCACAAAAACTTCTACATATTATCCGTTAGATGATAAAATGGTTTTAAAAGATGCACAATAAAATGCTGACTGGGTACTTGAAAACGAAAACATTCTGAGATCAAGGGATGGAATATAGGACAGATCAACACAGGGGCTTCGCAAGCAAAGGGTCCAAAACCCCTCCCCAAGATAACATTTAAATTTACATCACTGCAGATGAGATTTAGAGCTCTTTGCTGTCAGTTAAGATACAAAATGGAACTGATTATTACATTTCCCAAACCTGACAACCGCTAAATTTTTAAACAGAATGAAGCATGGTGCAAGAAAATTCAATACGGTAGATTCAAGATAATTAAATCCTGAACTGTTGGAATTTGATAAGAACTAGTGGAAAGGCCATCCTCTAGGGAAATTATCCTCTCTTGCATTGCTGACAGGATGTAGGGAAAAAATTGTGTGTTGGTCTCCAGAGCTTTGTTGACAAGATATTATTTTTTTTTTTAAGGAGTTTATGTTTGAAAGTTATGCCAGTTCAGTGTTTGCAGCTGTTCGTCAAGCCATAAACCTCAGTGAAGAGAATTATTTGAATTCAGTGGCTCCTCCTATGTTACCTTATTTGGAATTTGTCAGCAATTCAAAAAGTGGACAGGATTTCTATCTAACGTAAGTATTTTTAACACAAGGTAAATTGCATAACACATGATCATGACACAATTATATAGAATACAAGTTACTTAAAGTGATAATTTCATAATTTTCTAAGAGAGTCAAAACATATTTATTTCTATGTCTTTTGCTCAATAGGTTGTCAACTCACTATTATACAATCATAGGCATTTTTTCCACACTTAAACATCTTTCACATCGGAAATAATAACACAATTACCTCCCTTGTTTTTCCTTCCCCCCTCATGCAATAGCTGTCTTTAAACGTTTGAATTTGAAGTTGAAAATGATATTTTTGCCAATTTCTCAACTGGCAACAGTGAATTATAGGATTAATAGGATTATTCTTTAACAAGGTAGGCCTGTTTATAGATACCATCTATTTTAAGGCTTTATTGTAATATATTTTAAAGATAAAACTAAAAAATATGAAATTGCCGTTTTAAAGGATTTATCTCAGCATCGTTTTAAGTAACATGTATTATATTTAATTGTGCCATGTGTTATTCTCATTCAGTTACTAAATGCCACTTAAACCATTTACAATTTTATGGATACGCATTACATTTACTATATAAGTTTAATACTAAGCTATTAAAGATGAGAGTATCCTCGTCAAAAACGTCGCTTAGTAATAAACACAGTAATAATATATCCATAAATTTGTACCTTGTGTTAATATTTACGTTTACAAATGCCAATCAAACAAGGTAAGTATTCTTGTATGTACATGGAGAGTGTTGCCACCCAATATATGAATTGATACAATGCTACTTAAGTTGTGTTTTCAATGTGAGAGATAGCTCTTTGTTTACAATTAATAAATCAAGCCTTCAACTTCAATGCACAATTTCGATTACAGTTTCTAAGTAAAACCTGACGTACTGGCTTTAGCCATTATGTACAGGCTAGTGTTATAGATTTATTCTGCTGACAAGACACAGTCACAAACTCTTGAAGTGTGATTGAAATATGATAATATAAACATCAAACAGGAATTCTTTTCTTCTCCTGGAGAAAACTTATTGCCCATGGAATGATTTTGTTGAAAGATATAGAAATATAGAAACCTATGAAATTGACAGCGATATTTGTGATGAAATATTTATCAGAATTAGATAAGAATGTTTTTATATCTAATGATAACAAGTTGCCAAGGAGAAATTTATATCTTTTTTCATATTTAACTGTTCACTTGAATAAAAATATCAATGTCATCATTATTATTTTATATTAAAGGTTTAAGTATCATTTTCATTATCATTATATTTCAGGAACGACATGCAGTATATATTTAAAACAGATAAAAAATACTGGATAGATTATTTTATTTCCATATTAGGGTGAGTCAATAATGATTTCATGTAATGGAGCATATAGGCTAAACATGGAAAGGTTTAAAGGAGAAGACCAGCCATTGCATATTCATTTATATATTTCATTTATAATAATGAACCAAGCATTGAAATAGTTTTAACCATTAATAAAAACTAAAAATTGTTTCAACTTTAATTACTGTAACATATTAACACATCAGCTGTGACATTGCGAGAGTAACTGTCATCTGTGATATAAAGTAGTGCATGTATTCTTCCATCCAATGACTTTCTTCAAATAATATAAATACAGAATCACACAGCTATGTGTGACGTTTTCACTTGAAAACATACGCTTGTCGCACTACTTCATTTTGTACTATGGGCACAAATGCATAAACTGTACGCCTTCTTGGTGCTGTGAATGAGCTGAAACTCAACTCCATATGATATAACAAATTTAAAAAGAATTGCATTTTTGGAAAGCTTAATATGCTGCCAGCTCTTTTCATAAAAATGAGCAAGAGCCTGGTTTTGTGGGAGTAGCTCACATAGTGTGTTCATTTATGGAACGTAGTTGCTATAGTCTTATTGAATATTTTCGTTTTGTTTATTTTTCAGAGATTATTTGAATCATTTTTTAACATATCCACATTCTCTGATAGTAAAATTTCTAGGTTTATATTCTATAAATCTACCTGGTAATCAGAAGGTAAGGTGAATAGTATTTATTAGAATCCATTTTAAATATAAAGAATTATGAACAGATAGCCCCATATTTGACGTGAATGCTCCTTCAAGTTGTGCACTAAATACACAGAATTAAAAAAACCAGTTTGGATTAAAAACTTTAAGGGTCCCCAGTTTATAATTTCACTCCTAAATGAATATGTAATGTAGAGCTTGTTAAATGGAGGACACAATATACTGACCAGTTGAAAACTGTTTAATAGAGAATGAAGTATCAGTTGATACATGTACCTTTACAAGTGAGGGGTCACGGTGGCTAAGTGGATAAGACGCTGACTCGCTAGTCTACTGCTTTTGATCCCTGCAGTGGCCGAGCAAGTTCATCCAGATTTTCAGGTGTGGTTCACCCTTATCAGTGATGCAGGACGTAGGGCCTGACAAGGACAGCTGTCTAGTCGTTTTTGATGGGATGAAAAACCAAGGTCCCGTGTACACATTGGCGTGCACATAACAGATTCTTTGACAGTTGGAATTCAATGTAAGAGAAGACCGTAGTGCCACTGTCTGGGCAAAATTTTCCTCATAGCACACTGTATAGCATATGCCTGTCTTCATTACCCCAGTTGGAATCAGAACAGTAGGAAATTAAACCCCATTTCATTTCATTTACAAGTTTTTTAATTGTCCCCCGCCTTTCGAAGAAAGTTGGGGGACTATTAAAATGGGTTCGTTCGTCTGTCTGTCTGTCCGTCTGTCTGTCCGTCACACTTTTTGGGACACAATAACTCTCTTCCTAATTGAGCTGGAATGTTCAAACTTGGTGTATGTGTTTATTAGGTCAATGCCTTGATGGAGTTCGAAGATGAGCATTTTCCGCTTAGGGTAAGCAGAGATAAGCAATTTGATTGGTTGATGCTTTGGGACACGATAACTTTAGTTCTAATTAAGTGAGATTGATGAAACTTAGTGTTTAGTTTCATTATAGTAATACCTTGACTAAGTTCGATAATGAGCGTTTTCTGCTCAGGGTAAGCAGAGCGATACACAATTTGATTGGTCGAGACTTTGGAACACAATAACTCTCCTTCTAATTGAGTTAAAACTTTGTGTATATGCTTATTAGGTCAATGCCTTGATGGAGTTCGAAGATGAGCATTTTCTGCTTAGGGTAAGCAGAGATAAGCAATTTGATTGGTTGATGCTTTGGGACACGATAACTCTCCTTCGAATTGAGTTAAAATGTTCAAAATTGGTGTGTATGCTTATTAGGTCAATGCCTTGACGGAGTTCAAAGATGAGCATTTTCTTCTTACGGTAGGCAGAGATAAGCAATTTTTGGATGACACTTCGTGTTCAGTTTGATTGGTCGATACGTTTGAAAAAAATAAATGTGCGATTAATTAATATGTGTCATCTATTTATTTTGGGATTTCGGCGGGGGACATCAGCCTCACTGTTGGCTTGTTAATTATTTTGTGTAGTATTCATTCATCTGGTTTTTGTAGAAATATTTTCTAGTGATGCAGAGTATATTCTATCCAAGTCATCGAATTGAAGACAGATTTGATATCAAGGGTTGTTTAGCTGGTCGATACCAAAAGGTAATAACTAATCATCAGTAATCCAATTATCTCCTGAATGACGACAACGATCAAACCGTCCATAATTACGATATTCATTAAAAGTATTAGACATATAGATAAAATCTTCATCTAGAGCTGGAAACTGTATTTGTATAAAAGTGTGGTCTTAACTAAATTTGTATTCTACTGTTAATAGTTTAGCCAAAATCAAAAGAAAACATTAGTAAACTTGATCTTAATAATTCAGAATGAAAAATGAATCACTAATCTAATGACACATCAGATGAATCCAATTCAACACTGACCTTAATCAAAAATTCTTAGTTCCCAGAAATAAAACAATGCCATTGAATTTCTACTTACACGAAAATAGAAAATTCAATTCTACCTATTATATATGACATGTTAATTTCTTGCTGTTTCAGCCCCGACCTCCTGGAAGCACAATTGTAACAGTTTATAAAGATCAAAATTTTCTAGATGAATCTCTGAATTTAGGTAAGTTGGTGTACAAGTAAAGGCCCCTTGACATTGGAATCGAAAAAACAATAGTCCATAATACTGTTCTCGGGGCATTATTTCACTCATAGCACACTATATGGCATATGGCATATGTCCGTCATCATAAGCCCAGTTGGGTTAAAACGGTACGATTTCAAACCAAAAGTACACAAACCCAATCCTCAACCCTTTTTTTGATATAAATTTGGCCTTCGGATTACGATATTTCAAAAGAATCTTAGTTATTCTATTTCTTGATGGGCAGGTACACAGGGAGAGTGGTTTATTGAACAGCTGAAAGCAGACACATTATTTATGAAAGAACTGGGTGTACAAGACTACAGTTTGTTGGTTGGACGACAGATTCGACATGTTGATGAACAAAAAGAAACTTTATCAAACTTAATCTCAAGGATGCAGAAGTAAGATACATTTTATCATTTATAATTTTGCAAGTTCACAGAGCTAACTAATTCTGCTGTCATGTTATTTAGGCTATACAAAAAAAATATTCTGACTCCCAGACAATTCTTAAAAATCTGATGCAGAAGGGAGGTTTTAACACTCTAGTGGTCGCAATTCTAGAAATCATGTTTTTAGCTTGTGGACCCTCAAGAGGTCACAATTTCTATCCCATTTTAAAAACCATTTAAATGTATCGCCATTTTACTATAAGGATGATTACCTTCGAATTTCGTCAAAACGGGAACAAAATTGACTAACAAAATGGCAACCCCTTGTAGGATTTTGATGAAACTTAAAATAGCATTATGCAAGAGCTTATGCAAGATGTTATGTAAATAATCAATTAGACATTAATTAACATATCCAGACCATAATAAACTCTTGATGTCAAGGCTAGTCTTTGATGTTGGCAGATTAAAATCCTATATGCCGCTTAATGGCCGTTGATAATTAAATCAATCAAGTGGATAATCGAGACTATGCTGTTTATATTAATGATTTGAGTAATGATGACCGAGGCTATGTGAATATTTCAAACGCTTCTTTCTCGGCTAATAGTGGATCAATTTGACTGAAATTTTCAGCAAATTACCTTTACACTATCTATTTTTTAACTATTATAGTGGGAACTGCCATCTCTCTATCTTATCTCCTATAATGTAACTTTAAAATTTATGTTTTTATCCCGAAGCTCTCGATTCCTTTAGATATCGAACCGTAACTTCCTGGATTATGACCCCAGATGATACGAAAAATCGTTTCTTTTTTCTTGCTCCTTCTCTGTCCATCTCTTGCAAAATGTTGTGTCTTGCATGGCAACTGCTTGTTTGAAACAAAAACAGTTTATGCGGTCCATTTGAAATGACACGGGATTATATCTAACAACACAGCTTATGACTGTTGATCCATGATAATGGTGGCCATTACCCTGAGGCTGTTTTCTGCCAGGAATATGTTAATACCAATATCATAATCTCAGTAATCCAGCCTTCATGCTATATCAACAATGCTTCCTTGTGAAGTATGCCTAATCCTAGCTGGAAATTTTAATGTATTTGGAGTTGACCTGTTATTTTTATAAAGAACTAGTGTAGCAATATAGTCGTGGTGACATTGTTTTTAAAGATAATAGAGGAATGAGGCGATAAGATATAGTTTTATGTTTCTAACATATTCACATAATATGTAGGTATGTACTAAAATCAACTTAGTCAATGATGGACATATTGTTATATAAAAAAGGTATAGAACCATAACAAACTGGTTATATCTTTCAACAAAATACATGTGATTCGAGATATTCCTATTGCATCATTTGGCTTAATTTAACCAATCATTACGTCGATTGTACAGGTTCATGGTCATGAACATGCACGACTGTGCGTGATACCCTTGCGGCTATAAAGGAAACTATAGTATGTCTTTAAATCAGACGAGGTATCTAGGTTGAGAAGAGTTTAGTTAGTATTGACTATAATTGTAATATGTACTAGGTAAAAACGAACTGTTGCATTGTTATAACCGAAGAAGACAAACGTCTTAAGAAACCAGTAAGAAGTGAACACAACGTGAAGGAGAAGCAAGGACAGCTAGAGACAAATTCTAGACGATCACAAGGCTAACAGTAATATGTAGCTAAAACAATATGCATGAGTCGTATGTAAGATGTGGCGACCGGTTACCCATAGACGCTCTCCACGTCAGACAGAAGACTCATGGTGCTACACTAGTTTGAAGAGTGCAAATAAATTCGTTTTTTTGAACACATCTGTCATAATAACAGCTTCAATATTTTTCTGTGGATTTTTCATTGTATGCAACAAGGGTTCGGGAAATAAAAAAATACTGGCATTTCAAAATAGCTTTTTATAATTATCCGATGAGTTACATAGAAGGAGAAGCCTGGTTGATTGAAATATCAGCCAGAAAAATTCAGCCAAATACTTGTGATTGGGAAATAATGGTCATATTTCTAGTAATATTAATGGCAAGTAGTATGTATCTGACCCCCCCCCCCCACCTATGGATAGCAATTTATATTTGGATAGCCTGGAAGATAGGGATAAAGAGACTTGTTCAAGTCCACAAGAATTCATACTGAGTTTCTCTACTCAACTGGGGGGTTGGGATGGCCTAGTGGTCTAGAGTGCCGCGCTTCGACCTCTAGGTGGCCGGTCACCTCTGGCTTGCGGCTGTGGTTTCGAGCCCAGGTGTGAGCGTATGTGGCATGGAGATAGGGGCGCCTTCTCAACCTCGTGGGTTTCCTCCGGGCACTCCGGTTTCCTCCCACTGCTAAAGACCCCTACACGCAAACGGATTATTGAAATAAAATTAAACCATATGACCTAGTTGTGTCGAGTGGACGTTAAACCCCATTTCTCTCTCTCTTCATACAAAAGTCCAAAATAAACTCTATTACTCACAATACACTATTTCAATGTCAATACCCCTAAAAATCGTACACACGCATGTTATCATGTTATTGAAAATTTCAATTTCATCACTTTTCTTGCTCAATCGCGGATACAGATAATTCTATAAAAGTTCACGACAGCTGTATATTATCTCTCAGTTGATGTTGATACTCTGATCTATGTAGTACAGTAGTCAAGTCTTAGATTTTCGATTTACATCCCTGTTTCGATATAGTGTGAGATTTCCCCATCCTTGCTACCATGTGGTTGGGGTCAGAAATCTTGAAAATGACCCATCATGTCCTTAGATGAGCAATGCCAATAATTGT
The DNA here is from genome assembly GCA_963678685.1 of Patella ulyssiponensis. Classification (NCBI taxonomy): domain Eukaryota; kingdom Metazoa; phylum Mollusca; class Gastropoda; family Patellidae; genus Patella; species Patella ulyssiponensis. The sequence continues at coordinate 75,203,428 of OY783227.1, read as the reverse complement.
TAAACTGACAATTTTTCATTAGTATCATCTCAAGCCCATTTAAATACGAAAAAATACAGACACTAAAGCTGTTGTAAATGTCTTCTTGAGAATGGGGGGAGTTGGATGGCCAAATGATTAGCGTGTGTGCGCTGTGTCATATGGTCTTTCATTGAATCAGCTGGCATGGTTTTGATTCAGCGGTTGTACATGACAAGGAGTTGGGTTGCCTTTCCAACTTATAGGTTTTCTCGTCGTCCTGCAGTTACCTCCCACTGCTAAGGACCCCCTACATGCAAGCGAATTATTGAAATATAAATGATCCATATGTTAGTCCCAAAATGACATAATTTGTGTTGAGTGGCAATTAACCTCATTTCTCTCTCTTCAAATTATATTTTGAATGTTTTTCAGGTCCAATATCATATCTCAGTCACCAACCCACACCACATCTCAATCTAGCAAGGACATACCTGATGATGATACTGATAGTCCAGAACAGCCTAGTAAAACAGTAGAAGAAAATAAATCTCAAAGAGTTATAACATTTCCAAAATCACTAGTAGATAAAGTTTACTTAGACCAGATCGAAATGTCCAATAGAAGATTACTGCCAAATTGTAAAAATGGATTACATATAATTGACGGCCCAGATCATCGTTATTTTTTAGGAATCATTGACTTTTTTACCCTCTACGAATATCGACAGAAATGTGGACGCCTAATGAAAAGTATTAAATTTGGTTGCCGAGATCATTCTACAGTTCCTCCAGATGTTTATGCTGACAGATTTCTAAAATTTATCACAGAAAGGGTGAAATGATTTAGTAATTACATAAAATTTTTAATGGTTTATATTAATTTTCATTATTTTATATTTAGTTAGAGTACTTTATATAGAGCCAGTCAATATCAAAATAATCTTGTATTCACCATAGTTTCACATTAGTAGAATATATAACTAATATTAATCTTAGATAGCCATATATTGTAAACTAGGGTTGTTCCCCATTTGATAGCTGCATTTAATATAGAAATGGTTCTTGTTTTGCATTCCTGTAGTTTATTTTTAACATACAGATTGATTGTGGAATGTAATTATTGTTAATGTAGAATAACAAGTGCTATGAAACTAAAGTAAATTTTCTTAAAATTCAAAGGAATGATATCCTGAACCATGGTAAACTCATACAAAGATACGTTTCTTTGACAGTCATCGTATTGACAATACCTAGTGCTATGTTGTGGATGAAAACTTTATGTTCTTTTAACCCTTAGAACCCGAAATGCCGCAAAACCGGCTTGACGTTGTATCGCATATACCCGAAATGTCAGTTTTGCGGCTTGGGGCGTTGTCAAGCTCCAATTACGTTGACGTCATAATTAAAATGACGTCCTGTAAATCCAGGGAGGGACGTGCAACACCCCATGTATAGTCAGTGTTCAAAGGGTTAAAAAGCATTATCTGTAGGCATATAATAATATGAACACTTATATAGCGTTAATACCACACTTTTAGAATGCTCTTTATACTTTCTACACACAATTTTAAATTACTGTTCGAAAAGGTATGTTTTAAGTTTGGATTTGAAACATTTAATATTAGGATTACTTTTGATTAATACAGGGAGATTGTTCTGTTTTAATGAGGCAAGACAACTAAAAGTAGGTGTAACATAGATTGAAAATATATATTTATATCACTTATAGTCGATCAGATAGGTTTTTGTCTATTCTTGCATTCTTGCCAAAATTTGCTTTATATACTATGTGCTAAATACTCCTTAAATCAAAGTTTACATTTTTTGTGATAATTTTTTTCTACTTTAACTTATAAATTACTTTTGTTTTCTCATGTTTTTTTTTATTTCTTTACAAAAGTCAAATTTTGAAACATGACACAGAGGTTGAGGCACACATACTTTATTGAAGTGTGATTTCAAATTAGTATCAACTTTAGAGATTTTTCAAATTGAGTGGTGCCAGAGGGTAGGTGTGTTTGGCGTGCAGAGTATTGAAACAAAATGAATGTATTTGTATATACTTTTCATTAACGGCAAGCCTTATCCATGCTCCATAAGCTAATTTACTGCTTTCTGATGATGCTAAGATAATTTACTTCTGTAGATTATGGTCCTTTAACAGGGCATATTCCAAATCATGTATTTTCATGGGAATTTTTTAAAAAAAAAACATTTGGGAAGTCACCCACACCCCTAATGCCCTTCTGGGAATTACTGGCGCTACCACTTTTAATATATATTTACTGATTGTCAAATATTTTAATTGTAAAATGGTAATTTATGCAAGCATTAAAATTTCAAAAGTATGATCTGGAGATTCGATTCCATGTTTGACGACCTCGTGCATAGAGTCTGCCCTACCATTTTCCACCAATTTTTAGCATTACTATATTTCCATAAATCAAAAGTTTCTTCTTGTGATATATCTAAAATCAAATATACCTTAAGTAGGCTACCTCTTTCATATTAATCAAGCTTAGTTACATTCTACAATATATTTAATTATTTATTTTTTTATATAATAATAAAAGTAGTGATGGCTGTTTGAATTATGAGTTATTTTTTAAGTAATTTTACAACTATGTAGTAAAAAATCTGAAAACATAGATATAGGTTTATTTTTACATTATTTATTATGAATGTATTTATTTGTATTAAAATTAAGTTTAATTTAATAATATATAGATCAATATATTTACATAACATGAAATATAAAAATGTTGTATAAAGATATTATTGGAGCATTGTATGAAACAATGTCAATAGTATGTAATGATGTCCTTTAATATTCGTAAAATAATTTTAAAGATGGGTTCCCAGAAAAGTACTTATCAAGTGGTTATTGGTATATATATATGGAAAGTAGAGATATCCAATCTTACAAGAAAAATAGTGGATTCCCTGAAAAACACTAATGGAGCGTATACAGGACAAAAATGTAAGGGTTCCCTAATTAGTCAGCCCTACGATTAGGACTATCCGCACACGTGACGTTGAAGGCTTCACACGAACTTGAGCGCTTTGTGTACATGTTGTTAGACGTAAAACACTTTCTGGGATAAAATCACGGATAAAGACACAGGCAGTGGATAATCCAGATAACATCGTTTTGTGTATATGCAATGAATTCTCCCCTCTCTGCCACCCTTGCTATAGGTAAGGAGAGGGGTAATCCCCTGACGCAAACATGACCTCTTTTGATCGAATTTTACAGCAGGGTATATTTGGCAATTACAATGTTTTGAGGAGGATTTGAAGCAAAATTATGATAAATTAATTAGTTTGAATATGTTTTTAGTCCTAAACTAATAATATATCATCAAATAAACCCAGTTTGTACCCAGGAATGAAACTTTAATTACCAGTATTGGGTTTTTTATCTTAGCAACATATTACTATACCATCTAATTGGCTACAGCCACCTGTACTATCTAATTGGGTACAGATCTATTTGACAAAGTGATAATGTGTTTGGACTTTCCACATATTTCACTAACATTAAAAGTTGAGTCATTTAACATGGAAACTGTTTCTTAGAGATTTATAGTGAGACTGACTGCTCAATATCTTATCTTTGTAAAGTTGTCATACTACTTTGATCTGGTTCCCACATAATATTGTATATTTTCTATATCACACACCTTTTATAATCTATAATCTACAGCACTTAAATTTTGTAATCTGATATTTATTGTATAATTTATTAAGATATGTTCCTTTGTTTTCATATAAATCATCTTAGAGTCAATCTACAGCTGATACTTTATTCTACAATTCAAGGTACCGTTCTCAATGAACGGTTATTCTAGATTGGCCTTGGTAGTGAAAATATGTATTTACTTCTGTGACTGTGACATATATTGTCATCTTCAGTTTTGTCCCACAGGATTTGATGACTGTGATTTTAGAGCCAACACAACTAAATTTGCTGCTAGTGGGTCTATAGATTTTTAAACAAGCATCACCACCACATTATTTTGTTAACATCTCTTAGACATATCAAATTAAACATACATTATGCAAGAGCTAAATCTGCCTATTTATTATATGAATTAGTAACCAAACAATTATTAACATAATCAACTCTTGATGTCATCTGATTTTCATGAGATTTGAATCTGGTCTGCTGCTCAATAGCCATTGATGGTTAACCGCAAAAATGGAGTATTTCTTGGCTTAGAGAGAAGTAATTTGATTGAAATTTTGAGCATATGCCTGTCACATTATCTAATATTTGATAATAGTGAGAATTGCCAGCTCTTTATCTAATCTTCTATAATGTATCTTTAATTGATACTTTGCTGTTAGCCAAATTTGAAACTTTTAAGATTAATATTTCTCTGATTTGTCACATAGCATTGACACAGATGTGAATGAATTTCTAAAATAGTGTATTATTTACGTATATTGTACATACATTGTTATTTATTTTAGATAGATTTATTTATTTACTTATATGAAAACTTTATAATTACATTAAAAAGTGTTTTTTATTTGGTTTAGCTGTAGACTTACTTAGCAAAATTTCTTGTAAGCAAACTAATTTGTATGCATCAAAATGTATAAATACGCTACAGGACTAATTGATACAGTCCTGTAATGGAACCCTAGAGCAATTCATAGTCGTGCAGTGCTTTGTATGAGAGTTAGTGCCCCTGACATCGAAATCTTGTAAACACTTGAGATAGGATTGTTTGGCTAATGAGGCGGAACCCTATTGAAATACACGCTTGCCTGTCTACTTTGTGGGTTGTTATTTTCTCTGGAAAATTGAAATAATCCCTACTGCTGCATGTATCATAAGACCTAAGAATAATAATCTCGAATTTTCAAAAGTAGGTCTTCATTTAACTAATATGAAATCTACTAATAATAATTTTTTTTATTGAAATCTAATTTGAAAAATAAATTTATTATTAGATATTTTGTGATATGGGGAATGAAGTTTGTTCCTCTGTACGCATTATTCATGTGTTAGTTATAATTGCAATCTAATTTAAATCACTATTCCAAATTCATTCATTTGATTGCTAATTCCATTGACATTAAAAGATAATTTTAAGGAAAGGCATTGTGGGCATGCGATAACGTCATAATAAACCTTTTATTTTGATTCAGCACCCAATTTCTCGATTCTCAAAGGCTTAAAAAAAAACCTTTGACTTCTATCATTGAGTCAACTGACAAAGTAGTAGGGTCGCCTATCAGTTCTTGTGCGTTTTCTCCAGATCCTCCAGTTTCCTCCCACTGCTAAAGACCCCTACATACAAGCAAATTATTGAAATAAAATTATGTCAGTCCCGAAAGACCTATTTTGTGTTGAGTGGATGTTAAACCCCATCTATCGCTCTCTTTCAACGCATGTTGTGGAATTTTCTGTGCCGAGGTTGATTAACAAATCGGTCTATAGACAACCATTCACAATCTGCCCATTAATCCTCAAGCCTTACAAAGAAATGTCTATAAACAAAGATGCAGTGGAATAAACAACTGAAAAATCAGACAAAATTTTTTATAATTTAGTATAATTTCAATTACACTTGTGATTGCTAGCTCTGTTGAAAAATCTTGCTCGACCCTGCAACTTTGCTTCCATTGTTATGCTTGTGTTATTTTTTAAACTTTCGTTTTCTTTCTCAGGGAAATACTTTATTTCAGAAATTGTAACAAAGTGCATGTTAAACTCTGAAATGCAAATCAAATTTCTTGTTAACATATAGCTAAAATCAATGTTGAATACTACAAAACTTGCTTAAACAAAATCTGATATTATATGTGGTAATTTGAGACTAGAAATTGTGCACAATGTGTGACATCAAACCAGAAAAGTATTTGCATAATCGTTAATTCCAAAGCCAATAGTGCTGTGTAAAGATGTTTCAAACTATCAAGCCCATAGATTCTATTCAAAATTAGACCATCATGTACTAAATCGATCCAAGTCTGAAATCATGTGCAAAACAGATTAAAGTGTGAAACCATAAAATCCTGTGCTAGCCTGATGCAAATAATGTGCAAAGGTTGATCAAACATGAGACCGTGCCAAATTGATCATAGCATGTATTGTGAGTGCCAAATTTATCAAAGCATGAAATCATGTGCCAGATTTATCAGTGCATGTATTATTGTGCCAAAATTATCAAAGCATGTAAAGCAGTGTCATAGAATCTAGGGCATGTAAACGTGCGCCATATGGATCAAAGCCATATGGATCAAAGCGTGTAATGATGTGCCAAATTGACTGAAATATGAAATCATGTTACATTCAGGCAAATCAACCTGAACTAATACGCAGAAGTATAGTTTTCTCCTGTCATCAGACAGACATATGCCTATAATCTGCATTCCAGTTGTGAAGGCTTGAATTTAATTGCAAGGTTGTATATTCTGTTCTTGTTCTTTTATATATTTTTACTTTATTTAACATTTCAATTACTATTATATTTTAAATAAAGATCTATTCAATTAATGTTACATTTGGTTCACTTGCTTAAAATATTACACTATTAGTGAGTCGTTTGAGAGACAACATTTTAGAAAATGAAGAAAAATTACAATATGTAAGTAAAGCCATTGTATGAAGGTGTGTTGATTTAACATATCGAGAAGTTGACTTGGCTTTACTTCATAAGTCAATGAAAACAAATGCTATATCATATTCCTTTATAACTACTAATTCTCTTACTATTTATTTCATTTGGGTTCAATGGTTAGAAACAATATTTAAATCATCACATTAGGTCAATTTTTCTTAACTGGTTTATTTCATGTATTTTTATTATAATTATACAACAATGTTTGGGCGATTATATACATTTAAAATGGTTTATCATAATTATAAATGGCTTTTTTCTTGAAATAAAAAATATTAATATTGTTTATATGCGAATAATTTACTAATCGAAAATCCATCTTTGCTATCCCTGTTGGTGCAGAATTTTTATCCCCCCTCCCCACATTTTTTTTCCTGTCAACGCACATCCCGTCAGTTTCTGAAAGCTATTACGAAGTTGAAATGATAGTAAAAAAAACTAACATAATCCTATGTGTAACGAAACATGATGTGTTATCACCGAAACCCCTAATTAGTCTCTTCCAAAATCTTATATCAAGGGTTCAAAACTATGATTGAATATATAAAGAGCACAAAGGAAATCATCAAATGAAATGGTTTAACGTCCTGCTTCAATTGGGCTAATGATGACCGACAGCAACGGTCAAACCACTCCCTTCAGTATTTTTATGAAATGATTTTGACATGTCCGAGTCTTGTGGTTATAAATATTAAGATTATTGGAATGTTTAAAAAAATGTGATGAATTTAAGATTGATGTCAATGGTGTAGAAAATTACTGGTCTTAATCCCTGAAAAAATAGGAGTTACCCCCCCCCCCTTCAATTCTTGAACGCGGGAAATACGCGCACTTCGGGGATGCAAGTGCGCCATCTTCAATTCGTCTGCTGTCAGTCAATCTGATTAAAACACAGATCCAATTTCGTTTCGTTTTTTATAGTTCAAAATTTCGTTTTTACTTGTCTGTAGGCCATCGAAAGTATAAAAAACGAAACGAAATATAGATCTATATTTTAATTAGATTGGCTGTCAGTGTGCGTCAGAAATTCAGAATATTGGCCGGGTGCATGACAATGCTTTCAAAATAATTCCGAACTTGCCCAATAAATTGTTTTTATCATGTTTGTGAATTAGGTCAAACAAAGATTATCGACAACTGTGATGAAGAAAGCGCCTCCAATGTTTGAATTTCAAAAAGAATTGCAGGTAGGTCCACATTAGTTGCAGCTCTGAAAGTAGGTCTCTTAACAGTAACACTCGCCTGTGACTGCCTTATTGAACCCTTGTCGAAAATGAAATCGCTTCTGAGTTCATTCTCACTGGGCAACATTTTACTGCTTCACGGCCGCGTGTTAGTGAACGCCTGAAAAATGTAACTGAACATCTTTATAATGAGAAAATAAGACCTTGCTTAGGCCTACCAACCTCGCTAGAACCATGGGCGACACAACACTGTGGCGCTGTTAAAAAAAAATACATCCCGTCTTGTAATCGACTTGACCGACTTCATTGAAAAGGTAATACACAAATTTACGAAATCGGCCATATAAGATGAAGCCTGGGAGAAAATAATATGGATAGAATTTGTTAACCCCGTTTGTAAAGGTGAAAAGAAAATTTCACGTACCGTATATACTATTTTAACAATATTCTTTTTGACAAAATGAAAAGAAATGAGGTGTAACTTTTTCCCGGAAAGGGGCGATACTCTTATGCCAAATTCCAATTGCGAAGGTTTCTTTTACGTGCACGTTAATGTGTAGGCCCTTCACTAGACCTCATCAGTTATTTGTCAAGTCAGATCGACTACATTGTCATAGGCCTATTATTATGATGTCCCTTGCCAAGCCCTCTGTCCTACACCACTGCTAAGATAGTTACTTTTGCAACTGTCCTTTAGCGAGCAATATTCGCTGACAGTTGCTATCCGGCCTTCTATAGCTGCAGTATGAAAATACCGTTCTTCCCCACCTCTGTTCTAAGGCTATTTTGGAATCCTTACCTACTATTTTCCACCTTGATTCTACTTTATTCGCCAAAGGAATCATTTCATGCCAAGGCTGACACATATTTATAAAGATTCAACACCATTTCAAGTAGAATTCTGCGATTAAAAACATACACCAAATACGTTTAAACTGAAGAGCGATAACCAGACCCGGACATGCGCAAACCGCATGTTCATTTTATAGCAAAATTCTATTTGAAAATCGAGTTGAATTATTATAAATTTGTGTCAAATATACTGAGAAAGGATTCTTTTTGGTGGAAAATAAAGAATTGTTGTGAAAAATAGACGGCAAAGGTTCTAAAACAGCCTGAGAATAGGGGTGGGGAATAGCGGTATATACTGCAGCTATAGAAGGCCGGATAGCAACTGTCAGCGAATATCGTTCGCTAAAGGACAGTTGCAACAGTAACTACTGCTAAGAGGGAACCACGCCTGAAAATCCCGATGAATTTTCTAGGCCAACAAGGGAATGGAATACAGTTAGGGAGCCATGTTACACACTAAGCCATTGCAGTCCCTCGTTCTTTAACAAGATTATTAATAACAAACAGTATACTTTATTCCAAATAGATAACTAAAGTATAAAAATAAAATACCATATGTTAATAACAAGAAATAATGTAGTTGATTTTAAATAACTTCTTTTGAATCAATAGTGACATAGACATGATGGAAAATCTACCAAAAAATGTGTACGGATACTCGGTCTAACTCAAATTAAATAGACATTTCTTTCCTTTTTGGTTTAGGTTTTAAACGTCAAAATAAACGTGACGAAAAAGGAAAATTTAGTTTCAATTAGACCGGTTGCATCCAGACAGTATCAAGTGTAAGCTTATATAACATCATAATAGTATAAAAAAAAGTCAATTAATATTCATTCATTTATAACAACATTCAATTCAATCACGGCGCTTTGCGGCAATGCCCGCCATTCCTAACTTTTACGAAATTAGCTATGCCACATTAATTATACGATTTGCGTACAGCGAAACAACTAATATAGTTATTTCAACACAATTAAAAAACGTAAGAAAATAAATATATAAAATAAATTAATTCTCTATATTTCCTGAAGGTTCACGGATGTTCGATACGAGCATACAACAGTGAATCCTTTTTTAAGGAAACGATGTCAATAATTAAACATTTTTAAGATTTACTGACAAGTTTCCTTCCATAAAACGGAAAGATAGACTGGTCCCCTTTCTTCTTGACTACACTCAAAAAGTCAATCTATTCAAATCATGTTAACAATATAAATATATAAGCAAAATAGAAAAATTAACTTATTCCATATAAATAGTTCCAACTCACAAGAAATGGGGTGTTAACATCCTCTGAACAAGTTATAATAATAACGGTTAGTAGAGAACCCCATCATTTCATTAAATAGTTCAATTGTTTTACTTTAACTTTTTACTTTTAATAATAAATTAGATACATGCATTATACATGATCCCCTAACCCACCAAAACTTTACACCTTACAAAATTGGAACAACCGTCCGTCATACAAAATCCGACTTTAAAACAGAAAGCAAAATTACAATGGTAATTTAACTTAACTGGAATGTTCCACCGCTGCTCGTATTTCATAAAAATGGCGATAACTTGCCCATATAATTTAGGCTAAGTTCTACATAGTCAATCTGACATTCAAACAGCGTAAAATATAGTGACTTGTGCCAAACACAATTGGAATTGAATTTGTAATTTCTTTTCATTTTAGAACAAGAGCATCGGTACCGCTGCAGTATACGTCCACATTCGTGGGATATGTACAAAAATAAATAATTGATAAATATGCAAGTTCCGAGATGATCAATTCAAAATTGCAGCCTGTGGAAGATAATGATACAATATAGATAGGTGCAAACACTGTGATGGGTCATGGCGATTTGGTTACAACCTGTAGATTATTTACAGACAAAATATTTTTTGAAGTGAGTTTGGTACCACCCGGACGGATCATGCACCAAAATCAATAGTTGCGCACATTCACCAACATATAATAAAGACCATCCTTTTAGTTAGGGTATAAGGAATAAGAATGAAAAGTTTCTATACGAACCATTAAGATTGGGCCCGTATCCCACACACAGACACGAGAAAATGGGCATTACCACAAACAATGGGGATGGTTCATAGGATATACTGAAGAAGTACGCAAAGTGTCAAGATAATCCGTTAAGAAATGCGGCCTGTAGGGTCAGATATGCACCCTGAACAATAAGGGGTCATCCCTAGAGTATAAGGAATTGGTAAGCAGAGTTTAAAGACAATTATTAATTTAAAAAATGCGACCTGTAGGCGACCCCCTTCTCACACACACACACACACGATCAGGTGCAAAGGTATAAAAAAAATATTAAATAGTTTTCGCTTGCGAGAGCCTTTCACCTATATCTCACTTTATTCTCAGCAAACAATAGTCCTTTTTAATCATTCAATATTGCCTCCGTCATCCAGAATGACCGACGTTTCGGTATTTGTGTCTATGAATGCTTCCTTTTCATTTGATTCAAAATGTATCTGATCCTTTTCACCTATTTCTGATTCTTTAACCTCCAGTATATTATGCTTCTTCGTTGTAACGCTGATCAGCAGGCCAGTGACTGAAGCTATCACAAAACACACCCCTTAAAAATACGAATATAAAAATAAAATATTAGCTATATAATTCTTGTCAAATTTAAGATGCATTATGTAAGATTCTGGCAAAGAAATGACGTTCTTGCTATAATAATTTAAAAATAGATAACGAAAAATGAATATATTGAAAATTCCATATTGCATTATTCTGATTTAAGTTATGAATGCTTGAAGGTTAGACAAGACATAGTCTGGAGTGTCAAGTACAATTGCCACAATAATTAACGGGGTGAACGAAGATATGGCAAATATTGTCTAATCCACTGAATATTTACATCGTCTCGAAAGATGATATGGCCTTGTCATGTGAACATAAATTTAAGTCAGAAAAAAACTGCAATAGACAGATTAAGCTTTTACATAATGCACCTTAAAGTGAAATTTCAAATGAGAAGTAATGTTAGGCGTTCTATAAATAGCAAATTTAATAAATTATAATTGAAATCTTACGAGTCTTTGTTTTATGAGAAAGGGTATCATATTTTCTAGGAGTACGTCGAGCATATATCAAACATGACACCCGTCATAAAACCTGAACAATTAAATCAACTTTTCATTCTGCAGAGTTGCTTTTAAATTGGTCAGTGAACAGCTCAACGCCAATTCAACTACACTTATGTGGAAACATAGGGCATTGAAATCGACCATTTGCGGGATTCTTCCAGTCGATGGAAGACCTACAGTCATATTTGATATATTTTACAGTTTTAGCATAATTACCCGCAAAAGCGAATATGACGTAGGTACTTTGATAACGAACTGCCATCATTTCTGGAAGTAGACAAATCTTATATACAACAATGCAACAACCTTTAATCCATATCAAATAACCCATTTTCTCGATACTTCGCACACCGAGAGGCGATATCCAGTACCCCGTTCTTTCATCATCAAATATTCTATTCTCTTAATATCATATGTTCCTATCTCTCCATTTCAAACATCCCACCGTCCCGATATTATAATACCATGTTCTCTTCATAGTTTATTTCACAAATAATTTACAAAGCCGTTAGGACAATGTATTATGTATAATGCCAAATGAAGAAAATTATAGATGTTATAGGGGTAACTGTCTTATTTGTGGGAATATCTTTTTTCTTAAAGAAATCGGAGATAAAAACAATTTTAGTGGCAATGGCTTTAGACTTGTTTACTAATCATATGCGAGAATGGGGCCAAATCCAGGACTAAGTGAGAGGGACGCAATGACGAGCTTTGCCCCCCCCAACCCTTCCTTGAGTTTTTGTGCCCCCTCGCAAATGGCAAAAAAGCGTGCAGTTTTCAACATCATAATCATAATACTTAACCAATGTCAAACATACCGTGACTCAGATATGCTACAAATCGACTCTAGTGTGTTCCACACAGCCCAATATTACAATGTGACACTGGGAGGGGCTGTCATCACACCCCTCCCCCGCACCTATATATAAATATTGTTTTTTGGGGGGCCCGGACTGGATCTTGTTCCTCATGCTACATGCTGGGTCACCACGCCCCTGGGACTAATGTCACTAGCACGGCGCTATCAGATCATTGATAAACAGGGCTTGTCGATTGCCCTATATCGTCAACGTAAACATCCCGTTCATTTTTCTCTGGTATGACAGATTCTGTGTTTTAATTTAAAGGGGTATCACCGATTTTACAAACATTGAAAATTCAAGTAAGTCTAAGTAAAGTAAGTAAATCAAAATATAAAATATATTATTGACACTGTCTGGGAGAATAAAAACAAACTATTGGACCGTCCTGAAATAATTACTGAATCAGCTAAGCATAATTCATTAAAAGTAATTTATTGTTCAATACCAGTGACTTATTGGTGTGAAGCATTGCGGGTCACGATAGGACGAAACCAATCGTTTTGCGACTTTCCATTCTGGAGGTACACATCCCCTTTGCCCAAAACCTCGCGAGCACGATAATATCTATACATGTATACATGTACATCCTGGGCAAACTTTCCGCTCATCATAGCATGGCATATGCTCGTCTTCATTGCAATCGGTGCAGAAAAATAGGTCTTAAATATGGAAGGTATAGATAACTCGATATTTTTAAGGTAATATGTCTACATATTGCGATGATTTTACCCCCGGAAAGACAATTTTGGCCAAGTTAATTTTAGCAACGCGATATGTTGCCATATTGTTTTAAATGCGCACGTTTGCGTTACATCCGACATCCTACGGGATCGTTACAATATGTCGGATCACAAAGAGGATCGGAATACCGGAAATACTGTCTTCGAAAACCGGAAGTACATTGTATTTTTATAATGTAGCTTCGAATCACCATAATGTTATTCCCTTTAAAAATGATAAACCTTTATGTACTTTCAGAATTTTATTACACTACATTAAATAACAAACAATAACAATGTATGCGTACAATATATGTATTCATAATATCAATGTATACGTACGATATATAATTCATTTCATAACATCATTCAACGCATGTAATCGTATAAAGTATAATGTTTTCAGGAGAATAGCCTTCAACAATAGTCGGGATGCGCGCGTGGAATTCTTCAACGCTATCGATGTCAACATCTGCACTTTCGCCACTAACTTTAAATCCTTTGATATTAAAACGTTCTTTCCACGAAGTAAGCCAGCCTTCCGATGCTTTAAAATCACCACAATTCATTTCATTCGCAAAAAGTAACGCTTTACTCTTGATTATTGGGCCTGATATTGGAATGTTTTTACTTCTGGCGCGTACAAACCACTCATGTGTCATTGTGTTGACGTCTTCAAATTTTGAGTTGGTGTAAAATCGTTTCTTACTGCAGTTTAAATTATCGGCAAACTTCTGTTTAAATTCATCTTTCCGCTTTAATATGTCGGCCAATTGAATACTTAACGGCTAATTCCCTTTGTGTAGGTCGTGGAACTTTCTCGAAATCTGCTATAAGTTGCCGCTTTACATCTAATGTCAAATCTGTTCGGGCACGCTTTGCAGGACGTTCAGACATTTTGAATACTGTACAATATTGTATAATGATTTTTCAGTCGCGGCAATTTTTATATAATGTCGCGGTATTTGACATGAGTAACTAAAATCAAATACCAAGCGCACGCTTACAAGAGATTAAATAATCAACGAAGAATTTATAACATTATCAAAGTAATCAACACAGACCGGCGCTTGCGAGTTTTAATCTCACCGATAATTGATTGGTGATTGCTTGTTAATCTTTTCTGGCTTCACACCGATCGAGTTTTAATCTCACCGATAATTGGATGCTTCACACCCACCGTTTGAAAGTCGGATTAAACCGTGTCGATTCAATGAAAAATCATGTGACGGGACGGCTGATTGATGTCGGAATCCGGAGCGTACGAGTCAGGATCTACCAGAGATTTTTTGGCTGAAGTAATAAGGAAATAAATCGGGACATTAAAATCATGTCGGATGTCAAAGAGATTCGGATTTATCAGATACATGTACATGTACATCCTGGGCAAACTTTCCGCTCATCATAGCATGGCGTATGTTCGTCTTCATTGCAATTGGTGCAGAAAAATAGGTCTTAAATATGGAAGGTATAGATAACTCGATATTTATAAGGTAATATTAGTATGTCTACATATTGCGATGATTTTACCCCCGGAAAGACAATTTTGGCCAAGTTAACTTTAGCAACGCGATATGTTATATGTCGCCATATTGTTTTAAATGCGCACGTTTGCGTTATTATATTAAGTTTTGTCAACAAATTCCATCCATTTATCGTCATGCGCTTTGTGAACATATACTACGGCGAAATGGAATATGTTGCCAATACTTAAGAATAGTAATAAACTGTACATTTTAAACAAAATAACGATAAAAAACCAATGTGCACTGATTTTAATTACATTCGGAAAAAACAGACTTAAAATCATCTCAACGATCACAATAATATGTTGACATATTTACCTTATCGTGATACCCGTAAACGCTCCCATTCTTAAAGCACACATTATGCAAGAGCTAAATCTGCCTATTGCAGGTCTTTCTTTAGGCCTGAATTTTTTCTAAAGTATTAATTAGACATTAATTAACTGATCCAGGCCTTAATCATATCTCGATGGCATCAGATTTTTCCGATATTAAACAGATTTGAATGGTTCAGCGATCCTTTGATTTAATTAAATATGGTGGACCGAGACTTAGCTCTGATCAACCCGTACCGTGGTTGAAATTATTGCACACGTCTGTCAAACCTTCAAAGGCTAATATCTTTGCTTGCAATAGAGTAATTTGAAAGAAATTGTCAAATTATTCATTTTACATTATCTACTATCGAACTATTATAGCAAGAATGGCTAGTTCTTTGTCTAAATCTTACATAATGTATCTTTAAAGTAATATGATTTTTTTTTTTAAATGCCCACGTTAGCGTTAAGATATTGCTATTCTGAAGCTTTTACAGCATATTCCGTTGTGCTGTAGTATAATAACGTCGACGTTATTTTGTCAACGGGTATTATGCAGTACTATACATTATATACGGCGAAATGGAGTATGTTGAAATCGCAGTAATATCCCTGTATCGCGCTATTGACACTTCAGTGCTTTCATAGAAACCGACCCAATGAAGACGGGATCATTGTTAAGTGCAGTATTGTTATAAAGTAGAGCTGATGATAGAAAGAAGAGATATGAAATAAACGCGATTTTATTTTAACTTGGTCGTGTATATAACATGCGACATACATCGTATATTTCATAAAATGAAATAGTTACCTGTTAAAATGAAAATAAAGTCAATTTTAATTCGGTCATACAATGTACTATCTACACAGTAAAACTTTTTTTTAACAAAAAACGTCGTCAATTACACCCTTTCAGAAAATTTTAAACATCTATAAAAACTGACTTTTTTATTTCCCTAAAAATAAAAAGAAAAAATAACAAACGACAAAACCCACTAAAACCAGTGCACAATTTTAAACTAAAGGCAAAATGTTTGACAGTCATTATTTACGCACTAATATTAACCGACATCACTAATAAGCGTAACTGTTGTGACAAATAAAATAAGATAAAGTCTAAGATATCCCGACCGTTCAAACAAGAAGGAAAAAATACGTACCAGCGACAGGAGGTCCAAATAAATACCCCACACCACTACAGAACATCAGCACACCATAAGCAGTAGATATATTATGAAGTCCGTTAATCTCAACCAGTAGAGTATATTGCAATGACCAGCAGGCACCCGTATAAAATCCAAGGAATGCCGTATAAGATATTTTACCACCTAGCGAGGACATAAACTTTATAAAAAATGTCACTACACCCATTATTCCAAACATTCCCCCAAAAATGATACTAACGCCAACGGATGAAGCTAAGACTCCTAACAATACACGAGATACCGTTCCAGTCACACCAGCAACAGATAAAAGTATTGCAGCTTCTTGGGATGTTGAACCTAGAAGCTTGAAATATTCCGGCATAAATAAGTAAACTGTAGAAAGAGCCATACTAAATGACGTAGAACTGACCAGAAACAGCCAATATGGAACAGACTGAAAAAATTTGAACCGATCCTGCCAAACTGTAGACACTTTTTCAGTTTCAGGAGTGCATTGTAGGCTGCGACAAGATACTGTTTTGAGACGCAGTTCATATTTCGTGGGTCTCATAAGAGCCCCAAAAACTGAGCTCTGAAAACCAAGCGCACCAAGCATCAAAAACGTCCCATCTAATCCATATGTGTCAATCAGAAATTGTGTGAAAGGTGGAAAAATAAAGGAACTCAGTCCACATCCCCCAACAGCTATTCCTGTAGCCATGCTGGTTTTATCCATAAAATGGTAGCTCAATGATACCAATGTTCCAGCAAAACACAGAGCTTGTCCACTTCCTGCAATTATACAACATGAATTTCAAAGAAATAAAATTGTACGGGCTAGTCACAAATACAGAAATGGCTACCCTTAATATTAACCATGCAGGCAATGTATGGCGTGCAATCTCATTGTTAAACCACAAAGATTACTTTTATGGAATATAATCACTGGTTTATTATACATATAACGCGACGTCTCCATCTGAAATCCCTCCAACTTAAATGTCGGAAGACCGTTCAATACAATAAATATAAGCTGACCATGACCAAGGGAGTTGATTTTGGGTAAACCAAGAGGTTAAACTGATGATCACGTTGTGGAACACGCAACAGTCCAGAAATGTATGTTTATAAAGGAAAGAAATGGGTGTGATATAGACTTAGCCTGTTCCATAATCCTATTCTTATTGAATAAAATATAGTTTTAAATATAATATTTATGAATCTACTGTACAAAGATCCTCCAATCATACCTGCTATAAAACTGTAGGTGATGAATAGATATTTTATATCGGTGACAAATGTACTTAAAGTAAAACCAACCAAAGTAACAGTTCCACTTAACATAACACATGTTCTACTGTTAAACACGCTAATAACATTGCTAGCTATCATACCTGAAACATAAGTTAAACATATTTATAACACTTAGTTGAAAATGAAACATAATTTAGTTAAAAGACCGGCACTCACTTAATATCCATTTGAAATCTTAAACGGAACCGATGATTTAAGCCAGTGAAAAGACGTTTTTATCCCTCTCTAAATGCAATCTAATTAAAATACAGATCTATATTTCGTTTCGTTTTTATACGCCCACATTTTCATGTGGACGTATTATGTCGTCGCCCCTGTCCGCCCGGACGTCCGTCCGTCCGTCTGTCCGTCCGTCCACAATTTGTTTGTGGACTCTCTACAGGTCACAATTCTTATCTGATTTTGACGAAACTTGAAATATAGGTTTATCACCATAAGATCTCGGCTGCTTTCGATATTGGCATGTATCGGATCAAAACTTCATGGATTATGGCCCCTGATTGTACGAAAAATCACGTTTTTAGCTTGTGGACCCTATAGAGGTCACAATTTTGAACCGATATTGATGAAACTTGACATGCATGTTTATAACCCAAAGATCTTGGCTCCTTTCGATATTTGCGCCTATCGGAACGTAATTTCCTGAATTATGGCCCCTGATTGTCCGAAAAATCACCCTTTTTAGCTTATGGTCCCTCCGGAGGTCACAATTATTATCCAATTTAAAAAACCGTTCGATTATATCACCGTTACACCCTAAGGAAGGTTGAGTTCGAATTTCGGGAAAATCGGACCAAAATTGCCATACAAAATGGCCGCCAGTTGGTACGCGAAAACTGTTAAAAAATGGTATATCAAGGTTGTGGACCCTGTAGAGGTCACAATTTTAATTCGATTTTGATGAAACTTGAAATTCATGGTTATAACCCAAAGATCTTGGTTCCTTTCGATATTTGCGCATATCGGATCGTAACTTCCTGAATTATGGTCCCTGATTATACGCAAAACCGCCTTTTTTTAGCTTGTGGCCCCTCTGGAGGTCACAATTATTATCCGATTTAAAAAAAACGTTTGATTATATCACCGTTACACCTTAAGGAAGGTTGAGTTCGAATTTCGGGAAAATCACACCAAAATTGCCATACAAAATGGCCGCCGTTTGTACGAGAATACTGTTAAAAAATGGTATATCATGGTTGTGGACCCTGTATAGGTCACAATTTTAATTCGATTTTGATGAAACTTGAAATGCATGGTTATAACCCAAAGGTCTTGGTTCCTTTCGATATTTGCGCATATCGGATCGTAACTTCCTGAATTATGGCCCCTGATTGTACGCAAAATTGCCTATGGTCCCTCTGGAGGTCACAATTATTATTTGATTTAAAAAGACGTTTGACTCTATCACCGTTACACCCTACGGAAGGTTGAGTTCGAATTTCGAGAAAATCGGGCCATAATTGCCATACAAAATGGCCACCGTTTGTACGTGAATAGTGTAAAAATATGGTATATCAAAGTTGTGGACCCTGTAGAGCTCACAATTTTAATTCGATTTTGATGAAACCTGAAATGCATGTTTATAACCTAAAGATCTTTATTCTTTTCGATATTTGCGCATATCAAATTGTAACTTAATGAATTATTGCCTTCGATTGTAGGAAAAATCACTTTCGGTATTGCTTGTTCTCTATCTATCTCTCGAACAATTATTATCCGATTTAAAAAAAAAACCTCTGATTATATTACTGTTGCACCGTAAGGAAGGTTGAGTTCGAATTTCGTGAAAATCGTACCAAAATTGCTGACGAAATGGTTGCCGTTTGTACGCGAATAGTGTAAAAATATGGTATATCATGGTTGCGGACTCTCTACAGGTCACAATTCTTATCCAATTTTGACGAAAAGTCACATTTCTAGGTTGTGTACCGTCACACCATAATCATTGTCGGCTTCGAATTTCATGAATATCAGACTGGAACTGACCAACAAAATGGCTGCTCTCAATACAGTATGAAATACAGGACTTAATGATGTAGGAAAAATCACTTTTGGTATTGCTTGTGCTCTATCCATCTCTCGAAAATGTGGGCGTATCCTGCCTGGCAGTGCCAGCCTATCTTTTATACTTTCGATGGCCTACACTTCATGCAGTAAAGACAAGTAAAACGAAATTTTGAAATATGAAAACGAAACGAAATAGGATCTGTGTTTTAAGCAGATTGGTCTAAATGAATCAAAAGAACTTTAAATGTCCATAATCTCTTAGCACTGAAAGGTTTGAATACGTTTTAGACGAAAAACCACCATCCACTCGTTAAGATATTGGTGTAAATGTAAACAGAAAACACCAGTCTCGAACTGATCAGAGTATTGTGCTAAACTTCACTCCTGTATTATAAATTTTAACGAACAAAGCATTTTATTTTTTAAAATTTGAAACAGAAAACATTTTAGCAAGTACAAATTTGATATCAGAATATTATTTGCTATCTAATGTTATCTTTGCTATTAAGTGAATATTTAATGTGCAAAATATTTGATTTTTTTTTAAAACTGATTATTTTATTGATATATTTTGTATTAATGTCAACATCTGTTGCAAAAGAGTAACAACAATAAATTTATATAGAAGGTGACGGTGATAGCAAGATGATACTAATACACCCACATTTTCATGTGAACGTATATTGTCGCCGCCCCTGTATGTCCGTTCGTTCACTTTTCGTTAGTGCTCTCTTTTGACGTCACAATTTTTTTTGCGATTTTGCCGAAACTTAAAGCCCCAATAAGACTCTTGTTGTAACTAAATAATATGTCCCAATCTTCATTCTGGTCAACAAATTGTATTATTTTACAATATTCTAATTAATTGATGATATAAATTTCATCTTAACACACCTAATTTAAAAAATTGGAAAAATTCAACTAATTGATTTGAAAAGACTTGCTGCCAAGCCAGCAAGAGTGTTATTGTCCCTTTAAAGTATGGGTTTATATCGCAGATATCACGGTAACCTCATGGATTATGGGACCCTGATTGTACGAAACGTCATATTTTTAGCTTGCGGGGTCTCTAGAGGTCCCACTTAGTATCAAATTTTGATGAAATTTTAAATGTATGTTAATAACCTAACGATCTCGGTTATATCCGATATCGGACCGTAACTTCATGGCACTGATTGTACGAAAAATCATGTTTTTATCTTGTCTACCCCCAGAGTCCAATTTTTTATTTGATTTAAAAACCGTTAAAATATATCACCTTAATGACGTTTGAGTTCGAATTTTATGGAAATCAGACCGAGGCTGTCCGACAAAATCGCCGCTCCATGTACGCACACACATATAAATATTGTTTTGGGGGATCTTGTTTCTCATGCAAAATCATCGGCCACCACGCCCCTGGTTATACCACGATGACGGTTGGGTGAAAGTTTCGTGAATATCGGATCAATTTATGACTGTTCCATGTATGCACAAATAGTGTAAAAGTATATAATACCAAATTTGTGTACGCTTTCGAAGTGGAAGTCACAATTTTTACCCGATTTTGATGATTCTCTCTCTCTCTCTCTCTCTCTCTCTCTCTCTCTCTCTCTCTCCCACGCATGTGCACACACACTCACACACACAAGCTTTATTTTCAAGCTTCAACAACACCTATACATCAATAGTCTCTATGGATGAAATTAAGTGTGAATAGAAGATATTACCGTCACAAATTATTTATTATTCATATTAATGTGAATGGTTTCGAATAGGAATACGATATTTGTAACAAATCATGAACCAAGTTCACAACAAATTAACATAAAATATTTATACTGACGCAGTTAGTTTGAATATATTATGATGTTATGTACATAGATTGAATAAAGTTCATTATCCCGAGCATTTACCGGGGATCTCGCCAAGCCAAGCACAAGAATATTATTTTTTTTTAAAAATAGTTATATTATACTGTGACCCCTTATTTATTGTAAAGATTTTTATTACAACATACATTGTCCTTAATAAATCCTTTCATCATTTATGGAAACAAATATTAAAAGGTGTTCTATATACATGAATTCATTTTCGATTATTGTATTTTTTTTATTTTTTTTATTTTTTTTTTTTGCTGCACTTCATCTGAATATGTAGAAAGCTAGGCAATACACCCTTAACATGATTTAGTGCGTAAAACTGCAACAATTTTGAATATTTTAATAAACGAGCTTCCGGGTTGTAAACGACCAGTGGGTCCACTTTATACATCATACGCATCAACCATCTAATCTCTCTAATTTTCATGGGTTATTTTCATCATGTAAAGTATGTAAACATTTATTAAGGACGTTCAGACGTTGGCAAAGTTTATTTTTAAACCACATTGAGACTCACCACAATCTGTTTCGGGTGTTTTTTGTTTTATTTGTCGCTCGGTTAGACATAATATCAGTTATAATGTATATCTACGAACATTATGATTATTACTTAGTTTATTGTATTGATCGTACAGTTTATGTCATCATTATGTATCATCACTGAACGGTGACATGGTTACTATATGAAGGCAGTACTGTGCTTTTAAATGTTACATATATCTGACACATTTTTTTTTGCTTTTTTATTAGTTGTTTTCATGGAGGGTGGGGGCACTAGTCAGGGTGTGTGCTGATAGGACTGTCGATTAAATTGTTGCCTGGTCATCGGATGGCACAAAAGACGAAAGATCACATGTGTGCTTAATTTTATTGACCGATGAAACTTTATTGAGATAACAAACTATATTATGATGGTTTTATTTTGATGGCCTTTTTTTTAAAAAAAAAACCAGAACAAACTAACCATTTCCTTGCCAATGTTTATAATTTATGGTTGCCAAAGATACTTTAAACGTTGGCGATGAAAATAACAATAAATACAATTCAAACTCTTAATACATTACATTGTATTCCTATATTTGAGGGCAATACAATAATGCTGACTCACAAGCTATTGCTCCTAACCTTATCACACTTAGTGCCTGGCAGGGTGGCAAGGGGGGGATGTCCCCCTTAAAAAATGTTTCCCCCCCCTTCCCCCCGATAGAAAATTTGCCAACCATAACTCTAAAATACCTACTGTAGACTGTAATGGGTGTGCCCCTCCTAAAAACTTCACTGCCCCTCCGAAGCCAGGAAGCTGGCTACGGGCCTGGTGCCTGGATGATATTAAACACATTGATTTCACGCCACTTCGAAAATACGGAAAAAGTGTTCGGTTATCATTATGATTCAGTGTTCCACTCCTTACTGTTTGTAACATAATTACTCATTTCCATGAAAACTGTGATGATATGTGTTGAAAATTGTGCAATTGAACCTATTTTTTACTAACGCACAGGCTCGTAGTGTGTATCAATTACAGTGGTGAATAAGAGGGGAGGAAACCGGAGGACCCAAAGAAAACCCACGAGGTTGGGCACATACAACCGGGGAATCGAAGCCACGCCAGTTGACTCTATGACATAACCTGTGATGCAACGCGCACCCGCTAACCGTTGAGTCATCCACCCTTCACCCCCTCCCTACCTCCGATATATAAGGCTCAATACCATAGAAAAGACTTCAAGTGGAAAAGAACAGTAGATGAGTGCACCCCGACTTATTACGTTCATCAGCACTTAAATTGCTTCCCTTATTAGGCGCAAAACAATGAGGATGTTTTGCCTGCTACTGGAAACGAACAATAGAACGGCGCGCCTCAACTTTTCACTTATAGGCACAATTATTGCTTGCCTTATATAGTAGGCTCGATACAATAAAGGTGACTTACCTGCTAGCGCAAACATACATGAGAAGAGTGCACCAAGCCATGAAATGGTTGAAACATCCACATCAGGGAATCTCTCCAATAAAGCTATATGTAAAACTCCAACCGTAAAATTTAGTGCCGTGTTGAAAAAAAGGGCACAGATTGATGCTGCGAGGACAACCCATGCCCACGGTTCCGTTTTTGTCATCGTGCTCTTGTCTTCTTTTATCTATACCATATAAACTACAACTGTTCTAGTCGGCAACTTCTGAGTTATTGATAACAAGTAGCCCCGATCATCAATATTTTACATCAAAGCACAGACTACAAATAAACAGCATCAAGACTCATGAGGCAAAGCAATTTATATAATACCAAATCACAATAAACTTATGTAAAAAATAAAAGGGTCTACGCGTATGTCTTTGTTATTTTAATGAATTTTCTGTTACGCATGAGCAAACCCAAAATGAAGACATATATATATATTTATATATAATTCTTTCTGATCTTTTCCTTCTGATGAGGTTTCCGTGAAATATAGGTCTATTGTGAAAAATAATCACGAGAGTGAATTGTCTTTTTATTTTATTATTAATCACATTTCTATTATTTTCTTTTTGTATTGACATTGAATAAGATGTTTGTACTGCAGTGAAAATAATATTGTTACTGCATAACAAATCAATACAGAATAGCAGGACTGCCCACAAAATATATCGATAGTAGAAACTGTCTAGACTAAAGGCTGTTCATTGACAGCCGCTGGTCAACCATAACAGAAAGGAAGCAAAGTTACACTAATTTGATCCGCAAAGGTCAAGAGTAGATACGTCATATCTTTTTACGTCCCAATTATTTCCTGTGGGGCTAAAGCGCTTCGGTGTCTGTATTTCTGGAAGTAGTTCTCAAGTCACTACATGATTGCGGTTACTCGATTACTTAACACTTGAACACCGAGAAGTTGTCATTAAGTACTGGAGTGATAATTCTCCGTGGGTTGTTGTTGAATGTTTTGTGTCGGTAAATGCCGACCCACAATCATGCCAAAACCCACATGTCAGAAGTATTGTGTCTTGCATGCACTTCTAGTCAAATCGGTGATAAAACACACATAAAACACAAGAGCAGACAGTTGAACGTTAAAACCCAATTTCATTTCTCAATAACCAGATCTTGTGTTTGTTCCCTTCAAATACCAAGAAAGTTCTTGTCAACCAGGTTTCTCCAATGTTAGTTATGCAGGACATTTTAAAATAATGTAATGTATTACTCAGTGGATTAGATCGTTCTCCTTTTCTTATTGAAGATACATTATGGTAGATTAGATAACGAGTTGGCAGTTCTCACTATAATAGTTAAAAACTAGACAATGTAAAGGCAATTTGCTGAACTATAGCGTCATACAAACAGAAGCTGTCGAAGCTGTATGTTTTAGGTTGGTAGTAAAATCTAAAACACCAGACAATATAGCCCTTTTACTCGATAGCGACAGTAAGGGTGATTATTTCACCAAACCAAACTAGATCTAGAAACAAATTACATATTTCTGAACATAGGAGCAAATGAGTGGTACGATAACATACATGTGGCTCCAGGGCCACATGTGACGGTCATGCAAATGAGGGCACAGGTTGTGTTTTGAACATTTTAAAACCCAAATTCTACCCGAAAAATACGAGCCCCCCCCCCCCTTCACACACGAAATTAGATAATATTCAGTTTAATCCTTTTGTCGTGTGTCTGGTTTCACCTGTGGCAACACATGCGCAAAATATTGTACATTCAAAATTATCCCTAGTGCAACTACAAGCAAGCGTGCCACATGGGGTGTCACTCTTCCATCCACATCTGATGGGCCATATGACGGACTCCGGAACAAGTTGACCAATCCGGTTTATGTTCTCAATTTAGTGTATGATTGAATTAATAACTGCCAGACAAAGTTCATCGACGAGTATTCTAGTGATTCAAGTATGAGGATGGGTAAAACAAATATGTGATCATCCGATATGTTTTAGAAACATTTGCTTATAGAATTTGTGTACTTATAAGAATAGAAGAAGAATGTCATCAATGTAGTTCTGTCTGCTTTTAGTCCTTTGAAAACTATATTAGTTATTAGCATTTTATTCGGCTATAGCGTTCATATTGGAATAACTTTTGGTCGAGGTACATTGTTTATGTTTATATCCGAATTAAATGTCTAAATGGGTTATATTTCCAGATTTGTCGATCTGCTGTCGGTCTATTTTGGGTCGTACTCTGTCATGCTGCTCAATGTTATAGGCAATAAAAAAATGTGTCATGCATACCATCCGCTATATGGAAATATCAGTTGAAAGTCAAGTCTAGTTCTAGCTAGTTGAGAATCAATTAATATTTGTAAAACTACTAACCCGGTTTTCGCTCTAAAACACACCGACAAAGAGTCAAAGCTATACTAAACAAGTCGAGCAAGCATAGTAGAAGATTTTTTTTTGTGTGTGTATGAAGTTAAAGGGGCCTTACTACATTAATCATGGAATTAAACATACATACTTTTGACTAGCATCATTTTTAACAATGATAGTTTGAAGCCAAATTATAATCTAGCGTATTGGTATCGCAAGGACATTGTTTTGGCAGTTGTCATGTAGGCCCGGCCGACCAATCTGTTTTAAAGGAGCTAAATCGCTAATATTTAGGTCCCAGAAATTTAACCAAATGGTTCGCAACGCATAAAATAATCTTAAATGAATGTATATAAACTGATTTACATTCATTCATTTCCGTCTTGACTCTAATTCCAAATCACCTATGTTCGGTAAATACGCCTGAAGTCTCAATAGCATACCAATCTCTAGCTTCTGGTTATTCCAGTCCACATTATTGCAATATTGGGCATGCTCTCCATGCACCACCGTCTTGCTTCGTTCTCCAAGTCCCTTGTTAAAATATTGGATATCAAAAGCACATCTTTTCCCGGTAAGATTGCGACATGTGCTTTGCAAGGAACTGTGGGTAAACCCCTTGAAACGTCAGGACATTAAACCCCATGTTATTCGATTTCTTTATATTATCGAATGTTGTTTTACAAGAAAAATGATAACATTACATTCTTATATAGCTCATTTTAAAACATAACAATCTACACAGTAAAAATCTTCACACATTTTCAATGCGCTTTACAAAAAATCAGACTTTTAAAAATAATAAAGCTATATAAAAGGAAAACTTAGTAAAATTGCAGTAAACTACGCGCTATAAAAAATATATAAATTTAAACGAGATTGTTACAGATATTAAAACCACATAAGTGGAAAATTCAGTAAAACTGTAAAGATATGTAAAAGAGTAACTATAAGAGGAAAAATTCAGTAAAATTACAAAAACCTACGTGCTTTACAAAATCTTTATTACAGATAATAAAACTACGTAAAAGGAAAATATTAACATCCGATAGTGGCATCGGAAAAGACGAGTTTTGATTATTTTTTTGAAAATTTCAATGTTCATCAAGGCTTTAATTTCGCATGGCAGTCCATTCCATAAGAAAGCGGTATATCTTGAGAAAATTCGGTCTCCGTAAAATATATTGTTGCTCGACTTTTTGGGTTGGCAAATGATGGTGCTTGAGTAAATTGGATGTTTTTTTGTGGGCGCTTGACGTCGACGAGTTTGCAGAGATATGACGGTGCCATCGTTCACAATCTTAAATATAGTAAGTAACACTTTGAACTCAGCTTCGTTAAACTACTAGGAGCCAATGTTATCGGAACAAAACGGGTGACATAGACTCAAAATAAGTCAAGCGGGGACCAACACATTCCTTTTAGTAATTTTACCATGGTAAATTAATAATATCATGTAAGTCTACAATAGTTTAAAGATATTATAACATAAACTCTGTCAAAATGCACAACATGTTTTTTTTTTTTAAGTTTTTATAATTCTGCCAATTAAAAAGGGTTAAGATATATAATAATTTTAACAGTGTGTTTTAGTGTTGTGTCTAATCCGAATGTTTTGTTTTTCCCCTTTTCAAATAAAACTAAAGAATGCCATCGCATAACGTTAAAATAATCAATATTTATCAGATCATACTAATTGTTACAAATTGAACGCATGGCTCACTTCAATTCAGGTGGAACTACTGATAGTATTGATAATGTCATGCGGATGACAGATTTATTAAAATTGACAAAGGGGCCACAGCAAATATCCGACATATCAATGAAATGTAAAATATACGACTGTCTGTTTGAAGTGAAATGGAAATCAAGCGATATCAATAGAGCAAAAATTGTTATATTGGATTCTATTTTAATTGTCGTTTTAAGTTTACTCCATCTGGACTATTCATAAATAATTAATTTTTTGGATAGATATTAAAGTTTGCAACCTCAAAACCCCCATATAAGACATAATATTACAAGTAATATCTAACGGAAGTAAAACCTTTTAATGATGATTAATTAAAATTCCGCTGTTTAGGATCTCATTGTGGTGGCCGAGATTATTTTAAGTTTCATGGGTAAAAATTGTGAAGGTCCACAACCTTGGTATTACATACTTTATAGACTATATGCATATATGAAGCCGCAATCCGATTTTCACGAAATCTAACCTCAACCGTCATCGTGGTATATGGCGGTGATATATTGGAACTTTTTTTTTAAATCACATAATAATCGTGACCTCTTGAGGCTCCATAACTTAAAACACGACGTTTATTCATCTACAATATCTTTAGTTTCTTGCTAATACTAACGTCCATGTAGTTCTTATACATCATGTACATTGAAATACAATTTTAGAATTCAGGCGATGCTCAGTCGTCTCTTGGTTTAACATCAGTCCGTTAACTAACGGATATTGAAATTGACTTTCCAGCAACAGAAATGTAACGCACAGTTAACAAACGACGCGTTAGCAAGATAACGACTTGTCGAAGTTTAACCGATCGTTAAAATTGCTTTTGAAAATGCATTAAATCATGTATATTAGTGTATTTTAAAAAAAGAACACTAAATATATATAATTTATGCAAATAAATTACACGCCAAGTCACAAGACAAGTAAAGTTAATAAAGTTACCTCCCTTGATGGGATAGAAATTAAATGGAATTAAACATCCAGGAAATTACAGTTCTATATACTTACTCAATTACCATTAATATATTTAAATTTCGTGGCCGAAACTGCACCCGACAATATTAATTTAACTGATAGGCATCTCTTGCAAAATATGGCCGTATCGTGCATGGCAGTCGCTTGTTCTTATGCCCAGGAAGTGGATGTCCATTTCGCGCGAATGTCGAAAGGAACCGGGATACTTTGGATATAAAACCCATCAGAATCATCTTTTGTGTCAATATTTTGGTTATAACTAGATGTTTTAGTTGGAGGTAGAATCAAGGTAACTTTGAGCCTAATTACATTCGAATTTTGAACGCAGAATCTGTCAAATGTGCCATTGGTAATCTTCGAACGTTCTGTTGCCGGTGAATCGAGGAACAGTGGTTTCTGGACTCACATTCTTCGGCATTTAGCCCCTGGACTTTAACTATTGATATATTGCGTAGTTTCTGTTTAGGCTATACATTACTTGCGCGTTTTGGTTCCAACAAAACGTATCTGAATTTGGATCAGGCTTGGATAAAGATTTTGAGGGGATTATAAAAGTTGTGATCCTTCTATGCGAATGTTAGGTGTGGTTTATTTTATCAAGTATGATACATCAACCAGTACATAAGGGTAAGATTAGGCTTTTCCACCGCCGGTAGTGAAATAGTCTAATTTCTTGATCGAATCTCATGTTATCCTATGGTTCTAATAGTCAAAAATCGACTCCTGTCGGTTAAAGGTGACATGATTTTGCATGAGGAATAAGATCCCGCCCGGGCCCCAATATTCATAATGTATTTGTGTACGCGGTTGAGGCGGAGATGTGTCCTGCATGCTAGCATATCTGACCCACGGTATATGTTTGACACTGGTTAAGCATTATGATTATAATGTTGAAAGCTGCGTTTAAACCCGTGATATTTTGACGTTTGCGAGCGGGCACAGAACCCTAAGGAGGCACATAGAGGCGGATCAAAGCTCGGATGGGCCCTGCTTTTTTTTAAATGTTATTTTTATTGTAAATGGTTTAAACATAAGATATATATATTTTCTTAACAAAATATCACAGGTATTGTTTTGATTACTAATAACAAATATTGTTTTTTGCTCTTTCATATATCATAGTTTGTTTATCTATACTGACGTAATCAACTGTTTTATAATCCACTTTTCGTCACTTATTATATGTTTTTCGGGTTCCAACAGACATTTGTCCTTTTCACCGTCGTTTATTTCGGTATCGGATAATAGAAGTATTGTATTGTTTTTTGTTCTTATCATTAATCCGGTGCTGGCGGCTACCATAAAACAAACACCTGGAAAAAAACAAAGTTCATATAATCTCTATTCACATTTTGATAAGTGATGTATAATATAGACCTGATTAACCAAACTGATTAATGACATACACCTTATTTATCTGTATCGATGCTAGCACTCAAGATTATTAAGAACGAGTATTATGTACGTCAGGGAGGTAGGGGGTGTGCTCCTTGGTTATAAGCGGGCACGAATGCCCTTCCCCAATCTTTACTAAGAATGTTTGCGAATTTTGAATAAAAGGTTTCTAACTTGCAGGTTAACTTCCTGTATTATTTGACCAAGTATCTGCTCGGCCTCACCGAGAGAAAAGTGTATATTGCTCAATATCAGTAGAGAGCCAAACCTATGCGGATTATTGAAGCGATCAAATGCTTACCAGCAAAAACAAATGCAAAATAGTAATCATGGAACCAGACTGCCATCATTTCTGCAATAAATAAAGCTACTGTTAAATATAACATACAACCAGTATTGCCGAACATGGATGATTTTCTACCCTCCAGTATATTCACAATCTAATCAAAACTCCATCACTTCTTTGTTGTCTTTGAAGTGTAATGCAATGGAGAGCGGCATGACTAACGTCCACTAGACACAAACTAGGTCATTTCGGGACCAACAAATGTTTCAATTTTATTTCAATAATTCGTTGCGCGAAGAAACCGAAGAAGCTGGACAAAACCCATGAGGTTAGACAGGCGAGCTGGAGAATCAAAACCACGCCAGTTGACATAATGACAGACTATAAGATACAGCGCGCTTACCATTCGGCCAGTCACACCCCCCTCCCCCCAAGTGAAATGGTGATTGGTTACTTTCAAGTTAAGATAACGTATACGGTTCTACACCACACATTAACATCCACCAAACATCACAGAATAACATCCATTAACCGTATCACAAACAAACAGTGACATCCATCCAAATGAAACATCTGCAAAAATTCTCCTCGGACACCCAACCATCACGCCAAATACCTAAATACACCATTCCATATACATACCTGCAAACGGTGGCCCCAAAAGATACCCCATACCGCTAAAGAACATCATTATACCATAACCAGTCGAGGCATACTTTACCCCTATAATGTCCACAAGTAAAGTATATTGTAAAGTCCAACAAGCTCCTGTGTAAAATCCAAGTAATGCAGTATAAGTGACCTTACTTCCTAAGGAACTCATAAAATTCACAAAAAAGGTTATTAAACCCATTATCCCAAAAGTGCTACCGTACACGAGGGATGTGTCCACACTTGTGGACAAGAATCCAAGCAGGATTCTGGAGAATATTCCAGTGATACCTGCTATTGAAAGAATAAAGGCTGATTCTTGAGGTGATGATCCAAGATGTTTAAAATAATCGGGAAGGAATAAATACACTGTTGATAATGCCATGTGGAAGGCAGCAGAACTTATGAAAAGCAACCAAACTGGTGCAGAAGTAAAAAGTATGAATTTTTCACTCAAAAAACGAGACGATTTTCTGTCATTTGGTTCTATGTAGTTTTTCTTTGGTTGTTCTTTCTCTATAAGGCGTTTCTTTGTTTGTTTTCTTCTGCACACATTAAAACATTTCAACAGTTTGTTGGGACGAGTTTCATATTCAGTCGGTTTCATTAAAGCTCCACATACAGCTGACTGAAAGCCGAGTCCACCAAGAAATAGAAAAGCTCCAGAGAGGCCATACGTGTCAATGAAATACTGAGTCAGAGGCGGAAACACGAATGTACATAATCCACAGCCACTGGTGGCTATCCCTGTAGCTATACTGGTATTTTCTTTAAAATAATACGCTAACGTAACCATTGAACCTGCGAATGACATAGCTTGTCCGCTGCCTAAAATAGAATTTTAAAAATGATTGAGAAAAATAGGCATTGCTAGTTTGGGGTTTTCAACACCAACGGGACTAATCAAGATGGCCATTTGACACACTGTGTGCAATGATAAGTTGCCATCCACTCTTTATCGATTTCTAACTGACAAGATTCCTTCACGTGAACGCCATGATCTTGGTTTTCGTCCCATCCGAATGGTTAAGTTTATGTTCTGCTGTCAGTATTTTCAGTGCGGTGTATATAAGATATCACCCGTAAAAGAAAGCTGAAAATTGTGGCTGCGTCGGTGAGCAGCAAAACTCGACGGGTTCCATTCTCTAAGACGTCTGCCATGGTGTCAAGTAGCGTGATTTCGATTCCTTGCTTGTACGCGACAAGGAGTAGGGTCGCATGTACAACCTTGCGGGTCCTCCGGTCTCCTCTCACTGCTAAAGAAAGACCCCTACGCGCTAGCGAAGTATTGCAATAAAATTAAACCATATGTTAGTCCTGGTATGACCTAGTTTGTGTCGAATGGACGTTAAACCCCATTTCTATCTCTTGCTCTCACGTGGGAAGGCATCTTCGTATGTTAACGAAATGCTAGTCCCGAAATGACCTAGTTTGTGTCGAGTGGACGTTAAACCCCATTTCTCTCTCTCACTTCCGGTTAGAGGTTACGACTTACCTGCTATTAAACTGTATGTTACAAATAGCAGCTTGATATCGTTGACAAAACTGCTCAGTGTAAACCCTACTAGCGTTAGAAGACCACTTAACATAACACAAGTTCTTGCATTAAACAAATTTATAACTATACTTCCTGCAAACACTGAAAACATAAGAAAGTTAAAACAGTTTCATGTGTAAGTCGTGCATAAATAGGGGGCCAAATACGTCATTTAAAGGAGTGTTGATTTGATGTGTTATTTGATTAGTAATGGTGTAAAAGCTCTATTCGATTACATATCAAGCTTTAATATTGTTACCTAACAAATTACAAATACACACTTGTATATTTGAATTAAGGGGCTGATTCGTTTGTTTAATGGCGTAAAGGGCGTGTAAACAATAAAACAGCATCCATTTTGCTAATCTCAAGCAGCTATTATTCCCTTCTCCGGAGGCAAATTGTGGACCGTGAGTAACGATTTACTCTTCTTACTTATGACTTCGCGTCCGCTTTCACCTTGGGTGATATCGTAGACTTACCAGAGAAGCTTGCATGGATATGCGATCGATTTGGAGGCCTATTCGATTCCGTTTCTTAAAATAAAGACATAATGCCTTTTGCAGGCCGGAGTAACGATATGTGTGTGTGAAATAGCTTGATTTAACGTCTGCTTCCACCGAGGCGATGTCGCACACAATGGAGTAACGATGGTAGAGATTGCCTTTGTATATTTGTGTATTGCCTCAGTCATATATGTATTTCAACCCATTATGTGTGTCTGTCCGTTCACAATTCTTATTATTTCAATTTTTTGGCTTGGATTGTTGGGCTATTCCTACAGTGAAACCTTTTCAAAACTTTGAATGGGTCAAAGTTTTTAAAGATTGTATTCAGGCGCCTGACAAAAAGCTATGCTTGCATTTACGATTGTCGTCTTAAAATATGGTTATATTTGTTGAATAATTTCAAGTTTGAAAGACGGGTCCAAGGAGTTTGACCAATTTCTTGAAGCATTGTTCTTTAAATGAAATGAATATGCCATATTGTCGGGAATTTTTGTATTCCATGTATTATACTTATACCTTGATAATCAAGGCCAAGCCTGTTGTACTTGGTCACTGGTTTGAGCTTAGAGAACGGGGTGGATTAACTCAATTAAAACAAAAAAAGAAAGGTGGGATGGGGTTAAAATGAAAAAGGTGGTGGAATGTCTGTGTACCTGTGTTTAGGGTTACCCGACCGACCATATTTAATTGAGGTAAAATCGCCAACCCTAAACCATTGTCCCTATTTCCCAGATCCTATAAATCGGTATCTGCTTGGTTTTCTGCAAACAAATTCCACCACTGACATTTCGGCATTTACCACAGCCCGAATCAGCATTCTTTTAAGCTAGAAATGTTAGGAAATAGAAAATAAACACCATAATGTATTTGAAATGACAGGGCAGAGCCGAAGGAATTCTCGTTACCATACATAGGAACCTAACGTGCCTCAGGTCATAAGCGCTCAATCTGGAGAAGCTGGAACTCAATCTGGAGAAGCTGGAATCGGCGTTTCAATAAAAATGTGTTTTTTTCTATAATGTCTATATTAATCTCGGTCTGTGTGTTATCTTCATCTGTGAACGCTAATATCATTCAAACATGTTTGAAAGCTGCAGTTAATATTTCACTATGTAATTAAGGATACAATAAATGCAGTGTAAAAATAGAATAGCCATTGTTCCATGCAGATAGACACTGTAGGAGCCATGTGATGGACACCCACTGGAAATTCAGAGTTTTACTACCGCAAGTAATGATTACAGTTCCAATTTCATATTTTCTAAGAAAGTCAAAACATAATTATTTCTATGTCTTTTGCTCAAAAGGTTGTCAACTCACTATTATACGATCATGGGCAAAATTTTTGGGGCATTAAAAAGGGTGACACAGGCTGATTGAGAAAATAGTTACTCAATTACCTCCCTTGTTTTCCCATTCCTCTCCATGGACGGCCATCTTCAAACGTTTGAATTTGAAGTTGAAAATGATATTTTTGCCAATTTCTCAACTGGCAATAGTGAGTTATAGGATTATTCTTTAACAAGGTAGGACTGTTTATAGATACCATCTATTTTAGGGCTATATTTTAATACATTTTAAAAATATAACTTAAAAAAATGCTATTGGAACTTTAAGTTATCCCTCCGATTTTGCTGCTTGTGAGTAGTGAATATGATAGTTTCAAATTTATTAAATTCTGTGTTTAAGTCATAAAAGGCTAAAGAAAAATATGTCTTCTTATCACTTTTTTTAAAGTTTGTTTAGTCTGTCAATACATACCTGTTAGTGCAAACATACAAGAGAACAGCGATCCCAGCCATGCAATGGTACCAACATCAACATCTGGGTATCTTTCTATTAATGCAACGTGGATAACCCCAGCCGCGAAAAATGCAGAGTTGAAAAACATACTGCCAAAAGATGCTGCTAAGATAACCCATGCCCAGGGCTTTATGTCCGGCATCTTTTAACTTGAATTGGTCAGTCCCTGCAAAAAGCGAGATAATGTTATGTAAAAAGATAAAAACGCCTAGAAGTGCATGAAAGATGTAGAAATTAAGGGAAAAAAATCCCCGGGATATATAACAAGGAGATACTCAATAATTGGTTGCGACGGTGTTGGGTTTTTTTTTGGTACCTAAAGAGTTCATTCACGATTATTAAAATCAATTCATTATTTACGTTTCGTTAGTCGGGTGGTCACTCCATTAAAATATAAAGACGCAAGAGTGCGAGTTCTGGGATGGGACGACAACACAAACAAATGAAATCTTATACCTAGATTTGGCTGCTAATCAAATATATGGATTATAAAATCTTTTTGGTTGTTAAGTTCTCTGAGCATTTGCTTACCAATGTAGAAGCTGTTACTGCAAAATTGTCTTAATATCATCATTGGAGCTTTCCGGGTAAACAAAAAGATCATAATATCCTTGGTGTGGCGAGTTTTAGTGACATATTTGTAGGCCGACTATCGTGGGTTTATTTGTCTTTTGAGTCTCGTTTGGGGAGGGGGTGGGCGGTCCAGGCCTGGGAGTGCTTCTTTATGTTGAATTTATAAGGGCGATTGTTTCTAATTTAATGGGTGATGTCAATTTTAATCTACAGTGATGTTGTGATCTTACTGAGAAAAAATGGGCTTCTGAAATTCAATATTCAAGACAAAATAATGCTTTTCATCGCCATTTGTGACAAAGGACTTGAAGAACGAGGCTAGACATATCCCACAAGTCATGTCAAACGATGACACATATTTAAATCTAGAGAGCATGCGGAATAAATACTATCGGTGTAGACTGAAATTACCAGATGCTGGAGATTGCAATCCGATTGAGACTTCTGGCGTATTTCGCTTAACATAACCGATTTGGAATTAAAGTAAAAACGGAAATGATTGAGTTTAGATCAGTTTAATACATTCATATTACATTATTATATGCGTTGCGACCCATTTGTGTCAATTTCTATGTCCTAAATATTTGCGATCTAGCCCCTTTAAGATATCATTTGTGTCAATTTCTATGTCCTAAATATTTGCGATCTAGCCCCTTTAAGATATTATTTTTAATTTTTTAATGAAGACATGCCTGGGCGTCTCCCGGTTAAATTCGGTAATTTCATATTTGTAAACATGACCTTGCGACACGAGAAGTTATTCTAATTATTTAGATTTTAATCTACTTCTATTCACGGGCTAAACCCAGCTCTATTCTTACCGAATTATTAACGCATCGACCTGACTATATAAGAAACCTTTGCGTAAACAGGATGTATATATTATTATGTTTTTTTGTAAGTATATTCGGTGTGTGTTTGCACAACCTATCAATATTGTGTTAACCCTATGGTAGTGGCTACGTGAATGGGGGGGGGGCGCAATGACGTGCTTTGTGTCTTGGGTTTAGAGTGTATACACACTCTCGAGTCCTTGGATTACTTGCGCCCCTTCTCAAATGATAAAAACTTCAGCAGACTCTGAACTACATTACCTCATAGTCATATTGCTTATTCATTGTCAAACATATAACGTTGCTCATATATATTTTGTTACAAATAAACTCATACATCTTTCACCAAAACAATAATTATATCGTAATGGATACGGGGCCTCTTGGGCTTTTGGGGCTGTATGGAACATCAGCGATCATCGCGCCCCAGTCATTCGGCCTGTAGGAAGCCCTCGGGCTGACTAGATAGCGTGTACGTCTTACACACTGAAGGTCGCAGGTTTGAATCCCGGTATAAGGCCACTCTCACCAAGACATGGGAAAGCTAAAACGTGGATATCTGTTCGATGTTGGGAAGTTTGTCTCACATTGTGAACAGTCAAATCACAACAAATCTATTTTGTGTCAAACAAGTTACTTTTAAAGAATAAGCTAATTATCCCTAATTAGCATTATCTATCCACATAGATGATAATTGACAATTAGAATTAAAATTCACAACTGCAAAGAAACTACTTACGTTTCAAAAGTAAATTCTCATTTCAAATATACGCAGAAAAGTTTTGTCTAAATATCTAAGATTCGTGATCAACACTCAATGATAACGATATATCCGTCCGTTTCGCATTTCTGAATATATATGTTGCGTATAGGCCCTCCGGTCAAAGCAATTCACTCGAGAAACTTCTACTAACTTCTAGTTTAAATTTCATTTGACGCATGCCCATTAGGTGTAATTAAAATTTAAATGAGAACCTTACACTCGGATCGCTCACTTAAATCAATAATAGTTTTAGCAGTATGTGATTATGTAATATTAGGAAACTTTAGATCATTGTCAGTGTATAACACTATAATAAGACTTTCATATTATTAGCATTAGTTAAAGGCAATGCATTTATTTGTTTTTTTTCTGTAAAGAGTGGGGGGAGGCAACGTTCACTCGATACAACCTAGGTCATTTCGGGACTAACAAATGGTTCAATTTTATTTCAATAATTCGCTTGCGCGTAGGGTACTTTAGCAGTGGGAGGAAACCTGCGGACCCGGAGAAAGCCCACGAGGTTGGAAAGGCTACCCCCCCGATGGCATAGGGATGCCCCACTACTACAATTCATACATATAACATTGTGGTTTTAATTGTCTATTATTACATTTGCATGTAGTTACATACTACATGTAAGTGACAGAAAACATAAATACGCGCGTGTTAATCCAATGAGTGGAAAATAAAACTGGGCTATATTAAGAAAATTATGTAAATTAGTGACCCATTGTTACTCTTTGATTATTTGATTATTACGTCAAGGAACCTTAATTGTAATAAAATAGTTTTCCATTATTTTTCTCTTTGATGTGTCGTCGACTTTTATTTTATAAGATGGGAAAATTTGGATTTTTTTTTTTTTTTTTTCTTTTTTTGTAGTGTACATTTGAATGTGTTTCCAATTACAAAGTGGAGTCCATTTTTAATGTAACAATACCGTCCTTGGATGCGAACGTTTTGTCTCAGATATGTGTCCGTCTACCCGATATAAAAGTGGTGGATACCATTACAAGTCAAGGCATGTGCGTGCGTAACTAACGTACCAAAATTAAATGGTAGCTGGGGTTTTTTTTCGCACGTATACAATGAATGGCCATTTTGCTCAGTAATCCAAGTCAGAATTTGGCTATTTTTTTAAAAATTGCGTTAAAGTTTTAAATTATTGTTTAGAACTGTCATAAATTAACTATTAGTCAATCCCCATGCTAAAAACATCAACAGAATTGATTGTGTATATCTGAAATAGACACGACCGAAGCACAAAATAGTGCCAATATGCCGACGTCAAATCAAGAGTGGTAGATGTTGTGTTTGTGAAAAATCATTGGAAGAAGCGATAAGACGTTATACATAATACAGTCCTAAAGGCTGCAGGAAGGCTTGTTTACAATATAACATTGTGTCTTGTAATGTTGACATTTTATTTGTTGATGTGACCTCATGACCTGTGACGTTTAGATAACGTCATATGGATATCATGGCTATTCACTGTGTCAGAGTCACTTCTCTGCAGGTAGGGTGAGTCTGTCGTTCAGATTGGGCATATATGATGAGTTTTTTGTGTCACGGTTCATATTGTTGACGTTAAAACTTATAAACTTTATATGTGCTGTTTGGCGTTATACGTGTTCATTATACATGTACTTTAATAATATCGTGCCCCATACCTTTCAGCGACTTTTTTGTACGCATGGGGAACTTACAGCAATTTCAAGATTGGGGCTTGAACTCACTGCCTAAAGTAGCTGAACCTAAACTCAATATTTTCCATATTATTTGAAATTATAAACACGAATATAAATCCAAAATTGGTTAATTTCAATCACTATTGATATTATCATTATTGTTATTACAACATATTTCATATCACGTGTTCTGTGTCACATTACAAAGCATACTCCTGCGCAGTGTTTCGTTTGATTAGAACTAATCCACTTCACACTGCTATCTTGAGTGAACATTGTTGTGCTAAATTATTATTGGTCAGTAGTGCCATTACCAACCAATGACCTACATTGTATCAAAAAAAAATATCGGGGTTAACCAGACCTCAAAATATGTTACCGCAATGTATCTAGTGACAATCGCGACTTGTTTGCGTTATAACCCGCGAAATTTGTTATGCTCGATTATCCAGTGCCAACATGTTTTCTTCGTCGGCCATTTTGAAAATTATGCCGAATGCGAGAAGAGAGGACGGATTTGATTGGACGTTGAAAAGAGACACGCCCCGCCCAATTTCAAGAATATGACTTCTATCCAGCAATGGTAAGAGAGGGATTTCTCGCGCCATTGCTTCAGGAATATGATTACAAAAGTGACAAATATAATTATAAAAAAACCATGAACATTATGGGCATTTTAAATCTTGTTAGTTAAAGGCTTTTTTAAAAAAATAAATGTGTTATAAGTTGTTTTTAAAAAAATGTAAAGACGTACAACAAAACGGTAGAGTAAAAACGAACAGTTTTTGGCTTTGAAGGTAGTACATAATGTTCGGCCCGGTGCACACAGATTCGGGAGGTAAACAGGAGCTAAATTATTTATACATTCAAAAGTTTTAGTAATAAAATATTAAAATCATTTTTGATATTTAGGTAACCAGTGTAAATTATAACAAGTTTAACTGCAGTATTCTATACTTTTTGTAATTGATCTGAAAGTGAATTAAAGTTATCTTATCGAGAAGTGACCAGAGAAAACAAGAGACTTAGTCACCTCAACAGTTAAAAATTTACTTATTTTACCTATATAGTACATGCATTTTACAAATATTATTTACTTGAGATCACATAAGCATAAAACAATCAAAATTTGGGACAATATTACGAGCAGGGCAAGACTAAAAATGCCAGTTATCAACTACAATAGAGGGGCTTTATCGGTGGAATATCGCCTTTAAACTTCGAATGAGTAGCAAATACTTTGGGACTGAATGATCTAAACAATTGTGTGACCGAACTGTCTTTATAGTAAGAGTAATTTGGATTTTTTATGGTCTTCATCTCAATCTTAGTCTTTTATGATAGTAATGGTGCTGATAACAACGGGATGTAATGTACTATATTCCGTTCGATTAAAGTCGCCATTTTGCAAGATTTTATGACCTTAAAATATTACAATATTGATTCGATATTCTATAATTAAAATGTCAATAACATGTATATCAAAATAATTACGGAAGCAATTGAACCACTTGAAATAACAGTTATAATATATGAATTATATAGGCAACAATAGTGTAATTCAAAAGAGATGAATGGCTAGGCGCCAGACGTTCTAAAGGTGAATGTCTAGTCCTGTTTGGTACTATAAAATATGGGACACGTTTGTTTTCCCCGTGAAACAAGTTTCAAAGTATAGATATACTTCATTCAGATATTAGCATGCTTACACAGCGGTTATGGAGGTTTATGGCAAAGTTCATCACAACAACAATTTGAAAAAAAACCAGAAGAAGCCAAGTCTATAAATGGTGTGCCATATCCCGAATAGATTACTGCATATCTGTCACAAGATGTAGCTATGGGATCAAAATTTGCTAGATTTATGACAGGGGGTGGGCACGATTTCGTAATGAAATCCACCATAAGTATATATAAGGATAATAAAAAGTATACATAAGAAAAAAGCAAAAGAGATAGATAGACAAGCTGAAAAGAAATCTTACCCGCCCCTCGATAAAGTCAGGTGACAAACAAGTCCGTTATACGTTTTAATCTTTCACTGTTCTCACAACTGCTAGCTTTTTATCAACAAATTAAACACCTATTATCTCATTCAAGCAGACAACAAACGGACACACTGCTAATTGGTGACCCGCTTACGATTTTGTCCTGCGCGCGCATCATGGTTGTTTTGCAGGGAATCCAGTATTTCCCCAGTAAGATTGGGTGTTTCTACTTTACATGTATACCAAATTGACCATACTTTTATTGGAACCAACTACCCTATAAATACATTCGTGGAAATGAATCTTAAACTAAACCATTCTTCGTTAAGTTTGTTTTATAATTGTGTATATGTGTGTTTCCTTTTATATAAAAATAACATTCTATATTCTCTTAAATTAGCCAATGAAACGATCTGCTATGGCGAGTTATTAGCGTGCTCTGCATGGAACTTTGGGTAAACCCCTCAAAACGTCAACGCTGAATGATTAATCAATGGCTAAGGTCATAGGGCCAAAAGCCACTCATACGACCCCTTCCAGTTCAACTGGTCTGGTCTTTATATAGTTTAGGCCATCAAAAGTATAAAAAAAACGAAACGAAATATAAATTTATCTTTAAATCAGATTGGTACACCATAAAGAAAAAGCTGTAAATGCATAAGAAATATAATACCAAATCAAAGATTAAAACTAAAAATAAATGTTGCGATTGTTGAAATTTTCTGAGTTACAAAAAAAAATAATGAAATACATTTCGTAGAATCGGGAGAAAAGAGGCAATTGGTGCGATTTCATTGCACAAGGAAACGAGCAAATTTTAATTTGGATACTGACAATACCCTGTATCAGGCACATCTAACGCAATGGTACATCAACAGGGGCGATAGTAAAGCACCTTAGTTTGTTTTCATTACAATGTTGTTTGTTTTTTGCTCCAATAGTAGTAAGAAATTAATCAGTGATAATAACTTACTGCTTATCGATTGTTGTCGGACTTTACATATATGCGCCGAAACAAGTCCTACGTTTTGCCACAGACGAAAACTTGAAACCTGCCAGCTGTCAAAATATAATGAAAAGTAAGTGACATTATAGTGCCGTCGAAAGGTAGGTGTTGAATTTCGTGACCTTGACAAGTATATTAAATTAAATTTTGGTTGAAATTTGTACTTCTCTCAATATAAATAGCATCAGTTTTGGGGTAGTTAGACTAGCAGCGTCCGGAAAAAACATTGCCTTGAAAATCTGGGCTATATAACGACCATAATGAAATTGGACAGATGTCCTGTTAGTCTTACTAACACTGACAAATCGTTCTCAAAATTGGCTTGTATATGAATCAGGATTGAAAACGTGAAAAGAGAGTTATATTTCATAAATACTGAAAGTGAATAAATCTTCAACCGGCCTTAGGAACTTATATAGGAAGGTTTGTTTGGCGTCCGGCGATCTAACGCGTGCTTAGGCAATCGATTAAAGGCTTGTATGACCGCCCACCTTCTGCCCGGACAAAATTTCCCTCATAGCACACTCTATGGCGTATGCCCGTCTTCACTAGCCCAGTTCAGGAGCATACGAGTCCACTTACGCCATCTCCCCCAAATCACATTCCACTACAAACAAGAAATCATTGAAACAAGTGTTGGAATTAAAACAAAGATGTACCATATATTAGTTCCAGAATGCCTCCGCCCCTATTTCCACATACATGTACATCATACCTTACATGTAAAACATTTTCAACATTTACCTGTTATTACTGGACTCAGTTGTTCAAACCTTGGCCTGGTATTATTATGTTTCAGGTCTTGTTTTTTTCTGTTGTCGACCGCTCATCGCACAACTAACATGAATTGGAGCGTATACACTGGTATTGTATTAATAATACAACTAAAACAATTACAAGAAGAGTATATCACAGGCGAAGTATTTAGAAAGA
Organism: Patella ulyssiponensis; assembly: GCA_963678685.1. Lineage (NCBI taxonomy): Eukaryota > Metazoa > Mollusca > Gastropoda > Patellidae > Patella > Patella ulyssiponensis. The sequence goes on along the minus strand of OY783227.1, from coordinate 75,160,938 downwards.
ATTATCCCTCATGGTCAATAGACGTAGATCAATATTGTATTAAACATTTACTCTTACGCATGACATATTTCTATCTGTATGAGATCTATGTGAGACGACAGCCATTGGGTTCTTAATGCCGTGACTGTGTTACCTCAGAAATGCATGGTTGGCTGAACTGGGCCGTTAATACGACATAGATTGTCTCGGTTTAAGAGCTTATATGACATAAAGGGTGGACTCTGACCGCATACCGTATAATATAAGTTACTAAACCCCTGGAGCATCAAATCCAGATCAAATTTGTAAAGAATCGTGGGAGATACCCGCCCTCAGAAAAGTTCATCCATCCAAAATCAAAACTAGGTCATTAAATGGTTAATTGCGCCTCGGGTGCTCTATGGTTTAGTATAAGTCAGAAATTTAAAATGATAATCTTCGAGATTAGTTGAACGACCTTCCACCTTGTGACTTGAAGTTGAATGCTCAAAACTTAAAGATTAGATAACCAGCTGGCTCTTTTCACTACAATAGCAAACAATTAGATAATGTAGAGGGAATGTGCTGAAAATTTCCGTACAAATTGCTTCACTCTAAGCCGAGAAAACCTTTTAAAATCACTGTAGCCTAGATTTTCGAAGTTATCGCTCTTGAGATAATTTACAAAGTTATCCATTTTTCGTTTAATCATCAATAAGCGTTGAACAGCAGATTGGATTGAAATCAAATGGATGTCATCAAGGGTTGATTGTGGTCTTTTTTATGTTAACCAATGTCTAATTAATAGTTTATATAAAATTTTTCAGGCCTAAAGAAAGACCTGTAATAGTTAAATTTGGCTCTAGTATAATGAATGTTTAATAAAAATATAACCAGACTGACGGAAAAGGAAGACTGGACGCCTGGCCCCACATGGCGAGTAGCTATTCTCACTTGAGATAACCTTCCACTAATGACACTTCGTGTTTTCTACACAATACCAAAAATACATACCGGATGCCAATAATCAATGCCTTTGTCCCTTAATATGAATTATGTTGGTTGTTGAGGTCTGTTGGTGGAAAATAAAGAATTGTATGGTGACAAATAGACGGTTAAGGGTTCTAAAACAGCCCAAGAACAGAGGTGGAGAATAGCGATAGGGTAGGGAAGAACGATATTTTTCCATCCCTTTAAAACGACTGCGTATTATGGACGGTAAGTTTCTGACAAGAAAAGTAGAATAACGCAGATCAGTCGTGCATGGGATGCACAGGCGCGGATCCAGAGGTGACGAACAATTTTTAGCTCTATATATTCTCGCGAGAAAGGAGAACAAAAATAGTTTTGGTTGGAAATCCTAATTTACGGTATTAACATGAAATTAGTCCTTTTGGGCATTTTTTCCACCCAAAAATCAATGTTCCGGCCTTCGCACTCCCAAGTGGGTACAGCACGCCCCCTCTTTCTGAAAATCTTGGATCCGCCTCTGATGCACAGTATAGTCCACGATTTTTGTAAAAGAATTCGCGTTACACCGCTTCCGCTGCGCACTGGTGACGTCATTCGGCATTTTATACGATCGATCCCATTGCTGGAGCCACCCCTACGCATTCTGCGTGAATCCCTCAAAGTCAAGCTTTTTTCAATGCAATTTATAGTACGACGGAGTCCATTTCGGCATTATTCCTTTGCAATGCATCTTGCTGAACCTGATGCTCATACCCGATACACGCCAGCCACAACTTTAGTATGTAGGACAGACTATATATTATATTCGAAACCGATTAACTCAGCATAATCGGGGTAATAGATCTATGTACACTCTAGACCCCTTCTTGTGTCCGTGGCAACGGTGATGACCAGGATAGTAAAGACGTGCGACACCAAATGTAAAGACAATGGCATCACAATATGTGACCGGCCACGGCAAAATGAGTCGGAATGCGCGCGATCCAATAATGAGATAAAGACAAAATAAGTGAAAACAATGATTTTGATCGAAATTGAGATTTTCACAAATATGAATCTATAAATATACTATCTATCGGCCCAAAAGATCAAAATAGCAATAAAACATTTTAAAACACCTTTATTTGGACGTTTTGTAAGAGTACGGTATTCTTAAATCTGTCTTTTTTTGAATATTCTCAGCGAAATTAGATATTTTTCTCTGCTCACAGCGGGACGACCGGTCAATCCTTTTGCAAAATGCTTGGCATCGTTGTAAAGCGGAGAATCTCTAGATTATACATATGACCACAGTATTGCCGTTGAGTTCATTTTGAAGGAATACAAAAGGGTTTTAAAACCCCTAAAATGTAAACAAACTCCGCTTGTTGCTATGCTGCCAACACGGCTCGTTTGCTGATTGGCCCAGACAACGGGTGCAAAGCATTAGCTGTAAATTGAAATGGCGGCGACTTACTGGTCGAAGTTTCGTGGCGTTTAATCAGAAAATCCCATTGTGTGCATACAATGAATTAGGCGGGTAAAGATAACAATACACTTAGAACAAACTGCAACAGAAATCATTTCTTTGGGAACTGTTCAGGTGTGGTCTCTAGTACTTCCATAACAAAAGGGGCCGTTATCGGTCTTGAGGAAATTTGCATAATTAACATAAATCCAAGATGGCCGTCAGTGGACCAGAAAATCGCTGAAATCTCCGAATCGGTTGACTTTAGTGCAAATGCCGACATTTTTAACCTACGATCTTTTTATAACGTCGTAACGTCACTTTGATAGAATTACGTCGTTCTCTTTGTGACGTCATTATCGAATTGTATTGTAACTGCGCTTGGAAAACTGTTACCTTGATGTTGGCAAATACGTAACACCAAAGTCGCAATTTGCGATAAAAATATGAAAGTGGCGATTAAAATTTGATTTTGGCGATAATTTTGGCGATAAAGTTTTGCGGTACTGTCGATACTTCTTGAGAACTGGCGGAAAAAAATCTTAAAATTCTAATCATTATTGAGTGTCAATCACGTGGCTAAACACTATAATAATAAATTAATCAACTGGCTGATAATTCGGATCGAGTCAATGAGTAATACTAATCAGTTGTCTTGGATTAATGATTAGTTGATTGACTTATCTTATCAACACTGGTCGAAAACGTAAAAACTAGTTGAATATCGGCGATTTCTTGAGCGAGAAAGCGGTTTTCCATTTGTATCATATTACCGTCGCCAAAATGGTCTAAAGGTGAACGACGGGTATTGTAAGCATCTCTTACAAATAAAATTGATGTAATATCATTCTATAAGGGATTCAGATTCTAATACCTTTACGGTACCTGAAAATAACAATAGGTCTATTGTACACGCAACACATACATTTATAGAAAACTGTCATTCCTTGGACGAAATTTGACGTGTAACTACTGAATATATAGTGTAGTACGATGTCCAAATAGATTAAACTCACCAAAAATAAAATCTGATCTTATTAAATCCAAACTGTGCTTATATATAATGTACAGACAGATATTAAAAGTTGTTTTACATGTATATTGTATTATATATATATCGGTAATTATTTTATAATAAGAATAGGTGAGACATAAAATTGTTAGATATTGTATTTTTTATCACACATTTTTGGCAGATAAAATATTCAAGTTGGCAGAAAAAAATATGAACATTTCTTTATATAAAAATTATCATCCATTTTGGCGGAAAAAAATTGAAAGTCAGTGTGAGCCCTGCGTAACACAATATGAACATAACATGATTCAACTGAAAGGTGATATATATATTATGCACTATAGATGATTAATACCTACATTCAAGTTAAATCAACTGTGTCTATATATTTTTAAGTCTTACGTCGAGCTGAATAAACTAAATGAGTTATTGTCATTAAAACTCCAATGGCTGGTTAACAGTGTGTAATTAAAGACTATAAATGGATCTTTGTAGAAATACGCATATTGATTTATTTAAGGTGTCATACCGATGCACATACCTCTCAGGTAGATTCAAAGACATAAAATAAATGAAGATAACATTATTTAATTACAATTCTCAGTAGGGGAAGGGGTATAATTTATTGTGTAACATTGTGATTATAATCAAAACAATAAATCTCGCCCTATACTATAAACAAGCCATAGCAAGAAATACCTCCTATTGTCAATGTTTTAATGTACCTAGAATTTTCTACACCACCTCTATTGCATCCAGATATTTAAAGCGTGTTAACAATATATTGGTTTAAGAGAAACTATGTAATTTCGAGATTTACATATCGTACAATTCATATTCGTTTGATGATCGATCACCTATTTACAAAACTATGGTTTATTCCAACTACAGTATAAACATGGTTTAGAAACTCTATCTGAACTACAGGGTACATCATGGTTAAGAGACTGAAGGGTACATCATGGTTTAGAGAGAGAGAGAGAGAAATGGAGTTTAACGTCCTCTCGACACAAACTAGGTCATTTCGGGACTAACACATTGTTTAACCTTATTTCAATAATTCGCTTGCGCGTAGGGTTCTTTAGCAGTGGGAGGAAACCGGAGGACCCAGAGAAAACCCACGAGGTTGGAAAGGCGACCCTACTCCTTGTCACCTACAACCAGGGATTCGAAAACACGCCAATTGACTCAATGACAGGCTTTATGATACAGCACGCACGTGCTAACCATTCAGCCATCCAACCCCCCATTTAGAGACTATATGAACTACAGGGTACATCGAAGTACAGGGTACATCATGGTTTAGACACTCTATCCGAACTACAGGGTACATGATTGTACAGGATACATCATGGTTTAGAGACTCTATACGAACTACAGGGTACATCATAGTTTAGAGACTCAATACGAACTACAGAATACATCATGGTTTAGATACGCAATACGAACTACAGGGTACATCATAGCTTAGACTCTCTATCCGAACTACAGGGTACATCGTGGTTTAGGGAAACTCGACCCCGGTCCGTCCCTTCTAACATCAAGACCGATAGTTACCGCGGGTTCATTTAAAACAAAATGGTCGATATTGTCGGATAAAATTTTACTACGACGATTATCATTTCGGTCGCCATTTTGAAAAACAAAATGGCGGGTATTATCGGATTGACTCTTACACATTAATAAACACATAACTTGTGAAAACTCGAACATTTGTCATTTTCGCGCCCATTTTGGAAATGTTTACTACAATTTTCGTCTTCAGCATCCCTTAAAACCTCTAGAATAAGTATTCAACGACAAAACAGCAAATAAATGGCTTGGTTGCTATGGGATTTTGTTTTGAAACATACCAAATCTTTGACTAGACTTTTCTCAAAACTTACTTTGGTGAGTTGGGTGGCTTCAAGCGGACACAGCTCAGTCAATTTTTGCGCGATTCAATCAAATTATACATCAAATTGAAGGTATTGAGTTTTCAAAATTTCCTCATTGCGACTCATTATGCCATGATTGGTCACATATTACCATTCGCCCTATTCCACCAGATACGTGTCAGATGTACATGTATGATATTGGCAGAATAGTAGATTAACTAGTTCCTTTTGGAACTGTCTTTGAGCGAACGATATTCGCTGACAGTTCCTATCCGGCCTTATATATCTGCAATATGAAAATATGGCAAAATATCGCTATTCTCCATCTGTTCTTGGGCTGTTTTAGAACCCTTAACCGTCTATTTGTCACCATACAATTCTTTATTTTCCACCAACAGACCTCAACAACCAACATAATTCATATTAAGGGACAAAGACATTGATTATTGGCATCCGGTATGTATTTTTGGTATTGTGTAGAAAACACGAAGTGTCATTAGTGGAAGGTTATCGCAAGTCGCATTGGCTACATTATAAGGTCATCACACTTTAAAACACTCTGTGTCAACTATGATGGTAGAATGCAATTATTTGTTAAGTTGCTCTTCCATAGTTTACTGAGCTATTGGTATTTGAATATTCGCGATTACGACCATTTTGATCAAAACTCAAAAACTGAATGGTTCTTATCTTAGGAACCCTACCCCGATCAAACTAGCATTTGGAATATCAGGTCTTGCAGAGGGGAAGGTCCGGTGATATAATACGGCAAGTTTTTAAAATAAAGTATTTAAGTACAGTGTATTGATCTACCTGTTATTTCTTTTAATGATGTGGCAGACCCAATACGATTAAAGTTTTATTTTCTGAAAAATATTTATTAATTTTAGTGGAACACAAAACATGTTATGTATTAACACTAAAAATATTTGTCAACAAAGATGAATCATTAACCCATAAATCAAATCAATACGTTGTCGCGCACGGGACAGGGTTTCTCACTCTTTCTCGAATAGAGATAACGCACTTGGTTACATCCACTGAAATCGAAAAGAAATTACTTTGCGCTAGTCAAAAAGGTCTAACCAATTCAATTTTTAGTCCGAGAATGTTGGATATATTTACAACGTTTTAATGAAAAACTAAGTCCGTTATTTATTACCGCCAGTTGGTAAATTAGCAATAATAATGAACCGTATTAAATTTCAAATTTCAGTGTGTTAAAATAAAGAACCTACAAAGCTAGGGGTATTAGGACCCAATTATTTACGAAAGAAAATTTTATAGAAATGCGGAAGGACTTTGCCATGGCAGAATTTCCAAATAATGTTTTAATTAAATATATAGGATATATAAAATAACCAAACACAAAAATTTAAATGTCTAAAATTAATAACATATATTTTTAACTATTACGCGTGCTTTTTTTATAATAGTAATACCGGTATACAATTATATTTAAGATACATTATGCAAGATTTAGATAAAGAGCTGGTCGTTCAAAATGAGATAATGTAAAATGAATACATTGAAACTTTCTTTCAAATTACTTTATTCTGAACAAAGCTATCCCTGTTTGTAGTTTTAACAAAATGTTTGTATTGATTCTATTTTAAATTATATCATCAAATAGCCGAACCGTTTTAATCTAATTAAAACCTGGAGCATCAATTATATGGTTAAACCGTTCAAACTAGTAACGATGGCATCGAGAGTTGATTATGATCTTTCCATATTAATAACTGTCTAAATAATAATTCATATAACATTTAAGGCCTAAAGAAAGAACTATACTATATGCAAATTTAGCTCTTGAATAATGTATCTTTAAAAGCAATGATGATGGTAGCTAGACAACAATTAAAGCTATGTGTTTTCATTGAAAGGGATAATAAACCTTGGATTCCTGATTGTGGGTGGGGGTAGAATAATTATTGCAATTTTATTCTCTATCATAGTGTTTGCATAGTTTCTTTGGTTTATATTATTTATTTATTTATTTATTTACTTTTAGGGCGTTGTTTTTATTTTGAAAACTCAGCATATCTTATTCATTTTAGAGGTCATGTCCCTGGTCATGTTATAATATATATATATATAATAGATGTGTACTGCTTGAACCTAACAATTGGTCTCACTTCACTGACTTCACGGACAATTAACATGGTGATTCTATCGAGTAGACATGATAATAGATATACTATTTAATAATAAATCCATAGACTGATAATATATTGTGGTAAATACCATAATGGGCATTAACGTCTAAGGGCAAAACTTGCCATAATCAACAAAAAATAGTCTCGTTAAAACGGAATGGTTTAAATGAAAGGAAATATATGGTTTATGTCAACGCTTAAAACTACATTATTTGTCGACTATATGTTTTCTTTTAACTTAAAGATACATTGTGTTCGATTTAGACACAAAGTTGGGCGTTTTTGTCATAGTAGTTTCGAAAATAGATAATGCAAAATGAATATAATGAAAGTTTCATTCAAAATAATTATTAGCTTTCGGAGGTTTGGCAAGATGTGGGCATTAATTGCAATCTCCGTGCTGGTTGTTCTAAGGTTGCACGAGGCTAACCCACGCTTCTCTAGTTTTAAATTCAGTTGAAATGAAATGGTGTTTTAACGTCCTACTGTTCTGGGCCGACAGAGAGAGAGAGAGAGAAATGGGGTTTAACGTCCACTCGACACAAACTAGGTCATTTTGGGACTAACATATGGTTTCAATTTTATTTCAATAATTCGCTTGCGCGTAGGGGTCTTTAGCAGTGGGAGGAAACCGGAGGAAACCCACGAGGTTGAGAAGGCGCCCCTATCTCCATGTCACATACGCTCACACCAGGGATTGAAACCACAGCCGCAAGCCAGAGGTGACCGACCAGCTAGAGGTCGAAGCGCGGCACTCTAGACCACTAGGCCATCCCAACCCCCCTGGGCCGACAGAGTTAATGAAGACGGACATAAGCCATACAGTGTGGTATGAGGGAAATTTTGTCCGTGCACGTCGAGACAGCTGTCCTTGTTAGACCCTCCTTCTGGCACCACCGACGAAGGAAAACCTCGTCGGAAAATACCGATGAACTTTCTCGGCCAATGCAGGGATCGCACACGCAAACCTAGCGGCGAGCCTATTTATTATCGGAAATATCCGATGGTATTGAGAGTTGTCACGTTAATAAATGCCTCATTAATACTTTATATAACATTTCAAGGGTCTGTTTCACGAAATTTTAACTAAAATAAAATCCAAATTTGATTGGATAATATTAGATCGATTTTAGTGCTGAGCCAATCAAAATTGAAGTATCTACTAAAATTTGGATTTTATCTATCGAAAAGATTTCGAGAAACAGTGCCCAGGTCTACAGAAAGGGGTGCAATACGCAGATTTAGCTTCTTTACCTCGCGTTTATAGAATTTGCTTTCTGGGATTTTTCTATCGGTTTTAAATATTAAAGGGAGACTAATCCGAAGAAATCTACGTGGGAGCAGACCATCATTCTTTTTCTAATGTAAATCGTATCTAAAATTATCGAACTTTGATTAGGTGCAGCACACTCCCTGCTAATATAATGTCTGTGTGATCATGGCTAGACAATTGTCGATTCGGAGCCACACATAATAGGCTTTCAAAGGGTATTCGTTGCAAGCCAATAATGTTCAAATAATTTTGGAAATGCGGAAATATTTGATGGGAATGGAATCTATTCGCCCATACTAAGGTTTAACAAGGTATTCGCTGCAGACCCAATAACTGTTCGAAAAATTTTCGAAATGCGCTAATGTTTGATAGGGTTGGAATCTATTCACCCAAAACTTTGCACTCTGACACGTTTACATGGCTTTGTAATTTTCGACAGAGGTCATTCATTTGATGATTCAATACAAGCATTGAATTGTCAAGAAAGTCTATCCATAGTTTCCGCCTGAACATGTAAAATAAAGTCAATATACAACAACAAGAGTTGATATGTTTATTAGACAAACTATAAAGATGATTACATATTTAAACAACATCTAGAATTTGTGGCACTAAATATAATAATATACAAACAAACATCTATAGATAGATATACAACAGTTTGTCTTCAAAATAGGTTTACTGTATCCATGTTACCGGGAGGATGTATTGATGCAATGACAACATATTAGTCTAAACTTTATTTGGGCCCTTTTGTCGCCCCATCTAAGCAAATTAATGCGTTGGGCTAAATTAGACTTTTTATTAGTTGTAAATAAAGGGTTGAATTGGTTCAGCCAATCTGGTGGCCTCAAAACACTTTCTATACGACGCATGGGGATCTACCAAGGAGCAAACCGTTATTCCAAACTCGAACACAATAAAGTTTACACGATGCATCAAATGGATTATTTACTGAATGGCCAAATTGTAATGAGATGAATTGTGTTCATTACAACAACAAAAAATGCACAAATTTTGGCTAACAGTAGGTAAACTGTTTTAATGGCATTTAGTAATTGAACTAGAGTATACAGGTCACAATTCTATGGAATACAATTACTGCTTATTACTGAGCGACGTTTCGACTAGGCTTCTCTAGTCGTTATCAACTAGAGAAGCCTAGTCGAAACGTCGCTCAGTAATAAGCAGTAATTGTATTCCATAGAATTGTGACCTGTATAACAGTAGGTACGTTAATTAGATCAGTATTAAGTGGAATGCAAATATTAAATTTACAAAGTTATCACTGTATCGCTAAACCTTGTAAAAATATCAATGTATAGCTAAAACACCCAAAAATATCAATTAAAAGCTAAAATCTATTCAATAGAGATAAAATGTACGAACTTACAAATAATATATAGAGAGACATGAAAGCCTTGGGAATCTTCGCCGGTCACTTAATAAGTAAGTCATCCATTTACCGTGATTGATAACAAAGTTAAATTAGGGACGTTCATATCAGGCCATATGAACAATTTGCTAATCTGTTTCTGTTGTTTTCAGATTTAGTCGTACTTGTACAAATGGTATTGTATAAAGGATTTCAATGAACGATAAAACCAACAGCTTAACAAATATACAGACTGTATAACGAAAAAAATATTCAATTGACTAAGTACCAGAATACAAAACTACCAGCTTCTGATCTTGCCACGGGACACAACCCCCACAGATAACATTGGTGCTTGGGTTTTCAACAATCAGGTTTACAACATGGTTTTGTAAACAATTTATTTAAAATGGTGAAAGTGATAATGCCTCTTACACGAACAATATTAATAATGACGCTTTACCTTTACATAATAATAGTAATCACAACCATTTATAACAGTGGATGCTTGAGCATATGTCGACGAATAGAAATAGCCCGACACAAAAATAATAGCTTATATCGCCCTCAAAAATGAAAGTAGTCGATGATGTTCTTAAAATAAAATTATATCAATGCTATCAAATTACGTGTCTATAGTCATCACAACACAAGCAATAAACATCGGTTAACATGACATTGTGCTTCGTTGTTACGTATAATTATAAACAATTAGATTGCAAATTCGTTTCATTTATTTTTACAATTTTAACCCAGCAGAGTACAGTATCAAAATAAAGGAAACGAAATAGACACCTGGTTGTGCATACAGATGTATTTACATGACAAGTATAAGAGCTAGACACGGGGCCTAGATATTATGATATGCTTATTTTTTTATAAGATAGATACTGAAACGTGTGCATGGTGAACTGAATATAGCCGTAGCAGACACTGTTCAAGTTAGTGCCTTTATGATAATATTTTGAAGCTGTTAAGCCTCGTTATATTATTTTGGTTTTTAAATAAATCGTGGTTAGATTTACTAAAACTAGTAATGTTTGCGAGAAATCGAACGTTTCTTCTTATTCCAGAAATGTTCTGTAGTTTAGCCTTACCCTATTGATGGGTGTAATATCATTATCACGAGGGTCACTTAGAATTAATGTATGAAGTATACTTAATCACACATAGTATTATTTTAGACTGTCAGGCTTTGAGAACACAAAAACGGTGGGAGTAGGCCTATACAATTCTGCTCAACGACAGCTTCTGGGTTACATTTGTTTTTGAGATTGTCCAATACGATGTCGTGTTTGTTCTGTTACGTGACCCAATTCCGTTCAATATTTATTCAAATGAACACATAATGTGTCTAGGTAAATATTTAAATCAGGAATTTGATTATATCAGAATTCACTTTCTGTGCTGTTTCTTCCAACACCGGAGCGACAATGTGTCTAATCCAAAATGATCTCGGCCCGCGCAATACGTCGAATCTTACCGACATAGGCCTCGAGCGTTTTTGTGTTCCCCGCTTGTGCTCTACTGTTCTTCCATAGGTCGCCATAGTTTTGGTAATATGGGATGCCGTGCTGGAATACATCGTGGTCTGTTTGGTGGACTCCATTTACCATTAACGCATGCAGCGCCACTCGGCCCAACAAGTTTATAATTCCTTTGACATTCGTACTCCAGTCTGTCACCGTGTTTTATTGTAACGATGTATTCTTTGAAGATGAATTTTCCAAAATGGCCTTTTTTGTAAATTTGACCATTCGGTATAGATCCAGGATTGGGACAGAAATCTAAAGATAAGAAAGGTAAAAACAGTTTTATAGATCAGTTAGTTGCTTTTATCAATGCCTATCAATAGTTGTCGTTTTCAATTTTAGTCAAGTGATCCAAAGCACATTCTATCATTTTTACCCACTTACCCCTGCTTGGAAATTTCAATTCTCGATTTTTAGACGAACATTCTGTAATTTTTATTTCTATGATTACGGTGTTGTCCGACGGCGAGAATTTTGCCCGGACAGTAGCTTCTCGCCTATTCTTAATCAAATGTCATTCAAACGACAATCGGCAATTCTCAGAGACGGTACGGGGGCAGTTGATACCTATTTCTAGTCCAAAACTTTCAACAGTGATAACTTTGATCAGAATTCAGACTGAAATTTTCAATATGTTCTTTTTATATCAACTGATTTTGAACTGTAATATCAAGAATGGACAACTCCTATTAAAATCTTAACTAATGTATGTTTAAAGAGCTTAGTCTTTGATTAAAGCGTTTCGTTTGATTAGAGAGAGGGATTTCTCGGGCCATTGCTTCAGGAATATGGTCTATTTGCTAAATACTAATGTGTCTACGGCTTTGTCTCGTTGTTAGTTGGGACAAAACGCTAATTACTCGCAGATCTTATTCTCATAACTAGACAGATAATGTTACGAAACAATAAATACTTACTCTCTTCACATTGTGGTGTGGGTCCTTCCCAGACTCCAAAATTACACGTCAGGTATCTGTGATCATTTCTCAGTCTGTATCCCTCCATACAGAAATATCTAGCACGATCGCCATGATTCATGTTGAAGAAAACACGGTGACCATTGTCCATCTGTGGTGGGGCAGTTTTACATGGGGCTGAAATACCAAATGCACATTGAAGGACGGTAGAATTTTTGATTACGAAACTGTAAATTTAGTATGTTTAAAATGGCTGTTGATTTGTTTAGAGGAAATCTGTATTGATTCAAAATCTTACATCCACAGATAAAGCCAATTTGTTCCTGTGTTTGTTCCTGTTTCACTCCATAAATAAAGAGCACTAAAATGGATTTGTTTTTTATTCGTTTAGTTACTTTCATTTTTAACACGTGGATACCATGGGATATGTGGTCTTTTCTTTTAGGTTAGAGTGAGTGACCATTGGTCCACTCATTCTAGATTCGCCATTGAAAACCTAAAAATACAGATTCACCTACCTGGTACACATCTTGGTATAACCTTCCACGTGCCGTTATTACAACTTATCTCTGACGTATCATTTAACTCTAAACCTTCCTTACATGTGTACGTTATAGCTGTTCCATGATCTACCCACACTCCCTCTTGACCAGCTACTACAGATCCATTCAATATGGCTGGCACTTGACATTGTCCTGTATGGTATATCAATAAGAAATGGTTTACTTTAAAACAGAAACTGTACACACAATGTATGTCCAGGTCTAGCTAGCAAATTGAGGATTAAATTGTCTGGGATCATCTTTTAGAATAATTTTACGATCACGCCTAATGCTATTTAGTAGTCGAAATTTTTGTCCCAACTATCATCTTGGCCACAAGTCTTTCAATCCGTGTCTATATATGCATCTGGTGGCATCACGATTGACCAGAGCTTATTATGCAAAACTGACAAATTTCAAAACGAAAAGCCTGTCGAGTGAGTTGTTTTATTGGTCAGAATACTGGAATAAATTAATCAAAACGTAGTCAGGTTAACAGCTGCGAGCCATCATCGGACATTATTCCGATCATTTTAAATAGTTTATAAAAGACGTAAAAAGTTTTGAATCTTAAAATATAACATAGAAACAGTTTTACCTAAACACTTTGGCAGATTTTGAGACCACTGTCCGCTTTCCAGACACTGGGCAGCAAACGCTGGTCCGTCAAAAGTCGTCCTGGCATAACATCTGGAAGTAGCACCATATAAATCATAATAAAGGCCGGAAGATTAAACTTAAATGTAAGCATTAGTTAAATGGTTCGCCCTTATAAAGCGTCCGTTTCCTGTGATTCATACCCATTTTAGATTTCAGCGGCAGTTAAAAATCCAGCGTTCATATTTTAATTAGGTGTGTCGAAAGCGTTTCAATTTAGGGTATGTGCTTGTCTGATACGTGGTTGCGGGCGTAATATCAATAACGTGCATTGTAGGAATAACACAGAATCTGTACTTTTGCATTTAAAACAACTTTTCTGCTAAGTAAGCTCAAAGAGCTGTATATATGATAACTACATTTCGTTGACGGTATAGAAATACCTGAATGGGCATTGTGTATATGAGAGTGATTTTGAGTAGCTTCTATGTTATAAAAAAAGACATTTCTAGCAGAACTCACCTGAAGAAATACACCGAACCTACGGTAGTTCTATGTCCATCGACATAACCATTCCATAATGGACCGGGTACACCACAGTCTATTTCTGTTAATATAAATAAATTAAAATAAAAGGAACACCTACTAATGAACCTGGGCACTAATGTATATTTCTGTTAATATTTTGTTATTAAGTAATTTATACCACTGACGTTTGTCAAATTATAACTGTCGCATAAGAGGTAAGGGTTTACCTCCCTTACTTGAGAATTTCTAAGGGTATACCACTACTTAAGAATTTCGCAGTATCTTTGGGTCTGTTCTCATCAGGCCTTATGATTTCCAAGACGGATTTCCTACTTTCCCGTCACTTCCGGAATACCGAATCTAGTTAACCAATCGTATCACTCAAGGACATCGATATAGTATGAAGGAAACTTCTTGCTGGTAAACACTCTCCCACTAGCTCGGTTACCATGTAATGTGAGAGCACAATTGATATATAAATTTTCATATGGTTTGTAATAATCAATTTATTTCATTTATTGTGGGATTGTGTCAGTTGTGTCTATAATTTTATTTTTCCGTTCATTTGAAAGATCCCACTTTAGTTTTGTAGGTCGAACAGATGGCTTAATCATGCTTCAGTGAATCTAACTTTTAAATCTTAGCTCTGCTCTAATCCATAAAGAGAGCATGCTCTAGAGTTACCTTCACATCTTGCTTCTTGACCACTCCACAATCGATCAGCCTGGCACCTGCGTTCAGCAGATCCGACCACTTTATACCCATCATTACACACAAATCTAATCAAAGAACCGTACGTTCGACCGGATCCTATCATAGTTCCGTGTAGCGGTGGTCCCAACTCTTGACATTCGATTGCTGAAACAGTAAATATAAAAGAAAATCGACATTTTGATTTTGACCATAATACTTCTGAATAGAATTAAGATCACTGTTGTCCGTAGGTATATCTAATAAGCAACATTAAAGCTTCAATACCCCAGACTAAAGGTTAGATATGGAGATTAAGTTCATACACAAACATAAGTAATTTTAATTAAAAAGTGATTTCGTTCCAAATATTTTTTAAATCGATAAACTGTAACTTAGTTATGATCAGTTTAATATACGGTGTATTTGATTGTCCGAATCCCGATCAAATTTACATTTCAATAATTTGCACAGTGTATTGTTCATAACCTATAGTATATCCATAATTCAATAATTGCTTTCTTACAGGTGTCTTGAACAGTGGGGAATCACCTGTTAAATTCTTTTTCATTTCAACTAAATAATAAATACATGTAATTAATCTCTTACGTTCACATGTAGGTAATATTCCTGACCATTCTCCATTAGACTGACATTCTCTGAATGCTCGACCCAATAGTTCAAAACCTTCATTACAGTGATAAGTAACTCTACTTGGGAACGTGAACTTATAACCCGGATCTCGCCAACCATTGTTTATTTCTCCAGGTGCACCACAATTTCGGGCTGAAAGATATAAATTTCATACAATTTCCATAGTATTAGTTTGTTCTGGCTCCTAAATTAAAGAAAAAATTGTGAGTCAATCAACGTTTAAAAATGTTGACCGATCCTCCACAAACGGTAAATACGACCCTCAAGAAATATTTTGGCGGGGGGCGGGAGTATACATTAATCTAGGGCGACTATTTGTCTTCATTCTAAATTTCAGATCCACAGATAAAAGCCAATAAAGGATTGGTTTTATTCCACAGCTTAAGCCAAAAACGAACTTCCTTCGTCTTAATATCAAGAAATGATCTACTCCCACTGCTCCCGGGGGTTAGTTTATGTCGAGCGCACGTTACTCCCGCCCCCCCCCCTCTCTCCCTCTCTTGATTTGATCAACCCAATTCAACCTTTAGTTTTGACACAAATCAAAGAGTATTAGGTCTTTTAATGCTATTTGTGGTGGTCGTATGAACGACCATCAAATAAAAGAATTGCCCAATAGAAACAAACACCTTACCTTTACAGGTCATTCGGGGTCCTACCCATTGTCCTTCTCCGGTACACATGGATCTAGGAGCCCCCTCTCTATAATAACCAAAGACACACGTATAGGTTAACTGTGTGCCGGCTTGGAATTGCAGTTGATCTGTAGGTGCATCGTGGGAAGCATGTTCTACCTCTGGTGGTCGTCCACAAACAACTATAAGCATATTTAAAGATAATATTATTGGTGGAACCCAGATCGAAACTAAATGGTGAAGGTATAGGAATAGAAATTCGTGATGATTACATTTTCATCTTGTCGTACACCTGAACTTTATTTCCAGTCACTAATCAATCATGCAACTACAACAATTGCCAATTGAAACCAACAACCATGTGTTTCAAATTCGATAAGTTTCTTTGGTTAATCTTGTCTTTACGATTTCTACCTCAGATACGAATAAAAACATGCGATAAAATCAGAATAGCCTGAAAATGTTGCTCATTTATAATTATATACTGCTTGGATTTCATGTAGATCGTACCTTTTTCACAGCTTGGAGGTGATCCGTCCCATTGACCATCTGACTGACATGTTCGTTCAATTCGTCCAACAAGATGAAAACCAGGATAACAGCTATATCTAGCTCTACCACCAATCATATTGGGAGGAATGATGTGAACTGTTCCGGAAGGTATATCTGGTAACAGGTCACACCCGGCATCTGAAACCGTAAGTAAAAAAAAACACCGATAAAGGTATACGAACTAAGAACGATCAATGGATTGATTAATGTATCCCGATGTAAGCAAAATTAAGGTGAAATATTGATTTTGTAGAATAGTATCGCCATTAGGTAACACTCAAAGCGCAATCGAGCGGACCCCAAGAGGCATAAGACATGCAGTCTGGTTGCCCAAACACAGAACAGACATCTTGTTGGTGCTACCAATGCCCGAACAATGCGATGCAGTGAATTAACTCTTCAGTTATTTACTTACGGCTACATGTTAAGTTAGGTCCGACCCACACTCCATCTCCGACACACCAGGCTCTGACTACCACATCTTTCCTGGCTGTAAAACCAGCATCGCACTCATACAGTAAAGTGCTTCCCAATGGATGGGACATCACATTCCGAGGTCCACTGTGATGGGCGTGGTTCACCTGTGGAGGGCGGCCACATTCTTGTTTTTCTGTAAAATACATTAAATTGAAATAGTAAAAGGTGGGGTGTTGTCGTAGCTTCCTTATTCGATATTTGATTGTGCTCGGTTTCTTAAAACTCTTGGGCACTTTGTTTTTATATGGAACCTATTTTATCACAGCACAGAATTCCATTTAAATCACTCTGTAAGAAAGATCAATAATTCTGCTGCTTATTATTGGTAAACATATGTCTTATTTATTCATATATTTATACATAATTATTGATTTTACTCAGCAGTATTAACTGAACTGCTTAGGTATGAATAGTATATTGCAAATAGCATGTCATGGCGTGCCTCTTATTTGTGACTATAAAAAAAACAAAATGCAACCGAACTAGTTTTTTCCAGAGTAATATTCGATGTATAGTCGACGTGATATCAGTCAAAGCTGTAGTCATCGTGACTAACTTTTGATCGTCTAAACCATTTTCTGGCACGAAAATATAACTATATTACAGAAAAGTGACTTCTTCAATAATTTAGGCAAGATCGTAAAAGATAAGCTCCATCAAAACCTTTCCCTGTTACGCAGTTTAAACACTATTGGTATACACTGTAGTTAAGCTCAGTTTTCACTTTCGTACATTTTCAAATGTCAAGAATCGATATATCTTGTACAATCGGGCTCTTAGTTTATTCCGTGTACTAATACGGCTTACAATGTAAATCAGTGGACAATTATATTTACATTATTATCGAAAACAAACATAAACCGTATTTTCAACCGTTTATCTCATCAGTGATAAAACCAGTATAACATGGTTTAGAGTTTGTTGACAAGAAACTCCAAAATTACTCATTATAAACATTACCAATAAACCAACACTTCATATAAAGTCTTACGCAATTTGAGTCTCTGTCGTGTTCAGGTCAGAACGTATTGATATTCATGCGGATTACTTATCGCGTTTCCTCATCACTGCCTTATCTCTGTCCAACAGACCTCGTCCAACTTCAAAACTATACGGCTCACCAGAAAATTGAACAGTTATAAAGTTGATTTTAATAACCGGGCAAATATTGATAAACGTTTTATTTGTATCCCTGAATATCGTTTAATTAAAGAACCATCATTTATGTTTGTATCTGAGATTTTTTTCTTTGACAGCTGAGAAGAACTAAACGATAATTATAGCAAATATCAGAATTGCTATTTGTAGAAAAAAAGCTAGAGAATTCTTAATTCGTTATGTTTTTATATATTTCAAGATTTGAAGTACTAATTATATTTCACTTACTACAAGATTTGTGTGATGTAACGACATTAACCGTCGTTTCAGGATCAGTACTAAATTAGGAAGATGTTTGTACTAAATGTTTACGTCGTGAGAAATAAAATTTTGTTTTCTTATGTTAACGGAGAAGCTATCTCGTTGATACTAACGGTCAAAAGTGACACATCCTAGATCTCGGGTGAAGGTAGGATGGGGGGGGCTGGGTTTTACCAGCTATTATCGTGATTTTATATTGATACAAGCCGTTAAGCCGGTGTTATACGAGTAGGGCCTTCTCCTTCATTGGGGCTTAACGCAAGCGCTTCCTTATATAGGGGGGGGTTGGGATGGCCTAGTGGTCTAGAGTGCCGCGCTTCGACCTCTAGCTGGCCGGTCACCTCTGGCTTGCGGCTGTGGTTTCGAGCCCTGGTGTGAGCGTATGTGGCATGGAGGTAGGGGCGCCTTCTCAACCTCGTGGGTTTCCTCCGGGCACTCCGGTTTCCTCCCACGGCTAAAGACCCCTACGCGCAAGCGAATTATTGAAATAAAATTGAAACCTTATGTTAGTCCCGAAATGACCTGGTTGTGTTGAGTGGACGTTAAACCCCATTTCTCTCTCTCTCTCTCCTTATATAGGATTCATGAAACCGAAAGTATCGTAACTCCGAAACCTGTAGCCGAAAAGAATATTCCCTAAAGAAAAATTAAAATATAAACTCAGTTATATTGAATTTTTCTTTCACAGATATGTCAATACTGGTACCATTACATAGCCGGGAAAATAACACGGGGATAGAAAGAAATTATTACACTTGTCTCTTCCATCAGCAGCGAGGACAAACGCACCACGCTTTCGAATAATGTAAGATAAGGTGTCGCAATTTCTGCCTAAACCCATTTAAAAATTCATTAACTTTATTGTGTACATCAAGTTAAATTGAAAGAAACAAAACAATGGAAGATATTGTTTTCCTTTATAGATACATAATTCAATGTCTATACGTATATATTTGTGCTATATGAGACAGGGTATAATGATTAATGCGGGGTTCACGTAATGATCACTGATTCAATATATCACTGAGATAGTGTTACTGTGCTTGGCTTGAACCAATCACACATGTCCTTGTAATTATATACTCACCTATAACATGTCTTGTAAGATTACAAGTGGGGGCTTGCCTGCTCCAGGTCTCGTCACCCTGACAGACCCTCCCCGTGATTCCAAATAACGTATATCCGTCGTCACATCTATATTTAGCAACAGCACCGAACTGATTAAAGGGAATTATTTCAACATTGCCGTGGGGTATTCTGGATCCCTCAATGTCAACACATTTCATGTCTGAAAAAGAGAACATGCGAAAGAAACTGATAAACAAAACATCTGCCAATGTCTTGATTTAAAGAGGATCTATATACGGTGTAGAAAAATAGCTGGCAGTTCTCCCTATAATAGTTAGAACATAGATAAGGAAAAGGGGATATATTGAAAATGTCAGTTAAATTAATTAATTCTGAGCCGAAGAACAGTGTAATTAAGGTTTATAATGAAAAAAGTCTCAACTATCCATTTTTAAATTAAATTTAAATCTGTTAAATATCTCGAGCATCCGACGGCATTGAGAGTTGAGTATGGTCTTGGTAAGGTAATAAATGTCTGTAAATAATTATTGAACATTTCTATTGAATAAGCCTCTTATCCGTTGCCACCGATGTAATTTGCACGGGACATGACATGGTTATTTTTTTAGGGTTAAAGTTTATAGAGCTATTTTTAATCATATTATTGGAATTCCATTTTTTACCTGGCAAACAAACAAGTCAAATTTGTGATAATTGTTTCATATTACTCTATCAAAGTAGCAAAGAACATTGAAAACATAGGCATAAGTTAGTTTTTGGATTTTACAATAACTGCAACATACATATAATTGATTTTAAATATTAACAATAAGTCTCAAAATACCAAAACCACTGCTTACGTAACAACTGAAAATCAGTAAAGTGCAATTGTGTTCTATATTTTGTCGAATAGTTTGTGTTGTGTCTATGAAGTGTAAACAAGTTACAAGCAGCCAACTAAACTTACAGCTACTTCCATTTCAGCTACGTGTAATAATCATAACAAAATTCTTTTCATTTCAATGCCAATCAAAAGAAATTTACATTCGTCAATCATAAAATACATGTGAATGCTCTTGACTTTTATTAGGTATTGCATGTCAATCAGTTTTTCCCCTCTTTTATCTTCATACATCACGGAAAATATAATTTAAGAGCAAAATTGACGTAAAACAGTAATACTCCAATGATTCAAACGCAGCTGCCACGAGATTCATTGCCAGTATGTGTACAATTATGCAAATATAGGTTTAGCTATCTGAAATTTCAAATTCTTTTTTGAATTGCAGATCTCTTTTTATCGGTAAAGGTTTTCTAAAATTTCTAAATTAGAACGTCAATTTGTCATATATCAGTTATAATTCAATGTGAATCTGTATTCATTCATACTGGTTTGTTTAAAATGGTTTCCCCCGTCGTAAATTTGAATAAGATTTTTGACGGCTAACATGAAAATGAGACATGCGGGAAGGGGTTATTACTGAGGCGTTTATTCATTAAAAAACAAACTCGCAATCGATTTCTCAAAAAATTTAATCTCTTTATTCAGAGAGGTTCGCGCAACTCTTCATTTCTGGAGTTTATAATTGGCTGTTTGCTGTTCACTGGGATGTAATTCATCAACTCTTCGTCTGTTACCTTCGACAGAATTCCAATACTCTTACAGAAATTAAATTTCACCTGGTGTACACCAATGAGTATTTATGGCCATTTTTGAGAGCAATGGCGATTGTTTTTGTCTTGGGAATGTCTGTTTGCTAACAGCAAGTGTCTAAAAGGGGTTGATTTAGTACCGGAGTGTTCCGATCACAATAATTACCCTTGTAAATTATACAAGATTCGATTACGTGGTCAACCCACGGTATTAAATATTCTCGGGATATCGTTCTTACGGTTCTTGACTTAAACACGTCAAAGTTAATACACGATTTAAAATATCAAAAATGAATGAATTTTCTGATAGCAAGCAGTAAACTATAATTAAGTTGTATTTTAATAACCGGGTAGAATTTAATAGCAAGTGAACCAAGTGTATTACTTGGCAGAAAGATATTCATCAAAGATAAGACATCTGAGTGCCATGAATTCGAAAACCGTAATGCGACAGTGGCGAAATGAGATCGGGCTTAAAGTCCAAATGAAATGGAGTTTAATGAGCTAATGCATACACCATACAATGTGCTATGAGGGAAATGTTGTGCGGGCAGCGGCACTACGAATTCCAAATGCAAAGGTATCTTTTACGTACTCCCCAATGTATTCACCGGACCTCGGTTTTTCGTCCTCTTCGAACGACTAGACCGCTGTCCCTGCCAGGCCGTCCGTCCTGCATCACTGGCAAGAGGAAACCACTTTGGAAAATTCCAGCGAACACGCAGCCTCCAGACTAGCGAGCCAGCCTCTTACCTTCTTAGCCACCGTGGCTCCCGCTTAGCGTCCAGTTATATCGGGTTAATGAAGCTGGGCGACAGAAAGGTACATTTGTAATCCAAGTAAGAAATCACGCCTAATTTTAAAACATTTAAGAATCGAGTTCAACTTGCCATCAAAAATGTACAAGGTGACAGGACTTTAAATTAAAAAGAGGACATTGTTGGCGTGGGCGTATAAAAACGTGTTTCCCACAATTGTTATAATGATGTTGGCTGTGGACTGAGCCCGGTGTTAGTATGCGGCTAGGAGCCCGGGCCCATGGAACGCATTCAAGTTTACTCTCGCAACCTTTTGCCATACGTTTAGTGCCATATTACACAACCTCGCACTAGACATTACGTAAAATTTAACAACATTGCAACTTTCTTTACAAGGGGTTTATATTTGCATAGTTTAAAAGTCTCTCAAAGCTGTCTTTTGATTTTTATCAACTTCACAAGTTTCATATCACTTCAATTAATTTATAAAACTATCATCGTATCATCAGGTGATATCGATAATATTACTTGAAGTAGCTCATCATACTCATCGTCAGTTCCATCAGAATGTCTACAAAGATCCTTAAACATAGAGAATTAAGGACTCAGACGGTTGTGGTGGACGAAATCTCATATCTTAATTATATCTAATTTCCACTAGTCGAATACTCAACAACTGGTTGGGAAGATCTTTATGACTAATCTAAATTAGACAGACAATGTTAACACTTTTCCCACCCAAACTAAACGTGCTACATAATAGTTATTGCATAAAAATACGATAACGCGGCCGTGTAAAAATGTCAGTATTTTTGGTTTAGCAGGCGTCTGTAATTGGTTTGTCGGCAGTGAAGCATATATAAACTTTCGTACAATGTCGTGAGAATGGGAACAAAAGCGATATAACCTAGACAGACCAGTACAGCTTAATCGATTTTAAAAATATTTTAAAGAACGGAAAATCGCCATTTAGTGTTCATTACGTGTGTTTTTTTAAATAATGGATAGCGGATAAATCAATGTTCTATTAGGGTTTTCCTTATAAGCAAGGTGTCGGGGCTCAACCTTTTCATGGATGTGGTGGTGAAATTAGCTGTCAGATATTAAGATGGACTGAGCTGGACTATAGAGGTCGGGGTGGGGAGATCGGACAATGTTTAAAGGAGTTAAACCTCTTTGAGTTAAAATGAAAATAAAGATTTGAATTAATTTGATCGGATGGGACAAAATCGATACGATTTAATTTTATAGTGTAGACGAATTCCTACTTCAAAAAAATAATCCAAAATTCAAATTAAAAGATACTTTATAGGAGATCAGATTAAGTGATGACAGTTCTCAATATATATAAGTTTAA
This sequence comes from Patella ulyssiponensis, assembly GCA_963678685.1. NCBI lineage: Eukaryota > Metazoa > Mollusca > Gastropoda > Patellidae > Patella > Patella ulyssiponensis. The sequence continues at coordinate 75,137,483 of OY783227.1, read as the reverse complement.
AACTAAATATTGTAAAGGGAATTTGCTGAAAATTTCAGTCAAATTGATCCACGCTGAACTGAGATTTTATTATAGCGACTGAATTTTCGGCCTAGCATCAATCATCATTACTAAAGTCCGTACGATAAAATAAACACAGACTCGATTCTCCATTTCATCTTTAAATCATGAGTGAAAGCTAAGCAGCTAAATCAGATCCTAATCCAGTAAATCGTCACTTTTGGTTTTTTTTTACTCTAATCGAAGAGGAAATGAAATAAAATGGGGTTTTACGTCTTACTCTTCTGCACATAACCTGGGCTAATGGAAGACGGGCATACGCCATACAGTGTGCTATGAGGGGAACTTTGCCCGGGCAGCGGCGCCACGGCCTATACAATTATATTGAATTCCAACTGCCAAGGGATCTTTTACGCGCACGCCAATGTGTACACGGGGCCTCGGTTTTTCGTCCCATCCGAACGACTATGCAGCTGTCCTTGTCAGGCCCTCCGTTCTGCATCACTGACAAGGGGAAACTACGCCGGAAAATCGAGATGACCTCTCGGCCAATGCAGGGATCGAACACCCGACCTCCAGACTAGCGAGTCAGCGCCTTAACCACTTAGCCAAGTGATCCTGTCAGTGGTCAGTGTACTTTGGTGGTTCCTAAATCGCCTAGTGAGACGTCACGATAAAAACTCGCGCACTGAAATGATTAGAATAATTTCTGTCAAAAAACTATATTGTCGGCCAATTTGGGGTTATCTAAATGTTGTAAACGTTTTGATCCCATAGCCCTGTCGGGTGGCGTGGTTTCGATTTCCAGGTTGTTGGTGAGGAGTAGGGTCGCTTGTCCAGCCTCGTGGGTTTTCTCCAAGTCCTCCGGTTGCTAAATGCTAAAAAGCCCTACGCTCAAGCGAATTATTGAAATGATATTAAACCATGTGAGTCCCGAAATGACCTAGTTTGTGTTGAGGTTATCAACCTCTCATATTCAATATAGTTGGGTGCATATCGAAACATAATTGCGACGGAACGCTTATGCGCACACCACGGGAGTTTGAGGGGTGATTTTCAAGTTTACCTAGTCAAAGGCAAGTTTCACAATACCAGTCAGTTTGGAAACAAAATCCCCCAAAATTTACAATGTTTCTGATGATAACAAACTCTGAATACGGATAGGGCTTCCCACAGCAGCCAAAAACAGACAGGGGAGACGCCTTATAAAAATTGGATGAAGATACTTTGCAAGCGAATCAAATAGTTGTTATTTGTCAATTAACACATTCGGGAACTCTTGGGATAAGAACTTCATTCATACCCAGATCTAAGGTCACTAGCTATTAACTATATAGTACCGAAAAAATTTCAAACCATTACCTGTGGTATCATTGAAAAATTGAGGCTAATTACTGTTTGAGAGAGAGAGAGAGAGATGGGGTTTAACGTCCACTCGACACAAACTAGGTCATTTCGGGACTAACATGTGGTTTTAATTTTATTTCAATAATTTGCTTGCGCGTAGGGGTCTTCAACAGTGGGAGGAAACCGGAGTGCCCGGAGGAAACCCACGAGGTTGAGAAGGCGCCCCTATCTCCATACCACATATGCTCGAACCAGGGATCGAAACCACAGCCGCGAGCCAGAGGTGACCGGCTGTTTGAAAGAGTTTAATATTTTGAAAATTTAACAGTAAGGCAACCTGCAAATGTTCTCGTTTACAAGACTTGTTGCGAGGCATGGTTAATAAAGTCACAGTCATTAAATCTGTCTTTTTAACATTTGAATATATTGCATATAGAGCCATCACTTTAAATAAGCCGACATGATTTACTAGCGTGTAAACGGTGACCAGAAGTCTGGATAATCAGTAATTTATTTTATCCATCAATAGTTTTGTTTCATTGTATTTAACTGATTACAAGTAAGATGGCCGCCATCCAGACAAGAACCAAATCACTCATTTCTCGCCTGGCTAACTTAAAGCTATTTTCAATTTAGATATAACGTTAGTTAGAGTGTCTCTCGATCACGGTATAACAAATTCTGTTCATTCAAATTACTCAATCATTCTCTTTTTCCTTTAACGGCACCTTACAGTAACACCGGCGATCGTCCAAATCATGGTTTATGACATCACAAATTGTGACTGGCATGATAATTCAAGAGGCAACAGAGAAATATGAAAAATGAACAACTGTTTTCGTCCATCCCTTTCCACTTTTGATTTGATTACTGATACCATAAACAATCTCGTCTGGGTTTCTTTTTCATTCTAAACGCCATTGCGATGGGGAATTGAGTGATAATGCTGAATAATGACTATAGCTTACTGGGACGACATTAATGCTTTGGTTGTTTTATTGGGGTGTGTTAATTTGATATTATGGAATTGGGAGGGGGGGGCATTGAAATAAATACCTCTTTTCTTAAACATACATTATGCAAGAGCTCTATCTGCCTAATGTAGGTCTTTCTTTTAGCCTAAAGTGTTATATAAACTTTTAATTCGACATTAATTAACTTCTCCAGACCAAAATCAACTCTCGAGGTCAATGCTAGTCTGTGATATTTGTTGGATTATAATCCGATTTGCTGCATAACTTTCCTTCACGATTTAATGATTAATTTGATAATCGAGACTATGTTTTTGTCGTTCTGACTTTAGTAATGATGATCGAGGCTAGGCAAACTTTCAATCGCTTAATTCTCCATTCATAGTTGATCAATTTGACTGAAATTTTCAACAAATTGCCTTTACATTATCTTGTTTGTAACTATTATATTTTGAGAACTCGTTATCGAATCTCCCATAATGTTTCTCTGATTTTTACAGTGCGTATTAAATTATTTGATTAATTTTGCATTAAAAAGGCATTTTTATTTTTTTCGGTAACAAAAGTGTCATTTTTTTTACATTTCCTTTAACACGATTACCCAGTACTTAATGTCGATGAGAAATAAACAAACAATCCTAAAATACCGGAATACACCGAAGAATGTCGATCCAGGGTACTCGCCAATATTGAATGTGTTTGTTTACTACTTACTTGTATTAATACAACTTAAACCACAAGCACCATCACATAAACATTTCTTCTTGGCACTGACACAATCCTGATTAGTAGCACATCTTTTACTACATCTTCTATTGCCTAAATTATCTCTTCTTTCGCCGCATACATCATTACACTCTGTAATAAATATAAACAACATTATGTAATAATAAAAACAAAATAATATGTAATACTTCCATTGTTCCTTACACTCCGGACTAACACCATCAACATGGTTGTAATAAGTAACAAAAAAAAACAAACACAAGTACGTAATACAAACATTATACAAACAGGAATAAGAAAAAAAATGTAAAATAAAGGCATAATATAAACAATATTATGTAATCGTTGAAATAAAAACTACATAAAGTAACGAACAACAGCAATCAATAAGGACCTTATTACGTGACAAATATTCACAAGTAATGAGAGAGTGGGGTAACATTCGACCAACCCTGGTAACTAGATCATTTTGGGAATATTTAATCAGAATAATTATCTTTCTGGTAGAGGAAAATATAAACACCGTGTAATAAATATAACTGTAATAATATAATCTATAAATACATATAAACAGCACTTGTATCATGTTTACATATTTGTAATAACTATGTAATAATATAAACCGTATGTTTTGTATCAACATAGTTCCCCAAAAGCTATATTGAACAGCGAATTTATTTTCATAGCATAATGTGGGGACGTATTTCAGTATAAAAGAAAAAGCTGTTCACGTCGGGGTTTTTTTATTATTTTTTTGCTGATGTTTTGTATTGATGGGATTTCTTTTCGCTACCTAAAAATTCATATTCTTTACGTATTATACTCCATTAATTATTGTACAAAATCAGCGCCATCATTAAACACAATCAGGTTCCATTATTGGTTTTGCAATGAGTCGGTTTTTTATTCTATATACTCGTAATGGTTTCGCCAGACAGTGCTATTGTATTGTTGCATAATTTTCCAGCTCGATTTCTTCATTAGAGACGAATCACATTACGGATAATAGCTGATTGCATAATTAACGGGTATTTTTTTTTTCTTTTAAGCTTGGTGGTAATTGACTGGCTTTCATGGCGAAAGAACGGTATATTCATTTGGACGGTAAAAAAGTCGATACGATAATTACGTTATTAAGACTATAAACAGTGATTCGTGACTAATAAACATGTAACACAGGAACAGAAGCATTAATACAGAGAGATTAGAATAATAACAATCCTGTGATAAAATAACAATTAGAATAATAACACCATGTGATTAAGATAACAATTATAACCATGCAATCAACCCTATCACATCTTTTCAGTTTGAATTTTCGAATTCAATTTTCTCGGAAGAAACGTGCCTGTGTGTTCAGCCGTTTTTGTTTCACGACGGGCTCATTGGTGAATACAGGTCCGTAGACGATGGGACTGTTATCTTTGTGAGCTTCCTTGAAAAGTGGTGGCCGGAGTTCAAGATGGAATTCAGAGTAAGATAATAGCTCAAATTTTATAATATAACACCATTACAATATTCGACTGCCATTATAGATTATAATCTCATTTAAACAGACGTAAATAGGCATTATTACTGAACTATAAAATTACTAGATGGAAGATAGTTCAGTCAAGTCAAAGATCACAAACTTCTAAAAGATGTTGTAAGACCTTGGTGAAATATTTCAGACAGAATATAACAAAACTACAGAAACGAAATTAGAAACCTGGGGTCTGTTTCACGAAGTTTTGATTAGGATAAAATCCAAATTTTTAGTAATTTGATTGGATAATATTAGATTGATTTTAGTGCTTAGCCAATCAAAATTGAAGTATCTAATAAAATTTGGATTTTATCTTTAGTTAAGATTTCGAGAAACAGGGTCCACGATAACCGAACGTCAATATTACAATATATTAGACTTTTCCTATTATTACGTCACTTCCTAGTGTCTTTAGCACCAAATCATGAATATAACGTAGCATTTTCACTCTTACAGATTTTAACAATATGAATTAATGACATTGTGGTATAATTGCTTAAGAGCACTCGCTAAACTTTTATTTTCAAGCTTTATGACCTAGACAACTGATGGATTATTGGATGAAATATCATAACGGAAGTATTCATAGAAATTATTGACGGACGGTATGAAAATATCAATATAAACTTTTATTACGTTCTGATTCATTCCCATTAAATTGAACCTGTCAACCTTACTTTCCGCGGCTTAAAACGCCATTAAAAAACGTATTTCTTTACACGTTAAATGACTTTAGTTCGCTTGATTGCACGTGCATAGCGTGTAGATTTCACTGATATTGGCGATCGTTAATCATTAAATGTATTTATAATTAAGAATATTGTACAGCTCTCTGATTATTGAATAATAAAGGGACATGGCCATAAACTTCTGTCGCCTTTACACTGTTCTTAAATAATTGATATATCACTCTCGAGTGTCGAATTTATAGTTTAATGTTGTGGGTAATGCTGTTTACAACCAATCAATAGGATGGTAATGCTGTTTACAACAAATCAATAGGATAAAAGAACATTAAAGATGCATTATGTAAGAGCCAAATCTGCAGATTGCAGGGCTTTCATTTGGCTTCAAATGTTATACAAATTATTATTTAGACATTTATTCACACGACAAGCCTATGATCAACCGAGAGATTTAAGAAAATTACGATAAAATGGATAATCTGGGACTGTTCCTTTAATTGCATAAAATGAAATCAGAACTCTCTTGGATAACACATAAGTTTATAGATAGGACATGTTTAATACCAACATATAAACATGTATACACTTTGTTTCATTTCGAAGGGTTTACATTATTTAACAGCATTAGTTCTTTGTCGAATTTCATGGTGGCACTGTTAGCTTTCCGGTGCTTCGACCATCAGTCCAGACTGTCTGACGGCTCTGTAGTTCCAAATTAAAATGAATGTGGTGTGAAGAAATCGTCTCAAGAGAATTCTGCTTGCACCAATTCCATTTCCATAACCAAAGTAACGCTATTACTAGCAGACGACATTTACTAAAAGTTTAGTTCTAATCAGACACGTTTAACGTGTTTCCTATTTATACAGTGATTGAGAAAAGGGCTATAAGTTATTATCGTTCTAGCCAAATGGCTTACACAAAACGTGCTAAACCAATATTATAGCCATTATTCATATTTCTATGATATTTTGTTAAAAGGAAGAGATTAGATAAGTCGGCGTGGTTATTTTGTTGAGTTTGATGACATGCAAGTCTTCGTCAGTAATAAGCAAATAAACCGAATAAATGAGAATAGAACCTGAATAAAGGACATTCGCTGGCCTTTGTCTCTGTACTTTAGTCAGCCCTATTGTTTAGTTATCTTTGAACAACGTGAAATGGTGATTGAATAATATTACCAGGGCTGCAGCAATATAGGTTCGTATACAAAATACTGTTTGTCATGTGTACTGTTCATACGTGGCAATGGTATCAGATGTTCTAGACACATAAACGTAGGATGCTTCGTGCACGATTCAAAATTAAGAAACAGAGGCATTGGGTAGTCATAGTCGTGTAAATTGGTGATTCCCTTATTCCGCCATATTGTCGATTATCATGTTGAGTTTGATGACATGTAAGTCTTCGTCAGTAATAAGCAAATAAACCGAATAAATGAGAATAGAACCTGAATAAAGGACATTCGCTGGCCTTTGTCTCTGTACTTTAGTCAGCCCTATTGTTTATTTATCTTTGAACAACGTGAAATGGTGATTGAATAATATTACCAGGGCTGCAGCAATATAGGTTCGTATACAAAATACTGTTTGTCATGTGTACTGTTCATACGTGGCAACGGTATCAGATGTTCTAGACACATAAACGTAGGATGCTTCGTGCACGACTCAAAATTAAGAAACAGAGGCATTGGGTAGTCATAGTCGTGTAAATTGGTGATTCCCTTATTCCGCCATATTGTCGATTATCATGTTTCGGGACATTATTTCAAAGAGCGGAAATCTTACAAAGTAAACCGTTTGAAACCATTTCGCATTATTTTACTAATCAAAATGCGTTTGTATATAGGTCTACGCGTCTTACTTCCGGTCTGTCGAAGATACGAATAGCCAAGTGATCACGCTTCAAGTTTAATTTGTAATTAATAACGCTGTAAAATGACCAATTTAATTACATTGGAAGGACAAGGTATATAATGGTCAAAACAAATTTCTTTTTGGCAATAAAAAAGACGGGAAGTGTTAGAACTTCTGAGTATGATAGCAGACGAAATGTCTTGAAGGCGTAAAAACAAGATGGCGGGTAAAAAGAGAGAGGGAGAAATGGTGTTTAACGTCCACTCGACACAAACTAAGTCATTTCGGGACTAACATATGGTTTTAATTTTATTTCAATGATTCGCTTGCGCCTAGGGGTCTTTAGCAGTGGGGGAAAACCGGAAGTTTCGGAGTAAACCCACGAGACCCTACTCCTTGTCACGTACAACCTGGGATTCGAATCCATGCAAGTTGACTAAATGACAGGCTTTATGATACAGCCAAGATGCCGGGTGAGAAACAGTGTATATACTGTAATAGTCAAGCAGTAAGAACCTACCATGGAATTCCAAGTATTGTCAGGGGAGCCATCTGTCAGGCTGACAAAAACGTCGTTTACATTGCCAATTTTAAGCGTGCCAGGAAAGGTGCTGAAATCGAAACGGTTTATGTATAACAATGTAAATGGTTCAATTTCTTGAATTTAATCGCGGCCTGGAATGAAAATCAGTCGTCAATCTGTGTACATATTCACGAGCACGTAAAAGAGCTCCTGACAATTGGAAATCTTAGTGAGTGGTCAGAAACACCGCCGGTGTCGTTGCCATAGAATAAAAATTAGTATTAATTTCTTAGTCCCAAAATGACTAAGGTATTGTGTTGGCGGGACGTTACACCCCATTCCTATTACATATTTTAGTATATCTCGGTAATGTTCAGTTCCAAGTGTTTCCTTCCGATTTCTACATTATATTCACCGATGAAGCCCCGATTTAATGTCAAACAAAAAAAAGATATATACTTTAAGATTAATACGACGCACAGGATTAAAACAAGCTTGATTTATTGTTCCATTTTAATTATTAATATTTACGTAAGACACAAAAACATTTCTTTTAGCCATGAAATTCTCACAGAAATATATTTCTTTTCTGGTTTTCTTGCTTATTTTTCTTAAATATGATTGGCTTAAATCGCGTTATGACCTTGTAAATGTTGACACACGCTAAATTATTCACAAGTTACGTCTTACAAAAAAAGACTCGTAAACTTTATTTATATGTTGTTGTCGTCATTCATTTTATCCAAGGTAAGTGTACAATGTACCATTTTCGTCGAAACCATCAGGCCTTTTCGACCAGATTTTCCACAGATTGTACAAAGATGTGTAATGTTTGTGATTTACAATTTTTTTTTTCATTATCAGATTGCAAAACACTTCATTGCATTGTGGTACAGGTGAAAAGATGCATGGTTTTTAATTCCTAGAAATTAGATGCCAGATGCCAATAACGAAAATATCTGTTTTGCTACTGTCTTACGAGTAGATGTGACCTGTTCCGACTTTCATATATTTTTATTTTTTTCAAACAAACGTCGACAATGCCATTATCGTACGGTCAATCAAACATATTTTAAGAAAATCCCCATACACTGCTTTAGCCGAAGACGCTGATTTTCTGAGAATGAGAAACGGTGGGTATTGGTCTTTCAAAAAGCAGGGAACTATACATGTATACCATGCTTGCTCTGGTGTATGTGTGACTTAACGAAGGTTTCGTGAAATGGGTCCAGGTGTGTGGGTAGATTACAAAACAAAACATTAGGAAATGAAGGTGATTATGTGATTGATGTTGAAATGTACAGTAACAGAGGGATATATTATTATACCAACATGACAGGAAAGTTAAAGGGCCAATCGCGATTAACACTGCGTAAATGTGTGTCAAGAGCCCTTTCAACTCCTCTACCTAGGGCCGAGCAACGGAATCAATATACATCTCACGTTTTCAAACACCTTGAACCCGTCAGTCTTCATCTGGAAATGGACCAGACTTTTATTTTATAAAAATAACGTGTAGGTGAAATTCACCTTTCGTTATCAAGTACAGCACGTGGGTCATGCACTGTATAGACCTCTAAAGGAACAGCAATATATTATGGGGTCCCCAACGAAAAAACTGGGCCGAAATTTTAAAAGGATTACGTGTTCGGGTAAGCGGTTTTGATCTGAAATTTTGACATACAGCAAGTACACCATGCATCTATATTTTGGCATTTAATTTCTGAGACTGTTACAATCGGGATGGTCCCTTTAATATTATACGGTTGAGTGCATGTAATCTTCCGATAAGGCACGAAAATGTTTACACCTCTTCTTTCATGTCTACAGTTCAGAATTATTGAATTAACAGAAAATAGGGATCGTAACTTAATCGACAAAAATTCATTCATAAATTATCTCTCTAGCAAGACCAATAACTATATTGAAAATGGTCGGATTTTTTTTTAAAATAAAGCTGATAATTTTCGAAATAAAAGGATCGATAACTGACTTGAAGCATGGTTCGTCATTATGACTCAATAACTTTGACTCTATAACTTTTGCTGGCGTACAAGCAAGGTTGAACGGGCTTCGGAAAAACACGCTGGAAACGGGCTTGTGGTAATATTCTACAATATGAAGTATGGGTGTATAAAAATGTCTCTGGTTAGGGTGGTAGGGACGGGTGGTGTGGTATTAACATATCGATCCCAATTAAATATGCCAATATGAACAAGTGGTATAATCTTTCTTTTCATTTTCAAGTAAACGATAATAAAGATCATCGATTGAGAAGAAGTGGTTCTTTAATTTTATTTTTTTTTAGCTTTGTTCTTAACATGCTGATTCCCTTTAAGCCAATGTGTCAATATGAACAACGTGGCGTGGGAAGAAATCCTTTGTTTTAAGATGTAAATGTGATTGACGATGATTGACGGGTAATAAAGACGTAATGGTGGACACCAGATGTTACTCTCAAGGTTTCAACTTTCGCCTTAAAATCTCCTCACAGCTTTTAATCAATCCTGACAATTTGATCAATATCAAACGATTTAAATACTTTTAAAGAAGCAGTCCCAGATTACTCAGGGTATCCGTTGATAGAGGTGCGTGCAAATCAAACCCCCAGTGCGAAAATCACTATAAATCCGACAAGTAACTGATCAGATTTGTCTGCGATGTCGGTGGAAGCGGACGTTAAATAAAGCTATTTCAGACAACTGTGTAGACACGGATGTATGCTTACACATCCTTACCAATAGCCTTACCCCCACCCCACCTAATTACCGTATTCCAAGCACTGTCTACTTAAGCTGTATGTGTGTAACACAGCCCATGTAACTGCAAAGACCAATAACTCAATTTAATAATTTTCAACAGAACTGGGCAAAAAGCGCCAAAGAGCTAGTGACACTTAAACCATTTTGATTTATGTATAAACAGTTTCGATTTGATACGAGGTTTTTCCAGACACATGGTGATTGCTAGTCAAGGAACCAGTCTAACTTGATCGGACAACAGTTACTGTACACCGGTAGTTACCAGAAGGACCCGTATAGAACTCCTTATATTATATCCTGCTATATATCAGGAATTTCTCCTTTAAATGGTAGAAACATCCCGAGAGAACTGATGTCAAATTATCAGTTTAGCTGCTTAGTCAATTTTTTCTTCAATTAAGATGTGGACCTCGCTATTTACAAGTTAATTTTAGAGAGTGTGAGAATTACTTTGAGAACTGACAGCGTGGAGGTGATTACTGTTCGCAATCAGCGAATCTGTATCCGATATTTCACTCACTTGGAACAATGCTTTAATAGATTTTTCACCGTCTATCGTAAAGTATTAAGAGCCACGGCTCCTTAATCTGGAGCACTGAAAATCGGGCTTCTTGGAACAATTGATGAAATGTGACTACATGCAATTAAAGGAAAAGACAACAGGAGAGTTTTATTTGGACGAATGTGGACGTTTAAAGGCAACAGTCCATATCTACATGTACAATTTATATCATACAACATAATAGATAATGGTGACAACAGCTCCTCCGAGCAAATTTTCAGGAAGCACTAAACTTTACTAAAAATAAGTTTGATACTTAACCATTACACCTATGGCGATGGCTTTAGTAAATCTTTTATCTTGGTTCATTTTCTGTGTAGAAACTAATTTTTTGAATTGACAATTTTTTTGTTACTGGTGTCATTAACGCAATCTTTAATTTATTGTGGACATTTAGGGTACTAACATATAGTTCAATTTGATTTCAATAATTCGCTTGTGCGCACGGGTCTTTAGCAGTGAGAGTAAAACGAAGGACCCGTAGGGGACCCACGAGCTTAGACGGGCAACCTACTCTTTGTCACGAACAAATGGGGAATCGAAACCACTCCAGTTGATTCAATGACAGGCTTTATAATAGAACGCGCACGCACTTACCATTCGACCATCTACCACCACCCACCCCTGCCCGTTTTCTGTCTATGTCTTTACGTTTTCAACGAATCAATGCCAATTCCCGGAATATCGCTACCTCTTATGGTTAGATCTAAATATTAAGGCCACATGGAGATTTTGTCATGAAGTCAGAAACGAATCGAAATACAAAATAAAGTATTAATAAGAGCTAGTCTAATCTTCAACATGCCAATGGTTAAGACGTATCTATTGTATAAGAACTTATAATAGCATATCATTCATCCGGGTACGTTAGAAATTGTATTTTGTAAAATGTGGTTTAATACAGGTAATGAATATATCGAGGACTGATCCTGGCATCTGGCCCAGCATGGTTTCCAATCGATACGACTTATTTAGGCTCTCGGTAGTGGAAGGAATATACTTTTAAAAAATAAAATTATATTTTCAAGAAATATCTTTAACGCTACTAACTTTGCGAAAGCTATATTAGTTTAAGTAATGAACACCAATTCGTCTGCCAATCAAATCAATACGAGAAATAGACACCACGAGGTAACAGAACCGTCTACGTTTTTTGTCCAATTTTCGATGATTGTTATACGGCGATTCCTTAATTCAGTTTTGGTCTATATATTATTAAAAACAGCCATAAAAAATATATTACTAATATTAAAGTGTGGGGAAATCAATGTCCACTTTTAGGGCCCATTAGACTTAATTTGATTTAATTCAATTCGGAACCACTGTCGACTTCGGGGGAACGCAATAACTGTAATTGTTTGGAGAGCCTTTCAATCACACTTCACGCAAACTATGGTTATGTTTATTCTGATTACTACATTGGTATATTTATTATTTATAGGACTTACTTGGAGTTTTTTTTCTGTAAAACTACCAACAGTTGTAGGACATATTTGAGATTTGATGTGTCTGTTACTATTAATTACACAGACACAGCACTCGAGTAAAAACTAAGTACAACAGTTACTTATTCCGCACCAGTTTAAAGGGATATTAACACCACATCTGTGGTTTTTTTACAGCCATGGAGACAAAATATGACGTTGTGATCTGTCAATGTTGCAGATATAATATGATGAATTAATATGGTTTGTTCTTTTTATTTTTGCGTTATTATTTCAATAAAAGAACTCATTCATTTTGTCTCTCTGCGTCCGGCCCAGTGTCTGGACCGGATTAAATTTGCATGGGGCCCCTATCCGAAAATGTTATTTACGTCATCGCAGCCATCTTGAAATTTTTATTTAAAAAAATTGAAGACTTCGATGTGCATTTGTCAAAAGAACACGCATGCCAAGTTTCATTTCGGTTATACTCAAGTAGTCGCCCAAACTGGCATGGATAAAAAGTCCATTGTTACATTCCAATACGGTGAAATGAAATGAAATGGGGTTTAACGTCTTACTCTTCTGCATCTATACAATAGGCTTGGTATATATGGTCATGCTTTCTAGAACATATTATTATAATACCACTTGTCATTTATCTGGGACGTTCGCATAGGTAATAATTAAGACTTTATGCTTGTCGTATACCAATTTATGTTTTTAGGTATGATTTTTCTTTGCTGTAACAGTTCATGTTTTTAGGTAAGGGTGTTATACCAAATTATATAAAACACCAACTTGGACCTGTTTGAGGCAAGATAAGAGAACTTATACGTATAGGGAGGTTAAAAACTTGAACTTTTTCAAATTAAAGTATATTTTAGTGAGGACAGGGAGTGGTTTGCTATGATATTTATCTAAAAGTTGCACTAGATAAAAGATAGACTTGAAAGGAAAATGTATTTCTTGGTGAGGTACGCCAAAGGAAGTTTGACTTCAAAAGATTTCTTTCTCTTCTTTCGCTATTCCTTGCATTTGGTTTTTCAAGAGAAAATTATGACCCACTTTAACCAACGTGCAATACAGGCCATGAGTATATATTACATAAAATAACGTTCAAATGAATTAGAAGTGATATCAGATGTTATTGAATAAAAGTAACGTTAAGCTTACCATTTATGTCATAGACATCATGTTATTCAATCAAACCATGACGTTTTTGAGGACGATGTAATACTAAAAAATGGAATCGTCCATATATTACGTCGGTCATTTGAAAGAAACATTTTTGTGACTAAGTGTGTGATGCAAGAGGAAGACTTTTTCTCGGACAATGGCTTTTCCGCCCAGTCATTGCATAAAGCAGTTTTTCGTACCAACCGGTCGACATGGCCTACTTTCCGTGACAGTCCCGTAGGAAACTCCCATAGGAACGGCAAGTAAAAACTGGGCTTGAAAAATCCAAAATCCTGGATGTTCTTTTAGGTCTACGTCAAGATTCGAACCCTAGAGGGGATGCAACGGTGGCTAAGTGGGTTAGACGCTGGATCGCCTGTCGTCGAGATTTTCCGGCGTGGTTTCCCCTTGTCAGTGGTGCTGGGTCGAGGGCCTGACAAGGACAGTTGTCTAGTCGTTCGCATAGGACAAAAACAGGTGTACACGTCAAAGATCCCTTGGCAGTTGGAATTCGATATGAGAGTAGGCCGTAGCGCCGCTGTCCGAGTAGAATTTCCCTCATATGGCATACTGTATGGCGTATATCCATCTTCAATAACCCCGTCGGAGCAGAACAGCTGGCCGTTAAACCCCATTTCATTTCGAACCCTGAACATTCTAGTTGAGAGGCGCTAAAGCGAACACGGAAAATGTGTTTTAAAAAAATCAATAGTGATTATCTTTCTAGACATATTTTTGCAATAAAATGGCCATAGCACGCAGAATAAGATAATAAAATAATGATACGCCTGTAATGTGGGCGAGATGCAGATTAACTGGCTATTAATGGAAGAATGTTAGGGTTGAAATACTCCCTGGAGACAAATCGAGAAAATTGGGCACAGGTCTTGAAATATTCCATGTGGCCATCAAATTCATAGAAATTTCATAAAATATTCTATACCAAGCTACCGATAATAATATACTTTCTCTTTTAAATAAAAAATTTTCCATCCATTTCTCTGTGGATATGGAAATGGTATACTGATGTCGACAATTAAATTCCCGACCGCAGGGTGGGGGTGGGGGAATTACATGTAAGTTCACATAAGACTAACCAGACCATATGATACACAAGAAGTTGAGGAAAACCGAGGTACCTAGAGGTTACCCCAAAAATTAGCTTTCGGGCATTATTTAGTAGTCCAAAATTCGTAAATACGACTTGACTTAAACACAGCATTAACTACGTTAACTCACAAGGCGTCATTCCTAGTACTGATAAACCTAGAGAATAAATCTTAATATACTCGTCTAGGAATAGTAAAACAGATCGATTGGTAGACAGGTAACTTTCTGACAACAATATCCGCTATCTGTGTTGGTATATTATTTTACAGGTTTTAAATCTTTATAAATATGTTAAATAGTTTTGCTTTAAAACGTCTAATTACATTTAAAGAATGCTCTAGCACACTTCAGTAATTACTGTTAAATAGGAAATGTCAGTTTAACATGGTTTAGGTGCGGCAATTTGGTTATAATGACAACAAGAAAATATATATAAAAACAATAAGAACTGAAAAGAGCTTTATAGACAGTTATTAGGACTATTTTTAACCCCAAACAAATATGTTACACACCATCTTGACCTCGATGTTCTTGGAGAAAAATGAGTTATATCGTTAAGAATTAGATTGACGATTACAAGAAATTCAAAATGGTGACGTGAAATCACTTTAGAAAGAATTGTGAAACTGGAGATGAGCATAACTTCCGTAAGGATTGATCTATTTTGGGACCAATATGTTTAAGTCTACATTATCCTTTTTTTCTGTGTTCATTGTTCTGCCAAGTTAGCTTGCAATCTAATCAAAATGAAATGAAATGAAATGGGGTTTAACATCCTATAGCTCTGCTAATAAACTGGGCTAATGAAGATGGGTATACGCCCTACAGTGTGCTATGAGGGAAATTTTGTCATGGCAGCGGCGCTGCGACCTACTCTTATATCGAATTCCATCTGTCAAAGGATATTTTATGTGCACGCCAATGTGTACACGGTACCTCGGTTTTTCGTCCCTTCCGAACGACTAGACAGCGGTCCTCGTCAGGCCCTCCGTCCTGCATCACTGACAAGAGGAAACCACGCTAATCAAAATAGTCGATACAGCTGTAGTCGATAATTCATTGTAAATACTGAACGGAACTGAACCATTGTTGGCGTGATATTCCTTTTAATGGTTCGACTTTGCTCGGAACCGGGCTAATGAAGACGGACAATGTGCTTTGACTGAAATTTTGCTCTCAAGAGATCGTTTACGTGAACACCAATGTGTACACGGGACCTTTCGTGCCATCCCAACGACTAGACAGCTGTCCTTGTCAGATCCACTGTCCTGCATCAC
Organism: Patella ulyssiponensis; assembly: GCA_963678685.1. Taxonomy (NCBI): domain Eukaryota; kingdom Metazoa; phylum Mollusca; class Gastropoda; family Patellidae; genus Patella; species Patella ulyssiponensis. The sequence goes on along the minus strand of OY783227.1, from coordinate 75,121,535 downwards.
TGACAGAGAGAGAAAAAAATGGGGTTTAACGTCCACTCGACACAAACTAGGTCATTTCGGGACTACTATATGGTTTCATTTTTATTTCAATAATTCGCTTGCGCGTAGGGGTCTTTAGCAGTGGGAGGAAACCGGGGTACCCGGAGGAAACCCACGAGGTTGAGGAGGCGCCCCTATCTCCATGCCACATACGCTTACACCAGGGGTCGAAACCACAGCTGCAAGCCAGAGGTGACCGGCCAGCTAGAGTTCGAAGCGCGGCACTCTAGACCACAAGGCCATCCCAACCCCCCACTGCATCACTGACAAAGGGGAACCACACGCCGGAAAATCTGGACGAACCTTCTCGGCAAATGCAGGGATCGAACACCCGACCTCCAGGCTAGCGAGCCAGCGTCTTACTCTATTAACCACCGTGACCCGCTTGGCTAACAAACTTTTGTTGCACTTTTGTAATTTTCTGTAACACAAGTACTTTTATTTTTTTAACAGGCTGGGAATATAGAGAATCTATATATTCAACATGTCGGAGAAACCGGAACGAAATGAACGTTCTATCCTATTAACCTTATTTATATACAAAAAAACAACAGACAAGATTTAATTCAGTTATAACAATGGTGGTGTCTGGACAGATTTATTGACTGTAAAGACGACTTAATGAGCCGATAAAATGTCGCATCACACTCACATTATATAGAACTAAAATACCATTGATTTAACTTGATCAGTTTCACACTAGAATTATTTTCTCTCGTCTTTTGTTGTGGAATGGCGTTCATATAGTCTCGTCAATACAATACTTAGGTCACTTTGAGAGAAACAAATTAAACTTCCTTGAGCAATGCAAAACCCCGCTATCTGCCCGGCCAACACCCAACCTCTTCGTACTGACATTTGTAAATAGGATAAATTGAAGGGTACATGACTATCGACTGCATTTTCTTGGTTCCGAATCCAAGCGTAGCCTTCAATTGAAAGTTTGCTATATGGTGGTTCGGGCGGAATAAAAAAAGCTACGTCTAGTCGCTTTCACACTGAAATGAACCTAGAGAATCCTTGATATTTGGATACCGAAGTAAAGTAGTCGAATATGAGAGACAGAGGGGACTAGGTCACTTCTGGACTAATATGGTTCAAATTTCCATAGTTCGCTTGTGCGCAGGGGTCTTTATCAGTGGGAGGAAACTAGAGGACCGGGAGTTTGGACACGCAACCATATTCCATGCCACGTACGAAATCGAATCCGTGCCACATAAGTAAATGAAAGACCTTATGACGTAACACGTAGCGTTAACCATTCGGCCACCCAATTCCCCGAATTTCACATGTAACCACAGAAATAAAAATGACCATTCTTCCTTCTCAAAATTTCTTCTCAGTATTATGCAGAGGAGAGACATAAACCCTACTCCCTTCAATACATACGGTAATGACGTGTAATGGAATTATAACAAAACCATTTCAGTTGTTCCATTTGCAAAAACTAAACCTCTCATCTACCTAAGAAACAGTTTCAATTTTCCAGAAAGATTAGGCCTAACCAGTTTCTAAATTAGTCTATCGCCCTTTCTGACGACACCAAATAAGTCTTACACACCTGGAATATTGACATTTACTGAAGAAACCAATTTCAATTTGGCATACACGAAACAATGGCTCCGTCAAGTCCGCTATATTAGTTGATCAAACTAATGTTGCGACAATTTGTACACTTCGCTAAGCTATTAGACACAAAACAAAGCGTTTCCACACAATATCTAATATGCAATTTTGTTTAAACCGGTTTTCCTTCAATACTATTGTTTATTGCAGTTCATCTGGGGTTTATACACGTTGACGAATGCAATCAAAAATAAATTACAAAAAATACAATGGGCGCTTAAAGATACATTCTCACAAAAGTATGGCAAATTTGTTACAATTATATGGAAAGCAGAGACACCCAATCGTACTAGAAAAACAATAGATATCCTGAAAAAACACCCATTGGGCAAGTGCTGGGAAGAAATATCAGGACATCGCTAACTATCAGCTCGATGGTGTATTGTCTGACAGTTTGACTTAGGGAGCGGTTGTTATTTCTTGATCAAATGGTTAGGCGGTTTTGGGAACATTGCGGGGTTTAAAGTTTGTTAGGTCCGTAGCTAGCGGGGCGTGGGTCAAGGGGACGACAGCTCCCCCCCCCCCCTGAAAAAAATCGGCGCCCAATCCTGAACTCTCTTTTCGGCCGACACCGGGATTCAGTAAGTAGACATGACTTAATCTGACAATGTCCCTTTAAAGTAATTAATTTTACAAGAAAACAAATTATTGATATTCTCTAAGATAACATGTAATTACAATTTTGCCCACAATCATCATTGCCAAGATGGACGAACACTATAATTAGTCGGACGATTTTAGAGAATAACTGTTATCTGAAAGAGAGATATCAAACATAATGTGATTCAATTCTTAATCATTAATGTTAATAAACCTTAAAGATGGTCTGACGGAGATATACAGGTCTCTAATGGCAAACCTGTAAGTACAAAAAGTAGTGGATACCGGGGCGCACCAATCGGATACTCGGTCAAAATACCTACCATGTCTGTATTTTGACATCAATTTATCTATTTCAATATTCGAAGTGCTCACCATCTTATATATTTCGCCAATCGAGCAAAAAATGAAGGAAGGAAAAGAATCCTATTTCCAACACGTAATGTGACTTTGTTTTTGTTTTTTTTAAAAAGTTCACCTGGCATTATTCCTTCTATTGTACTACAGCATTAAGGTCTCCTGCATGGCACTCTTCCTTCTATTGTGCTAGAACACTACTACATTATATTTTGTGAAAAAAAACCTGCTTAATGCTGCGTTAAAATCCCTTAAAATCCTCTACATTGGGGCCGAGCAACTAACTCAATGTATGTGATACGTTTTCAAACAATTTAAACCTGTCAGTCTTCATCTGGAAATGGAAACCGGTGTCACAAGCTGTGCCATACTGTGTCTGGATAAAACCTGCGCTGCGCTGTAATAAACATTTAAAGGAACGGCAATCGGTATCAAGTCGCCCAAAGAAAAAATTGACCCAAAATCTTAAAAGTTTACGTTTCCGGATAAGCGGTTTTGAGACAATATAAGTACACCATTCCTCTATATTTTGGCGTTTAAATTTCATATGTAAACGGACTTTTATTTTGGAGACTGTTTAAATCGGGATCGTCCCTATAAGTGACCTTACCGCCTGGTAGAAGTGATATTGTGTTATTGTTTAATTGTATAATAACTATGCCCGTTTTTGGTTATAGTAGGACAGCTAAGTGTAAAAATCTTTCAAATCCCGATACAGGCACTAAAATTTTTATGGTGGTCCGAGTAGGCTCATATTTAAATAATCCCATTTGAATTTTTTGAATATGGTTGCCCTTTTCGGCTCTTCTTTCACTGAATTTTACGCACTGGACCGATTGAGAAGATTTTTATACACCCACATTTCCTGTGGACGTATTTTATTGTCGCTCATGTCCGTCCATTCTCAACTTCTTGGGTTCTGTCTCCATACCCATTACGTACAATTTGGACCATCCAGAGACCAAACCGATTCAGTTGGAACTTACGGTACAAAGAATCAATAGATCTTGGATTATAGTCCTTGCCTTTTAGACAAAATGTGTATAAGGTCTATCTGTGAACACCCTAGAGCTGTTGGTTCGATTGAGATGAAACAACACACATGTTAAGGATTCAAAGATATCGGGGAAGGCGGATTTTGGTCGACCTGCTCTGAATCAGACCCAACCTCTTGGATTATGGCCCTTGCCTTTTAAGCAACTATGTGAATTGCGTACAACGTCTTTGAAGCTTCTAGAACCCACATTTCTTGTTTCCGTGCAGATGAAACTATATGTTAATAATTAACAAAATGGGACGATTTGGTGTGACTTTATCGCAACAACGATATCTCGTAACCTAAAAGTAGACCATCTAGAGAATGGCCGCCATCTTGTACTTTCGAGAAGCTAATGGGTTTTTTGAAAAGAGTATCTGTGCCAACATTTGAACGAGTTCCCAGTTTTTATACAGTTATCTACTATACTATTAGCAGTGAACCCCTTATTGATCAGTTCCATGGATAGATCCAGTTCTTCATAATGCCCCTTTCAAAGCTTTTATGTAAGTTATTTAAGAATGATCTGCCAACTACATAGAAAGAAATGGAGTTTAACCTCCACTCGACAGAAACCAGGTCACTTCGAGACTAACATATGATACGTTTTTCGAGTAAGGGTGTTTAGGAGTGAGAGGAAACCGGAGAACCCGCAAACAAAAACAACCCCAAGATGCTTGGCAAGCTACCCTACTCCTTGTCATGTACGAATAATATGGGATCGAAACAACACGATACTTAAATAAGTAAGGTCTATTGGGGGAGGGGGGAGCGACTGATTAATGCGTGTGTATTACATGATAAGGTCTGTCTCCGTTGGTTTCTGCCCACTCCTAAAGACCCCTGCGTGCAAGCGAATTAATGAAATAAAATTGAAACATATGTTAGTCCCGAAATGACCTATTTTGTGTGGAGTCGACGTTAAACTCCATTTCTCTCTTTGTCGCTATTGGGTGTTCTGGAAAGAATAAGTCTTTCCTTGTACATACCACTCAACAAAAATGAACCCCCTGTCAGTGACACAAAAGCAAAGTCACAGGGTGAGAATCTTCTAAATACAATTTAAAACGGAGGTATTAGCCACCAGGTTTTCAAAATAGTATAAGTGTACCAGAAAAAATGTGGGCGTATAAAAAAATTGGCTTCAGGAAGAATGGGCTGGCATGTACATAAAGACGGTGGCGTGAAATCAGTGGAAACCATTCAAGCTTTACATTAGTTGTTTCAATATATCCCCAAGCCCAAAGTCGAGGGTACCATCCGTTTGAGAATCATTCTAACACTGTAAATCAGAATAATGAATTCGCCAATTAATGAGAAAGGTTAGGTAAATATATACTACTATTACTGTATTAGATATGATCTAAGTAAATAGCCTCGTTATAGGATAATTAGTTGTATTAATGATAAGATAATGAGGGGGAGAATAGGTACATCATATAAGATACAGCACATAGATAATTATAATTATCATGTTGTAGATGAAGTAAGCAACTTGTTTTATAAATATAATATTAAACGAAGTATTGGTGCCGTTTGGGGTATAATTCTCCATCTAGAACATCAGACGTCACTTATCGTTTACTTGGGGCGTTCACAATACTAACAACTTCCGTTCTACTGTCAGATTAAAGCGTTTTCCTTCCACTTCTGAAAACAGCCAGAACTCTTGCTCCATTTACATTTGACGTGTATCGTGTGAAGGACGGAGTTTTCTTCTCTTTCTAGAACACTCGATACCAATTCCCCAAATCTGCTAGATTTCATAAACTATAATCTTACAACATTTTTCAATATTATTTCAAAATAGAAGATAGTGATGAACATTGTGAAGAATACGTTGCATTAAATTGATGTGGAACTGTCCGACTTCTACAAATCTCTATAATTTATTAGAAGTACAAATGCGGTGATTAATAGAAACCGTTTGAGACAAAATAAGGAATTATATATTAAATATGGCTTAGTTTCACTTTATTTATAGGTTTTGCAACTACAAATTCAGCGATTCGTTATTAAGTTTCGGATCTTAAGATTTGTGAAAAACTTAGAAATCAGAAACGTTTAAATTTCCAAAGTAATACCTCAAATACCTACGTTTTATCGCAAAGGTAATTGTACTTGAAATTAGTCTGAAATAGTAAATATATTAACAAATGCAGAAGAACGCACCACAGGGCATCAGTATTAGGCTCAAAAAGTCGTAAAAGCCGATTCTCTGCATGGCTTCCTATTATAAAGATAGTTATTTATTGCATGTTGCACACCCTATAACTGTTATAACAAGCAGGCTGCGTTAAAGATAAGTATATTATACCTATTTGACATAGCTCAAAGAACCGTATACTATAAATACGTAACAGATTCGTGTAACATTTGGCGTTTACACAATGAGTGAATAAAAATAAAGTCCAATGGTTCTTACTAAACTCTCTTGAGGCTCTTACAATAGATGTATATAGATTTAATAACGCTGTTTATAAATATTTGAGACGGTGGCATGGAGTAATACTCAAGTATACAGCTGGAAATAAAATTAGTTGCGATATCGACTTTCTTAACGTCTTATTTAACTGGTAAATATATATTTATTTATAAACACTTACCTATGACGTTGATTAGATTACAGAATAAAGCCAACACAATTGCAGTCTTTTTATACATTACTCCAAACATTTTTTTTTTAGGATGAGATCGAACACAATTGCTTTTAAGAATCAGAGTAATTTGCACGGCGGGACAGCCGATACTAACAACCTCTCTCGCTAACCTTGTAAAATCTTCATTACGGGTTGTGGTGGGACGAATGCTTTTCTCGAATTATCGGATTCCTGAAGTTTCTGCAGCTGTTTGAAAACCACGTGTATTGGGCGGAACCATCCCTTACAAGACACAGTCATATTTCACGAGCAGATTCCTTATTCCAGTGGCTTGAACGAGTGTAACGGTACATGGATTGTAGCCGGCATAACGGAGCGACTCCAATCTCAACTCTCAACTATACGGACTGCACTCGCGCTGATCATACAATAAATGGTCTGTTGTACTATGAAGTATACAAAAATGGTTAATATCCATAAAGTTTTCCCAAGAGAATTACCTTATTGGATTTGTTGTTTGCTCACACTACCGCTGTTAATATTATTTATTAACAATTTAATTACGCTTAAAACGAAATGCCGATATAGAACTAATAAAACTACATCCACAAATAACCAGTTTTAATGTAAGTGGTACGAAACTTATGTCAACAGAAACAATGTCGATATCATTAATTACAATCTAATCACAGCACATATTTTGTCATTTACGGTGCAGACAAATTGCATTAGCCAAATGTGATTTCTGTTGAAATTTAAAGGATAAAAGAAAAAAACATATGTATGGTTAAAAACGTAATTAAAGGAACAATAGGCCGGATTGTTAGTTTAAATCTGTTGCATCGAGAGAGAGAGAAATGGGGTTTAACGTCCACTCAACACAACCAGGTCATTTCGGGACTAACATATGGTTTCAATTTTATTTCAATAATTCACATGCGCATAGGGGTCTTTTACCCGTGGGAGGACACCGGAGTGACCGGAGGAAACCCACGAGGTTGAGAAGGCGCCCCTATCTCCATGCCACATACGCTCACACCGGGGCTCGAAACCACAGCCCCAAGCCAGAGGTGACCGGCCAGCTAGAGGTCGAAGCGCGGCACTCTAGACCACTAGGCCATCCCAACCCCCCTCTGTTGCATCGAGATCACATTGTAATACAAAAGAGGATTTAACAATGATTATGGTTATAACAACATAAAATGAGATGAATTTAACGTCCTACTGTTCTCCACCGATTGAGATAATGAAGACGGGCATCCACGACCGTGCAGTGTGCCCGTCTTCGTAATCCCAGTCGATGCAGAAATTTAGGACGGACATACATGTCATTCAGTGTGCTATTGGGATGAGGGGGCTTTTACCCGAGCAGCGGCGCAACGGTCTATTCTTATACCGAATTCCAACCATCAAGGGTTCTCTGCACGCCAATGTATACATAGGATCTCGGTTTTTGGTCCCATCCGAACGACTAGACATCTGCCCTTGTCAGGCCCTCCGCCCTACAACATGCTGAAAAAGCCCGTGGGAAATCTATCGACCAACACCAGGAGCGGGTCCCGAGATCTCCAGGATAACGAGACAGCGTCTTACTCACTGGACCACCGCGACTCCCCTCATAACAACATATCAATGTCTTCTGCGTATAAAATATTAATACGATAGGAAGTTATTTATATTCCTTACGCTGACAAGTATCACAAAGGAAAGAGTGTGTACTATTAATATACAGACTGTGTATATTTTAAATACACGCAATAGAGGTGTAATAAATAACCTACAAGAGATGTTAACAGGATTGGTAATACTTTATAAAATACAGAAAGATGGTAGTGTTAAATCAATAGAAACTAATGGAAATTTCAAATGGCAATAGCTTAAAGGGTCAATCCCGATAATATTTTTGAGAGTAAATTTGCTAAATTTTGAGTTAAAATCGCCTAAGATCCTCTACCTTAGGGCAGAGCAACTATTTCTCAACAAATGAATCAACTTGGAAATGGAAACCGGTGTCTCAAGCTGTATTATGCTGTGTCTGGATAAAACCAGATTTTTATTTTGTAAAAATAATGTGTAGGTGCAATTTACCTTTTGTTATCAAGTATAGCACATGGGTCAATCATTGTATAGACCACTAAAGGAACGGGAATCGATCATCGGGTCACCCAACGAAGAAATGTACCCGAAATCTTTAAAAGGGTTACGTGTCCGGATAAGCAATTTTGACGTTCACGTTCAAACGAGCTGAATTGTTGAGTCAAGGTAAATACACCATTCCTATATCTTTTGGCGCTTAAATTCCATACGTACCATTACTTTTATTTTTGTTTAAATTGGGATAGGTCCTTTAAGTTATAATGGAGTGATTTAAATAGTTTTCAGACCAAAGTAAATCTGTCGAACGTATATATACTACAAAAAACATTGTTAAACGGATACTTGGGTATACTTGTCAGTCTGTAAAACGTATATTGCCAACTTTGAAGCACTTTTAACTTAAGTAGTTAAAACATCTTTTATCTGTTAAACGTTTGAAACTTACCACTTTGAACTAGCATACGTATTTTTCACGATAAAGAGGGATAGGCGTCTGAAAAATAAAACGGAGTTTGACGTCCTACTGTTCTGCTCCGATTGGGCCAGTGAAGATGGACATACGCCGGACAGTGTGTAATGAGGAAAATTTTACCAGGGCAGCAGTGCTACAGCCTACTTTTAAATCGAATTACAATTGCCAAGGGATGTTTTACACGGGACCTCGGTTTTGCGTACCATCCAAACGACTGTCCTGCACCACTGACAGGTGGGGAGGGAACGCCGGAAAATACCGATGAACTTTCTCGGTCAACGCAGGGATCGAACTTTCTAATGTATGTGTATCTGTTGAACTTATTCAAGATAAAGCATACAACTTCTATGATAAGACCATGGGCGCCCACCAAATTCCACCAAAGTCTAATCATTGGGACAAAAACAGGGGTCCCGTTTACAAATTGGTGTGCACGTAAAACAATTCTTCGAAATAAGATGTAAAACAATTCTTCGAAATAAGATTAGGCCGTAGCAGTGTCGAAAAGTTGGACGTTAAACCCCATTTCAATTCATTTCTATCCCCTCATCTTTAATTTAATAGCCTTACCATAGTCCACGATACCTTGTCCACGATATAGAATGGGGTGGAATGCATATAGGAAGGGTAGAGTTTTGCCGGGAAATCTGCCTGGCTGTTGGAAAATAACAACATAGGCTCGCTTCTACCTATACCGACGCTGATGCAGTTTAACAAGCTAAACAGGGGCGCTATGAGAGATACAGATTTCCATTTTGGTTGAATTGCCGGAAGTCCGGTTCGAATTGACGGCCCTTTTCTCCCGTCTATGTAAGCAAAAAAACTCCATCCAATTTCGCATGGTAAATCTTAAATATGCTTATTATCACGTCTTTAGAATAACCAGCGGTTCGAGCACGTGTAATTCGATATAAGAGTCGGCCGTTGTGCCGCTGTATGGGGAAAATTTCCCCTCATAGCACACTGTATAGCGTATGCCCGTCTTCATTAGCCGAGTTCGGAGCAGAACAGTAGGATCTTAAACCCCATTTCAAACAATTGACTGTTCACTTGGGATTCTTAGCGTTGAATTATGAATTTGTATACGCGATTATACACAACGAGATCCAGGAAATCTATAAATAGCCAATTTTGAGGACTCTAGTACCGGTAGCCAGTGCAATCCGACAGACTATCTGAATTTCTGCTTCCGCTGGATAGCGTACCGACAATCACTGTCGGTGGCGTCAGTGGCAGTTTGCAGGCGACTGCCTGTAGTCAACCAAATGAGAAACGAATTCCCCTATCAGATTATACTGAAAATGTGCAGGTCTATGATTGTAGATTTTGGGATTATCTGGTTTTGGGGGACGTTTTCACATCGGTATGTTTTGTACATAGGGTTACTTTTATTTTTTATATAGCCTACATTGTATATATAGATAAAATAATATTCAAATCTATGCTTTGAGTGCCCCTTCTCTTTCTCGGTTTCATACTTAAGACGTTCAGACTATTGATTAGTCTAAAGGTAATCAACCATTAACCCATTTACACCTTGTTCGCCCTCATAAAATTAGGATGTCTTCCACTCAGTTTAAATCGAAATAAGATTTTCGTAGAATACAGAATAAGATTGATGCAAAGTTTTTCGTATTGATACACTCAGTGGTACCTTTTATCTCCCATAGGTTTTGTCGGAAAATTTTGGTTCAGAGTTAGACCATATTTGTCCTTTTGTTGTTGTGTTATTTGTCTTCAATGTTTCACCTTGTTGTGGTGATTACAATAGGACAGCGTTCACTTAGCTCCAATCGACATAACTTGTTGATTAAATGCAGAATACCTCTAATCACTTAAATGGTTTTGTCAGATTAAGCCCATCTGTCCATTTGTTTTGGATATATTTGTTAATCGACAAATCTCCGTTTATTAGTGTACCGTACCCAAATAAAGTGTTAGTCATACATGGCATCTGGTTTCTGAGGGTGACTCCACATATTTTACTAAATATACTTTTGTATCCAGTGAATAAACATGGTTTACCAATTCCAGAATTAGATTTAAAATTGGCCACAATCAGAACAAATTGTGAAACTGTAAAGTAGTCCATAACCCTAATTCGGATTCGGTGCAATCAGGCACACCGAAATTCGCCTTCTGAAACATTTTTCCGATGATACATTAACCCATTATGATCCCAGGCTTGGTTGATTAACCTTTTAAGCTAATAGCTTTCTGTACAAATGGAAACTTTGAATAAAGAAGTTAGATTTCTATAATTGAAGTCACTTTTTACATTAAGCAGACGTAATGAACCAGAATGGAAATCATTTTGATGTATAAAAAAGAAATCCAATTTTGTTGCCGAGTTTTTGCTCTGTTCCTGTAAAAGATGGACGAATAATGAAGAGAAAGGCAACTCTCTTCATCTACTAAGTAAAGCGTATTAGTTACATCCCCTTGTTTTCCAATCAACGCAACTCGTCTGTGAAAACTTCTAAAATCAGATATTCGTTAATTGAATAATCTAGGGTTATCTCCCCTGAAAGCCTTCCTTTGTCTCCATTACCACGCCAGCTTTTTTTCCTTTAATGCGATAATTGTAACGCCGGAAAGATGAAAGTAAAAATCCTCACTCATTAATTACCGGCGAAAATCGGCGTGAAACACTCGATGGAAATCGATACTCCGACTTCGGGTGATGTTAAACGATCGCTTTTGATGATAAATAAAAATGGTGATATAAATGGGCAATAAATTAAGACAGGCTATACAAGAGGATTGTAAACAGTTCTGTCAGTACAGTCTGCTGAAAAGAACGTGTTTTGTAATCACTTTATTTTATGTACACACGTATATCATGGCGGCTTAGATGACATTTTGGACTGGGTTTAACACGACTAACTGGAAAGAAATGGTCGATATCTTGACACTTCAGATGTTCTTTGAAAGAAATAATGGGTGTTCAAACTGAGGGGTTGCTCGGTTTGCTTCGATCCCAAACCATCTTTGAATGACACCCAATGGTTATTATTAGATTATTTTGCATATATATGATAATTCTTGCTTTTTACTGAAATAAGTTTCGTTTTTACTGAAATTTTCGAAACACTCCTTGCCCTGTGCCTTATCCTAAACATGTTTAAATTCGATAATAAAATGTTAAGAATCATAGTTCTTAACTCTGTTGGAATTTTAAGAATGGTGTACTGGGAAATAGTAACCGTGAGTGGATATTACTAATGAAATAATTAGAAATAGTAACCGCATATACCTAGATAGTTTACATTGGTAACAATAGGTAGATTTTAAAAATGATAGTGTACACTTGCTACGCTATATTTGTTTTGATATTTAAAATAGTAGCTTACAGTGGTAACTGTGTGTTGATTTTCAGAATGACAGCTTGCAATGGTAACACTGTCTTGATTTTAGGAATATGGCAACTGATAATCATAATGAAGTAGTCCTACCTTTGTGTGCATTTTAAGAATGATAGCTTACAATGGTAAATGTGAGGTGGGTTTAAGTAGCGGTCAGACTATCTCCAATATAATACTGGTTTTGAAAACAAGGATGTCCCATAATTCTGCGATACTGAGTATTTGTGCTCGCATGATTCTTTAAAACAATCTGGCCATTCTCTGAACTGTCTACAAAATACTCAATGTATACAGTTTTGCAGGATATCACATCAAATTATGATACAAGGGACGATTCCTGGCATTTAATTTCAGCTTTCACAGGCAGGTGCTAATTGTTCAGACTCCCTATAGCCACACCACTGCTAGGGCGTTTGATCTCACATTCCTCCAAGAAGCCTTGATAAATAACGAACAAGAAACAATCATTTAAACATTGTTTAGAAAATGATTTTTGTTGAAATCAGGATGGGAGCCACTCGTCTAAATAAACAAAGTTTAAGTATGTAAGAGGTGCCATTCAGCTTATTGACCTATTTGCAGAATCGGCGAGATTCGTGTTTTGGACCATGTTATTCTGTTAGCAGCACGAATAAATCTATTACTAATCTCTCAATTGGTCCTATTAACCAAAATAATCAATTCGTCTCAAGAGGCTAAGAAACAGTTGATTTTTATCGTGAATTGGCTGGAGGTGAGAATGTTCAGCCCTCTTGTTGGTTCGCTCGATGACTGAAGGAGGGTTCTGTTCCATTTGACCACGGAGAATCGCTTTACTGCTGGACAGTGGACGACCGCAGGGGGTCATCTGATAATCTTTGACCACATATCATCCCTACTTCACAATTATGAGTCAGGTCTCGTAGAACAACTCACTTTAGCCAGTTATTTAGCATTATAATTCTTCGCGTTACTTTACGTCAGGATTTGTATCATTACAAACTCCTCCTAATTTCAACTGCTCTGTATTTCGTAAGATCTATTGCGGATCAGCATGGTACCGAAATGAAATGGCATTGTTTTTAACATCTTACTGTTTTGCTCCGACTGGGCTAACGAACACGGGCATTAGACGTGTTCATTTACTGGCGTGGTCCCCTTGTCAGTGGTGCAGGGTGGATGGTCTCAGGTACGAGGGTCTGGTACGTGTATAAATTGACGTAAAAGAACCCCTGGCAGTTGGAATTCGATATAAGAGTAGGTCGCAGCACCGCTGCCCGGGCAAAATGCCCTTCATAGCACACTGTATGGCGTATGCCCGTCTTCATTAGCCCAGTTTAAGAGCAGAACAGTTGGCCGTTTAACCCCATTTCATTTCATTTAGCTAGTAGTTAGGGGGCTTGTTGAGGGACGCACGTGCGCGCATGCGCGTGCGTGCATGTGCGTGCACGTGACCCTTGCACGTGCGTGACCCCTTGCACGTGCGTGACCCCTTGCACGTGCGTGACCCCTTGCACGTGCGTGACCCCTTGCACGTGCGTGACCCCTTGCACGTGCATGACGTACGAAGAGGGGCGCGCGCGCGCGGGAAAAGAGAGAGAGAGAGAGAGAGAGAGAAGAAGAAGAAGACAAAGAAGAAGAAGAAGAAGAGGGAAGGGGAAACAACTCTTTTCCATTGATTAAGTTGGCCCTGAAAAGGGCCGTTGGTTGGCCCTGAAAAGGGCCGTTGTCCTCACTCAAATGTGAGGGTACGACGCACTTTATGTCGGTTGCGTCTAATGGCCTCCACTAATTCGGGAGGAGGTCTTTTCCTGGGAGGTGTTTTTAATACCTCGTCAGGTAAGACAAAGATATCGTCAGGGGTAATCACGGCAAGCGTGTGACCCCTGAGATACACGAGAGTATCCGTGCTGTGGTTGTCTTCGATGCGTAACACCGGAGCATCCATTCTGATACTGATAGAGAGACAGATGTTGTGTCGTTTTAAAACCGTAAGGACGAGTCCATTTGAGTGGTATGACGTCACGGACGAGTCCATTCATGGAGTGACGTCAAAGTACTGAGCATAATGTTATGCATCGTAGGTTGAACGTTGTGGGATAAATATAGACGTGATGCAACGTTATGCGTACGTTGGAGGCTAAATATAGACGCGATGTAACGTTATACAGCGCATGTGTGTACGTTTGATGCTAAAAATAGACGTATGGAAAATCCAGTATTACACAACCGCATGTAACCTGACGTTAAGTATTGCACATGTGTAATAGCATGGATATGACGTCATGGACGAGTCCATTTGTAGGGTATGACGTCATGGACGAGTCCATTCATGGTGACAGGAATAAAAGGCCTGGAAGCGACATCTTCGGTCATTTTTAAGCGATCAGCGAGCAAATCAAGATGAGTTTTACATTACGACCCGTGGATAGACGATACAGCCGATTATTTAGAACCGAATCACTGTGTGTGGAGATAGACTTTTTGGAAGATTGGTCCCACGTTCCAGCCAACGATGTACCACAACAACTACACGACACTTTTGAGGCCATCATCGAGGAAATTCGCCGAACCTTGGACGCCAGAGAAAGTGACTACGTTAGAATTGCCATTAGTCACCCAGGACTCAAAACACCGATCTGGTTACCCTTCCGTGAACATCGTTTGTTGAAAGCCGAAGACGTTTTGCAGAAAGTGGCAGCCGTGTTACAGAGTAACGAAGAATTTAGATTGGATCAACGCATGTCCATGAGTATCTGTCACGTGTCCCCTCCCGATGGTAGAGGTAGCGGTGGAACAAACATGAAGAAGAGACACTGCGCAAATTTTGACGAATATTTGAAGAGAAAGAAATGTTTGGTTACCATAAAGAATGCCGACGACTTATGTTTTCAGCGAGCCATTGTCGTCGCTCGTCATTATGCCAACAAAAAAGACACGCCTGAATGGGAAAGAGAACGGAACAGACTACAGAGGAGGGCAGGACCCCATTCGTGGCAGACGAAGAAAACCGAAGCCCTTATCGATGCCGTCGGTGGAGCCAGGCAAGCCTGTACGGGGATGGAAACCTGGGAATTGTACGCCAAGTATTTGGGAGAGCAAGGTTATCAGCTCAACGTTTTCTCTCGGGCCATCTTTGGGAAGGCGATCTATCGGGGAACAAAACACGTCACCGGGACCCCAAAACATCTGAACCTGTATTTACACGACAGGCATTATGACGTCATTACCTCCATGCCCGCTTTTGTGGAGAGGTCGTATTTTTGTGAGACCTGTCAGGTGGGATACAATGCTGCAGAGAAACACTCGTGTCACGTGATGTGTCAAGGATGTAAGACAATGGGTCCACCCTGTCCACCTGAACCCAACACAAAGACGTGTTACCGATGTCATCGCGTGTTTGTGAGCCGCCAGTGTTTCGACAATCATCTCGCCACCCGTTCCAGAGCCAAGTGCAGTGTGTGTTATCGATGGAAGAAATGTGAGAAATGTCAAAAAGAGTGGGACGTCATCAAGGCCAAGCGTAATTTGGAAGAACACCGATGCGGAGAATACGAGTGTTCCATCTGCCGAGAGTGGCACACGGCCGAGAAACAGTTTTGCTACATCCAACCACTGAAATCACCCATCGACATGAACAAAGACCGAAAGACCCAAATCGACAAACTACAGCAGACAACATTAACCCGCTTCGTCTTCTTTGACTTTGAATGCCAGCAAGATACCGGTGAACACATTCCCAACCTATGTGTCCTGCAAACCTGCTGTCACTTTTGTATCGACAACCAAGATCCCTGCGATCATTGCGACATGTACTGGAATCACCAACGAGAAATTGTGTTTAAAGGCCCAGACACACTGGACGATGTGGGAAAATGGTTTCTACAACTCGCTGCTCACGGTACGGTGGTAGATGGTCTGAAACATGACAGTCACGAATCGAGTCCCGTGATTGCCGTGGCTCACAACTTTAAAGGTTACGACGGACTGCTGATTTTACAGACGCTGCACAAACATTCCGTGGCGCAACCCGAAGTGATTATGAATGGTGGTAAAGCGATGACGATCACTGTCGGTACGGTAAAATTCATCGATTCCCTCAACTTTCTACCGATGGCTTTACGGGACATGCCCAAGACCTTTGGCCTGCAAGAACTCAAGAAAGGTTACTTCCCTCACCACTTTAACAGACCGGAGAACGAAGAATACGTGGGCACCTATCCTCCCGACACCGATTACGATCCGGATGGCATGAGTGTATCGGAACGAGAAAAATTTCACCAGTGGTACCAACAACACAGTCACGACGTCTTTGATTTTCGTCAGGAAATTCTGGCCTACTGTAAAAGTGACGTCGATGTCCTCCGCCGATGCTGTGGTGTGTTTCGCGAGATATTTCTCATGGACACGGGAATCGATCCCTTTGAAAAAAGTTTGACCCTGGCCTCTGCCTGCAGTCGCGTGTTACGCACACACTACCTACAGAAAGACACCCTCGTCGTCATTCCTCGAGCCCTGATGCAACAGCCGAAACCTGGTAAGGACTGGCACCGCTTCCAGCCTCGACAACAGTCCAACAAAGCTCTTCGATGGTTGGAATGGGAACAACACCGACAGACCATGGCTGCATTCCGAAACCAGACGCCACTACCCAACATTCGACACGGCCGCAACGGTAATGAATGCCGAGTTGGCCCTTACAGTTTAGATGGTATGGACACGACCACGGGTACGGTGTACGAGTTTCACGGGTGTGCTTTTCACGGTTGTCCCAAATGTTACCCGGGTCCCGTCCAAGACCTTCAGCATAAACATCCCTACGATCCATCTCGCAGTATGAGGGACTTGTACCAGAAGACCCAAGAACGTCACCGTCGACTCCAGGAACAGTACGGTATGCAGACCATCCGCGTCATGTGGGAGTGTGAGATGGGGGAAGAACGACGCCACGATCCCGAGATGAACGAATTTTTACAAGGCTTGGAAGATCAGCAATGGCCCGCTCCCGAACCTCTGATGCCCCGCAACGCTTTCTTCGGCGGAAGAACCAATGCCATTCAACTGTTGGTGAACGAGTCGGTGGAAGACATGCGCTACATCGACGTGGTGTCCCTGTACCCCTACATCTGCAAGTACGGTACCTTTCCCATCAAGGAACCCACGATCGTCACACAGCCCGATCAAGACCAGTGGCAGCAGTACGAAGGATTGATCCAGTGTTCCGTCTTGCCACCCCGTGGCCTGTTCCACCCGGTGCTCCCGTTTCGGCGCAAACAGAAATTGGTGTTTGCCCTGTGTCGAAGCTGCGTCGACGAACACATGCAACAAGGGGAGATTGCCGAATACCAACCGTGTGAGCACACTGACGAACAGCGAGCCTGGGTGGGTACGTTTGTCACCCTGGAACTGAAGAAAGCGGTGGCCCTAGGATACAAAGTACTGAAAGTCTACGAAGTCTGGCACTGGAAAGAATTCAGCACTTACGATCCCGAGGCCAAAACGGGTGGTCTGTTTACGGGGTACATTAACCACTACCTCAAGAAGAAGATGGAAAGCAGCGGTTATCCCGACACCTGTCACACCGAAGAAGACAAGGCCCGCTTCGTCAACGAAGTGTACGACACAGAAGGTATTCGTCTGGATCCCGCGTCGATAAAACCCAACAAAGGAATGCGGGCGTTTAGCAAGTTACAATTGAACACAGCATGGGGTAAATTCGGACAGAGAGACAACTTTCCCAAAACAGAATACATCACGGAGCCCAGCGTCTACTTTGAAAAAATGTTGGACGTGACCCAGACCGTCCGAGATGTGCAGTTAGTCAACGACAACATGGTCTTGATGGAAACGCTGAAGAAAGAAGAACACGTGGCACCCTGTCCCATCACCAACGTGGTTATCGCCGCCTTTGTCACTGCCCAGGCCCGTTTAAAACTCTATTCCGTCTTGGAAAAGTTGGGAGAGCGTGTATGCTATTTTGACACCGATAGCGTCATCTACCAATACCACCCCACGTCATGGAATCCCCCGGAAGGTTCGAGTTTGGGCCAGTGGAAGAACGAGTTGCCCGAAGATGTCACCATTCGAGAATTTGTTAGCGGAGGACCAAAGAATTACGCGTACCGTCAGAGCGATGGTAAAACTGTATGCAAAGTCCGGGGATTCACCTTGAATTATCGTGCCTCCCAACAGCTGAATTACGCCATCATGAAGGAGAATGTACGGCACGTCAATCAAAACGAACCTCTGGTCATAGCCAATCCGTTCAAGATTACCAGATCACGTGACCGCCGTCTTTGGACACGCCCCGAGAACAAACGGTATAAAATCGTGTATGACAAGCGGTTTGTTCAATTCAATGACGATGGCCAACCGAGCAACACTTACCCCTATGGATACTGACTTTCGGGTCTCAGGACGATGGCGATCAAACAAAGAAGATGACGAACCGGCAGAAAATACGGAGATGATCGAGAAACTTAGACGACGATGGCTCAACTTTCGAGTGTTGAAATGTTTCCTACCCATTATAGAAGAAAGGCAACACGAAGAGTGTATCGGCTGCAAGTACGAACATCCCAGTCAGAGATACCACTCGTGTCTGGGACTAGGCGTTTCTTCCATAACGGGTCAACCCTCACACCCCGTGGACGATTACAATCACTACCTCTGGGTGGACGAGCCGAAACTGCAAGACATCGATAGCGTGCTAGGCAGTATGATGGACGATCCACGGGATCAAGTCAAGACGTGGGAGGACGAACAACGATGGCGAGAAGACGTCGAGAAAGCCTTGAAAAAGTTCTGGACGGTGGTACCGGGCTTTAAGACCGCGTTGATCAAACGCAAAGACGAGTTCGTCGAACAGAAAGAAGACCCCATACGCCAGTGGATGGACGACTTGCCGAAGAAAAAGAAACGATGGTCTCTGGATCAAATGGATATCAATGTCATGTCCGGTAAACTGGGAGAAGGCTGGGAATGTATTGGCAGACAACTGGGGATCAGAGAAGCGCGAATCAGTCAAGCCAAGATGAGTCATCCTAACAGCGCACGCATGCAAATTTTCACCGTGTTCAACCATTGGCGACAAAAACACGGTAATCGAGCCGACCTGATGACGTTTTTGGAAGCCTGTCACGTGAGTGAAGCCTTGGTCGATTGGGACGAAGTGAAAAAGTACGTGGAAAGCCTGGAAATCATAGACTAAACAACGAACCAATCAAAACGAAGGAAAAGAAAGAACCAATCAAAAGCGAGTGACGTCACGACCAGGACTATAAGAAGCGAAGTGTCACACTGCAATTTCATTCTGCTCTCGATGGCTAGTCAAGCTTGTTTCTCCTGTAACAATGTCGGACACTGGTATAGAGACTGCCCTGCTCGTTCCCAACAACAACAGCAACGAAAACCAAGACAAGACAGACCAGCCTATGGTTCCTATGGAAATTGTTACCTCTGTGGAGAACCAGGACACTGGGCACCCCAGTGTGGAAAACGAACCGAAGCCCAAAAAGCGAAGAGTGATGAAGAAAGAAAAGAAACTGTCAAAAGAAAGTGTTACGGAATCAAGAGACCCACCGACGAAAATCACAAGTGCCTCAACTGTGGACAGCTCGGACACGGCCTGCTCGAGTGCCAAGAAGAAATCCAAACAGAAAACAACTTTGAAGCCGTTGCCGGTCGCATGTTCGACAACAACATCGACATGCCCAGAGACAACACCCGCAGTCAGCGATACTGGTACTGGTGCGGAGAAGCGTTCGAACTCTACAGACGATACAAAGAGAAAAAGAAAACAGCCGACGAAGCTTTCCATCCCATCTCCTATTCTCCCAACTACCAGTGAAAACGCTGAAACCCCGGCTGTCCTCATGTTGGCAGAGAAGGAAGCAGAAAGTTTTTCCCGAGCACTCATCCAATATGCAGGTCCGAGAGATATGACCGAAGTCTTGTCGTATCCCCCTTGTTTCGATATGAGTGAATGGATACCCGTCGTCGTCACGTTTGCTGAAGTGGAAGACTGGCACCCACACGACACGATGCAGAAGCTTTTGGGACATGTGTATTGGATTCCCCGCGTCCTGAGAAATGTACCCTGGGTGAGACAAGAGATCCTGAAGAGAGAACGCGATAACTAACAGTTTTTTCTTTTCCTTTGTATGATATGTTTTTTTGAATTGTTGTATTGAATGTTCTTTTTGTATTTTTTGTAAAATAAATTGTGTTCTAATTTCATTCCATGTCTGTTGTTCTGGCGCGAAGGTATAAAAGGCAGGGGGAAAAGGGAATGGGGGGAAACAGTGCAAGATGGATGTGACGTTCAAACATCCCTTTACCATGTTAGTCAGTGGTCCAACGGGTGTTGGAAAGACGGTCTTTGTGCAGAAATTTCTTCAAGCGTCCCTGTTCGACGTCCCTCCCCAACGTATCGTGTGGGCTTATGGCGAATGGCAAGAGAGTTACGATCGCTTTCCCTACACTTATGTCAAAGGCTTGACGGATATTGACGACGTGATGGGTCAAGTCAAAGGTCCACAAGTCTTAGTCGTGGATGATTTGATGGGAGAAGACACGGAGATATTGCAAAAGTGGTTCACGAAAAAGAGTCATCACCACGACACGAGCGTCATTTACATTGTGCAAAATTTGTTTGACAAGCAACAGCGTACCATCAGTCTGAATGCCCATTACCTGGTCTTGTTCAAAAATCCCCGAGACGCCTCGCAAATTGGTGTGTTGGCCCGTCAGATGTACCCTTCCCGCTCCAAGTATATGCAAGAAGCTTATGAAGATGCGACGAGTACCCCTCGCAGTTACTTACTCGTTGATTTGAAGCCCGACACTCCCGAAACATTGCGACTGAGATCCAACATTTTACCCCAAGAGGAACCACCCATCGTCTACGTCCAAAAAGTATAAAAGGGGGGCCTGTACCTCGAAATGACTCTTGTTTGTCACGATGGCTCGCACGAAGAATACGCAGAGGAAACACCCACCTCCCACCCTTCCCAGGGCGACGTTCCCGACCCTGGCACCGGACCTTCGTGATCCCACGGTACGAAGTCAGACTCGCCCGAGAATGAGGGCACCCAGAAGACAATGGTTACCCCCGTCGTTGACACCACCCACGAGTCCCATGTCTCCCTTACCGGCCACACCACCACGCCGTACCTTACCGGTTACACCTCCACGCCTCACCTTACCGGTCACACCTCCACGTCCCACGTCACCACCCTCCGCTTCTCGGTCTCCCTCTCCGATCTTTCGCAGACCACGAAGAGAAAAGAAGAATTCTATGAAAGGACTCAAGTCCTTCATTCGCAAATTACAACATCTGACTCCCGATATGGCTTATGGACAGTTGGTCAAGAATACGGGCCGGGCACGTATTGGATTGTTGCAGTGGTTCAAGTTGGCGGCCAACCATTTGCTGAAGGGTAACATTCAACCACTACATGCCCAGCACAAGAAATGGGTGGAACGAAATCGACAAGTGTTGACCCAACTGACGGAGAGAAACATGCCGACGACCGAAAAACTCTCCCTGATCATGAAACCCGGGGGACGTGGGTTTTTTGGGGGTGTGCTGATTCGTATCTTGCTGCGATGGAAGGAAAGACTGCAAGAGGAAAGAAACAAAAAACGAAATCAATTCGTTCGACGGGCCGCCCAGCGCGGAAGGGGTCTGAGTACCGAAGAATTGAACCAGCATCGAGCGTTGCTTCGCAAACTGAGTAATCCACGAACATCCCCCAACGTCAAACGACGACTTGTCGATCAACAGGGTGGTGCCATCGGGGCATTGCTGGCCATGGCCCTCCCGGCTTTGGCCCCCTTGGTATCTAATCTATTGGGTGGACAAAAGGGTGGTAAACATCCCTTCCTTAGAAGGCGCGATAGAGCGAACGCTATGGCTGCCGAGCTATCTAAACTATTTGGTGGATAACCCCGTGGACAGAAAGGTATAAAAAGGGAACCGGAGAACGGCCCCGAGCTCAGTCATGGAGACACTGCGGTATCTATTGAACACTGCACCGAAAGACCGTCCTCTTTTACTCGAGACCCAACCCATCGTCGACGGTGTGTGTGAGTGTATTGGAAACCTGATTCGCGGCAACGTTCCTGTGACCGACAAAGAAGTCAAGCGCTTGAAAAAGGACGCCCCCTTGTTACGACGTTTGGGCACGTCTAAAACACCTTGGAAGACCCGTCGGCGACTTCTGAAGCAACAGAAAGGGGGATTCTATACCCGATTGTTTAGGTCCTTTCCCAAAGATGAAATTCGCCAAGAAAATGAAACTGGTACCCTTCGACGGACCCATCGACGTCAAACCCGTCGAAGTCATGCAAGTCGAACCCGCGTACGATCGCGATCCACTGCAGCAGGCCGTCGAGAATGTCCACCAAGACATGCAACACGTGTTAAACGATCCCACTCTAACCGACGAAAATAAAATGCAGCGTTACGGACAGTTGTTACATCGTTATCAAACGATGCAAAAGAAAAGAAAACAGGTCATTCCCTTGTTGGGCGAAAACATACCCGAGCCAAAAGAAGAAATTTCGGAGGCACCCATCCTGGAGTCGGTCCCCCGACCCTATCAACATCGAGCTCGCCTTTTGTTGAAACACATGAAAGAAAAGACACCTTGGTCGTGGAACGAGAACTTGGAATTGGTTCGGAATGGCTCACGCGTACCCAACACCAATGCCATTGACATTGTGAACGATTTGGTTCGTCGGCGAAAGAATACCCAGGCTCCCGTGGGATGGTTTGGCGTGATGCAAAGTTTGAAGGCCACGAACGTACCGCGCGAAGCCATTGGTAATCAAGAACGATGGAACGTGTTGTCCACACCACCGACACGGACTCCGCCGCGACGCCCGAGAAAGAAGAAAATCTCCAGCACGGATACCCCTAGTACATCTACCAGAAGATGGCTCTCCTTGCAAAAACTATAAATAGCCTGTTCATAGGGACACCTGCTGAAACATGGAACGAAAGCTGAAGAAAGTGTATTACGACCCGAATCACCCGGCCGCTTTCGGTGGAGTCCTGGGCCTTCACAAAGCTACCGGTGTGTCCTTGGACAAAGTCAAGGCATGGTTGAAACAACAAAGGGCGTACACCTTGCACAAACCATTGAAAAAGAAATTCTCGCGGTCTCCCACGGTGGTGGCCGGCATAGATCATCAGTGGCAAGCCGACTTGAGCGACATGTCCGCCTTGGCCAAACAGAATGAAGGATACCGGTATTTGCTGTGCGTCATCGACTTGTTTTCCAAGTATGCTTGGGTGTTGCCCCTCAAAAACAAGACGGGGGACAGTTTGGTGGATGCCTTTCGTCAAATCTTTCAAAGTCGACAACCCCTGCGACTTCAAACGGACAAAGGTACCGAATTCCTCAATCGAAAAATGCAAGCGTACCTGAAGAAGAAAAAAATACATTTTTTCGTGACACACAACGTCGAAACCAAAGCCAGTGTGGTCGAAAGATTTCAAAGGACACTGAAAGAGCGCATGTGGCGATACTTTACTCATCGACAAACACAACGGTACATCGACGTGCTAGACGACCTGGTTCGGGCTTACAATGCTAGACGACATCGGACCATCGGCATGGCGCCCAAAGATGTTCGCCCCGAACACGAATGGATGTTGACAACACCGCCTCCACGTTCCCCGAAAAAGAAAAAATCAATGAACATTGGTACGACCGTACGTTTGGCTTTACCGAAACATGGTGCCTTCGACAAAGGTTACTGGCCCAACTGGACTCTGGAAACGTTCAACGTCGCACCCAACGTCGGTCCCGGTTACAAACTGTTGGACGAAAGAGGTGAACCCATACAGGGCACCTTCTATCCCGAAGAATTGCAAGCGGTCCAAGTCAACGACGATGAGATCTTTCCCATCGAAAGAGTACTCGAAAGAAAAAAAGACAAAGTATTGGTGAAATGGTTGGGCTATCCGGCGAGTTTTAATTCGTGGATCGACAGGACCAGTCTCCAAAACGTATAAATAGGAGCGAGAGACGCCAACATCAGTCAACATGCAAGACGAAACCACGTCTACGTCCGCGAGTGCCCACAATTGGTCGCTCTTGGGAAAACGTGTGCCACAAGCGGAAATTGTCTTTTTCTGTCAAGTGATTTTAGTGTACGTCGTGGCGGGAGTTTCTTTGTCCCAACTGGCTTTCAAACCCGACGGATCGCAGACCACGTTGTGGACGGCCTTGCTCTCCAGTAGCTTGGGTTACCTGTTACCTTCTCCAACTTTGAAAACCAAACATAATGAACAACGACCGGCCCTTTTACCTCACGCTCCCTAGTGACAGTTCCATGTCGTGGTATCCCGACAACAAAGTCTCCACGTATCATACACATCTGGAACCGCCACTTCTCGTCGATCATCGGGAATGGGAAGTGGGTCTGTCCATGATCACGTTACCCGACCAATGGCAAAACATCGATCAACGAGACAACACGCTCGGCTTACGCATTCATCCTTGGTCGCCGCCCTCGAGCGACGAACCCGGAGTCAAGATATGCCGGGACCGCCACAGGATCGACCCGTCGAATTGTTTCAAAGGTGTAAAGGGTGGTGAGATCAAGGGATCGGTCGAAATGGAAACGCACATCAAGAGTGACGACTACGAGTCGCTGAGACATATCCTGGATGTCCTGAACACTAGACTGGATGATTTGTGGAACCTGTCTCCCATCTACAATCATTTGGCCCATAAACCCGTTCGCTTGGATCCCAATAACAAGGAAATGACCGACCACGAGAAGAAAGAGCAGAACGAGTACGAAACTCGAGAGGTGATGCGCCAAGGGGCCGTACAAAGAGGTTCCTTCGTGTCTTTCAAGAGAGACAACACCAACGATAGAGTGTATCTGAAGATCAATAACGTGCAGGCGCTTTTCTGGTTTGACGTGTTGCCGAAAATCGAACTTCGTCTGTGTGGACCCATCGTGGCCATGTTGGGATGGCCTGGAAACGAACTCTTGGTTGCCCTGCAGTCAATCGATATGACCGGCGAAGATGGCCAAAGTCTACGGTATTTCTACGCCCACCACACCCCAAATCTTCAAATCCAGTACGATCTGTTTTACATCTACACGGACATTATCGAACCCCAGATCGTGGGCGACGTGAAGGCTACTTTGCTGGACGTGATTCCCAGTCGACGATTGTATCACCGTCCCGCCAGGATTCACTACTTACCTCTGAAGTACAGTCGACTAAACTCCATTGGTCTCTATATAAGGAACGGAATGGGGAAAGCCGTGCCATTTCTCGACGGTAAGGTGGTGGTCCAACTTCATTTTCGCCGCCGATGATGATTCGAGTGTACAAAGGTGGAGTGCTCAGACAGCGAGGGGCTGGCAATGGTCTGGTGGTGTACAAGGGGGGAATTCTGAGACAACAGGGTGCCGGTCGATGGTCGGGGTTATTGAATGCCGTCAAATCGGTTGGGAAGACCTTGTGGTCGGCGGGTAAAGCTGCCGTGAAAAAGAATGTGGCCCAAGTGTTACCCAAAGTGGGGCAAAGCGTGCTCGACGCCGTCAGTGGTCGTGAAAAATGGAACTGGAAGAAAGTCGCCCAGGACACGCTTCGCCCCGCATTGTCAAACACGATGTCCGACACACTCAAGAACGTGGTCGCCCACCTGGAACCTATAAAAGACCCCTCACGAACCCCGTCCACTTCACATCGTCCGAAGAGGAAGAAGAAGACACAGGTCACTTCTCACAAGCGACGTAAACTAGATATCTTCGACCATGGCTACGCAGGTAATGCGCAATGATTCCTGTCCCTGCGCGCGAGACGAATTGCAGGATTTGTTCAGTGTACCCGACACGCAGACGGCCATAAACAAGGTGACCAAAATCCGAAAGTATCCACTGACGCCCGACTTGAACCACGACGGACCCATCGAATTTTATATTTCCAATGCCACCACCGATTTCATCGATCTGGCCAACATGACACTACACGTGGCCCTAAAGGTGACCAAGAACAACGGGGATGACCTGGATGCGGATAGTCAAGTCGCACCCATTAACAACCTGTTTCATTCGTTGTTTAAAGACGTCAAATTACGCCTGGGAAAGGATGCCGAAACCTTGGTCACCACCTCTCTGCCCACCTATCCCTACCGGGCTTACTTGGAGAATTTGTTGAGTTTCGGTAAGGGAGCCAAGAACGATCACCTGTCGAAACAAGTCTTGTGGGAAAAAGACACCGCCAGTCAGTTCAATTCCACGAAATCCGTCGCCACCGCCGGGGATGGTGGACGACAGGCTCCGAATAACAAAGGATTGGAACAACGTCAGAAAACCATCGCTGAAAGTCGCACCTTTGAATTGCAGTCGCGTCTACACTTGGACATGTGTTTACAAGATCGGTATCTGTTGGACGGTGTGGACCTGCGATTGAAATTGGAAAAGCAATCCCCGAAATTTTTTCTGATGTACGGCGAAGGCAACGATGCAGAAGATTACAAAGTCGAGTTCACCAAAGCCTACCTGGATATCCCGTTCGTCACTCTGGCTCCCAGTACCTACACACGGGTAGCCGCGCAACTTCAATCGTCCAACGCCAAGTATCCCCTGAAGCGCGTGGTGGTCCGCGACATGGTCATTCCCGACAATCGCACCAGTCACGTCCTAGACAATCTGTTTGTCAACGAAAGCCTGCCCAATAGATTAATCGTGGGTATGGTACGTAACACGGCCTACGATGGAAGAAAAAACAGAAATCCCTTCGAATTCCAACACAATCAATTGGAAAACATCAAATTGACCAAGAACGGGGAAATTGTGGACGAATACGACGTCAACTTTCCCCAGCGACAAGCCATCGCACCTTACCTAGATTTGATGAAACGGGTGGCCGTCTTAAACACCCGAGAAGACCTGGACCTCCCTTTCCACGACTATATCAATGGGTACACTCTGTATTGTTTCGATTTGACCAACGACCACGGAGCCGACGGTAACTACTTTCATCCCAAAGCGGCGGGTAACCTGTCTTTGGAACTCAAGTTCGGTGCGGCCCCGACCAATCACCTCAGTCTTGTTCTGTTTGCCGAATACGACAATGTCTTGGAAATCGACGCCAACCGACAAGTCATCACAGATTGGTGAGGCTCTCTCCAATGGACAACTGACACGGGCTTTAGAAAAACATCTCCCCGCTAACGTATTCGGGGGCGTGTGGGCTCGTAATCATCTGGATATACTGCGCCCGACCTCGTACCCCAAAGCCTATGTCATCAACACGGACGACGAAGACCAACCCGGTAGACACTGGACCGTGTTTGTGTGCGAAGGACCAGATCACATTACCTTCTTCGATTCCTACGGGTGTCCCCCTGATGTCTACGGAGAAGCCTTTCGACGTTTCGTCCAAGATCTACAACTCCACTACCAACCCCGATGGATTCAGGGACTCGAGAGTGTCGTCTGCGGCCATTATTGTTTGTATTATTTGTGTCATCGTTTTCACGTTCCCTCCCCGCACGCCCTTTCTGTGTTCGGGCACGTGTATCGTGTGAACGATATACTCGTCGAACAATGGGCTAGGGATCATTTTCCCGACTTGCAAAAAGACCAGAAGAAGGGACAACGATGTCGATGCTTTTTTGCTCTGTAAATATGTTTTTTGTGTTCAATGTGTTCAAGTTCAATTTTGTGTTCAATTTTGTGTTGAATAATATGCTTTGTAAATGTGTTCAAGTTCAATAAAATGTCGACAACATATCACGTGTCTGGTTTTTTGTGACGTCATGTGACGTCATGCTATTCTGATTGGTGGAAAATGGTATCGTCCCAACACCTTAGACTCGTCCCGTCTCGAGCCATAAATAGGAGTGTCGAAGCCAAAAGAAGTCACAAACAAAATGGATCGTAAAGATTTCAGGTTTTGTACGACTTGTGGGGGGTATTACCCTTTGTCTATGGTAGGTGTTGGACACATCTACCCCACACCAGAAGCAGACTAGGTAATCTGCTTCTGGTGTGGGGTAGATGTGTCCAACACCTACCATAGGCGGTCGAAGCATGCTGTCAAGTGTGAGAAGCGACCTGTACCACGGTACTCGGCAGAGCATCCAAGATGTTCCTGCTAACCCTCTCATTGAGAGGACCAACGGCCCTTTTCAGGGCCAACTTAATCAATGGAAAAGAGTTGTTTCCCCTCCTCCCTCTTCTTCTTCTTCTTCTCTCTCTCTCTCTCTCTCTCTCTCTCTCTCTCTTTTCCCGCGCGCGCGCGCCCCTCTTCGTACGTCATGCACGTGCAAGGGGTCACGCACGTGCAAGGGGTCATGCAAGGGGTCACGCACGTGCAAGGGGTCACGCACGTGCAAGGGGTCACGCACGTGCAAGGGGTCACGCACGTGCAAGGGTCACGTGCACGCACATGCACGCACGCGCATGCGCGCACGTGCGTCCCTCAACAAGCCCCCTAACTACTTAGCTTTACGCTGTAAAACATGGGGTTGAAAAACATTCATTTATTATGTATCTATTGAAGAAGTCAAATATGTCATCACTGGCACAAGATATGATGAAAAGATCTTCACATGATAACGAAGGAATGAATAAATGAATGAATGAAATGGAGTTTTATAGCATAGGTCAGCTCCAACCGAGCTATGCTGCGCTAAAACATGTTGAAAGATTGTGAAGTCACGTTATTATGTATTCATTGAAGTATAGTCAAATATTTCAACACTGTCACAAGAAATGATGAAAGGGTCTTCAGATAAAAACGAGAATGAATGAATGAATGAATGAATGAATGAAATGGGGTTTTCTGTCTGGTCAGCCTCAACCGGGGTGTATTGAGCTAAGATATATTGAAGGATTGTGACGGCGAGTTAACCCGTTGTACTGTGTATTACATAGGGTAGAAAAACTTTCATTTATTATGTATTCATAATACAACATTGACGTGATATTAGAATGTATATAACATAGATCTATACTGTCAATCAACATACCGATCGATCTATACATGAGTTATTGACCAAGGTTGTAGTTTGAAGTATGTTTATATGAGAAATGAATATTGTCCACTCCAACAAGTATCGGTCAATATGATGTCCATTCCAATATAATCAATTATCATTATCACCGTTCTTCATTACCTGTCAATCCGCCTGTCAATCAATAGAGATCATATTAGATTTTATCTAATACTTTTCTTCACAGGCTCATATTGTTCCCGCCATTGAGGGTCTTATAGGAGTAATTACGTCCACTTTATTAATCTAAGTTTATTACGTTTTCCGTTCAAGAAGATTTAATATAGTCTAATCAATCCTATTACCATTGTTCATAACATCTGCTCAAATACATTGAGTCCGTCATATAATATTAATAAACAAATATCCTCGACGTACAATAAAGGGATTGGCCATTCTAAATTCCACAATTTTACATAACCCTAGTTAGTTATTCATAAACTGTTCAATATTTTAGGGTTTCATTAACATTTTGTTTTGATGATGTGATATTTTATTTATTTTGAAAACCTTTTAAAGGAGCTAAATCGCTAGTATTCTGGACCTAGAAATTGACACAAATGGGTCGCAACGCGTATAATAATGTAATGTGAATGTATATCAACTAATTTACACAGGGGAGTCAGAACGGCGCGAGGGCTAGGGTACCAAAAGATTGAAATGTTTTGGTGGGTTTCTCTCCCCCTTCCCCCTAGAAAATTTTTGAAATTTGTCAATTCCGAGAACGTTGTTGCAACATAAAACTCTTTAAAATACATGATTTAGATTTAGAGACACGATCAGTGGCGGCGCCAGCCGTCGGTGGTTGGAGGGGCAAAGCTGGGACAAAGTCCAAGGTTAAGGGGGCAAAGGCACGAGTATCAACTAAAGGGGGGATGGGTCTCCCCCAGACAATTTTGAAAAACAGGCTGCCGGAAATGCAGCCTGGCAGTATTTCAGGCAATGACAGTTGAGGTAAAGTGTCAAACGAACGAACTTGCGAACCTCGACGAATCCCACTCTCGAGCGCCAATGTCGGGAGTATTTATGGAGAGTATGGGGGACCTCCCCCAGAAAATTTTGAAAAATAGACTCTCGGAAATGCTCTCTGACAGCGTATTCAGTCAGGCACCGATCGTCGAGATAAATAAATCTGACCACATACTGTCCGTAGCCTGATCACTAGTTTATACGATCGGAGACCAAAATGGCGAACGAACGGACTTGCGAACCTAAACGAATTTGTGAGTGCTAAAGTAGCGAGTTCTTGTGGGGGTTTTGGGGACCTCCCCAAGAAAATTTTGAAAAATAGACTGTTGGAAATGCTGCCTGACAGTATTCAGGCACCGATCGTAGAGATAAGTAGAGCTGATCGGATGTCACCTGTGGCCTGATCACTAGTCTTTCCGACCCCAGAGAGGAAAGTGTCACATGAAACTCAATGAAGTCTCCAATAATTTGAAAAGTAGACTGCCCGAAATGCAGTCTGGCAGTATTTCAGGCATTGATCGTCGAGATAAAGATACTGCCTGTTGCAAAATTACTAGGTATATCCGACCAGAGAAGAAAGTGACAAACGGGCGGAGTGAGTGACTCAAAGTGAGTGAATATTTTCGCCACTATATTTTGTGAAATAAACGGACTTGCGAGCCTCAACGAAAATTTGAAAAGTAGACGGCCCGAAATGCATTCTGACAGTATTTCAGGCATTGATCGTCGAGATAAATAGAGCTTAACAGATACCGCCTGTCGCCAAATCACTAGTTTATCCGGCCAGAGAAGAAAGTGTCGAGCGGGCGGAGTAAGAGTGACTCAAAGTGAATGAATATTTTCGCCACTATATTTTGTAAAATAGAATGCAGCCAGGTAGCATTTCAGACATTAATTAATTATTGGGGGGGCAAACAGAGGGCAGGCAGGATTTTTGTGGGGGCAAATGCCCCCCCTTGCCGCCGCCACTGGGACACGATTCTTGCAAGAGCTCATATTCAGGAGCAAGTGTTGGTAAAAGGGTTGAAAACTTTCACCATTAGGGCATGGGTATACATGTATACCCCAGAAAAGGGCAGAGTATAATTTGTATACCGTGGTACCCAGGTTCCGACGCCCCTCCTGTTTTTACAGTAATTTATAATTTCAGTTATGTTCGGCGAAATACGCAATCTCTAGCGTCTGGTTATTGCAGTCTATACCGATAGTATATATTGCGCATGCTCTCCAGATAATATGTGGTCACCGTTTGACATGACTTGTGGAATATTATCTAGATTCAATTTTCGAGTCCCTTGTTGCAAATGGTTCACGATTAATCTTTTTTTGTGGGGTATTAAATATGGGATATCAGAAGCTCATCTTTTCCCGGTGAAACCACAACATCAATGTTGACGTAAATTGACAAATAATTTGTGTTTCAAAGTCGAAGACTTAGGGTGGTATTGAATTACTATCTCGTAAACATGGATGTTAAAATATACTGTAAGGGCGAATACGGATTTGGTGCAGTTTTTGCCGAGCTTACCATCGAACAATTTTTGGATGTTTTTTGGCATTTGTCGTGGGTTCCATTACATGGCTTTCCATCCTATCTGGACAGTTAGAGATATCACAACTGTATTTTTTGAATAGAAATGGTGGTTCACTCCATCTACACCTTTTCTGAATATTGCCGATGGTTTAATTGACGGGCGTTAACTCCGCCTACATACCGTTAGCCTATTCGGTTTGCTCCGGGAAATAAAAATATTTTTATTGATATTAAGACAGAAGACCTGTCCGTCTGTTTTAGCCACTACACGGTCACCAGGAATTGTATAATTTGTCATTATCTGTGTTGAGTTTATTGCACTTTAGTTTAGATGTCATTTGTTATGGCCTCGCCGAACAGCAGCCTTCGCTTCGTACACTCTATCATTTAGCCTCGATCTAAAATTTCCGAAAGTATGACGTCAACACGTAACGCTTTATCTCCGCTCACGATGCCATTTAAAATTTAATCAGTCAATGAAATCCTGTTTAAATCCAAGCCATCCGTGGGTCTACAGAGTTGATTTTGTGCTTGTGTAAATAAAGATCTAATTTATAATTTCTATGACATCTGAAGCCTAAATAAAGACTTACAATGATCACATTTAGCTCTTACATAATGTATGTTTAAATGCTGTTCTTTGCCAGACCTCATCTTGCACCACGTTTCTGTATCCTGAAAATCTGTTACATGCCTCTGTCCGTTTAATGGTATCAGATTCATTATCTCCCCAGTGCCTATAAATTTTTGTTTAAAGTTCTTAATGTTTAAAGATTATAACCACAAAAGCATTGAGGGTTTCACAATCATCTTAATGTGTCAACAAAAACGGAAATTTGGATAGAGGTCGTAGCTGAACAAAAAGACACAGGAAAATTAATGGTGGTCTGCCCCCGAATCTTTGTGAGGTTGTCTCCCTTATTTATTATGGCGTCTTCAAAATTCTTGAAAATCATAATGAAATCCAACATGTAGAATTACAATTTATTGTTCATGATATGGACTGCACACATAATTAAAAACAGCAGTGATAATCATTGAGAGTGTGTTTATCTAAATTACCCTCCTTTTAAATCAACCTTAGCATTCATTTGGAATACAGCTCATTGGATGAAAATTCTTTTAAACATTAAATAAATAAATCATTTACATCATTTTTAGTACAATCTTAGCATGCAGGTTTATTACATTAACAGTATTACCAACTGCTCTTCAACAAGTCAAGTCTAATTTTCTCCAAAAAATTTCACTAATTTTCATAAACTAGGTTCTTATATGACTACCAGTACACCAAAGTTAGTAAATATTGTCTCTGGAACACAATTTTTTCTGTTTTGAAATGGCTTAGTGCTGAGATTAACGGGGCATAGCTTTGTGTCACTAGTAAGTAGCGGAATAAACTCCTTCCAAGAGTAAAACTATTTTTCCAGTTCATTTGAAGAACCATATTTTGAGAACAAATTTAATTGTTGATGGAATTGATAATCAAATTATCCTCAAACATAATTAAAAACTTTTTTATGGTCAAAAAGTACGACAATTAAAGATGTTCCATTTAGTTTATAAAGTATTCATCCCATTTTTATTTTTTCATCCTTCTTCCGCCCCATTGTCCACACTAGAGCCTGAATCATCATTTATAATCATAACATCTGAGTCTGCATCACCAGCCCCTTGCACTGCAGCAGTTTTTTCTTCATCAGCATCTTCAGCTGTTAAATCTATATTAGAATCTTCTAGAGTTGAGTCCCCTGCTGAATTACCACTCTGTTCTCGATCTTTCTTTCTTTGTTGTGATGCCTCTCGTTTTCCTTTCTGTTCACTTCGAAAAGCTGTAAAATGAAAAGTAAGTGTATCAGTATTAGACCTAGTGATTATTAAGTCTGGGGTACTCCATATTCCTGAAGCAATGGCCCGAGAAATGTCTCTCTGGCCATTGCTGGATTGACTTCTGATTCTTGAACTTTTGCGGGAGTGTGTCTATTCTCCCCGTTCAATGAAAGCTATCACTTAAGTACAGCAACATGACAGTCCTTCGTTTAATCTGAGTCTTCCCTAAAACTTTGGACAGTGATTTAAGGTATTAAAACGGTGAAGGTATGTTCGTTTCCAAAGAGTATTGTTTACATTTCATTCGACTTGATAGCCTCGTCTGTCACACAATTAGTTTTACTGCAGTATTCTCCTATGCACGGGTTAATTAGGCATAATAAAAGCATGAGCAATGACGTAACGTTATGTAAACATATTTGGTCCAATACTGGCACTCGTTTTAAATGTAAAGCGTTTGTATGGTAGGTAGTGATTGGTTGGTAGTCGGACTACTGACCAATCAAAATTTAACACAACAATATCCACTCATAATAGCAGTGTGTAGTGAGATTACCTATAATCAAACGAAACGCTGCGCGGAGTATGGGGGTACTCATGTGTGACAATATGATATGAAATGGTGTTCAATGGGGCTTAAGGCAGGACACTACCTAAGAATTTCACAATGACAGAAACCTGCCATTTAGTGTAATATTAGTATATGATGTCCCAAATCAGATTTGTTTGATAATTTGAGCGTAAAATATTAATTTGTTACTATGGAAATGGTGGCCATATTGGATTTTTTTATATATTCACGGTGGATAGGTTAGGAAATCAAAATCTTCATCAATTTTATTGAAACAAACTATTTGTGATGTGGAATAACATATATAGGCATTAAAGAATGCAATAAGGCATAAATTTTACTATTTGAATGTGAATAAAGAACATTATGCTCCCCACTTAAAACATGTGGGTGTGGCCGAACACACCACTAAAATGATTTTGTACAATAAAATGTCCAAATGTATAACAAACACCTTGAAAATTATCTTATTGCACACATTAGCTATAGAACTAACCGTATTCCAAAGATGAGACCATTATCTCTCATAGATTTTGAGAATTTGATTTTCTAAGACCTGATATGGGTAAAAAATTGAGTACGGAAAAAAGGAAGTTAAAAGTTAAAAATTTGATTTACCTATGTAAATGACTAAATATTCAACACTATATAATATAAAGAAGGGACGCGACTTGAAAAATCAACAAATTTTGACTATATTGGGCAATTCTAGCGAATATCAAAATTTGACAGATCAATCTATACAGAGTGTTTTATAAGGTAGTGTCCTGCCTTAAAAAGATATGCAAACATTGTACATGGTGCTACGAAGAAAAATATTCCTTTCATAGCGGCGTCTCCATCTATAATTCCCTGAATTTCAACTGTCAGTGGTTCTTGAATACAGTGTGGACCTTGGTTTTCAAGTCAAACTCATGCTTCCATAAACATTGAGAGCATTAATCATGGAATGTTCCTCTAAAATTCGGCTTTTTGCCCATCACTCTCAATAACATTAGGCATTAAGATACAGTCAATTATAATGCCCATGCAATATTTTTTTAAAGACGGCTTTATCAATATGTTGGGGCCAATTATTTCAGAATGGTAACAGGTTTCGTAAATCTTGTGAAAGAATTTTATAAACGAATGAATGACAACGTACCTTCTAAACATTCCTGTAATGGTTCAACAAACTGTTCAAATTCCATATCTTCCATTGCAGATATAACATCAGCGGCATTTATTGTCTTTCTTTTAGCTTTTAATGCAAAGTTATTGGAACTGTAATTAAAATATACACCATTAATCTAGGATACTGAAATACAGTCTTGTGCCAGGATGGGAAATTCTCACTTGTCCAATTATCATACCGATGAATCAATTGCAGGGTTTCATTCCAAAAAAATCATGACGTTATGTCAAGGATAACTGCTGAAGAAGTGTTGGACGTCTTATTTAACGATGAAGATAGACATAGTTGTTGACTCTGGCAGCTATATCAGTTTTAATAGGGGCACCCAACATCATGCTCGTATTCCCAAAACAATTCAGCAGCTTAAGGGTTGAGTGACACTTAGAAGTAGAGGTATAATATTCATAATAACACAACTGTAGGGTTTAACTACTTCTTTGTTTATTACATGCAACGTTTCAATATTCTTACAGATATCTTTATCAAGTCATGATCAATAATTGTTATAATTTGTTTTACTCAAGGTTGTATTCATTATTGACCATTGCTTGATAAAGATACCTGTAAGAGTATGTAATAAACAAAGAAGAAGTAAATCCATTTACACCCATTTTGAGATTTCTACCTCAGCTACTGTGTTCCAAAATGTGAGGTAGACGGACAAACACAAACTCATATTAATAGTTCCCTGCTATCTCAGAAAAACAGAATAATAATATTTACCATGATGTAGCATATAGAACAAAGACACTAGCAGCTTTAGATATAGCTAATCTGGCTTCTTTAGATACATTGACACCATCAGGGATCTGAAACAAAAACAGTTCATTTTAAAATTGGAATCTGGTTTCTGCAGCAAACAGAGTAGAGTACACATATATCAGCAAATATGAAGTGTTTAAAGATATGTTTCTGTGTACAAACTGGGTGATTTGATGATATATATGGACTATAAACATATTCAAACTAATTAATCTAACTAACTTTTGCTTCAAATCCTACTCAATACAATGTTTATGTGAGGGAATACCCCTGCTATAAAAAAATCTATTAAAACGGGTAATGTTTGTGTCACGTGACTTAGCTAACGAACTACCTACCAATGGGTGCGAAGTCAGAGGAGAATTCATTGCATATGCAAGACATTGTTGTATTTAATCGCTATCCATATTTATCATAAATATGGAAACCTAATTAAATTCACAGATTATCGATTTATCCACTGCCCACGTCTTTTTCTGTGATTTTTATCTCAGAAAGTGTTGTACATCAAGCGCTCAATCTCCGCGTGCAAACTTTGATATCATGCCAGCAGACATTTCTTATTGTTGAGCTGCCGATTTGGGAAATCTTTACATTTTTGTCCTGTATGCACTCCATGAGTGTTTTTCTGGAAATCCAGCATTTTTCTAGTAAGATTAGATATTTCAACTTTCGATATATACCAAAATAGCCATAGGTATCAGCATAACTCCATAAATAACTTACTGCTTCTTTTATAATCCTTGTTACAACAGCATTTGGCAAATTCAGGTCTTCAGGTCGTTCAGCCATGTCTTATATAATTACAATTTGACTGAAATAAAGAAGCAATATCATTTTTAAATTCACAGATACATATTATCTAAGACAGGCCTTGAAGTGTTAAAAATATTGGCTAGCCAACGATTATGTAATGCAGATGCTCAAACATCCATAATAAGACAGTTTTCTTTTGTTGAAAGCCCAAGTGAATAACACAAAATGTTTTGTTTGGGGTTTATTTTAACATTGTTTGGTTGGTATTCTATACCAGTGAGCAGAAAACTCTCAGGTATGTTAATCTACTCAGGTCAATACCGGTAACAAACTGATTTCCTTCAAATTTTCCAGGGCCTCTTCAACGTTAAAATGTCATCAAATTGATTACCGGTAGTTAATTAAGAAAACCCTAATGAGTTTAAATGTATTAAAAACAGAGGTATAAAAGGTTTATAGGTGGCGCTTTGTCGCTTTGACAATATCCAATCTATATACTATATTATATATCCTCTGCAAAGGATGCTGAGAATGTTGACAAATGTTCAATTCGTCATATTCATAGTTTCTTTAGGAACTCTTTAGGAACTGTCTCTGAACTCTGATCGGATGATGTCCTCTCAACTTTTCTGTTTGTACCAATTTAAGCTGCAATATGCGTGAATATGAATATGAAAATATCGCTCTACCCCTGGGGGGAGTAAAATACTTCCATATTACACTAATTACAGCTTAAATAGGGACAAATTATCATATTCATTATTCATATCTTTGTAAGTAAGATTGGACATATTTTGACCTATTTATTTTCAAGATTCAACTGTTGCAATAGTGTAGATTACAATGGATTAAAATGACTCATATATATAATAATATATATATATTATAGACTATAGATAGGCATGGCTAGATATTATTTTGTTTTGAATGAAAGAAGGATGAATAAAAAAGGTCCTTCGTAATTAAAGTTCATGCAATGTACCACTTCACTTACATGAAAATCAACTCAGAACACGACAATAATAATTTAGATTACATATATTTGTAGTTATGGTTTTCTTCTTTTCTGATTCTCCACAACCATGTTTTCAACCGGAACAATAATTATTTTCCCGCGGTAGTTTACCGGTAGAATGTGTATTGTGGAACGTTTGTAATAAATTAAAACGAAACAAAAGACAAAGAAGTTCACCAAGCTCTTGGCTACAGTTCTACGGTGAAAATTATTGGCAAATAGAATTTATACAACGAAACATTTTTTCAAGTTCCAGACCAACCGAGGCGAAGAGAAAAGGGTCAATATTATATTTCTACGAAAATATCTTTGACTTGATGCGCATGCGCATTAATAGCATAGTTAGCCATTATTGTCGAAGATTTTCATGTTATTTTAGGTAATCTTGATAATGTTGCTTTATTTTAGCGTGAACTTATTCCCCAAATTTATTGTGTATTGATGCATAAACTGATGACTGATTCAAACAAAACGTAATATATTATTTTAATGAGTTTTCCCGAAAGGAAACTGAAAAAACATGTTTTGTATCTGAAATCTCAAAGTCTG
This sequence comes from Patella ulyssiponensis, assembly GCA_963678685.1. Lineage (NCBI taxonomy): Eukaryota > Metazoa > Mollusca > Gastropoda > Patellidae > Patella > Patella ulyssiponensis. The sequence goes on along the minus strand of OY783227.1, from coordinate 75,083,165 downwards.
AAGAAATGGAGAATTTAAGTACTAGTAGTAGTACTATGATTTCAGTATGAATGATAATGTATGGGCCATGGCAATGCATCAGAGAGTGGAACCTCCTAAAGAATGCGGGGAATAAATTGGGACCCACTTTCAAGATAAAATGAGCTAAGGAAAAATACCCCTGCTCCTACACAAACCCATTTTTTTTATTTGTCACTTGTGTTCGATTGCTGTCACGAAAATGAATGAAATATCAAATAATTATCGTCATTGGCATTGGATAATTCTGACTTACGATAACATGCTGTGACTTTAATTTTGTGTACCGTGCGTAGGGCCTACATACATTTTTTTACCCTCTTACCATTATTGCAAGGATGCTGCATTGAATTTGAATGAAAATATTATATTTAATTTTATAAAACATAGATGAGATTAGTCTTAAATGCTTTATTTTTTTCCCAAGCCATGGCTATTCACATGATTGACGACTAGGGGAGAATCAGAAAAATTCCATGGTTTTTTTTGTACTTTCCAAGCTCGCCATGGTTCAGAGGTTTTTGATAACTTTCACACAGATTCCATCACAGAGTTCTAAAGCTAAATCCCTACCTTATCATGTCAAACATGTATCTCCAATCTTCAAAAGATATATCTAAGATGTGTACACATACATGTAATAATGTATAGTACCGGTATGTGTGTGTGTGGGGTTGTACATGTATATTGTTTTGGGACGTTGTTTTGTAAACAACTTAGAACATACTCATTGCTGAAAGTCTTGGATGGATCTGTAGAAAGGTGAATAACATGTCTTTCCATTGATGCATAATTTAAGTGGACAATCCTTGTGACAATAATTAATTGACAAGAAATTGGTGAACTGTCAAAGGTTTGAAAAATCGACTCTTCCTTTGAAAATTCAATTTGACAGTAGACCTCAGATACTAAATAATATGTAATCTTAAGGCTGTCCGTTTGTACAATTCTTTTTTATTCCAGAATAAAATAAGAAAATGAGTAGTTCAGAAGAAGTATCATGGATATCCTGGTTTTGTGGACTAAGAGGAAATGAGTTTTTCTGTGAGGTATAAATGCTTTTATTTTTTTATTTTTGCATTCTGAAGGAACTTTGATCTGAGTGTTAATGTGAATCTTGAGATTCAAATAAAAAAATGTTCATGCCTGTATCGGAATGTTTGTTTGCATCAATCAACCATCTGTCTTTTAAGTGATGCTGTATGCTGTAACTATGCATATTGGAGATGAAGCGGTAAGGAAAAGGATTGCTGATGTTGAATGTTTCTGGGAAATACATGTACATGAGTTTCATATGTTGATGTATTTCACATGGCACATATTCTTGTTATCACCCTGCTGTAATTGTTTCAGTCATTTGTGGTGCTTCATCTTCCGTGAGAATGTTCTCTTGTTAATGTCATGATAATCTAACTGATTGAATGTTGAAATAATATTTTATTCCATGATGTTTATTTCAGGTTGATGAAGACTATATACAGGATAAATTTAATCTAACTGGGTTAAATGAACAAGTACCTCATTACAGACAAGCATTAGATATGATATTAGACCTTGAACCAGGTAATATACATGATTAATATGACAATTGGGGCCAAACTTGCATCTTTTAGGATATCTCACTGCAATAATAGTCTGGTAGATACACAATAGATTTCATAGTTTATTATTTCTTGAACTGTGGACTCATGAAAATGGCATCAAAAATTCATCAGAAATTGATGTAGATTTCAGATGGCTATAATATGTGTTAGGATTAACCATTTGAACAATTTTGAAAGTATTTGATGCTTGGTTTACCATATAGTTCTCTGTGATGGTGACAACATTATTTATTGTACCAGTAAGAAATTTAAATGTATGAACAATGTCAAATTATGTAGGCATAATTAATTAATTAAAAGGTTAAGAATTTTCTCCAAGTGATGATGTTGAAAGTGATTTTTTTATCATGACTTTTCTTCCAGATGATGATTTAGATGATAATCCTAACCAATCAGATTTAATAGAACAAGCTGCAGAGATGTTATACGGGTTGATACATGCTAGATATATCATGACTAATAGAGGCATTGCACAAATGGTACTAGTAGTTTCTATCTTATGTTCTATCAGATTTCATTAGATGGACAAATGCAGATAATTCTTGTACAGTTCAGAATATATTAACACCAAATATTGGCCAAAATTATGCTTTGCTTATGAATTTAGATATCCATGTTTGATACACTGATTCTGTTTCGTACGTTAAGTCCGTCTGAATTTTCACAAGTCTGATATGCTAAATCATACATCAAGATGACACCTGATTCAGATATCAACCCATAAGTTAATGAGGAATGAGAAATTTGTAACCAATTTCTTGTTTTTTATACATAAACCATGAACTTTTAGTGTAATCCTCAATGAAGATTCAAAAATGATACCATGTACATCTTTTAAAAAGTAACAAAAAAAGAATTGAAATAGCTTGAATTTAAACAATGGAGGCCATTCCTATCAAATGCACCCTAAGTCAAATTGTATATGGCATTGTAAATGTGTTGACCATAAGAGAGAATAAAGTTAATATTTCTGAAAAGCCCTTCATCAGAAATTGGTAAATCTTCACAAAATGCACAGTAAGATGTCTAGAACAGAACTAGGATAATAATTGTATTGCATGTTTATTTTTATAGATAGAGAAATGGCAACAAGGTGATTTTGGTTATTGTCCCCGTGTTTATTGTGAAAATCAACCCATGTTACCTATAGGTAAGTATCAGTAATATACATTACTTATTTCTCACTCGTTGCCATTGAGAATGTAATGCCCTCTTTGCTTGTTAAGTCGATTATTTCACCCTTGTTTTTTTGTATACGAATCTCACAACCACCAACTCTAACCATTAAAGTCAAAGGGAGGGAACTCTTGTGATTATTTAATGTCAGAACCTCTGTTTGGGATGCATGGAGATTTAAAACCTATTATCAATGGTGACTGACTAAAATCAGTGCTTTGATGTTCTTGTGGGGTGGTAAAAAAGTAATACTCTTTCCCTGCCTGTAGAAGAAAACAAGTCAGTCAGGTAATTATTAAAAAGGGTTGTACGTAAGGCTGTCTTTCTGTCACATATTCTGGAGACAATAACTTTGCATTTTCCACTTTTGCTTAGCACTGAAAAATCATAGAGTTCCGCGACTTTCAAATGACAGTATCATAATAATCAATATATTTGAAAATTGGTTTTTATAATGGTACCTTCTACTTGTATAAAATCTTTGACAGGGTAATCCTTTGGTCTCCTTATAGTTCCTTAATGCAAGGTATCCTTTATTTGCATTTTTCATTGTTTGCAGGGTTATCTGATGTTCCTGGTGAAGCTATGGTCAAATTATACTGTCCTAAATGTCAAGATGTTTACACACCCAAATCTTCACGTCATCACCATACAGACGGCGCTTATTTTGGTACTGGTTTTCCACACATGCTATTTATGGTTCATCCAGAATACAGACCAAAGAGACCTGCCAATCAGTTTGTTCCAAGGTAAGCTTTACTGTACTCGAAATCAATTTACTGTCTTGGGATTTGGATTTTTTCCTGCTGCTAAGTACCTCTGTGTGTAAGCAAATAATAACTGAAATAAATGTGTACTGTATGTTAGTCCTGAAATGACCTGGTTTGTGTTGAGTGCATATTAACCCCATTTCTCTCTTTTTACTATGAGAGATGTTGGGGGGAAAATGAGGGACAGGGACAAATGAGAGACGTTAGAGAAGTAAGACATGAAAGGTTGTGATAGACATTGAGAGAAGTGAAAGAGAGGCGTTGTCAGTCGCTGAGAGAGACATTGCCAGTCATGCTATTCATAATGTCTATTTGTAAATTTTTTCAGGCTGTATGGTTTCAAAATTCACCCCCTGGCTTACCAATTACAGTATCAAGCAGCGGCTAACTTTAAGATGCCGATGAGAGGAACTAGTCACACTAATAGTAAAAGATGAAGCTGACAATACTTAGTTCAAAATCTGTGTTATGTTTATTAATTATTTACACAAGTAAAAGACTTTGAAATTTACCTCAAAAAGTTGTCAACATGGACAGCAGTTTTCAAAATAAAAGTATTAGAATCTATAAGAAAAATTCGGAATGGATAAATTTCAGGTCTTTTATTGTGTATTTATTGTAATTTAAGTTCGATTTTTGTCTCCTAGTGTGCTTTGTAAATATCGCATTGTGTGATAAAAAAAATTCTAGGATTGAAATAAACCCTTAATTGTAGGGTGTTTGATTGCATTGAAGTCGAATCAGGATTTTTCAGCATGGTTTACTGAGTACTCCATTGCCATTTAGAACCGGCATCTAAAGACTGTGTTGGATGCAAAACCCAGATCCTATTAATTGCAACCAAACACCTTGAAGTAACGATTTTATTACAAAATATATCTAGTTAATGTTATATGTGGCCAGGAAAGTAAAAAATCCTAATCATTGAAATTTAACAAACTCCATGACCTTTATCAAGTTTAATGTGGCAATAGCTTACAATCCATTAACGTTTAGATATTTAGGCCTGTGTGCAGAAAGTCGTTATCTGAAAGGCGTTTTCAATTAAAATACCATCAATAATGTATTTAGTATCTAGGGTTAGGTTTTCTGGTTAAATTTCACTTTTGAATATGTATCTAGATTCAAATGTTATCACAACACATGTATTGTGATATGTATTGTATAATGACTCTTGACATATCCAGCACCAACTAGGGCCAGTATAAGATTAAAGGGAAATAATTTGTGTTTTGGTGTACATTTAAAGAAAAGAATCAACTGATTACTGTATTTACTGAATATGTAAAAAGAACTTTACTGAATATAAAAGATACAGCTGTAATATTACTTACTTACTGTTGGTAGTTTATGCCAAAATTGAAACTAAAATTGGTGAACAAGATGACTGCCACTTACTATTTCAAAGAGAAATTTATTTTTCAATTTTTTTAAGTCACTAAATGCGCCTGATCAACCCAGTTCAAAACTATAGTTTGATTTGAAGGAGGAAAGAATTAAATCAGTATCATCCACAGTCTTTGACATTGCAAACACAACTTATTGGCACTTGACTTATTGGTCAATTTAAGGCAACATTAATGTTGTTATCTTACTGTGAATAGATAGGCTTCTACTATGCAATATGGAAATTTTAAAATTGGCACACGACTTGTGTCCCAAAATGCATTCGGGTGCCAATTGTAATGAAGTGACTTGATGAATGAGGCTAAACATATCCCAGAATAGTACCTGTGTAGACAGGAATAACCAGATACCAAAGACTGTCATTCAATTTGGACTCTTGGGGTATTTCGCAGAACATAACTGATAAGAAATTACAGTGAAAACACAAACGATAGAATTTAAAGTAGTTTATACACATTCATATTACATTATTATATAAGGTTGTGACCCATTTGTGTTCAATTGGAGGTGCCAAAGAATAGAGAATAAGCTCCTTTAAATCAAAGAGAATTAGCACTAGTATTTTCTTTCCGTCATTAATTGCCAAGTACAGAAAGCAAAGGTTACTGTGGTGGAAATAAATTGTGTGACTTGTCATATCTGTATTACAATGGTAATTGACTGAAACAATCTACATCCCTGGATATATGACAACTAGAGTAGAAACATCTAATGGTATAAATCACTAAGACACAGAAGGCACAAGGGCTCAAGTCAGCAAGGCACTGGCTCACTAACCTGCTTGGCCTGGAGTTGGCCAAGTAAGTACCTCAGCATTTTCCAGCTTACATGTAGTTCGTTTTGTCAGTAGTAAAAGATGATAGGCCTGGAAAGGAATTGTCTAGTTGTTTGGGTGGGACAAAAACCATTGTTCTTTCTGCATATTGATGTACACTTAATCCCTTTGAATCCGAAATAAAAGTAGCAGTAGTTTAAGCAAAATTCCCCACACAGCATAACACATGCCTGTCTTTATTAGTCCAGAAAGTAGTACCCCTACATTACACCTATTTATTTAAATACATCACATAACAGTTTCCACACCTGCATTGGGGTTGGAGATGAATTTTTGGTAATGATGGCAATGCAAGGCTTGCTCAATGAGCACAATTGAGAATTTTTAAATTAGGGCCCAGGGGTGGTTGACAAAGTATTTTTGTAAATAGATATGCTTTTGGTGAGGGTTGCAATAACACCGATAAGAAAGACTGATATTTGCTTTTACAGCATAACCTGTAAGCTATAATAGTAATGTCAAATTTGGCTATGCGTAAAGACACTATAAACTTCAATATGGCGGGTGTGGCGCCAGGCAGGGTAAGCTTACTCTTCCGGACACCTGTTACCACTGTTTGACGTGTATGTTGTACATGGCGAACAGTCCATATTATTATGCTGATTATACTATTTTGCCTGATTACACTATTTTGTCTATACCGTTTTTATACGCCCACATTTTTATGTGGACGTATATTGTCGTCGCCCCTGTCCGTCCGGACGTCCGTCCACAATTTGTTTGTGGACCCTCTACAGGTCACAATTCTTATCCGATTTTGACGAAACTTGAAATATAGGTTTATCCCCAAAAGATCTCGGCTGCTTTCGATATTGGCATGTATCGGATCAAAACTTCATGGATTATGGCCCCTGATTGTACGAAAAATCACGTTTTTAGCTTGTGGACCCTATAGAGGTCACAATTTTGAACCGATTTTGATGAAACTTGACATGCATGTTTATAACCCAAAGATCTTGGTTCCTTTCGATATTTGCGCCTATCGGAATGTAATTTCCTGAATTATGGCCCCTGATTGTCCGAAAAATCACCCTTTTTAGCTTGTGGTCCCTCTGGAGGTCACAATTATTATCCGATTTAAAAAACCGTTTGATTATATCACCGTTACACCCTAAGGAAGAATGAGTTCGAATTTCGGGAAAATCGGACCAAAATTGCCATACAAAATGGCCGCCGTTTGTATGCGAATACTGTTAAAAAATGGTATATCAAGGTTGTGGACCCTGTAGAAGTCACATTTTTTATTCGATTTTGATGAAACTTGAAATTCATGGTTATAACCCAAAGATCTTGGTTCCTTTCGATATTGGCGCATATCGGAACGTAACTTCCTGAATTATGGCCCCTGATTATACGCAAAATCGCCTTATTTTAGCTTGTGGTCCCTTTGGTGGTCACAATTATTATCCGATTTAATAAAACGGTTGATTATATTACCGTTACACCGTAAGGAAGGTTGAGTTCGAATTTCGGGAAAATCGGACCAAAATTGCCATACAAAATGGCCGCCGTTTGTACGCGAATACTGTTAAAAAATTGTATATCATGGTTGTGGACACTGTAGAAGTCACAATTTTAATTCGATTTTGATGAAACTTGAAATGCATGGTTATAACCCAAAGATCTTGGTTCCTTTCGATATTTGTGCATATCGGATCGTAACTTCCTGAATTATGGCCCCAGATTGTCCGAAAAATCGCCTACGGTCCCTCTGGAGGTCACAATTATTATCCGATTTGAAAAAACGTTTGACTCTATCACCGTTACACCCTACGGAAGGTTGAGTTTGAATTTCGAGAAAATTGGACCATAATTGCCAGAAAAAATGGCCGCCGTTTGTAGGCGAACAGTGTAAAAATATGGTATGTCAAAGTTGTGGACCCTGTAGAGGTGACAATTTTAATTCGATTTTGATGAAACCTGAAAAGCTTGTTTATAACCTAAAGATCTTTATTCTTTTCGATATTTGCGCATATCAAATTGTAACTTAATGAATTATGGCCTTTGATTGTAGGAAAAATCACTTTCGGTATTGCTTGTTCTCTGTCTATCTCTCGAACAATTATTATCTGATTTAAAAAAAAACTCTGATTATATTACTGTTGCACCGTAAGGAAGGTTGAGTTCGAATTTCGTGAAAATCGTACCAAAATTGCCGGACGAAATGGTCACCGTTTGTACGCGAACAGTGTAAAAATATGGTATATCATGGTTGTGGACTCTCTACAGGTCACAATTCTTATCCGATTTTGACGAAAAGTAACATTTCTAGGTTGTGTACCGTCAAACCATAATCATTGTCGGCTTCGAATTTCATGAATATCAGACTGGAACTGACCAACAAAATGGCTGCTCCCAATACAGTATGAAATACAGGACTTAATGATGTAGGAAAAATCACTTTTGGTATTGCTTGTTCTCTATCCATCTCTCAAAAATGTGGGCGTATCCTGCCTGGCAGTGCCAGCCTATCTTTTTTTTTAATACTACCGGTGTAGACTGTCATTGATAGTGCATTGGCCAATCACGCTATTTTACCGAGATTTCGCCTAATAGTTTGGATGCAGCTATGGCGGGTGTTGGCGCCAGACAGGGTAAGCTTACTCTTCCGGACACCTGTTACTACTGTTTGTCGTGTATTTTGTACACGGTGAACAGTCCATTTGCTAATTACACTATTTTGCCTCAACCGTTTTTTAGGACTTCGAATTTTGACTAATGGGTTGGATTGTTCATACTTGGTTTTATTTTATTATTATTATAAAAAAGAGAGATTAACCTTAATACATACAAGGAAATTGCCAACACAGGTTTAAATTAATAAAGGATTTAATATTCTAGTTATGAATTAATATATACAGCTTCATTAAAAGTCACAAGGTGGGTACTACAGGTTAAGGGGCAGTAACTGCAAATAAGTTTACTCTTACTCTGGCTTCAGTAAGTGTATCATATTCAATTTCATTCACATTATCAAGGATTTTTCTTTCGTTATCTGCAAGATAGAAATGGGGTTTAACATCCACTAGACACAAACTAAGTCATTCAGAGATAAACACATGGTTCAATTTATATTTCATTACTTCATTTGCGCGAGGGAGGAAACTGGCGAATACACATGAGGTTGTACTGGCGAATCCTACTCCCGTTAACGTAAAAGTGGGGAGTCGAAACCACACCACTTGACTCAATGACAGATCTTGTGAATTCACTCACATACATTTAATCACTAGACCATACTCAATCAATTTTTATGTGAATGGGCTTGATATATAATTGTACTAATTTTAGCGGAGAGAAAAAACTTCCACAAATCTTGTTCGGTTTGTTCTGCTACTGTTTGTGCACTCCCATCTGCCTCACAGTGAATATGGTCCCATGACCATGACTACTGAATATTATTCTTGGCTCAAAACAGGCCTTAATCAAAAGAAAAAAATCTAGATATACATACTTTTTATATTGGTTTAATAGACATAAAATTATATGTATTCTAAACGATGACACAAAGTAGTCATTTATAACAAATAAAGTTGAACTGATCTAAAATTATAAAGCATTACATGCATATGATTATGATATGACACAATTAGTAAATGATGGTCTGCGTCTGGTTCTAAATTACAAAAAGTGCACACTTTGTGACACAATAAATCATCAAATGAATCATAAATATCCTTAGAAACAATGTAAAAATATTGAGAGCATTGGTATGAAAATTTTAAACATTGTACAAAGCAAAATCAAAAAGTGAGCACATGTTATTGCATGAGCATCTACAATATTTTCATAATGATCTTTAACAACAAAGAAAAAACTGTGCAAATATGATGATCTTAGGATTATGTATTTCTAAAAAAAAATTCCATATATTTATGTAATGGCTGTAGAAAAACAAAAGCACTTTTTATTGATGTGTACAATCCTGATGGTTATGTTGAAACTACAGTTGTAACTACATTATTGAATATATGGTACATTGTACACACCAGTGTTTGTAATCTGTGAACTTTGTTCCTAGAGTTTATTGATTATTTTTTACCTATCAAAAATGTCCAACAAAATAAATTTACAGATCTTGCAGTATAATCAGTATTTAAGAGCTACCATTAATTTTCATCCTTATAGGTAACTCGAAGATTAGGTTTTCATTAATTAAGCAGTTCTTAATATAATATGAACACCTGAATCAGTATCAACAATATCGCTAAGCTGGCCAACTTCTAAAGCAAAGGATGCATCTTCAAATGGTTTTTGCATTTGTCCCCTTCCAAATAGTCCAAGGTCTCCACCACGTTTCCCAGAAGAACAATCACTGAATTGAGTAGCTAATTCACTGAAATTGGCACCATCGTCAATTTGGCGTCGATAACCTGAAAGCAGAAAATTTGAAGAAATTATTATCTTTAGAATTAATTCAGCTTGTAGCCAACTTGACCAGAGTTCAAATATTATATTTATATGTTTTGTTAAAGTAAACAATTAAATTACAAATGCTTTGGGAGTGTAACAGACTGCATTTCATGATAACTTAATCACTAGGCTGACCTTAAAAATATCTTTGTTTCGCCTAACCCGACCGACTAACTAAATCCACCCCCGACCCAAATTATTTTATTGCACTTTTCCGCGATCTTTTTATTTTATTTTGTGTGTCAACCTGAAATATATCACGGGAGTTATTTCCCTTTACTATGGCTATGGTTTGATGTTTGATTCATTATTGAAACTGGTTGATCAAGACGAAAGCGTCATAGGTGTCGCTTCTCAACAAAATGGTTGCAAACGAAAACATGTCCATTCCTACGAAATGATTCTGCCTTTGTCTGTGGAGCGTCGTTTTAAACTTGACGACGATATATTCAATATCCGTTAGAGAAAAATGAAGGCACAACCCGAACGATCGTTAAAAACGTGTTGAAGAAAATTCACACTTCAAGTTCGGAGCAAATCGTATGCGAGTCGGGCATCGCTAAAATTTAAAATCCCGATGCGATGTCATTCAATATTGATTTGTTTACAGCTTATAAGTAAGTTATCCATTTTCTGTATGGGCTTCTGAAAAAAAACCCCGACCTACCGACCCTTCTCCTCAATTGTGGGTCGGGTTTGGTGAAACAAAGATATTTTTAAGGTCAGCCCTATCAGCACCCCTTCTTCAGCAAAGAACAACCATAGCTTAACAAATCTTTTGCCAAGTGTTTGAGTAGATAGATGAGAATTTAGCTAACTAATCAAAATTCCAAACCTTTCAATAAGTCTAATGCTTCTTCTTTACTTCTTGTTATATTTTCGCCTTTATAATTAGCTGGCCTTCGCGATTTATTATGTTTAACAAGGAGATGGGAACACTGTACTTGAGACATTCTATTGCTAGCTGGCTCTGTTGGTATGTCCCACTGACTTTCCTTTGTATGAAGATTGAGGTAATAATCTCTTCCTGGAAAGATTCATAAAAAATATTAATGAAATTAAGAAATTATGATCAAATCAAATCATGAAAATCTTATCAATTTCTGAGATCTAAATAGTGCAGAAGAACTGCAAGACACAAATCCAGGATACAAAGACATGACATGGCATTGTGATTGCAAGTCAAAAGTCAAGTGTTTCTATTTCAATCAATGATTTTGATATTTTTCCACCTGGAATGCCTAACATTATAGCCCATTTCACTGAGTTAGCGCAGAATTATGACAAAAGGTCAAAAGTGGCGATTCCCTTTTAATAAATAAGCTTATAAACGGGGAAACCCTAAATAAGCTTATAAACAGGGAAACCCTGATTCACCTGAAAAATGAAAAGTTGTGAATTCAGAATGAGTCCTGTACGTGCTTGTTGTCAGTTCGTATTTTATTGCTCACAATCATTCAGAGTTACATGATTAATTTTCTAAAAGACATTGGAAGAAATTTGTCAGATTTCACTTTTTGAAAGTAATGACTTCAAAGGGAAATTTACCGGAGGACCGACTAACACGCTTTTCCCAACCGTCGGGTAAATTTTCTGCCATGACACCGGAAACGGAAATTGGGCTTGATGGATACACGATAAATACACATTGTGGAATGTAACATTTTGAAAATTATAAAGAAACGAAACTGGGTGTGATGTTTTGAAATTTGAATAAAAAAGAATATCCTTTTAAAATGATGCATCATAACAGAGTTTTCAGTTGCATGCTTTGATCTTTTAAAGAAGAAAATCTTACCAAATCAAAATAATAGACAGTTTTTGAGTTTCGTTTACCACTTCTTTTTCCCGTACGCAATTTCGGGAAATCCAATCCTGGAATAATTTTATTTTCAGTGCAGACGAATGACAGAACGAATGAATGAGAATACAGTGAGGTGATGATAATACAGTCATTGTGGATATCTCTTTCTCTGTGTGAACTTTAATGATGTACGTATATTTTTAAATTGGATTAATTATTCAAAAATACGCTCATTTATTTTTGCAAATACTGGATGATGTAAAAATGTGTTTTAGACGAGTGTAGAGAGGGCGGATCTTTCTGACTGACTTTTTTTTGGAGAAAAGTCATTGATTGATCTCAGATCTGACAGGTTCGGTGTTGAATCATCAGCAGTTCGGCCAAACTTTTAAAAAGTATAGTGAATGAAGGAAATGCCAATAAAGACAATGATGAGTAAATTTACTTTGAGGTTGGTGTTAAATTTAAAAAGATCTTTAAAACTTTTTACGATCTGTTCTGTCACATTGAGAAGTACATGTAGGAAGGAAGAAGGAAGACTTGTCTTATTTACTGTGTGAGTTCTGGTAAATAATAAACAGATTTCTTCGATTATGAACAAACTAGTTAACTTTGGTAATTATAAACTTACCCATGTGTTTAAAATGAACTCCCGTTAAATAAAATCCATCGCACCACTAAATGTCCTAACGTATAAAAACAGTTCTCTCTTGAAAAATTGAAATCCCACAAACTTTCGTTTAAAAAGGACCTAAGTGAAAAATATCAATATGGCAGCTGGTTACGTCACACCTCGGGAGATATCACTTTGTATTAGGGGTGACAGCATAGGAAATGTGGCATTTTTACGTCAATTCAAGTTTGTTTTAAGTTAAGCACGTCTCGGCATTGAGTTTGAGCGTTCGCACACATAACAACCAGTATTTTTTTTAAAATTTGTTACCGTCTTAATTATTTGATTACCGACTAGGATGGGATAATTTTCTTTTTAACACGCATGAGGAACAAAAATAACTACATTCTTTTCACGGGCCTTAAATATTACCCATCTTTATAATATGGTATGATAATATTATTATTTAACATATATGCAGGCCATTTACAATTAATGTTCCGCTTCTTACGGGGCGTTACGGACTTGTCGACATTGCTTACGCCACCCAATGCCATTAGGCACTTTGAACGCTGTCGCAACAAGCTTAAAAATGTCACTGAAGCGGTTATTATTTGATCGAAAGAATGAGATCAAATTAATAATACACTCAGAGTCCTCAGCCACTTCGGAGATGTGCTTCATGATCCGTGTTAAACTATTTATTACATAAAGAAGATAGGATATTAAAATCTATATTTTATAATTTATACATGACTTTATTTTTACGAGTATCCGTGCAATCAGTGATTCTTTCATTGTGAATAAAATTTGATAGACTGGCGATCAATGGTTTCGATATAAAGATAAAGCTCCTATTAGTCCTATGTAATTGTCTTCAATTGATATTTTCGTCGCCCAAACTCAAACGATTGTAATGTTGGCGCGTTGCTTTGAGTATAGCACGTGCTTGACAAAATATGCGTCAAATGTAAACAACCTCGCTTCCGTGTGTTGGATTCGTCCAATATGTGACGAAAGCAATGTTATTATCAACTCTGTCGAAATAACAAGTAAATATTCAAATCTTTCAAGAGAGAACCGTTTTTATTCGTTGAGATATTTTATTGTGCAATGGATTTTATTTAACGGGAGTTAATTTCAAACACACAGGTAAGTTTATAATAACCAAAGTTAACTAGTTTGTTCATAATCGAAGAAATCCGTTTATTATTTACCAGAACTCACACAGTAGTTATTATATTAAGTGCTAAACTGTGACAGATCGATATTGGCCTACATGGTTATTCAATGTATTATTATCCTTTAATCAGTATAAATGTAAATGCATGGAAATGAAAAATATACTGATCTTATTAATATTTATAACTTCATATGGTACTGTAGTAAAAAAAAAGAAACACTCGCTGAAAAAAGATAAAATATTTTTGAAAGATAACTTGTTCATACTCATGTGAGTATTACATTTACGTATGTAGGCCTACAGCATTACAGAAGAACCAAAATGTGAAATCTTTATATGTACATCTATGTACACTACAGTTGACATTCATTTAGCTAGTGTGTGGACAGATGTATGTTTCAATGTCTTGCTTTGGGCAGCAATAAATAACTCTTCTTTTGTGACACATTACATATAAAATCAATATTATTACATTTTTTTGGTGGATTTGGTTGACCGAGTTAATTATCATTTGGATTACATTGTACAAGAAAATTAAACATATTACAAGTGACCCCGAAACCAGTCCAATACCATTTGTCACACATGAATGATTCTGTGTTATTTGATAAAGTAATTGGTTTATTGATCATTTATTAAATAATTCACACATTTATGGATGTAAAGGCATGTACAGTATCTGTATACATGTACAATGTACTGGTAGTTTGTAATGGGTTTTAATGTTCCATCCAAAATACTTGGGTCTTTTTGAGACATAGTTAAAGGACAATATTGGTGCCAGTCATTATGACATATGTGATAGAACTGATTAAACACTTTCCAAATATAATATTAACACAGAGATCATCGCTACCATAGACGAGTAATAAAGGATTCATGAAATCGGAAGTGACGAACGCCAAAGGAAAACACGAGTTATTCCTCTATATAGCTAACTGAAGTGACTAGTGATTACAGATACATGGGCGAATATCTGCTCACTAATAATTCCCTCGAAGACCTAAAGTTGCTGTGTAACACTGTGAGGGAATATCTTACAATTCATAAAAAGAATTGGCTGTCACTACATAAGAGAACGCGAAAGAAAAACAGAAAAAAAGTTCGTGCATTACCATGTTTTTATAAGGTAGGGGAGACCGGGGCACATTGAACCACCATGGATATATCCTTTATAAATAATACTATACAACCCAACACTATACAGTGTTCAATGTGCCCCGGTCTCCCCTATAGACTGAATAAAAACAAGGGGCTGTACGGAGTATTTCTATTTTTCCCGTGTTTTCTTATCTTATGACACTTAATTACTTTATTGCATCGTCAGATATCCTCTTGCGGTCCCATATACATGTAACAGCTTTTTGTCTTCGAAGGAATTATTAGTGAGCAGAAATTCGGCCGTTTATCTGTCATCACTCGTCACTTCAGTCATTCACATAGAGAGATAACTCGTGTTTTCCTTTGGCGTTCGTCACTTCCGATTCATGAATTCTTTATTACTCCTCTATGCTAGCGATGATGTCTGTGTTAATAACATTTTTGGAAAGTGTTTAATCAGTTCTATCACATATGTGATAATGACTGGCACCAAAATTGTCCTTTAATGGAATTGTTCATGTAGGTCAATTTTTATCCACACAGCAGCATTTCTGCTAACTCTACTTCGCTATTCAACTGCCAAGCGTTCACCTGTGCATATAGTAGGCCTACATGTATACACTGCAATATGTACTGGATACTTGAGTGGACAATAACTGGACATAGTTTTACACCCCATTCAAATGAATAGGCCCTCATTCCTTTTCAGCCACACTTGTGCATCCTATCCTGTAAAACACATGTGACATGTACATGTAAGCAATGTTGTCTACAAAAATGTACATGTACCATAATCTTTTGTATTTTAATTTTAAGAACATCATGATCATATTTTTTAGAAATATTATAAAGAGTCAAAAATATTTCTGCAGTTGATGTACATGTAGATACATGTTAATAAACACTGAATTACATTTACTTTGATAAGCATAGCTTTACTTACAACAAAATTGCCCATATGTATAAGCTTACAGTATATTAATTGGAAGATCAAATTTAATAAGCTGACACAGGTGAGTATGTAGAAGAGCACCACATAAGATAATCTGATTAGAGTTGGCCAGAATATTACAGAGTAGTTAGTGTGGGCTTTATGTAAATGTTACATGTTGTAATTCGAGGGAACCTTTTATAAAGCTTCAAAGTTATGACATTAATAAGTGGGGTACTGGAGACCCTACCACCTGAATATATTTCCTGCTAGCAGATTAAATTTTGGAATACATGTAAATGTAAAGTATCGTAGCTGCATATTATAAAATGATAATTCAAGGTAAAGTTATTTTTCATTGACTCCCGACATCAACTGGCTTGAAAATGAAGTGGAATTTGTCATGATCCCTTCTTAAACAATTCTGGGAAATTATTAAACCCCCAACATGACAGAAAACAGATTCACTATAGTGATACCTAAAAACAATTCTAGGAAATTATTAAAAACCCAACCTGCCAGAATATAGATACATTGCACAGTATAGTGATTTTGTCACAAAATGATTCAAATTGATCATTTCTCACTTACAATATAAGTTATGATGTTTATATTGATTTGTATTGATTTCACATTGTCATCTTTATTTGTTTGTAAGTTGTCGATAAATATTTGTGTTATTTTATCTGCAAGCCCGTCATATTTGCTTAATGTACAAGGGTAGTACATGTTTTTTCTTTCAAATAACTTATTTTTTACTGTTGATAATCACTAGTGTCTAGTTATTCCAGTCTACACTGATAGTATTTATTGTGCATGTTCTGCAGATGAGAATTTGACGTCACCGTTAGACATGACACATGGAATTGGAAATGTCTAGCCCTGTTCTTCGAGTCCGTTGTTACAGATGTCTCTGAAAAGGATTATGGTACACAATTCGTGTACCAAATGTAACATGTTTATTTTGTCTTAAATATTGGATATCAGGAGCCCGTCTTTTCCCGGTAACGTCATTGTTGACAAATAATTTGTGTTTTTAAAATTGAAGACTTTGGATGATATTGAGTTAGAGACTTAGCTACTTTAACTATGGAATGTAATAGATATGATCGGTTTTGATTGATTACAATGTCTATTTATGATAGCTGTATTGATGATAATAGGAGATTGACTCATTTACCATTCAAGTTTTATAAAGTGACATCTTAAAGTGAATGTAGAATATAACTAGATGAATTTTATAGTAACTGCAGACAGTACATGTATTTGCAGGTGCTACAATACTTGTTACAAAAATTTTGCAGGCAGGACAAACCCAATTTAAGAAAATTTTGAAATTATTCTTGACCCTAGGCAGAACTGAAATACTTAACTATAGTACAGTTGAATTTTGTGCTAGACAGGTATTAATAACATCAATAAAAACAAATCTGTTCTGGACAAAATTACAAGCAGCAAGACAAATTGTTAGAGACTAAGCCAGAATTTGTGCCTGAATATGTTTTTGACAGGTATAATAAAATGTCATCATCACTGCCATACTTAAAAAAAACATAAAGTTTATATCTCTAACTACTGACATAAATAGATATTATTAGGCTGTGAACAGTAAATTCATTTTCTTTCAATAGCTGTTTGATATCTACTTGAAGGAAATAAATGATATTCAATCGAACTGTTGGATGCTCAGAGATTGTTTAGTGATTTACCTTAGCAGTGAGTCATGACATGGAATTGGATTTTCAATTTTTGGCCTTAGGTCAAGGTTGCAATTTGGCCTATGGCCTATTGAAAGCCAAAGTTGGCCTTGGATCGAAAAAACTAATTTCCAGCCCTTGAGTCTCATCAGATGAGGACTTTCCAATCCTAAGTATTAATCAAATGAGGGATGCTGATAGCCTGATGGCTTGTCCCTTGAGATAAATGTACACATATTTTATAATCTAAGTGAGATTGTTTAGTATTTAGAAGAATATTGCAAGTTTAATAGTTCATTAATTCCTTGTAATTGTCTAAACATATGATTGTAGTTAGTAGATGAAGTGAGTTTGAACAATATTGATAAAGAATATTATTATAGATTTTCTCAGCGGAAACAATAGTAATAGGTTGGGTGGGTTTTGTTTGTACCATAATGATTATAAAATTCCTTATTGATTAGTCAGCATGATGTATAATTGAAGGACATCCTATAGTGTCTACTGTTTACAACTTTACTGTGTGATCTATCACCTTCTCTTCTACATTTAGAGCCTAAGACCTAACCATTTACTTTAGGCCTAGATGTATGCATGCACATACATTTGTACATGTATCAAGGATTATTTGTTTATGATATGTCATGAATGAACATCAAATTTCTTAATGTTTGCAAGTAGTGCTGACTAATATTTCTGTTTTTGATTTAAATGGTTATATTTATTTTCGATACTGGGGGTAACCAAAAATCTTATTATTTTGCATTTTGAAAATGCCTTAGGTGCAACTTTTGATTTGTATTGTGGATGTCTTTATGTGTTGATGATCTTGATGTAGTCTGTTAGGGGGATAGGGTGACTGACATACGACACACCTGTGCTTGCCTACTCCATGATCAAACACGATAGCAGATGGCTTCCATCTTGTTTACTGACGGTACTACTTATTTTAAGACAGACTCGGCTTTCCAATTTATAATATCTACGTCATTGGGGATTTCCAATTTATACTCACTGGTTGCTATGACCCGCTATGGCGTTGTCTAGAAACGCGCGTGCTCGCGTTAGTTTAAAATTTTTGCTATACGTTTAACATGGACTATTTGATGTAATTTGCCTGATTTGATTTGGCCCCATTTCCATAAATTTAGGTTGTTTTTTAGAAATTTTTAGCAAATGTTAATCTTAGGTGTTTTTTAATTCTAGCCGAAGTAAATTTTTTTACAATTTATAGCGAGTTAAGTTATCGTCTCTAAGAGGCGGGCGTAGTATTTTAAATGGCGGCCATTTGCCATCATGTGTATTCTTGAAGTAGGTACACATGATGTAATCGTATGGGTGACTGAGTGACCTAATACATGCCCTAACATGTAGAGCCAAGAGTCTGTCATTGAGTTAACAGGCATGTTTGATTTCGAACCCAGGCATATATATGGGATAAAGAGTGGGATCGCTTGCTTCACCTAATGGGTTTTCTCCAGTTCCCCTGATTTTACTTGACTATTCATGTAAATCCTCCTGCACACAAGAAAATCATTGAAATAATATGTAATTATAACCACTAAATGACCTAATTTGTGTTGAGTGGTTGTTAACCCCGATCTCTATCTGTTATTGAAATGAATCCTAATAGACCACAAAGTGGTTTTTTCTTCTGTCAATAATGGCATTCAATGGGTTTTTTTTATGTAAATTTTATAAGTAATAATTGGGAGAGATGGTAATCACTGAGTGACTTGATACTACCTGATCCTGCCTGTCATTGTTCATTACATAGAGGGGCGTGTCTATTGTTTACAATGTCAAGATTTACATAGTCTGATGTACCAGTACACAGAGTTATACTGTCACTTTCAGTCACGAATATTTACGCTTTTCTATTGTACACATCTATTTTTGTAAACAAAAGTAAAAAAATGTTGCTTTTGTGGTAGAATATTGTGTCAGTTTCTGATACATGTATGGTATTTGATATTTATTGTAATTTCCATGTATTGTTATTAAATGGGCGTCTTTTACAACAAACTATATAAATAAAAAGCCTTCCACCAACTGTCATTAATTTAAAGGTACATCAGACCAGAAATCAATTCAAAAATATAAAGTATTTAAACATATATACAATTTTAATCTGTAGATTTCTGTTGTTATTAGATAGACTAGATTAAGCACATCCGAGTAAAGCTTGTACAAAATGTATAAAAGTAGAATCTTAACAGTACTTTACTTATTGAAAACACATTGAATTACAGATGGCTGTGGTAAATTATTACAACCCACAGCTACATGTATGTATCTTAAATATGATCTGAACAAGAATTTGACCAAAATATTTTCTTTTAAAGAACTGTGTTATATGGTGACTGGTCTTACAGTGTAATTTTATATTTTTACTTTTATTCTGGTATGTTGGGGCATTAATCTTTCTACTGTATAAAGTCTACTTAGCAGTTTTTGTTGAGATCAGAAGGAAATCAATTAGATTGGTGAAGTCGGAAATTAGCTTCCTGATTTTGTCACAACCAGTATGTGAAAAACGAAAAAAGTAAAATGGAAAGTAATGTACATGTATTAATACAATATCAAATATTGTACTTGAATTAGTAGATATAAAGTTTGTAAAATTTGATTTAGCTACAGTTTTTTTTGTCATATAGTCTGTGTATTCTTGCCATGTCAGTGACAAGCTGCATGTATATAAATATATGTGTATTTGAACTGAGTTAGGAAGTTAGGTGCCATCTGCTCACTATTTGAATGCTGGTTTTAGTTAGTATTTTAATTATTGTAATTCATTATTTAATTTAGTTTGAATCATTTTGGATCATTTTCAAGTTTCTGAAAATGGTGAATCTTATGACTGAAGTTACCTTAATTGATCTTTTGAATGTTTTTTTTTAATATTATTAATTTCCTTTCGAGACAAATAAAACCTGATAGCTTTTAATTAGCATTGGATACTTAATACTATAAGAAAAACAATTTGAATGGCCTTGAATTCACTCACACGATTGGGAGATATGTCATAACAAAACAGCTCGATTTATTAGATTAGAACACGAAAGTCCACAATAATCCATAAGCCATGTGAGAAATATATAAAGTTCTTTATTGAAAGTAATCCAACTGAGACAGGTAGAACAGGGTCACTTTGGATTTGATTTATAAATAGATTAACATTTCTCCCATCTCCAGCCACGTGAGAAAGTTTCACACCATTTGTCATTATATTGTTTTGAGATCCCTTGCAAACTACATGTACAATATTGTGAAAGTTAAAGCACTTAAAAAGAATATCAGTGCAAAAGTGATTCAATTCAGTCAATTATTTTAAATATTGTAATGAATTGAAAATATGGCATCCTCTAGCAGACGACATAAACAGTACCACCTTCGTGTAACACTGTTGAGTAAAATCTTTTGATGGGCCTCTTTTTCATAGGATTGAATCCAAGATGGGAGATTATCTAGCATTGATATTTTGTTTTGTTTTCTTAATTAGATATTTAATAATCAATATGTGCTCATTTTACCATGAAAAGGTAGAGATTATCAAAAAAATGGAAAAACAAGATCTGTCACTTTAATAATTGTATTTATCAGACAGGTAGGTATGATGATAAACAGGTGAAAGGATTATATTAGTGACAGTTATTGGAAACAATACTATGCTGTTATTATACACTATAATATTTATATTATTAGTGTCAATATCCCACAGCCTCTAGCTTCATATATATCTCTAGTATTATTAGATTGCTACTGTTTATTTATCTATAATGGTTCATCTATTTAGCTTGGATCCCTTCAGGGTAGGAAATATGATTAGTTTATCATGGACATTAAAGGTCACTTGACTGACTTCATCTATGGGCTGATCATCATAAAATTTTTTAGCGTTTGTTATCCCTTCAAATGACATATCTACAGGTGTCCACAATCTGCATGTTTGAAATATTTATCCTACCCATCAGTACATGAAGGCGTTTATTTGTTCATTTACCTTTGAAAAGTGAAATGTCTTGTGACTGGTTCACGTACCTGGAATTTTGTATTCATTTTGACATTTGGTTTAATTATGGCACCGATGCCATTGTAGAATGCAGTTAAATAAAAAGTTTAAAAAACAAAACACAATACTTTGTACAGGATCTCTTATTGATATATTTGATTCATTAAAACAACTATATTTTAGTTAAAATAAGGCAATTCTTTACTTTAGTCTGTGACTGCTTTGTGAGCTCAGGACCTAATAAGAAAACAGTTAACATTGTTGTATGCTGTATGTATTTGTAATTATTAGGATTGAAGACTATTGATATGTTTTGTGAGCTCTTGTTCTATATGTATTTTTAGGCCTGTATATTTAATAGCTTGATAGTGTGCTAGTGAAGGAGTCATGCTACATGTAAGACAGTAAATGCATAATTAAACAGTTAATTTATCATGTAAAAGTTACTGACAGTTACAAGTAAATGGTTATTTTACTGATCATATTTTATTTATGTGCGTATTCTAAGAAACGAAATCAGTTTTCACGTCTGTTACTTTTCTTCAACGACATAGTCATAGGCTAATTAAGACTGTCATGTGATCTTTTACATGCTTCCAATGGACTACACAGAACGTTAATTTTTGTTTTTATCTCGTCTGAACAACTAGATGCTTGTACATTAAAGACCCTCAAATAACACCCCTTCTAATTGAGGTAGAATGTTCTAACTTGGTCATGGTGTAGGTATTTATTGGGTGAATGTCTTGAATGAGTTCGTAGACAAGCATTTTCTACAGAAATAAGCAATTTGATTGGTTGATGCTTGGGGCACGATAACTTTAGTTCTAATTAAGTGATGAGACTTGGTGTACACAATGAGAGTGACAAATTTGGTGTTTAATTTCATACTTAGTTTTCCCCTTTCTTACAATAAAAACTAAGTATAAAAGTTTTATGTCAAAATGTTTCATTTTTTGATCCAAGTCATTCCAAATTGGGGCTGAATGTTTTCTTGTGAAAGACAAATTTCGAAGAAGATTTGGGATCCAATAAGGGTCTTTGTAAACATCTCTATGTTGAGTGAGGAGGTCTGGATAGCCGAATGGTTAGTGAGTGCATGCGGAATCATAAGGTCTGTCATTGAGTCAACTGGAGTGGTTTTCGATTCCCAGTAGCAAGGCGTGTTTGAAGTAGAATTGAACCATATGCCAGCCCTGAAACGACCTAGTTTGTGTCGAGTCAGTGTTAAACCCTATTTTTCTCTATCTGTCTTTGTTGATTTGTCTCTGATTTAGTGATAGAGGGAGGAGTACTATAGAGACAGAGGGAGAGAGATGGGGTTTAACGTCCACTTGATACAAACTAGGTCATTTTGGGACTAACATATGGTTTAATTTTATTTCTATAATTTGCTTGCGGGTAGGGGTCTTTGGCAGTGAGAAGAAACTAGAGGACCCGGAGAAAACCCACGTGATTGGACAGGTGACCCTACTACTTGTCATGTACAACCAGGGATTTGAAACCACACCAGTTGACTCAATGACAGACTTAATGATACAGCACGCACGTGCTAACCAATCAGCTATCCAACCCCCGTATAACACTAAAGACTCAATCATCAGTTTAAGGGTCATTAGTTTGGATGGGTGTATGTATGCACATACATGTGATCAGGATAATAGTTGTAGAGTGGATGTTAAACCCCGTTTCTTTCATTTTAGCAGATAAGGTTTTATGATCAATTGACTCATGCAGAACTCACAAAAAGATGGTTATAGATATAGTCATAGCGATAACCTTTATCATCGAAAATTGATTTAATATGAATATTCCCAGTGAAGAAGCATTCAGATCCCAAATTCCAAGCGTGCTGCTAATTCCAACAATTCTTTAAACACGTATCCAAAATATTCATAAAATGAAAATTTTGGATGTCCAGCTGTGGCCTTATCATAGAAATGGAATATTTAATGTACCATTATAAATAAAATGTGTTCTGTTTGGAATCCTTAAGCTAGAATATTATCATTTTGTCACAGACCAGACAGTTTAAATCAGCTTTAATATTGTAATTGATCAAAATTACGTCAATCACACCGGATAAGACTTAGACTGGATATTTAATTTAGTTTAGGTATATATTGAGCCAGACCAAACCTCTATAAACTGGTTTATTTGCCTCAACGTTTGCATTCAGACCACATAGTTGAGTTAAGTTTTAAACCAACTAACTTAAGTATCTAAACGACATAAAGATTATACAGATTAATTGATCACAGCATCTGTCTTTATTACACTACACAATGTTCGTAAATTACACATACACGTCAACAGGTCTGTAAACTGCCTGTAGACTGTATATCAGTATTCATGTGCTCTATTCATTATTACATGTACTTGGTTTCATTTTATTTTTATACGCCCACATTGAAATGTGGTCGTATATTGTCGTCGCCCCCGTCCGTCCGTCCGTCCGTCGGTCCGGCGTCCACAATTGCTTGTGGACGCTCTAGAGGCTAAAGTTAATATCCGATTGACTTAAATTTATACACAGTGTTTAAGGTCATGAGACGAAGAAGCCTATTGTTTTTCAGCGATTTCCGATAATAACTACCAGAGTTATGGCCCTTGACGACTTCAAAAAATCTTGTGGACGCTCTAGAGGCTAAAGTTAATATCCAATTGGCTTTAAATTTATACACAGTGTTTAAGGTCATAAGACGAAGAAGCCTATTGATTTTCAGCGATTTCCGATAATTAGTGCCAGAGTTATGGCCCTTGATCACTTCAAAAAATCTTGTGGACGCTCTAGAGGCCAAAGTTAATATCCGATTGGCTTTAAATTTATACACAGTGTTTAAGGTCATAAGACGAAGAAGCCTATTGATTTTCAGCGATTTCTGATAATTAGTGCCAGACTTATGGCCCTTGATCACCTCAAAAAATCTTGTGGACGCTCTAGAGGCCAAAGTTAATATCCGATTGGCTTTAAATTTATACACAGTGTTTAAGGTCATAAGACGAAGAAGCCTATTGATTTTCAGCGATTTCCGATAATTAGTGCCAGAGTTATGGCCCTTGATCACCTCAAAAAATCTTGTGGACGCTCTAAAAGCCAAAGTTAATATCCGATTGACTTTAAATTTATACACAGTGTTTAAGGTCATAAGACGAAGAATCCTATTGATTTTCAGCGATTTCCGATAATTAGTGCCAGAGTTATGGCCCTTGATCACCTCAAAAAATCTTGTGGACGCTCTAAAAGCCAAAGTTAATATCCGATTGACTTTAAATTTATACACAGTGTTTAAGGTCATAAGACGAAGAAGCCTATTGATTTTCAGCGATTTCCGATAATTAGTGCCAGAGTTATGGCCCTTGATCACTTCAAAAAATCTTGTGAATGCCCTAAAAGCCAAAGTTAATATCCGATTGACTTTAAATTTATACACAGTGTTTAACGTCATAAGACGAAGAAGCCTATTGATTTTCAGCGATTTCCGATAATTAGTGTCAGAGTTAAGGCCCTTGATCACTTCAAAAAATCTTGTGGACGCTCTAAAAGCCAAAGTTAATATCCGATTGACTTTAAATTTATACACAGTGTTTAAGGCAGTTTAAGGTCATAAAACGAAGAAGCCTACTGATTTTCATCGATTTCAAATAATTACTTCCAGAGTTATCTCCCTTGATCACTTCAAAAAACCTTGTGGTGCTGTAGATGATAAACTTATCATCTGATTGACTTCAGATTGATACACAGAGTTTAAGGTGTTGAAACGAACAAGTATTTTGATTTTCAATGAATTTTGATAACTGAACAGCTAAATCCATGATGTTAAATGTTTCCTATACTAATTGTTAGCTTGGGGCAAAACTTTATAAAAAGCAAACAAATTCTAATGATTTTCAGATAATTACATAATGAGTTGTTACTCAGATTTTAGTGTATTACAAATGTTTCATTACCAAAAAAAAGTAAAAATATGCGACAACCCTTGTTGACTGCCCGGACGATTTAGCTGCTGTGGGCGTATGTTTCGTTGCCTGGCAACCTATCTTTGATTTCTTTTTTAAGTTCTCAATTTATCACACTATGGATAGTATGGTACTCAACTGTTAGTAAACTCGTAGGATTGATGTCTAGATTTGGTCAAAGTTCTGCTGTTAGCTGATTTTGTATTTTTGAGAGAAGGCAAACCCTGGTTGCTATGTCTCATTTTTACTAACTTGAATTGTCAGGTCATGTCAGTAAGAAATGAGTTTGAGATTTCTGCTTCCTCAATTCCTTCTTTGAAATAATGACATAACCAGTAAAAGAATAAAATTTGTGCAGTACTAATCATGAGATGGAGTAAGGCTATTCAAGCTTAGGTTTTAGTATTTGTCATTTGTTATTCAATGTCAATTAAAACAGATAGACTTTAATTTGTGTTTTGTCAAATTTGAAATATTTATGATTATTAAACATACATTATGGAAGAGCAAAAGCAAAAACTGACTTTTGTCGGTCTTCCTTTGAGCCTCAGATGTCATAGAAATTATAAATTAGATCTTTATTTAAACAATAAGCCCAAAATGACCACTGTCGACCCACGGATGGCTTGGATTTCGTCGACTGATTTAATCACTATGGCGTCGTGGGTGGAGTTTCTCCGTGACCGTGACGTCATCATACTTCCGGAAATTATTCATTAAAGACAGTGATGACCGAGGCTATACACAAGCTTCACTAGATACCGTTTAAACATTACTTGATGATCGAGACTATGTAGGTGGAGTTAACGCCTGTCAATCAACAATCGGCCACAGTGGGAAAAGGGTGTCGATGAATTTTAACTACCATTTCTAGTAAAAAATTATAGTGGTAACAACTTTGTTCAGGATAAAGTTATTTGACTGAAATTTTCAATATATTCTTGTTTCAACATCTATTTTTGAACTTTTATAGCAAGAATGGCTAACTCCTTGTCAAAATCTCCCATAATGTATCTTTAAATCATGTGAAATTAGATAAACAGCTAATATACAAAAATATTTGGATTACAACAAATATTTATTTTTTCGAAACCAGAAAATGCTCGAAAATTGTCAAAATACTCATCATTTTGTTTCACATGTCATCAAATATTCAAATAGCATTTGTGGCCTATCTTTTATAGAGAAATGAAAAAAATAAAGAAAAAAGTTCTTTTAGTTAGATAATGTAATCCAAATGGAATCTGAATGGAGACTTTGACTAAGTTACCGTATATAAAGGGCAAAAAAAGCAAAATTCAATCTTTGAGAAAGAAAATCTTTGAAGCATTCAGACAGAAACATTGATTTTTAGTGGATTGCAGCTTCTATCATCAGCTTGCTTTTAGCATTTGACGTGGAAATTGTGAATACTTCCTGACATGATACAATTTCTCAAAGACTTCCATTTATTGAACAAAGTTAACATATATGTATGGAGTTGTTGGAATGCTTGTATATTCTTTTTAAAGGTTAGAATAGACATTGATAGGTATCTAATAACATGTATTTTTAACATGTTTTTTTGTTACAGGAGTGTATAACATGCTGTTTTTTCTAGTTGAAATTCTTTATAAAATATCTTTAGAATTTGAAAACTAATGAATAATGTAAGTACATGTATATATACAGACCGTAGTTATAGGCCTTTCCTCAAAACAAAAATCGATAGTTTTGAAAAGGTGTATTTTTCTGAAACTACCTTGATTTTCATAATGTCTAAACAATGTTTATGTTTATCTTCTTATTTTAAGTATTTTAGAAGTTTGTTATGTATAAATAAGTTAATTGATGATTAATAATAATTAATTATGTAAACCCTATTAGGATGGTTATATTTTCATGTATTGTATAGCATGATACAATGTATTATTTTCTTTCCCAATGAAATTTACATGGAAGATGATGCCAATCGACATTAACATTTCTGTGATTGTAGGAAATAATTAGCTATTCCAGCAGGCTGATGTGTACTTACTGGACATAATATGCGTAATGAGCAAGCTTATATTTATCTGGGATGATGAAAATATGCTAAACTGAATGTGCCTGCAATTCACATGGCCAGAGACGGGTGTATGTTCTATTGATGTTAATTAAGGATCATAGCTGATGGACTTCTTAATCTACATTATAAGTAATAATTATCTCTTGTTTGTAGTGACGCGTGTTCCTTGTTTTATTGATAGGTGTAATATTTAACTGGCTGTGGTGGTCATCTATAGTCAACCAACTTAAGACCCCTCATCATGTAACTAGCTATCTTAGGATATCTGAATATTACATACTTTGTTTACTTTCTTTCACTGGCTAAAATCATCTTGTTTATACATGAATTTACAAAAGTTCAGCAAAAGTTCATTAGTTTTATGAACTCCATAGATAAGAAATGTTATCAGGTGTTCTTGAAAGTAATAATGTATTAGTCAGACCTGGACATACACAGACATTGTCAAGCACAAAGTCAGACATTGTGGTGGGATGTTTAGTAACAAAGTTGTCTGGCACTATTTTGTCTTTTACTGTATTATACATGTATACACATCTGGCAGAAAGTTCAAACGTCAGGTACTAGTTCCATAATGTCTGTTATTTGTGGTATAACAGTTATTTCTAGGTGTAGTGTATGTATACTGTATACTGCTTATATTGATTAGAAGTTGTTATGAAATCATTGATTACATGATATTATATAATAATCCTATTGAATATCAGTTGATTAGATATAACAACAGACATGTATTATAACACTCTTGATTTGTTGTGAATGTTAAACCATTTCAACCAGGAGATAATCTATCATGGTTTATTTGTGTACAAATACCATTAAGATATATATTAGATATGTCATGTAAACACCTGTAAATCTACATCCTTGTTTTCTTCTAAAAAAAATGTTGATTGTTGTTAGAGTCTATTAATGGAAAAGTTTTTATAAAGTGGTGTTTCGAATGTCATGAGAGTGTAGTGTTCACACTGAGTATACATGTACATGTAAGCAAAAAACTTGTAACTTGCTTGTCATGCTTCGATCAAGGTTGTAGTTAATTATGCATGTATACACTGTATACTGATAGAAACCACAGCAAGCAGAGAAAAGAACAAATTCTTCAGAGAATACAAAAATTACTGTATATCAATTTTTATTATTTATCAGTACACATGTATTTAAAGCAAAGTGGAATATAAGACCTGACTTTAGTTGGAAGGATGAACCAGTATCTACTTTTACTCTGAAACAAACTGTTTCAAAATTAAATGTCGAAATATATAATTATTATATATGTCACTTAAAAATTACGGTATTCATTTCATATATTAAACATACATTATATTAAGGCCTGAAAAGTTATATAAAATATTAATTAGACATTTATTAACATGGCAAGACCATAATCAACTCTTGATGCCTTCGAATACCTCTGATGTTAAGTATATTTTGATTTAATTTAAAACTTGAGAAGAAGTGAGGCTTAGCTTCGAACAACCAGTAGGGTGGTTGCAATTTAATGAACATATCTTGTCAAACCTTCAATAGAATGCATGTAATTTCAATGAAATTTTCAATATATTCATTTTGCATTATCTATTTTCAAACTATTACAGCAAGAATGGCCAGCCTTGTGTCTAAATCTTACATGATGTATCTTTATTACAAATGAATTTAATTGCAGGGTTAGTCAGCATTTTACCAGATGTTAAAATGATTCAGTGATTAAAATATTACAAATCTACATTGTAAAATATACTATGAAAGGAATGTATTGATTTTTGACTAACCAATGATAGATACTAATCATATTTATAGTATAGTGGTGGTTACAACATATTGTACTACGGTCTTACCTACTTTACCATGAATCATCAATATTATTATTAATATTATTTTATACAAAACGTAAAATAGTATATATACATACATTGTAATAAATTTGCAGACATAATTGTCATTTGATGTCAGACTACATGTATGTAAAGTGAAAGTGTTGGGAGAATGACAGTGTTAATTGGTGTATATGTATGTAGAGTCAATGTTTTGATGTAATAGTATTAATTCAGTGTCTGGTTGTATAGTAACTTTAAAGGTGGGCATATGTCAACGAACAACTCAATCCAACTGTTACAATTTTTGAGTATATATGTATATAATTCATAATACCACCAATATCTATTGGTCATGCAAGATGACCCCTAGAGGTTGAGTTGTTCAGAGTTGTAAATATGTTTGTATCAAAAAGAAATTGTCGTTGAACCTATTAAGATTTAAGCTCAACATACGCAAGCCTTAAGGTGATTTGCATGGGGCAAGTGATTGATTGTGAGGAAAAGTGACTTTTAACGTTGTGTTTGATATACATAGACCTATAGAATACATTGTTCAATCATGATTTTGATTGTACATGTACATGTACATATATATATAGCCAGTTACCATGTTGCTGTTTTGTCAGACCAGGAGGTCAGGTGTTTGATCCCTGCATTGGCCTAGAAAGTTCCGGCGTTGTTCCCCCAGTACAGCTGTCTGGTCATTTGGATGGGACAAATTGGCATGCACGTCAAAGATCCCTTGACAGTTCAAATTTGATATACAGTAAGACAAGAGGAGGTTGTCCCATTTCCTTTCATTTCATCTGTTTTGTCAAGACTAACATTCGTTTCTAAGTGAAAACAATTTAGATTGGAGTGAACGAAACTAGTAATGATATATTACTATTATGTTAAACTTCACAAGTAAAATCTCGAGATTGTAGAAACATTTACCAGACAGGTTTGTAAGGCCACACTTTTTTTATTACTTGGTTTACGGATCCGCCGACCGTAATTTTTGTTAATTGGAAAAAAAATTAAAATTAAAATTTGCCCTTTTTTAAAATACCGCCGACGAAATAAATTGACAATCATTAAAAAAAAATTAGAAGAATATTGGGATGTTACAACAAAATAAATCGTTCAACTGACCGTACATAATTCGTTTTTCAAACTATAAATCTGCCTCAAAGATACCATATCGCGAAGCACAGATGTTCAAAACCGATGAATGCTGACTTTAGATACCAGGATATTTTTGAGTCTGTCAGACATAGATCTACATCGGTGAATGGCTATGTAAAAGTTAATCAATGTCATCCTAGATAATACCGCATGATTGTCGACTCATGAATTCTCAACGTTATGTTGGCTGCGAAAAGCGTGAAACGGCGAGAAAGGTGATTGGTCACTTCCGGTTATCTGTTCACGCTGTTTGTTTACTATAGACCCTGTAGTGATATTTTCATTTAGCGAGAAGCCCAATTCTCAGTGCGTACGTGACATATTCGGCAGTTGACTATTTTCTCCATACACGAGGAAAAAGTAGTTCCGAATGATTAGCACACGTAAATAATTCAAAGTCATATATACACATGTACAATAATTAACATAATTCTTAAACTTATCAATTTATTAACTCGTATTGATATTTTGAGACTCGAGCTCAAATAATATCGTGCTAGTATTTTAATTCTATAGCATGTAAAGATATTTGCACATATTTCAAAATGGCGGCGATCGTAAAAGCTCATTGTTTTAACCAAATGACGTCTATCGATTGTGATATAAAAGGATTAATTGGATTAAAAACACACCTGGGAATACATCGTTTTGTGTGGGAATATCATATCTTAACCACGGGAATATTTGTGATCAAAATTAATTAGAGAATTTACGGCTGACTTTGTTTTTCGGGGCGGAACTGTCATCCTCGTGGTTCGATGTTGAAGAGGGGGGATCGGATTCATTGACAGCAATATCATCATCTCGCTTTAATTCTTTTGTTATTCTGGAAGGTGAGGAATTTCAACATTTTGAAATGATATATAACATTCTTGTATATATATATATCATTTGCAAGATTGACATGATTAACTCTTGTGATCAAGTGAAGACATCAAAGAAAAGTTTGTAATTTGTTTGATGTTCAAACAGTGAATTGCCGCACGAATGATGAAAGTCGGTATATATGCTGTAACAACAAATCAACTTAAAGAATGATCACAGTATTACTAATTATAAAACAAAACACAACTAAGTGAATTCATTAAATGTTGAGCTTTTAATCTGTTTGATGTAGCCCCTTTGTTAATTGTGATTAGAACAATATACACCAGGATAATTGATTGGCAGTGGTTTCCATTCGTGGGCTACTGAACACTGTTAATTTTATTATACCCGATAGTTTACATCATGCCACGCACGGAGTTTCGTCGTCTCCCGGATTTTATGATTTAGCACAAAATATGCTATTTTTCCGGCGTGCAAAATGACCTACGGGTCTGATCCAGATTCGGTCATTTTCCAAAGCCGTAGGTCCCGACCGGCATATACGGCCGAAATGGAACCCATGCTTCATTCACTGGCAAAATATCACTCAAACGTTCAATTTCACTGACTTGGTTTGTCCAGTATTTTTTTTCTTCTGCAGCCTACTTTGCTAGAAGCTAATTTGGAAAAAAAAAATCTGAAGAGGCTTTTTTTTTTTTTTTTTTTTTACCACCTACCGACTACAAAATTCCTCTTGAAAATCCGTAAACCAAGTAAAAAAAAAAGTGTGGCCTAATCAAGCACGTATTTTTAATTCTGAATGAAGGAATTTAGACCGTAATTGCTATCTGTATGCAAAATACAGTGAGAAATTTACATTTTTTGTTTAAAACAATGAATAAATGACGGAACAACGTTGCAATATATTTGAAAGTTTCCTGGTTCCGGTTCTTAATTTATTGTCTATTGTTATAACCAGGAGCTTTAATTCAAGGTTTGTGACTAATACTCTACCATAGAATGTATATTTCAACTTCAACAGGTATCTGTGATCTACTATAAAATATAAACAATAAAACAGGATATATACATGATGCACTTGACACATTTACTATGAATGATACATTGGTTTATAGTATTAAACTATAAAAAATACTTTGAGAAAAAATACAATACTATAAATTTTACTTTGATGCACACCCACTCCATCATTCGTTTTTAAAATCCCAACTAAAAAAGAATTTGCAATGGTTATTTATTAGGTACATGTACATGTATGTATCCAAAAAAATATTACATACATTAATGTTTATAGGTGAGAGTGTACATTATGTAAATCATTAAAATCCAATGAAGAAATGAATGTGAGGTTACTGC
This sequence comes from Patella ulyssiponensis, assembly GCA_963678685.1. Lineage (NCBI taxonomy): Eukaryota > Metazoa > Mollusca > Gastropoda > Patellidae > Patella > Patella ulyssiponensis. The sequence continues at coordinate 75,050,426 of OY783227.1, read as the reverse complement.
CACCAGAGTGATTAATTAAGGTTGCTAATATCATTTGAGGGATTTCAAGTCCCTTGCAAATTACAATATTGCAAAATTTGATTCTCTGAAATGGACATTAGACAAAGAAGGATATTATTTCATTCATTACCTCCAAAAAAAATAGTACATTGAAAATTACCTAAAATTCAGCATATTCTGTTGACGAAATAAACAAACCAGTTCCACATATAAATTTTGTTTACAAATATTTTGGGGGTGATGGATGGCTGAATGGTTAGCATGTGTGCGCTGTCTAATAAAGCCTGTCATTGAGTCAACTGGTGTGGTTCTGAATTCCCAGTTGTACATGACAAGGAGTAGGGTCGTCTGTCCAGCCTCGTGGGTTTTCTCTGGGTCCTCCGGTTTCCTCCCACTGCTAAAGACCCCTACACGCCAGCCAATTATTGAAATAAAATTAAACCATATGTTAGTCCCGAAATGACCTAGTTTGTGTCGCATGGACGTTAAACCCCATTTCTCCCTCTCACAAATATTTTAATGGTCACTTTTTAATCTGATTCAGTCTGAATGAGGAGATTACATACTTATATGTACCGTTGATATTTTGGGTTTGATTTCTTAAAGATACGCATTACCTATAAACTACATTGTAGATCTGCCTGTTGTAGGTCTTTGTTTTGGCTTCAGATGTATATTTATTGTTAATTAGACATTACATGTATTTCACGTGACAAATCCATCATTATCTCTCTAGACTATCCGATAGTCGCAATTTTCAATGGACTGAAATAGTATCGACATTTAATAATTTGATTTAAAAAAGGATAATCAAGACTTATTATTGTAACTATTGTGCTTGACAATTGAGACTACATATTGTGAACATTGCCAAGTCTGATACTTTTGCTCAGTCATAGGCAGAATAAAGTAATTTGACTGAAATTTTCATCATATTCTCTTTTCATTATCTATTTTTAACTGTATCTAATCTTACTTAATGCAGCTTTAACCATTTTGTTAAATAATACAAGCACTTGAAGACAAGACAGTGATAATATTTTGATGTTTGATCTCTATGACTTGTATATAGATATTAATAGGTTTATACATGTATTCTATTTATGGTATATGTAATGTATATTGATACTCCAACAAATCTGAAGGTAATCTTATTATATACATGTATTAACTTACATGGTATTTAAAATAGATCAATAACTGTACTGGTAAATGTCAGTGGCCTATATTTGACTGTTGATCATGAAGTTAAAATGGTAGTTTGATTATTTTTATACGAATTTATATAATGCATACATGTACAGTTAACAGAAAAATGATTTTGTAGATTACTTTTGAAAATATCTAAAAAAAAAAAAATCTGTGAGCATCAATTGCATCTTTCTGATTTGTCACAACTGAATGCATGTTTAAATGTACAGGTATTCAGATCGATTATTGATATTTAATATCGAAATCAAAATATTAACCAATTGATGATGTCTTTGCTTTGATTCATTTGGATTAAAAGAGTGGCTCATCAAAAGATTTTTAGCAAAGATAATACATGGTGGTGCTTGTTTGGACCATTTCCTGTCTACATGTATGTTGTCTGCAGAGGATGCCAAATTTTCAATTCATCATATCCTGTAAATATTGAATAAAATTGATCGTATTTTGGATCCATCTTTCATGATATTATGTATAGTTTCAAGAGATTCCAAAAACCTCAAATCAGGCGCGGATCCAGGATTTTTTGCAGGGGGGTGGTCTAGGTTTGATAATTGCTTAACTACGCCCACCGCCGCCAGCGCCGAAGGCGCTCAACCAATTAACGGGGGGGGTTGGGGGCCCCCCCCCAGAAAAATTTGGTAAATTAGATTCAATTTGGTGCATTCTGACGTATTTCCGGAAGGTAAATTCCAAAATTACAGGTCTAGAAATCGCCAATAAAATCGCATAGATATAAGTTTCAAATTTTCAAGCCTGAGCAGGGGGGGGGTCTGGACCCCCTGGACCCCCCCTCTGGATCCGCGCCTGCAAATGACAATCAGAGACATCATTAATCAAGTTGTGCAAATAAAAGGACATGTTTTTTTTACAGCTTGTTATAAAGAAGTAATAAATGAGGTTATTTTTTGGTCAAGATGAAAGAAGTTAAAACAAACGTTATAGTGTTTCTTTGGCCTATTATTGTTCCTAATATATAAATAGTTAACTGTATATTCATCAACTACTGACTGGTATTTACCTTTTGGTCTTTGATGTTTGTTGTCGTTGGGTATAAGTTAGAATAAGTTCACCATGTCATAAGTACAGTCAGTGCGCCTATTATTTACATAAGTTAATCTTAACTTCCACAACAATCTTTGTTCTACTGTGATTTTAAACAAGGTATCTTCAGTCTTAACATTGCCAAGCTTTTTGACATTCCTGTGCCTTTGTAAATTGTAGAATAGTTACTCTAAGTAAAGAATACATGACAGTTACTTATAGATGTATCGTTTGTCAAATTGAAGACTGAGTTAATAAGGCACAACAAACTAGAATGTTCACCACACATATTTTAATAGTAAAAAAAATTTTAATGTAAATATTGTTGTTATTATGTAATTATGCAGCTTTGAATATTAGACTATCTTTGTGAAGAATGTTAAAAAAAGATGCTGTCTTTATCAGTCTGGTTGGTCAAACTCCATTTCATTTCAAACCAGGTACCACCTTTGTATAACACCGCAAATCAGAATTCCCCATGAATGTTTATTTATTTGTCCTAAGCTAACCATGCACTGGCATTGTAATTGAACCAATATAGGTATACATATTTATATTAGGGAAAATTTTTCAGAAATACCAAATAATTTAGTCTGCCTTTAAACTGTATTGTTCTTTAAAGCTCAAGTTAAAAGGTTTTTGGCCATCTTAGAATTAAAGTGACACAAGTTTCTCTGAGTCAGCAGTTAAAACTCACCGACCTGTAATAAATCCAAGTATGGTCTTCAGTCTTGGTCTCATCTCGGATGATTCATCTGATAAATGCATCATGCAAATTAATCTTCTCGATCCTAATCACTAGGTCTAGGTCTTTTATGTCACGGTTTGTGTTTTCACCCCTTTTTATACTCTCCCAATCATTTTTTGGCTATTTTTCCTTTTCCTCTATACAAAACAGACTACAGTTAGTAATCCATTTTGAAATGGTAGCCATTGATTTTCAACATTTTTCCAATTATCAATCGTGACACATCTGTAAATTTATATGACATATTTTTATCACTTGATAGGTGGTAAGTATTAACCTATATTTCTGAAATTTATCTTAGTTTTCTATTCTATTGCTAAGAAGAACCCTATTGATTTTCAACTATTTCCATCAAAAACTTCTAGTGTTATACCCCTTTGTTATGAAATGTTGTTTTCACTTTATAAGGTAGCAATTAATAACCTATCTTTCAGACTATTGATTTTCAACAAATTTCAATAATAAATTCTAGAATTATTCCTCTTTATTATGAAATCTTGTTAGCACCTTAGAATTGTTTATTACATGTACCACCTATGGTCCAATCATACTTGTTCAGTGAATAACTACTTTAATGATGTGGTGGCTGGTGGAAGTATGATTTATTTCCTGACGTATCTGAAAGTTGGGATGAACATCTATGTAGGTGGTAAACTTTTATGTTGCTGTCTGACAAACAAAAGCTAATTGCTATGATTATACATGTACATATATGTAACATCTTCTATGACAGAAATGCTTACTGGATGAATAATCATTATAGACTTCTTGAATATTTGCTTTTTCACTCTGTTTTCTTTTGCAAACATTACAACTATGGTACATGTTTTTTGAAGCCAGACTCTCTATCCCACACCAATGACAATGGGTGACCTGATTGAAAAATCCTGATGAAATATTTCAGCCAACTATGGAATCAAACCCAGGACATTCTGGCTAGCCATACCACCATAAGACATATAATTGATGTAGATAAGGAACATGTAGTAATTTTTCAAAATCTTCCCAGTAAGAGCTTGTTATAATATTTTCGATTAGTGTCACTGTTGATCTTAAATGATGAAGTTGAAAGAATTTATGTAAGAGATATATATTTTCAATGTATGTGTATAATCAAAGATTTGTAAATAGTTTCTCAATCTGAATCACCACTAAATGAAAGCAAATAAAGAAATTTTATGTACATGAATTATTGAGGCATTAAGCAATCAATGACCACTTACTGTATAAAGACTCTTAAATGTTCTCTTCTCTGAATGGTTTTCATTTACCATTGGATGCACACAGTATAAAAAATTCCTAATAGATTTGCTCTTCAATGATCTTTTCTGCAAGTTTACTTTTCATCATTGACATTTGTATAACCATTCACCTCATTATCGAAATTTTAACACTGAAAACTACTTGAAAGTTCATGACTATAAATAACATTTAATGTTCATTTAATTGGTGAGTTCAAGTTGTATGAAGTTATTACTTGAAAATAAGTTGTATATATTTATTGTGTGATATATGAGATAGAATAAAAAGTGTGATTTATATAACCATACTGTGAAATGTGTTTTAAGACCAGTTTTGAAAGTGAATTTCTAGTTACAGGGCATGACAACCACAGAGTGTACATATGTGAATTCATGACACTCTCAGTCTTTAGGCTGACATGATTTATGTTTTTAATGTTGTATAACACTCACCAAGGAGAGAAATGTTAATTTATTTTGAATAATACATGTATCTTAACCTCACAAGTCAATTTAACTACATGTAATTGTTGGTTGTTGTTGAGTGTGTTGTGTTGCGTTGCCACTGATCAGTAAAATTTATTATCTCAATTTGACATACTTGGTCTTTCTTTCGTATTTTTGTGTACAATTAATTGTTTTACTTTTGTATATACTTAATTTGTTTACTTTAGTATACAATTAATTGTTTTACATTTCTATACAATTAATTGGTTTACTTTTGTATAGAATTAATTGTTTCACTTTTTTATACAATTGTTTATTTTTGTATACAATTCATTGGTTACCTTTGTATAACTGTACAATATTTGTTTACTTTTGTATACATTAATTGTTTTATTTCTGTATGCAATTATTTGACTATCAGTTTTTTGGCACAGCAAGTATTATGATCTTCAATTATTACTGGCTGATTTGTACTGATTGACACGATATTCAATTCCAAATATAGGTATTCAACACAATTCTGTGCCTTTTTTCTATGTAACTCATCCATTTCTAATGGAGATGTTGTTGACAAACCCCAGATAATTACAGTAATATTGTATTTGGAACTAAGAACAAATGTAAATCTGATTATTGTTTTACTATTTACCTCAAATATTTAAGTTTTATTCTTTAATGGTGTATTACGGTATCCATGGTTTAGGCATATCCTATAGCTTACATAATAACCATCCATTGGGAACAGACTATTTATTCCAGTCAAAATTATATTTTTATTTAATTCAGTTTTGATTTGATGTTTGCCTATACAACATGCAAATTAAACATTTAATCATTTTAATGCCAATTGTTAGAACTGCAGAACTGAACAGTGCATAAAATTTGGTTGAGGTAGATGAGTTCAATTGAAGTTAAATTGTTCCGTTGATGTTTCTTAAAGATGTAAGAGTTAAATCTGCTTATTGCAGGTCTTTTTTCGAGTTTCAAGTCTTATATACATGTAGTTTATTTAGACCTTTATTCACATGACAAGCCTAAATTCGACACTCTAGAATATTGGATGGCAGAGATTTAAATGGATTTAAACACCTATGTGCAGTACATTGTATATACAGGCAGATTCTTCAGGGAGATAATTGTTGCAGTGTTTGTATTTTTAATGATGTCATTGATTTCAGCATTTTCACAGAAATTACTTTCTATTTTCGTATCAACCATGGAAATATTTTTAATGTCAAATAAAGCTTCCTGATCTGTAATGAAAATTCTGTCTTGGAAAATTGGAAAGGATTTTACATTTGATATTCCATTCGTTTTTTCCCTGAAGACTGTATTATGTTTAATTCAAAATAAATCTGTGGTATATTCAGCATCGAGACATGTTATTAAAGTTGATATTGAGTATTGACTGTGTAAGATTTCTACACTGAAATTAGTATTAGAATAGAAATATTGAGTTATTCTACTTCTGAAAATGATATAATGGATTTTATCATCATTATAGTGCTTAAAATTTATAAAGACAATGGATTGAGAATACCGGTACTTGTCTAAATGTTGTGCTTGTTTAATAAAACCAGTGATTGTTTTCCATCAAAATTGTGTTCTGTTGATTTTGTAGGATCCATGGTTAAAAATATTTCATAACTTGATATAGTTATCTGAGTTCGTTTAGACTAATTTAGAGCTTATTAGAATTTAATGGGTTTGAAAAGGGGAGAGGGGGGGATCTTGAGAAGGATACTGATTTCTACTATTGTTTGAAACCAGGATTTGTGTCTGAAACTTGTGAGTATTCTACATGTAGCTGTCGATGTGTTACTAAACTAAAGGTCAATATTGAGAAGATTTTGTCGATATCGTCATGATTTATTCACAACCTTTTAGCAGTACGACATGCTATTTAAAAATAAATCAAAAGTCAAAATCTTTTATAAAAAGAAAACCATTAAGTTCAAAGCATTTTACTATTTTATTCTTACTGAAGCTGACACAACTAATTTCACTGGATTTTATAAAATGTAGTTTTGTTTAGTGGTATGACAATCTGCCTTGTTGAAAATCATCTGTAGATAAAACTAGGGTTGATATATATTAATAAAACTAAATTTTTAAACCAAGCTGACTTTCAAAACAATCTTGCCCCCATTACTATTTAAAATAACTCATCAGATCAACCAAATTCAATACTTTATTTTGACCCCATTAATCTGATCAGAAAGAAATTTGATATTCATGTAAATTTCCTCATATTAAAGTGCACCTGGTTCAAAGAGGCCAATATGTACCAGTGATTGTAATAGTGTGTAATAGTGAGATATATACTGCTACCTGTTTACAAGTTGTAGGTGTTTATCAGGTCAATAAGAGCTTATGTATTATTTATATATAATATACATATGTATACTGTAGTAGGTGAAACAACTATGTTTTATTGATGGGTTACCTGTAGTTATATAGCTTGGTTTATTGAACAGCAATGCCTACAGCTATTATCTAATGGCTTTGCTTTCCAATGATTAAATGTACACAGTATGTAGGTTGTTTTGTCTTTTTAATGTGGGGGAAGGGGGTCTTTAGCTAATGACTCTATCATGGCGGTTGAAAATGATCAGAGAATAAGAACTTTTCTACACTATAGATGTACCTATAACCTGTACTAATACACACCTTCCTGTAGGTATAGCTAATTTGAGAGGTGGACAGATTATAAAGTGTGTGAGTTAGTTGTGTTTTACATCCGCTTCCACCGAGGTGATGTCGCAGACAAGCAGATTATAAAGTCTAGCTGCCGTTTATATGTTGAATAAAAAAATGTAGGTAGTGTTAGTATCTTTTGATGTCCTCTTAGACCATTTGAAATCATCATTTAAACTGACAAAGTTTGCAAAAAGAAATAACCCATGCTGCAAATCATCACAAATATTGAAATATCGCAAATAAAACATGAATCACCGTTGGACGGCAAGGTTCAGTTGTTCCTTCAAGTGTGTGACACAGTGAATCATGTTAACATATACAGGGTTGAAACCTGCAGGTGTGCTTCTGGGATTGGAGAGAAGAGTTGTGACCAGAAGTAATATTGTTTATTAGTCAATAATCTGTAGTTGCCCTCTTTCGACCAAATCCAAATAACCCCTTGAGGACTTAATGGTTAAAAAACACTAATAACATGGTTTGATGGACAGTTTTATGAAGATAATTTTTTAAACCATTTCACCGGCTTAACCAAACTATATAAGCTATATTATAGTAACCATTTACAATATCCTTTCTACAACTAATAACAGTTGTTGTACATAAGGCAGTGTAGGCTACTTACACCATAAGGAACACCTGATACACATCTTTACAAATGTTAAATTTCATATAGCTAATAACTTCTGGTAAATAAGTGTGGTGTTCCGACTTCTGAATTTCACATCTTTAATGCCGATCTGTGTGTGTATATATTAATGATGGAGGGCTGACTGACTGAGCCAGACTGAGGACTGTATTATTATTAGTTGTAGATATACCGAATACTGGTTGAGTTATCAACCATACCATGACTAAACATGGACGTATAAGTTTATTTTGTGTTACATGGCAATGTGACCTTTTCAATTCTTCTAGGTTTTTCAAATGATAAATCGTGCAGCTGATCACCTTGGTGAAATTGCCTTCCAGATTGCGCAAAAATGAAATTGACAAATTGACACGGCCAATGCAAGTTAATTCTTTGTTCTTCAAGTGAGGTCTTGTTGAAGAGATAGCCAGCTGAGTCTCTTGAACAATGTTTTGTTTAAATTTCAAAGTGTGGTCTTATAGGCCATGCCAGTTGCTCAATCCCTCAAAATTTTTGAATAAAATATGGTTTTAAAAAACTTGGGAAAGTGAGTGAGGAAAGCAACCAGGTATTTCTTTTCTTTTTGAATTATATTTTTCTCCCAAGACTTAAGAATAAGATTCAAGAAACAAGACATTTAAATTGGTGTGACCTAAACATTAAATCCAAGACAATGAGTTTATCAAAAGCACAAAGGCATTAAAAGTCAATGGTTTGTCAAATAAATGTGTGTCTTTTACTTCTTTTAGTTTAAAGTTCAGGAAAAGATTAGCATTAGTCAACAAAATTAACCCTTTTGGTGCCAGCATTGTTATGTCTGTTGTAACCTTAGAGTGCCAGGCATTGTTGATGTCATCCTCCAGTTTCCAGTATGTCTAGGGGTCTGTAATGAGGAAACTATCCAAGGAAACTGTTTGTATTGTTATAAATGTTTGTGTTTGTAACATGACATAAATAAAAAGAAAATTGTTTCAACATATTTAGATTTTGATTAAAATTGGTCACAATTCTATAAATTGAGTCAGAATCGTGTTTGATTTTTTACATGTTAATGTCAACATGAATTCTTATTTGTTATAATAAGCATAAATAATGTTGTCAAGACATGTCTGATTGACAATTACTTCTTGAGATTTTATATATATGTATATAATTATATTAATCATTAAAACATACATAGAGTGAGGATGGAATTGAACCATTCCAAATTAATGATACGTACATCCTACTAGAGATCTATATGTTATTTATCATGTCATTATACCTAGAAATACATTGTTAACAGTGTTGATAATCACTTATATATATGAATTTAATATGGATTTATAGACCACTCAAACCCATTTGAATTTCTGCTTGACACACCATGCTGCAATGTGATATAATTCAAATCATTTTGTGGGATTTTTTAAATGGTCTAGTTAAGTTATAAGCTGACAATGAAGCCTTTGTGTTTCAGAAATAGTCAATATTTCTTCCATGTAGATTTTGCATTGTCTACATCTATAGAAATGTGATTATATGAATTAAGATGGAAGTCTAGGGTTGTACGTGTTATAATATAATTATCTCATTTATTGTCTTTTCACAGGTATAACAAGATACATTGTGTATTAGAAGCTTCTAGTCAATGGCGTCATTAGATGATACAAGCTCACGCCACATTTTATCATGGAGAGCAATGAAGATGCTCCCACAATCCCAACGGAAAACCAAACGTCCACACCTATCCCCCACAAACCTCCCACGATGAATAACAACGAAGAACCAGTGGAAAAGATAAATGTAGATGAAGATGTTCCCGTGGAGGAAGATCTTTTGGCTAAACTGGAGGAAGCCAATCGGTAGGTTATGGCAGCTTATAAATTATATACCTCTCTATTTTTTGTCAACACTAGACAAGGTCTTGTCTGTTAAAAGGACCAATATTCTGTTCCAGACTAAAAAGCAAATGTGGGTCAAGAGAGAGAAATGGGATTAAACTTCCACTTGACATGAACTAGGTCAGTTCTGGCCTAACATAGAGTTTAGTTTTATTTCAATAATTTGATTGCGTGTAGGAGGAAACTGGAGGACTTGAAGAAAACTCATTAGGTTGGACAGGCAACCCTACTCCTTGTGTCCTTATCCCTAACAACTGGGGCATGTAAACCACATCAGTTGACTCAATGACAGACCTTATGATACAGCGCGTATGTGGTAATCATTCGGCCATCCGCCACCCCCAAATGTAGGTCAAACACAATAAAAAGCTAAGTCACCAAGAGACATGTCGGTCCCAAAATGATTAAAATTGATCAGTCCTAACTTTGGTCTTCCAAAGTTGACATTACTTTCTATTTAATCTACATCACCATCTTTTTTGTCCTGGAATCGTCAGTCAATAACTGAAGGATAATTCATTTCTGTTTTTGAACTTGATATTTCGAGAAAGGTATTTTCAACCCTTTTTTTTTGTTAAATTTCAATACATACATAAGAATATGATTAATGACCTTCTGGTGTATTGCAGCTTTTATCTAGAATTTTATAAAGAAAGTTTGAAAATGGAAAAGTGTCCATCACAGAAATGAAATTAACACATTTATACTCGACCAGATCAACACTTTACATTTTTCACCTTGAAATCAAATAACTGGGCGTTTGTTTTAAGAAAAGCGACACTCGCATGTCACATTTATGGAGATAACTAAAATTTGAAAATGACATAATGATATTCAAACTGTCATTTTAATTTTAGCTGTTTGTGTTGCTCATATATTCTGCATTGTTTCTCTACATGCAGTATTTTTTGTAACATCAGGAATATACTCCAAATAACTTGAATCTCTTAATATGATGATTCCTTGGGTTGGGGTGGATGAATGTGGTGACTGGTGAGTGATTAAATTAGGCTTAATTATTACTTTATATTTTCAAATTGATAAATTTTAAGGTTTTTTTTATTTGAATATGCCTATAGTCAGTCCTTGGTGACTAGTCATTAAAAACTAATTAAATTGTTTATGCAGAGCTGTTATAATCCAAGCACAGCACTAGAGTAAATGTACACATATATATATATTTTTATATCAATTTACAAATTCAATTTTTTAAATGTGAATTTGCATAGCAATTCCATAAAACTAGTACTTTTGAGTCCTTGAAGACTCCTTGATTTTTTTTTGAGGTAATGCTGTTTAACCAGGTGGCTATACTATTTGGTAGTTATTTTCATGTTCAAGGAAGGAATAGAATCAATTAGGAGTTAGTCAGGTTAAAGATAATGTTTTTTACAGATGTAAAAACTGCTGTCATTAAAAGCATTCCTCTCTATTCAACCAGCTTTATAACAGACAAGATATTTGTCTGTAGGCGTACTGTAATAAGCTATAACACTGTACACAGTTTGTGGTAGTACATTAGGATTCTAATCTTTTTATCTTAGATTTGTCTTGACAAATCAAACATTGTGTGCGCTTTAGGTTATTACGAATGTTTGTAAAAAGTCAAAAGGTTGTCAGAATTGCTCAGTTTGGAGAGTCACGCAAATTACATAAAACGGTGTTAGCAGTATTGTATGTTAAACATAAAGTGACGAATTGATTATTGAAGGAGTAGAGTTATTAAAGTGGCAGTAACATCAGGGGATAATTTGTTCTGTTTTATTAGATATACTGCTTATTTTATATGATTCTAATAAATGGTTGCTCAGAATATGGTGATTGTTTTCACAGTTCAAATATCAAAAGTCTAACAGGATCGGGCGGGGGGGGGGGGGGGTGCCCATGTTAATGTGGAAGTATTGTTTACATTTTCATTGCCCTGATTTGAGGGTTTTGGGTGGCTGAATGGTTTAACTTGTCAGCTATCAGTCAGTCTGGTGGTGTTTTGATTTCCTGCTTCTATGTGACAAGGAACTGGCTCGTCTGTCCATCCTCATGGATATTTACTGGGTCCTCCATTTTCCTCTCGCTGAAAGACCCCTGCGCTCAAGGAAAATATTATGATCAAATTGAACCATGACCTAATTTGTGTCAAGTGGACATTATCTTTAATTGTCTTAGATTTAATCATTTTAGTCATTTTTTTGATTGAAAGAGCTGTACGTAGCTAGATATATATTAAATAATTGGTTGCGCCAGAAAGTTTGAGCTCGAAGTAGTAAGGCTTTTCAGAAAAAAATTTTGTTGATTGCTTACATGGGTGAACTAATAAACATGATCATACACTGTGGCATGCCATTAGACTTGATTATCAAGACAATACTACAGCTTGGAAAGTGTCTATTTGCAATTTTCGAAAAATATAGTCACAGAAAGTTATATATATGTTACTAATATATCAACATTTCTGCTTTCACTAAATTTATTGGGAACGACTCGTTTAATAAATTGAAGCCTTCTAATAACTTAATATTGCCATGAAAACATGTACATGTACAGACCGGTTTGAATATCCAATGATTTGTTAATAAATATAATGAGAAAAGGATGTGACTGGGTAATCAGGTGTGTTTTTCTAATTTGTAGAAATGCTAATATAATTAAGTAAACCTATTTATACTTGGCATTAACATTTTATAATCAAAGCAACTGCATACAATTGCATTGAAGAGAACAGGGATTGAAAATAAAAATGTTTTCTTTTGGCTAGATAGACATAGATTCTATTGCTATAGCATTGTCTGGCATTAATTATAGGTGCAGTGACAATAACCATAGGCTTTTATTTCAATAGGGTATAATTAACTGACCAATCCCAGCAAATTGTGTATTTTTCTAAATGGAAACTACCCTGAACTATAGTATATGATTATATAGTTTCTGTAACAGGAACAGTAACTCTGAAAAATCATGGCATTATGATATAAGGACTAGCTGAAATGCCCCAAAAAATTTGAAATAACAAATCTCAAAAGCTATAACCTATAGAGCAGTATTGATGGACTGACAGATAGGGCTAACAAAAATATAAAAATGAATTTAGTTTCCAAGGAGTGGAGTATTTTTGCTGCATACTGTATCATTTAAAAAAAAATAAAGAATGTTACCAGTAACCGAACATCATACAAACTAATTTCCAATAATTTCATGATGTCGGATACATGTTCCTGTACACTAAGCACCCGAAATTGAAGTGAAGACAAATTTAAAGGCCTTCAGTACAAATAAAAAATTGTGATGTGTATCCTGTCAGTTGCAACCACCAACTCACCAAACAAAAACTTACTCAAACATCTGCTTAAATCTACAAAACTTGTGAATTATATTAAACGTTAATTTGAACAGTCTGTTGATTTACACTGGTGTTAAAAAACTGTTTAAACCATGAGCTTCATCAGTTTACGTCTGTGTAAATTTTACACTGTAAAGTTTGGTTAGTTTGGGAGGTTTTTATTTCTCCTTTTACATTGCTGTCATACTTAGATTGTTAAAATCTGTCGGTCAGCAATTAAAAAGAGGGAGGGGTTAAAAGTCTACTCAACAGGAATTGGGTCATTTTTGGACTAACAGTAACATATGGTACCCCCCCCCCCCCCCATGAAGTTATAACAGAGTATACAATGTATATTATTATCACTAACTGCAATATCTATCCTCTTCCCATCAATTTGGAAAAGAGGATACCATGTACATGTAACTATTATTTTAACTAACTAAAATATCTATCCTCTTTAAATTGCCAATTCTTTTGTGTTTAATCAAGAAAATAAATAATGTTTTTTTTTTTTCAATATTACATGTACATGTATCATATTAAAAATATAAAGTTAGACTCATCTAATTACTGAAAATCCTTGCACGAAGGTATTTTGAGCAAAGTTTCCCACACTTTCCCACACCAACATCCACACTTCCCCAAATTCTGGGATACAAGTCACAATCAGTAAAATAATTACATGTGAATAAATTGAATTATTCTGTACATCTTAAATTACTATTTTAGTTGCATTGTTTTGAAGATGATGAGTTATTAGCTGTGCTCAGCAGAAATATCGTTAATTTATGAATCTGAAATATTGAAACATAACATCGGGAGCGACTGTATCTTCACAAAATATAATTTAATTAGAAATTGTTTTGTCTTTCCAAAAATTTTTATATTCTATTTTAATAATGAAATTTTAACTACTGCTATGATCTGTAAATACATGTAAATTTGTAGGATTTAGAAAATACAAGATTGCAAGTCCTAAATTGTGCGAATGGGAATGCCAAACTGTCTGTCATACCAGAATGTATGGCATCTAACCGTCTTGTTTTAGGCCAGTTGTACTTGTAGCAAAATAATAGGATGTTTAAATCCATTTTCACTTAAAACCTTTTATGAAACTACAATGAGCGATTCTAATGATTTTTTTCTGTAAAATATAAACATGGAGTTGTATTTAGAATAAAGAGATAGAAGTCATGGAATGGTGGCAATTATTATACTATCATTATGTCCAGGATACCAACAAAGTGGTATAGATACGTGAATTTTATTCATGAAAAATGAATTTAATTTGCAAAGTTTCCATTTGTCACTAAAAAGAACCGATAATCAAAATTTTGAAATGGAAGCCCTCATGAGAACTATTCATTAGTTTTATAGATTTTTCATTGTCTTCAAAAATGTCCAGTTGAAAACAACTCTGATTATTAATAAGGACCATCAGATACAAAGCTTAGGAGCTCACATCAAAATTTTTTGTTCAGAAATGAAAATTGTATTACATCATTTGATAGAATCAGTATGATCTTGTTGATGAATATTCATTAAAATATCTTTTTGTGTGTTTTTACAGGAAGCTTGAAGAAGATGAAAAATCCTTCAACTCATTATCAGCTTTACCACCTACTCCAGGACATTCACGAAAAGGATCTGGTTCAAGTGTCATCTCCACAACATCATCAAACAGTTATTATAGTAACCAGTTATCATGTGAAGATGATAATTTAAGTACTAATACAGGTACATGTACAATCTCTTTAAGATTCTGATCATTTTATTATTTCCTGCTGTAGAAATTTCTGATAGGTTTAAATCAGTGCAGGATCAAGTTCAACCTGTATAATATTGATATTTAAAAACCTACTTACAACTTAAATGTATTACTAAAAATCTCTAACCTGTCTTTTATCTTTGTATAATTTAAAATAATACTTTAAACCAAAATCCAGAACTGCTATCAATAGTCAAGACACAGCTTGTGGTCTAAGGGGAGATAATAGGTAAATGCAGGATTATCTCCCTTGCACATTATTATTGCAATGAGCTTTCAGATTTTTTGTATGTTAATCCATAGTGACTGATGTACAGATAGCTAAATAACTAGGTGTTAAAAAAAAACAGGGGCATGGTCAATAAATACATTTTTCATCTTTGCTCATCATCAATGTTATCATTATCAATGCTTGAATTTAAACCAAAAAGATGTGTATTAACAGGTTGGTAGATAGACTTAGTTTAGAATTTTTTTAAACTAAAACCAAAATATTGAGTAGCTGAAAGCTGAATTGGAAAAGAAAATAGATGCTTTGTGGTTGCATTACTTATAATTAACCATAACATATTTTTATTTTACAGTGAATCCTTCAGAAACATTATGGGATGTTTGGGGTAGACTGGTTAATGATTGGGACACGGTGCGTAGGAGAACAGGGTATTTAAAGGTGAGCGCTTATTGTTTTTTTTTTGTAAATATAGATTGATATCCTGAATGATAATTACAGACCTATTTCCTATATTTTTATTAGTTTAAAGTTTGTAATATATTTTGTGTAGAAATTTATTTTGGCTTCAGTGATTTCCATTTGAAATGTGTATCATTCATTCATTTATTCATTCAGAATCATTTGCTAAATATTTAAAGGTGTAGTTCTTTAGATTTTTTTTAGCATAGATCTTTGTCATTATCATTCATATGAAAAGCTACATGAAAGATTTTAAAAATCTTAGTATTTATATAGAGTTATGTCCCTTTGTGAACATGGTATTGATGTTTAAATTCAAGTTTCTTAGTGGGATACGTACATGAAATTCGGCGTTTACACATCTGTAGATGATCTCTTGTTCTTACGATTAATTGAAGTATAAGGTCATACGGTACTAATAATATTAGCTGCTTTTGTCTAGCACAGTTGAGATGCATTTAGAATTAAAGGGCCAAGTTAGGGGGAGAGATTACCTCTGGGTTTTATAGAATATCCAAATTGGCTTTTGTTTTTGTGTACAT
Source organism: Patella ulyssiponensis (assembly GCA_963678685.1). NCBI lineage: Eukaryota > Metazoa > Mollusca > Gastropoda > Patellidae > Patella > Patella ulyssiponensis. Next base: position 75,034,209 of record OY783227.1, on the reverse strand, counting down.
GTTTATTTATTGTTTATACTAAACTTATTGACAGAATAAACAATTAAAACCTGCTGGTGTAAGTTATAATAACTCATCATTTTATCATCTTCTCTCCTTGCACGCTCCTACCATCCTCTCATCTTGAATGCATTTTAAAAATTATAAGAATGAAAACTTTATTATATTTGTCATGTTGATTGCATATTTTAATTACTATATTTATATTGTATGCTAATGTATTGATAGAGGATGCAGTATGGTTATTGAATTTTAATAAAGGGAGAAAACTCTCATAACGTAGGGATGATATGGTTGAACAATTTGATAGATATTAGAATTTTGATAACTTAGAGCTCAATGTTGGCATTTTAACAAATAAACCACCAAATACATAGAACTGAAGCTCTATTATATAGTAAACGAAGACAATTGTTATCAAAATCGTAAATACAGTGTTAAATTGCATTGCCATAACCTGAACAGGATGTAGCAATATTATGTCACTGACAAAGCATTTCCACCATGGTGACTACACTGTGGAACGGTCAGTTGAATGTCCCAGAAGTAACTTACTGAGAAGAACTTTCTCTTTATTCAAAATGCCAATTAAAGAAAGCGTATCTTCTTGAGGAGTGTCTCAAATAAGACAAAAAACTATACATCCAACAATAGGAAATATTCCATCACGGAAACTCACTTTTTGAACTAAAATTACATGCTGCGAATGACATAAGAAAAAAATGGTTGAAATTTTGATTTCTATATTGATAATACATGTAGATTTTAAATATGTGTATGTCGCTTACAAAATGTCACTATCTGGACTAATTGTATTATAAATTTCTGTGATTCCATTATGCATCTATTGTATAAATTTAATTAATTTACAGTTGATTTAATGCAGATCGATGTGATAATTTGGCATTTTGTTGTCCTATGATATGGGCATTAGAATGCATGCATACTTTAATGTTGAAAACAGTCTTTGTAATTTTAGATAACATTTTAATGATGTGAACTCCCTTTTTAATTTGTGTCAGTTAAATTATTACTTATTAGCCAAAAAAAAAGATATAGGTATGATGCATGTCTCTTTTTGTGAAAAAAATAAAATGAATTATTTAGGAGATTTCAGCAATACAAATCTCGGTGAAATCTGGACTTAACACTTATTAAAAATTAAAATACATATATATATATTATGTTTGGATTTTTCTGCATGAAGTAAAAGACAGTTGAGACAGTTAGATGAATAGAGCATGAGTTTGATATACACCACCAGTTTAAAAACCTAATTCTATCCATTCCGAGTTTATTGGACTTCGTTAACCGCCTGGGAAAAGTTAAACAAGACCACCGTGCATGCTATAACTACATATCGAACAATTTAAAAAGTGTGATTATTAATTTTCATTACTGTTTTACTTCTTTTGAGTTTTTTTTATACTATTAGGTATCAAACTGCCCGAGTAAGTTAGATATCTTGGGAACATTTCGATTTCAAATTGGAGATAATAAGCATTTAATGTATGAATGTGGGAGCATATGCAATTGTAAGGTTACCTTTGTTTTTGTTAAAGATACATGATGTATGATTTAGATAAACAAAACTAACCATTCTTGCTATAATAGTTAGAAAGTAGATAATGTAAAATGAATAATTTGAAAATTTCATTCAAATTACTCTATTGCAAGCGAAGATATTAGCCTTTGAAGGTTTGACAGACGTGTGCAATAATTTCAACCACCGACCTGGTTGATCCAAGCTAAGTCTCGTTCCTCCATATTTGATTAAATCATAGTATCGCTGAACTGTTTCAATCTGTTTAATATCGGAGAAATCTGATGCCATCGAGAGTTGATTAAGGCCTGGATCAGTTAATTAATGTCTAATTAATACTTTAGAAAGCATCTCAAGCCTAAAGAAAGGTCTGCATAATGCATGTTTAACATGCGCTATCAAATATGTTATAATGAATTTAATGGAAATAGCCGTAATGTGTAATATTTCATATGTACTACTTTAGAAGTAATGTTTTAAAAGTAATAGTAGAGATGTCATTGGTAGTTTTTGAATCAGGTAAGAATGAATAGATTACAATGGTTAACGAGTTGAGTTGAATATATTTTGTTATAAATGAAATCTTAAATGGAAAGGTATAAAAAAAGAATACCAATTTCAATCAATGCCATTCATTCATCATCTGTATGAAATATATACACCAGACCACCTGTACATTGTATACCCTATAATTATTATTTACAACCAAACATGTCTCAAATTAATTTAATAAGAATTCTTTTAAGATCACATGTAATTATTAAAATGAAAATGTATTTTTAAAGACATTTACTATGAGAACATTGAATTGTTTCCTTAATAAGTATTAAGAAAAAATATTTTGTTCCTTATTTGAGAGATATATCAATTACCTGTAAATATTGTAGTAATTCACAAACATTACTTCCACATTTCCAACTCCTTGCAATTGAAGCCTGTCCCCTTGATAATATGAAGTTATAAATACATTTGTGATACCCCAAGCATCAAATCATGTGCCGTGTCAGCCCCCTTTCACCATGCAATACATATAATATTCAAAATATATTTCTTTTCAATAATTTCTTTAAAACATATTTTGTGATTAATTATTTATATGAAGGAAATTATATACAGAATTTTGATCTTTGACAAAAACAATCAGCCTGCATCATAACATACATTAAGTCATTATATTACTTATAAACATATATAGCGAAAATTGATAGCTATGTTAATATCAAAGTGGTATCAGGTGCTCTTAAAGAGTAAGCATACCTGACTTTTGCATGACATATTGTCTGATCTTAATCTTATTCTTCCAGGAATTGGTAAGGAAAGGGATACCAAGTCATTTTCGAGGTTTAGCATGGCAGTATTTACTTAATGTACATGATTCTCCGTCTAAACATCTGTATGTTGAATACTTAAAGAAAACATCTCCATTTGAGAAACTCATCCGTCGAGATATCGCCAGAACTTTTCCAGATCATGATTTTTTTAAAGAGAAGGATGGTTTAGGACAAGAAAGTTTATTTAATGTCATGAAGGTACGTGGTTGTTTTATCTTTCCAGGCTTCATGGCGATATCAATATGTCAGAGTATATGTCTGCTACCATGACTGTGTTTGATAACTTTGTTGTGCTACACAACGGACACAATCACACCATCATGAACAAATAAGACTGTTCACTCAAACCTTTCAACATTGACATTATGGAGACTCCTAGGTATAATGAACTTGCTTTTAAAAAAGATATAGAAAACAATGCAAGGAAAATTTCAGAGATAGTTCTGTTGGCTTCTAAAAGTAGGGATAAGAGATATTGTTCTATAAGTTATCTAACGCTTTTTTCTAGAAAGAGAAATCCTGGCCTACTTCATGCATGATACCTATCTTTTGACAAGAATCATAGTAATAAACAATAAATGGATGTAATTTGGATTGGAAACATGAATGCTGATAAACTGTTCACATATTTGAAGTCATTATTCTTATGTTATTTGACTCATCAGATCAATATATGATTTAAACCATTAGTTATTTCTGTATTTGTGTTCTATCAGAATTTTATTTGCATTTAAATAGATAAACCAGCTGATCTTTGTTTAATGTCGATGCAACATCAAAACTGATTTTTGATTTGTGATAAATGTAGTAAATATAAATTTGTTTTGATATTTTAAAGGCATATTCTTTGCATGATAGAGAAGTTGGTTATTGCCAAGGCAGTGGTTTTATTGTTGGTCTCTTACTGATGCAGGTGAGAATATTCAATAATTATGGGAAAAACAATGTTTTGAGATTCTTTATTAGTGGAAGGGAATGCACGAAGCTGGGTGAAACTCATACTATTCGAACTAACCCTTGCACTATAGGGTAAACAGAGGTAATTTGACAGTGATTGTCTGGACAACTTTTACTCTAACCTTAATTCCTTAGCCATTCATACTTTTGGACTGAACATTGGGGCTGAAGTATCGTAATGTGTATTATGATTATATTGATTATAGAGAGAGAAATGGGGTTTAACGTCCACTCGACACAAACTAGGTCATTTTAGGACTTACATATGGTTTAATTTTTATACGCCCACATTTTCATGTGGACGTATTATGTCGTCGCCCCTGTCCGTACGTCCGTCCGTCCGTCCGTCCGTCCGTCTGTCTGTCCGTCCGTCCACAATTTGTTTGTGGACTCTCTAGAGGTCACAATTCTTATCCGATTTTGACGAAACTTGAAATATAGGTTTATCCCCATAAGATCTCGGCTGCTTTCGATATTGGCATGTATCGGATGGAAACTTCATGGATTATGGCCCCTGATTGTACGAAATATCATGTTTTTAGCTTGTGGACCCTATAGAGGTCACAATTTTGAACCGATTTTGATGAAACCTGACATGCATGTATATAACCCCAAGATCTTGGTTCCTTTCGATATTTGCGCCCATCGGATCGTAACTTCCTGAATTATGGCCCCTGATTGTCCGAAAAATCGCCCTTTTTAGCTTGTGGTCCGTCTGGAGGTCAAAATTATTATCCGATTTAAAAAACCGTTCGAGTATATCACCATTACATGGTAATGAAGGTTGAGTTCAAATTTCGTGAAAATCGGACCAAAATTGACATATAAAATGGCCGTCGTTCGTACGCGAATAGTGTGAAAATATGTTATTTCAAGGTTGTGGACCCTATAGAGGTCACAATTTTGAACCGATTGTGATGAAACTTGACATGCATGTTTATAACCCCAAGATCTTGGTTCCTTTCGATATTTGCGGCCATCGGATCGTAACTTCCTGAATTATGGCCCCTGATTGTCCGAAAAATCGCCCTTTTTAGCTTGAGGTCCCTCTGGAGGTCAAAATTATTATCCGATTTAAAAAACCGTTTGATAATATCACCGTTACATGGTAATGAAGGTTGAGTTCGAATTTCGTGAAAATCGGACCAAAATTGACATACAAAATGGCCGCCGTTTATACGCGAATAGTGTGAAAATATGTTATTTCAAGGTTGTGGACCCTATAGAGGTCACAATTTTGAACCGATTGTGATGAAACTTGCCATGTATGTTTATAAGCTAAAGATCTTGGTTCCTTTCTATATTTGCGGCCATCGGATCGTAACTTCCTGAATTATGGCCCGATTGTCCGAAAAATCGCCCTTTTTAGCTTGAGGTCCCTCTGGAGGTCAAAATTATTATCCGATTTAAAAAACCGTTTGATAATATCACCGTTACATGGTAATGAAGGTTGAGTTCGAATTTCGTGAAAATCGAACCAAAATTGACATACAAAATGGCCGCCGTTTATACGCGAATAGTGTGAAAATATGTTATTTCAAGGTTGTGGACCCTATAGAAGTCACAATTTTGAACCGATTGTGATGAAACTTGCCATGTATGTTTATAAGCTAAAGATCTTGGTTCCTTTCTATATTTGCGGCCATCGGATTGTAACTTCCTGAATTATGGCCCCTGATTGTCCGAAAAATCGCCCTTTTTAGCTTGTGGTCGCTCTGGAGGTCAAAATTATCATCCGATTTACAAATTCGTTTTATTATATCACCGTTACATGGTAATGAAGGTTGAGTTCAAATTTTGTGTAAATCGGACCCAAATGGACAGACAAAATGGCCCCTGTTTGTACGCGATCAGTGTGAAAATATGTTATATCAAGGTTGTGGACCCCATAGAGGTCACAATTTTGAACCGATTTTGATGAAACTTGACATGCATGTTTATAACCCGAAGATCTTGGTTCCTTTCGATATTTGCACCCATTGGTTCGTAACTTCCTGAATTATGGCCCCTGATTGTACGAAAAATCACCCTTTTTAGCTTGTGGTCCCACTGGAGGTCAAAATTATTATCTGATTTTAAAAAACGTTTGAGTATATCACCGTTACATGGTAATGAAGATTGAGGTAAAATTTTGTGAAAATCGGACCAAAATTGACAGACAAAATGGCCGCCGTTTGAACGCGATTAGTGTGAAAATATGTTATATCAAGATTGTGGACCCTATAGAGGTCACAATATTGAACCGATTTTGATGAAACTTGACATGCATGTTTATAACCCAAAGATCTTGGTTCCTTTCGATATTTGCGTCCATTGGATCGTAACTTCCTGAATTATGGCCCCTGATTGTCCGAAAAATGACCTTTTTTATACGCCCACATTTTCATGTGGACGTATTATGTCGTCGCCCCTGTCCGTCCGGACGTCCGTCCGTCCGTCCACAATTTGTTTGTGGACTCTCTACAGGTCACAATTCTTATCCGATTTTGACGAAACTTGAAATATAGGTTTATCCCCATAAGATCTCGGCTGCTTTCGATATTGGCATGTATCGGATGGAAACTTCATGGATTATGGCCCCTGATTGTACGAAATATCATGTTTTTAGCTTGTGGACCCTATAGAGGTCACAATTTTGAACCGATTTTGATGAAACTTGACATGCATGTTTATAACCCCAAGATCTTGGTTCCTTTCGATATTTGCGCCCATCGGATCGTAACTTCCTGAATTATGGCCCCTGATTGTCCGAAAAATCGCCCTTTTTAGATTGTGGTCCGTCTGGAGGTCAAAATTATTATCCGATTTAAAAAACCGTTCGATTATATCACCGTTACATGGTAATGAAGGTTGAGTTCAAATTTCGTGAAAATCGGACCAAAATTGATATACAAAATGGCCGCCGTTTTATACGCGAATAGTGTGAAAATATGTTATTTCAAGGTTGTGGACCCTATAGAGGTCACAATTTTGAACCGATTTTGATGAAACTTGACATGCATGTTTATAAGCCCAAGATCTTGGTTCCTTTTGATATTTGCGCCCATCGGATCATAACTTCCTGAATTATGGCCCCTGATTGTCCGAAAAATCGCCCTTTTTAGCTTGAGGTCCCCCTGGAGGTCAAAATTATTATCCAATTTAAAAGACCGTTTGATAATATCACCGTTACATGGTAATGAAGGTTGAGTTCGAATTTCGTGAAAATCGGACCCAAATTGACATACAAAATGGCTGCCGTTTATACGCGAATAGTGTGAAAATATGTTATTTCAAGGTTGTGGACCCTATAGAGGTCACAATTTTGAACCGATTGTGATGAAACTTGCCATGTATGTTTATAAGCTAAAGATCTTGGTTCCTTTCTATATTTGCGGCCATCGGATCGTAACTTCCTGAATTATGGCCCGATTGTCCGAAAAATCGCCCTTTTTAGCTTGAGGTCCCTCTGGAGGTCAAAATTATTATCCGATTTAAAAAACCGTTTGATAATATCACCGTTACATGGTAATGAAGGTTGAGTTCAAATTTTGTGAAAATCGGACCCAAATGGACAGACAAAATGGCCCCTGTTTGTACGCGATCAGTGTGAAAATATGTTATATCAAGGTTGTGGACCCTATAGAGGTCACAATTTTGAACTGATTTTGATGAAACTTGACATGCATGTTTATAACCCGAAGATCTTGGTTCCTTTCGATATTTGCACCCATTGGTTCGTAACTTCCTGAATTATGGCCCCTGATTGTACGAAAAATCACCCTTTTTAGCTTGTGGTCCCTCGGAGGTCAAAATTATTATCCGATTTAAAAAACGTTTGATTATATCACCGTTACATGGTAATGCAGATTGAGTTCAAATTTTGTGAAAATTGAACCAAAATTGACAGCTGTCTTGTCAGGCCATCCATCCTTCATCACTAACAAGGGGAAACCATGCCAGAAAATCTAGATGAACTTTGTCACCCAATGCAGGGATCAAACACCCAACCTCAAGGCTGCCGAGCCAGCATCTTAGCAACATGATTCCCAGTCGAATTTGAAGCCTACTGAAATGCACCTTTATAACCCAAAGATCTTAATTCATTTCGATATTTGCACATATCATATTCTAACTTAATGATGTAGGAAAAATCACTTTCGGTATTGCTTGTTCTCTATCCATCTCTCGAAAATGTGGGCGTATCCTGCCTGGCAGTGCCAGCCTATCTTTTTAGCTTGTGGTCCCTCTGCGGTCAGAATTATTATCCCATTTAAAAAAACGTTTGATTGTATCACCGTTACATCGTAATGAAGGTTGAGGTCGAATTTCGTGAAAATCGAACCAAAATTGACAGCTGTTCTTTTCAGGCCATCCATCCTTCATCACTAACAAGGGGAAACCACGCCAGAAAATCTAGATGAACTTTGTCACCCAATGCAGGGATCAAACACCCAACCTCAAGGCTACCGAGCCAGCATCTTACCCACTTAGCAACATGATTCCCAGTCGAATTTGAAGCCTACTGAAATGCACCTTTATAACCCAAAGATCTTAATTCATTTCGATATTTGCACATATCATATTCTAACTTAATGATGTAGGAAAAATCACTTTCGGTATTGCTTGTTCTCTATCCATCTCTCGAAAATGTGGGCGTATCCTGCCTGGCAGTGCCAGCCTATCTTATTTCAACAATTCGCTCGTGCGTAGGGGTCTTGAGCAGTGTGAGGAAACCAGAGTACCCGGAGAAAACCCATGAGGTTGGACAGACGACCCTACTCCTTGCCACGTACGTACAGCTGGGGATTTGAAACCACGCCAGTTGACTCAATGGCAGGCTGTATGATACAGTGCGTGCACGCTAACCATTCGGCCATCCAACCCCCCCTCTTACATGTAAATCAATGATAAATGTATGCCTTACTTAGTGTACAACAGCTATATGTTTTTGTAAAATTGAGTAATGATTATTATATATTAAATAGATGCCAGAAGAAGAAACTTTTGCTGTGTTAGTTAAATTAATGGTGGAATATCGTCTCCGTGAATTATTTAAACCTAGTATGGCTGAATTGGGTTTATGTATGTTCAAACTGGAATGTCTCATTCAGGTATGATATATCATCCAAATTAAACGGTTGGACTTCAGCATTTTTACCTTATTAGGAATTTAATTTTCATGTTATATCAATAATAATCTTGAATATTCACAAATGTATAAACAACATCAAGTGTTGTGGCTAAGTGAGTAACGCGCTGTTGTTTGGATGAGACAAAAAATCAAAGTATAAGAGTAGGCTGTAGCGCCGCTGTACAGGCAAATTTTCCTCATGACATACCGGACGGCGTATGCCTGTCTTCATTAGCCTAGTCGGAGCAGAATAGTAGGATGTCAAACCCCATTTCATTTATTGTCCCATGCCTTTCAAAGAAAGTTGGGGGACTATTAAAATGGGTTCGTCCGTCTGTCTGTCCGTCTGTCTGTCCGTCACACTTTTTGTGACACAATAACTCTCTCCCTAATTGAGCTAGAATGTTCAAACTTGGTGTATGTGTTTATTAGGTCAATGCCTTGATGGAGTTCGAAGATGAGCATTTTCCGCTTAGGGTAAGCAGAGATAAGCAATTTGACTGGTTGATGCTTTGGGACACGATAACTTTAGTTCTAATTAAGTGAGAGTGATGAAACTTGGTGTATAGTTTCATTACAGTAATACCTTGACTAAGTTCGATAATGAGCATTTTCTGCTCAGGGTAAGCAGAGCGATACGCAAATTTGATTGGTCGAGACTTTGGAACACAATAACTCTCCTTCTAATTGAGTTAAAATGTTCAAACTTGGTGTATATGCTTATTAGGTCAATGCCTTGATGGAGTTCGAAGATTAGCATTTTCCGCTTAGGGTAAGCAGAGATAAGCAATTTGATTGGTTGATGCTTTGGGACAGGATAACTTTAGTTCTAATTAAGTGAGAGTGATGAAACTTGGTGTATAGTTTCATTACAGTAATACCTTGACTAAGTTCGATAATGAGCATTTTCTGCTCAGGGTAAGCAGAGCGATACGCAAATTTGATTGGTCGAGACTTTGGAACACAATAACTCTCCTTCTAATTGAGTTAAAATGTTCAAACTTGGTGTATATGCTTATTAGGTCAATGCCTTGATGAAGTTCGAAGATGAGCATTTTCCGCTTAGGGTAAGCAGAGATAAGCAATTTGATTGGTTGATGCTTTGGGACACGATAACTTTAGTTCTAATAAAGTGAGAGTGATGAAACTTGGTGTATAGTTTCATTACAGTAATGTCTTGACTAAGATCAATAATGAGCATTTTCTGCTCAGGGTAAGCAGAGCGATAAGCAATTTGATTTACCGAGACTTTGGAACACAATAACTCTCCTTCTAATTGAGTTAAAATGTTCAAAATTGGTGTGTATGCTTATTAGGTCAATGCCTTGATGGAGTTCGAAGATGAGCATTTTCTGCTTAGGGTAGGCAGAGATAAGCAATTTGATTGGTTGACACTTTGGGACAAGATAACTTAGGTTCATCTTGATTGATGATTTTTATGCCAATACAATGACTGCATTTTCATTCAGTAATGGATTCGACAGTAACAGTGTATAGAAACGATTGACTCAGACACGAGGGCTTTTTCCCTTGGCCAGAGGGGCCCTTTTGTCAAGCGTGGGGGCCCTTTTGTCTGCCTTTAGGGTCCCCCTAACTAGGGTACATTTTCATTTTTCTCATCGGTTTTAGCATTTTTCTTTATAAAACACTTTTGGATGACACTTCGTGTACAGTTTGATTGCTTGATACGTTTGAAAAAAATAAATGTGCGATTAATTAATATGTGTCATCTATTTATTTTGGGATTTCGGCGGGGGACATCAGCCTCACTGTTGGCTTGTTTATTTTTGGAATAGTGATAATATGTCTCAATAAATTCTGTAACTTTATTTATTGTGTTTTAAGGTTAAATTCTTTGAAATTCTGATCTATGACATGTAAATTGTCTGATTGATATCCAGACATTTAATTTAACATTCAACCAGTAAAGACTGGCAAAGATGGCTGAAATGAGAGCTGTGAAATCTATTATGATAAACATTAAGAAATTATCTCCCTTGTTATTTAGAAATATCTGTAGGTGATTGTTTAGTTTATTATCTACCAGCAGGATACTTGAGGTCCAAATTTGCCTTGGGCCAAAATTTGACATAAATACATACATACATACTTTGATTTTATTTATATTGATTACAAAAGTAAAGTTCATATATTTTGAAGTTGATTATATTGAGGTGCCTGCATGTAAAGTAATTTCAACAAAATATACCTCACCAAGTTGAGTGAACTTATGAGGATGTAAAACCAAGAATAATAAATAGTTTTCATCAGAATATCGATATTAGACTTTCTTGATCTATTGCAGGAATTATTACCTGAGTTACAGGTCCATTTTAATGCTCAGAATTTTTATACATCAATGTATGCGTCGTCATGGTTTCTGACGTTATATACCACATCATTTCCTCTGGCCATGGCATGTCGTATTATGGATTTATTTATATCTGAGGTAAGTAAAATTTGTTCAATGGTCAATTTTTACTTATGCAAAGACCCAGTGTCACGGTTTAACTTGTACCTAGTTTGGCTTGGTACTTTCTTTGTATTTATTCTCCTAAAAACATGTAACCATCACATTTTGGAATGTTCTCCAGCAAAGTGTTCCTTAGACACATTTGTTAAAAAAAGATGAATCAGCATCAGTGGATGTAACCAATTGGGCAAAAATTGTCTGATATTACTGTAAAAGAATTCTTCCTGCCAGAACATTGTGCCAATATACATATAAATAGATAAACAAAACTACTGTCTGTTCCAGGCAACACTACAACTCGAACATTGCTTGCTATTTCTTCAGTTTTTAATTAAAATGGTTAAAACTTAACGACCTACCTGGAATGGTCACCCCATTACTTTCTTCGTTGAACCTTAACGCCAATAAGTTCGATAAAATCCTCTATTCTCTTGTAAATTTCACATTTTTCGAAACATTCAATTTCTCAGACCATAAACATTGACTTTGCGCATGTGTAAATTGGGTCACTCGTATATCATGTAGGGGTAGAAGGTATTCCACAAATCGGGTGCATTCGGTTAATAATACTTTGGGCGGGAGGTTTCGCACCGTCATTTTGCGACAGTAATACTTATTTTCGATTATTTTCAGGGCTTTTTTCAAAACGTTTCATGCAAAATAATAAACATTTATTGTTACAATATCAACAATTTGTGTATGCGTGTTTTTTGGTTTGTTTTATTTGGTTTCCGGTATTTTAATATTCCTTTGAAATATTCACAGAAGTGCATGTCTTCTAAAATATTCCTCACAGAACACTTATTTGAAGCATAAATGGCATGGTAACCTTTCGGATGAAGTGTAAATATTTTACGATATCTTATAATTTTATGGACTAGTATCGATTATCGGTATCCATTTTTATTTATTTTCCCGTTCGACAGGCGCACACGGTTTGTTTCAGATATTGTCGTTGAATAGATAAAAAAAAAAAAATAATCGTAAAAAATATAACCCATTGGATGGGAAACGGGAAGATTAAGTGAAGAAGTACCACCAGTTATCATTTCATTCGGAATTGACAGTGAGTTCGAGTATGAGAGTGAACAGAATGTCCATCGAGAGAGTGAGAGTGAAAATGTTGCTGAGAATATGGATGACGGTGGTGTTGCGAATGAAGATTTGATTGCTGATAATATAGACGTGTTTGTAGTGTATGTGATTGTGAGAACCCACCGGGAAGTGAGTCGGATGCGATTGTTGATTTTGTGGGCTCTGATTTGTGTGAACGGTGGATGCATGCGAAATGTACTGGCAGGGAGATTGATGTGAGCGCAAGTGTTGTGAAATGTGTAGATTGTGTACGTAAATAGATAGCGTGAATGTAGGCCAGACAACTTCAGTGATGTATATTATTATAGTTGGAGCATTTTCTCTGAATGTGTGTAAATAAATGATTTCTATAAAACAGTTTATTTCTGCTTTCTTGTTTAAAAGGTAGACTTGCAGAAATTTAATGAAGTTCAGGGTTAATCAATATGAATAAATTAAATGTAAAAAAAATAACTCGTAGTCTGAACACTAACAGAAGTTGACCTTGTGTGGCTACTACCCTTTCCGTTTTCTGTCAAAGTATCATTTGCTTTGGGGCATTTCACAAAATACAAAAAAAAACTAAATCAAAAAAGAAATAGACTAAACTATCTAAAAAAAATACCGTATTAGCAAATTTAATATCTAAGGCAGTGGAACAAAACACTGTGGTCTGAAACCAAATAGCAAATTTATATTACTTCCCTTAAATAGCTCTTTTAAGCAAGTTATATTCTACTAGGTCGAAACAACTATCTAAACATTCAGATAGGACGAAATGACTCAAAGCCGTATTCACACCCCTGTTCGATTTGGTTTATCCCAAATAATTAGGTCAAGCATGGCAGACTTCAATACCGCGAAGTAAATAAAGAAGGATTTTTCAAGAGAGAAAGGTTACATATCTTGATCTGAAATTGGTAAATGTGCGATAGACAGTAACGGGGTGACCATTCCAGGTAGGTCGTTAAGTTTTAACCATTTAAATTAAAAATTGAAGAAATAGCAAACAATTTTCGAGTTGTAGTGTTGCCTGGAACAGACAGTAATTGTAATCTTGTTTTATTGAGATTGTCCATAGGTAAGACAATTCTTTGTAAAGTGGATTTCTTGACGATACAGCTTACATGATAATTACATAGCAGGTGATAAATTTTACAAAACAAATTCATTGGCCATTTAATCTAAAACTAAAGTGTTAATGGGATAATCATCATCTTGTATTATTCAGTGACTGTTGAATTCTTTTCCTTTGATTGAGGGAATCTTCCATGTAAATAAAACGATGTGACACCCCTTTCTAATTAATCTTATTTCATTCCTTTGATTAAACTTAATCCTATGTTTGATTTCATGAATCAGGTTTTAAACCTCAAATCCTCTGATGAGTTAAGTGTTAAACGAGTTAATCTTATTAGTATTTGAAAGTGAATAGATTCTTACAAAAAAAGATTGAAAAAGTGGGGTTTATCGACCACTTGATGGTGTTTCCCTTTTTTTAAAATCAAGGCAGTTTAATTGATTGGTGGGATTGTAATTTGTATCAACCAATAGGTGATGATTGGAATAGAATTTATGAACAAATGATTAAGAGTTAATCCTAATCTTATAATCTTATATATATATATATTTGTATTTAACCACCAGGGTATGGATGCTATATTTCGTATAGCTATAGCCATACTACAGACTAGTCAAGAAGCATTATTAGCACTAGATATGGAGGGAATGTTACGTGTAAGTATATTATATATATTACATGTTTATTCTTTGATTTTCCTGTTAAAAAGCCTCCTATTCTAAGTGTTTTATATTATATAATGCATGTTTATTCTAAAGTATTCTAGAATATATACATGTAATACATGTTTATTTGATTCTGCTGTTAAAAAGCCTCATATTCTATATATTATACATGTATATTATATGTAAATACATGTTTATTTGATTTTCATGTTAAAAAGTTTAAAGTATCTTATTCTAAAGTATTCTATATTATATAATGCATGTTTATATTTTGATTTTCATGTTAGAAATATTATTTTCTAAATTCATCTGTGACTCTGTTGTATTAAAAGCCCAAAATGCCAGAATAAAAGTGACATAAAACTACTCTTATTTTTAAATCTAGTCCAAAAAATATTTAGATATTTGAATTTTAAAATAAGGATATAAAGTTTACAATTGTTGCTGTGGATTTCTCACCACTGTCTTTTTCAATCTCAGACATTGATCTATTTATCAAATAAGCCAGTGAAGGTTTTCTTATGCTCAAATGTATTTAATTAAATGATAACCAATGTAGTGAAATACTGTAGTGTTCATATTTTTTTTACTTTTTTCACATTTTTGCTGGTCAAACATATATTTTTCATTGAAATGAAGTTTCTATCAGTGATGAATTTGACTGTACAGAGCGGATATAAATATAGCTCTCAAGATTTTATGTTTGTGGCTCTTAATAATTTATTATTTTTTGTATTTCAGTATTTTCAGAAAGATCTTAGAACGAAGTTTGAACAAGATCCAGAACAGTTATTACAGATATCATATAATGTTAAATATAGCAGTAAAAAACTTAAAAAGTAAGTAATCTTTCCTCATCACAACATATAGAATACATCCATTCCAAGATTATCAGTCAAAATTCTCTGCACTATGAGTAGATAGAAATATTGATATTAGACTACAATATTAGATTTTCCCCAAAATTTAATGCCTTAAAATCCCATATAAATTGTTTAAATATTTTGGTCATTTTCGAAGGAGATTTTGGGAGGTAAGAACATGGTGTTAAGATAACATTACTGACAGTATTTATCTCATTGATAACTCGTTAGTAAAATGATAAACAGTCATGAAATAATGATAGGTCTATCAGCAATGATTTTCCATAGAAAAACTGTCGTAACTGCAGAATCTGGTTTTTGAAAACAGAATTTGATATCTTTAAAATGAATTTTCCAAAACCAATAAAATGTGATCATTTGATAATACAAACCCATGATGCTTCCATTGGAATCCATCTTAGCTGTCACTGACAAAGTATCAGGCACTACTGAATTAGTACATGACATTTTAAATTTTGTGTTGTACCTGTATTAATGATATCCATTAAAACAGAGAAAACAAAGATAAATCTGTGATAGACCAAATCACAGGCACCAGGGGATTGAGCTGGACAAAACATGATAAACGAATCTTAAACAATTTTTACCCAACACAGTCATCATTAATTTATGTCATAAGAAACACAATGCAGTGCATGTCCTATTGAACAATATGTTTATTATGGTATTAAACAATCAGCCTCATTGTTTATAGTATTAGTTGTTAAAGCTGCTCATTGTAGAAGTAAACCCTACCATACTGGGTCTCAGATGTCATGCATGGTAGTTATCAAATTACCTATATAAACTGTATGGTACCTTATTATAGTCACATGACTTGTCTGTCTTCCTATCTATTATACTTATCTATTACCTAAATGATCAAATTAACAAAGGGAACACATCTTTATATACTAAACATAGCCGCTTTGAAAGTGAAACTCAAAGGAAATACACTTAATCATAGTACCCTTGCCAAAACACATTACTAAAATATGTTTTATTTTAAAACGGGGGATTACATGGGTAAGTGGGTAAGAAGCTGACTCGCAAGCCTGGAGGTCGGGTGTTTGATCCCTGCATTGGCTGAGAAAGTTCATTCAGATTTTCTGACGTGGTTCCCCCTTCTCAGTGATGCAGGATGGAGAGCCTGACAAGGACAGCTGTCTAGTCGTTCGAATGGGACAAAAAACCGAGGTCCTGTGTACACATTGGCGTGCATGTAAAAGATCCATTGGTAGTAGGAATTTGATATAAGAGAAGGCCGAACTCCACTGCCCGGGCAAAATTTCCTTCAGCACACTGTATGACGTATGTCTGTCTTCGTTAGCCCAGTTTAGGAGCAGAACAGTAGGCCGTAACCGCCATTTTATTTCATTTCTTTATTTACAAATCTTCAATTTCAAAGTTTTCATCTGTATGAAGGTTAAAACGATAATTTGATTGCAATTATTGTAGAATCTGGCTGCATACCACACCCCTAGTGTTCTGACAGATAAACAAAACAAATTTTTGTAGGGCATGTACTAATTTTTTAAGTAGTGTCTGTGTAATTATAATCAAGTATACTTGAACTAGTAGTCGCTAAACACTTTATACACAGGACATCCCTCTTTGATGTAGTCACAGTTATCAAGCAATCGTTTTCATTCAGTTTACTTGGAGTACAAATATGTGAGTGGGTGAAGCATGGAAGTCTAGAAATCTTAAAAATAAGTAATATAAAATTACACACATGTTTTCAATTTATTCCTTCATAAAATAAAATATGATAACCCCACCTTTTGCATGTAATTAATAATTACCTATTCTATTTGAAGTTTACAGAAATGACTTTCATGCATTTAGACTTTTAAAATAAAACTGATAAATTCCATGAATTCGCAAATAAATGATAATTTATAGTATGCTTTCTGCACAGATTAAGCATACCCAGCTTCATGCATGAGACCTACAGCCCTGGTAGCACCTATGTTAATACATTTTGTTTACACTGTACATGTGTCACCGACATGTTTTTGCCACATAGTCAAACTATGAAGTTTTAAATTATGACCATTTTTTCCCTTTAGTATATTTTTTTTTAGTTTTGTGGTATTTGCATGATTTATTCATAATCTCACTTTTTTTTTACAATTTTTATTTTTCCTCAATGGGCTCTTTAACTCTTAACCTTGTAACACAGTATTGTATGCATTATCATCCAGTGTAATCCTACAATAGACTCCTGGGGTGCCAGAATGCTAATCTATGACTGACTGTGATAACTGAAGCGTGAAAAGAGACTTGATACTCAAGCCTAGATAAGATTTATTTACCCCAGAGACAAATTTACATGAATAACAGGTGAACACTGAGAGGCAGACGGACAGCTGACCCATTTATACCTTTAGTGTTAAAGAGTTTAAGGGACAGAATGAACATAAATTGACCATTGTGCAGCACATGTATGAACTTTATCAGTTGTGCTTGATAGGATATATTATTGAATTAAGAAATAACGGTAAATGCACTGTCGATATTGTAACCTATACATGTGGTTTACAAGCATGTGTTTATAAGTATGTATCATCATATTAAATTTTACAACTTTTCATTTGTGTGTGACATAACTTTGGACTAGTTCTTATATTATTGGAGTGTCTTAAGATTTGGGTTATTTTTTCTTTGCATTTGCATCTTCAAAGATTTCTTGTTTAAAAAGTTTTTATTATGAGTTATGCAATATATCTATGGATTGATTTAATTGCAATTATAGAGGATAATTAAGGGACACTTAATTGCACCTACACAGTATTGATGTGCAGTTTTTTAGTTGGGTTTGCAATTTACCAATCATAAACTACAGAGGATGTCAGGATGGTTATTGAAGTTGTCCTTTAACTTTAACTCAAATATTTTTTTTAAAGATTTATAAAAAATGTAACTTGATCTAGAGGTAATTTGATTTGATTTATTTATAGGCAGGGCAATCAAACATTAACTACTGATATCAGTTTTCCACTTTTTAAGCTCTGGAACTACAAGATCACTATGGCTATTTTTTGTAGAATTATACAATTGATAATGTTGATAAATTTTTAATTGGGTATGGTGTAATGATTTTGTTGTTACATGTAAGTTTGTGACACCGACAGACTGACGACATCACTACCTATATCACTGAACAGATTTTTTTGTTTATTGTTTTCAGTAAAGTAAATTTATTGAAAAATAAACAATTGTTAATTTAATGATATAGGTCAATACATATGTCTTGATTATTATGCATTGTGGTGTAGTAAAAAGGTGTGGTTGTGATTGAATATGTCAAATTTTGATTTGAAATTGACAGATGTGTATTTGAAGGTTAAATATAGATATTGTATATACATGATGATAAACATCTTGTAATATAATATACTAGTAACTACTTGATACCTTCATACATACTGTATTCATTGTTAGTTTATTTTTCACTTCATAATTCATATGTATATGTTACAAAAGGAAGGTGAATCCAGGGCACTAGTAGGGAAAATCTGGTCTAAAGTACCCAGAGTATTTCAAAACAATGTGTGCAGTAATACATGTCATGAATGGGGCAGTGAATGCATATACAAAATTTAGATAGCTATTGACAATCATTCATCACATTTCTTCTCAAAGTAAAGTTTATTCCTCGTAAAAGTTTATATATAAACCTGTTTGTGGGGGATAGCGTGTGCACACTGTCATTGAGTCAACTGGCAATTGTATGTGACAAGGAGTAGAGTCGCCTGTCCGACCTTGTGGGTTTTCTCCAGACACCCCAGTTACCCCCCCCCCCCCCCGCTAAAGACCCTATCCACAAGCGAATTATTGAAATAAAATGAATCATATGTTAGTTCCGAAATGACCTGGTTTGTGGGCATTAAACCCCATTGCGCTCTCTCTCTGTCTCTATCTTATAACACTGTTTGACAGGATATATACCTATTTTATGTCCATTACTTATATTGGTATTTATATACATTGTCTACATAGATAGAGAACATTGATACTATATAGATAAAACATGAAACACTCTCACTGATTGATTAGAATCTAACATTCTTCTAATGATGTAGTGATAACATTCACCTTTCAATACATCTGATACAGTGATATGTTCTAACATGTATAGAATCTAACATGTATAGAACAATACTTATGTATATATACATAGATTGACTAGAGGTGTTGGGGGGGGGGGGGAGGTATTTGTTATTTTCGTGTTTAATCATAAAATTTAAAAGCATTTGAAACAAAAAATTTTATAAACAGTAATGCATGTCTTTTAAAATCGGTGACTCAAATTGAGATTTGAACAATTATTTCCTGTTTGATCTTCTCTGTGAATGAGACCACCCTTGAAATTTGGACTATGTTGAAAAAATTGAAAAAAAAGATCAGTAAAAATTTGATAGATCATTAAAGGGGAATTATGGGAGATTAGATAAAGTGTTGACAGTTCTCACTATAATAGTAAAAAAATAGATAATGTAAATTTAATATGCTGAAAATTTCAATCAAATTGCTCCACTCTGAACTAAGATATTAGCTTTCAAATTTTAGGGAAGCCTCGATCATCATTACTAAAGTCAGTATGAATATGATAGAAAACAAAGTCTCGATTATCCTTTTTACGTTAAATTATTTGTCTAAAAAATTTATTCTAATATGCTAAATATCGAAGACTAGAGATGACATTGAGAGTTGATTATGGTCTGGATAAGTTAATTAATGTCTAATTAATAATTTAGGTAACATTTCAGGCCTAGAGAAAGACGTGCAATAGGCAGATTTAACTCTTGCATAATGTATTTTTAACATAAAATATGTTTAATTAATGAACATAACCGTTAAGTAATTTAAATGTTCTGTACCCTTGGCCTAATAGATCTAGATTTTATATATAGAATTGGTGTAAACTGTAGATTACATGATTACAGGTAGACACTATGTGATTTATATTGACCTTTTATTTCACACCGCACCTGGTTGGCTAATGATTGCTTCAGCCATATCTCGTACCATCATTTTCTGTTTATTTGATACAACTTCCAAGAAAAAAACAAAAAGTGATTAGACCTGTACATGCTGGAATAAAATATCATGAAGGTAGATTTTTTTTGCTGGCTACAAGAGTCTGACTTCTAAGATAGATATATTGCAAAGAAAAAAATGTTTCTTAAAGTTTTTCTGGAAACCAATGTTACACAAGACCATGCATTTCTTAATTTTTGTCTGCGAGTCGTGTGGCGAAGTGATTGAAACAAGAATCGGTCACAAAAACTCTCTCATATGCCTGTCTTCATTAGCCCAGTCGGTACTGAAAAAATCAGACTTTAAAACCCATTTCATTCCATTACCTCCCACTCCTGAAGACATCTGCATTTTATTATTGGAATCAAAATGTACCAAAATGCTCTGGTTAGTGGCAAGTGGATTTTTATCTTTTTTGGGCCGAAACATGTTATTTTTCTCTTTTCAATCTTGTGAATATGAAAATCCAGTAATATTTATAGTCTACATTTATTATTATATCTTAGAAATACTAGCTTTATTGACCAGGCCAATGAAAATTTACTGAAGTGGAAAATTTGTCAGATGGTCATTTCAAATAACTGGAATAAGAGTATTGAGGTGTTCAGTATCTATTCTGGTTTTATAGTATTTATGTTTATACAAATCATACATGTGTGAAATCAATCAGTTCAAATACTCATTCTATGTCTCTCTTTCATGTTGTATTCTATGTTTTCATCTATTTGATATTTTATTTAGTAAACTATATATGATAACAGAAAGTATATAGCCCCCATGTGTTTAAAATGTCACTTCAAGTCTTCACGGATGTACACAATATACCCCATGTACTGAAACTACACATGTTCTTAATCAACAGTCGACATGTTAAAGTGAAAGAATGGGGTAATATCAGTATTTTGATAAGCACTCCAGGTACAAACTAACATCTATTTCATATACACTAGGTGTTCTTTTAGTACAATATACCACATGGTTCCAGTCGTATACTTTCTGCTCTTTAACTTATACATACAGAACAATTGTGTATTGTTTCGAGTTTTTATATTTATCAAATGATTGAACCTCGGATTTCATTGGTTGGAGGCAGTGTTTTTCTTTTCTCGTTTTTCTGGATGTTTTGGAAATTACCTATTGGATTTTTTGGGGGTCTGTTTATAATGGAAGTTTATAGTTTTTATTCCTTTGAAGATACTGGATTTAATGGGGTGAAAAATAAAATATAAGTAAGTAAAAAGTTTTAGTTGGACGAAAAGTGAAAACAAAATATTAGGAAGGACAATGTTGTATATGGTCTCCTGGAAAGAGTAAGCCTATTTATTTTGATTATATAAGGACAGTGTATTAACGTGTGCAAAGGAAACAGTTTATTTATAAGCCAATTCTATGATATTAAATGACAAATTACACAGCTATGTGTGTTAGTCGCAAATAATATGAAGTATAGGGTGTTCCTAGAGAATAGTAATCATATTCGTGTGAATAATACCTATCATGTATAACTAATTTAAAGCACAAGTTTGGACTTTGATGTCAATGACTACTAGATTGTTTCTGATAAAGATAAAATAGAATTATGATAATATATCACAAAAGGTGACATATGTAGGTATATTGAAATGTTTTCACTGGTTTTTTGAATTAGAATATTAATGGAAATCCTCACTTATGGTGTTCATGTAAAATATAAACCTGCATTCCTTATAAATCAACGAAAAATGTGGTTTATACTCCATTGTATTTGCACATTCCTCAGGTCTCTGATTTTGTAATAAAATATGTCTTTACAACAGCTGGGTTTGAAATGTCATTGGTGTTACGTGTATGTTGAAAGAACGAACAGCCCTGCTGTTGTTGTTGACTCTCTCTCTCTGGGCATTGATATATTGGAATGGGACAAGGCTTGGTTAATGTTTGTATTTTGTTTGGTTGCTATAAAGATAATCAAATGACGAATGGAACAGTTGATTTAAAATTGCTAGATGTTAGATGAAGAGGAATTCTTGAGAAAAATATTTTTTGATCGTATGTTATCGATCATCAAGAAAGTTTTGATGTTGATAGTGTTTATTTCTTAATTAAGCCTAGGCTTATATGTTGTCGTATTTCCAGCCATCGATTTATTTTCACTTTAACCAATTAGCACCTGCTAACCTGCTATATGTATAGTGAGTTACGCTGTTCCCTGAAAAAATAGAGAAAAGTACAGCTCAGACTGTTGATGGCTCGAGGGGGTGAGGGGCGGTAGTTTCAGAGGTTTTATGCGGTCAAGGTGCTAAAGAGTTAACATTATAATGATGTGTATTGCTGGTGCAGAGTTATAATTGTTGCTTCGTGTATTAACAGTTTGAGTTCGGATCTGCTGTGATCCCTTTCATGCTTCAAGAAAATAATCCTTTGGTCAGAAAATAACCATAGATATGCTCAATATATAACATCAGCTAAAGGACCAGGACTCAGATGATCTTTTGTTATTCATCCCTGTCCCATGGGTCCTACATGCACCGTGAATATGATGCATTGTTTATATTCACTATTACTATACATATGGTTCCAATGTACAAATTTGTGAAGAGAATAGGCCTCCAGGTACAGGTTATAATATACTCTCCTGATGAAAAGACTGACCTCCAAAGTTAGGAATATAAGACCACAACGTCTCTTTTGACTAGTATAGCATTTAGAGGGCATTTTGTTGCACTGAAAAACTATTCACTAAATACTGCATATAGTTAATTTAATGATGTATTCGGTAATTAGAAACCTGCTGCATTAGTTTGGTCTATTTCTGTTACAATTTGATTTTTATATCAGTCTTGCAAATTATCTTGATTATTGAATTATTACAAAGTGCAATTAGAAAAGTGATACTGTGCGTAAAGGTTGTCTTTTGAACATGTAATTGTAATCTAAATATTAATTTGGCATTACTTTATGTTGTTTTTGTCATATAAGGTGTTATATCCCATATACAAAACTGTTGAAAACATTTGTTACATGTACCTGTCGTTTGTTTAATCATTAAAAGAGAAGTGGTATATCCCAATGTTCGAGAAAGAATAAGCATATCCTGCCTTGTTCACTAAACCCACTGTTTCTTGACTAAATAGACCAAAGTTGTGGATATTTACCAGTTCTCCTTGGCAGAAAATGCATTGGCAACTCTTCAATTTTATTTCATTTTGACTTCAACTTTTGAAGAAAAAAAGAACAAATGTGCAACTTTATATGCGAGTCAAGTGACCTTTGTTTCTTATTTTGTGTTCAATGAGTTAAATATTACTGTTCGTTGGTCTCAGAGTTTACAATGTTTATTTTACATGGATGAGTTAATTCAGGTCTTCAACTACTTCAAGCTATATACAGTTACTTCGGATCATATTGTTACAGTTAAGTATGTATTGTCTACATTCAATGACAGGGTTTTTTAGGACAGTTTTATCTGTGGTATCATCAAATATCCTCTTGACATATGCCACAAGTATATCAACATTTTTATACATCAATCATAAATAAAACATCTTTATGGTAGCCTTGACAATGTAAGTAATTCCTTTCAAAGAAAATGAATAGACTTTATAATTGACATATAAACTTTTTTTGACTCTTGTTTTTTTTTAAAACATCTGTAATTTTTATTGTTAAATACGAGAACATGATTTGGGTCAATTTATTTGCTTCTTTTCCACCTCCCCCCTTCCAAAATAAAGAATTTGTGGGATCTTATTTTGAATCTTTTCACTGAGAAATAATAATAGAAATAAGAAATCCTAACAACTACTTTTGTAAATTGTAAATATTACACAAAATTTCCTCTCCTTTCCAAATCCAAAAGCTTGATAACATTCAGAGAATACTCTTCGAAATGTGGGTGGGGGGGAATGGCCAAATGGTTAACACGTGCATGCTGTATCATAAGGTCTGTCATTGAGTCCAATGGCATGGTTTCGATTCTCCAGTTGTACGTGACAAATGAAATAAAATTGAACCACATGTTAGGCCCGAAATTACCTAATTTGTGTCGATTGAACGTTAAACCCCATTTCTCTCTCTCTCTCTTCAAAACGCTACCCATATAAATTAGTACTGGTAGCTGTTTTCCATAAGTATATCTTATAGTTTATTGCTCTATCCAGTCACTAAATGAAAAGATCATTGCCAAATCTACTGGTTGATAAGATAGGAAAAGGATATATATTTTTTACGCTTACTTATTAGAAATTTGGATTGAACAAAAATAAGTTTATATTTAATGAGCTTCTACTTGTATTGGGTTTCTTCCTACAAATCTTAGAGATAAGACCAATTATAGTCCAATAAGTACTACCTATTTGTATATATTAATACTGTAGGTATTGAGAGACTAGGGTTGTTTTGACAAGTTGGTAATACAAAACTTACATAGAGCTACCTACCGATAATTAAAAATAAATATGTCTACCTACCCTAAATATTTGGATGTCAGTACTATTTGCTTTTCTTCTTATTATTATACTAAACATAGTATACTGCCAATGGAATGAAATGTCCCTGGTTGAAATATGCACTGAAATTGAATGGTAATTATGGAATCTTTTAGTCTATGCCCTGCTATAGTGGAGGGGGTGTGTGTTATTCGTCGAGTATTCGTTTTTTAGAATTACATCAAATAAAGATCATCAGAGATTTTAAAAAAACGATGAAAGTAATTGTATTAGTAGTTTGAAATAGATATAGTAGGTATTTTATAATTGTCTGTTAAGATTTTAATTTCCAATAATATTATGGATAATATTGAGTTAAGAGGTTCACCTCCTTTAAGGTGAAAGCTGGGAGATGGCCGAGTGGTTAGCACGTGAGCAGTATCATTGGGTCTGTCATTGAGTCATCTGGTGTGGTTGTACGGGACGAGGAGTAGGGTCGCCTGCACAACCTCGTGGGTTTTCTTTCAGGTCCTGAAATGACCTAGTTTTTGTCGAGTGGTTAAACCCCATTTCTCTCTGTCTCGCTTCCTTTAAGATGAAGGTGGTATATCTGTATGTAATTAGTGTGGTACTATATAGTAGTATATTGATAGTACAGGTGTATCTCATCTTAACATTAATGTAAATATAGTACAAGATGACACTCTATGTCAAGTACTAACTATATCTACACTTCATATTTCGCCAAAATAAACCCACTCTGTAAATTAGGATATATCTATGAATGAAGAGAAGTATGTACTTGTGTACATTTAGAAGTATGTACTTGTTTTATTCTACATGTTTATTATAGTCATTTAAATATAAACACAGAACATGTATCTGGAAAAGAAAAACACTTCAGAATCTTCAGATAGAAGGAATCAAATTTTTGTTACATAAGTGAATATGTAATGGTATAGGTTATTTGAATATTCTCCTTTTAGTTACAGTATTGTAATATAATATTATGTTTGTCCTCAGTGCTTGAAATGAATATGACAGGATGGCTGAAAAACATTACTCAAAACCCAATAGATTGATCTTTCCGACAAAGCTCACCCTAAAATGTGTTTTTCCATTGTATAAGTATAAGGGGTGGCTTAAAAGTTCTAAGCTTATCTTATCCATGGTTTCCATTTCTTTTTTGCCTTCGAGGTGTTTACAATTTTTGTTACGATGTTGCAAGGCCTGGATGACAGTGTTAGGATGAAATTTTCTTCGGCAACCTTAAATGGTCGTTTACATCTGACATGATGGCATCATTACTAGGAAAATGATGACCAGCTAGTTCCTTTTTTTGGAACTGGTCTCATCCAAGGTTACAAATTTGGCCACAAAATGATCAGGATCTGCTTCAAAATGGTTCAAATTGTCACGGGACATCATGAATCGGACACTTTTCTAATCCACAGTCAAGGTTTTGGCACCCATCTTGCAGAAACGTTGGCAATAGGGGCTCAACCCTCTCATGAGAGATGCCCAAAACAATGGCAGTATGTTGAGTGGTCGATCAGCCATCATCATGTTATACACCTGGGTGATGTTTTCTTGAATGGTGCTGTTGATGGCCTTCCAGAACGTGGGTCATCGTCAAGGCTCTCTCTGCCATGCTTAAATTCTCAAACCAACTTCTTTACTATGGAAAAGAAGGGGCATCATCCATTATTAAAGTGGAGACCATGTTGGTATGTAATGTGTTGGTGTTAATTCTGTCCGTTGCAGAGACTTGATGATTGCCTTGTAGCCAGTTTTGTCCATTTCTGTATAATTTATGGGGTAGGTTCTCAAGATGGTCTGGTACGAAAACAATAATAACTTTACATTTGCAGTTCTTATGTCTATGATTCATTCAATGATTGTACATGTTGGTGTCAGAAATAAGTTTCAACCCAATTGATCTATCCTTTACAGGTTTAGAACTTTTCAGCCCGTCCTCAGTGAGAATTGTATCTTCTGTTTGGTCTTTGTGATATTTCATGTAGTTTAGGCACATCATCACAGTCATAGAAAAATTTCCATCAGCGCACACTTTAGGGTGTAGCTTGGTTGGTTCAGAAAATAGGATGTTAAACCCCCATTTCATTTCTCGTTGTTTGGATAGTACTTGTCTACATGGTGTATTGTTGGCTAGCAAATTCAACAAAATTTTTGCTCATGAATTCAAGGGTGCAGTTCACCAGTAAACTTGCATTTGGAAGATGAGGTTACCGTTTAGAATAAATGGTTATAGAACAGAAGTGTTTTTTTTACAAGATGTCACATCTTATTTTTTTGATTCACATATTAGACTAGTTGTATACAGATGTTAAGAACGAAAATTGTATTCTAGAGATAAGAATGTATAATATAAGTGGAATGTATAGATTATGGGAAACATAACATACAGCTTGTATATATATTACATATTGATCATAAAAACTCTCCAGTTTTTTTTAAAGTCACCATATACATTTTTTTTATTTAATCTTGAATGGGTTTTTTTTGCCTATAAATAAAAGTTATTGAATTCTCATTGGTTATTGCATGCCACGTACATGCTGCAGGACATTGATATTTTATTTCGTATACACAGGTGCTGCCATCATTTGAGTTATATTTCCTTCCCAATTTGATCAAGTCAGCTAGTTGAGTCTGTGGTATATATTATACAACATTTATATGTTATAGTGTATTTATACTGCACTTGAAAAATTTGTAGACATATTCTGATATCATTGTATTTTTGTCAAAATGAAGCAAACTGAATCAAAACCTTATCTTATATTATAATAATCGGATACAGATTATTGTTACCTGACAAATATTCTAAGATCCAATAATTATTTAATTTATTCAGGAGCTTTAAGAATGTATAAGATTATTATAATGATTTTTATTGGGTTTCTATATATAATAACTTGTTATAATGATTAAGCTTACAATTCAATTTCTAGATATGGAACAAATAACATTACAAAAATGAGTGATATTCATGAGAATTAAGATCAATTTTATGACATTTTGATATGATTGAACAAGACAGATTTTGTAATCTTGTGTGTATACAGAAGAAGTAGTTATTCTGAAGTTTGGTATCAGTTTAATGTTGATTTTATGTGGAGATTGGAGTTGTAGATTATTTTTTAAAGGATATTTGCTAAGATTCATATGGTCAAATATAGAATCAAAAAAAAAGGTGGAATCTAACCATTTTGTTTTTCAACACAGGAATTTAATGACGCCAGATCATCAACAGTATCTCTTCCAATAATCATCCATAACACTTCAATTCAAACTCACTTGTGACATTATTAACTATAAATATAAAGTGCGATTAACTTTGAATTCAAAGAAAGAAATTCTTGTTAGTTATTGACCTAAGCAAAGACTCAAATGATTGGAATACATTTTAAATCATAAAGAGTGTGGGTGGCAGAAGTGAGAAGGAGAAATGGAATTATCTGCCCTTGGATTATCTAATGGATTTCGTTGAATATGATGAGTAAGATTTAATGATTTTTATTTATTTATATACATTTGTATTTATTGACATGATTTGAAATACAATAACATAAATATTTTTCGACTTTATTCAAAAAATGAAAGTGATATACGATAACATCGTAACATGTCCATAGAGGTGAGAGCCACGTGAATCAAGCATTGTTTATTTATTTTGAAAATATATTTTTACTTTAGAAACAATACTTGGGGCAAATGACCGACTACCACCCAGTTTATTAAACATCACATGATAGACTTGGTTGTCAGGGTTCATAGATTAAAGAGATGATGTTACAATTTATGGTATATAAATTCCGGAACAAGTTTAACATGTTGGTACATATGTAAACTATTTAAGACTTGTTCACAAGCAAATTACTAATAATTATTTCAAGAATGTCATCTTTGATTTTTTTACTTTTTAAGATGTCAGCTAGATTGTTCAAATTTTTCACATGATGCAGGATGAATGGCTTAACATTAACTACAAATATAGATATTTGCTGCGTCTAGGCCAGCTCTTCATAATGCATTGTAATACTTGCATAGCATGATTCGTACTTAATGAATGAAGTAGGTGTACAGGGTATACATACGTAGGTTACCTTTTATTTTGAAGTTTCGAATAAAAACACAGAAAAAAGACAAATCTGTACCCAACAAACTTTCACCATCTGAATATTGTGCCTTACAATGTCTGGTACATGTCTGTTATATTTCAGGTTTATTTTAAAAATTTGGATTTAGTTATTGATGTACATTTTTGTTTTTTCACTTTTTAAGTCCGTATTTTCACTTATTAAAAGGGCATTATGGGAAATTAGATAACGAGTTGACAGTCCTCGCTATAATAGTTAAAAGATAGATATTGTAAAGAAAATTATATACGAAAAAGTTCAGTCAAATTACATCCATTCTGAACCAACATATTAATATTAATGATTGAATTTTAGGCCTAGTCTTGATCATCATTATTAAAGTCGGTATAAATAATAGTATAGTCTTCATTATCCATTTGGATGTTAAATCATCCATCACAAAATGCACTCCAATCCAGTAAATATCACAGGCTAGCCATGACATATAGAGTTGATTATGGTTGAGATAAATTAATTAATGTCTAATTATTAGTTTATATAACATTTCAGGCCTAAAGAAAGAGCTGCAATTTAGGCAGATATAACTCTTGCGTAATGTATGTGTAAGGGATAGATTTTCTTTGATACATTCCTAAAAACACATTTAATGGCCCTAGCAATATGTGAAGAATAGCCTGAACAACCAATTCTATAACACTAAAATAATTATCAAGTAAATGTTATAATGAACCTTTAAACTATTAACAGTATGTTAGTTCAGGATGGTGGGCTATTTGTTTAAGGGTTGTCACGATATTTAAATGACCTTTGGCCTGTCCAAATCTTCTTTGTAGTTCTTTATTATGCTTGATCCTTTAATTAGGGTTAGGTATTCACCAACGCATACCTAGTTAACAGTAAAAGACATGACTAGTAGAGAGGACAGGATACTATCAAATTTCACATCCATAAAAATAAAAATACTTGAGATTATTTTATGTCAAGAGAAGATGTCTACATGTGTTTTTACAAATCATGTTATCTGTTATACTATAAATATATATAGGCTATATCTACCACCAGAGTAGGCCACTGAGCAATAAAAACAACCATTAAATTATAAAAAGACAGCTATGATCTTGAACCAATTTTTTAAAAAACATTTTAAAGATGCATTATGTAAGATTTTTTTAAACAAGAACTGGCAGTTTGTGCTATAATAGTTCAAAATAGATAATAAAGGAATGAATATATTGAAAATGTCATTCAATTTACTTGATTCTAAGCAAAGTTAAGAGTGTTTGTAGATGTAGCGTGGATTGTCTCTTATCATAGTAACATTACTGACCAAACAAGACTGAATTAAGTCTTGATTACCTATTTTATAGTTTAACTTGTCATGTTAAAAATGTCTAAATAATAGTTTACGCAATAGTTTACATAGTTGAAGCCAAAATAAAAGTCTGCAACAGGCAGATTTAGCTCTTACATAATGCATCTTTAAAGATTATTATTTGTAGTCCCACCCTTTCATCAAATTCAACATCAGCAAGTCTTTTTGGTAAAATGGGTATATTAAAGTCTGTGTGTCGTTGGCATTTCTTGGGAAAAAAATTAAATATTTCCATGTTATAATCCACAATAATATGTCCCCAAACTGATTATATAACATATTGAAACTAATTCAAATCCTGTTCAAAATATTTTAATCTTTAGGATTGAATGGTGTATATGAATGATGTCGAAAGTCTAAGCCAAAAAATGAAATGAATTTGGGTCCTACTGTTCTGCTCCTACTGAGTTAGACAGGCTTGCACCATACGGTGTGCTACACGTGAAACTTTGTCGGACCGCGGCACTACAACCAACATGTACTCATATCAAATTCCAACGGCCAAGGGATCTTTTGTGTGCACGCTAATGAGTAAACAGGACCTCGATTTTCTGTCACATCCAAATGACTAGACAGCTGTCTTGCTGTAAGCCCAAAAACAAGATTATATAAAGTAATAAGAATAAAATGCATATGCTTGTACAACCCAAATGTATAGAAATTAATGGATAAACCAAGAAAATTGTTAACATTTTTCAATCCTTTTAAACTTGATGACAACAAAGATTGTATTAAACACAATTTCCACACAGCTTTATACATAGACTGTACTGAGACATGTTATTATTCTTCCTTTGAATACTATTTTTCTGGATGAATTGATCAGTTATTATCTTGAAAGAGCTACTGAGTACATTGATCTAAAATCATCCAGCCATCCATTCCATGTATTATTTATATTTAAAAAGATTCAATATGTCAAGGTTTGTGGTAATAATTAAGAATAATGCATTGTCTTTGAATAACATTTCCCTGTGCAAATGTAGGGTGAGAAAGTGTTAAATGCGTAACAACCTGAGACCTCAACAGATTAAGTATTCTCTGATTTAAATCATAGCTAGTGCTGGAGGTAGTTTGATTATATATATATACAGAGGGACAGTTTTAAAATGACATATTAAGAAGAGGCCTGTTTGAATACATCGATAGTCATATTTGATATAAAGTATAATTATATTTGACTGACTTTATGCCAAAACTTGTGATATGTTGAGATGGGAATGTCCTGCTCTAACAGGCTGGAAACGATTGATGCATATGCACGTCTGATAATCTTTTTCTCACATATTGATAATTGGTGTACAGAAATAAAAATGTGACTTCTTAATTAAGAATGAATATAATTCTAAACTCAAATATCATTCTCGTACCTATTGGTTTCCAACAACATTCTCTACACTTATACCTGATTGGTA
Organism: Patella ulyssiponensis; assembly: GCA_963678685.1. Lineage (NCBI taxonomy): Eukaryota > Metazoa > Mollusca > Gastropoda > Patellidae > Patella > Patella ulyssiponensis. The sequence continues at coordinate 75,002,746 of OY783227.1, read as the reverse complement.
AGAGTATGTAAGAGTAAGCATGGACTGATTGCACACCACACACCTTGATATAAATACAGCCGAATAGTACCCTGGGCCTTGAATCATGGAATGGATGTTTATTTAACTAATGTATTATTATTATTATATATTTTTAGGTTAGAAAAAGAATACACAGCTTTAAAAAGTAAAGAAAATGAAGAACAGATAGAACTAAGGGTAATTATATTTTATTAGTTCACCTTCTAAGATCTTACTTTAGATAGGTCTCAAGATTATATTAATCAATTAGGTGATGGCAAGTTGTTAGTGAGGGAACTTCCAACCAATAGTCACAGGCAACACAAACCATCTCATTTCACAAAACAATTGAAATGAAATTTACTATATGTTAGTCTCAAATTAACAGAAGAGTTGTGTTTAGAAGTTAAACCATTCCATTGATCAGAGTTATCTGACAGTGGTTCCTCTTTTCACTCTGCCCCTATTGAAAGTGGTGGATCCTGCATCTAGTGTTGTAAGTCAGAGTAAAAAATGTGCTGCTAACCTTGAACACTATATATAAACTTAACCATTATCCGCAGTTACAGATTTACTGGACCACTAAACATGAAAGACAGCATACTGAGCTATTTATAAAGGCTGTCTTCTATACTGATCCCTAATAACTCAAAAGACAGTTCATCACATGTGCATGTTATCCCCATTTTGGAATTGAACAGAGATTTTAACTTGTATTTTTTGTTGTTGTAGAGATTAAGAACAGAAAATAATCTTTTGAGACAGCGAATTGATAATTTAGAAAAAGAATCGGCATCACTGGCTGACCGTCTGATACAGGATCAAGTTAACAGAGCTCAGGAGGCAGAAGAAACATATGCCCTAAAAAACGAACTAGCCATGACCAAACAAAAATTGGCCGATGTACTTAAAAAATATGAAGAAGCTGATGTTCTTATTTGTGAAGTTAAGGAAAGGGTAAGTAACTCTTGATTCATTGTTCCCACATGACTGAACTTCTGGAATTCTCTTAATCCCACAGACAATGAACAATAAAGGATGCGTTCTTTTGTTGGAGAAAGAATAATTATTTACGCAAACAAACACAGATCCAATTCCAGGTGAAATATAACTCACTAAAAACCAAACACTACATCTTTCTACATGAGCATTATTCACTGTAAAATGTGCAAAGAGAGCTTCAAAATACACTATAAACTATAAGATTTTGTGCAATTTTGGCTGGAGTCTTAAAAAGATACATTATGGCAGATAAGATAAAGAGATGGCAGTTCTCACTATAATAGTTAAGAACTAGATAATGTAAAGGTAATTTGCTGAAATTTCAGTCAAATCGATCCACTATGAGCTGAGAACGAAGGGAGTGAAATATTCGCATAGCCTCGGTCATCATTACTAAAATCATTATATATCCACTTTTTGATTTAATTATCAATGGCCGTTAAGCAGCATATAGGAATTTAATCCAGCCAACATCGAAGGCTAGCCTTGACATCGAGAGTTTATTATTATCTGGATAAGTTAATTAATGTTTAATTGGTAATTTAGATAACATTTCAGGCCTAAAGAAAGACTTGTAATAGACAGATTTTACTCTTGCATAATGCATGTTTAAGTTTAGGGAAGTTTTCTGAATCCCTTGGTAATTTGTTAACTTGAAGTCATTTTATAACCTCATTATAAAATGAAGAAGCCTGTTGATTTTTAATGATTTGTGATCATTTTTTTTATTTAGACATGTTGTTATGAGAATGCTGTAAATTTATCAGATGATGCTGCAACAACTTTAATACAACAATTACAAGAAGAACTAATTGCTGTCAGATTACGTGAATCCGAGACTAATATTCTTATCAAAGAATTACGTGTTAAAATCAGTGATCTTGAAGATGTAAGTAATAATAAAGAATCTCCCATTACAGATTGAATCATTAATAAGCTGCCCATCAAGAGATTTACACACACTACCGGCTTGTTTATATTGTATTTTCAAATTATTTTGTCTTTGTAAATACGTAATGCAAGATTTAGAGATTCCATATATTTAGTTTACAAGGAATTCAAAATTGTATAAATGAAGATCAGCAGACTTAATAGATTCTTTGTTTTGTTGGAAGAATGTTTATTATAGCCGAGACCAGACTAATTAATGCAATTTAATTTATATTAGTGTTACTTGTTAGATTTCCCACTTATTGACCTTGCTCACAAATTTACTTGTGTAGTGGTTAATGCTATCAGTAGCCGTAACCTGGCTAGCAATGAAAACTTCATAAATGAATATGCCAAGTGGTATCATGTATTCTAAAAACATTAGGTATACCCTGTCTTGAACCCAACACCCATCACTATTTTAACAATAAGTAAAGTGAAATAATTGCATTCTTTAATATTTTTGCAGACAAATCTGATGTTACAGCGTGCACCTAGTAATGACGTCCAACAATTACAAGAAGAATTGATAGCTGTTAAGCTACGCGAAGCCGAGGCTAATCTTTCACTTAAAGAATTACGCCAAAGGGTTAATGAACTCGAATCATATTGGGAGGTATGTTATAAAATAATTGTGTCTGTTTTATTATTGCAGGATTTTGTCACAGGGTTTATTAAGTTATGCCCTGATTTATGTCATTTTATTTTAATAGGCAAGTTCATACAGTAGTTGTGCGATATGCTCAGCAATCAGAGAATTGCTATTGAGTGCATCTGAGACTGAGTGGTGGGATTTAGTTCACAAGGCTTTTGACAGAGTCAAACAACATGGTTTTGATCCAACGATTGTCGATGACAAAGAGACGGTCACCTGCCTAAGTGCCTAGTCGTGTGAATTTTCTCCAAGGTCTCCTATTTTCATTCCACTGCTATATGAATCCTTTCTCTTTAAAGTCATGTTAATGTAAGAACTGAATAGGGGGCAGTAACTCACTCGTTAGTCTTTGTTATAGATTAATAAATGCATATATATTTAAAAGCACCATCCCGATTTTAACAGAGTCTCAGAAATAAAACTCTGCTTACATATAAAATATTTAAATTCGCCAAAATAGAGAGTAATGGTGCCTTTAGCTTGTCTCAAAATTTCAGCTCAAAAGTTTGAGTCGTTTGGACGTGTTTTAACCAGACACCATATAATTGACCCTTTAATTTAATTTGTAGTCACATATGGAGAGGATGCAGGCTTTATCATCACCAAAAGAGAAATCTAATAAACAAGAAATACGCCAGTTACAAGAAGAAACAATGACAGTTAAATTACGTGAAGCTCAAACATTAGTTAGTCTTAAAGAAATGAAACAAAAAGTCATGGAACTAGAAACTCAGGTATATATATGTTTGAAATATGTAATATAAAAGGACATAATTTACATAATTACCCACTTGGAGTCTGTTAATTAAGTATGGTTTAATGGTCGAGTGCAAGACATTAAGTAATATATTGTTATTGTACGAGTGTGATAGCACAATTGCAATATCTTTATATTACGCAATGTCTTGCACAAGACCATTAAATAACTTAAAATACAGAGACTATCCAGCGCATGCATTTCTAACAGATACGTCACACACTTCCATTATTGTATACATAATGTACACTTGGCACTAGTATGAATAATGTACGCTTTGGACATTGCCTGTACCTTATTTGGTATCAAAGGGATAAAATTTATTCTTAATTTTCAGAATCAAATTTGTACGAATCAAATGCGTCGGATGGGAGATGAAAATAAATCTATAAAAGAAGAAATGGAAACAATCAGTGAAAATGAAAAAGATTTAAAGAAAACAATCAAAGATTTACAGCGTAAAATAGATGATGGTGAAACGCAGGTAGCTAAATGGACTCGATGAGTTATAATTAACAAACTTTTATATGAGTTAGCAGCATTGTTACAGTGTTGTGGGACCAAAGTCTCAAAACTCAGCTCTAGTGTCCTTGCTACTTGAATTACAAAACACTGTATTAATCTGGCAGTTTTAATAGGATTTTTAGATTTGCAATGTGATTCAACAGAATTTCAACAGACTTTGTGCACTTTTTCTGTTGAAGCTGTATTAGTCTAGAGAGAACTTCTTTTTTATATTAAAGGGCCAATCCGGATAACTTTTGGGGGAATAAAACTGCTTAAATTTATGTTAAAATCCTTTAAAACCCATTACCTAAGGCCGACCAACTAACCCGATATTTGTGACACGCTTGTAAATAACTTAAACATGACAGTCTTCATCTGGAAATGGAGACCGTTGTATTATACAGTATCTGGATAAAACCAGACTTTTTTCTATAAAAATAATATGTGGGTGAAATTTACCTTTTGTTATCAAGTACAGTGCATGGGTCATTCATTGTACAAACCTCTCAAGAAACGGGAATTGATTATCAGGTTACCCAATGAAAAAATTGACCCCAAGTCTTAAAAGGGTTACGTGTCCGGATAAGCAGTGTTGACGTTCATGTCCAAACGACTCAATATTTTGAGTTGAAATTTTGAGACAAGGTAAATACACCATTCCCCTATATTTTGGTCCATAAATTTCATAAATACTTGGACTTTAATTTTTGAGACTCTGTTCTTATCGGGATAGTCCCTTTAAGCAATTTGGAATAATATTATGGAAGCTTACAAAACATATAATATTAAAGGGGCATTAGGTAAGCGGGGGTTGGGATGGCCTAGTGGTCTAGAGTGCTGCGCTTCGACCTCTAGCTGGCCGGTCACCTCTGGCTTTCGGCTGTGGTTTCGAGCCCTGGTGTGAGCGTATGTGGCATGGAGATAGGGGCGCCTTCTCAACCTTGTTTCCTCCGGGCACTCCAGTTTCCTCCCACTGCTAAAGACCACTACGCGCAAGCGAATTATTGAAATAAAATTGAAACCATATATTAGTCCCAAAATGACCTAGTTTTTTGTCGAGTGGACGTTAAACCCCATTTCTCTCTCTCTCTCTCTCTCTCTCTCTCTCTCTCGCATTAGGTAAGATTAGCTAAGCAGCTGACAGCTCTCACTATAATAGTTGAAAAGAGATAGTGAAAACTGAACATCTTGAAAAGTTCAGTCAAATTGTTTCACTCTAAACCGAGATATTAGCAATTTTGTTTTAGGTTATCCTTGAGCATTTTTACTACCACATTCAAATCCACTAAATAACGCAGGCTAACGATGGTTTCAGGAGTTGATTATGGTCGTAGTACATTAATTAATGTCTGATTAACAATTTTTCTAACATTTAAGGCTGGTAGAAAGACCTGCAATAGGCAGATTTAGCTCTGGCATAATGGTAATGCATGTTTAAGCAAGATAACATTTGTAATATTTATTTATGCTTATATAATATGTAATTTTGTAGAAACGAGAAGATTCGATGATGACCAGAATAACAGAGGCAGAGAAAGATCAGTTAGTAGGCACGTTAAAACAGACGATAGCATCGTTAGAAATAGAAAAGGCTGAATTATTAACCACAGGTCAGTTACAAACAAAGGCGGGAGACCAGGACCTAACAAATAAAATATATGATCTTCAAGAGGAAGTAAGTAATCAGTTTTTAAAACTTATTATACATGTATATATATCAGCTGCACTGATTGGTGGAGTAATCCATATAGCACATTCTTTGTTACACAATGGTTTCATGTTTTTGGCGCCTATCCAACCTTGTAGGTTTTCTCCAAGACTACTGGTTTCCTTCCACTGCTAAAGACCCCTACGTGCAAGCGAATTATTGAAATAAAATTGAACCATGTGTTAGTCCCGAAATGACCTAGTGTGTCGAGTGGACATTAAACCATATTTCCGACTCCCTCCTTCTTTCTTGTTTTTGGATAGAGAGGGTTCATTTACAGAACGTTCTATTGAGTAGCGCTATGGTCTTGATATTATACAATTAAACACATTCAAGTGGCTTTTACATGGCTTAGAAAGTACGACATTGGCTTGCTAACCGGGAGGTCTATGATGTGATCCCTGCATTGGCTGAGAAAGTTAATCAACATTTTCCAGCATGGTTCCTCCTTGCCAATGGTGTAGGACTAAGAGCCTGGCAAATGTATAGTTGTTAAGAGGGGACGAAAAACACAAGGTCATGTCAAAACATTGGTGTGCACGCTAAAGATCCCTTGGCGGTTGGAATTTTATGGTAGGCCATAGGACAATGTACGACAAAATTTCCCTCAAAGCACACTGTATGGCGTATGCCCGTCTTCATTAGCCCAGTCAGAGCAGAACAGTAGTACATTAAACCCATTTTATTACAAGTGACTTTTACAAGAAATTTTTCGATCCCTGGTGTGAGCGTATGTGGCATGGAGATAGGGCCGCCTTCTCAACCTCGTGGGTTTCCTCCGGGCACTCCGGTTTCCTCCCACTGCTAAAGACCCCTACGCGCAAGCGAATTATTGAAATAAAATTGAAACCATATGTTAGTCCCAAAAATGACCTACTTTGTGTCGAATGGACGTTAAACCCCATTTCTCTCTCTCTCTCTCTCTCTTTACAAGAAATTATAGCTGAATTATTATTATGTAAAGATGGCATCAAATCAATAACAATCAATGTAAACTTTACATGACCATAACTCAAGTTAGAATTGATCAATTTTTGATAAAAGTAGGTTTGATTTTATACAGTGTTGGATTCTATTTTTGACTTTTATTCTTGATTCTGGTTGTTGGGACTTTAATTAGTATTTATTGTCTTTAAGGTCTTGCAGTTAAAAATGCAGCTTTCCATGAAAAATAATCCCATGTTAAAAAGTTATATTGCTGGTGATTCTGATGATGAAATAGATGAAGAAATCAAGGAATCAAAACAACTTGATCAGACTTTATCGGACATTATTGAAGGAATTTCCCCTGTGAAAAAACTTTTACAAAACGGTGACATTTCGTTAGAGAATGGTAACTTAAGCACAAGTGACAATTCTGCAAATAGTTCCAAATTATCGGACGGTGTTAATAAGTTACAAGATTCTTTACTGGACAATTCTTCATCATCAACAACAGAAGTAGCCAATGAAAATCAAGGTGAGGAAATTGTGCCAGATTTGGATGAGGATGATTATTTATTAAAAGAGAGTACCGTCTGACGTCGGTTTTCTTTCTTCCAGTCAGTTTATATCGTGTATATCAGTGTTCAAACGGTGCTTATTTATAACAGATGTTATTTATTTAATATATATGTTTTGTGTTTTTAACTTCCCTGACACTCCTCCTTACCAACAGGGTTTTATATAGAAGACACTCTAGATCTTTATGTACAAACTACAAAAGCCACTCTAGATCTTTATGAATAGAAGAAACTCCAGATCTTTATGCATATCATATTACTCAATCTTCACAGGATGTGATGCTACATATTTAATCCAACATCCAGTTATCTCACCCCTTCTTTGGTCTTATAAACAGTTTTGCTGTTAGTCACATAGAGTCGACAATTGATTCATTTCATGCACATATTTTATGGTAGAGTGTGCTTCATCTTGATTGTTGATACCTTCATTATATTATCACCACTAATATAATAATAGCAAGTTTAGAGATTAACTGCCATATTTTTGATACCATATTTTCCTCTGATAATTATTTACTAACATATGATATAAATTTATCTAAAATCATGCTCAATTAAAACGCTCCTCCACAGAAGTATGTTGTCCAGAAGGTCGTCAAAAACCTGACACTTCTTGTGTGCATAATCTGAACAAATACCACTTGTTTGTAACTATCATCCAATCATAAATGATGTCTCATTTGTTTAAATGGCCTTGACTCCCAGTCCAATCATATATGATCCCTCGTGTTCAAATCACCTTGACTCTATGTAGTTGAGTTACTATTGGAAACCCGACAGTTTGTCTAGAGCTTTAATATCTGACATAATAATTCATTTTGAAATAGTATCACTTTAATGTGTTTCTTTCTGCAATTGTTTCTGTGCGTTGTGTGCATTTACCGGTAACAATGAAAGTAATAATTGTTCGGATTAATTGCAGCTTAACTGGAATATTACTGCAGCAGAGCAGAGATTGCCTCTTTATTGTATTATTTCTGTGCCATTCTCGAGAAAAGAGAATGCAGTTGAATTTTCGAACATATATCTTTTAACACTTTTTGATTTGTTTTTCTAACTGTATTTTTCTCATTTCTTGTTTTTGATTGCATCTTGTTTTATTTTTGCAGGCTCGTGATTTAAATGCTGCATGTTGCATGTCAAGTTTCTACCAAAAAGCTAACCTCTACTTTCGTTTTAAAACTGATTCTTTAACAACATGTGCCAAAGGTATCCAATCAGTTAATGTGTTGTATGATTTACCATCAGTTTGAATGAACTAATCGTGTTGCTCGATGCAGACAAGCCTGACTTCTGATATTAAAAATATATATATATTGTTTTAAAAGTGTTGTGTACAAAATTGCTTTTTTAATTATTATTTATTTGTTGTTCTTTTTGGTGCATTATTCTGAGAATATTAAGATATGATAATCAAGTATTTATATTAGATCAACAAGTGCTGATTTATTGGACAAAGAGATGTTTTTTTTGCTTGCCACTGAATGTTTTATTGAATTCAACATTAATGGTTACATGTATTAATTGTTCAAGATTGTGAATCTTTTTTTTTAAAATTCAACATTTTTCATTAAAAATAAACATGCTAAGAGAGTGTAATAAAAGAAAGACAAAAAGTAACGCACAAGTAGAAGACACTTTGTGTTCTGAACAAATGGCTAGTTTATGGAGACAAATAGATAAGCTCTATGTATAGCCTGACTTATCTCCCTTGGATAGGCATACTTTCTCAATGACTTCTAGTTGGCATTGCTATAGGTATCTATATGGGTAATTGAGCATATCTCTCCCTGCGCGAGTCAAGCAGATATATTGAGAATTTTGTTTAGAGCCCGTCACTCAGCTTATCTTATAAAAACGAATGTGACTCACTGAAATGAGAGATGTGTTGTGTAGAAGGTTGATTATTTTTTAAAGTGTACAAGACAATTACTGTATTATTAATATTCACCTTAAATTTTGTTCTGGTCTTTGATCAATTACTTAAAAAATACCATTCTCAGTTGACCTATAGTTATAATTTCTTTAAGTCTTCAAAGTCAAAGAATTGAAGGTCAGTTATTTTCACATGTTAACTAAAACAGAAATCCAAAAAGGTTAACCATTTGACTAAAATGCATGGGTCACAATTCTATGGAATATAAATACTGTTCATTACTGAGCGACGTTTCGACTAGGCTTCCTTTATTCTTCATCAACCAATGATAAAATATGATGAAACAATATATACATGTAAATACAGCAATACCTACATCTTTAGTGATGACCAACTAGAAACATGCCAGGTGACCATTATACTATACTGCTCTGACTGGGCTTATAAAAATGGACATGCATTGTGCTATGAGGGAAATTATGCCTGAGCAGTGTCGCTAAGTAATAACCATGTATCAAGTGGTGATTCGCTAACTGCTGTAGAATGTATGATGAACCGCTTTTGGAATTTATGCAATATAAAGGCCACACCAGTTTGAATTTCTGTTTTTTGGGAAGCTTGAAAACATTGAGAGAATACTGTTCGAAACGTCCAAATAAAATAAATTAGTAATTATTCTTTCATACGTATGTATTATTATTTATTTCTCAAAAGCTGTTAGTTTCAAATATTTGAAATTGTAGCAAAACCTCATAATTGAGTAGGATATTTATTGATCAAGAACTTGAAGAACTGAAAATTTAATTTGTTTGGCCTTAAATTCATTGATTGTATATTATATATATTTACAAATATGTAATTGGTGATTTTAATCAGAGTATTGTCGAATTACAATCTTTTTGTACTTTTTATGTTAAAAGTGACAGATATATTACTCTTTAGGTCACAAATTCTATGTTAAGTTTTAATACTCATATTTGATATTTATCAGGGACATATTAAACTAAGTCTTTGATACATTATGTTTATATGTGTATTATGTCATGTAGATACATCAGAATTTCTAAATGCACAAACTAACCAAATCTCTATCATTATTGTAAATTCACTGTTCGAATGCTAATGGTTATTTTTACTAAATCTTTTGTATGTTCAAATTCGATTAGTTTGAATTGACATCAAAAACAGAACACCAAAAAATCTGTTTGAACAGCCTATTCGAATGCAGTTATTTGCATAAGCTTATGAGCCTACTTTGTAGAAGCTTTTAGTCTCATAGTCATCTAGGAAATTTTTTTTGTCTTCATTTCAATCCAACATCAGCATATTAAGTCACCTGAAAAATAAAATTGGGAAATTTTGTATTTTCATATTGTTCTTTACTATCTTAAATTTTCATATAATTTTAACCATAATTGGGTCCACAGTTTAAAGCCTGACCCCAAGTAAGTCAGCATGGCTCTAATCAGTGTGAACTGGTATTAGTCAGTCCCCAGTATATAATGTATATATATATATATAACAGTCTGACTGGAACCTGACATTTGGTCTAGGTACAAACTGTTCTGATATTTTAACTATATGATCTGATATTTTCTCTTCAACAATTAAGAAATAGAAAGTTTATAATTGATGTGATGAGAGAGAAAGAGTACTTATGTAATTGGCCAGACCAGAGATGGGGACTTGTCTGATTAACACCTTAAACATTTTGATCTTTTGTGAAGTTTCTGGAAAGGGATTTTTGGCTGCTGAGTGGTCTAACATGTGCGCTTTAGATCATAAGATCTGTTGTTGAGTCAAATATCATGGTTTTATCCCATGCTTTTTAAGTTTTCTGAAGGTACTCTGGTGTCCTTCACTGCTAAAGATCTCTGTGCACAGTAAATCATTATCATATAGGGTCAGGTTAGTCTCTGAATGGTCGAGCTTGTGTTGAGTGGACAATAAACCTCATACTACCTCCACCTCTTCTCTGGTCATGCTACTATTAAAAACTCAATAGATTGTTATTTATATCTATCTGTATTTAAAGTAGGTGTAGCCCCAAAGTTTTTCTTATTCCTTTAATTGTGCAATAAATTAATAACACTGCATGTAATGTGAATTCGAATTTTCAGTTAATCTCTGAAAATGAAAAACATATCTCAAAAACTATGTGCATGTCAGTATATAATCATTTATTTGCTGACAAAGGAAAAATATCAAGCATAAAAATAAAACCACCATTATAGTTTAAGATTTACTTTCTAAGGGCTACTCCTACTTTAAAACATCAGATATATGTTGATTAAATTCACATTGTCTTCCACATAAACTATACAATGATATAATAACTGTGTTATATAAAGCTAAATCATTTTCCTATAGAAATGCAAAAGATTAATTACTGATAGTGTATTAATAAACAAGTGGAATTTCTTGCAAATCTGCATGAATATTTGAAAAAAAAGGATAAATTTAGATGTTATACCAGACGTCAGGATCCTAGATAAATTATTATTTCATGATAATGTCAGATTTCAAAGTTAATGACATGTACCATGTGTATACAAGACTCATATTTCTAACAAAATATCAAATTATACCTGAGGTAATTTTGATATTGATGTCAGACTTTAGATGGACGCGAAGATGGACTCATAATTTTTGAAGGAAACAGGTCCTGGTCTTTTCTTTAGCAAATATTATCATTGATTCTCCACACAACTTCATTGTAGATGTATATTGTGATAGCATACCTTTAATCTGTTTTAGATATTGCATATTACACTATGAACTGGACTATGAATATCATTATCAAAGTTTATCATTAGTCACTGTGATAAAATGTCTCACCTCTTTTATGGTTATTTAAATTAAAGGCCTGCTATTTTTGTCATTGTCTAAACACAATATCTAAATCTCATTGATGGCCATAATATTTGTTCTGGTGGAAATGGATATTGAATGTAAATCTGGAACACTATAAAAATCTGTGTTTGAAATGAAGTTATGAATGGGCCTTTACTTATATATTAGATATGAAAACACAGCACATGTAATAAAAAAAATATTATTACAAAACTAACATTCACAATTTGTATCATTCACATATTTTTTTCACATTTTGACCATGATTTGTATATTGGTCTTTTTTACTACCTGTCTGGACATGACTGATAAAAATCACCACAATTTAATCACCGTTTATACCAAGTAAATCATCTATATTAATGAAAGTATCTTTTAGTGGACAAATATCTGCCATTGATACAAGTCTATTTATGTGTAAGCTCAGTTCTATAAACAGTAAACTTGGATGATACTATAGCATGATTGGCTATACAACTATTAACAGGGGTGTAAATTGACTGACAAATTTGTCACAATTTTTACATACAATATAACCTGGTCAAGCCACATAAAGTAGAAAAAAAAAATTGTTTTACTACTGATGAAAACCTTCAAAAGAGGAATGTCTGTTTAATAGAAATTTACAGCTCAATTGTAAATCACTATTATAATCATTATTAAAGGTTTACAATGTTCTAAAATAATTCATATAAATTAATGTATTTCGTATGTAAGCTATGAATATATGTACTTAATTGTTTTAAATTAAATTGTAAATAATTATTACTGTGAAGAGAGATATAATTAATTATAAACTGCTTTTGTTTTGTATTAAAGAATATGGTCTACGCTTTTTATATTCTAACAATAGATACCGGTAGATAATCATGAATCAACTTTGAAAAACTTTCTGGATATCTCCATTCAGTCACCAGACTAAATTAAAGACTGTGTTTCTAAAATCAGTTGACACACCAGAACTAGCTTTTGGTAATTAAACGGATAAATTTACAAATTTATTCCTTTAATGTTGGTCTACTTTACCACGTACATATTCTCTTTGTGATTGGCTAAAACCATTATTACCAAAGGAAAAGTATTTTTTCATTGCCTGCATAAGTGTTTGGCCCAGCACAAGCATCTTTAAAGATGATGTTAGACTTTACTTTCATGTTAATAAAAACAATGTGGACTGGAATTAGAAACAAAACTATGATCTAATTTTACACAGAATGCAAACAATTGTGGCCCATTTACTACACACTTGGCCTTTTTTTTTTAGCTTTTCACTATTAATAATTCTTTAATTAAGGGTTGCAGTTACCGGTAACATGAAGCTCCTTGAATTTTTATGAAAGTTGATCAGAAAAAATGCCTGAGTTATGTCATGGTTATGTATCTTTAGTTAGAATATAGAAATAGATAGATCACCTCCTTTAATTTTGTGAGATGTTGTACAACAAACACTCTTGAGAAATGATTTTTAAAATATAAAATTGAAAAGATTGAGAGATCTGTTTTTAAACGAATCAAATTTTGTGATATTCTTTGATAAATTGTCAGCTGTAATAATTAGAAAGATTGTATAGTACATTGTGTGAAGATATTTTTTCTGGTGGTGCAATGAAAGGTTTTTGTAATTTTTGTTACACAAGAAACGGCTGTATTATATAGGTACATGTGTCATGAAATAAAGTAGGAATATAAAAATATAATGGTCTTGTTGGGTTTATAGGTCTTTGTTAGACCTAAAATAGACATTAATTAACTTACCCAGACCATAATCAACCCTCAATGTCAACGATAGCCTGCGATATTTACTAGATTAGTAGCCTATCCGATTTGCTGCTCAACTTTCATTCATGATTTAATCATGAAATGGATAAAATCGTGGTTCAGAGTGGATCAATTTGACTGAAATATTCAGCAAATTCACTTTACATTATCTAGTTTTATATGCCCACATTTTCATATTTTGATATTTACGCATTTCAAACCAAAACTTTCTGGATTATTGCCCTTGAATTTACAAAAAATCGCGTTTGTTTTTAGCTTGTTCTCTATGCGCTTGTTAACTATTATAGTGAGAACTGCCAGCTCTTTATCTAATTCATCTCCCATAATGTATCTTGAAATGGGGTTAAGCAGCCTAGTTTTTTTTTGCGCCATACCTGGTTAGGTTTGGTCGATTTTAATAATTTTTGATAAGACTACTTTTAATGTCGATGCAAAGCCTATATTTGTCTTTGAGTCTGGAATATTGTGACTTTAGGGAAATCATATTTTCACAAACATGCTAATCATTATCTGCTTTTCGTCATAAGTGGATTGATTTTTGATATACAGAAAATCTCTGGGATTGATGTAGTCGGACTGTAAGGTTCTTTAGCTTGATCTATTGTACCACAGCTGTAACCTCCATGCAGTTGACTCATACGGCGTCTAAATTAAACTGTTGGCTCATCTGTGGATCTGGTCAGAAATAATGTTATTATGATATACAAGACGAAACAAATAGATTGGAGATTCCTGAGAATATATCGTTAGTGCCATCCGTTGCTACAGTTCTTAAAGTGTGAATCCATTTATGGTCATTTAGCCATTATAACACTTCAACCCGTGTTTCTTCCCAGGTGAAAATGTATGGCAATCGGCTGTGGTCTATCCCTGTTTAATATCTGCAATAAAGTGTTCTTTAATTGGGTTTGAAAGGTCACATTTTCTTTCTCCTACGTAATGTTTTAGACAGAGGGAACAAGTACCAAGGCATTTAAAACCATTACTGAAAAAACAGATTTGCCACTAATAAAATAGTTTTTTTGGTCTCCGATATCACAGCCATTTCCCCCTTCATTACTTCAAACTAGACTTTCCGTGTCGTTCTCATTAACCTTTGAATTTTTCTACTCGATAGATCAGATTACCATTTGGTTTTTTTTTTCAAAGTTTAATTAACACTTTTCTAGAGTCTGGGTCAGTGGTCTGCTGTTTCAACACGGAAGCCAATATTTTAATTTTGTAAGAAGGTCACCTGATCATTAGACATTATTAAAAAGAAATATAAATTTATATCAATATTGAAAAGTTAAAATAATTTATAATGTGCTCGAATTAACCGTTATTTTAGCGGATTGATCGGTTTATGTTGTGTTATTATGTCATTAAACCAGAGAAGATCGAGGTTAAAGGAGGCAATCAATGCTATATACCTTAATCAACGTTCAAATATTTATATGATAAGAGTAAAGGTCACCACAGACTAGCTACTGGGTAGGTTTCCAAGTTTCAGCTGTTGGCGCTTGACATCTCAGAGGAGTTTACCAGTGAACTAAATGTGTATAATAGCCTTACAGGTTACTGGAACTCGAACCAGCGTTGCCCATGAATTAGAAAAATATCGCATCTTAAAGTTTGAATGAGCCAAATGTTCACTCCACAGATAGATTCAGTTAGAGAAATTCCCTTCTATTTTGGGATTCCCTGAAATCCTACTTTTCTGACCAACCTAACCCGCTTAGCATTTTTAATAACAGTTCGCGAGCTGTCAATCGTTAAGGCTTGTTATCAAAAAAAAGAAAATAACTGGCATATCTGTCTGAAAGTCGGCTACACTGTTGTGGCCCTAAGTGGCTAAGTCGTGGCAGTGATTTCATGCATTACGTTCTAACTTTAATAAATCTCGGGGATGCGGTGCTATTGATTCCGGGGTCCCAAGGGTACACCAAAGTAGCATTGCATGTCACGAAGCCCTGTTTACTTATTTAACACCTAGCTTATAATTTAATTGCCAGAACTGTGAAAAATGATCAGATTACTGGGAAAGGGTTTAGTCAAACTTGAGATTGGATAGACAAGGTTAAATCTTTTCGGGAAAATATTGACATTGTTTGTAATGGCATTGGTTTTTGCCTTTTCATGAATTGAATCCTCGAATCCAAACGTGGCATGTGTGAATATTAACATAAAGATACCGTTTTGGAATTGGTAAGAAATTTTTTTTTAAAGAAAATCATTGATTAGTTTCGATGTTGAGAAGGGATAGCAGTTTAGACAAAACAGATTGGACCTCTCTTTAAAAAGGTTAATCCTCTTTGATTTGGAACCAAACAATTTTGACGAATTCTACGGACATTATGTGTTGATAGGTTTTGTGGGATGATAATATTTTTCTATGTAGAAATATTAAACCAGGGCCGCATGTATATATATATATATATATATTAAGAGAGAGAGAGAGACTGACCAACTGTGAGTGCGACCACGGTCGCCATTTTTTTTACCCGATCTGTAATTTGAATAGTTCAATATTAGAACACAAGAAATGTAGAAATCTGAGGGTAAATCTGACTTATTATCAGGGCCCGTGAGCGGAGGGGGAGCTGGGAAACTTGTTGTTTTTTAAATTGTTGTTATAAATTAATAAAAAAACCCCAATACACTGCTATTTGATCGTAAAGTAAAGGAAAATTGGCGACTTTTCTAAATATGGGTACCGAGTTGATTGGGTTGGATTAGAATCGGATTCTGTTAGTCCACTTTTTTGTAAAATTGATAAATTAAAAACCGTCTGGGCCTTCGCACCGTTGATCCGGGTTGAGACGGTCAGCGCCGGGGTTTCAGAGCCCCCTTCCGTTTAAATCAAGTTAACATGATTTTGGGTATTGGAGAAATAAAATAACCGAATAGTTTATTTAATGAAATTTTGGTGTCTGATTTTCACGGGTTTTGTTTTCCGATTTGTTTGCTTGCATTAAATTCTGTGTCAAAATCATGCGCATCTGATTTTTTTTTTTACTTCAGTAAAACACATGTTGTTCTGTCAAATCTCCATTTACCACAGATATACGCAAAAATGACGCTAGAGGCTGTGTGCGAGTCGGAGGGGGGAGGGGAACTCGCCGAGTTTCTTGACACGGGCCCTGCTTATAAAATGTTACTAGAACACTTAGTAATGGATATAATCGCATGGTTTAGGCAAGATGTGGGGAAAGGCATTTTGTTACCCAAATCACAACCGAGACTATAATTGTCCAGACTGGGTCTAGATTTTGTGTTCGAATATGTTATCGAAAAGAGCTTCTCTCATTGCTAAGACCACAGATCATCCTAATTTATTACTTTATTTTGAACTAACCAAAGGGGCTTATAGTTTCTATAAAGTTATTATCCTGGATGAAAACAAATATATTTATTTATGTGAACCTTACAAAATGAATTAGATTAATTTAATTGTTAATAACCACAATTACATACACAATTATTTCTTTATATTTTAAGATACGGGGGGAAAAGTTTCAAAGGAGTAATCGTAGGTGAAGAATACCATAGAATGCGCACAGAAGAAGGATTTGTATATTGTTAAGTTCGTACGGTGTTCGAAAAAGGAAACCTTTACCTATTTCAAAACACTCAGTGATATATTGGCACAAACTTGTTTAGTTGGGAACCATGGCTCGTGCGGTAGAACATCGTATGGGTTATACCAATACACGGCATACTCCGTGAAGATACACGGAATTCATCATCAATTCCTTTTCAATATGGATATGAAATAGGGAGTAAGTTCCCAAGTAAGGAAATGGAGAAATATATCCCTATGTTGGAATTGCCCAAGCACAGAAGTAACGTAACAACAAATGTCTTGAATAGAAATCAAATTGCAACTCAAAGCCGTTACAATTTCCAAATCTCTTTGGAGAGTTTGTGGATGGCTTCATCTTCTGATTCAATTCAACCTCACCGTGGCGGGGGTCCGAGCGGACAAACGACAATGAGACACGTCGATGTTACAACTCAAAGATCTTCTAAGGATGTGCCGTGGTATGAGCGACATCTGGATATAATAGATCCGCCAATTATCCAAAGAATTAAGGAGGAAAATCCTCAGAAACAGCAAAAAGTTGTAACACGGAGCATCACAGCTATCGTCGATTATCAGGAATCAGTTCAACATCAGTCAGAATCGGTGGATGAAGTGAAAGATCTGACAACAAACTTTAATCATCTCAGGTTAGCCGGAAAGAACGGCCAGCGGTGCTCTTTTAGGATTAATAACAGATCTGCGACGCCGAACCTTTTTCACGAAAAACAGAGTTGGAACTTTCGAACCAGACGTAAAATTCCATATACGAATGATTTCCGGTTACCCAAAATCAAAACCCAACAAACTGTAAGATTTCCAAAACAACAATCGCTTAACAGTCGTTTTGATATCACAATCAAAGCAAGTCCCCGAGAAGGGCCGTTTTACCAGAAACAGTCAGAATTAGCGAACAGGAACTTTAGTAACGGCCGTCGATATTTACCGTCTATACTGGAATCGCGACAAAATAAAATGATACAGAGAGCTCATCGTCAACAGACGGACAATACCCGAACAGAAATCTCCAAAAGCAGCCACAGTTCTTTGGATGATGACGGCCATATCGTACCCGTTATAAAAGTTTCCGTTACCATTGGAAATGACGTAACTCATGAACCAAGAACACCAAGGCAGCCCTTAAGTCCCCAGATCCAAGAACCCAAAAAGACAGACCGCTTCGCCAAAGAGATGCTAAGTGGTTACACCAACACCAAAGAATTCATTGAGTCGACTAATAGATTATCTACTCCACCAAGACCAAATATCATCCCTTTTCAATGTAACAAACCTGAAGCAACTGCTCAGTCCATTGCTTCTACGAAACGAATACTCCCTACTGAAGACAAAAGGCTTGGGAACTCGCGGAAGAAGGCAGCAGCCAAGAATGCAAATTTGCTAAGACTATCGCGCACTAAAGTTGAAAAAGCTTCTCAAACCGTACCTACCAAAATTATTGAATCAGTTAAACCACAAAATGTGGACAAGAACGAGGACGGTCCGGAAATCCAACCGAAGGAGGTAGAAGTGGCAGCTCAAAATAATGTTCCAGTGATAGAGGTAAATAACCCCTACATCGGCTTCACTAGATCTCCCAGGTCTACACAATCCAGCGCGTCCAGACTTAGTGATGGTATGACCTTAGATTCTGATATTTTAACAAACTATCAACGAGAAAGGTTGGCTTCCATTTGGAGGAACCGCTCATTACCAGGTGTTAACCCGGGGTCAACTGGCTACACTCCATCAACTACAACTTATTCTGCCACACCTTCTGTGAATAGTTCCCAAGCCCCCTTTGCTTCAAAATACCTCAGTGCAGTCCAATGCGCTGTGCGACAATTTCCTATGCGAGAGTCAAATCAAATTCCTAAACAGAGCTCTATATTTAAGAGAAAAATGGGCCGAATCATTCCAAAAATTATGGCTTTGAACCATCCATCAATTGGAACATCAACCAGTATTCAATCAGTTGATGAGAGTTGTGAAAATCGAACAGAGACACCTGTTAGTGAATTTGTAGAGTGTGTTAGCGTTGGCCCCGTGTAAGTATTTTGATTTTTCTTTCACAAAGCTAAAAAACGGACAGTGAACTAATATATCGTCATTTCAAATCCGGGGGAAGCACAGATACATGAAGGTCACTTTCTCTGAAAGTACTATTATCTAGAGTGGCTCTGAATAATAATCATGCCGGTTGTCGATCCTTACCTTCCCAATCCAAGGGATAATTTAAATCCCTCAACTGAATCCTTGCATTTAAGTGTCAGTGACTGCAGTAAATGTCGAACATTAAAAACACGTTTCTTGAAATATGTCTTAACGCGTACCACCTCAGTTTAGAGGAAGAATATTGATTCACCCCCCCCCCCCCCAAGGCAAGGGCTAGTGTGGAAACTTTTGTCCTTAAGTCTCGACAAAATGGTAGATAACGCACTTGATCCATGAAATATGATGGCCTCTATTAGTACCTTCATTCGCTTATTTAAGAATTCTGAAGAAAAAGAAGAAGAAATGGAAACCTGTTGTTTTATTACCAGAAGTGAAGACCAAGACAAACCAGAAAGAGTAAGTACAGTTATATCTTCATCTGGTTTTAATGTGACGGCTCACTTGATACTCTAACTCAATCTGTTTCACAGAGAATTACGAAAGTCTTCCAATATGTAGCGGCCTAGCGAATTTACTGCTGATCAGTGTAACTCTAACTATTGCATCTGGTCCTAAAACGTCACCCGGTTTTAATACATTGCCTGGTTTTAATAGGCCTGCTTATTTTAAAAAATTTTCCGGTCTAATCACGTCATCTGGTTTAAATACGCTATCTTGTTACAATAGTCATCAATAGCAATATCTGTTTGTCAGCATATTTAAAACCAATTTTTGTTTGTTCTATTTTGTTCTTGTTTGGATATCGTCATAATTTTATTGTTTGAAACACACTAATTATTTCGTGGAGACGCCAAACAAACCGTACACAATAGTGGGTGGGCGATGATCAAATTGATATTTGAACACATATAGTGTGTTGGTTACCAGTGTTAATTAACGGATTATTGTTAATAATTAATTAAGTTAGTATGATAGCGTGATGACCAGCATGATACCTTTGTTTTAGACATTAATACATGTTATACTATCTGTATAGTGGATTAAGAAATCAAGAAATCTATGTCTAAATAGGAAAGTCGAAGTCAGCCCAAAATATGCCAGATTAATTTGAGTAAGTCTAGCTTGTTTATTTTAACCCTTAAAGCCAATTCTTCGAAATTATAGCCCGATTACAGCCCTTATTGTCGTAACTACTTCTGACACTCTAGCTTAATTCTTATTGGCGCCTAGCTACTAGAACGACCAGATAAGTCTGATCTGTTTGTTTTTGGCTTGATGGCATTCAAAGTTATGATGGACTGAGCATGCGCCAACCACAACCACAAAGAATAATGTCGTGTGGTTATTCTTTCTTTCTTTCTTCCTTTAATCGTCTATTATTGACGAGATCGACAATTGCCAGTGGTTGAGCTTTCCACGAAATTTGTTTGGCATGGGCTTGTTACTAGTGTGATATCTTCAAGATGTATTTCCTGTTCATTTGTTCAGTTTGCTTCTAGTCCAGTCTCAGTCAGGGGCGTGGTGAGAATGAGTTCATGAGTAGCCATACTCATGCGCCAAAAAGTTTTTGCGCCAAAATCACAATCAAATTACTCAAAAAATGAAAAACATTTGTAAGTGGAAAAATTGTTTCATCTGACCCAATTAAAAAAATTTTGAAAGAGTCAAGTTGGAAAATTTAATCATATTTTATTACCGTATTTCTTGTCTCGGATTGCTGGAGATTTCGTTTCTGGGCTTCTAATTTTCGAAATTTTCCCGAGGGAGGGCCCCCCGGACCCCCCGCCGCGGGCTCGCGCCTTCGGCGCTCCGCGGTCAGTAAAAGGGTTTTTGTGCCAAAATCTTTTTTGTTACTCATAATTTCTTCTCAATAATTGCCCTCACCACGCCCCTGGTCTCAGTGCGTTTTATACTGGTAAATGGTCTTTAATTTACTCCCAGTTTACAAATAAGTCAAGTTTTGTTCCTGTCCACATTTATGATACCAGATTTTATATTGAAGACATGCGACTTTTAATATTGTACACTTAATTCAAGGGAAATAACTTGCATTCTTAAAACAATCTTCTGCTTAATGTCTACCATAATTCAGACAATTTTACGGCCGCAAACTTGTTTCCCTGCTATTATAGGACCGTGAATACTTAGGTGGTCGACTCGAATTCCAAGCAACTGATCAATCGCTCACAGTCAAGGTCAGTGGGCCGTCATCAGGCGCGGATACAGAGGGGGGCGCACCCGGCGCACGCCCCCTCTATTTTTTTGCGGTGGCGAACAATTTTTAGCTCCATATATTCTCGCGGGAAAGGAGAACAAAGACAGTTTAGGTTGGAAATCGTAATTTACAGTACTAGTATGAAATTAGTCCTTGTGGGCATATTGTCCACTCAAAAATCACAGGCCGAGCTTCGCACTCCCAACTTAGTGCAGCACGCCCCCCCCCCCGCCCCTTTCTGAAGATCCTGGATCCGCCCCTGGTCATGAGAAAATTTTGAAAATTTAACTGTCGTAAACGGGTTTTCCTGTTATTCTAGCCAGCAAATACAGTAACTTCAGTGTGGTCCTATTTAGTCTATCTTAGGTGACTAATCTGAATTCCAAATCCCAAACAACCAAGCAATCGTCCTTGGGTATGGGGGCCTCGCGCATCCCGAGAACATTTTGAAAATTTAGCCGCCGCAAATGTGTTTTTCTGCTTTTCTAGCTCATGAATTAATTAAGCAACTTAAACGGTTCCAATCGGTTTGAAACCGAAATCCCACCCTATGCCGACCCGTATGCCGACCCAAATTCCAACCTTTAACGCCGACTTAGGTTGGCGAACATATTATGCATTTTGAACCCTAGATCACCATAACCTCACAAGAAATAGAGTGTTGCCCCCTACTCCAAATTTATGCCCCTGACATTGGGCGCATTTATTTTCACACCTGTACTAAAAGTGTCTGGTTGTTGATCAGTATTATGTAGTGTTGGTCAAGAAAAGTTCCTCGGGCTTTTGCAATGTGGTTTCTCCCTGGTGCAAGACAGATGGCCTGACTAAGAAGAATATCTAGTTGTGTGGATAAGACAATAAACACAAATTTATGTGTACACCTTGGTGTGCACATAAAATAACTCTTCTTTCAATGACTAATTGCCACTGCCCAGGAAACATCGATAGAGCTCATCCTCTCATTGTCCAAATGCTTCCAATCTTTGAAAACCTGTAGCCTCTATTACTTCCAGAAGGTTTACGGCAAATAGGGTAACTCCGGAACGGATGGTTGTCGAGCACTGAATATCGATCAAGTTCGTCCAGTTTTCGTACAATCAGGGGCAAAAATCCAGGAATTTACGGTCCGACGTGTGTCAGAGATTAACCTTAATCAAATTTGGATAAAAATTGTGAGAGTGTCCACAAACAAATGTAAACAGACGTCCGGTTGGACAGGGGCGAATAAACAGTGCGAAAGAATGAATAAATATATTGTTGTCTTGTATCGGATTGTTATTTGTTAATACCTTTTTTTTTTTAAAAAAAGCCCAATTTTTATGTACCGGTATCTTTTTCTCTAAATATTTATAATTAATATTGTTTTAACAAGAAAAGAACCCTGTACGTATGTACGTAAAATAACCCTCGTCAGTTCAAAATCAAAGAAGTATTGATAGTATACGCTGCCCAGGCAAGACTCCTTTTCCTTGAATTTTACAAAGTCATAGAATTGCGATTACCAAATGTTATCCTTACGAAATACTAAAGTATTGCATGTGCTGACAAGATATGTCAAATCCCATTCTATATTTAAATATATATTCATATTGAATTACATTTTCATGATTACTTTTTTTCTATTTTTTTAATAAGAAATCATATCAAATTTTCTACCAAATGAGTCTAAGAAATGGGGGTCGACATCCCAACATATTGACGACACGATACCACCGATCGGCCACTATAAAAATAGGCATGATGTGAATTCATCATTGAATATTATGAAGGGAAATAACTCTATATTCACGTAACGCCATTAATCATAACAACAGTTACCCGGCTGATCAATAATCGATATGTATTTTTTTTCTATTACCTAATTGAAAGGGTTTACCCGAGTTTATTTTTTTAATCATTAAAGTACTTCTTACTAGCAATCAACCGAAACAAATTAAACACGCTTTTTAAATTATAAATGTGCTTTGACTACGCATCCTTCACTTTTACTTTTATTCAGATACAAGTCACGAATTGATAGGGCAGCTACGTTTTAAAATCAAACATTGTCATTATCTATTTATCTCCCCTTTTGATGTCCACCGTATTCCGCCATGGCAGTTCTCACTGTTAAGCCCTTATTTGGTCTATAAAAAGCTTTTAATTAATCTTATGGCTATCGAACACGAAACTCGTGGAATTGATAATACCACCCTCAAGCATTTCCCACAGATGTTATTATTGTAACGTATTTTGAGTTTAGTCCATGGGTTTTTCTGTATTTTTAAAAATTGTTCTAGTGATGATTCCAAACGAATTTCGAATATTTATTTAAAATTGTTTGTTACAAAGAAGAAATTCGTGGCATCGTCCAAAACTGTGATCATAATATTAAAAAATTGGAATATGTGAATCGGCATATTGGAGGAAATTTGATAAGAATTTGTGATGTTTTGATTATTCTGGAGAATTGGGTAACCTATTGAGCTATATAACACGTAAACTTCTTTCTGTGGTGGCGATTCATCCAGCACTCCATTTCCTATGTAATACTGTTGAAGACAAATAATCCATGCAACAAAGAGCTACTGAAATATTCAAATTATCTAAATTGGTGTACATGAAAACGAGAAACTAAGATATTCAAACGATGTACACGAAAATGTGGTTCTAAAGTATCAGAATGATGTGTATGATAAAAAATGTGACACTGAAGTATTCAAATGATATACCCAAAATGTGAAACTCTAAGATGTGACTCTAAAATGTGACACTGAAGTATTTAAATAGTGTACACCAAAACGGGAAACTCATATATTCAAGCAATGTACACCAAAATCTGAATCTGAAGTCTTCAAATGATAAGCGATGTAAACAAAAATGTGACATTGAAGTCTTCAAATGATGTACATCAAAATGTTAAACTAATATTTAAGCGATGTAGTTTTAAAATGATGGACACCAAAATGTGAAACTAATATTTAAGTGATGTACGCCAAAATGTGACACTGAAGTCTTCAAATGATGTACAGAAAAATGTAAACTAATATGTAAACAATATACACCAAAATGTGAAACTGCCGATTCTACGTCAAAATCTGACCATAGTGCATCCATGCTTCATGCCAAAATCTGACCTTTTGGTAGTCAAACTGTATCCCCCCCCCCCTCAAAAAAAAGTCGACTCCGCTTAAGTCAAAGTTTGGACAAGTAAAATCTTAATCGATAGTTTTACAATGTCGCGTTTACCTATAATCAATTCAGCACAACCTGCTACTGATGATGTAATAAGTGACGTCAACTACGATTTACCGGCACAGATTTATGAAACCTTGGAATCAGAAGGAGTAAAACCAAAAGTTATAGCACTAACGCGGAAAAACCAGGAAGAAAGTCACAAAACCTATTTATCAACAGAATACATTCAAGGGTTGTTATCTGCTATGTTTTTTAAAATTAAATTTCATCCTTCGGCTACAAATAATGCACCATATTATTAAAGCCTATCTGTCATAAGAAACCGGACACCAGCGTATAAAGTCCATAATGGTGCTACAACCGGTTCTATCATCAAACTTGGCCCACCATTTTGTTTGAGCCAACCCTAAATTTTTCCACCCATTTCCCACGTCGTATAAATCCGATTTGGCGTGGGTCTTTCGATTTCTAAAAAAAAACGTAGGTATGATGAATCGATAAATAATTTACGAATTTCATTTTCCAGAAAGAAAGGTTCAACATCAGGATCCAAGGATTCTAAAACTGTCTTACCGCCATTAGCAACCAAATCTAAACCCCACAGAAACACTAAAGATTGTGATTGCGACGAATGTGGGAAGAGAAAAGTTAAAAAAGGAAAGAAATCGCCCAGAGTCAAAGGTTTACCGAAAATAGACGGCGCATCACCAAGGCCAAGAAAGGTTCACTCAGCTTCAGGTAATCTTTCAGTATTATTTCAAATATACGTTTTAGTTCACCGGGGAAAATTGTATTTGACATGCGCTTATCGTGGTCCCTAATCCACAATTGTTACGTGTATTTTTAATATCTATAGTATTAAAGTATTGTATTTTAATAATTATTCTCTTGAATAATGGTAATATTTTAGTACTATAACTATTTGATACCATTTCTTTTTTTCTGCACATCAAATATATTTTTCTGACATATGAGGAGAAGTCAATAAGTTCATAGAAATGAGTATTGATACACCCCTGAGGACATCGTAGTTGATGTCATTATTGAGATAGGCCATCTGACGACGGTTTACGGACAAAAACAACCCTTCCCGATCATTTACTGGAGATTTACAGCCTGTTGAACTCGGGTACCCTCCTGTAATCATGGAAAGTTCTAAAACTGCACATCGTGTGGTTATCAAGTTTCTCACGAAAGAAAGGGTGAAAGCGACCGAAATACATAAACGTATGACCAATGTGTATGGAAATGAATCCCCTCAATATTACACTACTGCAAACTGGTCAGCTGACTTTAAGTTTTGTCGGAGCTCCTTGGACGATGTCCCACGGTCAGGGAGGCCCGTTGAAGCCATTACGGATGATATGGTTACATGGGTCCACGGCTTTATCATGTCCGATCGTAGAATAAAGGTAGTCGAGATATTTCTCATGGAAGTGTTTGCACCATAATTCATGTCCAAGGGGTCTGCAAGATGGGTGTCACGAAACTTAGATGCACAAGATCGACACCAGAGAGTTGAATCCAGTCGTGAGCTATTGGACATCAACAATGCTGATCCCGATAATTGTCATGCCCGTCTGGTTACAAGGGATGCTTCAATGGGATCCTGACACCAAGCAAGAATCCATGCAATGGAAGCGAGTTCAGAAGTCATACGTCTGCTGGCAAGATCATGGCGACCATTTTCTGGGATTGATTCAAGGGGTGTGATACTTATACACTATAAACCACCTAAAACTACAACAAAAGGAGCCTGCAATGCTGACTTGTCGAAACAATTGAGAGCGGCGATCAAGAAGAACGGGTACGGCATGTTGACTGCTGAAGTTATGCTTCTTCATGACAAGAGTCGTATTGCACAGGTTTTGAACAACTTACCCCCCCCCCCCCCTACAGCCCAGACCTGGCCCCAAGCGATTTGTATCTGTTTTTCAATTTGAAATCACACTTGCGTGATACAAGATTTTGCGATGATGATGCACTCAGGGCAGCTACTGAGGCGTGACTGAGGTGCCAGTCAGAAGACTTCTACCACAGGGGCATAGGCACTCTCAAAGACAAATTGGCAAAGTGCATCGAGGTTCAGGGAGATTATATTGAAAAATAAAATCAATATCACAACCACTGGCTTCTGTTTTGTATCCACTTCTATGAACTTATTGACTTCCCCTCGTTGCTACGCTTTATTAATTTGCTGTACATTACATCCAAGTGCTGTACTTGATGACAGAGGTAAATTTTACCTGCATGTTATATTAATTTTTCCTAAATTTCATCGGGGTGCGTGTTATACTTGGGTGTTTATGATATTTACTGTAATAGAATCGAGGTATAAAAAGAATAATTCCCGAAACAATTCGACTATTTATTATTCAATAACTGTCTGTTGAATAGGCTTCACATCAGCTTAATTAAAATCTGACTGGACATTTTTATATATTTTGTTCTCAATGGGACATGTGTCATGTTTTGCAAGACGATAGTGTTATTATTAGAATCATAATAAACACAAATACATGTGAAAAGTCCAGAAGAAGAACGATCCAATTCACATGTTAGTCTTTTCGCATAAAAGGCAAAACAGACATTTGGTCGAGTATGCTCGACGCAAACAGAAGAACAAATGGGTTTAATTACAGCTTCAAAATGATGTATAATACGAATCATAATACCAGTACAACAACTGACTTCCACTTTTCAGGCAAATTAAGGTCAAATAAAGGGTACGATGGACGCATTTTTCTGGGAGGTCATTTAAGAAGGGCCTTGGTTCGATGTGACCGTTTTTACCCGAAATTGATTGTTCCATAGAAAGTTTATACAATTTGCCACCAGATGGCGCAATTAACTGCGGTTCGTTGAAAAAGTGACTTAGATCCTTCTTCCCCTGTGCTCTTCATATATATATATATATATTTAAGTTCAATTTGTGATTCCGAATTCGTGAACGGAATAGAGTTTTAAGATTGTTGAAAATAATGGTATAGGTGGAACTGTACTTATTTATAGGGGGGGGGGGGTCTTGCCTTCTTCACCCAAACGCCCTTGGTGTAAGAGATTTTTCTCAAAACTTGTTTGGATCGTCTGGTAGTCAGAGGAGTCATTGCTCCACTGTCATCCCCACATTTTAAAGGTTTGTATACAATACCGCTTAACTTTAAAACATCTGTCAGAATGGGCCTTTTATCATTGTATGGCAATCGCGTTTTATTTGTTTTCAGAAAATAATGTCTCCCTTTATCCAGAGAATTCATCATTCTTTATCGTACTTCAGACAAGTCTTTCCTTTGGTGGGAGGAAATTATTGCAACTATCTTTTTATTTTTTAATGTTTTCTTTTGCTCGAAAAACAATTCCCTGAAAATAGTGTTTCTTTAGAGCTACATATTTTAGGTATTTATTCCTGGAAATAGGTTCTCTTTAATAAGCCGTTCTGTAATTACAGCTTACGGCTTCTATTGTAAAAACCCTCGCTTACAATTAAGTATACTTGTAATAGCTAGGCCTCCCTTATTCTTGAATGACGTCTGTAAATTAGTTTTCGGGTAAGTGTTACTATTTATAAGATTTCTGACAGAAAATTGAAATTGCATGCACGATTCCTTAAAACACATTAACCTTTCCATCGACAATTGTCAATTAGAAAATAGATTTCTCTTTGGCATAAATATATTTCATTTAATTAACCATTTTGTAGATATTAGGGTTTGCGGCAGTTCTTACTAATTTTAGTTTTCAGAAGAACATAACATAAAATGCCGTGGGCACTGTGTCGAGAAACCTGTTATTATTATTTTCAGTTTTCAAAGACTTCATTTTTGCTGTAAGATTACTGTTTTGACTATGATGATGAATTATATTTTGAATCATGTTATTGTGGGGCTGTTTGATGTTTAAATTGAAATGAAATTGGGTTTAACGTCATACTGTTCTGTTTTTAAACTGGGCTAATAAAGACGGGCATACGCCACACAGTGTGCCTATCAGGGAAATTTTGCCAGCGCCGCGTCTTTACGGCCTACTGTTATATCGAATTCCAACTGCCAAGGAATCTTTTACGTGCACGCCAATTTGTACACGGGACCTCGGATTTTTTCGTCGACTAGACAGCTTTTCTTATCTTGTCAGGCCCCACGTCATTCATCACTCACTGACAACGGGAAACCATGCTCGATATCTGGATGAACTTTCTCGGACAATGCAGGGATCGAACACCCGGCCCACGAGGCTAGCGAGATAACTTCTTACACACTTACCCACCGCGATCACATGCTCAATGTTTAACTCTATTACATTTATATAATAATGCTGATGGACAATGAGGAAAACGTTGTAGGAGTAAATGCAATAAATATGAAATAAGTTTGTTTCGTGCAGTATTCTGTTAATCTCAGTGGCGTTCACTGTTTCCTTGTTGAATAATTAATTGGTTGGTTGGTTTATTTTTTCGAATCCATGGTTGTACGTGGCAAGGAGTAGGGTCGCCTGTCCAACTTCGTGGGTTTTCTCCGGGTACTCCGGTTTCCTCCCACTGCTAAAGACGCCTACGCGCAAGCGAATTATTGAAATAAAATTAAACCGTATGTTAATCTCGAAATGACCTAGTTCTCTCTCTCACCCGAGGAAAAAAGAAATAGTCTGTACATTTCCTTGTTTTTATTCATTCTATGCTTAATAAAAACATGGTAATGCACGGATTGTTTCGTTTTTTTTTCTCGTTTTCACATATCTAGTGACAGTCATTTTTTTGGAATTGTCAGATATCGAACGTGTATCGCTCGTCACTTCAGTCAGCTATATAGAAAGATAACTCGTCTTTTCCTTTTGCGTTAATTATACCAATTCTTGAAATCTCCATAACGCACCTGTCGTAGTATATACCTCAGTGTTAAAATTATATAGGGGAAGTGTTTAACAAGTTATTTCACATATGTGATAATGACTGACACAAATATTGTCCTTTAAGTAAAGGTTGGCGGAATCCGATTTAAAATTTCCAGTAACAAAAAACACTAACTAGATCATAGTGAACGATATTTGCTGTGACAGTGACCATGAACTAAATTCTGCACAATAAATTTGAAAAAAAACCCGATAAAACTACAGCCTCTATCATTATGACATATTTTCCGAAACGGGGGTGGCGGTGGTAACTTTGTAACGCAAGTTCGAATACTGCAGATAACAACAGAGTTGGACCCCTCATGACCCACTCATGATCTCAGTACTCATACCAAATTGGAATAAGTCCATTTAAAGCTGTATCATCAGTGGCGTTCACAATATTTTCGGAAAAGGGGGCATAATTTAATATCAGCAAAAGGTTTTCTTTATTTCCTTCTCCGGCCATCATCAATGTTCCCGACATACATACATCCATACATAATATATTTTAGAACACAACCTAGTTCTATGGATAACATTCACTATATTATACACACACGACGTTTCGACAAGAATTCATTGGTCGTTATCCATCGAACCGTGCTGTGTTATATTATGTTCAATTGCTAAATGCCATTAACAATAAATAATAATAATAATAATATGAACACTTATATAGCGTCAATTCCACACTTCAAGTATGCTCTACGCGCTTTTTACGTACAATTTAAACTTAAATATAACGTTGAAATCGGTATGTTTTAAGTCTGGATTTGAAACACTCAATAGAAGGAGCACTTTTGATGAACACTGGAAGGTCGTTCCATTTTGATGGAGCAAGGAAACTAAAAGATACTAATATATTTTAGATGAAGAAGATAAGAAGTATGATATATTAGATAGTTTTTCTAATGAAGCTGATAGATTAATGTGGGTCTCAGAACAACAATCAGAGAAACTCTATGTTTATCCTGGATATATACCACCTCGAGTAGTTGTAAGTTTATTACTTTATTTACTCCAAATATTTATAGGTCGTAAAATGTTATTTGATTAGGGGTGGTGGAGTGGAGGAGAAGGGGTGGGGTGCACTTCTCCTAGAAAATTTTGATTTGTGGTGATTTGTATCGGATATCGATATTTACTTCAAATAAATATAGGTCGTAAAATGCTGAAATGGAATGAAATGGGGTTTAACGTCCTACTGTTCTGCCACTAATTCTGGGCTAATGAAGACGGACATACGCCATGCAGTGTGCTATGAGGGAAGTATTGCCCGGGCAGCGGCGCTACCGTGTCGGTTTCATTTTAATTCAGGGGGCGGTTTCCCTTCGTTTACCATTAGCGATATTATAAGAATAGTTTCAAGATTCTTGAACATGTTGTCGTTGTCACAAATGTGTATTCTGTAAAAATAGAATAACATTTTGATAACTGGGTAATTGGGTATTCGTACATTAACGCTAAGATGAGACACGTCATTTAGTAATACTTGATTGACTCGATTGTCAAGAACCATAGAAAAACACATCACCGAGGTTGACAAGACGACATTCAATTGTTTACTGTTGTCTGTACAATTAGTCCCTGGATCAAATCTGTGACAGATAGACCTTTGGAATTTTTCCAACATAATTCCCTCTCTTTGTATCGAGCAGATCGGGGTCGGTCTGAGCCACGACACATTAATTGATTATTTGTTAGTTTTGCGTTCCATATTCTCAAACCACAATCCAGGCCACCATGTAAAAAAACGGCGCCACTAGATGTCAGGAAGTGTAGGGTTTGTTTACTGTTGTCAGTTTCCGTTTGGTAAGATTCACTGCTTACTATCAGTTGCAGATCGAAGACGATCACTGCCCAGGTCTGGACAAATTAACCCCACTTACACTGCTCCCATAATTATATCACTAAAGGGAAATGAAAATGACCTTGATAACATGGCGTTTATTCATTCTTTTCATTTTTTTAGTTATTGTCTTCCAAGTTAGGTAAATTACACGCTGTGCAGGAAATGATGAAAAAAGATACACGAGGAATTATACTTATACCCTATGTAAGCTATAGTTACTTATACCTTATATGTCAATTGTGTAAGTTACAGTTAGAGATACTTATATTCATATATAAAATAGCGTTAGAGATACGCATTCCCTAATGCATCATATGGTAAGATAAAATTATATCTTATGCAAGTTAGAGATTCTTAAACCTTATGTATTGTAAGTTCAAGTTAGAGATATACGTATTAGAGATATACGTATACCCGTATATCAAACCCTTATGTTACTTGTCTTTAGATATACATGTACCTTACAAAAGTCATATTTAGAGGTTAGAGATACATTATGTAAGTTATAGTTATAGATACGCACCGTATAATGTAATTTACCGTCAGAGATACATTATGCAAGTTATGAAGATACATATCGTATAATGTAAGTTACCATCAGAGATACATTATGTAAAAATCACATTTAGAGATACATATAATGTTACCGTCAGAGATACATTATGTAAATTTAGATATAGGTAAGTATCGTATAATGTAAGTTACCGTTAGAGATGTATTATGTTATAGTTACATATACGTGTCGTATAATGTAATAGTAAGTGCAGGAGGACCGCACTACACGCAAAACAAAATCAACAAGATAAACCTGCGTACAAGACAGTAAAAAGACAAATATCAAATCAAGTGAATGGATCAAGTTATCGTAAGAGATACATTATGTAAGTTATAGAAACTTATTCATATTTTCCTTGCGCCGTAGGACTGTTACGTGCTGAACTGGCAATTTTCACTGGTACTTATGGAGGTTAAAATACGTCATATATTTTTTTACGTAATCAACTTGAGTGCATTAACCTAGAGTGTTGCGATATTTGTTTTTCAGGATTTCGACACGTGCAGTTTTACCGACTTATTAGGTAAGAATTGAATTAAATTTTATTTGATTATAATTCTGTTTAGGATGATATCATATTACGTTTATACAAAACATAATCTGTACCTATATATTTTGCGATTACTAACTCACCAAAACTGACAGCCTGTTTTGTCACAACGTTCACAGTTATAGTTACGTATGGTGGTGAGAAGTATTTTAGAAGTACATAGGTCCTAATTGACGGGATATAATCACATTCCTGAAGCATTGGTCCGAGAAATCCCTCTCTGGTCATTGCTGGATTAGCTTCTGATTCTTGAACTTATGCGGAAGTGTGTCTATTCTTCCCGTTCAATCAAAGCTATCACTTGAGTATAGCCACATGACAGTTCTTCGTTTAATCTGGGTCTTCCCTAAAACTTTCGACAGTGATTTAAGGTCTTAAAAACGGTGAAAGTATGTTCGTTTCCAAGCAGTATTGTTTACATTTTAATCGATTTGATAGCCTCGTGTGTCACGCAATTAGTTTTACTGCAATAGTCTGCTATGCACTGGTTAATTAGGCATAATAAAATCGTGAGCCATGATGTAACGTTATGTAAACATGTTTGGTCTAATTTGGCGCTTTGTTTTAAAGGTAAAGCCTTTGTAGCGCTGCCTGCTACTGGTTGTTAATGGGACTACTGACCAACCATAATTTAGAACAAGAATGTTCGCTCTTTACAGCAGTGAGTAGTGGGATTAGCTCTAATCAAACGAAACACTGCGCGGAGTATGGGATATAATCTGCTCACGTGAAGACTCAGAGTATAGCATTTCAACAAATTAAATTATATTCTAAAATATTACCTGTCACCTTCTATTTTCCCGTGGTGTCAGTGATGTAGGACGGAGGGCCTGACAAGGACGTTTGTCTAGTGTACGAATGGGACTAAAAAACTGAGGTCCTGTGTATACATTGGCGTGCACGTAAAAGATCCCTTGTCCGTAGCACCGCTGCCCGGACAAAATTTCCCTCATAGACACTGTATGTATGCCCGTCTTCATTAGCCCAGTTTAGGAGCAGAACATTGCATTTCATTTCTTTATCCCCGATAATGTGCCTTGACTTCCCATTGATGGCACACATGGTGGAAATTTCTAGCGATAAATTGTTACCTTATCGCACCGTATATTCATTCAAAAGCATTTTTTCTACCAAAATCCTCTTACGATAATGGCCGGATACAGAGATTAAGTCTGGGTGTTATTGGTAAGCGGATAATAAGAACTTACATAAAATCATTAGACGATATTTATAATCGTTTGAGTAGGAGTGCACTTAACAGTTTTGTTTACAAGCAATGAGCACCACGGTGACTCAGTGAATATGTCACAGGCTTGCTAACCAGGAGATCTTTGGCATCTTGTTGTGATGGATAGAGAAACTGGTAAAGTGCCACGTCTCGTCGTTTGAGTTGAGTGGTATGAAAAACCCGAGTCTCGTGTAAACGATAATGTGCACGTAAAATAACCTTGGCAGTTGTAATTCGGCAAACGGTAGGCGGAAACGGCACTCTCTGGGTAAAATATCACACTGCAGAGTGTATACGTGTCTTAAATATCTC
Organism: Patella ulyssiponensis; assembly: GCA_963678685.1. Classification (NCBI taxonomy): domain Eukaryota; kingdom Metazoa; phylum Mollusca; class Gastropoda; family Patellidae; genus Patella; species Patella ulyssiponensis. The sequence continues at coordinate 74,968,723 of OY783227.1, read as the reverse complement.
GGTATAAACAAGTAGAATATGACTATTGCACAAACAAACCAGAGCCACTGACCAAGCCGTTAAACATACATTATGCAAGAGCTAAATCTGCCTGCAGGTCTTTTTTAAGGCCTGAATTAATTATTAAAGATACATTATGGGAGATAAGATAAAGAGTTGGCAGTTCTCACTATAATAGTTCTAAACTAACTATATAGCGTAAATGTAATTTGCTTAAAAATTTCAGTCAAATTGATCCACTATAGGCCGAGAACGGAATGCGTGGAATTTCCGAATAGCCTCGGTCATCATTACTAAAATCATTAATAAAAACATAGTAGTCTCGATTATCCAATGTTGTGATTTAATTTCAATGGCCGTTTAGCGGCATATTTAAATCTAATTCAGCTTACATCGAAGGCTAGCCTTGACATCGAGAGTTTATTATGGTCTGGATAAGTTAATTAATGTCTAATTAATAATTTAGATAATATTTCAGGCCCAAAGAAAGACACGTAATAGGCAGATTTTGGTCTTACATAATGTTCGATGTCAACGCCAGTCTGTGATATTTACTGAATTAAGAGCCGATTCTCTGCTCAACTTTCATTCATGATTTAATCATGAAACGAAAAATCGAAACTATGTTTTTTTTATCGTACATACTTTCGCAATGATGATCGAGGATAGACCGAAAATTTTCAGCAAATTCCTTATGCATTATTTAGTTTTTAAGTACTATAGTAGCAAGTCAGTTCTTTATCTAATGTCCCATAATGTATCTTCAATGGAGTGCATATAAATTTAAAACAACGAGTTCGCGCATGAATGGAGTATAACATATTAAAAAAAAAACGATTTCATTTAATTTTTTTTTAAATTGACGCTCCGATCACGGGGTGAACTTCTTGGCCCATCGAATTATCTGTATTAGTATTCAGAGCTGCGTATTGTTAGAATGACTCTGATTGGTTTATAAATGATCACACAAACAAGGCGATGATAGACAGCAGTGTAGCTCTTGTATCAAACATTAAAAATAACCCCGTTTCCCTTTATGGCTCATCATTTCGCCCACAAGAACCTCAATTAAATTAAACGAGTTAAATCAATTCATGAGTGTCTCGTGGGACGTCTAGTCTGTGGTATTTCACCCACGGGCAAATCAGGGTCGGAATCCTAATACATTATTTTGTTTATTTCAGAAACTATAGCTATTAGATTAAAAGAATATCATTTTGGAAGTCGAGCTAAGTCTCTGGTATTTCTCTGTCAGGTTCGTATCTGATTGCTTGAAAGTTCCAATATAAATCATTAAAATTAACATACAATAAAACAAAAAATAAAAGGAATATAATATTAATTGTTATCGTCTGTCTCTGGTGGTCGCTCAGTGACCTACATTTTATTTCAATATCCAGTTCAACAGACACATAGTATCAGCACTGGATCTAGAAGTTGTGAATTGGGGGGAGGGGGCTGTTCCAAATCTAGGGCTCCATCCACAATGCCACAGTGGATGTCAACAGAATTCTTTGTGAAATGCAAACAATAATACCGAACGTCCCAGACGTGGATTTAAGTCTAGTTTTAAATAATATAACAATAAGACGTAAAAGGGGTATTTATCTACTTATATTTGTGATTGTCGTTTGTCCATTTGTCTGTTTTAAACAAGCTGCAATTTCATATTTTTAAGTTATATTTTTAAAATGTATTAAAATAAAGCCTTAAAATAGATCGTGTCTATAAACAGTCTTACCTTGTTAAAGAATAATCCTATAATTCACTATTGCCAGTTGCGAAATTGGCAAATATATCATTTTCAACTTCAAATTCAAACGTTTGAAGCTAGCTACACCATGCGGGGAATGGAAAAACAAGGGAGGTAATTTTGTTATTATTTCTTGTGTCAATGATTTTTAAGTGTGGGGAATAATGCCTATGATCGTATAATATAATAGTGAGTTGACAACCTATTGAGCAAAAGCCCTTGAAATAATTGTTTTGGCTTTCTTTGAAAATATGAAATTATCGCTTTAATATTGGTAGAGCTGCCCCGAGACTGACAGTTGGTGTATAGGGATAGCTCGGACCGAGGAGTAACATAAGCCACAGCAAGACGTTTGACTACCACTTTCCGTTTCAGAGTTATGCTTGGTCTACTTCCGGTTCATCGCTATACTCGTGCTACACCGGATCAACCGCTAGTATGTCATATTTTCTGAACACATTGTACCTTTAAAATATAAGCAGAACTTAACATGGATATAACTGCCTTCATATTTATGCCATAGGAAATAATTCTAACGCAATACAAATAATTAAACTAAAATTAGTCCGGCAGCCAAACCCCATTTTAAGCCTTAACGTGGAAATATAGTCCACCTAATGTTTTTTGATGGATTATATATCTTCAGTATGTGTAGATTAAGAATCCGGATGATGCCACCCTGGCACCCTTGGGTAAATTTAAATATTCAAGATGGCTGTCATGAGACCTTTTCTGGTTATTTTGTGTGGTAAAATATGTGACAGATTTTCTCGGACCACGAGTTGAAGATGGGTTTTACAAGAATTTGACCCACTGAATCCAATGAGCATGGATATTCCCCCTAAAAAGTACGGCTAATTCCGCTAAGATGCCAAATTCAAAATGGTGGCTTATTTTGGCTAGAAATGAATAAAGTTCCCTGAAACGGTGTGTAATTTATTGAAATATAGGTTTTGGTGTATTATATATCTTCAATCTGTACAGTTTCAGAGAGCGAATTGTCAAGCATAAATTATGATCCACTATGACACCCGTCCGTGTCACCTTCTCTACTAGAAAACAGAGTAGAAATAGGGATGAAAAATGTTTCTCAGCGTGATACAAACCCCAGCTTTACCGCCGCGTATGAATGACCAAATAACTTGCAAGACAAATGTCATCCCCGTTGCATAACATGGGTGAAATGGGAAGAATCAGAATGGTCTACCGATTGCGAGTATTCCAGTCATTCAAGAGAGGGTGAGTTAGACAAATTCCCGAGGTTGCACAAGACAAATATGTGACAAATATGTGACAAATTTGCTTTCAACTGACGATGGTCTGATAGTTGATTGTGTTTGACCGTGTATACTTTGTGCCCTTATAAGAATATTAGGGGAAGAATATCATCGGATTGGAACACTTTTTTCTTGAACATGTATTTATGTTTATATCTGAAGAAATTGACAATGAAAACCTATATTTCAATATAGTACACACCGTATAAGAGAACATTGTGAGTTTACCTCCAAAAAAGGAGCTGCCATTATGAATTTGGCCCCCTAGCGGAATTAGTCGTCACTTTTAGGATGAATACCCAAGCTCATTACATTCAGCGGACAAATTCTTACAGAAACCACCTTCATACCGAGGTCCGAGAGAATTTTTCCCGAATTATACCCCATTAAATTAAAGTAAATAACCAGAAAATGCCTCATGGCGGCCATCTTGGAATATTTTAATTACCCCCAAGGATGCCAAGGTGGCATCATCCGGATTCTAAAACTACACATATTGAAGATATATAATATACCCAAAACCCATATTTTAATATATTACACGCTGGTTTAGGGATCTTTGTAAGTTTCCAGCCAAAATAAGCCACCATTTTGAATTTGTCCGCCTAGCGGAATTAGCCGTCACTTTTAGGGCAAATATCCATGCTCATTGATTCAGTGGATTGAATTATTTTAAAACCCATCTTCAAACCAAGGATGCCAAGGTGGCATCATCCGGATTCTAAAACTACACATATTGAAGATATATAATATACCCGAAACCCATATTTTAATATATTACACGCTGGTTTAGGGATCTTTGTAAGTTTCCAGCCAAAATAAGCCACCATTTTGAATTTGTCCGCCTAGCGGAATTAGCCGTCACTTTTAGGGGAAATATCCATGCTCATTGATTCAGTGGGTTGAATTATTTAAAACCCATCTTCAAACCGAGGTCCGAGAGAATCTGTCACATATTTTACCTCACTAAATAACCGTAACATGCCTCATGGCGGCCATCTTGAATATTTAAATTTCCCCAAAGGTGCCAGGGTGGCATCATCCGGATTCTTAATCTACACATACTGAAGACATATAATCCATCAAAAAAAATTAGGTGGACCATATTTCCAGGTTCGTCGACCTGCTGCCGGACTAAATTGATTATCTCATACTATATCCTGATTGAAATTAAACTGTCATTTTTTGCGTTTCCTAGGTAGACAAATTTAATATCTCATTCAAGCGTTTCACACCGTTTTTTTTCCAACTATCAGTTTTCTGGCAATGACGACTATTTTTAATAACCTTCTAGAGTTTTCAAAGAAATATTCTAGCAACGTAGTCTGTCAATACCCCATCTTCATCTGTCCATTATGCAATACCAGTTTTTCATTTGGTAACTGAGACAAGGTTCAGACACGTGTATGACCTAGATTTTGTGTCAATTTAGCCCCCGCCTACTCTTATAACATAGATTATTGATTTACAAAATAGATCTGTATGTGTTACGTTATATATCACCCAAAATACTAATAAATGGTGTTGATTAAAATCAGTTCTTTTCGATAATAAAGCTAGCCTTCGAATTCGTTAAAATGTGAACCATAAGTTGAAAAGGAGGCAAAATAATGGCCGAGACACAGATCAGGAGGTCAGAGTTTTTTTTATGGATGCCTTTATATATGTTTGCATAAAGAACAGGTCGTGTTCGTTATAATATACTATTCCAAAAAAGTAGAGGATATTTGATTTTGGGGGCATAATACTAAAATATGCAAATGACTACGAAAAAAGTCACTATAGAACCTAACAGAAGAAACATTTCCAGTTACACGTGACGCCCAAACGCACCAATAGCTACCGCATGGAATGCAGGTGATGCTTGGGATCATCATGGGGGTCCAACAAAGATTTGCACGACTCTGACTTTGAATGTTACAGTCATTGTGGCATTGAATTCCAGGGTGGAAACATCAGTTTAATTGTTTTAGTGACCAGAAAATAAATTTTGATATGCGTCGGCTTACCCAAAATGAAAGGTTACGTGCCCTTGGCATGCTACAGATCGGCACAATACAGGCGGTTGTGGCGCGGACGATGAATGTTTCTCAGTCTGTCATAAGCAGGCTATGGTCCAGATACCGTGATACACAATCTGTAGAGGACAGACCACGCTCAGGTCGACCAAGGGCGACAACTCAAGCCCAGGATCGATTTATCCGTACCTTGGCCTTGAGAAATCGTGTCATCACAGCAAATCAGATCAGCGCTCGTCTTCAAACAGACACTTGTGTGAGAGTGAGTGGCCAGACGATTCGAAATCGACTGCATAGGGGTCACCTTTGCGACCGACGTCCTCGCGTGATCCCTTGTTTGAGAGATCATCACATTCAGGCAAGACGTCGTTGGTGTAGGGGTCGTCAACACTGGGATAATCGACGCTGGAGCAATGTGATGTTTTCAGATGAGTCAAGGTTCACTGTTGATTTTTTGGACAGACGTAGGAGGGTGTGGCGTCATCGAAACGAGCGCTTCCAAGACGTTAACGTCATCAGACATGATCGATTTGGGGGTGGTTCTGTTATGGTGTGGGGAGGCATCACTGTTGCTAGAAGAACGGCTTTACATGTTGTTGCAGGGCGTGTTACCGGCCAGTACTACCGGAACAACATCTTGGCAGTCCATGTTGTGCCGTTCGCACGACGTCATGGCCGCCGTTTCATCTTCCAGGTTGACAACGCAAGATGTCACAGGGCCAGGATCGTTACAGGTTACCTCCAACAACAGAACATCACCACATTACCTTGGCCAGCACTGAGTCCCGACCTCTTCCCCATCGAGCATGTCTGGGACATGCTTGGACAGAGGTTACGTCAACGTCAACAACGTCCTGCCAATGTCCAAGAACTTGCTGCTGCGTTGCAACAGGAATGGGACAATCTGGACCAAAATGGCCTTAGACGTCTCATTAGGAGTATGCCACGTCGGATCAATGCTTGTTTGGCAAACAGAGGAGGATTTACCCGTTACTGACTTTGTTGTGATGCTATGGTAACTTTGCTGTTTGACCCCGGGTATCATTTTACCCTTATAATGGTCAGTCTGTGCCTTACTTAGTCTAACGATCATTTGGAATAAATCGATGAATGTGAACATCATTTCATTTTGTCATTTGTTTCTTCGTCAGTTTCATTAGGTGACTTTAATAACACTTAAAAATTAAATATCCCCTACTTTTTTGAATAGTATAGTTCAAAAATAGATACTAAAATATGCTTACTCTTCCGGACACCTTTTGTCGCTGTTTGTCGTGTATTTTTTACACTCCATTTGCTGATTACACTATTTTGACTATACCGTTATTTTTAGGACTTAGAATTTTGGTTTGGATTGTTCGTTCTTGGTTTCATTTTATTGAAACTTCATTTCAAAACATATTTTCAGACCGAATTTATTCGTATTTGCAGATGTAGCGTACATTGTTTATTCTAATATCTAGAGAGTTGATCCAAAGCATGTCTAATAATTGTCTAAATAATAGTTTTTATACAAGCCAGAAAATAACCTGTAATAGTCAGTAGTAGCGTTTACATGATTTCTCTCTTACTATCAATAGTTTTGAAACTTTGTTGAGAATGGACGCCCCTTGTGTTTGGGAATAAATTTGCCGATCCATGTAGGCCTACCGTAGCGATGTCTAGAAACAAAGTATGTGGGAACTGTAACCTTTTTTCTCTCTAAATTCGCTTTTCGTTTCCCCCCATTTTATGTTCCGCATTTTATATTTTACTTAACGTATGCTATTTATCACACAGTGATCTGCAGTGAATATTCGATGTTACACTGATAAAGATGACATCGAAGCGACTTAATGAGCCCCAAATATTACCTTTTTGCCCCCGACAAATTAAGTTCTAAAACATGATTTTAGGTATTAGAAACAGAATTAAGGACGTTTGATGTATTTATAGGTAAACATTATTTCCTATTTAGTGTAAATAGGTTTTTAAATGAGTAAAAGACAGCATGAGTAATGCCATAGAGCCAATGATTGACGCCGCGTGGTGAGACGTCACGTGTTGAGGGTACTTACCTTTTACAGAGGCAGAGACTGTGTAGGCCTATAGTAAGCATCCAATGAAACATAACTTTGTTAATCAGGCCAAGGATCGCCCACTTACCTATCTATAAACTCTTTGAAGTCTGGCATATAATAAAGCCTATAGTATGCCCCACATAGAAATATGGTGCCCCGGACTTTTTGGTGCTAGGCTTCTAATACTTGACCCTACTGACTAGAACTAAACATTCCCCATATTCCATTAATTACTATTTATGTTTCAGGGAGGTCCAGGATATGCCTATATTTTAAGGAATTTTGCTGTAACTCCTCAAAAATTAAAACGTAAAGACTATAAACCGTTAGTACAGTAAGTCATTCTAGTAGTTGCCATAGTTACACGACTGATGACGTATGGTCATATTTGATAGATTGTTGACTGAGTATGGTTTGTATATGTGCATGTAAACACAACATTTAATAGAATGAAACGCCAAAATAAAGCCTGGAAAGCATTACACAACAAATGATACAACGAACCTAAAATGTCACACCAAAGAGTTAAGCTCTCTAGGAATGAAGGTTGGATATTCTCGGAACCGCGGCTGGGCATTCTCCAGCTCGTCTACACTCGCCATTCTTTTGTGGCATTTATTTTGGCGTTCAATCTACTTGATTTGTATAGATATGTTTACAACACATATGGTATACATTGACTTGAATATATAGAATAGATAATGATATTTCGATGCATCTATATGCATATGGGGAATGACCGAAATTGAGGTATCATTGGATAAGTGTATGTATATGCATTTTAGTGTAGAATGCTCTAACTGAAATAAATTTGTTTTGCATTAGGTATGGAAGCATTAAAGAAGCATTAACACTCTCACCAAAAGAATAAACACCATGGGTTTTATAATATTTATTCTAAATAACACCATAGTCACCTAATATTGAAACTCCCAGCAACTAACCTGCTTAAAGTAAAGTATTTTAACAAGCGTTTGTTGAAATCCTTGGAAACTACTGAAACATGTGTGTGACTCGTAAATTTAAGTTCAAATGTCTATATATTGTCAAATCTATCTCAATTTTTCCAAAAGTCTCGTTTAACCGTGAAATATTAAGAATGACACGGAATTCACCGATGTCTAGTTATAAGCACCAATTAAATAATTATATTAAGAATTTATTGTCTTTTTTTCAAAGGTTCCTCAAACTATTAGGTGGTTTAATGAGTAAAATTGATCCACATACAACTGCCGTCCATTTTCTAGGATTCAATATGACGTTTAATAAACAAGGGCGAGAGGTAAGTATCGGAATACTGATATTGATATACAAGTCGGTGATCATCATGATTTTTATTTTTGGACGATATCTAGTTTTTTGGGGCTAAATCCACTCTAAAATGTATTTAAATTGATTATTGACCATTTGATTCAGAAAAAATCAAATTATCAAGGGCAGATAATCTCTCGGTTTGGATTGGCTTGGGTTGAATCGGATTAAAAAGATTTTAAGAGTTAGATTTTTACATGACGCTGACTTGGTTTGACCAGTCCCTATCAGTTTATATCTGTAGATGATTCACCATAACCTTGAAAATATTGGAAGAAATGGAACCACTTTTGCAAGGGATTCATATGATCAACAGTTACTTCTGCTCATGATATAGCTCCAGCCTCACCTTCAAGGTATTTGGCCCTGGTGGTGCTATAGTCAGCGAATCCGTAGCGAGACCGCAGTAAACCGTGGCAAACCATGGCAAATCGCGGCAAACTGCAGTGTTACCGTAGTCAAACCGCGCACAACTGATTTTTTTCAAAATGGTCACAATTCGCAGCTCTGTCCCAGCGTGTTGCAGAAAAAACCAAAAACTATGAGACATAGTGAGAAGCAATAATAAACTGGTAAAGCCTAACGATCTTGACAATGCCGTTCGTTATCCATGGAACCTACTGATATCGTGTTATTAAGGATACTATAATTAAATACCTGGATTGAATTCCGTCATTTTGGAATGAATCCTCCAAATGTTCTATTATTATATATGTCAGTTGGTGAAGGCGGTCAGAAAAAGTATGTTACCAAATATAGTCAAAGTTGAAGCTCCATTAGACAACTCTATAGAAGGTGAGTAAAACAATACCGATATGCCATGTATTGCACGCTGACCCATTTATCACAGTCTGACCCATTTATCACAATCTAGCCTATTTATCATAGTCTGACCTATTTATCATAGTCTGACCTATTTATCACGGTCTGACCCATCTATCACAGTCTGACATATTTACCATAGTCTGACCCACTTATGGCGTCTGTTTGGTTCTTTGTAGAAGCGATGTGTTGGTCCGCAAATATTAGATCGATTGGCAACATAAGGGAAACTCGATTGAATTTTCCTGAATGGAATTCTTTCAATCCCACCAGCAGTGACAATCGAGTAAAGGAGATGTACAGACGGAATCGCATGCGTCAATTAAATGAAAAAAAAAACCCAACGTTCCTCCAATCATCACGCCTGAAGCACTATGTTACGTGATGTTCTGCTTGCACCGCATCGGTTATAAGGACTCAGAACTATGACAGGAATCAATTCTGTGTCACTTGATTGCATTTCCGTCAAGTCGGAACTATTCGAAAAGACAAGCACGCACCCGCATCTCAGTCTAATTCAATTTTTCAAAACCATTCGCTTCTGGACTCCGCTTGTTTCTCATGGGAAACTCCAGTTCGCAATCATTATTACTTAATCTAATAATGTCCAAGTAAAGGTTATTTTAACTGTAGAAGATAAATATAGCCGGGGGATTAGATTTAATTTAGTTGCCTAGACAATGTTGTGTGGTATATATTAAATATGTAAAGGCCTAATACTTTGTATCTCCGGGCATCACAGTCAATATGTAAGCATTTAAATAATGGAGACTGAAGGCGTTTGTTAATAAATGAGATTGATGCCTGCACCCTGCTTCCAGAATATATGTACAAGAGACTGTTCTATAGCTCAGCGACCTAGGATAAGATACTTACACAATAAACCCATCAGGGTAATCAGTAGTAGGCGGGGGTATTATACATCATGGCATATTGCTTCTGTCCCTTGATCGGTTATACGGCAGACAGTCCAGCAAAGTTAATAAAAATCTATTTTATAATGGAGCTACTAAGGAATATAGCTGAATGGAATAATGAAGGCGATGAGAGATTCTCGTGTCGGACCATTAAAATTGATCATGTCATTTAGAAAGTCATGCTTGTTTATCGCCTTATCCAAGATTATCAATCTTGATAAAATCTCTTTTGTCAATTCTAGACTAAATAAATCTTGATTATTGACAGTCAAAATAAAATAAATATGAGAAAAAAATTAATATGTAATGTTGTCTGCTGTACGCAGGGGCAGGTCCGGGAGGGGGTCGGCGATCCAAATACTACCCTGCTCAGCTACATAAAAAGAATGTAAAGCGACATTTAATGAGAAAAGTGTAATGATCGTGTGCTTCATCAGATGATGGTATGGGATTCAAGATATAGATCTATATTTCGTTTCGTTTTTGATTACGTCAGAGGTCATATGAGCGGATTTTGACCCTATGACGTCAGACATTTGATTAACTAATCAGCATTGATGTTACTAGTGGATTACCCACTGTTCCGTGCAAAACACGCCTAATACTCGCTGTTCCATTGGCTAATCGTACACACCATTGATAACAGCACGGATCCTAGCAGAGTAGTAAAGGCAAGCAAAATGAAATTTTGAACTATAAAAACGAAACTAAATAGGATCTGTGTTTTAATCAGATTGGATGGGGTGGGCATTCAAAGCGCAAAATATTGATACAGACATATGTGATATCACAATTAATACTTTGCATTATTGAAATTGAACCACAATATAATCCTATTAATTCATAATGAAAAAATTGACATTAAACGGGTTGTTGGAGATCTCTCTTTAAAAATGTATGTCTATGTAATTTAGAGACGATTATGGCACCCATCTTCAAAAGAAGGCTTGATCTCGCTTTAACTACGTGCATCTTATCAAAGCCGTCACGTAATACCCTGCATATTTCGGCACTAATTTCGATAGGGTACAAACCCTTGCGTTTTCAAACTAAAATGTCCACTTGTTATAACGGAGTAGCAAAGTTCAAGGTTCGTCCAATGTCAGGGTTTCCGTGGAGGTCGCTATATCACAACCTCTGATTGGACGCATCTCTTTACTTGACTGTAGATAACATGGATGGCATCAAACATTGCCAACTGCCGAAAAACAGGAGCCTTTCCTGTAAAATTCCTGGACCCGCTCCTGGTACACCGTTCAAGACTTTGTTTTAATCTTTTAAATTGTATTTATATTTCAGTTAGATAATTATAGTATGAGATAAAACATTCTTTAAAACAATGGCCGAGAATTTGAATGTAAGCGTGGTCAAATAGACAGTAGTCGCATCTGGTTGACTGTCTGATATCACCTCACGTGAAAACGGACGCCATGTCTACCTTATCAATCATATATGTCCAGTAGATTAGTAGAAGTAGATTTTCCAGACTGATCCTGACCTCATTATTTTAGTACATATCCATTTCATTACTTTTCAGAACGTCTTGTGGCTATGTTATATTTTGATTACAAACTTTATCTAAAGTGGAAAATGAGTGAAAAAGATGCAACGGAAACGGAAGAAGAAAAGCCAAGGTCATGGTCATCGCTAGCCCATGACATTAGATGACCCATACCCAAATGAGGACAACCATAAGTACCATGTGAAAAATCTAAATTTAAATTCTTTGGATGCTTAATGAAATATTTTCTTCCGTTCAAACGTACACCTGTTACAATATAGACCTAGCATCAAGAAAGTTGTCGTATTAGAAAAGTGGAATACATGTTAGGAATGTCTAACATACGCCAAAGAACAGATTCCAATTCCCAAAACGATGGAAAGTTTTATTGAGGAGTGTGCAATCAATGCACGGATCTCGTTTTATTTATTTAGAAGTTAAAAGAGAAGAAAATGTTTGTTTAGTTTGTTTTCATAAAGTGGTGTTTAAAACTAAAGTTAAACGTATTGGACCCGAAAGTACCACATTGACCATGTTCGAGACAAACAATGAAAACTGATTGCCGCTCTTTGAATAAAGAATTTTACCGAGACCAACAAAACCCGCGTCTTCAAGGTTACCAGCTTCTGATAACGAGATGTAGTGCACCTTACTAAAGTTACTTCTGGATATATATCTCGAAGGCCGTGATTCCATAATGGAAGCTCAGTAGACACTGGTTTCAATCTAGCGAAATGTCAGTCAATTCAATTTACCAAAGCTAATTCCTTTATGTTCAGACTACCAATTAATTTAAAGTTAATTTCGGTTAAATTTTCGAACTTATTTTAAATTGGTTTGCGTAGTTATTCTTTGGAATTTGCAAATAGCAGTCGTAATGAAAATGGGCGGAATATCGTGTGTGTTATATCGGCAAGTATAATTGTTTAATATCCCAAAATGCATTAATCCCCCTCGCATAACTTTTGAAATTGGCAAATAAATGCCGTAATGAAATTGGGTAGTCAATCGGATTTTTAAAAAATACAGATCTTTTTTCTACTTTCGATGGCCTACACTAGACTGTGCTACAGGAAGATCTGACCGGTGTCTTACGTCAGACATTGATTAATCAATCAGCGTTGACATTTCTAGTGGTTTACCCACAGTTCCGTGCCAAGAACTCACTTCGTTGGCTAATCCCTCACATCAACCAGAACGCCGGTAATAAAACAACTCTCCCAGATCCTAGTGTAGTGAAGACAAGTAAAACGAAGCGATATAGAATCTGTGTTTTACTCAGATTGTGGTTTAATAATTCTTTAAATGATAATTGTTTAATTTTCTCTAAATTCGTTGATATCGCAAGGGGTAGAAGATTGAAAATGTATAAATTGTGTTTTTTTTTAAATTTATAAACAAATTTAAAAAGGAAACAAGGACCACTTCAATAAATATAGATCTAAAAATCCATTTTTATTTCATTTTATACCATTGAAAGCAAATGAAAACAATGGGGTTTAACATACTACTTATGAACACCGATTCGCCTAAGGAAGTCAGACTTCAAAGCACAGTGTATGGGATAACGAGGAGTTGCGACTATAAGTCTAACGTTACATGCCACTTTAAGCGTTTAATATAACTGTTGACAGACATTTTTGAGTGACAATAAACGCCACTTGAAATGTATGCGTATAACTATAACAATATTGTTTGATATTCTTTTAATCATATTTATAAAAAAGAATGATAAGTAAATATTTTGTATAGATAAGTGGCAATAACACTAGCGATAAAAATACTGGTGCGGTGACAAAGTTGTAAATTAAGTGTTAAACAAGCATCATTATCACTATATTCTTGCGAGAAGAGGCCATACTGGAAACTAATTTATTTTCAACATTACATTTTTTTTTGTAAATCAGTATGAAGTGTAATAACAGAGGACTGGGCAGATCCCGGAAAATGTTTTACTTTTTCAATTAAACATACATTATGGGAGAGCAAAAACAGACTTTTGTCGGTCTTCCTTTGGGCCTCAGAAGTCATAGAAATTATAAATTAGATCTTTATTTAAACAACAAGCCTAAAATGAACTCTGTAGACCCACGGATGGCTTGGATTGGGCTCGGATTAAAACAGGATTTCGTTGACTGATTTAATCACTATGGCGTCGTGGTGGGGCTTCTCCGTGACGTTGACGTCATCATACTTCCGGACTGTTTTCTATTCGTCTGCTTAGGGAGTCGCTTAGGCCTACCTGAAGTACAAAAGAGTACACGCAGGCAACGCAAGAAGTCGGCTATTTATTATAATTTATTTACAATACTGCCTCGTTGATTTGGCCCATTCCTTTCAAACTTTAATATCCTATCGCAGACTTTCTCTTCTTATCTATACGTTAAAAGCCTTAATTCTAAATTATAGTAAAAAATAAATGTATACGAATTGAATGGCAGTCCTGTCTCAAACCGAATACGCTATCGGTACTAGTCATTGTAAACATTACTTGATAATCGAGACTATATAGGTGGAGTTAACGCCTGTCAATCAACAATCGGCCATAATGGGAAAACGGTGTCGATGAATTTTAACTACCATTTCTAGTAAAAAATTATAGTGGTAACAACTTTGTTCAGGATAAAGTAATTTGACTGAAATTTTCAATATATTCTTGTTTCAGCATCTATTTTTGAACTGTTATAGCAAGAATGGCTAACTCCTTGTAAAAATCTCCCATAATGTATCTTTAAGTAGGTATGAATTAAAGCTACTGTTTATTTGACAACCATTCAATTTTCAATTTAAACACCAAAGACGGCTACGTCTCTTCAATCACGAACAATTAATGAAATCAAGAGCAGGGGTGGATCGAGAGGGGATGGGGTCCAAACCCCAACCAGTCACATGAAATTGTAAAACAACACGGTCGTGCGTTTTATCAGATGGTGTGATGGGATTGACATTCAAAGGGTGAAATAATGATCATAATGTTATCCCATTAATTCAGTATCAGTCTTTAAAAAGATCAGTGTATGTGTATCCCTATGTAATTTAGAGGCGGCGATGACATCATGCATTGTAAACTGTGAAACTTCCGTAACAGGAGCCTGACAAAAACCCTCCTGCAAAAATTCATAGATCCGCTCCTGCAGTGGTCTCCTTGTCATTGGCCTAAGTGAAAAAATGTAGCCTAGCAAGAATTCTCTTTAGTAAAGGTCATAGATTACACAAATAATTATAAGAAATGATTTGGACTGCAATTTTTGGGCTCAGACCTAATAAGTAGTTTTATCATTTATAAAATTCAAGGGTTACCGTTTTATTTACTGGACACAAAATTATAAGATATACTCTACAAGATCACAGTTCAATACTTTTAATGTCTGTGCAGCACAAAAACATAATATTATCGTCTCAAATAGTATAAGTGTCTGGCTTGTTGTTCAAGACTACAACAAAAGCTGGCATTTCTTTGGATACAAAACTTATTTCTTTTGATATAAATACTTTATCCCCAGTCCGGATGAATGACGAAATCGTGTGGAATTGGTTGATGAGGTTTGGTATAGTGGGAACTGGTATTAGCGACGGGATCTATATCTCTATATGGCGGCAAGTGATGCCAAGTTGTGTGCATCCATCTTTTGGCGCGAGTTTCGGGTTCCTGCAGACGTAGATATTTCAACCTGGTATTGAGTTCCGGTGTACTTTTGCCAATTTCTTGTTTACTAAATACCAGAATAAAACAAAATAGAAATGACATTAAGTAGAGCTTTGAAAATAAAAATGTACAACGCATAAGAATTGTCTGTGCACCAGATTTGCGATTGCAAAGGGAAGTCGTACTGACCCCAGTTTATATCGTCTAAATATGAAAGTTATGCACAAGACGTGAGAGATATCTCTTAAAAGAAGCCATACTCTCAGACAATACACGGATATATTCCCCGACAGGCAATACAAGGTTATATATTCCGATAGGTCTGATCAGATACTTTGCTTATAGCCGACGATAGACAAATGAGGGTAGGTCAATTTAGTTATTTCTAACGATTTTGGTTATTAATGTAGAATTAACTGGGATTTAAATACCCCGTTGGGCCAGTTTTTATACAATATTGACTCCGGTTACATCGGGGAGCAAAATTAAAAACTAATTTTCAAGATATTCGCGAGAACCAGACGGTTTAAAGTCTAATTTATTATCACTAAAAACACTCATTAAAAAAAGATCACTTATGATTTTCCCATTGAAGGAAATGTAATGGAGATTAACGTTGTATCTCTATGTACCGACAGTGCTATGAGAGAAATTTTGTTCGGACAGCAGCGCAACGGCCTAATCTTACATCGAATTCATTGGAGTTCAATTTCTTGTTGCACCCGAACAAAAAGACACTTTTAATTACATTAGTGACCTCAATAATGTCTCTTGCTAATTACCTCTTCAATATTTTTATAATGCCATCAATTCTAACTTGTTTTTCGGTTTCCGGCAAATTGTTATTATCTAACGTCGCGAAAAATTTCAAGGCCATTCTTCTGTCTGCAAATATAAAAATGTGTAGACCATATAAATAACGGAACATGTAAAGATGCTAAGATAAAATCAATATGGAAATTAAGATTTTTATCAGTATTATTGTCTTATGTATTACGACAATTGAGAAACATTGAAAAAAATACATAGAAATGAGTTTAATGCCCCCACTTTTGTGTTCAACCCGGGCTGCCGAGCACGGATATATGACACGTAGGGTACTATGGGTGTGTGTGTGTAAGGGGGGGGGGATTAATATCAGTGATTATCTAGGCGTTGTGTACGATGTAGAGTTTACTTAATCTTTACAGAACATGTGATGTAACTTCTCATGTAGGTGGACAAATTACTCCCCGTGTACTCCAGTTACCCCCCCCCCCCCACACACACACACAGCGATAGACCCCCAAGCGTAAACGAATCATTGATATAAAATTAAACATGTTAGTCCCAAAATGACCTAGTTTGTTCCGAGTGGACGTTAAACCCCATTTCTCCTTTTGAATCTCGACACCCTTTGGATGTAAATGTCTTCCTTTAAAACTTTTAAGCTAGTAATGCTTCAAATCTACTTCAAAATGCATTATTCAATTTGTAAACAACTTCATCCCTACGGATCAGTTTTTTTTTATATTCATTCAGATTTCCTTTTTAAAAAATTCGTTCGTTGTCCCCAAGGCTTATTCTTAGGACTACAATGTAAACATTTTTAATAATTTAGAACTAATCTCTCATCTCGTTTAGTTAAATGCTAATACTAAGAATAAGCTGCCATACCGACGTCTGAAGCATTGTTTAACCAGGTATCGACTAATGTTCTAGCTTCCGGTTCCAGGGACTTTCGTAATTTACTCGTGATCTGATTTTCATATCCATTGGTTCGTAACACTTTCTCTATCGTCTTTTTAGTTGTATCTGTGGCCTTAACCTGGGTATTCCAGATATCGATGGCTTTTGCTGGTGTCTGAAATAAAATTTAATTTCCGGTTTGTTAATCAGTGTCGTATACCCCCGAAGGAATAGAAACTGTCAAATTGCATTACCTAGTAACCCGCATTTTGAAAACGATGAAATTTCTTCTGACATTGTGTGTAGCTAATCGAAGAAAATGAAAGTCTGGCTTCGAATAGGTTTAATAGCAGTCCACATTATAATATGTGTGGGGATCACGTGGCTAAGTAGGTAAGACGCTGTTTTGGTAGCCTGGAGGTTGGGTGTTCGATCCTTGACTTGGCCAAAAAAGTACATCCAGATTTTCCAGCGTGGTTTCCCCTTGTCAGTCATGCAGGACGGAAGGCCTGACAAGGACAGCTGTTTAGTCGTTCGGATGAGACGAAAAACCGAGGTTCCGTGTACACATTGGCGTGTACGTAAAAGATCCCTTGGCAGTTGGAATTCGATATAAGAGTAGGCTGTAGCGCTGCTGCCCGAGCAGAAAATTTCTCTCACAGCACACTGTATAGCGTATGCCCGTCTTCATTAGCCCAGGTTAGGAGCAGAACAGTAGGACGTTAAACCCCATTTCATTTTATTTCATTTATAATATGTGTGCGTATAAAAATATGATTATAAGCTTACCTGTTTGAAACCCCTAGCACTGTTTGCCGGTGTTCCTAAAGCTCGTGATGGCGTTCTCCTAGCCTGTGATGCTGGTCTCATGGCATTACGATTATGTAATGATATCTCAGGTACTGTAAACAAAAGACAAAGATCATTACAAAATCATACAATTTGTTCACAATCTGATAAAAATACAGACCTATATTTCGTTCGTTTTTTTTTTATACTTTCGATGGTGTACACTACATGAAGATCTTACCCTATGGCGGTAGACATTGATTAATCAATCAGCGTTGACGTTTCTAGCGGTTATCCATCAGAGCCGCGCAGAGCACGCCAAGAACACAGTAAACGATTGTTTCATTGGCTAATTCCTCACATCACCTAGAACGCCTGTTATATAAGATCACTAAGTCTTCCAGATTGTTCACTTTGAAAGTCTTTAACTCATTAAAAAATCCTTGGATCTGTTAGAAATCCCATAATTGATCATCATGGCTACAATATGGCGGAATGTAAGAATTGTCGTTTTGAGCGAGGCACGTGATCACCCATTTACTGAAGACGGTTATGTCTATTTGATAAGGCAAAGTTAAAGTTAGGTCAAAGGTAAGGAGATGTGAACTACCCTGGACCTAGCCCTAACGCTTACCCTAACCTACAATCTCGCCAACAATCATGCCCCAACCTTATTTAAATCTCAGCGACCTTGACGAAAAATGAGTTGGCCTTATCAAATAGATCTCGTCGCCGTAGACAGTTTGTAGTGGAAGCTAACCCCGTGACAATGACCGACAGCAAACTATACATAAGTGCAACAACAGTTCTTAGCCAGTGCCGGATTAACCTTGTGGGGGGCCCGGGACATACCAACTGTGCGGGGGCCCCATTGTTGTTTGTTCAAATTGTTCGGATTGACCGCGGATCGTACTAGTATGTAATCCGCCCCCTGGAGTGCCAGGGGTGTTTTCCCCCAGGAATTGTTTTTTTTTTCAAATTTGGATTAATTTCAGTGCATCTTAGACAATTTAGGCAGCGATTTCATTGACGTTTAGAATTCGTTGACCTACCAGTCCCAGGCCCCCATCCCTTACTGCCCAGGGCCCCAAAGCCTCGTCCCCTCGCAGCCCAGGTACTGGTTGGATCGGTCCGGGATAAAATATTAATATGGCCCAGAATTGTGGGGGACCCCAAAATGTGGGGGCCCGGGACATTTGTCCCACTTTGCCTCCCCCTAGATCCGGTACTGCTAAGCGAAAATGTCAAATAGATTATATATAAAACTTACATGTGGATTGGCGAATCAAACGATCGGGTTCTTGTTGTTGTTCGGGTAATCTTGGTACTGCAGAAACAGACCTGCCTTTAAACAGATATACAATAATACAATTAGCTTACATTTTAAAATTCGTTTTTAATTTCGATGTTTTGAGAACAGTGACCAACCTGATTAAAATGCAGATCTATATTTCGATTCGTTTTTTATATACTTTCGATGACCTACACTACATGAAGATCTGACTGGTTGTAGTGATAGGTCGCGTTAGAGGTCATATGAGTCGTTTTTGACCCTATGACATCAGGCATTTGATAAACAAATCAGCATTGATGTTTCTGGTGGATTACCCACTCTTCCAGATCCTAGTGTAGTAAAGAAATTTTGAACTATAAAAAAACGAAACGAAAAACAGTGACAACAAACGGTCTGATTTGCTTTGCCTAAAGGGGGGGGGGGGGGTGGATGGCTGGCCGGTCACCTCTGGCTTGCGGCTGTGGTTTCGATCACTGGTGTAAGCGTATGTGGCATGGAGATAGGGGCGCCTTCTCAACCTCGTGGGTTTCCTCCGGGCACTCCGGTTTCCTCCCACTGCTAAAGACCCCTACGCGCAAGCGAATTATTGAAATAAAATTGAAACCATATGTTAGTCCCAAAATTACCTAGTCTGTGTCGAATGGACGTTAAACCCCACTTCTCTCTCTCTCTCTCTCTCTCTCTCTCTCTCTCTCTCTCTCTCTCTCTCTCTCTCTCTCTCTCTCTCTCTCTCTCTCTCTCTCTCTCTCTCTCTCTCTCTCTCTCTCCGCTTTGCCTAAAATAAGTGCGCTAAAAGATGTTTTTCGAGGATACCTTTCTCGTCAATTCGTTTAGAATGTTATGTGGGTCAATAAAGACGGGAATAGGTGATGCAGTGTGATATGAGACATTCTACTCTGTCAGGGACAAATGGTTAACGTTTCATCATAAGGCTTGTCATTGGCTCAAGTGGCCTTATTTCGATTCCCAGCTTGCACGAGACAAGGAGTAGGGTCATCAGTCCAACCGTGTTTGTTTTCTCCGGGTACCCCGATTTCATGCAACTGATAAAGAGCATTACCGGTACGCGGAAGCGAAATGAAATGAAATGAAATGGGGATTAACGTCCTCCTCTTTTGCACCTAACCTGGGCTAATGGAAGACGGGCATACGCCATACAGTGTGCTATGAGGGAAATTTTGCCCGGGCAGCGGCGCTACGGACTACTCTTATATCGAATTCCAACTGCCAAGGGATCTTTTACGTGCACTCCAATGTGTACACGGGACCTCGGTTTTTCGTCCCATCCGAACGACTAGGCAGCTGTCCTTGTCAGGCCCTCCTTTTGCATCACTGACAAGGGGAAATCACGCCGGAAAACGCGGAAGCGAATCATTGAAATAAAACTGAACCATATGCTAGTCACGAAATGATCTAGTTTGTGTCGAGTGTACGTTAACGAGTTGCCAATGGTTTCAACGAAAAACCATTAGAAGAGGAACCAGACTAGAAAATTGCGAGAATTCTCTGTGACCACGCCGTAATCGAACTTGTGACCATTCGACAAATTGTTCGTGATATAAGATGTCAACTTTCTGTACCAATTAACTAATATCTACCTGGAGATGGTGTTTCTAAGATCCTAGCTGGTATCTTCCAATTCATAAACATCTATAAATATAATTATAATCATATTACGATACAAGGAAATAAAGTTCATTATACTCTAGTCAAGATTTACATAATTCTTAATTTTCTTTGAATGGCATGTACTAATTAGGACATAATCAAATAACTCACAAAATTAGCTAATTGTGTATAAATACTTAATAGCGACAAGCGAAACCGTAGCTCATTCCCCACATCAACAAGGCAAGTAAAACGAAATTTTAAACTATAAAAAACGAAACGAAATAGGATCTGTGTTTTAATCAGATTGGATAAGGTTGGATATTATGAGTATTTCACACAGCATCTACTTTAATTTTAAAATCTCACTTTCATTCTTCTCGGCTTTTAAACAAATTTTTTTAGCGTTTCGGATCTCTGACAGAAATTTAAGACAGCCGGTGTAAGTGAAGCCGATATATTTGGAGATAAGTTTGTGAACACTGAACAATGCTTTGTTAAATGTCCGTCTACTAGTAGGCCTACTACGATTCAATTAACTAATATCACCGGTACGGACAGCTGTAAATCTAATTATATTTATTTAGAATTGGCTTATTGCTTTCAATAATTAATTGCCTGGTTATAACATTTGTCTTATTTACAGCAGGAAATGACTTCCTTGTTTGTTTGGTTTTTAATGTCCAATCAACAACTGTAATACAACAGGCGAACGTTTAGAATATAACAATAAGCATGACACATGTAATGGAAGAATAATGACTAATTTATTCGAAGAGTATGTCTCTAAATGAGTATAGTCTTAGAATATTAGTCATTCCGTAGGGAATAGTTGGCGCTCTAACACTTTTTGATGACGTAGAACACTAAAACTGTAACCTATTTCTCACGGGGTAGCATTTTCCTAGTCTTTCACGAACGGATTTATTGACTTTAAACTTTAGTGTAGACTAAAAGCAAAGCCATATTATTTCCTTATGCTGTTTATGATGTCATACAGATAAATGTATATTTTACTAATTTATAAAGAACATCGCGGTATTGTAAACATCGCAATTTTAGGAATGTTTGAGTTGTGTGAAAATAATAGTTAAATACTAAAATAAAAGGATTCCCGGTTATTTGTGGCGAGCCATGCACGAGGGTTCACTGACCAGAAGATCCGGGGCTCGATCACGATGTTGGCCGAAATAGTTCCCCGGAGTTTGTCCAGATTGGGTCCCATCTTTGTCAGTGGTGCACAACGGATTGTCTGGTAACGAATATTGTCTCGTCTTCCGGATCGGTCAAAAACCGATGTCCCCTGTAAAGGTTCGTGGTGCACGTAAAAGAATTAACCATTGTCAGTTGGAATTAAATTGTATGACGCATGTCCGTCTTCATTAGGCCACACGGTGCAGAAAGGTAGGACGTTAAACACCGTTGCATTCATTTCCGTCATTTGACCTTGGCTGGAGTGCTAGTCATTACTCACAACGGCAACTGCGAAATACTTAAAGTTGTATGATCATCTTTCATACTCAATGAGCCACCGTGGCTCCCCTTTTTATATAGAGAAACGACACGTGATTTCAGCTGCCACTCACGCATAGAAAGCATGATCGCAAAAATACCCTTCTTTGAATATAGCGGTATTTTCATCATAATTATTGAGGAAACCAGTCTAGATATTCTAGACGATATATAATAAGAAAATCTCGTATACTCGAGAAATAAACTCTCTTGGGTACGACAGAATGTCAAGTAATTTAATTCTAAATAAGCCATCCGTATTCAATTTGTAATAAAATAATCAAAACATTCACCAAACAAACCTGGTGATAGACTCCTCGCCAACTGCGCTCTTTTTTTGTCACTTACTATGATTTAAAAATCTATAAAAATTCCATTTCTCCACTCCAGACATGACGGTTTCCGACATATATATCCGTCAACTTGTAGTTATAATGATATTATATAGAAAATGATTTTCCCTTGGTGGCTTTTATTTAACAACTTGATGTCTGTGATATTCTCTACCTTGGCGAGAACTTTAATGAAATGAAATTCTATGGGGTTTAACATTTGGCTGTTCTGTTCCGACTGGGGGAATGAAGACGGACATACATGTATGCAAAACAGTGTGCTGTACACGAGATCAGAGGCGTGCAAACATATTTTTCCAGGGGCCCACTCAGCATTAGAAAATCAAATCGGCCCACCATATAAATAAAACTCCGTCCTCTCTTGAGGCGAAATTCTACACAGTATCTCAAAATCCGTATTTCCGAAAAAAAAGTACATAAAGAGACAGTGATAACTGTCCACTTATATGTACTGGACAATGTACATAATGCTATGAACTATCTCGGCAAACACTTGGATTGAACAAGGGCATTCCCAATCTGTTTCACAGAGTACATGGCGTCAGTCATTGGCTCAACGGCTCGTCCATTGTTTACATAACACCTAACTGCGTCGGGCAAAATGATGCATTTTACTCATTTTAATATCCATTTACACTAAATAAGAAATATTTTTTAACTATAAATACTTCAAACGTCTTTATTTATTTTTCTTATACTTCAAAAAAATGTTTGAGAATTTAATTTGTCGGAGTAAAAAAGTTAATATGGCGTACTCATTAAGCCTCGTCGATGTCATGCTTATCAGTGATTGTAGCAGCCAAGCGAATATTCACTGCGGGATCAGTTTGGGGCATTTCAGGTTAGCGAGCCAACGTCTTATGAATAAAAATAGATAAGATAACAACATCTATGTTGTTTTAAATTGACCAGTGAATCATTTTTTGCAATGTCGAACACTGAGGATGATATTGAGTTAAAGATATGCCTCCTTTGAAGGAGGTAAATCGCTAATACTTGGGTTCTAGAAAATGACCCAAATGGTTCGCAACGCATATAATAATGTAATCTGATTGTATATGAACTGATTTACATTCGATTGTTTCCGTTTTGACTCTAATTTCAAATCAGTTATGTTCAGTGAAATACGGCATGAGTCTCAACCGAATAGAAATGTCTAGTGTCTGGTCATTCCAGTCTATTGCGCATGCTCTCCAGATAAGTTATGGCGTCGCCGTTTAACCATGAGTTGTGGAATATGTCTAGCCTTGTTCTTTCTGGTTACTTGTTACAAATGATGCTGAAACGCACTATGGTACACGATTCGTTTATCAATGGTAAAAAGATTATTTTGTCTTAAAAATAAGATAACATAAGCCTTCCTTTTCATGGTTAGATAGCATAACCAAAGCTGATTTGAATTGACAAATAGTTCGTTTTTTCAACTTGTAAGTGAAAGACTTTGGTTTGGTATTGAGTTAGAGACTTAGCTACTTTAAGTTACGCGAAAGCATTGCCACCATTCATGTACTTCCCCCTCCCACAAAAACTAGATGTTACTCCTGTTGTGGGTTTTCTGTTGGGAAATCTTATTAACATGTTTTAAGTCAGGTTTAAGAAAAGTGCGTTTTCGGGCAGTAATGACAACATTTTTACCTTTAACCATGATTAGTGAGCAATTCGGGTATATCGAAAATCAAAGCCTTTAATATGGGTTCGCAATTCTGAAATGTCGCAAATTTTTGATAGGTAGATGGGTATGCCGAACTGAGTGCACCCTATAAAGAAGTGATTGAAGGCTGAGATAAAGTGGATCGTAACATGCTTAGGGTGAACATTGCGTTTTGATCGATCAATTAGACACTGTCTATTCAACAATAACAACCCCCTGTTTTAGTCATTTCTTTTAAAATCCTAAAATTTTTCTCATTTAGAGGGGAGTTTTTGTCCAATAGACATGCCCTCAGATTTTACAATAACATCCTCCAAATGCGAAACAGGAAGTGTTTATCTCCTAGGTATTTCAATTAAAATAAAAAAAACGAAAGAAAGAGGAATAGGCTGTCTTGTCGACCCGACCCAGACCAGGTCATTTCGGCCCTCCTCGTGTATTTAAACATAGAGTCGAGTCATGTGGGTTTATTATCAAATGGAGATTGACAAAGCAAATACAGCGTCATGATTAGCTTTATGGATTCGTGTGGGTGACACGAGATAATAAGGAAACTAAAATACTGAAATTCAATTATATATTCAAATCAAATTAGAAACACGTACCAGGGGACGTTTTGATGTTCATTATTTCTACATCTGCACAAAAAGCTAAAACAATCATGAGGCCAATTACAAGGCATTAATAATAGATTGGCCAAAAGGAAGTTTCTTTGCAAGTTGTAATTACTTTTTTTCTCTTCTTTTTAATAAAGTTCTGTTACAGGTAAACCACCTTCCAGTAAACATATCCACACAGGGACTTGAAACCATTATAGCAGAGAGAGAGAGAGAGAAAGAGTGTTGGTGGGTGGTCGAGAGAGAGATGGTTTATCGTCAACTCGACAAAATCTGGGCCATTTTGAGACTAACATGGTTCATTTTTATATCAATAATTCGCTTGACATTCCCTTTGATACAACGCACACGCGCTAACCATTAATACATTTATAGTTTAGGTGATAAGCCTCTGTATATCAATTTAACCTTTCTGTACTTACTTTTTATATTTTCCAGTGATATACGACACGACTGGTATAATGAAGCAATAGTATATTTATAATTCTCACAAATACAAGATAATGACAAAGTACTACACCCCATAAACAGTCTACCGCGTCGATGTACTAAATTTCAGGCTCATGCTTACCTGAGACGTAGAAACAAGCTTTTCAAATGACATGGGAAGGAATGTCTCGAATAGATATGGTAATTATTGTTACTACTCAGTATAATGATCCGTTTCGTATGAAATTCTTAACGAAGTAGACTTTAATTTGAGTATGTTAAACAGTAACATATAGATCCACTGGACCAAGTATTTATATGTTTAAATAGATTTTCACATTGTCGTCTTTGTATAACACGTCGCTGAAAATCACAAAACTTAGGCCGTCTGTCTACAGATATCTAAGCTTGAGAACAGGCACTAAGCTAGTTGACCACCATTTTGATTCCTAAATCAACCATTTTAGTTCAAGATATTAAGTAAGCTGAAGAGGTTTGAGAGGTAATTACTCTGCTACCATTTAATTAGATTGGAAATATTTATTTAGTCGTAATGTGTATGGCAGATTTGAAACGAAGTTGTACCGCAATATACAAAATAGTATACTAATATTTGGATATGGCGACCATTCAAGGCAGAGATCTATTCCCGAAGTATGAAGAAGATGGATCTTAGTAACTATACTTGTAACCTTAAACTGTGTTTAAGGTAACAATTGATACAGTCTAAGACCCCTTACGCAAGTTCAAATAGGTTCAAACGCACAATTGTCAACACACATCATTACATTTTGTATTGAAATAAGTAATTCTATCACAATTAGTGAAGACTGGACCATTAAAATAGTTACCGAACAGTTTTTCTTTGCTTAGCGCTGTTTATTCTGTAGGCCTAATGACGTATTACGCAACTTGCGGCCTTGACACCGGCCAGTTGAAATTTCGCGTGGCAAATGGGTTTCATATATATAATTATGCGGTAAGGCCTAACCTTTATTTAAATAAGAATTGGTTTAGTCTATGTTAAGCTACGTGCAGTACTGTTTCGGGCCAGTTTATTTGTAAATTAAGCGAGCTATAGTCCAGTAAACTTTTTGTAGTCATTTGACTAAAAAACTTGCGCAAAGGAACTCTGTAGGAAAAACACTACTGTGGCTGTAGTAAGACGAAAGACAGCAGCAGTGGAACCATTTCTACATGGATCTATATGTGCTTAATATGATATACTACTACTGACATAACGACAAATCTGAAAATAACTTCGAAAATATCAGAAACAACCTAAAGAAACAAAAGTCCCGTCCGTTCTACGTCACTGACAAGGGGAAACCACGCCGGAAAATCTGGATGATCTTTTTCGACATACAGGGATCGACAGGACTAGGGTGTATCTTGTAAATGTGAGGTTATTTAGAGCCGATGAAAGAGATGATTATATAATAAACATTAAAGTTAATTCGGATATATATGGTGATCTGATGGCCAGACAAAAGTAAAGACAATCTAGGACCGGATAATCCCCGCGTAATTGGGCTTACGTGTGACCAACACAATAAACCGTCTCGTGTGGACAAATTCCATGCAATGTCCATTATTTCCATTACTAATTATCAGTTTGTTTAAGTAAGCTGGTTTTATAGCCCGTCCATCATAGGTGTACTGTCAGGTCATGACCAAACGAGGTATTGCGAATGTGATTGTTTAACACCGTTTTTTGCATTGACCGGGCTACTGGGGACGTATACAAGTCATACAGTGTGATACTGGGGCCTGACAATAGGAACCACGGTGTACGATGTAAAATCCATGGAACTTTACCGCTGAACACTAGAATATGACCCCAGACCTACTGGACCAGCGCCAAGAAACCCAGATAGCAACTGACTGAGTCTATCGGACCAACCATCAGTCTTGTTGGTCGTTTTCTGAGACCAAAAACCTGCAGCGGGCGCATAGGAAGCCCGACAGCATTCTGTTCTGATAAACCACACACAGGTTCCGACACCCTATCGCACCAAAGGCCGATGGGCGAATTTTCTATCGGGGATAGGCAATTAGGTCCGATTGGCCATTAGGCATTTTTCTTTATGTTATGGTGTTTTTCTATATGAGGGTACTATATGAGAAATGGTATCGGGTATTCTGGAATGGGCAAGGTTGTCCTGCCAAACATGTCAAAACTAAACAGTCGATAGCTACTTCTCGACCCTCGAACTAATAAACTACGTAGATGTGGTATCGGTGTTCTAGAATGAGCAAGGTTGTCCTGGCAACGATGTTAATACAAGACAGTCGATAACTACTTCTCGACCCTTGAACTAATTAGCTACGTATATGGTTTTGGGTGTTTTAGACAGAGCATTGTCGTAGTTACCTATAGGTTTGGATCTACAGACCCAGGGGCCCATCATCAAGGTGTATATTATTTTGAGACTGTCATACACTGTACTGTATAGACTTAAAGATACTTTATGTAAGATTTAAATAAAGTGCTGACCCTTCTTCATATAGTAATTCACAAAATGCAAATTTAATGTATTGAACATTTTATCCAATTTAATTCATCCTGAGCGAAGTTATCAATGTTTGTAATCTTTGTGCGCATTGATTATTTATTACCGTAAACACGGTGCTGGTTATTCGAGACATTGCCTCGCATCTCCATTTTTACATTATGTTATGAAATGGTCGAACAATTCTGATCTACTTACAATCGGGCTCATCCTATAGCATCGAGAGTTAATTATGGTCTTGTCATGTTAAAAAATGTATATTTTTAGGTCTAAAGAAATACATGCAATTTAGCTCTAAATAAAACTCCTTTAGACACCGCCATCGTCCCCGGTTTTGCTCAGTCGCGCTTCAAACACACTTTCATCTTTCTCTTATTGTGAGGGTGGGGGATAGGGAGGGGCCTCATAAGTGGAACAGCCTAGGACCGCTCTTCATTAAAATCCGGCATTGACCGTGACAACAACCACCCAAACTCTTGACTGTCGACTCCCGATAAATATCCTGAAAGATTATCCGCTTGTTTCATGTCTGAGAATCAAGACGGCTTATGTGGATTAGTCCTGTTTAACATTTGTCAGCAAAGAAGCGTAACACTTTCTTACCTTGTCTAGCCTATGCAATACCTCCTACAGACTCATAAACATTCCCTATGTTATGATCAATAATCTAAAAACTACTCAAACATTTAAATGTCTAAATCTAGACAGCCATCTTTACCGTAGCTATGGAGAAAACACTCCAGTATGATAATATTCAATTTCCTGTGTTATCTGTCTTGATAATCCTGTCAAGATTCGCGAACATAAGAGCATTTTATTTTGGTTTTATTTTATTTTTATCTATGAAAGAAAATCGAATGAATAATTAATATTTATGGACAAATTTGTTGTTGGCGTAGTTTCTAATTTTATTTTCTTACTTGACAACCATATGTTAAATAGTCTCGAATGTTGTGTTTTAATTCTATATTAAGATATAGGGTTATTTTGACAGATGATAAGCACTAATATTACTTATACTGTTCAGGCAGGTCGTGTAATATACAAGGTTCATATTACATAGGTAGGGATTAGTGATATAAGTATACAATAGGTATACTATACAGTAAACCCCACACTGTTAATCAAACCTTCAATTGAGAGAGATTTTCCTTATTTATATCTAATAAGATATGGGTTGAGATGACTTGTTTAGATAATAATTTAAACAATCAAATAAAATCATAGAAGTTAGGTACAATCTTGACATCGATGTTCTGAGTCAGAAACTAATTACTCTTTAGTTTCTAGGTAACGTCCTAGGACAGAAAATGAAAGCAATATGAACTTTAGATGATCGATTTAATGATTTTGAACCATTATGGTTTTTAATAAGATTTCTTTTTTTAAAATGCGTATTGATCACTGAAAGTCTATATTTGGTGTTGAGTCTGAAATAAAGTGTCGTAATATAAAGATTAAAGATCAGCAAACATTGCGAGGCGTACTGTCTGTAGGTGTCGATTTCTTTGTTTATTTCGTCAAATCGTATCCCACTCAACTGTAATGAGTTTTAGAATTTATTTGCGTTAACCGAGTAAATCACCAGTCAGATTACAATACAGATGGGTGTGTTTGGGTGTGGGTGTGTGGAGGGGGGGGTGTCAAATGGTTAGCCCGTGTGCGCTGTATTATAAAGCCTATCATTGAGTCAACTGGCGTGGTTTCGATTCCTCAGTTGAACGTGACAAGGCGTAGGATCGCCTGTCAGACCATGTGGGTTTTATCCAGGTCCTCCGGTTTCCACCCACTTCTAAGATCACCTACGCGCAAGTGAATTATTGAAATAAAACGCAAACCATATGTTAGTCCCGAGATGACCATGTTTGTGTCGAATGGACGTTAAACCCCATCTCTCTCTCTCTCTCTCTCTCTCTCTCTCTCTCTCTCTCTCTCTCTCTCTCTCTCTCTCCAATACAGATGTATATTTCGTTCCGTTTTATTTTACTAAATGTGGACTAATACAAAACGAAACGTAATTATGGTGGTACTTCTATTTTGTATGTTCAATAGTACTGGGTCGCGATCAATCCAACAATTCACAAATCATATAAACACCATTAACAATAAGTGTACTATAAGTGCTAAAAAAGTTATAATCTTTCCGTTGGGAGTAATTAAGTACAGAAGACCGCTATCGACATAACATAATGTACAGACGATATGTATGGTTGATTCGTTGTAATGGCCTATTTTGCTCTTTTAAACCACCGAATGCTTCTCGCAAATGCTATTAACCTATATCCCATACAATCCCCTTAATCCGCAATAGATAAATCTACCTAGTCAATCTATTATTATTTTAACGTAAAAAATGGAATGGGGTTTAATGTCCTACTGTTCTGTTCCTAAACTGGGATAATGAATACGGGCATGCGCCAGTGTGCGATTGAGGAAATTTTGCCTGGGCAGCGGCGCAACGGCCCACTCTTATGTTGAATTCCAACTGCCAGGGGGTCCTTTACGTGCACGCCAATTTGTACACGGGTCCTCGGTTTTCGTCCTATCCCAACTACTAGACAGCTGCCCATATCAGACCACCCATCCTGCATCTGGGTGAACTTTCTCGGGCAATGCAGGGGTTAAACACTCGACCTCCAGGCTATAGGCTACTGAGCCAGCGTCTTACACACTTAGCCACAGTGACCCCCCTTTAACGTAAAAATAGCACTTCACTCCCAATAATTGTATAATGGTCAACTAAACACTTCTAAATCATTTCTTTTTTTTAGAGAAGGGGCGTTTTCACATTTATACGGATGCAGGTATTGTTTGACATAGACGCAACACCTAAAAAAGCAACAATTAAAGGGCTAATCCCGATAATTTTTTGGAGAATAAAACTGCTTAACTTTGTGTTAAAATCGCTTAAAATCCTCTACCTAAGGGCAGAGAAACTAACTCAGAATTTGAGATACGTTTTCAAATAACTTAAACCCGTCAATCTTCATCTGGTAAGGAAACAAGCTTCCCAAGCTGTATTGTGCGGTGTCTACGTAAAACCAGGCTACTTTTATAAAAAAATAATGTGTAGGTGAAATTTACCGTTCGAAATCAAGTACATGGGTCATTCACTATATAGACCTCTCAATGAACGGGAGTCGATTATCAGGTCATCAACGAAAAAATAGACCGGTGCAGGTTTGATATTCACGCCGAAACAACTTAATATTTTGAGCGGAAATTTTGAGACAAGGTAAATACACCAGTCTTCGATATTTTAGCGTTTAAATTTCATACGTACTCAGACTTTTATTTTTGAGTCTCCGTTTAAAACGGGATAGTCCCTTTAAGACGAAACGAGCATTGTAACCAGGGTATTATTTATTACCCTTGATTTCTTTTACATTAATTTTTCCACACTGCTTTAAGTATGCTGTATCTGATTATAGGCACTTTTATGACTATGACAATTCGCATCATGGATTCGATACCTTCTAGCCGATGGAGGCATATTGTATCCTTTGCAGTCAGTAAGGAATTTGGAGAACGCACCATTAAAAGTTTGTATACTTGGCTTAAAGTGGGATATTAATACTGAAAAGTTCTTTGAATATGAAGCGGAGGCCTAATAATTTTTACTTTAACGTATCTGGACCTGCCCATTTTCTAGTAAACAATATTCATTTGTAAAGTGCAGGGGTCCAATGCTACAGTATTTCGTTCAGTCTGATATTTACATGGAAGTAAGGACCTCGCTTTTTTGTTAAATCAAAAGACTAGACCACACTTGCGAGTCTCACGAGCACTACCTCGGACAAGTAGAAACTGTCTTGACACGGACATCGGTGCTAATGCTTACTTTTATTTCGAATTCCAACTGTCAATGTTTCTTTTACGTGCACGCTAATGTGTACACGGGGCCTCGGTTTGACGTCCTATCGGAACGGTGATATGTTGTCCTTTGTCATACCCACACCCTTTGCTGCACTCCACGAACAAGAGGTCACCACGACGGAAAATCCAGATGAACTTTACCCGGGACATTATAGTAGAGAGGTGAGTGCCATTACCGCCCAAGTACAACCCTGCACCCCATCCCCTGTCCCTATAAGTTCTAACTATTATATAAACTCACCTGTGCTGTATCAAGACCACCCGAAAACATGATATCGTGTACCGTTTCTCTCTTTGGTTCAAAATGCTGCAATAGATGGAACAGAATTATCATAAAATGTTATTAGCATTATTGTGTGAAAAGCCTACTCGTCTGAACCCTATATTTTCTTTCTAAGATAATTCCTATTAGGAAAGGTTGTTATATGAACCTCAATCTTTACAAAATTGCCGCAAGATCAGGAAAAGCGACGAAAACCGTCAGTGTATTATGTTACAGGTCAGTGACAGACGAACGAGATCGGACAGAATAACATGTAGACTGGTGGCCAGTCTTCTCCACACACCAAAAATTGGCCAGTCCTCTAAAAAAAAAAACCCGAAAAAAAACCGTAATCTCTAGAGACTGGGCAAATAGAGCTTCATTCTCATCTAGTAGGTCAATCTGCATTATGTAGGTCGTGTGACGTCGTACACGTGATCACGACATATCTAACATCACGTGATAATAAACATGGCTGTCGACTAACTGGCAAACTGGTGTAGGTGCGAGATGTTCGTTGTGGATAACAGTTATTGTTATTTAGTGATACTTTAACGATCTAAGAATTTTGTTGACGGACAATATCTGTCGAATGAACGGATACAACGTTGATTTTTCATGTATTGAAATAAAAATGGAACAGCCTCAAACGTCAGCGACTTTCCCGAACCACACGGCGCGCACAAAAAAACGTCTTTCTTTTGTAAATAAGCAGTCATTATTGACCTCTGATACCCCCTTGGATCCTTATAACCAAGAGCCGGTAAAACATTTGCAATCGCCTCGTCAATATCTGCTAATTCGGACATGATTCCACAATTACAACGGCGTGTGTGTGAAGCCGCGATAATCGAGACTTTATTTACAAATTCGTGTCACGTGACTCGGGGCTTGCTTGACAACTGTCAATCATTCCAAATAAGGAACAACGTAAAACAGGACAGGAACGCCCATTTTATTGTGAAGCTCGCAAATTGTCCAGTCTCTGGTGCTGGTTACAGGTTTACTCAATTTTTTATACAAATGGAAACGAAAGTGTTGGTTTACTAAAAATTAATACTTTTATATAAATCGAAATGTAAAATAAATAGAAAAGACTGGGCCAGTCTAAATAACATGTAAAGCCTGGCGCTTGTTAAATCGGCGAATATTCAATACAGTCAATAAAGTGAATTTATTATTCTTGTAAAACGTAAAGGCTGTGGGGTATTAACAAAAATGGTTTTACCGAGGAGCTAAGAGCTGAATTTTGGGCGCCTTATGATGGATAAATTATTGAAAGTTATTAAAGTGACATTACGGAAGAGCTAAGTTTGCCTTTTTTCGGGTGTATTTTTGTTTGGCTTAAAATGTTTGACGTCACTGATGCGAAAAGATAGCTAATCGATCGAGACATCGTTTATTATTGTGACAGTGGTATTGAACAAATCAAAATATTGGGCAGAGTTTCCGCATGTCAACGTTCGGTAAGAACTATTTGAGCTTTAAATGTGTACACGGAATCTCGTGTTTTCGTTCAACTCGAACGACTAGCTGCTACAACTTGCAAGCGCTCCTACCTTAAAGCGCAAAACCTGATTAGAGTACACGAACACTTATAGCCTTAACAGTTCAATAGTAAATAATTTGTAGATGTTTGTGTTATACTTTGAGTTAGTTGTTTGTATTATACTTTAAGTCAGATGTTTGTGTCGTACTTTAAGTCAGATGTTTGTATCGTACTTTAGGTCAGATGTTTGTATCGTACTTTAAGTCAGATGTTTGTGTTGTACTTTAATCAGATGTTTGTATTATACTTAAATTCAGATGTTTGTGTCGTACTTTAAGTCAGATGTTTGTATCGTACTTTAAATCAGATGTTTTCTGTCGTACTTTAAGTTACATCTGACATATTTAAAAATTAGATGTTTCTGTTACATCTAACATATTGCCCCTTTAAGCCTGTTGTTACCGAACTATATGGTCATATTGCTATAAGAACAGCACCCACCTTTTGATAATCATGTTTTTTATCTTCGTCTTTAAATTCAATTTTATAAATGGTGTCGTATTTCTTATACGATCGACTGGAACAAACTGTTTTCGGCGGGAAGAGTTCTGCACTGTTTCCGTTGATCAAGCGAAGCTTACGGGCCATCCAGTTTCCTGATGGAATTTTATAATCTTCGTCCACATCCGCCATTTCAAAAGTTTATCACTTGAAATTTGATTTGAATTATTAAACAATGCTCCTGTTTCACTATATACGGTAAACACGGCTGATTCCTATGGTGTCAGCTACTTGTTTCAAATGTAACTGTTTGGTTTAACGTCCGCTCCACAAATAAGTGATATCGCACATAAGCTAAAACAATACACTGGTATCCAAGAACCAGGGGGATTAGACATGCGTATTCAACAGTAACGCAGTTGTGAAGCGCCACGCTTCTAAGCGCCTATTGTTATTTTGTTATAGTTATGTTAGCTTTGCGGCTGAACACCCCCAGTCTTAATTTAGATCAAATGATTAAATGCGTATATACCCTATAATTGAATATAAAAACGTGTATACTTGTCGAGGGATTATCGTGTTATTAGTGGATTACTCGGATTACATCCCTTTTATTCTTATAAACCGGGCATGTTTAGATTTTGTGTAATTAATTATACCATAAATATAATTAATAAGAAAGAGACCTTTAATTATAGTCAATAGAAACATTAGCCTTGAGAGAGAGAGAGAGAGAGAGAGAGAGAGAGAGAGAGATGGGGTTTAACGTCCACTAGACACAAACTATTTCATTTCGGGACTGTCATATTGTTTAATTTTATTTCAATATAATTTGCTTGCGCGTATAGGGGTCTTAAGCAGTGGGAGGTGATCAGAAGACACAGAGAAACTCCACGAGGCTGGACAGGTGACCCTATTCCTTGTCACGTACTATTCGAGAATCGAAACTACACTACTTGACTCAATGACACACCTTATGATGCTATGTGAACACGTTAACCGTTCGGCCACCCAACTACATGGTCGGTAGCAGAGCTGTGCAACCACAACTCTCCAATTTTTTTTCCCGATGAGAACACATTACTGGGCCAGTCCACCAATGCAAAAACGCAAGATCGAAGTACAATGAAGTTGTTTCAAAAGCATTTAGTAATGGGCTTTACAATATACCGGAAAACTAACGGAAAGCACTGGAAAACACCACATTATATCGGAAAACACCTTAAAACACTATATACCGGAAACACCATATACTATTATGCAGGAAACTGACCCTAATCCTAAATAGGTAACCCGGAGCCGGGTTATGCTATACACCGGCAACTAACCCTAACCTTTAGGATGTTTCCGGTATTTATTGTGTTTTCCGGTATTTTGTGTTTTCCCGGTATTCAATATAAAAGGTGTTTCCGGTGTTTGTCGGTGTTTTCCGGTATATAATATTGATCTGGAATAAACAGGTCACCATTCTAAATGTTTACATTGTCTCGTTACATTTTATAATTTATCATTGCTAGGTAAAGACTAGTCAATCCCAGTCGTTCAATAATAAACATTTACTAATATTCCATAGACTTATGCACACTGTTACGCAGTGAATATTCGCTTGGCCGCTACAATCACTGATGTGGATGACATCGACGAGACTTAATGAGTCTGGCATATTAACTTTTTTACTCCGACAAATTAAATTCTTAAAAAAATTTTAAAGTGTAAGAAAAATAAATAAAGGTATTTGAAATATATCTGCATAAAAAGTATTCCATAATTAGCATAAATAGGTACAGAAAATAGTATGTTGGGGCGCAAAATGGGTAAAAAAAAAAATATAATTCTGCCCGTACTAGTTCATATTACTATGTTTGATGTAAACAACGCACGTGCGACCGTCAATTATGATGTGACCCCACCCGTAGAACTATAGCGGTCTGACCTGCACTTACTATTAAAGGTAAGTCATCTTGGACAGAGATAAAAGACGCCCGTCGCATAATCTCTGTGAAACAGATTGAGATTTATGACATGTGGTATCGAAGTAGTTGTGTTTCAATTCATGTTGAAACCACGTTGAGATGCAAATACAAGTATTGCTAATAGGAGTGAAGAGAAGAGCAGTGGCTAGTGGTAATATTGTTTCTAACCCTCAAGATCATCACCATATCTCCGATTTACAATACTGCTTGATGGTCGTGTACACCAATAGTATTTCAGTTGCCGCATTGGAAGATGCATCCTGTTTGTAATCATTATTGATATTGTGGAAATGTAAAACCTCTTGATTACGTGTCTAATATTACTCTTTATGCACAATTCAACAGCGTAAATTGATTTACTTTTCACGACATTGTTCACAAATCAAAGTGCGCTGTATTAAAGGACAATGTTGGTGTCAGACATTATTACATATAAGATACAACTGATTAAATACAATTTTAACACAGAGATCATTGCTTCAACGGAATTATCAATGAAATGAAATTCGCCTGTG
The DNA here is from genome assembly GCA_963678685.1 of Patella ulyssiponensis. Lineage (NCBI taxonomy): Eukaryota > Metazoa > Mollusca > Gastropoda > Patellidae > Patella > Patella ulyssiponensis. Next base: position 74,932,368 of record OY783227.1, on the reverse strand, counting down.
TCTGCTATCGCACGTTAGTTCAGTCAGTTATATAGAAGAATAACTCGTGTTTGTCATGTTTGACGTCACTTCCCGTTCATTCCAGTGTTTGTTACACATATCCCGTAGGAATGATCTCTGTGTTAAGGATATATTTGGTATGCATTTAAACAGTTCTATTATTATGTAACAATGACTGACACCAATATTGTCCTTTAAATTTCACATGAGATAACGTAGCCGTTGAATAGATCACTGGCCCAATTTTATGCGTAACCATATAACAAAAAGTGAATTAAGGGGAATTATTAATTTTACGACAAAAATAACTGTTATACTAATCTACAATTTAAGTGCTGACTTACCCAGGGTAAGTTATTTGGCACAGACATTGCATGAACTCCATGAATTCTACTAACCAAATATGCTTATTGGTCCAACGAGATGTGAGTGCAGTGGTGAGGGTTTGACGTTTTATCACTGTGTTGTTTGAGTAGTACTTTTGTATTATAAAAAACATGCCCAAACTACCACCCAAGTTAGATATAACTAGTCGCATATGGGGTTTAATGTTTCATTTTGTGCCTGACATACGGTTCAATTTTTATTTCATTAATTCGGTTGCGCGCTGTAGTCTTTAGCTGTGGGAAGAAACTGGAGGACCAGGAGAATACCCACGAAGCTAGACAAGTGACCCAACTCCTTGTCACGTACAAGCGGAGAATCGAAACCACGCCAACTGACTCAATGACAGACGTTAATCATTCGGCCAATCAACCCCCGGCATGGTGTAGGTCCATCTTCATCAGCCAAGTTGTTGCAGAACGGTATGCCGCCTTTAATATCTTTCTGTGCATGTTTATTTTTTGGACATTGTTATCTCGATAAACTTTGAATGGAAGGCACAGAAGAATCGGCGTGCTAGTGGTCTATTGCTCGGTTAGGAGACCCCAGAAACCTAATTAAGTTGCACCAATGGTGAGTGAGATAGGGGGCGCCACCCAAGTCCCCCCAAAATATGTATATTCAACATGGAAGTTCCTCTTCAGTATTGTTGTAAGCGCATCTAAAATTATCGAAGATACCTTGATATAACCACCATCAGTCGTGCCATTGGACCACCAATCTGTGATACTTTATCAGGGTTCCACGCCCTCACCGGGTCAGACTATACATCAACTGTTCACAGAAAAGGAAACGTTCGGCCTGATACTCGAAGTATTTTCGTCACAGAACCCCTGATATTATTTGCGCATTCACATCGCAGATGTATGAGGCTAAGGAACAAGCAATCTCCTCACCCTACAGGAATCGCCATATCGTGTTTGTGAAGACATATGGAACAAAGGCAAGATGTAGAAATCTTCTGGTGAAGCTGAAGGGCAACACTCTCACTACAGATCAAACGGGTATCTCGAAGAAGTGCTGACAAATCAGAAAGTAACCAGCATCCATCGCCAGAAGATGTTTGGTAGTTGAAAGAATTACAATGTGAAATCACATGCTTTAATGATCCTGAACTCCCTGGGTCATGGGGTTGAACGGGATATTGAGTAATCTGATGATGACTTTGACAATGCTTTCTCTGATAAAGACAGATGCCTCTCCCCAGACGAAGGAGAAAGTTAGATTTAAGTTGATCCGGGCTTCAATGATGTACTCATGAATAACATGACATATATGTCTTTTTTTTTAAATGACTGTAAGTATGAAGGTAGTGGGTGGTAATCAATGAATCATCGTGTATGATCAAGAGTAATGGTGGAAAGTGGTTGTTGATCCTATGATCATTCCCTACAATTTACACTTTACGGGTTAGGAGTCATTTGGTTCAAACTCGCATCATTCCATTCTTTTAAGTTCATTGACCACCATAAAGTTTATTCTTAAGTTGGTGATAATGATTTCTCATATCTTTCCGTTAGGCTTAGTTTCACACATGCTAATCACCGGTTGCGTTCAAGTGGTACAATAAGTTCGATATTTTGAAAGTATGTGATAATTATATATAAAACTTATATTTTTGCGCCTAGCTCATGATGTCCATGTAGTTTTATGAAACATACCTCAAACATACATTATGTAGGAGCAAAGTCTGCCTATTGCAGGCCTTTCATTAGGCCTGAAATTTTATCTAAATTATTAATTAGACATTAATTAACTTATCCAGACTATAATCGACCCCCGGTGTCATCGCTAACCTGCCATATTTACTGGATTAGGATCCGATTCGCTGATCCATATTCATTCATGATTTAATCTCATGTAATGGAAAATCGAGACTATTTTATTTTCTATCGTACCGACTTTAGTAATGATGATCGCGACCAGGCCGAAAATTGAGTGCATCAATTTCAAATTTTCAGCATATTCCCTTTACATTATCTAGTTTTTGACTATTATATAGCGAACTGCTAGCTCTTGATGTAATCTCCCATAATGTATCTTCGAGTTAATTTTAGTTTCACAGATGCACCATTCATGTTGAATAAATCACCAATTAGTACTCATCTGAAAGAAGAACGTTTCTTGCAAAAGGTACCCGCATTCACTTTTATGTTTAGATTAAACGTTTAATATACAGATATTTCGATCATCTTTAATTCCAGAAGTAGAAGCTTAAAATACCAATGCCATAATGAATTTCTGTGAAAAAAAACTATTAGAAGTTTAAATCAGCGGACTATAGAATATTGCCACCGAGCTGGAACTATTAGTAGACATTAAAGCTGGGTTATTCGACTATTGATTGATCGTTTAATGGCAGAAGAATTGGTCTGTCACATTTAGACCGATCAGAACCTATCTAAATCAATCCAAATATCTTAAATAGCCCAATACTAATAGAGTTATTGCATGGTTAGGGGCTTAAATTGATATAAAAAAGCAATTGCAAACAAATAAATTGAAATTTGTTGATTATTCCCAACGTTTGTGTAATTGCGGAAAGCCAGTTATTTCGTATAATTATTTTTTGGGGGTAGCCATATTTGTTTGAGTCTCCATAAACCTGAATAAGTCAAGAGTGAAAAGATTCAATCCCACTCGGTTATAAACTTAACAATTCATCCAGTTGAGTGTTACGTAGACCAAGCACGGACTATTTAGTACGAGAAGCGTTGGTCATCACGATCTTTCCCAACGTTTGCGTAATTTTTGGGAGGTAGCCATGTTTTTCTGAATCTCCATAAAACCGAATTAGCCTAGAGTAAAGAAAATTCAATCGCACTCGGTTGTCAGCTTTACAGTCCCATTTCCAGACGAGTGCTACGTCGACCAATCATGGACTATTTAGCTCGGAAAGAGTTATTCCCCAAGACCTATTCCAGTTTGTTCTTTTGAATGGTCAAAAAATGATGTATTCTTACGTTTGTCGAATAACGAAACAATGGAATGGAAGATTATCCCAACACAACTAGATAAATGAATAACGACACAACCGAATAAAACGTACCATTAATTATTCAAACTTATCGATGGTTTTTATTTGGTATTTTGTAATACCAAACAATGACAGTTTAGTCACGATATCATCTATTAAATCAGAGACGAATTGAGTAGCCATGGGCCCTCCGATCAACTGGGTTGGGGTGGATGGGTGGGTGGAAGTCTACTTGACAACTATTTTGGCGACAAAGGGGGGCGATAGCTTAAACAAGTTTGAGAACCTCAACAATACCCCAATGTCATCGGACGAAACTTCCGAGAATGCATGACGACACTCACGGAGGCTGTCTATAAAGGCTTGTCAACAGCTTTCTATTCTTAAGGCCCGGTCCCAGTGGCCGATGGACACAAAACGTATGCAAAAAAGACACAGCGGACGAGCAAACTTTCGGGGGTTGCTCAATCCGTTTTCATCCGCTCCAGAAACTGACGAAAATTTCCGAAAACAGAACGGAAAAGAACGAACGACGGAAGTATGTAGCGGGGATGTGAAATGGATGTTCATCGAAAGCCTAGCGGATGAAAAGGATGGAAGTGGATGACAGCTCTACATACTCTAGGCAAACTTCAGACATCCTTCAATATACCAGATACATCCCAGATACAAACGCTTTGTCCGTTTTGAAAACTTTATATACGAGATGCATACGCTTACATCCGTTCTATTTCCGTGCTACTAACGATGTATAGACGTTACATGTACCTTATCTCCCCCCCCCCATTTCCGTTTTCAGCTGGAGCGGATGTGAGTTGCGAGGATGCCCAGAGGATGATAACGGACATGGAACGTTTGTTGCTCGTATTTGTCACGCATTTACATCGTTCATCCGTTATAAAAGTTTTGTGCAGCTCAAAATTTTTGGCGCGGATGAAATCAAAGTGAACGGATGCTCGATAGATAGAGCGTATGTAACACGTATGCAATCAGTACACAACGGATGCATGGCGTTTTCAAACGTAGGGCACGTTTTTTTCCCCCGTTTTACATCCTCTTGGCATCCGCAAGTGCAGTGGGACCGGGCCTTTTTATATTTAAAGTCTTATATGGAATAAAAGTAATGGTGTCTGAAACCCGATTAAACCGAACACCGACGATGGAACATTTCAGCTGAACATTCACGAAAACATTGCTCCGATCGATTTGTAATTTGTTTGCTTCTCTGGGTTGAAAACCGCGAACAAAAATGTTCCGCGAATGTTCGTAAAATCAAACATGTTAGAGATTTAAAACTCTGTTAGTCGTCTACGTTGAGACCGAACATTTGCGGAACATATTTTTTCCACGCATCACCATCCTTGATCACATACATATCACGCGACATTCAAATCTTACGTAATTCTATTTTAATTCATGAAAAATTTGATATTGTCAGTAACAATCAGTAGTTTTGATATTAGTGCGTGCTTTTGTTTCTTTATTCGAGTTATTCTGAACATCACAAACACGTCACCCACGGAGAAGAAAAAGCTAGCTATCATTTTGTTTACGAACTTTAGTTATGTAAGTATTTGAGCATGTACTTTATTTTTTTATGTTGATCCTTCATTACAGTTGACTCTTAGATGTCTGCTGACCAATGAACGTTGTCTGTTGCTAGAATGACTTAATCAATCACAATGGCTGGATGTAACCAGAATTCAATCCACAAGGAAGTAATTAGCTCCACGTGTGGTGAACACGAAAACAAAAGTTAAAAACCGGAAAAAAAGAAAATATTTAATTACACCTAGAATGTTCAATCTTGTTTCGTAATTCCAAATATATATATACTGTCCGTAATACGTCGGAGGGGGTAATCAAAGAGTACAGACAATGTTAGGCTATTATATCCTTATAAATTCAATATGAAAAGTATAGTGCACGCACGGATAGAGGTGGATGCGAGGGGGGGGGGGTATTCTTTTCTATTGGCAATATTGTTTTTTCTTCATTTTTTCGTGGAAGCGGGGTGCAGGAGTGCACAGAAGGTGTAAAGTGTGTTTGTGTGTGTGTTTGTGTGGGGCGGGGAGGTGATTGGGACTGGTTGAGAGAATTTAGGGTCACTTTCTTCGTTACCGTGTTTCTTAACTGCCTAATATCTCCAGTTACAGAATCGGTCCCAGGGAAGTTGCTTGCCCCTGAATTTGACGTAACAGACTTTAGATATAATACTCACTCGGCAAACCTCGGAAGATTTCGGACAATCTAACCTCGGCTGTATGATGAATTCCGCCATATTGGAACTACTTTAAAGGTCCCGGATGAAACATGGCTGCGCCCATACCGAACACAAGTTGGCGACCTATTTGGCTAGCGACCGATTCGACCGATCCAGCTGTAAGATAATGACAAAATTACACATCTATTCTGAGCTAAAGGAATGGATAAAAAATAATATATTCTACTTTCATTTGATAGACATAACGTTGGATTTTATTGGTAGATAAATACATGAGTTAAGGCGACTGTCTGTTGTCTTTATTCTAAATAGGTTTCCAACGAACAGGTTGCAGCTCGATCGGTGGAATAGGTCGCTAGCCGAATAGGTTCCCAATTTGTGTAATAGCGTCGAGTTTTCCTGTTAAAGTAAACCGGTAGCTGCATCGCAAATGTATTGGCGTAGGTACATATCACTTACTGTCATACAGCCGAGGCTAGATGTAGTTTACGGAATCTACCGAGATTTGCCGAGTGATATAATACTATTCCCTTGTTTCATGTTATTTTAAGTCCCAATGAAAAGACGGTGTATAGCAGCCATGTCCCAGCAATATCTATATCTTGGCGCAATATAGCCCGGTTGGAGCTCATATGCCATTAAACAACATTTTATTCATTCATTACCAGCAGATAGTTTATTGGTCCGCGACAGACTCGAAAATTTTTGAAAGATGCAGGTTCTCTAGCGTCATTTTGGCGTATAATCTGGAGTAGCTTTGTTAAAACACAGAAACTGAGATCCAACTCAACATATAATATGACAGCCCAAATAAATATACTACGTTTTTGTTTTACTGATGTAATAATAATTATATGTACACGAAAACAAAAACCTTGACCACCAGACACCAAAATATCCAAATGAAAATATTTCGTTCACATAAACTATTCGCTTTATTTAATTCAATACTCAAAATCATGTTGAACTGGATTCAAATGGAAGTATCCGTGCACACTTGGAAGCGAAGTCACCAATAGCCTCGGATACCGTAACGGAACGAGGACGGGCTTGGCCCCCACGACAAGAAGGCCCGGGAGGTGGTTTGTAGTTTTTAATGTACCAGTTGTTTCAGTGGACTGAATCCAATTCTTATTTTACCCACGCCACTAAATACAAATAAGTCACCTGTTTTCTTCTATTTCGTGATCAAGTAACAGCTTATTTTTGTTATTAATTGATACCAACACATTATTCTGCATTCTTTCGTGCCCCTATAGGTTCCCGGCCCCTCTAGATTCCGGGACCCTGCCCTAGCTGCCGCCTCCCCTCACAGACCCTGATGAAAGACATTCTGCCAAAATCCCACATAATAATATCTGATGTGAATATCACAGAGCGTGCACGAAAAGGAACCCCTGGCTGTTGGAAATCGCTGTAAGAGTAGGCCGCTGTCTGGCCAAAATTGTACGAAGTACACCCATCTTCATCAGCCCAGTTGGAGCAGAACAGTAGGATGTTAACCCCATTTCATTTTTGTACTGTATAACATGTCCATTTTACTTGTAAAAATAGCTAAAGTCGCTCTTTTTGTAACTGGTTACTGAATAAATTTAATTTCCCAGTCAGGCCAGTTATGGATTCAAACTGTGACACCTGTCGTTAGTTACATCTTTTACATAAGAAAAACCCAAAATAAAAGCAATATTTCATCATCCTAAAGATATAGAGAGTCTCATTAATTAGCGACGTATACGTATCTAGCGGGGATTTGACGTATATAACATCAGCTATACTAGTCTGGCATTACGCTACATTGGAAGCATGGGATATAACCGGTCACACCACTGTAAGCTTTGAACTCCAGAGTTGCCAATAGCAGGGTAACAGACCGTTCAAATAATATACGTGACAGACATATACGTCAACCTTCAGATGAAATAGTCAGAGTTTTTCATCATTCTGTTTAAATGGCATTTAGTTATTTTGAAATCAGTGTTGGTAATTTTACAGAGAGAAAGAATGAGAGAGAAAAGTAGATGCATTTATGAGAGAAGGTAAATTTTATTTTATTAAAAACTTTATCTTATTTTTTTTATTGATTATAGCCATTCAAAAGCGGATTAAGGGACAGACTTCCGTCTGTTGTCCACCACGAGGACTTCTCCCAGAAAATATCAGATAAAATTTAGGTTTAGATATTAAATGGAACCGATCGTATCGTTGACCGAACCTGATAAACAAATAAAGGCAAAAACCTTTGACATTTTTATATGGCTCATTTACCGGACACAGGTGTCCTTTCATCGATGTCAGTGACCCCTTTTCTTGGTGTCTTTCGTCATTTCTACCAGCATGTCGAGGCCTCGCGTCCGTTCCGCTGCATTCGGACTCCCTGTCCCAGGATCCGTTTTAAGGGCTTCCTCTCGATTTATTGTTATATTACCGTTATTTGAACACTCCCAAAAAGGCCTCCCCTGTAAACCGCTACTACTACGTATTTTGAAAGAAATGTCGCGTTAATAAGCAGTTTGATAAAATGAACACAAATGAATATTTTGTTATTGCTATTATTGTTCGCTAGTTTTAAAGGAAACGGTTCGACCGGGCCCTCAATATTAGTCAAAACCGGTGAATTGGTTCCTTGGTGACATTAATCTAGGTATTGGATTGGTTCCTTAATCACATTTATTTATTAGATTGGTTCCTTAGTCACATTTTTATCTATGGGGTTCCATATTGTCATATGAAACCAAGGTAACAGCCTTGAAATGATTTATCATGTTGCATGACTATATCTTTTCTTCATGTGTTTTTATGGAACAGACCAAGAGACTGTTTTTTAACTACTCAATTGCTTATTATTAACATCGTATATGGCTCAGTCTTTGTATTTTTCTTTATATTTCTTATCACTTACTATATTCTTTCCTTTTGTATTTATTAGTATTATTAGTCTCTCTTAGTTCTATTGGGTATCGGGTAGTATATTATGTACGCCTACCTTTCGACTTGTTATTCTTTCGTCTTTCACTTATTATTATTATTAGCTTTTCTATTGATTGTACGTCTATCTTTCAAATATGTAAAGGCTAAGTCTGCTTTTCTTAGTAACCAAAAACATAATGTGACGAGTAAAAGTACGACACTGACGTTCGTAGATCACCTGAAAGGGGTTATTTTGATTAAAACTTTGGAAAGTTGAATATGCAACATTTCCCTAGTAATGTAATTCGACCTCAAGACGGTTTTGAGGGGATAGATTGTCGAATGGTTAGGACGTTACCACTGTATCTGTCATTAAGTCAACTTGCGCAGATTCGATTCCGCGGTTGTACGGTTTTCTCCTACTGCTAAAGAACCATAGGCGCAATCGAATTATTGAAATAAAATAGAACCATTAGTTAGTCCAGAAATGACCTAGTTTGCGTCGAGTGGACTTTACCCCCCCCCCCCATATCTCTCTCTCGCTCATCCAGATTTTCAGGTATGGTTCCCCCTTATCGGTGATGCAGCCTGGCTTGACAAGGACAGCTGTCTAGTCGTTCGGATCGGACAAAAAACCGAGGTCCCGTGTACATATTGGCGTGCACGTAAAAGATCCCTTGGCATTTGGAATTCGATACAAGAGTAGGTTGTAGTGCCGCTGTCCGTGTAGGATTTCCCTCAATGTATGACAGAACAGTCGGACGCTACACTCATTTTTTTCCATTCTTCGTATTTTATGCGCTATCGTGCTTAATGACATGATTACATTACACTGAATTGTAAGATGTATGTAAACAAACGAGCTGCTTGATTAGGGTTCCAATTAATGTGTAGTGTGCACGCACGACGAGAGTTAGATTTGTAACAGGTAAATAGATATGTGAACAGAACACAATTTTTATGGCAAAACAATCACTGGTTTTATTCTAAAAGCACCACGTTTCGACAAGTATCCATAAAAATTGTGTTCTGGTATAACTTGTTGTCGGTTGTCCTTGTTGACACCCTGATTTCGACAGCGTATACTTCTTTCACTCAGGGAAGACGAGGTGGCTCCGTGGGTCAGGTGATTTCTCAATAATGAGGTCTCGTTCCCGGTGCTGGCCGATAAAGTCCCTTGGAGTTTTCCGGCGGGTTTTCACCTTATCTGTGGTGTAGGATCAGGAGTTTGACCAGGAACAGCGTTTACGAGTTCGAAATACATGTGTTTATGTTGTCGTGCACGCACAAACCCCCCTGACAACTTGAACAAAATTTCTCTCACAAAACACTACATGGTTTCTACTGTATGGTGCCTGCCCATTTTTAAAAGGCCTATTGGTGCAGAAAAGTAGGAAGTTACACCTCATTTCAATTCATCACACGTGCATTTGACCCTTTCAAAAACACCGTATAGCACTTTCGTTTTCTTCTGCTTTTTCTTGCCTTTCTTCTCCCACAAAGAGTAATGCTCTTCCAGATAGTTTATACTCTTGCGCATGACAGTAAACACGGTGGTGGCCCGTGTGAAGTCTATCCAGCCTTTCCCTAAAACCTATTTATAGTCGATAAAAATAGCACAATCATCCATGGTAGATAATTGGAATACGTGTCTCCCCCATGGATGAACGCAAGGGCAATTGGGGTGGAGCGGAATAAGACCACTGTCGAAAGTGAGGATGTCATTTGATATATTGTCTTGTGTAATTGTTTGTGTATGGTTTGTCTACATCTGAAAGAGAACAACCGATCCCAAAGGGAGTAATCAAGTTCACGCAACTGGAACGAAATTAGAAAAAAAGAACTCCTATTTTAATGAGATTGGTATAAAAGATACTAATAGACATTAGCATTTGTTAATGGAACGGATCTGATTTGACCTTAAAATGCGCTCGACTTACTTGCGCTTCTTCATCTTAAAAATATATAAATAGATATATCAAATAATTTTTAAAACACACACCAAATAACATGCGTTTTCAATTAGCTGTTTTTTTTCTAAAATTTATGTTACAAAAAATAACATGCTCTTTAACATTCGAAGTTTTTTTTAAAACATCGATTTTTAATGTAGCCTCAACATGTTTTTGTAGATCATTATATTCCATTCTTTATACTTTTTTCTCGTTAACAAACATCCTTCTTTTATCCTTATGTTTCATAATATTGTTATGTCATTTTTTTACCATTTTGTCTCCAAATATTATGTTATCATAGCGATCAAAAATATTTAAAAGCAATAAATTATCTCGTTTGGATTTGCTGGAATGTAATGTATATATACAAAAAGCGCGTGGATATACATACATTATACATTATATACACCGTTCAGAATATTGACGTGGGCAAACGATTTCAATGACGTACAGTGGCTTTAAAAGAGCTAAATATGTATTTTTTAGCGCCTACAAATGGAGAAATGGACACAAATGCACGGCAAATCGAGATCCATCTCTGCATGGCGGAGAGAGAGAGAGAGAGAGAGAGAGAGAGAGAGAGAGAGAGAGAGACTGGGGCATTTCGGGACTAACACATGGTTCAATTTATATTCCAATCAATCGCTTGCGCGTAGGGGTTGGAAGGCGACCCCACGCCTTAAAGCGGAAATTTCATATTTTTAAGTTATATTTTTAAAATTTATTAAAATAAAGCCTTAAAGCCCCAATAACACTCTTGTTGTAACTGAATAATATGTCCCAATCTTCATTCTGGTCAACAAATCGTATTATTTTACAATATTCCAATTAATTGATGATATAAATTTCATCTTAACACACCTATTTTAAAAAATTGGAAAAATTCAACAAATTGATTTGAAAAGTCTAACGTAAACCTTTTCAAATGTGACTTGGATTTTAAAATATTTTCGAACCCTCTGGACAAGTAAAATAGGTTGTAATGGATAATTTACACAACAGGTAGGACACTTAAACATCTAGTACTTAGAATAAGGGTATTATTTATTTTCTGGAGCTTCCAAGCCAGCAAGAATGTTATTGTCCCTTTAAAATGGATGGTATCTATAAACAGTCCAACCGTGTTAAAGAATAATCCTATAATTCACTATTGCCAGTTGAGAAATTTGCAAAAATATCACTTTCAACATTAAATTCAAACGTTTCAAGATAGCTATTGCATGGGGGGAATGGGAAAACAAGTAGGTAATTGTGTTATTATTTCCGATGTGAAAGATGTTTCAGTGTGGAAAATAATGCCTATGATTGTATAATAGTGAGTTGACAACCTATTGAGCAAAAGACAGAAATAAAAATGCTTTGACTTTCTTGGAAAATATGAAATTCCCGCTTTAAGTTCGGAGTCCAAATTGAATGACAACCTATTGCGTCTTGTTATTCCAGTATACGCTGGTAGTATTGTCCTGCGGCATACATTAAGCCTTATTCATCGATTCACATCATTACAACTAACGCTGGAAAATGTGCCAATTTTATATTTTTTCATTTTGTCTTACATATCGGATATCAGAAGCCCATTTTTCACGTTAAGATGCAACATCAATGTTGTTTTAAATTTTATTGACCAATAAATAGAGAATCTCCTACGAGTGTTTTGTGATATCAAAAAATATCAACACAAGTTGATAATGTAAAAAAAACATTACATGCAGAAATAAATGAATATAATTCTTTGGTATAGATTTCACCTTTACTGGATCTAATTTCATTACTGCGTAGTGATACATCAGTTTTTTGACTGCAGTTTAGCTATTGCAAAGTCCTATATTTTGACCCAGTATTTCCTTCAAAGTCAATTAAATAAAAACGGTTTCTTTTTAACAAAAAAAGGTCACTTTTTTTTTAAAATAAGTGGTTTCTTTAAAATAAAGGAAAGTAGTTCCTTTTGATTGACCAATCAAATTCATGTAAAGCGATATCTCAAGCGATATCTCCTAAGGAGATATCGCAGTAGATTATGTAATTTATCATACAAGCGATATCTACTGTCAAATAAGATATTGGGTGATAAAGCATTATACCGGGTCCGTAGAGCGTAGTTGGGGTATATCAGTTTTTCTACCTATGGCTTTCGCCCCGAGTCTACGGCTGTGGGAGAAAACCCAATGACCTGAAGAAGAAACCCAAGTATGGTATCGAGACAACGATCATTTGCCAAATGATTGGAATGGCTAACGATCAACTATTTCTGTTTCATTCTTCATTTACCGGAATATCGGGTATGCAGAGCGTCGGCTGAGTAGTAGGGCATTGGCCTCCCAATAAGAATGTTCAGAGAGTTTTTTTTAACCCCATGGGCCACGAAAAACCATTTTTGGAGTATTCAATCCCGGTTCTCACAGAAAAAATGTCTTGTCTTTCGGGATGATCAAAAGGCGAGTTACACCCGTGGACACATTTGCTTGCACGTAAACAACCAATAAGAGTTGACAGTTATACAGGGAAAATCCACCTTCACATTGCACACGTAATCAAAATCAAAATGACCCAAGTATTTTATAGACGAAATGAAATGAAATGGGGTTTAACGTCCTACTTTTCTGCTCCTGAACTGGGATAATAAACACGGGTTTACGCCCTACAGTGTGCTTTGAGGGAAATTTTGCACGGGCAGCAGCGCTACGGCCTACTCTCATATCGAATTCCAACTGCCAAGGGATCTTTTACGTACACGGCACTGTGTACACGGGACCTCCGTTTTTCGTCCAATCCAATCGACTAAACAGCTGTCCTTGTCAGGCCCTCCGTCCTGCATCACTGACAGGGGGAAACCACGCCGGAAAATCTGGATGAACTTTTTCGGCCAATGCAGGGATCGAACACACGTTAAACCCCATTCCATTCCATTAGAGTATTTATAGAAGCTAAATGTCTTTGACTCGGGTTGATCTGACGTATTATACAGAAGTCGGTTTGTTGACTAACTTGAGACACGTACAGTATGTCTTGCTATGTCGACACAGAACCAATCAATTGAGTGTGATTATACCAACACTGACATTAATCCGTACAATGAAAATGATTCAGTGCAATGATCGTGGTATATGATGGCGTTCATCTGCCACTGTAAGCCGCATGGTCATTTTTAGCTAATACGATCTCTCTTATCAGTGACCGGCTTAGTCACTACAGCAGTGGTTCTCTTTTTAAGTGTGACGCGAAATTTTGAACGGCACACTCAGAAAATGCGAAAAAAAACCGCATGATCCTAATTGAGTATTGACTGTAAGTTCATAGCTGTGTTTTTCTTTATTTAGTTTGAGTCATTCGATGTGTCTATGACTAGTCTGTGTCCACGGTTGTATGCCGTCTGTGACTTGCTATGCTATATGTCTATGACTAGTCTGTACGGTTGTTTGCTGTCTATGACTTGCCATGCTTTTATTTTGCAAAATTCAAATATTTTTCCTATACATTTAGCCAGGTGTGCCGCTATTTTTTCATGTGTTCCAAGGTGTGCCGTTGGCAGAAAAAGGTTGAAAACCACTGCACTATAGTTTCGTTTATATCCACGCTCGAGTTTATAGTTAAAGGTGTTGCCGTGGCATTAGAATTAATTGCGCAGCGACTAACCCATTTTATCAAAAGGTTATAATCTATCGTTCAATTGTTCCATATGTTACAGTAATAAAGTAATAACCTTCGGGCGCATTTAAAAATAAAATATAATACCAGAATATAATAGGTTTTCATCGGTAAATAATTAATACTTTAAAATCAATTTTTTCACACTGATTCTTATTTAAGCGAAACGAAATTAATAGAGGTTTAACGTTCTACTTATCTGCACCGACAACGTTAATGACAGACTGATATACCCCATACCGTGTACCCGGACACGGGCGCTACAGCTTGCCCCACTGTCAAGGGTTTTTTTTTACGCTGACGCCAATGTGTACTTGGGACATTGGATTTCCCTGCCGTCTCACCAACTACTTACTTTCCGTACCTGAACCACTAACAGGGGGAGGGACATTCCCGGACAACACCAGGAGCGAACCCGAAAACTCCTGATTTATTTTGTGTGCTGAAATTCTACCCTTTTGAATTGAGATTACTGATTCTTCCAGATACATAACCAAAGCAACCTTTAATTTACTGTAACGTTTGTACAGAAGCCCTTAGATTTCTTTTTGAATAGTTGATTTTTGCAATTGATTCTTGTAGTTGAATCTTGTAGCTGTCCCCGGTAGCTGCCTCCGTTATCTATTTAGAGCTGCGGTGGCTCGGAGAGTAAGGCGCTGGCTCATCACTGACCTGGAGATCCGGGGTTCGCTGATAAAGTTCTGTGGTAGAAATAAAGTGGCCCCGGGTAGCTGTTGTAATAAAGAATTCTTGTAGCTGTCAATTGTTATAGAATAGAGAAATAAACGACCGGGGTCAGAGCGTTGGTTTTAACAAAGATAAAAGAAACTAGAACTGCGATGCAGTGATGACGGATTTCACCTGTGCCAATTCAACCTTCAACTGAGGTCAATTCCGGTACCAGTGAAATCGTTAAACAGTTTTTTACTCGAGCATGATACACGTTATAAAAGCTGTTGATAACAGTTAAATGATATGAAATGAATAGAAATGAAACGAAATGAAATTGGGTTTATCGTCCTACGGAAATGAAAAGAAATATAAAAACATTGAATGTATTTATTTTTGCATAGAAATCATTTTTAATAAGACACCAATATATCATTAAATCATTATGTAGCACTATAATTACATTTAGCTTAAAAGAACTTGCATAAATACACTTTATTGCCGTCGATGCAGTGAATACCCAAGACACATTTAAAAAAAGAACCCAACAAAACCCAAAGGTTTCAACGGTGCCACTTCATTCCCCGTACCAATGAAACCGTTAAAACGAGAGTTTCATATTTTTAAGTTATATTTTCAAAATGTATTAAAATAAAGCCTTAAAATAGATAGTATCTATAAACAGTCCAACCTTGTTAAAGAATAATCCTATTAATCCTATAACTCACTACTGCAAGTTGAGAAATTGGCAAAAATGTCATTTTCAACTTTAGAGGTGGCTATTGCATAAGGGGGTGGGGGGATAGAAAAATACAAGGGAGGTAATTGTGTTATTTTTTTCGGTGTGAAGCATTTGTAAGTGTGGGAAATAGTGCCTATGATCGTATAATAGTGAGTTGACAACCTATTGCGCAAAAGACATAGCAATGATTTGTTTTGACTTTCTTAGATAATATGAAATCCTCGATTTAAACAGATTTCCACGTGTGCATGGAAAACGTGTTATTAAATGTATGACAAATAGCCATTGATAAAATAGTTCAATGATATGAAATGAAGAGAAATTTTAAAACGTTTGGTACATTTTTATTTTTAATAGAAAGCATGTTTACGGGATACAAATAGGTTATAACAATTATGTTACACTAACATTTAATAACAACAGCACTTCAAAAATTGATATTTTAGCTTAAAGGAACTAGCATTAATACACTTTAAAACCACCAATACATTAAGTGGCAAAACATATTAAAACTCCAAAGCACTCAAAATAAAATCGATATTTTAGCTAAATGGAACTTGCATAAAACATTTTTAAAACGCCTATGCAGTAAATACCGAAACTTTTTTTTTAAATTAAAAAATACGCAGAAATATGTAATGAACAAGGATAATAAACGCAGGATATCAGAATGCAGTGTTTTTTAGGCAAAATATAGTATACAAAGTTTAAGTAATGAGAATAAAACATGACACAATTATATAGAATACAAGTTGCGTGGAGAGTTTATTTCAGCTACGTTTTGACGAGGGATGTACCGTCTTTATCAAGCAAAGGCATGAATCGTACAATATTGAAGGGAAATGAAACAGGGTTTATAGTCCTATTTTCTGCACCATCTAGGCTAATGATAGGTCCCCACTATCACGATTCGTGCTACGATTAAAATCGTGGTTTTAATCGTAATGTAATCGTGGTAAATCCTATCAGGTCTTATCATACGAAACGTAACCGAAAATATCTGCACGTAGTAGTTCGTGCATCGCATAGCAGTGGAAATGTACCATTTATAAGAATGAAACATAAATCACATAACGTTTTAGAGTAATACACAAAAACACATACTTATGGAGTAACAGCTACTTAATTTATTTAGGCGACGTTTCTAAGAGTATTCTCTCAACGTAATCATGATAACGTTGAGAGAATACTCTTCGAAATGTCGCCTAAATAAATTAAGTAGCTGTTACTCCATAAGTATGTGTTTTTGTGTATTGCTCTATCCAGTTACTAAATGCCTCTAAAAGATTATGTTTTAGAGTAAGTTTTATATTCCTGAATTGGAATTTAGGGTGCATAACTAAAATATTTTCTCAGTGAAATTGAGACAATTAATTGAGTATTCTGTCTTACTGTATAATCCGGCATATTGTATCGATCCGGTTCGATGCCGGAAGTGACTGTAGCCACTCACACTGTATAATATAAATGAAATGTACATTATGTGCAGATGTTAATATATGGAATAACACAGATAAATACTTGACAATATTACTACTTTGTATCTTATTAATATTGGACTGTGGTCTTCAATATAGTTGAGGGCCGCTTAAACATTGCGTCATCCATTAATTGTCTAAACATGTGTTTTAGAAAATGAATTATTAGTAAAATTATTTTTTATACATAAAAGTTTTTTCGGATCGATAGATTTCTCAATGTTTAATCATTACGAAAATGGTAGCACCCGGTCCTCTTGTAAAATGAAAAGAAAGAATATGTTTTTCGTGTATAATTTAAGAACCGAGAACTCGTCATATGAATTTCATTGTTCTATTCAAGATTGTTCTTTTTCGTGCACTGTAAATTTGATGATTCTTTCAGTTAACATGTCTGCAAACTCAAAATCCATATCTTCTTGCATACTGGTATTCCATAACTGGTTCGTCTTTGCTGGTCGTTAAGTAAAGTACATTATTCCTGTGTAGTTACTCAGACCAGTATTAATTTAATTTGTTTATCCTTATTTTGTTATTACCTTGATTTTAATATTAATTGGATACTCACTCTCGTGTCTTAATTCTGTTGGTACCCGTAAGCTGTAGTAAATATCCTTAATTCTATTTACTTTTAACTGAATAAACTACTAACAGTGTAGAACTTAAGTATTAATTACTACTTATCGCCTGGAGTCATTAATACCTTTGAAACTCATTAGTATTCTTCTAAACTTACGATCTTTACCCATTATTATTTGTGAACAGTGCTATCTTATTAATAAGTCTAGACTCATTAACAAATCGACTACACTTACCAGACTTGGTACTGGAATTTCCTGTATCTGGTTTGCGCAAATAGATTCTACCACGAGCTATAACATTAAGTATATAAGATGAAACTGGTACACCTTCAAACCTCTAATATCTAAGAACACCCCCGTCTCTTCATTAATTTTTCTAAATTTCATATAGATACTCCCTATAAACATTTTAAACCTTTTCGTGAATTCATTTCTTTTTTAATTCAAAAGAAACAGCATCTTGAAACAAATGTGATCAATATTTATTTCAAGACCTGATCGAATTATAATTCCTAGTTGTAACAACAAATCGACCGCAACCCGTAAGTTTTTATATTCCTTACGTATAACACATATAACAAACAGCAAGTTTACAAAAAGGTTCCTGAATTTTCATGACTTATCAGGGATTCAATCTTTATTCGACAGCTAACCGCACATTCGAGTCCAACTTTACTTTTAAGTGCCCTTCTAACCATGATATGTTTCCCACTTTTAACACATACTTTGAACTTATTATTCTTTATGCTTTTATTTTTAACAAAACAACACGAATACTCCGGAAACAGTTCTACCATTGCATAATCTAAGCTATCAGCTATATATTGCTATGCACCGTGTTTTATTTTAAACCATTTATTTCAAACTTTATACCGACCCATCTCGCGAAATAACAAAGGGCGATTCAGTTTTTAATTTTCCTTGGGCTTTTTGCCTTTACCCTACACGCTTCCTAGAGAATTAACACAGGTTTATACTATAAACACAACACAAAGACACACATTACTTGAACAGAACACAAGATTACATTAATTTACAAAAGTCACGTCTAAGATTTTAAGATTTTAACGTCCTGTCTAGACTCCATTAACTTACATTAAATCTACCCCTTGGTCTGTTTAGCTTTCCGTGGTCATTTTACTAGGAAATATGTACCAACCAAAAAATGACTGGAAACTTCTTCCAAGGATTTCCCCCAGGGTCGACATCTCGGTCACGGCACCAAATAAAAATAGCTGTGACACTATTCAAGGAATCAAATGTGACACGATCGTCTGAGTGTTCCTTTGACTTCACGTTGTGCGGTCAATTGTTTCAATCATCAATTATCTGACTCTGGAACACCGTTTATGTTGTTACTAAGTTTATATAACAACAACAGCAAACTACAAAGATTAATACAGGAAAACTACAACATCTATTATAGATACTTTAGTAGTTATTAAAATATCCACGGACTGAGTTTAAAATCCTTTATAACTCTGACCTAACGGCTTGAACATCTCATTTTGTCTCTACCACAGCCTCTCAGACGAGGCTCCTGTGGGTATGACGTTCCCCGAGGAACTAACGGATTATGTCTTCTCTACAGTCTCACCTTAAATCTGACGTTTTGATTTTACGGGTGAACTGTAATCATACCAGGGGTTGAAAATCAACCATTTTTACGGTGACAAAGATTGAGCCTATTTTTCTGGTTACTTACAACAAATTGAAAGATTGTAAGATTATTAGAAGCCAGACAAATAAAGCGCTTATCTATCTGAAACCACAATGCAAACACAAGTCATAGGAAGCGTTCTGTGCCACAACGGAAAAGAAAAGGATAGTGAATGAGGATGAGTTACACTTTCTATTCTACCACACAATGTAAACATTGTCCCGAAGCCTTTAGTCTGTTGGATGGAACATATGGGAGCTGATGCACCGAATGCAATATATTTTTTTTCTATTTTCTGAAGGTATCGGTTTCAATACTGTTGTTCTTAAATTTGTTTTTGGTCCAAGAATGATAAATTTCATACTCATAACTACATGATGATTCACAATAAGGACACCTGTCTAGTCGTTCGAATGGTACATTGGCGTGTACGTAAAAAATCAATTAATAGTTGGAATGCAATATAAGAGTAGGCCGTAGCCCTACTGCCTGGGCAAAATGTCACTCATAACACACTGTATTGTGGATGCCCGTCGTCATTAGCCTGGTATAGGATAAGCCTTATTTCTTGGGGTAAAGTGGCCGTATTTTGTTTCATGGCTTTATTGTAAAGTTTTCATCACATAATGAACAACCCACGTAACTGCCGTTATTTTAAACAAAAGCACATGTTTCAAATCTCCTCCGGTAATATAATATCAAGCCTGACATTAACAACATAGTCTGTGTGCCCGCAGCCGATCTGTTTATATATTTTAGCTCAACGGTTAGAGGGAGGCAACTCTCTTTATTAAAAAGGATGATGTAAGCAAGCGGGAAGCGTGCAAAAGAAAGATGGCGAAGTAAACAGCGGTCTCAAACTATTTGAAACCGTTGTCAACGGTATTAACGTTAAAGTTTCCTATAGATGCTCAATGCTTATGTCACACGGTTAACGGATATTGAGTGTCGATGGCGAACTGTATAAGCTGCTAGTTTAAGGTCTCAATTCGTCGTGTCTATGTGAAAGGCTAACGGTAAACAAGACATCGGCTATTGGTTACGGCATGGCTGCAGTTTCAAGTTAAAGGGACGGTGACGCGTTTCAATACCGCTATGTACAAGGTTTACTTATAAATCCTATGGTGGACTGAATAAAGGAATTTTATGGTTTAAATGTATTTCTTTATCGAGTTTACGGCCATCATATTAGTTTCAAATAGTAAAAATTATTGACTTCTCGCCATACATACGTATTGTCAAATGGTTGAAATAGAATAGCCGCTCATAGCCTATAGACTGAATGAACGTTGTAAAACTGTTTCGTTTAATGATTATTAAGTGACTTTCCATAGATTAAAGTGCATGACACGTCCTATAGTGTTTTGATAGTTTGTCTACAGTCAATTGTCGACAGTTTATCAACATGGATTCACGTAAAGACTTGATAATAGAACTTCGTAAGAACAATAATGAAGATAAGGTAGAAGAACGGGATAGCGATGATGATAGTACTTTACACACCAGTTCAAATAAATCAAGGCACGCGAAGAAAAGTCACAAAAGTTCAAATTCGTCTAGTTCGTCAAGATATTCAAGTTCTATGATCCGAGCAAGGGAAAAGGCCAAAGTTGCAGAACTGCTGACTGAACAGGCGATGTTGTCTAAAACTCAGCAAATTCAGAAATTAGAACTTGAAGTGAAAATCGCTAAAGCTCAAGCCAGAGAGAAGGCTTTCCGTGAAATCGTTGATGAAGATAATGTAAACAGATTGTCAAACGAATATATTGTTCTTTCAGAAGTCAACGGATCCTCAAGTAACAGTGATCATTCTAGTACGGTAAAACCAAGTGATCTTCCACATACAGTCATACCGCCATTGATACATGTAAATGATAAACAAACAAGTGCAAGTAATTTAAATCAACCCATCTCAAGTACACCGCTTATTTATCGTCAACCGCGAGAGCAAACCCTGCCTAAATGCACAAATAATACCACACCGCAAGGTCAACGTCTTAACCCCACAGCCAATGAATTTCAACCGACAAACACTGAATGTTTGGATTCAACACAGTTACAGACAAGGTCAAACGAAAATCAGAATGCTACAAGCTCTAATATTCAACACGATGTGGTTTTGATGCATAGACAATTAATGGCTGCAATGACATTACCTCAACCGGAAGTAAATAAGTTTAAAGGCGACCCGATAGAATACACGCCATTCATTAAAGCCTTCAACGCAAGGATTCGGTCTAAAGTCTCCAACAGTGCCGATTGTCTCTATTATCTTGAACAGCACTTAGAAGGAGAGCCTAGACATTTAATCGACGGATGTTTACATCTAGATCCCGAAGAAGGATTTGAAGAAGCGTTACAACTTTTGGATCAAGAATATGGCGACCCATACAAGCTTTCAATATCGTACACAGACAAGGTTCTTAATTGGTCCTTAGTTAAAGAAGATTCGTCAGCATTAAAGAAATTTTCTCTGTTTCTCATCAAGTGTAGAAACGCCATGAGTAGTTTATCTTATATGTTAGTCTTGAATCACCCACCAAATATGCAGTGCATTGTACAGAAACTCCCATACAGTCTTCAAGCAAGATGGAGAGAACGTGTTGTCCGAATGCGAAAGGTTGAAATGAAAACTGCATTATTCACTGACCTGGTAGACTTTATAAAGGATGCTGCAGAAGCTGCAAACGATCCCATATACGGTAAAGACGCTTTGGTGAAATCGAGTTCAACGAACAGCCAAGCTACTAAACCACATTATCAGCATAAAGATTTACACGGACATGGTAGGAAACCGTTTATACCCAAACAGAAAAGCTTTGCTACAAATACGAGTTCAGTATCGTCGAATTCCGGGTGCTCAAACGGGACCGGGTACAAAAATCAGTTATCACAAGTTGGACTAAGCTGTAAACTTTGTAAGGGCGCTCATGGTTTAGATAATTGCCCAACCTTTGCGAAGAAAACAATGGAAGACAAGAAGACTTTCTTGGTAAACAATAGACTTTGCTTTAGTTGCTTCGGAACAAATCACATGGCTAAGGGATGTTTACAAAAGGCCACATGCAGTAAATGTCAAAAGAAACATCCAACAACTTTACATATTGATGGATTCAGTCTTCAAATGGTTGATAATCATCTTGAATCGTCTAAGGCTAGTGAAAATACAGCTAACTTGATATCAGATGTTATTCCTAAAACAGTGTGCAATGTAACCAGATCAGTAAACTCTATTATTTTACAACCCATCCTTCCAGTACGTTTACAGTGGAAAGATAAAATGGTTATCACGCTTGCCTTTTATGATAATGGCAGCAGCGGTTGTTTTCTACTAAAAGACACCCAGACGAAATTAAATGCCAAAGGAGTCTCAACGAAAGTACAACTGGGCACCATGCATGGTCAAGACATGTTAGACTCAGAAATAATAAATAACCTGTTGGTGCTTGACATCGATGGCAATAATGGAATAGAATTACCTAAAACGTACACAGTAGGTGAAATACCCGTCACACTCTCACAGGTTCCAACACCAGAAATCGTCAGTAAATGGGAACACCTTCAAGATATAGCAAAGAAAATCCCTCAACTTATTCAAGGATGCGACATTGGACTTCTCATCGGTAGTAATTGTCCCGTAGCTCTAGGACCGTTAGAAGTAAAACCTAGTGAAGGAAATGGACCATTTGCTATGCGCTTGCCTCATGGTTGGACCGTGTGTGGGCCAGTTGCCGTAGAAGAATCTTTGTCAACAAACGAAGTCTCAGTAAATCGCATAACTGTTAGAGAAGTAGAAAGGTTCAAGGAAATATTCTCACCGCAAACAGTTCTTGAAATGTTCGAAAGAGACTTTAACGAGGATCCGATCAATCAAAAATCAGAAGAATATGGTTTGTCTCAAGACGACAGGAAGTTTATAGAAATTGTCAATGATGGTATAAGTAACGTAAACGGCCACTATCAGATCCCACTTCCGTTTCGTAAAGAGCATATTCTATTCCCAGATAACAGACTTCAAGCTGTTAAACGCTGTGAATGGCAGAAGAAAAAGATATCAAGCGATTCTCAGTATTATGAACATTATAAACGTTTTATTCAAGACAATATCGATAAGGGTTTTATCGAGAAAGTTCCTGAAAATGCCTCACCGGAACCAGGACATTCGTGGTATCTTCCTCATCATGGGGTCTACCACCCTCGTAAATTAGATAAGATACGAGTCGTGTTCGATTGTAGCGCGCAGTATCAAGGTATCTCTTTGAATAATCAACTACTACAGGGCCCAAACCTGACAAACTCATTGATTGGTGTATTAACTCGATTTCGGGACGAACGTATCGCATTCATGGGAGACATCGAATCAATGTTCCATCAGGTAATGGTCCCACCTCACCATCGAGACTTTCTACGACTTCTATGGTGGAAGGACGGCGACATTGATAAGGACTTAGAGGAGTTCCGTATGTGTGTACATCTGTTTGGAGCTGCCTCATCCCCCAGCTGCGCAAACTTCGCATTAAAGAAGACTGCGGATGAATCAGAAGAAGAGTTTGGTAAAACTGTCGCAAATGTTATTCGTAATAACTTTTATGTAGACGATTGCCTCAAAAGTGTCAAGACTCCAGAAATCGCTAAAGACTTAATTCGACGGTTACAAGGTGCATGCCTTAAAGGCGGATTTAGGTTGACCAAGTTCATCTGTTCTGATAAAGAGGTTCTTGAATCTATTCCAGAGGACGAAAGGGCTAAGGAAGTTCGGGAGTTGGATTTGAATTTAGACCTACCAGTAGAACGAGCACTTGGCGTAAAATGGGTTGTTTCATCGGACACTTTTGGTTTCACAATCACCTTAAAGGACAGACCTTTAACTCGCAGAGGTATCTTATCCATGGTATCGTCAATCTATGACCCACTCGGATTTGTTTCCCCGGTAACGTTAACAGCCAAACGAATATTACAGGATTTATGTCGCCTTGATCTTGATTGGGATGACGCTATACCAGTGGAGTATCAACGACAATGGTTAAACTGGAAAGATAATCTTCTAGCTTTAGAGAAGATAGAGATTCAACGATGTTTTAAACCGGTTGAATTTGGACCTATACTATCAAAGCAAGTTCATGTATTTTCGGATGCAAGTTCTACAGCGTATGGAGCGGTTGCTTATCTTCGACTCAAGGATAATAACGATCGAATACACTGTTCATTTTTACTAGGTAAAAGTAGACTCGCACCCATAAAGACAGTTACTATACCGAGACTCGAACTAACGGCCGCTACAGTATCAACACGCATTGGCCAACTGTTGTTAAATGAGTTGACTGATAAACCGGATTCTGTCTTTTATCACACAGACTCAACTACTGTCTTAAGATACATTCATAATGACCAACGACGATTCAAAATCTTTGTTGCGAACAGAGTTCAAACGATTCGTAACTGCTCAGAACCATCCCAATGGATGTATATCGACACTAAAAGTAATCCAGCTGATGACGCCTCACGTGGTTTAACAAGCTTAACATTCCTACAGTCAAACAGATGGCTTAAAGGTCCCGAATTCTTATGGAAGCCAGAAGAGGAATGGATCAAACAACCAGTGTTACCTGGACTAATTCCCTCATCAGATCCTGAAGTAAAGGATGAAGTTTCTAATTGTGTAACGAACGTAACTTGTTCTGATAATAATCCTGTGAAGTTGATTATTGAACACTATTCAGATTGGCACAGATTAAAACGTGCTGTTGTTATATTTTTACGGTTTAAATCAATTCTACTGCGTTTGAGTAAGGACAGAAAAGAGCATATTCATTTAAAGAGATCAGAAGAAGCCTTTATGACTGAACGGAGGAAAGCCTCATTCAGAAACTTAAGCTTACCCATAACTGTATTAGAAATGGAGAAAGCAGAAAATAGTATTTTTAAGTACGTTCACGAACATCAATACGCTGAAGAACTTAAAGTTCTTAGATCAACAGACTTCAATCAGAATAATCGTCGCCAACAGTTTAAGTGCAAAAAGTTGTTAACGAAGAATTTGTCAAATTTATGGAAGCTCGATCCAGTTATCGATAATGGTGTTCTCCGCGTTGGTGGACGGTTAGACAGAGCCGACGTCTCGGAATCCTTAAAGCACCCTGTAATCGTTCCCAGAAAGGGTCACTTAACAGAACTCATCATTCGCCGTGCTCATCAACGACTTGCTCATGCAGGAAGAGGTCATGTTCTAGCATCGCTACGAGAAAAGTATTGGATAATAGGAGCCAACGCCGCAGTACGCCAGGTGATAACTAAATGTGTTCCCTGTCGACGTAACCGAGCTAAACCAAACATACAGAAAATGGCGGATTTGCCAGCCGAAAGAGTCAACCCCTCACCACCGTTTACCTACGTAGGATTAGATTATTTCGGACCGTTTTATATTAAGGATGGACGACGTGAACTTAAACGTTACGGAGCTATTTTCACTTGTCTAGCTAGCAGAAGTATTCACATCGAAATTTCGAACTCTTTGGAAACGGATTCATTCATACAAGCTCTTCAACGTTTCATAGCCCGAAGAGGACCCGTTAGACAGATACGAAGTGATAATGGATCCAACTTCATTGGTGCCGAAAAGGAGCTTCGTCAGGCATTAGATGAAATGGACAAGGATAAAGTTAGAAATAAATTACTGCATTTCAACGTTGATTGGATATTCAACCCCCCAACCGCAAGCCACATGGGAGGAATTTGGGAGCGCCAAATTCGCTCAATTAGAAAGGTCTTCAATTTTCTCCTCAAGGAACATGGAAGATGTCTAGATGATGAATCGGTTAGAACTTTAATGTGCGAGGTCGAACACATCTTAAACTCTAGACCTCTTACATTCTTTTCTTCTGATAAAGACGATTTAGATCCCTTAACGCCCAATCACATCTTAACTACTAAGACTCAAGTTGTTTTATCACCGCCTGGATGTTTTCAACGTGAAGATCTATATCTACGTCGCAGGTGGCGCAGAGTCCAGTATCTCGCCAATCTGTTTTGGACCCGATGGAAGAAGGAGTATATGATATGTTTACAGGAACGCAATAAATGGTGCCATCCTCAACGTAATGTCCAGATTGATGATATTGTTCTTGTGTGTGATGACAGTCTCCCTAGAAACGAATGGATAATGGGAAGAATCGTTTCAACAGAAACTGATAATAAAGGTCTAGTTAGAGCTGCTACAGTTAGAACGTCAACCACTCAACTACGCCGACCTATTGCTAAATTGGTTCTACTACTTGAGAAGGAAGATGGTGATTAACGTGTTAAAGTGACTTTTAAGTGATTTAATGTTTAATAGTATTTAAATGACTTTAATGGTTTTACGGTTTAACGTGGACAATTTTAATGTGTTTAAACGGCTGCAGTTATTAAGGCTGAATATTAGTTTGTAAATTGATTTCCTAATTTAGGGACCGGGTATGTGCCCGCAGCCGATCTGTTTATATATTTTAGCTCAACGGTTAGAGGGAGGCAACTCTCTTTATTAAAAAGGATGATGTAAGCAAGCGGGAAGCGTGCAAAAGAAAGATGGCGAAGTAAACAGCGGTCTCAAACTATTTGAAACCGTTGTCAACGGTATTAACGTTAAAGTTTCCTATAGATGCTCAATGCTTATGTCACACGGTTAACGGATATTGAGTGTCGATGGCGAACTGTATAAGCTGCTAGTTTAAGGTCTCAATTCGTCGTGTCTATGTGAAAGGCTAACGGTAAACAAGACATCGGCTATTGGTTACGGCATGGCTGCAGTTTCAAGTTAAAGGGACGGTGACGCGTTTCAATACCGCTATGTACAAGGTTTACTTATAAATCCTATGGTGGACTGAATAAAGGAATTTTATGGTTTAAATGTATTTCTTTATCGAGTTTACGGCCATCATAGTCTGGTCAAACTCAAAACACTGTAATCTTTGGATGCATAGATACATGGGTACATATATCTACTCAAACATTAATATTATTAGACATTATAATTCACCGTAATCCAAAAACTTAAACGTGTCATACATAATCAACAAATCAGAGCTACTAGATCCGATATTATGCCATTTACATGTACATAACATTACGTATAGTTTTGTCGCGGTGGTTATGTGGGTAAGACGCTGGCTGGCTAGCCTGGAGGTGTTCGATCCTTGCATTGACCTAGAAAGTTCATCCAGATTTTTCCCCCGTGGCTCCCCCTTGTCAGTGATGCGGGAATAATAGATTGACAGGGACAGCTGTACAGTCGCTCGGATGGGAAGAAAAACCGAGAGCCCATCTACGGAAATACGCCACACTGTTTGTCCTGACAGCCACGTTTCCGCCTACTTTTCGTCGAATTCAAACTGCCAAGGGCTCTTTTACGTGCACACGAACGTGTACATGGGCAGTTGTCTATCTTTCACCACTGACAAAGGGAAATGACGCTAAAACACCCCTGGGATTTTCTTAACAAATAAAGGGATCAATTCTGGGACTTTCTGATTAGTGAGCCAGTACGTTACCTATATAGTCACTGTGGCTTCCCGATAGCTAAATTTGCAATTCCACTTTAAACCTCACATTTTTATGTTCACAATGCTGTCTTTAATGTATTATCGATTAAATCAACCGTCATACGATTGATGTATGAACTCTTGTGTAAAATACCGTTCACTTCATATTTGTTCTATAATTCAAGATGTCAGAGTAAATTTATCTAGTATCAATCTGAAGTATGGACGTCATCTGAAAAGCATTCTGCACTAGATACACTTTCTGTTATAAAAATTCGATAAGGTTATGCGTACTAACTGGCACTTACGGCGCCAAAATGCCATAGATATTTCCTACTCATATTATTAATCACATAATATATTGCAAGCTTTTATTTGACCTTAGCATGAGGAACTCGGACTTTGGCGGTTCTTCCAATATATGAGTGTTGTTTAAACTTTAAGCCTATGCCCATTTGACATATCTTCCGAGGCCTATTCGCATCAACAAGAGAACGACCGTATTTATATCACGTGCTGTAACTAGAACTTCGAATCTCCTTCTTGTCGATAGTCACTGTCGATTTATTCATTTATTTGCAGTGCAGTTTTAAAGGAATCTGAAACTCTGGTCTGGGGGAGGTGTAATTGCCCTTCGGCAGCCCCACAACATTTTGTTGATTTCGGCATGCTTTCGAGCAACTCTTGCGTGTACAACTGTGATTTCTACCTAAATAAGCCATCGTCTTCTTTCAAATTCCATCTCTCCATTGATTAGTCAATTCTTCTTATGAATATGATTTGTGAATGTGCCTATTTATCTATAATTAACATATGTTTCCTTGACGACCTCTTTCTGTAATACGTTGGATGCTAAACATGCGTCATACAAGAGTTAAATCTGACTATTGGAGATCTTTTTTTAGGCCTGAAATGTTTTCTAAATTATTAATTAGACATTAATTAACTGATCCAGGCCATAATCAACTCTCGATGGCATCAGATTTCTCCGATATTAAATAGATTGGAACGGTTCAGCGGTACTTTGGTTTAATCAAATATGGAGGGCGAGACTTGGCTTCGAATTAACCAGTACGGTGGTTGAAATTATTGCACACGTCTGTCAAACCTTCAAAGGCTAATATCTTCGCTTGCAATAGAGTAATTTGAATGAAATTTTCAAATTATTCATTTTACATTATCTATTTTCGAATCATTATAGCAAGAATGGCTAATTCTTTATCTAAATGTTACATAATGTATCTTTAATGACACAACAAACCCACACGATGACAAGAAGGGTATAACTCTCCGTTGTGTGGTAACCAACAACCTGCATGGTTAAATACTATTAAGTCCAGATTAACCAGAAAGCGAGATAATCTTCCCAAATATTGAGATATTATCGATTTATCAACTCAAATAAAAATAGAAAGTTTTTTTTGTGCAATCTTACCATAAAATTTGTGTCAAACTGAAGCACTAGATCGTGTTGATGACTGACGTTCTGAGATTATATGGAATTAAAGCAGGAATCAGAAACTCAACTGTCAATAATCTTTCATTAAAAACAGTGCCATAAACTTCTTTCGTTGTTGACTAACGGCTCCTGTTCTTGCCTCTCTCTTGATTTATACTTTAACTAAAATGTGGACATCGGAGTACATTCCCTATTTTGTCTAGAGCTATTGACTGAGCTTGTTTCTCTCGTAACGTAACATTAATTTCTTGTGTATTAATAGCGTATTGGAGAGATATGGCGAGGGAGAGGAGAAGAGTGAGAGAGAGAAAGATAGAGAGATAGAGAGGGGGACAATAACAACTGAACTGCATATTATTACAGTAGACGACTTAATCGCAGGCTTGGAACAACGACTGCATCTATGACACCCTAAGTTTATACCTTTACACCGCTTAGAATGCAAATTCAATTATAGGCCATATTATATCCAATGCCTTCTAGTGCGCCCATTCCTGGCTGACGCTACTCGTCTGGTTCTCCTTCAATTCTTCTTGTTGGGGGAGACGCTCTTCGAAAAAGCCTTAAGCACCGCATCTTCAATAGAAGGCTTGATCTCGCCTTAACTACATACATCTTATCAAGCCCTTCACGTAATACAATGTATATTTCGCCACTAAGTTCGATTGTCACAAGCCCAGGTTGAGAACCTATCAGATTTATCGGTCGTCGTGAATACCAAGTCTCGCGCTTTGTAGCTAAAATGCCTACATGTGACAATCGAGTTGCAAAGTTCAAAGATCGATCAATGTCACGGTTGCTGTTTTCCCACGAGTTTCTCAATTTAAAAAACCCTGTTTGTTTATAGTGCGTTTGGTGCCACGAACTCTGATTGGACAATGCTAATTAGTCACTTGTAAAAACAACTAGCGCAAAGTTCTGGGAATTGCTGAGTATTCAAGCAACGGAGAGATGTTGTATAACTCGCGAACGTTGCTAACTCGCGAACGTTGCTTAAGGAACATGTAGGCACCGTCGATTGAAGTCCGATTGACATGAACATTGACATGCTTCTTCTTGTAACAAGTCTGCATCGATTTCGTAGATTAATTTTTTGAATTTCACCCAACAACATGGTCAATTCCTGCTCTATAATACGATCGCACGTGTTACTTAAATAATTATATTTAACCGAGGGCAAGCTTGGTAGGCCGATTTTGTAAATATTTTATTTTTCTTCAGTAATTGATAGACACAGTCAATCTAATTACTAGTAGTATTTCAGACAAGACTTCGATTCCTTCATTTTCGCCTTATTACAGACTCCCATTTTCTTCTAAATTACCGCTTCAAAGTAAATAGGCATTCATGGTCCATAATAATTATTCTTTAAAGACACTGTTTATTTGAACTGGCAATTGGTCTAGTAAAGTAAGCACGACTATTGTAAGGCGGCTATTGTGATTTAAATACCATGTAATTTTAATTACAGTGCGCGATACGTCAATGTTATAGTTAACCATGGTCCCTTAATGAATACGCTCTAGGAGCTCAATTTTAAAATTTCATCCAATAGTTTATTCATCTAAAACTCTTTAATTAGTGTGGTTCCGATCCCAAGCTTCTGCGTGACAGGACGTTTGGTATGGTCGCAAGTCCAGGTTTGCTACTTGAAATAACATTGTATCATCCCTTGGTCCCGAAATGGCCTAGTTAGTATCGAGCAGATGCCCCCCCCCCCTTCACTGGACATTAATCTTAATCCCCACTCCCGGTATTCATTTGTTTAATACGAAACACGTACTCATTGTTTGAAGGTATGAGCGTATATGCCAGTATTTCATTATGCCAGTATTATTTTACCAAGGGCACCAACAATACAGGGATTAACATTGTATCTAGTTCAACGGGTAAAGGCAATTTTCATAAATTCTTACTCATATTTCACCTGAAGATATTATGCGACATTAAAAAGCCTCAATAGTTATACACAAAAACCATAAATTCCTGGATTTAAGTCAAAGAAATAAGTCATCGGAAAGGGTTTAACTTACTTTCAGTAACATATTTTTTTTCTACCATTCGCCATTTTATGAACGTTGGGAAAATGAAACTGTAGTTAGATTCCCTTTTTTGAGTAGCGTTACACTAATGTTTATTAATTCAGTCAAAAGTTTTGCTTAGTTTTCTTAATATGCATGCATGGAAGTCTCTTGATTGATTTTATAAACGTTGTGAAAGGACTCATTAGTCCTACACTTTAAAATATTGACCGTGGTATGTAAGCATGGTCTCTACTTTCAGGTTACAATAAAATGTTAGTACAGCAAATAATGTCTGTAGATACGGCGCAAATCTCCAGTCAAGGTATTCGCCTGTATAGTGTAGAAAGAACAACTTTATATCGTGACGTAACATCATACATTGTCGATCATTGGCTCGACGCCACGGGCATTGTTTACATAAGACGTTGTCGCGTAAACAACTGGTCGGACCAGAATGGTGCATTTCATTCATTTTATATACCCATTTACACTAAATAGGAAATATTTTTTATCTATTCATAAATATTCTTCAAAACCGAAAGAAAAATGTTAATATTGTGAGCCAATCAACCCGTGCCGATGTCATCCTTCGAAGTGACTGTAGTGGCCTAGCGAATAATCACTGCTGGTCATTTGTGTTTTAACCTGGTCCAGCTTATATAGTTCAGTGCAGTATCCAATAAAGTTCAGCTACCCTTTTCAAACTATGATTAGCAGTATCAACATTATACACAACCATGTTAGTTTAATATTAGACAGAGAATATAAAATGTATGTCTGTCTTACACTATAATTAACTTCATAATATCAATCCCAGAGTCAATCACAACTTGGGTAACAGCCGCCAAAGATCAAAAAAAGATATATATACATGTATATATATATATTTGACAGGAAATTAGCGATGCAGAACCTAGTTTTTTTGGGGTTTTTTTGTTTTTCTTTGTTTATTTTTTAAAAAGTGTATATTAAAGTCTCGATAACTTCCTCTGTCAGATTTAATATTGCAATTGGTGTGACTCTTTAAAGCGTGCAATTTTCTATGTATTGGGTCATATAGCGAATATATCGCAAGAACATCCAGTCGACATATAGTGTTTCAACGTTTCTAAAATTCTGTTGGTAGCCATTCTCGAGTAATATGCCAATAAATATTTGGGTCTTGTTAATAATAAAAGAGTATTTAAATTAAAAGTGCCGTGGTTTTAACCCCTGTTTGTAAGCCTGTTCGATTTCGTAGATTTTCTTGAGGTACGCTTAGCAAATTATGAAGATAAAATTGTGTATATTCACTCTGATAAAATTTCGTTTCGTCTTTATATTTCAAAATTTAATTTCGTTTTACTTGTCTTTACTACACTAGGACCTGGAAGAGTTGTTAGCATCGCTGTGTTCTATGATGTGAGGGATAAGCCAATGAAACAGTCTGTTATGGTGGGCTTTTGGCACGGAACTGTCGCTAATCCGCTGGTAACATCAATGCAGATTGGTTAATGAAATGTCTGACGTAATAGGGTCAAAAGCCGCTAACGCGACCTCTGACGCAACCTATCGCTACAAACGGTCAGATCTTCATGTAGTATAGGCCATCGAAAGTGTAAAAACGAAACGAAATAAAAATCTGTATTTTAATTCGATTGCAGTGCACTGTTCTTAGTTTTCTGATTTTCGAATTATTGTCCAATTCGGTTGGTTTTACGCTGTAGATTTTGAAACTGCTCAATTTCCGAAGCAGGGAATGTCTGGCACTGATGTTGAAGTTCGGAGTCATCTGCGATGTAATCTGATAACTTCGCGAACCTTTCCACAATTCAATTTGGGAGACTTAAATAATTACACAACTTAACCCATTTGGATTGTATGATACGTTCATTCGTCACGGTTAAAGGGTTAATTGGAAACTGAACCTATATATTTAAAGATAGTTTATGGAAATCCCACAACTGATTATAGACTCTTAACACCAGTCGCATTTCACAATAAATTATCGTTCAAGCAAATGTGTTTTAGTAGAGGCGAAGGCTTTAAACAGAATCGTGAAACATACCGAATGACAAAAACCTTGACGTTTAATAACTCAAAAAACTTGAAACATTCTGGCAAAATAAGCACAGAAAAGCGAAGACATTTTTAAAGAGATGTAATAAAATGCAATTAAATCGATTGAAAAGGAACGTGATACTATTGTTAAAATTTATTTGCGTACGATTTGTTCTCTGTTTTAAAAAATGCTGTTAATGTATCATCCGCATGATGGTTAATACTACATTAGAATCATTTAATGGGGTGGCTTTTAAGACTTGGTTTTATTAATGTGTTTTATGGATTGGTTATATATATATTCTCCACATGTTCATTAGTTTTAGTACAAACTCGGTATCATGTTTTGACTTGGTACCCTGTTTTAGTCGATTAGGTTCCCAAGACACGACTAAAAAAGCATCAGTTACGTATGTTTGGTTCCCTGTGTAGCTTTTAATTCTATTTCCATTATATTTCTGAAACCCTTACGTCGGAGGGCTTTTCAACAACGCAATCTTAAGTATAATTCTTTCAATGCTATCCTTTTGATACACGCACATTTTCACATGGACGTATATTGTCTTCGTCCTAGTTCGGTCCGAACCTCCACGATTTTTTTTATCCGATTTTGAGGAAACTTGAAATATACGTTTACATTCTATATCCCAAAGATCTTGTTTACTTTTGATTATGGCTCCTGATTGTACGGAAGTTTATATTTTTGGCTTGTGAGCACTCTGGAGATCACAATTTTTATATTATTTTGATAAAACTTAACATGTATGTTTATAACCAAGATATCTCGATTTCTGTACATATTCGCGCATTTATGGTAACGTCATGGATTATGGCCCCGAGTGTGCGAAAAATCTCGATTTTAGCTTGTAGAACCTCTAAATATTAAAATTTATATAATGCGATTTTAAAGGCCGATCAAAATTGAATCTGTTAAATATATGACCGTGACAATCGGATGACAATTGAGTTCAAATTTCGTGAAAATATGACCTGAAGTGCTTGACAAAATGGCCGCTCCTCGTACGCAAATTGTGTAAGGGTATGTAGTGCCATGACTGTGGACCCTGTTGAGGACACAATCTATATCCGATTTTGATGAAACTGAAAATGTATGTTTAATACAAAAATATTACGGTTTCTGTCGATAATCGCACATATCGGATTGTAACTTTTTTGGATTAATTAATTGTGGCCTTTGTTTGTACGAAATATCGCGTTTTTTGCTTGTTGACCATCTAGGGGTCACAATTTTGTCCAATTTGAAAGAAAAAAACATTCAAATAATAATATATCAACGTTACACAATAATGTCGGATGAGTTCGAATTTCGTGAAAATCGACCAGAAACTGTCCGTTAAAATATCCTCTCAGCGTACGCAAATAGTGTAAACGTATGTAATATCAAGGTTGTGGGCCCTCTAGAGGAGACAGTTTTTATTCGATTTTGATCAATCTTCAAGTTAATACCAAAGATATCGGTTTCTTTCCATATTTGCACATATTCGACTCCACGTTCCTGGATTATGTCCCTGAAAAAAACGAAAATTTCTTTTTTTATCTGTGAACACTCCAGATTTCAAAAACCGTTCAAATATATCACCTTTACATCATAATGACTTTTGAGTTTAAATTTCATGAAAATCGTACCGAAACTGCCCGACAAAATGGCCGCTGCCGGTACGCAAATAGTGTAAAGATATGTAATACCTACTTGCGCCTATTATTTAAGCCACACAGAAAGATCTAATTATGCCGATTTTGCCTGTTTAAACGAAAAAAAATAGTAGAATTATAATAATACAAAAAATCTGTTGAGTCCACGATCTGATACGTTTCGATACGCTACGATACGTTTCAATACGCTACGATACGTTTCGATACGATCAACATGATTGCTACGACTGACCAGAATATATGATAAGACCTGATAGGATCACCACGATTAATCCACGATTAAAACCGCGATTTCAATCGTAGCGCGAATCCTAATAATGAGAACTTAGCATAAACAAACCAGCATCAGCTTAATATTTCGAATCGAAAATGTCACGTCACTAATGGAAATTTAACACAAGAGCCTTAATCAAAAAAGCTTTGCGCCTTTCAGATCTTATTTTTCTGGCATGTTCTAGCTTTGAGAGATAATACTCTAACTCTTGATGGTTATTGTTGTCCAACAATCAAGTTTGATTACAACCATTTTATACATTAATACATTTTATTTGTTATATGGAAAGCTTTTAGAAACTAGTATCCCATTCTATACACTGTTTTAATGAAAACATAAAGTTTATATAGCAATCAACATTCCCGGACTACAAAAAGAATGATAACGATAAAACTGCGACCTATAAATGCATATAATCTTTTGTTTTCCTGTAATAGACGGTCGATATCTAACTTTGTGGTGGTAATAGTACTTTAGTTTAACGTCCGCTTTTTCAAAAATGATATCACAGAAAGTTATCTCCTTTATTAATAAAGATAGGTATCCAGACAACGAAACATACGCTCTCAGCTGGTAAATCGTTTGGGCAGCCATCAAGAGTTGTCGCAAATTTTTTTACACTAAAATTTGGTTAAGAGTAACAAGTTATTACATAATTACCAGAACATCATTATAATTTCTTTAGCTTCTAGTTCTGGCCCATGCTAACGTTTAGTATACAAAAAATTTCATGTCACTAATTTAGTTGTTTAGTTGTCAATATACTTGTTCGTCTCAAGACCATAAACTCTGTGTATCAATCTAAAAGTCAATCGAATGATTACTTTGCCCTGTACAGAGTAATGAAGGGCCATAGCTCGAACAGTAATTATTGGAAACCTTTGATCGTGACCCTAAACACGGCGTATAAATTTAAAAGCAATCGGATTATAACTTTGGTCTCTAGAGCATCCACAAGATTTTTCAAAGTGATCAAGAGCCATAACTCTGGCAATGATTTTCGGAAATCGTTTGAAATCAATAGGAAGCTGCGTATCATGACCTTAAACATCGTGGATAAATTGAAAGTCAGCTGGGTATTAACTGTAGCTCCGAGAGCGTCCACAGGCAACTCTGGATGTCGGACTGGACCTGGTCAACGACAATATACGACCAAATTTGAATGTTGGCATTTAGAAGAGGATCATTTTTCACCCTTTCACAGTAAACAACTCTACACACCAGCTTTAGCATGCTTCCTCTCACTGGGTCTCTCTCATACAGTTGTCGGATTGCTAAATCTGGTCTGCAGTCCGAGTTATAATTCTGGATTGAAGTCAGGCATCTCGGTGAGTCACTCGGTGGGACAAACGTTGCTGTCTTTATCGCAGATATAGGATATTACGTGACGGGGGTTGGGGGCACTGAACAGTTATTGAGCAGTTTCTTGCTTATTCCGTTTTCCCCTTTGGGTAGTTATGTTCGTACAACTTCGGGTGTAAACATGGCCCGAAGGACAGTTGTCATTCAAGTGGGCTTAAAGTAGCTAAACTCACTATCATCCAAAATCTTCGACAATGAAAACACAAGTTATTTGTCAATTTAATTCAACATTGATGTTGTGATCTTACCGGGATAAGATGGGCTTCTGCTATCCAATATTAAAGACAAAAATTTACCATTGGTACACGAATCGTGTACCATAATCCGTTTCGGACCCATTTTTAACAAGAGACTTGGAGAACAAGGCTAGACGGTGACGCATGGAGAGCATACGCAATAATGTAGACTGGAATAACCAGACGCAAGAGATTGGCATGCTACTGAGACTTCAGGCGTATTTCGCCGAACACAATTGATTTGAAATTAGAGTAAAGACGGAAATGAATGAATGTAAATCAGTTTACATACATTCATGTGAGATTACTTTATGCGTTGCGACCAATTTTGGTAAATTTCTATGCACCAAATATTAGCGATTTAGCTCCTTAAAGAAGCATCACGTTTCGTAATTGCGTTGTAACTACTTTCCAGAGGAAATCGAGTTTGACCCGGGGTATCTATATAGCAAAGGTGAATGGTGCGATCATGTAGCGATTGTGTGTATTTCCCATTTCACGAGATCACCCAGTTTAAATTCACGGAGTACTTGCTTGATGCCCTGACCAAAAGTCCTTTTCTGTAGATAATTTATCCGGTAATCGTGTCTCGTAGACATAGATCAAGGCTTTATGGATATTTGAATGTCATATAGAGTGACTGATATTCTCTTTAAGACTTGCAATAAATAGATGTGACTACTGAGAATGCGATGTACGGTGTCTTGTATTTCATCGCGTGTAATGGTTGGTGATAGGATCAACTGCGTGCTTGCTTCCAGTGATACATATATATATACAACACACGTGCGGTGAATTATACATTGTTTTAGTGAATAACGGTATGACTCATAATCGTCGATTATTATATAGCTTAATTACTTTATATTACAGGTAGGTCTACATTTTTTTAAAATTATAGGCCCAGAATAAACACCTAACATTCTATGGTATCAGAAAATCAGGAGATTTCCAATAGCGCATTTGGTTTCTAAGATAAGATGATTTGTTTTTACAAGTTTTGTGATCATGTTTCAATTTTTGTTTTTATGACCGACATAAGAGTTAAAAGACATACGTTGAACTAATTTCATTGTTTGTAAGCCTGTATTACATTTATCATTTTAAAAACTAGTTAGTCATTATTAATCATGTAATTAAAATCTAGTATAATATGTATTTCCCTTGGAAGTTACTTACTACTCCTACCGCGACTTACGTGGCTGTCCAATTAAAAGAAATTTAAATAACTAAATCTAAATCAGATTTTAAAAAAGAAGCATAAAAACTGTGCGATTTGGTTAAATCTGATTCAGTTATTTGTTTTGAGTACATTAAATATTTTGAACTATAAACCAAATGAGATATATACTGATTTTGTATTCAACAGACGACAGGTTAAGCCAAAACTAAAATCAGTAACTCGTTTAGTATTTAATCCATTCTTAATCTCATGAATTTCAGATTAACACTGTATTTATAATACTCAAGTTGTTCATCGGATTTCAAAATCTGCAAGAGCAAAATCTGCTAATTGCACGTGGGTCTTTCTTTAGGCCTGAAATGTAATCTAAATTACCAATTAGACATTAATTAACTTATCCAGACCATATTCAACTTTCCATGTCATCGCTAGGCTTTAATATTTACTGGATTAGGATCCGATTTGCTATCCAACTTTCATTCGTGATTAAATCACGAAATTTGCAATGATGTTATGATTTTTAATATTTTAGAGTTAATGATGTAGTCATGTTGTATTTATAAAAATGTTCAAATTTATCATTGAAAGTTCAATGTTAGACAACATCAAGCTGAATTAACAGATGACGGTGGCGAATTAAACCTCGACCAATAATCAATCAAAATTCTTGATAAACAACCGTCTTAATTGTGGCCCAACGTTCTTATTTATCGGAAATAATTTGAGTTAGCAAACGAGCAAGCTTACCAATTACAGGATCTGTGGTCTGATACCATATATCCAGAGACTTATATACAGAAGCAATTGGGAAGCAATGGACTAGAAGCCTTTATCTGACTTTCGTAAAGCCGATGAGCAAATGTGGCTGTCATTTTAGATCCACTCAAAATTCTGAGTTGAATATTATTTCAAGATGGGGTAAATTGGTCATTTTTATGAATTCAAATTCATACAGAACATTTCGGTCTGTCGAAAACTGCACTCTGTGACATTTTATCAGGATTTTCATATTGTAGAAATTCTATGTTGCTATAGACATAACGCAGATCCTATTTCGTTTCGTTTTTTATAGATCAAAATTTCGTTATCATTGATGTTTTCTGAATGAAATGAGGCATTAGCCAATCAAACCACTGTTAAAGCTACTTCTTGGCCTTTTAAACTCCCGATTATTTGTTTTCTCTGATCACCAGTTTTACGGAATAAATGCATTCGATTGGACAGCGTTGTTTCCGCCCACTTCTCGTCGAGTCCTAACTGATAAACCCTTTGTTTACGTGCACGTAAGTTTGAGAACTGGTGGATCTAGCTTTTTCGCATTATATCCGAATGGCTTGGTAGCACTTGACTCGTCAGCAGGAACCTGCAGTATCTTAAATCCAAGACACCATTCGGTCTAGTAATACCTTACTGGCCAGTGAGAACCAAACTCTAAAACCAAAGACACCATTCGGTTTAAGTAACACCTAACTTGTCAGTGAGAACCAAACTTTAAAATCCAAGACGCCCGACTTGTCAGTGTTGGTCGAAAAAGCGCATCTGGATTTTCCGTTTACTCCTTGTCAGTGGTGCAGAATGGAGGGCCTGACAAGGACAGCTGTCTTGTCCTTCTGATGGGGCGGAAAAACGAAGACCCGTGTATACTTTGAGGTGAACGTAAAACATCCATTGGCAGTTAAAATTCGATACAAGAGTAGGTCATAGTACCGCTGCCCAAATTTACCTCAATGCACATTGTAGGAGCTGAATAATAGGACGTTAAACCCCACTTCATTTACTGTTGCAAACCAGACTCTAAAACCCACGAGACCATTCGGTCTAAATAACACTGTACTTGTCCGTGGGAACAAGACTCTAAAACCCAAGACACCATTCGTTAAAAATAACACTTTGTTTGTCAGTATAGGAACAAGGCTCTAACACCCCAAATTCCATTCGGTCTAATGTAGTGACCATAAATAAACAGCAGAATTATTATTGCTATAGTTATCTTGTTCAGTGTGTAAAAAGGAAGAACTATTCGATTGCATGTTCACGGTTATTATAATTATTCAGTTTTATAAAACCTTTTATAAAGCGAAAAATACGGCAAATTCCTCAAAGGATGTTGTGTTAGGATTATTTATTGGGACATAACGAATGAATATAGCAAATGACGTTTGCATATTTTTTTGGACTTTACTACACTGGTTTAAGAGCTTGGTCAATTCAATTGGGATTCAACTGTAAACGTGAATACTAAGATCCAATCTGTTTAAAAGCACGTATTTTATATTCCGTATTTTATTTTTTACCGGAGGAATTCAGAAAAAAAACGAACTACAAGTCTAATATCATTGCATACGAGCTAGGTGATAGACTTTAGCGAAGAAACAGCAAATTCAACCATATACAAAATGTTTAAGGCCATGCGAGAAAGGCGCCCGTTGATTTAATTTCAACGATTCCGATAATCACAGCCAGGGTTATATCCCGTGCACATACTCACTTTAAAAACCTTGTGAACGCCCTAGAGACCTAGGTTGTCATCCGATTGACTTTATATATTTCATAATGACCTCCAAAATTGGCACTGGACAGAACTTGATGTCAGACAAATTACTTCATGAGATGTTATTCTTAATCATCGTTTGGGGTGTAAATGTTTTCATTACCGACCAAAGAAATAAATATGCATCAACTCTTGTTAACTGCTCGGGCGACTTAGCCCTTGTAGGCGCATCATTCGTTGCCTGCCAATCTATCTTTAAACTAATGAACACATATTTACAACATTATTGGGCTGACTAAAGCTATCCCCAACACAAGCCCGGGTCAAGTTGATTCTCTTGTTCCGGATCTTGCATGTCGAATAAGTGCATAGTCTATTATTTTATTTATTTCTGAGTAACGTATATTTCGTGCAGCGTATGCGTTTTAAAAAACCCGTTACCCGTATTGGAGTACTATAGCGGGGTGAATTTCATTTAATTCTAAATATGTAGGCCTATTATTCTCACATTGAATATATTAGACCCAATACTAAATTACTTATATTTTAATAGATTTTAATCCACATTAATATTTTGTGCTTTACACGCCATTCTTTTCACGGGGCTATGTTTAAAAATAATTATAAAATCGGTCAAATACTAACTATAAAGGCACGTAAACAATTCAAGTTTAGTTTAAAGCGCAAGTTTCCTAAACTGTAAGAACAATTTTTAACGTAGTTAAATTTTTATGAATATAAAGTGATTCTTTGTAAATGTATTTCGTTAGATAATCTGAATTAATAAAGATGCAGTATGGAAGATTTAAATAAAGTTGAAAATAAACAATTAAAAATGAATATATTGAAAATTTCTGGGCGAAGTTCTGGGTACCATTGCTGCCATAATAAACAAAGGCTCAATTATTCATTTTAAAATTAAATTATTAAATTCTAATTCATTCCATATCTAAGCCATCCGATGCCCTTGTCATGTGATAAATGTTTAAATAACAATTTATATAATAGTTGACGCCAGAACCAAGAGCTGTAATCGGCAGATCAAACTTTTGTATAATGCATCCTTAAGGGATTTTTTTGTGAATTTGTTTTGTTAGAGGTCCTGATTTAATTAGATCCGACATGTTAAATCAAAAGCAAGGTTCAATCTAAAATTGGAATTGGGTGGCGATATCATTATATGAAACGCAGGATACTTTAATCGATGCGAAATTTTATTTGAACAATCCCTCTCAAATACCGAGAGACACTTCGGATGGCCTCTTTGGATATCAATTTGAGAGAGTGTGTAATATGATTTTATCTTTGAGATTGTCATGTTTATATAATGCTCGCTGGAAAGAAAACAAGCACGAAAGTACTGTATGAACCGGGAACCAAGTATAACGGCGTCACCACCATCCTGAAAGTCAACCAAACGATTTGCATCTGTTCATG
The DNA here is from genome assembly GCA_963678685.1 of Patella ulyssiponensis. Lineage (NCBI taxonomy): Eukaryota > Metazoa > Mollusca > Gastropoda > Patellidae > Patella > Patella ulyssiponensis. The sequence goes on along the minus strand of OY783227.1, from coordinate 74,890,450 downwards.
GAATATGTATGCCAGTCCTACTTGTTAGTCGCATTTGAATTGACAGGGCCTTGGGTTTTTTCGAAGAGACAAGAAGAGTAGCACTTAAAGGTTGGTCAAAACATTAAAACTATGGAACTGATTATTAAATCAGAATATCAAACAAATAGTTTTAGACACATGGTTGTTTTTTTAATAATATTTCTTTTAAAGGGTCCACGGCGGGACCGGTAAGGACAGCTGTCTAGTCGTTCGGATGGGACGAAAAGCCGAGGACTCGTGTACACATTGGCATGCACGGAAAACATCCCTTGGCAGTTGGAATTCGATATAAGAGTAGGCCGTAGTGCTGCTGCCCGGGCAAAATTTCCCTTATAGCACACTGGCGTATGCCCGTCTTCCATTAGCCCGAGGTTAGGTGCAGAAGAGTAGGACGTTAAACCCCATTTCATTTCATTTTAAAGGTGTCCATCCCTCAAATATGTGTTTGGTGACATTTAAAATCGGAAACATCGAGGAATAGCGGACGCGGTACAATCGTAGATGTCCACGAACACCTGTGATGGCAAGTAGAGTAGGCCTACTTTGATTTGGACAAATAGGATCCCACCTACCCAAAACCCCAACCCCACCCGTCCGTCCTTCCATTCTGCTTCAATGAAGGCTTCTACATGTTTGTCGAGTACTTTTTTCCAGGTTGGATTGGATGAAGGATTGGATGTAGCGTGGGTTAACCGGTGGTTCAGGCAAAATAGAATTAAAAGCGTCGTCGTTTAATAAGCGTATTGCAGATTAACCAGAAATTATTGTGAGAAACACGACTAACGTTTTTGCTTTGGAAGAATGAAAACTATTCCTTCATTAGAAACTAACCAGGTTCTACTGACAGTAGAGCATATCTGAAAAATAAATACTAATTAACTTGTCTCCAAAAAAACAAATATCTTGATCATTCCCGATTTCTTTCCACAAAAACAGCTATTTGTTCTTTTTATCTTGTCAAAGAGATAGATATGTTGTCAACTTCCTTCAGCTAACATATCTAGAAATCGTTATTTAAGGTGGCAGCTAATCAATTTTACATCTTTTATATTGTGCGAGACATTATATGATTTAATTATTAAGCTTAGGATTTATACCACCACTTGCGGCCATTCATTAAAAAACAAAAATGGCGGATTAATGACAGAGTAACGTGCCCCTGGGTGTCCAGTTTTTACTGGTCTTCAGTTTGTATACTTTACTTCCTGCGGGCGGAATTCCGTTTGGTTTGTAGTTTCGCGGTATCTCTTTGTTCTAAACTGACATTTAGATTTCTACTTATTTTGATAACGGACTCAACATCATAACGTCCGAAGCATTTATACGTTTTCGCAACCGCAGTAGCCAGAGGACAACAAACTTCATTTAGACTACGTTTCAAATAGAAAATAATATGTTACAGAAAATGGCACATAATTAACTCGTGTGTGTAATTTGTGTCCTTATGAGTGGTTTATTTTCCAATAGTGAGTTTGGTTCTGGTTATGTAGTAAGGAAATAATAAATGAAAAATGGCCTACGCCATCAAGGCATAGGCAGTCTGGGTTAACATCCAATACAATATGTATGTCGAAATATCAAATCATTTTAATGCGCAATAGAATTGCTATTATTGTAGGCCAAGTATGTTATAGGCGCAGCTCAAGATATGTATGTACTGCATGGGGGAAAACAGAAATCATATCTGTGTACTTAATTTATGACTTATCACCAAATGATTCATTTAAAACCATTATATATTATTTCCTTTTGCTAATCTGGTGTTTAGTCCCCTCTTTTTGCATCAATTCTATTCAGAATATGGATTTTTCAACTTGACCTACCCCAGTACTTCAAGTCCGAGGGCTTGCTATTGATGGTATAAAAACCCGATGCCCGTTGCCTTTAGCCCTTGACAATTGAAAATCGACAAACAGTAGGCAGAAACGCCGCTGCCCGGACTGAATTCTCTTAATAACACACTACATGACATATTATATCCATCTACATTATATCGGTTGGTGGAGGAAATTCGGACATTAACCGCCATTTCATTTCATAGTCCCATGTATAAATTGGCAAATGTAGACGTTTTCTTTGAGGAAAAAAACTATACAGATAGCTTAATCCAAGCCACTGATGGGCCACTAGGTTCATTTTGATGTTTTGGTATACATTGAATGGTATGAAATGAAATGGGGTTTAAAGTTCTACTGTTCTGCTAATAAACAAGGTTAATGAAAACGGGTATACGCAATACAGTGTGCTATGGGGGAAATGTTTCCTGGGCAGAGGCGCTTCAGCCTACAGTTGTATCAAATTCCAAGGGATCTTTTACGTGCACGCTAATGTGTACATGGGACCTCGGTACTTCGTCCTATCCGAACGACTAGATTGCTGTCCTGGTCAGGCCCTCCGTTCTGCATCACTGTCAAGGGGAAACAACGCCGGAAAATCGGGATGAACTCTGTCGGGCAATGCTGAGATCAAACAACCGACCTCCGGGCTAGCGAGTCAGCGTCTTACCCACTTAGCCACCGTGATTCCTTATATTATGTGGTTTAACGTCCTGTTGTTTTGCGCCATCTTGCAATAGAACGTGTGATATATTCGCTAGTCATCGGTCCTTTATATTTTGAAATTAACAATTGTTTATAGTCAGTCATTTTACCAGTCATTTTACATCAGTATTGAAATCTGAGTCTCTGGTAAAAACACAGCACACATGGGATCGCAGAAATAAATCACAATGCCTTATTGATTGTAACTCACACGAGGGATTTCTATCAGGAAAAAGTTAAGTAATGATTCCTAAAACTATCTTTTCTCTAGTTCTATTCATACATATTTCATATATAAAATGATTTTGGCTTCTGAATATTACAAAGCAAACCTTTTCAAGGAACAATTTTGGGAAAAAATAATTTTGACTTTTTAAATAACTGAATTTTAAAAATACAGATCTATACTTCGTGTTGTTTTTTATACTTTCAATGGCCTCCACTTCATGGAGACAAGCAAAACGAAATTTTGAATTATTTAAAACAAAACGAAATACGATCTGTATTTTAATCAGATTGTTTTCACAATAAAAATGACCTTCATAAAAAACTTTAAAGCATAATTTCGGCATTATATTATTAGAAAGCAAATCGCAAACACACCAATTTAAACAAAATTTAACTGATAAATCTTAATAAACTTCTTTCCACCTTAAATACTACCTTTATAAAAAAAAAAACCCTTAAAGCATAATTTCAGTATCAGATTATTAGAAAGTTAATCGCATAACAAACCAATTTTAGACAACATAAAACCCCACTCTTTAAAAAGAAAAAAGATAAATCTTAATAAACTTCTTTTCACCATAAAAACTAGCTTCACGAAAACCTTAAATAATTCAACTGATATTAGTTTTCTTATTCAAAGATATAAAAAGCATTTAGTTCCAGTAAATAGATTTCTGTAGATTGCACAAGATCATAAAACTAAATTAGAATCGAATTAGAGTGGTTTAACTTCTTTACAAATTGATTTCTGTAGATGGTACAAGATCATAAACTATAAGTTACCTTGTCTTTGAATCAGAATGAGAAGCAAATGCATTTCTGAGAAATGAGATTTTATGTCTTACCTCTCAACACAAACTGGGCTAAGGGAGACGGACATACACCACAATGTGTGCTGTGCAGGGAATTTTGCCCGGACATCATTTCTTAAAGGTGTTATCTTAGATTACGCTGTTTAACCACATGAGCAAATTTCTAATCAAAATATTGCGCAGTTTAAAAATGATCACTATACTCGATTAACGGAACCTTATTCAATCGTATTAGTGACTTGGTAATCGAAATGATCACATTAAGATTATAGACGTGTCCTATATCTAACCACCCAAGACCCCACCCATGATAGCCAGTCATCGTCGAATTTGGTAAATCACAAACAAGATAATACACTTTCCTTTCGATTTGCTGAACAATTTTTTAAAAAAAACAAGCATGGGAACAACTTGTGCATATTGTCGGGATTTGGAGATTTTCGATGTTTAGTTTGGAGGTTACCTTTACCTTTAAGTATTTTGTTAAACAGGTGTCAAATGAAATTCGTTGACAGATTTAACGTTTCCTGTGCATTCTAATACTTCCGGTATACAGCCCATGAATCTGACATTAGTTGAAAAATATAAATCTCCGGATTACTGCAAATTGTTGTCTTTAACAACGTTTCCTGTAGTTCCTGGCACCAAATTCCATTCCATTTGATGTTTGAAATAAGGATTTTCCGGCGCCAATCCATGTTCCGATTACCTCGTATAAAAGGTATCATTTAACTGGAACCAAGATAAGATAAAAGCGGCTTGATTACTTTGAAATCTGTCCTTACTTAAAGTATTAAAGAACTCTAACGTATTCAATCGACTTGATTTTCCAACTAGACTCCATAAAACAGTTGATATTCTTTTCTGTTTTTTTAAAATATATATATATATATATATAATTGAATAAAAAAAAAATTAAAGACCCACTTTTGGATGTAGCGTGGGTTAACCGGTGGTTCAGGCAAAATAGAATTAAAAGCGTCGTCGTTTAATAAGCGTATTGCAGATTAACCAGAAATTATTGTGAGAAACACGACTAACGTTTTTGCTTTGGAAGAATGAAAACTATTCCTTCATTAGAAACTAACCAGGTTCTACTGACAGTAGAGCATATCTGAAAAATAAATACTAATTAACTTGTCTCCAAAAAAACAAATATCTTGATCATTCCCGATTTCTTTCCACAAAAACAGCTATTTGTTCTTTTTATCTTGTCAAAGAGATAGATATGTTGTCAACTTCCTTCAGCTAACATATCTAGAAATCGTTATTTAAGGTGGCAGCTAATCAATTTTACATCTTTTATATTGTGCGAGACATTATATGATTTAATTATTAAGCTTAGGATTTATACCACCACTTGCGGCCATTCATTAAAAAACAAAAATGGCGGATTAATGACAGAGTAACGTGCCCCTGGGTGTCCAGTTTTTACTGGTCTTCAGTTTGTATACTTTACTTCCTGCGGGCGGAATTCCGTTTGGTTTGTAGTTTCGCGGTATCTCTTTGTTCTAAACTGACATTTAGATTTCTACTTATTTTGATAACGGACTCAACATCATAACGTCCGAAGCATTTATACGTTTTCGCAACCGCAGTAGCCAGAGGACAACAAACTTCATTTAGACTACGTTTCAAATAGAAAATAATATGTTACAGAAAATGGCACATAATTAACTCGTGTGTGTAATTTGTGTCCTTATGAGTGGTTTATTTTCCAATAGTGAGTTTGGTTCTGGTTATGTAGTAAGGAAATAATAAATGAAAAATGGCCTACGCCATCAAGGCATAGGCAGTCTGGGTTAACATCCAATACAATATGTATGTCGAAATATCAAATCATTTTAATGCGCAATAGAATTGCTATTATTGTAGGCCAAGTATGTTATAGGCGCAGCTCAAGATATGTATGTACTGCATGGGGGAAAACAGAAATCATATCTGTGTACTTAATTTATGACTTATCACCAAATGATTCATTTAAAACCATTATATATTATTTCCTTTTGCTAATCTGGTGTTTAGTCCCCTCTTTTTGCATCAATTCTATTCAGAATATGGATTTTTCAACTTGACCTACCCCAGTACTTCAAGTCCGAGGGCTTGCTATTGATGGTATAAAAACCCGATGCCCGTTGCCTTTAGCCCTTGACAATTGAAAATCGACAAACAGTAGGCAGAAACGCCGCTGCCCGGACTGAATTCTCTTAATAACACACTACATGACATATTATATCCATCTACATTATATCGGTTGGTGGAGGAAATTCGGACATTAACCGCCATTTCATTTCATAGTCCCATGTATAAATTGGCAAATGTAGACGTTTTCTTTGAGGAAAAAAACTATACAGATAGCTTAATCCAAGCCACTGATGGGCCACTAGGTTCATTTTGATGTTTTGGTATACATTGAATGGTATGAAATGAAATGGGGTTTAAAGTTCTACTGTTCTGCTAATAAACAAGGTTAATGAAAACGGGTATACGCAATACAGTGTGCTATGGGGGAAATGTTTCCTGGGCAGAGGCGCTTCAGCCTACAGTTGTATCAAATTCCAAGGGATCTTTTACGTGCACGCTAATGTGTACATGGGACCTCGGTACTTCGTCCTATCCGAACGACTAGATTGCTGTCCTGGTCAGGCCCTCCGTTCTGCATCACTGTCAAGGGGAAACAACGCCGGAAAATCGGGATGAACTCTGTCGGGCAATGCTGAGATCAAACAACCGACCTCCGGGCTAGCGAGTCAGCGTCTTACCCACTTAGCCACCGTGATTCCTTATATTATGTGGTTTAACGTCCTGTTGTTTTGCGCCATCTTGCAATAGAACGTGTGATATATTCGCTAGTCATCGGTCCTTTATATTTTGAAATTAACAATTGTTTATAGTCAGTCATTTTACCAGTCATTTTACATCAGTATTGAAATCTGAGTCTCTGGTAAAAACACAGCACACATGGGATCGCAGAAATAAATCACAATGCCTTATTGATTGTAACTCACACGAGGGATTTCTATCAGGAAAAAGTTAAGTAATGATTCCTAAAACTATCTTTTCTCTAGTTCTATTCATACATATTTCATATATAAAATGATTTTGGCTTCTGAATATTACAAAGCAAACCTTTTCAAGGAACAATTTTGGGAAAAAATAATTTTGACTTTTTAAATAACTGAATTTTAAAAATACAGATCTATACTTCGTGTTGTTTTTTATACTTTCAATGGCCTCCACTTCATGGAGACAAGCAAAACGAAATTTTGAATTATTTAAAACAAAACGAAATACGATCTGTATTTTAATCAGATTGTTTTCACAATAAAAATGACCTTCATAAAAAACTTTAAAGCATAATTTCGGCATTATATTATTAGAAAGCAAATCGCAAACACACCAATTTAAACAAAATTTAACTGATAAATCTTAATAAACTTCTTTCCACCTTAAATACTACCTTTATAAAAAAAAAAACCCTTAAAGCATAATTTCAGTATCAGATTATTAGAAAGTTAATCGCATAACAAACCAATTTTAGACAACATAAAACCCCACTCTTTAAAAAGAAAAAAGATAAATCTTAATAAACTTCTTTTCACCATAAAAACTAGCTTCACGAAAACCTTAAATAATTCAACTGATATTAGTTTTCTTATTCAAAGATATAAAAAGCATTTAGTTCCAGTAAATAGATTTCTGTAGATTGCACAAGATCATAAAACTAAATTAGAATCGAATTAGAGTGGTTTAACTTCTTTACAAATTGATTTCTGTAGATGGTACAAGATCATAAACTATAAGTTACCTTGTCTTTGAATCAGAATGAGAAGCAAATGCATTTCTGAGAAATGAGATTTTATGTCTTACCTCTCAACACAAACTGGGCTAAGGGAGACGGACATACACCACAATGTGTGCTGTGCAGGGAATTTTGCCCGGACATCATTTCTTAAAGGTGTTATCTTAGATTACGCTGTTTAACCACATGAGCAAATTTCTAATCAAAATATTGCGCAGTTTAAAAATGATCACTATACTCGATTAACGGAACCTTATTCAATCGTATTAGTGACTTGGTAATCGAAATGATCACATTAAGATTATAGACGTGTCCTATATCTAACCACCCAAGACCCCACCCATGATAGCCAGTCATCGTCGAATTTGGTAAATCACAAACAAGATAATACACTTTCCTTTCGATTTGCTGAACAATTTTTTAAAAAAAACAAGCATGGGAACAACTTGTGCATATTGTCGGGATTTGGAGATTTTCGATGTTTAGTTTGGAGGTTACCTTTACCTTTAAGTATTTTGTTAAACAGGTGTCAAATGAAATTCGTTGACAGATTTAACGTTTCCTGTGCATTCTAATACTTCCGGTATACAGCCCATGAATCTGACATTAGTTGAAAAATATAAATCTCCGGATTACTGCAAATTGTTGTCTTTAACAACGTTTCCTGTAGTTCCTGGCACCAAATTCCATTCCATTTGATGTTTGAAATAAGGATTTTCCGGCGCCAATCCATGTTCCGATTACCTCGTATAAAAGGTATCATTTAACTGGAACCAAGATAAGATAAAAGCGGCTTGATTACTTTGAAATCTGTCCTTACTTAAAGTATTAAAGAACTCTAACGTATTCAATCGACTTGATTTTCCAACTAGACTCCATAAAACAGTTGATATTCTTTTCTGTTTTTTTAAAATATATATATATATATATATAATTGAATAAAAAAAAAATTAAAGACCCACTTTGCCAGAATAAAGAAATGAAATAAATTTGGGTTTGACGTCCTCCTACTGTTCTGCACCGATTGAGCTAATCAAAACATGATTGCATGTGGAATGTTGCCTGGGCAGTGGTACTAAAATCTCCTCTTATGTCGAATTTCAATTTTCAAAGGTAAATTTGTCCATTGCAAGACCAATGTATACACGATATTTCGTTCCCATTCGAATGACCTAACATTGTCCCTTACAAGACCAATGCGTACACGATGTTTCGCTCCCATTCGAACAACTAAACATTGTCCCTTGCAATACTCCCCGTCCTGCACCACTGACCAGGGGAAATCACACCGTAAAATCCAGTCGAGCACGGAACCTCCAAGTCAGCGAACCGAGGTCCCAACCCCATTTACATCCTCCTTAACGAAATTTGATAGTATCCCGTGTGATAGATTGTGTGGCAACACAAATAGCTATGTATAAAATTCTCTTTACATGCAAATGTGATGGCGTTAATGCAAGTCCACGGAATGCTACTTCATTTTATAATTACAATTGATACATAGCATCAGAAGCCAGTGCACATTTACCGAATACGAAAAGCGTCAGATATCCATTCTGTATTCACTATATAAATATTTGAACCACGATGGAAACCCAGTGTATTTGGTAATGACGCGATGGGAGATAAGTTAATAGGTCGTGTCATTCGTATTGACCGCCATATTATTTTTACCTTCTAACATTTACAAGACGTGTCTGCTACACGTACCGGTCTGCCGATGATGTAATTATCGGATAACGCATCGTGTTGGGATTCCCTGCTGTGACCTTCGTAACTGGGTTTGGTCTAGAAATAGCGATAATAACACATTACAGTCTATTTGATGTCGCCATAATATGTGTCCCTAGGAAAATTTCGCATCTATTAATAAACTTCGATTTTGACGCCACAATTCCAAGATGGCCACGATGACGTCATGCGTGGTTCGTGGTCTTAGTACACTAATATTCTGTATACAGGATAGTAATGGGTTTTACAGTCCCGCAGCACTAAAATGATTACGATGATATATAGAATAATATTAAACTGTAAAAAACATTTCACAAATTTTTTGTCATGTAAATGGAAATTTCAATTTCAATTTACTGACGACAAAATCTCAGATGATTTGAATAAAGTTGTTATAAATGAAAACATTAAAATATTAGATGTATTGATTATGTATATTTATGTTTTTATGTTTGTATGTTTTATATAACGATCGAATATCAGACATGGGAACATGGGTACAATCGCACCATATGAACCAGGAAACAAACAGGATGCCATCGTTGAATTGTGACGTAATTTAATAAAAGAAAATAACGTCCTCAATCACTGCGCATTTTTTTTTTATCTTGATACGAATTGGGAGAACGCTAGATCGGAGACGGTCCTACTATGGTCCTACGCATAGAAATATATATATATATATATATATGGTCCTACGCATATTATGACGTCATATATGTGATTGTGGTTTAGGGTAAGGGCTGGGCCTGGCCCAGGGTTAATTAGGGCTAGCCCTATTTACATTTCGAGACTTTGGCGAAATCTACAGGTTCTAGCCCTTACCCTAACCCACAATCTATAAATGACGTCATATGTGCTATGCGTAGGACCGTCTTCGATCTAGCATTCTCCTACGAATTGCTTTTGTTGAGACTCAATTCGATTCAGTTTAAGAAAAGTATATATATGCTGGTCATTTTTTTTACTTTTGGCTTATAAATTAGTAGCGATATCAGGTGTTCAGTAGAGAATACGGAGTTATTTCCATCTTTGTAATACATCTCTAATTCTTGATTTTCGAATGAATGATTTAAGAAAAAAACAGCTTTAGATCTTCTTTCTAGATCAGTTCTTGACATTTAATCGGACATTTTGTCACTTCCTTCATGGTCAGTGCGAAAATGTGGTCTAGGAATTCAGCTTAGTTACAAGACCATGATAATGCCTTCCTTTCTGATCGTATCTGCAATCTTCGAATGACGATATATTGACACACCATATATATTTTTAATTGTATGGAACCGCGAGGCCTCGGTGAGTGAGACATTGTGTCGCTAAACGTTTTTACACTGTGTTGGTCGAGAAAGTTCTTCGTGATTTTCCGTCATGGTTCCCTTTTTGTCAGTGGTGCACGGCAGATGGCCTGTTAAGGTGTGCTGTCCTGGGGAAATGTTCCCCATAGCACAACGTAGATCAGCTAGGACATTAAACCCCATTTTATGTGATTTATTTTCAGTTTGAGAGAGTAGATAATCAGCAAGATTACGACTACAGATCACAGATGGTAGAGCAGGAACATCCTTTTAATTCATACCAGATTACCCCACTACGATCAAGAACCGGAAGGCACGCGTGTGTGTTGACCGTGCGTAAAAGGAGGCATCACGTCAAAAGCAATTAAATCAATAATGCTGTACCTGAAAGTGGACAACGACACTATCTGCCTGTCTAACAATTTGATAAACAGGAGTGCGGTATCCATTTAAAAATCATGAACGTTAGTGCTAATTCAAGTTTCGTGATATCCGAACAAACGAGATTTGTGTACATCGTAGCAGGTGTGCTAAATATGTATATACTTCCGGTGATCGTGTTCACGGGACTTCTTGGAAACGCGGTTTCGTGTTGTGTATTCAGTGGACGAGAACTCAGACGATTGTCTTCCAGTGTGTACGTCATAGCTGTTCTGGGCTCCGATTCGGGCATTCTGATTGGATTATTGTTTGTGTGGCTGGAAGTTCTGGGCTACAGTTTTAATCATCGTCAAGGTATCTGTCAACTTCTGGTATTTTTAACTTATGTGTGTAGTTTTCTGAGTGTCTGGTATATCGTCTGTATCACTGTGGAGAACTTTATTACGATATGTTACCCTGCCAAAGTCAAGGAAATGTGTACATTACAAAGGGCCAGGGCAGTGGTGATTATATTGCTACTTATAGCCATGTGTCTATATAGTTTATCGTTAATAAGTACGGAGGTGAAACATCACGCGGAATCGAAACGTTCCATGTGCGACCGTAAACCCGAGTACTACGTCATGTTTTCTGTGTTGACGTATGTGGATTCTGTGATTACTTTAGTGATACCGTTAACTGTTATTGCTTTAATGTTGACAACAATGTCGGTAGCTATCGCAAACACATTTAGATGGAAGAAATTAAGTCCCAGTAGGGAAATGAGCCGGAAAAGTTTTGTGTACAATTGTCCACAAGTTCGAGTTACGAAAATGCTCTTTGCATTATCGACGTCATTTTTAATAATGAATGCTCCCGTACATATCGCGCGCTTGCACTATTTAGTTCGCGCATTTAGTCGATCACCCGGCGTTTCGTATAACGAAGGACTTCTACAGCTTATTTTACTCTTTATATCGTACGCCAATTGTTCCATCAAATTCTTCCTGTTTTTAAGTTTCAGCAAGAACTTTAGGAAATCCATTAAAAAAAAATATTATTGCAAATTACCCCAATGTTCCAGACCATCGGAACCGACGTTTGTATAAAGATCTCAAGGTAATTGACAGCGTAATAGCATGATTGACAGCTGATATAAGCCTTCAATGGCATTTACGATTGTCAGTTACTTCTTTGTATTTTTAAACATCAAATGTCAAATAAAATTATTTTTTGCTTTCTTATTGCGTTTCTTATTTCATGCAATATCGGCCTTTTATCAAGCCAAATTATACAACAAAATAAATCAATTCCAAATGTAAAAAGTTTGAATTGAAGATGGGAAGACATACATAGAAATGTTAAGAATGCAGGTGGTATATTTCCATTTGCTGACCCGTGGTGACCATGATGTGGGTTGGTAACAAGGGGGTCATGGGTTCGTACAATAAGGGTCCATAATCCAGGATGTTTTGCTCCGACATGCATCAATATGAAATGCAGTCGAAATCTGTTGGATATAAATATACGTTTTAAATTTCATCAAAATCCGATAAAATGTGAGCTGGAGGACTCACGGGCGGATGACAAAATACGTCCTCATAAACCAGCAGTTGGCATGCACGATAAGCCCATATTTTGGAAAAGTTGTAAAAAGAACAGGCTAAAACAGAGGCCATAATTCAAAATGTTCCGCTCCAACATGTGCCAATATCAAAAGGAACCGAGATCGTTGGCATATAAACAAGGGTTTGAAGCTTCGTCAAAATTGCATAAAACGTGTGACCTCTAGGGTCTACAAACAAAACGTGAGCTGGGGGACGCACGGGCGGACAAGGGCGACGACAATATGCGTCCGCATTAGGCTGTAGGGTTACAGTAAGCATGCGTAAACTTCTATGTAAACCACCATGAGTAGTAGGATATGTAGCAGGCCCTAATTATACTATTCAAAAAAAGTAGGGGATATTTGATTTTTAAGTGTTATTAAAGTCACCTAATGAAACTGACGAAGAAACAAATGACAAAATGAAATGAAGTTCACATTCATCGATTTATTCCAAATGATCGTTAGACTAAGTAAGGCACAGACTGACCATTATAAGGGTAAAATGATACCCGGGGTCAAACAGCAAAGTTACCACAGCATCACAACAAAGTCAGTAACGGGTAATTCCTCCTCTGTTTGCCAAACAAGCATTGATCCGACGTGGCATACTCCTAATGAGACGTCTAAGGTCATTTTGGTCCAGATTGTCCCATTCCTGTTGCAACGCAGCAGCAAGTTCTTGGACATTGGCAGGACGTTGTTGACGTTGACGTAACCTCTGTCCAAGCATGTCCCAGACATGCTCGATGGGGGAGAGGTCGGGACTCAGTGCTGGCCAAGGTAATGTGGTGATGTTCTGTTGTTGGAGGTAACCTGTAACGATCCTGGCCCTGTGACATCTTGCGTTGTCATCCTGGAAGATGAAACGGCGGCCATGACGTCGTGCGAACGGCACAACATGGACTGCCAAGATGTTGTCCCGGTAGTACTGGCCTGTAACACGCCCTGCAACAACATGTAAAGCCGTTCTTCCAGCAACAGTGATGCCTCCCCACACCATAACAGAACCACCCCAAAATCGATCATGTCTGATGACGTTAACGTCTTGGAAGCGCTCGTTTCGACGACGCCACACCCTCCTACGTCTGTCCAATAAATCAACAGTGAACCTTGACTCATCTGAAAACATCACATTGCTCCAGCGTCGATTATCCCAGTGTTGACGATCCCTACACCAACGACGTCTTGCCTGAATGTGATGATCTCTCAAACAAGGGATCACGCGAGGACGTCGGGCGCGAAGGTGACCCCTATGCAGTCGATTCCGAATCGCCTGGCCACTCACTCTCACACCAGTGTCTGTTTGAAGACGAGCGCTGATCTGATTTGCTGTGATGACACGATTTCTCAAGGCCAAGGTACGGATAAATCGATCCTGGGCTTGAGTTGTCGCCCTTGGTCGACCTGAGCGTGGTCTGTCCTGTACAGATTGTGTATCACGGTATCTGGACCATAGCCTGCTTATGACAGACTGAGAAACATTCATCGTCCGCGCCACAACCGCCTGTGTTGTGCCGATCTGTAGCATGCCAAGGGCACGTAACCTTTCATTTTGGGTAAGCCGACGCATATCAAAATTTGTTTTCTGGTCACTAAAACAATTAAACTGATGTTTCCACCCTGGAATTCAATGCCACAATGACTGTAACATTCAAAGTCAAGAGTCGTGCAAATCTTGGGTTGGACCCCCATGATGATCCCAAGCATCACCTGCATTCCATGCGGTAGCTATTGGTGCGTTTGGGCGTCACATGTAACTGGAAATGTTTCTTCTGTTAGGTTCTATAGTGACTTTTTTCGTAGTCATTTGCATATTTTAGTATTATGCCCCCAAAATCAAATATCCCCTACTTTTTTTGAATAGTATAGCTTAAATAAACATATATCCAAAAGACAAACATGACATGGGAAAAATAACACTTAAACACACAAAATCTGTAATATCTTGATATTGACTTCGTCCAAGGACTCTAAGACACCACATCTCACAAGACAATCAGACTATAAAATACAGAGGTATCGCCAGTTAAATTATGTTTTGACATAATCACTGGGTGCTGTTTTAAACCTACGTTCGTGGTTTTAAGAGGAAAGGTAGAAAGCAGCTTTGGTATAAAAAGCTGCCGGTCTATGGCTTAGTCCCACTGGACAATTTTTCCGCGGGGGTTGTACTACCGATGGAAATTTATCAATCTGATTAAAACACAGATCCAATTTCGTTTCGTTTTTTATAGTTTAAAATTTCATTTTTACTTGTCTTTACTACTCTTGGATCTGGAGGACTTGTTATTTAAGTCGTGTTCTGGCTCAATCTGATTAAAACACAGATCCAATTTCGTTTCGTTTTTTATAGTTCAAAATTTCGTTTTTACTTGTCTTCACTACTCTTGGATCTGGAGGACTTGTTATTTAACTGGTGTTCTGCATGAAATGAGGGGTCAGCCAATCAAATGGTCTGTCGAATCGACCGTTTGACCTTTTCATGCGTGGAACTGTGGGTAGATATTACCAGCCAACGACGTCTATAGTCTATACTAACACCAGCGGATAGAAATCATAACAAAACACAAGTGGATTTTGAAAAGCATGGCGATCGCTAATTGGTTAATCGAATGACTGACGTTATCGGGTCAAATATCCCGTGCTTGATACCTGACGTCATAGAACGTGAGCGTCCACTATAACTAGTTAGATCTACATGAGTGTAGGCCATCGAAAGTATAAAAAACGAAACGAAATATAGATCTATATTTTAATTAGATTGGTTCTGGCTGAAATGAGGGGTCAGCCAATCAAATGGTCTGTCGAATCGACCGTTCGACCTTTTCATGCGTGGAACTGTGGGTAGATATTACCAGCCAACGACGTCTATACTATAAACACCAGCGGATAGAAATCATAACAAAACAAAAGTGGATTTTGAAAAGCATGGCGGTCGCTAATTGGTTAATCGAATGACTGACGTTATCGGGTCAAATGTCACGTGCTTGATACCTGACGTCATAGAATGTGAGCGTCCATTATAACTAGTTAGATCTACATGAGTGTTGGCCATCGAAAGTATAAAAAACGAAACGAAACATAGATCTATATTTTAATTAGATTGGAAATTTATGAGCCTCGGGAGGGGTTTCGCCGCATACTAAGGAAGCTACAGGGGCCGCGCAGAACAATCTTTTAGTCGGTAATAATATAGGCCTGTGGGACCAAGGCATTAGTGCCCCGGGTACGCTATGATATTGATTATCGGCGAAGGTACCCCGGATCTTTCCAGATTATTGGGAGCCAGCCCAGATTATTCACGACAATTGTTCGGGCCAATCGGGGGACATTCCGAGAAGCTTTGGGCCTTAGCCAAAGGACCAGTGAACGTTTACCGGTCCATTCCCGATACCTAATAATGTGTGCCATTTCTCATGGGACTACCCCGTTTTTGTGGGCATCGGGTGGATGATTTTCCTTCAGGGCGACTGGGCGTTGATCGCTATATGCAATGTTTCAGAAGACGGAAGGTGACATTGGGATAAATGGTTTCATACAGATATTGACAGGTCAAAGTGGCATATGCCCAGGTCCCACTGGGTATAATTCATCGGCGCTGTGGAAATAAACAAATTTTCTCCCGTTGGCTCCCGATATTTTTACCCAAAATACGTAGTAGTCCCATGACAAATGACCCTTATTGGGAATCGGGGATGGTCCGACAAACGTTCACAAAGCCTCGGGGAATGTGTCACGAACAATTGCCGTGAATCATCGTGGATAGTTCTTCCTGATGCTCGAGAAAACTCCGACGTACCGTCGGTGATAATCATCATCATCGAGTGAATATCCCCGTAGATTAGTGGTATCGACGAGTACCAGCGAACCATCCAAGGTGTCTCCGGAAAGGGTTATCGGAGCGGGGCGCATATGCACATCTCACTCTCGGAGGTACTTAGAAACTTTTCAGCGTCCTCGTAGTTTTGTGCCTCCTGGTCATTTTGCTGTTCAAATCTAGTAACCAAACAGAACACATCCCCGCACATTCAGTGATATTGACTACTAAGTGATTACATGCTGAACAACTAAACTGAATTGCATTGAATTGGTCTGTAAATCTACTATTGTTGAATAGAAATCAAATAACTCATAGATTAAGCAAAACAATTTCCGAAAAACACAATTTTCATAAATTTTAATTCAATGATGGGCTGCAAGTAAAGAAATTAATGAATCCCACAGCAAGTAATGTTTCATTCCACCTTTCTGGTTTGAGGGTGCTGAAATTATTAAATAACTTTAAATGATATCGTTCCTCCAACATAGCTAAGGATAAATCGATGCCTGAGTCATCCATACTTTCATCCCGAGGATTTATTGTTGATGAACGCGAGTGAAAGGTTATAAAAGTGGAGATCCATAATATTTTAAATGTATTTAAGTGGTATCAACTCTACTGATATTCGATGTGTGGGCATTGGCATACACCCCGTTCTTTCCAACTGCAATCGGATTAAAATACAGATAAGTATTTCGTTTCGTTTTCTTATACTTTCGATGGCCTACACTACAAGACGATCTGGCCGGTTGTTGCGATTTGTCACGTCAGAGGTCACACGAGCGGCTTTTGACTCTATGGCGTCAGACATTTAATTAACCAATCAGCATTGATGTTACTAGTGGATTACCCACAGTTCCATGCAAAACACACCCCAAAGCTCGCCGTAACAGACCGTTTCATTGACTAATACCTCACACCATTCAAATTAACACGTCAACGATAACAACTCTTCCTGATCCTTATGTACTTAAAACAAGTAAAACGAAGTTTTGAGCAATAAAAAAAACGAAACGAAATAGGATCTGTGTTCTAATCGGATTGTTCCAGTTGCATCACCATTCTGGTCGGGTTTTTCAGTAATTTATTATGAAATCAGCTTAGTCCAGACTCAATCTAACCAAAATGAGGCCTACATATCAATAATTATTATGTACTGTCTCTATGAAGTCGGAATCGAGTGAGTGTTCCTTTTCTAAGTTGAACTTAGTAATATCTGCCCTGCGATCTGTGATGACGCAGGACCGATTGGGGATTTGCTAATTCTCTCCTTAGAAAAGGGCCTCAATCAAGCAAATGACCATAACGAAATGAAATAGAATTTGATTTAAAGTTCCAATTTCATATTTTCTAAGAAAGCCAAAACATAATTATTTCTGTCTTTTGCTCAAAAGCTTGTCAACTAACCATTATACGATCATGGGCAATATTTCACAGGCATTAAAATCACTGACACGGGCTGTCACAGGAAATAACAACACAATTACCTCCCTTGTTTTCCTATTCCCCTCCATGGAATGGCCATCTTCAAACGTTTAAATTTGAAGTTGAAAATGATATTTTTGCCAATTTCTCAACTGGCAATAGTGAATAAGAGGATTAATAGGATTATTCTTCAACAAGGTAGGACTGTTTATAGATACAATCTATTTTAGGGCTTTATTTTAATACATTTTAAAAATATAACTTAAAAATATGAAATTGGAACTTTAACGTTTCACTGTTCTGCTCCGACTGGACAAATGAAGACCGCAATAAGATCGCCAGTAAATATGCTAAAATGCTCAAAACAAAACCAAGTATCGGACTACAGGTATCCTCGACTTTAAGCTGAGTATATATGATTTCTATCGATATTTACTGAAGTAAGATCTTCGCCGACAGACCTTGCGATAGCGCCGCTTGGCCACATTCGAACTATCGTTAATCAAACCGTGCTTCCTTTCGTTGGGCCTGAGAATTCATCCATTGTCTAGTGCTATGGTGAATTGGATCGCTGTTGTAAAACTTCTCACTGTAAAAGTATTGGGTGAAATTACTCCGTGCTCATGAGGAAACTCCCGCGCACCGTAGCTACATTGTCTAGTACATAAGTAGAAAGCGAACATCTTGCATAACAGGTAAATGATGATGATCACTGTCTCTTTTAATTCAGAAATACGAATTTTGAGATTGTATGGACGGTTTCCCGTATTGTGATTAGCTGTTCTTAATAAATCCCCATCAAAGAATCTAATGAATAACCGTATATCAATGTATACAGTTAATCATCAAAGTCCTGTCCTCGATTTCCTTCTGTAAACAGTTATTTTATGGGGAAATAGATAAAATAAACAATAAGAAGTTTTATTACTAGAAATAGAAATAAATGAAGTATAATGATATCATAAAATGGTGGGTATAAAACTCATGAATCTAATGTGTATATATTTACATTACATCAATGTACAATGTTAAAGTAGTCAAGTTTCTAAATCAATATCATCCAAATTCTTCGACAGTGAAAACACGAATTATTTGTCAATTTAAATCAAAATTGTGTTTGTGCGTCTGACAAAATAAACGTTTTACCATTGGTACACGTATTGTGTACCATAATGCGTTTCAGCGCCATTTGTAACACGGGACACGAAGAACGAGGCTAGACATCATATTCTTATCTGGAGAGCATGCGCAATAAATACTATCGGTGTAGACTGGAATACTCAGACACTAGAGATGGCCATTCGATTGAGACATATGGCGTATTTTGCTGAATATAACGTATTTGAAATTAAAGTAAAAACAGAAACCATTGAATGTAAATCAGTTTATATACATCCAGATGACATTATTATATGCGTTGCGACCCATTTGTATCAATTTCTACGTCACAAATATTAGCGATTTAGCTCCTTCAATTATCATTCTCCTATCCCCAATTTCCTTCTCTAATAGTCCTGTTATCATACGTGGCTATTTGTTGTTTTATAACATTTTCTTGGTTTTGCTATAAAGATAACCACCCTTACAACACCTTTATTGTTAAGGGTGATATTTCTGTTGTTGTTCTGTTACACTCAGTTTGTTCAGGGATAAGTTTCAAAAAGTGTGATGCTATCCACGCCTTTCAGAGTCTTTCATTAGAAGCCAATTGAACACAACGAACAATACACGACCTAAAATCGACCCTTGGGGCACACCACACATAAAGACCTCAACAAATCTTACGTCATCAATCTTGAAATATTGTCGTCGGTATTCAAGATGATATTATGGCTGGAAAAAGGTATCACTATGTCATATTGTTATTCTGAAATGAATAAAACCTGGTGTATGTTTTAAACACTTAGGTACTCTTAAGACACTTCTGAAAACGGACAAACAACAACAAAAAATTCAACAGTAATATACTAATATACGAATTAATATCTGTTACATCATAGAAGTTCTCAATCTAGAGTCACCGTAATATACATATCGGAACAATTCTCCTAATGTCGTGTTTAATTTATCAACATCTGATATAGTTTCTGGCAGAGGGTATATTTTTTCTCTGGACCAGATATGGACAGCATATCTTTTTCTCCAATTAAATCCTGTGGTATTATACAGCTTATCAAGCTCCGACCATAGGGGCCGATAAAATTTCAACGATTCCAGATGAAGTGCTTTGTGATTCCGTTCCCACAAGTCGTAAGAAAATTTTAACGAATTTGCATAATAATTCGTAGAATTGTAAGTTCGATAATTATCATACATTTGTTGTAAGAACGTGGAATGACGTTCTGTAGAAATAACAGCATTACCCATTCCAGTATAGCGGTCGATAATACCCATTGTAATTGTATAGTTCCTTATTGGATTAAAGTTCTTCACAAAAATTTGATCGGTATCCATGTAAATGCCTCCATTTGCTGAAATGAAGTAAAAAAAAACCACAAGAAATATGTAAAGATAAATTGATACTTGCATCAAATCATTGGTTGACAGAAACATTAATCACGGTCTAAAACAATACTACTAATGGGGGATCCCTGGGTGTAACAAGACACACATCCTTCAGTCGATATTTCAAAAACCGTTAATATCTTTAAATATATGGTATTTAATACAGTTAATTGGCGTTAAGAGAAAATGCACGGAAACCTCTTGGGAATGAATTTAATATAAAACAAATTGAAGAATGCATGCTCCAGCCATATGTTATGTTTTAAATTGACAGGAAGGTATATTTATTGTTTATTTCTGGCGATGTCTGTGTAGTTTATCTCGTCCGCAGGTTCCACTCCGACTATACTGGGGGAGTATTGAATAACAAGCTAACTCAGTTAGGGTGTTAGGATAAACGCAAAAATTTATCAATTTCACCTGATTCGAATCAGAGATCAAAAGCATCGGCAACTAAATTTGCGTATTTGTGCTTATAAATTATAATATGGAGAAAATGATCAGTATTGAACTCGGAACCGTAACTAGCTCAGAGAGGTAAAGGCTGCCCTTACGACACGGGTGGGGGTTGGATGGCAGAATCATAAAGCCTGCCATTGGGTCAACTGGCGTGGTTTCAAATCCCCAGTTGTGCTGGCAAGGAGTAGGGTCGCCTGTCCAGTCTCATGGGTTTTCTCCGGGTCCTCCTTTTTTCCCCCACTGCTAAAGACCCCTACGCGCAAGCGAATTATTGAAATAAAATTAAAAACCATATGTTAGTCTCGAAGTGACCTAGTTTGTGTCGAGTGGACCTTAAACCCCATTTCTCACTCTCTATCTCTCTCTTGCGAAACGGAAAGATCATAAACAAGACACGCTATAATGTAAGGGAGGAAACTCACTGAATGTAACTAGATCCGGTGTATATAATTTATTGTGATTTGTATGTGTCAGTTATAATTGGCTTGCTTGTATTAGTTTTACCTTGGGAAAATCATTATTAAACAGACTAAAGTTTATCGAATACTACTTCAAACGAGGGGAAACACAAGGAAGGCGACACGGAAAGGGGGCATTCTGGCAAGAAACTTTTATTTGCATAGTTGTAAAACCAATGTCCTCTAACTGTAACTAAGAGGGGTTGTGCGAAAGTAACTCGGAGAAAGGGTTTGAAAGAAATATAGTCGCTATGGGTAACTTGGGCCACTTTGTTAAAACACGTTGGCGGGAAAAGGGTCCACAGAAAAATTATCGTTTTTAATGATCGATGACGATTGCTTCAAACGAAACGAGGAAATTTTTTATTTGAAATATTAAACGTACTGACCTAAAAGAATTTGCAGACGAACTATATCGGATGCATGAGCAACCCAATAAACATGAATACCAAATATTTCTTTAGGTTCTTGTCTGCGTATAAATCTGAGACCGGGGACATCTTGACAAAGCTTTGTCCACCATTCTCCTAACGGCTGCTCATCCCCTATCACATAAATAGCTAATGGTCTTTGGATCTTTTTGGCACTTAGAATACACATGTAATGCAGTAACGTAAACTCGTAATGACCAAACGTAACATAAAACACGATATTTGGAACCGTGTAGCCATCTTGAGGTAGAAGACATGTTTTGTGATCTGTTATGTTTTGTTGATCCAGATACCACCGACACAAAATATCAGACTGTTCAGCAAATTCATCACAAAATATATCACGATTCAATGATCGGGCTGTTTGGTCAATACGAGTCCAATTGTCCACGATACATGGTTTATTAACGAACTTCCGGTGTCCATTTTGTGAAGATATTTTATTGGTCGATGCTGTTAAATTTATTCTATTCACCATTTGCCAAATATAAACAGCCATAAAGATGAAGGTTATAAGGGCAATATATTTCTGGAATATTTTCATGGTATAGCCAAGAACTATACATTCATCCTCAACTTTTTTTTCTCGGTGATGGATGCACATACAAAAGTAAAGGACGGGTATATAAACTACGCGGATAAGGAAGAAGTAGTATCTGGTTTTCTTGTAAGTATCAGATATTGCTCGATTCTGTTTAATTCATCGATTTGATTTTTGATTTTGATCTGTTGGTAAGAACATATTGATCTGTCTTAACCTGTGAAAATAAATAAATGGCATACAGTAAAGCGGGTGGAATAGCCCACCTGGTGCTATGGAAGTCATCTGGAAGTCTTTGGTGCAGATAAACGATCACATCACAGTTGGACACATAGCAGCCTTTAAGAGCCAACTGACTAATGAAATAATTAGTACGTAGTTTTTAGAAAGAAAGACAGTACCCTGAATAAATGTTTCCAACAGTTACCCAGCTCTGGGCATACCTCGGCCTTACAAGACGAATCAACTAACTGTGATTATATTACATTTGTCTCTCTTTATTGACCATATGGTTTGCTTAATATAGCCCGGTTCGGGCCCGTAGCCACGCGGGGCGGGGGGTGGGGCTATGGGGGCCCCCAAAAAATCGAATTAGCCCCCTCCCCAAATATTTCGCCAATAATAATGATTTCTTAGTAGTGTTCTTAGCCGGCCACATGCTTAGCCCCTCCAAAAAGTTACGTAGCCCCCCCCCCCAAATGTTATGAGCTGGCTACGGGCCCGGGCCGGTTTGAGCTGACGTGCCGTAAATCTCCATTTCATACATTCCCTTTACCCAGCTTTGGACACGATGTGGGCCACACAAAACAATCCAACAAATAAAAAAGCATTTAGTTTATTCGTATTCGAAAGAACCATTCCCCCTTCCTCCTCCCAACAGAAACACACAAAAAAGCTTCTTTGAAGTCGAAAAAATTAGTAAAAATGAATTCATTTATGTGCACTGACCTTGAAAACCATTTAGTGATAGTTTCAGTAGACTGCATATGTTACACGTGGTGGTGACTGATTTCTGAACATATGTTGTATAAATCCTATTATTTGACGTGAAAATATTATATTTGATTATTCTGGTTTGACTAGGTTCGTATCGATTGTACATTAAATGAAGTGGGATTTAGCGTCTTACTTTTCTGGTTTGACATTCCTGCACCGACTGTGCGCGATAGCGTGTGCTAAGAGGAACATTTTGCCCGGACAGCGGCACTACTACCAAGGCTTCTTTCACGCACATCTCAATGTGTACAGGGGGCTAGTTTGTTCGTCATATCCGAACGACTAAACACGTCCTTTCCGTGTCAGCCCCCCCCCCCCCCTTGCACCATAATGATTGATAAACCGCGTGATAGAACTTTAAGTTTTTCAAAGTATGTTAAAGGAACAGTCTGGCATTTGCTTTGGAGGATTGCAAATGCTAAATATGGGGTCTGAAGATGGCATTGACAAGGAGCTATTTTTAATAGTAACGTAATATTAAAACAGGGTATGATTTCGACCTGGATGGTAAATTCCACCATTACGCAAACATCTTAATCTTGCCGATCACAATCTATAATGCCTTGTGCAGTAACAATTGCTCTATAAATATAATTGGTAAAACAGATAAGGTTAGTGGTCAGGGTTGTTGTGACTTTTTTGTATTACTATTCAGCAAGATAAGATAAGCCAAACTCATGGTTGCCAAGTGATCATAACGGGCCTTTAATTCCTACACATCTTAAAGTTCTCACATTGGGGTTATTGTATTATGTGTATTTTCTTCACACTACCATTGTCAGTTTAAATCAAGTTAAATTATCGCAATATATAACGCAGCCTACCTATTACTGGTAAAAATAAAAGCACACTCCTCACTGAATTTTGATGTCAACCAACTGCTGTTATTTCTAAAACAATATTGATTTATATGAAAACTTGGGCTTCATGGTATGAAATAGATGAGTAGCACAGCTGTAAATTCAATAAAACCTGTGATATATAGTGTACGTTTTTGTATCAAAAAGAAAGAGAATTTGATTTCTATCCAATCGCTTGATCCGATATGTATACAGTAAAGTAAATAAAATCAATTTCATGTAATGTCATATTCAAAGCAACCCTACACAACCTTGGCCTGCTTTGGATCAAAGCATTGCTCATGAGCGGCCTCTGAAGTCATTGACTGTGTGTACACGATTCTTAGATAAAATTAAAATGTCTCAGCGATAGATTCGCTGATCAGTCACTTTATATAGTTTATAATAAGTTTACGACGGTACAAAGTCAGAGGGGTCAAAACCAAAAGTACGACACAGATGGTTAATTCCATGCGAAGTCGCTGCAAAGCGTGCGTAAGAGTCCGTGGAGAACACACGCGCTACTGACATCTGTGTCGTACTTTTGGTTTTGACCCCTCTGACTTTGTACCGTTGACTACAGATTAAACATCCATAAGTTTACAAATGTGTTGTTATTGATGTGTTCCCATTTGAATATTGTTCACAATAAGAAGCAAAATAAATAAGATATGTTTACAGGATCATTTTGTTATACGAAAAACTAAGTGATGCGTTTTCTATGGCGCTCAGGATATTTTGGGAATATACAAAAAGTTCATCTTCTGTCTTTGTTTGTAAACTGGCAAATGTTCGTATAATATAGGGGAAGTGTTCATTGTGCGCTTTGTTTATTTCTTATTTACCTCAGCGGTAAACAGTGAGGGAGAGGCTTTCCGTTTGTACTCATCTTTATCCTTCGCGATTCAAGTAGACAATAAATACCCCAAAACAGATCCTTGCAAAACACCATAATAGACATTTTGACCCTAAATGCGATTAAACATTTTACAAGACAACCCTTCGTTATCAAGTGTTTGCAATAGCTTTATTTTCTCTTTGAACTACTAATCTCAGCCGTGAATCACCATAATACATATATCGAAATATTTGACCTAAAGTAGTAGACCAATTGTCAATTTGTTCCATGCTCGTTGGCATTCGGTAGCGGTTCCGTGAAGCCCAGAGATGAATTGCATATTGATCCTTCCACTCAAATCCCATTTCCTTGTATAATTTATCGTCCTGATACCAGCCTGGTTTGTAAAAGTTATCGCTTTCTAAATTCAGTGCGCTTTTGTCTTTAAGCCATAACTTATAAGCTGCTTTCAACGAATTATGATAATATAAAGAACCGTTAAATGATTTATAATTTTCATGGATTGTTTGTAAAAATGTAGAGTGACGCTGTGCAACTATTACAGCGTTCCCCATTCCGGTTATGTTATCAACGATATCCATCGTAAGTGTATAGTTTCTCAATGGTTCGAAAGAGTTTATAAATATTTCATCGGTATCCATATATATGCCACCATTTGCTGAAAAACATAATATGAAAATTTATTTGAAAGGTTTTAAGTGCAAAATTCTTATAATTCTCAAAATTGTGTAATGAGAATCTCACCAGGGCAGTACTTTCTTTTATTGTGTAGCGGGAAGGGCCCATTTTGTTTCATTTTTTAGTTTATATATCTAGCTGTTAGTGATGTTTATTTGTTATTTTATAATTTATATGCCTGTCAGTTTATGAGAACTTTCAAAATGAATATAAACTTCTTACTGAAGTAATGACAACCGTACCCGGTTTTTATTTTGAGAGCTATTTTTAAATAATTACTACTAAACTATAACAATATCCTTTATGCTTACACTTTCGTCACTTCCCAAGACCGATTATTCTGAATGCAAATAAAATGATTTAGAACAACATACACCTACCCAAAAGTATTTGAAGTCGAACGAGATCTGAGGCTTGTGCTATCCAACGAACCAGAGATTCTGAAATTGTTCGTGGCCAAGGTCTGCTAATAAATCTCAGTTCTGGAACATCCTCTAAAAGCTTGGTCCACCATTTTCCTAATGGCGGTCTATCGCCTATAATGTAAATAGCTAATGGTTTTTGAATTTTCTTAGCGCTTAGTATGCACATATAAACCTCCATACCGAACTCTTTATAAATAAAATGAATATAAAACACGATATTGGGAACCTTGTAGCCATCTTGAGGAAGGAGACATGTTTTGTGATCTGTTATATTTTGTTGATCAAGATACCACCGACACAAAATATCAGATTGTTCAGCTAATTCATCACAAAATATATAACGTTTTAATGCTTCTGCCGATGGATCGAACCTTATCCAATCGTCAACGATGCAAGAGTTGTGGCTTTTGATTTTTGTTGTAATATTAGGTTTCTTTGTCGGAAGCAATTTATCCCTATAATTTCTGTGGCCATGTTTATCAAATTTGTCATACTTTACTGATATACTTATATCAGTTGTTCGATAAAAGTAAATAATCACAACTG
This sequence comes from Patella ulyssiponensis, assembly GCA_963678685.1. NCBI lineage: Eukaryota > Metazoa > Mollusca > Gastropoda > Patellidae > Patella > Patella ulyssiponensis. Next base: position 74,864,070 of record OY783227.1, on the reverse strand, counting down.
TGATGCTGGCTAGAGCAATGTACTTCTGAACTAACTTCATATTAAGGTACCAAGTTTCCATAACATTATTCCTGGTTCATATCAAGGTACCGAAGTTCCATTATTTCTGCTTCATATTAAGGTACCAAGTTTCTATGCCAATATTCCTGGTTCATAGTAAGGTACCAAGTTCCTATGCCATTATTCCTGGTTCATATTAAGGTAACAAATCTCCATGTCATTATTCCTGGTCATTTCTGGGCTTTTTGGGTTCAATTAAGCTGTTTTAAATCGGATGATGTTTTTCTATGGTTGAATTTTCAAACATAAACCTCTGAATAAGTAGAGTTGAACGATGCCGTCCATTTTCTACATATTAAGACCTGTCCTGTAGAATTATGTTCTGTTTTCGTTACCTGAAAAAGATTTCACAAATAATATTCAGCCATATTAGTCAGTGGAGTTTCGCTTCATCTTCCAATTATCAAGGGTTCTTTACGTGCACATCAATGTTTACACGGCACCTCGGTTTTTCGTTTTATTCGAACGACTAGACATCGTTGCTACGGCAACCCCTCCTTGGAAACCGCGCTCCAAAATCTTGAGGGATTTCCACAGCCAACCAATACCGGGTTCGAACCCTGGACCTCCTGGTTAGTTAACCAGTACAATACTCACTGACCCACCATGGCTCCGGAAAACTCAGGAATAAACGATTTTTGTTCGGTCAACTTTACCTAGTAACGAAAAATATCAACATATTAAGAAAAAACCTCTACCCACCCGCTTATGATTGACTGCATATTAAAAATATAACTATACGAAAGTCTTGATATTGTACCTACTATTAAATAGACTCAGATGTCAACAGGTGGTGTTAGGTCTATCGACTTGTAAATTAAATGAATATATTACAACATACCACGAGTATACTTGTGATATTATTTCACCTACTTAATGACACCACCAACTGTTTCTATGTTTACCATGTTCTATAACAAACGCGTGTCGATCTTTTTCTTAGAATATAATGGTAGTTTGAAATTTAAAAACTCAATAAGTTTATACATAGGTATAAATCATGAATATTCATCAATCTGACAACTAAGTCTGTAATTGATTTGGAAACAGTCGTATTGTGGCAATAACCGTATTTGCGACGATAGTTTCTTAAACATACATTATGGAGAGCTAAATCTGCCTATTGCCTGAACTGTCATCTAAATTATTAATTAGCCATTAATTAACTTATCCCGACCATAATCAACTCGCGGCGCCATCTGCTATATTTAGCGGACTGGAATACATTTTTATGAAGAATTACTAAACGAATATATGGATAATCGAGACTTTAGTAATGACGATCGAGGCTAACCTAAATTTCAATGGCTAATATCCCTGTTCACAGTGGAACAATTTGCCAGAATTTTTCACCATAATTATTCTATTTACGTTATCTATTTTGTACCTATTATAGCGAGTACTGTTATCTAATCTCCCACAAAGTCCCTTTAAACCCACTTTTTTGCTGTCGGGAAGGAAAACTGCTAATGCTAAATAATTTTATTTTTCAACGAAAACAATGCATAATATAAGTATTGTGTTTTTCGTCTTGTGCTGCGTTGAGTTGATTGGGTCAAACTCAAGGACCACTGGTTAGGACGTATCTTTAAATGTTTCTTTAACATCTCACGTTGTTATCTTTTTATCTGTCCCAAAATATCATATAAATGACGAAGGAGATGACAAAAGTATGGTTTCTACACTTTTATATTAAGCTGGATACATGTGTTACAAGCATACATTGTGCTGATTTACTGATAAGACCTGCTACATCCTCACCTCTAGAATTTATATGGTGGTCTGAAAATCGCGCACCTATCGAGTGTTTTATAAGAAATTTATCTGAAAACTACTGCACTTAGTTATTACAGTCTCAACTTTGGATGCAGTTGCTTCCCTTGAGTTGTAAACACACTCCAGATAGCGGTTTTCAATCAACTTTGATAACGTAAATGTTTTACATAAAATGTCGATTTCGTTCACATTAAATTGAGTGTTAAAGCCATGGTAAAGTGATCACACGCCGGAAAGAATCCCGATGAACTTTCTCGGTCGACCCTAAGACACCAGGATCGAACACGGGCTAGTCAACGTCTTTAGTTTATTTAATTTTAACTCTAAATACATCATACATCATAAAAAATTGTTTATGTTGTGTGAGATATCCATGTCTTGGCATGATATTCTTTAGCTCTGCTTGTTTGTCTTTCATATTGAAAATTTATCCGCTCAGTCTTTAAATCTTTAGATGAGCGATGTGAATACTCGTTTGACAGAGAACGTGTACTGGAACATCATATCCATAAGCAAAGGTTTTATTTACACCACCATACACATAATTATATTAAAGTAGCTAAGTCTTTAAATCAATATCAATCCAAAATTTTACACGTTGAAAACACGAATTATTTGTTAATTCAAATCAACATTGATGTTGTTATCTTACCTTCAAACGGTAGGCTTCTCATATCCAATATTTAAAACAAAATAAACATTTTACCATTGGTACACGAACCATGTACCATGGTGCGTTTTAGCATCATTTGTAACAAGTGACTAGAAAGAACGAGGCTAGACAAATCATCTTAAACGAGGACGCCATAACTTATCTGGAGAGCATGTGCAATAGACTCTAATAATGAAGCTCTAGAAATTTCTATTCGGTTAAAACTCATGCCGTATTTCGCTGGACATAACTGATTTGAAATTAAGAGTCAAAACGGAAACAATTGAATTACATCAGATTACATTATTATATGCGTTGCGACCCATTTGGGTCAATTTCAAAGTTCCAAATATTGGCGATTTAGCTCCTTTAAATTTCGTTTGGTATTGTTAGCTATTAAAGTTAACATAAACATTTCTTTCTTCGACAGACCTTTGTCCAGACAGAATAACAAAACATCTGTGACCTTACGTATGCGGTATATGAATGAGAAAAGTATTAATTTTAAATTTTCATCTTAAACAACTATGGAATCCCAGAAAGGCAAATAGAGATTTTAATAGTATCTACTGTTTTTTTCTAATTATATCACAAATTATCGACAAATCGGATTACTTATCTTGATATTTATAAATCATTAACTTTTAATTGCATTAACTGACACTTGGATTATACATAACAGGCGCAGATCCGGGGGGGGGGGGGGCAGGGTTACTGTTGTAGTTCACATAATTATCTGCTCTTTAATAGATGATATGAACACGATTTTGGCATTGTCACCGCCCAAGCAATCAAAGGTTGCAACGTATTACCCTTTGATCCAATGCGTGCCCCCCCACCCTCGACAAAATCCTGGATCCGGACCTGCATAAAGGACAGTATAAAACTTGATGCCAGAATACAGGAAGCCATGTTGTTAATTCTTGGTTAGTGTAACCAAAAAGCTTGTTTCTTCATTTTGTAAAGAGTATTATTCGTATATATATATATTTCAATAAAATTGAAATAAAATTTAAACCATACGTTAGTCCCGAAATGACATTGTTTGTGTCGAGTGGACGTTAATCCCCATTTCTCTCTCTGTATCAACTAACTATACAAGTAGTCCCCTGTTGAAAATAAGTAGGGGCTACTGGAGTTTAAGTATCGCAACGTTCTCACACATAAGAAGCTTATTACGTCACCAGAGCAGCTACATTTATAAGCTACGTACAAAATGTAACAATGGGTAGGGACTTGTGTGTTAAAACGAAGATAATTTGAAGACTTAATTATTGTTATAGTGTGTTTATTGAGGCATCCCTGACGGAGCTCTGTTATATCCCATTGTGTTGTTTATAGGAGCTTTTATGTGTGACGTACTTCCGGTGTCTATTTTTAGCCTGGCCTTTTTTAACACGTATCTTCACATGGTAAATGATGGGGGAAGCGGGGTTTTCCCTATTTTTCTCTTTAAAGAAAACGTATTCTTTAATTCCACACTTGTTGTAAGTTGCGTGTACCATTCGTAATAAAATACTGATCTCAAATCATGTCTAAGTTATTATTTTTTTGTTTTAATGACGATATACGGCGTTGTAGCAGACGATATATGCCAAGCTCGCACACGGTCCAGTCGATCGCTGGACGTCAAAACTTAAACGAAGATGCATTGCTGTATGAAACCGATTTATATGTTTTGCGTTAATTTTACTGCAGACTATTAATAGATAACATCTGTTTGGTTTTAAAATACCAGGAAATAGAGCATTAGGGTAAATAACTGGGTGGATTATAGATGACCTGTGGTTCCACAAAAGAATTCAAGACGATATCAAAGCACTGCATGATACTTCTAAAAAATAAAGAAAAAATAATCCCGTTGTAAAGAGAAAATAATTCTGTACAAAGTGCGTCGTGTTCAGATCTATATTTTCATTCAACACTTGTTCTCTCATAAGTCTGAACCAAATACTGACTCAAAAAATGGGAAAAGTATGCATTGTTTTTGGTTGTAACAATAATGATGGGGATAAACTGGCCGGATTAAAATTTCACAGAGTGCCAAAAGTTGAGCCAAGACGATCTATGTGGTTACAAGCAATTAAAAGAAAAGATCCAGAAACTAATACTGATTGGGTACCAAAAGACAGCAGTGCTCGTGTTTGCAGCATCCATTTCATACAAGGTAAACAACTATACACAAATTATAAATATGAATGGGGCCCTGCAAATTTGTTTTATGAAATATTCTTTTAAGGACATATAATTAATATTTTTTATTATGTTAAATCTAAATCATTTATTTCAAGTTAATTATGTGTATGTTAGGTAAGATATTGGACAATAATTTTAAGATATTATTTCAAGATTTGAATATATATTTTCTTCAGGTAAAAGTGATGATAAGGATAACCCTGACTATATTCCTACTCTGAACCTAGGCTATCAGACTCCAATAGCCAAGACACCTGCAAATGCCCGTATTGGCAGATACGATAGAGCGGTTCGAAGAAATAGTCAAAAGAAGTTGACAGAAGTAAAGAGAAAGCTAGAATTAGATAGCAAAGTTTCTAGGATAGATGCTGCACAGACACTAGTGGATATTTCAAATTGTGAATTTTTATTTGATGAAAACAAAACCAAGACTGGTAAGCTTATAATATGTATATATCTGTCCAGCCCTTACAATGAAAAACATTAATATAAAATGATAAGGATTTTTAAACCCAGCTTGACTGCCATGCCACATGAATGTTTACTAAATTGTATCTTTAGCTGGGAATTTGCCCCTTATCAATTTGCTGTCTTTTCTATTAAAGGTACATGTACTGTCAATTCTAGTCAGCACGACACCTGCATTAAATTGTTAGCGGATGCCAAAGATGAAAACAGCCTGCTTAAAGAAGAAATCGAAAAAAATTAAATCTCAAAATTCACTTTTGCTCATCCAAGTAAAAGAAGCTACAGTGACTATGGGGGCTGATTATTTATCAACTTCCAAATCAGATGACAAAGTACAGTTCTATACCGGTTTGCCATCACAGTACATCATAGTTCCCAAAGTGACAAATGAAAATATGTAAATAAATAAGAAACAGAATTCCATATCAAAGATTTATGCTACTAATAATGATATTGTTACAATGATATGGTAAGAGACCATGATGTTGTAACTGACAACTGGCGCCATTAATAAATCAAACGCCCGTCCGATTCTGCCCTAATGACCAATGCACATTATATACACAGTCATCTTGCTTTCAGGAAACTGATTAATAAAGTAGCTAAAAGCTAAAATTATACCTTCGCTTAAAGTTGTGTCTGTGTGATTTGGTGACATATTTGGACCAAAACATATTTAATGCTTATTTTGCTATCAAAAGTTCGCTTTCAATCCCTCTCAAAACATTTTAATCGAAAGGAAACAACCTTATGATACAAGAATCTATTTTATGCCGGCATGTTTGTCACATCACTCGATTGGGGGAGAATCTATTGCAGCTTGTATTTGTCGTTAGTCCCTGTCCATTTACCATAAATATCGAAGCCTGAGTAAATTCTTGGATTATTCTCCGCCAACTTCATTTTCTGGTGTTTAGTCTCAAAGTCTGCTGAACTTTTAAGCCTCTCGATGTGCCCACCTGATTAGTTTTCTGGTGTTTAGTCTCAATGATTCATTTTCTGGTGTTTAGTCTCAAAGTCTGCTGAACTTTTAAGCCTCTCGATGTGCCCACCTGATTAGTTAGTGACAATGAGTTTTGTATTGTGGACGCCCAATAGGTGTTCTACTGTTCGTTTGAAATACACCAAAGTTGTCACATTTTTATTGCAAATAAAAACTTTCGTGGGAATGTGTCATTAAATCAATATACCAGATGTTACACTGTATAACGTTTTTTCTTTATTCATAGGCACTTGGATAATTTAACATTATGTAACAACAAAATAACTATTTCTTACAGGAATAATTACAATAACTTTTCTGTGTACCTCGTTTAGCGTCGGTGACATGGAGAAACCTCATAACTCAACATATCAATATAAAATTATTATGATTCATAGTCTCAATGGTTATAGTTTAATATAGGTTATTATTCACAATAATTTCAAATTGAAACAAGGAAACGGGCACACGAACTTGTAAGGTTTTCCCACTCAATTTTATGAATTATTACGAACTATTTAAACGTGTAAATTGACTTTCTATCATCACTAAAGTGTCAAATAAATTCCTTGGTGGTTTAGTTATTTGTGGTAATTGAAAGGTCCAAGGATTCCATGATTACCACATTAATCAGAATTTGTGTCCATTATTTGAAATGAGAAACCCCATAAGTTTAAAAAAATCACCAATAATTTCATTATTCGAAGTTGAAATATCTTACAAACAACACGTCAATATTACATCTCAGCACTTTATCTGAATGCAATTATACCAAAAGTTTTTTTGAGGGTTTCTCAAAATCATTAAAAAAATGACTTTCGAAGCTTTTTGTTGTCACTAACGACATGCCTATTGATTTACGGATTACATTTTGGACAATAAACAGTTCAATAGTACAATATGTTCAGCTTAACTGCCTGCATTCTATTTTGAATTTATTTATTATAACCATTAAAGGTCATCGGATAACTCTGATTTCAAGTAGATTAGAAAGATTCGGTCATTTAACGCTTTAATTTAACAGATGAGTGGTCTCAAATAACAAGTGCCGTTGTACAATAATAAACAATCAAAGACACATATTGTCAAAACTCCAAACACTGATAACTTCGCTCAGAATAACAGGAACGACCAGCTCTATATCCATATCTTACATAATGCATCTTTAATGGTCGTTATATGTGTTTATGGTCTGTCTTGTCCACGGATTTGTCTTTCCCTATAACACCAATGATAAGATCACAGCCATTGATAACATACAATTATGAGATCACTGCTGTATGTCTATGCTTCTGTCACCATTTTTAAAAATCACTAGATGACTAATTTTTAGGTTGTTTTTTTAAAATTAACTTCCTTTACCCACTACCGATCTTAAGTTCGAATCACCGTAATAAACGTATCTAAATATTTCACCTAGAGTTGTATTCCAGTTATCAATCTCTTCGATTGTTCCAGGAATTCTGTGACTATTCTTTTTGCTCCAAACATGGACGGCATAGGTTTTCCGCCAATTAAATCCCGTTTTAACATATAAGAGATCGTCCTCGTACCAACTAGGTCGGTAAAATCTGTCACCTTCTAAATGTAAGGCGGTTTTGTTTTCCTTCCACAAACGAAGTGCCGCCTGTAAAGAGTTCGCGTAATATTCCGATCCATTGAATGATTTATACTCGTTGTGAAGGGTTCTTAAAAATGTTGAATTGCGTTGTGCAACAATAACAGCATTGCCCATACCAGTATTAATGTCAACCAAACCCATTGTAATAGGAAAGTTTCTTAACGGTTCGAATGGTCTGATAAAGATTTCATCTGTATCCATGTAAATTCCACCATTTGCTGGAAAATAAATGACACATTATGCAAAAACAAAGAACATTGTTCGGGATGTTCGGGTCTGGTTTCTACTTGTCATTGCTAGAAGATGAAGAGCAAGAAAGGGCGATAAACCAGCGTCCATATTCGTTGTCGTGCATGGAGAGGACCTGGTTGTTATATATTATGTTCATATATTATGGCATAGCAGCGAGACTTAGTTCGAATTTGAGCGGAAAGGAAACAAAGAGAAGGTATGGATTTATTTCTAAAACATAAACCCATTCTGAATCCATAGATTATCTATTCTTTCGCGCATGTGCTGAAAATAGGGGTTTAACGACCTACATTTCTGCTCCAATTGGACTAACGAAGACGACCAATGTGCCGTGAGGGAAATTTTAATCCTAGCAGCGGCGCAACAACCTACTCTGCTGATTTTCAATTCCAGTTGTAAGGGAGATCCAGAGCAGCAGCCCGGTGGGGGGGGGGGGGGGCTAGTTGAAAATCGTACCAATTTTCACCTACATGCATCAATGCAAACATATCCGGTATCGTCAGAATGTAAGTCTGGTGGTGGGTGTGGATGTGCAGGCGCGGATCCAGGATTTTTTGCAGGGGGGAGGGGTCTAGGTTTGATAATTTCTTAACTAATTGCGCTCAACCAATTAAGGGGGGGTTTGGGGGCCCTCCCCCAGAAAAATTTGGTAAATTAGATTCAATTTGGTGCATTCTGACGTATTGCCGGAAGGTAAATTCCAAAATTACAGGTCTAAAAATCGCCAATAAAATCGCATAGATTTAAGTTTCAAATTTTCAAGCCTAAGCGGGGGGGGGGGGGCTGACCCCCTGGACCCCCCTCTGGATCCGCGCCTGATGTGAGGCCATGAATTCTTTGGCCAGATTAGCTCAAAAGTGTAGGCTACCACATGAAAATGGCACACGAGTACAACTTACATCTTCAGGCATCCCTAGAGTTACGTAATTTTCAGACCACGGTCTGGCTACATTAGTTAAAGTCTGTACCACCTAAAACTGCTTGGAGTTGTTTAGCACCAGATCGTTTGTGCTGTGGTCTACTCCGAACAGACGTGTCCAAAATGACCGCCCCCCGCCCCCGTCTAGGATAGATTACCTAATGTCCGTACCACCCGGTCTATTCTTGTATGTGCACACCAATTTAAACTCGGGAATTGGATTTTCGTACCACGAATATACATATACCTTTTCCTTGACAAGGGGAAATCATGCTGAACAATGCCGAGGAATTTTGAAATCATACCTATAAGAGTTTGTAGGCGAACTATATCAGATGCATGCGCAGGCCATCTGACTTTTGACCCGGATATTTCTGAAGGCATCGGTCGATGAATAAACTTGATATCTGGCACATCCTCTAACAATTTTGCCCACCATTTACCTAATGGCGGTAAATTGCCAATAACATAGATAGCAATAGGTTTTTGGATCTTTTTAGCACTGAGAATAGACAAATAAAATTCCATCCGGAAATTATAATGTCCAAACGTAATATAATATACGATGTTTGGAACCTTGTAGCCATCTTGAGGTAGAAGACATGTTTTATGATCTGTTATGTTTTGTTGATCCAGATACCATCGACATAAAATATCAGATTGTTCAGCAAATTCATCACAAAATATATCACGACTCAAAGATCGGGCCGTTTTGTCGTATCTAGTCCATTCGTCTATAAGACATGATCTGTTTTTATGACTATGTTTAACGGTGTGAATCACTTTCGTCTGTAGATATTTTGAACGTGTCTCTTTTGTGACTTCAAGCTTCTGAACTTCGGTGACTGTGAGGTTGTTGCCCCTTGCCAAAAATACGTAAAAAATTAGAAGTGGGATGCAGGATATTAATAAAAGATATTTTTGAAGTGTCCGCATTTTTTGTTTTTTTTTGGTTCGTACGAATTTCACACGACTCTTAAGCTTTCATAGTTTTCCCTTTTGAAGGATTCAGAAGTAGCCCTGTAATTGCCATCCAACCTGGAAAAAACAAATAGAAAAACTTAATTAAGTCACAGTTCGCATGGCACCAGGAGAAAAAATGCTGTCAGTATACGGATAAAGCCCCAAAATACCAAGAAAAATTTCAACTAATTGAGCCGTACGGTAATGACTGCTAAATTTTCCTACACCAGAGTCAGGTTAATCCGCTATAGGAATTTCATACCTACTTTTTAATGACGACAATCGATCGCCATTATAACTAAAGCCAATCGTTTCCTCAGTAGCTTCCAATATTTTCGGGTATATTCGATCTTATATCCAGGCACCGTGTAGGGTGAAGACTGGATAATCGTCGCGTGCTGGCTGCTGGTGCGGACTCTTAGGCAAATAATTAAGCACTACAGCGGGGAAAAGTCCAAAGAAAATGTTTCATTTATTTATGTAAAAACGTCTCCTTGAAATAAGTTAGTTATTGACTGAGTGAAGTAAAATGAAGGCTATATCCATGTATTGGTCACAGCTTAATCTAAGGGCTAATTAATTTTTATAGGTATGGTAATCATGTCGATTTATGTATGAGGTGTTAGCTTTATGGTTTTTTAAACGAAATGGGCATTCTGTTCTGTGTCTACCTTGCTTAATGATGGCGCGGTATTTACAATAATATTGCACAGTGATAATTGTATTCATCCGTAAGACTGTCATTAATTCCCCTAATATGGTTACCCAATAGTTCCTTTCTATTTATAGACCCCCAACTCCCTTACCCCTTTCTGCATGATCCTATTTTGTTTTGTTTTGGGGGTGTATAATCGGCGAATAATCACGACTGAAGCGGGGATAACGGAACAGTTACGTTGTGATGTAGGGCGGAAACCTCCCGCCTTTTCGGACTCACCATCATGACCAGCTGATCAGCCATGGTACTATTACTGTTTCTACCGCCTCTCCCCCTCTATCTCCAATCATGGAGGGCACCTAGCTAAAGACAGTGAATGAATTCAGGTACCTAGGCAGTACCATCACCATCAGCAATGACGGCAGCCGACAGCCTGGGTAAGTAGGTCAGCGTAAGAATCTGCAAGGCCAGTCAAGCTCTTATTCTTCTCCGAGGTTGTGTCCTGAACCAGCACATCATCCAGCTCTACACACAGCTCGAGGTGTACAGAGCTGACGTCTTCACTAGACTCCTCTATAGATGCGAGACATGGACTGTGCATAAAAGACATTTAATGCAGCTGGGGAAGTTCTGTATGAGAAGTCTGCGGTCAATTATGATTATCCACTGGCAAGACCGGATCAGAACTAAGATGACCGGCATCGGGGCCATGATACTGAAAGCCCAGCCTCGAAGGGTTGGTCACACGATCCGGATGGATAACCACAGAGTGCCAAAGCAGCTTATAAATGGCGAACTGACCTCGGAACTAAGTCAGGACCACGCAAAAGATTCAAGGACTACATAAAGTCTAACATCAAACACTCTGACATCCTTCCCAAATAGCTGGAGCTGTATGCTATGGACAGACCCGGTTGGCGTGCCCTCACCAGGTTGGCGCGTGACAACCTCGAGGAGAAGAGGCGAGCTGATGAGACTGCAGCACGGATTAGAAGAAAGGCGTCAACCACCAATCCTGACGACCCCGGACAGTTTCCTTGCTCCTAATGCACCCACGTCTGCCGATCAAGGATTAGCGTAATCAGCCACCTCAGTGCCCACACAAGGCAAGAGCCTAGCTTACGAGGACAGTCATCATCGTATCGATGGACGACCAAGAACCACAGCAGTAGCGTGAAATCTTGCAAACCACATGAGTAAACCGAAAGCTTCTTTTTTGCTTGAAGATCTACCGAACAGATTCAGATATCTGCCCAAGAGTTCTGTTGACTAGAATCTGGGAAGGCTCCAGCAGAAGCATTTAATGGTGTATTGTTGACGCTTACGGTTTGCCCTGAGATCCAACCACTGTCTTCTTGACTTTATTAGATGTGTGTTGTTTATTGCTTCCAATGTCTGTGTAGTTTGTGTGTTGTCGGCGGGATTCAGCGTCCACTAATCACAACTAAGCCATTTTGGGAGTAACATAATGTTCATTTTTATTTCAAAAGTTGGACGTGTAATCGGGGCAGGGGCGTGGTGAGGGCAATTATTGAGAAGAAATTATGAGTAACAAAAAAGATTTTGGCACAAAAACCCTTTTACTGACCGCGGAGCTGTGGCCGGCGAAGCCGGCCACCGCGAGCGCCGAAGGCGCGAGCCCGCGGCGGAGGGTCCGGGGGGCCCTCCCCCGGGAAAATTTCGAAAATTAGAAGCCCAGAAACGCAATCTCCAGCAATCCGAGACAAGAAATACGGTAATAAAATATGATTAAATTTTCCAACTTGACTCTTTCAAAATTTTTTTAATTGGGTCAGATGAAACAATTTTTCCACTTACAAATGTTTTTCATTTTTTGAGTAATTTGATTGTGATTTTGGCGCAAAAACTTTTTGGCGCATGAGTATGGCTACTCATGAACTCATTCTCACCACGCCCCTGAATCGGGGAAGCGAAACTACTTCCCCTGATAAATGACAGACCGCATGTTATATGTAATCTAGCAGTCGGCAGATGATCGCCGCCAAAGGCAGCCGCATTATTTATTACGTCTTTCTTGTAATTTGCTGCTAATTTTTTCGCTGTTAAATTGTATTTTGTTGGGGGGGGGGGGCGAAAGTCCTGTATCATTGTACTGCGCAGTGGACGGCGGACGCTTATACCGACACCTGGATCCATTCACTTGATCTGATATAATATACGCGTGTTGTTTATTGTTTGTCGGCATGTTCTGTTCGTGGATTTCTCTTGTGTAATTGTTTAAGTGTGGTGCAGTCCTCCTGGAGTTACTATATTGGGTACCACTAAAATTGATTTCATTTAGACACCCATTGCCGCGACCCTTTTGTAAGTTTATCAATGCACAGCAAAGTTAAAGAGAGTGATTGATGGGAATTCAATCTGATTAAAACACAGATCCTATTTCGTTTCGTTTTTATTGTTCAAAATTTCATACTTGTCCTTACTACTCTAGGATCTCGAAGAGTTGTTATCATTGCCGATCACTGAATGGTGTGGGGTATTAGCCAATGAAACAGTCTGTTACGGCGAGCTTTAGGTGTGTTTTGCACGGAACTGTGAGTGATCCACTTGTAGGGTCCATGCTGATTGGTTACTGAAATTCTGACGTCATAGGGTCACAGGCCGATGACGTAACCTATCACAACAACCGGACAGATCTTCACGGGTGATCTTCATGTAGTGTAGGCCAATGAAAGTATAAAAAACAAAACGAAATATAGATCTGCATTTTAATCAGATTGAATGGGATTTCAAGCTGTTCATAATTTGAAAGATGAGGTGGAAGTCTGGGCTCTGTTTATCGAAATTTTAATTAAAGATAAAATCCAAATTGTAGTTGATACTTTAATTTTGGTTGGATAAGTACTAAAATCAGTCTAATATTATCCAATCAAATTACTAAAATTTGGATTTTTATCCTAGTTAAAAAAAACTTCGTGAAACAGGCCCCTGGTTGTTTGCTAAGTTTAGTTTCCTTTTTCTTTACTGTGGCGACAGCTGAACACAAAAACTGGTTATTTATTTCAACACTAGGTTTATCTTTAGACGTAACCTTTTCAAAAAGCCGGACAAAAGAAATCAACATATTCATTCCAGTCAAAAGGAAAATTTCATTTCGGACGGAAATCAATAAAATCTGAAGTCGAAACTGAGGTAATCAATCAGCCATTGGTGGGTTGGGCTGTGTTATCAAAATATTAATAATGTCTCGGTCTATGAGGAATTTGTCAATTTTTAAGGCCTCAAACATTTATTCACATGTGCATTTTACCCAAAAGCTAATATCCCTACAAAGAAAAGAAATGACCTCTTCTATTTAGCCGAGTAAATTCATTTGAATAAATTTATATAATCCCCCCCCCCCCTAAAACAGCATTTCTACCATTTATTGGGAATTAAAAATTTTGGAAGAAAAAGTCAAACATTTATCTATGGGAATAAATAAATGAAATGATGTTTATTAACGGCCTACTTTCTGCTAATGAAAACAGTGAAATGTAAACGGTCATACGCCAAGAATTGCGCTGTGAGGCAAATTATGTATGAACAGTAACTGTCAATGGTTCATTTACGTGCATGAAAAGGTGTAAACCACGACCTCGGATTTTCGTCCCATCCAAAGGACCACTTACAAGGGTAAACTACACTTGAAAATCCCGGGACGTCATTCAAACAAATCGAAATTCATGAATATACTATTTAAGCAATCTACGTACTAGGTATAGGGGTCTGACATAGGCATTTTGGCGATTCCCCGATTTCTTATTAATTAATAATGGAGAAATATCTCTTTAAGAAAATACTTACTAAATTTAATTGAAATACATATATCATTTTTATGATGGTCGTTACTGTCAAAGTTTGCCCTTTCATGCAATTTGAATAACTGAATACAATTAAAGGGTAACACCTTACCTGTATTGAACTGAACTCTACAATGCGCTTTTCGTCGTCTATCAGCGGTATACTAAGCTTTAACGATTAGTAGTGTGTTGAAATGTTGAACACCAGATGTTTTGGATGGCCAACATGCATGATTTCTATTGTGATCTATAATCCCAAACACAAAGGATCAGTCAATTTTGAACATACTTAAAATATACAGGCAAAAAACTGATTTTATTATAAATAACACTGCAAAATCTATAATCTTAGAGTTGTGTACAACGTCTATTTCTTGGTAGTTTTAATCCTAGATTTATTTCCAACCCCGGTTTCCTCCCACTGCTAAAGACCGATAAGGGAAAGTGAATTATTGTAATAAAATTAAACCATAAGTTAGTCCCGTAATGACCTAGTTTGTGTCGAGAGGGCGTTTAACCCCATTTCTTTCTCTCTCCCTAGATTTATTCAATGTTTTCATCATTTTTGTCTCCAAGTTTCAGACCTATGTTGGATTTTCCCATCTGTCCTAAATTTCCTTAGACAACCCAAAGTTCTAAATTTATCCTAACGGTCAGTCACCAGTTCAGGTTTTCTTCATCCATCCTCATCAATCCTAAAGTTCCTCATTCATCCTGAAGTTCCTCATTCATCGTAAAGTTCGTCATCCATCTTTAAGTTCTAATTCTCTTGTTAATGTTTAATTCGGAAGATAAATTGTCATAGTTCAAATACTCAACTTACCAATTTAAATGGGGTGGGGGGTCACGGTGACTATGTGGGTGAGACGCTGGCTCGGCAGCCTGAAGGTCGAGTTTTCGATCCCTGCATCTGCCGAGAAATTACATCGGCGTGGTTCTCCCTTGCCAATGATGCAAAGAAAACTGTCCAGTCGCTCGGATGGGACCGAAACCGAGGTCCCATGTACATATTGGTGTGCACGTAAACGATCCCTTGACAGTTGGAATTTGAGTAGGTAGTACCTTGCAGTGCCGCTGTCCGGGCAAAATTTCTCTCATAGCACACTGTGTGGCATATGCGCGTCTTCATTTCCGAGTTCGGAGCAGAACACTAGGACGTAAAACTCCATTAATTTCATTTCATTTACCATTTATTTTTAATGTGAAAGATGAATTTCCAAATAATACTGATTTTCCAGATTAATTCAATGTTTCTTTTCCATATTAAAGTTGAAGATTACGCATAAAGTTCCACATCAATTACTGAGTTCCGGACATTGTTCTAGGAATTTCTTGAATCCAAAATATCAAGGTTTCGCATTACCTCTAAAAACAGATTGATAATATCTGGGCATATTACCTGAATATAAAGCTTCAAGTCGACCGTAATGATTTTCTGTTATTTTCCTGTCTAAATAACAGCTGTTATTGAAGTTTCGTTTCGCGAAAATAACAAAACTAAATCAATTTGTGATGAATATTCATTACCAGGATCGTATTCGTGGATATAACTGTACCCTTTATAGTCACATGAAATGTTAACGTGAATCTTTTGTTTCATTTTAATAATGATAAGTGTACTTCCTGAAAAAATCATTTAGTTTTCATGTTCCTGACGCAACGACCGCGAGTTTTATTGCCGAAATATGTGGGGTATTACGTGAAGGGCTTTATAGGAGATCAAGCCCTCTATTGAAGATGTCCGTCTTCTTTATCTCAGGTTAGGAGCAGAACAGTAGGACGATAAACCCAATTGAATTTCATTTCTATTGAAAATGGGGGATCACGGTGGCTAAGTAGGTTTATAGACGCTGGCTCGCTAGTCTGGAGATCGGGTGTTCGATCATTGCATTATCCGAGAAAGTTCATCCAGATTTTCCGGCGTGGTTCCCATTGTCAGTGATGCCAGATGGAGGGTCTGATAAGGACAGCTGTCTAGTAGTTCGAGTGAGACGAGAAATTGAGGCCGTGCACACATTGGCGTGCACGTAAAAGATCCCTTGCCAGTTAGAATTCGACATAAAGAGTAGGCCGTAGCGCCGCTGCACGGGCAAAATTTCCATCATAGTACGTACGCCCAGCTCAGTTTAAGAGCAGAACAGTAGGACGTTAAACTCAGTTTCATTTCAGTTCATTTTCGATTGAAGATGTTTAATTCTGTAAGACTCTCGTATGTATAAAATAAAGAGATCTCATACGTCCAAATAAATGGAATGGGATTTAAAGTAAAATTAACGTCGGTTGTATCAAAATCCGTGTTTTGACAATCTGAAATTCGTGCTCTTAGAATGGTTTTTATCCGTGTGACTCTGGGTGTGCACTTGTGAAGCTGAAAAGATTGTGCGAGGAAACGTATCGTCCCCACCAGCAGTAACATGCGCACCAGCCACATCGTGCGGATTCCAGTTTCGTGATTTCGACTTTTTGTTTCAAAAGTTCATGTTTTACATGAAAATATGGGTTGTTTGTGATTCTCCCAAAACGGCGAACGGCGAATGTCAAAAAATAGTGATATTACGACTTGATGATGGAAATTCCTTTATTTCCCGCGAATTTTTTTTTGTTCTGCTGTAAAAATCAACACTAGCGAAGTTTAAATTTCGTGAATATCCGACCGAAACTGCCTTACACAATGGCCGTTCCTTGTGCGCATATATATAGTGTAAAAGTATGTAACACCAAGCTTGTGGATCCGCTAGATGTCACTATCTTCATCCTATTTTGATGAAAATTTAAAATATGTGTTTATATCCCATAGATCGCGGCTCCTGTCAATATTTGCGCATTTCAGGCTGTAACTTCCTGAATTATGGCCCCTGATTGCATAAAAAATCACTTTCTTGGGCTTGTTCTCTGTCCATCTCTTGAAAAATTTGGGCGTATCTTGCATTGCAACTGCTTGTTAAATTTAGTATAGACTATTCTGTATGGTTTGGTCGAACAATATTGATGAAAACTATTAAGGAAAATAGGCTATGATTGGTGGAAAGATCAGGGTGTCAATGATAATCTGTCTGGGGCGCATTTTGAACATCGTTTAACGATAACATGACAACTCTCACAATCGCGACTTCATTTATTATTGTAACAGTGGTATTTGGCAATCAATAAATACCATCGGTGCCGACTGGACTTACTAGACGCTAGAGATTGCCATTCGATTGAGACGGAAACGATTGAATGTAAATCTGTTTGTATATATTCATGTTACATTATATTATATGTGGTGTGATCCATTTGCGTCAATTTTTAGGTCCCAAATATTAGCGATTTGGCTCCTTTAATCTGTGTGAAATTTGATATTTTCCCGAAAAATACAAAACCTGTATCGTTACTTTCAATCTAATACCTTTCACCTCACTCGTATTTGAAAGTATGTATTTACTTCTGAAATTATGATATTTGTAAAGACCATGATAACTCGAATTGCCTAATACCCCTCCCCCCCGCGGATAAATTATTACAACAGACCGTCAACCACTGTGTCCGGCGTATCTTTGGGATAGAAAATTCGGTGCAGGATTTCATAAATACATTTAAAATTATGTTAGCCCACTCCTTTAGTTCAGTTAATTTTGTTCAAATAATGTCTTGTGAACAGCTGTTTAGCTCGTCATTATAATTGAGTTATAGTCCTTGTTTGGATTAATATTTTACAGCACATTGATTATAATAGAGCTTGTAACTGGCTTAAATATACCTTTATGTGGCCAATCCATTTACGTCGTAAACTTGAATAAATACAACACATGTTTAGGGTTGCTTTATCATTGAAAATAGTAACACTGGCCTAGCAAGAATCGTGAATTTTTCAAATGAAAAGCAGTAAACTATTTCTACAACTCCGTTCTTTTTAAATGAGTCTATCTCAGCAGATTGGTATCAAATTTTACTAAAGAAAGGGTGCCGGGCAACGCAACATACGCCCGTGGCAGCATAATCGGTTCACAAGATTCTAAAACTAAAACAATGGCCTTTACTGAAGTTATTTGCAGAAATTGTTGAAATTCGACGGGCTTTTTCGTTTTACTTATTCACAAAATGCATATAAATTTCTTAAAGATCGGATGATAATTTTTTGTCGATTGAACGTACACAAGTTTCAAAAAAGTAAAACAATGGCCATAACTCTATAAGTAATTGACGGAAATTGCCGAAATTCAATAGGTTCTTCATTTCACGAATTTAAATAATGCAAATGAATTTCATACTGATAACTGCTGTCATTATAGCGATATCACCTCGGTGGAAGCAGACGTTAAGTAAAACTACCCACCCCACTCCCAATAGAACTCCTAGTTAATTCGAACCCCCTTTTTTTAACCATCTGACCAATTTTAATGATAGTTCATCACGGTAAGATATAAGATGCTATTTTTAAAACAAAAGGCGTCAAGTATTTTTTCAGAACACCGGACTGCAAATTTATGTTAAAATCTGAGCACGAAAACAGATTATCTATCACCTATCCAATTCGCAGTGTATTATTATTAGGGCTGCGTGTATGATAACGATACCTGCTTAGTTTTTATGGATATTTCCGTATCACCTAAACAATCTTTGGGAGTCTGATGTCAAATTTTAGCTGCATTAGTTTGATAAATAGGTCTACTTTTCTAATATAAACTGTGTTGTTGTGTATAAGACAGTAAAATGTACAATTTTTCTAACATATAAAACTAGGTACGATGAAACTAAATTACTGTGAAACATGTTTAGAGATAAACATTCATGTATAAGCGCTACGCTGTAGCCGTTAAGAGCTACTGCCGGTGGTTGTAGACATCTCTCCCGCGCATAAATTCTGTAAGTAAGGTTTTATTTGGTACATTTTGCAATAAGGATAGGGTGGGGAGGTGAATAACGTCCTTGTCTTATCGAATATTTTGTGCGAGAACTTCAATTGTATCTTTTAAGAGGTACATATCAATATTAGGAAGATTAAAAAATTAACCAGAAGTATTTTCTCAGTAGTAGAAAATACACTTTCGTTCTGATATAAGAAAAAGAAAACACAAAACTTCATCCCCTTGCAACACTGTTCATACTACTTAAAGGAGTTAAGTCGCTAATATTTGACACCTAGAAATTGCCACAAATGGGTCGCAACGCATATAATAATGTAATATGTGTGTATACAAACTGATTTACATTCAATCGTTTTCGTTTGTACTCTAATTTCAAATCAGTTCGGCGAAATACACCAGACGTTTCAATCAAGTGGCTATTTCGAGTGTCTGGTTATTCCATACCCCGTTTGATTTGGTGCAATTACCTAGCCTCTTTCCCCGAGTGTCTTGCTAGAACTGGTGCTGAAGAAACGCAGGTAAAATGTTTATTTTGTCTTAAATATTGGATATCAAAAAAGGCCCATCTTTTCCCGGTAAAATGACAACATCAGTATTGATTTAAATTGACAAATAATTCGTGTTTTGAATGCCGAAGACTTTGGACGATATTGAGTTAAAGACTTAGGTACTTTAAGTTCAACAAAACTGAGTAAGAATAAACCTATGTAGTTAAGTTGTTGGATGCAAAATGCCGGTTTAACCCATGGGTCCGTTTTGGAGCCGCTATTCTTGTTAGTTTTTATCAATACTATTGGTGATACCATCTGAGATTTGGCACTTTATTTGCCAATAGGGTACATACTGATTGTTTGAAATATATAAGATGGGCACCATTTTGTCTCAATTATACATTTTTTGATTGGTTAATAATATGAGTAGCAGAAATGTCCAATCTGACATTGTAAGGCAGAATTCATTCATTTTTTTTAATAATAATAATAATTTATTACATATAATCTATATATTGCACATAATGAATTGCACAGAAGCCCAATAAATTAATACAGTTCTATACATAAATATATATATACAGGTACTTACAAATTATCAATAAATAGATTCTGAGAGAAAGGTAATTCAACTATATGATACTGCACATCACTATACCCTGAGGTATTACAAACTGGCCAACATAAATTTAGATTTGGCATGCTACCTGGGGCGTTCAAATCAAAACATTGAGACCATTGCCGAGATATAGCCGTTTTTAGATTCCATGCAATTGTTATTTTATAAATTGAGTGGGGTCTATGGTTACTTTGAATATGAATATAATATATGAAATTAAACATACATTATGCAAGAGCTAAAATCTGCCTATTGCAGGTCTTTCTTTAGGCCTGAGATGTTTTCTATAGTATTAATTAGGCATTAATTAACTGATCCAGGCCTTAATCCTATTTCAAGTCATATTTGGAACAACTACACACTATAGCCTGAATTCATTGAAAGCTGATGCGATTAACAAAAGAGACTACTAGACAAAAATATAATTTTGAACCCTGAATTTAGCGTTTTGGTTTAAAGGCGAGTTTATACAAAAATCAAATTACTAAAAATCACAATATTTCAAATATTTGATAGGTGATCAGCATGAGGCAGGTTGTCCTTACTTTCTGGAAGACCTCATACCACTTGTCAAGTTATCCGCTCATGGCTGGTTGGTTAATGTAGCTGGTTTCTTGTTGTCAACTTATTTATTGAGCAGGCAATCGATACTGTATATAACATTATATCAAAGTTTATTTTTCTCTGATGAAAAGTTTGATACTGTAGTCAGTATCCCTAACGGCAAGAGCAATAACTGAAAACATATTTCACTATTCTCATGAGCCTATTCCATCTCATATCTCTCATACCAAATCCATTTTCAATACATGAGTCTGGCACCACTATTAAATGTATGTCAAATATTCAAATTAAAACTTCCGGAGCTCCATTATCAAGATTGGAGAATCCACTTAACTCCCCCCACCATGATCCTATATCACATGTGACATTACGACCAACCAATGTGGAGTCTATTTGACGTTCTTGAGGTTGTTGAACATTATCATCCTCTGTTCTACTCTCGTTGACCTGGGGTAGAGTAAGAGGTTTTGTTCCTGAAAAGGTATTACAATTATAAAATTATTGGCTGTGTGAAATAAGTTGGTATTGGGTGTTTTAGAAAAAGTAAGCATTCCCTGTTTTGTGCATGACACTTACTATATACAATTGAGTAATACTCTGGACTTGGAATATTAGGATGACATGAAATGGGGTTTAACGTCATACTATTCTGCTCTGAATGGGTTAACTCTTAACTGACCCACGGCGACCTTTGTTGACACCTATGACGTTATCGTTAAGTACCCACGGCGACATGTGTCTACAAAACCAGTTAGCCGAATGCAACGTTCCTAGCACAACGAGAGTTACTTCCCTTATACACGGAAGGCATTTTCTCATTTGTTTACTTCCTGTTTGACATTTTGACAGTTAAAAATCTTATTGTTTCTTCTTGAAAAGTTATAATAAAACAGTGCTATGTCTAGGTGTAGGCCTATACGAAAATTTCCATTACGACGGATTAGCACCCCACCAGTGATTCAGATTTTATCGGTGGTGTACATATTCATAGTTTTACGTTAGAACGTGATGATAGAAATAGAAGCTAGACTAATCAACCAAAATTTTAATTACCGGTACTTTTAAATTTTAATAAGCCTAAATCAAAAGAGATTCATGATAAATGATTTTTAGTTCACAAAAGCCGAACAAAAAAAAGAAAAGAAATAACTATTAGATCTATATAGGCCTACATGAATTTTGCATGAAATGTCTTAATGTTTTTGTTTAAAATTCATATTTATGCAAATGGCATTCATTTTAGATTATTTCATCCATTTACATGAAGGGTCTATTTTCAGTTGTTATATTTAATAATATGATTTTAAAATTCATACCTATATTTTAGCATTATTGACCATTATGACGTGGGTTTTTATGACGTTATGATGTCAAACCTCTGGGTCATTTAAGAGTTAATGAAGACTGGGGAATATCATGATGTAGAAAGAGAGAGAGATGAAGCTTAACATCCACTGGACACAAACTAGGTCATTTCGGGATTAACACATGGTTCAATTTTATTTCAATAATTTGCTCGCGTGTAGGTATCTTTAGCAGTGGGACGAAACCTGAGGACTTGGAGAAAAACCCTCTAGGTTGGACAGGCTATCCTACTCCTTGTCACATACAACCTGGGATTGAAACCACGCCAGTTGACTCAATGACAGACCGTATGATACAGCGCGCACGTGCTAACCATTCAGTCATCCAAACCCCCATGCCAGATGAAGAAAGGTTGACAGATCTTCATTATGATAGATTGCAGGATATCTAAGAAAGGGCTTAAGTTCACATCAAAATAACTCTAGTATTACCATTACATACCTGCAGTCATTTTAGAACTTCTTTTTCTCATATTTGTTCGATCTTTCTCACCTCGATTTGTCGGGTCACTCAAAGTAGGTGTCAAAAACTTCCGTACAGAAGCAGTCTGAAATAAAACAGAAATATTATCCAGTGAAGATAAGAATATCTGGACAAGTTGTATAGTAAGGATAAGGATAAATCAACATGTTGTATTGTAAAGATAAGGATAACTTAACCAGTTATATTGACGACTGACCACTTGACCGACTGCCAGTGTTGTGGGCATCTCTCATGAGAGGGTTGAGAACTTTATCGGGAACAAGTAAGGAATGACAAAAGTTTCTGCATGATGAGTGCTAAAGCTCTTGACTTTAGACTAGAAGGGTGGCAGAAGAATATTTCTCCCTAACCATCGTGCAGGCCCGGAAAAATCATTGGCAAGCATGTGTACATCTCAAAGGGGACTATGTAGAAAAACAAATGGAAACTATCGAATTTGTACATGTCTTCATAGATAGGCTTAGAACTTTTTAGTCAGCCCTCGTACCTGGATCAACAAGGATAAACAGTGTAATAACGATCGATACAGCGACAAGACTAGGACAGGGTTAGGTATTACAGTGATAGCCAATGTTTGCAACTCTTGGTGAAAAGAATTGGAGAGAGAGAGAAATTGGGTTCAACGTATACTCAACACAAACTATTATTTCAATAATTGCTTGCGTGTAGGGGTCTTTACCAGTGGGAGGAAACCGGAGGACATGGAGAAAACCCATGAGGTTGGACAAGGAACCCTACTCCTTGTCACGTACAACCAGGGATTCGAAACCACGCCAGTTGACGCAATGACAGTCTTTAAGATACAGAGCACACAAGCTACCGGTAACCATTGGCCTTCCAATCCCCCTGATAGGGTTAGGTATTAAAGTGATAGCCACTGTTTTCAACATGTATTTTGAATGAAATATCACTGGTTGTGTAAATTGGTCAAGAATCATACTGCTACCTGTAGAGCACTAGGTGGTTGTATAACAGGATTACGTAATTCAACATGGCCTTTCTTCCTTGTTCTCGTCTGCACCAAGTCATCTTTATGTTCCTCCTTATTCTCTAAAAGTCCACTCGACGGCTCCGTGATAAAAAATGCTGGTTCATTTGTAGCTCGTAAGTTGGATATAAGGTTGGAATGTTCTTTCTGAAAGATAAGGAATTTATAAATCATGAAAGTAATGTTGCTCCTCATAAATTTCAACATGTTTTTCACTATGTTTTGTGCGATAAATCTCTGTAGAGTCAGCTGTACTAGCCATCCTACTATCCTTGAGTAGTTATTCCCCTTTGTATAAGCAATGGATGATCTATACAGTCATCCTGGTTTGTTCTAATCACGGAGTTCAACTTTTCTACCCCAACCCAGCTAAACCTGGTATAAATAAGCCATTCAGTGTGCTTATAAGGGATACTTTGCCTGGGCAATATAATTCCAACTATCAGGGGTTATTTTATGTGGACACCAAAGTGGAATTGGGACCCTTTTTATTCTGATCGGAATGACCAAATGCTGTTCCTGCACCACTGTCAACTAAATAATGTGTGTAATGACTTTGTCTAGTCACAATAAGAGGGCCTGAATACTTTAAAATAACGTAAAGTACAGACGTCAACAGCTGAGAACAAACATGGAGACGTAGTCATAATCATTCCACAACCCTGTATACCAAAAATATAAGTCAAATTTGTTTCCTTGGAAACGAAAGAATAATTAAATCCAAGGAATTTATGATTAGCAAAAGCTTCAAGCTACACTACTATAATAGGTTAATATCTTGAACAATTTATAAGATATGGCCTGAAAACAAAATCAGGATTTATGAAGCCCATTTCAATATCATATACCGGCTAATTACAATAATACTGCCAGGATCCTATCAGACTTTCTAAAAATTAAATTAAATCCAATATATATTAATCTCCTTACGGTTCTTATTCTCTTTAAACATTTATCTAACCAATTTCTGATTGTTTGTTTGGCTACTTCTTCCTCTATGGTATATTCTAATTCTTCTCGAGCCAATAATTCCTCCAGTTGTAAACTTTTTCTGATATCTACAGAACGGTATGACAGCATACTGTAAAGATAAACAAGTCAAATTTTAAGCATCTAATTTAATTAGATTGATATTAAGTTATAAAAGAAATGTTAAAGGGGAAGTCTTAGATTTCACAGCACACCTTAAAGGAGAAACCAGCATCCACATATTTCACATATGAGTGACTTGATGTTCTCAATGATCTCTTATCACTTCAACTTCAGCCAGATTATACAGTTAGACATGATTATCCAGTCACATACACAGCATACAAGTAGGTAATTAACCAACCCAACATGAAAAATTATATTTCTTCCCAAAAAACCCAAAACAACCGAGCTTTAAATAATAGTTGCACAGGATATACAAGCGTCATCAACCTAAAATATTTCTGGAATCGCTCCTGTAAATTCATAACAACTATCAAAATTAATACTAGTTGATTTTCAGGATTTGGGTAAAAAAAAATTACCTTAAAACATCATGAAATGTAACATTTCCATCCTGATGTAGTTTTTCTATTTCATAACACATGTGCTTGAATAACAGACGATCTTTCTCCAGGTCAACCTCTAAACGACCTCTTAGTAGCCGTAATAAATATTTTACTCTTCTGGCCGGAATTATACCCTGAAATAAAGGACAAAAAGCTTAACTAAATCTTTTTTTTATAATTTCCCCTGGCTCAATCTTCAAATAAAAAGATGACACACATTAATTACTTGCAAATTTATCACTTTGCATAACCTAAGCAGAAAATACTCACACAAATAGAATCAAAGTTCTCATGTCCTAAAGCACCAACAAATCAAATTACCTATGTCTGTTAAAGTTGAGCAGAATAAGCTTATCATCCAACACTGTCACAAAATTAACCTTATGATAATCTACACAAAGTTTGATCATACTACCTTAATCAGCTATTGTGTTCCAAGGTCTTAACAATTCCATTGGCTTATATCTACTTAGCAAAAGGGGGGGGGGGGGGGTATTTACAGAGTTACTGCCTTCAGTGAATACATGCCAAAAATGAATTGTGAAAGAATAATTCTACATTTTTCATCCAATTTTAATGAAACTTCATGAATTATATCAATATGTTGTCGATATGTTTATCACACATATTCAAAAAATGGCCAATATCTTTCAAATGAAAGATCAAATGGAATATAGTGGAGTTGAAAATTTAGACAAATGAGTCAACACAAATGAAGTCTACCAAAAAGTTGACTCATCAAGAAGATACTACTATGGTACCAACCTTCCTATTGGTATCTACAAGATTCCAAGTGTTCTGAAACTGTCTGATATCATTATATGATACCAGGGCATCTTCTTCATTAGAATAAAACAAAGAGAAATTCTCCATAATAATAGCTGAAATATAGAATCAAATACATAATGAAATATATGATTACATGTAAATATAGAATGAAATATAAAATTAAATACAGAATGAAATATAGAATTAAATACCAAATCATATATACAATTAAATACAGAATTAAATGTAAGAATAAATATACAAATAAATACAGGATTAAATATACAATTTCCCTAAACAAAATATCTCAACCCCAGATTAGAATTACAGTTGATTTATGAAGACAGAGTAAGAGCCATATTTCATAAAACCTTGATATTGTAAAGATTTTGTCGCCAAATAAAAACATATCTAAGTTATAAAATTAAATGAAAACTCACCGACCAGTAAATTGAGTACAATGTAAGTAATGATAACGTAGAAGGAACAGAAATACATGAGAGATGCCGTAAAGTTACCACAGTCTGACTCCCAGTAATTATTAGCGGGTGTACAGAACGGACGAGAAACCTAAAAATAAAATATATAATTAAAACAATAGTATTACAATTTTACAAGCAATATGTATAGTATAGATTTATTCATTATGAAAACCACCTTTTTATTATTCTTTCTGGAACACCTAATACAACTTTGCTGTCTACTTGACCTTCATACACAGGTCACAATTCACAATTCTATGGAATGCAATTACTGGTGAATCATTGCTATAATGACTAGAGAAGCCTAGTCGTAACGTCGCTCAGTAATAAGCAGTAATTGTATTCCACAGAATGTTGATTGGTATATTCCTATTCAATTACTAAATACCATACTATTACATTGGATTATTATTCTATACTTCTACTTAACAAGTTCATTTTATGTAAGGACTACATTTGACTTCCTATTTGGATCAATGAAACCATTATTAGATATCATGGCGAGTATCGAAGTGATGCTTACCATACAATCGTGCATTATCTTATTCCAGTCTTCTCCAGTTACAATTCTAAACAATAACGCAATGGAATTGGAGGCTGTTTCAAAGTTAGCATGTCTGAAATAATATTACAATAATCTTGTCAAATTTACAGTATTACTATAAAATCCAAAGTTTCATTATTTTTTTATGTATTGGGACGTTTATCTACTAAGAGCATTTCAGATATCATCTTGATAGTCCTTTAATTGCCTGAGATTTTGGTCTTTAATTACATAACAGATTCAAAGGAGCTAAACATCTTTAACTGTGTTTTAATGTCCACTCGACACAAACTAGGTCAATTCGGGACTAATATGTTGTTCAATTTTATTTCATTAATTTGCTTGCACTTATTGGTCTTTGGAGAAAACCCATAAGGTTGGACATGTGACCCTTCTCCTTGTCATGCATAAGCAGGGAATCAAAAACGTGGCACTTGACAAAATGACAGAACTAATGATGCAATGCGCACGTGTTAACTATTTGCCCCCCCCCCCCCCCCCCCCCCCCGCCTTCAGTGATGTGTTGTTTCAATAAGTAATATTATGTTCAGGGAATAGTTAAAAACTTACCTTCCAAGATTATAGCCATATTTAACTGTTCCAAATAAAATCACGCCAGCATACGCATAGAATAACATCAGCAGAAACATTCCCGTTATAATAAAAAAACTCTTAAATACGGACATAACAACTGTCTGCATTAACATCTTTAACGTGGCCTGTAAATAAAAATACAATTATAAATGTATAGTTAACATGAATATAATTTGAAATAAGATGCATATTTCTAAATGAACAATTTATCAAAAGATGTAAGATAAAGTTTTAAATCATGAGTGAATTTCTGTATTTCTGATATTACAGTCATATCCTTCCTTGTGCAGTCTGACAAAGTAGAAAGTTAAAACATTAAAGCAGTAGACTGGCATTTGTATTTTTTGGACAATATCTACTTTGTCACGACTTAAACCACACTAAAATGTAGGCAAACTGATTACTTAATATTTAATGAAAATAATATACACAATGTTAATGGCAGATAATCTTCCCACTTGGATTCTATTGGATTAAAAAGAAGCCCATCAAAAGATCTTATTCAACATTTACAGGTGGCACTGGCTTCTTCATAGCATCTGCAGAGGATAGCAAATATTGAGCAATTTTCAGTTCTTCACACTAGTGTAAATTCTAGTCACAATTGAACTTTTTTTGGACTGATATTCTTTTTAAAGACCCAACATATAGAATATAGCAGTTTTCAAAATTAAATGACAATTAGGGACTTTACTTACATGTTTGCCTGTTATGGTAAAGAATCTTAAAACAATAACAACAAAACCTAGCTCATTACTCCACTCAAGCTGAAAATTATATTAAATAACATAAAATATGCAAAAGTATAAAAAAAATCTACAAAAATTGAATAGCTCAGTAAAAAAAAGAACCAATATTTGGTTGGAACCCTTTTCTGTTTTTTTTTTTATGATTCAGATTGTCTGATCTTGCAACAGTATAACATAGATTTTATTTAATTCATTTTGGATATTTTAGCACAAGATTGACTTTACTTGAGACATTGATAAAGGTGATGCTAGATTCACAGTCCAGAACGTCCCGAATTGACAGAATTACAATTGAGTGACAGTCCTGTCACAATTCTATCAGTTCCGACAACTGAGGCGGTGTGAGTAGAATCGTGACATAATTAAACACAACAAATACATTTCGGATGCATGGTTGGTTGAGATATTTTCTTGTTCAGTCGACGCATGCATTGTAGCCCGAAGTACTCCTTTTCACTCGATTGTCAATATTTTGGGGATTGAGAGAATTCAATTTAGGAATTTTCCATCGAGTAACCCCTAATAAGTACTAAAATATTGAATAGTTTTTCAAGGATCTCCAAATTCCAATATTCAAATATATGTGCGAGCTATAAAAAAATCATGTTTGTTCTGGCCTTTCGAACATTCTAGTCCAGTGAGTTTACATGAAAGTGAAAGAACTTACATTTGGTATAAAATGTAGAACAATCCATAAACAACCAATTAATGTTACAAACATATCAAATCTGTTTCTTCTACTTGTCCAATAACCTCCTGGTGATAACGCTATCATCTTCATAAATACCTTAAATAAATATACAAATCACCTTTATAAATACCTTAATACAATCCCCAATATAAAATACCTTAAATAATATACAATACAATCGCCTTTATCTGAGATCTGAGAGTAAATTATTGTTAGATTTACCGATTTATAAGATGAAGAAATTTGATGGACTTTTCAGTATAATACATCAATCTCTATGGAATTTGCTACCATCTTCCATTCGAAAATGTGAAACATTGTCTATCTTCAAATCAAATGTGAAAACCTGGCTGTTTAGGCACTATAATTAACCCATGTGAAAACTTTCATGCACCTGGAGCATCCTTAAGTGGGATGAATTGTTGCGCAATATAAATTTCTTAAATAACGTTCAATACAATCAACTTTTCAAAATACAGTTCTCATGCAGCTCAATTTCAATGCCAGTCAGAAATAAAATGCAGAGTATCATGAGGAAATTTCGTCTGGACAGCAGTATTTGTAACTGTCAAGGGTTCTTCTACATGCTCGACAACAGGAGACCTTGGTTGATATGGCTATCCATACAATTAAAAGCTAAAATAGGTACTTCATTTCTGTTTTCTAGATTATTTACTATTTATGTGTGATTCTAATGGATATGATGAATTTAGAACAATAATATTAATATTTGTGTGTAATAGGGTTGAAGGCTCTTACCTCACATAGAAACAGAAGTGTAAAAACTGCTGAAAATCCTGCTAGGATATTCGTTATAGAACTATCTTTCCACTGAAACATTTAAAAGGTTAAATGTATTAGATCATGCACAAATTTTGAATCCTTTCATCATTATCTTCAGTTTGATGGTAGTTTTGTCTGTAATGTAAGGAATTGGATGTATTAACATGGATGAAGAAACCACATTGGGATGCTCGATTGTCAGTCCACGATGCTCCGAAACGGAGGAGGTGTGAGTAGAATCGTGACATTATTAAACACAACGAATATGTTTCAGTTGTTATGCTTGTTTAAGATATTTTCGAATGCACATTTTCACTCAATTGTCAATTCCGGAATGAGCATTACCTTTATCTTGCTGTATAAAGGGAGGTAATCACTATTTAAACTGGTCTATAAATATTGAATAACTTACCGGTACTGATAACATGGCACAATTAACTAAAACCAAAAATACTATAGCTCTTTTAAATATAATATTCTGTGTAATATCATACATCCATGATCGGAAACCATTGCCATCTATAATAAATTAGAGAGAGACGTAATTAACAACAACATCTAATTAAAAGATCTATTGAGGGTCCCATGAACTTTGTGTTGGATTAGACAGAATGTTAGTCAGACAATCAGAAATATCATTATCTCATACAACATTAGAAACTATGGGCCAAACCAAACGTACCATATTACCTCTTCAGAACCTCATTACTTTGAGACTGGACATGCTGCTGGGCAAGAGTTTAGCCAGGCGGTCGTTAATCAATATCCCATTTTAAAAGGTGAAATGGTTAAAAGTTAGATGTAATGCAACAAATACATCCATTAATTACCTGGTCTAGGTGGGATATGTAGAGGTTGAGCAAGTTTTATTCTTCCTTTTAAATCTAACCATCTTCTCTGGTCCACAGTTAATAATGCTGTTCCCTGGATAAAAATAATAAAATAATTCTTCTAATTCATGCTCTACCTTTTTAATTATAACAGAAACAAGGTTATGATGAAAGTAATCAAATAGAGAAGATTCTGAGCGAGCGACATAATAAATATACAGTCCCTGATCTTTGTTTTTAATTTTCAGCCAATATCTAATTTCTGACATACCAAACCAAACTAAAATATGAATGATATATAATCTCCTGTCATGGATTAGATCAGATTAAAAAGCAGCCATTCAAAAGATTTTACACAAGACTTCTCTTGTTTCAGAGGATGCTGAATGTTTGTGAAATTTTAATTCATCATACCGCTGTAAATACTGATAATAATCAACTAATTTACATACCTTATTCTCACCATAATTAGCAATAACCACGCCCACAAACAATGTTAGACCAATCATATAACCAATAAATACAAAGAAATGAATGTACAAAGCCTCCATCTGAAATAACATTAAAATTTTATCCTAGTATTCGTATGCATATCAAATAATCTATATTTTCTATTTTGCTTTTTAGGTTGTTTAGTATCATCTATATTTATATACACTATTAAAGGCATAATATTCCACACCTAAATGGAAATATAGACTCTCTATAAAAATTAATCTTATCAATAACAATAGTGGATACAAAATGATTAAAATCGCTCAATCTTAAAGTAAGATACAATTAGTTATAGTGTCCACAAGATTTTTTATTTGATCATGTTTATAACTCCAACAGTAATTATTGAAAATCGTTAAAAATCAATAGGTTTCGTCGTCACATTCTCATGATATAAAACATTGTGTATATATTTCTAGACAATCGGTTGATCCCTTTAGCAACTAGTGAGTACATAAGATTTTTCAAAATGATCAAGGGTCATAACTTTGACAGTGATCAGAAATCGTTGTCAGGTCAATTAGATGATAACTTCAGCGTCTAGAGCATCCAATAGTATTTGCTGTAGATGTACAGAACCGATGGAGGTGATGACAATGTAAGCCCACATTATAAACTAACAGACTTACTGGTCCAACCCTGTCTATTATTACATCTCTAACTTCCAGCCATCCTTCTAAAGACAAAACTTCAAACAATGCAAGCATAGCATTTCCAATATTATCAAAGTTAAAATTAGCTGGGTTAGCCCTGTAAAAAAAAATGAAAAAGGAATTGGGTCAACAAAATTTCAATATAATATAATGAAATGTGGTGGGAGGAACTCTCCAACTCCTATGAATTTTTTGGAACAAAATCACATTTTTCTCAACAAAATTCACATTAAAATGTACTCAAAATTGATTATTTATCATTGAAAAGGCCCATCAAAAGATGTCTGTTAGTAACTTTGTTATATTGTCCAAAGAGGATGTTGAATCTCGAAAATATTGAAGTCATTATTTCATTGTAAATACAGAATTAAATAAATATTTTTTTGTCGAGATTCAAACATCACAATATTGTAGTTTGCCAGGGATTCAAATCCTTGAAATTAAGATCAGGGGCTTGTTCAAGTCAACTCCATAGAATGGATTATGATATGAAATCTGGCTATGATACAAACCGTGTTATTGATATGAAACTTACCAAACTCTAGGAACCATAAATCCTGGATGATCATCTTCTGGTTTATCTATTTTCATCTTGGTTACCCAGATTTTACTAAAGAATATACCAGTACAATTAGCCTGTAACAAAAAAATTGATTGCAGACGTCAATAAATCAGTTGTGACAAACAATGGCCCAAATAAACGATTTGTTCAGCAGTGATTGGTGTTTCGTCTGTGTTCAATATTTCTGAAATTTAGTAAAATAGGTCAGATGCTTGTAAATCATGAATGCATATTTTTAAAAACCCAGATTAATTGTTACTTAATCCATATTCATAGACTTATGGGACACATTTCTCAAATTTCAACATGCAGCAATTTGGAAAATAAGTGTGATTTACAAAGTAGCCCACTTTTATCAGGATTTTTATATTAAACCTTGTCAGTCTTACCCTGTCTGTAACCGTTGGATCATTACATCTAGCTAATCTTCCACCCAGAAGATGTACACCATATGTAGCAAATACAAACATTAGTACAATTAATAACACTGATACCTATAAAAATATAAACATTAACATAATTAATAATACTGATATCTATAAAATAATAAACAATAAAATAATTAATAATATTGATATCTATAAAAACACAAACAGTAACATAATTATCAATATTGATATTTTAGTTTACTGAATGTTTTACACAATAATAGACTTACTACAAAAGGTTTCTGACTTTTACTCTAACACATGATATCGGAAACTGACATTGTTTTGGACATCATTTTCTGAGAGAGAAAGAGACAGAAATAGTGTTTAACACCCGTTCAACACAAACTCGATCATTATGGGACTAACATATGGATATATTTCATTTCAATAATTTGTTTGCCAGTTGAGAGAAAACTTACGAGGTTGGACAGGCAACCCTACTCCTTGGTGTGTACAAATGGTGGATCAAAACTACACCACTCAACCAAAAACGTCCCATACCACTCAAATTTAGAAGTTTTATGTGAGATATAACAAAGTTATAAACTTACCAATAAAATTTCTTTAAATCCTTTAACCAATTCGTCTACTACATTTCTCATGTGAGGTACGAGACTGTATATACGTAGTGGTCGCAGACATCGTAGAATGAGTAAAACTTGACCGCCTGATTGAGCTTTAACATGTCCTGGCATCCATATTAAAAATATCAGACTCACCTATAAACCATAAATACAGCTAATGTTACACAATGCAGGAAAACATTACAACAAAACATAGAAAGGACAAACTATACAGTCGACAGAAAAATTTATACATATTCCTAGAGCAGATACAACATTAGGAGAGGGGCAATAAAGGCCTAGCCTCTAAAAATGACAGACACATCTACACACAAGTCATTTCTCTATTCCATTTCTAAGATTTGACAGTTGCAAAGGACATCATCGCGGAAAAGTGAACCACATGGTTGCACTGCGGCCAACGAAAGCCTCTATTGTGTTTACATTTGTTATCACCTCGGGCTACAATCATTTTCTAAACCATGCCTGCTACATTGTGTTGTGTCCTGTTGTGTGCAAAACGACCAAAAATAAACAGCCTTGTGCATGGTACTTGTCACTATTTACAGCAAAATAAAGCAATAGTTTAACTTGTAATCTAAAACTTACGCCATATATGAACAGATCTAGAATTCCACCAAAATCCCGAACAACAGCCTTAGGTGTAAAAAGCAGTCCATTTGCCATTATCTTTAATGACATTTCAATACTCATACATACAACAAATATATACTCAGCAATCTGTAAATAAATATACAAACTACAACTTGAAATATAGCATAAGCTGACAGATCGTAAACATCATTTGTGTCTTCATGACCCTAACATGGAAAACTATGAAAATTTGAGAATTTAAAATTACCGTTTAAATAAATATAAAGGCTTGTTCTAATTTCTTCTCAAAGTGATTCTATATTTGGATTTATTTCTAAATACTGTCAGTGTATACTCATCATAAATATTGTGGCACTATTTTTAGACCAAGTGGCAATAATCACAAATTTTTATTTTGAACTGTGACTTTAAAAGCAAAACTTTGCCATAATATAATTTATTAATTTTAACCCTCTTACCCCTTAGTTTAGTTCAAGCAAAGTTATTTTCTGCATCTTCATCTAATCAACCACAAACTGGTGTTTCAAGTAAGACATTAATATAAGATATTTCTTACCTTTAGTTCTGAAGAATACATAATCAGTCTCTTGGGATTCTCTAGCATCATGGATGAACATGATACTATCGTCACAAAAATCATCACCCAATCTAGATACGTCACCAGACCTAACAATTTACTGAAATCAACAACAAACGTTTGATATCAAAACAGTCTGCCAAAA
This sequence comes from Patella ulyssiponensis, assembly GCA_963678685.1. NCBI lineage: Eukaryota > Metazoa > Mollusca > Gastropoda > Patellidae > Patella > Patella ulyssiponensis. The sequence continues at coordinate 74,829,343 of OY783227.1, read as the reverse complement.
TAGTACTCTGACCAACACTAACAAACAAGTGTCACAAGATCCCATAATTTACTGAAATCAATGCAAAGAAACATGTTGATATGGTATATTACTCTGGCAAACACTAACATGTTTATATAAAATTAAGTTATTGTAAATTCAACTGATTTTCTATGTTGATTTGTGGGATAACAAACTATCTTCAGTGAGGTTTTTTTTGTCTCTCTATAAGCCAGTGTTCATATATAAATGATATTTTTTTCACTGTCAACATAAGTCTATCATTATTCAAAATAACACAGCTAATAAATTTAATTCAATACTTTATTTATCTAAATCAAAGAGGTTTAGCTCATTAAATTATATCAGCATCGATCCCTATCTGCATTGGCCGAGAAATTTCCTCCAGATTTTCCGGTGTGTTTTTTTCCCTTGTCAGTGATGCAGGACGGAGGGTCTGACATGGACAGCTGTCTAGTTGTTCGGAAGAGACGGAAAACAGAGGTTTCGTGTACAAATTGGCATGTACGTAAAAGGTCCCTTTGCAGTTGGATTTTAATATAAGATTTCATTTACAGCACTGTTTGTTATGCCCATCATCTTTAGCCCATCTCGGATCAGAACAGTAGAATGTTAAACCCCATTGTATGTCATTTCCCCAGAGATGTATATTTTGCTATAGATAAAGTAACTACAGAAAACTTCTACTTACTGTAATGTTTTGAATTTGTTTTTACTTTTACCCATGACGACATCTTGACGTTTGTAATGATATTTAGCACTGACAATTTGTTGACATACTTTACGTAACTTAGATCCTCGACCGATGAAAAACAGCGGCATGTCAAAGTATGGATGATTCTCTCTCAATTCTTCGACTATCTGATTCCTGAAAAGAGACCAAAACAACATAAAGTTTGGACGAATGTACAGTTAATTTTAATTTACAGTAACCGTATCGAGAATTGACCTGGACACCTTGACTTTGGTGTACCAAGGATTTTTTATTCTACCTTGCAAGTTCCATAACAGGAATCTCTGAAATCCAGCCCTGAAACTGACCTTTTGATTTCTGCTTGTTGTTTTTTCTGTTGCCAAACTTTGATATCAAAATCTTCTGCTCTTCTTCCAGCTAGACTTGCTGAATGTAGACCCATAATATCTCCATTCTCTTTTAACGTGGGGAAAGATTTTAACTTTATACTACTTGGTCGTGAACCTCTCATAGACCTGTTAATATTAATTATGAATTATTATATAGTAAACATAAGTTATGAATTATTAAGTAGTAAACATTAGCTATGAATTAGTATATATATATATATATATAGTGAACTTAAAGTTATGAATTTCTGGCTATATAGTGAACATTAATACCGTAATGAATAGTTGGTGAACATAACTTATGCCATGGACAGACGAGCGTATTTTTTCGCCCGATCGCAGCGATTGAGATTCGCCAGCGATTTATTACGGTCGATAACGAACGGGCACACGTAGCGATCGTCTCAAAAGCGTACGAGAAATTACGCCGATCACGTGACTTGTTGATCACATGATTTGTAAAAAACGGCGTCGATGATTGGCTTATAAAAATGAATCGCCCGACAATATACGCTTGACACGGTCACACGAGCGAATTTAATCGCCGGCGAAAAATAGTCGGCCGAAAATATCTAACATGCTAGATACGAGCGATTGATCGGGCGAATGGTTCGCCGATCAGAATCGTCGTCGCCCTGAAGGGGCACACGGGCATATTTTTCGAGCGATTTTAAAAATCGCCGCGATCGGGCGCAAAAATACGCTCGTCTGTCCCCCACTTTACTTATTACTATACATTGAACATTACTTACTAATTACTATACATTGAACATTACTTACTAATTACTATACAGTGAACATTAGTTATGAACTACTATATAGTAAACATTAATAATGAAATAGTAAACATTAGTTATGAATTAATCTATTAATCTTTGCTTTGTCAAATTGTGTTCTTAGCTAGTTAAACATCAAATAACGAGAATTTGTGTTTTAAAACTTCATAGTGGTTAAGATATCATTTTATCTAAAAAAAAACCCTAAATGTTCTAGTTTAGAAAAAGAAAATTAAATTGTTTTCAAATATCTAAAGATAGAAGTGTCCATCTGTTTGTTGACATTTCAACATTACCTTCTTTCCATTCTGATATTATGTTGTTGTCCAAGTAAAGACAGGGCTTTTGGTCCGGCTGCTACCATCTGAGCTGAGCCTCCACTTCCTCCTTTCTGTTGGTTTGAGTCTCTGTAAAGCAAAGGCATATATTAAAGAGTACATTAACTACCAGCAGAGTCAGACTTAAGAATGTTGGCCTATATATGTGTTCAATAACTTTGGAATTTGACCAATCTTTGAAAATTAAAACACAATATGTCAATAACCAATAATACAAAGTTTAATCACTTTAATTACTTTAGGATTATCTTTATTTTAACAGTGAGAGGTATTCAGAGAACTTGGGAGAAAATCCACAAAGTTTAGCTGGAGATAGTACTACTTGTCGTAAGGAATTGACATGATGACAGACCTAATGATCTAAAGCACATGCATTAGATCAGTTGGCAACCAAGTGACCAAGCACTATACCCAGTAAGCCACATGCTAAAATCAATTCCCACGATTAACTATGGTTTATAAACACATCAAATTCAAAACCTAATTATTTAAAGATACGTTATGGGAGATTAGATAAAGAGCTGGCAGTTCTCACTATAATAGTTAAAAACTAGATATTGTAAAGGGAATATTCTGAAAATTTCAGTCAAATTGATCCACCATGATTTCGATCTGGACAAGTTAATTAATGTCTAAAGAATAATTTATATAACATTTCAGGCCAAAAAATACATGCAATAGGCAAATTTATGTTTCAAATGAGATGAAAGGTCATAGTTCAAAGTTTACCTGACTATTCCTGAGATGCCACTCTTTTTCTCTATGACACCTCCACTTCGTACTTCATGTGTTGTAGATTTAACCAGTGGTAAATTGGATGTCTTAATACATGGTGGTTCGTTATCCTGATTATCCTGTGTATCAACAACCAGATTTAACTCTAATTCCATAAACTGTCGCATAAAACTCTCTCTTATATCAGATATATTAAATTCACTCGTCATCTTCGTCACACGAACCATCTGAGGATGATTACTATAAAAAAAATATGAAACTGTTTCAGTGATATTTGGTAATTAAGCTTGATTGACAGATGACATCTAGTTGATTAACGTCAATTGAAACATCTCTCAGTAATAAACAGTATTTCAGAGTCGTGTGCTACTAAAGATTTTAAATGACCTTCTGAGTGTGAGCATATAGAGACATTAGATATCGACTTTTCAAAGCTTTAATTCAAAAACATTTTTTCATAATATTACACTATAAACCTTAGAATGCCTCGTTCGGCATTTCTGTCCAAACGAGGTAAAACAAATGCCTCGTTGTCTGCAGTTCCAAATCGAGTTTTTTTTAAATTGTCCTGTTTTTTGAACGAGGTATTTTGTTCAGAACGAGGCTCGGTAAAAATGCCTCGTTTACTAAACGTGTTTTTTTTTCAAGATAGTTATTAGCGGTATTTGCTATCAGTGAATTTGTAAAAATTAAAATTTATGTTATTTAATACGAAAGTAAACCAGTCCGAACTATGATATTATAATCAGAGAAATAGACAAGACAAGAATACACGCCATAGATGGAGTCGTAAAACTATTGAAGACACAGCTACCTTGCCTTGATTAATTTATTGCCCAATCAGGAATAGGTGTTAAGTAACAAGTGAGGTGTTGTGAAAGCTAAATTGGGGTTGTAAATTAATCATAATACCGCTAATAACTATCTTGAAAAAAAAAAACACATTTAGTAAACGAGGCATTTTACCCAGCCTCGTTCTGAACAAAATACCTCATTCCAAAAACAGGGTAATTTAAAAAAAAAACATCGCTTTGGAACTGCAGACAACGAGGCATTTATTTTACCTCGTTTGGACAAAAATGCCGAACGAGGCATTCTGAGGTTTATAATATTAACATCAGAGTACTTACGAAAAGGATGAGAAAATTCGCAATCGAAGTGGTAGAAAGTCTTTGGTTTCAGCGCTTTGTTCACGAGCCTTTAACTAGAATTAAGTATAAATGATAAAATAAATTTCAATCAAAATTGTTACTTAATTTTTTACTATATACTTAGGTGTGCAAAGTGAAGAGGAGAGTTTTGCAATGACAGACAGCATTTCTGCCAACTCCTACTTGGATTCCAATTGGATATACAACTGCAAAAGAATATACTACTATAAAGGGATATACTCCTAGCATTTCCAGTTTTCACCCCATCAGAATAAATATGTGAGTACCAGGCTTGAAAAATCCATCTGTCTTAATTAGCCCAGTCAGTGCAGAAAAGATGTTAGTTAAATCCCATATCATTTCACTTCATTTGAAAAATCCAGTGTCCTACCACAGCATCCCCATCAGTGAATAAGATTATGATCATACACTGAATTTGATTTCTTTAGTTCAACAAGAAGCTACACTGTAAATCCAACGGACGCCTGACGCGTCTGAATGTGTTCATATTGGAACATTTTGCGCTGAAATGTGAACACGTTAATGTTCACATATGAACACCGCAGTTCTAAAACGTACACAAATCCTTAAAATCCGTTCAAAACTGAACACATTGTGTGCATTTTCCGTTCAATGATCTTTGAAATCATTCACACTTGAAACACATCGGACGCAGAAGACCATTAAGGAACGCATGGTGTTCAGGGGTGTTCATAACGGAATATCAATTTGGGCACCATGTGTTCAAGTTCGATATCGGACATGCGCACAGTGCATCACGTGATGCGGGTTATTTTCAAAATCGCCATTTGCAGGACGCTGGTTTGAATTAAAGGCTCTGGCTGTTTCAACAAGTGTTATTTAAGGTAAAGTATTGTTGTTGTTTTTTTAAATACGGTAGACAAGTTGTTTCAAAAGAAAAAAGGGAAACTTAGATTCGAAGTAGACATGGAATGTGGGAAATATTGCTTGATTAACAATATGAATAGCCTTGACCTAGGCCTATATAAGCTTCTAGACCTGTCCCTAAATCAACTCTAAAACTATCGCTAAGCATATTAATTTGTGTTAATAAATTATTCCCTCTTATCAAAAAGCGCATGTTTAGAGATTTTGGGTCGAATTTGACAAATTATTTTCTTCTTCCATTTGTTTGAACACATGGTGTTCCTTATAGAACATATTCTGTTATAAACGGAACACATTCTGTTACGTATACATGTATAGAACACTAGTATGCAAAATTAATAATCATCTGACATTGGGGTTTCACTTAAAACTTTTCTGCACCAACCGGGCCATATGGAAGACGGGACAGACAAGGGAGGTATAAATAGGCCTAAAAGACGCATTCGATTGCCCACATCTATGATTCTCAATACATGCATATATAAATGTCTATATATCTAAAAATGTTGATTCATTAAGCCATTTTGTCGGTAGAATATTTTGACCCGGTAGAATTGTTTATTTTATTATCCCAGTCGGAGCAGAACAGTGTGATGTTAAAACCCTCTATATATAGTCATCTTTTTTTCTTAATAATAGTTCACGGTAACAACAGAAGATGGCGAAAAAATAAAAACACAGGCCACCGAATGGACAGCCCAGTCTTCTAGAAAATAATTTAGTTGCAGATATTATACGTTCAAACGGTAAGTCTATATGCTTAGGTATTATATCCATTTATTATTAGTTTACACTTTCATTATAAGCAATCTTATACCGGTTTCTTGTGTTTTAATTGATGTTAATATTTCTATTGCAGGTGGGGAAATGAAATGGAGTTTATCTTCCTCGGCTCATGAAGACCAAAAAGCATCACGTGTGCAATGGGAGAAATTTTACCCAGACGGTGGTTATGGATGCTCGCCAAGGTCCATTCTAACGACTAGAGAGAGACATGTGTAAGAACTAGAATACAGTACATGTGTACAACATTTTACTTGCCTATGATATACATTCCGATATTAATATGCGAATTGTTTTCATTGGGCATATTATCGACGTATGTTTTGTCACATTATCTATGTCCAAGTTGTATTATAAAATTTAGAAAATACAATAAAGTTGTAAACTGTGTTAAAATTCTTTTAAATTTTTGTGCCACGCTTTTATCATACGAAATAATTAATGATTTAAGACTCTTTTAACCGATTTTTAAATTGTTTGTTAAGATTTCAGACATTCTATCACAACAGAACTGCTTAGAACACCATGTTCCCTCTGTGTGTGAAATTCTGAACGAACGGTGTTCAAAATATGATCACCGAACACCTTTTAGTGTTCATTATCTGTTTCATTCAGTTGAACACCTTATTGTATTCTAAAAAGAACACGTTTTACGCGTCCGATATGGGGAAAGATCCAGGGGGAAAAGTTGAACGTATAGTGTTCTAAAAACAGAACACATTTTACGCGTCAAATGTGTTCTAAAACCCAGAGGGAAAAACGTTGAAAATTGAACACATACTGTTCTGAAAATAAACACATAGTGTTCTGGTAGAAAAAAGACGCGTCAGGGTGTTCAAAAAGTGTTTCAAAATAGTGTTCTAAAATAGCGTATTTGGTGTTCTAAAAGTGGACGCCGGGTTTAGAGTGTAACTACATTTAATTGTGGCAATTCCAATCTTGGTGAACTACACAGAATTCAACACTAAAAACACATCATTCTGTAATAAGAATTTTAAAATGATAAACTTAAATTACCTGTTTCAATTTTTTTATATCCTCATCCATTTCCAAATTATCGAGAATAACAGCAACAAATAAACTTATAACAATCTACAATCAAATAATACAAATATGAATTCAAATTTTACGATTTGTGAAAATAAAATAAAACATGTGAGACAGATTCTGAATATTTTGATTTTTTACAATTTAAATTTATAAAGAAACATAGCACTACCATACAATAATAAATACATGCCCACCAGCAATAATTTAGAGGTTTGATTTAAGTCTTTGGGGTCAGGGGCAATAATTATGCATAATATTGGCTGATTTTTAATTTAGCTGAATAATCCTGACAAGTTTGTAAACAAATATGTTTGTACACATAGATAAAACCACTGTATAAAACAGATGGGTGAGCCCGATTAATCAGACAATCTAAGCAAGGTCAACAAAAAATCTCAAAAGCTTGGTAATGAAGGTTTACAAGGTTTCGATGCCTTTGGGAAAAGTTATAGCATAATTCTAGAACAAGCTTTACAATTGTAGTAATTGTAAACAAAACCCTCATAATCTCTAACCTGTAGAGTATTTACAAGGTTCAGGTGATAGTGGCAGTACAGTAACTAATTGCAAGTTTGAAAAAAAAATCTTGAAAACTTTAGAATTTACTAGAATTACGAACAGATGGACAGACAGGAGTGATGACAATATACTCCCACATAAAATGTGCATAAAAACAGTTTAATATTCTCTAATTAATACTATTTAATTTATACATAATGACAATATTATAAAAATAATGTTTGAATAATATAGACATTTTTATTTAAAATTTTGATTTATGAAAAACTGGTCGATCAGAAAAAATGGTCAAATTTAATGATCAAGATCAAATACATGCACAGAAGAAATGAACAATTTACATACATCAATAAATAAAATCAAAAGGTGCATGAAATAGATCACAAATAGAACAATATGCACATAAAGACCGACCTCTGTCTTAAAGATATATTCCTACATGATTATTTAGGTCATTTATTCCAAGGAAGTGAGGGGGGATAATCACAGACTGAAATAAACAAATAATTTGTACACTGTTAACCAATTTTTTTGACAATGACAGTATACATGCTGGAAAAGTAGGTTAGAGCAACAGTTACAGCTCACAATTCGTATGCATGTTTGCCCATACATTAATTTTGACTTTCAACAAAACTGACATTTCCACAAGCACTTTTTTCCAGTAAATTTTACGTAATCTGTAATCAGTGGTTATAAAATTAGAACTTTCAATCTTGAAAGAATATATCTTTAAAAGAGAAGCTAAGATGAATATAAGAGGGAATATCCATGCAGAATTTGTGTTCTTATCCATAATGTTTTAACTTCCTAACCTTGATTTTTGTTGTTGATATACTGGGTTTCTTAAGGGGAAATATTATATCAGTGAAAAGTAAGCTTTTGTCTGTATTAATCATGCAAGCAGACAAAGAAAAAAAATTTCAGTTTTAGGTAAAATATATGGCTTGTGGATTTGATAATTATAATAAATGAATAAAGCTGTGGATATTAATTAATTGCATCTCTTCATGAAAAGTCAAACGTTCTTACAAAATATTTACGACAACTCTCCATTAAAACATGTATTTGTGAAATATCCATTGGTCTTGGTTGTCTGTAAAGAAAAACTGTTGTGTTACTTCATTCAAAGCTAATATATTACAGCTTCATACTGTTACCAATCTATTTCCATTGAGCGTAGGGGTCTTATTAAGCAGTGGGAGGAAACCAGAGGACCCTGAGATCAAAACCACATCATTCGAATCAATGACATGTGCGTTAAGATTGTCTACGTGCATCTGTAAAAGACCCACCTCCAAAGAAACTATTGCATAATTTCATTTGAAAACTAAATTTATAAGTTTGCATCTATTTCTGCTTTAAGATGGTTCTGTCATTTAAAATTTGTTTCGACCAAGGGTGGTATTGCAGACAATCAGAGTCGAGAGAAAACTCTGGATATATATATCTTATTACTATTCATTGCATAACTTACTTCTCATCAACTGGTGTTCCAAAATAAAACTATTATATTTAAATCAAAATTAAATTTTTTGATGTCTCATACAAGAGTTTTCATTTAAATAAATTTGATTCTCTATTTTCTCATGGGGAAAGTTAACTTTCAATTGCTTGATTTTGCCAAATTCGTCTAAGGGATTTTGTTGTATTGGTTATTTTAATCACATCTTTTTTAAAATTAAGAGAAATCTTAGAGTGAATCCTAATGTACAAATGTGAAACATTTACTATCATATCTATGTGCGAAAGCCAAAAATAAAAGAAAACTTAAACATGTGCAGAAAGATTGAACTGAAATTGAAAAAATAAATAACCTCAGTGGATAACATTTATAATATATAAAATAAGGCTAAATAATGGTGGTGTGACTCATATTGTCACTTTCTGGATCAAGCTTCTTCATCTTTCTCTGCAGAACATTGTTACTAGGTTACCAGTATCCATAGAAACAGTTACCATGGTGATATCATTGTTATAATTCCCATGGTAACTGTTTCCATGTATATTTTCAGACAAATATCTTTGAGAATCTAAGCTAAACATCAAAACTTGCTAATACCAAATAATTTTTCGTTTGAACTATCATTATGTATCGATGCATGATAAATGATACTCTGTCAGATATTCAACCTATTAAATCAACAGGTTTGGATCACATGATAATGAAGGTAGAAATAGAACTTGCAACGAAAGAAGTTCTCCAATTTTCTGCTTGAAATGGTTACATTCTGAACTAAATGTTAGTATTGAAATTCTATTTCAAATTACTGTTAATTTCATATATAATTATCAAAAACAATGAAATAGGTCTATTGCATGGCAGACACCCACATAATATACTTATATATGTAGGTATATATTCACAAAAACTAAATACAGTGACTACACTTAAAAAAAGATATTTGTCTTTAATCAAGATTTTAATTTTTTTGTTCTCATTTCAGAGAGTTAACTGTTTCTGAAAAGCAGAAAAAGCTGAAGAAGCAACTGATTCAGCTTGACTGACAAGATGAATTACCATGGCAACAAAAAATATACAACATGGAGAGCTACTGCTTGATTACATCCACAGTTGCCACGGAAACAATCTTATCTTACTCACCAAGGTCACACATAGATGGTAGAATATGAAATAAATGGCAACAAGGGGAGCAACTCTCTCCCCCGTTTTCCACATGGTTATATGCATTACATCAATCCAACCTTTTTGCGTTAGAATTTGAAACATGGACATGAATGCCTGTGCAGAAAGAGAGAAGAAAGCACAGAATACAATGAAATGTGACATGGTCATGTGATACACGTATATGTGGTATATTGGTAATACAGTAAAACCTGACCAGACAGACACATTACAAAAATGATATTAATTATACTTGTGGTAGGCAAACATTATGCCCTGTTAGGTCAGTTTAGATAGGTTTTACTGTATATTTATAAATATAAGTAACTACCACTTCAATACAAGGGTCTAACACATTCATAGGGTTTCATGCGAAAGGCATAATGTATATAAATATCAACACTGCAGGTCTTCTTAGTTTAAAAAAATATCTTTAGAAATAAAAAGACTCAGTGCAGATATTAGTCATAAGCGGTAAATTATTAGGTTAAAATTAGAGAAAACTCGAACTCTGGATTTCTAAGATTAAGAAATTAATCTCATGCCATTTAGTATCAAATGCCATAAGTCTCAAAGGTAGTGAACTGATTTAAGGTCAATTAGTAAGAATTCTAACTGGCAATCAAGGGTAGGGAATAGTTACTGTAATACCGGACAGAAATTAATATGTAACAAAGTATATATCCTTGTTTAAAGTAAATAACAAAGGGATAAATAAAGACAAAATTAGAATTTTTGGCCAATTAAATATTAAAGAAATAAACATGAAACTCTTTGTTAATTTCTGTCAGTATTTTAATAAAACTAAGCCCATCCATTTTTTAGTATCTCAGCAACATTGTTACCATGGTGATCGTAACCATGGCTACTCACCAAGGTCGCGAACAGATGGTAAAGAATAAAATACAATGCTATGAGAACTGCTAGGAATGAGTTATTAACCAAATCCATAACTTCATCTATAATATCAGTCCAACCATCTTGTACTAGTATTTGAAACATTGATTTGATAGCCTGTTGTCATGGTGACAGATTAAAAAAAACAAAAATTAAATTAAAAATAAAATAAAATTAAAAATAGCATATGGAAACTGTGAATGAAACAAATAAATGTGCAAACCTGAGGGGAAAAAAGTAAGATATATTATATGAGAACAGTTGCTGCGATACTGAAGTTCTCATTTTGACGAAAACAACAACTGATTTATCTAAAGAAGGTTATGAAACACAAACCAAAATTACTGTATCTATATTGGTGGTTCATTATTGTGACATTTGCTGGTAATCAACTAACAGAAGCAGAATCATATTCTATTTAAAAACTGGAGATAACAATAACGTATCTGAGAACAATAGGGTGATGCCACGGCTGATCCAAACTACTATTACAAAGTAATCCAAAGGATATATCTATTTATTTATTATTCTAAGAAACCGATACACTCGTGACAACAGAAAACTGACAAAAATTACAAAATGTACACAGGTTTGTTTCCTATAGTAGCATGTGGCAGGGTATGTTTACTCAATCTAAAAGCACCTCATTTTAAGATTCCACACTTGTTGAAATGCATTTATCTTATCTTTTAATTTGCGTAGTAACAATACAATGTCAAGATTGGATACTATTATTATTACTATTGTATCGAAGAATTATTTTAAATTTGTGATTTATACAAGTGAATATTAAACTAAAAGGTATGGTCGAATATCTTTTATGGTGCAAAGTTAGACTGATTACAAATAAACACACATAAACATTACAGTACATAATTTAACATATTTTTTTTGACATGCCCCACCCAGCTTCGATCTCCCCCAATTGATTAGAATTTGATTCTGTCTCTATTGGAAAGGACTAAATACATAATGTCCTATGTCCTCATTTCAATAGAAGCTTTGACCAATATGACAGAGAGAGGGAGAAATTGGGTTTAACATCCACTAGACACAACAACTAGGTCATTTTGGGACTAATATGTTTTTTAAAACTTTATTTCAATGATTCACTTGCCCATAGGGGTCTTTAGCAGTGGGAGGAAACTAGAGGACCCGGAGAAAACCCTTGAGGTTGGATAGGTGACCCTTCTCCTTGTCATGTAAAGCCAGGGATTCAAAACCACGCCAGCTGACTCAATGACAGGCTTTATGATACAGTGTGCCATCCATCCTCCCCACCCTCCACAATATGACAGATAATTGGATCTAGATAAAGGTCAACATAGAAATTCACTAAAATAAAACTACATGTTATACAGGTGAAATAAAGGTATAAAGGTATCAATAAATCTACTATTTTCAGAAGCTGTGAAATATAAATTATGAAATTAACCAAAATCTGTTCAAACCAAATGAGTAATGTAAATCCATTTGTTTTAATGAAATGCATCAATATGATATATTTAATAATAGTGTGTAAAACAGAATAAATTTTACACCAAAGAATGATATTTTTTCAATGGTTGTACGTGGGCAAATCAGATTTGTTTTTTGCCAGGACAGCTGGATTTTCATCTATTGCCCAAGAGATCTTTTATGTGCACAACCTAGTCTTAATGACTAGCCCTTGCTAACCCTCTACAGCGGATAAATGGAACTAATCTTCACAAATCCTGAAGGTTATTCTTAACCTACGTCTAGTACATTCTAGTCACAATGCTTCCAATAATCATAAACTGTTCACAGAAAAGTGGACTGAATCTTTTAAGAAAATGATAGAAATTTTAGAAAATTATTGCTTCAGAAACTGATTGGTCACTATAGCGAGTAATTGCACTTTGCCTCAAGTAATCTTGTTTTGCTGGTTTTCGCATATTATTATCATAATGGAATCGCTGTTTTTGAAAAGTCATTTTTAGAGTAAGAAATATTTGCTAATGAAAGGTCAGCCAGACTACAGCTGAGCTATTGAGAAAAAGATTACAAATCATACCTGGGGAAATGTTTCAAACTTTTTAAAGTCTGTGATGTAACAGAAAAGTTGAAGTGAAATACTGGAAGCTATTATCAACAGACACATGGTGAATAATACCAGACTTCCTAACTTTCTGCCAGGTCCAAATATCTACAGTCAAAAAAAAAAAGAACACATTAAGAACAAATTATAAAATAAGAACACATCAACAACAAATTATATCATAGAGCAAAAAAAATATTCATATCATGTCATTATTATGATGGGATTAACCTTACAATTCAAATGGTAGAGATATATTAACAAAAAAAAATAATCCCATGAACGGACAAAAAAAAGAATCCCATAAACGGACAAAATTAAGACTGGTTGATTGCTAATGCTGAAGCAATTTCTTGCGTGTCCTCAGTTAGTAGGTTTACAATTCAATAAATGAATGTAGTCATTTTATTATCACATGACTTTTAACGTCCTTCAAGTTGTTAAAATGTTATCGATGGCTACATATTCAGTGGCAGGGTGTTATTTTTTGTGTAGTCTTTTTATCACATTTGTGAAATTATCTTTAAAAATAACCCAAACAGGTTTTGTCTTGGTCAACTGCTGATATTACTCAAGTCCAAAGTCTCAATGTGTTAGTGCAAGACAGTACCCTTGATTTTACTTAAGGGCCATTCTAGACTTAAACCATATGTCTCTACACAGTACCCTTCATTTATATTGTTTGTCACTGGAAATAGTTCACCAGAACTCACCTTAAAACAGAAATCTTCTAACATTGGGGATGCTTTTATTAAACGAACAACTCTCAAAACCTAAGAAAAAAATAAATTAGAAATGTTTTGTGAAATAGTACTGTAAATTGAATGTGTTCTATCTGGCTCTTTGAGTCTTAGGACACAGAACATACTGTGATTTTCATTTCTCCACTGACTGACAAGCTACATTTGTGGCATTTTGAATCTTCCTATCCAATATCCAGTTCTACAACCATAAATTTAGAAATAGAAGTTTGAACACTGCAAATTTAGTTTAAAGACTTAAGTAATATAATATTACCTGAAAATATGTAAGCTGTGATCTATAACAGCCAGGTAATATATGTATAGTTGTACCAATCGCTAAAACCAGTTCAAATTTGTGTAACGATCTCTTTAAATATCCACTTAATCCTAAACACCAGATCTTAAACATGGCTTCCAGGTCAAATAATACAGTAAAAACAACCTAAAAATACACAAAACTTAATAAACAACAAAACATAGTTTTTAAATCCAAAGAAATTACCTTTAATTGTTCTTCAGTGAAAGTGGATTTTTCAAACTGTATATTAGCATGATTTAAGATCATCTCAAGTGGAAGGTAAAAATGATTGTATTTATATTTTGTAATAATCTTCATAGATTGACGTACAAAGTTCCAATAGTTCCATTTGTATAGAGAGCAATGTTGGCTCTGTGGCTATAGTGCCAGGTCACTATCAAAATGGTTCAGAAGATTTCCAAAGTGGTTTTCTGTTGTAAGTGGCGCAGGACATAGGGTGTGACAAGGAGAAAACATCAAGTCAGTTGGAAGGCTTAAACAAAAAACAAGCTTCATCTGTGTATTCCTTGGCGTCCCTTAAAGGAACCCTTGGAATTCGTTGGAGATTACCGGAAGGTGGAAGCGTCACTGACCAGGCAAAAATTCCACCACTGCAAACTGCATGGCATATGCCTATCTTATAGACTGACTGGTGCATTAAGTATGACGCTAAACTCCATTTCATTTCTATTTGTTAATTGCACTGACTCAAGAATAATACAAACCTCAGAATAATAAAAGTTGTCAAGCGTATTATCAGGATTTTTCGTTTTATGATCAAAATTTAGACCAGCCTCTGTAATAGCACTAGCTAACGTCAGCAACAGGACAAGTGTGTGGAAAAAATTAGATTTCAAAATCGACTGAAACATGGCTGGAGCTAATCCTTTGGCTTTATTTTCATCCATTATGACTAACTTCCATGATTCACCATCAGACTGAATAACCTTAAACAAACAAAAAACATTCAGCATGGCTATAAAGCAGTAAGCTAGATGGCTGGATCATAATATTTTCAAAACTAAGGGCATATCATCAATATTGCAAATCAGAAAATTAACATAATTCAAACCATTCCAGATGCATAAGATTATGAAATCAATAGAAATTAATGTAGACTTCAAATGTCCCTAACTTATATTAGGGGATTTATCACATTTTTAAAACTACTTCAAAATATATGGTGAACATGTAAATGTCAGTATGCTATTGTGGTTTATTATGTTTATGCAATTTACAATCAGTAATGAGATTAAATGTATCCAAAATTGAAATGGAATACATTGTGATATGAATAAATTGACAAATTACCCATGTCTACTTTAGGATTGCCGGTCATTATTTTGTAAGAATTCATATGAAACAATACCTGTGAAGAATCCGATTCAGCAGCACTACCTCGTGTCCCCCACATCTGTTGAAACTGTACACGAATCTCAGCAAACGTCTCAATAATTACAGCTATAAATACATTCTACAAAATAACACAAGAATGCAAAATGGCTTAATATCTCTTCCATAATGACCCAGATCTTCCTAAAACTGATATATATTTTTTTTATTTACTGTAACAATGCAGTGGGGGCCATAAGAGTGCAGAGGGGGGGGGACCTGAATGAAAAGTCAATGTTACTTTAAAAAAATGTTACACAAAGTTTACATATGAATGTTTCAAATCATTGGGTGAGACCTAAAATCAGTAAATGTAGCCATGTGTTATGGAATCATCATTGCATTGTCAAAATTTAATCAGTAGCGTATCTATAAGCCAAGTTTTACCTTAACTAACCAGGCCAAGAAGAAGATCAAGGATATAAAGTACAGAAAGGCCTTCCATGCCGGTAAACTGTCTATAGCACGATACATCAAGAACACCCAGCCTTCTTGTGATGCAGCTTGATATACAGTAAATATACTAGTAGCTGAAAAAACAAGACATTGGTAACATACAATTAGAGTTACAGATAAACTGTTCAGTTTGTTCACATTAGATCAACATTTGATCAATTTCAAATCTACTGTATAAAATCGATTGTCCACATATATATTTAGTTATTCTGCTTAAATGCACATTCTGTTAAAAACCAATGTTAACTTAAAATGACCAAAGTTTAAGTTAGAATTGATAGATCTGAATAACTTTTGAACTAAATATTTAGCCATTACTCTTATATTCTAAAAGGTTAATATATAGATATCTTACCAAACATATCAAATCCATTAAATCCCATGACATCTTTCGATAGATCTAGATAAACACAGACCATACCCTTACGACATTGATAGCCAACCCCTGGTACAGGTGAACAATATGTATCAGGTACAGCTAAATCCCATACAGTTACATTACTATAAAAATAACAGTTTTCATATTATAGTACTATAAAATCAAATAATAACAAGGAGTAATGAAGAACAAGGGACTGGTTCCATATTCTTGGTAAAATTCATCTTGTTCTTCCTGTTCTTGGGACGGCACTCTTCAAGAATATGTCCAAAACTAACGTAATCATGTACAATCGACATGAAACTTGTTCTTTGGACATTTGCTCATCAATCGAATGGCGGTGATTTTTGAAATGACATCCCATTTCCATGATGGCAGTGATGACACCATGTTTACTTCCTGGTACGGTCATACATGTTCATATAATTCATAATTCTGTAGTAAAGGGAAATAACTCTATTAAACATTTAAAAGTCACTGATGTGAACTTACTCAGGATGAGTTCCATTTTTAACGCAGTGATGCTGCATTTCTCCAAAGAATTGTACACCAAGAATACCATACAAGGACATAAAGAATAGAAAGAAGATAGTGACATTATAGATCTGTTGACTCGACCGTCTGAAAAGCAGAAAAAATACACATTAGAATTATTTTATATTCATTGTACATTGAAGTATGCAGACAAACCTCGCTAATCTGCAAATATAGGTTCCAATTAAGCCTCCAATCTAATTAAAATCTAGTTATACAAAACAAATTTCTCTATATTTGTCTTTTGGTAACTGATTTTGACCATCCTGGTTTGAAAATCAAGTTTCCATTTGATCAAAAATTATCATTTTTTACTAATACAGACACAAGTACGGTTGGATTATTTTGACTTGATTATTATGACCCTTTAATGTCGCAAAGTAAAAGATTTCATACAAGTCAGTTTTTCCAGTTTATATGGTTCCAGTAAATTGTTAATGACTAATGTACGATGCGAAAACAGACTCGTATTATATCTACGTGGTACATATTCGTCCTGAATATTATTACATATATTACCATCCTTGCGTAACTTACTTGAAAATTTGGTTTATTCTATTTCTAGGAAGTTGAAATTTCAGGAAGACTCTAAAAACACGGACAATAATCAGTGGTCTTGGTGATCGTAAAATTCTTAATGCCGACCCAGCTGAGTTTGGTGGAATTCTGTTGGTCAATTCAAAAACCTGAAATTCATGTAAAAATTAAGAAGTTGATAATGATGGAAATATTGGAAGCACAGATAACTGCTTCTCTGTAGTTATAAAGCTTTGTAAAACAGTTTGCCAGGCACACAACCAAATTTTAAGTGGCACTTGATCACCTAGACAATCTGCTATATGAATTAAGTTTGAACCCAGACAACGTACAAAGTTATATGTTTTTGATGTTAATCCCTATCATAAAAGTTTTGTCGTCAGGGTTTTAACTAGAGAACTTACAGTAATCACAATTCCAATGTCTACATAGATATGCCACACAACTCTAAGAATAAAAGAGAACCAATTGTTCAGATCAACAGTTCTTACCTGTAGAACAACAGAACCCCACAAACAAAGAACCATAACTCCATCAAATTGGCACCATCGATCTCTTAGATACGGTGCCTCACTCTGTTAAAAAAGATATGGGGTTTAATGTCCCTTCGACACAAACTAGATTATTTCGGGATTATCATATATCGTACAATCTTATTTCAATAATTCACTCGCTTGTAGGGTATTTAGCAGAGGTACAGCACCGGGCGCAACTGTAAGGTCAGTCTAGATCTACATGTAGCTACGGTTCCTAAGACCAATTGGTTTTCTTGGCCACCATTGTGGTGAATAATACATGATTTATTGCAAATGATGAGTGATGACTACCTCATTTTAGATATGGGGTTTAATGTCCCTTCGACACAAACTAGATTATTTTCGGGATTATCATATATCGTACAATCTTATTTCAATAATTCACTCGCTTGTAGGGTATTTAGCAGAGGTACAGCACCGGGCGCAGCTGTGAGGTCAGTCTAGATCTACATGTAGCTACGGTTCCTAAGACCAATTGGTTTTCTTGGCCACCATTGTGGTGAATAATACATGATTTATTGCAAATGATGAGTGATGACTACCTCATTTTATTAGAATTAGAAAACGTCCGTACCTAGCTTGAAGACCATTTTTCTCCTCGGATTTAGGCCATTTTATTATTCAGTGGATGGTAAGATGTCAGTTTGTTTTTACCAACCCAGACCGATGGGTCCCTTCAGTCCCTTCTGGTGACTAGGAGAAACACATGAGGTTAGGCAAGTGACCCTTGTCCTTGGTATGTGCAAGTAGGCGAACAAAACAATGTCACTTGAGGCAATGACAGACCTCACAGACACCTGTAGGTCTACATTTTTAAAAAAAAAATAATTATATACTTGCCCTGTATCTATTTTTCCACGCTCCTCGTATGTGCATTTTGGCGATCATCTCGGCTGTGAAGATGAATGTGATGATCATATCAATGGTGAACGTCACATACATCAGCTCCGGATAAGATTCAAACGTTTTTGGAGTGTTCATACTCACGGACAGCATGCTCAATAGCGCACAAAATCTGAACAGACGACGAACAGATACTTTGTTGACCCATTCTATATCCGTATTATCTAACATGTTGTCTTCGGGGCCATAGTCTGCTATTGGCATACTGTCCTTAAAACTTGTCTTTCTGTTTATCAACATGTTTAGATTTTGTTTAATGATGACGGTTAGGTGTAACAGACGTTCACTTTGTTTGAACGTGCTGCTCAAAGCAACCTTAAAACAGGCCTAAACTTTCTGGACACATTTTAATTTTTTGATGATGTAGAATATCATTTGAATCTTTCACTTCTGAAAATTTTAAATCAAGATTCTGCTGAATTTCAAAAATTTATGTAAGAATGTGAACCTGAAAAAAGAAATTAAGATTTTCTTTTCTATGCTTGTTAATTAGCCATTAGGCTATATAGTAGGCTACCAATACCATAGCATCCGGTTTTTACTTTGTTTTAATTGTAGCTTTGCTGCCGTATTATATTGTACGGTAGTTTTTTTTCTGACACTATTTATTCAATAAATATTTTACATACTATAAAAGTACACTATATGATTGTGGGATCTGAAAACAAGCCGGGGCTTAATATATAAGTTCATCTTGTAGTTGGGGTTTGGGAAAAATTTGATTTCTTTTGAGACAATCTGACGATATGGTACATATTTGACATGTAGGCCTAGGCTAACTGCTAGTGCTAGGTCTACCTGGTTTATCAAGGTACACTGATGACTGTACAAGACCGTAGGCTATCGTGGAGAGAGAGAGAGAGAGAAATGGGGTTTAACGTCCACTCGACACAACTAGGTCATTTCGGGACTAACATATGTTGTTTTTTTTTAAATTTTATTTCAATACTTCGCTTGCGCATAGGGGTCTTTAGCAGTGGGAGGAAACCGGAGTGCCCGGAGGAAACCCACGAGGTTGAGAAGGCGCCACTATCTCACTGCCACATACGCTCAGACCAGGGCTCGAAACCACAGCCGCAAGCCAGAGGTGACCGGCCAGCTAGAGGTCGAAGCGCGGCACCCTAGACCACTAGGCCATCCCAACCCCTCAGGCTATCGTGGACTGTTTTACTTTTGTTTTTCTCAAATTAAATTCTTTTGTAAAATGTCAAATCATATAACCCCGGTTGCCTATTCTGATAATTCGCATTGGGTAGATCATCATATAATTAGGATTTACCCTACGGTACCGGTCGTCCGGGCCCGGGGGGATTTTTATTTTGACCAATTCTATAGTCGCCTGAAAATCGCTTTTTTCGCGGGAGTTTTTTTGTCTATCCATAAGAAGTCTGTTCTCGTACGTTAATCTATTCTTTGTACTAACGCTAGTCTTACCTTCTTGTAAATTAAATGTCTTAATCTGTAGGAATCAAAGTAAATCTAACACTTGTTTACGTTCTTCAGATTTTCCTGCAACGGTTCCGGTAAATAATTAATGAGCTGATTACAAATTCCCCGGATGTAAAGCAAAAATTTATAAAACGGAGTTGCTTCCCATTTAACAATTCCGATAGGAATCAACCTGTGGCAAATTCTATAAATCTGGGAGTGCCGTTATCGCTTTGATATAGACCTACATTCTAAGCATTGTTTTATGTTCTGGGATGACTTTCGATTAGTGTCATGAATAATACGTTGTTGGTTTTTTTTTTTGGAAAAATCGACTGGAAAGTTTCACTTATTATGATTTCCCTTCTACCCACCCCTTGGCGGGAAATGGGCTGATCCGTATGTGCACTTTGCTGGTACACTCTGTAGCTTGTGGGAATAGTCCACTTTTGGAACCGAGTAGAATGGTATAAAATGAAATAGTTGAAGGAGATAGAGAAAAAGAGAAAGAGAAAATTGGGTTGATCATCCAATTGACACAAACTAGGTCATTTCGGGACTAATATGGTTCTATTTTATTTCAATAATTCGCTTGCGCATAGAGGTCTTTAGCAGTGGGAGGAAAACATGGACGACCCACAGAAAGAAATATTATGCCATGTACATTGAACCTGTATTCTCTCCCTCTCTCCAGTAGCGGATTATCAGTGAGGCTGATGAGGTTGCAATGCAGCCTCAGGCCCAATGATTTTGTAAAAAAAAAATTTTTTACACTTGTCTGATACGATTAAAAACGCATAGACAATGAATGTTAGGGGGGTTGGGTTTAGGCCCAACGGGAATCAACATAGGCCCTGACCCGAAATTAATTAGGCCCACGCCTTTTTAAATAGGCCCTCCAGAAACTGCCGCCTCAGGCCTTGTTGGTGGAGCTTAATCCGCCACTGCCTCTCTCCATTTGAGAGGGGGCACGCCATCACTTTTAGCCCCTGGTTCGAAAACGACGATCGTGTGTTCAGTGGTA
This sequence comes from Patella ulyssiponensis, assembly GCA_963678685.1. Lineage (NCBI taxonomy): Eukaryota > Metazoa > Mollusca > Gastropoda > Patellidae > Patella > Patella ulyssiponensis. The sequence goes on along the minus strand of OY783227.1, from coordinate 74,808,187 downwards.
ATTTTATATGAACTTCCAGTGGCTATAGTATAAGAAATAAAAAAACAAAAAACATACTGAAATTATATTACATGACAATTTATTTCTTAAATAGGCTACTTTACATAATTACATAGTTTATGGAAAAAGACAAATTAATATATATACAAAGTTTACATAAATAGGAATTTACAGTTTACTTAAAGTAGTAGTGGATTTATCCTTACTAACACTTCCTAAATTAAAGGTTTAATCATAATAATGGTTTTGATATTTTTAACTTCTGACAATTGTGAATAACATGATAGGTCTATTGTTTTCAATATGTCGATTACTATACTTATGTTGTTGTTTTTTTTTAAATTAAGACTGTTCAGTCTGTTCTGTGGGTTGTAATATTAAAATTCGGTCCAAAATATTCAGTTAGCCAATGCTTCTGGATTCAGCATGGGCTAAATCCAGGACTTACACTTTCAGCAGGGACAGGTCCAGAAATTTTAGATCCCCATATTTATGTTCTGTAGTGGCAATTCACAAATTTGAACAAAGCCAACGGGTGTGGAGGGGTCTAGGTAATCACCCCCAGAAAAGTTGGAAGAATTAGACTTAGTGGAGATGCTATTTCCAACCAATTTTGGTCCCGAAGCCCCCAAATTTAATCTGAACAAGAGATTTGATGAATGATCCACATAGGTCCACATAGTACAAACTATTTAGTCACGTGTGTGGCTATTAATCATTATTGATAGCTTGATTATGATTACCAAAGTCCAGATGATATAATATTAATAACTATATTTCAGCTGTCGAAGTCCAGACAATATAATCTATTAATTAGTAAATGTAATGTATCCTGGGAAACTTAGTATTATCTATGTACAAGAGGTCATTCAACCATCATTATCAACCAGAAGATTATAATGGATAATTGTTATCATACACACTATTTAATTATCAAAATTTAATCCAAGATAAAGATAACTACTAAAATCAAATGACAATAATCTGGACCCAGGATCATAAAACATATTTTTGGGGACTCAATTTAAGTCTTACTCAAATTTCTTTTGCTTAGTGGTAATTGTGTTTATAGTAAAGCCTACAGTTGATTAAGATCCTGTTACTAGTATAAATAATTTACGTTTGGCAATAACCAGACCCATGTTAAGCTTGTAATACACCAAGGCCAGGTGAGAAATGTAGGCATCATTCCAACCTGCTCACTCAACATTTTTATAATCAATGTTAAAGACATGCAAGTGGCCAAACAATAAAAAACAGTAGAGCTACATATAATAATTTTAGAACATAAGCTGTTTCAGTTACCCTGTCAAAATTTTATCTGTATTAATAATTACAACAATCATCCAAAAACTTCACCAAATCTTTGCCTCAATCAGAGAAAAATGGCCTCTTTTAAATTGAAGGCTCATATCAACTGGTTACTCCCTGCCCCCAGATCTGACTTGCATATTAAATGATGGTATTGTTGACATATGGCGGTAGTTTATAAGTAATCCTTTATTTGAGTCCAAAGGAGTTTTATGATCCTTTGGTCCAGTTCCCTGCCTCCTGCAGGCAGTAAAATACGTATTTTATATATGGTATATATATATAATTAAAAATTGCATTGATATTTTTTAATTGGCACAAATATTTACAAAACACCCACAAAAACACAAACACTACAAAATAAAGGGTATATTATTAATTAAATAAAATGCATGACGATCTGATATATTAAAAATAGGTTGCCAGGCAACGAAAACATACGCCCACACAGCAGCCAAATCGTCCGGGCAGTCAACATTAAGTAATCATCAGAAAATCATAATTCAAACTCACCCATAACTACGGTGTAACTATGATATAATCAAACGTTTTTTTAAATCAGATAATAATTGTGACCTCCAGAGGGACCACAAGCTAAAAAGGTTGATTTTTCGTACAATCAGGGGCCATGATTCAGGAAGTTACGATCCGATATGGGCAAATATGCAATGGAACCAAGATCATTAGGTTATAAACATGTATTTCAAGTTTCATCAAAATCAGTTCAAAATTGTGACCTCTATAGGGTCCACAACCTTGATATAACATATTTTTATACAATTCGCGTACAGACGGCGGCCATTTTATCCATCAACTCTGGTCCGATTTTCACAAAATTAAAATTCTCTCTTCTTTACCATAAAACCGTGATATAATCAAACATTTTTTTTAAATCGGATAATAATTTTGACCTCCAGAGGGACCACAAGCTAACAAAAGCGATTTTTCGGACAATCAGGGGACATAATTCAGGAAGTTATGATTCGATGGGTGCAAATATCGAAAGGAACCAAACATGCATGTCACGTTTCATCAAAATCGGTTCAAAATTGTGACCTCTATAAGGTCCACAACATTGATATAACATATTTTCACACCATTCGCGTACAAACGGCGGCCATTTTGTCCGTCAATTTTGGTCTGATTTTCACGAAATTCGAACTCAACCTTCATAATCATGGAACGGTGATATAATTAAACGTTTTTTTAAATGGGATAACAATTTTGACCTCCAGAGGAACCACAAGCTAAAAAGGGCGATTTTTCGGACAATCAGGGGCCATAATTCAGGAAGTTACGATCCGATGGGCGCAAATATCGAAATGAACCAAGATCTTTGGGTTATAAACATACATGTCAATTTTAATCAAAATCGGTTCAAAATTGTGACCTCTATAAGGTCCACAACCTTGATATAACATATTTTCACACAATTCGCGTACAAACAGCGGCCATTTTGTCCGTCAATTTTGGTCCGATTTTCAAGAAATTCAAACTCAACCTTCATAACCATAGAATGGTGATATAATCAAACGTTTTTTTAAATCGGATAACAATTTTGACCTCCAGAGGGACCACAAGCTAAAAAGGGCGATTTTTCGGACAATCAGGGGCCATAATTCACGAAGTTACGATCCGATGGGCGCAAATATCAAAAGGAACCAAGATCTTTGAGTTATAAACATACATGTCAAGTTTCATCAAAATCGGTTCAAAATTGTGACCTCTATAAGGTCCACAACCTTGATATAACATATTTTCACACCATTCGCGCACAAACGGCGGCCATTTTGTCTGTCAATTTTGGTCCGATTTTCACAAAATTTGAACTCAACCTTCATAACCATGGAACGGTGATATATTCAAACGTTTTTTTAAATCGGATAACAATTTTGACCTCCAGAGGGACCACAAGCTAAAAAGGGCGATTTTTCGGACAATCAGGGGCCATAATTCAGGAAGTTACGATCCGATGCGCGCAAATATCGAAAGGAACCAAGATCTTTGGGTTATAAACATACATGTCAAGTTTCATCAAAATCGGTTCAAAATTGTGACCTCTATAAGGTCCACAACCTTGATATAATATATTTTCACACTATTCGCGTACAAACGGCGGCCATTTTATCCGTCAATTTTGGTCCGATTTTCACGAAATTCGAACTCAACCTTCATAACCATGGGACGGTGATATAATCAAACGTTTTTTTAAATCGGATAATAATTTTGACCTCCAGAGGGACCACAAGCTAAAAAGGGCGATTTTTCGGAGAATCAGGGGCCATAATTCAGTAAGTTACGATCCGATTGGCGCAAATTTCGAAAGGAACCAAGATCTTTGGGTTATAAACATGCATTTCAAGTTTCATCCAAATCGGTCCAAAATTGTGACCTCTACACTGTTCACAAGCTAAAAAACGTGATTTTTCGTACAATCAGGGGCCATAACCCATGAAGTTACGGTCCGATACATGCCAATATCGAAAGGAACCGAGATCTTAGGGTGATAAACCTATATTTTAAGTTTCATTGAAATCGGATAAAAATTGTGACCTGTAGACTGTTCACAAACAATTGTGGACGGACGGACAGACGAACAGGGGCGACGACAATATACGTCCACATGAAAATGTGGGCGTATAAAAACACTGTGATAGTAGTTTGCTGATCATATGGTTATAGTGTACTGCAGTTGCCATGTATGTTGTCCCAGATATAGACCTTGTCTTGATCAATATATCCTAACCCTAAATTTAACTGGGTTCCTCTTTACAAATATAAAGTGCAGGACAACAATACATCACACAAGGAAACAAGTTGTTTAAGTTACCAGAAAAAAACCTACAACACACGGTTCAAATTCAAAACACCATTTTAACACCAGTCTCAAGAAGTAAATTTGTCATGTCAAGCCCAAATTTTAGTCATATATAATAAATAGAGTATTTATAAGATAAAAAGTTTTAATTGTTTACACAAAAGGAAGAAGAAAGTCAACCAATGAAAAATGACATAAGAACATTGTTTATATACAAATTAATAATTAAAAATAATAATCATATTTTATACAAAAATCACATATTCACTTTATAACAATACAATACCATAAATATATAATTTATGTACATTTCAAAAAAACAATTATTTTAATTTCCAATAGGAACCTAGAAAATATATTTTCCAGGGAGACAACTTTTCATATTCAGAAATAAATATTCCCACAACATCTACTGCATTATATAGGTTTAAGAGATTTTAGTTATAGTTCTGTCACACTAATCCTTGAATAAATTTGTCACTGATTTTGAATTGTGAGCCTCTTATTTATATACAAGAAGCATTGGTACCTGACTATAACATGGGAAACTGTGGCACCAGGTACCCGGTTCAATGGGTCAATCATGCCGTTGGCTGAGAACAGTTATTAAGGTGTGGTTTCTCTGTGTCAGTGATGTAATACAGAAGACCAGGCAAGGTACAGTGGCTAGTCCTTCAGATGGGACAAGAAAATCTAGGCCCAATGTAGGCCTACACGTTGGTGTCCATATTATATAAGGAACCCTTATTAATAGTTGGAATTAGAAATGAGAGAAGACTGTAGCTTTGCTGTCTGCATAATAAATAGTGTATGGTCGTCTATATTAGTCTTGATAGTGCAGAAAGAAGCACTATAAATCCTATTCCATTTCAATGCAATATTTCAATAAGCATGTAGTGATCAGTGAAACTATACAACGTTACATGGTGAACACTCCATTGTGTCTACCCATAATAACTATTTCAACACATATTATGATAATATGTCAGTCATATAAAGTAATAAGTACTTATATCAACAATAATTACATCATACATGATTTAAAACATATCAACCACAATTAAAACATTAATAATATCATAAAAAAAGATCAATTTAATGTATAAACACAAATTTTCTAATTCACTGAGCTGAAAATAAACTTTAAATACAGTTTAACTCACAATAGTCGGCCAATTCATGTACAGTTATCATCTACTAGTTTTTTTTACAGATTCACTTAAATAAGGACTATTAGCGAGGAGACAAGCTTTATACAAAAGCAACTGGCTGTCCTAGTCGAAGTCCAGAAGTAATGTCTGAATGGTCAAAAGCTGTAAATAAATGTTTCTCCACCATCAAACATAACTCTTGTGAAAGTCATTATTTTTGTTAAATATCAAAATTAAAACATGTTTTTGAAAAATAATGAATTAAATTAATACTTATTACATTTATAATAATAACATCACATGCCCATCTAATAAATCAGGAATCACTTTTCATGCTGACGAGGTTTCATCTTCAAGACCACTAAGAGATATACAAGAATTCCTGAAGAAAATTTCAAAATCTAAATAACATGTTTTATTTTACACAGTTTAGAATTTCTACTCTTATATTGAATATGACATGCTAATTGCATGTCATTGTTTAGACTTATCTAAAGCATTCACACTCTGAGTTCACGACCTCATGCGTAGTAAACTTATCATCATTACCAACGACTTTTAAAATACTGGTACAGTAGTTTTTCATTTGTAGACACTACACATATTGCATATTGCTTATTTAGCCAAAATATTTATCAACATTCTTGAATATTAAAAAGTGTACATGTTTTTGAAGTAACAGTAAACTTCTGAATAAATTTGATCAAAAACTTTGTGCCTACAAAAATGGAGAATATATAAAGCTGATAAGAGTGCTTCTGTTCTGCTGAAAAACCTAGCGAAACAGATCGAAGTCGCTAGAAAAAAAGATAGGCCACAAAATGATAAAGTAGAACAATAGAAATTATGTGCAACAACAGAGTCTCAACAACCAATACTGCCATGATTACCAAAAGTGACATAATCTAATAGCATATATTTGGTTTAGAATTAACAATCTGTTATCATCATGGTGATAATCTTGCTGGAATACTGTTTCCATGACAACGGTAAGAAAACATCTTGTGTATTCTCTTGTATAATTGGATTAGTTGAATTATACCGAGGTGATCACTGCCTCCCTGTGAAGCAAAGAGAAGTGGATGTTAGAAAAGCTAATGATATAGTGATACTAATATAGGTTAATCTATATACTCTAGTGACACAATAAGGTGATAAGGGAAAGATATCTTTAACTATCTACGACATGGAAAGAAAGTATGTTTCTTATTTTTCATTTGTAAAGAATTGAGAAAATTCGGTTTTCCTAAATGTGGTTTAATATTGCTTTCAGTGCCAATCTGATTAAAATACAGTCTACAGATTTATATTTCATTTTTTTATACTTTCGATGGTCTCCACTATATAAAGATATAAAAGGTTGTAGTGAAAGGTCACATCAGGGATCATGTGAGAGGCTTTGACTCCATTACGCCAGACATTTGATGTGGGATACCCACAGTTCACACCAAGAACTCATTGCAACAGACTGTTTCATTGGCTAACCCCTCACATTAACCAGGATGTGGGTTATATAACAACTCTTTCAGATCCCAGTGTAGTTAAGACAAGTAAAACAAACTTTTGAAGCAAAAAAACGAAACAATACAGGATATGTGTTTTAATCAGATTGTTTTGGACCACTCATAAAAAAAACAACAATACTTTACTTTACTTGAAAAAAAACAACAAAAGAAAGGAAATACATTAATCTGAGACCTCATGAGTCATGATATTAAAATAAGTTGGTGCATTGAAGAAATATATTTTCTATAGTTGACTAAACTAAAACAATAATAAGTAAATCACCAAAATAAAGAAAAAGAAAAAGACAACACCTACACAATTAAATTTTCATCATACCATTGCAGGTTAGATTTTTCCTTTTCCCTTTCTGCATCACGATGCTCTGTATCACTGTGCTCCGAACATGCTTCAGATTCTGGAGCTTGCACTACTTCGTCAGTAATTAATGGCACTTTGACATCCTGAGCTGCGGGTTTTTCTAGAGCTCCACATTTTTTGAATTTGAACAGAACCATAATAACAGAACTCCATAACAAACAAGCTCCTGAAAAAAAAGAACCATGATAAAAGAACTCCATAATAGAAAAGCTCTTAAAAGATCAGAACCATAATAAAAGTATTAAATAATAAACAAACTCCATAATAACAGAACTCCATAATAATTGGACTTTGACAAATACAACTGTACATCTATCCCTCATCCCTAACAAATTAGTAATTAATGACATTTTAAGGTTACTGGTTGCTAATCCCTGTATCAACCTTCTTTCAAGTCATTAGGAGTTGATATTGAGGTAATATTGACTTTCAACAACGGCATGCTTTAAATGTCACATATACAAGGTAAGCTGCGAGTGATAATCTTTATAGTCAGATAGCAAGATATTTCTGTCCTTAATTTTTTACCTAGATAGCGGTTGCTTAATACTTCTTTCTTTAATGTTTAATAGACAAATGCACAGAAAAAATGATGTGAAACAGGAAATATATATGCAGTCTTATATTATAAAATAACCTGCACTCATATTTTCCACCGTGAGGTCACAAAGCATTCTTAGACATAAGTTAAGAATTTACTGAAAAACAACTTTTGTTGTTTTAATGTATCAAATACATCAATAAGGAACAATGTGCAAAAATTTGTGTTTCTGGATCAAAGATACTTCTCATCAACAGTAATTGGAAGTTGAGTAAGTCTAAGAATGCTTCGTGAACTCGGGGGCCAAGTTATTAGTAGGACTGTAACAATACACTGATACACGTATTTGTTGTATTTTTTAAGGACTTACCAGCTAAATAAAATGCATATTTAAACTCATTCTCTTCTTGTACTAACATAGCTACAAAATAAACATAAACATGGTCATCAGTCTTGGTCAATATAAAATAAATTTCAGTCAAAATAAACCTGAACGTTTTTGACCATTTGTTAAGTGTTCTGTGACATACATATATTTACATATATACAGCAGTCATTATGTCACTCACTTCTATAAATGTGGACGACATGGATACTATTTCGCCTGTTTATGCCAGGTAAACATGACAAGTACCATTTCCGAAGTAATTGTATATATAAAGCATCAGTAATGTCTAGAGTTTATCTCAGATGTTAGTAAAAGGATTGCAAATGTAACCTGTTGATTCTAGACAGTGAAAAGAGACTATTTCCTTTAGCATGGAAGACAGGCAATTGTCGCCAGATGTAAAACAAAATCAATCAACGGCATAATTTCGACCAAATCTTTAAAGTACATTAAATCCATTCACTGCATTAAAAATAAATTCTTTACAGTGGAAACTTTATTCAAATGAAACAAAGTATTAATGATCTATTGACTGAATACTGTCTATAGAATAAAGGTATCATCTTCTTACCAAAATAAGATTTGAAAAATTCACATACACAACGCTTTTCAAAGTACATGCAATATAAGTAATGTAAAGGATATACCTGTGGCAGGACCAGCTGCCAATGAACCTAAAGCTATCATAAACGACAGATATCCATTACCCAGGGCAATATATTCAGGTCCTAATAACTCTCGTGATACTTGCGATAAAAACGTAGTCCAAAATCCTGTATAGAATCCAAATAATAACGTATATCCGAGCTGACCAGCAAAATCTTTAAACAATAACGGAAATATTCCAGTGATAACCACCCCGATACCAATCGGACATATAATAGAAGTTATTGAGTCTAGTGTAGAGTTGTGTCCCATGAATGCGAAAATCATTCTACTGGTGAAACTAGCCATTCCTATACACGATATTAGGAAAATGGCACTTTCAAAATCTGTTCCTTTTGCCATGGCGTATGATGGCAGATACATATAAATAACAGTGGATCCGAAACTCCAGAAAAGATTAGCGATGCACATGCCGTGAAATAATGGATGACGTAGAGGTAGACAGGATAGTAGAGGTAGCAGACGGACTTCCTTGTCGTCAGGATTAGACTTCATGAGGGCTCCACAAACACACAGATTAAGAGCCACTCCAGCAAGAATCAACATGGTCCCTTTCCATGCATACTGTTCCAATAAAAATCTAATTATGACAGGGAATGTTATGATTCCAGCACCTATCCCACCAACCACAACACTAAGGGCACTAACTCTGCCAGCCACAAAACATTTTTCAACTGCTACTATCGATGGAGAGCAAGCCAGTCCGAAACCAATGCCTAAAATCATAAGATAAATAGATTTAAAATTTTTGGAGACACTGTGATTTACTTCCAGTATATTCTGTTGTTTTAAAGAGGTATCATGTGAGAACTAATTGCTTTTCAAATGGACTTAAAATGAATTTCCTTTGTGTGAATTCATACACACCCACAACTTTGAGGAACAGTGGACAAAGCACCAAAATGCAACATCAGTTTTGTATTGATTCTGTATAAGGATCTTGTTATATAAATTGCTTGATGTCGATGAACACCAAAGTGTTAATATGGTCAAGCTCAGGGACCCTATTCACCAAACCAAAAATATTCTAAGAATATGTAGCCTTTCCATTAGTTAAAATTAAAATTAGTGCATTAATTATATGACTCAGCCAACGATCTGACTTCAGAGTATGTATTAAAGTTACCTGTAAGCAAACCATATGTAAGATACACTTGATAGAGTTCCGTTACCACCATACCGAGACCAAGCCCTGTCGCCGCCAGGATACCACCTAACATAACACTGACACGACATCCCCAATAACTTGTTACAAAACGTAACATAATACCTGAAATAATGTTATAACATTACAACCGATGCAACTGTGATTACATGCAATAAAAAAATTGTACATAGCGGAATGGAATTAATGATCTGCACATATTATTAGAGTTACATGACCAAAAATAAAAATTATCTGTAATTACATGATCTTTTAGTTGCACCTGACAAATTGTCAGGCACACACATGAAACAGTGTATAGGGCCTATCTACATGTACCTGACAGTTACAACTTTAAGCCTAGCTAACACGTATTAAAATATCATTACAAACACAGAAAAAGACCATTCTGATTCAAACAAAATAACAGCAACCAGAGGAATCATTTCAGACTAAGTCAGGATTTGTGCCTTGCACTGTCTGTAACAGGTGACTTCTTTCCAGGTTTTTGTACATTATAATGTATCCAGTGATAAGACATTACTTAATTCAATTGAAAATACTAGGGCAGGAGATTTTAGGGAGACTCAGCAAAGGACATGTTACTAAATGGGTCACAGATATTGCTTCATATAAAATGCAATTGTATTATTTTGATTCAGAGATGTAGATCTATGATTCAACTAAATTTTCTCTGGCAAAACCTCACAATCCTTCCATATTTCAAGTTTTCTCTATTCATAACAAGTCATGACTCACAATCGATTATTCTGGTATCAATAAACATTTATGATACAGGATATTTTTATCAAAAAAATGGCCTCATACAATCTTAAATACTTCCATTTGGGAGATCATTAAATGACCTGAAGCTAAATATAAGCGTTGGTTACATGTACATTTTGTATACCGGTATATATATATATTTAATCTCTAACTTATTGACTTTAATACATTATATAATAATTTCAGATAATGATAATTAGTATGGCTGAAAAACAGCCCTTAGTATTTAATTGTAACTGAGAGGGTTAGTGGCCCCGTGGTCTTATAGGTGCACTACAGATCATAGGGACTGTTAACTATGCATGACAGGAGTAGGGTCTTCTTTCTTTCTGCTAAGTGCTCTGTCTCTCTCGGTTTGTTGGGGTTGTTTATTTACTCGGAGATGAGTGGATGCCAATACTCAATGGTCCCCCCAACATATATATTCACCCGTGAATATGATATAATGAATGCTACTTACTTGACAAAGCTGTGACATACAGCAGAATTGATCCAGTCCATGATGCATCAAAATGTGTGGCAGAGAAGTGATCCCTGAAAACCACATGGAATACTCCAAGACTATAGGTGATACCACATATTATAAACTGGGAGAAAAATGCTGCCAATACTATGAGCCACCTCCCAGCGCCGGTTTCCGGCATACTGCTTTTACGTTTAACTGTCACCACAATCATTTAGTCACTGAAAAAAGAACAACATACTGTCATACTTTAGAGCCTAACCATGTTTGAACAACTTTTAAATATAGAATCAATAGTACATTTATTCAAAGATATTTTCAGTCCAAAGATTATTCAAATCAATGAATTTCAACTTCAATTACGGACAAGTTCACATCGTATTTAATTGGTTACCATCTTCATGTTCTTAGATAAATAAAGTAGTAATAGATTTTCTGTCTATTTTTGTACAAGCCAGCACATTCTTCACGGATTCCACAACAGTCCTTACATTAAAATAGTACATGATTTTTATTTTTAAGATTATAATGTGAAGAATTTGGATTTCTATAAAAAGACATTGAAGTATAGGCCCGAATTTCTCAAAAGCTGCAAAGAAGTACTATGTTTCCAAAGCTAAATTACAGTGCATGTCTGAAAAGGATGCATGTATGAATGGTTACCCAAGCAAGGGCCCTGATTAGTAAAATTTTAAAGCAAATGAGTTACAGCCAATCTTAGATATATTGGAAAAAGGGCAATAAACTATAACATACTTACAAAAAACAACTACTAAATTATTTGGTCGACATTTCAAAGAGTATTCTCTCAACATTATTGACCTTTGTATTAACTTGATAACATTGAGAGAATACTCTTCAAAACGTCGCCCAAATAAATCAGCAGCTGTTTTCCATGAGTATGTTATAGCTACGCTTTAATTGTATTAAAACCAAATACTGACAGAATAAGCAGAAGGACATGGTAAAATAATTTATACCTAAGTTTCGACACCGTGTTTGAGTTACCTGGTATTGTTTTGATTTCGTCAGATTGAGTTATAAATCCATGACACCAACAGAAACTTAGAATTGATTGTTTAAATGAGCAATGACACAAGAAGGTTATTTTATGGATTTGACAAAAGTATATGTAGTATATCATGTCATCGTGTATAGAGAACTGTATCATAATTAAAAACAATAATAAAAGTACAAAATACATGTACATACGTTACATATTCTGGTAAACAATTAATAAACATTACAAGTAAAACATATATATATACAGATTATCAAACTTATGAAGAAATTGGCAATATATGTGTTTACCTCCATTTTTCACTCTGACTCTTTGTCATGGCTATTATCAACCTCAACTAAGTACACATATAACACGTCCTCATAGGTTCAAAAATAAACATGTAGTATTATTCATGCTCCATTTAACATTAAAGTATACAACGAGCCAAAAATAACATCCTTAAATGACGTCACAAAGGACATACAATTCATTATAAATCCACAAAAATAATGTATTGTTTACACAATCGTAATTTGACCGTGTAGGCCTATGTATGAAACAGATCTTCAGCAATTTGAATAAAATAAAGATATAATGCAAAGTCCAACTGACAAATTCAACAAAACTGATGCAGTAGATCCACAAGACAATAAATCATATTTTTACTTTAGAATTCACTGCACTGGCAAAATTCTACATAGAGGCTGCTACAACAGACATTATCTAAGAGATGAATCTGCCCATTGCAGGTCTTTTTTAGACTATAAATGTTTATAAATAATTATAACTATGACAAGACCAAAATCAACTCTCGATGCTATCCGATGGCTTCGATTTTAAGTAGATTAGAAGGCTTTGGCCATTTAATGATTTAATCTAAAAACGGAAAAGTGAGGCTAAGTCTCGAATGGATTTTTGAAATATTATAGCGAGAACAGACAGCTCTTTATCAAAATGTCACATAATTCCCCTTCAATAAACTACATGTGCATTTCAGGAAGCTGAAACATGCAATTTGGAGATTTTTGGTATGCTAGACTATATATTTATTTTATAATTTTCCTTGGACAGTGGCATTTCAGCTTACATTTTCCAAATTTATAAACACAAGCTAATCTGAATAATAAGACAAACTATCCTCATCCTGGAAAGCAGTAACCTACTTGAAAAATGTAAACTTCTTCTCAAAACACACCAAATATATTTTCATTTTAATCCAGTGTCCTAACTCCATAACATCATCAAATGTCGAGTTAAAACAATCAACCACATTTACTTTTCATCATATAAGCTAGCCGTCTGCCCTCATGAGTAAAATAACTGTAGATAGTTTACAAGCTAACAACATATTAGATCTAGTTATAATATACTCTAACCCATATAGATATTACATAACCTACTTGTATTAAAGCTATCAATATATCTAATGATAAAATATTTTTAATGGTGAAATCAATAGGCAACTTCTGTTCAAGGACATGTACCTACTATTCTATAGAAGACCTTTAAAAAAGAAAGCTGACCTTACAAATAATTGATAAGGAAATAATGTAATAATAGTCATTGCCATTGACTATTGTTAAGACTGCAAGTAAATGTGAAAGAATGAAATTATGTTTAAGATTAAAATGTCATCAATTTCCCTGGGTACATTTACATTGTTTCCAAAATATGTTTTCATTCTACATGTATATTTGAGTCCGTCTGTCCCAGCATTTGTCCCAATTAATATAAAATGAGGCAATGAAATTATCTCAGCATTTCTAGAATTTAGAACACCTAGTGACTTTTAACATAGTCATTTAAGTTTCTGATATGGCTATTTTAAAAACAATTTATTCTACAAGTTACCCACCCCTAGTATCTTAACTCAGCAAATATTTTTTAGGCCTACTTTTCTCTTAAGTAAACTTTATATTCAGATTAATGTTTAAACAATAATACAGTAAGCTATTATTGTTACTGCTTTGTCAGCAGTATCAACCGGTGTATAAGACTTAAAATATAAAAATCCAGTCTTGGTGACATTCTGTCCTTGAAGGCAGCACGGGCCAGACAGCACACACCCGCCATCATTTCTACGGTCTCCTATGCGATACCCTATTAATTGTACTGCTGGACCAACGCCTTTAGATGAAACCCATATGACTACCATGGATGCATTGTGTCTAATTCATCTAAAGGAAACAGAACCTCTGATTTGGTTCCTGTTGAAAGTTTCCAAGGTGGAAGCGGAAGTTAAGCCTCAAGGAAAAAGAATCACTATTGCAATGCAATGTAAGAACACTGGGCGTTAACATATCTTTGAAAAATTATCACCAGTACTGAATGAATGGGGAGTCAAATGCCCTGTACCCTCCCCACACCCCACAGATTCTTGTTTTACTCGCCCAGAAAAAACCTCTGAATGCTTCGAATCAAAATCTATTTTTCAAACTTTTCTAGGAGGGAAGACTGGGCCCTACTGACTTGTTCCGGACCACCTACAAGGTTAATACTCTTCCTAAGAACTAGAACAAAGGATCCTATTACAAAAATAAACAGATTTATACACTGGAATATATCTGCGATTTATCCTTGAATGTCTGATCAGACAAATAACAATTAAAATCTCTCATTATATAAAGGCAGTCATGTGTATAATTTCTTTACACAGCTCTTGTTCCTACATGTAGTAGTATTTATAATGGATTTTATAAATGAACAGTAAGCTTGTTTTTCTACTCGTCCTAATCCGTATTCCAGATCAGTGAACAATTATATAACTAATTGTCTGTCTACATGTATATTCTCCTACCTCCTTTAGATTCACAACTACATGACACGACTTGACAGGAATCTCTAATATATATTCTGTCACCTTAACAAAAAGATAAATTAAATTCTCTCTTATTATAGACTATTAAAACTCATAACATCCAAAACAGAATTTATATAACAGTAAGGTCGAATTAAATGGATTAAACTTGTGGGGGGGGGGGCAGGGCAAGATGGGTGCATGGTAGAGGTGTAAGAATATAGTGTCCATGTAGTAGTGTGTAACAATGACAATATTTGATGCAGAGATAAGAAACGATCTTTCTTGCTTTCCAATACATATTGAAGATAAATCTAAAACAGATCTTAAAATTGATCGTGGGGGGATGACCTTGACGATGGTACCACAATTAATTAACCAAGGACCATAGGGTGAAGAGTACCTACCCATGGGATAACCATGACCCAACCCATCTTGCATCCATAGTAAACATACAACTGATCATGATTAGCTCATCTACAATTAAGTCTCATACAAATATGCATTTATCTAATTGTAAGGTCAACCATATGTAGACTTCTAGTCCAAACTATATCACTGATCTAATTAACTATAAATAGTAACTAGTATCACACTGCAGGGCATGCTTATACATGTACTAATAATTATTGAACACCTAATACCACTTTTTAATCAAGATATATCTAACATGTACTTTTGTTCCCTAATACACAGAAATCCTTTGTTCACTCTGGATATTTTCATTTATCTCTAGATCTTACACATGTATGTACTTTGTAGCCATTTTGTATTATTATTATAAGGTTTTAATTATGATAATATTAAATATGTGCACTAAAATAATTATTAATTAAGATACATGCTAGAGATCCATATTCGCCCATTAGTAATAATCAATACTAGAAGTACTTGGAAACAGATACTACAAGTAATCTCTGAATGCAATGTTTACCTACACTGTACAGGGGTCGATCAACATACATACAAGTCTTCATTTTTACCTTTTACAAATTTGTAGTTGTGTCATTTTCACAGCTGAAACCTTTACCATTCACACTTATAACATCAAAATATCAGTAATATTTAAATTAGGATAGCTACGGTGACAAGTCCAGTCTCTATCGACGATTAATTTACAGCTGGAAGTGACGAGAAACACTTCAAGTAAAACAAATATTGTCTTATGTCGTCTGCCTTCGTCAAAATGTCTGTTTACATCTACAGCTGATTGAAGATGGCTTAGGTTGAAAGGTCAAAGTAGTCACATGATTATCACGTGATACATTAGTTCAGCTCTGAACGTTGGTCTCATTTACACTCCAACCGAACGTTCAGGGGGTGCCCGATTGAATCAATGTCGAACGGAATTGAAGCCCCAGTCAATTTTACTGGGCAATTTTTCACTGCTAAACGATGGGGTGTCAATCCGTGTGAACGCCAGTACAATGTAAAGGAACATCTTAGTGAGAAAATAAGACCTTGCTTACCTCGCTAGAGTCTGTATGAGCGACACAACACGCTGTTAAAAATACGTCCCCTCCTATCAAGTTAACTTTTCGCTGCCATGACACTCTAAATATAGGTCAACGTCCATATTTAGGAATGTCGGTCATACAAGACGAAACGAAATTTGGGTACATTATGGAACCTTTGAAAAAAAAAATTAGAATCTTCAGTCATTTATTCCTGTGCCCACGTTTTAATATTACAATAGAATAAAACAAACAATCCAGGTGTATAATGAAGGATAAAACCATTTAAGAAACAAGCCTCAATAAATACTGAATATGAAAGTAAATGGTTTTATCCTTCATTATACACCTGGGTTGTTTGTTTTATTCTATTGTAATATGAAGGATAAAACCATTTAAGAAACAAGCCTCAATGAATACTGAATATGAAAGTAAATGGTTTTATCCTTCATTATACACCTGGATTGTTTGTTTTATTCTACGTTATAATGAAGGATAAACCCATTTAAGAAACAAGCCTCAATAAATACTGAATATGACAGTAAATGGTTTTATCCTTCATTATACACCTGGATTGTTTGTTTTATTCTATTGTAATATGAAGGATAAAACCATTTAAGAAACAAGCCTAAATAAATACTGAATATGAAAGTAAATGGTTTTATCCTTCATTATACACCTGGATTGTTTGTTTTATTCTATTGTAATATTAAAACGTGGGCACAGGAATAAATGACTGAAGATTCTAATTTTTTTTTTTCAAAGATTCCATAATGTACCCAAATTTCGTATCGTCTTGTATGACCGACATTCCTAAATAAAAAAAATGGACGTTGACCTATATTTAGAGTGTTAAAATTTTAAGTTAACTTGATAGGAGGGGACGTGTTTTTAACAGCGTGTTGTGTCGCTCATACTGACTCTAGCGAGGTAAGCAAGGTCTTATTTTCTCACTAAGATGTTCCTTTACATTGTACTGGCGTTCACACGGATTGACACCCCATCGGGGCTTCAATTCCGTTCGACATTGATTCAATCGGGCACCCCCTGAACGTTCAGGGGGAGTGTAAATGAGACCAACGTTCATAGCTTCAGGGGGAGTGTAAATGAGACCAACGTTCAGAGCTGAACTAGTGATACATATGCGATCGACTGAATTAGAAAAAGTCATTATTGCTCGAAGCTTTTTTTTTTAGTGGTACGGCAGCTTATAATGTCGTTAAAAGCTCATATATAACCATGAATGTTTATCCTTTCGAAAATTATTTTTCTTCGAGTAAGATCTTGTATATATAAACAAAGGTGAAATATTGGGACAAATTCGACCATCTCAAGATCGACATACTACGTAGATTTTCTTACTTCAAAGATATGATATACTACAACTTTCAACCGCCAACTGAGGAAACTGAACTAAGACAGCATGTACTTATGTTATAAAAATTCCAATTTACCTGGGTTCATTGTCCTTATGATAATTGTAATGAATAATATTCAATATCCATGTTTAATGCACAGGCTCGATCGTGACCACTGACATCCCAGAAATTTTTTGAGAAAAAAGTTGCTATTATGTAATTACGTATATCCGCGCATAAAACCATTATCGTGAATGGACTGACTGTATACGAAAACGACAGCCAATTTGTACAAATCTATTAATCTAAAACACATACCAACCAATATAAATTTTAATGGATATCATTTCGAATAATTTTTGTACATTTTATTGATTATGGTCTATCTGACTTATATCGACACGTTAGTGGTTCTCTAAACTATACTGGTTTATAAAATGAACAACGTGACATTGACCCGCACTTTGCTGACACAGAAAGTCTGAACAATAAAGCATGTGACAATGACTCAATAACATTCGTCAAATATTCATACACAGAGGCTGAGAAACCTATACAAACAACAATAGTATTGATGTAATATGTCAATTGGCTTGATGGGTATTATTCGTGGCTCTAGTTTCTATTTACCCAGACACAGGTCCGTAATAAATATGAGAAAACAAATAAAACACTGTTCATTCCATAAGTTATTAATTTCAGCTCTGTTTATATGTCTGGCTAATCTCATTTGACTAATAGCATTTTGTCTCTGAAGGGTTGTCCACACACACACACACACACAGAAAGTGAGAATGTGTCTACATGTAATTTCAATAGTTGGTTTGTGAGGGGGAGTCTATGACGGTCTGAAAAAAAAACAGGGACCAAGGGGAAATCCCATGACCATACGCAGGGTGAACAACTTGTCACGTACAAGTATGGGATAATCAAAACCAAGCCATTTGACTTTAAACATATAACATATATTTTGACAACATGACAAATTAACGGAAAACTTCCCGGAGAAAACCATGAAAGATAATGAAACTGACGTCCTTACATCAACTGGCGTCCTTACATCAACTGCTTATAAAACTGGCGACACCTTACTTTAAGTCAACCGAAGGGTTTCTTTTGGATTACTTTTTAAGAGCGTGTCCGCGAGAGCACCATGCAGGGGGTGATAACCCTTGGGTCGGGGATTTGGGCCAAATTTTTTCTGTGAGATGGGTTAGTACCCAGATACATCCCCACAAAATATTAGATTGATTCAGTTGATACCGACCTGAAAAATTGGAAATATATTTTTTAATAGAAAAATAAGCAAAAAATTGGCGATTTTGGAACCAAATTCGGATGATCTGCTATTCGGACAATAATTGATTTAGGCATACAAAATTTTGGGCGTTAGTAGGACCACTCAGGTTCCTCACATACACCGAGTTTAAAGTTTCTACTGCTAATTCCACCTTGGTACTGGCATGATACCCAACTCTGTCTGAAAATTGAATTTAATGAAAACCAATGTTTGAGATGCTATAGCTCGTTCTTTGCAGGGACTAGGAAAAAAATTGAATGTTACCCACATCTAGCAACCTTCCCACTAACAAAATAAAAAATAAAAATGACCGGAACGGGCATAATACATACATCAGAAATAAATTAAAAACACCCCAAAATAGGATAAAATGTTCCGTTTATCAATACCCCAGATGAAGTATATGTATGGACATCTTTACAAATTTAATATATTCCATTTAGTCATTATCAAGGATGATTTAGACATGAGAGGAACAGAGTAAAATGAGATTTAGCATCCATTGAACACAAACGAGGTCATTTTGGGACTAACATATGGTGATGCATATCTATGAACATCATAACAAAGTTAATATATATTCCATTCAGTCGTTAGCAAGGGTGAATTTGACATAAGAGAGAGAGATGGGGTTTAAGATCCACTTGACGCAAATTAGGTCACTTTGGGACTAACATATGTTACAGATTTACTTCAATGATCGCTTGTGCGAAAATAGAAAATCCACACGGTTGGACAAACAACACCACACTTGCATGTTGTGTCACTACTTGACTCAATAACTGACCTTATGATCTAAAGCCCATGTAGACCAGGGACAAGTGTCGTGCAATTTACATAGAATAATTCATTTTATATGAATATGATATGGTAATGAAAGGTGAAATATGATACACCATTCAGAGTAAGCATATTTCAGCGCTTGGGTAAAAGATCACTACGCTGCCGATAGCTGTGGAAGGTTCGAATTAGCATCTTCAGTACATTCTCGTGACTGGAAATGTTTTGTGGAGAACCGGACAACCTGAAACGCGATAATTCTTGAGTGGTAGGGAGCCACGCCACATCAACTTCGTGATCATAAACTATTAGTCGTCCATGGGTTGAAGTCTTGAAGTGTTTCTGAGGCATACATGTTTGCTCTTGTAACAGGTTTTAAGGACGAGGGGATTGTACATGATCCAGTGACATTAAATCATAGTTACACGATCAGCAAGATGACTACACAACAAGCATAGGATTAGTGGGCTCACGTGCCCAGTCACCCGCTGAATATCAACTTTTCTACCACCGTCACTGTGCCAAATAGATTATTTTGGTCAGAAACATTTAGAAATTTTCACGGAGAGGCATTGGAGATCGGGAGGCTATGATAATTCCATACTGAAATCCACGAAGGAGAAGAGGACATAGGCCAAAAACAGTATTACAAAATAAAACATTATTCTTTGGACCAAAAACTTGAAGGAAGGTCAGCATTTACGTAAGCACTTCTGCTCCAACGTAGACATGTAGGAGGTTGGCACATGCGGTCAACATTATCCTGGAGTGCCATAAATCCTGTTGTGATCTATGCCATCTTCCCCTTCAGAGATTTCAATATCAAACATTAAATGTCCCTACATGAATACTTCTGAATGTTTCTTTACATGAGCAGGTGTACAAATTAATAGATCAAGTTTATGATAGTCATGTCAGTCAATAAATCTATACAATGATCTGTTCCTGAATACTGATCTTAATAACAGTGGTCTGATTCCTGCAAAATTATACACGACATATGACCCTTCCCTTTGGCTATCAAGCGAGCGTCAGATTGTGTCACATAAATATGATTTTAAACAATATCTATTTGACACGAGGCACGTTCAAATACCGAAATATTATAAGTAATGAAGATAATCGTTGGTCATTGCTGAAAAGGTGCTGCTTTGGTTAAATTGTGCCAATATGAAAGCTTGCCGTGCCAACCCATGGATTCATGCTCTTCTGTGCTACTAACTACTGAATACAGATTAGAATAATCGTTGCCTGACCCTGCAAAATTATACACCAGTTACGCCCCTTTTCTACAATGACCGCGAACGTCCGATTTTGTCACAAAAACTTCATGATATTTAACCAAGATAGTATATTTGGCGCAAGGAACGTCCAAGTAACAAAATATGTTAGTAATGTTGATAATCAACGGTCATTTGAACTCTTGATGATAGTAGTCCATCATCAGTGAAAATACAAATTTGTGGAAAATACCGTTTTTACATATTTTCAAACTATTGCAGCACTCTAGTGGGTTGCGTTCCGGTCATTTTTTTTCTTCTGACATTTACTATGAGAAATGCCCTTCACAACCACACCAAGCAATTATATGTCAGACCTGCAAAGAAGTGGCTACATGCGTTTTAGGATGGCATAGTTTTCAACATACGTAAAATGACCACTTTAAGATCACGCACAGAAAATTTCACACGATTCATACAATCCCAAACAACTGCAGGATTTTAAGACGACTACTAGGCCTATCATACCTGACCAATTTCAAAAATTTAGAGACACAACTTTTCGGGTAGGAGCGTTTTGAAATTTGGGTAAAAAATTGGTCGAAATATGTCAAATTTTGCCCGAAAACAACAATTTCCAGTTATACCGGAAGTTGTCACTTAAAAATTTTTTCACTTCATCATGTGACTTCAGTCGCCTAGGGGTGCCCATAGACCAAGTATGGTTGATATTTGCTGACCCCCAGGGTTATCGTTTTTTTCGATTTCTGCATGGTCCTCTCGCGGACGCGTTCTTAAATGAACCGAACGGTTATTTTAAATCAAAATAAGCATTGACTTTTAAATCAACCGAAGCCCTGCCGAACTAAATGACGTCTTTGCAAATCAAGCAACTCTTTTTAATTCACCGAATTTAACGACGTATCAAATCAAATGAAATCAGATGACGTCTTACCACCAATTTATGCTTGCCACAAATTAGAAAAGTACAATAAAAACCAATTTTATCTTCGTCAAAATTAACTGACACCTACAATAAGCTGCCACTTCTGATCTGAAAGATACATCAGTCAACGAAACACATAGGCTACGCCCACAACAACTAAGTAGTCCGACAGGTCAACAAGGGTTGTCGAATATCATTTTTCTTCTTTTGACGGTAATGGAACATTTACAATACAATCAAATTTGATTTAGAGTAACAACTCATTAAGTAATTATAAGAAACGGGTGCAATTTGTTTGGCTCGTAATTCTGTTCCATGCAAATATTTAGTGTACAAAAATGTAATATCGTGGATTTGGTTATGTTATTAAATATTTATGAAAAGGAATACACTTGTTAAGACCTTAAACTGTGTTTATAAATTTAGAGTAGATCATCCACAAGCTTTTTCGAAGTTGTCAAGGGCCATAACTCTGACAGTAATTATCTTAAATCCTTGAAAACCAGTAGAAGTCTTCGTCTCAAACACTGTATCAAAGTAAAATCAATCGTATGATAACTTTGTCGGTAGAGCATCCACAAGCTTTTTCGAAGTAATCAAGGGCCATATCTTTGGCATTAATTATCGTAAATAGGAGTCTTCGTCTCACGACCTTAACGTGTATAAATCAATCGGATATTAACATAAGTCTCTAGAGCGCCCACAAACAATAATTGTGAACGCCAGATCGACCGACGGGGGCCACGACAATATACGACCACATTTACGAGTATATGCATACATTCAACGTGGATTATTTTAAAAAATTGAAAGTTAAACCCATCGAGAAACCGGAAACACAATAATCGTGACATATTATCACATATAATATATGCTATTTCCGCTTAACTCTCAAAGTCCACTTTCTTAATATAGATACCATCTAACTGTACAGTTGACGTCCATATTGGGGCTAATACCAACATTATTAAAAATTATGTGGCAGAACCCGCTTACTTTTTTCTTAAATACCTTATGTCATTCCTCTTTCAGTTTAGATGGCTAACTTTGATTTGGTAAAATCCACAAGCCTCTAGAGCAGATGTGTACAGATAGTATATGAATCAACATATAGGGTTCAGTAGAGCATCATTTTTATACTTGCCCGTAATTTCAATGGGAGCCACGGTGGTTCAATGAGTGGGGTGCCAATTTACTAACAAGAAGGTAAAGGGTTCAATCCTCGCTATTTTCTTACTTGGATTCCCATATCAGTGGTGTTACAGTGTTACGGAGGATCCGACAAGGAACAGTGTCTAGTCTTTCGGATGTCGGATGGGACGGAAATCTATTTGCAGTTGAATGTTGCCCAATTTTAGTTAAATTATAAGACATAAATCGACGATATCATGATCCCTTAAAGCAAAGTTTTAGCAGCTCTGTCGGCCAAAACAATATAGTGTTGACTAAGTCTGTAAATGTTACCTATAATACCCAACTGATGGCTAGTCGTATTATTACAACTAATTACTTAGAAGGGTATATATACATAGTTGTCATGGTAACAATTAGATCAGGTTTAACACCTACGTCAACAGTATATATGTCTATAAACATTTCATGTACATATTAATTATACAACGTATGTTCATTCATACTACATGTATATTCATTTATCAAAGGTTATGTGTTTCTGTTTGAGTGAATAGTTCATCAATGTAAATCATGAAATGAAACGAAATTGGGTTTAACGTCCTAAACTCCAATTCATTTCATGATTTACATTGATCAACCATTTACTCCAGCTCGGTTGTGGGGTATTTAAATAGATGTTGTTTACTAGGTATCCTTTATTAATCGTATGATACTTTAATTTGTCTGATATTTCTGACCTGGCACCCATTTGACTCACATCTACTATCCCATATTTCAGACCGACCGGACTTGTTTTTGTCTGATGTCCACAGTTCGATATTTCAGACTGAACGTATATATAACCCATTTCACACTACAGACGTGATCTCGGCACGGTACCAGGCACGGCACGGTTCAATTTTCTTAGTGTAAACACTATCTGGACTAAGTAAGTTACATAGGGACCGAAATTTACTTTTCTGTGAAGAGTTCCACATTTGGCATGCTTGGCATGGTTCCGAGACCGGTTATTTTAGAGTAATGTAAACGGGTCAATTTCTTGAAATTTATCCCGGTCTGGTACCGTGCCCAGAACGGCAAGTATATCGCAGCCAAGTGTATTATATGATACTCCTATCTTAGGACTTTCAATGATCCGATGTTTCCTATCTAATGTTTCCGACTCTACGTCCATTTGTTCGATGTTAACTATCCGACGTTTCCGACCCACGACACCTGTCACTACAGGCACTTGAAGGGATTAAAATAAAACTTCTTACTATTGCTTGACTATATATTATACTTTACTGTATCATATAGTCAAGCAGTAGTAAGAAGTTTTATTTTAATCCCTTCGAGTGTCAGTGGTCACTGACTCCGTTTTAAATTAAAAGTCGAGTATAGTATGATAAATCGGAAACATTACGTTGAACCAAATCAACAATGAAACTTTTAAAATACAGACTAGTTGGTAAAATATCCCCGATTCATAACTTTCCTTCACACAAATTATATCAATAATCATGTATGTTCATATACATTGTTTCAATGGCATTTAAATATACACAGGACAGTTCTGTGGAATACAATTACTGTTAGTGTTGAACAACGTTTCGGCTAGTATTGTCTTTTAGTATTCATGAAGCCAATGGCTAGAGCATTGTACTGCATGTCGTTGGGCTGTCACCAATATACGATTCGTAGGGCCGAGAGTGTCTGTTTGGCTATAATTTCTCCAGGCTTACGGCACAAATTCCCGAAGATCTCTCTCCCTCAATATACATCAATGATGGACCAAACCAAATACTTTTGTTAACAATCTAAGTTTCAAGAAGTGTATGCTTTACAAATATGCCATTAGCCACGATCCCAGACGGCTTAATTGTGAGGAAAATGGTGGAACAGACAAGTACAATGGTTAAGATATATATTTACAAAGAAATGATTGGCACCAAGTCATATTATTCTGTTGGGAATCCTTATATAGATTTGTCAGACATGACACGGACACAAAGGTATGAAACGGAACCAATTACTTGTTGTCACCGATTTCGGATTTTGATTTACTTTTTTTGTTTCTAAAAATCGACTGTTGAAATCAAATACATGTACACATTTTGTAGTTTAATGACGAACGATGTCGCGATTTTCCCGTATATTCACAGCTGTGGTTTTGTCCTGCGGAAATTGGCTGGTCGCTAATAATGTGTTAAGCTACTGTTAACATAGTTGGAAGCAGGAATGACCTATATAAGAGAATGAATGAAGTAATCATTTGGTGGATTATTTTTAAGTTTAAAAGACGACCGACTTCAAATATGGTATTGATCGATTTTCTTTACGATGTTCTTATCCTTCCGAGAAGTATTAACCCAATTCTTGATTCTAACTCGGTTAAATCGACCATATTATTCAATGTTGATAAGTTACTGTGTTACGTCAATTTAAAGTGGGGATTATTTCTTTAAAATATCGACTGTTAAAGACTGTAATTAGTATAGGAGAGCCTGGGGCATTATGTATATGGATATCAAATCAAATTGTTTCTGAAGATTGCTTTTTCAACTACACATTAACTTGATTCTGTTTTTCGTCAGGTCAAGTTAACCGCGTAACTTTTTTTTAAAGGGACATATCTATTCTTATTAAAGTAAATTTTAAGTGGGGCAAGCTGTGCGGTTGTGTAATGTGTTCACTGGCGATCTTGTCGCTTTAAAATGTCTTAAAGGGGAAGTCCAGCCGTTGAATATTCTTTGCATGTCCTTTATTATTGAGTGTTGAACTAGTTTCCAGCTATTCTCCATTATCAAACTCACGTACAATTTTCATCTCCATGTTACAAATTGACTCTGACGTTGTGGGGGTTAATTTTTACACACTGTAAACGAAAGAAGTAGCATCTGAGGTATACAAATGAATTTCTTATTTACACAGTACTAAGACCAGCTAGATGTTATAATACGATCGGTTGGGCTAATTAGTTTAGCAAGAGTAGCTGGCAGTTACCCTGATGACATCCCCACCATGGTCATAATTTGTTATTGAAAAGTGAAATGAGTTGCATTTCGGGTTCTGAAATGCAAAAACTATTTTACTACTAGATAATGGAAAAAATAAAAAGAATTTGCAACGACTGTACTTCTACTTTAACTCGAGTCATTATGTTAGTTTACATGTGGCCGTCTTACGACAGAATCACAATAAACGAACTGTAATCCATATGTAGGATCAGGGGATTTGGACAGCTTCATAAACCACTTTAATAATGATCTTATAGAGAGCGATGGTGCAGAAAAATATCCTACTCCATTACGTCCCCTTGGACCTCTTATTCTCACTCATGATTAATGTCATTAATGGTTTTCAATAACGTGAATCTATTTCTAGGCTTCATATTGACATTTAAAGATCTTCTTACGGTATCTAGCTATTGTTCAGAGAAGTCAATGTTATCGTGCATATCTTTCAAATTAGTTTAGGGAAATTCCATGTTAATTAGTTGGGGATTCAGACACTTATTTTTACTGACATACAGAAACTAAAAACAGTGTGTCACACCAGTGTATATAGCTTTCCAGAAGTTAGCCAGATAACACCGAATGCTCCAATGCAGAAGACACATTTATTTACGTTGTTTAATTATGCATTACTAAGATTTTATGTTCAATGCACTAATTAATTTATGTACATCTCTATTAAGTTTCCATTTTATTGTAAAACATTAACTTTTCGGAATAACGTAGTCCTTGTCAGGTAGACTGCGAGACTCCGATTGGTCTACGATATCACATTCGGCGCAAGTAACGAACGAACGACCGAACTTATATGTCGGTTTGTCTGCGATATCACCCCCGGTGGAAGTGGACGTTAAACTTCAGAAACGAACGTATGTCGGCTTGTCTACGATATCACCCCCGGTGGAAGTGGATTTTAAACTTCAGAAACGAACGTATGTCGGCTTGTCTACGATATCACCCCTATAGCGGAAGTGGACGTTAAAACTCCAGAAACGTACGAACGAACTTATGTCGGCCTGTCTACGACAAAACTTCGGTGGATGCTGACGTCAAAGGAGCTAAATCGCAAACATTTAGGACCCAGAAATTGACAGAAGTGGGTCGCAACGCATAATACTGTACTATGAATGTATATAAACTGATTAAGATTCAATGGTTTCCGTTTTTACTCTAATTCCAAACAGTTATAATTATGTTACGCGAATTAAGCCTGTTGTCTCAATCGAAAGCAAATTTCTAGCGTCTGGTTATTTCAGTCTACATACGCCCTTTGATTTGGGGCAATGTGTCTAGTCTCGTTCCCCGAGTCCCTTGCTAGAACTGGGGCTGAAACGCATTATGGTATACACGATTCGTGTACCAATGGTAAAATGTTTATTTTGTCTAAAAGATTGGTTATCAGAAGCCCACCTTTTTCCGGTAAGATCACAGCATCAATGTTGATTTAAATTGACAAATAATTCGTGTTTTCAAAGTTGAAAATTTTGTATGATATTGAGTTAGAGACTTAGCTACTTTAAATAAAGCTATTTCACACACATTGATATCGGCAAATAGTCACAGAATAAATATTTTACTCTGTGCTTGTGACGACACACTGTCAATCTTTGTGGAACAGATTACCTTTGACGTTTTTTATTTTATCAAAACTTAGCTAAGCAAAAGCAAGTCGTCAGACAAGCGAGTTGTCAGGTTGTCAGGGCGAACTTCTTCGGACTAACAACGTCAATGGCCAGTCTGATCATTGCCAGGCATGACATTCGACATTAGTATATAAAAATAAGGTATTCTACAGAACTGTATCAGTTGTACTTTCTCGGTCCTTTTAAAGGCTACATTTTATACCCCATGCCAGTCCCATAAAATCAGAATTATCCACATTCTTGTTCTGTTCAATTCTTTGATTTTTGTGTCTGATAGAATTGCCAATTCAGGCGCGGATCCAGGATTTTTTGCAGGGGGGGGGGGTCTAGGTTTGATGATTGCGGTGGGCATAAAAAATTTTCAAGTCTGAGCAGGGGGGGGGGGGCGGACCCCCTGGACCCCCCCCCCCCTCTGGATCCGCGCCTGCAATTGGTTGGTGATGCGTTTGATATTTTATCTTGAAAGAACATTTAACAGGTTAAGGTCGTGATCTATTGTCACAACCAGAAATGCAAGATTCAATACGATACTCCTCGCAGTGTTTCGTTTGATTAGATCTGAGGGATTTTATGGGCTATAATTTCCTCAAGATGCTCTCAAACGAGATTTATAATTACCCCTTTTCTTTGGGTCTGAGTATATATGGGATTAGCGAAAAAATGATCACACAAAAAGGTTGCAGGGCAACGTTTGTATGTCCCATCATGTTGAAAAGCTGTGTATAACTATAATGTTCGATCACTGGGATATTGTTATTACAACTCGTACAGAATGCATGTCATTAGAATGGCTTGACTAAGTTTAATTAATTCCATGTCATTAACATGCGGATACTTGTATATATTTAATAATTTATGACACAATTTTCACATTATGTCATAATTCAAGCTAAGCTGTTAACATGGGCTGTACACGCATTTTTTTGGCAATATACATACATTTTATTAAAATACATTTGGAATAGGATCTAAAAATTGATTCTGCTATGCTGTTAGTGTACCAGGACAATATTGCACTTGTGATGCAGATGTGCCCGCCCGAGATCCATTTTCTTTTCATAAAACATACATTATGCTAGAGCTAAATCTGTATATTGTGGGTCTTTCTTTAAACCTGAAATGTTATCTAAATTATTAGTTAGGCATTAATTAATTTATCCAAACTATAATCAACTATCGATGTCAACGCTAGTCTGTGATATTTACCGAAGTAGTCCGATTTGTTACCCAACTTTCATTCATGATTTAATCATGAACTGGATAATCTGGACTATGTTTTTTATCGGTTCAGAGTGGATCAATTTGACTGAAATTTGCAGCAAATTCCCTTTACATTATCTAGTTTTTAACTATTATAGTGAAAACCGCCAGCTCTTCATCTAATCTCCAATAATGTATCTTTAAATATCTTTCGAAGTCATCCCCATTTTAATCACATTGTATCTTCTGTGGGAATGTCTGGATTGTCTGTGGTATATTCTTTTCTGTATAGTTTATTCTGTCTGTGGTTGATGTGCAATTATCTTGCGTGGCCCTGGATTTAATTTGTAATTTATAGTTCCCAAATCACGATTATATTGATAGGAAACGGGACAATAATTATTAAACAATGTCCATCATTTAATAGTAAATCAAGAATAGTTAATTAGGGAAGTTACGGCTGGTTGACATTATTATTGGCAACCTAGGCATAAACTTTTCAGATCATCTGACACGTTCCAGTAGTTAAGACAACATACAATATTGCACTGTGTGTATTTCTGTGATGTGGTTTGCCCTAGGATCGAGGGTAGCCTAAAATAATTTATTTATTTCACCCTCTTTTGAAAAACTGAATTTGTGACGGAATTTAATAATGGTCCGTTATAAAGCTATGATCAGAATTCGCACCCCCCCCCCCCCTCCAAAAAAACCCCCCAACTTATCTTTGTAGTTGTATGTTAAAACGGAAATGTTGGTTTTGAGGGTGGCTTATATTGAGCGGTTTAGTGGCTTCAGAGCTTCACAAATTAGCCGAATCACAGATCAAATGATATAGTTATTCATCAGATTAGACTATAGATGGAGCAATGACAGTGACTAATTAACCATATTTAATCAAAGTACTGTATCAAACCGTAGGCGTTTATGGGATTGGCAATTGTCCAAATTAATCAAATAATAATTTCCAAACGTTGAATACATGTACTACCCGAATTATTTTTAAATTTTATTGTAAATCTGAGTTTAATACTTAATTATTAGTGGGGTATATTCATGGTCCGAATTAAATTAACAGTTATTATCTACATGCTTGATGTCATTATCCTTACCTCATTATTCTTATGAAAATTCTTACACCGATTTATGTTTTATACCTTTTGAAGACAGGTTAATTTTGTTTCCGAATTAGTATTATTTGTTATGCATCAATTGTATATTGTGTGTAATTACATGGTAAAAGGTGCTGTTTAAATCAAAGTTTCTTGTCAACTAAAATGGTAATTCGCCATGAAACTGTGAATCATTTGACCCAATTCAAAGGCTACCAACATGGTTCGGGTGAATCTCTAATCTCGACAAAATTTGTAATTTGAAAAGTTCAAATTTTTCATCTAATATAATGCTAAGCTAACTGGCACAAGGATAGGCTATTAAATTTTTGCCTCCGGCAGTTCTACCAAATATTTTGTTATATACGGTTATAGGAACAGGGACGTTGAAGTTAATTTCTGGACCAATTCTGCCAGATTTGAAAAATTTACATCACTGAAACCTTAACGTTTAAAGGGACAATAACACTCTTGCTGGCTTGGCAGCTCTAGAAAATAAATAATAGTCTTATTCTAAGTACCAGATGTTTATGTGTCCTACCTGTTGTGTAAATTATCCATTACATCATATTTTACTTGTCCAGAGGGTTCGAAAATATTTTAAAATCCAAGACACATTTGAAAAGGTTTACGTTAACCTTTTCAAATCATGTAGTTGAATTTTTCCAATTTTTAAAATTAGGTGTGTTACGATGAAATTTATATCACCAATTCATTTGAATATTGTAAAATAATACAATTTGTTGACCAGAATAAAGATTAGGACATATTATTCAATTACAACAAGGGTGTTATTGGGGCTTTAAAGTTACAATTTCATATTTTCTAAGAAAGTCAAAACATAATTATTTCTATGTCTTTTGCTCAAAAGGTTGTCAACTCACTATTATACGATCATGGGCAAAATTTTTGGGGCATTAAAATGGGTGACACAGGTTGATTGAGGAAATAGTTACTCAATTACCTCCCTTGTTTTCCCATTCCTCTCCATGGACGGCCATCTTCAAACGTTTGAATTTGAAGTTGAAAATGATATTTTTGCCAATTTCTCAACTGGCAATAGTGAATTATAGGATTATTTTTAAACAAGGTAGGACTGTTTATAGGTTCAATCTATTTTAGGGCTTTATTTTAATACATTTTAAAAATATAACTTAAAAAAATGCTATTGCAACTTTAAACTACGTTCTATAAGTAGCTAAGTATAATTAGTTTTCAGAATACTCCAAACATTATTATTTTCAATACGAGCTACGGAGTAGGGGAGAGTGGGGACCAATGGACATATGGGACCGATGGGCCACCCGTTGTATCTGATATGTGAATGGCAAAATCGAATTCTATCGGCCTTCATTATGTAATCCTGACTTAGCCTGGAATACATTGCCGATTTGCCTACAGTGCTATCAAAATATTGCCTTACAGCCTTACAAGTACATTTAACCATAGTAAAAGTATTTTTTTCATATTTTGCAATATTTTTCATGTCCCTAATTAATTAAGTGTCATCAAGATGTGCTTTACACCAACACTAATACCTAGTAGTTATCTAGACTTTGCACTTAAAATCAAATGCCACAGTGACTGACTCTACAGGTAATAAAGCTAAATATTTATTTAAAAGCCGTGGGGACCGATGGACCACCTGTGAGTCGGTTCCTATGGGCATGGCCCAGGGGTCCCCGATCCATAGATCCTGGCCATATCGTTATGAAAATTGTGCGTATTAATAGTATTATAGGTTCCTAAATTGTAATCTAGAGTTTTATAATGCCTAGTTCAGCTCTGAACGTCGGTTTCATTACACTCACCCTGAACGTTCAGGGACTGCCCCATTTAATCAATGTCGAAAAAAAATTGGAGAAAAGTCAATTTTACTGGACAACTTTTCACTGCTAAACGACGGGGTGTCAATCCGTGTGAAAGCCTGTACAATGTAAAGCCTATACATTTCGTTTCGTCTTGTATGACCGACATTCCTGAATGTGGACGTTGAGTTTCATGGCGGCGAAAATGTAACTTGATAAGAGGGGACGTATTTTTAACAGCGAGTTGTGTCGCTCATACTGACTCTAGCGAAGTAAGCGAGGTCTTATTTTCTCACTAAGATGTTCGTTTACATTGTACAGGCGTCCTCACGGATTGACACCCAATCGTTTGGCAGTGAAAGGTTGCCCAGTAAAATTGACTGGGGCTCCAATTATTTTCGACATTGATTGAATGGGACAGTCTCTGAACGTTCAGGGTGAGTGTAATGAGACCGACGTTCAGAGCTGAACTATATAATGCCAAGAAATAGAACAAGAACATCAGACATCGGTCTCATTTTTTCTCCCCCCCCCCTCCCGACAGCTGCTCCACTAACAATGAAATTACATGGCATATTTTGTAAGCCTATATGGGTATGTTATTCGTCCATTATTCGTTAATTAATAGGGTCTACTAAGCTTTAATTATCACAGTCCTCCTTTAGCATTAGGAAGCTGAAACGCGCATTCAGTACAATAACAACAATCTCGTCTCACACTGACTGATGTTTATTATGGACCTCGATAAAATGTCGGATTTCTAGAAAAACAAAGTCAAGCTAACAGACATATTTTACTTACGTTTAGTTGAATCAAACCATTCCTTAAGGATTTAATTGTTAGTGTTGGTGTCAATTAGCTAACTTCCTGTATCTTGACCTCAATTAACCCCAATATTCTACCCAATTTTACATAAAATTGCGACCTTCGTTTAAAGTACACAGTGGCTGGATAATTAGTGGTGATAGACTAGATTATCATGTAAATTTTCAAAGTAACCGCAGTTATCTCCCTTTACACAACTGTTGCAATTTTTCAAAAGAGGGTGAAATAAATTATTTTAGGCTACCCGCGATCCCAGGGCAAACCACAATACAAATACACATAGTTCAATATTGTATGTTATCTTAACTACTCACTACTGGAACGTGTCAGATATCTAAAACAAGCCGTAACTTCCCTAATTAACTACATCATTATTCCCAACCGTAAAATGACAGGTTATGGAAATAATTAAATACACCTCCCCTCCCCCCCCCACAATTTTTTTTTAAAAAAAACTAAACAATAAAAAAAATAATTTAAAAATAAAAAGTTTAGGATATCTATTCCACTGTCTATTTTAAAATTTTAACATGTCTGCACCAATTGCATTAAACACAACTTATATGATCTTAAGAACCTTTGCTCACGTGAATAAGTTTTCGCATCCGTCAACATTATAATCAATTATGCAGTCCAATGAAAGTTTTGAAATTGTTCCACAACGAGAAGCCAAACGGTTAAATGAGATTGCAGTAAGTTTGTGTAAGTTGCTCCGAACGCCACAGACACATTTTCACAATAAATGTAGCCTTAATCAATAAATGTAGGCCCCCTACGCTACTTTTAAAGAGCCATATAACTCTCTCCAAGAAATAGATATATCTAATTTTGAATAATATATATTTTTTAGAAAATAGCATATTTGACGGAAATAATTATTCAAAATCCAAGCACAACCCGACTAGTAATAAGACAATAATAATATTGTAGTAGGCCCTATGTGAGGTAGGCCTATTTTGCACACGCGTCTGTTAAACTTGAAAACCTCTAAAAAGGAATTCCTACCGGTATATGTGCATCTTTCAGCGATAACTTTGAGGAGTTATTTCAACATATGTAATTAAAAAACATTGCATACAATATAATCTAAATATACCTGATGTAGTCAAATATGCCAAATTGAAAATTATATAGGCCTACTTTTAACGTAGGCTACCGACCAGACTGACCGATCCATAACTTCCCCTTTAATGCTAGCTGGGTGTACATAAAATTTTCAACACCTTTTTCGTTGCATGGAGTTCAACATGACGGCCGCCATTGTCTCAGGTTAGAATTAATGTAATTTTTAATCGATTAATTCTGTCTGGCTCTGTTTTTGTTAACAACGGGCAATTTCTTATCTGTGATAATTAGCAATGGTTTCATATTATATACAACCTGCTTTCATGATTCTTCTTATCCAAAAATATATCAAACTGGACTTTCTATTATATTACCTTTAATGTTCTTTCAAAATACCTGTTCACAGAAAGGGTAACTTCTGTGACTTATTTGATACAAGGTATGGTCCCATTGGAAAGACGGTTTCAGTATAATCATTATTTCAGTTACTATCTTGCAGGTCACGGGTTCCCTCCCGATGATGGCAGAGAAAGGTCATCGAGATTTTCTAGCATTGTATCCCCTTTTCAGTGGCCTATGATGGGTGGCGTGAAAAGGATGGATGTCTAGTCTAGGTCTCGTGTAAATGTTGGCGTGCCGTAAAAGATCCTTTGACAGTGGGAATTCGACGCTATAGTAGGCTGCAGAGGCGCTGTCCGTGCAAAATGTTCCTCGTAGCACACTGACTTCATTATCCCGGTCGGAGTATATAGAACAGTAGGACGTTACCCCCCCCCCCCCCAATTCATTTCTTTTCAGTGAGTATTAACGTACACAAGAGCTACGGTGACCCATGCTTTTCCCTTGTCAGTCGTGACGGACTAGTCGTTCCGATGGTACGAAAATCAGAAGTCGGAATTCGAAAAGAGAGTCGATTACTAGTATTGGTAATAAAGGTCGTCAGATTTATCACTCCTTGACCCTGTCTAAATCATATCGAGAGCTCGAACTATTCTTTCGAATCATGGACTCAAAGAGCAGTTCAACAATACGCACAATAATAAGCTCATTTAAAGTAGGCCTTATGATTAAATACACATATTGCTTTCTTACAATAGAAAACAATAATCTTTCAGTAACTGGATAAAATGCTGTTTTTTCATGAAAACCATATATGAGGGATGGCTGAAAAACTCTAAGCCTTTGAAGGATATATTCATTGGGTTGAAACAAACTTTTGCCACGAACAAGTACATTCATTGAATGAATCATATACATAAGAAGCGCAACTGAAGTAACCAGAAATGGACAAACTGGTAGTCATCAAGTTAATACACGACACAAATACACGACACCCGGTGTAGGCATGTTTCATGGGAGGTTTAGGCATATTATAGCCAGCGAGTGGATGGTGTCCCTCCCTTCATCAATGCCACCTACGTCATTTTAAGAATACATTACCTGGGAGCACGTCATGGTGATAGTTGATCGACGATTGACCATTCATGAGAGATAGGAATGACAAAAGTTTCTGCAAGATGGGTGCCAACGCTCTTGACTGCGAATCAGAAACTTTCCTGGCGTCCCGTGACAATCTGCGCCGTTTTGAATCATCGAAGAGGACTATGCAGAAAAATAAATGGAACCATCGACTTTGTACAGTTCTTACACGGACAGGCTTAGAACTTTTCTGCCAGCCTTCGTTAATCTCTGATCTCATCTTCGCTATGCCAAGGGTTACGAGTCGCTTCGAAAGAGAGGCAAATCGTAACCCTTGGCCAGCGATGATGCTCTGATCTATACATCTCTTGTCACATTGCCAATCATCTTTCCTCTCCCAAGCTCACGATTTGTTTCCCCAGTCTCTCATTACATTTTGATCTGAAAATAATGATGATCGTTTCATAGTAGGCCTAATAGGTGACTTTGTTCGTCTGATGGGTTCTAGATTTGGGTAGTAATTACCAACAAAAGGTTGGGAAACTTGGGAACCATCCACTGGGTTAGACTAATTCATAATTGATAACGTTGAGAGAATACTCCACGAAATTAATTCGGAAACTAGAAAATTAAAAGATATAACTTGTTTATATACAGGATTTAGCCAAATATAGCTATTACATCGTTGTAAATAAATATACTGATGATGGATTTTAATAAGTTGGTTAAAATACCAGACTATCTGTAAATACTGAAAACTGAAAGGTAACGCTTATGTAATTTTGTCTGAAATTAAACCAACATTTGGCTAATGTTCCGTTATTACTAATTCAGCTGCCCCCCCCCCCCCCTGGAAAATTTCGGCGCCCTTTGCCCATGTGGGAAAAATCGGCTCCCTCAATGGGCGCCAAAGGACGCAATACGAGGCCAACGACCAATGTCTCCATATTAGTATGGGCGCCACATAAATCCGAGTGACATTGGTTGCGCCAACGATGGAATTGGCGCCCAACCAATGTCACTTGGTTTTATGGCGCCTCTCCAATCATGTCGTTATATATGAGGCGATCCTCAAAAGGTGAGGCGCCTCATAATGACCAACATGATTAACACCACAACTGTTGGGGCGCCAATAGTGCATAATGCCGAATCAGATTCGTTGTGCGCCCACGACTTGATCAATGGGGCGCCCATAATACAATGCTAGTGATATTTTTTTAGGCGAATGAATTGGGCGCCCAAACGGCGTGATCATTTTTTTAATTCAAACGGCATGATTTGTGGTGTGCCTCATCCAGGAGTCACGCCCATAATGACGAGATCATGAACGCCCATAATATAAGTCTGACGCCCACGAATGAATTGGGCGCCCAAAACAACGTGATGATCTTCCAATTTCAAACGGCATGATTTGTGGGGTGCCTCATCGCGGAGGGGCGCCAATAATGACGAGATCATGGGCGCCCATAATATAATGCTAGTGAGATTAGTCAGGCGCCCACGAATGAATTGGGCGCCGAAAATGGCGTGATAATTTTCAAAATTCAAACAAGTGGGCGTGGCACTCTAACCCGATTCCGAACGTTTCATTATTCTCATTAATTAGTATAGGCACGTTGAAGTCGTATTTCTTCCTTCAAATGTTTATACAGTAATGTTCATATCCAAATATCATAATACGACAATATCGCAAATTCAGCTTCAAAATTGAAATCGTCCGTCATTTTCCCCAAAAAATTCACCATAGGCAATCTGACTTTTAGGGCAGGCGGGTACAGTGAATACAAAAAAATGTTATTTCATCTGGTTGGCAAAATAAAGTGCTCAAATTTAATTAAATACCGTGAATTTGTACTAAATTGACTATGGATTAAATCATTTTGTCTGGAGCCACTTTTCTTTGTGTCACACATTTCGGGCATCGATTATGATTTGTGAATGCAGCTGCAACAGTCCGATCGGGTGGTTGGAATTCATGTAGGAATAGAGTGGGATTTCGGTCGCAAAACGATAGGAAAATTGGAAGATACTTTACTCTTGGATTAGAATAGCAGAAAAAATGCATATGTGGCGGCTGTTTGGGATTCAGGTAAGCCCCCATATCCCTGAAGCAATGGCCCAAGAAATCCCTCTCTGGCCATTGCTGGCCAGCAATATGACAGCCCTTCGTTTAATCATGGGTCTTTCCTAAAATTTTGGACAGTAGTTTAAGGTATAGTATACTTTTAGATAGCCTCGTTTGTCACGCAATTACTTTTTCTGCAACATTCTGCTATACACTGGTCAATTGGGTATAATGAAATCGTGAGCCATGACATAACGTTATCTAAAAATATTTGGTCCAATTTGGAACTCTGTTTAAAGCGTAATGACATTGTTACGCAGTTAGCTATTGGTTGTTAATCGGACTATTGACTAGTCATAATTTGGAACAGAAATTGGCCTCCATTACAGCAGTGTTAAGTGGGTTTAGCTCTGATCAAAAGAAACACTGCGAGGAGTATGGTGCGCCACCTAAGGTAGACTATATTGGATCACATTTAAGTTGCTGTATTCACGGACTGGAATAGCAGGAAAACACGTTTGCGACAATCAGAATTTGTTCCCAATGGCCCCGACTCCGTGGAATATAAACGATTGATTGGATTTCGACTCAGCCACCCAAGTTAGGCTAGATCAGACCACCTAACATTCATAGAGCCCGTAAGCCTATGGCGAGCACCCTATAGACCCTTCACGGTACCGTTCGCAGTGGACCGTCAAGTGTTGGTACATCAGCGCCCCCAGAAGCCTTTGCCCCCTCTTAACAATTTTGGTTGGGCTAGCTGCGGGCCTGACACTTAAGTAGGCCACAACGTAATAGCCATGTTTTCGTCAGTATTGAGGCATATATCATTATTTACTTTTGTATTACACTGTTTGGTAATTACTGGTGCTAATTAGGCCTATGTCATTTTTAGTAATAAATTGTAGGCTACCGCTTTTCAGCTTTCTGTGACAATACTGCCAGAAGATAACCACATAGAAGGGACGTAACTCGTGTACGATTTTGCAGGGATGAGACCACTCTTAATCGCAAATGTGTTCAGGAGCAGTTCATCGTCTCCCATATATTTATGGACAGCTATTACTAGTTTCCATTCCATACACACATTAGTAGAATTTAACCAAAGCAGTGCCTAGAAATTATACCCTCGTTCTCAAACACAGACCCCAGAAAAATGCAGTAAATCGGATTCCTAGAATAAAGCCAATTAATTGCAGTTGGGGCATCCTTGGGTTGTTCGCTTGACAAACTTCCCTTGTTACAAAAATATTACTACTGAGCAGCTCATATATGTAAATTCTGTGACTTAAACTCAATTTAAATACGAACATTTTTAGGAGGACTTATTTCTGTTTCAAAATACCCTCTTTCTAGTCTTGACACAATTAATTTTTTTCCTGGACTGATTTTTTAAATACTTTTTAACAAATTATTTATTATTTTGTTGAGTAGAATTCCTTGATTCCAGAGTAGAGTCCTGTTTTAAACTGACAGGGTTAATAACAGTGGGTCTGACAAAGATAATATGAGTACATAGATCTGTTAGATCACCATCTTTGATGTTTTGAGATTTTTTATGTATTGGACAGGATTATTTATATATGGAGGGGGTCTCTCTCTCTGCATTATTATATTACAGAGTAGGAGAATGTAGGAGATGGCCCATGAGCTTAAGAAGTAAAGGTAACAAATACCTCCATAAGACATGTTTTGAAATAAAATCTTGGCTTCAAGTTAGAGAAATTTTATTACTCAAGTTAAAAAAAAAGATGAATAATACAAAAACATATTTCGATTTTAACATTAATTTTAAAGGCACCATGATTAACTTCTGTTTATGTAAAATGTAATGGTCTAATCAGCATCAATATTATCACCGTCCAACCAGGGTATATAACTATCAAAACTATCATCAAGATCATAAATATCATCAACATCTCTTGGCTTCTTCTTTCCACCTACAAAATACAATATAGGGTACATATTATACAATCCACAAAAATACAATTGTCATAAAAAGCTGAAAAGCGGTATAATTTGTTACTAAAAATCACATATTTAACACAAGGAATTGCCAAACAATGTAATACCGAAGTAAATAATGTGATATGCCAGAATACAAATGAGAGAACTACGCCATTTTGGGACTAACATATGGTTCAATTTTATTTCAATAATTCTCTTGCACTTAAGGGGTCTGTGGTGGTGGGAGGAAACCAACAAAGTTCGACAGGCGACCCTACTCCTTGTCACGTAAATTAATGTCATGTAGCTGTCATAGTTCAGTACTATTACTAGTATGATTTAATTAGCCCAATAGATCATATTCATACTATTCATTTTCCAACATTACATATTGACAATGTGCTAATTAGTGTTTGACGTCTAGGCCTTAAGCCTAGCATAGATTATTGATATGATTGTTCATGTTATAAATGTTATTGTAATTGAGAATTGTTACGAGGATGCATTACGTTTGTCATCCAGCCAGCCAGCTCAATAAAATGCCAAATCTAATGTCATCTGTTTGTTTCTTTCCCCCACAGGCTGAAACGTCACTCCTGCTGTACCCTCACCCTGTCTAAAGTCAGGATCATCCTTGATAATCCACGACCCCGGTAACATTTGGGGGCTTTGTCCGGGATAGACAGCACCTACACCAGGAGAAGAACGGAATTCACCAATTTTTCAACATGGAAGAAACATTGTTTGACATTAGAAGAGATCTGTATCAGCTGTCATTACCAGAGCTTGTTACCACCTTAAAACAACTAAAACTTAAGACAAAAGATGTCAAAAGTCGTTCTGATGCCATCAAACAAATCGACACACTTTTTAATGACACTGATGAGCTGGCAGAAAACTTAGATCGGCTACAGAAGATTTTACCTGTAAAACCATGTCCGACGGGTATAGCTACTGAAACTGTTTCTACTGAGACGGACAAGATACCAACACAACCTGATAAAAATAATGACATCTCAGATCCAGTTACTCCCAGTTCAAGTTTTGCGTCTTCAAAAGTTGAAGTGTGGAAGAGAGAATTTAAAATTCAGGGTCAAATTAATGAAAATAAGGGAATTTCATTTATGAGTGTGATTCGACAAATTGATTCAGCAGACCAAAAAGATTACCCAGATCATGAAATCGTTGAGGCAGTTCTAAAGGCAATGTTACCTGGCTCTTATATTCGTAATTACTTAGAGGGAAGACCATCTCTTAGCCTCAATGATCTGAGAGCTATCCTCAGAGCCCACTACCATGAAAAATCAGGCACTGAACTGGGAAAGGGGGTCTTGTGACTCAAAATGGCGACTCCCCTTGTTGTTCAAAGTGTGGTGTAAATAAAAATTTGAAATTATGTTCTGCATGTAATGTTTCGTATTATTGTTCTGAAAATTGTCAAAAATCACATTACAATGCCCATAAGGTTATTTGTAACAAAATCAAAGAATTATCAGTTAATAGTATTAATAGTAATAATATTTCACCTGATTTAAAGGGACATGTTATGAATATTTCACCGAGTGATAAGAATAAAATGATTAAGTTAGTAGGAGAAGTCTGTAATGTAAATTGTCTTCTTAATGGTAAATCATTTAAAGTCTTGTGGGACACTGGTTCCCAAATATGTTTAGTGAGTAAAGATTGGCTAAATAAACATTTTCCTGATTCTGTTATCAAAGATGTGCATGAATGGGTTAGCAATGGCCTTAGTGTTAGTGCCGCGAATGGGTCTGACATACCCTTTGAGGGTTGGACTGAGCTTAGGTTTCAATTAAATTCAAATTCTGAAATCAATGTTCCATTTTTAGTTACTCAGTATAATAATATAAATTGTCCAATAATTGGTTACAATCTTATAAAATACTATTGTCAACAATTTGACGGAACTTTGTATAATTGTATCCCAACTTTAAATGTGCATGGTATGAATAAGCTTGTGAAATTATTGAAAGCAGATAAACCAATATGTAATGTAAACAGTGGTCATCGAAACATTGTAATTCCCGCCAAAGGTTCTAAAGTCATTCGCGTAGGTATACGGACGGGTGCTAAGAGTGATAATTCAATTGTAAATTGTTTGTTTGTACCAACTTTAGAATTTTCAGGAAATCAAGTTTTGGAATTACAAGAGTTGTTAGTGACAGTTGGAAAACAGAACCATATTAATCTTCTTGTAACTAATTCAAGTTGTTCTAATGTTCTTTTACATCGTAAATCATTTATAGGTACGTTGCAGATTATCAACTCCATAACACCAGCTTTTACTCGAGATAACAGTGAACCAACTTCAGTAAAAACTTGTAACATTTCATTTGCTAACACTCCCTCGGTCGACCTTAGTGAAAGTAATTTAAAAGAATCCGAAAAGTCACTTGTTCAGACACTTTTAAGCAGACACGCAGATGTGTTTTCTAAGTCTGATGATGATATTGGTTTTATCCCAGACTTGGAGTTGGATATACAGTTAAAAGACCAAATTCCAGTGAAGCAAGCTTACATATCTATTCCAGCACCACTATATGATGAAGTTAAAGATTACATAAACAATCTGATCACCAAAGGCTATATTTGTAAATCAAAATCACCGTACTCTAGCCCATTGGTTTGTGTAAGGAAAAAGAATGGTGAACTTAGACTATGCATTGACTATCGTAAAATAAATCAGAAGTCCGTCATTGACAGCAGTCCATTACCAAGAATCCAAGATGCCCTGGATAGTTTAGGGGGCAGTCGCTACTTTTCTCTGTTGGATCAAGGTAAAGCGTATCACCAAGGAATAATGAGTGAGAGAAGTAAACCATACACTGCCTTCGTCACACCATGGGGACACTATTCATGGGAACGGATTCCATTTGGGCTTTCTGGTGCCCCAGCCGCCTTCCAATCCTTTATGAATGAATGCCTAGAAGGACTCCGAGATAAATGCTGTCTACCTTACTTGGATGATATTTTAGTGTATAGCAAGACTTTTTCAGAGCACATCAAACATCTGAGTCTTGTATTTGAAAGACTGAAATCGAAAGGAGTTAAACTCAAACCACAGAAGTGTCTAATGTTCCGTCAACAGGTTCGTTATCTTGGACATCTTGTCACAGCAGACGGATATACAGTAGATCCCGATGATAAGAAATCTGTGACAGAATTAAGAGAGAAAGTACCCAAAAATGTTGGTGACCTCAGGAAACTATTAGGGTTCCTTAGCTATTACCGCCGGTATATTCCTGATTTTGCGCGGCGTGCTAAACCATTGTACAATTTGTTAACTTTAAAACCAGGAAGTAATATGAAGAAGGAAAAGGGGGGACAGGCCTCATCCAGTGCGAGGATCGTTTGGAATACAGCACACCAGAATATTGTTGATGAGTTGGTTGAATTTTTGATAACTCCACCCATCATGGCGTACCCACGTTTTGACCAAACCTTTTCTCTTCATGTTGATGCATGTGCAGATGGCTTAGGAGCTATTCTTTACCAAGATGATGACGATGGAAGACCCCGGGTAGTAGCTTATGCCTCTCGTACCTTGACTCCAGCAGAACAAAACTACCATTTACATTCCGGAAAATTAGAATTCCTTGCTCTTAAGTGGGCTGTGGTTGATCGTTTTAGAGATTACCTTTATTACTGCCCTCACTTTACTATTTTCAGTGACAACAGTCCACTGAGTTATTTGATGCATACACCGCGATTGGACGCAGCTAGATTAAGATGGGTTGCTGAGTTATCAGATTTTAACTTTACCATAAAATACAAGCCAGGGAGATTGAATAACGATGCGGATGGGTTGAGTCGAATGCCACTGGACTTCGAGAAATTTAAGTTACATTGTACAGAATCTACTAAGACTGACATTTTCTCGACAGTGACTAAATCCATAAGTATCCAAGATGAGAAAAGTTTTGTTTGGTGTTCGAGTCTCGCTGAAGTCAAAGACCAATACAGCTGTGACAACCTCGGTACCTTAAGTAAGGAAGATATATGTTTTAACCAAGACCAAGATGAATCAATAGCTTTTGTTAAGAATCTCGTGAAAAATCGACTTAAACCTACATCAGCTGATAGGAAATCATGTCCAGAAGAAGCTGGAAGATTGCTTAGAGAGTGGTCAGTACTCGAGATTGATCAGCATGGTTTGCTTAGACGATTAAGGTTCTTCAACAACACCAACCCGATTCGTCAACTGGTACTCCCGAGGAAGTATAGGGAATTGGTACTACATCAGCTTCATAATGAAATGGGTCATCAGGGTGCAGATAAAGTCTTGTCATTGGTCCAACAACGTTTCTTTTGGCCAAAAATGGCCTCCGATGTCGAACATTATATAAGTCGATTGTGTTCATGCATCAAATCCAAAGTTCCTCATCGTAAAACCTATGCACCACTAAAGCCTATAGAGACTACTCATCCATTCCAGATGGTTTCAATTGACTTCCTACATTTGGAGACATGCAAGGGAGGTTACCAATACATTCTGCTGGTTGTGGATCATTTCACTCGTTATGCTGTCGCCTACCCTACTACCAATAAGTCTGGACGTACGGCTGCAGACAGAGTATTTAACGATTACGTCCTCAAATTCGGATTTCCAGAGAAACTCCATCATGACCAAGGAAGGGAGTTCGAAAATGACTTCTTTACCAGAATGCAGAAGTATTGTGGAATTCAGCATTCTCGAACCACACCATACCATCCAGAGGGTAACGGTCAAGTAGAACGTCTGAACAGGACATTACTGTCTATGTTGAAGACTCTTCCTGAAGATTTCAAGTCAGATTGGAAAAGTCACGTGTCTAAAATGACTCACGCATACAACTGCACTAGAAATGAATCGACTGGTTACTCTCCACACTTTTTATTATTTGGTAGACAACCTCGACTACCTATTGATGCCATGTTCAACCTAGACGAACCTGAAGGGCAAACCAGCTACAAGGATTATGTAGCCAGATGGACTGAGTGTATGCGAGAAGCCTACGAGAAAGCAGCAAATAATGCCCGTAAGGCAGGCTCTCGTGCAAAGTTTAGACGTGACGCTAAACCACAAAGTGCTGTGTTAGTTACAGGAGATAGAGTCTTGGTGAGAAATTTAAGTGAACGTGGTGGACCAGGCAAGTTGAGAAACTATTGGGAGAAAGAAATCCATCTTGTAGTCAAGCGAATGGACGGTAATTCGCCGGTATACGAAGTACGGCCCGAAAACTACAAAGGGAAAATTCGGCGGTTACATCGAAATCTCTTACTCCAATGCAACGACCTACCGATTGATCCACCGAAAACACTTAAGAAAACAGTTATCAAGAAAAAGTCTGTCAAGAAAAGTGATGGGAATGACTCTAAAGTTGACGATGAACCTACAGGATCTGACACTGATGAAAGTAACGAAATGT
This sequence comes from Patella ulyssiponensis, assembly GCA_963678685.1. Classification (NCBI taxonomy): domain Eukaryota; kingdom Metazoa; phylum Mollusca; class Gastropoda; family Patellidae; genus Patella; species Patella ulyssiponensis. Next base: position 74,763,534 of record OY783227.1, on the reverse strand, counting down.
GTATTGTTCTTCTAGAACCACCAGAATCGTGTCTAAACCCGGAGGCTGAGCCATTTATCCCTGTAGTACCATGTCCTTCGCTGGATGAACAAATAAACCCAGCTGTAATTGAAGACATCAGTAATGAACAGTCTAATGACTCTGAAACTTACCATACTTCAGTGGAATTTGAAGACCCCGAACCAGTAAATCGTCAACGACGGTTGGTGCGTCCGCCACATCGTTTGACTTACGATTCGTTCGGAGAACCGTCCTTGGTTAGAGTATCCAAATAATGAATACTGTAAGTTTGATTACCACTGTATGACTTTGTTTAGTTAAATGAGTTCACTTTGTAACATAAGTTTTGTGTTCTATATTCGATGTTAAATCAATAGCTTTCGGAGACATAATATATATAGATTATAGATGTTAACATGATATTGATCTTAAATGTTATTTAAGTATAGAGTAAACAGGCTGATCACCTGTGATACTTTATCATTACGGTATTTAAAGGTACCTAGAAATATCTTGATGTTATCATAACTTCGACTGTTGATTGATTTATCTAACGTTGCCCAGTTTTGTTTTAATAATTGAAATGTCGGGACGACATTTAGTTTTGTGGGGGAGAGTGTGACAGAGTGAGGATAGGGGGGTATTATTTTTGAGTTAGGCTAGTGGTAGAAGGGAGACAACTACAGTTTTGCGAGGTATAGTAAGGGGAGATAATTCTGTCCCAGGATGCATTACGTTTGTCATCCAGCCAGCCAGCTCAATAAAATGCCAAATCTAATGTCATCTGTTTGTTTCTTTCCCCCACAGGTAATTATTTAGTTTACCATCACCATAACTTGTATTAAAGGAGCTAATAGGTGTTCATGGTAATTCTTAATGATATTGCTATTGTCAATATTTTAAGTAATGAGCAGTCTTAGTTGAAATACTTAGAAATCTCAAAAGCACATGGTTTTTGTCATGGCAGCCATCTTGCCAATATTAAGCCTAGCCATACAACATAACTAATATTATAAGTAATTAATGTCATGTAGCTGTCATAGTTCAGTACTATTACTAGTATGATTTAATTAGCCCAATAGATCATATTCATACTATTCATTTTCCAACATTACATATTGACAATGTGCTAATTAGTGTTTGACGTCTAGGCCTTAAGCCTAGCATAGATTATTGATATGATTGTTCATGTTATAAATGTTATTGTAATTGAGAATTGTTACGAGGATGCATTACGTTTGTCATCCAGCCAGCCAGCTCAATAAAATGCCAAATCTAATGTCATCTGTTTGTTTCTTTCCCCCACAGGCTGAAACGTCACTCCTGCTGTACCCTCACCCTGTCTAAAGTCAGGATCATCCTTGATAATCCACGACCCCGGTAACACGTACAATCGGGAATCAAAATCATGGCAATCGTCTCAATGGCAGACCTTATGATACAGTGCGCAGGTTTTAAACATTCGGCCATCCAACCCCCTAGAACACAAATGAAAACATATGGCTAATACATTCATTGCAATTCCCTCTCCTCGCTATAGTGCTGCCTTCGTCATTAAATATGGAACGGGTTGTTAAATATGTCATTGACTATTTCACTCATTGGAAGTCTTTCATATAGAACAGACTGAAATCGCTCAATCATTGACCAATCATCAGTTTATAATAAAAAATATTTCTGAAAATGATTGAAATATTAAAACATTTATTTAGGAACCAGGAAATGTGAATAACATTGAACTTTTCTAAACAACTTTTCAGCCAACATAAGGGTACATCGAAACTAATACTTACAAGTTTTTACATGAGATTTTTTGAATGCTTTAATTTCCTTTCTAACAGGTCTAGCCAGTTTACAAACTTTAGCAACTCTTCTGAAGCATCTCATTGTCTTGTAACCTTGCCTAAAATAAACATTAATCTTTCATTCATATTATCTATATCAAGTTGGGCAATATAACTAAATAAAGGATATACCACACCTGTTAAAGACTTTGTCAAGTACAAATTATCCCCCAACATGCAATGTTATTGGACGCAATTGGCCAATCAATCTGATTAAAATACAGATCCTATTTCGTTTCGTTTTTATAGTTCAAAATTTCGTTTTACTTGTCTTTACTACATCAGGATCTGAAAGACTTGTTATTTAACTCGTGTTCTGGTTGAAATGAGGGGTCAGCCAATCAAATTGTCTGTCGAATCGAGGGTTTGACCTTTTTTGCGCGGAATTGTGGGTAGGCATTATCAGCGATAGAAATCAAAACAAAGCAACAACAATTCTGATTGGTTTATTGAATGACTGAGGTTATCTATAGGGTCAAATGTCGCGTGCTTGACATCTGAACTGGCTGAACGTGACCTCCCGCTATAACTTGTTATATCTACATGTAGTGTAGGCCATTGAAATTATAAAAACCGAAACGAAATATAGATCTGAATTTCAATTAGATTGTTGGCCAATATTCTCATTTTTCGATACACTTCAAAGCAGAAGTAGAACTTGAAATCATTTTGTTTTTAAATACACCGTCTTCCTGAGGCAGCTTGGTTATAAAAATATTTAGCTACGCTGTGACATATCCATCACAGAAAGACATGAAGTACTGTTCAAGCATGATCCATGAAGATGTTAGTGCTAAAATATAGTTAATATAATAAAGCTATGAGGAAAATTTTGCCCGGACAGCACCACTATAGCTACTCTTATACCAAATTCCCACTGTCAAGGGATCTTTTATGTGCACGCTAATGTGTACACAGGACCTCATTTTGTCGGCCAATCCTAACAATTATATGACCTATACATGTACGTTGTCCCTTGCCAGACTCTCCGTCCTTCACCACCCACCCACAAGGGGGAAACACTCCTGAAAATCATGATGTTCTTTCCCGGACAGCACAGGTTGGCGAGCCAATGTCTTAAATCACTAAGCCACAATGGTTCCCCACACAGGAAAACTATATATAAGATATGCTTTATCCTTTAAGATTAAAATTCATGGTGAATCTAGTTAATTTAGTTTTACTTACAGACACTTTTCCTTATTACCAGCTTCATATCCTACTAATTTCCTCTTACACTTAGAAATCAGTGCTTCACACTTTGCTGGTGGAAGTCTTCCTTTCTCTTTAAAAGATAAATTCAGATTAGTATTTGCATAAATTGCTATTTTCGCAGCAGATAATCGAAGAAAAAGTAAGGAAAAAATTTAAAGTATCAATTAGGCAACTGAAATGAATAGCCATCTGAATTGACTCTTTCAAGCCCAATAAAATTGTTGTCAAAGAATCTCCAGCATACATGCTCCAATTAAAGGTATCAAGAATTCCAACAAAAACGACAAAGGTAATAGCAATGGAAGACAATTGTTCAAGTAAATGCTAAAAAGTTTTATTTACATACTCTTATTTTTCTTTGGTACTGTAGCTATATAAGAAACAAAATGAAAAACAAAACTAGATTTAAACTAATAAAAACAAACAATTTAAGTAAGAAAAACAGAACTATTTAACTAAAAAAAATCAAAAATATTTGCATTAGAGCAGTGGTATATTGTTTAGTTTAGAGACTTATTGAACCACAAGAGTCAGGTACAGGGACCAAACTTCACCAAACCTACTCTCTTGTTCTTGTTTTTATGGAGCATCATATACTTGTTCTTTGGACAATTGCGACCAATTGACAAACTTTAATTTTTGATATGACATCACAATTCCAAGATGTCATTCTTAGTTCCTGTCCATAGTTACATTACATGCATGTAGCAAAGTTCTACAGCTTTAGACAACCCTAGTTCTGGATAATCAAATGTTTTAGTACTATTTTAATTGAATAAATATTTACCTGTATCACTGCCTGGACCTGAAAAAATAAATTATTCCTTGTACTTTGAAGTTAGATATAATACATTTCTATATTAACAAAAGTGTGCTATGAGGGAAATTTTTTACCCAGACAGCAGTGCTATGACCTACTGATATATCAAATTTCAACCGCCAAGGGACCTCGGTTGGGACCTCGGTTTTTCGTACCATCTGTACGACTATATATTGTCTCTTGCCATTCCCTCCCTCTTGCACGATGATAAGGTGGAACCACACCAGTAAATCCTGGAAACTTTCTTCTGCCAACATTGAGATCGAATACGGGACCTTCAGGTTAGCGAGACAACATCTTACTCACTGAACCATCATGGCTCCTCTGGCCAGAAGAACCAGTCATGATTGAAAGGTAAGTTCAGCATAGGATTGGAATAATAGGATGAAAAATGAACATGTTAGCCCCTATCCCTGCACCAAAAGGAGCATTCATGCTTAATGAGACACAATGACTAATGGAACCTCATCTGGACTGCTGGGATGATGGGAGGAGGTACTTCAAAATCATCCCTTTCATCCGGGTTTCTTGTCAACGGTGCAAATAATGTTTGGGGTTGAATGGAATCCAAATAATTACTAGCACTATCTATTAAAGGGACGTCATGAACCTATGAGAGTTTAAATTTTATACCCAATGTTTTATTTTTCTTGAGGAAAACCAAAATATAAATCTGACCATATAAAGACGTCAGAATTTTACCCAAAATGCGTATACGTTATTAAATGCATAACGTTTTCATATTTTATAATTTGAAACTAAATTACTTACAAGTGAATTCAAAGTTATCCTTGGCCTTTTTCAATTGACCTTCAACTTGTGCTTGAACACTAGCAGGTAAAACATTTCTACATTGGATAACGGTGTTCTCATTACATTCTAGCATCTTCTTTAAATCCCTGTAAATAAATATAATATACACAATAAAAAAATTAGTAGGATATACCTATCACTTCTCTATGGGCTGATAATTTCATTTGTACCAATGTGAAAATATCATTGCCTAAAGTAGTGTTTAATCTTTTTGGATTGTTATATTATTACAAATTAAAACATAGTTAATCGTTGCCTCTTAAAATTTAACATCGATCTCCTAGGGGCCAAAGAATGAAACCACTTTGTGCTTGAATTAACCCTTCAACACCTTGCGATATAAAAGTAAAACAACGTTTTTTTATTTGATAGGATCGTAATTCCCATAAAGAAAAGTCGTATCATTTCTTCTATGAGAATTAAGCATAAAATATACACAACATTCATCATTAAGCCTACTAATTTATAAAAGTAAAATATAATTTTGCAATCTTTATACTTACATGCACATGGATTTCTTTCCATTTTCAAAAGAGAAAGAATTAAACATAGTCATGCACTTTTGAATCTTTTTAGCACAGTCTGAAAAAAAGGATAATATTTAGGACAGATTTCACATAATGGTCTATTTAATGTTCTGCAGGACACTGATCTCCCTGACATATAATATCTGTGAAATGGGGTTGAACCACAGGAGTCTGACCTTCTATCTGTATATTTATGCATACACCATACCGAACTAGACAATATATAATAAAAAAGAACAGGAATTCAATGCCTGTTGCAGCCTCGATTATACCTGCTCTCGCTTCGGCATGTTTTTGTTCCACAATTCGTAATGTCAGGCAATCTAACCTATGCCAATTCACTCAGATATGATTTTTCTTCAATCTAGCTGTGTTGATTTGCACAAATACTCCCCACAAAACGATATCATAGCCATTTGATTCCAATATTTACATTATTTTCCTTCGTTGACGTTTGTCCTCAACTCCATGCGCTTTTCTTGTTCTTTCCTGCTCTTTTTTTATTATATATATGTTTTGTTTGGTATACGGTATATGCATATATACGCGGATAAAAGGTCAGATTCCTGTGGTTGAACGTCCTATCATTCTGCTGCGACTGAGCTAATGAAGCTGGGCATACACCATACAGTGTGCTATTGGGGAAATTTTGCCCATGCAGCGTCCCATTCTTATATTGAATTCTAACTGCCAAGGGATCTTTTACGTGCACACCAATGTGTGCATGGGACCTCGATTTTTCACACCTTCCAAAGACGAGACAGCAGCCTCATCAGGCCCTCGGTCCTGCACTATTGACAAGGGGGAACCATGCTGGGAAATCCTGATGAACTTTCTCGGTCAAGGCAGGGATCAAACATGGGACCTCCAGCCTAGCAAGCCAACGTCTTACCCACTTAGCCAACGCTGCTCCCTATAAACTGATTTTGTGTAATTAACCAAAAAAATTAATAGATAGATTACCTTGTAATGTCAGTGATGGTTGCTTTTCTAAAGTTACTACAGTTGACATCTCTACATTTTCTAAAATAATAGATTGTTTAGAATTTTAATACATTTATAAATAGGTATAGGGTAACAAGAACTCTCAACTTGTGAATAAACTGATGTTATCAAATCTCATAATTAGCTTCCAAACCAATTCAATCGCATAAACAGGTTTGATAAGTGAGGATTTTCCTTTTGTCTAGATTATTTCACGAAAAGTAATCATACATAAACATAAACTTTCCCATTGTCTATTCGCAGGCAATCATTAAATATCAATTTAAGAACAATTTAACTTTTCATGGATTTTAAGCTGGTAATGTGTTTTGATGTTTTTCTATTTAATCTGACTGATTCTGAGACGAGAGATGATGAATCTAGCTACCGTTGACAATTGTATTTTTTCAAATACAACCAATCTGAGTAGACCTTAGTTTGGATTAAAGCGGCGTTTACACGATACAACCAATCCATACAACCGTCGGATGCAACATATCGGAAGGGTGTTTACACGATACAATGGTTCTATTCATTGTATGACAAATTGACGCCAAATGCGCACCCGCGTGCCGCGTCATTTTGTTCGTTCTTAGTAACTGAATATAATCGGGTCGCTTGAAGAAGAGTGTTTAACAGTTGTATTAGCTACTTATATTCTGTGTTAGGCCGAAGAGGAGACATATCAAAGTAAAAAGAAAAGAAGGTGGGCTGAGAAAACGTAGACCTATAGGTGTGTGCACGACAATAGCCTAGCCAGAGAGCTTGTCTAGGCTACCGCGAATCGTAAGGGTACCGTAAATACACTTCCCATTCCCGTCTTCATGTAGTTAGGATGCCGTGAGTTCCACAATAGTTCATGTTCCAGATAAAGAGTTATTAGACACTCTAATTAAGTGGCAGTTAGGTTAAGGACCATTTTAGAGGAGGTCGAAGCACTCGAAGCGACAGAAGAAGACATTATGATAGCAGGAATTCTGGTTGTCAAGGCAGATGTGACGTCATACACCGTATGACGTCGTAAAATATGACTCAATTTGATTGGGTATTGCATCAGTTGGTCGGATGAGAATAGAACTGATCCTATCCATACAACAAGCTATTCATCCGATCATTCGTCTGATGAGTTGGTCGGATGCAACGGTTGCATCCGATGGTTGTATGGGTTTATGTTATGGTGTAAACGCCGCTTAAGCCTTTAAAATCTAAATATTGTCTGAAAAATAATACTATCGTACCTGTAAAGCAAAATTAATTCTTAGTCAATTTTTGAGTGATCCTGAATCACACTGTTATCCAAAACATTCTAAATCAAAACCCCATTTTTAAGGAAATCTTATGATGAGATGACCATATTACTAGGGCTGCAACGATTCACAACTATCTTGATTCGGTTCGATTATCGATTTTAACCATTCGATTCGATTATTTTCGATTCGATTATCAGCTACAATAACCAGTAGCCACATCTTTAGAGTTTTTTCTTACACCAAAATGATCCCAAACTTTAGATTTCAAATGACCAGGTGGTCGAGAAAGTACGTCGTCTGCCATAATTTTACCTTCCAGTGTTTGCTTGACTACGGGTAATAATCGCTAAAGACGAAAATATCTGAAGATAATGACCGGAATTATCAGCTAATGAGATCGTTTAGAATTTATTTAACGATTACCAAAGCTATTGACCTAAATTAACATCCAATGAACATTCGGTAAGTCACCAATTTTAAATAAATTAACTTTCGTCAGCATACGGAAATTGTTTTAAAGGGAGGTCACTCTGTTTTAGTTATGTTTTCGAGCGACATTCGTGTTTTGTTAAATAACGTAAATTAAAAGTTACGTAAAAACAAAGTTCTTTTTTAAGTGGATTTAATTGATTCAGGTCTTTCATTTTTTTTCATATGGTAAGGTGTACGTTGTTTTTATTTCACATTTAATTTGCAATTGAACCGAATCGAAATTTGAACGTTGTAGATCGTGGATCGAACCGAGACGGTTAGTGTCGGTTATCGGTGCACCGAACTGAATCGTTGCAGCTCTACATATTACACCATACAATATTGAATGGGAAAGATGTGTCTGGTAGCCTATAGCAATCTGACCAAACTACAGAAAGCTTTCTGTGTGTATAACCACATTAAAAATTTTAAAATATATCTTACCAGTAACTGGAAGTTGAGTAGTTGGAGGATTCTTACCTGAAGAATACAATTAATACACATGATCTCAGAGTTTTAATATTTCAGTTCTACTTGGGGAAGCAGGTCTGTAAATAGTGCATGCTATTTCATCTTAGTTTGGGAAGGTGGAGTGGACAACAGTGGTAAAGTAGTGTATTTTCAACTTGGTAAAGTGGTGTTCACTGTATCAACTTGGATGTGAAAAACAGTGGTGAATTGGTGCACACAGGTTTTAACTTGGTGTTATGGAAAACAGTAGTAAATTGTTGCACACTGTTTAAACTTGGTGTAGAAAACAGTGGTAACTTAATGCACCCTGTTTACCAAGTGGAAAACACTTGTTAAATTGGTGCACATTGTTTAAACATGGTTTTGAAAACCGTGGTAAATTGGTGCACAGTGTTTAAACTTGGTTTTTAAAACAGTGGTAAATTGGTGCACAATTTAAACGTGGTGTAGAAAACAGTGGTAAATTGGATTAGGAAAAACATTAAAATAGGGAAATACTGTGGCACAAATAGTAATAAATGAGTGCATAGTTAGGGAAAATTGTGATAAAATAAAGCACTACTCACTACTCAGCGGAAGAAAAAAACTGTAGTAAAATGGAGTATACTGTTTAAATACTCAGTAGCATCAATGAGAGAAACTCAAATTTTGGCAAATGATTTCAAATGAAAATAGGTTGACCCTACTCATTTCATCTTGCGACGTGCAATCTACAACCAGCCTCAACTCGTTTCTAAGAAAAGTAAGATCTTTGCTCAACCCAAATAAATTGTTTGAATCTGCTCAATTTGGATCAAAATGTTCGTTCCATTTGATCTAATTCCTGCTTTTTTTTTCCTTCACCTATGTCGGATCGGGAGGTATGTTCAGAATTTGTTTAAGTCTGTTTTGTCCAGATAGTCTAAACCAAAATACTTTTCCTTATCATTTTGACTAAAATCAACCTATTTGACTTGACAATAATAGAATTTTCCCAAAAAATTTGAAAGTCGCGGTCTCCTGTACGAGACACTCTCTGGGAAAATTTAGGACATTTTTCAAAGAAGGCGAAATAATGGAAGTTATCTACTTACACCAAAAACGGAATCATCCGACCCTTGCAGTTTATTTCTAATTGAGCTAAGATTGAATTTTGGTCTTCATCTAACTCTGATGTTCGCTTACCTTGGATAAAATTGGTCAGTCCACTTAGATGCGACTTATGTGAAACTAACTGAATCCTGCAGCAAATATAAACAAGCTTCTAGCATACTTACACATTTTAACAATTGGTTCAATACTTAATTCAATCTTCATTAGAAGTTCTATTGGAAGAACTTTAGAACACTGTGAAAACAGTTCGTCGACACACGGTGTAAGTGTCTTGGAATGACTGAAAATAGAGGCTCACTGTTAGTATGTATTCTCAATAAAATATTTTACGAGAAAATTATTCAAATTATCTGTATCAATGAGTTGATAACAAAACTGTTTCAAAAGGTGCAAATGCGACTGGTCATTTTGAAGTTTACATGATTTTCTGTTCATTTTGAGTATTGGGGACAACAATTTTACTATAGTTTCTATATTTTATGAACTATAGAGCTTGTTTGTCCATTTATTGTTACTGATATCAAGTAAAGCACTTACGAACAAATTACATCTGTGCTTGTCTGACTGCGGACATCAGCTAATATTGCAGTACAGGAATTTAGTTTATCTTTACATTCCATTTCCACTGGATTAACTGTAAAACCTATAAAAACAATACAACAATATTAAAATTGGGTAAAAACAAACAAGATATGGCCATACAAGATACGCCCACATTTTGAAAAAGATGGACAGAGAACAAGTTAAAAAAAAGTGAATTTACGCATGTATACAGGACTAGTTTTTCGTTCTATTCAAACGACTATACCACTGACAAGGGAAAAACCATGTCGGAAAATCCCAATGAACCATCTCAGCAAATCTGATATGTGTCAAAATCAAATACATTTGAGTTCTTTTAAGATAAAAATGTAGGTTTAAGTTTCATCAAAATTTGATTAAAGCTGCGACCTGTGAATGGTCGGACAGGGGTGACAGTATAATATGTCCACATAAATGTAAAATTATTATGTTTCACGTATTTTGATTCCAATGACTGTTTGTAAATATAATTATATTTTACCTGTATCAGTACCTACATTACCACCTGCAATATCAATAGACAGTATGTTTTAATAAATGACCAGAAAAATAGTAATAAATATTTACAGTAGTTCTTTGTCAGCTTTGGCAGTATCTACTTTCCTATTGTAAATAAATTAAAGATGAGCATGTCGTACCTTTGGTTTTGACCCCTCTGACTTTGTACCGTTGATTACAGATTAAACATCCATAAGTGTACAAATGTGTTGTTATTGATGTGTTCCCATTTGAATATTGTTCACAATAAGAAACAAAATAAATAAGATATGTTTACAGAATCATTTTGTTATACGAAAAACTAAGTGATGCGTTTTCTATGGCACTCAGTATATCTCACATGCTGATTTAATAACATAGTTAAGAAGTTTCAACTTACAATAAGAAATTTCAACTTACAAACTGATTTAACTTGATATCTAGATTGATTTAATTGCTCTTCAATTTGTGGAATAAGATTTCCACATCTATCGCCAACATTCTCCAAACATTGAATCATACTTCTTAAGACACTGAAATCATAGGATAAATGTTTGATTGTCTGCTGTGATTCCTAGCAGTCTAGAACAGAGAGAGAGAGAGAGAGAAATGGAGTTTAACGTCCACTCGACACAAACTAGGTCATTTTGGGACTAGGAGTCTAGAACAACTTATACTAACTTATAGACGAGAAGAACTTACACCAGTTGCCTAAGGAGTTTTACATAATTAACAAAGTAGTAATAAGTAAACATACACAACATACACAACATACAGATTCTGTCTACAATTAGCTCAGCGTCAGACACAAGTCTGGTTGACCCACGAGAGAGAGAAATGGGGTTTAACATCCACTCGACACAAACTAGGTCATTTCGGGACTAACATATGATTTTAATTTTATTTCATGATTCACTTGGACGTAGGGGTCTTTAGCAGTGCGAGGAAATCGGAGTACCCGTAATAAACCCACGAGGCTGGACAGGCGACCCAACTCTTTCTTACCACGTAGAACCGGGGATTCGAAACCAGCCAGTTGACTCAATGGCAGGCTGTATGATACAGCGCACGCTAACCATTCGGCCATCCAACCATCTTGACCCGCAAGGTTGGACAGATGAATCTACTCCTTCCCACATGCCCCCCACCCCCATCCTTAATATTTAGTGGTCGACCCCGGTGTTGGCTTAGAAATTTTGTCTGGATTTTCTGACATTGCAAGAGACAACATGTAGTTGTTCGGATGGGACAAAAAGGTCCAGTGTACACATAGATGTGCACGTAAAATAAACCTTGCCGGTTGGAATTCAAAATAACAGTAGACTGTTACTCCGCTTCCCGGGGAAAATTTCTCTACTAGCACATACTATGTCATATGCCAGTCTTCATTAGTCAGGTAAGAGCAAACAGAATGGCCATTTCATTCAATTTCTTCCACTTTAAAACATAAACATGTGTTTCTGAAGTCTACTAATATGCCCACCTGCGGCAAAAGTTGTCTGTGTCAGCTATAAAATCAATGGCAACTACTAATCCAGTTATTTATGTACACAAAGCATTGGAAGCATACATCCACACAGCAGCTATGTTCTGACCCAGCTTATCCAAAAGAAAACTGGACGTCGCAGAATGCTAAATAACAATAGGGTTAATCCTCTCGGGATCCCAATGATTCAAACTAAATTTTAAAAAGTTATGCCTTGATTACAAATGGCGCTTTGTTTTAGAATTTTCTATCAAGAACTCTTTCCTGTATTGCGATCACAATTTATACTTGACAATCCCACCAAGGTTTAAAACCCTCTAGAAGACTTTCTCCTATATTGTGTTTCACTGCTTTGAAAGTAAAAGAAAATGGAGCTCCCCAATCCCATTCAGATATCCTGAAGAAAAAAAAAATGAAAAAAAAAATGAGTAAAAACGGAGGACTGACAAGAGTGATAAAAAATTTGTTTTGAAAACTCACCCACATGTTGCCTGTACATCACTGAAATCAATTTGGTTGACCTTACGTAGACATTCTTGGCCCATTAAACCACACTCTGAAATTATATCGGTAATTAATTATATATGTGGCAGTCTATTATTATCACTTACAATCTGTTTTATTCACAATATGGCTATCTATAGTCCTTGATTCTCTCTGCATAAAATTAATAATTGGAAAAATGTTCAAAGCAAGTATTTATTTTGGAAATACATTTAATTAAAATGTATAATGGTATGTGAAGATCCTTTTGTACTGATGTAATGATGTATTTTGACCCATGTCTGCAGCCACAGAAATGTCTTAAGACATTCAAGAGGGTACAAAAAACTACTGATTTATCATTCTCCACATAAGTTCGTGTGAACTGCAATGGAAGACAACTCTGTTTGGGAGATTGGTGATTTATGCGGTGCTTCGGACGCTTGTTTTCTGGCTTAAAGTTGCTGACCATTATTTGAGTCGATCTTAATCCAAGTAAACTACAATGTTGTTAAAGCTGAATGTCTTAAAACCAATATTAGTCCAAAAATTGTTCATTCCTTCCAGTGTTTACAAAGACAGAACAAAATACAAATGTTCCAGCATTTGGTATTCTCTGCAGAAGATATGGAGTGAAAAATGGAAATGATCACCAAGACAAATGATGACAAGGGAGCATAGTAATATTGTGAAAATCTAGGGTTGATTATAGAACCTTCCAAAACCTAAAGGACCTACCTGAAGGAGACGGCCTAGAGTTAGAGGTCACACTTGTTTCAGTTACTCTGTAACCATCACCTGTGACTATAGTTTATATAATAATAATAAGCATTATGATATTATTTGATGAAGTTTATATAATAATAAACATTATGGTATTATTTGATATAGTTTATTACTAATAAATATTATGGTATTATTTGATATAGTTTAAAAACATTATGATAATATATTATTTGGTATAGTTTATATACTAATAAATATTATGATAATATATTATTTGATATGATACATTACTACATATCGTCGGTGTCATTCCAAAACCTCGTAAGACTGCATTTTTTCGAAAATCACTTTTTTGAATAATTTAAATTAATAACATGGAATACATCATATATCAAAAAATCAGAGTTCTGCGATCAATAGTTTTCATTTTATTGGCGTTTTACCAAACCTCGTATCACGATTGGACCGATTTTGTTCTTTTCTAAATGCTCGTATCTCGGCAATGTCTTATCGATAATGATGTCAAATGCCTTTAAGCGGTGTATATGAACAAAATTCGCATGATAATTATTGTAATAAAATGTTCCATAGTAAATATTATTTATAGGGAGCATAATCATAACATTTCTTGTATTGTTTTGAAGGAGTGGATTATCTATTTTTAGTAACAAAATAAGGCAATGGCGATTACTACCGGCCATCAGATATATCTTATATAGTGCCTATGTTTCTAGAAATTATTAAAGCCACTGCAATAATAACGGCACACGATACATGTCTAGCTCAAATTTTACAATCGTTTAAAGTCCACGTAGGCGGAGCCGTCGAAAGAAAATTAAACTGTGTTTGGAGAAAATTTTAGAAATTCGACGGCGCCTGGAGGAAATTATGAAAATTTAATTGCCGCAAACGCATTTCTTGCTTTTCCAACCCGTGGTTACAGCAACTTCAATGTAGTTCAATATAACCTACCTTCTCACCTGGATCTCAAACAACCAATCAATCGTTGTGGGGTATGGGGCCTCGCCCTCGGGAGAAAATTTAACTGCTGCAAATTCGTTTTTCTGCTATTCTAGCCCGATCTTTAAGCAACTTTTAACATTCAAATCGTTTTGGAACGGAAATCCCACTATGTGCCGATCTAAATTCCAATCATTCAATCGGATGGTTTCAGCTGAATTCACAAATAATAATCGATTACCGAAAAATATCGCACAAAGTAGAGCGACTCGAGACATGTTTTAATCCATAGTCAATACAGTACAAATTCGCGGTAATCAATTAAAAGAAATGTAAAACTAGATTTTATTAGATTTCGGACACTTTATTTCGGCCAAATAATATCAACTATATATATATATATATAAATGAAATAATAATTTTTATTTCCACTTTACTTGTTTGCCTGAAAGTTGCGGGGGGGGGGGGGTATCTGTGAGCCGTAAGTAAGTTATCCTAATGAACATCTAGACATACCTTTTGGATATACACTTCACGTAGGTTACCGTACTGATTATCTTGACCTACCCGCGGTCAATGCCCTCGGGTAATTGCCCCAACTGAGCATCTATACCTACCTGTGGCCAATAACCCTCAGATAACTTACCCCACCAGGCATCTAGACCTACCTGTGGGCAACACTCATCAAGTAACCTACCCGACTGAGCAGAACCACTTGTGGGACAATAACCCCGGGCATCTAGACCTAACTGTGGGCATCTTAACCTACCTGTAGTTGATATCTTTGCGAGTTGGAACATTTTGACCTATCGGTAAGAAATACCCTTCAGGTAAATTACCTCATTGAGCATCTAGGCCTACATGTTGGCATTACCCATCGAGTAACTTACCCTACTAAGCACCTAAACCTACCTGTGGACAATTCCTGTCTGACTGGGCATCTAGACCTACCTGTCGGCAATACCTTTAATTAGCCTGTCCTTCTGGGCATCTAGACTTACCGTGGGTAATACTATCTTTGAGATAACATCTAGACCTACATGTTGACAACATTCCTCATGTAACTTATCCCACTGAACATCTAGACTTAGGCCTACTTGTGGACAATACCCCCACCCCCACCCCCGCGGGTAATTTACCCCACTGAAGGTCTGACCTACTTGCATGCAATAACACTTAAGTAGCGTAATCCATTAGGCGTCTAGGCCTACTAGTTAGCAGGCTTCAATATCCCTCCAGGTATTTAGCTCCCAGATCTACGTTACTTCAACGCCTACCTGTTGCCGAAATTCGCACGTAACTTACCGTTCCTACCTACCTACTATCGACATCCGACTAGAAAATGGTATAATACAATACTTATAATGATTTCCCTACATTTGTATGCCCCATTTATACTGTAACCACGAGAAAACAAAAGCTGGTAAATCATAGAGTTCTAATACAAAAACGTTCAGAAAGCTCGTATGTCGTCAGAAAAAAACAGATTAGGGGATGAAAACCTCGTAACTCAGAAATCGTAGAAATGAACAAACGTCAGCTTATATTTGACAGAACATCTGATCGGGGTTATTTTCAAATGTACAAAAATAAAATTTTAAGCAAATCCACCAAGTATTTGCAAAGTTATGAAGTTTTTTGTTCCTCCTGTAAAATTTTGTTGATCGGACTTACGAGGTTTTAGAATGATAGCGACGATATAGTTGTTTAAAACACTATAATTTTATCAAATATTTTGGAAGTGATGTCAGGATTTCTAGAGGGGTTAAGCATACACTGGCTCATGCACGAAACCCACCACATCTTACCAATAACACAATAGTATCACAGTACATAAACATGTTTATTACCTGCAGAATTACCTCTGTTTCCACCTGAAAGATATAATGTTTGTCCATTTTTAAAACAGGTACCTAATTATTGAAGCTGTAGATTTGCTTTAGTATTGAATGAACTCAAAACCAGAACATTGATTTACTTATTCATCCAGTTGCTAATCCTTCTTTTCTTTAAAACATAAACATGAATTGAGAAAAACGGATTTCCCTGCATTATACAGTACAAACATCAAGACAAGAAATGAAATGGGGGTTACTGTTTAACATCCTACTGTTCTTCTCTAATTGGACTGATGAAGATGGATCAAGGCAAGATGCATATAGTACCAGTAGTTATATATATCATCATTAGAATCAATTGCATTCTAGTTGATGTATAAATTTATTTTCAAGTATTTAAAATGGGACTTTATCTATACTTACATATCTGTTGAAATTGTTGAGTGGCTCGCTGGAAGTCTAATAGAGATTGTGGTGGTACAACATTCGAACATGTCGATGCCATTTCATTCACACATGCTATCGCTTCTTGGGCTTTTCTATAAAATACGAATATCAATTAATATAAACTTAACATAAGATCAAAGCAAATATATTTACTTAATGCCAGAAAACCCAAGTGAACAGTTTTATAAACAGTTATACTAATACACCCAATAATTATGTTATTTGTGTTTTATAAACATTTACACGAAAGAATTAAAAATCATGTTTATTTACGTTTATAAACAGTTCCATCAATACTGTTTATGTCTTATAAACAGTTACACAAGGAAACCAATGATTATGTTATTTATGTTTTATAAACCGTTACACCGGTACAACCAATAATCATGTTTATTTATGTTTTATAAACAGTTACACCAGTACAACCAATGATTATGTTATTTATGTTTTATAAACAGTTACACCAGTACAACCAATGATTATGTTATTTATGTTTTATAAACAGTTACACAAGTGCAACCACTAATCATGTTATTTATGTTTTAAAACACCAGTATAAACAACAATTATGCTATTTATGTTACTGCAATGAGGAAAGGAAATGTCCAGGGGATGGAGGGCGGCTGAGAACATATAACATATATACACACATATACATACATACTTTGAATTTATTTAAATACATTACATAATCATTAATTAAATGTTTTTTTTTCTATTACACTCTATTTACAGTTAATATTTTGTATTACATTCTAATTATTAATTAAATGTTAATTAATATTCTGTATTTCACTCTATTATTATGTTACAGTTATTAATTTCTATTACACTCCAATTATTATGAAGAATAGGTAAAATATAATCATAAAGGACTTACGGACAAAGAACAACATGAGGAGATGATAAAGGTATATCAGATATCAAGGAAGAACAGGTCTGTAATTTTCCAGCACATCTCATTTCATCTGCATTAGGGGTATTGAAAGCTGTAAAAAAAATTAAACGAGCCATCCAGATAATTATTTTAGTTGGTATGTGGTTGTTAAACACTACAATTTCATTCAAATGTTTTGGAAGTGATGTAAGGAATTCTAAAATGGTTCAGCACATCCTGTCTTGTGTAAAAAAAAACTCACCACATCTTACCAAAAACACAATCATAACAAAGTACATAAACTGTTTTCTTACCTACAGCATTAGCTGTGTTTCCACCTGAAAAAAGATTCAAAATAAATGAAATGGGGTTTATATGTCCATCTGTTCCGACTGGCCTTATCAAGACGTTTGAAAAGTATAAAGTATATCCATTTTCAAAAACAGGTACCTAATTACTGAACCTGTAGGCAAGATTTGGCATTGAGTGAACCAATCACCAGAACATGGATTAACTTATATACTGCTAATTCTCCACCCACTACCTCTAAAATACTCAGGAGCCGTGTTGGCATGGTGAGTAGACGTTGACTGCATAATGCCCTCGGGTAATTGCCCCAACTGAGCATCTATACCTACCTGTGGCCAATAACCCTCAGATAACTTACCCCACCAGGCATCTAGACCTACCTGTGGGCAACACTCATCAAGTAACCTACCCGACTGAGCAGAACCACTTGTGGGACAATAACCCCGGGCATCTAGACCTAACTGTGGGCATCTTAACCTACCTGTAGTTGATATCTTTGCGAGTTGGAACATTTTGACCTATCGGTAAGAAATACCCTTCAGGTAAATTACCTCATTGAGCATCTAGGCCTACATGTTGGCATTACCCATCGAGTAACTTACCCTACTAAGCACCTAAACCTACCTGTGGACAATTCCTGTCTGACTGGGCATCTAGACCTACCTGTCGGCAATACCTTTAATTAGCCTGTCCTTCTGGGCATCTAGACTTACCGTGGGTAATACTATCTTTGAGATAACATCTAGACCTACATGTTGACAACATTCCTCATGTAACTTATCCCACTGAACATCTAGACTTAGGCCTACTTGTGGACAATACCCCCACCCCCACCCCCGCGGGTAATTTACCCCACTGAAGGTCTGACCTACTTGCATGCAATAACACTTAAGTAGCGTAATCCATTAGGCGTCTAGGCCTACTAGTTAGCAGGCTTCAATATCCCTCCAGGTATTTAGCTCCCAGATCTACGTTACTTCAACGCCTACCTGTTGCCGAAATTCGCACGTAACTTACCGTTCCTACCTACCTACTATCGACATCCGACTAGAAAATGGTATAATACAATACTTATAATGATTTCCCTACATTTGTATGCCCCATTTATACTGTAACCACGAGAAAACAAAAGCTGGTAAATCATAGAGTTCTAATACAAAAACGTTCAGAAAGCTTGTATGTCGTCAGAAAAAAACAGATTAGGGGATGAAAACCTCGTAACTCAGAAATCGTAGAAATGAACAAACGTCAGCTTATATTTGACAGAACATCTGATCGGGGTTATTTTCAAATGTACAAAAATAAAATTTTAAGCAAATCCACCAAGTATTTGCAAAGTTATGAAGTTTTTTGTTCCTCCTGTAAAATTTTGTTGATCGGACTTACGAGGTTTTAGAATGATAGCGACGATATAGTTGTTTAAAACACTATAATTTTATCAAATATTTTGGAAGTGATGTCAGGATTTCTAGAGGGGTTAAGCATACACTGGCTCATGCACGAAACCCACCACATCTTACCAATAACACAATAGTATCACAGTACATAAACATGTTTATTACCTGCAGAATTACCTCTGTTTCCACCTGAAAGATATAATGTTTGTCCATTTTTAAAACAGGTACCTAATTATTGAAGCTGTAGATTTGCTTTAGTATTGAATGAACTCAAAACCAGAACATTGATTTACTTATTCATCCAGTTGCTAATCCTTCTTTTCTTTAAAACATAAACATGAATTGAGAAAAACGGATTTCCCTGCATTATACAGTACAAACATCAAGACAAGAAATGAAATGGGGGTTACTGTTTAACATCCTACTGTTCTTCTCTAATTGGACTGATGAAGATGGATCAAGGCAAGATGCATATAGTACCAGTAGTTATATATATCATCATTAGAATCAATTGCATTCTAGTTGATGTATAAATTTATTTTCAAGTATTTAAAATGGGACTTTATCTATACTTACATATCTGTTGAAATTGTTGAGTGGCTCGCTGGAAGTCTAATAGAGATTGTGGTGGTACAACATTCGAACATGTCGATGCCATTTCATTCACACATGCTATCGCTTCTTGGGCTTTTCTATAAAATACGAATATCAATTAATATAAACTTAACATAAGATCAAAGCAAATATATTTACTTAATGCCAGAAAACCCAAGTGAACAGTTTTATAAACAGTTATACTAATACACCCAATAATTATGTTATTTGTGTTTTATAAACATTTACACGAAAGAATTAAAAATCATGTTTATTTACGTTTATAAACAGTTCCATCAATACTGTTTATGTCTTATAAACAGTTACACAAGGAAACCAATGATTATGTTATTTATGTTTTATAAACCGTTACACCGGTACAACCAATAATCATGTTTATTTATGTTTTATAAACAGTTACACCAGTACAACCAATGATTATGTTATTTATGTTTTATAAACAGTTACACCAGTACAACCAATGATTATGTTATTTATGTTTTATAAACAGTTACACAAGTGCAACCACTAATCATGTTATTTATGTTTTAAAACACCAGTATAAACAACAATTATGCTATTTATGTTACTGCAATGAGGAAAGGAAATGTCCAGGGGATGGAGGGCGGCTGAGAACATATAACATATATACACACATATACATACATACTTTGAATTTATTTAAATACATTACATAATCATTAATTAAATGTTTTTTTTTCTATTACACTCTATTTACAGTTAATATTTTGTATTACATTCTAATTATTAATTAAATGTTAATTAATATTCTGTATTTCACTCTATTATTATGTTACAGTTATTAATTTCTATTACACTCCAATTATTATGAAGAATAGGTAAAATATAATCATAAAGGACTTACGGACAAAGAACAACATGAGGAGATGATAAAGGTATATCAGATATCAAGGAAGAACAGGTCTGTAATTTTCCAGCACATCTCATTTCATCTGCATTAGGGGTATTGAAAGCTGTAAAAAAAATTAAACGAGCCATCCAGATAATTATTTTAGTTGGTATGTGGTTGTTAAACACTACAATTTCATTCAAATGTTTTGGAAGTGATGTAAGGAATTCTAAAATGGTTCAGCACATCCTGTCTTGTGTAAAAAAAAACTCACCACATCTTACCAAAAACACAATCATAACAAAGTACATAAACTGTTTTCTTACCTACAGCATTAGCTGTGTTTCCACCTGAAAAAAGATTCAAAATAAATGAAATGGGGTTTATATGTCCATCTGTTCCGACTGGCCTTATCAAGACGTTTGAAAAGTATAAAGTATATCCATTTTCAAAAACAGGTACCTAATTACTGAACCTGTAGGCAAGATTTGGCATTGAGTGAACCAATCACCAGAACATGGATTAACTTATATACTGCTAATTCTCCACCCACTACCTCTAAAATACTCAGGAGCCGTGTTGGCATGGTGAGTAGACGTTGACTGCATAATGCCCTCGGGTAATTGCCCCAACTGAGCATCTATACCTACCTGTGGCCAATAACCCTCAGATAACTTACCCCACCAGGCATCTAGACCTACCTGTGGGCAACACTCATCAAGTAACCTACCCGACTGAGCAGAACCACTTGTGGGACAATAACCCCGGGCATCTAGACCTAACTGTGGGCATCTTAACCTACCTGTATTTGATATCTTTGCGAGTTGGAACATTTTGACCTATCGGTAAGAAATACCCTTCAGGTAAATTACCTCATTGAGCATCTAGGCCTACATGTTGGCATTACCCATCGAGTAACTTACCCTACTAAGCACCTAAACCTACCTGTGGACAATTCCTGTCTGACTGGGCATCTAGACCTACCTGTCGGCAATACCTTTAATTAGCCTGTCCTTCTGGGCATCTAGACTTACCGTGGGTAATACTATCTTTGAGATAACATCTAGACCTACATGTTGACAACATTCCTCATGTAACTTATCCCACTGAACATCTAGACTTAGGCCTACTTGTGGACAATACCCCCACCCCCACCCCCGCGGGTAATTTACCCCACTGAAGGTCTGACCTACTTGCATGCAATAACACTTAAGTAGCGTAATCCATTAGGCGTCTAGGCCTACTAGTTAGCAGGCTTCAATATCCCTCCAGGTATTTAGCTCCCAGATCTACGTTACTTCAACGCCTACCTGTTGCCGAAATTCGCACGTAACTTACCGTTCCTACCTACCTACTATCGACATCCGACTAGAAAATGGTATAATACAATACTTATAATGATTTCCCTACATTTGTATGCCCCATTTATACTGTAACCACGAGAAAACAAAAGCTGGTAAATCATAGAGTTCTAATACAAAAACGTTCAGAAAGCTCGTATGTCGTCAGAAAAAAACAGATTAGGGGATGAAAACCTCGTAACTCAGAAATCGTAGAAATGAACAAACGTCAGCTTATATTTGACAGAACATCTGATCGGGGTTATTTTCAAATGTACAAAAATAAAATTTTAAGCAAATCCACCAAGTATTTGCAAAGTTATGAAGTTTTTTGTTCCTCCTGTAAAATTTTGTTGATCGGACTTACGAGGTTTTAGAATGATAGCGACGATATAGTTGTTTAAAACACTATAATTTTATCAAATATTTTGGAAGTGATGTCAGGATTTCTAGAGGGGTTAAGCATACACTGGCTCATGCACGAAACCCACCACATCTTACCAATAACACAATAGTATCACAGTACATAAACATGTTTATTACCTGCAGAATTACCTCTGTTTCCACCTGAAAGATATAATGTTTGTCCATTTTTAAAACAGGTACCTAATTATTGAAGCTGTAGATTTGCTTTAGTATTGAATGAACTCAAAACCAGAACATTGATTTACTTATTCATCCAGTTGCTAATCCTTCTTTTCTTTAAAACATAAACATGAATTGAGAAAAACGGATTTCCCTGCATTATACAGTACAAACATCAAGACAAGAAATGAAATGGGGGTTACTGTTTAACATCCTACTGTTCTTCTCTAATTGGACTGATGAAGATGGATCAAGGCAAGATGCATATAGTACCAGTAGTTATATATATCATCATTAGAATCAATTGCATTCTAGTTGATGTATAAATTTATTTTCAAGTATTTAAAATGGGACTTTATCTATACTTACATATCTGTTGAAATTGTTGAGTGGCTCGCTGGAAGTCTAATAGAGATTGTGGTGGTACAACATTCGAACATGTCGATGCCATTTCATTCACACATGCTATCGCTTCTTGGGCTTTTCTATAAAATACGAATATCAATTAATATAAACTTAACATAAGATCAAAGCAAATATATTTACTTAATGCCAGAAAACCCAAGTGAACAGTTTTATAAACAGTTATACTAATACACCCAATAATTATGTTATTTGTGTTTTATAAACATTTACACGAAAGAATTAAAAATCATGTTTATTTACGTTTATAAACAGTTCCATCAATACTGTTTATGTCTTATAAACAGTTACACAAGGAAACCAATGATTATGTTATTTATGTTTTATAAACCGTTACACCGGTACAACCAATAATCATGTTTATTTATGTTTTATAAACAGTTACACCAGTACAACCAATGATTATGTTATTTATGTTTTATAAACAGTTACACCAGTACAACCAATGATTATGTTATTTATGTTTTATAAACAGTTACACAAGTGCAACCACTAATCATGTTATTTATGTTTTAAAACACCAGTATAAACAACAATTATGCTATTTATGTTACTGCAATGAGGAAAGGAAATGTCCAGGGGATGGAGGGCGGCTGAGAACATATAACATATATACACACATATACATACATACTTTGAATTTATTTAAATACATTACATAATCATTAATTAAATGTTTTTTTTTCTATTACACTCTATTTACAGTTAATATTTTGTATTACATTCTAATTATTAATTAAATGTTAATTAATATTCTGTATTTCACTCTATTATTATGTTACAGTTATTAATTTCTATTACACTCCAATTATTATGAAGAATAGGTAAAATATAATCATAAAGGACTTACGGACAAAGAACAACATGAGGAGATGATAAAGGTATATCAGATATCAAGGAAGAACAGGTCTGTAATTTTCCAGCACATCTCATTTCATCTGCATTAGGGGTATTGAAAGCTGTAAAAAAAATTAAACGAGCCATCCAGATAATTATTTTAGTTGGTATGTGGTTGTTAAACACTACAATTTCATTCAAATGTTTTGGAAGTGATGTAAGGAATTCTAAAATGGTTCAGCACATCCTGTCTTGTGTAAAAAAAAACTCACCACATCTTACCAAAAACACAATCATAACAAAGTACATAAACTGTTTTCTTACCTACAGCATTAGCTGTGTTTCCACCTGAAAAAAGATTCAAAATAAATGAAATGGGGTTTATATGTCCATCTGTTCCGACTGGCCTTATCAAGACGTTTGAAAAGTATAAAGTATATCCATTTTCAAAAACAGGTACCTAATTACTGAACCTGTAGGCAAGATTTGGCATTGAGTGAACCAATCACCAGAACATGGATTAACTTATATACTGCTAATTCTCCACCCACTACCTCTAAAATACTCAGGAGCCGTGTTGGCATGGTGAGTAGACGTTGACTGCATAATCTGTGTTAACCACAAGAGTTCATTGGGATTTTCTGGTGTGGTTCTCCCTTGTCAGATGGTCTGGCAAGGACAATATCTAGCCATTCGGGTGAGACGATAAACTGTGTACACATTGGCATGCACGTAAAAGAACCTTTGATACAAGATTAGGCCAAGTGCTGCTGTCCGAGCATAATTTCCCCTCATAGCACACAGTATGTCCGTCTTTATTAGCCGAATTGAAGCAGAACAGTTCCAATACTGCAGTGATATCGCAGACTTGTCAGTGATGACGAAGCAAAATAGCATTTTAAAATGTAAAAATCTACTTACAAAGTGATTGCACTTGACTTTTGGCTTTGTTTAATTTTTGTTGAACATCTTGAATATTTGGTAAAACATGTTCACATTGAGTAACAACATTCTCCATACAGTCTACCAAACCTTGCATACCACTAAAAATAGAAAGATAGGTTGCCAGACAACAAAACAAATTCCTATATGTCTACATATATGATTGTCATATTTCTATTTTTCTGTAGGTAATAAGCAGAAAGAGAGAAATGGGGTTTAATGTCCACTCGACACTAACTAGTCAATTTTGGGACTAACATATGTTTTAATTTGATTTCAATAATTCGCTTGCAAGTAGGTGTCTCTAGCAGTGGGATGAAACTGGAGAAAACCCACAAGGTTGGACAGGCGACCCTACTCTTTGTCATGTACAACCGGGGATTCGAAACCTCACCAGTTGACTCAATGACAGGCTTTATGATACAGAGCACACGTCCTAACTATTCGGCCATCCAACACCCCGTAGGTAATAGGAGCGTTACAAGATACCAAAACCTGATCAAAGGCAATAACCCATGAAATATAAGGTTAATTGTTCTTGCCAAGTCCAACAAAAACAAAACATGTACCAGTAATCTTCGGAAATACTGCGCATTTGGTCCCTGAACTAGGTCATTCAGAGACTAAAATATGATTCAATTTTATCTTAATAATTTGCTTGCACGTAGGGGTCTAGCTGTGAGAGAAAAACATAGGACCTGGAGTAAGACCCACAAGGTTGGACAGGTGATCTTACTCCTTGTCACGTACAAGCAGGAAATCGAAACCACGCCACTTCAATCAATGACAGACCCTATGATCCAGTGCACACGTTAATTCAGTCACCTAATCTTCCAAATCCTGAAGAACTTTCTCCGCATTGAACGAGAGACTTCGTTGTGAGCTAGCGCCATACTCAGAAACTCAGAAGCCATCGCATGGGTTTAACTGTACACTTTATCTTCAACTATCATAATGCCACTTACATCCCCCATGCCATAGTTAATCTTCATATCACTATATAATTAGAATAAGTGACTTATATACAAGAGTGTTAAATGCACTTTATGGAGAATGATGCAGGGGAGATAACTCTGTTTATGTTAACCAGGGCGCAACAAATCATTCACTTTATACTAACCATCACTCTCCTGACTACAATCATTGTCAATTAACTTGAAACGAATTATGTGTATCAGTACACGCCCAGAAATGTCCACACTGTCTCGTCAGCGAAGATGTCATTCACGACTTCGCCGAGATTGCATTGTCTGCCATTTTACGGTTTGTCGCTTTTAAACACGTGGAAATATGTTCTAGTGTATAGAAAATACAATAGATGGCACCTACAGCTATGGTGGTAATTTTAGCGAGGACCGTACTGAGCATGGTTTGTCTGGTGACATTTAAGGTTTAAATTTCCAATTATTCATTGAGTATTGTTCCTACTGTGATATTATGTGCTATTGTTGCAACTCATTGTCCGTCGTCGTGTCTTGGTAAAAATGTTTTGTGTGGACAGAACCGCCGTCAAATCTTACCCACACAATTGTTGTTGTCCACCACCAAAGTTTATTTGACCAACCAAACGTAAACAATCTTGAGACATCCTACCACATTCTGAAAATATCATGGAATACAGATGAGTAAATGCACAACAAATCTTCTTTTAGAATCCTTTATTTACAATAAAAAGTGCAGGAGGAATGCACTGCACATAACAACAACAAACTAGAAACCTAGCAACCAGACACACATAGATACAGACAAAATTATGATCAAACAGCTAAAAAAGTGAATGACTGAAAGTGTGTGTCATCTGTGCTCATCATGTTCCATCCAGGTTTGTGAATAAATGGATTTCACTAAAATTGTTTAAATATAAATAAACTTCAATTGTGTAATTTGATGAAATTGTATTAGTGACTGTATTTATGGTAATTCTAAAAATATGGTATTGGCTCCAAAAAAATTGTTGGATATATCAATGTTGATAAATAAACTGACATCATGCTAAAACATAATCATGGATTAATTTACTTGCAGAAATATTTCACTCCAGAATTTAATAATCTATTGGCCATTCTTTTCTCTGTACATCTGATTAGCATCAGTGTAGCTCTGTAGGCCTACAAACTACGCCCAGTTGTATTTTCTGACTACTGGCAGATGTATTTGTCGCATTATTAAGATATTTAAATGTTAATAAAAAGTATTAAGGATTTATTACCTGTTGCAGACACTGTATATCGTTTTTTAACTAGATGTAAAAAAGATAGAATGCTTATTTAAATGTTTAATTTAATTGCTATAATTAAAATATGGAATGGTTTTTGGCCTGCTTGTATCTCTATATTAGAAGAATCTTAAAAGTCTGATATAAGGCCTCAGTTTTGAAGATAACATCTAATTGGCATACAACAATCTTTTAATAAAATAATGGTAAAATGAAAAAGGTTTTTTAATTAACATCCTACTTTTCGGTGCCAAATGTTCTATGAAGACAAACATACACCATGCAGCTTACCTACTACAAGGATAATTTTGCCCAGGTAGCTTGTATTAGAGGGTTCTTGTATGCTGCACAATATTTATGGAATCAATTTCCTTCAGAATAAGACTTTTAAAATAAAAAAACCCCTTCAAATACCACCTCAAAATATTTAAGTTCTGAAATCCCTTGTGAAAGAACCAGTAGGACATTAGAAACTTTAAAATTATTGTGTTTATGCACTTTATGTATACTATTCAAAAAAAGTAGGGGATATTTGATTTTGGGGGCATAATACTAAAATATGCAAATGACTACGAAAAAAGTCACAAAATAACCTAACAGAAGAAACATTTCCAGTTACATGTGACGTCCAAACGCACCAATAGCTACCGCATGGAATGCAGGTGATGCTTGGGATCATCATGGGGGTCCAACCCAAGATTTGCACGACTCTGACTTTGAATGTTACAGTCATTGTGGCATTGAATTCCAGGGTGGAAACATCAGTTTAATTGTTTTAGTGACCAGAAAACAAATTTTGATATGCGTCGGCTTACCCAAAATGAAAGGTTACGTGCACTTGGCATGCTACAGATCGGCACAACACAGGCGGTTGTGGCGCGGACGATGAATGTTTCTCAGTCTGTCATAAGCAGGCTATGGTCCAGATACCGTGATACACAATCGGTACAGGACAGACCACGCTCAGGTCGACCAAGGGAGACAACTCAAGCCCAGGATCGATTTATCCGTACCTTGGCCTTGAGAAATCGTGTCATCACAGCAAATCAGATCAGCGCTCGTCTTCAAACAGACACTGGTATGAGAGTGAGTGGCCAGACGATTCGGAATCGACTGCATAGGGGTCACCTTCGCGCCCGACGTCACGCGTGATCCCTTGTTTGAGAGATCATCACATTCAGGCAAGACGTCGTTGGTGTAGGGATCGTCAACACTGGGATAATCGACGCTGGAGTAATGTGATGTTTTCAGATGAGTCAAGGTTCACTGTTGATTTTTTGGACAGACGTAGGAGGGTGTGGCGTCATCGAAACGAGCGCTTCCAAGACGTTAACGTCATCAGACATGATCGATTTGGGGGTGGTTCTGTTATGGTGTGGGGAGGCATCACTGTTGCTGGAAGAACGGCTTTACATGTTGTTGCAGGGCGTGTTACAGGCCAGTACTACCGGGACAACATCTTGACAGTCCATGTTGTGCCGTTCGCACGACGTCATGGCCGCCGTTTCATCTTCCAGGATGACAACGCAAGATGTCACAGGGCCAGGATCGTTACATGTTACCTCCAACAACAGAACATCACCACATTACCTTGGCCAGCACTGAGTCCCGACCTCTCCCACATCGAGCATGTCTGGGACATGCTTGGACAGAGGTTACGTCAACGTCAACAACGTCCTGCCAATGTCCAAGAACTTGCTGCTGCGTTGCAACAGGAATGGGACAATCTGGACCAAAATGACCTTAGACTTCTCATTAGGAGTATGCCACGTCGGATCAATGCTTGTTTGGCAAACAGAGGAGGATTTACCCGTTACTGACTTTGTTATGATGCTGTGGTAACTTTGCTGTTTGACCCCGGGTATCATTTTACCCTTATAATGGTCAGTCTGTGCCTTACTTAGTCTAACGATCATTTGGAATAAATCGATGAATGTGAACTTCATTTCATTTTGTCATTTGTTTCTTCGTCAGTTTCATTAAGTGACTTTAATAACACTTAAAAATCAAATATCCCCTACTTTTTTTGAATAGTATATCATGATATATTATAATATTATTTCCATTATGTACACAGGATCTCGGTATTTCGTCCCATCCAAACAATCATGTATTAACAGGTACATGGTTGTTAAAATGATTATGTTTCCGATATATTTCAATTCCAATGACTGTTTGTAAATATAATTATATTTTACCTGTATCAGTAGCTCCAATACCACCTGCAATATCAATAAACAGTATATTTCAATAAATGGCCAGAAAATAACAATAAATATTTACAGCAGTTGTAGATCTTTGTCGGCTTGGGCAGTATCTACTTTCCTATTGTAAATAAATTAAAGATGAGCATGTGCAATAGACAAGTAGGATCGTATTATGGACCAGGAACTGGCCATGTTGTTGGATGAAATTCAAAAATCTAATTCACCAAATGGATGCAGAAGTATGTCAATTGTCACGTTGATCAGACTTGAATTTGAAGAGCGTCCCCAAGAAGAACATGAAGAAGAACAAGATGAGTAGCAGTTAGCGACCAGTTACTGGTCCAAAATTCTATCATAGTAAATAATATTTGTGATTGTCAACACTCAAATTTAGCCAAAACATTCACCTAGTGATGCACCAAGTCGGAACATTCTACCTCAATTAGAAGTAAAGTTGCTATGTTTCTAAAGGTCTGATGGACAGACAGATAGCTGATTAGTCAAAGCAGAAATTTGCATCATCAAATTTGGCTGAGACATTTATAACCTAACGAAAATCTACATCATTTCATCATAGTACCTCAGTTAAACATGTTTTATGCAAGAGCTAATTCTGCCTATTACAAGCCTTTCTGAAATTTTATCTAAATTATTAATTAACCATTAATTAACTTATCCTGACCATAATCAACTCTCGATGTCAACGCTAGCCTTCGATATTGATATATACTGCTTAACCGAGACTATTCTTTTTATCGTACTGACTTTTTAATGGTGATCAAGGCTAGGCGGAAATTTCAATCGCTTAATTCTTGGTTCATTGTGGATCAATTTGACTGAAATTTTCAGCAAATTAAGTTATACATTATCTAGTTTTTAACTATTATAATGAGACCTGCAAACTCTTTATCTAATCTCCCATAATGTATCTTTAAGAGTTATTTTTTTCCAAAAGGTATGACAGATCATACTCCACGCAGTGTTTCGTTTGATTAGAGGTAATCCCACTACTCACTGCTGTAATGAGTGGATATTGCTGTTTTAAATTTTGATTGGTCAGTAGTCCGACTACCAACCAATGACTAGCTGCTCTACAAAAGCTTTACATTTAAAACGAGTGCCAATATTGGACCAAATATGTTTACATAACGTTACGTCATGGTTCACGATTTTATTATGCCCAATTAACCCGTGCATAGCAGAATACTGCAGTAAAACTAATTGCGTGACAAATGAGACTATCAAGTCGAATGAAATGTAAACATTACTGTTTGGAAACGAACATACTTTCACCGTTTTTAATACCTTAAATCACTGTCCAAAGTTTCAGGGAAGACCCAGATTAAACGAGGGACTGTCATGTTGCTGTACTTAAGTGATAGCTTTGATTGAACGGGTAGAATAGACATACTCCCGTAAAAGTTCAAGAATCAGAAGCTATT
Source organism: Patella ulyssiponensis (assembly GCA_963678685.1). Classification (NCBI taxonomy): domain Eukaryota; kingdom Metazoa; phylum Mollusca; class Gastropoda; family Patellidae; genus Patella; species Patella ulyssiponensis. The sequence goes on along the minus strand of OY783227.1, from coordinate 74,733,009 downwards.
CCAGCAATGGCCAGAGAGGGATTTCTCAGGCCATTGCTTCAGGAATATGATGACAGATAGGCATACGGACAGCTGCTAAGCCTAAGCAAAATCCTCAACATCAAACCAATAAAACATCCAAATCATAAAGTTTGAACATTACAAACATATTCTAATCCACAGCATTCTTTGAAAGGTTAGGGACAATTAGGCTTATGATATTTTTTAAGATTCAAAAAACCAACAGGATCCTTTAAAGAATATATCTTACATGCTGATTTAATAACGTTAAGAAATTTCAACTTACAGGCTGATTTAATTTGATTTCTAGCTTTATTTATTTCCTCTTCAATTTGTGGATAAAAATGTCTACATCTATCAGCAACATTCTCAAAACATTGAATCACACCTCCTGTGGCACTGAAATCATAGGATAAATATATGGTTGTCTGCTGTGATTCCTAGCCGTCTAGAACAACTTATACCAGTTGCCTAAGGAGTTTAACAAACTAGTAAACATACACAACTTACTGATTCTGTCTACAATTAACTCCGCTTCAGACACAAGTCTGGTTGACCCACAAGGTTGGACAGATGAATCTACTCCTTCCCATGGGGAATCGATACCATAACACTTGACTTACTGCCAGACCTTATGATTCAACACGCATGCATTGACCATACAGCTACCCCCCACCCCCATCCCTAATATTTAGTGGTCGACCCCAGTGTTGGCTTAGAAATTTTGTCTGGATTTTCTGACATTGCAAGAGACAACATGTAGTTGTTCGGATGGGACAAAAAGGTTCAGTGTACACATAGATGTGCATGTAAAATAAACCTTAGCGGTTGGAATTCAATATAAGAGTAGGCTGTTACTCCGCTTCCCAGGGAAAATTTCTCTACTAGCACATACTATGTCATATGTCAGTCTTCATTAGTCAGGTAAGAGCAAAGCAGAATGGCCATTTCATTCAATTTCTTCCACTTTAAAACATAAACATGGGTTTCTGAAGTCTACTAATATGTCCACCTGCAGCAAAAGTTGTCTGTGTCAGCTATAAAATCAATGGCAACTCCTAATCCGGTTATTTATGTACACAAAGCAATGGAAGCATACATCCATACAGCAGCTATGTTCTGACACAGCTTATCCAAAAGAAAACTGGACGTCGCAGAATGCTAAATATCAATAGGGTTCATCCTCTCAGGATCCCAATGATTCAAACCAAATTTTAAAAAATTATGCCTTAATGAATGACAAATGGCACTTTGTTTTAGAATTTTCTCTGAAGAACTCTATCCTGACTGCGATCACAATTTATACTTGACAATCCTACCAAGGTTTAAAACATTCTAGAAGACTCTGTTCTATATTGTTTCACAGCTTTGAAAGTAAAAGAAAATGGAGCTCCCCAATGCCATTCAGATATTGAAGAAAAAAAAAAATAAAAAAAAAAAGAGTAAAAAATGAGGACTGACAAGAGTGATAAAAATTTTGTTTGAAAACTCACCCACACACTGCCTGTAAATCAGTGAAATCAATTTGGCTGACTGGACGTGAACATTCTTCGGCCATTGACTGACACTCTGAAATTATAATCAATTATATAGGTAAACATCTTATTATTATTACATACAATTGATTTTATTCACAATATGGCTATCTATAGTAGTTGATTGGGCTTTCTCCTCTGCATAAAATTAATAATTGGAAAATTGTTCAAAGCAAATATTTATTTTGGAAACATATGAAGATCCTTTTGTACTCTGATGTAATGATGTCTACGGCCACAGAAGTGTATGACTTATTGAAGACATTCAAGAGGGTACAAACAACTACTGATTTATCATTCTGCACACAAGTCTTGCTATCCAGCATTTGACACTGCCGTCTGCTCCTGTGATTAACTACATGACGAAAATGGCATCTGGCATTATAAACACTTGATGAGTTTTAGTCAATTTTAGGGAGAATTTCATCAATTAAAGGTAAACAGATCCATGTATCATATTCTAAAATTAGCAAGGTGACATGCACAGATCCTATTTAACCATTTAATCTTAGTTCCCTGTATACTTGTAAATACTTTATTATTTTGCAATAAATATGACCCCATTTCTATTTTAATATAGTAATGGTAATAAATGTATTATGAGTTATTTGTTATTCATCATATTGCTTATCATTTTCTATCAACACTAAGAATCTTGGTGGCGTAATCAAATGACACACCGATCAGCAGTGAATATTCGCTAGGCCGCTACAATCACTGATAAGGATGACATCGACACGACTTAATTAGTCCCCCATATTAACTTTTTTCTTTTGACAAATTAAATTCTAAAACATTTTTGTATGTATTAGAAAAATAAGTAAAGGCGTTTGAAGTATTTGTAGTTAAAAAGTATTTCCTATTTAGTGTAAATAGGTATTAAAATGAGTAAAACGCCTCATTTTGCCCGGAGCAGTTACGTGTTATGTAAACAATGCACGAGCCTTTGAGCCAATGATTGTCGCCACGTATGTATTTCTCTGTGAAACAGCTTGATCAAATGAGCCGTTAGCACAGGCTCGTGTGAACTGCAAGGAAAGACAACTCTGTTTGGGAGATTTGCAAGGTGATTTATGTGGAGGTTCAGACGTTTGTTTTCTGGCTTAAAGTTGTTGATCATTATTTGAGTCGATCTTAATCCAAGTAAACTACAATGTTGTTAAAGCTGAATGTCTTAAAACAAATATTAGTCCAAAAATTGTTCATTCCTTCCAGTGTTTACTAAGACAGAACAAACTACAAATGTTCCAGCATTTTGTATTCTCTGCAGAAGATATAATCAAGCCACCGTCACAGATAAGTATTGAGCAAAGTCTTTTGATAGGCCTCTTTTTAATCGGTTCCAATCCAAGCCAGGAGATTTTGACATTTTCTTAATTAATGATAAACCATCGATATTGAGTACATTATACATTTTTGTATGTGGATTTAGCTGTGGAAATTTAGATATTGAGTGAAAAATGGAAATGATGACCAGGGGTTTTAACAAAATGCTGAAAGATAATTGATGACAATGGATCACAATAATATACTCTAGATCTAAGGATGATTATGGTACCTTCCAAAACCAAAATGGGGTAGAGTTAGAGTTAGAGGTCGCACTTGTTTCAGTTACTCCGTAACCATCACCTGTGACTATAGTTTATATAATTATAATAAGCATTATGATATTATTTGATAAAGTTTATATTCTAATTTATAATAAACATTATATTATTTGATATAGTTTATATGATATAATAATAAAAATTATGATATGATTTGATATAGTTTATATAATAATCAACATTACAATTTGATATAGTTTATATCAACTATATCAAGATAATGTTTATTATTGTATAGTGACAACATGTTTGTTATATAGAAGATACGTTACTACATATGGTTGTTTTAAACACTACAATTTTATCAAAAATATTTTGGAGAGAGAGCGAGAAATGAGGTTTAACGTCCACTCGACACAAACTAAGTCATTTCGGGACTAACATATGGTTTGATTTACTTCATCATTCGCTTGCGTGTACAGGTCTTTAGAGGTGGGAGGAAACCGGAGGACCCTGAGAAAACCACGAGGATGGACGGGCGACCCTACCCCTTGTCACGTACAACCAGGGATTCGAAAGCACACCAGTTGACTCAATGAAGGCTTTATGATACAGCACATACGTGATTACCATTCAGCCATCCACCCCCCCTAAAATATTTTGGAAGAATTTCAGAATTTATTAGCCATCATTTTCTGTGTGCATCTGATTAGCATCAGTGTAACTCTGTACGAACTACGCTCAGTTGTATTTTTTGACTATTGGTAGATGTATTTGTATCAGTGGGGTATTGTATTTGCTAAATAAATTAATGAGCGGGCCATTATTAAAATATCTAAATGTAAATAAAAAGAATTAAGGATTCATTACCTGCTGCAGACACTGTATTTCGTTTTTTAACTAAATGTAAAAAAAGATAAAATGCTTATATAAAGGTTTAGTATAATCGTTTCAATTAAAATATAGAATGGTTTTTAGATTGTTTGTATCTCTGTGTTAGAAGAGTCTTTAAAAGTCTGCTATGAGGCCTCAGTTTTGAAGTTAACATCTAATTGGCATAAGAATCTTTTAATAAAATAACAGTCAAAATAAAATAGGGTTTTTAATTTTTAATTAACCACCTCCTTGTTCTATGGAGGCAGACATACACCATTCAGCTTACGTACTACAAGGATAATTTTGCCCAGGTAGCTTGTATTAGGTTTCTTGTATGCTGCACAATATTTATGGAATCAATTTCCTTTAGAATAAGACTTTTAAAATAAAAAAAAAAACTTCAAATATCAGCTCAAATCATTTCAGTCCTAATTGCCTTGTGAAAGAACCAGTAGCACATTAGGAACTTTAAAATTATCGTTTTTATGTACTTTATAAATCATGATATATTATAATATTATTTCCATTATCTACACATGATCTTGGTATTTCCTCTCATCCAGACAACCATCTATTAACAGATACATTGTTATTAAACTCTATAATTTTATCCAAATATTTTGCTGTCAGGAATTCTACAATGGTTAAGCATACCCTGTATCATGTATGAAACTCACTACACAATAGTAACAAAGTACATAAACATGTTTTTTACCTGCAGTATTACCTCCATATCCACCTGAAATATATAATGTTTGTCTATCTATAAAACAGGTACCTTAATATTGAAGCTGACACACTGTATGAACTGGAAACAAGAACATTGATTTACTTATTCATCCAGTAGCTGATCCTTCTCTTCTTTAAAAACATAAACATGGATTGAGAAAAAATAATTTCCCTGCATTATACGGGACAAAACATCAAGACAAGAAATGAAATGGGGTTTATTGTTTAACATCCTACTGTTCCTCTCTCACTAATGAAGATAGAGCGAGAGAGAAAAGGGTTTTAACATCCACTTGACACAAACTAGGTCATTTCGTGACTAACATCTGGTTTAATCTTATTTCAATGATTCACTTGCGCGTATGGGTCTTTAGCGGTGGGTGGGAGAAATTGCATTCTAGTTGCTACTGCATACCAAATTTCTCATAATTTTATCTGAAATAACTGCTCTATAAATACCTTTTGCGAGAACGTATCTTTAAATAGTGCTTTTATCTATACAGTAAATGTGGTTTAAAGAAAAACAGTTGAATCACATTCAGTGCTTTCCTATAAGTTACTCTATCTCCCCAAATTTGGTCTCAAGTTCACAAAGCATTCTCAGACTTAAGAATCTACTCAACTTTCAATCACTGTTAAATTATGAGGAATATCTTTAATCAAGAAACACAAAACTTTGCACACAGTTTCTTATTGATGTATTCGATACCTTTAAACAACAACAATTTCATAAAGAGCTATTTTTTAGTTAAAATAAGACGAGCAATTTTGAGTAAATTTGTAAACTCAGGGCCTGGGCTTACCTTGAAGTATTCAAAATAGAACTTTATCTATACTTACACATCTGTTGAAATCCTTGAACGGCTCGCTGGAAATCTAATAGAGATTGTCGGGGTACAACATTCGAACATGTAGCTGCCATTTCGTTCACACATGCTATCGCTTCTTGGGCTTTACTGCAAAATATGAATATCAATCGATGGCAAATCATGGCCTCCAGCAAAGGAAATCACTTTACAATAATACAACCTCGGTAATATACATGATTATACTCTAGCTATTTGTGTAATGGTGTGCAATTTTGTCAGACAGTCTTGGTCTGGATTTTCACGAAATTCATACTTAACCGATTTTCGTACCATCAGGGGACATAATTGACTAAGCTACAGTTCGATATGCTCCAATATCGACAGGAACCAAGATCTTTGATGTACATGTATAGACATGCAATATAAGATAAAACAAAATCAGTTAGAAATTATAAACTTCACATAGTCCATAGCTAACAAAGTTATGGTCAATATCAAATTTGTGAACTCTAAAAGGTCTACAACCTTGTTATTACATATTTTTTACACCATTTGTTTACGGGGAGCAGCCATTTCACCAATTTCAATCTCAACCATTATTTGGTTTAACCGTGATATATATATTTGAATGGTTTTTAAAATCATATAAAAATGGTGACCTCCACAGTTCCACAAGTTAGACACACAAATTTCTGTAAAATGTCAGCTCTTTTTCTAATCTTCCCTAAATGCTGCTTTAATTATCATGAAGAATAGACAAAAGATATAAAGGACTTACGGACAAAGAACAGAATGAGGAGATGATAAAGGTATAGTAGATATCAAGGAAGAACAGGTCTGTAATTTTCCAGCACACTTCATTTCAGCTGGACTTGGGGTATTGAAAGCTGTAAAATAAATTAAATTACACATCCAGATTTAGTTCTTTAGGTACCGGTATGTGGTTTTTAAGCGCTACATTTTTATCAAAATATTTTGGAAGAGACATCAAGAATTCTATGATGATTAAGCATACCCTGTCAAATATACAAAACCCGGCACATATAACCAATAACACAATATTAACAAACTGCATACATTGTTTTCTTACCTGCAGAATTAATTGTGTTTCCACCTGAAAAACATAATGTTTGTCCATTATTAAAATAGGTAATTAAAAAATTAAGGCTGTAATTTGCTTTGGCATTGATTTAAAACATGGATTTATTCATTTAATTTTCCAATCAATAATTTTCCACCCACCACCTCTAAATAACTCAAAATGTTCCAATTCTCAAGTGCCATAATGTATATGTTTCTTTACACAAACTTTCCGGTGATAAAGACACAGACTATAGCATCTTAAAATTCAAGGATCTACTTACAAATTCTCTGCACTTGACTTTTGGCTTTGTTTAATTTTTGTTGAACATCTTGAATATTTGGTAAAACATGTTCACATTGAGTAACAACATTCTCCATACAGTCTACCAAACCTTGCATACCACTAAAAATAGAAAAACAGGTTATCAGACAACGAAAAAAATGCCTACATACATCATTGACACATTTATATTTATCTGTAGGTAATAGCATTCTAAAACCTGATCAAGGGCAATAAACCTTGAAATAGCAGGTTACCGGTAATTATTTTTCCTAAACTGAACAAAAACAAAACATGTACCAACAATCAAGTGAGCTTCAGCTATTCAAGTTATATAAGAAATTGTTTTTCATCTCAGGAATTTAAACACTGTATATCAATTTCTAGGGTGTCAACAACATTTTTGTATGTGATCAAGCAACACAACTCTGACAGAAATTATTGTGTTTTCATTTCATGAACATAAACAATGTGTATGAGTTTCAGGTTGAATGGATCATAACTCTCAGTCAACAGAAAGATTAAATGTGAGACTTCCTATAGTGAGCTAGCGCTATAATTTAAAGCCATTGCATGGTTTAACTGTGCACGCTTATCTTTAACTATTGTAATGCCACTGGGATTCCCAATGCCTCCATAAATATTCATATTACATAATTAGAATAAATGTTTTGTGGGGATACAACCACCGTCAAATCTTACCTACACAAATGTTGATGTCCACCACCAAAGTTTATTTGACCAACCAAACGTAAACAACCCTGAGACATAGTACCACATTCTGAAAATATTACGGAATAGGTCATTACAGGGAAGAAAATCCACAACAACTTTTCATTTAGAATTCTTATTTTAAACAAAAAAGAGCATCACTACTGCTGCAATACATGTCCACATCCTTGCGTTGATTGATATGGTACTTTTTAAAATGAAGAGCATGAAATATGAAATGGCAGCAATGACTATAATATGACAGGAGGTAAAGATTTCTAAGCTTTGGGTTTCTTTTGCTAAATTTACAGACTAAATATTAAGCAAAAACAAAATGCTTACAAAAACTACGAAATTATTGAAATCAATCATGTCACAATTTTCAACTGCTGCATTTGGAAAGTTCTATACTGGAGAAATTTGTCACTACCAGATAAATTCTAAGGAGGAGTTTCGAAAAATTGATATGTATAAAATCCCACAATGTCAATAATCCAGTCACTTGGTTTACAGTTGACTTTGAGATCTTATCGTGTCTCACGTGAGCGGCAGAGAATCCTACCAAAGGGACTATATGTGGTATTTCTAAAAACATGGTATTGGCTGTCAAAAAATGGCTAGATATATTTTGATGAATAAACTGACATCATACTAAAACACAATAATGGATTAATTTACCTGCAGAAATCTTTCACCAGAATTTCAGAATTAAATGGTCATTATTTAGCATCAGAGTAGCTCTGTACAAATTACGTCCAGTTGTATTTTCTGACTACTGGCAGATGTATTTATATCAGTGGGGTTTTATATTTGTTAAATAAATTAATGAACGGACCATTATTAAAATATCTAAATGTAAATAAAAAGAATTAAGGATTCATTACCTGCTGCAGACACTGTATTTCGTTTTTTAACTAGATGTAAAAAAAGATAAAATGCTTATATAAAGGTTTAATACAATCATTTTGATTAAAATGTATAATCCTTTTTAGCCTGGTTGTATCTCTGTTACAGGTAGCTTGCCCAGGTAGATTGTATTAGAGGTTTCTTGTATATGCTGCACAATATTTATGGAATCAATTCCTTACAATAAGACTTCAAAATAAAAAAAAAACCTTTAAATACTAGCTCAAAACATTTCTGTTCCAAAATCCCTTGTGAAAGAAATATTCAGTAGCGCATCCAAGCGACTCGACGTTGTTCCTTTCTAGGTCTCGCGTCCTACAGAAAATCCTGAGAAACTCGATCAGAAAACACTGGGATCGAACGTGGGACTCACTTATGCACAAAATTATGGTAAAATCTACAGGTTTTCATATAAAACGGCATTAATTATACATGGAAATGGGTAGATATTTTCAATTCAACCACTGAGAACATCCCATGGCTGTATTCACAAGATTTTTGTAATTTTCGGGGGGGTCAGACAGTTGAAGGTTGAGTTAATTCTGAAAAGGCACATATCTTTGAACTGTGATCTCTTAACAAAAAAAATGTTCAAAAAAACTTACCAGAAATATCTGAGCCTCCTTTAAAATAAAAATAAAAATTGCGAATTAGATATGAGGGAGAGGAATGATGAATTTGTAATATTTCCTAGCTACCTTATCAGTCGAATTTGTTATAGGGAAGCTATATACAGTGATGAATGGGACAATGATTTGGGGTAGGCGGTACAAATATGACAAAAACATTGATCCATTGAATATTTGCAGATTCATGCAGTGACAGGAGCAGAAACTCGTTTTGCCAAAGGGTTCCTTCTTGGTAAGCAGAACTTTGTGTTTGAGAAGAATTATGGCAGAAGGAAACACAGAGGTGATGACAACATACTTCCACATCAAATGTAGGAATATAACAATTTGGAATTAAGAGTTTGACTTAAAGCGAGAAATTTGTATTTCTAAGAAAGTCTAAACATAATTATTTCTATGTCTTTTTGCTCAATATAAGGTTGTCAATTCACTATTACACGATCATAGCCGCATAGGCATTATTCACCACATTTAAAAATCATTGACACTGGAAATAATAGCGCAATTAACTCCCTTGTTTTTCTATTCCCCCACCCATCCCCATGGAATAGCTATCTTCAAATGTTTGAATTAGAAGTTGAAAAGATATTTTTTCAAATTTCTCAACTGACAATAGTGAATTATTGGATTAATAGGATTATTCTTTAACAAGGTAGGACTGTTTATAGATACCATCTATTTTATCGCTTTATTTCAATACATTCTAAAAATATAAATTAAAAATATGAAATTGTAGCTTTAAAAAATACTAACGTTTCTTACTGGCCATAGGACTTATCCTGTTTGAAATTTCTAAAATAAATAGAAAAATGAACTGTTAATTAAATATGTATTAAGCTTTGGAAGTAGCTTTAGAATTCAAAAGTACAATTTTCTATTATGGTAATAAATTAGCAAAAAACTACAATAGATCCGATAATGCAATTTTATTTAAAACTTTGAGCAATCAAATTTCTTATTATTCTGCTGAACCTGATACTTTGGTGGAAATCTTTTACTCCAAACATAAAGCAGAGATAAGTAATATCATCACTCCATCAGAATCAAAGATAGCGTGGATTGACCCAATTTGTGCTGATTTGTTGAGCCGATCATTTGTAAGTGGTCATTCATGGACCAAACGTATGAAACTAAGATTTTATAATTATTTCATTATTCACTTTATGAATGACTAAACAACCCTTCACAGATCATTATTTGAACAGCGTTAGGAGATCTGAAATCATAAATTTTATACATTACCTGAAGGGTGATTTCCAGCGCCTAAAAGAGAGAAAAGAAAAAGAAAATATTGTGATGAATTAACAATCCGTAATCCTATTTTTCAAATTTTTTACTCCAAGTTGTAATGTCCATCTCTACAACAAATGTACTTTGGCAGAATGAGGAATTATATTAAGCCAATAAAACATTATAACCGCTATAAACATTATAATCAAGGCAGTTTTTTCCATTTTCACCACACTGTCATAATAAGTAGAAGTTTTAGAAAAGGCAAGAAAATATTACGCGTGATTTTGAGGAAGAATGGAAGTGGGGAAATGGTGGGAGATTATAAGGTGACTGTCACTGTTGACAGATAGGAAGCTGTCACATTGATGTCATATCATTACCGAATAAACCAAGTTTTGGAATCATATCATAGTCAACATTTAATAACAATAAAGTCAACTTTATCTATTGTTCATACAGCACATAATTGTGGGAGGAAATGTGACCCAAATATTTTTTCCTTAAATAAACATTGCTAACCTGTTTGATTTCCAAGGTAAAATAGTACCAGGAATTTCCCAACATAGACATGTAACTACATCGATTATCATGACGTTAGAGACATGTTAATGTGTAATAGTTTTGTACACAAAAACTACGTCAAATTTGTTTCCATGGAAACACAAAACATATAAATCACAGAAATATCTTGTACGGTTTAAGATATATGCTCCGGAATCGAAATTGGGACAGATGGATGGAAGGACGAACACCCATTTCACTATCGCTCACAAACTTCGTTTGCCGCAGGCAAATAATAGAAAGTGGTACCAAGTGATCTAAAAGTGGTACCAAGTAATCCAGAAAGTGGTACCAAGTTATATTAGCCCTTCCCAGGTCACAATCTCCCTGTTAATTGATACAAATAAACAAAAAACAGTGCATTGAATCATTAATACTTTTATGGATTATATAACTTACACATTTGATTGTATTGTTGACCGATGGTTGCTATACCCTGTTTCATGACTTCAGACAGGACTGAACCACAATCTGCCAGCAATTGATCATTACATTCAGCATATTGTCTCATAACACTGTAAAATATATAAGTATTGGTTTAAACATCAATCTGCATTCTATACACCTGTATGACCCTTGACCTGTCCACCTTAACAAAGCGGTCATATGTAGTGGAGAAGATTAAAGTTAGTATCACGCTAACAAGCGGTTGTCATATACAATATGTGGACACATTTATCAAGGGATGGATATAGACAGAGATCAAGCTAAAAAAATAAAATGAAGCTTTTCACGAAATTCAAACTTAACAATCATTAGGGTGTTATGGTGATATATTTCAATGTTTTTTAAAATCAGATAACAATTGTGACCTGTAGAGATTCCACAAACTTAAAAAGAGATGACATATTCTATATCAACAGGAACCAAGATCTTTGCGTTATAAATATACTGTTTTAAGTTTCATCAAAATTGGATAAGATACTTTCACATTTCTATATGTGCGAATATCTAACGGAAATAGAATCTTTGGCTTATAAACATGCATTTGAAATTTAACCAAAGCTGGATCAAAATTGTGACCTCTTAGAGGGTCCAAATCCTTGATATACCATACGAGAAGGGCCATCTTTTGGTCCAATTTTCACAGAATTCGAACTCAATCGACATTTTGGTGTAACAGTGATATATTCAATCGTCTTTATAAATCCGATAATAATTGTGACCTCAAGAGGGACCACAAGCTAAATAGGCTATTTTTTGTACAATCAGGGGCCATTATCGAGGAAGTTACAATCCAAGATCTTAGGGTTATAAACATGGCTGATTTTTTGAACAATCAGAATCATAATCCATGAAGTTTTGGTCTGAAACATGCCAATATAGAAAAGATATATTGTAAGTTTCTTAAAAACCAGATAAAAATTGTGACCTGTAGAGTGTCCACAAACAAATTGTGGACGGACTGGGGCGACAACATAACATCCACATAAAAATGTATGTGTATAATAAAAAAGTGCCTGAAAGATTTTTGTAATTACCCAGTTCAGTTACTAAATTTTACGTGATCCCAAACACCACAGTAATACTTACGCACAAGCTGCGACTAGGCCCTGTGCACCTGCCATTTCAAGCTGAGCACCATATTGTTGGCATTCCTCAATTTTATTTTGACATTGGCCACCTACACAATACAATACAATACAATACAATACAATACCACACCACAATACAATTATCAATCATATGGTGGGAGCAGTTGAAGATAAAAAGCTACTTTGAAATTAGATTTTAACATAGGGAACGAGAGCGGGAATGGTGACACTCCCTGAAAAGAGCAACAGTGGTCAGACAGGCCTGAATCAAACAATGATCAAGATTTTGAAATATGCGTCAATATATATTGCAATATATTTTTGCCAGTTAAAGGTCTATATGTGGAATTATGAAGAGAAATAATTTTCATCAAATTAGTTACAAGTTTCCAGTGTTCACTGATGATATTACTATAACATTTACTGCAATAAAATATGTGAATTTAAATACCAATAATTTAAAAATATCTATTCACTTTTGAGTACAAACTAACAATGTGACTATGCAATCGATTCGAGTTGTCAGTATTATCTGGATCAAGTCGATTAGTTACTAATATCAACTTTCAATCAGTTAATTTATTATGAACAAGTTCTGTCTTTATTTAAGAAATAGGAAGCAACAGTGAGTAAGACTTTGGCTCGAATACCTGGAGGTATCTTGTTCTACCTTCAAAGGCCGAGAAAGATCTTTGGCCAACAAAAATGTACTTTATTTCAATAATGCATTAATTTTAAGAATGATAGCTCACTTTATTTCAATGATGTACTAATTCTATGTTATAGTTAAATGATTAACAGAAAGTTTATAAAAGATTAAACACATGTAGAGACATTAAACTACCTGGCATAGGTCCTGGTCCACCTTGCATAGATCCTGGTCCACCTGGCATAGGTCCTGGTCCTCCGGGCATAGGTCCTGGCCCTGGCATAGGTCCTGGTCCACCTACAAATAATATCGATTAATTTAATTAGTCACATATAGGACTAAATATTTAATAATCAAATCCCTCAATGTCAAGTTTCACCATTCTCACTCAATTTATGGGAGCATCAATTGTTGTCAGCCTCCACAGTCTGAAACTATGGAAAATGCACACATTAACAAACTTAGTCCAAGTATTGATGTAATATACACCAAGTTTCGGCATTCTCACTTAATTAGAATCAAAGTTGTCGGCAGATGCCAATATTTTATTCAACAAACCGAATTGGAATAAACAACAGAAAGGGCTGTACAAATTCTCTCAAAACAGTATTTCTATTAGTATATCTGTAAACCTTTAGTTCTGATAACATTGGAGGCTAAATACATACAAATATTTGAATTGAAACAAAGCATCTACAAATATGTAATTTTCTCACTGAAATAGATATATAACAAAACCTAAATAATACTGTAAGGAAGTGGAAATTTTAAAAAGAGAAAAAAAATTAAATGGAGTTTAAACGAAGGTTAGATGCCGTCAAACTACCATCAAGAGACTGGTCAATCCATTTCCACCAGATCAACCAATGCCATGATAGCAATACAGACAATGCAGACTCATTGATCCTGCAACATCTGCAGGATGTCATGCTGCCAGCTTCCTGTGATTATGAGGAGTCAAAATGGATTTATCAGTACTGACACTGTTGGTTGCCAGCTAGGCTCTCCTGGAGTGTATGCTAAAAGCTCTAACATCCTGCACATTGTTGGATCAATCCTATGTTTAACAATAAAGTCAAGACAATACCGGTATATCCGTTGTGTGTATAATATATGTAAAAGCAATATAGTATCATATGAATATATTCAAATCATTGACTTACCAATTTCATTTTCATAACTATTACCTGAAATAGAAAGGATAAGATAAGAATATTTTTACCTGGTTTAAACTTCAATGCTTACCAGTATTTTTGTTTTAATTTCTACTAACATAATTAAGATCAACTTATGATCAATCTAATTGAAATTCAGATCTATATTTCATTTTGGTTTTTATAATTTCGATGGCCTACACTACATGTAGATCTAACAAGTTATAGCGGAAGGTCACGTTCAGCTAGTTCAGATGTCAAGAACGCGACATTGGACCCTATAACTTCAGTCATTCGATTAACCAATCAGAATCATTGTTGCTTTGTTTTGATTTCTATCATTCAGCTAGTTCAGATGTCACGTTCAGCTAGTTCAGATGTCAAGAACGCGACATTGGACCCTATAACCTCAGTCATTCCATTAACCAATCAGAATCATTGTTGCTTTGTTTTGATTTCTATCGCTGATAATGCCTACCCACTTAATTCCGTGCAAAAAGGTCAAATTACCCTCAATTCGACAGACAATTTGATTGGCTGACCCCTCATTTCAAGCAGAACATGAGTTAAATAACAAGTCTTTCAAATCCTAATGTAGTAAAGACAAGTAAAACAAAATTTTATACTATAAAAACGAAACGAAATAGGATCTGTATTTTAATCAAATTGAACTTATGATATACATTATTTCTGTATGGTGTAGCTTTATGTTAATGAAATCTTTAAAACTTGTTTCCAGGTATGTTATTTTTACTGTTCAATAGCATTAACTTAAGTGTATAGTTTTAGCATGGAATTTAGTAAATAAATTTTAGAACAATCTAGGCATCTCTATATACTAACAATCATACAACATAGTTACATCCCTGCTTTCACTATAGGGACCGGGTATCGTCCAGATTTTACGAAAAAAGGAAAGAAAGTACGCTTACCGACTAGAATCTAATGCACGTATCCAGTTACATCCCTGCTTTCACTATAGGGACCGGGTATCGTCCAGATTTTACGAAAAAAGGAAAGAAAGTACGCTTACCGACTAGAATCTAATGCACGTATCCAGTAAATAGACTGCCGTCTAGAATGTGTTAAATGCCGTCAAGATTCATCAAAAACCACCCGGTTTGTGCTACCGTGTAGATTAAGAAACGCCGTTAAGTTTTGACCTCGATCGTCTACTTTACGACCGTCCAGTTTCTCGGGATGTTTTTAAAAATGAACACTACCATTTAGATTTGAAAGGGGTTTAGTTTTTAGACGTTGTCGAGAAATGAACTGCGAGTGTTTGATTTATCTGGTTACAATTAATGGAAAAAAATATTTTGAAAATATTCACTGATTCAGCTTGGTCATTGTTTCATTCTTTATAAAAATGGCTGATGTATTACTCAACGCGTGTAAAACACAACGATAATTTTTCATTTGTTAAAGCCGTATAAATGCGGGAAAATTTACAGTGTTTTGTAACCCACGTCTTCATCAGACTTGTGACAAGATGTCAAATCCACATAAATAATTACTTACAGTAACGGCCAAGTTGTTGTTGGAATGCAGTCATCTGGGTATAAGCTTCATTATAATTGGGTATTTTATCTGCACATCTATTCAAAACATTTTGAAGACAACTGTACACACTCATCATAGTCCTGAAACATCAGTTTTTCATCATCATTATGTGAATATATTTGCCAACCTAGTTTTGAAACCACCTAATATATGAAGTGAAAAAAGATAAAAAAAAATTCGCACAAAAAACAATTTTGACTATGTAACACTACCCAACTCCAACTAGTGATCTTAAGTACTGTAGTCGTGAGGATATTGCTGACCTGCATTATTCATTGGTCATATCATTACAAAGTTAACACTTTGTAGTAGATTTATGTATTACAACTATCTCATTGAATATATCCAGGACAAGGTTTGATTAAATAACTACAAGAAATCTGCCACAGAGGTCTTATTCTGCAGTGATGAATATATGCTAACCATTAGGTCATCAGTCCCCCCCCCCTCGTCCCTAGGGTATAAGGAATACATAAGCCAAGTTCCAAGACGATCCATTCATTAAGAACTGTGGACACACAAAGAAGAAATGGCTGGGGCTCTGTCCCTGGAAGTCTGGCAATCACCACAGGAATCATCCTTAGCGTATAAGGAATAGGTATGCAAAGGATCAGTTAAGAATTGCAGTCTGAAGCCATAACACAGACACACAAAAAAGGGGTTGAGCATGCACCAAAAATAATACTGGTCATCTTTAAGGTATAAGGAATAAGTATGTAGGCAGTACATAGACACACAAAAAGTAAATGCGAGTGGCTCTGCATGCCCCATAAGCATGCAAAGTGTCAAGATTATACATTAAGAAATGCAGCCTTTAGATGACAAATACAAGTAATGGGTGTGGCTTTACCCATGGATCATATTTAGGGTATAAGGAATAAGTATGCAAAGTGTCAAGATGATCAGTTAAGAACTGCGGACATACACATACATACAGGGGCGACAGCAATATATGTCTACATTATGAATGTAGACGTATAAAATTTTAATTACTAGTATTCAATGATACAAATATCGTAACCTATATCTAATAATAGAGAAGTCACAGTGACTCAGTGATACAGGCGCTTGTTCACTAACCAGGACATGCTAGGTTTGACCCTAGTGTCGGCTCAGAAAGTAACCAAGAATTTTCCAGCATGGTTTCCCCTTTCATTCAGATGGTCAAAAAAAAATGAGGTCCATGTAAAAGAACTGTCGACAGTTTGAATACCAAAAAGAGAAATATGTAGCGCCTCTGTCTAGGGAAACTTACTTTAACAACACACTGTATGAAAGTATGCCTATCTTCATTTGCCCAGTTGAGGTTAAAACCCTGTTTGCTTTGATTTAATTTCATTTCTAAAGATAAAAATATAATTACTTGCACATTTCTTTTGGACTTCTTACACTGCCAAGGAACCTGGCTATAGCTACACATGAATCACTCATTTCCTTGCATTCTAAAAAAGAAATAGATTTATGGCTAATGCTTGTAGTAGACATGTTGACTTATTTATTATTTAAAGAAAATCAGAATTAAATTTAAAATCAAAATTTCAGAAAGAACTTGAAAGGTTTGGGGTGTCTGTGTTTTGTATGTATTTCAGAAAAAAACATAAAAGGCTTGGGGTGTCTCTGTTTTGTATGAAAATGTACTCACTTTTTTCACTAGCCCTTGTACTCAAATCTTAAAATAAAAATGGAAAGATAGGTTACCAGGCAACAAAACATACGCCTACAGCAGCTAAATGGCCTGGGCAGTCTACAAGAGTTGTCGCATATTTTTACTTTTTTCGGAAATGAAACATTTATAATACACTAAAAAAGTAATAATCAGAAAATCATTAGCATTTATTTGTTTTTTTATACAGTTCTGCCCCATGCTAACATCTAGTATACGAAACATTATATCATGGATTTAGCTGTTCAGTTACCAAAATTCATTGAAAATCATTATACTTGTTCATCTCAAGACCTTAAACTCTGTGTATCAATATGAAGTCAATCGGATGATTAGTTTGGACTCTAGAGCATCACAAGATTTTTCAAAATGATCAAGTGAGATAACTTTGGCAGTAATTATCGGAAATCGCTGAAAATCAATAGACTCATGACCTTAAACACTGTGTATAAATTCGAAGTCAATCGGATAATAACTTTGGCCTCTAGAGTGTCGACAAGAATTTTTGAAGTGATCAAGGGCCATAACTCTGGCAGTAATTATCGGAAATCGCTGAAAATCAATAGACTCATGACCTTAAACACTGTGTATAAATTCGAAGTCAATCGGATAATAACTTTGGCCTCTAGAGTGTCGACAAGAATTTTTGAAGTGATCAAGGGCCATAACTCTGGCAGTAATAAGTGGAATTCAGTGAAAATCAACAGGCTTCTTCATCTCATGACTAACAATGGCTAAGTGGGTAAGACACTGCCTCGCTAGCCTGGAGGTTGAGTGTTCGATCCCTGCATTGGCTGAGAAAGTTCATCTCGATTTTTCCGTCATGGTTTCCCCGTGTCAGTGATGCAGAATGGAGGGCCTGACAAGGACAGCTGTCTAATCGTTCGGATGGGATGAAAAACCGAGGTTCTGTGAACTCATTGACGTGCACGTAAAAGATCCCTTGGCAGTTGGAATTCCATAAAAGAGTAGGCCATTGCGCCGCTGCCTGGGCAAAAGTTCCCGTCTTCCATTAGCACAGGTTAGGTGCAGAAGAATAGGACGTTAAACCCCATTTCATTTCATTTCTCAAGAGACTACAAGCAGTTGTGGACGGACGGGGGCGACGACAAAATACGTCCACATTTCAATGAGGGCGTATAAAAACAGAAGCATGTTCTTAAAAATGTTACTTCCATGAAATGATTATTACCTAAAATATTTGACAGTATAAATGAAATTTGAAACCTATATAATGTAGAATAGCCGTCCCAGCAGTTTCTTTCTTTTGTGAACATAGAATGTCTTCTTCTATTAGTGTTTAACAAGTTATCCTATCTTTGGGAGGAAGCTGAAGTACCTGGAGTAAACCCACAAGGTTGAGAAGGCGCCCCTACCTCCAAGCCACACACACTCACACCAGGAAAGGAAATAATACCCACAAGCCAGAGGTGACTGGTCAACTCAAGTTCTAAGCTCAACACTCTCAACCAAAAAGCCATCCCAATGTGAAGTTGTGCACAATCTCTAGTCCATGGGGATCTTTCAAGTGTGCAAAAAATCTCTCAATTTTGATAAGAAATGATAATTTATCTGAGGAAAACTTACTTCAAGGTACACATATATAATTGAACAAGTAAAAATATCTCCTTCTGGTTAAAATTACATGCAGACCAATTCATTGAAAATCATCAACTCAATACAAATTTTACACGTCAATTCTCAATACATATGAACAACTAAAATTAATCAAGTAACCAGCGGCTGCCAGGCAGGATACGCCTAAATTTTCGAGAGATGGATAGAGAACAAGCTAAAAAGAAAGTGATTTTTCCTACAACCAAGGGCCATAATTCATGAAGTTAAAATTCAATATGTGCATATATCAAAAGCAACCAAGATCTTTAGGTTATAATCATGCATTACAAGTTTCATCAAAATCGAATTAAAAATGTGACCTCTATAGGGCCCACAACCTTGATATATAACATATTTTTACACTATTTGTGTAAAAGCGGCGACCATTTTGTTTGGCAATTTTGGTCCGATGTTCATGAAATTCAAACTGAACCTCCACCACAGTATAACGGTGATATAATCAAACGATTTTTTAAATCGAATAATAATTGTCACCTCAATTGGGACCACAAGCTAAAAAAGGCAATTTTTCTGAAAATCAGGGGCCATAATTCAGGAAATTACAATCCGATGTGCGCAAATATCAAAAGGGAACCAAGATCTTTGGGTTATAAACATGCATGTCAAGTTTAATCAAAATCAGTTCAAAATTGTGACCTCTTTAGGATCCACAAGCTAAAAACGTGATTTTTCGGACAATCAGGGGCCATAATCCATGAAGTTTCAATCTGATACATGCCAATAATGAAAGCAGAGGAGATCTTATGGGGATAAACCTATATTTCAATTTTCGTCAAAATCGGATAAGAATTGTGGACGGACATCAAAATGTGGGCGTATAAAAATATCTCCTTCAAAGTCATGAACTCAATAGAAATTTTACTGGTAATTTCAATATACACATATTATATAAAATAATCTAAAAAATTTATACCTCTTTCATGATATTTTGACAGAGCTGAAAAAATAGAATAAACATTAAAGTGCACATAAAATGGGCATGGAAACTTTACGATAGGTGAAGCCAGTGGTTACTATATCAACTTTACGGCAAGTTCACAGCTAAAAATAGACTTTCCATGAAAAGAACTTTGCCAATTATCGAAAAAGCCTGACTGATTCCTTTATCCCTCTTATTAAATAAAAGAATTGATTACGGAATAATTTGTTTCATAATGTACGTTCGTTCTCTTTTCTCACGGCAGCGATTGTAATACCCTATACCATTGCATGCTGTCCAAAGGATTCCAATCACAAATGTCTAAACTATAACAATGTAAGGCAATAATACATATGATTAGGGCAGTCATGCGGTGATTGGACCATCAATAGACGCTTGTCAACTGATAGTGTGTATTTAAAGTGTTATATTGTACAGGCAGTGATATATTGTATAGATAATGTATATAGTATCTGTAGTGCCTGTGACATCACCAGCCAATCAAACGGATTATGGTTGTAATTGAAAATTTGAAAACCGTTTTTTGGCTCCCGGATACTCAAACCTCAATAGCTGAATTAGTTTTAATCAGATTAGTTTGAACTTGCTGTAAAATAGATTTAGTATCCACTGGCTATAAGTACATGCAGTTAAGATTTATCGTTTTACGTGGTCTTTAAAGATACGCAAATTTCATTGTTTTAACAGAATCTGTCGATCTGGTTATCTGACCACTGCATGTACAATATGGCTAATAGTGGTGGGCAGATTCGAAATCTTCTGTTCTATTTGCCATCTTATTGTTAATGGACGCTTATCCAGATAAAGCAATATCAAGTATATTATTATCAAACCCATCAAACTAATGTCTTTGTGGTTGGATAGTACAACAGATGAGTCTACAGATATGATTGTCGTCAAACACAAGTTTGGAAATGCACTATGGAATGAATGGCTACGATAAAGGCACAATGGCAATAGTGACATGTATTCTAATCCTATCATATTTGGAACAACTAGTAATACTTTTCAAAGTGAGATTTGTTTTCACTGTTTGGATGATTTGCCTTCTGTTCCAGATTAATACCACATGACACTCATATATATATATATACATACTAAGCAGCAAAAGAAACGTCAGGCTGGTATGTTAATCTGAATAGACGCATTGCATAAAACTTGCCAAATGATTTTATTCATTGTACAGTATAGTATATTTGTGACCACATCTCCAACTTTACCTGAGCAATAAGACTCCTTCCCAAACACAGAATTGAACCCAGGAAATGTTCCCAAAAATGCAAACTGACTTCTGAGATGGTAATGTGTTCTCCATGATTTTCATGTGTTGCATATGCTGTTCAACAGGACCAGCCCTATAAAATGCACCCCCATTCCTGGTTGAATCATTCACACTACAATGTCAGCAGCATGCCACGACTCAGAGGAACCAGGTTACTTGGGACTTTCTATCTAGTCAGAACTTTCTTGTACTGTCTTGGAATTGTGATGAATTAATCACTAATGTGTCAACATAATGTTCACAAAAAATTGCTTTCTTCCATTTAGTAAGTTATTTTCTAGAATATTTTGATTAAAGTGCCTCACTGATTTTGAAATCGTACTGACGTTTTTTAGGGTTTAGCGTATTTAGTAAATTAAAACGAAATAGGATTTAATTTCCTAGTTGTCTGTACAAATCAGGCTAATTCAGACAGGTATTTAGGTAAATTTGAATTAGTCCTTTTACGAATAACAATGACTCATTCATGCACAGGATTGGACAACCCTTTACAGATCATCCTTTGAACAACGTCACTATGAAAATCTCAAACATAAATTCAATTCATTACCTGCAGGATTATCTCCAGCGCCTAAAAGAGACAAAAGAAAAATAAAAGATTGTGATGAATAAGCAATCTGTAATCCTATTTTTCAAATTTTTTTACTCCATGTTGTAATGTCCTTCTCCACCACGAATGTAATTTGGCAGAGGAATTTCTATTTAGATCAGCCAATAAAACATTATAACATTATAAATTTTTTAACTTTCCCATTCAACAGAATGCAAACACTCTGGTTCCTAAATAGATTGAAAGATTTGTATATATTTATCAGGCTATGTATAAGTATACAACAGACATAAACAAGCCAACTTTTTTTTATTGAAGCAGAAATATATGTTCCATAAACATTTAGCAGAATTGACCAAGGCAAGTTTTCTTAAGGAGGTCCAATGATGGCTTTAAATGAAAATCTGTAAAGGCCATCAGATGTCCCTATGGGAATGGAAAGCACAAAAGAAGAAGTGTTCCAATCATAATATATGAAACCATTCTAATAATGGAAAGTGGAACCAAGTGAACCTGAAAGTGGTACCATGTAATCAAACCCCTTCCCAGGTCTCGACAGCCATCACAAATTGATAAGCTTAGTATGATAAAAACTGAAATAAAAAACAATGAATTGTGCCATTAATACTTTTATGGATTATATAACTTACACATTTGATTGTATTGTTGACCGATGGTTGCTATACCCTGTCTCATGACTTCAGACAGGACTGAACCACAATCTGCCAGCAATTGATCATTACATTCAGCATATTGTCTCATAACACTGTAAAATATATAAGTATTGGTTTAAACATCATTCTGCATTCTATACACCTGTATGACCCTTGACCTGTCGACCTTAACAAACCAATCATATGGAGTGGAGAAGATTAAAGTTAGTATGTATCATGGTAACAAGCGGTTGTCATATACAAGATGTGGACACATTTATCAAGGGATGGATATAGACAGAGAACAAACTAAAAACTAAAATGAAGGTTTTTCACGAAATTCAAACTTAACAATGTTGTCTGCTGGTTTTGGTCCAACTTTCACAGAATTCGAACTCATTTTGATGTAATCAGACAATAATTGTGACCTCAAGAGGGACTACAAGATAAATAGGCGATTTTTTGTACAATCAGGGGTCATAATCGAGGAAGTTACAATCCGTGATCTTAAGGTTGTAAACATAGCTGATTTTTCATACAATCAGAATCATAATCCATGAAGTTTTGGTCTAAAACATGCCAATATAGAAAAAAAAGTTTCTTAAAAACTAGATAAAAATTGTGACCTGTAGAGTGTCAACATACAAATTGTTGACGGACTGGGGTGACAACATAACATCCACATAAAAATATATGTGTATAATAAAAAAAGTGCCTGAACTGATCAGATTGTTATAATTACCCCATCCAGTTACTAAACGTCTCAAAAGATTATTGGTATTATTAAATTTTACATGATCCCAAACACCACAGTAATACTTACGCACAAGCTGCGACTAGGCCCTGTGCACCTGCCGTTTCAAGCTGAGCACCATATTGTTGGCATTCTGACATTTTATTTTGACATTGGCCACCTATACAATGCAATACAATAAAATACAATACAATACCACAATACAATACAATTATCAATCATGGTGGGAGCAGTTGAAGGTAAAAAGCTACTTTGAAATTAGATTTTAATATAGGGAACGAGAGCGGGAATGGTGACACTCCCTGAAAAGAGCAACAGTGGTCAGACAGGCCTGAATCAAACAATGATCAAGATTTTGAAATATGCGTCAATATATATTGCAATATATTTTTGCCAGTTAAAGGTCTATGTGGAATTATGAAGAGAAATAATTTTCATCAAATTAGTTACTAGTTTCCAGTGTTAACTGATGATATTTCTATAAAATTTACTGCAATATAATATGTGAATTTAAATACCAATAATTTAAAAATTCCATTCACTTTTGAGTACAAACTAACAATGTGACTATGCCATCAGTCCTTCACGTTTAAGGGGAGCTTTCGCTCCTGCTCCTCTCAACGCACCTTGACTTTTCTTCGTGGGAGTCATTAAAGACTCCTGCAAATTAGCTAAATTGCTCTCCTAAATATTGAGATTAATAAACTACTTTCAGTTTTTGTTTATTTTTAAACTGCATAAATTCAATCACGTTGATCACACTGAAGCTACCATATTCACCAAATATTAAACAACAAGACTAAAGTTAAAATACAATTTGGCTGTCATTAATTCAAGAGAATGTAGCATTACTCTTGCAAAATGATTAAGAAGAGTTTTTCTGCGGGAGCTTTTTTCTCATTTTTGAAAATGGCAGGAGCTTTTTATGGCTCCTGCACTATTTTATAAACGTGAAGGACTGTGCAATAGATTCGAGTTGTCAGTATTATCTGGATCAAGTCGATTAGTTACTAAATATCAACTTTCAATCTGTTAATTTATTATAAACGAGTTCTGTCTTTATTTAAGAAATAGGAAGCCACAGTGAGTAAGACATTGGCTTGAATACCTGGAGGTCTCTTGTTCTACCTGCAAAGGCCGAGAAAGATCTTTGGCCAAAAATGTACTTTATTTCAATAATGCATCAATTTTAAGAATGATAGCTCACTTTATTTCAATGATGTACTAATTCTATGTTAGTTAAATGATTAACAGAAAGTTTATAAAAGATTAAACACATGTAGAGACATTAAACTACCTGGCATAGGTCCTGGTCCACCTTGCATAGATCCTGGTCCACCTGGCATAGGTCCTGGTCCTCCGGGTATAGATCCTGGTCCACCTACAAATAATATTGATTAATTTAATTAGTCACATATAGGACTAAATATCTTACAATCAACAATCATTCGATTAACCAGTCAGAATCATTGTTGCTTTGTTTTGATTTCTATCGCTGATAATGCCTACCAACTTAATTCCGTGCAAAAAGGTCAAATTACCCTCAATTTGACAGACAATCTGATTGGCTGACCCCTCAATTCAAGCAGTACACGAGTTAAATAACAAGTCTTTCAAACTCTAATGTAGTAAAGACAAGTAAAACGAAATTTTATAGTATAAAAACGAAAGGAAATAGGATCTGTATTTTAATCAAATTGAACTTATGATATACATTATTTCTGTATGGTGTAGCTTTATGTTAACGAAATCTTTAAAACTTGTTTCCGGGTATGTTATTTTTACTGTTGATTAGTAAGTGTTTTACTATATATATGTTAGTAAGATAGTTTTAGCATGGAATTTACTATACTAACAATTATACAACATAGTTACATCCCTGCTTTGCATTTCACAAACACTTTGGTTTTCTAGCCTACGTCTTCATCAGACTTGTGACTGTCGACAAGATGTCAAATCCATATAAATAATTACTTACAGTAAAGGCCAAGTTGTTGTTGGAATGCAGTCATCTGGGTATAAACATCATTATAATTGGGTATTTTATCTGCACATCTATCCAAAACATTTTGTAGGCAACTTATCACACTCTCCATTCCACTGAAACATCAGTTGTTATATTATATGTAAATATATTTGCCCAAACTGCTTATGAAGCCACCTTTATGAAGTGTAAAACGATAACCAGTGGTTGCCAGGCAAGATACGCCCACATTTTGCAAGAGATTGACAGAGAACAAGCTAAGCAAAAACATGATTGTTTGTACAATCTGGGGACATAATCAAGACCTATAAAGAAAATGCAAGCCAAAAAAATGTGATTTTTTGAACAATCAGGAGCCATAATCCACAAAGCTACATTCAGATATGCGCGACTATCAATTAGTAATCAATGATATATTCACATTTTTTTTAAACCGGATAGAAATGGTGATCTGTACAGGGACCACAAGCTAAAAACATGCAAGACACAAACGTACACAAACAGTGTAAACATCTAGTATATCAAGGTTTTATAACCAAGAGATCTTGGTTCCTTTCGATATTTGGGCATATTGGATCATATTTTCCTGAATTATGGCCCCTGATTCGTTTAAACGAATTAATATTTTGTTTAAAAGAATTAATAATTCGTTATAACGAAATAGTATTTCGTTTAAACGAAATAATTATATAAGAGTGGCATCATGTACAAAAAAATATATAAGAGTGGAATCGTGCACTTAAGGGGCTCCGTAGATTTATGTATTACCACTAATATCTCATTAAATGTATCCAGGAAAAGGTTTGAAAAAAGAACTATGACAAGAAACCTGTAGTAAGTAATATATTTTCAATCATTTCTGCAGCTGTCTTTGGGGTCTTATTCTGCAGTGATGAATATAGACTTAAAGATGGGGGATTTTTTTGAATATCGTCAAATAAAAATATAAATACTAGTATTCAATGATACAAATATCATATCAATGTGACTCAGTGATTCAGGGACTGGCTCAATAACCAGAAGATGCTGGTTTCCACCCTTGTGTCGGTTCAGAAAGTTACCAAGATAGTTCCAAACAAATGAGGTCCATGTAAAATAACTCTTGACTTTTTGAATACCGTACAAAATAAAAGATGTCTTTAGCGCACAGATTTTTTACCAAGCAGCACATCTGAGGCACGTTAAAATAGACCCTGGATGAGGTTAAACACCATTTCACTTTATTTCATTTTAAATGATAAAAATATAATTACTTGCACATTTCTCTTAGGCCACTTGCAGTGCCAAGGGACTCGGCTATAGCTACACATGAATCACTCATTTCCTTGCATTCTGAAACAAAAATAGATTTATGGCAAATGCTTGAAGTAGACATGTTGACATATTTATTATTTGAAGAAAAAACCAGATAAAAATTCTAATTTTAAATTTCAAAAAGAACATGAAAGGTTTGGGGTGTCTCTGTTTTGCATGAAAACATACTCACCTTCTTCAGTAGCCCTTTTACTCAAACTGTTTGATTGGGTTAAAGCTTAAAACAAAAATAGACAATAATTATTACCTAAAATATTTGACAGTATAATGTAGAATAGCCGTCCCAAAAGTTTTTTCTTTTGTGTACATAGAATGTCTTGATCTGTTCGTGTTTATCAAGTTATTATGCTTAGCACATATGCAGGGGTCTTTCCTGAGGGAGGACGGAAGACTACCAGGAGTAAACCCACGAGGTTGAGAAAATTTACCTTAGGGGATAATTGATCAAGGGCAACAGCACACAGGAATAATCGGTAGAAGAGAGAGAGAGAAATGGGGTTTAACGTCCACTCGACACAAACTAGGTCATTTCGGGACTAACATATGGTTTCAATTTTATTTCAATAATTCGCTTGCACGTAGGGGTCTTTAGCAGTGGGAGGAAACGGAGTGCCCGGAGGAAACCCACGAGGTTGAGAAGGCGCTCCTATCTCCATGCCACATACGCTCACACCAGGGATCGAAACCACAGCCGCAAGCCAGAGGTGACCGGCCAGCTAGAGGATGAAGCGCGGCACTCTAGACCACTAGGCCATCCCAACCCCCCTAACTCAATTAGAAGGAGAGTTATTATGTTCCAAAGTCTCGACCAATCAAATTGCGTATCGCTCTGCTTACCCTGAGCAGAAAATGCTTATTATCGAACTTAGTCAAGGTATTACTGTAATGAAACTATACACCAAGTTTCATCACTCTCACTTAATTAGAACTAAAGTTATCGTGTCCCAAAGCATCAACCAATCAAATTGCTTATCTCTGCTTACCCTAAGCGGAAAATGCTCATCTTCGAACTCCATCAAGGCATTGACCTAATAAGCATATACACCAAGTTTGAACATTTTAACTCAATTAGAAGGAGATTTATTGTGTTCCAAAGTCTCGACCAATCAAATTGCTTATCTCTGCTTACCCTAAGCGGAAAATGCTCATCTTCGAACTCCATCAAGGCATTGACCTAATAAGCATATACACCAAGTTTGAACATTTTAACTCAATTAGAAGGAGAGTTATTGTGTTCCAAAGTCTCGACCAATCAAATCGCGTATCGATCTGCTTACCCTGAGCAGAAAATGCTCATTATCGAACTTAGTCAAGGTATTACTGTAATGAAACTATACACCAAGTTTCATCACTCTCACTTAATTAGAACTAAAGTTATCGTGTCCCAAAGCATCAACCAATCAAATTGCTTATCTCTGCTTACCCTAAGCGGAAAACGCTCATCTTCGAACTCCATCAAGGCATTGACCTAATAAGCATTTACACCAAGTTTGAACATTTTAACTCAACTAGAAGGAGAGTTATTGTGTTCCAAAGTCTCGACCAATCAAATTGCGTATTGCTCTGCTTACCCTGAGCAGAAAATGCTCATTATCGAACTTAGTCAAGGTATTACTGTAATGAAACTATACACCAAGTTTCATCACTCTCACTTAATTAGAACTAAAGTTATCGTGTCCCAAAGCATCAACCAATCAAATTGCTTATCTCTGTTTACCCTAAACGGAAAATGCTCATCTTCGAACTCCATCAAGGCATTGACCTAATAAGCATATACACCAAGTTTGAACATTTTAACTCAATTAGAAGCAGAGTTATTGTGTTCCAAAGTCTCGACCAATCAAATTGCGTATCGCTCTGCTTACCCTGAGCAGAAAATGCTCATTATCGAACTTAGTCAAGGTATTACTGTAATGAAACTATACACCAAGTTTCATCAATCTCACTTAATTAGAACTAAAGTTATCGTGTCCCAAAGCATCAACCAATCAAATTGCTTATCTCTGCTTACCCTAAGCGGAAAATGCTCATCTTCGAACTCCATCAGGGCATTGACCTAATAAACACATACACCAAGTTTGAACATTCTAGCTCAATTAGGAAGAGAGTTATTGTGTCCCAAAAAGTGTGACGGACAGACGGACAGACAGACAGACAGACAGACAGACAGAAGGACTAACAGACAGACAGACAGACAGACGGACGAACCCATTTTAATAGTCCCCCAACTTTCTTCGAAAGGCGGGGGACAAAAATGAACTGTTAATTAAATATGTATTAAGCTTTGGAAGTAGCTTTAGAATTCAAAAGTACAATTTTCTATTACGGTAATATAGTTGCAAAAAACTACAATAGATCTGATAATGCAATTTTATTTAAAGTCTTGAGCAATCAAATTTCTTATTATTCTGCTGAACCTGATACTTTGGTGGAAATCTTTTACTCTAAACACTAAGCAGAGATAAGTACTATCATCACTCCATCAGAATCAAAGATAGCATGGATTGACCCAATTTGTGCTGATTTGTTGAGCCGATCATTTGTGAGTGGTCATTCATGGACCAAACGTATGAAACTAAGATTTTACATTTCATTATTCACTTTATGAATGACTAAACAACCCTTCACAGATCATTATTTGAACAGCGTTAGGAGATCTGAAATCATAAATTTTATACATTACCTGAAGGGTGATTTCCAGCGCCTAAAAGAGAGAAAAGAAAAAGAAAATATTGTGATGAATTAACAATCTGTAATCCTATTTTTCAAATTTTTTACTCCAAGTTGTAATGTCCATCTCTACAACAAATGTACTTTGGCAGAATGAGGAATTATATTAAGCCAATAAAACATTATAACCGCTATAAACATTATAATCAAGGCAGTTTTTTCTTCATTTTATCCAATTCACTACGGAACTGGTATTTTCACCACACTGTCATAATACTAGAAGTTTTAGAAAAGGCGAGAAAATATTACGCATGATTTTGAGGAAGAGTGGAAGTGGGGAAATGGCGGGAGATTATAAGGCGACTGTCATTGTTAACAGATAGGAAGCTGTCACATTGATGTGATATCATTACCACATAAACTGTTCTGAAATAGATATACAGGTGCCGACCAAGTTTTGGAATCATATTGTAGTCAACATTTAATAACAATAAACTCAACTTTATCTATTATTCATACAGCAAATAATTTTAGGAGGAAGTGTGACCCAAATATTTTTCCCTTAAATAAACATTGCGTATGTGTTTGATTCTCAAGGTAAAATAGTAGCAGGAATTTCCCTACTTAGACATGTAACAATGTCTAAATAGATTTGTACACCAAAAACCATGTTTAATTTGTTTCCATGGAAACACAAAACATATAAATCACAGAAATTCCTTGATAGCAAAAGGCTCAACTACCGTAAAAGATATCTTGAACGGTTTATGAGACATGCTCCGGAAATGAAATTGGGACAGACGGATGGAAGGACAGACACCCATTTCACTATCGCTCACAAACTTCGTTTGGTGCAGGATAATAATAGAAAGTGGTACCAAGTGATCTAAAAGTGGTACCAAGTGATCCAGAAAGTGGTACCAAGTAATATTAGCAATTCCCTGGTCACAATCTCCCTGTTAATTGATCCCTGGTCACAATCTCCCTGTTAATTGATACAACTGAAACAAAGAACAGTGCATTGAATCATTAACATTTTTATGGATTATATAACTTACACATTTGATTGTATTGTTGACCGATGGTTGCTATACCCTGTCTCATGACTTCAGACAGGACTGAACCACAATCTGCCAGCAATTGATCATTACATTCAGCATATTGTCTCATAACACTGTAAAATATATAAGTATTGGTTTAAACATCATTCTGCATTCTATACACCTGTATGATCCTTGACCTGTCGACCTTAACAAACCAATCATATGGAGTGGAGAAGATTAAAGTTATAAAAACTAAATTTTGATACTAGTATGTATCACTCTAACAAGCGGTTGTCATATACAAGATGTGGACACATTTATCAAGGGATGGATATAGACAGAGAACAAGCTAAAAACTAAAATGAAGGTTTTTCACGAAATTCAAACTTAACAATGTTGTCAGATGGTTTTGGTCCAATTTTCACAGAATTCGAACTCAATCGACATTTTGATGTAATCAGATAATAATTGTGACCTCAAGAGGGACCACAAGCTATTTTTTGTACAATCAGGGACCATAATCGAGGAAGTTACAATCCAAGATCTTAGGGTTATAAACATAGCTGATTTTTTGAACAATCAGAATCATAATCCATGAAGTTTTGGTCTAAACATGCCAATATAGAAAAGATATATTGTAAGTTTCTTAAAAACCAGATAAAAATTGTGACCTGTAGAGTGTCCACAAACAAATTGTGGACGGACTGGGGCGACAACATAACATCCACATAAAAATGTATGTGTATAATAAAAAAAGTGCCTGAACTGATCAGATTGTTATAATTACCCCATCCAGTTACTAAACGACTCAAAAGATTATTGGTATTATTAAATTTTACATGATCCCAAACACCACAGTAATACTTACGCACAAGCTGCGACTAGGCCCTGTGCACCTGCCGTTTCAAGCTGAGCACCATATTGTTGGCATTCTGACATTTTATTTTGACATTGGCCACCTACACGACACAATACAATACAATACAATACAATACCACAATACAATACAATTATCAATCATAAATCATATGGTAGGAGCAGTTGAAGGTAAAAAGCTACTTTGAAATTAGATTTTAATATAGGGAACGAGAGCGGGAATGGTGACACTCCCTGAAAAGAGCAACAGTGGTCAGACAGGCCTGAATCAAAGAACGATCAAGATTTTGAAATATGCGTCAATATATATTGCAATATATTTTTGCCAGTTAAAGGTCTATATGTGGAATTATGAAGAGATATAATTTTCATCAAATTAGTTACTAGTTTCCAGTGTTAACTGATGATATTTCTATAAAATTTACTGCAATATAATATGTGAATTTAAATACCAATAATTTAAAAATATCCATTCACTTTTGAGTACAAACTAACAATGTGACTATGCAATCAGTCCTTCACGTTTAAGGGGAGCTTTCGCTCCTGCTCCTCTCAAAGCATCTTGACTTTTCTTCGTGGGAGTCATTAAAGACTCCTGCAAATTAGCTAAATCAATCTCCTAAATATTGGGATTAATAAACTACTTTCAGTTTTTGTTTATTTTTAAACTGCATACATTCAATCATGTTGATCATACTGAAGCTACCATATTCACCAAATATTAAACAACAAGACTAAAGTTTAAATACAATTTGGCTGTCATTAATTCAAGAGAATGTAGCATTTCTCTTGCAATATGATTAAGAAGAGTTTTTCTGCGGGAGCTTTTTTCTCATTTTTGAAAATGGCAGGAGCTTTTTATGGCTCCCACACTATTTTATAAACGTGAAGGACTGTGCAATAGATTCGAGTTGTCAGTATTATCTGGATCAAGTCGATTAGTTACTAATATCAACTTTCAATCTGTTAATTTATTATAAACGAGTTCTGTCTTTATTTAAGAAATAGGAAGCCACAGTGAGTAAGACATTGGCTTGAATACCTGGAGGTCTCTTGTTCTACCTGCAAAGGCCGAGAAAGATCTTTGGCCAACAAAAACGTACTTTATTTCAATAATGCATTAATTTTAAGAATGATAGCTCACTTTATTTCAATGATGTACTAATTCTATGTTAGTTAAATGATTAACAGAAAGCTTATAAAAGTAGCTAATACATGTGGAGACATTAAACTACCTGGCATAGGTCCTGGTCCACCTTGCATAGATCCTGGTCCACCTGGCATAGACCCTGGTTCTCCGGGTATAGATCCTGGTCCACCTACAAATAATATTGATTAATTTAATTAGTCACATATAGGACTAAATATCTTACAATCAACAATCATTCGATTAACCAGTCAGAATCATTGTTGCTTTGTTTTGATTTCTATCGCTGATAATGCCTACCCACTTAATTCCGTGCAAAAAGGTCATATTACCCTCAATTTGACAGACAATTTGATTGGCTGACCCCTCATTTCAAGCAGAACTCGAGTTAAATAACAAGTCTTTCAAATCCTAATGTAGTGAAGACAAGTAAAACGAAATTATATAGTATAAAAACGAAACGAAATAGGATCTGTATTTTAATCAAATTGAACTTATGATATACATTATTTCTGTATGGTGTAGCTTTATGTTAATGAAATCTTTAAAACTTGTTTCCGGGTATGTTATTTTTACTGTTGAATAGTAAGTGTTTTACTATATATATGTTAGTAAGATAGTTTTAGCATGGAATTTACTATACTAACAATTATACAACATAGTTACATCCCTGCTTTGCATTTCCCAAACACTTTGTTTTTCTAACCCACGTCTTTATCAGACTTGTGACTGTCGACAAGATGTCAAATCCATATAAATAATTACTTACAGTAAAGGCCAAGTTGTTGTTGGAATGCAGTCATCTGGGTATAAACATCATTATAATTGGGTATTTTATCTGCACATCTATCCAAAACATTTTGTAGGCAACTTATCACACTCTCCATTCCACTGAAACATCAGTTGTTATATTATATGTAAATACATTTGCCCAAACTGCTGAAGCCACCTTTATGAAGTGTAAAACGATAACCAGTGGTTGCCAGGTAAGATACGCCCACATTTTGCAAGAGATTGACAGAGAACAAGCTAAGCAAAAACATGATTGTTTGTACAATCTGGGGACATAATCAAGACCTATAGAGAAAATGCAAGCCAAAAAAATGTGATTTTTTGAACAATCAGGAGCCATAATCCACGAAGCTACGTTCAAATATGCGCGATTATCAATTAGTAATCAATGGTATATTCACATGTTTTTTTAAACCAGATAAAAATGGTGATCTGTACAGGGACCATAAGCTAAAAACTTGATTTTTGTGCAATCAGGGGCCATAATACAGAAAATTATGATCCAATATGCCCGAATATCGAAAGGAACCAAGATCTCTTGGGTATAAAACCTTGATATACTAGATGTTTTCACTGTTTGTGTACGTAGGGCGGCCATTTTGTCTTGCAATTTTGATAGGTTTTCATGAAATTAGAACTCAACCAAAATTATGGTGTAATGGTGATATATTCGAAGGTTTTTATAAATCAGATGAAAATTATGCCCTCAAGAGAGACCACAAGCTAAAAACGCGATTTTCTATACAGTCAGGTTATATTTCGTTTAAACGAATTAATATTTCGTTTAAACGAATTAATTATTTCGTTTTAACGAATTAATTATTTCGTTATAACAAATTAATTATTTCGTTATAACGAATTAATTATTTTGTTATAACGAATTAATTATTTCATTATAACGAATTAATTATTTCGTTATAACGAATTAATTATTTCGTTATAACGAATTAATTATTTTGTTATAACGAATTAGTATTTCGTTTTAACGAATTAGTATTTTGTTTAAACGAATTAATCGTTTCGATTAATCGAATTAATCAATGTCGATTCAACACGTCAACTAACCCCAATGCTCCAAACACCGAAGTTGAAAAAAAAAGGGAAAAAACCAATCGTGATCTCTATAGTTATCGATATACGGGATATACATGTGGTTCATTTTTATCTCAATAATTCGTTTGCGCGTAAGGATATGTAGCAGTGGGCCCGGGGAGAACCCATGAGGTTGGACAAGCGATCCTGCTGCTTGTGAGGTAGAGGCGGTTAATTGAAATAACGGCACTTGACCCAATGACAGACCTTATGTTTACACTGTTTTCGTAATGGGGATCATGTGATTGGTATGGACTCTATGATTCAAGCATTGGTGACATAAATAGATGGCCCGGGTTCCTGCTCCCCCTATTCTGAGAATACAATTTAAATCAGTTTTTTTTCTTCATAGGTTTTCGTAATGGGGATCATGTGATGGATATTGAGTCTATGAAGCATTGGTGACATAAAGAGATGGCCCGGGTTCCTCCTCCCCCTATTGTGAGGATACACTTCAAATCATTTTTTTTCTTCATATATTGGTGTGAAGCATTGGGGTTAATCAGAGAACGGATCCTATCATTTCCGCTACCAACTTCTCCAGAGACTCAATTCCCAAACATTATCCCCCTTACGAAAACGCTGTAAACCCTATAGTTTTTAACATATATTTCAGGGTATAACCATTGGGTTCACAAGCTTTAGAGGTCGCTGGTACGTTCCCGGTGTTGGCAGAAAAAGTTCATCTGGTTTTTATCAGTGTTACAGGATGGTGGACTTGACAAGGAGAGCCGTCAAGAAAGTTCATCTGGTTTTCGTCAGTGGTGCAGGACGGAGGGCCTGACAAGGAGAGCTGTCAACTTCGGACTGGACGAACAAACGAAGTCCGGTGTACACCCAAATGCTCAAAACACCAAATTTGAAAATAAAAGATGTTAAAAAAAACCAAAAACTTTATCAATATGCGGTGGGGCTTGAGACGGTAATTTTGCTAAAGAGACACAAACTAGGTCATTTCGGGACTAACACATGTAATTCCCTTTGGCGTAGGGGTATTTAGCAATGGGATGAAACTGAAGACCCACGAGGATGTACAAGCAGCTATACTTCTTGTCACGTACATGCAGTCAACTGAAACACTGCCGCTTGACCCAATGACAGACCTCATAGTTTCACGCACACCACTAGACCACCGAACTTCCATTTCGCTGGAACGGCAAGTCAGGTAACAGTAACAAATCGATAGGGTGTATACCCTTATGAAATGGGCTTAAAGGTACTACTGTTCTGCTTTGAGTTTGACTGGGCTATTGAAGATGGGCATACGCCAAATATTGTGCTTTGGGGAATATTTTGCCTATTTTGCCCAAACAAAATCGCTACAGCCTACTCTTATATTAAATTGCAACAGCCAAGGGATCTTTGTTGCGCACGCCAATCTGTACACGAAACCTCGAATTTTTCGTACCATCCAAAAGACTAGACAGCTGCCCTTGTCAGACCCTCCTTCCTGCGTCACTCACAACTGGAAACCACGAAGAACACTCAAGATGAACTTTCTCCGCCAACACTGGGGCGAATCAGCGACCTCCTGGTTATCGAGCTAGCGTCTTATCCACTTAGCCACCGTGGCTCCTGCATATGCTTATAAACCAAACGGTTGATACCCCAAAACATATGTTAAAACATTTGCTGTTATCGGGTTAACAAGATTTTCGTAATGGGGATCATGTTGGGGGACAAGAGGCCTGACATTGAATCAAGTGGCATTGTTACAATTGACCGCTTCTACGTGACATGGAGCAGGGTCACTTGTCTAACCTCAAGGGTCTACCTGCTAAATAGCATTACGCACAAGCAAATTATTCGTTTAAACGAAATAATTAATTCGTTATATAATAACGAATGAATTATTTTGTTATAACGAATTAATATTTCGTTTAAACGAATTAATATTTCGTTTAAACGAATCAAAATTAATTATATAAGAGTGGAATCGTGCACTTAAGGGGCTCCGTAGATTTATGTATTACCACTAATATCTCATTAAATGTATCCAGGAAAAGGTTTGAAAAAAGAACTATGACAAGAAACCTGTAGTAAGTAATATATTTTCAATCATTTCTGCAGCTGTTTTTGGGGTCTTATTCTGCAGTGATGAATATAGACTTAAAGATGGGGAATTTTTTTGAATATCGTCAAATAAGAATATAAATACTAGTATTCAATGATACAAATATCATATCACTGTGACTCAGTGTGATTCAGGGACTGGCTCACTAACAAGAAGATGCTGGGTTCCACCCTTGTGTCGGTTCAGAAAGTTACCAAGATGGTCCCAAAAAATGAGGTCCATGTAAAATAACTCTTGACTTTTTGAATACCGTACAAAATAAAAGTACAAAAAAAAAGATGTCTGTAACGCATAGATTTTTGACCACGCAGCACATCTGAGGCACGTTAAAATAGACCCTGGATGAGGTTAAACACAATTTCACTTTATTTCATTTCAAATGATAAAAATATAATTACTTGCACATTCCTTTTAGGCCACTTGCAGTGCCAAGGGACTCGACTAAAGCTACACATGAATCACTCATTTCCTTGCATTCTGAAAAACAAAATAGATTTAAGGCAAATGCTTGAAGTAAACATGTTGACATATTTATCATTTGAAGAAAAAACCAGATAAAAATTCTAATTTTAAATTTCAAAAAGAACATGAAAGGTTTGGTGTGTGTCTCTGTTTTGCATGAAAACATACTCACCTTCTTCAGTAGCCCTTTTACTCAAACTGTTTGATTGGGTTAAAGCTTAAAACAAAAATAGACAATAATTATTACCTAAAATATTTGACAGTATAATGTAGAATAGCCGTCCCAAAAGTTTTTTCTTTTGTGTACATAGAATGTCTTGATCTGTTCGTGTTTATCAAGTTATTATGCTTAGCACATATGCAGGGGTCTTTCCTGAGGGAGGACGGAAGACTACCAGGAGTCAACCCACGAGGTTGGGGAAATTTACCTTAGGGGATAATTGATCAAGGGCAACAGCACACAGGAATAATCGGTAGAAGAGAGAGAGAGAAATGGGGTTTAACGTCCACTCGACACAAACTAGGTCATTTCGGGACTAACATATGGTTTCAATTTTATTTCAATAATTCGCTTACGCGTAGGGGTCTTTAGCAGTGGGAGGAAACCCACGAGGTTGAGAAGGCGCCCCTATCTCCATGCCACATACGCTCACACCAGGGATCGAAACCACAAGCCAGAGGTGAACGGCCAGCTGGAGGACGAAGCGCGCCACTCTAGACCACTAGGCCATCCCAACCCCCCTAATCGGTTGAAACTTTCTCTGCCAACACAAGGATTGATTTCCGTATATCCTGATTAGTGAGCAAGCGGTTTTTCGCTGAGCCATCCTGGCTCCTACTTATCAAGACATATGCAAATACAAATAATATAATAAATATAAATATATGTCAATCTAATTATATACGGTAAACTAAATATATTCAGTTTATAGACCTACCTATAATTTCATTTTCATCCAGGTTACCTGAAATAGAAGTGACATGATGAGAATATCTGTTCCTGGTTAAAGATGTTCTTCATCTTTTGTATGGTCAGTGTCTGTCTCAGAAGGTGAAAGACAAATGGAATTTAACATCCACTCTATACAAACTAGTTCATTTTGGGACTAACATAGCATTGCTTGTTTCATTAATTTGCTTGTGTGCAAGGGTTTTTGGTCAGGAGAGGAAACATAGGAACTGCACAATACCCACATGGAT
Organism: Patella ulyssiponensis; assembly: GCA_963678685.1. Classification (NCBI taxonomy): domain Eukaryota; kingdom Metazoa; phylum Mollusca; class Gastropoda; family Patellidae; genus Patella; species Patella ulyssiponensis. The sequence continues at coordinate 74,695,075 of OY783227.1, read as the reverse complement.
CGATAGGTGACCCTGACCCATGTATATTTTTGGGATGAAAACCATGTCATTTGATCTAATGATGTGTTATGATCTGAAAAGCACATGTTAGTTCCCCAAGCAAACCACATGTTAGTTCACCCAGCAACCCATTGTTTAAATGATTGAATATTAATCAAAGTAATGAAATAATGTCTTTTGTTGTTATGACCAAATCCAGCGAAAGTTTGTGTCAAAGAAAAAACATTCTGATCAATAAAATTGAATGTTTTTAATGAAATCATACTTCATCTATTAAAACAAGCTGACAGTGAGGCAGATGTCCCCCGCAGAATTACCGAAAAAACAAGATGACACATATTAATTTTAAAATGTATTGTGCAATCAAACAGATTGTCAACTATCCACTAAGTTTTAAGCCTAGCTTATGTCGCCCTACGACGAGACAAAACTGACGGCGACTGGGAATCAGCGACTGGTTTACGATCAACTGGAACTGATCAGTCGTGACTACCTTGTGGACCTGAGCGCTCTTACGACTGGTGCAAGTCCGACGGTGATCAGTCGCCGTCCAGTCGTCTCCAGTTTTTTCGAGTCGCGCATGTTCTACTCTTACGACTGGGGACAACTAGTTGTCTCTAGTCGCAAGCGACATGAGCGCTCTTACGACAATCTCGACTCAGCTCTTCCCTGAGGTAGCCAATAAGATTTGGTTATTTAGTCACGTGGTACCAAGGGAGGCAACAATCATGGCGGAAAAGTGGATCAAGCGACTAAGATAAGTTAATTGAATTATGGCAGCAACGACCCTTGTTATTCGACAACATGTGACTGAATCTGATTTGTTTAAAGACAAGAAAAAAACATGTTAAAACCGCGCACTGTTGGGATAAATGAACAGTAGGGCAAGCCTACTCCCTTTTATTTATTACGATAAAATTTCAGAATTGCCACCGCCATTTTGAAGCTTATCATGTGCCACTTGCAGTCATGTGATCAGCTGTGACTCTGATTCTATAACTGATGCCGGGCGACAAAAGCAGGCTTACGATAAGACCAATTAGTTGCTCGTGGATGAATCCAGTCGTAGTGACATAAGCTCTCAGTCGCCGTTAATTGCCGACAGTTTCGCCGCGTCGTAGGTCGACATAAGCTAGGCTTTATCACTCTATATCAGGTAGAATAAAAGTCAAGTCAAAGAAATTGGTTAGTTCTGCTTAGCTTTAGCGGGAAATATTAATCACTAAACTCAAGTTTAAACATTCTATCTGAATTAAAATCAGATGGTTACTATGTTCCAAAGTCTTGACCAATCAAATTGATTATCGCTCCTTAGCCTTAATTATAACCAAAGTTATTGTGCCCAAAGGCTTCAACCAATCAAATTGCTTATATTCCATATAAGCCCTTCGGGCCTCTCGGATTTATTTTGCATATTTCTCATTATCCCTTCTAACCATGCACACTCGCTCAAACTTAAAAGGTTAAAAATAGCTCACTGCATCAGTGTGTACACGCACCTGATGACATGTGACCACACCATATATAAGCGATCACAACACCTTCAGTATTGATATATTAACTATTTAGAAGTTTGAGCAATATTCAATGCTCTTAGGTCTCTCTGTGGTCATCTTTTTAATACATGTTTGTATAAAGTCTGACAATACTTTGTTATTTCTTATATATAAATAATCAGGGTGGTTCTATTGGTAACCTCGTTGAATTATCTAAAGAAGTTTGGCTGTGGTTTTCGGTTAGAGGAAAAAAATTTTTGTCAGCCAAACATATTGCTAGAAAATCTAATGTATTAACAGACATTTTGTCTAGGATATTTTCTAGTTGATTGAAATGGAAGTTATAGGAGTATATCTTTTCTAAGATTTGTAAACATTTTTTATACCCGATGTTGATCTGTTAAGATTCCGGGCTTATTACAATTATGTTTCTTGACATCCAGACCCTTTTTTCAAGCATGCAATGCTTTTCTATATCTGAGACAAAATATAAACCATATATGTTTCCACCTTTCAGCATGATATTAAGGGTTCTGGCAAAGGTATTTGAAAAGAGACCAAGCAGTCATAATCATTCCAGGCTGGTTAACTCCTGTATGGTATCCATTTTACTATCATGCTCACAGCCGACCCAGTTTGGTTACTTGTTCGCAAGGACCTATTGTGTTTAAGTCACAATGGTGCTTTATATTCTCTTTGAGGGAAGAATTTATATCTAACAGTGAACAGGATGCAGGATAGCTGGCAATCCTTCTGTAATAGAGGAAGATCAATTCTTAGTGACCATCTACAACGAACAGTATGTATTGGCCTAGCTAGAGAAGATGGACTTTTTGGAGTTGTGAACTACAAATTAATTCATTGGATCCATCTGTAGAAATTTTTAAAATTTCTTAAGAAATATGCATAAACAATTTTCATAAAATGTGAAAGACATTTTTGATCCTCTGTAATTCAAACACTTGTAGCTACAGTAAATTCTGTTCTTAAGGATCAGCCGCTGGTTGGTCGATTCAAGTAAGGATCGTATGATAATAATCCAACTAAGTCCAGATATCTGTTTACTTGGAGTGCTTCATTTAAGTAAATCTTTGGTTACGCTGTATCCATTGCAAGATTTATCTTTGAGAATATGTACATATAAACCAGTTGATTGTTGGCTTTAGCTACAGCTCAGAGATGTCAAATTTTAACAGCTTTTTGCCTTAATGCTTTGTATGATTCAGGCTCTGTTATTATAACCCTGCGGGTAATAAGGTTTCAAAAGCTTCTCGTCCTTCAACACCGTTATTCACGGTTAAAATTTTAAATTTTAAAGATGTTAGAATCTGTCCCTGTTTTACTTTGAGACAGTATATCCGTACAACAGCATAATACAGTAAATCCAATAAAGGATTTGTTTCTTTTATACGAAAAAGGCTGTAGCTCCAGGAACTGTTGCTAGATGGTTATAAGAAATATGATAGTTACCTGGTTTTGATGCTTTGATTTTTAAAGCCCATTCAATTAGAGGGACATCAACTTCATCAGCATTTTATGCTGTTTGTTCACATTCAGAATTGAAAATCTGGAGTTATTTTTTGCCAGGTTTTACCATCAGTATGGGCGAAAAATTGTGCTGGCTGCGGAATAAATAAACTACTAAGTTGTTTTAGTTGTTATTTCCTTTGTTGACAGTCCTTTAAACTATGCAAAATAAATCCGAGAGGCCCGAAGGGCTTATATGGAATATAATCCCACTCTGATCCAAGCGCCCGAAGGGCGTGATGGATGAGAAGGATTATATGAATATATAGCCCGAGGGCTCGAGGATTTATCTTCCCACCCTTGAGCCCTCCCAGTGCTATAGTTGGCTGTCAACAAATCTTTAAAAAGACAATACTGAAGGTGTTGTGATCGCTTATATATGGTGTGGTCAACTTGTCATCAGGTGCGTGTACACACTGATGCAGTGAGCTATTTTTAACCTTTTAAGTTTGAGCGAGTGTGCATGGTTAGAAGGGATAATGAGAAATATGCAAAATAAATCCTCGAGCCCTCGGGCTATATATTCATATAATCCTTCTCATCCATCACGCCCTTCTAGCGCTTGGATGAGAGTGGGATTATCTCTCTTTTCAGTAAGCAGACAATGTTCTAGCCTTAACAAAGTTTGAACATTCTACATCAAATGCTTATTGCTCTGCTTATCTTGAGAAGAAAATGCTCATTATCAAACTTAGTCAAGGTACTGATGTAATGAACAATGCACCAAGATTGGTCATTCTCGCTTATTTGGAACAACAGTTAACAGGTCCCAAAGCATCAACCAATCAATGGCTTATCTCTGCTTTTCCTAAGCAAAAAATGCCCATCTTCGAACTCCATAAAGGCATTGACTTAATAAACACCTACACTAAGTTTAAACATACTAGTCCAATAAGAAGGAAAATTATTGTGTTCCAAAACGTGTGACGGACAGATGGACGGACAGACAGACGGACTGACAGACAAATGGGCAGACAGACAGACGAACAAACCCATTTTAATAATCCTCTGCTTTCTTCAAAAGGCAAGTGATATTTTAGAATCCAACACTATGAATAAAAGTAAATTTTGTTTGAGAGATACACTTTAATCTTTCACTTCTGAATGTAACAACATCAGACAATGAAGATAACACAAGCAGATGATATTTCCAACATCACATAAAGGACTCACAGATCAATTCTATCATACACATGCATTAATAGTTGCAAACATGTGAAAAAAATCAAAAGTGTTTGAAGTGCTTTTCTTAAAGTTGACCTGTTTTTTTTGGTGGAAAAAAAAGTAACACTTATACCTGTGTCAGTTTCTCTTTTTGATGATGATGATAATAATAATAATACGTTGAAATGTACAAGAAAAGTCTATCTATATACCGGTATATTACATTTCTTAAAGTTGACCAGGGTCTTTGATGAAATAATGTAGAATACTTACCTATGGCATTTACTTTATTTGATATATCACTGACAACATCATCTGTAACATGAAATGCTTTAATAATTTTATGTTTTTACTTTATTATAATGAACAGCTAATAATATCATCAGTTATATCAACTCTTGTATCAATGGATTAGATCAGGAATCAATAGATTATATCATACATGTTATACAGCAGGATTAAGTCAGTTATACAAAATTAACCAACAGCAATATTTCTATTAAATCTGAATGGTGAATACCACCACAACAAAAATATTACACAGAATGATAAAGTGAGAACTTAAAAAACAAACAAAATATTGATAATACATAATGTTAAAATACTGCCCTGATTTTACAAAAGGGAACAATGGAAACGTCTCAATTTTGGATTTTGTCACTTACTTCCTTTTGTCCGATAAGGACAGCCTACAGTTTTTATTGCCCTGAAGAGTCACTTTAATAATTTTAATTTTATTTTAGTGTTTCTAAAAGTTTTACCTATTGAGCGGCGACGTCTGCCTTGATCACCATTACCTATAAGTAAATGATATAAATTTGTGAAGGCCACTCATGATAAGTAATTAACATGCAGTGAGTTTGTGGACCTACCAATACATATAAAAGACTTTGGACATGATATAACAAACCAAAATAAACTAAACCAAAACAGTGACCTCTCGCGTGACCACAAGCTAAAAATGCGTTTTTCGTACAATCAGGGGCCATAATTCATGAAGCTTCAATGCAATGTGCATGAATATCATATGCAACTAAGTTCTTTGGGTTGTAAACACGATAGGAACCAAGATCAATGGGTTATAGACATGCATTACAAATTTCAAAAAAAGCGGCACAAAATTGTGACCTCAATAGGGTCCACAATCTTGATATACCAGATGTTAACACTTATTGCGTTCGAAGGGCGGCCATTTTTTCTGGCAGTTTTGGTTCGACTTTCACGAAATTCGAACTCAACCATCATTACGGTATAACAGTGATATTTTGAATAGGATAATAATTGTGACCTCCAGAGGGACCACAAGCTAAAAAAGGCAATTTTTCGTACAATCAGGGGTCATAATTGCGGCAGTTAAGATTCGAAATGCGCAAATATTAAAACAAACAAAGATATTTTGGTAATAAACATGCATTTCAAGTTCCATCTAAATCGGATTGAAATTGTGACCTCTACCATTTTTTACACTACTCCCGTACAAGCGACGGCCACAGCTAAACCAGCGGCTGCCAGGCAGGATATGCCCACATTTTGTAAGAGATGGATAGAAAACAAGCTAAAACCAAACAGGATTTTTTGTACAATCAGGGGCAATAATCCAGAAAGTTACGTTCTGAAATGCGTAAATGTCAAAAGGGACTGAGATCTTTGGGATATAAAGATAAGTTTTAAGTTTCATCAAATTCCGATAAAAATTGTGACCACTAGAGGGTTCCATAACCTTGATACACCAGATGCTATACACTATTTCCATACGAGGGCCGCCATTTTGTCCCGCAGTTTAGGCCCGTTTTTCACGAAATTTGAACTCAAAAAACACCATGTTATAACGGTGATATATTCGAACATTTTTTTAAATTGGGAAATAAATGTCACCTCTTAACGGACCTCAAGCTAAAAACATGATAAACCTATATTTCAAGTTCCTCACAATCAGATAACAAATGTGACCTGTAGATTGTTCACAAACAATTGTGGACAGAAAGACCTACCAAAATGACAGGCCCCTACCAACTGACCCCCCACGCACACAATATTTCCAACTGCAGAAACATGAGTAAAAGTACTTACACATTGCTTGCATTGATCTCACTGGAGCAAGACTGTTCTCCAATTCTGCTAAATTGTCATGAGGCAAAACAGATGAACACTCAGATGCAGTAACCTCATCTAGACAAGGTATAGTTTCTGTTGCAAGCCTACATATTTAATAAGAATAAAAAAAACATTTAAATATAAACAATATCACTCTGAAATATATTCAAATATAAATAAGAATATGTCATATGCAGCCCCTATTACTTGCTCACTATATTCTACTTTAATAAGCGAATCACGGTGGCTAAGTGGATAAGGTGCTGGTTCGTTAGTCTGGAGGTGGGGTGTTCGATCCCTGCATTGGCCGAGAAAGTTCATCTCGATTTACCGGTGTTTTTCCCCATGTCAGTGATACAGAAGGAGGGCCTGACAAGGACAGCTGCCTAGTTGTTCGGATGGGACGAAAAACCCAGGTCCTGTGTACACATTGGAATTCGATTAAGAGTAGGCCGTAGCGCCGCTGCCCAGGCAAAATTACCCTCATAGCACACTGTATGGCGTATGCCCGTCTTCCATTAGCCCAGGTTAGGTGCATCAGAGTAGGACGTTAAACCCCATTAGTTAAAAGAGGTCTGAAGCCTTCTTAAAAACATGATGGTATATAGAGTTGTTTCCCTTGTTAATACAAGGCCTTAGTCCCAGTTTAAGATGGATATTTGTTTTGATGTCTGGGGTGTTGAATGGCCGAATTGTTAGCGTGCGCACTGTATCATACAGTCTGTCATTGAGTCAACAGACGTGGTTTCAAATCCCCGTTTGTATGTGGCAAGGAGTAGGGTCGCCTGTCTATCCTCGTGGGTTTTCTCTAGGTACTACGGATGCCTGTCACCGTTAAAGAACCCTACACGCACACAAATTATTGAAATAAACCATATGTTAGTCCCAAAATGACCTAGTTTGTGTCAAGTGGACATTAAACCCCATTTCTCTCTCTCTCTGTTTTGATGGACTCTTATAAACAAAATCAATCCAGGAGAATCCTAGGATAAAACCCCCCAACACTAACATGTTCCTAAATGATAAAGAAATGAAATGAAATTGTTCTCGGTTTTTCATCCCATTCGATCGACTATACACTTCCGTTGACAGGTCCTCCATCTTGCATCACTAAAAAGGGGGACCTACGCAGAAAATTACTGACGAACTTTATTGGCCAACGCAGGAATAGAATGTGGAACATTGTTTTTCTCAGTGAGTTTCCTGTTGGAAATTTACTTACCTACAAATGTCATATAGTGAGGGTCTTGATGAACTAGAAGTAATAGATCCTAGACTTTGGAGACATTTTGTTAATCTTCTACTACAATCTTGCTGGAGCATCAGGTTTTCAAGACCACCTACAGAAAATGTGAGTCAATTTTATTAAATAAGTTCAAGTCCCTAAATTATCTGACAGGGCTAGAAATTCGTCCTTTTTTGCGAGAATCTAAGAGGATTCTCATATATGCAATCTGCGCGAATCCTCGGAATCTTAATTAATAATACTGTCTAAAAACAAAATTAAATTGTGTTTATTGTGTTAATCTAAAACAGTAAAATACGACAATGATAAAAATAAAACAATCAGATGGAATTTTTGGTAAACACTTAAATAGTGTAAAAAGTAATATCCAGAAAATGCCGTAGCCAAAATAAACTGATACGGCACCATCACATTTCTTCATAACACGATTTGTAGTCTTTTGTCCATCACATAACTAGTCACGTAACTTACAAAAGTTTTTATTTATTCGTCGATGATAGGCAAACAGTACAATGATCACGTGACAACCAAAACTGAAATGGCTATTAAATAAAATTCTTTACTAGTATAGCCTTTAATAATATTTTAAAAATTAAGTCTTTGTCAGCACGTGTATAAATAAAGAATAATAAGAACGGTAAACGCTATTTAGAACTGATTTGCTATTTCTTCAATTTTTAATTAAAATGGTTAAAACTTAACGACCTACCTGGAATGGTCATCCCGTTACTTTCTATCGGACGTTTACTAATTTCAGATCAAGCTATATGTAACCTTTCTCTCTTGAAAAATCCTTCTTTATTTACTTCACGGTATTGAAGTCCGCCATGCTTGACCTAATTATTTGGGATAAACCAAATCGAATAGGGGTGTGGATATGTCTTTGAGTCATTTCGTCCTATTTGAATGTTTAGATAGTTGTTTCGACCTAGTAGAATATAACTTGCTTAAAAGAGCTATTTAAGGGAAGTAATATAAATTTGCTATTTGGTTTCAGACCAGAGTTTTTTGTTCCACTGCCTTAGATATTAAATTTGCTAATACGGTATTTTTTTAGATAGTCTAGTCTATTTCTTTTTTGATTTAGTTTTTTTTTGTATTTTGTGAAATGCCCCTAAGCAAATGATACTTTGACAGAAAACGGAAAGGGGTAGTAGCCACACAAGGTCAACTTCTGTTAGATCAAGGGCACGTAATTGCGTTTTTGTGTTCAGACCACGAGTTATTTTTTTTACATTTAATTTATTCATATTGATTAACCCTGAACTTCATTAGATTTCTGCAAGTGTACCTTTTATGTGTAAAAGTCGAATGCACTTACATACTGGCCATTACCGTGTAGTTTGTGGATAGTCTCTCTAATTGTCATCAGGTCAAAATTATCTAATTTTGTTGAACATGTGTTAACCTTCTTTTTTTTTATTTTCCTGCGTCTTAGATGAGTCAATTTTCAAAGTGCCGTACACAGAGTTTAAGGGGATATTCAATGCGTAATGCGATCTCTTTTTTGGAACTTTTATGTCGTCTATAATTCATTTTACTCTGTTTCTCAAAATAAGTAAATAACCGATTGATACATTCGTTCACATCTTGCGTAATCTTCATCTTGAAATTGTAAATAACAATAATCACTTACCCAGTATCTACCTTCTTATATACACATGTTATATACACACGCCATTGTGCACATGCAAATGCATGTGATGAAAGAATGATCCATTATTCAATGGGTTATATTTTTTACGATTATTTTTTTCTATCTATTCAACGACAATATCTGAAACAAACCGTGTGCGTCTGTCGAACGGGCAAATAAATAAAAATGGATACCGATAATCGATATTAGTCCATAAAATTATAAGATATCGTAAAATATTTACACTTCTTCCGAAAGGTTACCATGCTATCTAATGCTGAAAATAAGTGTTTTGTGAGGGATATTTTAGAATATTTCAAAGGAATATTAAAATACCGGAAACCAAATAAAACAAACCAAAACACACGCACACACAAATTGTTGATATTGTAACAATAAATGGATTTATTTTGCATGAAATGTTTTGAAAAAAGCTCTGAAAATAATCGAAAATAAGTATTACTGCCGCAAAATGACGGTGCGAAACTTCCCTCCCAAAGTATTATTAACCGAATGCACCCGATTTGTGGAATACCTTCTACCCCTACATGATATACTAGTGACCCAATTTACACATGCGCAGAATCAATGTTTATGTTCTGAGAAATCGAGTGTTTCGAAATATGTGAAATTTACAAGAGAATAGATGATTTTACCGAAACTATTGGCGTTAATTTTCAACGAAGAATTTAATGGGGTGACCATTCCAGGTAGGTCGTTAAGTTATAACCATTTTAATTAAAAACTGAAGAAATAGCAAGCAATTTTCGAGTTGTAGTGTTACCAGGAACAGACAGTAATTACTCGGAGTCGGATTATATGATCCACATATATAGCCGATTCTCACTTGAATAAGGTATGATTGTCGTTCATTGTTCTTCCAATCGCCTAGATTAAACACCAATTAATCAGCTAAAGCCGACAAAATACAGGCGATTAAGACTGACATCAATAGTTGTACTCAACCAAAATATTTTCTGAGATTATTATTTTTTAGAAAAATTTTACGCGAATACTTGTAGATTCGCAGCGTAAGCTCTTGCGAGAATCCTGGCGCGAATCAGATTCAGAGATTTGCGTGAATTTCTAGCCCTGTCTGACAAGATTTATTAAAAAGTATAGTATTCTATTTGTGGGTTTGTATTTGGAAGGATAACATCAGGAATGGCTTTAACAACATTTATTCATCTGCATGGCAAAACTGTACACCTCAATATCGACTGTGTATGTCTATATATATTTCACTTATTCCTATAACAAGGTATGGAAGCACATCAATTACATTAATGAATTGACAGACACCACATATAGGCCTATTTGTATATATTACATTGAAATGTTTATATATTAGAATAATCCAAATATATGTTTCAAAGTGATATTTTAGAATCCAACACTATGAATAAAAGTAAATTTTTTTTGAGAGATTCACTTTAATCTTTCACTTCTGAATGTAACAACATCAGATAATGAAGATAACACAAGCAGATGATATTTCCAACATCACATAAAGGACTCACAGATCAATTCTATCATACACATGCATTAATAGTTGCAAACATGTGAAAAAAAACTAAAGTGTTTGAAGTGCTTTTCTTAAAGTTGACCTGTTTTTTTTGGTGGAAAAAAAAGTAACACCTACCTGTGTCAGTTTCTCTTTTTGATTTATCACTGATAACATCATCTGTATCATAATAATAATAATAATAATGAAAATAATAATAATAATAAAAAATTAATATTATAGATACTTATAGATATAATATTACGATGAAATGTACAAGAAAAGTCTATCTATATACCGGTATATTACATTTCTTAAAGTTGACCAGGGTCTTTGATGAAATAATGTAGAATACCTACCTATGGCATTTACTTTATTTGATATATCACTGACAACATCATCTGTAACATGAAATGCTTTAATAATTTTATGTTTTTACTTTATTATAATGAACAGCTAATAATATCATCAGTTATATCAACTCTTGTATCAATGGATTAGATCAGGAATCAATAGATTATATCATACATGTTATACAGCAGGATTAAGTCAGTTATACAAAATTAACCAACACCAATATTTCTATTAAATCTGAATGGTGAATACCACCACTACGAAAATATTACACAGAATGATAAAGTGAGAACTTAAAAAACAAACAAAATATTGATAATACATAATGTTAAAATACTGCCCTGATTTTACAAAAGGGAACAATGGAAACGTCTCAATTTTGGATTTTGTCACTTACTTTCTTTTGTCCGATAAGGACAGCCTACAGTTTTTATTGCCCTGAAGAGTCACTTTAATAATTTTAATTTCGTTTTAGTGTTTCTAAAAGTTTTACCTATTGAACGGCGACGTTTGCCTTGATCACCATTACCTATAAGTAAATGATATAAATATGTGAAGGCCACTCATGATAAGTAATTAACATGCAGTGAGTTTGTGGACCTACCAATACATATAAAAGATTTTGGACAGTGTCCCTCTTACAAGAAATAACAAACCAAATTAAACTAAACCAAAACAGTTCCTGTAAAGATAATGTTATCTAGAATATGAAAGCATGGAATTCAGTTTAACATAACAACAATAATATATGTTGGTCGTTTTGAGATGACATAAAACACAACAACCTCATCCTGTCCTCCTTCAGGTGGTACACCAGATGTGTTTAGACGAGCATACATACTCATGAACAAAACTCGTCACAAATTATATTGGGGTAGAATCAGGTGTTTTTAAGTGAGTATACAAACCCTGCGTGGTGTACAACACCTATCACAACTCGAACATGAGAAGTTGTATCAGGTGGTCTAACAGGTTACAGTACTTGTCCATGGCTTGAACATGAGAGGCATTTTGCTGGGAAAAGGAAATTTAACCTACTATTCATTGACTTTCAATTTCAAGGCTACACGCCAATACGTATCTAAAGGATCTCAACACATTTTCCTTGTCAGCTTGTCAAGTATGAATTGTACTAGAAAGAGGTAGTTAGTTCTTCTCAGCCCTTGCCATGACTCGAAACCAGGAAATTCTAGTCTGGAGTCCATTTCACAACCATGTGAGTACCGGTACTACATCTCTTAAATTTAGTACCGGTAATACTGAAAACTTCTTCATGTTTTAATGTCCTTTTTTTTCATTCCAAAATGTCATTATCCCCACTCTCCCATGATACCCTTAAGAAACGTTAGCATTTGTTGGAGATACCTACATGATTTAAGAACTGGATTACTTTGAATGACATTGAGAGTTCTTGCTGATATATAAACAGAACACTGAACTATCAGATCATCGAAACATACACGAGCTTCCTCGACTTGACTACAAAATATAATATCATGTAAAATAAATAAAAAGAAATTATAACCAATGTTATCACTATACTTCAATCTCTGATTGTAACACCAAGCAGAAACATTTTCTGGTTCTCAAAAATTCCTAACCAAAATTCTGAAGCATGAGGGAGGTTTTATTTTTTCAAAGAATCACTCTTTGGTTAAATGACATCTATGCACAACATATTGTTGTTTATAGGAATATACAATTATCGAGTATCATTTATGATTGTCATTATCATTTATCAGGGTAGCGTCTGTGTTTCCATAGGTGAATGTTGCCTCTCATAGGTACATGTACTTCTTTTATAGAGTTTTCCTATCAGTATTTTGGTAGCTATTATTATTGTTAACAGCCATAAGTTAAGACCTTTCAATGGTTAATCCTCTCTAAAATAGCATACATTACCCAATATTCAAAAACTGAACCATATATGTTTACAATTAAACGAGACACTAATGTAACCATTCTCATATAGAAAGATAGGTTGCCAGGCAACGAAACATACACCCACAGCAGCTAAATCGTCCGGGCAGTCAACAAGGGTTATCGCATATTTTTACTTTTTTCGGTAATGAAACATTTGTAATACACTAAAATCATTATGTAAATGTAATTATCAGAAAATCATTAGAATTTGTTTTCTTTTTATAAAGTTTTGCCCCACGGTATCAATTAGTATACGAAACATTTAATATCATGGATTTAGCTGTTCAGTTATCAAAATTCATTGAAAATCAAAATACTTATTCGTTTCAACACCTTAAACTCTGTGTATCAATCTGAAGTCAATGGATGATAAGTATAAATTTAAAGTCAATCGGATATTAACTTTGGCCTCTAGAGCGTCCACAAGATTTTTTGAAGTGAACAAGGGCCATAACTCTGGCACTAATTATTGGAAATTGCTGAAAATCAATAGGATTCTTTAAGCTCTCGACCTTAAACACTGTGTATAAATTTATAGTCAATCCGATATTAACTTTAGCCTCTAGAGTGTCCACAAGCAATTGTGGACGCCGGACAGACGAGGGCGACGACAATATACGACCGTATTTCAATGTGGGCGTATAAAAACCCTTGACAGTTCGAATTTGAAATAATAGTAGGCCATAGCGCAGTTGTCCTGGCAATATTTCCCTCACAGCACACTGCATGACATATGTCCAATTGTTGCCGAAAAGTAGGACACTTAACCCCATTTCATCTGATTCCTATAGGTAGCTATAAGTTTTTCTTAAGTCCATGCTGTATGGATTCAAGAAAAAAAGAGTAATATGAACTCTTAATTATTAAAAGTATTTTAGTAGAAAGGTGAGTCAATTTGCTTCAAAAGAATCTAAATGATTTTCGTCTAATTTGGATGAAATCAAATTTTATGAATTGCTTCTTCAGACACAATTTTTTTTATTCTGCAAATAGTGTCAGTTAAAACTAAAAGGCACTTTCTATATAAAAATCCCTATAGATTGCAGCAAGCCACCAAATAAGGGTGTGTCCTTGTTAGAGGTAGTAGCCTTCACCGCCTCAAAGGAAATTACTGTGTTACCTTTGCTCCTAGTGGATGGTTGTTTCCAGAAATGATTTTAATGTAATAGACTGACTACTTACTCACAATATTCGTCTGACCCAGATTCAGCAGAAATTAATGTCATCATATTTGTACAATCCTGTAATTGCAATCCACATCCCATTGGAGAGACTGTAAGTGCTACAAGAAAGAAATAGAACAAATGCAAGTTTTTTATAGAAATTATTGTCCCCATATGCGGTGTTGAAATTAGTCAGTAAATTTTGTCTATATGACAGTGACTGTTTTTTAAAATTAATGCAATGATATACACATTCTTTGGCATCTTCCTTTAACATATCATATTTCCTTTTATCATCGAAAAATTTCTTCACCAACAGGCTAATAAAGGCAGAAATAAAATAAGATAGAAAAATAAGTAACAATGAATATGTTCACTTAATATAAACTCTGAAAACTATAATTAAAATGAGATGAAAGACATTAATTTAAATGAGATAAAAATAAAAGTTTATTTTAAAATAGGTTCAGGTTATCCAAGAAGCTTCCGAAAATGCTCTTGATTATATTTATGTCAATAATATCAACTCATAACCTCAATGGAAATATTGTAAATGGTCTACCTTGTGGTGGTCCTGGCTGGGATGTCTCACCAACATATTGTCCACCTGTAAAAATTGTTATTCACATGAGTATATCAAGCTGAATGTTTTTTCTTAATAAAACAATAAAAGCAATCGTATTAATATACAGATTTATATTGTTTTATTATACTTTCGATGGCCTCCAGTACATGAAAATTTGTCCGGTTGTAGTGGGAGGTCGTGTCATTGGTCATACGAGTGGTTTTTACCCTATGACATAAAACAATAAAAGTAATCTGATTAAAATACAGATATCGTTTGATTGTTATTTCAATGGTGTCCACTACATCAAGATTTGAACAGTTGTAGTGAGAGGTTGTGTCAGGGTTCATACCCTATGACATCAGACATCTTAACAACAAAATTATTAAAGAGGTTTTACACAAGAGATAAATCTACGTAACATATCACAGGTATTTCTAATTTATGCCTAAATGTTATATAAAGTATTAATTAAACATTATTTAACTTGCCAAGACCATAATCAACTCTTGATGCCATAGTATACTATACGCTAAATTTTCATTAGATTTAAATACAATTTGCAGTTAATGACGTATAAAAGGATAATCAATACCTTGTTGTTATCATAATAATGGTATCAATGACAATCAAGGCTATACTATTATTGTACCTGCGATAGCTCGGCTCAGAGTTAAGTAATTTGACTGGAATTTTCAACATGTTCCATTTTCATTATCATGTTAACTATTATAGCAAGAACTGTCAGTTCTCTATCCAATCTTACATAATGCCCCTTTCATATGTATGGTTAATTCATAGCAACTCAGATCCTTACTGACCTTTTAAATTTCTAATTGCATGTAAATGGTTATAATTGTTATTCAATGAATTGTGTAGTCTGTCCTGCGTAGAACCTTCACGATTTTTAAAGCTGGATCCTCACATGTCCAGATTAAGGACTGTGTTTAATGTTTAAGTCATTGTGAAGGTAAATCAGCAAAAAATTCTCTTCTTCATATTGTAGTATTGCTCACAGAACCAATAAAATAAACATTGGCCTACATGTTTTTCTTATTCAAGGTTGTGGCATCTTGGAAATGATATTTTACAACTAAATTCGGAACTAAACTAAAATCAACTATCTCAAGAGAACTATAAAAGTTCAGCACTGTCTCCAATGATGTCCATTAATTTATCAAAATGGCAAATTTTGCATTATCCACCGTTTTGAAAGTTTGACACTCCCTGAGGTGCAATGATTCACATATATTGGTAGGGTATCTCAAATTTCTTGGCACTAATCAGTGAAAAACTACTGTGCTCCACCAGGAATAAAAAGCACAAAGGAAGAAATCCTTGACTCGCTATTTGAAACAATCCTAATAATACTACAAAGTGGTACTGAGTGTTCCAGAAAGTGGAAACAAGTAAAATTAAAACAAAAAACAGTGTATTGAATCATTAACATTTCTATGGATTATTGAACTTACACATTTGATCGTATTGTTGACTGGAAGCAGCTAAACCCTGTTTCATGACTTCAGGCAGGGATGAACCGCAATCTGCCAGCAATTGTTCATTACAATCAGCATATTGTCTCATAACACTGTAAAATATAAATATTGGTTTATAAATCATTCTGTAGGTCTATTTTGTATTCTATACACTTGTATGACCCTTGACCTGTCCACCTAAACACGCCAGTCAGATTTACAGATATATGGATTGGAGAATATCAAAGGTATACAAGCAGTTGCCATGCATGCAAGATATGCCCACATTTTCCGAAAGATGGACAGAGAAAAGGCTAAAAAAAACCTCAAACAATTTTTTTGAAAAATCCGGGGTCATAATCCAGGAATTTAAGGTCTGAAATTCAAACTCGATCTGAATGTGCAAATATTAAAAGTAACCAACCTACACGGACCTTATGATACTTCTCCTTTTTTCATAGAGTGGAGGGAAATTTGGTTTGACATCCTACTTTTCTGCAACACCTGACCATGGGCTACTGACGATGTACATGCATACGTCATGCAGTGTGCTACGAGGGACATTTTTAACTGTCAAGGGCTCTTTAACGTACATACTAACATGTACACAGGTGAACCAAGATTGTTTGTCCCATCTGAATGACTAGACACTAGTTTTCTTGCCGAGGGAAAGCAGTCTGGAATGATCTTAATGAAAAGCATGTACCTTTTACCTAATACACAACCCAACAGGTGTCTCAAAACTCAATCCGGTTTCCTCCCACTGCTTAAGACCATTATGCGCAAGCGAATAATTGAAATAAAATTGAACCATGTGTTAGTTTCGAAATGACCTAGTGTGTGTTGAGTGGACATTAAACTCCATTTCTCTCTCAAAACCCAAAGACCTTTTAAAGACTTCACAAGATGTATTTGAAACACAGTTTCCTCCCACTGCTAAAGACCCCTGCGTGCAAGCGAATTATTGAAATAAAATTAAACCATATGTTAGTCCCGAAATGACCTAGTTTGTGACAAGTGGACGTTAAACCCCATTTCTCTCTCTCTCTATTTGAAACATAAGTTTTTATTAATATATTGATCTAGAGTTGACATGTCACAATCAGCACATTACTGAATTACTGAGAATTGTTTATGTTAGTCCCGAAATGACCTAGTTTGTGACAAGTGGACGTTAAACCCCATTTCTCTCTCTCTCTATTTGAAACATAAGTTTTTATTAATATATTGATCTAGAGTTGACATGTCACAATCAGCACATTACTGAATTACTGAGAATTGTTTATGGTCTGTTGTTTACTCCATCTCCTCTTTACTTAATGTTAATGTTAGATAAGGGGGTAATGAAGTAAATAACTGTAATAAAACTATATCATGTATTTATGAGAGAGAGAGAGAGAGAGAGAGAGAGAGGTGTGTTAACGTCCACTCCACACAAACTAGGTCATTTTGGGACTAACATATGGTTTAATTTTATTTCAATGATTTCGCTTGCGCGTAGGGGTCTTTAGCAGTGCCCACGAGGTTGAGAAGGCACTCCTATCTCCATGCCACATACGCTCACACCAGAGATCGAAACCACAGCCACAAGCTGTTCACATAGTTACCATGTATGGGGTTTTTAAGAGGTTACGATTAAATTAGGCAATATGATAACGGTCAATTAGGTCATTTGCATATAATTTTCAGTATAAGCAAAGAATCTATCAATTATATAATACTGATTTATGAACCTCAAAAGTCCGACTGTGGTCTCCACAATGTGATCAAACTTAATTAAAATATCTTTCGAAGTTTCCTATACATTTATTATTCATGTTCAAGTCGTTACTCTTTTGTCATTGGTTCTTGAAAAATTCTTAATAAACAACAACAATTCCCATGTATAGTTCTCAATTTAACTCATATAATAAATGTTTTTTGACCATCAGAATTCGACAAAATCTTCCCCCAAAGTCCAGGAAAGGGCATTTCATGGACTCTAGATTCAAAAATGTATCAAGGGGAGCCCCATCACCCCATGTAGAAAGCTTGCACCTGTGGTGCTTTGATCATGGCTGTGTCACTCATATCAGGGGTTAGTCTCATTTTTGTGAAACATCCCTCCAAACAAGTTTCGAGTATGTATTAAAGTTTATTTACTCCATTCACTTACTAAATGTCTCTAAAGATTATTGGTATTATTAGATAATACATGTGATCCTTAAAGCCAAAGTTATATACTTACACACAACCTGCGACTGGACCCTGTGCACCTGCCGTTTCTAACTGAGCACCATATTGTTGGCATTCTGACATTTTACGTTGACATTCGGGATCTATACAATACAATACAAAGATTTGATACATACTATATACAGTGGGGAATTGCTACGCTAAATAAATATGATGTCCCAAATAAATAGACGACACATATAAATTAAACATACATTATGCAAGAGCTAAATCTGCTTATTACAGGTCTTTCTTTAGGCCTGAAATGTTATCTAAATTATTAATCATATATTACTTTATTTATCTAGACAGTAATCAACTCTCGATGTCAAGTAACCTATGATCTTCAGTGGCTTCTGATCCGATTTGCTGCTTAACTTTCCTTCATGATTTAATCATTAAATGGATAATCAAGATTATGATTTTTATCGTACCGGCTTGAAAAATGATGATCGAGGCCAGGCGGAAATTTCAATCGCTTAATTCTCGGTTCATAGAGGATCAATTTGACAGAAATTTTCAGCAAATTGCCTTTACATTATCTAGTTTTTAACTATTATAGTGAGAACTGCCAACTCTTTGTCTAATCTCGCATAATGTATCTTTAATTGCACATTCATTTTTAGCAAAGGTACCAAGCAATTAAACTGATTAACTATATTAAGCAGCAAATGTTCACTATCGAACTCAGTCAAAAATTTTGAAGCCCCTGGTAATGAAACTATTCACTAAGTTTCATCACCTTCCATCATTTCAAATCAAAGTTATCTTGCCCCAAAGCATTGTCCAGTGGAATTGCTTAACTGTGGTTAGCTTTAGCAGAAATTGGTAATCACTGAACTCAGCCAAGACATTCATGTATTGAACATTGCTACACCAAGGTTAAACATTCTACCTCATATCAGTTAAAGCAATGTTGTTATGTTCAGAATCTTGATCAATCAAACTGCTTACTTAGCTTAAGCAGAAATTCTCATCATTGTGCTTAGTCAATTATTAATATAATGAATCTATCTGTCACCCAATTAGAACCAAAGTTAATGTGTTGCGTTCTAAAGTCTAAACCAATCAAATTGCTTATTCTTAGTGGAAATTTGCATGATTGAAAACTATCAAGGCATTAACCTCATATACACCTACACCAAGTTGGTAGATTGTACCTCAATTAGGAGAGTTATTGTGTTCCAAAGTCTCGACCAATCAGTCTGAAGTCTATACTTTGCCTAAGCTGAAAATGATCATCATCAAACTTAGTCAAGGTATTGATGTAATGATCGAAACTATACACAAAATTTCACCACTCTTACTCAATTAAAATCAAAGTTATCGAGCTCTTAATTTATAAGTCCTGACGAAACAAATTGCTTAGTGTTCTGCTTACCCTGCTCATTATCAGACTTTGTCATGGTATTGACATAATGAACAACAGGTTTCCACTCAGCATACCTTGGCAGAATCCGGTACTCTACATCTAGCCCCGGCTTTATGACAGTAGGTGCATATGTACCTACGCCTAAATTGGTTTTCTTATTACGAAAACATGCCACTTTTAAAAAGAAGTTCTAAACAATAATGTATCATTCTAAAGTGTGTAGAATTTTCAGTGCAAAGCTGTCCTTGTTTAAAGAAAATTAGATAAACTTAAAGAAAACCATGGCAGACCTTGTCATACAGCCGAGTCTAGATGTAGGGTACCAGAGTCTGCTGAGGTTTGCAGAGTGACCGAGCTTCAACACTCACTTAATTAACCAACCAAATTTCTTATCTGTGCTTAATAAACACTTGCACCAAGTTGTACCATTCTAGCTAAATTAGGAGAGTTATTGTGTCCCAAAAAGCGTGGGACAACAAATTAGCAAGGGAAGAAATTTTCAAAGTATCACTCAAATGGTGTGGCACCTATGGGCAAAAAGGTTCTTGATGGCTAAAAACACACTTTATATCATATAATTCTGTAAACTTCAAGTAAACAAAAGCACACCAAAAGTTTGCATATATCATTAGTGACTTCTGAATTTTAAATTTGATATTTTAGAATCACCATCCGAAAAATATTCTAGTTCCGAAATTTCAGTAGAAATTGCTTCAGGAAATATATCACTTGAAATTAGATTTTAGTCTATACTCCAATACAAATTGAATACAATTGCAAGTTTGAATTACGTTTTCTGCACTAAATCTAATAGATATATCGTACATATATATGAACTAAGATCTTCATATTATTGTTGTAAAACCTATGATCAAACTGGAAACACATTTAGTTGTTACTAATATCAACTTTTAATCTGCTGAAATTAGATTTTAAAACCAGCAAATATATCCCCAATCATAATTGAGTAGAGAAACTAGGATCAGCATTAATTTTAAGAAAGAGGGTTCAATTAAGTACCTAGTGTTAATACTAATTCTAATGATAATACTCAGAATGGTTAAAATATAATGATTATGTTAATTAAACTAATATGGTGAAGTTAAACTACATATACCTAGCATAGACCCTGGCCCTGGTCCACCTTGCATAGGTCCTGGTCCACCTTGCATAGGTCCTGGTCCACCTTGCACTGGCCCTGGTCCACCTTGCATAGGTCCTGGTCCACCTTGTCCACCTACAAATAATATAAATTAATCTAAATAGTCATATAGGACTGCATTTTCTCACAATCAACAATTCCAATTTTAGTTTTGTATCTAATAACCAAATCTCTCAAAGTGTCAGAGAAAATGGTTTATTCACCACTTTGAAACTTCACAACAGTTTCTTTGTCTTAATTATCAACAATTTAACTTATTCATCCGCCTTCCAGTTGTCATCATTGGAGTATGGAAACACATTCATGACAATCTCATTAAAACACACATCTTATTCCTTTAGTTTTTCACAGTTCAAAATTTCATTTTACTTGGCTTCACTTCACCAAAGTATAAAAAAAAAAAAAAAATATTATCAGATTGCATTGATGCATCTTCTGGGGCATCAGGCTCACAAGAAGAGTGACACATAAGCAGTGAAATGTGTAACATGTATCCAGTGACATGTTAACTTAAGGGAGTATGCTGCAGAATTTTGACATTTAATTTGTCGGAGTAAAAAAGTTAATATGCCGTACTTATTAAGCCTCGTCGATGTCATGCTTATCAAAGATTGTAGCGGCCAAGCGAATATTCACTGCGGGATCAGTTTGGTGTTATTGTCCAATCAACATGTCCTGAGATTATTAGGATCCAAGAGGCATAGCGTCGCAGGTTCTAATGTAAAATCTCAGGACATGTCTGTTGGACATTAACGCCCTCTAAATGCGCACCAGGAAGTGTTTATCGACATTGTAACATGCTATTTTGAATTTTGAAAGAAATAACTAAAACAGAGGGGTGTTATTATTTTTCAATAGACAGTGTCTAATTGACCTATCAAATTGTGAGATTCCCCCTTTAGCATGTTACAATTATCAATATTAATCTCAAACACAAAATTATGAATGAATGACACTTCTGCTTATTGTACTAGATATTTATTATTTAGAACTGTCAGGCTTCCAGACCCAGTGTAATCACTTTGTTAAAAAGTATATAGGCGTACCACTTTAATACGCCCACAACAAATAATTTGTTTTTCAAATTTTGCAATAGAATTGTTTGGCGGCAGGATGTAAATTTTTGTGTGAGTAAATTTAACCTTATCACGGTGATAATGTATATAATTATTTTATTATCCAAACCATATTATCACGTGATCAGGATAATTTTGTAGACATTTAAATGAGTGGTCCCTAGTATTTAATTATCTAACCCCTGAAAAATGTCAGAAATAATTGTTCTGCCAAGGTCATATAAATTTGTTATTATCTTCAATAATCACCAGATAATTGGCCAATATAAACCATTTCACAAAAGTCCATTTCAGTCTTTAGTGCAATAACAAAATTACAATCGTATTGCTGATCATGGTTCGCCATGTTCAATCAGCTGACTTTGTCTATAGTCAACCTGAAACTTTACAAACTAATCTACCCTTACCGGAAGTCAAGTAACTTGGTATTCAGACAACTGACAATTTGCTGTCTTTTTCTGAATATTAAAAGAGATATTGTATTCACTCTAAATGTGCATGAGATCGGGAAACAAGCAACATGACCATGTAGCGATCATGTTTGATCCTAAAATAACTAGTTTGATCCAATTCCCTTATCTATTTCCATCATTTTTACACCGAAAAACTAGCTGTTCGCCATCCGGTGTCCACATAAGGAACTTCCGACTTTCCATTAGGGTTAATATGACTCCCATGTGAGTCCTCTACAATTTTCAATTTTGTTATTAATAAATTGCTGCACCTACTTGTACTACCAGCACAGACTTCATCTATACCAGATTTTGTTCTTTCATAATCTTCAGGCGACATCTGTAGTCCCATATTTTTATATACCTCACAATCATTCATTATGTCTCTTAAACAATCTAAAGCTCCATAAACTTCCCTTCAAAATTAAATGGTATATATGCGATTTTAATAATGTATGGAAACAGCTCAACACAAGTACACAGAGGGGAAATGTAAATAAGGGGTTTAAGCATGCATAGTCTTCACATACAGGGGAGGCTGACGGGAGCCATATGTTTGGGGCGACACTTCTTTGCGGCGGCAAATTATCAGAGTGCATACAAGAAATATTCAAAAGGGGACTGATTTTGTCTTTGAATATTTATGAACTGAGATAGCAAATCATCTGCCTGTGCAAACTAGTTCCCTTTCCAGCAAATAGAGAGGGTAAAATTACGATTTTTCCATAATATATTATTGTAAAGGGGGTTCGGTCAAATGGGAAGGGGGGGGGGGGGGGTGAAGGGGAAATAAACATAAAATGTTATTAAACAAGGTGTTAAAAAAATGTATTTTAAAAATTTTGTTAATCATAAAAAGTCAACTGAGTACAGACCACTGAACAAAGCAGTTACAGGCAGGCTGGTGTGGTGGGGGGGGGGGGATATGGGTGCACTGAAACTTTTGCCATAGGGCGCAACATAGGCTTGTGAGGGTCCTGTAAGCATGTAAAGAATGGACTGGGGAGGCGTACAAAGTAAACCTATTGTAATATAATAAAGAGCTACAGGGGATCAAACTGCAGTACCACAAAATAGATTAGCTGATTTACTTAAAAGAACAATAACACTCTTGCTGGCTTGGCAGCTCTAGAAAATAAATAATAGTCTTATTCTAAATACTAGATGTTTATTTGTCCTACCTATTGTGTAAAATATCCATTACATCATATTTTACTTGTTCAGAGGGTTCCAAAATATTTTAAAATCCAAGTCACATTTGAAAAGGTTTACGTTAACCTTTTCAAATCATGTAGTTGAATTTTTCCAATTCTTTAAATTAGGTGTGTTAAGATGAAATTTTTATCATCAATTAATTTGAATATTGTAAAACAATACAATTTGTTGGCCAGAATAAAGATTGGGACATATATTATTCAATTACAACAAGAGTGTTATTGGGGCTTTAATCTTATTTCCACACTTTATCCTCAATCGTAAATACGTAAATACGATAAGGCTATATCCTTAGGTACTATGTGTACTTACGAACAAATCGGTAAAATAGCTTCTGGTCCCTGGTGACCCGCCCTTCCAAAGCGGGTAAATACGGCACCACATTCTTCAGCTCGCACCTTGGGATTTTCTGGACAAACAGCAAAACTGCTTGTTATAAAACCTAGAACTGAAAAACATCATTTATATGCTGGAAATAATTAATATCTTAAGTGGCAAAAGAAACGTCAGGTTGGTATGTTATTGTATGTTACTCTGAATAGACGCATTACATAAAACTTGCCAAATGTTTTTAGGTATATTTGTGACCACGTCAACTTTGCGTGAACAATAATCAAAGCTGAAAAGCGTAACCTGACTTCTGAGATGGTAATGTGTTCTCCGTAATTTTCAATCATGTAACTAATGCTGACCGTGCCTTCACGGTGACCAGTCCTATAAAATTCACCGCTATACCTGGTTGAATCATTCACACTATACAACGTCCGCAGCATGACACGAACCACGACAGCTCAGAGTAACCAAGCCGTTGCCAATAACTTCCAGGTCAATGTTCGGGCCATCTGCAAGCTTCACCACGGATCGGGCCCGTAGCCAGCTCATAAAATTTGGGGGGCTACTGAACTTGTGGAGGTGGGGGGGGGGGCTGGGGATGTGGCCGGCTTAGAACACTCCTAAGAAATCATTTTTGTGGCGAAATATTGGGGGGGGGGGGCTAATTGGATTTTTGTGGGGGCTAATTGGATTTTTGAGCCCCCCCCCTCCATGGCTACGGGCCCGCCACGGATGATCGCCCCCGAACTGGTAGACGAAGGGTTACCACAATTTAAGGCGACGAGATCGCCATGTTGTGCGACGGCACGTGCAGTCGAATCACTTCGTACCGGCCTCTGAGACAGCAATTCAGACAGTGGGAACACACGGGAGACCCTCGGTACCAACTGATGGGCTAGAATAGGAGAAAAAAGGCATTGCGAGGCTCCCATACCCTGCTACAATTAAGTAATTGGTTGTTTGGGATTTGGATCAGCCAGGTATATTGGACTATACTGAAGTCGTTGCATTCACGGACTGGAATAGCAGTAGGAACTAGAATAGCAGGAAAACGCGCTTGTGGCCGTCAAATATTCCCAAATTTTCCATACATGGTAAGCTCCACTTTCGAAGACCGGCGCCGCTGTCCCCCTCCCCCCACTAACATTAATGGAGCCTGTACGCCTATGAGTAAGTGCACCATACACATGTGCACTATATTTCCATATTCGAGGATATGAACTTATGTACTGAATTAAAAGATTTTGAAATACAGAGGTGACGTCATCCTATGATGTTGGCGTACCATCATTTCCAATAATGTACGGGCAAAAAAAATTGGACTCGCGTGACGTATTTCATTGAAAAGCACGTTCGGGATAGTGTCTGTATTTTAAGTTGTTTAATGGTCTCGAGCTAAAGACATTGCGTAATATATTGAAAGAA
Organism: Patella ulyssiponensis; assembly: GCA_963678685.1. Classification (NCBI taxonomy): domain Eukaryota; kingdom Metazoa; phylum Mollusca; class Gastropoda; family Patellidae; genus Patella; species Patella ulyssiponensis. The sequence continues at coordinate 74,669,679 of OY783227.1, read as the reverse complement.
CACTCGGCTAACGCCTCGTGTATTAATATATTACCAGTACCTACTGTATATAATGTCTCGCTGTCGACAATTAAACCAAACATATGATACGTTCTGAATGACATGGGGTTGATTGTCCTACATTTATGCACCAACTGGGATAATGAAGCATGACATCCGTCATTCTATATGTGTTTTATCCCATCGGGGCGACTAGACGCTATTCCTTGCCAGACCGTGCTGGGGGAACGCTGGGGGAACCAGGCTTGAAAATTGAGGAGAATTTTCTCGTTCAACAACCGGTCCGAACCACGACCTAGTTATTGAGTCTGTGCAAAACTTACTTGGGAAAAAGCCGATGAAGTGCTGGTGACATAGGAATTGAATAAAAAGGGGTAAAGGGTCTCGGCGCTGACTTATCTTCGAATTCGAGCTGTCACGTCATATTTATCGGGCCAATTCCTGCCGGCTGTCATTTAGACATATATAAGATTCTATTCCGCACAAGACCTTAAAAATCCACATGGTTTTACCCACACGTGAATTCAAACCAGGGGCTTTATACTAGATTCCAATCAAGTCATGTGTATACCCGAACAGTTCAACCACCTCCCGACGACTCACCCCTGGACCCCAGGAGGAGATGGTAATACTGTCAACACATTTCAATCATTTTCATATATCTACTAAACGTATATCAAAAACAGGTACTTACTGAAAACACCCAAAGCTACCAATGAATACATTTTCACTGGAGTATTCGGTAAAACCTCCCGATCCACAATCGACGGAGGATTTGATTTACAAGTGCAGAGAGATTTGTTAATATAGAGAGATGTTGGTGCTCGACGGTCTTCAAATCCCACTTTTAAAGGTCTAATATAATGGGGCAATTAGTTGAAGAGTTCTCTGACATTTAAGGATTTCGTAACAACAGCATTTGAGCCACCCTCTATAGATATTTGGCAAATCTAGTTTTCGGACAATTAAGATTAATAGGTTTTTATTTGCCATCTGCAATGATTGCATGTATATTGCGAAATCGTTTTTATTAGTGAGATGTTTATTGAAAATCTATGAAATCACACATCTTTGTCTTATGATGCCTAAAGCGTGTGACATAAGAATTTACAAACTTAAGTAAAATTGAAGATGGTGTTTAGTAATAACGGCAGAAGCTCACTAAAAGATGTTTTAATCTAATTCGAAGAAAGACTACTCTCAACATTTCGGATAATCGTAATACGGAATAAACCAGGGCAGTACCTAGTGGGGTTGCTGGGGGTACATTGCAGCCCCAGACAAATGAGGCGCATCAAGAAATCCCCCCCCCCCCACAATTTTTTTTTTTTTGACAATCTTTCAATTATAAAATAATAGACTACACTTGATTATGATCACACAGTGATGCTCTTAAGTGTTACAAAGGGTGAAATCTCGGAGGTACTTTTGACCTGTCCTTCAACAGTAATTAAATTTACTACCTAACTGCTGACATTAATATCAATATTATTATGTTTTTTGTAAAGAATTAAGCTATCAGCAAGTTGAAATGGTCATGTCGGAGAACCCGACGACCTTTAATTTATTTATTAGTATGCAGCTGTCGTCATAATTATTTTTATTCAATATCAATGATATGTATACGTATACTTTATACCTCGCTTATAAATTGGTTTAGGTTTCTGATACAGAGAGTGCCGTTTGTTGAGTTGGGTTTGGAAGCTCAGCACAGAACCATGGAGGCAGACGTGGATTTAGACGACGGCCGGAAAAATCACAATAATATTATTTTATGTATTGTTTGTAAACATGTAGTATAGTTTAATGTTAGTCGTTATCGTCATGCTGAATTAAAGAAGTCCAATCCACAGTTATCTGATTATGTTACATAAGGCGCTGATGGGTTCGTTTGCCCAGGTCCAAACTTTCTTATAATCACTTACGTTGAGGCTATGGCGCCCCACCTCTCTGCTGCACACACCCCCTCCTCCCCACGTTTAAAATCCTACATAAGGCCCTGGAATAAACAGCCACGAAAGATCCATCCAATGACAAAGCGTACATATAGCTGATATTTTTTCGCACTTATTTCCTCTTAATATCACTAAAATTCTGGATAATCAAAATAAAAAAGGAATTACGGATCCCTTCAATGGGTCGTGTAAGTGGTGGGGTTTTATTCATTTAATATTAATAATGTTAATGTCCATTTCTTTGGCGCCAAATCCACCCGTAAGTTCAACCCAAAATCATTTCCTTCGCACTTGTTTCCTCCTATTATTTTATAAACTTCTGGATAATCGGAAAAAAAAGACATTACAGATCCCTTTAATGATAATACATTGAAAAAGTAGAACTCCCAAAACGATTGTTTTTCGAACCTAAATCCCTCTTTAAGCCTTTTCTCTGAAAAAATATTGCCGTCAATCAATTCAATGCTTCTGAACCAGATACTATACAAATATATAAATAAGTTCTACATGTATGTGGATATGAAATAGCCCTTATGTTCTCACTCTTTAATGTCTAATATATATAATCGAACAATTAATAGACGATTTGGTTGACATTTCCAAATATAACAACCGCCCTTCAATAAAACACCGTTATGGTGGTATTTTAGATTTTTTGACTTGAAATAAAAAGAAGTCCTCGCAAATTACGCATAATTACGTGGGCCACAAACGTACTTCTTGGTTCTATGGTGATGTATCGTCTAATTTACCTCATGTAATTAGATTCTAAATGGCCATGGAGAATAAATGAAACAAAATTTCAAAAACAACTAAAATCAAATTGAATAGAGATATAAAAATATGTATGCAACATGCCCTTAAGTGTGACGTGATGGTGTAGGGGTGTTTTTCATTTAATATTAACGTCCATTTCTTGAGCAACAATTCTACCCATAAACATACTCAAAGCGATTTTAAAAGCCATAAACTAAATACATGTCTATTAAAGTTAGGCTACATAAGAAGATTGTTTGAACATTTATACATTTTTTTAATTGGGATTTGGAACTTGTACGGATTTTGCTGTCACGAATGTTTGGGGGTAAATTGTTTTGGTGCAACGGCACTAAAGTTTCCATCTCTGGACTGTTTCAATTTTGATGAGGGAATGAAAAAAATGTGTTGATACTGGGATCTAGAAGGCTGGTATACACTTAGTAGTTTTGAGTTCTGAAAGCTACCAGGGTGTTGACACTGGTCCGACAAACATACGTGTACATTGTTAGATCTTGAAGGCTATAGATCAATTGCCAATGTATGGATTTCAAGACGGGGCCGTTAGTCCACCATCAAAACCCTTTCAAACCATGCAAATAAATCTTTCAAAGTTTATCAGAAACTTCATCCCCTCATGTGTAGCTATATTTCAGTCACTGATTCATAAGAGAGATAAACCGTAGTCTTTTTTGAAAATGTGAATGGTCCGTAATTATATTTATTGTGACATTTCCGACCTCATAGTTGAAAGTTGCTGTGCTGCATGGAGCAGGAACGACAGTGGGGGTTCATCATGAATATAGTCAATTATCTTGGATTAACATTAATAGAAGACATTTGTGTGGATAGCTCCTCCTCACACCAAGTCTTCAAACAGTACTGCATAGGCAACATTAACATCCTTAAAGAAACACAGATCGGTGCGATAATTGAGGTTACAGTCCACACATTGGTCACTGTACCAGAATCCACGATGGTTTACATCGGCACAATTGACTTGACTATTCCCATCATTGTCCCAATCATAAGTTGAAAATTTGGTGCCATTTAAATTATCAATGAAAATCAAACTCATATCTAAGGATTTAAAATTCTGGCCTGAGTAAGCTGATGAAAACGTCATCTTGTATTGGGTAGATCTTCCTTCAACGCGAAAATTCCTCAGGAAAACGACAGCAAAGTTGTGTAGTTCTAATACCAAAGCCAGAGTAAACGATTGGTTGCATGATAACTGGTGAATATAAAATAACCCTCGCCATCCATAAAATGCAGTTTGAAATCCCCATTCAAACTGAGATATACTTTGGTTAAAGACAGTTCCTTGTTGATCGTTCTGGATAACAATACATCGTATGGACTCGTCACCGAGCACAGACGACAACGTAGGATCGGCCGTACCCAGTGGTGTGGCTAGATCCCAACACTCTTTATCTGAAACGAGACAATAAAACATATTTTCACTGATAATTGTCTCTAATAAAACAGTCAGAAAATCAACAATTCAACAATGGTTGTTTCTTTTTAAATGATCGGTGTTTGAACGCCAACTTATCATACTGAACTTGTTGAATTTACATGTATATTAGACTGAGCCAAAGAGACCATTGCTTCACACTGAGTTAGAAAAATATCCGTTAAAACTGTAGCCTTTATGGTGTTCATAAATGTTATGGGTTTAGGGAAAGAATCATAACTCTCGAATGGAAGCTCGGTATTGATAGGTTTCGTCCTCTCATGAAGTAAAATGAAACTCGCAGATAAGGTTTATCCTCTCACGACATCGATGATTCACACCAATGAAAAGTCTGTTACAAAATGCAGCCTATATCGCGTTCACGTGGTTTTAGACAATGAAACATAAAAACTCCCCAAATGGAGAGAGAGAGAGAGATGGGGTTTAACGTCCACTTGACACAAACTAGGTCATTTCGGGACTAACATAATTTTTTGAAAATTTTATTTCAATAATTCGCGTGCGCTTAGGGGTCTTTAGCAGTGGGAGGAAACGGGAGTGCCCGGGGGAAACCCACGAGGTTGAGAAGGCGCCCCTATCCCCATGCCACATACGCTCACACCAGGGATCGAAACCACAGCCGCAAGCCAGAGGTGACCGACCAGCTCGAGGTCGAAGCGCGGCACTCTAGACCACTAGGCCATCCCAACCCCTTCTCCCCAAATGGAAGGCCGCGGAACGTTTAATCTGAATGTTGATAGGGTTAGCCCTCACATGGCCTCAATGTTTCGCATCAAATTGGAAAAAGAATTCGGTAAAAACTCGAATTAATATTTAGGTCCTTTTTTACTGAAAACTATCTAAATTACTTGTTAGCATGACACAGTCCGCAGTTTTCATAGAACCTTTCTGGTACTTTCAGAAAAGTTGCTTAGTATCTAGACATGTTGGTCTATTTCTTTGGGTATAGATGATTATTTTTTAGAGTTATAGCACTTGATTTTTTACGTAAATTGTAATAAGGCAATATTCAAGTCTAAGTTTCTTTTTCAAAATTTAATGAACCTTCTTTGCCAGTCTACAGTACAGATTTTAACAGATTTTGTTTTTCAAATTTGGTGTGATGTTTTGGATGCTCATGTTAGGATGAACCCATTCAATATTTAACGTTCCGCGATCTTCCTTTCTGAAACTATGCCCCTTTTCCGAAAAAATGTAAATGTTATATATTGGTGTAAGTATTTTCACCCCAAAAAGGAAACCAACAAATATTAGAAAAACATCACATTTTGTTATGCATACAAATGAATACCTACCATATACACTGACACCACCAGAACCTGGTTCCACAAGCTCCTACAAACAGACGAAAACAATATGGAGATTGGTTATTTTGAAAACATGAAAAATATATACTACTGGGCTTTTCTATCAAATTGTTTCCTCTTTATTTATTTCTGCGTGAATGTGTGATAGATTTAGGTGGATATAGAGATGCTGATCATCCCGCCCGAGTCCAGTCTGCTGAAAATAGGTAAAGTTTCCTTCCAGAGGTAATACGGAGAGGTTCTCGTAAAACTATATCCGGGCCATATTTTGTTTTGGGTTGGGGGGGGGGGGGGGGCAACGTCTAGACGTTTTATCGACTGGCTAATATTCAAGGTTTATACTGTACGGTGTCTTATATCTTCAGAGACGTACGGTTGTAATGTATCTTGAAGGCTTGTCATCGTTGATTTCACCATCCTGATGTTTGGCTAAAAAAACTGTATCATGTTGGTCTTCGCTATTTGAACAGTTACTCACAATCTCATCAAACAACATACATGTTTTACCCTTCGTTTTGAATGCTAGTGACATACATTCGTCGTTAGTTGAACATTTCGCAAAACAATGTAAACGTGATCTAACGGTGAAACTTTGATACGGATTCAACATGCCATTAGGTCCGCAATCGAACATTTGATAATTAGTTTGGTGTATAACATCTGAATTATTCGATTCTCTTTGACATGAACAACCAACAGATAGAAGTAGAATCAGAAACAAATGTCCAGGTAACATTCTGAAACAGGGAAAAAAATCATTTACAACAAAGCCCCTCTCAAAGTTTCAAACGTTTTGTCTTTGACAGAACACAATTTTTATGGGAAACAATCACTGGTTTTATTCAAAACGCACGACGTTTCGACAAGCATCATCTTATCGTTAATGTGTTCCCAATCGCTAAATGCCACTTAAAGATTATGTTTTGTCTTTGATTGTGGAGAAACTCCCAAGACTGTTGAAGTGTGTGCCCCTATGTTTGATAAAGTTTGAATTCATAAATAAGTACGTAGAGTTGCGTATTTGATAAATTGGCGAATGTCCTGGCAGGTATGGTTGATATACAGTTGTACAGGAAAATCGTAAATTTGGTTAACGTCGCTTAGGCAGAAGACATTATCTAGAATTCTTACTGACTGTCGATTATATAATAACTCATATGTGAATTATTATTGTATTTCTCATATAAATATGGATTTGGAATAAAAGGCCTACACAACGTGAAGTCAGAATATGGTTTTCATACTGAATCACTAGCGATAGCTTTCAAAATAACCATTTCCGGGGTGATACGAGTACCTGACAATGACAGCTGTTTAGTTCGGCTTGTATAAAAAAAAACAATTCCCGTGTTCACACAGGTGTGAACGTAAAAGAACCAAGTGTGGGCCGTAGCGGCTGGCAAAAATTTCCCGAATAGGACACTCCAGGGCGTATGCCCGTCTTTAGCATAAAATTAATTTGAGATAACGAAATTACTCACCTGGAATTTAGTTAAATGGTCTATTTTTTCTGCGTTATTAGGTGTCTTGCTTTTTCGGAAAATAGGATTGCTGTCACTGGATGGAAGCTTTTCAGATAAATTGAATTTATTCGCCTTTTAATTAAGGGAATATTTAGTGCTGCTTAAAATGTTTACCTACCGATCCACAGTTCAATATAGAAATCTATACTTCAGCTTCAATAAAAAGTTCATTGTAAACATTTTACACATGTTTGAATTGAACTGTTTCTATGGCATTTAGTAATTGAACTAGAGTATACAGGTCACAATTCTATGGAATACAATTACTGCTTATTACTGAGCGACGTTTCGACTTCGCTTCTCTAGTCGTTATCAAGCAATGATAAAATCTAAAAAATAAGACAAGTCAATATATACATGTACATAACAATACACTCTCAATGCTGACAAAACAGGGATCTCCCTTAATTTGCACGTACCTAAAAGAAATCTAATTTAATTAAGGATTATAAATTTGAAATGCTATTTACACCATTCAATAATACCACTTAACTGAAAATAAAAACAAACTGACTAATTGATTAATAGGTAATTTGTTGTGGAGAGAGAGAGAGAGAAATGGGGTTTAACGTCCACTCGACACAAACTAGGTCATTTTGGGACTAACATATGGTTTCAATTTTATTTCAACAATTTGCTTGTGCGTAGGGGTCTTTAGCAGTGGGAAATTTGTTGTGGAGTATATACAATGATATGTAGGTTCAAATCATGACAAACGTTCTAAGAAAATGGAATTTGATCAGATGCTATCAACCACCCCTTTCACTGAAATAAACACAAATGATTAATGAATTGATTGTTGTGGAGTATATACAACGATTTGATCTGGTTTTACTAATGACAACATCCCATGATGGGATTTGATTGTATTATGACGAAAAATAATTGATATATGCATGATGGTGCGAGTGATTGTACTGATATTCAAAAAACCCTTAGAACAGGATTAGAACTATTGAGTGTTTTAAATTACAATAACAGCAGACCTGAAAAGAAGAAAAAAGAAAAAAGAAATAAAATAAAATCAGAATAAAATCAAAATAGATGGTATTTTATTGATTATCATTTTACAAATTGTGGTATTATTCTAAACTTAATTTTTTACTTGACTTATTGTTAAGCATTGAATATGATTGAAATAAAAATAGTTATGCTTAGCCTTAGATTATGCGATAAGAGTGTCATACGCCCTGGGGAGAAACAATCCTTGATCTCTATTCATCGCGGGTTTGTGTCGTCGTATTTGAATGGCTTCATGCAATCGGCGCGCTCTCTTGTTGTTGATGTTCTTGCATAGCGTTTTAACGTTGGACCATTGGACTCTGTGGCGAGGGTTGGAGTTCAAGTGTTCAGCTACAGCGGAGTTGTTGGTGGCTGCTTTCGACTTGTGGTCATCTATCCTTTTATTTAATGGTCTCTTTGTCTCGCCGACGTACGAAATTCCACAATTGCATACTATCTGATAAACACATCCCTTTGGTTGTGGCGGTTGTGTTGGATTTTGTTTACCATTAGCTCTTAATATATCTTTGGTGCTGTTGCTTTTTGTGAAAGTTACATCTATTTCTGGCTGTTGCATTAGTAGCCGTTTGATTTGGTAGGAGACTTTGCCGTTGAAAGGAAGGAAGATTCTGACTGGGGCAGTCGGGGGTTTAGGTTTAGCTGCACTTGCCGACAGGGTCTTTTTAATGGTGTTTGTTACAAACTTCTCCGGATAGCCGTTGAAATTTGTGAAGACATGTTTGAGATGATCAATTTCCTTGGAGAGGCTCTCAGGGTCACATATCTTTTTCGCACGGTTCACCAGAGCTGAAATTGTGGCCGATTTGACGCTATTCGAGTGATTGGATTTAAAGTGAATATATTGGTCGGTGTGGGTTGGTTTCCTGTAGACACCGGTACGGATCGAGTTGTTGGTTTTGGATACACGAACATCGAGAAAAGGTAGTTGGTTATTATTTTCAGTTTCCATCGTGAATTGTATACGTGGGTGTTGCCTGTTGAGGTGTTGTAACAGTGTTTCTGGATCATCTTGTTGTTTTATAATAACGAAGGTGTCATCCACTTGCCTAAAAAAGCATGTTGGGGTTATAGTGGACGTTTGCAGCGCCTTCTCTTCTAAATCAGTTAGAAATATTTCTGAAATTAAAGTCCCATTGTTAGTCCCAAAATGACCTAGTTTGTGTCGAGTGGACGTTAAACCCCATTTCTCTCTCTCTCTCTCTCCACAACAAATTACCTATTAATCAATTAGTCAGTTTGTTTTTATTTTCAGTTAAGTGGTATTATTGAATGGTGTAAATAGCATTTCAAATTTATAATCCTTAATTAAATTAGATTTCTTTTAGGTACGTGCAAATTAAGGGAGATCCCTGTTTTGTCAGCATTGAGAGTGTATTGTTATGTACATGTATATATTGACTTGTCTTATTTTTTAGATTTTATCATTGCTTGATAACGACTAGAGAAGCCTAGTCGAAACGTCGCTCAGTAATAAGCAGTAATTGTATTCCATAGAATTGTGACCTGTATATGTTTGAATTGGTCTGTACATTTATCCTGATACGTAAAAAATTAAAGCGATACCATACTTGTGTCTCAGAATGAATACGGGTGGGGTGCGGTCAATCATATCGCAATATTAACTTGTTTCCTTGGCAATTTAAATTCTAAAACATTTTTTGTCTTCAAGTATTAGAAACATAGATAATGGTGTTTGAAAAAAATCTGGATATAAAAATATTTCTTATAAAAGGTATAATTCTGCCCAGATCAGTTTACATCGAGCCTATGATCAACTTTTTGTGATGTGACGTCACATGTAGAAATGGTGTGAACTTAAAAATGTCAGACTAAGTGGGTAAGACGCTTGATCATTTCATTTTTATAAAAGTCAGTCATCTTATATAGAGTTATAAGAAGGTTTTCGCAATAACTCAGTGAAACAGATGGCCTAAATTATGTAGTCAAAATGTGCAGCGTCACACCCATTTACAACAATAAATACAAAACACACTTTAAAATGGCTCAACATCTTTGATTAAGTCAAAACTCTGTAGCGTCACATAAAATTTACAACAAGAAACACAAAACACACTTTAAAATGACTCACACTTTAAGCCAAAAATGTGTAGCGTCACATCAATTTACAACAATAAATACAAAATAAACTTTAGAATGACTCGACATCTTTGATTAAGTCAAAAAATGTGTAGCGTCACATCAATTTACAGCAATACAAAATAAACTTTAGAATGGCTCGACATCTTTGATTAAGTCAAAAATAAAATTGTCGATTTCATTGGATTTTGTCATTGATTTGTTTTGTGGGAAATTTGACGTTTATAGAGAAAAAAAAACATGATAAGATTGTACTCTCCAGTCACAGGCACTTGAAGGGATTAAAATAAAACTTCTTACTACTGCTTGACTATATAGTATAGTATAATAAATGTAATTCAGACGCCATCTTTGTTATGACTGGTTTACGATATATCGTCTGTTATCATCTCACAATACTCACTAGTTCTAAGACTTTCCTTCTTCTTCTCTTCTTCCCTTAAAGACTCGGGTTCCAATTGGAACGTAGTTGAATCTGGATGAGATGCGCAGGTGCGATCGATAAAACGTATTCGGTGCGGTTAAAAGTAGTCGGTGCGGATAAAAGTCACCCAGCCCGCACTTGAACTTGGTCAAGGTGTCTGCTGTGGTTAGGTGGTGTGGCAGTTGGTTCCATAGATTCACCGTCCTGGGGAAGAAGGAAGTCTGGTGTTGTGTCGAGAGGCATCTAGGCTGGTGTAGTTTGCTGCTGCCTCTTGCACGACTATCGCCTTCCGAGATGTATTTTCGGCTGATGTCCGTGAGCTGGGTCCGGATCCGGTACATCATGATCACTGGTGCCTTTTGTCTACGAGTTTCGAGGGTTTCCCACCCTAGGTCTGCCAGGAGGCGTGTGGCGGCTCCTGGGGTCCTGTCCCGGTACTCGTGTTTGACAAATCTGGCCGCGCTTCATTGCACCTTCTCTAGGGTGTTGATGTCTTTTTGAAGGTTTGGAGCCCATGCTGTTGAGGAGTACTCGAGTACTGGGCGAACGAGGGTGGTGTACATTGCCTCCTTTACATGTGGGGTGCATTGCCGGAAGTTCCTCTTTATGAAACCAAGGGTTCTGTTGGCTTTGGCCGCGGTTGACTCAACGTGCCTTGTCCATTTAAGGTCTTCTGTGATGGTTACCCTGAGGTACTTGCTCGCTACTTCGACATCTAGGGTGTGGTGGTGCTTGGTATATGGGAAGATGATCTTCTTTCTCCTCGTAGTTTAAGCTATACGTACAACCAGGCACTTGGTGGCGTTGAATTTCCTCTGCCATGTTGTTTCCCAGTCCTCGAGTTTAGTGAGGTCTGCTTGGAGGGCCTGGGCATCCGATTGGGATTTGATGACGCGGTATAAAATACAATCATCCGCGAACAGCCTGGCATCGGATTAGTCGACATTGTCCGGCAGGTCGTTGATGAAGATCAAGAACAGAAGGGGCCAAGGACTGTCCCTTGGGGGACGCCAGATAGCACATCTGCTTGGTCGGATGCTGTGCCTCCGACAACAACTCTCTGTTGGCGGTTCGTCAGGAATGACTTGATCCATTGTTTGGTTGTACCGCGGATGCCATAGTGGTCGATCTTTTGAAGTAGCCGTTGATGCGGTACCTTATCAAAAGCCTTGGCAAAGTCGAGATGGATGACGTCTACCTGGTTGCCCTTGTCCATCTTGCTGGCTATCTCCTGGATGGTGACGAGGAGCTGTGTCTCGCAAGACCTTTTCTTCTTGAATCCATGTTCACTGTCGTGAAGGATGCGGTGTTGATCAAGATGGTCCATAATGGAGCTGTGCACTATGTGCTCTAAGATCTTACATATGATGGAGGTTAGGGAGACAGGCCTATAGTTAGCTGGCTGATGTTTCTCACCTTTCTTGAATATAAGCACAACTCTTGCATCCCTCCAGTCTTTCGGGGTTTGGCCTGTGTCCAGGGAGAGTTGGAATAGCCGGGTGAGGATTGCAAAGAGTTCTGCGGCAGCTGCTTTGAGGATGCGTGGTGGGATAGCATCCGGTCCTGACGCTGTATGTTCTTTAAGACCTTGTAACGGCTTGAGGACACCTTTCTTATTGACTGATATCGTCTTCATGGCCTGGGTGTTAGAGTGACGTAATAGTGGGGGTGTTGGTCGTGTCTTCTTGGGTGAAGACAGATGTGGATTGGCCGTTAAGTATCTCTGTCTTCGCCTTGTCATCACTCTTTAAGGGGGCTACGCCTACAATTTCTTGCCTTGTGCTCTTGATGTGCTGCCAGAATTTCTTGGGGTTGTCCTTATAATCTTCACTGACAACCTCTTCCATGTAGGTTCTGGTCTTATTCCGGACTTCTCTCTGGATATCCTTCTGGAGACGTTTATAGCGCTCAGTATTTCTCTCTTTGGGTAATGTCTGGCTCTACGGTGTGCCTTTTGTTTACGTTTAATTAAGCGTCTCATGCAAGTGTCCATCCAGGGGTGGCTCGTCCTTGCCTGTGTCAGTTTTTGAGGTACGTGGTCCTCGATTGCTTAGTGGATTGTCTGCTTCAATGCGTTCCAGAGGGCGTCTACGTCACTGAATACGTCTGCGTTGAACTTCACGATGCAGGACTTTATGCTTTCGATGTTTCTTTCATGGTGGGAAAGTCCACTTGCTGTTCCAGACTGTTGTCTGTTGCAGCTTCCATAAAGGCCCCGTTAACCCTTAGTGGGTATTGGTGGCCTGTAATCTGGGATTTGGACCAATCAATGTCTGACAGGTTAAAATCTCCTCCAATGTACTTTGTTGCTTGTTTGTTTGAACCGCAGAAATCGGTTAAGTCTTTCTTCGCACCTTCTAGGTAGAGCTGGTCGGTTTTGTCTGGTGGGCGGTAGAACACAGCTACTAAGACCTTCTTGCCTTTGTCTAGACTTGGGGTAGCACTTATCATCCCAGATGAGTAAGTTTTGATGTCAGTCATTAGAATCTCGTTCTTGGCCGCTATCATCACACTGTCATGAGGGTCTGTTGGCCTGTCCTTTCTTGCCACTTTGTAGCCCATTCGATCCGGGAGGAACTCAGTCGATGCAACATTCCCGTCGGGCCATGTCTCAGTGCCCAATATGATGTCCGGGTCTGTTGAGTCGATCATTGCCTCGAGGAGGTCGCCCTTTTTCCTGGTGCTTTCCATCGTTTTAATTGCCAACGAGACTTTATTTGATCATTATACACCCTCCAATGTAGTTCAATTTTACAGCCAATCTAATTAAAACTAAGATCTTCATTTCGTTTCGGTTTTTAAATTTCGATGGCCTACACTACATGTAGATCTAACAAGTTATAGCGGGGGGTCACGTTCGGCCAGTTCAGATGTCAAGCACTCGACATTTGACCCTATAACCTCAGTCATTCGATTTACCAATCAGAATCGTTGTTGCTTTGTTTTGATTTCTATCGCTGGTAATGCCTACCCACAATTCCGCGCAAAAGGGTCAAACCCTCGATTCGACAGACAATTTGATTGGCTGACCCCCTCATTTCAAGCAGAACACGAGTTAAATAACAAGTCTTTCAGATCCTAATGTAGGAAAGACAAGTAAAACGAAATTTTGAACTATAAAAACGAAACGAAATAGGATCTGTATTTTAATCAGATTGTTTTACAGCGTTATTAATTACTTAAAGTGTGTTCACTTGGCGATTGATATCTTGAACGACCGCTGTTGAGCGAGGCTTGATCACCCAGTTCCTAGGCACATATCGAGTAATGATAGGTTTATAAAGGGACTGGGTGATACAGACTTCTTTTGACCTCATTTCGTCGTAATTCCTGTCCGTTCAAGATATCAATCGCCAAGTGAACACACTTTAAGTTAGAAATGGTTCCACTACTGCTGTCTTCCGTCTTACTCCAGTCGCAGTAGTGGTTTTTCCTACAGAGTTCCTTCGCGCAAGTTTTGTAGTCAAATGACTACAAAAAGTTTACTGGCCTATAGCTCGCTTAATTTACAAATAAACTGGCCCAAAACAGTACTGCACGTAGCTTAACATATAATAAATCAATTCTTATTGAAATAAAGGTGAGACCTTACCGCATAATTATATGATTTGATGAAACCCATCTCCTACTCGAAATTTCAACTGGCCGACCGTCATGGCCGCAAGTTGTGTAATACGTCATTAGGCCTACAACATAAACAGCGCTATGCAGAGAAAAACTGTTCGGTAACTATTTTAATGGTCCAGTCTTCACTATTTGTGATAAAATTACTTATTTTAATACAAACTGTAATGATGTGTGTTGACAATTGTGCGTTTGAACCTATTTGAACTTGCGTAAGGGGTCGTAGACTGTACCAATTGTTACCTTAAACACAGTTTAAGGTAACAAGTATAGTTACTAACTTTAAGTGTGATTTGTAATTAATAACCCCTACATTGGAGGGTGTATAATGATCAAATAAAGTCTCGTTGGCAATTAAAACGATGGAAATTCTTAGAACTAGTGAGTATTGTGAGATGATAACAGTCGATATATCGTAAACCAGTCATAACAAAGATGGCGTCTGAATTACGTTTATTATACTATACTATATAGTCAAGCAGCAGTAAGAAGTTTTATTTTAATCCGTTCAAGTACCTGTGTCTCCAGTGTAGACAGAGTAAGACAAATATTAAAATTGATAATCAAGTCGACTTCCGCGTTATCTTAAAGGAGCTAAATCGCTAATATTTGAGACCTAAAAATTGCCACAAATGGGTCGCAACGCATATAATAATGTAATATGAATGTATACAAACTGATTTACATTCAATCGTTTTCGTTTGTACTCTAATTTCAAATTAGTTATGTTCGGCGAAATACGCCAGAAGTTTCAATCGAGTGGCTATTTCGAGTGTCTGGTTATTCCAGTCTACATACGCCGTTTGATTTGGTCCAATGTTTCTAGCCTCGTTCCTCGAGTCTCTTGCTAGAACTGGGGCTGAAACGCATTATGGTACACGATTCGTGTACCAATGGTAAAATATTTATTTTGTTTTAAATATTGGATATCAAAAGCCCATCTTTTCCTGGTAAAATGATAACATCAGTGTTGATTTAAATTGACAAATAATTCGTGTTTTGAATGTCGAAGATTTTGGACGATATTGAGTTAGAGACTTAGCTACTTTAATTTGGATCAAATATTTAGTCGGATTGGACTTGCCTCGTCACTAATCAAATTATTGTGACTTAAAGCAGGTCAACCTCATAATATTCAACATTAAAAACACGAATCGGAATATACAATATTAAGACGCGATTAACATTTCATAATCAGTACACGAGACGTTAATTCCGTGGTTACGGGTGCTATTTCTTATGAATAAAGAAAACCATATCCTTCAAGACAATGCGGAAGTAATCCGTTTTGGCTGATTCGACAAAATAATAGCCAAAAAAAAATCGAGCTGAATGGATTAAGCAGACATCAACGACCGTCGTTAAATCAACTCTTTTCGAAATTAGAGATTGCAATAAAAAAAAAATCTATATATATATAATGAACAGAGTTATTATGCTTTTGTGATACTGCGGGGAGTAAATCGTGTTAAACATGCATTATGCAAAGGCCAAACCTGCCTGTTGCAGGCCTTTCTTTAGGCATGAAATGTTAACTAAATTATCAATTAAATATTAATTAAATTATCCCCACCTTAATCAACTCTCGGTGCCATCGTTAGTCTGTGGTATTTAGTGGATTTGAATACGTTTTGTGATGGATGAAATAACCGTGAAAATGGGTAATAGGGACGTGGTGTATTATTGTACTAACGGTAGTGATGACGATCGAGGCTAGCCTAAAATCCTAAAATTGGATCGCTAATATCTTGGTTCAGGGGGGGAGCAATTTGGCTGAAATTATCAGCATATCCTCTTTTCATTATCTATTTGGGCCTTTAGTGAGAACTGTCAGTTCTTTTTCTAATCTTACATAATGCCCCTTTAAGGGTCTCGTCCCTCAACCATTTTTTCTTTCAATGCAGTATACCAATTCCGCGCCACCACTATATAACACCGCGGACATGCTGACTTTTTTTTGTCTTCAATAGGCCATTTGTAAACTAATGACTTTAATTAGGTATACATTATTTGTAGTGCAATAACAATAATTATTCATCTAAAGAGGCATTAAACCCATTACATTGTAGATGTTGTCACTATTCAAATTTGTTCTGTTTTTAAAATGCCTAGTATGAAACGTGACCTAACCGCCTGGAAAGCGGATTGACAAAAGGTAAGCTAGTACCTGTCTATTGATTTATACCCTAAATTCAATACGAAATGAAATGGGGATTTACGACCTACTGTTTTGCTCCGAAGGTGGTAAATTCAATACAGTATTACCTCTAATATAAGAGAACTTCAGACTAGAGCTGGGCGATATCCCTAGAGAAAGATATCGCGATTTTTTCAAAAAATATCGCGATATAATCACTATATCGTGATATTTTATAAAAGGTCAATACTTTCAGTTTATCACATTTTAAATGTAAAAAAACATGCATAAAAAGTTGGAAATACCCCTCAATATTATTATTTCTAGTCAATATTATTTTTAGCATACAGTAGGCTATCAAATTTACAAAACATTAATTCGAGTTGGTTCAAACCAAGATCTATAGCAATGAAAACTTGCTAACGTTGTTGTTTATTACAATTTTAATATTCAAAATATTAATTATAATATTTTATTTCAATCAAAAATATTTCGCATGTTGTTTATTATAATTTTAATATTTAAAATATTAATTATAATATTTCATTTAAATCAAAAATATTTCGAATGAAGGAGGCCCTGAAAACATAAAAAACAGTTTGTGTTCTTTTGGCCGTGCATATTGTATAGCTACGCTACAAGTGAATGTGGTTCATTTAAACTTGTAAACTCGTTTTTTCTCATTCACGAGTATATCTTTTTGAAAATGCATTATACAATACAAGGATACTAAATTAAACTATAATCTACTATATCAAAAAGTGTCCATTGATTTAGTCAAATATTTTTCCCGGATCATGACCGCCACGACACGTCCGACGCTGAATGATAATCACTGTCAGTCTACCGGAACTCTCAATGTAGTTGGCATTATCTATATTTCTGCTTTATTAAAATTTAATCCAATCCTAAAACCAAAGATTACTTTCGACAATCAAAGTATTGGTCTTCACAATTCGTCAAGATGTATAAATTGAACAGAAACGGGGAAAATTCTAACGGGTTGAAAGGTGAGCGAGAAGTCACGTGATCGACGTAAACAATGCTCCTTATGTCGGCATTTGCAATTTTTATGAAATGAATACTCGGGAGTTTATAGCAGTATTTGTCATCATTAAGTAATAAAATATCGCAAATAACATGAAAAAGAAAACATTTTGTTCAATATTTATGTTAAATATCATCTAGAAAATCAAAACCGCGATATATCGAGGTATGTTCGGTTTTTCGATATTTTTCTGATGACGGTATTTTTCACGGTTTTTATTTCCGTGACGGTTTTATATCGAAATACCGAAATATCGCCCAGCTCTACTTCAGACCGGTATGATAGCGTTCATATATATAGTCATTAGACATCCGTGACTCTGCTAAAACAAACGCCCCCTCTTACCCTATCTGGATTTCTGATTGAAAGAGTCCCCCCCCCCCTCCGTCTATGGTCTCATGATCCGCCGTTGGTGTGGCTGATGTTAACTGGCTCAGCACCCCCCCCCCCCCCAAAAAAAAATAGACTTCATGCATGTATTTGGTAATCAAGTTTAGCAAATGCTCATTATCGAAATGATAAAGTATATTAGTGATCAAAGTGTGACTGAAGGCGGCAAATTTGTCCAGCTTGCATATACTCATTGCTGCTTTAAGTTGGTCCTCAGTTCGAATTTCCAATTAATCAAATTAAAATCCAAATATCACTTTTTTAAAAGAAACAATTTATTACATAAAATCAGAACAGAAAAATCATTGAAGTTAAACATTAATATTTTCAATCCAAGACACAAGAAAAACAATTTAAAGGCCGAACTTTAGCAGATTCTTTACAACAAATTATTTATTATCAAAATAGTTTACAGGATGCAGACCCCAAAGTGCCAATCTTAAACAAAAAAGCAACTTGTATCTTAGCACTGGCTTATTTTACAAACATGTTTTATGATATCGACAGACGCTTATCTCTCAAAACATGCCAACTCATCTGGAAGATAGCGTCCTTTTCTATTAGACAAGAACAAACTTCATGTACTAAAACTTTGACAGCATAAGACTACACTTAGCTTGAACAGTAAAAATACCGTCTTCGTTAACAAAACCATTTTCTGGGTCGATTATCTTCGACCAAGAAAGTCCATCCTCCCACTCACGCCAATACCCCGACGAAAAAGTTTCGTAGAATTGGTTGAACAGAGATTTGTCATCGTTCTTCTTGTTGACCAATTTAAGAGTGAACAGACCTCGACATGATTTGGTTCCAAATTCAAAGCGGTTCATTATTATACTTAAATACATTGAAGATGATGGCTTGTGAACTTTTAGTCCAATTGAAAAGGGTAGTTGTTTGCAAATGTTTTCTGATGGACTGTTCTGCCAATAACATCCCACACTATTGATGTTAAAGCTATGTTCAATCACTTCTTCCTCGACGTAACCGACTTCCCCTAAAAGGCAAATATCAGAAAATATTAATGAATCGATATCGTTGGATCGAAATTCCACTAATCTTGGATTGGTAATGGCTGGTAAAACTCGTCTGTCATTTTCCGTCTTTTGGAAATCTGCAACCTTTGTCGCGTTGACGATGTCAATTGTGCATCCTTCGTTTGATACTGTAGAGGCATACTTAATTTGTGTTTCCAATTGAAGTAACATGATCTTCGCTTCATCCATTAGAGGTGTCCATCTTGTTTCTTCATCAAGGCATTTCTTTTGAATATCTGCTTTCATTTCTTTACCAACTTTCACAGCCGCTTCACAAATGTTTCGAACCTTTTGATCGACCTCATTGCAGTACGATTCGGCAGACGTCTTGATTTCGTTTACAATCCTTTTCACACAAACCAGATAGGTCTCAAATTTTCGCAACTGGCATTTCAAATTATTTGTAGCCGTTTGGAGTTCTTTTAAAATTGCTTCAGTGGGGCCATCTTTTACTTCATGGACATCGTGTACATAATGAACAGATGATATGCATTCGGCACACGTTAGGATTTTACAGTTTAAGCAGTAACTATCAATCACGTTGGCCGTGTGTGTTTCACATTTTATTTCTTTTTTGTCTCCTTTTTCTGCATTTTTTAATTGATCATGAACGTAAAAATTGGTTGGGAATTCCTTGGCACCTTTTTCGGGAACACTGTACGCCTTACGACACAACGGACAGTGAAATACTTTAAATATTGCAATTTTCTTGATGTAGTCATCCAAGCAGGTTTCACAAAAAGTATGTAAGCATGACAAAGCTTTGGGATTTCTGAATGTATTCAAACATATACTACAGCTGTTTTTATCTGCGACCTGTGTCATTTCAAACTAGTATTTACTTTCTAAACAGAAAACCTGAAACGTTCACTCAACTTGATCCTGTGTGGCTATAGTTTTACAGTTTTCCAAGATGGCGAGTTAGTAAAATGGGGTGTTTATAACTAAATAGATGAGCACTACTTAAATGTGAGTTAATGTTCACGCATTTTGTTGGGCTGGTTAGAGTTTTATAAATAGATTAGGCCTGCAGCCAAAATTTCTAGCTAGCTTAGAAACACAACTCCGCTACACGGTCTTGCCTAAAAGAAAAACTATACATTTTTGGAAAGCTTATGACGCCACGAACACAAAATCCGGGAGTTCCAAGCAAAATGTTTGCAATTTATTGATTTAGGGCCAGATGAAATTCGTCAAAATTGTCAAATAAATGCTAATTTTGTACTAACAATTCTGAAGTTGACATAAAATTAAATAGTTGCTAAAACACCTCATGCCTTCATCCTTGGCAATGAACAGTTTATTGGATAGATTTTGATGTAAATAAAAATGCTCAAAACACAAATGTCATGGGTGAATAAAGAATTCTGGAAATCCATTAACGGTGAAAAAGAGTTATCTCCCTTTCTGTCAAATGTCTGTAATTGATAGACTATCAGGTGTATGGTGACTGCTGGTTTTGTGCACACAAGCCTAATAATTATTTTGTTTCTTGGATCTCAGGGGCCTTTGAGGGTTGATTGTTGGATGTTTGCTCATAAATTATTGCTTGTATGGAACATGCTAGAGTCGATTTAAGCATATCCTAGCCATACCAGGGGATATGTTTGACAGTAGTTGAATGATATGCTTTTGAAATAATGGAGATCAGTAGCACTTTATAATGCATTGAACCACATGATTTTTTTCAACTAAGATAAACATTCTAAACCCACATACATGTTCCCTTTCAATTAGCCACTACAGTATTTTTACAACTGTACATGTACATGTAGCTGTGAACTACTATTTCGGATATGATTAATGGTCAAATTACAAACATACATGTAGATATAAGTTAAAAAAATAATTCTGGGCTGTTATGAAGGCAAAGGTTAGAAAACAGGATGAACAGTTGTGAAATTATTTATTGAAGTGAAACAATCATTGAAAATCATAATTAAACAGTACTCAAAGTTAATCTTCATCATCATCATCACTGTCACTAAATGTATTAACATCAAATTTGGTCATTTCAGGACTAACATGGTTTAATTTTATTTCAATAATTCACTTGCGCGTGGGGGTCTTTAGCAGTACCCGGAGAAAACCCATGAGGTCGGACAGGGGACCCTACTCTTTGCCACGTACAACCAGGGTTTCGAAACCACGCCAGTTGACTCAATGGCAGGCGGCAGGCCGTATGATTTTACATTTGAGCTAAATTGAAAACAATACATGTATTGAAAAATTTAATGTAAGGCTCAGTTTAATTCATTCCAAATTGGTCCCTGAACATTGCATTGAGAAAATATGCCCTGACGAGCCATATGCAAATTGCTCAAAGTACACAAATCTGTAGGGTAAATTAGGTAGACATGTCAAAATTGTTGCTGGAAAAATATCTTAGGGGATCTAGTGACTGGACTAGTCCTAGTAAAAGCATTCAGCAGCTGACATACATTTGGGTGTACCAAGAAGCAACAATGATATGCCTTAAAATATCTTCATCCTCTTTCAATTCAGCAGCTTTCAACAGTTGGCCTACAAACAAATTTGCAAACAAATTATACACCATATAGCGTTGAATGTTGAGTGTGCTCAAGGGTGGGGGGGGGGAATGTCACTTTGAGGCCTACATGTACCTGGCTGTTCAACTCTGGCATGCGGTTGTGGTTCAGATCCTTTGTGTGACCGGAAACGGTCTTGAGACAGACCGTCTTAGCAAGGCACCTGCATGTGGGCCAAGAAAATAAAAAACAAGTTAACTTCTCTGTGTTTCATCCCTTGTGGAAGCGATTACATGTCATTTCGGCCCCGCGTCATTTCGGACTTACGACATTTCGGACTCCAAAAAATATGACCTCGACGTTTCGGACTCGGGTATATGACATTTCGGACTCAGGTAGGTGACGCTTCGGACTCAGGTAGGTGACGCTTCGGACTCGGGAATAAGTTGAAAGGAAATGTTGAACACAACTGTCAAATCAATATATAATACGCCGCACGTGGCTATTCTTAATAGCCCAACAAAAAATAACATGCAGGTTAAATTATATAATTTACCGCTCGCCATCAAGTTGAAGTAGGCCTTCAGCATGTGGAGTCGTGCATAACGAACCTACATGACAAAATTTCCAATGTTGAATGTTTACGATCAGTTTCTGTGGAAAATATTAGGAATAGCAACGATCAAAGCGGGATAATTAAAGCTGATTAACCGATAATCCCAATGTTATTGTAGTATGTGCATAGAAATCTTGCGGTACTTTGGTGGATGATGAAAAACGTGAGAGTTGTCAATCATTGATAATGGCGGCCGTGTGTTGATTGCAATTATTCCGTTTCACAAAAAAAACTTTAGCACTACCAGTGATCGGTCACTCAAGCTCGTTTACTATTTGACAAAAGAAAAACAATGAAGTATTACTAAGTATACACAAATTTTTCAACAATATTTTAATTGCCAAGTTCAATACAAAACAAAACAAAAGAGAACAAGCAGTTTAATCGCGACATCAACAATCGCTGATCAATTAAATAAGACAACTATCAGTCTCACATAAAACGAAAAAAAACAAACAGCTGTACCATTACATAAATTTTCTACAGTCCTTTAATTATTAATCAGAGTCCGAAAAGTCGCTTGACTGAGCCCGAAACGACGCCAAGTAAGTCCGAAACGACGTTTGTGTTGAGTCCGAAATGACGCGGGACCGAAATGACATGCTACCGTGGAAGCGAATGTGCAACACTCTAACCAATGACTGCGCCAAATCAACAAATGGGGTAAAGGGCTTTACTGGCTAGCTTCATAACAATTTTACAGTGATCGCAGTAGAACTTCTGATTCCATTTACAACAAAACAATAATTAAAAACTGTAAGACAGTGTATGATGAATATATTTAATATTTATTAGTAATGATTATAAATTTGTAAGTAACATTAACATTAGGCCTACCTGCTGTTTGGCTTGTAGCCGGGGATTTTAATTTTTCTTTCTCTATACGATTACGGGCAGACACAATTCGGTATTAGTCTGTAAAACGCCTGTAGCATGTTGGGTGAAATACAGTATCTTTTGGCGCGTCGATAAATAAATTCCTTGTTGATTAATCACTCGAAGTAGTCGAAGTCGCCTGTTGCCTGTTCAGCTATCCATTTCCCTCGCCCATCAAGTTTTAGCCATTCATGGGCACATTCACGGAATTTATCCCGGCAAGATTTTGTAAATAATTGTTCTCGTCCCTTTCTTAATCCTTAGAAAGGAACAATACAGCGTAAATTTGATGAAATATCAATCGATTCACGTTCTTTCATGGGCGCAGCCATTGGCATTACATGTGTGTTGTTGTTTACAACTTTCAAGGTCGGGTCAGCAGTTCACAATGCGAGCTACTGATTGGCCCATGGTGACCAATCACTAGTTATTTCCCTACGCTTTATAACAGCGCGAGTCAAATAAATCCCGTACGAATAAATTTATATCACCCTTAAATTGCGCTGCCGAAGCTTGGAACACTAGTAAATTTTCTTTAAAACATGATCATCTACTTTATAATGATCGCAGAATATTTTATGGTGGACCGTGTAGCGGAGTTGCACGCTAGAAATTTTGGCTGCCGGCCTAGATAAACTCGAATTCATTATTGTTCAGTGGCAACAAATTTAAATCAAAACGATTATACCGCTTTGAGTTGGTTAATTAGATTGTCTGATTCACTGGATTTGAGTAAATGGATTTTTATTAAGAGATCATCATTATGTCTTCTTTGAAAATGAAACGCTTTTTATCGCAATTTATCGACATTAAAGTTGGGTTCCCAGATAAGTATTTATCGGGTGGTTATAGCCTATAAAAGTATGACAATTTTGGTATATATGGAAAGAAGAGATACCCAATCTTACTAGAAAAAATACTGGATTCCCTGAAAAACACTCATGGAGCGTAAACTGGGCAAAAATGTAAGGGGTTCCCTTAATAGTCAACCCGACGAATAAGGGTATCTGCACGCTTGGCGTTGAAGGCTGCACGCGAACTTGTGTACATGTTGAAAAACTTTATGAAGAGTTAGACATACAACAATTTCTGGGGTAAAAATCACGGAAAAAGACGCGGGCAGTGGATAATCCGAGAATTTAATTAGGATTCGATATTTGTAGTAAATAGTCAGCGCTTACAGACAACATCGTCTTGTGTATGCAATGCATTCTCCCCTGTCGTCTGCCACCGTTGCCATTGGTTACGGCGAGGGGTAATCGCCTGACGCAAACATGGTCTCTTTCGATAGATTTTTATAGCAGGCTATTCTCGTCAATTACAATGTTTTGAGAACGATTTGAAGCAAAATTATGATAAAATAATTAGTTTGAATATGTTTTTAATTCTAATATATCATCAAATCACCCAGTTTGTATCCGGGAACCCAACTTTAACAACTACATAATCATCCCGACATGGCATACGCGGACGTTTTAAATATCGCCATTTAGTCAGAATGTGTCAACTTGTTAAATTTCGACTTGTCCTTTTTTTTTATTGACTTTTGTGCCACAATTTAATTTTAAAAGCATTTTTAAAATCGTGACATACGGTATTACTTACTAGATGAAATGGGCTTTAATTAAGGTCCTATCGTTCTGCTGCGATTGGGCTATATATAATGAAGACGGGCATACGCAATAAAAATTAAATGTGCTATTGAGGGAAATTTTGCCCGGACACCAGGGCGTGGGCCTACTATTATATCGAAGAACTAGACAGTTCCCCTTGTCCTGCACCTCTGACAAAGGGAAACCACTCCCGATGAACTAACTTGGCCAACATGGGGATCGACCCCGCGACCTCTAGCCTAGCGAGTCAGCTTCTTACCCGCCGCCTCTCGCTAACCAGTAGTGACAGACGTGGTCATTTTGTTGGAGGATTTAAAGGGGTGCACACAAGGTCGCAACTCGACGATACCATTCGTCCCGAACACACACGCGTATATTTCTCACCAGTTTCGAAATTATTTCTGGAAAAATAACTTCCAGTTTGTACATTCTTTACCATTGACCGCCATACTTGTTTAACTATCCAGTATTTTCAGTTGTGCGAAACCATGTTATAATGACTTCTGTTCTGGTTTCCCTAATTAAATCTGAGACGGGCATAATCGATAATCTATACAACTAACGTTGAAAGCCCCTGGGTGGACACTGAAAGGTATTTAATTTCCTCCTTTTAATCTGCTCCTTCCCAAGCCGCTTTAATTCAAGCAACCTTGTTTCAACAATAAAACGTTTCTATACTTACTACAAAACCAACGCACTTAAAATATTTGTTTCGAAATGTTTCTAATAGTCTCGCAAAGGTATGGACATTCTTAATTTGTGCAGTGTTCTTCTAAAAATTCGGAAAAGCAACATAGATGTGCAATTAAACCCGCGGTCTTGAACTCACCACTCACCCACCCACATAATATGACCCTTCAATTCAATACTATAATAATTCTAAATTGGTATCATTATAGTATTGCAGGGGTTAATAATCTATGAGGATTTTACAGAACTCTTAGTGAAACAAGGTCAGTTGTTAAAACACTAGGTGATTCATTATGTCGAGGGTGGAAGGTGGGGGGGGGGGGGGCATGGGGGGCTTGGATGTTCGAATGGTTAGCACGTGCGCGCTGTATCATAAGGTATGTTATTGCGTCAACTGGCGTGATTTCGATTCCCAGTTGTACGTGACAACGTGTAGGGTCGCCTGTCCAACCCCATGGGTTTTCTACGGGTCTTTCGGTTTCCTCTAACTACTAAAGACCCCTACGCGCGCGCAAGCGAGTCATCGAAAAAAATTGAACCATGTGTTGGTCCCAAAATGGCCTAGTCTGTTCCGAGTGGAGTTACATACAGTGTGCTATGAGGGAAAGTTCGTCCGGGCAGTGGCGCTACGGTCTACTCTTATATCGAATTCAAACTGCTAAGGGGTCTTTTACGCGCAAGTCAATGTGTACACGTGACCTCGGTTTTTTGTCCCATCCGAACGACTAGACAGCTGACAGGGCAAACCACGCCGGGAAATCTGGATTAACTTTTAGGCCAATGCAGGGATCTGGCGTCTTACCCAATTCGCCTGACTTTTATAAGTTCACATGAGTTCTGCAGAGGACGTCACACCCCAAAGCGTCGATAGACATTGACTCGATGAAAACGGGTCCGGGCAGAATGATACCTTTTATATACCCATTTATAGGATTTTTTTTCATCCACATATACTTCAAACACCATTATTTATTTTTTCTAATACTTGAAAAAAGATGTTCTAGAATTTAATTTGCGAAGGAAACAAATTAATATTGCGTATTGCCGGATTAACCTTGTGCATGGGGGGCCCAGGACATACCAACTGTTCGTGGGGCCCATTGTTGTTTGTTTAAATTGTCCATATTGACCGCGGACCGTACTAGTTACTAGTATGTACTCCGCCCCTTGAGTGCCTGGGGTGTTTCCCCCATGAATTGTTTTTTTTTTAAAAATTAGGGTTAATTTCAGTGCATCTGAGACAATTTAGGCAGCGATTTCATTGGCGTTTTAATTCGTTGACCTACCAGTCCCGGGGCCCCAATATCCCTTACTGCCCTGGGCCCCAATCCTCGCAGCCTAAGTACTGGTTGGATCTGTCCGGGATGAAATATTAGTATAACCCAGAATTGTTGGGGCCCCTAAATGTAGGGGGGGGGGGGACATTTGTCCCACTTTGCCTCCCCTATATCCGGTACTGATATTTCGAGACAATTACCTTCACCTCCCACCCTCCGAACCTCCACCCATCTTCATTCTGAGACAAAATTATGGAACACCTGACCTCCAGGCTAGCGTCTTACCCACTAAACCTGAGATCTCCCGATTAATTCGATCCCGATGTTGGCCGAGAACGTTCCTTAAAAATTTTAGATCAGGGTAGAAGGCCTTTCAAGCAAGAATATCGTCTAGTCGTTCGGTGTGGTGGACAGGGCCGTATCTGGCAGAGGTGCAGGGGGTACATTGCACCCACAGAAAAATAAGGCACCCCGAGAAATAGCGCCCCCTCCCATCTTAAAAAAGATAATAATTTGAGAATATTTCAGTTATAAAATAATACACTTGATTATGATCCCACATGTTCTTTTACTTTCTGTGGGCGTTTCTATGCAACAAACTTACTACTAAGGTATCCTACTGAAGAATATGGCGCCCCCACAACTTTGCTGCACCCCCACTTATAAAATCCTATGAAAGCAGAGGTCCCGCATGTTTTACACGTTACAAGAAACACCCTTGACAGTAGAGGGGAATGCCGCTCGCTGTCCGTGCAAAATTTCGTCAACAGCCCACTACATGGTGTGTATGTCAGTCACCATTATTAGCCCAGTAGGTTCAAAACAGTAAACGACGTTAAACGCCATCTAAACTTAAAAGAAGGCAGTGGCGGTGGTTCGACTGTGAGTAAGACGCCTAAAGCAATGATTATTAATCACGCTTCAACTCAAATATACTGAAAATCAGATTGTTTGTCACATGATTCAAACATAATTAACACACAGCCAATTTGCAACATTTGTTAATTTGTAAGATCAAACATATGAACACATATAATTATGACAAATGAAAGCATGGCAATTAGACCTATATTTCATTTACATGAGAGCGGTTTCCATCTCTAATTTGGTATGGCGGTTTAACTGAGTACCCTCTTTGACTTGGTTACTACTGTCCAAGGTACTTGATTGAAAAGGCCACACGGTCCACACTAAATTAGCCTAATAAATTGTATGGCGTATGCCCGTCTTCATTATCCCAGTCTGTGCAGAAAAGTAGCTCTTAAACCCCATTTCCTTTCATTTTAAATATAGCCAAAATGTTATAATATGTCGTCCGATTTACTTCTAAAATTATTCGAATGAAATTGAGAAAAATGCAAAATATCCAAATTTGAAACCATCATTTCAAAGAATATTGATGACATCTAAATTGTCACACGATTCAAACACAATTAACACGTATTGAATTTGCATGTCCCCGAACCCCCTCAACTGGAAAGCTCGCACCTGCGATGTCCGGCTGGTTGCTGGACCGTCCAATTAACTCCAACAGTCGAATTTTGGTTTCTTCACGTGTATTTTCTGACTTGCGTGCGGCTGGATAATTTTGACCCAGATCATCTTTCGAAAAACAAATACGACCCAACACTAAGAAGGTCTAAATTTTACTCATTTAATAAATTTCATTTGAGTTTATAATACTACTGTACGAATTTCAACATAATAGCGGGTTTAACATATTTTCGTAACAAAATTTCAAATGAAGTGTTAACGTTTGCTCGATATATATTACTACATTAAAACAAGATGTTATCCAAAATGTCTGGTAAATTAATTGGTGTTAATACAGGTTATCATGATGATGATATAATTACAATATTAAAGAGTAAATGACATCTCTATCAGTTATCATGCGTTAATGATCTCATTGGTCGTTATCGACAACAATTTTTATGAAACCGATATTTGTAACATCAAGAACAGGATAATTATCAAGCTGTTTCACAGAGAATTACTTATAATATCTTGGTCACAGATGACTGTCTTCAATACGTGCAATGACATCACGCGGCGTCAGTCATTGGCTCAATATGGCACGTGCATTGTTTACATAACAGGTAACTGCTTCGGGCAAAATGATGCCTTTTACTCATTTTAATACCCATTTACAATAAATAGGAAATATTTTTAATTACAAATACTTCAAACGTCTTTACTTATTTTTCTTATACTTCAAAAAAATGTTTTAGAATTTATTTTGTCTGAGGAAAAAAGTTAATACTGGGGACTAGTAGCGATGTCAACCCCATCAGTGATTGTAGCGGCCAAGCGAATATTCACTGCTGATCAGTGTGGATAATTATTCTGGGTATTAAAATATTCAAAAGTCACAAAAAAAACCCAAAAAACATGACCATTATTTAGATAGTCAAAAACCTGACCAGTTTCAGCCTACAAATGCGGTCTCAACCCTTTTGAAAAATAAATATTAAATGGAGTTCTTTCCCATACACTAGTTATGTGAAAACATAGTTTTTGTTTTTTACCGTATATTCTAAGATGACTGAGTGCATGATGTCTCAATATTATTAACTGCAACAGTTTTTTGTCATGATTTTTTTATTAGTCAGAAGATATTTTAGTGTTGGTATATTTAGATAAATAGATGATTTTCTTAATCAATGAGAGAAACAAAGGAGCAGAGTATGAAATTAACTCATTTTTACTATTGAATTGCATAGCGCGAAGCGCCCCCTACTGACAAATTCATTCTAAAGCCGAATTCGGTGCGCGAAAAAAAGCTCGACGTACCGAGTGGGGGATGAAAACTCATCCATGTCCATGGTGCTAGACGTCTTGTTAGATAATAATTAGATAATCGTAACGATACAGATGTAGACTCTATACTTAGATAAATTACAGCATATTTTCACTTCGACATAATGTTGGTGGTTTTATTTTCCATGGTTATAGTGGGATTCGCTCACAGTGAACACGAAATTAACTATAAGACAGGTATGATGGAAAAAAGATTATATTTATCAAAATGATACAATGAATTGAATATGATCAAATCAATGAAACGTGGGTCTTGATGCATGAATGACACTTGCTTTGATTGATCACAGTTATTAGTTTTGATTTGGTGATGGAGGAAGAAAATTCACACACATAAATCTGCCCCAATACTCGCACATATATTTTATATGCAAGGCATGGTCGAACCATCATCACTTTTTTGTAACATGCTACAGTTCCTACCAAATTTTTGAGACCAGAATCGCGCCGACACGGCGAAAAAAAACACTCCGAATTCTCTTAGATTTCACGGTGAAATTTCGCTTAATTCCGCGGCGATTTTTCTCTAAGATTCGCCGTGTTTCTCTAGGAATTCGCCGTGTTTCTCTAGGAATTCACCGGGTTTCGATAAAAGTACATCTTGATTTGCCGTGCTTCCCGCAAGGAATTTGCGAGTCTACCTTAAGCTAGGGTCAAACTAATATTGTCTATAATACATTTGTAAATTGAAGGAGTTATAATATAGTAATGCTCCCGGGAAAACGTGTACATATACATGTATATGTATAAAGTACAGGCCGGTTTGAATAACAAATGAGTTAGGTAATCTCGGGGAGACATTTACCGGCATTCTGTATCGGTTAGGAATTTTTTTCCTAACGCGCGGACATGCATAACGTCGGCCAAAATGTATGCAATAATGAACAACTTACAATGTTTTAAACGTATCATTACATCTTCGTCTGTTACTTAGATGTAATGCATCAATTATTGGCTGCTATCAAATCCAAACTTTAAATTATATACGATGAGCTTTTACACATTATTGTACCGTTACACGCAGCTTCAATCAATCTAAAACAATCATACATAAATCACTCCGCGCCATAAATCACTACGAATGGGACTATATTTTTTTACCCTATGTTACTATGCGGAAAATCTCCGCTGTGACAATATACATCTACTTTATGTCGCCCAATTAATTTCTGTGTAAGCGGACATTGAATAATACCATTTCACACACACATACGTGTACATTCCAAGCGCATGTCATATATTTATACAATGTCCACGAGTATGTTAATTCTCGTCTTCACGCCGTTATAATTTGCTTATTTTTAGTACACTTTCTGAATGATTCCATTCTTTAGTACGTCCAACATCCCGATTTCCTACTGCATATTGCAATATATAAGATTATACATTCATGTATATGTTTACGTTTAAACTCAGGATATCAGAAGCTGTAAAGTTATACTAGACGGTGAGCACCCAGGTCTCGTGATTGAACCTGCATAGATATTGCATAATATCGGACCCATATTTATCTTTTCTACTCGTACCAACCGAAAGGACCGTTCGGACCAATTAAATTACATTATAAGGCTTGACTTAATCATTTTAAAAAATATAATACAGATAATATGTTTTTTATGATTAAATCACAATACAAAGATGCGAATAATTTATAGGTGAGTATATACATAACTTAAGAATATCCGTTGCCGGTAAGTACATATTACCAAATATCTATCTTTATTACATCAACAATTTAATTGTTTTTCTTTGATATTCTCTATGATGAAACAATACCGCGGGTAAATGCATAAGGCTTTATTATTTCAAAGAAAACAGATGCATATTAAAACAAACACAATTATCAATTATTAAAACAACACTTTATTATTGGTTCGAGCAGTCCAGTACCGATACGTACGAATTAATCACTACTCAGTTATCGTTGTTTTAACTGATTTTCTTTGATGTGCTTCATAATGAAAAAATACGACGGGTAAGTACATAACACTTTATTATTTCAAAGAAAACAGATGCATATTAAAACAAACAATTATCGAACGATTAAAACAACAATTATAACAACATTTTATTATTGATTCGAGTAGTCATATTAATACAAACACAATTTTTAAAACAACAATTTATTTTTGGTCTGAGTAGTCTTTTTGTTTCGTTCGATTGGTCATGCATGCGTACAAAAGAATGGAATTATTCAGAAAGTGTACTCAAAATGAGAAAATCATAACTGAGTGAAGGCGAGAATTAACATACTCGTGGACATTGTAGAACTATATGACATGCGCTTGGCATGTACACGTATGTGTGTGTGAAATGGCTTTATTCAATATCCGCTTCCACCGAAATAGATTGGGCCATACGAAGTAGATGTATATTGTCACAGCGGAGATTATTCTACGGCTGCGCAAAATCCTGTAAGAACATTCCTTGGTTGTGTGCATGAAAATTTACAGTGTTTGTAAAATAACATAAACATTGGGCTGTGACTTTAGTGATACTCACAGTGTATCGCCCGCCATTGATATCGTTTAAATGCGTCATAATTCATTATTATCATATATCGGTGACAGTCAAGATCTGCTAAAAGAAATTTCGCCAAATAACACAGCGTAATAATAATATAGTCCCAATATTTTGGCGCGTTTCTGACCACGTGACTTACCGAAAGTGATTTACTGAACTGTGGTGTCGTGTGCTGTATGGAAAATTGATTTAGATTATCTGAAGCTGCGAGTAATGAAGTAATGTGTAAAAGCTCATCGTATATAATTTAAAGTTTGGATTTGATAGCAGCCAATAATTGATGGATGAGATCTAAGTTATAGACGAAGATGTAATGGTACGTTTAAAATTTGTTTAAGTTGTTCAGTGTTGCATACATTTTGATACGTAGCTGCCTCGCCAACGGTAAATAAGCAGCCAATAAGATGAAATGATACGTTGTAAGTTATTCATTGTTTGCATACGCGTACATTGTGGCACCACGTTATACATGTGCAGTGTGTTAGAAATAAAAAAAAATACGACCGTAGCTGCCTCGCCAACGGTTAACATATCTTGTATTCAACTTAAATAAAATACATTTTCCGTCAACATGCTTACATCCGGATGATATCGGCACTCGAGCGATTCACCGTGTTCCACCGCGAAACACTATAATTCACCGTGAAACACCCTATTTCGCGGTGATTTGGCAAGCTGCCGTTTCGCTAGCGATTCTCCGAGATTCCACCGTGAAATAGAGTGTTTTTCCACGGTGTTCGGTGTTTCTAGTCTCAAACTCCAGACACGTAGTGTATGTTAATACAGGCCTTAAGGTCTACAAAATCTCTCCTGGGATTGGAAAAATTCAAAAATCGCTTTCATGGAATTGCGGACAGGAGATGACACATTTACATTAGACCAAATTTTTTGCTAGCGAAAAGTTTCAAAACGCTGGACCTTAAGCCAATGCCAATACCATTGTATCTCACGTTACTATATCCTTTCTTTGTCGTATATTGGAATTATGGCACTATGCATATCTAATGACCGATCGGCGCTATCAACAGTCTTGGATTATCAAGATTATGTTAATTGAAAGATATAGGATTTATCAATGATTATTAATCTTTATTTCTATAAGATATTTTTTTATTATGTGATCTATTTTAGAATATATCATTTGCTTGATAAAAGACGAGAGTAGCCTCGTCGAAATGTCACTTTTATTAGTATTAAACTCCATAAAATTGTACCTTGTGTTTATGTTTTCTATTCATGAAGAATCCAAATGATGTTTTTGTTAGTTTAAAGTTTAAACTTGTTTTATTTTCTTTATTTAGTGAGTCATGCTGTTCCCAAAGTACTACTTAGACCACCAACAAATCTCTCTACATTTTTAATTAGTTCAACAGATATTTATATAGTGTGGGTGCCACCAAGTGTTTATACCAATATACATGACGTCAACTTAAACGACACATCGTGGCTAGATGACAACACAACGCAGGTATGGATGAAAATAGATCAACGCCCATCTACTGTCACTGTTGAAACAACATCGCCATTTAGTGGTGAAAGTTCTTCAAGTGCAAAAGACACAAATTTAAATAGTTCTACCGTTGATTCATCAACACAAGTTCCAGACGGAATTAACACCAGTTCCATGCCTGTGACTAACAAAGACAGTGAGAACTCAAGTGAGCCTGTTAATAAATCCAAGAGTCACTGCAAGTCATTTGCTTTGCTTAAAAATGGAACTTATTCTGGAGATTATTTGAACGCTCCCAATTACAAAGATCTTCATCATGTAAACAGTCAAGAAATTCGTCCAGAAAATCCAGATGCAGAAATATCAACTTTAGGGAATATTGGTATAAATGAAGTAATGGTGAATTTTGATAAAGGTTGTGTTGAAGAATATATCATTTCGGTTTACAATGATACTGGTATGTATTACGCCTATTGCATGTATACAATTTCATCAGGATTTTGCGGCATTGTTCCCTCTTGTCAGTGGTGCAGGATCGATGGGACCAAAATGGCATGCATGTAACATAGCATTTGGCCGTTGTAATTCGACATAGAGTCGAGAGTTGTAATACCTCACGGCACACTATATGGCATTATGTATGTCAGGTTTCAATAGCCCAGTTGATGCATAACAGTAGGATATTAAACCCCATTTCATTTCATTTGCGTGTATACAGAAACATAAAAACCAAGTGCTTCCTGTATATTTTAAGATTACTAGTTATCTTGGGTATTGAAAACTTGATCTCATACATGCAACCCATGTTTTGAGGTTTTAATCATGATTTTGACAGAATCGCAAAGACACCGTTTTCTGTAAAAAAAAATTGCAACAATGTTAGGGCTGTGCAGAGTTGTTTGTGTATCGACTGTGGGATGTTCTTCTCATAGAGCCCCAATTACACTGGTACCTGTATAATGACACAGTAAAGTTACACGATAGACCAGGGCATCGTAAGAACTATAGTAAGTATATGTATTACATGTAAGTACATTTTAACTTACATACCTGTATACAGTATGTACATGTAAGTGCTTTCTCCCATCTGAGAAAAAATTTGCTCAGACTGCGTCTGATGCCCTACTCAGCCTACACTGTCCATAAAGCTCTAGACAAAGTCCAGGACTCAAACAGCTTAGAATTAGTGCTAAAGTGGCCCTGTGGCAGGGGTAAATTAAAAGGTAACAACATATTGATTTTTTTATTTGAAGAGTTTTATTTGTTTGTTATAGGAGATGTTTTAAAGGTGATGAAATTAGATGGTGATCAACCTACCGAGATTAATATAACAGAATTACAACCTGATACTAAATATAGAATTATTATAGGAGCTCGATTTACATCCTCACATATCTTAAACTCCACTAGTTTATCTGTTACAACTAAAGCTGATCCACAAACTAGAGGTAACTTTTATCTTTAACTCTACAGTTTATCTGTCCTAACTAGAACTGATCATGGACGTTGTGTGTTCGATTCCTGCATCAGCCGTGAAAGTTTGTCAGGATTTTCCGAAATGGAAAGCCTAGGTCCTGTGTATATATTGGCGTTTGCATAAGAAATCCCTTGGCAGTTGAAATTTGATATATAAGAGTAGGCCATAGTGCCGCTGCATGGGCAAAATGTCCCTCATAGCACACTGTATGGTGTGTGCCTGTCTTCATTAGCTCAGTCAGAGCAGAACAGTTGGACGTTAAATCCCATTTTATTTCAACCTCATGGGTTTTCTCCGGGTCCTCCTGTTTCCTCCCATGGCTATAAACTGCTGCGTGCAAGCAAATTATTGAAATAAAATTGAACCATGTATTAGTCCCAAAATGACTGTCAAGTAGACATTTATTCCCAATTCTCTCTCTTTATATTACAGTATGTATGTTTATGTTTTCATTGTTTGTATACTTATGTTTTTCAGTGTTTGTATATTACAGTACATGTATGTGTTTATTTATGTTTCCAATGTTTGTACATTACAGTATGTGTACATATATGTTTTCAATGTTTGTATATTACAGTATATGTATATATGTTTTCAATGTTTGTATATTACAGTATGTGTATTTATGTTTTCAATGTTTGTATATTACAGTATGTGTATGTGATAGATCTGGTACTATTGGTGGTAAACAAGTCTGTGATATTACAACTAGTACTAATACATGGTGTAAATGTAAATCTGGTTATACTGGTATATTCTGTGAAGTATGTAAACCAGGTTTTTATAAATCAGCCATGTTTTTTCCTTGTCACAGTTGTCCTTGCGCTCATCATTCATCTTCAGTAACCAGTTGTCACTTTGGTAAGTTATCAAGCAATTTATCTTTTCGATCGGCTTTATGGGAGGTGAGCAAAATGTTCTAAGGCTGAATCATAGGCCTGTTTGATATATGTGCATGCTGTAAATGAAATGAGGATCACATGGCTAAATGGGTAAGGAGCTGACTCGCTATATAGCCTGGAGGTCGGGTGTTCGATCCCTGCGTTGGCCAAGAAAGTTCATCTCTGTTTTCAGGCGTCGTTTCCTCTTGTCAGTGATGTACAGGGCCTGTTAAGGACAGCTGTCTGTCATTTGCATGGGCGTGCACGTAAAAGATCCCTTGGCAGTTGGAATTCGATAAAGAGTAGGCCGTAGTGGCACTGCCCGGGCAAAATTTCCCTCATAAGCCCAGGTTAGGTGCAAAAGAGTAGGACGTTAAACCCCATTTAATTTCATTTTGTAAATGAAATTCTACAGTTATTCATGATGGTGAATAACCATTTTCATTAACTTCGGTGGTGCTGAAAAGTAAGAATTTAATCCCCAATTTCATTTGTTCATGAAGCAGTACATCTACCTCAGACGGAGGGCCAAACAAAGAGCTGTGATAGATCGGGTTTAAAGCCTCGGTAGGACACCAGAGATTAGTGAGTAGTGTCTGACAAGTTGATCTTGTTTATTGTATGTGTGTTAATAATATGTGTTTATGTTACAGTGGAGGGATTTCTAGTATGTGATAAATGTAGAACAGGCTATACTGGTAATCTATGTCATCAGTGTGCCAACGGTTTCTATAGATACAAGAATAAATATTGTGTAGCTTGCCGGTGTAATGGTAATACAGATTCAAATGCCCCTATGATGTGTGATCCTTATTCTGGTAAGTTTTATCTTCCATCAGCTGGTATGGACATATTTCATATAATACACTACAAGTATTGATTGTGTAATTGAGTAATTAACAGACTATTTAATTATTCAACACAGCTAATGAAACTAAACAGTTGTAAACCCAACACTCATTATCTGATCTAGATGATTATCTAATCTAGATGGACCATATTAAGCTATTGAGACTTGCCCAATATGGTATCCATTTTGTTTGTTTCTTTTTTCTAGGAGCATGTGTATCATGTATGAAAAATACAACAGGTTTTAATTGTGAAAGATGTCGTAAGGGTTACATAGGTGATGCTCTTATTTATAAAAACTGTACACATAAAAGTAAGTCAATTTTACATATGTATACATATTTTAATTATAAATATATGTATTGTAAACTTTGTCGGAGGCATGAAATACCCTTAAAAAGGTTGTTCTAAATCCAGCAACAATCAGTCATCTGTTGAGACAAAGTTTGCAAAGATTAATAAGATTTTGACAGTTACAGTGACATTATTCAAGAGCTAAATATTCCTATTTACACATCTTTGTTTGTGCCTTGAATGTTATGTGAATTATTAATTGGACAGTTATTAACTTACAAAGACCATAATCAGCTCTCAAAATTTTCAAGAGATTCAGATATAATTGACAGTTAAAACTGTCAAATTGATTGAATTTAAAAATAGATCATCAAGACTTTGATTATTATCTGAACAAGGGTAGCAATAACAATCGAGACTATGCTGTTCTTCTAGCGGCAATAACTTGGTTCAGAATGAAGTAGTTTAACTAAAATTTTCAACATATTCCTTTTTTATAACTTAATTCATTAACTATTATACTGAGATCTTTATTTAAATCTTACCTAATGCCTATTGAAAAGACCAAATTTTTGCAAAAATGGAAAAAGTATTACATGTATCATTCATCAAAATAGTGCCGCTGAATGTTCCTCAAGACTTTCCGAGAGCTGAGGCCATTGTTTCGGATGGGATGGAAACCAAGGTCCTGTGAAGTTGACGTAAATGTAAATCAATTTAATTGGCGTGCTGACAAAATTTCAATCATAGCACACTTTATATATATATGCTATAAAGTTTCCTGTGAGGAAAATTTTGTTCAGGCAGCATGCCACCCTCATTTTGTTGTACCACAGACAAAAGGGGACCACACCAGAAAATCCCCATTAACTTTTTCGGTCATAACTAGGATTGAACAATATCTGAGCCACTTTGGCTTCCATTTGGGAAAATATATCAATATAGGAGTATATTGTTTTCGTGCCAGGTTTTTAAAGAATAGTTTTATTTATTTCAGGTGATGTAATGAAAGAAGATGTATTACCACTGCCAGCTGGTTATATAGCAGCTATATGTGTTGGTATTATACTATTACTCTGTTTAATTGTTGGTTCCTTGGTTTATAAACGCTGGAACATGTACCCAGCCATGAAACCTTTCTGGACAGTAGAATTAAAAGAAGATCATGAAGGTGTTAATTTTAGCGCCGTTGAAGATCAGGAGTTCCTGAAACACACTCAAACCAATGAAGACGGAGAATTCTATGAAAAAAGAGGTGGAAGGGGAATGAAGTATGCTCAATTAAGAGAAGATGTTTAAGGACGATTGGTAGAAATACTCTTATGGTAATAAACACTTGACCTGTATGGTAATAAACAATTACCAGCATGGTAATAAAAAATGACCTGTATGGTAATAAACAATGACCTGTATGGTAATAAACAATGACCTGTATGGTAATAAACAATTACCTATAAGATAAAAGTGTTTCTGTGGCAGGTATAAAAACAGAAACAAAAATGGACAATACTCACATATTCATAGAAATAATATGGAAGACTTATTGTTTTTGTTAATGGAAAACAGCCACTGCTTGTTACATGAAATTAAATGTATTTTTTTTATTGAAAAAAAGTGATTTTATCAATAATCAAAATTAAGAAAAGTCGCTTTAGATTTGATTTGACTTGCTTTTTGTTTTCAAAATCAAGGTTCTTCGAACTTAATCATTTACTAAGTGCTTAAATTTAGAACATGTTAACGTAAAGATTCTCTTATGAACATTTTTAATACATTAATTGTATCCAAAGATGGTATCTTCAGTCTTAAGAATTAAGAAGGAGAAACAAATGTGATATCTTTCACATTCAATCTAGGAATTAAGACCGAGATACAAATGTGATATCTTTCACCATATGCAGATTAAAGTATATTTCTATATACAAAAATTTCTGGAACACATCAAAATGTTAAAAATTACTGCGTATGTGTGAAATAAAATGGGAGTTAATAAAAATAAACAACATTATACCAAACTGTGTGATTTATATATATATACTGAAAATATTATGATAATATATGCATGATTTATATATTTTGATTTTATTGTGATCTCGCTTTATGTAGTTTAAATTGCACCAATTAACAAGAAGATAACATCCGCTTAATTTTCATAATGAGTTAACTTGGTTTTAGATGTAGATGTTATAGACACGTGCACAATTTTGATTTTATTTTGGTTTTAATTTACACAAGGTCTAGTCACTATATATTATATGTGATTAGTTAAATGATCATAAATTGAATTGATTATTACTGTAATATGACTCTGTTAAAGGCTAGTTTACTGACATTTGTTTAAATTATATATTATTATATCATAATTTCCTCACTTGACATTTGATTAAAGTCCCATTCATATATAACAGCCTGGTATAATCTGTTATTCCTTTTTTGGCAGATGTTGTGCTTTGATGAAGTGTAAAATATCAAATTGTATTATGAATTAAGAAACGGATCAAAATGTTGTAAAAGACTTAAAAAAAGGTTCTGCAACTTGAAAATAGAGAATAATTAAAGGCCAGTTTACTGATATTAGTTTAAATTACGAATTATCATATCATGATTTACTCAATTGACGTTTGGTTAATTCCCATTCACAAAATAAAGAGGATGCAATCTGTTATTTCTTGATACATATGACAAATCAAACACCGAAATGTAAAGAAATAAACCATTAAACCACTTTGATGGGACATACCAGATAAAATTGAAAAATTAATTTGGATATCATTATTTATGGCCCCATATATACATGTACTTGTTTTGTTTATGTAATATATCAAAGATATGTATTCAGATAAGAAAATGGGTGTAACGACCTTTCTTGTTTTGGCAAATTGAGTTAAGTGGCATGGTTTTGATTCCCCAACTTGTACGTGACAAGATGTCCCACTTCTAAAGAACCCTTCGGGTAAGTGAATTATTGAAATAAATTTGAACCATATGTTAGTGCCAAAATGACCTTGTTTGTGTCGAGTGGATGTTTAACCCCATTTCTCTCTCTCTTATAAACATTTTACTGATAGTGATTACGAAGGTCCTGAAGTGAGTTTATTTATGGCATGTCATGTTAAATGTAATTTAATGCTTGATTGCTTTGTCTAATATTTTTACACTTTATTATAGTTAATGATTTGATTATTTTTTATCCAACGAATTATTGCTATTTGTTAATGCTTTAAACTTTAAATGAGAGGAAAATTCAATTATTGTTGAATTATTGGTGGATTTGTTCTTTAATCAGATTTTAATTGCATCGAATCCAATCACGTCTTGCCAGTTTAAATATCCACTTTTATTTGTAATGATAGATTTCAGATTTAGACACTGCATATTTCATTTCAAGGCATTTATCTGATCTATTTATAATAATTTTGATTTAGATCATGGGTTTTGTTTATTAATTGATTGATTGAAATTTGATTTAAAAATAATATTATAAATTTGTTGTAATTTTATTTAAATCACAAGTTTATTAATCTAAACTTATGGTTTGAAATCTTGGTATATCAATTTGATACCAAAGATTTGTATTATTAATTTGGTTCAAAATACTTATTTATGAGCACATTCTTAAATGGATGGAAATTGATTAAATCATAAGTTTAGTATTGATATGAATGAATTTCGATTTACATCATAAGGTTTGAAATATTTGTAGGGGGGAGGGGGCGAAATCTCTATAATTTTGCTGGAGGTAAATCTCATATCTTGTCCATTGAATATCTTAAATTTAAATATTCATTATACAACTCTCCTGGTTAAAATCTAAAGACATGTGAGTCTTTTGTTATTTAATATGCAAATTTTATTTTTGTTGCTTTTCTTTTACAGAGATATTTAAAATTTTATTTGAATTTCTATATTATAAAAATATGCTACGCAAAATATTATTAATAGCTATAAACGCTTATATTTACAATTTTAATTTTTTTCGTTATATTTGACCTTTATTATTCTGTTCTGTTTTCAGTATTAATTTATCTTTTAGTTGTCTTCACATAATCAAGTTATAAGTAGTTAGTAGATAGGTGTATATTGTCTTATACATATGTGTATATCATTTTATACAGAAATGTGTATCATTTTATACAGAAATGTATACTATCAGTTCATACATAAACGTATATCATCTTGTATTTCCAACTGTTTTTAATGTCTTTTCTAATTGATTATATATGTCACTGAAAGCACATTAAAGGTACATTTGTGCCTCCATCTACTTAATCTCTTGCAGAAATATTCACTGAACTTTATTATGCAGCTTTAATAATAGCCAGGGTTAAAATATTGTAAACATTGTTAGAGAAAGGCTTATACCCCATAAGATACGGTATGTAGAACTTCCCAAAGAGTGCTTCTTGCTTGTTCATTCTTCCATACAATAATAATACCCTATGAGAAATTTGATAGTGTCTTCTCAGAAGATCATGTTAGTGCATAATTTTTTTATTATTAGAATTGAAATGTGGACCACGTTTACTTAGCAGTACATGGAGTAGGTCACTAGATTTTAGTTATTGTTCACCCTTATTGTTATTGTCTGCTTGTCATTAATGTTCGGAAGAATTATGTATACATGTAGCCTTGTTCAGTTTGGTCAGCATCACCCACCACCCTTAAATCTTTTATAACCACATTAGCTTGGAGTTG
Source organism: Patella ulyssiponensis (assembly GCA_963678685.1). Taxonomy (NCBI): domain Eukaryota; kingdom Metazoa; phylum Mollusca; class Gastropoda; family Patellidae; genus Patella; species Patella ulyssiponensis. The sequence continues at coordinate 74,628,331 of OY783227.1, read as the reverse complement.
GTTATTTAAATTGACATTAGCTTTTGAGATCTCGACAGCTTAATGAGAAAGTAATTTTCATGATTTGATTATAAAGTTACATTAGGGATGTTTTGATGACATCGTAGACATAATTTGAGAGAGATCTATGAAACTATTGCTGAGGTATAGTTTCATGATTCATTAAGAGTTTTACACATTTATAGTCTACAGTGTTTTTAATGAGTTCAGCAGATGGTTGTTCTAGCTGATTTTATTCTAGTAAGGTGATTGCTTGGGTTTGCCTTAATTATTGTAGTCTAGGTTTATTTTTAAAGGGATGATAAATGAAAGTCAAAATATGCAAGCTTCTTTCATTAGTGTAAACCGATTCCAGTACTTTTTGTTTTGAAACCAAAATTATTTTGTAGTAATAGTTGCAACTTGCACATTGTAACCGTTGAAATAACCGTATGAATAAATAAATTTTTGAACAGGGCTATTGATGTATGAATGTCACAATCTTTTTAATTTCCTTATGTACATTTATACTAATCTAATCTGTAAGAGAACTAGGTAGTTACATGTAAGTCACGTATACACATAGATTTGATACCCACATGACTCTAAATTAAACAGTGCCTTGTAGTTTGACACAATATTTGTGTCTGGTAAATGGTGTTGAGCTTGGTATTAATTTAAAACTTCAAAGTTTTAAAAAACTTGCCCGGTTAAATTAATCTGGTTTTAATTAAATTGTTCCATTCATTCGGATGGACACTGAAAAGCAAGTGACTCTGACATACAGCATAATAGTAACATGTGATGAAACAGTCAGACAGATGCCTGGATAATCAAGCCTTTTAAAAGATGGTTAGTGAATTTGTATTTATCTTAATCCATGACCATAATGCATCCTTGTTCACATTAATGAATTTATACAGATTATAGGTAGGAAGCCTGGAAATAAGGCACCTGTCAGGCACGGATTCAGGCTTTGTCAGGCACAAAACCTCTGGTGTCTGTCATTTTGTCCCGCACTGATTTGTCATTTTTATCGATATTAGATATTATTAATAAGTGTGATCCGTTTGCTAGTATGGCATAGAGAAAACTGTCTAATATTTTGATCTGTTTAGATTTATATATAGCTGTGATGTCACATTGTCTATATTTGTATTGTCTGCATTCCATATCATCACAATCTATTTTCATTCCACCCCATTATAAAAGTGCTTAAATGGTTGCTGGACTATTAATAAGAGTGTTCTAAGAGCTTTTTGTATTGTATTATCATTCTGAAATTATATGAAAAAAAAATAAACACTGCACTTTCATATCACAATTATTGGACTTGTTTTGTTATTTGTCTTTTGGACAAGGGAATGGTTCCACAGTAGTAATTCATATAGATTGGCCTGCATAGCAACACAAACACAGATCTAAGATTTCGTGTACTGGGGGGGAACAATTCCTTAAGAGCATGTTTGGTTTTGTCCAGTAGACTACTGCAGCCCCTCAAAGGAAAAGGGCTATCTGGTATATTCTGTTTATTTTGGGGTCATGCGGTTTTGAAGTTCACTTTCGAACAACTCAATATTTTAAGCTGCAATTTTGAGACAAGATAAATACACCATTCCTCTATATATTGGCTTTTAAGTTTCATACATACAAAGACTTTCATTTCTGAGACTCCGTTAAAATCGGGATGGTCCCTTCTATCTAAAATCATTTTCCTGTACATCAAGGTAACTCCCCCCTCCCCCACAAAAAAAAAAGATAAAAATCTTCTCAAATCTGCGGTAATCAACAAAAGATTGGATGTAAAATACATACTCCCCAATCTCCTTATATCATCTATATGCATCCACACAATAACGCTTTCCAATTATAAATAGAAATTTTGGTTTATTTCAAAATAACATCATTTGAATACAGCTGATTTGAATTGGACCACTGATGAAAAAGAAGCTGTGATTGATCAAAATATTGCATCACCTCCAATCAACAGATTGTTCTCACATTGACAACAGTAATCAGTCAGGCTAGTGTTACATATCGTAGCATACAGCTATGGTAACCTTTCATGGGAGGAGGATGTCATAGTTACATACCCCTGTGCATATTGGACAAAAACGTGAATAAATTAAAATGTAATAAGTTTTAATAGATAATATATGTACATCTTATATACATTAACAATAATTTGTAAATCATAAAAAAGTAAGCTCACATTCATCAACAAATGGTTCAACTGCTGGTAGAAATATCACAATTATTTATATTCTTGATCAACATTAAATTTTTGTTTTGAAAAATAATTGGCTTACTGTGTTGACAGTTGAACACTAAATCAGTTATATATCAACCCTGGTTTTATCTAGAGATGATTTACAACCACTGATTATCATCAAATTAAACAAATTGATAAACTTCAGTTGGCCATAACTTGTGACAGTATTTATTAATTTTATGCTTTTAATAAAGACTACTTATTAATATGTATGGTCTGGATTCAAGAAGTCTCTATTTGCCTATTAGTCTAAAAAACTGTATACTAACTCTTTAGTACCGGTACCTGGACCACCCCAAACCACTCATTCTTCTTGTGCATCAAACCATTGGGTGAATAGCTGTGAACTACCACAGAACAATACATTAACTTTAAACCTAGGGTGGTTAGAGGGGATCAAGGAGCACTAGTTTCAGACATTTTGGGAAATGAACAATAAAATTCAATATAAAAAACAACGCTGTTCTCTAGTCAATATTTAAATGCACCAAGTGTTAAAGGGTTAAGTGTAATATACATTATTACGAGCCCTATTTCTATAATTATACAAATCAAAAACAATAGGACCATTATAGGTGTTGTAGAAAATAGTGAACATGATTGTATATTTTCTTGTAAGACAACTGTGACTACATGTACATGCCCTTTAATTATGTGAAGAGTCCAGGGGAAGAACGATCTAAGTCACATTTTTGTCTTTTTGCATAAAACGCAAAACAGACTTTTGGACGAGAATACAACAAGTGGGTTTAATTACAGAGAGAGAGAGAGAGAGAGAGAGAGAGAGAGAGAAATGGGGTTTATCGTCCTACACAAACTAGGTCATTTTGGAACTAACATATGGTTTCAATTTTATTTCAATAATTCACTTGCGCTTAGGGGTCTTTAGCAGAGAGAGGAAACCGGAGTGCCCAGAGGAAACCCCCTAGCTCCATGCCACATACGCTCACACCAGGGATCGAAACCACAGCCGCAAGCCAGAGGTGACCGGCCAGCTAGAGGTCGAAGCGCGGCACTCTAGATCACTAGGCCATCCCAACCCTCTGGGTTTAATTACAACTTCAAAATGATGTTTAATATGAATCATAATACCAGTACAACTGACTTCCACTTTCCAGCCAAATTAAGGTCAAATAAAGGGTACGATGGACGTATTTGTCCGGGAGGTCATTTCAGAAGGGTCTTGGTTCGATGTGACTCCGATGGTTTTTACCCGAACCTGATCGTTCCACAGAAAGCTTATACAATTTGCTAAGAGGTGGCACCATTAACTGGGGTTCGTTGAAAAAGTGACTTAGATCGTTTTTCCCCTGTGCTCTTCATGTATTAAGAAGAACAAACAATTTTGAAGCACATCAAAGACATAAAACAATTTACATTTCAACAAAGTATATTATAAATAAATATATGCAAATGAAGAATTCCAAGATCATATCATTTAAACACCTCATTATGAATATTTGTTATAATTGCTATTTGACAAACTTTATCCACATTAAAGTTGCTTGAAAAAGACATAGCACAAAGTGAGATAATTAACTCAAGAGTATCATAAAATATGAGCAAAATGTGGTGATGAGACATAAGCAAGAAGATATTGCCCATTGTGAACTAATTACCTCAAAGAGTATGATAGAAGCAGTGTAAATAACTCATAGTTAAAGTTTTGGAAATGTAAATTATGGTGATTAGATTGCTGTGTGCTTTTTCGTTCAATGTGGTCATTTGGAAATCAAATGATCATTTCTTTTTCTACTGAAATTCTATGATGAGGAAAATCTCAACATAAAATCAATACATTCAATTATTGCTTTATATTTATATTAAATTTTTTAAAATGAATAAACCTTATTTGAATGTTCCTGACCTATTACTAAAGGGTTGTATCAGTGGGCTCTACTGAGCAATGTCTTATAACAAAACTAGTAGAAATATATGGGACAACAATCATTGGTTTATATTACATATATTCAGTAAGTATGCTAGTATCCTTGTCTTAATAAACCCAGATGGGGCAGAACAGTAAGCTGTTAAATCCCATTTCATTTCTTATACTTATCAAGTACATTTGTAGTGATTATCATCCTATATAATTGTACTACATGTAGTTGTTATGTGGCTTATTGTCTCTATTGGATTAATGTCTTATTATAATATATCATATCTGTATCTGGAATTCCAATTCTACTCCACTATTAAGATCAATTTATATCACTCCTTCAACTGGTCTTAACAGCTGGATTGCAATCTATTGTAGATCTTCATGTAAACTTTTGTATTCTTTTTCCCTCTTAGCGAATGTCTGTGCTACAAGTAATGGAAATATAAGAGTTGCTTCACCATAAACCTACAAATAGATATTTGATTTCTTATATAAGACATGGCAACGAAAAAATAAACCATAACACAACAGATGATCTCTAAAAGAAAAAAAACCTAGTTTATATATCAAATAGACACAATTAGTTTTTGATGTCTATAATTAAGGTTGAGTCAACATATATTTCAACATCACCAGTGTTTAAACCTTGCATTATTTTTGAGAATTTCTGTTGGTTGCTACTTTTATAATTTACTATTTGGAAATCTTTTATGTTCTAAATTAGATCTGGGCATTTTGATTAAAGTGGGGGAAAGGAAAAGAACAAATTGCATGAATATGTGAGTTGAATGTGAACCCTTGCATACACTAAGTAAAGGAAAGTAGTTTACTATCACTACTGACATAACCTGTGGTCCATTGTACCCTTGTAAATATTATATCAATACTAAATAATCTCACCTTGACTGGATTAGCCTCTTTTCGTATTTTACCCCAGGATATAGCTTCATCTGGTCTTGCACCGGAATCACTGCCATCAAATTCTGATGCTGTATTTACAAATACTGAAAAATCAGCTCCATTTCTCTGCAAGACATTACAATTAGAAAATCATTTAACTTAAAATTCAATTAATTTATTCACAGATAAAAAAAAATGGTTGCCAGGCAACGAAGCATACATCCAAAGCTGCAAAGTTGTAAGAGTTATCTTTAAAGATTTTTGCATTCTGATTCTTCAGATAAATAAATCAATAATGCTTTCTGGGTCACTAGTGAACACCCAACAAAGTTAGCAAGGCCAATAACTGGACAAATTAATTATAAATTTGATCAAAATTGGATGACAATTTGGTAAGATTACAGGTATGATGTTTAACTACACCTCCACAGTATCATACCAGTACAAGACTTACCATAAGATTAGCATTACATGTATGATGTTTAACTACACCTCCACCTAATATTATCATACCAGTATTTACAGCATACACAGCCTGATTATTCATTCTTCGTATATCTACAGAATATAATTAATTAATATAACATAAATAACTAATAATTGGGGTACATGTAACATTCAAGAGATAAAAATCAGGTCAATGGTACACTTCTACATTGATACTATACTGAGCGCCATGGAAAACGCATCACTTAGTTTTTCGTATAACAAAATGATCCTGTAAACATATCTTATTTATTTTGCTTCTTATTGTAAGCAATATTCAAATGGGAACACATCAATAACAACACATTTGTACACTTATGGATGTTTAATCTGTAATCAATCAGAGGGGTCAAAACCAAAAGTACGACACATACATGTCAAGTTTCATCAAAATCGGTTCAAAATTGTGACCTTTATAAGGTCCACAACCTTGATATAACATATTTTCACACTATTCGCGTACAAACGGCGACCATTTTGTCAGTCAATTTTGGTCCGATTTTCACGAAATTCGAACTCAACCTTCATAACCATGGAACGGTGATATAATCAAACGTTTTTTTAAATCAGATAACAATTTTGACCTCCAGAGGGACCACAACTAAAAAGGGCGATTTTTCGGACAATGAGGGGCCATAATTCAGGAAGTTACGATCCGATGGGAGCAAATATCAAAAGGAACCAAGATCTTTGGGTTATAAACATGCATTTCAAGTTTCATCCAAATCGGTTCAAAATTGTGACCTCTACACTGTTCACAACCTTGATATAACATATTTTCACACTATTTGCGTACAAACGGCGGCCATTTTGTCAGTCAATTTTGGTCCGATTTTCACGAAATTCGAACTCAACCTTCATAACCATGGAACGGTGATATAATCAAACGGTTTTTTAAATTGGATAACAATTTTGACATCCAGAGGGACCACAAGCTAAAGAGGGTGATTTTTTGGACAATCAGGGGCCATAATTCAGGAAGTTAGGATCCGATTGGCGCAAATATCGAAAGGAACCAAGATCCATGGGTTATAAACATGCATTTCAAGTTTCATTCAAATCGGTTCAAAATTGTGACCTCTACACTGTTCACAAGCTAAAAAACGTACAATCAGGGGCCATAACCCATGAAGTTAAAGTCCGATACATGCCAATATCGAAAGGAACCGAGATCTTAGGGTGATAAACCTATATTTTAAGTTTCATTGATATCGGATAAGAATTGTGACCTGTAGACTGTTCACAAACAATTGTGGACGGACGGACGGACGGTCAGACAGGGGCGACGACAATATATGCCGGCGTATAAAAACTAAGTGATGCGTTTTCTATGGCGTTCAGTATATTAGATTAATACAAAAAACAAATTGCATCAAAAAACTTAAATTCAACCGTAGGCTGGAAATAATAGATCAAGCCCTATGCTTTTAGTGTAATAAACATGATTTCCAAAATATTTTTGACATTAAAGAATTTGGTTGATTAAATTAGTTATAACGCAAAGAAATGAAATGGGGTTTAACATCCTACTGTTCTGCTCCAAACTGGGCTAATGAAGACGGGCATATGCAGTGTGCTGCGAGGGACATTATCCCCAGGCAGCGGCACTATGACCTAATCTTATATCAAATTCCACTTTCAAGGGATCTTTTACGTGCCGCCTATGTGTACACAGGACCTTGGTTTTTCGTACCACACAAACGACTAGACAGCTGTCCTTGTCAGGCTTTTGTCCTGACTCACTGACAAGGGAGAACCATGCCAGAAAATCTGGATGAACTTCCTCGGTCAATGCTCCCAACCTCCAGACTAGCGAGCCAGCGTCTAACCCACTTAGCTACTGTGGCACCACAAATTAGTTATAGGTTTATCTGATAACATAAATCACATTTGCTTACCTTCTACTAGGTCTATAACAAGACCTGGATTTTTATAGGAATGAAAATAAATCATATCACCAATAGATCCATCAGTTATAGCTGGACTAAATACTGGTATATTATTCTAAAATATTAAATAACAAAATCAATAATACTGGTTAAATAACAATATCAGTAATATTTCATCTGTAATAGCTGGACTTAATACTGATATATCATTCTAAAATATTAAGAGCTAAACAACTCATAAAGTTTTTAAAATAATCCAAACATAATTGAAGCCTGTAATTATAAGTCAATAACAGGATTTGGAAACTAAGTGGAATAACTCTGGAGGTGACTATTAAAATATGTTAAATATCAATAATCGTTTTCGTTTGAATGAAATAAACAACCCAATTACCCATATAAATATCAAAAGGATGTTGTACTAACGAGATAAGTGAATGACAGACGGACATTCGGACAAGAGTTACATCAATATATATTAACGACCATATTAAAATTATTCACAACTTTCTTACTAAGGCCATACAAAATAAATATTCTATTTTCTGTAACAAGGTAATGACATTTCATATGACCATCTGAGAGTTAAAATATTTTTTAAAATGGCCAAACTATACTATTTTATTAGTCTATTTATGTTTTTATAATTTGTTCAGCGAATATAAATATACTTACTTTATATGCCCAATAATAGACAGAATCTTCATTATCTATTTCTTTACCCAACCGTGCTATCATTTTAGATGGTGTCCACAATGTGCCCTATAAAATTATATTGATATTAGCATATAGGTCATGTCCTTTCAAATTCCCTGAATATTACATGCATTGTTTCACTTTCAACAAAAACAATCATTAAAACATATGGTTCGGTTACTGAGCTAAGGTTCTGAATCCATCATAATTTTAACAATAATGTGTGAAATGTCAAATCCATTAGAAACAGACAAAAATAGCAATCAAGATTTTAAATTCTACAAGTGATTTTAGTAATGGGAGGGAACCAGAGAAGCCCTACTCCTTGTCATGATTAGGCCACTACTTGACTCAACAACAAAATGAAATCGGGTTTAATATCCTACTGTTCTGCTCCGACAAGGCTAATGAAGACTGGCATACGCCATACCATTCCGCACACAGAGATCCATGTACTTCATACTGTGAGAGCGGATCTCTGTCCTGAATGGCCGCCATACTTAAAAACTAGTTATCTGTTCTCAAGCGAAGTTAACTGTAGACAGCCAGCCTAAGTTTAGTATGATGATGCCATATATTGTGCTATGAGGGAACTTTTGCCAGGGCAGCGGCACTATGACCTACTCTTACATCAAATTCCAACTGCCAAGGGATTTCTTACATGCACCCCAACGTATACACAGGCCATCAAATTTTGTGTCCCATCCGAACGACTTAAAAGCTGTCATTGCCAGACCCTCCATCCTACACCACTGACAAGGGGAAACCATGCCATAAATAGTTGGGATAATCATATGAAAAGTACAAAGCGATGCTTTACATTATATACTTGTTACTGTTTATTACCTGTTCTTTCTGTTCCTGTACCATCTGATCTAATATAGGCATTAACCAATCTTCAAATTTACAATAATTATTATTAGGTACCAATAAATTACCAATTCTATTAATACCCTGTTCTCGTAACTTTCGGCCGGATAGATTAAAGTCACCAAGGTACGTATCACCTATACATTTAATAAAATCTTCTTCTATACCGCCAGCAGTTGTAACAATACAATCTACCTACATATATAAATAACTATACATCACAATACAGCACAAACAGAGAAGTGACATTTTCAACAATTAAGAGAGAGCTCTGGATGGGGTTTAACATCCACTTAGGTGATTTGGGGGCTAACATAATATGATTCAATTTCATTTCAATAATTTGCATGCGCATATGGTTCTTTAACTGTAGGAGGAAACAGTGGACCCAGAGAAAACCTATTACTTTGGGAAGATGACCTACGTACAAGTGTGAGCTTGAAACCATGTCACGTGACTCAGTAACAGACCCTATGACCTCGCCGATTCGGCCACCCATATATATATTTTAAACTTTTAGTAACTGATCCTTCTGTCTGAATAAGATTAATAACTCTGGCAAAAATATACATAAATATTAATTTTATCACCCTCTTGATAAAGACTGATCTTCATATGACTAATGCGTAAACCTCAAGGGGGATTGGATGGCCGAATGGTTAGCACATGGGCGCTGTATCATGAGGTCTGTCATTGAGTCAACTGGCATGGTTTCTATTCCCAGGTCGTACGTGACAAAGAGTAGGGTTGTCTTCCCAGCCTTGTGGGATTTCTCGGGGTCCTTCAGTTTCCTCCCACTGCTAAAAGACCCCTATGCACAAGCAAATTATTGAAATAAATTGGGCCATGTGTTAGTCCCGAAATGACCTAGCTGTGTCGAGTGGATGTTAAACCCCATTTCTCTTTCTCTCCCTAAACCTCAACATAACATGTCTTCTGGTTTACAGCCCATTAAACTGTTTTGACAAAATTACCATAGAACTCAGAAGATCCCAATCAACAGGAGATGTAACTCTTGTGAAAAATTATGATATACAGGCGCGGATACAGAGGGGGGCGCACGCACCCTCCATTTTTTTGCGGTGACGAACAATTTTTAGCTCCATATATTCTCGCGGGAAAGGAGAACAAAAACAGTTTAGGTTGGAAATCGTAATTTACAGTACTAGTATAAAATTAGTCCTTGTGGGCATTTTTGTCCACTCAAAAATCATGGGTCAGGCTTCGCACTCCCAACTTGGTGCAGCACGCCCCCCCTTTCTGAAAATCCTGGATCCGCCCCTGATATATATCCAGATATTTTTTTAAAAACTTACCATATTGTGTTGAACTAGATATTTAAATATTTCTCGTACTCCTGCAGAAATAAGATTAGATGTATAACTTAAAAAGATGGTACAATTACTCTTTTTACGTTGACAAGGATTAACATTGATTTCTGCTTGTTTTTCACTTGGAATTGGTTTCATCTTCATATCTATCTGAAAGAACAATCAAGAACTTTGAACTGCTCTTTAAACACACTCTCCTGTAGATAATTTACAAGAAAGATCAACGGAGTGTCTCTTAAACAGTGATAAATTGATCATATGCAAAAACTATGTCTCTTAGTTATAATTTATTTCATATGGCGTGGCTCTAGCTTTAATAACACCACTAAGTTATGACTAAACTATTTTTTTTTAAAACACAAAACAGCTATTTAAGAAAGATTTCATAAAAAAAAATTGTTACCATTTTGTTAATCTCTTCCACTGCTAGACCAAAATTTGTTGCTTGAAATCCAGATCTTTTATAGCTATCAAGTAATTTTTCCAAATTAATACCTTCGTTAAAATCATATCCTCTAACAGTCTCCGATCCATCAGGCATTGTACCGCTACCAACCAGTACAGCCTCTGTTGCTATTGCTGGTGCTTTATACTGCTCCATTTTTTCTGCCAAACCTGAAATAAAAATTGGTGTCATGAAAAAAAACCCTATTATTTTAGTACTTTTTTTAGATGTAAATAACTTCTAACACATGATGAAGAGCATGGCAAATTGAGGTCCTGTGAACCAATGAAATTCAAAATAAGAGTATGGTATAGTGTTCTCATAGGACACTGCATGACGTAAGACTGTTTTCATTAACCCAGTCCCTGCAAATCAGTAGAACTTTAAACCCGATTGTATTTAATTTACACTTCTAAAAATTATAGACAATTACAAATGTAAAACTATAATTTTCATTTTAGAAGGTGAAATGAATTCAAAAGATAGAAAACAAATTATTGTAATTTACTTCCTGTATAAGAATTGAAAAAAAACCAAACATGACATGATACAGATTATAAAGTGGCAGAAAAGAAAAGCAATCTGTGGCATTATCCACTTATTGCAGAGTTTCTGTCAATGAATGTGATTCCTGTTATTTCTTAAGTAGGCGGTACCATTACAATGTATAACCAATCTGATCAAAACAAACAGATCTTTAGAGTTCAAAATTTGTTTTTCATGTAGTGTAGGACATCGAAAGTTTGCAAAAAAAAAAAAATCAAAATAAAACACAGATGTGTATTTTAAGAAGATTAACTATATCACATGTTAAGTAAAATCTATTTTCTGAAAGCTAAAATTGTATTATCTTACTCATTTTAGTGATTGAATTATTGATCTCAACTTAAAATATGTCTATCTTCGTTGACAATAAATCTAGCAAGTCATGTAAAAATTATGTCCAGTATATTTGGGGTGAGTAATTTGGGCCTCCTTTTGTATTGACAGGTTCGGTTTGTTGATTACTTTGTCCATAGATGCTAAGTCACCATCCAACCCCATGAGTATGAATATAACATGCTCTGATAGGTTTAATTCATGAGTAATGTAATAACAAAAAGTTTTTATTTTCACAACCAGAAAGGTTAAATCAACAAATCTCTAAATCAATATTTCCCATAATTTTGAAATTCAATATTTGTAAATTTCAATTCATAGTGACTGTACACAGGTTTTTATCAAAACATTTATACTTTCATGAAAGCTTTTAGTGAAATTTCATGATTTTTATGATATTTTTATAATGTTTTTATCACAAAGCCCCACCAGTAGCACTGGTGGTATTAATGGTTGTAGTCATCATGTATGTATGTAAGGCCCTCACATGTGCTAAAAGGTAAAAGTTTCAGTGAAGCCCCTCCTCACCTCCTTTTGCATACTGTAACTGCTTTGTTCAGTGCCTGCTTGATGTATTATGATTAAAGAAATTTTAAAAGTACAATACGCCAACACTGAACTGTGATCTTATAGCCTATCGATTTTCAATGAACATGGCAATTGATATTAAATGTTTTGTATGCTAAATGTTAAATAGGGCAGAAATAGATGGAAGCCAAAAGGATTGTTACCGGTACTCATAATCAGATTTTAGTGTGTGGTAATGCTTTCATTTCTGACAAAAGAAAATATATGCGTTAACCCTTGTTGATTACTTAGATGACTTCGCTGCTGTGGGTGTAGGTTTGTTGCCTGGCAGCCTATCATTTATACTATTAACAATTTATCTTAGTAACTATTCATTAAATCAACTTTTGTGTAAAATTTTTATGTTTATTTTCCCTTCAACTCTCAATTTGATTGAAAAATCCTATAATTATCTTGAAAAAATCATAATTCTACCGTCTCTATTTGCTGAAATATGAACTGGTTTACAAGATTTAGGGGAACAATGGCCCATGATTTACAATCTCAGCCTCCAAGAAGGCTAGTCCATAAATATTCAAAGGGTACCCTGGGCATATGCCTCCTCAGCCCTCCTCTATGTGAGGGCCCTGTGTTCATATACCCACAAAACAGTGACTGAACACTGTCAAATAGAAAATGAAATAGAGCAGCATGAAATGCCTGGATGATTTTCTTATTCACACTCATATTTATTAGTATAGAAATTCATTATTGGGAGTAGCGATTTATGGTTAATTTTGCATTATCAAAAATTTCTTTGTTTCTTTTGATGAGAAATAGTGAAATTATATAATTCTTATGATATTTTTCCATTTTATGACAATTTAATGAGAAAGGGTGAAATTTTATAAAAATATGAATTTGTTTTATGTAGCACGGTCCCTGAGTTCAATATTGATGTTGTTATCTTGCCGAGAGCATGATATCCTAATATCCAATATCTTTAGATATAATGAACATTTTAAAATCAGTATATACAATACATGGTCATAAGTCATGTGGTCTGTTGTTTCAGACACCATTTGTAATGAAAACATATTCCACAAGACAATACAGAATTAAAAAGGAATAGTTGATTTTGAAATGACAAAAGTACAATAAACAAAATGTGTAGAGGGCACAAATGACTGCCGTTAAATTTTGACTTTTTGCTTATTTCACAGAATGTAATTTTAAAATAAGGTTCCAATGAATATATCCAGACACCCTTTAAAGGAGCTAAATCAGTATTCTTTGGCACCTAGAAATGGACACAATTAATGTAATACGAATGTATATAAACTGATTTACATTCAATCATTTTTGTCTTTACTGTAATTTCTAATCACTAATGTACGGCGAAATATGCAAAAGGTCAAAATTAAATGACAGACTTTGGCATCTGGTTATTCCAGTCTACATCAGTAGTATTGTCCCTTGAGGGGTATATTTAACCTCATTCATAGAGTCGCTTCATTAAAAGTGAGCTCGAAAGTATTCTGGCACGATTCGTGTGTCAATTTTAAATTCTTCATTTTGTCTTAAATATTGGATATTAGAAGTCCACCTTTTCACGGTAATATAACAACATCAATGTTGATTTAAATTGATCAGTAAGACTTGATTGAATACTCAGCAATTCCCCGAACTTTGCGCTAGTTGTTTTTACAAGTGACTAATTAGCATTGTCCAATCAGAGTTCGTGGCACCAAACACACTATAAACAAACAGCAACAGGGTTTTTTAAATTGAGAAACTTGTGGGAAAACAGCAACCGTGACATTGATCGATCTTTGAACTTTGCAACTCGATTGTCACATGTAGGCATTTTAGCTATAAAGCACGAGACATGGTATTCACGGCGACCGATGAATCTGATAGGTTACCAAGCTGGGCTTGTGACAATCGAACTTAGTGGCAAAATATACAGGGTATTACGTGAAGGGCTTGATAAGATGTATGTAGTTAAGGCGAGATCAAGCCATCTATTGAAGATGTGTTGAAGACCACATGATATTGAGTTGAAGACATTTGCCTCTTTTAAGGAACTGATTGGCCAATAACTTTTTGTAATCAAATGGTCACAATTTGACATGAGTTAGGTAATGACATAGTGTGTTACAAAGTGCTCTATAACTTTCTTCAAATTCAAGATCATTTAGATGCCGTTAACTTATTTACTCCAGGTGGTTTTTGCCAGTTAAAACTATGTGACAACTAGTTCTTCATTTTCTATTTTATAAAATACAAACTATTATAATTTTGATACTGTCAGTGAAGACCCCAGCTGGTTTTGATAATAGATGATAGTACACTTTGTTCTAAACACATACACACTAATTAAAGACTATTAATTCCACATGCATTGTATATATCTATATCAATCAGCAAAATTAAGATAACTTGTAATTTCATATATTAGTAATAATGATCTTGTGTGTGTGTGTGTGCAGTTTACTGACAGTTAGGGAGCCACAGAGGAGAAACGCAGACAGCGCGAGAGGAGAGGAGCAGAGAACAGCAAATGGGCTCATCCAAGTTCAGCTGCTAGGCTGAGGCAGAGCTGTGGAATGGTTGACATATAGTCATATACTATATTAATGTACTATGTTGATGTTTAATATTATGTCCCTGGTGTTTTTATGTAGCCGTTTTATATTCTGTTCCTGTTGTAAATAAATGATACATTTACTAAACTGATTTCTGTTATCACTATAAATATAGCTACGAGAACGTACATGTAGCTAAAAATGTTGAGATATACTGATGTCTATGTTTTTAGCTATGATGGGGAGCCTTCAGTTTGACGTGGCAAACTCAATTTCTTTGTTAATGCATGTAACATCTTTTAAATAAGATAAGTTATGCTATTATGACTAATTAAACTTACAGAGGCCAATGCAGTGGCACAACTGTCCGAACATACACCGCCATCCAAATCCATTCATAATTACAATGCTTTAGGTATAGGCCAACACTTAAGATTGCCTTTTTGATTGGCTGTTATAAAAGCATTATATTTAGCCCTGCCTTCATTTTCCAATCTAAAAAGATGGCGGTCTTAGTAACGGCTTAATGCCTCGATTTTAAATACAATGAATTTATACTCGTTTCAGGTAGTATTATATACTTCATTGTGGTTGGGTGTGGCAGAAATATTGTAAATAACAATAATGAGAAATATTGTCAATTTTGCATAGTAATACCCCATGCGAATCAGAATCGCATTTGCAACGTTGAATTATATAGAAACAATAACTCTTACATGTATCTCAAAACACAAATATATGCAGCACCCTGTATCGATAGACCTATGTTTTCTTGGCTTCTACCTTATAGTAGATACAAAATAATTATCTTACAAGTTACCTTTTTTTGTTACAAATTACAAATGAAAATCAAACCATAATTATAATAAGTTTAGTTTTGCAAGCACTTCTGGATAATTTCATAAAGTTGTGAAATCAATATTATAATTATAGTAGCAGACGAATTTACTCCAATCAGCTATTTCTTTCATTACCAAATGTCTTTTATATCAATCTAAATGTCAGTATCTGCAAGCATGAAATATTAAAAATTATTTCGGATACTACAAGAATATCACAAATGTCAAAAGTCAACAAAAAAATTTCCACAAACTGAAATCTTACTCTTATTTTGTTTACAAGCAAAGAACACGTGCTTCCGCTATTTCAAAGCATGCGCAGTCGAACTGGCAATCGGTAGTATTCGGTTTTGGAAAAAAAAAAAAAAAATTAAACAAAGAATAAATTAACATAATTATAAAGTAATCAACGGTCTTAGGTTTTTTCACGTGATTCTTAAAGAATATATGAATTATCATGAATCTATTTTTTTCTATATGATATGACATTCGAGATAATTATTATCTGAAGATTGGTTACCGGTAGTTTTAGGCAGAGGCCTACATACCATTATTTAATTAGCTCCATTATCTCAATTAATTAGATTTTATTTTGATTCATCATAGATCGTATAGTTTCATTTATATATATATATATAATTTAGATTAAAACTACATTTTTTTATGCTAACGTTTTCACCGCGATAACGGCTCTTATTTCTGGGTGTTGAAATTTTATGTGGGTGGTCCGTTTGGATGAACGGAGACGGTCTTTTCAGAATTATGTTTTTAATACTGGATTTTAATTAGGCCTGTATTTGAATTGCAGAAATATTCCATGTCAAAATAAACGCCGCCAATTTATTTATTGTGCTTATGATAAAGCTTTTATTGTCTCAGTAAAAAAAATTCCTCTTGTAGTGATTAATGAAATAAGCCATTTTGGTATCGAGGCTATAGTGCAACCAGAAAACAAACATGTCGGTCGACGGAATATTGGATGAAAGTGAAAGAAAAGTTGTGAATGAATTCTGCCATTTATTAGAAAAATCAAAGCAGTTATTCAATGGTTTACGGTAATCAACATATGTTTGACTGATATTTCTGAATTTAGCAACGTTATGTTTTTATTTCAATGAAAAATAAGGCAACCGGTTTGCATTTTCTTTCACATTTGACGTTCAACTCAAGAAAAAAAACTATATTACTGTAGTCTATATTATATTTGTTTTATTTTTGTTTCTCAATCTCATTCTGTTTATATGTTATCTGCCAATTCTGATTTTGACGTAAAGAAATTTATTTGAAAGTGTGCAGATCATAGCTACAAATATACATTGATTGCATTAATTAAAATGACAATCAAAGACACTGACAGATTAGATTGTGTCAATATATTGTCAATCTCAATGACTCAAGTCAAGGAAGGATTCAAGTCAAGTCAAACCATATTTCAATATGGATGTTCAAATTTACAGGAGATAAATCGCTAATATTTCATTTTTGGGACCTAGAAATTGACACATTTAATCGTGTCTGTTTTTACTGTAATTTCTAATCATTTATGTTTGACGAAATATGCTAGAGAGTAGAAGTCTCAATCGAATGGCAATCCCTAGAATCTGGTTATTGGAATCTACAACGTTAGTTTTTATTGAACATGCTCTCCAGATATGAATATGTTGTCACCATTTGACATGTTTAGCCTTGTTCTTTGAGTCCCTTAAATTGTTACAAAGGGCATTGTAAATACATTATGGATTATGGTTGTACCATAGTAAAAATGTTTATTATTATATCTTAAATAATATACATACATGTATATCAGAAGCCCATCTTTTCCCGGAAGGATCACAACATCAAAGTTGATTTAATTGACAAATAATTTGTGTTTTTATTGTCAAAGACTTTGGATGATATTGAGTTAGAGACTTGGCAACTTTAAGCTTACAATTTGATGATCACAAAGTTCCAGTAGCCTATGCTGATGCATGCATTTTGTTGCATTCAGATATTTGTACCAGCCTCCAGTCCAACTTTAATTAGTTTGAGAAAATGGGATTTTATTTTTTATATTCTTAATTATCCGAATGGAAATGTCATTATTTTCACTCATCTTTGCCTGTTTTTTTATTTTTATTAGAGATTTACCACAGTATGGTCACAAACAATGGCAATCTTACTTTGGAAGAACATTTGATGTCTATACAAAATTATGGAAATTTCAACAACAGCACAGGTATGGTATTTTACTTTTGGGTTTACTGCATATAATTTATTTGATTAATTATCAGAGCTTGATTGTTATAAAAAGAAAAAATGCATGCATGAAAGTAAAAAATTCATATACCTTGAGGCTGACCTTAAAAATATCTTTGTTTCACCAAACCCGACCCACAATTGAGGAGAAGGGTCGGTAGGTCGGTTTTTTTTTTCAGATTTTTTTTTTAAGTCAGAGAAGCCCATACAGAAAATGGATAACTTACTTATAAGCTGTAAACAAATCAATATTAAATGACATCGCATCGGGATTTTAAATTTTAGTGATGTGATGCACGACTCGCACACGATTTGCTCCGAACTTGAAGTGTGAATTTTCTTCAACACGTTTTTAACGATCGTTCGGGTTGTGCCTTCATTTTTCTCTAACGGATATTGAAAATATCATGGTCAAGTTGAAAACGACGCTCCACAGACAAAGGCAGAATCATTTAGTAGGGATGGACATGCTTTCGTCTGCAACCATTTTGTTGAGAAGCGACACCTATGACGCTTTCGTCTTGATCAACCAGTTTCAATAATGAATCAAACGCATCAAACCATAACCATAGTAAAGGGAAATAACTCCCGTGATATATTTCAGGTTGACACACAAAATAAAATAAAAAGATCGCGGAAAAGTGCAATAAAATAATTTGGGTCGCGGGTGGTTTTAGTTAGTCGGTCGGGTTAGGCGAAACAAAGATATTTTTAAGGTCAGCCTGAGTGATAGACAGATTGTAATGCCTGAAATGCTGTTGAAGAATGGAACTGATCTGATTCTGACTTTTGACAAACAGTTCAGAAAGATTTAAATTCAATTACTTGTTTGTAAAGATTACAATTGTATGTTAATTTAATAATGACACATAGTAAGCTTATATTATTTTCACATGTACAATAGTGGTCAGTTTTAGGTTTTTCTGCATTTTTGTTTCAATTGTAAACATGTACATGTATAAACAATCCTTCAATTTTTCAGACAAATATTGGATAATAAATATGGGTTGAAAAGATGGCAAATAGGAGAGGTGGCATCCAAGATAGGACAACTTTATTACCATTACTAGTATGTTCTCAAATTTGGTAGTTTTCTGTATTAAGAATAGGAAAATTTTGCTCTGTATTTTGGATTTCTATCTGGGCATACTATACAAGTACATATATGTACCGTATCAGGGTTCTTACTTCATTTTGAAATGAACCGGCCACGGGTCGCCCTAACAGATAGTCGTCTTTATGCATATTCTATTCACGACCATAATTGCATATCGTATTAAGAATAATATTACCTTAAACACTGAATATAAACCCTTAATAAACAAAACCTTTGTTTTAATAGCATACTTGTATTCATAAGTCGATATATTCACACTTTTACCGTCAAATTTCAGTACTTTGCAAAATGCATATTCCTAGTCCTACTTTTGCTTTCATTGCTTCGTCCAACCAAACGGAAGTTATAATTTAATAATAAAAAAAAATACAAATATGTTTTTTAAAACTATTTTTATTCTTAATCACTGGTAAATGTATAAAAACAACAAAATATATAAGCACATATCAATAGTATAACAAGTTAACAACGTAGCACAAATTTATTTCCGTGTATAGTCGGAAAGATGCCGATCACGTGACCAATTGTCTCGATTCAGATTAATTTATTTTTAGTGTCACCTGCATACAGTCGCCGGGATCTAATGTCTTTCCACTTTAGTAAACAATTATGTGAATCGAAGGAAGATAGAGGGGGGCCTTCTAAACTTATCCGCATCAAGTTATCTAAAGTTTCTACGTTTAGACGGCACCTAAGCTTAGTTTTGATAACGATGTCCTCCCTATTTCCATCAGTTTTATTACATTTGGAAATTGTTCTTTCATGGAATTGTTATGACAGCTCACCAGTAATTCGGAATTAATAACTTAGTTAGACAAAACATTTTCTGTGAATTTTTGTCAAACGAAAGCCATTTGAAAGTAGTTAACCATTCGGATTTAAAATATCTTCCTGACTTCGATCTGCAGCTTTTGGAATTTCCAATGACGACGTGCATGCTTGAAGTTCAAGGTCAGTGCCGCCATCACTATCTTCGTTTACATTTTCTATTGTCATTCTGCGAGGTGTTCAAGTACTTCAACATTGTGTTAGATATAAATGATTGAACCGACATTGGATTATATACATTCTTTTACTTGGCATGATTAACTCAACTAAATTGTTTATTTAGGAAACAAGCCGATAAGGATTGAAGCTGAAGGTAATCAGATTGTATTGACGGACTCTGTGATGTGTTTCTTAATCGACGAGTAATAATCAACTCTTTGTAATCGGCCGTGATGGGTTTCTTAATCGACGAGTAATAATTAACTCTTTGTAATCGGCCGAAAGTTGATTGATTAATGATACCATAGTGGCCGATTCATGATAATTAACTCTTTGTAAATCGGCCGACGTAGATTGATATATGATACCATAGTGGCCGATTCATTGTTTTATCAATCGGCTAGATTAAAGATCAATCGGCTAAAGCCGACAAAAAACAGCCAAATAAGATCCCTGTACCGTATGTATGATGTATTATTAAGTAGTTGATCGGTATCATCATCTGGTCATCATTAGTGCTGATATCAAGTATCGATGCATCGCCGATGCATCGATTCGGACGCCGCCGATGCGATTCTCAGCCTTTTTTCGTAGTATCGTTGCATCAGCAAAAATACCAATAATTACCTTTAAGTGTCTGAGGACACTTAGGCTGGCCCAGCTTCACCTGTTTATGTTACGTTTCTGTTATGTCTGTCTCGATTTCCCAGTGATTACTAGAACTGTCTTTGTTGGTTACTTCCGCTGACTATCATGCCCTTCGACCCCGAAGTCAAATTCACTACATCTGTCCATAGCCAAACGAACTTAGAACTGTGTCAGGAGGATAATATTTCCCGGCCGGTTTTTAATGCTAGTGTTAAAACGATTTAGTCTATTTTTTGTAACAGACAATAAAGAACGTATTTCATAAATCCCTATAGAGTATAGACAGGCATTGATACGACCTGCAAACCTCTTGGCTCTTGTTATCGCCTTACAGTTACACACGCCCTCACGTTGACAGTCACGACAATGGCTAACGAGTGTTTAGTGAATCGAACGATATTTGAAGAATATTGTCGAAATAAATTATTCAAATAATCAACATTTATAATAATGTTGAGGAAATCTATGTTTATATCATAAATACTAATGTTATTTGTGAAATTCCGATGCATTGATGCGATTATCGATGTTTGCTTCAGATGCATCGATGCATAAAATTTTACTTGATATCAGCACTAGTCATCATTTGAAACCCTTAATGCCACGAATTACTAGTATGCCGATATTGTGTACATAGATTTCTAGTGTACCAAGAGTGCTGAAATCGACTTGCAGTAAGTGAAAGGGCCTGTCCAACCTCGTGGGTTTTCTCCGGGAACTCTGGTTTCCTCCCACTGCTATAGACCCCTACGTGCAAGCGAATTATTGAAATAAAATTAAACCATATGTCAGTCCCAAAATGACCTAGTTTGTGTCGAGTGGACGTTAAACCCCATTTCTCTCTCTCTCCCTACTGAATGATATAACAATATGTTGGAAAACTCTCAGTGTTGTACTTCATATTTCACTAATTGTTTTTAGCTCAAAACGCTTGGATTACGTATTACGTAGTCCATATTTTGTATTACCATAGTTTTCATTAACTCTCAGAAAGCTGTTGTTTGTCCGAAAATGAAAAGAAATGTCTTTGACTTTATTATGATTTAATTTATATACTTCAGCTTAAGAACAAGTGAAACCAATTACCTTAGTGAGTCATTTTCCTTTTACTCTGCTATCAGGATGAGAGCTTATTATTCTAAAGCAACCAAAGAAGACAGGTGAGTCCACCATATATAATATATCTTTTAAGATATAAAATTTTATTTTTAAAAATATCACATGTAAAAATTTATTTTTAAAAATGTCACATTTAAGATTTTGTTTAAAAACATCTTTCCAAAAAATGTTTAGGACGATTAAATGATGAAATGTGTGTTGATTTGAAAGAACATACAGTGGTAAAAGGGCATGGAATAAGAAAATGAATAGCAACAGCATTTACGTTTGTGAAAAAAATTGGCCATCTGGACTATGTGTGAGACAGATCAAAAACCTACTTTTCGAAATGTTTAAACTGTCAAGGGATAATTGATATGCACTGCTAATAATAAATAATAATCAAGAAATTAGGAAGCTTTTCTAATGAGTAAAATGGTCCAGCCTGTCTGATTATTAAAAAAATAAGCGAAACAACAATAGAACAGACACTACATGTATGCATTTTAATTTCGAGAAATATTATATTTCTATAGAATATTAACTAAAGATAAATATTTAGTTTAGATTAAGATTGTGTAAATTATAATTGTGCAAGAATTTTAAAATTTGATTTTGAGAGAAACTGGTGTATATGTATTTTCAGTTTGTCCCAAGTGCAGATGTAAGTGTACATAAAGTAAACCTAGTGAGCCCATATATTATACATACATGTACATTTTATGTGTTCATTTACTACATTATCTAACCCTATGATTTTACTTAGTTTTCATCGTGGTATACGGCTATGCATGTTTTAAATATGCTGAATTATTCCCCATGACATGAATTTTGGCTCTGTTATAATTATGAAGACATGCCCCACCCCTAAATTATAGATCTGTATGTTACACAGTTGTTTTTGAATATTTTTATATATATACATAACATATGCGTGAAATTACTTTAAGGGCATCTTGCTTCCACAATGAAGTGATTGTCTTTTTAAATCTCTTCTCCAAAAGTGAACTTGTATTATCCGTTAAATTTATGAAACTAAGCCCCACCTTTAAATTGTTTACTGATGCATCAGCCAATAATTCTTGAATATTTATAAATATCGGTGATCACTATGATAGGCCGATTACACATAGTTTTCATCTAGCTCTTTTATTGGTGGGTTGGGTATGGTGGAGGCTAAGGGGGTGGGGCTAGGTACGACTTTTTGAATTTCAACTATTGATTTACACTGATGATTATTGGTTTCTCTTGTTGTAAATATTCTTTCAATCACTATATAAACTCTATTTTTACACCACAATTCATGAATAAGTTCGAGTTCTTAGATTCCAAATTTGAATTGTTCATAGAATATTATCTTCATCTGGCTGAGAAATAAACTATTACTATGAAGCTTTTGATGACATTTGACCAAAGTAATGAACATTTAAACAAAACATCTTTAATAATCTGTGATTAATAGTAACATTGTATGTTACACATGACATTTCTGACATTGATTCCCTCATAAAATTGCTGTCTTGTGCATGCCCGTAGAAAATGCAGACAGAATTGAAAAGTAAAGTGCCATGATTTAAATTCTCATTGGAAAGAGTTTCATTTCTAATAAATTCATTGAATTTTTATTGTTAGTGGATTGTGTTCTGTGGCTTAAGTCAGTGTTAAGTAAAGCTTGTCTAATTTCAACCAATAGTAACAGCTGATACATTGTACCCCTGTTCTGCTGTATAAAGCTTAACAAAATGCAACAATAAATATGATCAATTATTCTGTAATTATTTTTTTTATTTGTTCATATGTAGCTCTAACTTTAGCGTTTCCACTGAGGACGAAAGCTAGCTCCAAGTCGGGTTGAAGTGTTTCCACTGGCAAGAATATAAAAGCTGAAAATTTGTATGACATTTTTAATTTTTGGGGGGCGAGAATGAAATTGAGTCCACACTAGCTTCCAAATTGTCAGTGGGAACACTCCAACCTGGCTTTTATATCGTTCGGCATTCACTCATAGTGTCTCGATAACTATTTGGTCTTGAATATCATTATTAATGGGTTATTAGAGGTCTTGCTTATTAAGTCTCTATTTGTCAGTGGAAACGCAAATTGGGGGAGGGGGTGTTAAACCATGTAAAACCGGTTTGGACCCAGCATTTTTAGTGGAAACGGCATTATAGACTTGTAGACTTGTAATATCTATTACTAGTTATTTTAGTTTTCTTTCGTTTACATAAAATTGTATATATTGGAATTGTCTTGTATGTAGTAGCCACACAAAATATCTTAACCACTCAATTGTACATTTATTGGAGAGTATAGGTAGTAGTTAACAGTCTTATACTTGGCTGCTTAGAGTCAATATCACTCTGGTATCGGTACACATGTACATGTAACTAAACTGTCCAACACATACTTGCTACAACTGTGCTGTAGATTGCCAACCTTAGAAACCGTAAACGGAAAATTTGATCACACCACAAAAATCAAGCCTTGTGGTATTAATATTTTGTTCACTCTGTTGTGTAAAAAAAGAAATTGACGCAAAATACTGATTTAACAAAATAAATAGAATATTGATTTTTGCACTGATGATTTTGAATAATTATTTTTATAATCCAGACCTGATTTGATGGTGAAGAAATTACGATATTATGCCAGATTTATTGTGGTGTGTCTGTTATTGAAGAAAATGAAATTAGTCAGGGATTTAGTTCGGGTAAGTGAATTACAATACAGCGCAATCCATATCATGATGTGTCACGTTATTGTCACATTTTGAAGACAATGTGTTTGTAATGGCGCACACATTGAATTGTTGTCAGACTGCTTGTTAAGTGTATTTGGTAACAATTTATTAACAGAGAGCTTCAGATGCTGTTTGTAAACTTCTTTCTGACACAGAGAGTAAATATTATTGCCAAGAGTGTGTGGTTTTGTTACATGCTTACATTCTTCTTAACCCTTTACATGTCAGTGTTTTGAGATTAAAAAAAAAAACATTGCTGGTCTCAAGTAGAAACCTAGTCCAGATTTTTTCATCTTTTAAATCATCTGGGGGTCAGGGTTTCTGGATTTTTTGATTCAAACTGAATTGGATCGATTAGCTAGCAGGAACCCTATCAAAATTCAAAATTGCTACAATTGTTCAGCTATTGATTTGAATTTACAAGTAATTCATGTTTTCAATGTCGAAGACTATGGATGATATTGAGTTAAAGACTTAGCTACTTTAAAGCAACAGAAGGCTGTCAGTTAACTGTATTCCATCAGGCATCTGTACAGTATTAACACATTCCTGTTATAAATCAATACACCAGGGATTCAATTTATCAATAAATGTACAATGTCATTATATGTGAATTATAACAATAACTCATATCTTGTTTAATGAAGCTCGCCAGTGCACTTGTTAGTTATATTGTATATATAACAATGGTTGATTACTGTCATTGTTTATTTATTTATGATTTATATGATGTATAGTATAGTAAACAGACAATATGACAGAAGGCCAATACAAATCTTCTTTATATAGATTATGTACAAATCAGGACTAGAATTTGAAAAGATGTTAGTTATTAAGTAAATGTACTTGTAGGTAACTCCAAGAACACAAAATGTGGGTTAGATTTTAAGATTGATTTAAGCAAAATGTAGGTTAGATTATCAATGCTATACCGGTAATTATAATGCTCAACCAACTCCATGACTCAGATCTACAAAACCACATGGCCCAATTTTCTTGGCACTGGTAAGAAAAAAACTCAGCCCAAACTAAAGCCTGCGTGTTTTCTTTCTGGCATACAAACACAGGTTCTCTTCCACCCAAGTCCATGATGTAAAGGGAATTACTTACTTATGATGTCATTTACATGAGATTCCCCAAATTTTTCAGCGATTTTTCTGTACACGTGGCTGTAACGCATCCATGGAAGTGGGTCCAATACACTCTTAAAGATACATTGTCCCGAAAGTATATATTGGGTGGTGGTTTCTAATAGAAGTATGACAAATTTGGTATATATGAAAATTATAGACACCCAACCACCAATGGAGCAAGAGCTGGGCAACAATGTCAGGGTATCACTAACTGGCAACCTGACTCTTGTCTGCCAGCTTATTGTGTGTCAACGGTTCTTTTACGTGCATGTCAATTTGTACATAGGACCTCCGCTTTTTGGCCATCCTACACATTGTCCCTTGCTAGACACCACTGACAGGGAAACCACACCGAAAAAATCCTAATGAACTTTCTGTGTCAACACTTGGATCAAACCTGGAATGTCTTACTTACTGATCGCCATTGAGTGCTAGGATGATTTGGCTGCTACTAGCAACTGTTTATTTACCTGGCAACCTATTGTTTAATAAAAAAAACTGTTGATGTAATAATCACATGTGAGGATTAAAATAAATGTCCTGGAGAACCAGCTACAGAGACATTCTACAAGAGAATATTTTGAAATTGTGAAGCTCACAATATGATAAAGTCATGGTATATGGGAGTAAAAACTAGCAGTTTTCTTTGGAAATATCAAAGGAAAAATAATTATTTTAATACAATATTTGATTTAATCTTTTACAGTACACATTTGACATACTCCCGGTAAATACATTTATACTAATTAAGAAATACAGGTAGATCATAGAAATTGAAAGTTATATAAAAATAGTTTTCAAAAAAGGAAGGTTCTAGTGGCATTTATTATGTTTTGATGTGGCGCCACTTCATGTATAATATGTACTTGTAGAATGTACACGAAGAATTATTGACAACTTCATTAGATTCTCTAAGTATCAATTGAATAGTCTTTGAACAGATGCTGTAGCTAGTTTTAAAACTGGTGTATACATAATTAATGAGACAGTGTAATGGCAATGTCATTAATTTCTGGTCTTTTGGGACTTCTATTTCTATGGTGATGTAGAAATCATATAATTGGATAACAACTGTCTACCTGTTCTATTTGATTTGCCGCTTTGTTTATGCTCTGTTCTTCTTAGGTTTATTTGAAATGTTACGAGAGAAAAAAATGCTTACCACTACAGAAAGCAATTATCAAAACAAAAGAAACAAAAAAATTAAGTTTAAAGAAATAACTAGATTGTATCATGGATAATTTAACAATACAAAGGAAATTTTCTAATGATTTGAAATGGAGAGGCAACTTTTTATGCATGCTTGGTCAATTAAACAACAGTTTTACATGTGCATTGGGAATGTTCGATCGATTTTCTATCCCACATGTTGCAACAATTTGTCATGGAATGAACAATGTCTTGCAGACTGTAAACAGTTCCTCCCTATATTATTTATACTTTATTTCTATTTATTTTAGTTCAGTATTTATGTTGTCAATTTTATCATGCCATGGTGACATCTGTACCAATGGTGGGTTTTACGGTGCAGATCTCGTCAAATTATGCAATTTATTGATTTTGTGTTATTGATGCATGTAGTTCCCTATAAAAATTACACAAAATATTGTAAGGATAAGATAAAACATAATAAAAACAAATAAAATAATACCATAATGGGAAAAAAATGGAACTTTAAGAAAATTAAATTTAACTAAAATCATTGAAAAAAAAGAGTTAGATAAAATAAATACAAACCAAAGGTGGAAATAATGATAACAAAATTTAAATAGTTTTTGATATAAAAATAGATATAAATCTAAACTGAAGTGCAGGAGAATAGCAACACACATAAAAACGGAACAAACATACATGTATGTATGGTCAGAACAATGATGAAAAATAGATATTGTAACACTATTAAATCAACAGTCTACATACTGCACTATTTGTCATTGTAATTTGTTATTTAAAGATGCATCATTCGGCAATACTGTTCGCTGTCCTGTACAGCCATTTTTATCAGTATTTACCTATTTCTGACCATCGACGACATAAGCTAAACTGGCCCCAAGTTCACAAAGCATTCTCAGACTTAAGTTGAGAATTTACTCGACTTTCAATCACTGTTTATGGGAAATGTCTTTGATCCAGAAATACATAGTATATAATTATTCATTTCAACGATTGTAGAATGGCAGGTAAAATTTCTTAATTGAAATTATTTCATGTATATAATACTACTGTCTGTTCCAGGTAATACTTCAACTCGAAAATCGCTTGTCATTTATTCAAATTTTAATTAAAATGGCTAAAACTTCGTGAAATACCTGGAATGGTCATCCCATTGCTTTCTGTCTTGTGAGAACGAAGTTCAGGTCATGCTTTATGTCCTTTCTCATATGAAAAATCATTATTTGTTTACATCTTACTAATTGAATCTGCCATGTTTGGCCTTGTTATCTGGACGAGATTAACTGAACTAGGGGTGCTGGGCTTGCTTTAAGTCGCTTCGCCCTACTTTGATTAGCAGTTGGTTGTTTCGTTTCAGTAGAATATAACTCTTTTGAAAGAGCTATTTACTGAATCCCAGACCACGGCTGTTTGTCCCACTAACTTGAATATTTAGTCGTCCTCCGTCCAAATGTTGTAATTTATTTATATCGATATAAGCTACATGTAAATTTTAACCCGCTATCAATGAAATTGTGGAAGGGGGCTGCAAGACATACTCAAAAGTAGTTACGAGAGCGTAGCTAAAAACGTTTGTTTTTAGCTACGATTGGATGCCTGCCTTTAGTTCCAAGTGGCAAACTCAGTTTATTTATTAATGCACGTAACATCTTAAAATAAGATAATTTTACACTATTATGTCCAGTTAAACAGAGCTAAAAAGTCGCAGAAAACAAAATTCGGAATCATTTTACCAGAAATATTTATTCAAATTTTAAATAAGGCTAACCTTTTACATCAATTTAGTTATTTGCGAGAGTTCGCGTGGTTATGGCATGTGCCGACTTTTCAAAATAGTTTAAGTCACTCCAAATTATCCAATGAGAATTTTTGTGCGAAATAAGCAAGGTGGAAACAGAAAAAAAAAACATATCAATCTGAACAAAAACAATATTTTGTTTCACACAAGCTTCAAAGTGTGAAACCCTAACAAGTATTATTGTCGCGAAAAAGACGGGCGAATTCTCCTTCACTAGACATGTGTCACATTTCTAATCGAATGCACCAAATTTGTAAAGTACCTGTCTACCCTAATCAGAAATGCATGTGCTCCATTTAACGCACGCGCATTCGTAATGTTGATGTTCTGAGAAAGCGACAATGTCTAAATATGTGAAATTTACAAGAGAATACTGGATTTTATCGGACATCTAGTCATTTAAGCTAAGGAAAGAAATCAAAGGGACGTCAATTCCAGGTATGTCACAAAGTTTTAGCCATCTTAATTAAAAAATGAAGGCATGGTAAGCATTTTTCGAGTTGGAGTATCACCTGGAACAGACAGTAGTAAGAACCATGTTTTTAATTTGACAGGAATTAGCGAAACAGATTGATGATTATACAAGTACATATGAGCCGGAAGATCAAATGGAATGGAATTTAGTATTAGGAGAAATAAAGGCTTTTATAGAGGTATTGTCAATGTTATTAATACTAAATGTTACATTATAATTTATATAGCTGGCTGTATCTAACACACATATAACTTCTGTCTGGGGGTCGGTACATTGATCTGACAGATTGATAATGTTGTTCATAGTTTAAACAGTCCAATACGTTATCTGATATTGTTTAAATATTTGATTATTGTAAAATTCAACTACAAAAGTGTTTCAATATTAGATATACAACAAAACATGCTTCTGGCTGTCATGTTATACATGTAACTTATTTTTGGCCATGAATATTGTGCTTTATCATATTTATGTTGAGGCCCACAGAATTATTCGTTATATTGTAGATCTCAACTCTATATTGAATGCATGTAAGCTTACATTTGAATAACAACAAAATGACACAAAGTGCAAGATACCCACTGTTTGGTACCTTTGGGGTTTGGATTTGGAATTTCCAAATTATCATCTTGACCTCAATGTTTAAAGATATAAATGAGTTACTGTTCAAATGTCAACATGATTACAGAGAAGCTGTGGGCTATTTTTAGTATTTTAATATGCATTTTAGATGAAATCTTTATATTATGTTTTGTTTGAAATTCTGATACATATATAGAGCCTTTAAACAGATAATGATATAGACCCTTTAAATAGATAATGAAATGATACGGGGTTTAATGCCTGACTAACCTGCTCCGAACTGGGCTAATGAAGACAGGCATACGCCATAAAGTGTACTTTGAGGGAAATTTTTTCCGAACATCAGCGCTATGGCCTACTTTTACATCGAATTTCAACTGTCAAGGGATCTTTTATGTACATGTCAAAGGATCTTTTATGTACACGCCATAATAAATAGGACCACACTGTGCCAAGTATTTTATAATTTATTGTTATGTAATATTTGATATTTACAGGCTGATAATATAATAAATGTTGTAGATGTTGATTCATCTACTATAGTATTATCACATCGATTAACACCACTAAATACACCACCAGCTGATAAAGGAGCTCCTGTATATTTATCATTACAAGAAATACTCATAGTTGGTAACTGTCATGAACAGGTAAGTGGTAATACACTAATCTTTCTTAAAGGGGCATCATACTGGAAATGAAATAGGATTTAACGTCCTACTTTTCTCTACCGACTGGTCTAATGAAGACTAGCATAATGCCATACAGTGTGCTATGAAGGAAATTTTCAACTGCACAGCGACAATATTGTATCTTATTTCAAATTCTAACTGTCAAGGGGGCTTTTACCTGCACGCCAATATATAGACAGAACCTTGGTTTTTCGTCCCATCCAAGTGTCTAGAAACTGCACCACTGCACCACTGACAGAGGGAAACCAATTGAGGCTGCAATATGGCGGCATAAGAGATCATGTGATACTTCCAGGCATGTGTATTTATTGCTATAACTGTGGGCAATTTGGAATAATTCTTTACAAAACTTTAAAATTCCCCTGTTGCTTTCTGCATGCAGTGGTTGTGGTGTCAGATTCAAAAATGCTATAATATTAGCTCATCTTAAGAAGATTGATAGAACTTATAATGTATTAGAATTACCTTGAATTATTGTATTTACAGGTGAAATTTAGTGAATTAACATTAGATATGTTTAGAATGTTACAAACATTAGAACGAGAACCACAAGAAGATTTAACTAATCAAATATATGATGTATCTCCAGCCCCCGGTCGACAATTATTTGTAAGTACACCTACAATGTGATTACCGTAATAGCCATTTTACTGAAAAGTAGCAATGAGCATGGGCAGCATTTATGTTAAATATAATATCTTTTTGGAATATGCGACAGTATACTAACACTTGTTTGCACCTAATCACAAACAAAAATTCAACTGAAGTCCCGCTTTGCATGTGCATTATATCTGATCTTGAAACTTGAGACTATGTTGTCAAAAATTATAGACATAGTTGTCAAGAATGGCTTGCATAGTGACTTAACCACAGCTTATGTCACGCTCAAACAAGCTTGACATGAGCTTATATTATTATGATTGGTCAAGCTCTTAGAAATAAACCAGGCAACGTGACAATAAAATGTTGTAGGCCCATATTTTTTCGAAATGTAATAAGATATTATATTATTTTCAGGAAAATGGAGATAGAAGTCGACGTGACAATCCACATAAATACTTACTATATAAACCTACTTATGGTCAACTTAATACCTTTCTTGCCTCAGCTTTTAAAGAGCTACCACCAAATGGTGCAATGTTATTATATATCTCAGCAGATGGTTGCCTAGGAAATGCTAAACACACAGATGATGGTAGGTTCTGTGGAACATATTAATCTTAGCCTTTTATCGGAGATTAAATAACTGGGAATATGCCCCCTTTAACCCATTTTTTACGGTAGCGAAACAACTCGCGGCACGTGGCTCACGGTAGCGAATCAACTCGCGGACCCTTCATACTTGGCAACGGCATTAGCGAACCCAAGCGAGAAATCAATCAACTTACTTCTATTGTTTCTATGTCATTAATTAATGGTGATTGGGTAATAAAAGTAAAACCCGCGATGAAAAGGAATGTTTAATTCGCTAATCATCCAATAAAAAATATATGTTTCAACACCGGATCTTTCAGTATTTACGTAAAAGGTCAGAGGTGAAAATTCATACCGTGTCATTCAATTTGGCACTATTCCAATATTTTCACGCTGTCACTTACGGCTAATAATTATATGATATTGAGAGTAAAATAGAATCAGATTTTATGATTTACTGCCAGGTATATTGTGGAATATGATAATGTCGAAGAAATCAACTATTTATTATTTTTTTTGACGTTATGATGCGAAGAATGCGTTTACTCGAGCCGAGATCAAGCGTGTCGCCGCCATTTTGGATTCGCTCGCTCAAACAGATGACAACAGGAAACATACGGCTAATAATTCTAGACTTTGGAAAGCTAAATTGAATCAAAACTTTTAGGATTTAATACAAGCTAAATAGGGGAATATTACACTGTCGAAGATTTCAAATATATATTTTTATTTTCGACGCAATGAAGCAAAGAAAACGACAATTCCCGTCATATATCCAAAGAAAGGCAGAAATGTTAAATGCCGTAGGCGATGAAGTGACCGTTATTTGGGGTGATATTTCTTTTTAAAAGTTATATTTATACTTACTTAGAACACTCCTGCCAACACGAAGGATTATATTTTTGTTTTATTTTTTGAAAAAAAACTCGTAAGGGATACTTTTTCACATTATTTTGCCAAAATGATAGAGAAAAGTCATAATTTTAGTGGAACTGGCTTTTCAATATTATTTATAGTAATATACATGCTACTTTGTAAAATTGAATTTTATATCATTGGAAAGAACACGACAATGTGTACATTTTTGTAACAGAGTATTTTTATGTATAAAAAATATTTTTTTAATTATTTGCAATTTTGTAGAGGGTATTAGGATTAACAATAATCCTGTAATTGGCTTAGGAAGATGGGCCCTGCTGGTTCAATGAGCTTAGGGTTAGGGAAGATAATCTTTTAATTGGCTCAGGGTTAAATGGGTTAATCAACAATTTGAAAAATCGCTCCCCTAAAAAATCTCTCCCACTTTCGATAAGAAGAGAGTGATTTAGAAATTAAGGAGAGTGATCAGGTATTAAGAAGAGGGACTAGTTGTGTGCATGGAAATGGTTCTGAAGATCAATAACTGCATGTCAGGGGTTATTTCTGGTTACATATATGATAATAAACGTTGTCTGCTAAGTAACAGCACTCAAACGGTCAAGCCAAACATTAAATTGTTAATGTCAAAAAGTACTTACTGTATTCGCATACAAATACTTGTCGACAATTCAAAATATATAGAGTTGTATAAATTTTGTTTAAAATATAATCATATATGCTAGAAAATTCCATCAAAATACGATCTTTCATTCTGAATTATTCTCATTAGAAATTTTCACATGGTCTTATAATTTTTTGCATCTCACGAAAGTTCTACTGTAGTTTTAAGTTAAATTAACTGATGATACATAGGCACCACCTATTTTATCAACATTCTTCAGATTTTGGGTACCATGTGCGCTCACAAACACCGTTTGTATTTATCAGATATATTGAAAGCCCATTTTTTTTTTTGTTATACACTAGTCAGATACACCAAGTAAATGTTTACGATGACGCACTGCTTTGAAAAAACGAATACTTAAGTACATGTTTTACAAATAAAGAGAGCAATTTTAAGGCAAGGGAGAAAACCTTTACCTTGTTCAACATTCAAATGTGCCACAGGCAATTGCGAGTGATCATGCACCTCAAAAACAGTGAGTGAGATAGTATCTACCGGTGGTATTCTTGAAAAATAGATTATACAAAAATATGTACTTCAAATTATAAAATGTTAAAAGAATATTTTGATTCATACATTGACAGTGTAGTGTTTAATATTTTAGCTGTCAATCAGTTTATTTTTTTCAAAGGTTATTGAAATTTAGCTCAAGTGTACCTGTAAAAAAATAAACATACACAGGTTGACTCAATCATCTGAGAAATAAAATTTGTTCAAACTCATAATATCATTACCGGTATTTAATGTTCTCCAACTCATAATATTTTTACTGTTCTCCAACATAAAATGTTTTTTTGCTGTTCTCTAACTCATAATATTATTTACTGTTTTCCAAACTACAAGTATTACTTTACTCTTCTCCAACACATAATATTTTTACTGCTTACCACCAACAAGTATTTTTATTTATATTTTAGCTGCGTATGATTTAGGAGGTGTTGTAACTAATAGTAGAAGAGAAGGAGAAACACCTAGTAAAGGTAAACGACCTGGTGTATTGAAAGAAATGCATTGGTAAGATTTATTCACTTCACTCAATATGTTCTTCTGATATATAATACATGATGACCTGGCCTGATATTGCTATAACATGCCATAAAAAATATTGAGATTCCTGTACAATGTGCTTAATGGCAGAACATTCATTACTAAGATTGTATGGTCCACTGAATCTCACATGAAAAAATGATTTTTTTCCCTAATGTATAATGACTTGGATTTTCTAAAACAAAACCGAAAGTTTGTAAATTTGTATTGATTTATAAATTGGATATTGGATATTTGTGTTCATTTGTAAATTAGGTGTCTGTCAACATTTAAAATTTTAGGTACACGGGTAGTGCCAATATATGTTGAGATATATAACAAATTTAAGTCATGAAAAAATTAAAATAACTAAACACAGCAATGTTCTATAATGTATAACTTGTCACATTTGTCATTGAAATAACACAGATCATTCCAATATATTATTGAATATTATTTATTTATTGTATTTTCAGTTTACATCCAGGAGATTTATATCCATATACACGTAAACCTTTATTTCTTATTGTTGATAGTGATAACAGTTCAGCTTTCCAAGTAAGTTTCTATATTATAAATATATAATATATCACTACTGTGTTTTGTCATCGGTTGTGAGATTATGATGTTCTTAACTGCTCCTTTACAAATAGTTACCAGAACCACTATTGACAGCTTCAAAAATGCTAGAAATAGAAACTAGAGCCCACTGAGTTCTTATTTCATTGCCTGATATATATTGCACAGTGTATTGAGAGAGTAAAAAAATCTGGGTTAACATTCACTAAAACAGTGGACACATTAGCCGAATAGTTCGGCCAAATTGGTGTCCACCGTCATTCGGCCGATTGCATCATTTTTCACGTCACATTATTAAACCGGATGGATGATGAGTGGTTGTTGGCTAATGAATGCTTCAATGAAGCAGGCACACTAGGCGAATAGATGAAACATAATAGATTCAGGTGAATATTGACGCCGATTGATTCGGCCGAATCATTCGGTTAGTGTGTCCACCGCTTTAATTTGTAGTTTTAATTTATTACAGGGTTTCCCTACATTATTTGGTCAACCATTGGTTTGTCTACTATCACCGGAACAAGTTCCTACAACCATGCAAGGTTAGTAAAGTTTCTGATTATGACTCATGGGAGCTGAGATTGGCTACATCTTTCAAAGCGAAAACTTTTGATCTCTGTTCATTTTTTATTACATATTAGTCCATTCTATTTCTTATTTCTTCTTTATTCACAGATCAGCATCAGAAAGGAAACTTATTTACATTATTTCTTCACTGTCCTCTTATGGCATTCTGTTATGTATGTAATATAATTGATATTCCTATCACACTTTGGGACAAGTGCCAAATGCAGATAGATAAATTTATGTCGGAGGCCAGTAAACTCTTTGTTAGAGCTCGTAAACTTGGTAAGTTAATTCTATTAAATAACATGAAAAATTAATTTGACCCAGGGGAAGTCGATATAAAGCATAGTTAAATAAATACTGCTGTCTGTACCCTGCTGTCATTTAAAATGTGGGTTTCTTGAACTATTAACATAAAAAAGTAAGCTGCCATACATCAGATAATGCAGTAATGGTTTTCTATCCATAATTAATTTTTCGGTTTATGTGGAGCAGAACATAAACCTCTTTTCTCTATTTCAAATCAAAAAATATCACCCATTAAGAATGGTCTAAATATTTACTTAGCACTGAGAGAAAAGTTTTACAGTCAAAGCTGTACTGTACACATGCATATTGACGTATGAATTTAGATTTGGTAAGAATTTACTATTGTTTGTTTATTTTTTTAGATCATTCCTACATGCAGTTTTTTGGTGATGATTTTCTTCGATTATTACTGCTTCGTTTTGTGTTGTGCTATATTGTGTTAATTTTACACAGAGGATTTAAGGTAAGTGTGTTTCAAATTAAAACATATTTATATTGGCAACAAGTCAATGTGTTTTGGAATAATTTCTCATCATAAATCGGCCTTTTAAATGCCAACTGATGAATATGCATATTAGTTAAGCTATAAGCAGATTTAACTTTTATACAGTGAAATCCCGCTTAACGACCAACTCAAAATTACGGGCAACTCACGTATACGACCACATATTAAAAGAACCAATTTTTTTCTTCTATATTTCCTTATAAATTGAACTCAGTATTACGGGCAACTCACTATTACGGATTACGACCACCGAAGCCAGTCCCAATCAGTCAATTTCATTGTTTTTGTGACTCGCGATAACGACCACTGATTGGGATTAATCAGCTCACGACCGAGATCAAAGCGATAACGACCACTGACAGGGATTAGTCAATCAAACGACCAACATCAAACAGTCGTGGTTGACTGATTTATCGCAACAATTTAACGAGCCGCTAATCTTTCTTTGTTGATTTCATTTTTTAAACAATGGAATTTCTCACTGTTTGTTTAATTTAAACAGAGTAAGTGATTTAAACTCTTACTATTTATACGAGTAAATTTTGTCAAGATTATCATTTCTTATTCGGCCTTCGTCTGTTTGTATGATTAAATTTTGTCAAAAGGGTATCATTTCTTATTCGACCTTCACCCGTGTAATGGAAAAAACCCGTAGTAATAAGCGTACTCGTGTAGAATAAAGCCAGAAAGCAAAAGTAGAACTTATCAAAAAAGTGAGGGTAGAAGCCAAAAGCAATTGGCCGAAGAATTTGGAATTGGTAAGACCCATTACAGACGATTTAGAAAAGAAAGGCAGAAATTCTTGATGAATGCGAAGAAAATAGAGACAGCGACAGGAAACGTCTCTGTGTTCGCTCGCCAATGGAAGGAGGTGGGCGTGGTTTCAGCGTGTGTCGATCTCCGGTCCTACGCTTCGTGAAAAAGCAGATTTAGAGAAAGACAACATTTCATTTTTCAAGATGTGCGTTGAAAGTGGTAGCGTAAATGACGACGTTGTGAAAGAATGGACTGATAGCGTACTTGACATTGTCATTGGTTAGGACGCTCGGGATATCTACAACATGGACGTGAGAGGAGTGAATTATCTGTTTTTCTTTGAAATTGTCTCAAGCATGCTCACTCAGTAATGAGACCAACTCACTATTAAGACCACATCTAGACAGTCCCACACGTGGTCTTAATAGAGGGATTTCACTGTATAATGCATCTTTGATATGAATTTTACTAGATGAATTTGGGATTAAATGTGATAACAACACATATTTTATATTTTTAAAGGGACCAAGTTACTACCCAGTTTCACATCCTTCACTGCCTACAGATGAAATTCTTGAGCACCCGAGTCTCTACAAAATAGTTCTTGATCTTGCTAGCATTTTAGAAGTTAGAGGACTATTTGCCGAGCCAGGAGAAGGGGATATCATTGCATAACATCAGTTTTATTTAGAGTTAAATCTTATTATCAAATCTTTTACGCATGAAATCTTTTTCATTAGCTGTCGCATAATCATTTAATGTTCGCAACTGTTTAAACAGCATTCTCATTTCGTCTGTATATATTGATTCCAATCGTAATCTTTTATTGTTTGTTGTGGACAAATGTCCGTTTGTGTGAAGTTTGGGTCATTTCAGGTCAGATCAACCAATGGTTGCAGCTCAATTATCGTATAAATTTTCTTACTAGTCTGTTTCAACATGGACTATGTTTTGGAAATCATTTTTGACATGGGTCATCCCTTGGAAAGTTGCTTCACCAGAGGTTAACTCATTGATTTAATCAAGAATGAGCCTTTTTATCATAGTTGATTTATTTGAGAATGAGCCTTTTTATCACAGTCTCATAACATACAAATGTTTTCTTGGAGCAGTATTTAACAATGGACACATGTAATAAACACAAAAAACACAATATCGGTCACAATTAATATTTTATGTAAAGCAACGTTTCGTTGAGGGTTCTCTCCATATATTATATTCATCATCATTTACTTGATAACGCTGAGACAGCACCCATTTTAACATCACTTTAATTAAAATAATAATTGTGTTCCATATTATGTTTTTATGTTTATTTATACAAATGGTTATCAATGTACAAATTCATGGTGACAGACTAAAGAAGTTTTTGTTCTGGTTTTAAAGTAATATATGTCGGTGACTATTTTATCGTTTTAAACATTCCACCAAGTCTATAGTATAGGTTTTTGTTTAATGCCATCATCATACATCGCCATCAATATATTTGTTGAGAAAATTTTGCTTTATGTACCACAATATACAACATAATTTTACTGTAAACAACTAAACATATGAGAATATCTTCCAGATAGTGATGCCTGATTTAATGGACATGCTACACCTATTTACTTTAGATCAAAATAATGTATGGAATGGAGTTGATATGATGTGTTATTTCGAATAGTGATGAGGCAAGCTTTATATTATTAACTTATTGTATTTCCATTTTTGGCTTACTATACTTATAAACATGAAATTGATGGCACTACCGCTTTGTCTAGAGACATAAAATCGTCAACGTAGACAGATCATCATCCACAAAACAAATCAACATATCAAATTTAATGAAATCCACAATTTATTTTGACTCAAGTGAAGAGGTCTCAGTCAGATTATGTCTTGAATGGCAGCACTTATTTACATACTTAATATGTCTCATAATCTTAAACTTTTGGTTTGCTTTCTATCACAGCTCCAAAGTTAATAGGTATTATTCATATAAAATGCTCAGACTTACACAGATAGTGACCTTACACACTTGTTAAATAATGCATTATATATATATATATATATATAATTTATAATTTTAATAGTATTGATAATGATTAGTTGAAGGTCACAATGATTTAGATACTCTATTATATTATTTAAATTATTATAATCACTTATTTATTTGTATAAATTAATAGAATTAATCATTTAGTGGAGCCAATGACATGTGATTTTTCTTAGACTTAGATGCTAACATCTGCAGGATTTGTTTATAGAAATTCGACATCCTAATTCCATAATTTTTTACAGACCATATCCAAACCCGTCATTTGTTATATCCCCGTCTCAGAGTGCGTCAAGATCGCCATAAGCATGGTGAAAGCGTACTAAAAAAGCCAGATATTGCGGCTGGGTTCTCCTTGCAGTAAATGATCACAGAGTCACAGTGTTTGTTTTGAGCGTGTTGAAAACAAGCGCCTAATTTCTGCGATCTGACCTAATTTTTGGTGACATTTTCTCACGTTGTGTTCACTTTTGCCTTGTGCATTTTCTGGTCGTCGTACATTAACCAACAAGAAAAGTGGTAAGAAATTTTCTTAACCATAAGAAATGTTCTACTATTCTTAACAAAAAGTTTGGCAGTTGTATTACTTGACCTAATTAAACTGAAGAGAACAAATCTTTAATTATGTGGTTGTATTAAATCACTTTTCAATGTCTTTATGAATAATTCCTATGAATCCGATGAAAAATCACATGTTTGATGGCCTTCACCCTTATAGTGTTAGATTGAATTATTACTAATAATTCAAATATAATTTATTATTGTAAACAAATGTAAATATTTCTGTATGATTTACTTAGTTCTAGTCCAGAGTCAATAGAAGTGAGACTTGTTGTAATGTTCTCCATCTTTTTGTAAATTAAAAGTACAGATATTTATTATTGTGACAGAAACAAAGACGACTGTGGCACCAATTGGTTATTAAATGTTGAAAAGGAAGACAGGGTAATAGTTGGATGTCAATTACTTTTGGCTACATTGGGTTCCATCCTCTACCTCCAATCTGATTGAAATGAAGATCTATATTTTGTTTTGTTTTTATGCTTTTGATCGCCTGCACTACATGAAGATGTGACCGGTTGTAGTGGAAGATTTTGTCAGGTGTCATAGGGGTGTTTTAAGTGGGTATTCAGGAATGTTTGCCCAGAGTTCCACTCGCTGAATGCTAAGAACTCAACCCAACGAATCATTTGATTGGCTAATCCCTTGCACCGACCAGAATGCACATTATTTAACAACTCTTCCAGATCCTAGTGTAGAGAAGACAAGTAAAACTAAATTTTAAAAATGTGACGAAATAGGATCTGTCTTTTAGTCGGATTGATTGTAATTTGTGAAAATTTGAGATGTCTGAAATGCCATTTGGATATGATATCCATTGACTACTCCTCTCAATTGACTACCAGCTATTGACAAGATATGCATGCCATGGTTTAACTTATTTTATTGTCAAGCTTAGAATAATGTAATGTCATGTACTAAGACTTTTTTAATGTGATATTTTTGTCATAATATTTTTTCTACTTGCTTTTGATATCAGCATGTATGTATGTGATGTACCAGTGTATCGAGTGTGTTTCTTGCTTAATTGGGTTTTTTTCTCATTTATTTGAAATTTTGCAAACTATTTATATGAATGTTAAGATATGGAGTCTAAAATTACATGAATTGATACTACATTCCTAGACAAAATATAATTATTTTTGTCTCAAAAGAATTACTAGTAAAGGACATTAATTATATTATCGTCTAAAGTATTTGTATCAAATGAACTATTAAATTAAATTTCAAAACATTTTTCTCCAATAAATTGGTAAATAAATATAGTTTAAGTTTTTAAATAAGTCTAAATTTAAAACCTGCACAAGATATGCTTGTGTTCATTTAAATTTGATAGGCTATCGTTAAGACAACACCCAAAGAATGTAAGTTGAAGTCTAAACAATAGACATGGCCTGTCTGATTAAAGTCAATCATATTTGTCTTTTGCAAAGGTTGTGAAGAAATTTTGTAGATGATCTGTACCTTTGGATAGATTGGATCACTTTGATTTAATAGCATAATTGTGTAAATATATCTCAATTGAAAAATAAACTTTAATTTAAATAGGCTAAACCTCTTTTGATTAAAGGTCAAACTAAAGTATCGAATTGTATCGGTCTATAGTTTTATTATTTACATGGGAAAAAATCCAAACAATTAAATTTTATTGTCAAAATTGTCAGCGAAAGTATGTTTTTGGCTTAAACTGACTGCAGGAAAACACAAAATTGACATTGGCCTTATGTGCGGACTAAAAAATTTAAATGTAGACAAGATAAACATTCACAAACTTTATATACACATTGTACTTATTTCAATCAACACTTCTATAGTTTAGCCAAATCAAAAGAGGTTTACTTAGCCATTTTAACAAACTGATAAAATATAGTTATTGAAGACTTAAGTATTATTTATATTTATTGTTTATGTTTAGTCCATAGTTTCTGTATATTTTTGTTTTATTTTTGTTATTTATATACATGTAGTTCATAATTTAGTTATGATTACTTAGTTATCTTGCCAAAACCATATTTTATTTTAATTATTATCCAACATATCTGAAATAAGCAGCTTATGGGAGGTTTTAAAAATATTTTATTGAAGTTATCAAGAACTTTATTATAAGTCAAATTATAATGTTGAACTGGATTGATCTGATGTGTTATTTCGAATGGAGCTGAGAAATGAAATGGGGTTTAACGTCCTACTTTTCTGCTTCAAATGAAGACGGCATAAGCCATATGCAGTGTGCTCTTGGGGAAATTTTGCCGGTACAGCGGTTCTACTGCCTACTCTTATATGGAATTCCAACTGCCAAGGGATATCTTGAGTACACGCCAATGTGTGCATGGGACCTTGGTTTTTCTTCCCAGCCAAATCACTAGACAGCTCAAATGGTGTTAGGCATGCTCTGAATAATTAAATCTTTATTCACCCACATCTATTATACTTTCACACTTTGAGGATTCATATTTTCCAGGTGCGGATACAGAGAGGGGGGGCACCTGGCGCGCCCCCTCTATTTTTTTGCGGTGGCGAACAATTTGTAGCTCCATTTATTCTCGCTGGAAAGGAGAACAAAAACAATTTAGGTTGGAAATCGTAATTTCCAGTACTAGTATGAAATTAGTCCTTGTGGGCATTTTTGTCCACTCAAAATGAGTCAAAAATCAT
The DNA here is from genome assembly GCA_963678685.1 of Patella ulyssiponensis. NCBI lineage: Eukaryota > Metazoa > Mollusca > Gastropoda > Patellidae > Patella > Patella ulyssiponensis. The sequence continues at coordinate 74,586,354 of OY783227.1, read as the reverse complement.
GGGTTGGGCTTCGCACTCCCAACTTGGTGCAGCACGCCCCCCCCTTTCTGAAAATCGTGGATCCGCCCCAGTTTTCATCCCCATTGTCTGTTCAACTTTTCTTGTGAATGCTCTTCAAATATTATCATCAAATTCACAGAGATTATTCATTTGGTGGTAGAGAAATGCTCCATCGAAATTAAAAATTTCTCAACTGCAAAGTTTAAAGTTTTTGAATGCTTACTGTTTTGCCTTCAGGTGCAGTATTCATTTACAGAGAACATGGTAATTACAATTTATTCAATGAAATTAATGTTTGGCAGTATTTACAGTGCATATTGTAATAACAATATATTCATTTAAATTAATGTATGGCAGTATTTACAGTGAATATGGTAATTGAAATTTATTTGATAAAATTAATGTATGACAGTATTTATTTACAGTGAATATGGCAATTACAATATATTTAATTCAATCTGTCCAAGAAATGTTCTTTATCATATTTTTTTGTACCTTGTAACTTAATGATCGTCCTTTTTTTCTTTTTTTTTTTGTCCCCCGCCTTTCGAAGAAAGTTGGGGGACTATTAAAATGGGTTCGTCCGTCCGTCTGTCTGTCTGTCTGTCTGTCTGTCCGTCCGTCTGTCCGTCACACTTTTTGGGACACAATAACTCTCTTCCTAATTGAGCTAGAATCTTCAAACTTGGTGTATGTGTTTATTAGGTCAATGCCTTGATGGAGTTCGAAGATGAGCATTTTCCGCTTAGCGTAAGCAGAGATAAGCAATTTGATTGGTTGATGCTTTGGGACACGATAACTTTACTTCTAATTAAGTGAGAGTGATGAAACTTGGTGTATAGTTTCATTACATTAATACCTCGACTAAGTTCGATAATGCGCATTTTCTGCTCAGGGTAAGCAGAGCGATACGCAATTTGATTGGTCGAGACTTTGGAACACAATAACTCTCCTTCTAATTGAGTTAAAATGTTCAAACTTGGTGTTTATGCTTATTAGGTCAATGCCTTGATGGAGTTCTAAGATGAGCATTTTCCGCTTAGGGTAAGCAGAGATAAGCAATGTGATTGGTTGATGCTTTGGGACACGATAACTTTAGTTCTAATTAAGTGAGAGTGGTGAAACTTTGTGTATAGTTTCATTACAGTAATACCTTGAATAAGTTCAATAATGAGCATTTTCTGCTTAGGGTAAGCAGAGCGATACACAATTTCATTCGTCGAGACTTTGGAACACAATAACTCGCCTTCTAATTGAGTAAAAATGTTCAAACTTGGTGTATATGCTTATTAGGTCAATGCCTTGATGGAGTTCGAAGATGAGCATTTTCCGCTTAGGGTAAGCAGAGATAAGCAATTTGATTGGTTGATGCTTTGGGACACGATAACGTTAGTTCTAAATAGTTTCATTACAGTAATACCTTGAATAAGTTCGATAATGAGCATTTTCTGCTCAGGGTAAGCAGAGCGATACGCAATTTGATTGGTCGAGACTTTGGAACACAATAACTCTCCTTCTAATTGAGTTAAAATGTTCAAACTTGGTGTACATGTATATGCTTATTACGTCAATGCCTTGATGGAGTTCGAAGATGAGCATTTTCCGCTTAGGGTAAGCAGAGATAAGCAATTTGATTGGTTGATGCTTTGGGACACGATAGGTTTAGTTCTAATTACCTTGACAAAGCTCGATAATGAGCATTTTCTGCTCCGGGTAAGCATAGCGATAAGCAATTTGATTGGTTGAGACTTTGGAACACACTAACTCTCCTTCTAATGTAATTGAGTTAAAATGTTCAAACTTGGTGTATATGCTTATTCATTACAGTAATACCTCGACTAAGTTCGATAATGAGCATTTTCTGCTCAGGGTAAGCAGAGCGATACGCAATTTGAGTGGTCGAGACTTTGGAACACAATAACTCTCCTTCTAATTGAGTTAAAATGTTCAAACTTGGTGTATATGCTTATTAGGTCAATGCCTTGATGGAGTTCGAAGATGAGCATTTTCCGCTTTGGGTAAGCAGAGATAAGCAATTTGATTGGTTGATGCTTTGAGACACGATAACTCGATACGTTTGAAAAAAATAAATGTGCGATTAATTAATATGTGTCGTCTATTTATTTTGGGATTTCGGCAGGGGACATCAGCCTCACTGTTGGCTTGTTTTTGTTAATGTTTGTTATTTACTTGATATTTTAAGACTTTTTATTTACTTACTGATAATAATAACTAGATAAATATAATCAAAAATAGACTTAGATCAGTATGTTTGAAAAGCTTTAATTAACATATGGCATTAAAAAGTATTGTCAATACAATAAAACTTTAAGAGAGGTTTTCTGAAATAGTTGCATAATATTACTCTTTTCTTCATAGATAAATACAAATATTCATTTCAACTTAGTTCTTAAAGCTAATGTATATCAGTTCAATTCCAAGGATCTTTGCTGAGCTTATGTAAATGAATATGCATGTAACTTGGTCTGTAGTGCTCAAATGATAAGCCTGAAATTCTTACTGGAGAATGATCTATTGTTATTATACTAATAAATTTTATACACAAATATTCATTAACATTCAGCTTGAGGTGTTCTTATATCTTAACTTTTTTTATCTGTTTTGTTTTCTTCAACATAAATCTATGAAATCACTTGAATGTGTCGTTTATTTTCTTTTGGGGTTGGAGCCACGCTGGCTCAGTGAGTAAGCTCTTTTTCATTAACCATGGAGTTTTAAGTTCGATCCTGGTGTTGCCCAAGAAAGTTCCTTATAATTATCTGGCATGGTCGATGGATTGGAGCCAATAGCCATACACACCATGTACATGTTAGCATGCGACTAAAAGAACCCTTGGTGGTTAGAATTCGATGAGGAGAATGCGGAAATGCTATTGTTCGGACAAAATTTACCTTATTATAACACACTCTATGGTTAAATATACTGCAAAACCTCAATATGCCAATTTCAGGTCAATTTTTTTCCCTAAAAAATGTTATATAAACTATTAATTAGACATTTATCAACAAAACAAGACCATAATTGACTTATAGTGGCATCAGATTCTCAAAATTTTAACTAGATTAGAACAGTTCGCCTTTTAAAAATTAAATTTAAAAATGGTAAAGCGAAGGCTCGAATATAGCAGTGCCCTGGTTACCACAATGCACACATCTTGTCAAAACTTCAGTGATAACTTGGACTCAGAATGAAGTGATTTGAATGAATTTTTAATATTTTTATTTTACATTATCAATTTTTAAGCTATTATAGCAAGAATGGTCAGCTCTTTATCTAAATCTTACATCCAACCAGGTGTATGGTGATAGCCCATAGCAAGAGAATTGGGTCATTGCTAAAAAGTAACCTTGATACTTTTAATTATTAGATTTAAATGAAATTGAATATGCAAAATTCAGAAATGAAATCAAATACTAACATCTACTTTTCCACACTTTCGTTTCGTTTTGTCTTGTTATATAAAGGAAATAACGTCGGGATGATTTGTTGTGGTCTGAATCCATTAGTAAGGAACTGTGTGGGTTATTTCCCCTTATGTACTTCTTTAGAAGTGAAAAACCTCAAATAGCTATGTAAACAAATAATGTTTCTAAGCAGGTTTCAATCATGATTGAACCAGTTTGTAAACTGTAATTCTAGAAGTCGTGCCAATTGTGTTGTAATAACTGAAAAGTAATCATGGTTCGAATTTCTGAAGATCTAATTCGTAAGAGAGCAGAACATAATAACTGCGAAATATCAACTTTAGAGGAAATTTCGTTGCATCAACAAGATATTGAGCGTATTGAATATTTGGACAAATGGTGTCGTGATTTGAAGATTCTATATTTACAGAGTAATCTTATACCCAAGATAGAAAATGTTAGTCGTTTGAAGAAGCTTGAATACATCAACTTAGCTCTAAATAATGTTGAAAGAATTGAAAACTTAGATCGTTGTGAAAGTTTGAATAAGTTAGACTTGACTGTGAATTTCATTGGTGAATTAACAAGTTTGGAAAGTCTGAAAAATAATTATAATCTTCGTGAATTATTTTTAACAGGAAATCCATGCACAGAATATGAAGGATATAAAGAATATGTTTTAGGCACTTTACCTCAATTACAGTATTTAGATGGTAGGGAAATTGAAAAATCAGAAAGAATTAAAGCCTGTCAGGAATATTCTCTTATTCGAACCAGAATCGTTCAGCAACAGTTGGAGCATAAAGTGAAACGAGAAAAACAAATAAAGGAAGCAGCAGATCGTGAAGAAAAACAGAAAAAAAATGAAGAACCAAAAAGTGAGAAAAAAGCTGGATTTGACGGTCGTTGGTATACAGATATGAACAAAGAAGAAAAGGCCGAAAAAGACAAACAAGATGACGAACAAAATGAAGAGTTTTGGAATGAGAAAGTCGATTTTACTCCAGAATCGCGGATAGCAGTTCATAAACAAGTTCAGAAAAATAAGGAAAAGAACCAACCTCAAGAAGAAAAAGTAGAAAAGACTCCTAGAAGATTATTTTCTAGCGACGGTCGACCGTTGAACGTGAATGAAGCTAAGATAGATTTTAGTCTGACTGAAGATGACAATAATAATATTGTTTTAGATTTGGCTATATTTAGACATATGGATACTTCGTTATTAGATTGTGACGTTCAGCCAAACTATGTGAAAATTGTTATTAAAGATAAGATATTTCAGCTGTGTTTACCAGAAGAAGTTAAATCAGATTCTAGTTCCGCAAAACGTTCCCAAACAACCGGTCATCTAGTCATTTACATGCCAAAAGCTGGTGATGGCGTCATTTCAACTTTACCAAAAACACCTGTTGATGACAGCTTCAAGAAAAAAGAAAAGAAGCCTCCAACAAAAACACAGGATACAAAAATTCGAAGAGAGGTTTTAGAAGTTGATGCTAGCGTAAATAAGTGTGTTAATATTGGCAATATTGTTAATGATAAAAAAGCCATAGTCCCTCCTTTAGGGAGTAGACAAATAAACAAAACAATTGAACGGAAAAATAGTGAAAACTTTATGGATGACCCTGATGTTCCCCCGTTAATGTGAATAAATTTCCACTTTAATAACGTTTATCATAAAATATTCAACGTAATTGATAAACTTTGATGTTTATGGTGCATTTTTAGATTTCTACAAACTATAATATGTTAAATCAATATATCTTCTTTTATTTGTTTGTTCAATTTTGAACATTAATTGATTTCATTGAATAATTTTTATTTAATATTTGATAGAATACAAAGATACATCCCATTCAATCAGTATTAAAGATACATTAGTTAAAAAAGAGATGGACATTTTTATCATATTAAAAGAAAATATTCAAAAATAGATGATAAAAATAAAGAATTGCCGATCGTTTGATTGACAGACGATAACTTCACCCACATATTCTCGATATCAAGTACAATTCTCAATCGCTTTGGTACTGTAGCTTGGCAGGCCTTTCATCAAAAGTCTAAGGTAGTGACGTTACTGACTTGACGGTCAACATTAGCTTGGATGGCCATTTATTGATTTAATTTTAAATGGACGACTGTTAAAATCCAAGCTTTATCCAAGCCATCCGAGGGTCTATAGAGTTGATTTTGAGCTTGCCATGTAAATAAAGGTCTATTAAATTCTACAACATCTGAAGCCTAACTAAATAAAGACGTGCGTAGGGCTTGGTAAAATATCGATATAATTAAGTGAGATTGATGAAACTTGGTGTATAGTTTCATTACAGTAATACCTTGACTAAGTTCGATAATGAGCATTTTCTGCTCAGGGTAAGCAGAGCGATATGCAATTTGATTGGTCGAGACTTTGGAACACAATAACTCTCCTTCTAATTGAGTTAAAATGTTCAAACTTGGTGTATATGCTTATTAGGTCAATGCCTTGATGGAGTTCGAAGATATGCATTTTCCGCTTAGGGTAAGCAGAGATAAGCAATTTGATTGGTTGATGCTTTGGGACACGATAACTTTAGTTCTAATTAAGTGAGAGTGATGAAGCATTGGTGTATAGTTTCATTACAGTAATACCTTGTCTAAGATCAATAATGACTAAGCAATTTGATTTGCCGAGACTTTGGAACACAATAACTCTCCTTCGAATTGAGTTAAAATGTTCAAAATTGGCGTGTATGCTTATTAGGTCAATGCCTTGATGGAGTTCGAAGATGAGCATTTTTCTTCTTAGGGTAGGCAGAGATAAGCAATTTGATTGGTTGATACTTTGGGACAAAATAACTTAGGTCCATCTTGATTGATGATTTTTATGCCAATACAATGACTGCATTCTCATTCAGTAATGGATTCGACAGTAACAGTGTATAGAAACGATTGACTAGGACACGAGGGCCCTCTCCCTTGGCCAGAGGGGCCCTTTTGTCCACAAACAAATTGTGGACGGGCGGACAGGAGCGACGGCATAAAACGTCCACCTGAAAATGTGGGCATGCAAAAAAATGAAATGAAATGAAATGGGGTTTAACGTCCTACTCTTATGGGCATGCAAACTAAACATGTGATATTTCATACAATCAGGTGCGACGATCGAAGATATGTGCCAATAGATCTTAGGGTTATAAAAAAACATACTTTGAAAGTTTCATCAAAATCGGATAAAAATTGTGACCTCTAGAGTGTCAACAACCTTGGTATTATCATGCAAACATTTGTCCAGTTCTGCATTACATTAAAGCACCGGCGACTGCTGTGCTTTCATGGTAAAGTATGTAAAAAGAATTAAAACTTCACCTCATTGATGAGTAATTTTACTAGCCAGATATCACTTTCAAAAGCATCCCCTGGCCCCTTTCCTAGAGTCCCAGTATGGTATCCCCCCCTCCCAAATCAACCATTGCTTTACCGGTCCTGGTGTTACTCACTATGAAGGAAGGGGATGGGTTCAACTTACTACTTTCTTGCTCCATTCAGTGTGTACCATTTCTTACACAATAGCATGATTATTAGTTTCATAATTGCATGCCCACAAGTCTAGACCTTCAGAATTTCTCATTTATTATTTGCATATACATGTAACATATATATACTAGTTTCATAATGCATAATAGACATTCTGTACATTCTGCATGTCCGCTAGGTACGGCCCTGGACTTGGGTCGCATTTATCGGAAGCCAGAGAAACCGGGAACTGATCCATTTTACCCGACACACGCTCTTCAAAAGATCAGTCTTGTGTCGCATTTACAGAGAAAGAAACGGATGTTAAATTGTTATATTCTTCTGAAATATATACATAAATGAGAAATTAAGATATCCAGTTACTGGAAAGACAAAGGTAACTATGGAAACAAATTTTTCGCCTTAAGATCGATATTGCGAACAAATTTCTATAAATTTTATTCCGATGAAGGTATAGTACATGTATATTTTAGAATTGAATCCATAGTAAATCCAAGGCTGTATAAGCTTAAAACGAGAATTTCATATTTTCTCAGAAAGTCAAAACATAATTATTTCTATGTCTTTTAAATTGTTCAATAGGTTGTCAACTTATTATACGATCATAGGCATTATTTCACACTCTTTAAAATCATTCAAACCGAAATAATAACACAATTACTTCCGATGTATTTCTAGTCGTTCAACTCGCATACCATGATAATGATTGTGATCTATTTTATTTTACATAAATTGGAGCTAATGAAGACAGGCTTACGCCATAAAGTATGATAAGACAGGGTGGGGGGGGGCGATGGGCGTTTCGTTGTTATCCGAATTGAAGAGTACAGCCGGGACAGGGGTACCCCCCTCCCTGAAAAAAAAAATTGCCGTCCACAGTTAAAAATACCTACTATTTGTAATAGACAGCAGTAATGGATCATTATGTGGAGAGTATTGATTTAGGGAAGATATTATACATACAGTACATTACATATCATTGGTTACTCTCTGCCAACTATAATATCTGTCCTATATTTCGTACTGGCTTGCCGTAGCTCACTGTCGTTTAGGACCATGTCTAGACACAATGTTCATTGTTCAGAATTCACTAGAGTACGATTTTCTGGACTGGAAAATTTTCCGCCCCCCCCCCCACCTAAAACGTTCACTGCCTCTTTGCAGCCTGCAGACTGGCTGAGGGCCTTTAGCACCCACATGTACCCGTTGCGTGGATATATAAAATTTGAAGATTAGTAATAGTGAATGAAATGAAAGAAAATGGGGTTTAACTTCCGACTTAAAGAGACAATAACACTCTTGCTGGCTTGGCAGCCCCAGAAAATAAATAATAGCCTTATTCTAAGTACTAGATGTTTAAGTGTCCTACCTGTTGTGTAAATTATCCATTACGACCTATTTTACTTGTCCAGAGGGTTCGAAAATATTTTAAATCAAAGTCACATTTGAAAAGGTTTACGTTAGACTTTTCAAATCAATTAGTTGAATTTTTCCAATTTTTTAAATTAGGTGTGTTAAGATGAAATTTATATCATCTTTTAATTGGAATATTGTAAAATAATACAATTTGTTGACCAGAATGAAGATTGGGACACATTATTTAGTTACAACAAGAGTGTTATTGGGGCTTTAAGAATTATCTGCTTAATTCGGGTCCACCGGTTTTCTCCCTCTCATATGTTAGTCTTGAAATGACCTCTAGTTTGCGTCGAGTGGACTTTATAGAAACACTATTTCTCCCTTGAACATTCTGGCCTTGAGTATAATGTTACCTTTGTAGGCTACCATGATGCTGTTAGAATCGCGTTCACGCCCACGTTGACGAGGGAAACTAGCGTGACTTTCTGCTGTTTATGAAAAGGTATTAAAGGTGAAGAATGAGAAAGAGTCTTATGAACAACTAACTGTCGATATGTTGTAGTTTACATGTATATATAGTCAATGGACACATAATAATATAATTAGTTTAGCAGGTATGTATCTTCCTAGAGCTGTAGCAACGAGCATCATCATCAAAGGTATCATTATTATGTTCAATTTTATAGCTTGTACGTAATTTGTGACTACTTGGGTCAGTCGCATACATTATAATATTATAGTGCTTCAAATTTCTCTGAGAACACCCCCAGCATTGATCTCGGGTTGTACGTTGGGGCGAGTTACTACACGAAACAGGATATGCTTAGATTAAGCTTTGTGGAAACCAGATACGAGGTGTCATTGGGCTCATCTACGAAAGATATTAAGGTAGTATACTATCACCGACGTGTATTATAATACATATGTCATTGAATGGCTTGTGTTCGTGTAGGACCACTGTTTGTTGTGTGTTTTGCCGGAAAGTTGTATTGTGCTGTCTTTTTATACAAAGGAGTTCAAAGTGTTGAAATGATTGGTGAGTGTTCGAATGGTCTGTAAGACTTGTGCTTTAGATCATAAGGTATGCCATTGAGTCAATTCTGGCGAAGTGTGGGAATTGGGGTTGCCTAGTGGTCTAGGGTAACGCTCCTCGACCTCGACCCCTAGCTGGTCGGTCACCTCTGGTTTTGATCCCTGGTGTGAGTGTATGTGACTTGGGGATAGGGCGCCTTCTCAACGTCGTGGGTTTACTCAGGGTACCCCGGTTTCCTACCACACGAAAGACCCTAGCTACGAGAACGTATATAGCAAAAATCGTTGAAATATACTGATGCGTTTGTTTTCAGCTACGATTGGGTGCCTTTAGTTCCAGATTCAGTTTATTTATTATACAGGTCACAATTCTATGGAATACAATTACTGCTTATTACTGAGCGACGTTTCGACTAGGCTTCTCTAGTCGTTATCAAGCAATGATAAAATCTAAAAAATAAGACAAGTCAATATATACATGTACATAACAATACACTCTCAATGCTGACAAAACAGGGATCTCCCTTAATTTGCACGTACCTAAAAGAAATCTAATTTAATTAAGGATTATAAATTTGAAATGCTATTTACACCATTCAATAATACCACTTAACTGTAAATAAAAACAAACTGACTAATTGATTAATAGGTAATTTGTTGTGGAGTATATACAATGATATGTAGGTTCAAATCATGACAAACGTTCTAAGAAAATGGAATTTGATCAAATGCTATCAACCACCCCTTTCACTGAAATAAACACAAATGATTAATGAATAGATTGTTGTGGAGTATATACAACGATTTGATCTGGTTTTACTAATGACAACATCCCATGATGGGATTTGATTGTATTATGACGAAAAATAATTGATATGTGCATGATGGTGCGAGTGATTGTACTGATATTCAAAAACCCTTAGAACAGGATTAGAACTATTGAGTGTTTTAAATTACAATAACAGCAGACCTGAAAAGAAGAAAAAAGAAATAAAATAAAATCAGAATAAAATCAAAATAGATGGTATTTTATTGATAATCATTTTACAAATTGTGGTATTATTCTAAACTTAATTTTTTACTTGACTTATTGTTAAGCATTGAATATGATTGTAATAATAATAAAAATAGTTATGCTTAGCCTTAGATTATGCGATAAGAGTGTCATACGCCCTGGGGAGAAACAATCCTTTATCTCTATTCATCGCGGGTTGGTGTCGTCGTATTTGAATGGCTTCATGCAATCGGCGCTCTCTCTTGTTGTTGATGTTCTTGCATAGCGTTTTAACGTTGGACCATTGGACTCTGTGGCGAGGGTTGGAGTTCAAGTGTTCAGCTACAGCGGAGTTGTTGGTGGCTGCTTTCGACTTGTGGTCATCTATCCTTTTATTTAATGGTCTCTTTGTCTCGCCGACGTACGAAATTCCACAATTGCATACTATCTGATAAACACATCCCTTTGGTTGTGGCGGTTGTGTTGGATTTTGTTTACCATTAGCTCTTAATATATCTTTGGTGCTGTTGCTTTTTGTGAAAGTTACATCTATTTCTGGCTGTTGCATTAGTAGCCGTTTGATTTGGTAGGAGACTTTGCCGTTGAAAGGAAGGAAGATTCTGACTGGGGCAGTTGGGGGTTTAGGTTTAGCTGCACTTGCCGACAGGGTCTTTTTAATGGTGTTTGTTACAAACTTCTCCGGATAGCCGTTGAAATTTGTGAAGACATGTTTGAGATGATCAATTTCCTTGGAGAGGCTCTCAGGGTCACATATCTTTTTCGCACGGTTCACCAGAGCTGAAATTGTAGCCGATTTGACGCTATTCGGGTGATTGGATTTAAAGTGAATATATTGGTCGGTGTGGGTTGGTTTCCTGTAGACACCGGTACGGATCGAGTTGTTGGTTTTGGATACACAAACATCGAGAAAAGGTAGTTGGTTATTATTTTCAGTTTCCATCGTGAATTGTATACGTGGGTGTTGCCTGTTGAGGTGTTGTAACAGTGTTTCTGGATCATCTTGTTGTTTTATAATAACGAAGGTGTCATCCACTTGCCTAAAAAAGCATGTTGGGGTTATAGTGGACGTTTGCAGCGCCTTCTCTTCTAAATCAGTTAGAAATATTTCTGAAATTAAAGGAGAGAGGGGGCTTCCCATGGGTAATCCATTGGTCTGTTCATAAAATTCGTCACCCCAGGAGAAATATGTCGAATTGATGCATTGTTTCAACAGGAGTATGATGTTGTCTGTGGATAGGGTAGTCTCTAGTGGGTTGTCTAAACTATCTATGCGCTTGCGTAGAATCTTCAGAGCCTCTTCCCTGGGTACATTTGTGAACAAATCTACAACATCATATGATACCATCCTCCCGGGGTTTTGAATATTCTGCAGTTTCTCACAGAATTCACCTGAATCTTTGATGAAGGACGATGCTGTTGTGCCAAGTGAGGAAAGTAGTTTGGATAAGTATTGAGCTGTATTGTAGAAGACTGAGTCTCGAGAACACACCAACAGACGGGCTTTCATGGGGTTTTTATGGATTTTTATAGTAGCCCTGGCATAAGGTGGTCGAGGGTGGTTTGGTCTGAGCTTGTAATAGAGAGCTTCAGAGATCTGTTTGTCTTCTTTTAATTTTTTAAGCAATTTTTCATGACTGTCGTTGTGCGCGTTGGTTGGGTCTTTGCGGATTCTTCTATATGTTGACGGATCTTGGAGTAAACCGTTGACAGTTGTGAGGTACTCATCATTGTTCATGATGACTGTTGCTTTTCCCTTGTCAGCGGAAACAATTGTGATGGATCTATCGTCTTTTAGGTCATTGAGGGCTTTCCTTTCTTGGCGGGAAACATTGGTCGTCTGCTGTTTAGTGGGTGCTTTTGCTAGTATTTCAGTTATTTGGTGCCTTAGGTAATCGACTTTACCACCTGGAGCGAGTTGGCGCAATCCTTTCTCAATGTTGACAATGTAGGTGTCATTGTTTGGGGGCTTTGTGGTCGGTGCAAACTTTAATCCCCTTGATAGAATTGTAATTTCGCTATCGGTTAAGTCTCGATCACTAAGGTTGACTACTGTTTTCGTTAGGTATTCTTCTCTCGATTGTCTGGTACAATTTGGAACTAGGCGCTGTGGGGATGAAGGTCTGAGGTTATTGAATTTTCCCACCTGCCGCTTTCTGACAGTTTCATCCAACAGGGCATTCGAACTGATTTGTTTTTCTCTCACTGTGTTGTAATCTTCAGGTCTGCTGTTATTGTAATTTAAAACACTCAATAGTTCTAATCCTGTTCTAAGGGTTTTTGAATATCAGTACAATCACTCGCACCATCATGCACATATCAATTATTTTTCGTCATAATACAATCAAATCCCATCATGGGATGTTGTCATTAGTAAAACCAGATCAAATCGTTGTATATACTCCACAACAATCTATTCATTAATCATTTGTGTTTATTTCAGTGAAAGGGGTGGTTGATAGCATTTGATCAAATTCCATTTTCTTAGAACGTTTGTCATGATTTGAACCTACATATCATTGTATATACTCCACAACAAATTACCTATTAATCAATTAGTCAGTTTGTTTTTATTTACAGTTAAGTGGTATTATTGAATGGTGTAAATAGCATTTCAAATTTATAATCCTTAATTAAATTAGATTTCTTTTAGGTACGTGCAAATTAAGGGAGATCCCTGTTTTGTCAGCATTGAGAGTGTATTGTTATGTACATGTATATATTGACTTGTCTTATTTTTTAGTTTAGTTTATACCGTTTCAGGTAGGATTATATGCTTAAACATATATTATGCAAGAGCTAAATCTGCCTATTGTGAGTCTACTTTTAGGCTATATAAACTATTATTTCGACATTTATAAACAACACAAGACCATAATCAACTCTCGGTTGCATCGGATACTCGAGATTTTAACTAGATTCGAACGGTTCGTCATTTACAACCCAATCGAAACAGAAGGGTTGGACGCTAAACACCCATTTCAATTATTTGAATGTCACCCCCACCAACCCCGCTATTAATCTGCGAGGGAGCTACTTGGTTGGGAGCTCTTTGGAAATGACACGGTTTTTTTAAAAAAAAATCGTCCATAGCGTACTAAACAAGAACAAGCTGTGACAAACTTCTCCCCTCCACCCTGTTAATGATAAGGAGATTTTAGACCTCCTTGGTAGTTTCAAATTGATAAAATAGTTAAAAGCTTTGTAATCCTTATATAAATAACTTATGCGTGTATTGATTATACAAATTTACTTAGTACTAGTTTATGAATTCAAACGACCCATCATAAAAATAGTTTCCTATCTATACTTGTCCTAATAATAAGAATAGAATGGTTGCGGGAGCTTTGTTGTGGATTAGGTTATTGTTAGAAACCCATTATGAATGGAGTTAATAATTACTACACAGATGGACAAATCAGTTAATTAATATAATCGCATTATTAACTTTGGCCATAGCCAGCGCTGAACTAAGGCTAAACAATATAATAAAGGTGTAAGCTGACTGATTACCAAATGTGAAGCAACAGAAGTCAAAAGGGGTTAAACTTAAGATCGACAGGTGTTTTCTTCATACTAATGACAAATTACTTAATCCTAGTCTAATCTTACCAAAGAGTGAAACGAAACATGTTTGGATAATGATAAAGGCCTACAAATCATATTTGCTGGAAATATTAATCTCGAATTAATTTGGAATAGTTTCACGCAAGGCACCTTTTTACCACAGAAAGGCCCACCCTTGTCATATGAACTACAGTAAGTGTAGTTTGGAAGGAAGATATAATATATATAGAAGGCGACAAGTTAGCCGGCCACTCATTTCACTCACGTGTCATGTGTCATAAGTGAAGAATTTGGATTTTAAGTGAATATTTATTGTTCGAATCAACATTGGTTCATAACACAGTGGTTTCAGATTGAGGTAAGTCGTCCTTTATGAAAAGTAAAACAGTTTGATCATCATGATATATTAAAAGGGATAAAGTATTTTAGTATAATATAATTATTATATAGTCTTACTCTATATTTCTAATACAACAGAAAATCTCGTTCAAATTCAGTTTATATGACTAGTATTTGATTTAAACAATATTTTATTTAGATATGATTCTTGACAGCCGCGTACGTTTACACAAATAGTAAGGAGTCTATAATATTGATAATCATTATAAGAATATATATTTCATATAGAAAAAAATACACATTTCATTATGCAAAATATACACTTCATTATACAAAATATACACTTCATTATACAAAATATACACTTCATTATGAAAAACACACCTATTACAAAAACATACCCATTAGAAAAATACACGTAAGTACAAAAAAATACACACTACATAATAAAAAAAATACATGTAAAAGTGTAATATTTATTAGTTAATGGTGTATATTATAAAAGTTAATCATTTATGTTAATAATTAATGATTTCCTTTTCATAAAAAGCCCAAATGCTTAGAAACCGAGGCAGCTTGTTTTATGAGGACGTTAGATGCATAAAAACTAAGGCAGTATGTTTTGTGAGAAACTGGGACAATATGCTTTGTGAGAAACTGAGAGAGTGTGTTTTGTGAAAAACCGAGATAGTATGCTTTGTGCAAAACTGTGACAGTATGCGATGACGTTAGATGTATAAAAACTGGAACAATATGCTTTGTGAGAGACCGAGACAGTATGCGATGACGTTAGACATCTTCAATGTCTATAATATACCAAGACTATAATTAAAACCCAAATAGCATTTTACTGTTATTCAATAATATCGCTAGCACCGTTTGATTTTAGACTACGCCCTATGTACTATTTAATTATACTTTTACTATACGGCGATATGGGAATACACCCTTAGAATGTACACTAAGATAAAGATTTATTGTGAAGCCCTTCGAACCAATAAAAAGTAATAGATAACTGCTACATTACAATCATAAAAGTTTACTAATATGTTTCGACTTGCTAACTTAGGGGCGGAGACAAGGTCTTTCAAAAGGGGCAGGGGTGCAAAACAGATGCATGCAACTATAATCTTTTATATTATACACAATATTGAATTTTATAAACTGGCAACTCTGTAAAACGAGTGTAGACTTCTGTGTCGAGCAATATGAAAATCAAAAAATAAAAAATAGTAATATTCCCCCCCCCCCAGTATATACAAGACAATTAAACTTATTTGAAGACTGATATATTTCATAATTGACTACTGGATTATTTTGTGTAAACATTTCTTAGTTGGCTAACCTGTTGATGTATTATATAATTATTTTGATAGACATAAAGTAGTATTCGGTTTGTTACTCGACAGTGCGTAATATTAACTAATAGTTTCCCCTTTGAAAACAATTTTCTAAGTTGTCTCACGTAATATAGCTATACATATAATTAAACAACACACAGGCATTAAGAGTTGCCATACAACCATGGTTGTCACGTCTATGTAGTTCGTGTTTATAAACATACATTATGCAAGAGCTAAATCTGCCCATTGCAGGTCTACCCTTTTGCCTGAAAGGTTATATAAATAATTTAGTCACTAAATGACCTATTTTGTGTCGAGTGTGCGTTAAAGACCACTGCTCTCTCCACATGTCCGTCTTCATTAGTCCAGTTCGGAGCAGAACAGTAGGACGTTAAACCCTATTTCATTTCTCTCCACATGTAAGGTAGCAAAAAGAGATGTGAATATGCTGAAAAATTGGATGTATCACTATCACAAGGTCTGTCATTGAGTCAACTGGCGTGGTTTCGATTTCTCGGTTGTACGTGACAAGGAGTAGGGTCGCCTGTCCAACCTCATGGGTTTTCTCGCGGACCTCTGGTATCCTCCCACTGTTAAAGACCCCTATGCGCAATCGAATTATTGAAATGAAATTGGACGATGTTGTAGTTCCGAAATGACCTAGTTTGTTAAACCCAACCGTCTCTCTCTTTCTCTCTCTCCCCCACTCTCTCTCTCCCTCTCTGTTGATTAACCAGTCAGCTAATCAGGTAAATAAACGCCGGTGGATATATAAATCAATACGTATAGCAGTGGATCGATTGATTATTATTGTTAATGGTAGTCGTGATGTTCAGTTTGTGGAATTATGATATACATTGTGAAGATATATATAGATAAGCTATTAGGCCTTCAACTAATCGATACTCCTATAAACAACACAGGAAGTTATAATTTCTATAAGAAATCATATAGTTATCATATCGTACAATAACAAGACACAATTGATTGTGTTTTGGCTCTCAGTAACAATTTATAAGCCATGCAGAGCACATGTATATACATAATGCTGTGATAGGTTTCATAAATCTACATTTCATGCAAAAGGGAAGGCAAGAACTGCGGTGAAGTACGGTATGTTGAAACATTTTTAGATTTGTATTTATAACGCACAATGGTCCATGGTTTTATTTTAATTTACGATCCAGTATTGACTTCGTTTTTGGGAGATATTAGACTTTAATTCTCTGAAACTAATAGTAACTTTTTAACAGTCGATTACATATAAGTAATGAAATAGATTTTAACGTCCTGCTTTTCTGCACTAAACGGACTGATGACGACGTCCGATTCTGTGTAGCATGCATAGGAAAATAATTAAAACAGGATTATGATGATGTTGCGTACGTAGAAATTATAACCATTCGTCTTATCCCAGGTGTTAAGTCTACAGATCTGGTTGTTTGTAATGGCTTCAAAGCACCTGTTCTTTGTCCGAATAGTTTTTCGAATGGGACGAAAAACCGTCGAAATAAAGGTAGGTGCTGAACTGTTGGACGTTTAAACATCGGAACAGATAAGTCTTCAGTAATGATTTGAAAGTTGAAGATTCGACTCTAATTTTTTTTTTGTTGTAATTATTCCCGTGAGGAATTTGTAGGCTAGGTACTTGACTAGTACTGATGTTGATCTTCGTAGACGTAGATAACTGCCACCATGCTGTAATAGACCTTAAGCTCAGCTGCCAAAACTCTAGAACTACATTGAGGGAAATATTTTTCTTGCCAACAGTTTCTGTTACCCAATAGACCTACGTAAACATAACAATAATACACAATTAGGTTGTTGACAAAGTCTAGTACATCCTCGGTATCCCCAGTGGTCTCATTCCGGTCTACGCCACTACACCATGGGTTCATCCAAGGGGTATTCACGAAATCAAATTATCTGGCCTTGATCGTAGCTTGAATCAGCGAACAAATCACAACACATTTTACAAACCGGTCTTAGCTTCACTGTTTAAGTTCACACCATATGGCGGTTTGTTCACTCGATTTAATAGAAATTTAATATAAAAGAAGTGTCATGCAGAGTTGCTCAAGATGTTTTATGTAAGTCAAAACAGGCAGTATCCCGTATCTTGTTATTGGTCGATGAAAATAGTCGAGTGAAACGGAATTGGACAACTGGGGATACCGATGATGGGTCAAGCGCGTATTTCCTAAAAAAAGACAATGACTGAAAAACTGGAAAAAAACACGATTAATAAATAAATTATTTTATTCATAATAACACAACTTTATGGATTTATTACTTCTTGGTTTATTATACAGACATCTTTATAAAGCAATGATCAATAATGTTGTTGTTGTTTATTACATTAACGTTTAATACATTGTAATATGATATTATGGACAGGCTTGATTAATTACATATTAAGCCGTAATATATTTATATAAAAGGAAATGGACAAAAACATAAAAAAAAAGTTTTTAAAATCGTTGTCTCCCTAGAGACATAATAAAAAACAGATTAAATATAGGGATCACAGCTGGTGTTTGGTGTCATCAGTGGGTACAGAAAAAAAAACACACTGGAAAAACAATTCGCTTGCTTTATGTGGAAAAGCAAAGCCTCAGCAGTATACACAATCATGTACGTTGCGACCCATTTGTGTCAATTAATTGGTCCAAAATATTAGCAATTTAGCCCCTTTAAGTAGACTGAACCGCCATACTGTCTTTTCTATGTAACTAACTACCTTGATGTTTTATTTATTCTGATATAAATAAAGCATTCAAGCGACTTAAGCGACCACCTGGTTTACAAAACAATTTTTCCATGACAAGTCAAATAGTTATAAATCCATAAAGTACCTCTACTTCTAAATGTCATTTAAGGCTATTAATAAATTCGTAGCTTTCAAACCGTTGTGACAGCCTAGAAATAGTACAAAGGTGAATTCTATACAAATCGTATTTTTTACCGTAGAACTGACTAGTTAATATCGATGATTTTTAATCAAAGTCTATTAGAAATGTTACATAACACTAGCGATAATAACATTAATTAACACCAGTAATGTAGTATGTTATACTATGGCGAGACCATGTCTTTTTTTCTGCTGATCACGTGGTCTAATCTTGACATACCATAAATCCAATAAGAGTAAAAAAAACCCTTAATATTTGACGAAAACAGAGAAACCACCAATCCGAAGTGTCTACAAGTTGATAATTGTAATCTAGCAAGGTATGCCTAGGATCGTAACGCATTGAAGCAGTGATACTAATATAGTTACAATCTCTGTCCATATCTGTCTTTATATTATATACACCTGGAATTGAAAGTAGAAACAACTGACAAGGCTCTAATACGTTTATATTTATTAAAAATAACCAAAAACAACTTACAAAGGTAAGAAATATAAAACAGCTCTTATATATTAATGGAAATAACATAATAATTGAAATATTTCATATATACAAACTGGATCATGTGACGTTGTTTTTCTGTTAGGGGTTGGTCTGGTACTCCAGAAAAAAGGTCTCCGTGGATCGTCCTTCGGGAAAACATTTCACAGCATTTTCCAGTTTTGGTATCCGATCTTTGCTGAAAATCACAGTGGGAGGAAACCGGAGGACCCGGAGAAAACCCACGAGGGTGGACACGTGACCGTACTCTATGTCCCGAACAACCGGGGAACCGAAACGGCACCAGTTGACTCAATGACAGACCGTATGATACAGCGCACACGTGGTAACCATTCGGCCATCCATCTTTGGCGTGCACGTAAAAGATCCCTTGACAGTTGGAATTCAATATAAGAGTAAGCCCCATAGCACAATGTATGGCATGTGCCCGTCTTCCTTTGTCCATTTCTGAGCAGAACAGTAGGACGTTAAACCCCATTTCATTTGATTTCTTTTCATTTCCGTGTTAAGTATAATCGATACAAACGCCGTATTCTAATTATCACCAATAATTAAACCGTTGTACGAAGTATTAATGATCGTTCACATTCCATTAAATAACCTTTCATGTTCATATCGAATGTCAGGAACAAAGATCTCTAGTAATATGGTTACGCCATAACCATCTTTAATAATGAGATAGCATCTCAAACTTTGTTAATTATCACGCATCAGCGTTCTCGAATTATTATATTCATAATTAATTTATTAATGACACATGTTTATTGTGTAATTCAATTATTACACAATTTCATAACTATTATTTTCACAAACGCATATATATGCAATTAACTATTTCATTAATGTATTTACTATAATATTGTACTATAATCATTATAACCGCTTGAGAGTCTTATCAACCTATTCTTGTAAATTAGGTAAACATTGTAAGAAGTGGTGATAAATAACCCAAGGGTTACGTCACATCGGACAAGACACAATATTAAAGGTAACAACCTGCGTCCATATACATGTATATACAGGAAATTTAAACTAGGATTATCTCGTGAGTCTGATGAGATTGATTCGTCAACTGAGAAACATAATATATCTGAAGGCCAAGAAGTGACTCTTTCCCAATCGGATATACAAAACCGCTAACTTCCTTTGAACAAAGACTGTGCAAACTCTAGTTGAAGAGTTACAATAATATACATTACAATCAGGTATTTAATTAGATATAGAAATCACGTTTTTAATCTTTTAAATACATATGATGAATATTTTCAATATATCTTATTATATGCTATTGAATTTCAACGTGGGCAGCTCTTAACCATTAAGTTTTTGCTTGACACCATCCTGATATGTATTCCAAGTAATTAGTCTATTAATTTCATTGACTTATCCAATTTACTCACAAATATTTCTACTTTTAATTTTATGTATATATCATTTAAGGTTTAAGGTTTCTGTTAATTTTGTGGGGTTTTTTTTGTTCTGTTGCCTTTCGCAATGGCTTCCGCAGTTTATTTCATAATTTAGACGTAGATTTATTATTTCAATTATTGCCTTTCTGTGTAAAACATGTATATATGGTATTTTATAAATTGGTTCGTTTGTATTTAATGAAAAAAATATCTGAAAGTCTTTAGTTCTAATCTCCGTATAAGGGACTGACCCGCTAACCGGGTGTCGGGATCGAACCCTGGGTGCTTGCCGGGAAAGTTCCTCGGAAATTTCCAGCGTGGTTCCCCCCTGTCAGTTGTTCAGGACGCTGGGTATGGCAAGGAACAATATCTAGTCGTTCGGATGAGACGAAAAACCAAGGTCCCGTGTACACATTGGCTCGCACATAAAGCGAAGGTCGTTGCGCTGCGAGGCGTACGCCCGTCCTCATTAACACGTTTGGTGCAGATAAGTAGGACGTTAAACTTCATTTCATTTGGTTTCTATAATACTGGAACGTATGAGACATCGCTAACATGTGAATATGAATAACGGAATTAACATTTCCTGTACTAGTTAATGAGCTATAAATGTATACGACGCTATTATACGCTAAAGCTTTAATTAACAACAGTACAAGACACCCGGAAGTATTAAAGATGCATTATGTAAGAGCTTTATCTGCCTATTACATGTCATTATTTTGGCTTAAAAGTGTTATGTAAACTATTATTTAGACATTTATTAACATAACAAGCTTACAATCAACTCTATACACCATCGGATGACAGAGATTAAAACGGATTAAAATTGGATCACCATTTAATTATTTAATTAAAAATGGAGAAACTAGACTGGCCTCGAATGTCCAAGGCCGTTGCTACGATATTGAAAAATTTGCACTACATCTTCGGGACTAACACATCGTCCAATTGCATTTCAATAAATCGCTTGCACGTAGGGATGGTTAACGTTCACTGGACACAAACTAGGCCATTCCCGGACTAACACATCATCCAATTTCATTTCAATAATTCGCTTGCGCGCAGGGGTCTTTAGTAGTTGGAGGAAACCAGAGGTCCGCGAGAAAACGCACGTGGTTGGACAGGCGACTCTACTCCTTTTCACGTACATACTTATGATAGTGATACAGCCATTTGTTCAGCATATTCACATCAATATAAAATAACTTATTATGGTTTCTTTCAAGGGTGTAAATTTGTGGCCAGGTATACGCTACGAATCACCAGAGAGCAGGACCACTAAACGCCCCCCCTCCCCACACACACACCCGCCTCCACGTGTGTCTAACCGAATTCGCTGCGTCCGCCACTGTATTCGTCGATATTATTTGTCTATAATGATTCAGAACCCGTTTAAAAAAATAAATTATTTTGTTTTTTATAGGCCAGAGACATGACGAACGTGCGGGTGTACATGGAATCTGTCCAGCAAATGTGTTCAGAATTAAGAAACACTGCCATTGGCCGTGCTTTTAAGGTAAGCAATTGAATAGTGCATATGAAGAGTCCAGGGGAAGAACGGTCTAAGTTACATTTTTGTTTTGTATAAAACGCAAAACAGACTTTTGGACGAGAATGCTTGACGCGAACAGAACAACGAGTGGGTTTTATTACAACTTCAAAATGATGTTTAACACGAACCATAATTACCAGTACAACTGACCTCAACTTTTCAGACAAATTATGGTTAAATAAAGGGTCGGATGGACTTCTATTGTCCGGGAGACCATTTCAGAAGGGCCTTGGTTCGATGTGACACCGATCGTTTTTACCTGAAATAGATTATTCCACAAAAAGCTTATACAATTTGCTACCAGATGACGCCATTAATTGGGGTTTGTTGAAAAAGTGACTTAGATCGTTCTTCCTCGGGACTCTTCATATGAAAGCTTTATTCACTGACCTCTCAGATAAGAGCATATTATATATGATAGGTATAAGTTCTCCAAATCTGATAAAAGACTACTTTTACTTTTCTTTTAATTGAATACCACGAATCTATACTGAATTGACTATGGATTAAATCATTTTGTCCGGAGCCACTCTAGTTCGTACGACATTTTTCGGGCATCGATTATTATTTGTGAATGCAGCTGCAACAGTGTGATTGGGTGGTTGGAATTCATATCCATTATAAAGTGGGATTTCGGTTGCAAACCGATTTGAAACTTTGAAGTTACTTAATTTACTAGCTAGGATTGCAAGAAACACAACTGTGGCGTTTAATTTTGTAATATTTTCTCGGGGAACGCGAGTGGTCCCAATATAACCTGCTTTAGGTGACTTACCTGAATTCCAATAACCCAAACAACTAATCAATCGTCGCCGGGGTCCTACACAGTAAGTCCCTTCTTTCGCCTCTTGGCATACGACCTGCACCGCCGTCTGTAAACCGAAACTTTTTCCGGGCATTTCAAGTTCTGCGCTCGCCCTCTATCATTCATGGAGCCCATACGCCTATGATGATTCAAAAAGCAACTGACATATTATGACACATAAAAATGGCAATGCAAAAGTTATAAATGATTTATAGAATCCCAATTAAAGTGTGTTATTATTTTGGGTCTTTCTTTAGGCCTGAAATTTTATCTAAATTATTAATTATACTTTAATTAACTTATCCAGACCATAATGAACCCTCGATGTCAACGCTAGTTTTCGAGTTTGACTGGATTAGAATACTATATGCTGCTTATTAACGTTCATTGACAATTAAATAAAAAAATGGATGATCGAGACTACGCTTTTCATCGTACTGATATAAGTAATGATGATCGAGGCTAGGCGGAAATTTCAATCGATTAAATCTCGGATCATATTGTGTCAATAGGACTGAAATTTCAGCAAATTACCTTTACATTATCTTGTTTTTAACTATAATAGTGAGAACTGCCAATTCTTTATCTTATCTCCCATAATGTATCGTTAAGTATAAATTGGTTTAATTTATTTTTTTTTCGTTTACAGATACCTGCACCAAGTTCGTATAAATTAAAGAGACTGACATATGGATGTTTTGTGAGTGTTTTGTTTGTGTATATATTGTGTGTGATCGGATATATCATCACAACCACAACGTTTTCCACAGTATCTACATCGACCACGCCGACGACTGTAGATATTAAATGCGGCAACGATGTACCAGTTTCCCACGACGCAACTAAGAACCAATTGTTAACATTTTATGGTCATAAAGAACTCTTAAATCATCCCGATGTCTTTCGACCGAGCGAGCGACTCTTGACTCCGTTGGATTTTAATTTTTCTCTCAATAGTCCGGACGCATGTCATTCGGGCAGCATACCCACCATTATGATTATGGTATTAACGCAGCATGAACATTTGTTGGAAAGAACAGCTATACGAGAAACATGGGGTAGCGTTGCCAAAAACAAACCGTGGCCAGGCAGAAGGCTTCACGGCGAGGTCCGAATGATATTTTTATTAGGGAAGTCCAATAATTCAACTCTGAATTCGCGGGTGCGGGATGAGGCCGATGTCAATAAAGATATTGTACAAGCTGATTTCCAAGACTCGTACTACAACCTCACGCTCAAGGTACTGATGGGTTTCAAATGGGTGAAAACATTTTGCCCTCAAACACAGTTTGTTATGAAGATAGATGAAGATACTTTCATAGATGTTCCACGTATATTGAATTTGTTGGTCTCTCTCAAATGGTCTAATACCATTTATGGACCTTTCGCTTTCGCGGAAAGAGTCGTGCGCGGAAATAAACGAAGTAGAGCATCCAAGACTGCTGTACATATGAGTGCCTATCCTTTAGACTGGTATCCACCCCATGTAAAAGGCAACATGTATATAATGCCAACTGACCTAGGAATGAAAATATTAAATGTGTCACAATATTTTCCTTATATGAACATAGAGGACGCACATATTACAGGGGTTTTGGCCAAGGTTTTTGACGCCCGTCACGTAAGTATCCCGGAGGAGTTTTACGATAAAAATCCCACGAAGGACCCAAATTTATGTGATTTTGTGTTGGAGAAAAAAATTGTGACCCAGGGTACATATCCAGCTCTAGCTTACAGTTTTTGGAACCGTATTCAAAATACCCAGTTATGTGGCATAATATCAGTCGAAAACATTTTGAAAGACTTTAGTCATAAAGAAGAAATAGTTCAGAACATGTTTTTAAATAGACAATTGAGAAATAAAGAAACATTCACCGTGAAAGACGTAATGACAGAGGTGCAAGAGAATTCAACTCCATCGATAGGAGGGCTATCAACAGGGAGAAGTGTTTAAACCAACGTTGTTTATTATATTCATCGATGACAATGTTAATTATATTTATTTTAAGCCATTTACCCAATTGTGTTAAAGGGACGAAATGCTCTATAACGGTTATTTTTATCATTTATTTGTTAAATGTAAAAGATGAAATTATTTACGAACTGTTTTTAATATCTGATTGTTCAGGTTTTTGTGATGTATAATTTTTTCATCAATTTACAAGTTTGTTCTGCCTTATGTATTTTACTATGTGTTTTGTATAACTATATTATTTTAGGATAAATATAATATATTCTTTCGCAAGACAATATTTTAAATCTTTCTTATGTCACTCGAACTGATAATGTCATTGGAGCATTTGTTCTATAACAGCTCATATCTGTAGAGGGGGCAGCGGTGATTCGGTGAGTAAGACGCTCGCCCGCTTGCCGGGAAGTCTTCAGTTCGCTCCCGGTGTTCACCACTGTCCGGGCAAAATGCCGCCGCTGTCCGGACAAAATACTCCTCATAGCACACAATATGTTTCTATACATGCTATGCAAGTCATACCATCAATCTAGGATAAAATTTGGCAGGATCCAAATAGATTTACCTTACGTTAACGTCCCATCTACATTAGTCCAGTCGGAGCACAACAATAGGACGCCAAATTTGACATTAACGTATTTATGTATTATTTATTATTTTTATGTCGACCAGTTGTGTTTTCGTTAATTCCAGTTGAACATTCTATATTTCACCATACTATTCTCAAATCATTTCCTAATGTCTCTCCTTCACGTGTGTCTGTGTATCAATATTTTATATACTCTATTTTATAGATTGTTTTTCTAAATAATCGAAATAAAAGATTCCGCCCAGTAAAAACGTTTTATGAATCTGTGCCTTTTCTGCTATATAAGAAATTATCAAATGTCGCGGACTCTTCAACTTTCCGAAACGGAGACCATGAATCCTGCGTGGTTTCCCTGGTCGGTGGGTCTGACAAGGACATCTGTCTAGTCGCTTGGACGGGACGCAAAACCGAGGTCCCTTGTACACATTGGCGTGCACGTAAGCGATCCCTTGGCAGTTGGATTTCGATATAAGAGTAGGCCGTAGCACCTCTGCCCGGGCTAAATTCCCTCATATCACACCGCATGCCCGTCGTCATTAACCCGATCGGAGCAGAACGTTAAACATTTCATTTTATTTACAATTTAGGTTGGTGGTATGACGTATACGCCTACGTCAGACAATGTCCTCTCTGTAGTATGGCCCGCCCATCCGTAGTTCACAATTTCTTGTGGCTACTATAAGCGGCGAATGCTATAATTACATTGACTTGAAATTGACCTCCAACCTCGCCCCCGTCCCTTTTATGAAGTAGCGCATGACCCTATCCCCGACGAAAGTGGCCTGCCCACTTTAAAGAGACGAAAAATTCTAGCTAAGGCTTTGAATTTTACTTTCATGGACCAAATTTCTACTATGTGGTCGCAATTACCAGGCCTGTCTTACAATATGTGGATTCTGTTAAAGATTACATGTCACATTAGAGTACATGATTTACCCCACTTAGTTTGCTATCATTTCTACTTTTTACCAACACAATCCAGTTCTAACCAGATTGGTGGATATTTTGTTTGGGTGTAGAGATCTGATCATGTGATTAGCTTATAATTTTGCTGATTAATTTATATAACAAACATTAATCGAATTACGCGCACCCAATTAAAGGGAGCCATCAAAAAATACATTTCTTCTAACCACACAACACAACACTTGAAACATCTTCAAACACTAATACGGGTTTGTTTTCGAGTAATTGTTTATCAGTTTTCACGTTGTGTATAATTCTTGATGAAATGGGGTTTTACATCCAACCTTGCTCCTTGGACATAACGCATGTAGTGTAGTATGTTGGACAGCGGTTCTATTCACTTGATTCAAGCGCGGATCCACAAATTTATCTTGTCGGTTTTGTTTTGCGTGCAGTGAGGCCCACCTGCAGTTACTATTTCTACATACAAAGATCGGTCATAATTTATTTTATGAAATAGTAACGCTCTTGCTACTTTAAAACTTTACGGTGATATTGGATGTGATTTATTGAACTTTAGACATATACAATCGTATCAGTCTACTTTACTATTATCAATACGGTTATCACATCTTATACTATATAATGACAGTTGACCAATCCCTCATTTTGTAAAACATCTTCTCACGTAAAGGTAAAACTACAAGTGTACTAACAAAAGGTAGGATTTATTTATTTAGGTTATGCTATTTTCCTTCACTGCTTAGCCGATGTTGGAAAATTCGTCTGTTTATCCCCGATCCATACCAAAAGGCAAATATTTTATTTATGAGCGCATGTATCTCGGAAATATATCCATAAATTATTAATCTGAGATGACTGAAGCATTGGCTTCGATATTTACTACACGGTATTTCTAAAAGTATGAAGTACAAAACATTGAGGGATATATCGAATATTTTGATTAGTGATTGTTAAGTCCATTTTACTTGAAATTTATGGCGTATATGCACACCTTCATTATCTTTCTCGGTGCAGATGAACGGAACATTAATATCCATTCCATTTCTAGTACTTATTACAAGAACAATAGGATACGGATATTACAAGTAATAGATATAATCTTATTTACTCGCTTGGTATCCAGATAAGCCGTATCTCATATATTTCATAAGCACAGTTCATCCTAGAACCGGGGGGGGGGGGCCTAGTGGTCTAGTGGTCTAGAGTGCCGCGCGTTGACCTCTAGCTGGCCGGTCACCTCTGGCTTGCGCTGTGGGCTGTGGTTTCGAGCCCTGGTGTGAGCGTATGTGTCATGGAGATAGGGGCGCCTTCTCAACCTCGTGGGTTTCCTCCGGGCACTCCGGTTTCCTCCCACTGCTAAAGACCCCTACGCGCAAGCGAATTATTGAAATAAAATTAAAAACCATATGTTAGTCCCGAAATGACCTAGTTGTGTCGAGTGGACGTTAAACCCCATTTCTCTCTCTCTCTCTCTCTCTCTCTCATCCTAGAACCATTCGCACTCTAACGGAGAAAGACTGCTACCGCATAGATAAAAGTACGAGTGCACCAAACATACAATCCACAATAAAACAACCCCGCGCCTCTGCTATAATCCGCTACTGTGGGATTTTTCCTTTCTGATTTGGCATTGTTAGTTTCCCACATTTATTCATTTAGTCGCCGATGAATAATTTTAAAACCGACTGCACTTTTTTGGGAACCGACTATTTGATTCATTAGGGCGGTGTCATCAGGCCCCTCCCACTGCTCCACAAGCACATTTACGCCCCTGCGTAAAACTGCTGATCTTTTAACCTTCAGCGCCATTTTAGTGTTTTCCAATATTTATGGAACGAGCCATCTTCACGTTTACAGTTTGAAAGAAACTGCCTAATGCTGCAAAAGCTTCGTTATTTTTTGCAGTAGATGCAGTTTTGTGATTTAAAACAATTTCTTTGCCTTTTGGTATAGCATCTGTGTAGACCTTATTCCTCGCATAGTAAAAAAAATTAAGAAGATTACTTTTAATGAGAAATTATATCATCTAAATCTAGTAAATCTAACCATATATGTGACAAAAATTTATCCATGTTCAGAATACTTTATATTTTTAAAATTTTTGTTTGGTTTTGAATCTTCTTTCAGATTAGCCATTTTTCTTTATTATTAATCATGTAGTGCATATTGAACACATATATTTCAGATGGTTAGAGAAGACGTCATCAACAAGCAGGGGCTTCCCAAAACAGGTGACCCCTTAGTAACCAACATGGCCTTGTAGTCATATAACTGTCTCTGATTTTGTATTATTTTTGACGATTTATTTTCCTTGACGAAGCTAGCATTTAATTCCAGAGCTTGATGATCAACGCGTTTTTGAGATTATGGCTATCAAAATGACAAAAGTGCCGAACCATAATACTTGAGTAACATATAGCGATTGGGCACAATGAAACACAACACTTGATATCATTTCAACAAAATTCAATCAACTTCTTTAATGGCAGATATTTGTCTTTACAAAATTGTCGGATAATCCTTGAGTGGCATTTAGTGATTGGGCACGTTAAAACAAAACTAACATAATTATATGGAATGCAATCACTATTTGTTAAACAAAAAGCGCAACGTTTTGACAAGTATTCTGTTATCGTTATCAAGCACAAATATCGTAGTATTTTTTTTTTAATAACATAATTATATGGAATGCAATCACTATTTGTTAAACTTCCGTTACAAAATTCTAATAGTTATTGATATTTGAACTTTACTTTGAAATAAAGATCCAGCTCAGAATTTTATACATTAATGTAACAATGTAATCGAAAGTACACCTAATTGTTTTTTTTATTTTTTGAAATGTAAATATACAATGGTTCATTTTAAATACATTTCCCTGTTTTGTAACTTTTAAATTATGTACCGTAACATTTGATTTAATTTGGATTGGTGGAATTTGCATTGTCTTGTTTTTTTATTTTTAAAACTTTAAACAGAAATTAATTTTTGCCCTTTCTTTCTACTCTCTTATAATTTTAGATCAATGCCATCTGTGCCTGATAATTTTCCTATCAGGGAGGTGACCAGCACCGAACAGAAGAGCTTTAATGGGAAATCCTTTCCGTTGATACTGTCCCCAACATCGAAAGACCAGTTTGAAAACAACCAAACTCTGATAGAATGGATAGCTTTGCATTCCCAAGTATTAGACCAACTACTGTTAAAGAACGGCGCCATTTTATTCCGAAACTTCCCGATAACAAACCCAACTGATTTCGACGTATTTGTGAAAGCGTTTGGTATGGAGCCTTTGCCTTATGTTGGGGGTGCGGCGCCCAGGACGGTAGTGGTCGGGAACGTTTTCACGGCTAACGAGTCTCCACCCGATCAACCAATTCCCTTCCATCATGAAATGGCACAGGTGCCTACCTTTCCTAACGTGTTATTCTTCTATTGTGATAAGGAACCAAGTCAAGGAGGACAGACGCCATTGGTTATTTCCAACGAAATTTATGGAGCCATGAAGGAGAAGCATCCCGATTTTGTCCAAGAGCTTCAAGATAAAGGGGTTTTATACACCCGAGTACTTCCGGAAGCGGACGATCCCTCTTCTCCAATAGGCCGAGGTTGGAAGTCAACCTTCGGGACCACGGACAAGACTGAAGCCGAGCAGAAATGCCACAGTCAAGGTACTTCGTTCGAGTGGTTACCGAACGGCTGTATGAAGACCGTTACCGCCGTGCTACCAGCAATTCGAGTCGATGACCGCACTGGTAATAAAACTTGGTTCAATTCAATAATAGCTGTTTACACCGGCTGGAAGGATAGCAGGAATGATCCAGAAACTGCCATTACATTTGGAGATGGGTCGCAAATGCCCAGGAAGATAATGGAAGATCTAAGCGCAACTTTGGATAAACTTGCAGTGGATATCACATGGCAGAAAGGCGATGTTTTTATGGTGGACAACAGACAGGTTTTACATGCGCGAAGACCATTTACTCCACCACGCCGTATTCTTGCTGCACTTTGTAAATAAGTTCATGTATATATATAGATTGAATTATTTTTAACAATTTTTACAATTGTATATATATGTATAGTTTTAGTTTGTGTTTTATTCTTTAATTGTCAGTGTTTATTTTACAAGTGTGTACAAATTATTATAAAGATTTTAACTATTTCTTCTACATAGGTGTTCTTTTATCTAAATTGGTGTGTGTTTGTGTGTTAACGCCCACTCGACACAAACTGTTCCTACATCATTTTGGGGACAACGTTCGTTTGTGCGCGGGGGTCTTTAGCAATGGAAGGTAATCGAAGGATCCGGAGAAAACCCACAAAGTTGGAGAGGCTATCCTACTCGACACAAACTGTGCACTTTGTCATTTTGGGACAAAGTTCGCTTGTGCGTAAGGGTCTTTAGCGGTGGAAGGAAACTGGAGGATCCGGAGAAAACCGGCAAAGTTGGAGAGGCGACTTTACTCCTTATAAGGTGCAAGCCGGGAATCGAAACCACGCCAATGACAGACCCCCCTCTTAATTGTCTAAATCTTTTTGGTTTAGGTAGCCTACCAATCATTGGACGTTTTTGGACTAGGAACTGGGTCCTTCAGCGCTACTTCTCATCTTGTTCAATTTGGCTTGGTAGTTTATTGGAAATCAAACGGGGTTTAACGTCCTACTGTTCTGCTCCGAACTGGGCTAAAGAAGACGGGCATGCGCCATTAAGTGTGCTATGAAGGAAATTTTGCCTGGACAGCAGCACTACGGCCCACTATTATATCTAATTCCATCTGTCAAGAGATCTTTTACGTGCACGCCAATGTGTACACGGGACATCGGTTTTTCGTCCCATCCGAACGATTAGACAGCTGTTCTTGTCAGGTCCTCCGTCCTACATCTCTGACAAGAGAGGCTCACGCTAGTTTGTTGTGCATAGATTAACAGATTTTTGATATGACGCTATAATTCCAAGATGGCTGCGTTAACAAACAAAATATATTTAGGTGTGAACAAGCCGACGTCCACTAAATCTTTGGTATATAGGCATACGGGCTGGGGCGGGGCGGGGGTAGCTGCATTGATTATTTTTGTGAATGCAGCTGCAACAGTGTGATTGGATGGTTGGAATTCAGGTCGGCATGGAGTGGGATTTCTGTTACAAACCATTACACAACTTTAGAGTTGGTTAAAGTAGCTAAGTCTCTAACTCAAAATCATCCAAAATCTTCAACACTGAAAACACGAATTATTTGTCAATTTAAATCAACATTGATGCTGTGATATTACCGGAAAAAGATGGGCATCTGATATCCAATATTTAAGGCAAAATAAACATTTTACCATTGGTACACGAATCGTGTACCATAATGCATTTCAGCCCCAGTTTTAGTAAGAGACATGAAGAACGAGGCTAGAAACATTGAACTAAATCAAAAGGCATCTGTAAACTGGACTAACCAGACGCTAGAAATTTGCATTCGATTGAGACTGCTGGCTTATTTCGCCGAACATAACTGATTTAAAATTAGAGTAAAAACGGAAACCATTGAATGTAAATCAGTTAAGATACATTCATATTACAGTATTCTATGCGTTGTGACCTACTTGTGTCAAATTCTAGGTCCTAAATGTTAGCGATTTAGCTCATTCAACCAACGGGCTAGAGAAGCAGAAAAACGCTAGAGAAGCAGAAAAACGCAGTTAAATTTTCAAAATCTCCTCCGGAGGGAGAGACACCCATACCCCGAGACTATTTAGATGCGACCATAAGACTCAGGACTTTAAATCCAGACTGAAAACATACTTACATGAATGTATATGAGAAATATTTGCAAGAGTAATTGGGTTTTGGTGAGCACGACTATAATGTGGAATTAGCGCGACATAAATGGTCGTGGAAAATATCCGAAAATCTTTGCTACAGCTGTACAATAAGGATTCCAGATATTTGAGTCGTAATATTTTCATGTCAGGCTTTTTTTTTAGGAAGGGTGGAAGAAGCGCCACCCCCCCCCCCCCTTCCTGTACAGCGTACATTGACTGGTCAGAACTTAAAAACAAAAAAAAAAAATGGACACAAAACGCTTTAATAACATATATACATAACAATTTAAATAACATAAACAATTTATCAAATATTATTATGTATCAATGCTGTATCTTTGATGAAATTATGGCAACAAAAATCTCGGCTAAAACATTCGATTCTGATAGAAGTGAGCAGGAAGACGCGCAGAAGCGCAATCTCTATATGGTAGTTAGTTCAGGAATTGTCTCTGATATATTGTAAGACGCTGTCCTAGAGAAACCAGCTTAATACTCGACCATTCACCTTTTGGCATACAAGATAGCACGTCTTTTAAAAGTGTAAAGGTATACAATGTTCAGATAGCAGGTATGGTGTGTATTGATAGGTTAACTTAAATAAATTAATAATAATTTTATTAATAAAAGCCGAAGATATCGCAGAGAGTGGTCTTTCAAATAAAGGGAGGGAACTTCGTTTTGTCAGACATTTGTGAAGTCATGAATTTTGATATTAAAATTAATACAATCAGTAACAAAAACAGTGTCAGAGAATATAAAATTAGTTTAAAATCTCCTGTCTGGAGTTGTCATCTCTTTAGCTAGTTTATTCCATTTACAGGCCAGAAGTCTCCATTCTAATAAATATTAGTAAGTCTCACTCTGATAAAATCTTACCCATAACATTTTCTTTGTATGATCATTGATCATTCAAAAAACATAAGAAGCACATCTTTAATATGGAAATCAAAAACAAAGAATTATATCAAAATTAAAACCAAGTCATGTGAAACATAATGGAAATACACATGTACAACACAACATCTCTTCTGCCCGCTTTTATGATATGAAAATTTAAAACCCATTTTTGCCCTTACAAACTTGTCGTAATTATGTCGACTACGATTAGTTATAGAAATATATATATATCTGAAACTAAAACAACGTAATAAAAACAAAGCATTCACAAGCCTATCCATGTTTTAATATAAAGTTTGTTAGAGAGTTTGGTACCTGGTTCACAAAATTTAACTTATTTTTCACAATGACCCGCGATGCCAGACATTTAAGATTTATAAAATTCAAAGAAAAGATTGGGAAATGCTTTCTGTGTAATACATCTAAAGCATTTTCACCATGTTCATTGCAGGAATCTAGATGTGATCCATGCCGTAATAAACAATTTAAAATGTCTTTGCCATTTTTGTCTAGTTCGATTGGGCAATAATTTACGCAATCAATAAGAACTGTGTTTTTCTCGACATCTAAAGCTTCAGGGTCAGCACCACAAGCAAGCAGAACTTTGACTGTTTCTAAAGTAGGCATTTCTGAATATGGCTCCCCACAGATTGTTGAGGTGGATTTGTGTAGTGCTAAATGAAGAAGTGTTTTTTGGTGACAATCCCTTAAGTTCATGTTGATCAATTCATGAACCAGTTGGACAAATCTGGACAAATTATCCCCTGTGGGTTTTTGTTTCTGAAGTAGGTTGATCAACTGTAAGGAAAGTTTCATCAATATCAGGGGCTCTTGTTCGTGATTCAGGTGGAGATATCTTCTGCTACCGGTTGTAGGTTCTTCTGTGGTTTTAATATAATGAACCAAAATGGCAAATACTTGAACAGCATCATCAAAATGGATACCTTTGATTCCTGGATTAGCCTGTACCTCCGAATCCATTTCCCAGAATAATTTAGCTAACGCTTGAAGTGTTAGTAAGCACTCGTGACTGTGAATATCTTTCCCTCCTCTCAATTGAAGAGCATATTTCCACAAATCTACGCATTTCTGATAATTCTGTGTATCCGCGTAGACGGCGCCACGATACATCAAGCCATATGTTGTATCTTTGTGTGAGGAACCTAGAATCCGCTCCCGTATTAACAGAGATTGCATGTAAATAGACTCTGGATCATAAACTATTGTTTCCAGTTCTTGAAGGTCTTTTGCTTCCAAGACATTGCCATAAGCAGGATTCGGTTTGTCACAAACCTTCTTGAAAACAATATTGTTTGGGTCAGAATATCGTAATTGCATGGCTTTTTTCCACATTTTGATTCCACCTACAATATCGTGTTTATCATCTATGAGATTAGCTCCCAATAATTCAAAAGCGTGGATCCTTTTTTCAAAATCAACATAAAATGGTAGCAAATACTGCATTACATCTACATGACCACGGAGTGCAGCGGTCTGTAAAGCGTCATCACCGAAATCATTGACTGCAAGAAGCTTCGTATTATATCCAACAAGGAGTTTAACGGTTTCCAGTCGACCTTCTCGCACAGCGTAATGGAGAGCTAAATTTCCAGAACTGTCATGGTCATTCACATCTGCTCCTTTTTCGATTAAATATTTACACAGCTCGGGACTTTGCACTGCATTTATAAGACATGTTCCTCCATTAATATTAGGCTTGTGTATATCAGCTCCATGTTCTACCAAATATTTGATACAGTCTATATTCGTCATGTAACAAGCAGATCTAACTGGAGTTGATTTGGTATCGGACGGACTGTTTACATCGGCTTTTCTTTCTGTTAAAGATTTAACCACATCTAATCTATCTGAAACAGCTGCACACCATAATGGAGTGACATTATGCTTTGATTGATCCTCTTCTACTTCATATATTCCCTTCTGTTCGATATCAGCACAACATTCATCTATCAGATATTCAACAAAACCGACCTTTCCTAGCCAGCAGGCGACAAATAACGGTGGGTTACTTACATGATCGTCACTGTAGCTTACAACTTTTTTACGTATATCTTTATTCAACTTTTTCATTAAGGCCTTTAGTCTAACTGAAGGACCATTGTCTTCTTGAATAATTTTATGAACCTTTTCAGAAAGTTCAGAAATATTCTTAGATAAATTTTCAAAATTCCCTTCGGCTATTTTGAATAAGCCGTTTTGTCTAACTGAAGAACCATCGTCTTCTTGAATAATTTGATGAACTTTTTCAGAAAGATCAGATACACACTGAGATAAATCTTCAAAATTACCTTCCGCCATTTTGAATAAAGACCTGAAATAAGAAGTAAAAAGAATTTGATTTCAGAATTGTAAATTGGAGTTAAATACATGTAGTTCCTTTCCTTTGACATCTGTCTAAAAAAAGCAGTTGCCATGCAAAATACACTCACATTTTTCAATTGATGGATGGAGAATTGGGAAATATAGCCCAGCCTCTTAGATTCTTCAAATGCTTCACATTCAAATTTAGAAATAAATATGTTAAAAACTGTAGCCCCTATCGCTTCACCAAGTTTTTCGCAAAAAGGGGGAACTTTGGAACAGAATATTGATAGGATTACTTTACTGACAGATGCCAATGTACGTAGTGGCACAACTATCGCATAACTCCAAATAAATGAAGCGTTGTTTTTATCCAACATGGGTGGTTGGGATCGCCTAGAGGTCTAGAGTGCCGCCCTTCGACCTCTAGCTGGCCGGTCTGTGGTTTCGAACCCTGGTGTGAGCGTATGTGGCATGGAGGTAGGGGCGTCTTCTCAACCTCGTGGGTTTCCTCTGGGCACTCTAGTTTCCTCCCACTTCCTCCCGCAAGCGAATTATTGAAATAAAATTAAACTGTATGTTAGTCCCGAAATGACCGGGACATTAAACCCCATTTCTCTCTCTCTCTCTTTATCCAACATACACTATCATCAAAGTCCATTCATAGTTACGGTGCTTTAGACATGCGACATACATCTCCCGTTTAAAAATGGAATTCCTGTATTAAAACGACTTAAAGCCTTGATTTTAAATACGATGATTTACACTCGTTTCAGGTAGGATTATATGCTTAATTGTATTGTCAAATTTGCTTACTGCCGCCCCATGGGAGTTGTGTGGGCTTTGCAACGTATGGCTTGAAACACCACAGAGGGAGATGAGGTTTATTATAGACTAGTAGATGGGACCATGATTAAAGTGATAATTATTTATTAATTATATTCCAAGCAGAGGCTGATCCAGTAGGGGGCGCGAGGGGCGCGCACCCCCCCTAATTTTCGACAGTGCCCTTTTTTACTGCTGAAAGTGCCTTTTTTACTGCTGAAAGTGCCTTTTTTCAGACCCAAATATGTCTTCTCCAAACATTTACTGTCTACAGATGCAAGGAAATGACGGGTTATTGTCTTGGGGGACCCCCCTCAACCCCCTCGGAGTAAGTGCTCTCATTTTGCGGCGCCCCCCCCCTTTCAAAATTCCTAGATCCGGCCCTGCCAAGGTATTTTTAGTTAAATTTAGGTGGGTCGCTCTCTCTCAACTCAGTTCTGTCTTCATAAGAATCACGATTTTGTTGGCTCGATTTGTCCTGTCCGTGGTTGAAAGTGTTGATTCCTTGCCTACGACGCAGGTCGTTTCACAATCACAGGAGAGCCAGATGTACGGGTAGGGTAGGGTATTTTATGAGCTTACTACAGAAGCAAAGACTAATGAATCGAGACTTTAACATAAGGTGTTTATTATAAGTATTACACTTTACAATTGACTAATTTAGTTTACCTACCTGGGATTTTTGATTAATAATTAAAAATAAATAAGAAAAAAAAATAACAGGATTCAGGAAGTTAGCACTTTATATATTTGGAGTTGTCTCCCTGTGCAGCATTCGACTTACATCGTCTTTATTTGATTGTTTAATCTGACCTGTTCTTGGCGTTTAACGTCCGCGCACGCGCACGGGGCTTTGTTGTGGGAGGAAACCGGAGTACCCGGAGGAAACTCACGAGGTTGAGAAGGAGCAGGAACTCTGAACGAATTTCTATGATTCGAACCACAGAATATCCATATATTTGTATGATTCGAACTATTATCTGAATATTTGAATTTACATAATTTGCATGATAGTCTACTATATCCTGGGTTTGTGTGTGTGTGTGCGTGTGGGTGATGGTGTGCGTGTTTTTTCGGGGGGGGGGCGTTTTCAAGTTATCCGTCCCTGATGATTGTGCTATTTTTATCGACCAATCCCATTAATTGGTTAATTGAAAAAAAAGTTGACAAAGGGAAATAATTCTCTAGTACTTATTTGCCCATTGACTTCAATATTAAATGGCTGTAACATCACAGGCTGTAGCTTT
Organism: Patella ulyssiponensis; assembly: GCA_963678685.1. Taxonomy (NCBI): domain Eukaryota; kingdom Metazoa; phylum Mollusca; class Gastropoda; family Patellidae; genus Patella; species Patella ulyssiponensis. The sequence continues at coordinate 74,548,986 of OY783227.1, read as the reverse complement.
TTGCTCAACATTCCGTTGGTTCCAATCTTTATAGGCACAATGGGGGCAACATTTGGCAACTCCTCATCACAAATTTGTAGAGAGTTGACCGTATTTAGATTTATTGCTACCCGAATTTGAAGTTGGCTGGGGTGAAAATCTCACTTCCGACACAATGATTGCTCTGCAGAAAGACATTTTTCACACCCTATCCCCCCGCTGTAATGTCACCAGAATCACCCGAAACTGCTATGGAAATGAAAATTCGATGCCTTTTCCAATATTCTAGACCAAAAAGTCAACCCAAAAATGCAGGAAGAGGGGAGAAAATAATTAAGGGAAAGATTGTCCATCATCATGAAATAAGGGGAAATAATTACTGGTCCTATATACCTCACCTGTTGCTGTTGTCTGAATAAATCTGCTGTAATCTAACAAACAAACACATATGCAATGCCCTGGCCAAAGATTATGAAAATCCATACATTTTTAGACCAGCAGTGCAGCATTCTGCAAACACTATAATATACACCAGAAAACCGCGGAATTTCAGACAGAAATTTAAATCGGCGAAACCTACTACATATTTTGATAATACAATTAAAATATAAATGAATTAGAAATATACTATTCAAAAAAAGTAGGGGATATTTGATTTTTTAGTGTTATTAAAGTCACCTAATGAAACTGACGAAGAAACAAATGACAAAATGAAATGAAGTTCACATTCATCGATTTATTCCAAATGATCGTTAGACTAAGTAAGGCACAGACTGACCATTATAAGGGTAAAATGATACCCGGGGTCAAACAGCAAAGTTACCACAGGATCACAACAAAGTCAGTAACGGGTAAATCCTCCTCTGTTTGCCAAACAAGCATTGATCCGACGTGGCATACTCCTAATGAGACGTCTAAGGTCATTTTGGTCCAAATTGTCCCATTCCTGTTGCAACGCAGCAGCAAGTTCTTGGACATTGGCAGGACGTTGTTGACGTTGACGTAACCTCTGTCCAAGCATGTCCCAGACATGCTCGATGGGGGAATGGTCGGGACTCAGTGCTGGCCAAGGTAATGTGGTGATGTTCTGTTGTTGGAGGTAACCTGTAACGATCCTGGCCCTGTGACATCTTGCGTTGTCATCCTGGAAGATGAAACGGCGGCCATGACGTCGTGCGAACGGCACAACATGGACTGCCAAGATGTTGTCCCGGTAGTACTGGCCTGTAACACGCCCTGCAACAACATGTAAAGCCGTTCTTTCAGCAACAGTGATGCCTCCCCACACCATAACAGAACCACCACCAAATCGATCATGTCTGATGACGTTAACGTCTTGGAAGCGCTCGTTTCGACGACGCCACACCCTCCTACGTCTGTCCAAAAAATCAACAGTGAACCTCGACTCATCTGAAAACATCACATTGCTCCAGCGTCGATTATCCCAGTGTTGACGATCCCTACACCAACGACGTCTTGCCTGAATGTGATGATCTCTCAAACAAGGGATCACGCGAGGACGTCGGGCGCGAAGGTGACCCCTATGCAGTCGATTCCGAATCGTCTGGCCACTCGCTCTCACACCAGTGTCTGTTTGAAGACGAGCGCTGATCTGATTTGCTGTGATGACACGATTTCTCAAGGCCAAGGTACTGATAAATCGATCCTGGGCTTGAGTTGTCGCCCTTGGTCGACCTGAGCGTGGTCTGTCCTGTACAGATTGTGTATCACGGTATCTGGACCATAGCCTGCTTATGACAGACTGAGAAACATTCATCGTCCGCGCCACAACCGCCTGTGTTGTGCCGATCTGTAGCATGCCAAGTGCACGTAACCTTTCATTTTGGGTAAGCCGACGCATTTCAAAATTTGTTTTCTGGTCACTAAAACAATTAAACTGATGTTTCCACCCTGGAATTCAATGCCACAATGACTGTAACATTCAAAGTCAGAGTCGTGCAAATCTTGGGTTGGACCCCCATGATGATCCCAAGCATCACCTGCATTCCATGCGGTAGCTATTGGTGCGTTTGGGCGTTACATGTAACTGGAAATGTTTCTTCTGTTAGGTTCTATAGTGACTTTTTTCGTAGTCATTTGCATATTTTAGTATTATGCCCCCAAAATCAAATATCCCCTACTTTTTTTGAATAATATATACATTCTTTACATAAATCATTCATTAAATGGGCACGAATATGGTTATCTACTTTGATAATACAATTAAATATACATGAAATAGAAATATATACATTATTTACACAAATCACTCAGTAAATGGGCATGAATATGGTTATCTACGGACACCCCTATAAAAAGGAACGCGAAACGACTGTTTTGTAAACAGTATTTTGATGGGTTCGTAGACTTTAGCTACGATAAAGGCCATGGCAGATAATTTTAAACCGTGGGAACCCTATGGATTCCAGGGTACACTGGGGATATCGAGGGAGGGGGCAATGCATGTTCCTGACGCAACAACTGCGAGGTTTACAACATCTGGACGTTGCTAGATTACTTCACAATTCCCGAACAGCTACGTTATCTACAGACACGTGAACAGTAAGCCCAATCAGAGGTTGTGACATAGCGACCTCCACGGAAGCATTGACATAGTCCGAACATTGAACATTCAATTGCAATTCGATTATCACAGGTATGCATTTCAGCTTGAAAGCGCGAGACTTGGTATTCTCGACGATCAAGGAATCTGATAGACTCACAAGTTGGGCTAGTATCCAATCGAAATCAGTGTCGAAATATACAGGGTATCACGCGAAGGCCCTGATAAGACATACTTAGTTAAGGCGAGATCAAGCCTTCTATAGAAGATGGGAGGGGGTGGGGATGGTGAAATTCAAGATTGCGTTCACTTACGAACTTGCAGCCACCATCGAAACCTGCACCTCCTGATAAGTGATTACGGATACTAACAGATTTAACTAAGAATTAAACAGTCTTGATACACACATAAATATGGAATGTCGTCTGCAGCTTGACTAAAAGCAATTAATAAATCCTGAATACACCAGACGGCCAATAATCAGTAACTTACCTGCTGTAAATTGGCAATAATTGCTTAGGTGACATGAATTATCGGTTATCGATCTTTTAAAAGGAACCGAATATAATTGAACAGAAATTTTTAGATGGCTATGGCATCCGTTCATTGTGTCTTTGTGTTGTGTGTGGCTCTTAATTCTAGAATAATCTTCTTCGTTTACTTGATCTATTAAACAATGAAATATGTATAAAAAGATACATTTGGCTAGAGATCATGAACGGAATTAATGGTCAACGAAATAAAAACATGGAGGTAAATAAATTCACACGTTTAATGATAGCGAGAAAAAAAAGGAAGTAAGCCTTAATCCAGGAATAAAAATAAACCATAAAACATAACATTCATATACATGTAATAATTTTGTATACCAAATTAGAAATATGAAAAAAAGGCGCTAAAAGTTGGAAGTTCCTCGCAACTTTCCACTTTGATTTCCCCTCTTTAGCTGTGGGGACTTGGCAAGGAAAGACCAACGTATCCCGCTTCCATTGTTAACAAATCTTCTGAGGCTTCGCAATGGCAATAAGGAGTGGGACGTAGCGACGCTGACAGGGCAAGATATCCCCAATGGAACACTAGATAAATGAAATGAAATGGGGTTTAACGCCGTACTATTCTGCTCCAACTTGGCTATGAAGACGACAATTATCTGATAAACACGGTATAGGCGTATGGGCTCGATGACAGTTAGGGGGCAGAACTCGAAATGCCCGAAAAAAATTCGGATTACAGACAGCGGCGCCCTTCTTCCTCGAGAGGCTTACCTTGTATGGACCGAATCACACCCAACCATATTTGACGGTTGCGAACACTTTTCCCTGCTATTTCAGCCCGTGAACAAAGCAACTTCAAAGTGGTCTAATATAGCCTTATTAAGGTGGCTGACTCGAATTTCAATCAGTCGTTTACAGTGCTTGACGACGGTACCATTGGAAGAAAATTTTGAAAATTTAATTGCCGCAAACGCGTTTTCCTGCTATTCCAGCCTGAGAATACAGCAATTCGTTTGGTCCAACATGGCCTACGTCCTTAACCCGAATTCCAAACAAACAATAAATCGTTGTGGGCTATGGGGGCCTCACCCTCCTGGAGAAAATTTTGAAAATTTAACCACCGCAAATGCGTTTTCTGTGTATTCAAGCCCGTGTAAGCAACTCCAAAAGTATCCAATGGTTTTGTAACCGAAATCCGACTCTGAATTCCAACCATCCAACCAGACTGTTGCAGCTGCATTCACAAATAATAATCGATGCCCAAAAAAATGTCGCACAAAGTAGAGTGGCTCAAGGCAAAGTAGAGTGGCTCGATGATAGTTAGGGAAGCAAAACAGGAAATGCCCGAATAAATTGAAGGTTTACAGACAGCGGCGTCGGTTTTCTTCGAGAGGCGAAGAAGCAGAGCTGACCTTGTATGACTAAGAAGCGGAGCTAGTCTTGTATGGACCCCCAAGAAAATTTTGGAATATTTGACAGCGGCAAACGCGTTTTACTGCTATTCCAGCACGTAAAATTAGATTTCGGGGGGGGGGGGCAGCTATGAAACACGGTATGTCGCAGAACAGTCCTGAACCTAAGTTCGCGTTCCAGTGTAATGAAACCTGCGTTCAGAGCTGAACTGGGTATGCTGTTGACCATAGCAGGTTCTGACGTTTTTGTCCATTCATTTCAAAAACTTAAAATATTCACCATAATCGCACGGAATATATAAATGACACGCTTTTCTTGGATTAAAGACAAAACAGTGAACAAAAATTGGGGGCAAACGGAAAAAATAATAAAAAATATTATAGACAGCTACCAAATATGGGGAAATAACTACCTGTCTCAAACCAGAATGTGGTGAAATAGATATTGTCCTATTTGTAGTAAAATTTATAGATGTAACGCTTTGTCGATGTTGAATTTATTTCGGTCGTTGGGAGACATGGGATTGGAAGGATGTTTTCGCTGAAAGTGGCGGAAAATTCATCCCTGAAAATTGTCATCGCCAGCGTTAACGTGTTGTCGGCCAATGTTAACGTTTTCTCAGATGTTGTACATCTATCGATGGAGGTGGTGCTAATAAAGTCTGGACTGTAGATATTATAAACAGACAAAACTTCCGTAAATATCAGGAAACCAAATGGACCCTGATCTATTGACGGGGTAGTTGTCCATAACATAAATCAAAAGGTTACTATTAAAAGAGAAATTGACACGAATACTCACCTATAACGCTCGACTCAACTAGAATTAGTCCATGGGCTAGGAGGGGTAACTATGTACCCCCCCCATGAATAAACATTTTTGGTATTTTCACATTGCCTATGATCTGGCCTTTCAGAAAAATAATGTTAACAGCAAAAATACTGGGACTCAAGTTGCCATGGCAACTGTTTTCCGACCACACCCACTTTTTCCAACTGTTCCCAAATCTACTGGTAATGAAATTAAAAAACCCTATAACTCCTCTTACAATGGACCAAATTCCATATATTTTATATCAGCATATTTGTTTTTCTTCCTATTTTAAAATGTGTGTATTTCGTTATTTGACCTTGTCGTATATGACCTTGACAGAGGTCAAAGTTCAACTTTTCTGAAAAATACCCTAAAAAATACAATTTGTGCTGGTAACAATGCACCTAATAAAAAAACATCCTTTTTATGTTAGTTATTTCTGTTATTTTAGTATTCATTGATGTATGCCCTCTCCAGAAAATCAAGTTAACTGTAAAAAAATAGCTTTGGTAAGCAATGTCAGCCTTCTGTTGACCACGCCCATTTTAGGAGTTTTGCCCAAATCGCACCAATAGATGGAAGTTAAATGCACATAACTTCTGTCATAATGAAACAATCTTTATATATTTGGTATCAATATGTTGCTTTTAAGTAACTCTTTAACACTGAAATTATTTTGTAATTTTATATTTTCATGTTTGACCTCTAGAAAGGTCAAATTCTATTTTTGGGTAAAAATTTCCTTTAAAATTCATTTTTGTTTGACCCAAAAATGCAAAATAGGAAAATCAACTTGTTACAGTTTTTAGAATCTCTTGAGCGTAGTATTCAATCATATTTTTCACTATAAGTAGATCCTCTGCTGTACTTTCCCAAGAATAATTAACCAGGTAAAAAAAAGGTTTAATGTGAGGACATCACATGAAGTTTTTCATAAAATCAACATGGAATTGATACTATTAGCCTGTTAATTAAAGTCAACAGTTTTCTATGGATTTATGAATAAAAATAATTAAAAAAAAAAAATCAAATTTAAAAAAAAAAAAAAAAAAAAAATTAAATTTGAAAAAAAAAATTTATGCTCCCCTTCTATCAAAATGGCCGCCTTTCTGAATAGCAGACAGCTTTTTCAACAGATGACAAAACAGGTCTTGTATCGACATTAAGGTACGTATCTCTTATTCATTGTTGATATATGTAACTTATAACACCCCTAGAGTCCAATATTAACAATAATTTGTATGTTGAATTCGGAAAAATACTAAAATTAAAGGAAATTCAGGCCCAATTTTTCTTCATTTCAAGGGAGACTACTCCAACAAACAAGGGACCAGTCATTGTTTATATTATATTATAGAAAAAAAGATTTTAAAAAATTTTTTGATAAAATTTATTTGAAAAAAAAACCAAATGAAAGTGATAAAGCATAGTTGAATAAAATTATTATTTTATCTCGTAATTTGTAAGGGACCAGTCATTGCTTCTCACTATAATGATAACATAGAAAATAGACCTTTTTATATATTTTGATGAATTTGAATTTTTTCCACAGTGAAATAAGTTAAAAGTAGCATTTAATTTTACAACTCATGTTTCAGGTACATCTTTTATTCTTCATGGTCTCTCTCATGGTCAACTGACAATAGATTCAGCAGATGTGCATTGTTAAGGTTTGTATTTTTTTTTAAGTATAAAGGCAAGCTAGATCTTTAAAATTGTAAAATAGTTTAAAGATGATATGTACTCATTTCAATAAAATTGTATTTTTACATTACAAAGTTTTAATATTTAAACGCAATAATGTAATGAATTTTTTCCATAGTGAAAATAAGTTGAAAGTAGCATTTAATTTTACAACTCATGTTTCAGGTTCATCTTTTATTCTTTATGGGCTCTCTCGTCATAAATGGTCAACTGACAATAGATTCAGCAAATGTGCATTGTTGAGGTTTGTATTTTTTTTAAGTATAAAGGGAAGCTAGATCTTTAAAAATGTAAAACAGTTTAAAGATGATATGTACACATTTAAAAAAAATTGTATTTTTACATTACAAAGTTTTAACATTTAATTTAAACGCAATAATGTAATGAATGGGTAATACCGCTGTCTCGTCATTCTGCTTGTCTGTCTGTCGGTCCGCCACGAATTATGAGACAAAAGAACTCTGCTTCCCTGATGTCGATGATGAATATTTTCTGTTCAGATTAAAGAGTCCCAACTATGACGCCATAAAAACTATGACGTCATGACGTCATATAGTACGGTCCATGGCTTTACTTAACAAAAAGTTTTATCTTTTTCTTGGGGTTACGTTTTACGGGCTACAATTTATCCTAAACAAATTGCAAAAGAAACCAATGCTGTTTGGTTCAATGGTAAAAATGTCAGACAAATTCATACTCAAAATCGGCCGAATTCGGCCAAGGAAAAAATGACGAAATTAACATAATTCAATATGGCGTTCTTCAGGAATTATCGGAGAGCGATATCCGGTAACCAGTGTCTTTCAGTGGTGGGATAATAAATAATTTCTTTTAAAATTCTTCAAACACAGCTACCAGGACGGATCGGGGGTCGGGGGCATCTAAACTGTAGTTCGGGTAGTCTCCAAACGATGACACTGAGACTCTAAACCATGGTGTATCCTGTAGTTCGGATAGAGTCCCTCTAAATTATCAGTCTCTGAATCATGATGTACCCTGTAGTTCAGACAGTCTCTAAACCATGATCTACTCGGTAGTCTCCAAAACATGATGTACCCTGTAGTTGGGATAAACTATAGTTTTGTAAATGTGTTATGTTAACCCAGAAGTGATGTAGTTTCTCTTACATATTGTTAACGCGCTTTAAACGTCTGGATACACCTAACCAAAGCCGTATATAATATAGATAAAGTTGCGACAACTGTGAAGCCAGAAAATTCACATGACGTCATGAAAATATGACGTTATGTGTAAAAAGACGCCATCTTGATTCCCAAGTACCTACGCACAATCTATTTATAATATGCCCTATTTTATAGTTGTATCGCAATTGGCTGCCCAGACATACAGGGTGTGGATAGATATGTCAAAAGATTCTATTGGAGATAAAACATATATTTTTAAAACGAAAAGTATAGCTGAACATACGATCATTATTATTATACAACACAAAGAGTAGCCTATATTATTTATTTATATAATAAATCCGTCCTGGTAGCTGTGTTTGAGGAATTTAAAAAGAAATTATTTATCCTCCCACCACCGAAAGACACTGATTACGAGATATCGCTCTCCGATAACCTCCGGAGAACGCGACGCCGTATTGAATTATGTTAATTACGTCATTTTTTCCTTGGCCGAATTCGGCCGATTTTGAGTATGAATTTGTCTGACATTTTTATCATTGAACCTAACAGCACTGGTTTCTTTTCCAATTAGTTTATTATAAATTGTAGCCCGTAAAACGTAACCACCAGGAAAAAGATAAAACGTTTTGTTTAGTAAAGCCATAGAACTGTACTAGATACGATCTATGGTAAAGCTATATGACGCCATGACGTCATACTTTTTATGGCGTCTTAGTTGGGACCAAAGAGTATAAATAAATACTCCTTGGTTGTGAAACAGATTGGAAATTTGCACAAGATAAGTTCAATTTGAACTGCGTGAAAGTGATGGAACAGGGTGTTAACGTCGTTACATCAATACCGTGAATATGATCGCTATAATAGTGAGCAATTTCTGCTTAGCCTAACCGCTGAGCAGCAATTTGATTTGTCAGTGCTTTGGAAGACGATAATTCAAGATTGTTACAGGGTGAGGGAGATGAATTGAGTTGAGTGGAGCTCGGAAGCTCACCAGAGAAGGATCTCTCTGTTTCGAGAAGACGGCGAGCAAAGACGAACAGGGACAGAGCAGAGAGAGAGAGAGACTCGCGGACAGGCGTATGGACTCACCCGAGTTCAACCGCTGTCTTAGCAGAGAGGCGGAATGGTAGAGTTAATATGATTATGAACCGCCCTGATGCGTTCCTGTATATAGTTTAAGTACCTGTATTGCTGTTGCAGTTATGTTAACGTGTTGTATTCTGTTACGACACTGATCTTTGTTATCACTAAGATAGTGTTACAAGATTTAGATAAAGAGTAGTTCTTTTGGAACTGTCTTTGAACGAACGATATTTGCAGACAGTTCCTATCCGCCCTCATATAGCTGCAGTATGAAAATACCGTTCTTCCCCACCTCTGTTCTAAGGCTATTTTGAAATCCTTACCTACTATTTTTCACCCTGATTCTACTTTATTCGCCAAAGGAATCATTTTTTGCCACAGGTGACACACATTTATAAAGATTCAACACAATTTTCAAGTAGAATTCTGCGATTAAAAACATACACCAAATACGTTTAAACTGAAGAGCCATTCCGAATTCCGGACATGCGCAAACCGCATGTTTATTTCATCGCCATAAAATGGTGTCAAATATAGTGAGAAATGATTCCTTTTGGTGGAAAATAAAGAATTGTGGTGTCAAATAGACGGTAAGGGTTCGAAAACAGCCCGAGAACAATGGTGGGGAATAGCGGTATTTTACCGTATTTTCATATTGCAGCTATAAGGCCGGATTGGAACTGTCGTTCGCTCAAAGACAGTTCCAAAAGGAACTACCATTTTGGATAACTCCTGCAGGTCCCGTGATATTCGATTGTTACTATTTTTGGTATTGAGAGAATTCAATTCCTGAACCTTCAATCGAGCATCCCCCATATTTGTTTTAATTATAAATTTAATGTGATTTAATTTTGTTCAAAGTCGTTTCACGTGGACGTACATAATCGTGATCTGGACGAACCACATCAAATATCAGAGTTATCTCCCCTATATCTATGGTCAATTACGAACGTGTTTTGCCTCTCATAAAGCTTCTCTCCTTTAGCCGTCTCCACCCTTTATGTCCTTTATCTATCTCTTGACATCCGGCATACCATGAAAAACTTCATTAGAATTTCCCCGTCAAATCAGTCATTGAGTCAATTGAAGTGGTTTCGGTGTCCCGGTTGTACGTAACGAGGAATGGGGTCGCTTGTTAATCCGCGTGAGATTTCTCCAGGTCCTCCGGTTTCCTCCCACTGCTACAGAACTCTTCGCGCAAACGAATTAGTGAAATAAAATTGAACCATATGCTGGTCCCGAAATCACCGATTGGACGTTAAACTCTATTTCTCACCTTTTTTGGCAGTTAATCCATGCCAACCAAGTACATGGTTTGTTTTATCAACCAATAACAACATCTTTACTTATTTTATATAATAATAGCTTTAATACTTTTACTTGTAGAAATTAAAATAAACATGTCAGTTTTTTAATAAAAGAGTTGTTGACTAAGTACTTATCAGGCTATACAAAGAAAACATGCTGGTTATCCAACAATCCTTCCAGGAAATCTGATGCGGGTGGGAGGTTTGTGTGTTTACGTGTTTATTTTGTCAAATGATCACTGTAGGGCTAAAAGATTTCTCATAAGCATCATATTTCAGGGCACTACATTTATATCATCATGTTGTTGAATGTATGGTAATCCAGTATCATTTATCGCTGCCAATAACATTTATCAGGGTTGATGTTTTGATAATTGCGACTACGGAACACTTTTATACCGATTCACTTCTTATATCCGACTGGGTGCGAATTATAACTGGTCATGCGTTTCACTGTGACGAAGGAGTGTCTGGGAACCAGACATATTTTTCATATGGCCTCGACCATCATGGTTAAGTGCACTTTCCGGAAACCAATTGATTTTTATTCATTTTAGACATTATTACTTCTAGTTAACATAACTCGAAGTGTTTGTTAAATGTTTTAAAGGCACATTCTTACTAAGGTATTTATCGAGTAGTTACTCCCAATAAAAGTATGCCATTTTTGATATATATGGCAAGTGGAGACAACTAATCTTAGAAAAATACTAGATTCCCTGATACGTCATACACATCCATGGGGCTGACACAAGACAAAATAATATGGGTATCTCTAAGCGACAGGAAGTCGCAAAGTGGGTATAGACGCTGGCTCATTAGCCTGGAGATCGGGTGTTCGATCCCTGCATTGGCCGAGAAAGTTCATCCACATTATCCGCCGTGGTCTCCTCTTATTCGATATAAGAGTAGTTCATAGCACACTATATGGCGTATGCCCGTCTTGATTAGTCCAGTTTAGGAGCAAACAGTAGGACGTTAAACCCCATTTCATTTCGTTTCATTTCATTTCTGGTTTGTTGATCTAATGGCTTTGCTATAGTATTAAACAACGGAAAAGGAAATTAGGGGAGGATAACCCAGGAATTTACTACAGCTTGAATATTAATGGTAGATGGAAAGCGACTAACGACAAATATAAGGTCATATTGAATACTACTGCATTCAATAAACACGGTGATAAGTTCAAAGTAGTTGTATTCTTTAGATTCAAACGTGTTCAGATTAAATCGAAGTAAACTTTTGATATATGTTTTATTCCACACCACCAAATTACACGCCGGTAGACATCTTTAAGTCCAAGTAACTGAATACTACAGTTTTTGGTATGTGTTTGTGAATCGGCTGCAAACTGTACCAATCAATGAAACGTTTCTTTGCACCACTTGCCGACTTCCGGTGTTTTACATAACTACCATTCAACCGGTTACGGTTGCGTATTTTGTTTAACAACTGAAAGTCTCGAATGCGAACTTATTTCTGACATATGCTTTAAACACGTGGATTTGAGCCGTGTCCCTGTGTAGTGTCATCCACACTTCATATGGGTTGCGTCACCACTAGCTTTTCGTAAATGTCACTATGAAAAAATATCTGACGGATAGTCCACCAACAGCCGAATGCCTCTTACAGACTTCCGGGGTTTTATTTAAGTACCATTCAACCGGTTACGTATTTTGTTTAAGCGGAACAACTGAAAGACTCGATTACGAACGTCTTTATTAAATATGCTGTAAACAAGTGGATTTGTGACATGACTTACTAGAAAAAAATATCTGAGGGATAGTCCACCAACAGAGCTGAATACCTCAATGAAAAACGGTATCCACGTAACCACATAGATAACTGTGCAAGCAAAGAGCATGGTGCCGGCTTTTGTCGTTTCGTTCTTGAGTTTTTCCAATCTGGCTTGACCACTGTAAGAGGAAGTAAGCAATTTATTGTTGCTGGCGTTTGTCGACGTATTATCCGGGATGTGCATGCGTGGCATTGCCGCAGAACTCGTGCTTGGAGAAACGACAAAAAGAGATGTGTTTGGCGTCATCTGGTGTTTTGGGCTGGAAGTATCACTACTGCTTATAAGATCAGACATGGTCATTACCCCAACTCGGTTCTTACGTCGTCTCTGGGCTCTTTTCCAGATAGTCCTATACACAATGGCATAAAGGATAATCAATATGAAGACACCAATAACAAACGCAGTCGTCTGCAATAACTGGTACGTAACTGCACCAGCATTCCCAGCTATGTCTGTTGAATAGGTGCAAATATCGGCCATTATAGTTGCGTTACTGCTGACACTGTCTGCGTATAGTTCCACCTTGACTTTTCTAACCGAAAATAGGACTGCTGCCGGAAGTCCCATTGCTATGCTGAATGCTAATGCTGACCATATACCCACGCAAAGGTTTGTGTAGGTAAGTTTATTCATGGGTTTCAGAACTGCAAAATAACGCTCCAGTGCAATGAGGCAAAGGATACTGTTGGAAAAGAATTCGAGAAAATGTCTAAAAAATTCAACACCCCTACAGATTACATCGGATGTTACTGTCTTCCATTCAAACGATATAGCATAAGGTATAACCACAGCAGATATAACCAAGTCTGTGACGCCCAATACTCGGATCTGAAGATTGTGCAGTTGTTTAACACTTTTATTGACGTAAACGATTAAAATAACAGTGTTACTGAATATCCCAAATATAGAATAAATACTCAGAAGAACGGTAAAACTAACCAACTGTCCCATGTATCGTTTCTCAACGTCATATGTGGAATTTGTTCCAATCATCCTTTTCCGTACACAAGCACTTGATGAACTCCGACACGTCTCTAACTGCTCCTCTTCAAGACAACTAATCCCGGTACTTCTTCTATACCTATATATCATATATATCTATCGAAACTGGTGGATCGATAGCTTTTAATTTAATCATTGTCAACATGTACAGTGTTTTATTCCGGTGGTCTAATAGACATTGATACTACTCACAGTGATCTAAAGTAACTGCTGTAGTAAGCCTGGTAATAGTTACATGTATTTATTGACTTGAATCGTTTAATTAAATATCACTGAAAAATATTAAGTATTAAATAAAACTACAAATCCCATTGGTGCAGTTAATATTTGATCTGAATGAGACTTTGACTTCCGTATATTTATTTTAGAAAGAAAAGAAAGAACGTCCTATTGGGGCATACGCCATACAGTGTGCTATGAGGGAAATTTTGCCCGGGCAGCGGCGCTACGGTCTACTCTTATATAGAATTTCAACTTCCAAGGTATTTTTTACGTGCACGCCAATGTGTACACGGGACCTAGGTTTTTCGTACCACCCGAATGACTAGACAGCTGTCCTTGTCAGGCCATCCTTCCTGCATCACTGACAAGTAAAATCACGCCGGAAAATCTGATATTTATTGTATACACCCAAAGCTCACGTTGGCGCTTGGCACAATATATGTATGTTATGACCTGTAAATAAATACAAATGTAAGCTATGGTAGTTCATGTTTTGTCATTGATGCACAGATTTTTCTGGACCGTCGACCTCGGACAAAATTCTCATATATTTAATTTTCAAAAATTACTGTTATACCCTACGTCTTTCCTGCAATACATTCCTAAGTCACAGTGTCGGTTCATTCCCAGGTGCTATCGCACTAGGTGGAAGCGGACGTTAGCCCTTACACTTCTACTTCCCAAGTAAAATATGATTAAAAAGATGACTGGATGGATAATGTTTCGTAAATAAAAGACTCGCTTCTAAAACTAATAAATTTGGGGAATTTAACTTTATTTACAATTAAACGGTCCATATAGAGTTTATTATTAGATTTATATTTCTGATCGTCACAAAGTTGCTATTATTAGTCTTTTCTGTCTATAGTATTTCAATACCAATTCAATAAAAATATAATTCTCCTTGACTTACTAGGTTTTCTGCAACACGCGATTAGATTGATTCCTTGATTCAATTGATTAATATAAGAATTGTTTTATTAGGACCCCAACATACCAGAGTAAAGTTTAACTTCATAGTTTGAGGTCAATTCACAATCAAAGGTACTATTATTTATTTGATCGATCAAACGGCCATTCCAACTTTACAATGATGTCTATTGATTTTACATCTCTGTTCTATATCTAGACAAATATATTAATTGTAATTGTAGAACTCAGGCCTTAAGCCAGATTTTTGACTTTTGAGGTATATGCGATATGAACGAGTTTGTGTTCTGTCTTGATTGACCCGTCTTCATTAGCCCAGTCGGAGCAAAACAGTATCGTTAACCCCCATTTCATTTCATTTTATTTCATTCATGACTTCATTGAACATCCCGAGAGAATAAACTTCCAAACGTTGCACAACGAAGTTATTATTGCTTGAGTAAAATATTAAATGCTTTTAAAGGATTTTTTTTACAAACCTCTAGCCCCACCTACAACATTATTGTGAGTCATTGGCGCTGAACAAATACCAAGTGACAAAGAACGTTATATCGAGAGTTTACTTGGGTAATTACTATTATGCCATGTATCAGTTAAATCATTTAGCGAAGATCTAAATATGTTTGATTTACCCTTAGTTAAAAATAGGACTATCATTCATCTGATAGCGGTTCTAGTCATTTGACATTTAGTATCCATTTGTACAAGACAAACATATCTCTGATCTATTGATAAGTCGTTGTACAATGCTTCCACGAACTGGATGAGTTTGGTGGTGGTGGTGAGGGCTATCACTTGTCATCGTTCGGTCTGTCTGTTGGCCAGACTGTGCTAGAGGGCTACAATGATTTGGGCATATTATCGAGGTTCCAGAAATCTGATTGGCTGATAGTGTTCAAAATGTATAAATACAGATACATTGCAGAACCGTCGTGAGGAAGCCTATGAATATTTGATAAGGGTTCCGGAAATCTGATTTGTGAATAGTTTTTGTGCCATATTTCGCCGATTCTTACCAGTTTTCAAATTTTGTATATGTCGTAGAACTGCCAGTGACCGGGTTCGATAGTCAATATGCTTTATGCATATTGACCCAGGGTTGATGAAATCTAATTTGTTGTTTTTTCCGTGTAATAACATCGCTAATTATCCCCTGTTTTTAATGAGATTATTGACGAACTTGATTATCAACCGTTGATATCACCTTAAATTTATTTCACTGATTGTAACAATATACAGTACATCATTGGGTACGATTTCTAGAATCATTTTTCTACAACATACAGATATAATTAGTGTATTTGGAAGCTCGACGATCTGGTTACCACGTTGTTTTTATTTGAATAACGAGTATTGAGATGGCATGGCATTCAATATTTAGTTCCACATTTCTACGCGATACAATAATCATTCATTGATAAGGTACCTCTTTTGAAAATACGATTATTAGTTAATAAGGGCTTTGATGATACACATGGGAGATCACTAATGGAATTTCATTTTGTTATTG
The DNA here is from genome assembly GCA_963678685.1 of Patella ulyssiponensis. NCBI lineage: Eukaryota > Metazoa > Mollusca > Gastropoda > Patellidae > Patella > Patella ulyssiponensis. The sequence continues at coordinate 74,533,020 of OY783227.1, read as the reverse complement.
AAAACAACACTAAAAATCACATGCGTTGCAACGTGCAGAGCTTACGCTTTGTTAGATCCATGTGGTCTTTTACTACATAATGGGTGAGGTCAAAGTTTTTATAAGTGTTTTTATTATTTTTATTTAGGTTGGGGTGTGGGATTTAGCCAGTTTGCCGGTCCAAAATGTCCATGGTGCAAACATTCTGCCTTGTCCTACAACAATTGCCCAAGCATATTGTTGTAGGACTAGTTATTTCCCTTAAAGTTACATTATGGGAGATAAGATAGAGAGATGGCAGTTCTCACTATAATAGTTAAAAACTAGATATCGGTAGTGTAAAGGTAATTTCAGTCAAATTGATCCACTATTAGCCGAGAAAAAAGCGTTTGAAATATTGACATAGCCTCGGTCATCATTACTCAAATCATTAATATAAACAGCATAGTCTCGATTATCCACTTGATTGATTTACTTATCAACGGCCATTAAGCTGGATATAGGATTTTAATCCGCCAGCATCGAAGGCTAGCGTTGACATCAAGAGTTTATTATGGTCTGGATATGTTAATTAATGTCTAATTGATTATTTAGATAACATTTCAGGCCTAAAGAAAGACCTGTAATAAGCAGAATTTGCTCTTGCATAATGCTATTTTAAACTTTGTTTATGATAATATAAAGGACCGGATAATCTAGTCAATGACCTGTTAATCTCAATTGTTGACAGCACATCAAGACTTATATTCGTAGAATATTTTTCTGGATGATAGAAACTATGCCAGATATTATCTTTCATTTTCAGAGACCTATTTCCTTAACAGTTTCAACATATTGAAATCAATATTTAGCCGCTATTTTGATTCTTTTTTTTTTCAAACACTTCTTTTTTATTCAACCTACTCCAAATGACAACATTTATTAGGGAGCGAATTTAAAATTTAGATTTCGTTTAATTTCGGTTTCACTCTGAATTTTGTTCGACTTTTAATCCTTTATCTGGTGACTTAACCTATCAATGACCATTGATTTTTGTATATATGATGACCCTGATACCAAAAAGGTATTAAATGTTACTAGACTCAATAATACATATAGTGTTATTTTATAGTTGACGTGACCTGAAAATAGGCCTACAGATCAAAAATACTGAAAATGAATCAATTGTTTGGCTGTAAATTGTAAACGCAAATATAATACTATCTCTGACGTCTGTGCTTAGTATGCTGCAGTAGGTGATGTGTAGCTCCGTTTATTAAACAGCTTAATTTAGTTATTCACGATGTAGTATTCATATTTTTAATTATCTAAATCATTTTTCGCGAATGTAGCAAGTGCAGCCATGTTTTTTTTCTGAGATTAACTGTCTGTTCACATTTGTAAACTGTGTATACTTGATAATGACTATTGAAATCTTGTCAAAACGATCTGTGTGTATAACGTACGTACGTATGGTAACTAGTTTTCGCGTTGTCGTTCAGATTGGTGTGAATAATAGTAATATGGTATTATTATTCTTAATACCTTATTATTCATTTTGTAAGTAAATACAATAGAGGACAATTAAAAAGCGGCATTATATCATTCTTCAAACAGCCCTTTTGTTTTTAAGCCATGATTTGAAGGTTTCTGGCCGTATTTGCAGTTGTGGGCTGGAATATGTTAGGTGGTGGAGGGGTGGCGGCTACGACAGCTGAACCCACTCTGTTTTTAATCAAAGAACGTTGAGTCTTACCTTGTCTTTGACCCAAGTCGACATTAAAATAGAATTAAATGAGGTTTAACGTCCTGCTTTTCTGTACGGCACCTTTGCTAATGAAGACGCGCATGCACCATACAGTTGGCTACGCGGGGAAATATTTCCAGGAAAGCAGCGCTACACCCTACTCTTATTTCGTGCTGCAAATGGTATACATGGGCCCCAGTTTTTATTCCAACCGAAGGACTAGGCGTTTCTCATCCGTCCTGTAAAAAACCAACAAGGGGAAACCGAGCAGGAATTTTCAAGAACACCGTTCTTGCCGAACATTGGACCTCCTGGTTATTGCGCCATTTGTAACAAGGGACTAGATGAAAGGAGGCAAGACGACATATTCCACAAGTCACAGATCAGTGGTGACCCCATATTCTTATTTAGAGAGCATGCGCAAAACATACTTTCGGTGTAGACAGGAGTAATGAGATGCTAGAGATTGCCATTCGATTGAGATTTCTGGTGTATTTCGCCGAGTATAACAGTAAAAAGAGAACCGATTAAAATTAAATCGGTTTATATACAGTCATATTACATTATTATATATGCGACCCATTTGTGTCAAGTTCTAGATCGCAAATATTAGGGATGTAGCTCCTTTAAGTTGAGTTGATATTCAAAACACAAAACATTTATGTATTCATTTGACGTTGTTTTTACCCAGAAGCTATTCATTTAGGAACATTATTAAAGATACATTATGGGAGCTTAGATAAAGAGTCGACTGTACACGTCATAATAGGTATAACAATAGATAACGTAAATAAAATAATTGAAAACCCGAAACATAAGATGGCATACGGAGAGTTGAATATTGTTAGGATAAGTTAATTAATGTCTATTAATAGTTTAGATAACATGTCATGCCTAAAGAAAGACATACAATATATGTTTGAGGAAAGAAACATTCGTTAATAAATATAATGAAGTATATAAATTAGTTTTGCTCTGGATCAGGTGTTGGTGAAAAGCTAATCCAAGAAGTTCTTTGTAGTATGTTCCACAATTAATTTAATCTCAACGGGACTTAAATATTAATTATAGTATTGTACAAAAGGGACGTAAATGTCAGATGATTAAGGTATTTATATTGTAAATCCGTGGGAAATGAAATGAAATGGAGTTTAAAGCTTTATTGTTCATCAATGACTATAGACTAATCAAGATTTCTATTGGAAGTTCTGGAATTGACGATTTAATCTCAACATTACTCATTTAAAGAGGTTAAATCGCCATTGTTTGGCACCTAGAAATGGACACAAATGGGTTGCAACGCATATAGTAATGTAATATGAATGTTTATTGACTGATATACATTTAACTGTTTCTGTTTTTCAATCGGTTTTGTTTTAATTGTAATAGCTAATCAGTAAAGGGTGCAAATTGAATGATAGAGTTTGGTCTGGTTATTCAAGTAAACCCCGACAGATTTCCCTTTCGGTATATGCCTAATCTCGTTCATCCAGCCACATCATTACAAATAGTGCACAAAATCATCCTGGCACGCGTTTAAATTTGTCATAGTGTCTGAAATATTAGATACAAGAAGCCCATCTTTTAAAAGTAAGATAACAATATTGTTGGGGTTTGCTATGAAATAGGGGGGTATTAATTTTTAAGATTAAGCCATTAATATTTACAGAGTATTGTTAGTGCTATTGAACTAATAGTGGTCTGATACTTAAAAGGGAGATAACTCATTTACGAAAATCTTCAATGAGTGAGGCTGTAAAGGTCACTTTTACAAGCCGCCATTTTCCCTGAATAAATAAATAGTCCTATTTCACAAGCTTTATTCATTTTCTTCCACAGGTATTTAGTTCTCTTATTCTTTATTGTCATAATTGAATTGATTGCTTTTCCAAGCAAATATGTAGCTTATTTTCCATTGGTGACATTGGTGTAACTTGCCATGTTTTACCTTTGAAGTGAGGCAACGTTAGGGTTCCACACCCACGTGTGAGGCCTTGATGTCAGTGTTTATTGTTATTAAAATGTTGCAAGATTACTTAGCTGTCCCATGTTCAATCAAGCTGTGATTGATTATTTAGTAGATCAAGAATATTATATAATATAGAAATATACAAAATGAGCTAACCACAATCAATTGTAATTGTTACTCAGTCATTGTTAGGCTACGACGGTAGAGGCCTACATGTAGACTATAGTATATATGTATATTATTTTAATGCAAGCCAAATGTTAGTATTTCCCTAGACAGTTCTAATATACAATCTTGTTAAAGGTTTCAAGTTTGCATTCGTGTTTAAATTAATATCTTATTATGTAAACTGCAGACGACTTTTACAAGCCGCCATTTTCCCTGAATAAATAAATAGTCCTATTTCACAAGCTTTATTCATTTTCTTCCACAGATCCAGGATCCGGATATATCCATATATTAAAAGCTACAATAAATAAGCTTTACATTTGGGGGCATTGTCCGGGATCTGACAACATGGAGGAAAGGAAAAAGCTAGCCCTGAAGTATGGCGTTTTGGGAAGACTGTATCAGTCACCAGTAGATGTCCTGATAAAATGCCTAACACAACTGAAACTGGTAAAAAAGGAGCCAACTGATATCAATCCAATAGAGGCTCAGAAAATCATTACAGATCTCCTTGAAATAGAATGTGGTGAAGAAGATGGGGGCGAGGGAGTTCTCATGCGGCTAGATGAGATTTTGCCTAATTTTCAACTTTTGAGGAGGGAGTCAATGGTTAGGTCTGAATCAACTGGGGTTGAGTCTAATTGTGTTCCGGAACCCGTTAAATCACCAAAGTATGAAACTCCAACGGAGACCAAACATGTTAGCATTTTCAAAAAAGACTTCAAATTAACAGGAACAATCGGTGAAAACAGCAAAACAAACGTTCCATTCATCTCGTTAATGCGACAAATCGACAATGCTGAGAAGAAGGGTTTCTCTGAAGTCGAGATCGTTGAGGGAGTTGTGCGAGCGATATCACCTTCTTCACAACTGCGAGTGTACCTGGAGGGTAGGACAAACATTTCCATCAGTGATTTGAAACAGATGCTAAGATCCTTTTATCAAGAAAAATCAGCGACGGAACTATATCAGGAATTGGGATCAACTCTACAGAAAAGGGGTGAATCAAGTACTGACTTTTTACTTAGATTGTTGTCTTTGAAACAAAAGATACTTTTTGTAACTGATGTAAATCTAAAATATGATCCAGAATTGGTCAGTCAGCAATTTTGTAAAACACTATACTCAGGTCTTCTCGATGAAACCATTCGTAGGGAAATTCAGCCATCTTTAGACATGAAAATATCGGATGAAACACTTATCCAAAAGATGAGTTTAATAGAGTCTAGAGAATCAGATAGACAAATTAAAATGAGAGGGCACTGTAAAGTGAGTGAAGTGTCACAGGCTGACTCAACTCTGAAAGAAAAACCAAAGAAAAACAAGATAAAGAAGGAGGAAAGATCCGAGTTACAAGAGTTGAAAGCTGAAGTCGCGCATTTAGCAGAAATGATTAGAGAAGATAGAAAGAAGAAAGTGTTTGATAACAGTTGTAATAAGTGTCGTGAAAAGAAACTTTCAAATTGTAGACATTGTTGGGAATGCGGTAGCTCAGGTCACTTCCGGTCGTTTCATTATGATAAGTCGGAAAACGGGAGATCACCTCGAAAGGGGGGCAGGTGATCTGTGAAACCACACCCCCAGCAATGTCAGTAGTCAAGGGTCAGGTGTTTTGTCTGTCACCTCGCAAGCGTTCAAAATTAGTTAAGTTAGTTGGTGAAAAATGTCATGTAAATTGTAAACTAAATGATGTAAATGTAACTGTTTTATGGGACTCTGGGGCTCAGGTGTCATTAATTAATAAGTTGTTATTAACCAAATATTTCCCGAACCTGGAAATACGCAGCATACAGGAATTGACTGGTGAACAACCACTCAAACTTTTATCAGCAAATGGGTCAGATATCCCTTTTGAAGGATGGGTCGAATTTAAATTCAAATTAGGTTCTAGTGCCCCATTGTCTGTGCCATTCTTGGTAACTGAGGCTGCAGGTTTAGATGTTCCAATTGTTGGGTATAATATTATTGAACAATTTATTATGGGTAGTGATAAGGACAATCTGGTAGAAAATTTAAAATATTCTTTCGGAAAATTGTCAGTAAATCAAGTATCGGGTTTAGTAGATATTGTACGTCAAAATAATTAAGAGGCTATTTGTCAAGTGTACTCTGGATCACGCAATATTCGTATAAAGAAACAAACCTCAAAGGTAGTACGTGTATCCATACGTACAGGCTCTTTTCAAAACTCTCTTGATTGTTTATTCAAACCTGAATGTAACAGTTCTGGGTTAGATTGTCAAGAAATGTTAATTAAGGTAAACAAATCCAATAGAGTGAATTTAATTGTTGGTAATCCTACGAAATGTGATATTGTTCTCAAAAAGAAAACACATTTAGGGGAGCTTCAGTCAATTCGGTCATTGTTTTACATTGTACAGTCAAGTAATAATACCCAAGTAGATGAGGTAAATGTTGCATCCTTATCTAACACTCAAAATTCTGATGTATGTGAACCGCCAATTGATCTAAAACACTGTGATATTACCTCTGCCCAGGAAGACATTATTCATACATTATTAAAATCTAATAATGACGTTTTCTCTAAAACGGATGACGACATTGGGTACATACCGGACTTGAAACTTGATATACATTTGAAAGATAGTATTCCGGTAAAACAGTCATATGTTTCAATTCCAAACCCACTGTATGAAGAGGTCAAAGATTATCTGAGAGATTTGATAGCCAAAGGATTTATTCGGAAATCAAAATCGAGTTATTCTAGTCCTTTAATCTGTGTGCGAAAAAAAGACGGCGGGTTAAGACTATGTTGTGACTATAGGAAGATAAACCAAAAATCAATAATAGACAGTGGGCCGTTACCCCGCATTCAGGATGCACTGGATAGCTTAGGGGGTAGTCAGTGGTATAGTCTGTTAGATCAAGGACGCGCTTACCATCAAGGAGTTGTAGGGGAGGAGAGCAAACACATAACTGCTTTCGTCACCCCCTGGGGTCTATATGAGTGGGAAAGGATCCCGTTCGGGCTCTCCGGAGCGCCCTCTGCATTTCAGAACTATATGAACGATTGTCTAGATGGACTAAGGGATAGGTGTTGTCTCCCATACTTGGACGATATCCTCGTATACAGTAAGACGTTTGATGAACACGTGGAACATCTCCAACTTGTGTTTAATCGCCTTCGTGAAAAGGGTGTTAAACTTAAGCCAGCAAAGTGCCTAGTATTTCGAAGGGAAGTGAGATATTTAGGGCACCTTGTGACTGCATCGGGTTATACAGTGGATCCTGAAGATAAACGTGCGGTTTTGGAGCTTAAAAACAAAATTCCTGTGAATGTGGGAGAGCTACGTAAGATTTTGGGTCTTTTGTCATACTATCGCAAATTCATTCCTGATTTTGCACGAAGAGCTAAACCTTTGTACAATATTTTGCGGAAACCACCAGACTTATCCCAGGAAAGAGGTAAAAGATTAAAGGGAGGTCAGTTGTCGTCGAAGGAAAGAATAGGATGGACTAAAGAACATTCGGACGCTTTAGGGGATCTCATAAACTTCCTTGTGTCGCCACCAGTAATGGCTTACCCTGTGTTCGATCGACCGTTCTCTTTACATGTAGATGCGTCTGGCGAGGGTTTAGGTGCCATTCTCTATCAACTAGGTAATGATGGACGTCAACATGTTGTGGCTTACGCATCAAGGACACTAACTCCGGCCGAGCAAAATTATAATCTACATTCGGGTAAATTGGAATTTTTGGCGCTAAAGTGGGCTGTCGTAGATCGCTTTAGGGACTACTTGTACTACACGCCACATTTTACGATCTATAGTGACAATAATCCGTTGAGTTACATCATGACAACGCCACGTATAGACGCAGCGAGACTACGATGGGTAGCAGAACTAGCAGACTTTAATTTCAACATCAAATATAAACCTGGACCTTTAAATACTGATGCTGATTGTTTAAGTAGGATGCCACTGAAGTTTGAACAATACAGCCAAGAATGTTCCGAAGAAGTTAAATCCGATATTGTTTCAATGAGTATAAACTCGGCTCAAATTCAAGAGAATCAATCACTTATTTGGATGTGCGGGCTAAATGTTAAACCGGCCAAGACTGAACCGTCAGAAAGGGTGAAACTTCGGTTTAGTACGAACGAATTAATTAAAGCTCAAGAAGACGATGAGGACATTTTTGTGGTAAAACGATTTGTGCATAAGTAGGAAAAACCCAGCAGAGCCGATCGTGAGCGTATGTCATCAGAATCTTTAATGTTAACCAGAGAATTTACAAATCTTCAAATTGATCAAGATGGGCTTTTAAAACGTAAACGGTGTATTCCAGGTCAAGATACAGGTTATCAATTAGTGTTGCCGAAGAAATACCGAAAGTTGGTCATAGATGAACTGCATTGCAAAATGGGTCACCTTGGGACGGAAAAGGTGATATCCCTTATTCGAAATAGATTTTATTGGCCAAAAATGGTGTCTGAAGTTGAACACTTTATAACAAAAATGTGCACCTGTGTGAAATCAAAGAAACCAAATCGTCTCAATGAAGCACCTTTAAAACCGATCGAAACGACACACCCATTCGAGTTAGTTTCGATTGACTTTTTACATTTAGAGAAATGTAAAGGGGGGTATGAGTACATATTGGTTGTTGTTGACCATTATACCAGATTTGCTGCAGCTTATCCAACTACCAACAAATCTGGAAAGACAGCTGCGGACAAAATATTCAATGATTATGTTTTGAAATATGGTTTCCCTGAAAAGTTACACCATGACCAAGGCAGAGAGTTCGAAAACGAACTTTTCCATCGACTTCAAAAATACTGTGGTGTAGGACGATCACGTACCACTCCATACCACCCCAGTGGTAATGGACAATGTGAGAGGCTGAACAGAACTTTATTATCAATGTTAAAGACTCTGCCTGAGGATCATAAATATGATTGGAAAAACCATATTAATAAAATGACTCATGCATATAACTGCACGAAAAACGACACCACAGGTTTTTCGCCATTCTATTTGTTATTTGGAAGACATCCTAAACTTCCCATTGACATTATATTTGGATTCGAAAATAGTGGAAACGGCTCGTATCGTGGTTATGTTCAAAAGTGGAGTAAATGTATGAATGACGCTTATAAAATTGCATCATGCAATGCCCAGAAATCTAGTGCAACTGCAAAGAAGCACCATAGTAATAAACCTACTAGTGTGACTCTTGTCCCAGGAGATCGCGTGTTAGTGCGGAACTTAAGTGAACGCGGTGGTCCAGGGAAATTACGCAACTATTGGGAGGACAACATTCATACCGTTTTAAGGAGAATGTCCGACGATTCGCCAGTGTATGAAGTCAAATCTTCACACAAAAATGGAAAAATACGGAGACTCCATAGGAATTTATTACTTCTGTGCAACGATTTACCACTCGACAAAGACTTTGTGATTGACACTACAGAAACTCATGTTACACGGAAACGTTCGAGATCTAAAACAGTGAATGTATCAAAAAATGACTCAAATAGTGACTCTGAAAGTGATGAGCCATTTAACTGTTTGCCATTGTCAGATAAACGCATTGAATTAAATCCAGAAGCGGAAGAGTTCGTTCCTGCTTTGCCGGAAGCTGTGAATGTACCAGAACCAGAAGTTCAGATACAAGACACGGAGACGGAGGCGCAAAATCAAAATTCATCCGAAGGAAATGAATCAGGATCTACGGGTCATGTTTCTAATGAATCCAATGTTCAAGCAAACGACAATGATACCATTGAAAGTGATTCGGAAGCTTATGAAACTTCTTTGGAATCTGTGGAATCAGCGGATGAACATGTTCGACAAAATCGTCGTGCTGTACAACCGCCCCTTAGGTTAACATATGACCAGTTGGGTCAACCTTCAAATTGTGCTTGGTCTAATACAATTGGTGAATGCCCCTTAAGTGTGGTTTTCTAAAGTAGCCCAATTTTATTACAATATTGCAGAGATAATAATGAATCTTGAATGATTATGTACAAAAATATGATCATACATCACGATTATAGCATTGTTAGAATTTGTTAAGAGTGTTGGGAGTTAATTAGTTCAAAGTTGTTTTATTACATTTTGGTAAACTCTTGTTGATAAACCAATAATATTTTACTATTTGTATTTAGCATGTTGGGTTAGTGAAAAAAAAAAAGAAATTGTTGAAACTGACAAGTCAGACATTTAATCATACTCACAGTATTACAAACCATTATTATGAATGATTGTCAATTATATGTGTTTTCCAGACTGATCACCTGTAAAACTCCATACTGCCATGCGATATTTTAGAATATCTGAGTAATACATGTATTTGAAGTATGTGTCAACATTATTAGTTATTACTAGAAAGTTTATTTTTTTTAGTGATGTGAGTTTCAAAGCCTGAAACCTATTGTGATTACATATGTTGTTTAAAGCTATCTTGATTGTTCAAATGTCGGGACGCCATTTAATTTAGTGGGGGAGTATGTTGGGGTTTGCTATGAAATAGGGGGGTATTAATTTTTAAGATTAAGCCATTAATATTTACAGAGTATTGTTAGTGCTATTGAACTAATAGTGGTCTGATACTTAAAAGGGAGATAACTCATTTACGAAAATCTTCAATGAGTGAGGCTGTAAAGGTCACTTTTACAAGCCGCCATTTTCCCTGAATAAATAAATAGTCCTATTTCACAAGCTTTATTCATTTTCTTCCACAGGTATTTAGTTCTCTTATTCTTTATTGTCATAATTGAATTGATTGCTTTTCCAAGCAAATATGTAGCTTATTTTCCATTGGTGACATTGGTGTAACTTGCCATGTTTTACCTTTGAAGTGAGGCAACGTTAGGGTTCCACACCCACGTGTGAGGCCTTGATGTCAGTGTTTATTGTTATTAAAATGTTGCAAGATTACTTAGCTGTCCCATGTTCAATCAAGCTGTGATTGATTATTTAGTAGATCAAGAATATTATATAATATAGAAATATACAAAATGAGCTAACCACAATCAATTGTAATTGTTACTCAGTCATTGTTAGGCTACGACGGTAGAGGCCTACATGTAGACTATAGTATATATGTATATTATTTTAATGCAAGCCAAATGTTAGTATTTCCCTAGACAGTTCTAATATACAATCTTGTTAAAGGTTTCAAGTTTGCATTCGTGTTTAAATTAATATCTTATTATGTAAACTGCAGACGACTTTTACAAGCCGCCATTTTCCCTGAATAAATAAATAGTCCTATTTCACAAGCTTTATTCATTTTCTTCCACAGATCCAGGATCCGGATATATCCATATATTAAAAGCTACAATAAATAAGCTTTACAATATCAATGTTGACTTAATTGACTAAGTCGCGTTTTCAATGTTGAAGACTGTTGATGATACTGGGTTTAAGACTTGGCTACAATAAAGGACACAGGATTTCCTGTATTATTTTCAGATTCACAGAAATAAAAAACAACCCGGAATATTTAACCCCAATCGCAATTACAAGCGCATGTCAGGAACCACAGTGGCTCGGTGAGAAAGACGCTGTCTTGCTAGCCAGGAGGTCTCGGATCGGCTTCCGTCGATAAAGTACCTCGGGATTTTCTGGTGTGCGATTTACCGATAAAGACACCTGTCTATTCGTTGGGATGGGACGGAAAACCTTCATCCCGTGTATACATTGCCCGCTTTCCGGGCACAAATTCCCCCACAGCACACTTCATTATCGAAGTCGGAACAGAACAGTACGACATTAAACCACATTTCATTCACTGCATTAGCCCCAGTCAGGGCAGAAAAGTAGGAGGTTAAACCCCATTTTAATTCCAAATAAATGTAGAAATAATTTGACACGCTGAAGATGCTTGAACTCTGGTATGATAGAATAGATTTGAAAATCATTTAAAATGGTCGATGTACCTTTAGCTTAATTTTTGTTGGAGAATGTTAAAATGGATTATTCCCGACATCATTTATAGCTTAGAGTCTTAATCTGGCATTTGGTGATGATAAATACATATTATTATATCTTTATCCATGAATGATACGATGAATAAAATACGAGGATGTTTTTACCTACCAATCGATACACTATATTATTTATTTCACATGTGACATATGTACATGCATACACAGCAAAAGGATCAAATATAGATTTTAGTCTTAGACTTTAACAAAAAGCGCACAATTTTGTTTGTAATAATCGATTATAACTTAAAACCATTTGGAAACAACGTTATTCTTGTTTATTTAAATTCGATCTGGTTGAATTGTATTTCTGTTGAGCTGCATCGGTTCAATACTGTTATATCATAGAAAGACAAAAAACGTATTTTATTTTTAAAGATGCGTTATGCATGAGTTAAATCTGCTTATTGCATCTTTAGACATGTTATGTAACTGATTATTTAGATATAGTTTAAACAATATTTATTCATAAAATATCATATAATACATTACAGTTATAAAGATATGATACAAAAACAAGCTAAAAGCTTATATAAATTTGCTTCATATATGTGTATGTTACTTACTTTTGATATTTCAAGAATTTGAAAATGTACTTATTTCTTGACGATGAAAGCGTAAATTAATAAAGATAAATAAATGAGTAACAGACCGTCCCAACCACCACGCAAACTAACTTAATTACATTAGATATACAGTTAAAGTTGAAGAGTAATTATTGATTATTTGTTTAAAGACGTATTCCAGTTGTTCGCAAAAATGATTTTCTATGTCTCGAAACGTTTTGTTAGTTTTAAGTAATCATGAACTATCTGGAATATATTTTCGTTTACATCATCACCAAGATCATAGTTACCTTTAAGCAAACAAGTGATAGACCGTTGGTCATATGGCAGTTTATTTATAGTTACATTGCGGATAGCTAAATAGTTATTACAGTAGAGAAAATAATGTTCGGGATTCTCTATTTGATGGCCACATGAGCATGCTGGGTTTTCACCGATATGCATAAGGAATTTATGGAAGTTTAGATTACTTTTGTTGTTACGAATCCTGCAATGAATAAGCTGGTATTGACGTTCGCCAAAGTAGTAATATCTTGGGATTTTAAATTGGCCGGTAATGTTATACAGCTCCCGCTTAAAGGTAGAAATATTTTGGGCGTCTTTAAGTTTTTAGGCAAAATATTCCACTCGTCAATTACTGACGGAAGAAAAGAGTTTTTGTATAACAAACTTTTAGCAGGAATTTTTCTATATTGGTTTTGATTTCGCACTGGATAGGGATTTAAATCAGTAAATTTTGGGGGTACAAGGTTACTTAAATATCCGGGGGTTTGATGTTTGGACATTTTATAAAATAAGACAAGCTTATGCATATACCTTCTATCTTTAAGAGATGGAAGACCCGATTCGGCATAGAGTTGTTTGTGCGAGGTGCCTCTAACAAGGCCTGTTATAGTACGTAATGCGTCTAAGTGTAGTTTTTCGAGTTTAGCGGCGTCGTCTTGACTACAATTATTCCAGACCACGTCAGCGTAGTCAAATATTGGCAGAATAAAACTTTTATAAATAACTTCAAGTGATTTACGCGAGATCCTGTATTTGAAACTGCGAAAGCATTCGATCATCTTACTGGCTTTAGTAATAACATAATTTACATGGGAAGACCATTTACAGCTTTTATGAAATATTATTCCGAGATGTTTATGTTCGTCAACGTCTTTAAGTTCGGTCCCGTTAAAATTCAGTTCAATATTAGTTGACGTATGTTTTCGGGAGACAGTCATGGAAGTTGTTTTTGTAGGGTTGAAATTTACTTTCCACTTGACTGCCCAAGTTTTAATCGAGTCCAAATCCGCATTAAGAGTTTTACTGAATTCAGAGTTATCTTCTATGGCCATGTATAACGACGTATCATCAGCAAACAGGCGTATACTAGATTTAATATCATTTATTACATCGTTAATATAGATCAAAAACAGGAGGGGTCCCAGGTACTCCTGAAGATACAGTTTTTAACTTGGAACATTCACCTTTAAGTACAACTGCCTGTTTTCGATTTTGTAAATAATTTTCGATAAGTGAAAGTAGTTTACCCCTTATGCCAATTTAGATATGAAGAGTCCAGGGGAAGAATGATCTACTGTCTGTTCCAGGCGACACTACAACTCGATAAATGCTTACTATTTCTTCAATTTTTAATTAAAGCCCCAATAACACTCTTGTTGTAACTGAATAATATGTCCCAATCTTCATTCTGGTCAACAAATCGTATTATTTTAGAATATTCCAATTAAATGATGATATAAATTTCATCTTAACACACCTATTTTAAAAAATTGGAAAAATTCAACCAATTGATTTGAAAAGTCTAACGTGAACCTTTTCAAATGTGACTTGGATTTTAAAATATTTTCGAACCCTCTGGACAAGTAAAATAGGTTGTAATGGATAATTTACACAACAGATAGGCCACTTAAACATCTAGTACTTAGAATAAGGGTATTATTTATTTTCTGGGGCTATCAAGCCAGCAAGAATGTTATTGTCCCTTTAAAATGGTTAAAACTTAATGTCCTACCTGGAATTGTCACCCCATAACTTTCTTCGTGGAGCCTTAACGCCTATTAGTTCGAGAACATCTTTTATTCTCTTGTAAATTTCACATTTTTCGACACTAGCCAATTTGCCAGTATACCATGTAGGGTTATCAGGGTAATTCACAAATCGGGTTTGTTTGGGAGGATTCGCACATTTGTTTTACGGCAGTGTGTGTGTTTATTTGGTTATTCCCTAGAGATAGCCCTCAATCTGTCAGTACTTGACCTTGTGTGGCTACTACCCCGTTCCGTTTTCTGTCAAAATATCACTTGCTTAGTGGCATTTCACACACACACAACTAAATCAAACAAGAAATAGACTAGACTATCCATAATAATATCTTAGGAGCGCCCCTAATTAAAACTTTTAAAAAAGAAAAATTAACAATAAAACTCTATCAATATATCGCCAATTATTGTGGTAGATATCTTTCTAAAAAGTGCTACAAGACCACGATTTGACGTCTGAAAATAGTATTAAAAGCCCTACAAAGACAAATAGAATCGACAGTTATAAATCTATTATCCGAAAGCTAGATAGACAATTCGTTTGAATTGCCATTTAGCGTACTTCCAAACTTCCATGACGTGTCACTACAATATTAGGTCACACTTTGTATGTAATTTATATCAATTTCCAAAAGCCATCGGACTGGGGCCGCCAATTTAATATTTAAGGCAGTGGAGCAAACAAATGTGGTCTGAAACCTAAAAGCAAATTTACATTACCTCCCGTTAATAGCTCTTTAAATCAAATATATATTCTACTGGGTCGAAATAATTATTTAAACATGCAAGTAGGACAAAACCACTCCAAGCCATATCCACGCCCCTGTTCGACGTGGTGTATTCCAAATATCACCAAAACCGCAAAGTAAAGAAATTACGATTTTTCAAGAGTGAAAAGTTATATAGCTTGATCTGAAATAAGTTCAAACGTGCGGTAGAAAGTAACGGGATGACAATTCCAGGTAGGTCGTTACGTTTTAACCATTTAAATTGAAAATTGAAGAAATAGCAAGCAATTTTCGAGCCCTAGTGTCGCCTGGAACAGACAGTATTATAAGTCTTAACCCCAGTTAATGGTGCCATCGGGTAGCAAATTGTATAAGCTTTTTGTGGAACAATCAATTTCAGGTAAAAACGATCCGAGTCACATTGAACCAAGGCCCTTCTGAAATGGCCTCCTGGACAAATGCACTTCACTTTACCTTTTATCTAACCTTAATTTGCCTGAAAAGTTGAAGTGTACTGGTAAAATGGTCCTGTTAAACATCATTTTGAAGTTGTAATTAAATCCACATATAGTTCAATAAAGATCTTCAAGTCTTTGAAACGTAGCGGAATGCTTGCAAAGACCAAAAGGAAGTCGATTAATTGTGAAAACGGTACGCTTTTTATGTTCTTCGGCAACTTCTTTTTGACTTGAGAATTTGGACAACAATCTCGTGTTACTATGGCGAATATACCTTCTTATCTGCATGCCTAATCTGTAACTGTTTAACATGGGGATAGTTTAGCACTATAAAATAGACCGATTACAGATTCTGCTTCTTCACATGCACCGTAGACACGATGCAATTTGGCCCAAAACAGTTGTCACACCAACCTGCGAACCTAAACGCATTACAGCCTTATCTACATCTCTTTTAAGTGTTCGGCGAATAGCCAATAGTATTACATGGTTATCATATACACCTTCTGAAATCAAACAATCCAGTTCGCATCTCAAAGATCGTAGCTGACTCAAACATGAACAATTTCGGCATTGGATTAACCGGCGGTCTTGATGGGATACTTGCTTCTGAATCATCGTTCGATTTAACAGGCCACTTAACTTCAGGCTTATTTCATCCCTTCAGAAACCCTATCTTCAGTTTTATCTATACGCTTTGGAAAAAGACCTAACTCTCTTAGTGTATTCCCATAGACCACGACTTCCTCCTCCGACATATTTAAACCAATCAACTGCCCAAACTACTCAAAACTACACCCCCGAAACATCGACTAAAGACAAATTAAAGACAATACAAGTTAGTGTATTACAGGGATAACTGTTCTATATTTTAGTATACCTCAATGTGTATTGAATGATGTTCTATGATCTATCAATTGTTACGGAATTGTATGCCCTAACTTATTTAAAATTTACTTACAATCATACATACCATGTTACTAGACACTAGCATGAGATAAATAAACCAATTATAAATTAATCAATAGTTCATAAAAAATATTAATGTTCAATCTTTACTGGCTCACGGTTCCTATTCATACAGACTCTGAGGTGGTTTTAACACAATCAAAAAGTCACAACGAGAAATCCAGCATGGTATGATAGATGTGCACATAAATTTAAATGTTCAATGTCAGTAATTAAACACCAACGGATTCACTTTAAAGTCTAACGTTAGATTATTGTAATAGTCTTCTCACTGGCCTTCCCCAAATTCAACTAAATCGTCTTCAACGAATCCAAAATATCACAGCAAGAATGGTCACAAGATCTCCATATCATTGTCATATAACTCCCGTTCTCCAAGCCCTTCATTGGTTACCAGTCAGTGCTCGGATAGACTTTAAAGTACTCTGCCTAACATATCAGTGTGTCAGTGGAGAGGCTCCCGATTACTTGTGCAATTTAATTCAACAGTATATTCCTAAAAGACAGTTGCGTTCAAACAATCTCAATCAGTTAGTGGTATCTAAGTGGAAACTTGCTTCCTTTGGACAAAGAGCGTTTGCTGTTGCTGCCGCTGAAAAATGGAATTCACTCCCAGTTGAACTCCGTTTTGTGACTACTTTACCAATTTTCAAATCTCGATTAAAGACTCATCTGTTCAAAATTCACAACAGAAATTGACAAAAAGCTTAGAGCCAAAGGACTTTGTATAGTTGTTGTATGTGCTATGAGCACGATTTTGTGGATTTGGCGCTATATAAATGGACATATTATTATTAACGTTAAGTTTATTAAAAAGTAAACAGTTCAACTTGTTACAATCAAGAAAGATCTTTTCCTCCCTGGGGGCTCCATTATTGCAGACCTACCCCACATTTGTGTAGTGGTAGGTATAACATGCGTTGTTCTGGACAATAGATGTCTTGATTGAAAACAACAGAAAGGCTGTTGAAGTTTGTATGTTCCACAAATTATACAGGATACATTTTTTATATAATATTGAACGGTGAATTAACACGCGTAAATGCGTAATAGAATGCTAGTTAATCTATACCATGTACCATAACCATTCAACAACATTTATGTTGACATTACACGAAACATATTTTATGCTTGGCTCCATTTGTGGAAAAGAGTCGATGTATGACCTTATCTGCTAATCTGTAACATGTGGCAGAGATGCATGCATGTAATGTAGTTTTATCCCAGCTTCATCTATGAATAACCAACCAGGACAAAGAATCACAGATCAACTGATAAATTTCAACGAGTTATCCTTTCAAGTATACCAGAAATATTAAAACTAAAACCAAATAAAAAATTAGAACATTTCAACAACTCAAATAAAACACCATAATCCGGACAATACAATCCCCGACCCCTACAATAAAAATCCACCATCCAAAACATTTAAACTAATTTATGTTAGCGCAAAGACCAAAAATATAAACTCACTAATTCAAAACTTCAAATAATAAAGACACCAACCAGGACACTCATACCCAATTATAACCAGCCAAAGTGGGACTGAATGCTTTAAAAAAAAGATCTGTACTAAATGGTGTTCAAGTGAGTCACATTTTCAGTAACATACTACAATGCAGAATATAGGAAACAAAACAAAACATGATAATAATTAATCACGAAATAAAATCTATCCCAAAACTTTGAACATTTACCACAGACACTTACGTCGCTATCACTCTTAACACAATTGAGTGAACACAATAAAATTAGCCCTGTTCCGATGTGGCATTCTGCCCTGTTCCGATGTGGTATTCTACCCCTGAGAATTATACTAGACGTTGTATTAGTCAAAAGATCGATGATAGGTTATGTGTAATGTGTCATTCCCGAAGCATTGAAGATGAGTGGCATTTCCTTCTTCATTGTCTAAAGAAGAAAAATGTACGAAACAATGAAAAAGCTGGAACCCATTCTGTTAATTACATTATGCTAGCTACAATTAAATGTATCATTAAACTGTGTTTAACGCTACAATTGGTACAGTCTAAGACCCCTTACGCAAGTTCAAATAGTTTCAAACACACAATTGTCAACACATATCATTACAGTTTGTACTGAAATAAGTAATTATATCATTCATTGTGAAGACTAGACCACTAAAATAGGTACCGAACAGTTTTTCTTTGTGGTAATGCGTTCTACATTCAAAGCGATGTTTCTTATAATGTGAAAGCCGTCATGACGCCTGCCAGTTGAAATCTCGCCAAATATCGCGACGCGTTAACCCCGCCCATCGCTTTCCATATTAGGCCGTGCTACTACGCTCGACTACTATCAGAGAATATCGGAACTCACTTAGATGTCAGTGGCAGGACTCACATGTCTTTGGTCTTTGAAATCGAAACTTTGTCCTAAATGGATGAATCTTGTAGCAAGCCAGCTACTAAAAAGGCTAAAATAGGCAAGACCATTAAAAGAGAGAGAACGAGAGAGAGAGAGAGAGAGAGAGAGAGAGAGAGAGAGAGAGAGAGAGAGAGAAATGGGGTTTAACGTCCACTCGACATAAACTACGTCATTTCGGGACTAACCTATGGTTTTAAACACAAAAACATATTATGGAACACAATTACTATTTTAATTAAAGCGACGTTTCGTTGAGGATTCTCTCAACTTTTTCAAGCGAATGATAATGAAAATATGTGTTAAATACCTGTATTTAACGTCCGCTTCCACCGAGGTGATATCGCAGACAAATAATGGAAATAATGTACAGAGGGTTTATGTACAAAAACAAGTAACAGCTAATTAATCATAACGAATAGTGAAACCATAAATATATTAAGCCAACCGTATACATAAAATCTATAATAACTAATAATAGCTAATTAACAATTAAGGAAGCCACTGATCATAGTAAAATTACTGTTAAAAGGTAAAATTGTAACAACATATACATTAAATTACATTGATAAAACAATAATAATAATAGATTAGGGCAAACCACGAAATCATAACCATGAAAAGTAACAGATCAAAAGGAAACTCAGCAAAACGTATAGGATTAATTAGCACAACAATATCAGGGTAAAAAACTTATTATTTCTCCGTAGATGAGAGAGAGTGACGTATGATCACATGAGAAGGACTGCGCATGCTGTTTCGAACTGGGCGGACATTTCAAATTCGGTAGGCGAGAAATTGCACGTAACAGTTGGGGTTTCACCAAATCATATAATTATGCGGTAAGGCTTTACTTTTATTTCAATGGAAATTGGTTTATCATTATGTATGTGCAGTACAGTTTTGGGTCAGTTTATGTGTAAGTTAAGGAAGCTATAGGCCAGTAACCTTTGTAGCCACTAAAAAAACTTGCGTAAAGGAACTCCGTAGGATGAGCCACTACTGTCGAGTAAGGTGGAAGACATCAACAGTGAAACCATTTCTAACATTATGCAAGACCTAAATCTGCCTATTTTTTTTTATCGTACCGACTTTCGAGGGCTGGCCAAAAAAACAAGAAAAATCAATCGATAAATTCTCGGTTCAGAGTGGACCAATTTACATAATATAGATTTTAATTATGATAGTGAGAACTGTCAGCTCTATATCTAATCCCCCATAATATAGTTTTTGAATATTATAGTGAGAACTGTCAGCTCTTGGTCTAATCCCCCATAATGTATCTTTAAATGACAATACCAAAATGATTAAATTAATGAATTACCTTCGATGTTGTGCAAGATACATTACAAGGTCGTTCTATATAACACAAGAATCCTTATTTAATCCCAACTAATTGTAAATAAATAATCACTCAACAAAATAACTACAAATATTTATATTATTACATGTACTCATTTATTGTATTGTTTATTATAGTAAAGTGATTAATAGGCCCAAGAAAATTTGGAATAGTGGCTGAGCAGTAGTTAGAAAATGGCGGCTACATTCAAATGAAAGTTGTTTATGTATTTGTATCGCACAATTCTACATGAAAATAGTGTTGGATTTTTATAAATTTGCGTCGGATGTGACAAGAAATGATTCCTTTTGGCGACTAAAGCAGAATCACGGTGAAAAATAGACGGTAGAGATTCCAAAATAGTCTTAGAACGTAGATAGGGGAAAAGCCTTATTTTCATACTAGTTATCTATAAGGGCGGATAGTAACGTAGTGAAGAGCAGAACCGAAACATTTACGTTACTTATAGGCCATCTGGCATATTTCTCCATTTACCCATTGTAACCAAAATTAAAAATAACTGTAATCAGTGCAATGTAAGGTTTTTTGTGTCAACGTTGCTTGTTTGGGTTTGTTACATAATGTGGAAATTTGAAATATCAATGTGATACACCTGCATTATCTGATGGTCTGATTTTAAAATAGCACAATTTGCAATATTATTTACTTGAGCTCCCGTAAGCATAAAACTATTAAACATACATTATGCAAGAGCTAAATCTGTCTATTTCGTGTCTTTCTTTTGGCCTGAAATATTATCTAAATTATAAATCAGACATTAATTAGCTTATCCAGAACATAATCAACACTCGATGTCATCGCTAGCCTGCAATATTTACTGGATTAGGTTAAAACAAATTCAGCACCTAAAACAAATCTAAAAAATGAATCTCCCCCCAGAATACCATTCACACAACCAGTAGGCCCTATGTCCATCATCACATCAGACGAATAATGTCTTCAGTGATGTAATCGTAATTAATCCATGAAGTTGTACGCTCAAAGTGTGATCACCCGAAGAGAGAAGCCCCACCCACCAAGCAAGTTATAGTGCATCTAAGACACTTACACACTAAACAAATGACTTATGATACAGCTTAAAACAGAACTTTAAGTAAAACGTGGATAAATCTATGCGTTCCACCTAGCTTTAGTACAAACTCCTTCGGATCTCCACCATTCTTCCACGTTAACGTTTATATTAGGTCTATTTTCATCATTGAGCAAGGTACAGAGTCTACACCAGAATTTTGTGTTCAGGAAATTACCTGTCCCCTTCCATTTAAAATACTGATTATACAAATCATCATTTCGATCTAGTTTGTGAAGATATGCTGCTAGCTCTTCGGGAGATTTGAAATCGTCCACATGGATAAAACTGTTTGGTGGCGCGACCTTTTCATAGTCCTCCTTCCTGGCTCCCATTACCACTGGTATGACGTCATGTCTGGAGAAAAAAAAATAATAACAATAAGTTTAAACATGCATTATGCAAGAGATAAATCTGCCTATTGCAGGTTTTTCTTTGGTCATGAAATGTTATATAAACTATTAATTAGACATTAATTAACTGAACCACGCCATAACCAACTCTCGATGGCTTGATATAAAATAGATTAGAACGGTTCAGCCATATTTTGATTTAATCTAAAAATGGAGGAGCGAGATTTAGATTTGAACAACCAGTACGGTGGTTGCATTTATTGCACCCGTCTTGTCAAACCTTCAAAGGCTAATATCTTCGCTCGCAATAGAGGAATTTTAATGAAATGTTTAAATTATTCATTTTACATTATCTATCTAAATCTTACATAATGTGTCTTTAAAGAAAAAAATATAATTTAAGCATTTAGGAGATTTCTAATCAATGTGTAACATCTAAATAAATGAAATGAAATGCGTGTCTTCCGATGTTAAATCAGACAAGTCAAGCACTGGTACCCCGCTCCCGCCCAAAGATCTTCGTTTTAGTTGAGATTATCTGCTTGGACGATCAGACAAAATTCCTTAAGTGTATATTGTGAAATCTGACACTTGTTGTGAGGGTCTTTTCATACAATCTACCATTTGTTAAACGTATCCCTGTGTAAACAACGGACACACAATATTCAGTGGAACTTGAGTAGACAAACACATATATACTTACATCCATATTATTTGATCAGACATGATGTCAACGTGGTATGAAACAAGGATAACACTCTTTTCAATTCATATTTTACTATTGCATAAATGGTATAGATTAATGCTCCGTTCCAACTGTCGTGCGGTGTATTGTGGTAGGATTGTTCCTATTGAATCCACGATCGGGTATGTGCAGATACGTTTCAACGCGATCAACACGATTGCTTCAACTGACCTCAATGCTTAGACGAACTGATAGTTGGCACCTAGCATTAACGGTAGATCGCAACATTTAAAATATATTACGGTATGTCGCGAGGTTTTTAAGTATCCTACCTACATTATCATAAATGACATAGACTAGAATATAATAATGTGATATGCATAATGAAATATGAAACTACTTATAATTCAAGCGTAACAGTATACAGGTATATAACTTAATACTTACTGTAGTCCATTTACGAAAAATTTCTCTGTTATATAATCTTTACAATTAGCATTCTCAAACGCTAAATAAAATTTATAAACTTTACTCATCATTTCAAAACATTTTGAGCCAGCGTTCCTTGGACACTTTAATGTTCCACAATATCCGTAAATATCAACGCTTATATTTTTTTGTAAATCGTATGCATAATATAGTCGATCGTTAGATGATGCACAATTCGATACAAACATAGCAGCCATTTTTGTTTTGCCTTCTGCATAATTCCGCTTTGGCTTGATCTCAGCTGTTAAATTTTGATGAGGTACCCATTTTTCATAAGGCGCTACTATCGTGGAATCACTTCTGTATGTTGCAGTCCAGTTCACAAGATTTTCTAAATATTGAAATGTAGTAGTCGCCCGGGGACTTTCTAAGCAGAAAAATAACCACACGATTTCAGGTTTACGGTACAGTTTGATATAGTTTTCCAAATCCGGCAGAAATTGTCCCAGCAACAAGGCGTCTATTTTGCTCCCGTCCTCGGGATGAGTATTAACGATTTCACAGTTTTGAACATGACATTTGTGCTGTTTGAACGTTTCACTACCAGGCTTAACACCCCAAGAACCGGAACCACCGTTAGTCAATATGAGTTTGTTTTTTTTGACAAATTTAAGGGATGATTTTGGAATATAGCACATCTGTTCAACAATTCTGTCAGAACCCGATTTAGTGTTCCAAATACCAACATGCTTCGGATGTTGAATTGGTAATCTCGATTTAGATAATATGACATTTGATATAAGTTGTTTGATGTTTAAGTTTTGTGATCTAGCTGTAGCACCAATCTGTGTTTTACCTTTTTGCGGTTTTGTTAGTTTTGGTATGCTTACCACTTTTGTTGTTTTGGTTGTACGCTTTGTCAATTTACGTACTTTTGCTACATGTTGATGTTCTTTTTTCGATGTACCCTTCTTAGGAACTGACTCAGTTCGATCGACGAGACTGGGCACAACCAATGCTTGTTTTTCAGGAGTTGCGAGCGTATCCGATTTCTTCTCTTTAATATTACACGATTTACTTTTCTCGCATATTGTCGTTACCACAAAATCTTCCACATTTTGTTCCACATCAGCGTGTTTAGAAACTCGCACGAGAGCATGTTTCCACACGAACCACTGGAATCCCAAGGACAGAAACACAAATCCAACGACCAAACCAATAAACTTTAGATACAAGGACTGCATAGCCCATTAAAAGTTTAAACTGAAACGCTTCAGTAGCTAAATATGTTATAAACCTACGCAAATCATTCAGTACATACGTGTACCATGACAATAGACAACGCGTGTTATCTTTATTCTGATAAAATTTGATAAATCGGGTTAACTTTAACATAGTTTTGAACTACATTATCTAGAGCTCTCATATTTACGATATATATTACATACAGTAAAATCATCCGGTAAAACGAAACCAATTGTCCCAATTGAACACTCTTCGTTTTGTTATGGGAGTATCTCATTTACATAAAGTTTCTTGCTAAGGACCACGAGACATTTCCCACAGAAAGTTTAAATGTTTTGTGTGCTGTCTACTGGACAAGAGAATATGGCGTTTAGAATGTCTTACTTGAATTTATGGCCTACAGAAACCGAAATGCCGACAAACTCGCTCAACTTCAATACAAAGAATACATCGTCCATGGATATTGTGATGACTGGTTATGATTACATAATATAGAACGCTATCCCCATTCACGATGACACCTTACCTAAAACGCCTGGTTCCCAGCGTAATTATTCATTGTAGTGGGCGCAGATTCGTGCCAACTGCCAAACAGATGTCGGATGAGATGTAACACTCTCTTAACTATGTGGTGGTGAATGACGTCTGTATGCATTCTAAACACTCGAAAAGGTTTGGACCTCTTTGGACCACGGCAAAAAATTTCTTTCGAACTACGATTTTCAGTATATAGTCAAGCAGTAGTAAGAAGTTTTATTTTAATACCTTCAAATGCCCGTGTGTTACTTCCTTGATAACGTTGAGAAAATACTCTTCAAACGTCGCCCACGTATATATTCTAGTTATTACTCTACCGAACTGCCTCTAATAGATTAACAATATAATCAGTAAATTACTACTTAAACATACATTATGCAAGAACTAAATCTGTCATATGTGGGCTTTTCTTTAGGCCTTAAATGCTATCTTGATTATTAACTAGACATTGATTAACTTATCCTAACTATAATTGATAAACACTCGATGTCATCGCTAGTCTGCGATATTTACTGGATTTGAATCTGATCTGCTGCTCAACCTTCATTGATGATTAAATCAAAAAGTGGATAATCGATACTATTGTTTTATCATACCGACTTAAGTAATGATGATCGAGGCTAGGCATAACATTTTATCCCTAAATTCACTGTTCAGAGTGAATAAATTTGACTGAAATTTTCATCCAATTACCCTTTACATTATCTTGAGAGAACTATCAGCTCTTTAATCTCCCATAATGTATCTTTAATATTTCGAAACGCAAATTAATCTTTTAGTTTTTTTCAGGACGTTAAACCCCATTTTATTTCATTTTATTTTAGGTTTTTTTCATCTCTTATGGAAATAGCACACCTGGTCAACCCATTTTATTTCCTTTAAATAAATACAGTTGTTCAAACACATTCATATATTTCTATTTTGTTCTGTGTGCATTCAAAGTATATTTGTAAATATATTTGCGCATAGTTTTTTTGATCGTATTGACAAGGCGTGTCTAAACAGTAGTGCTGACTAGTGTAGCGATTCTTCTACTTGCATTTTATTTTATACACTGTAAAAAAATTATCTATATTATACGTGAGTTTAACTATTCTTTTCTGTTTATATATGGGTTTTTTTCAAGAGAAAATGTGTTGAAAGTGTGAATTATTTCTTCAAATTATGGGGGGTGGGGGTGGAAGGCCGAATGGTTCGCACGTCTGCCATTGAGTCAACTGCCGTGGTTTTGAATTCCGGGTTGTACGTGACAAGGAATAGGGTCGCCTGTCCAACAAGTTGGTTTCTCCGAGTCCGGAATTCTCCCACTGCCAAATACCCCTATGTACAATTTCAAAATATGTGTTTTATGTATATTTATGGAAAATTGTATTATGAAACAGTAAATGTCCGTGAAATGTAGGGATTTAATGGGGTTTTTTCCATTCTACATGTAAAATTGACTTGATTGCTGTTATTGTCAGCGTTAAACGGTGGAATAACCAGAGATTTGCCGATTATTTCTGTTTGCACATGCGCAATTAACTCGGAAAATCTTACATTTTGTATTGAATTTCAGAGGTTCTAGCTCCGGTGAACCCTATTTGGACTATTTATTTTATTTTATCATCACATAACAACGATAAGTAATCGTATACATTAATCATTCCTAATAATTATCATGTTATATAGTATTCATTTCTGTTTAATAAATATAATAATTGGACAATCAAATGGGGAAATGGTTCTGGAAACAAAAATTACCAGGAATTTAGCTGGTCTTTATGTTAATTGAAGGAATTTCTGTAAATTACCACACATACGTTTTTTCACGGATTTTTATATTACAATGTACAGACCAGTGTACATGAACTGGTCGCTAACCGCTATTCTTCTTGTTCTTCTTCTTGCTCTTCTTCATAACAATGTCAGCCTTCGTAAAAGAAAGCTTTATCTATCTCATCAAAAGAATGGATGTCATTAACAACTGTTTCCTGTGATTAAATCTTTGTAATTTCTTTCAAAAAAGTAAACCAGAATCGCTTATCAATGGGAAATTCTCAAATAACAAGTACTATGGTGCTTTAATGACTTTGCGTGGCTAACTTCGCATACAACACTCGCCTAACCGAAAACCTAATTGTTGTCCGGATTTCAAGCAAGTATATAAAAATACTCTTGATTTAGATTTTAACATAATACTTTATTTTCTGAAAGTTTAACATGATATAAATATTTCTCCAGAGATAAACCTATTTAAAAGTAAATATACAATAATCTGTTCCCTGTATTATTTAAAACAAACTGTATGTCTTAATGCAGTCTAAGGAATAACTGATAAATGTGATCAGTAGCCACAACGTCGCTTCATGAATGCCTTAAAATCTCTAACCCCGCCTTTCATATAGCTTGTCATTTTATCTTCGCATCTTGCCATGTAGACTTTGTAACACTCCAGGGTGATATAACCAGCTCTGAAATTAAAAAACGGGTCATATACTAATACAAATGTATTCAAACACACTATATAAGTTTAACATTCCAAAGTAAAATAATCCGCTCTGGAATAAATAGAGTCATATATAGAACTTATTATGTCTTGCTAGTATTCAGCATTGAAATACATATAACAAATCACGATGAAACGCCCTTGAACAAAAGAAGGGTCGCGTAAAATGGCCTTTAATTCGAAAATTAAGTTATATGTCATTCAGATTACAATAAACTGGTGGCTTAGGTACTGTTCAGAATAGGCTACCAAGCATCCATGCACTTCGCTCATAATAAAGTAACTTAACTGTAGTTTTCTATTTATCTTTTATAATCTATTTTTGAACTATTATAGTTCTTACAAAAAGCATCTTTAAGTGTTTTGAGAAAATGCGATTAATCGTGGTCTTGTGGTGAATGAATTGGCCAATTAAATTAGTTGAAAACTCAAATGATGCAGTTTTCTTCTTGGCTCTGTAGAGAGCATTTATCGAGATTTACGGGCGTGGTTCCCTTGTCAGTGGCGGGATCTGGCAAGATAGAACGTATAGTAGTTCGGATGGACTTGCATGTAAAAAAAACCCTGACAGTAGTTGGAATTCGAAATAAGAGTCAATCACTAAACTATTCAGCCATATTTTATGATTTTTAATTCTGTTTAACTTTAAACATCCTTGTGTCGAATAAGAACAATAATGTTAACACTGGTATAAAAATCCTCTCGGAATATGATTAGAAAAGGACTTATTTTTATGTAGCATATTCATATACTATTCAAAAAAAGTAGGGGATATTTGATTTTGGGGTCATAATACTAAAATATGCAAATGACTACGAAAAAAGTCACTATAGAACCTAACAGAAGAAACATTTCCAGTTACATGTGACGCCCAAACGCACCAATAGCTACCGCATGGAATGCAGGTGATGCTTGGGATCATCATGGGGGTCCAACCCAAGATTTGCACGACTCTGACTTTGAATGTTACAGTCATTGTGGCATTGAATTCCAGGGTGGAAACATCAGTTTAATTGTTTTAGTGACCAGAAAACAAATTTTGATATGCGTCGGCTTACCCAAAATGAAAGGTTACGTGCCCTTGGCATGCTACAGATCGGCACAACACAGGCGGTTGTGGCGCGGACGATGAATGTTTCTCAGTCTGTCATAAGCAGGCTATGGTCCAGACACCGTGATACACAATCTGTACAGGACAGACCACGCTCAGGTCGACCAAGGGCGACAACTCAAGCCCAGGATCGATTTATCCGTACCTTGGCCTTGAGAAATCGTGTCATCACAGCAA
Source organism: Patella ulyssiponensis (assembly GCA_963678685.1). Lineage (NCBI taxonomy): Eukaryota > Metazoa > Mollusca > Gastropoda > Patellidae > Patella > Patella ulyssiponensis. The sequence goes on along the minus strand of OY783227.1, from coordinate 74,504,613 downwards.
ATCAGATCAGCGCTCGTCTTCAAACAGACACTGGTATGAGAGTGAGTGGCCAGACGATTCGGAATCGACTGCATAGGGGTCACCTTCGCGCCCGACGTCCTCGCGTGATCCCTTGTTTGAGAGATCATCACATTCAGGCAAGACGTCGTTGGTGTAGGGATCGTCAACACTGGGATAATCGACGCTGGAGCAATGTGATGTTTTCAGATGAGTCAAGGTTCACTGTTGATTTTTTGGACAGACGTAGGAGGGTGTGGCGTCGTCGAAACGTGCGCTTGCAAGACGTTAACGTCATCAGACATGATCGATTTGGGAGTGGTTCTGTTATGGTGTGGGGAGGCATCACTGTTGCTGGAAGAACGGCTTTACATGTTGTTGCAGGGCGTGTTACAGGCCAGTACTACCGGGACAACATCTTGGCAGTCCATGTTGTGCCGTTCGCACGACGTCATGGCCGCCGTTTCATCTTCCAGGATGACAACGCAAGATGTCACAGGGCCAGGATCGTTACAGGTTACCTCCAACAACAGAACATCACCACATTACCTTGGCCAGCACTGAGCCCCGACCTCTCCCCCATCGAGCATGTCTGGGACATGCTTGGACAGAGGTTACGTCAACGTCAACAACGTCCTGCCAATGTCCAAGAACTTGCTGCTGCGTTGCAACAGGAATGGGACAATCTGGACCAAAATGACCTTAGACGTCTCATTAGGAGTATGCCACGTCGGATCAATGCTTGTTTGGCAAACAGGGGAGGATTTACCCGTTACTGACTTTGTTGTGATGCTGTGGTACCTTTTGCTGTTTGACCCCGGGTATCATTTTACCCTTATAATGGTCAGTCTGTGCCTTACTTAGTCTAACGATCATTTGGAATAAATCGATGAATGTGAACTTCATTTCATTTTGTCATTTGTTTCTTCGTCAGTTTCATTAGGTGACTTTAATAACACTTAAAAATCAAATATCCCCTACTTTTTTTGAATAGTATATTTAAAAAAAGAGCGGAATAACTGAATACCCGATATACGCTCGGGGAGTAAAGCAGGGGACTCGATTGAAAAACACATCTATTAGTTACGTATCTGTTTCCAGTTTTCATATGAAACCGATGTTATCACATACAATATCTTGGGATTGTACAGCCTGGATGGGACTTTAAAGACGAGGCCCGTTTAAGATCACCGGACAGTTGGACATAGAAATAAGCTTACGTTGTAAGACGCTGACTCACTGGTCTGGAGGTCGCAGGTTAGCCTGACAAGGCAAGCTGTCGGGTTATTCGGATGGGACAAACCCGAGGTCCTGTGTACACATTGGAATTGCACATTAAAGAGCCCTTGGCAACGGGAGAAAGAGAGTTTAAGGTCCACTCGACACAAACTAGGTCATTTCGGTACTAACATTTCTGACATTTGGTTCAATTTTATGCCAATAATTCGCTTGTGCGGGCGGGTGGGGGGATTTCTTTAGCGATGGGAGGACACCTGAGGACCCGGAGAAAACTCATGAAGTTGAACAAACGCCCCGCCCCTCCTGCTCCTTGTCACGTAAAACCGGGGAATCGAACCACGCCAATTGAGTCTATGTCAGGCCTTAATTATGCATTTTGAAAAAGAAAAAGTTTTTAACTTTCAACAACCCACCTGCTTAATATAAGTATTAATAATTGATTTGGTAATGTATTACTTATTTACATACATTTTTCTTTACGTATTATATTACGTTTAATCATAATACATGTGTTTATATTAGGTATTAAAAAGCTGTATTGATGATGTCAAATTGTCAAAATATGTATGGTATCATGGCCGAGAACAAGACATAAAAGTAATATATTGATGTTTCCAGATCATTAAACAACTTAATAAAGCTATATAAAACTATTTGGCTAAATATGTCTAAAACTAAGCCAACAACCATGTTATTTATCAAACCAGTTTTTTGTTGACCCTCTCAGCTAAGTAATATAAGCAATATGAATAATGTGGTGAGATTAACAACAATATTGTAGCTATCACATTAGCTCATCTTATATCAAATATCAAATAGTTGATACAATAGCTCGTCTTATATCTTATATCTTGCTGTCACATAAAATAGATATGAAGAGCAATGAAGTGGAGTTTAAAGTCCTACTGTTCTGCTCTGATTGAGCTAATGAAGGCGGGTATATCCCATACATTGTGCTATTAGGGAAATTTTACCGGGATGGCATGGCGGCACTACGTCCTACATATCAATCGAATTCCAACTGCCAAATGATCGACGAAAAACCAAAGACCCGTGTGCATATTAACATGGCAGTTGGAATTAGATATTAGAGTGGTCCATAGCGCCACTGTCCTGGAATAATGTCCCCCATAGCACAATGTATGACGTATGCCCGTCTTCATTAGCCCAGTCGGAACAGAACAACGTGAAACCCCACGCATTTCACTTCATTTCCTTTAAGAACACTTACTTGCATATCCCATGAGGTTTGACGCCATCCATGATATCTTCACATTGTTCAAAGTCACGATCAGGATTAGGGCATGGGTCGATTTTACCTGTAGATATAAATAATTCATAAAATTCACAGATATTTCAATTTTCTTAGTCAACATCTTGAAATAGAATATCATTCATGACTATCGTATTCCTAGAACCCTCTCCAATGTCGGTAGTTGAACTCATTGAACTAAAAGACATAAATACCCAAACATGAGTGTATAAACTGGAAAGGGTTTTCTATCATATCAATCCGAGGGAGAGTAGGTTTATATCCGACAGATACAACGCCATTCATTTGTTCATACGTCTCCATTTTGGAGTAATTGAATTGAAAGCAAAATCATTTGGATAGTAAAACGAAGTCAGACGAATAATTAATCCTTTTTAGTCAACATAATGACGATGGAACAGATGTGAATGCAAATATGATGAGGATCTATCCAAAGCCTGGAGAAAATTTGGATCAAAAAGGCAATCTGTTCCGATAATTCTGACAGTGAACCGTGATTGAGGGTTCTCCGTATGTTCAGAGAATGATTTGACCGACTGTTTTAAGTGGACTGTACCCAAAAATACTATACAAAGGAATTCTTGGGGGATATTCACGTGGTTACTTCAGAAAATTTCGTTACTTAGCGGAAACCATCGAGAAATCATCCAATCATTGTTCACTTTCAATGGGATTGTCCATTAAATCTAGGGGTGTTTAAAACAATGACGTTGTATATGTCGGATATAAACCTTCTATCCCTCGGATTGATATGATGGAGAATACTTGGACTTCGCTGGCGTGTTCTATTTCAACCTCTGGTAGGTTAATATATGATAGCTGGGCAAATTCACCTCTCCGGTAAAACAGTATACGACGATATTTTATTCTGCCAACAAATTAAGATGGGAAGGTCATCAGAGACTGGATTGTTTCTGAACAATTATAAAGCATGAAATAAGAATACTTAAATGTTGAGGAACGATAAGTCTCGATCATCTGCATATACAGTAAACGACCATGTTGTCGTTCCGGTTAAAGGGCATTACATCATGTTTGTAAATAGTGAGGAACTAACACATTTTTAGCCAATCAACCGATGACATACATTCTAGTTCCGCAATTGGGTGACACACACATTGGGTCGTTGGCCATTTTTGTCTGTAGACTGTCTTTAGGTTTAGGATGACTATCATTTCGGAACAAAACAAAATCCAAAATTTAATTTATTATTTATTATGAGGACATGGGCTAGTCCGTCAATGTCAACTGGTAACCCTAGACCTGAACGCTACCACCCTTACATTTGTCAGTATGCCAAGATCACCATCTTAATCTCAAAATGGTTTGGGCATTGTGGAAAATGGGAGTTAATAACTTTTAATTTTAGTTTTGTACTTACATGTTTCATACAGATCAACAGATTGTCGAAGGTCGGCGATTAATTCGGGTTGTAAAACAAACAAACACATGTGTATGGTCGACATCAAACAATGACGTATTCTTTCGTTTTTCCTAAAAGTAATATAAATATAACGTTTTTAAAAAACATATAAATAGCGGTCTAAAACGGGTTCCAGATAATATCGGCCAATTTGGATTGCGTGTCACCTTCGTGGTGTCACACTTTTCTTGTTAAATACCGTGTGTAAGTTGAAACTGGAATTAAAATATCCTAAATGTTATTCCAGAGTGTGGGAAAATTTACCCTGACAATTACGTTGCGGCCTGCTTCTTATTTCGATTTCCATCTGTCAAGAGACAATTAACATCCTGTACGGCGTATGTCCGTCTTCATTAGTCAAGCCGGGACAGAACAGTAGGGCTGTAAACTCAATTTCATTTCATTCATTTCCATTAACATACTGCCAATGCTATACACAGGGACTACTGCCAATGCTATACACAGGGACTACTGCAAATGCTATACACAGAAACGTGGTTTTCGTCTCACCCTCACCCTTTATCCAGCTCTCATGACTAGATGAGACTCGGCATCACCAGGGCCGCTGGTGCCATGAGTGGTGAAAGAAAAATATACAAATTTATTATGGTAATTCGGAAATGACCTAGTTTATGTTGAACATATCCAATGTCTCTTCCGTCCCTTTGGATTGTGATCTCAGGTTTAGAACCACACCATTCGTTCCTAAAAAAATATTTCGAGGATTTTTAACACCGATACCTACCTACATTGTTCTTCTTCCGGCCTGTAAATATTAACTATCATATCAGAACATAACTTTATCAGATGATTGCATTCTACAACTGTTATTTCTCCTTTAGGTTTGAATTTGGTAATATCAAATTCTGAAATAGTATTCATGCAATTTACTAACTCTAGGAGGAAACGAAGGGTATAACATGACGTAAAAAGGGAGTGAGGTGAGAGGGACCTGCTATGTATTTCAAAATGGACTGCTACCATTTTCCCCCGAGTCCTGTAACGAAGATAATCGCCTTGTGCAATCCTACAATGAACCAGATCGCATACATACCTCCATTTGCCAAATAATTTGTGAAATATATTATGTTCATGGTTTGATAGGATATAAGCTAATGTAGGGGAACAAACTCTTTTTCTTTTTGGAAGCAGACCACCAAAACGTTCACCGTTGACTTTAATGCCCCAGTTGTCCTCATAATTTTTTGTTGGGTTGAACACTTTCCACCAAATCGAGGCCATGTCTGGCTCTAATGTTTTCAATATTGAAATACACGAACTTGGAATACCATGCTATATAACTATGCCAAAAATGTCATAGATTCAGCATTGAAGTCACTGTTAAGTAAGCTACTAGTCTTAATTCGTGTGCTGTAAGTTAACCGAAAAATGTAACACCATTATCTCACATGGATATTGATAATAAACAAGATCGTGTATTTGCCCCCCAAAATATATACCGAAAAATTATTAGATTATTCATAAGGTACATGCGGGCCAATCACTTGCATCAAGAAAATATTAAAACATCATATCAAAACAACCTTGACCTATTTTACATTTCAGTCTGTGGAGCGAGATCGAAATAGGTAAAAAATGCAACGCTTCTTTAAAATCAATTGATCGTACACCCAAGCGCACCACAGACATGCACTTAACATGTCATAATTGCAGGTTTACAATCATACCTTCTTCACCAGAAACCGTCTCTCCCATACCGTTATTATTTCCCAGCATTCCTGATTCTGTAACGCCGACACCGCCATTATTGGTCTCACCTTTAAAGAACATGAACATACTAAATTTTACCTTAGGAAATACACATTGAAACATGACCCATGTAGTTAAAAGACAATGGTTTATCGAATATCCAAGGTATACAAAAATCGGTTTACACAAAAGGCTAATCGATGAAATCGGTTCCCACAAAAGGCTAATCGATAAAATCGGTCTACACAAAAGGTTAATCGATAAAATCTTGGAAGAAGATCAATCTATATCAGAGCGCTCACAAGCGTATATGGCACCAAGTGGAAAAGTTTCTGTGACGCCTTCACCGACGCATACTGTAACTGCTTTGTTCAGTGCCTGCGCTCAGTCGATATTTTATGATTAAAGAAATTTTAAAATATAATTTACATATGATCTACACAATTATTTATCAAATCAACATTTTATCCCCCCCCCCCAACAAATCGAAAATTGCATCTATAATTGCTGAAAAATGAACTGGTTTACACGGGTTTAGTGGACGCGAATGCCGGTGATTTTCTGTATTAAAGAAGGCAAGTCTATAAGTATTCAAAATGGAATTCTGGTATGCACTTCGATAACTTGCCGCTCCCAAGAAGTGTCATCACCGGCCATATGCCTCCTCATTCTCCCCTGTGTGAGGGCCATGATCTGTATACAAATATAATATTTCCTACCCTTACTATAACACCTGATAATCTTTGACAACGTGTAAAATCAGTTAGAGTGAGATAGTAAAACAGTTTACAATATTTTGCGTATGAAGTCCCCCAATCCCTACCCCAGTCTCAATAATCAACTGGATAGAAAGTAAGATATTTACATTGTGTATGGTATTCTCGTCGTGATTGTTCTATTTTCATTCTGAAGGAATCTGGCAGTAAACTGTTACACCTAGTCATAACCTCGTCCATACATTCAAAGGTAGCTTTCATTACCCTACAAATAAACATTTATATCAATTTACAACATGGATAACATGAGATTATCTATACTATCGATAAGTTTGTTAACACAAGGTACAATTTAATGGATACTCTGTAATTGTGTATCGACAACCTTTTACCTTGTGTTAATATGTTCAATACTAAATGCCAACCAAAGACGATTCGTTTGTTAGTTCATAAAGCCCGTTTTTCGTTTATTATAATATATTTGTATATGCCTCTTTCGAAATATTGGAATCTAAGACGATTACGAGGTCGTGTATATTAAACACTTTGAATCGAGATTATTCTGTTTGGAAGTTCCGGTTACTATTGCCATATTTTACCCAATTTGTCCATATTGTTATCGTTGTTGAAGATGACAAGGGTTTAGGATATATTTTATTCTGCATACATGTATTTCGTTTTGCTTTTAAAAATGGAGCAAGGTCCTTTTTTTATATTTCAAATGTTTAAATGTTTGAAAGATCAAACCCAAATTTATTTTTGACAGTACTTACGGGCATTCAGGTTTTGTATTTTCCATTGACATATTGACACATTTTTGGGCCAGTTCGCTGCATTCCATAAAATCCACATCATTCGTTTCCGTTATAACAGGTGTATTCCCTCCGGCATTATCATTCACATAACCATCTGGTGGATTCACTAACACGAGAAACAATAGGATAATGTTCAATGACGTGTCAAAACGATTTGACTCTTGTAACCGGTTATAATGTGCGCAATGGGTTCTTACGATCTATGCTAGGATCTGGAAGAGTTGATATGAATGACGTGTTCTGGATGAGGTGAGGGGTTAACCAATGAATCGGTCTGTTACGGCGACCTTTTGGCCTGTGATGCACCGAACCAAGAAACTTTAATGATTCATCAAAGCTTCTTGCACAGAACAGTGGGTAATCCATCAATGCTGATTGGTTTATCAAATGTCTGGCGTCATAAGGTCAAAAGCCGATCGTATGACCTCTAACGCAACCTTTCACTTCAACTAGACAGACCTTCATGTAGTGTAGCCATCGAAAGTGTAAAAAAACGAAACAAAATATCGATCTGTATTTTAAACAGATTGCGGTTCTAAGAACTAAGGAGTGTCATTTCTGGTTCAATACAGGTGTTGGCCGAGACAGATCCGTGGTATATTTTGTCGTGGAAAAGGGCACGGCAAGGAGTAGCGTGTATATATGTTGGAATGGTACGAAAGACTGGGTTTCGAGCCAAATTCCCCTCAAAGCACACTGCGATGTCCCTGTTTGTCTTCATTAGTCCGGTTGGTGTAGCAAAGTAGGACGCGACACCCTATAACATTTCTAACTTAGGAACTCTGCCGTATCAAGACGAACAGAATCAGTTAAACCATCATATCCGAGATCGCTTAGATATTTCTATACATATAAACTACTTTGCATAGTGAGATTTGGCGTGTCGTCAGTGTCAATGCTTCCATTCGTATGATTTGAAATCTTTTAGGATCTTATGCCAGCCCTTTTAATGGTTATGGTTATTGTTGGTCTTTTTTCGTACAGGGGGGGGGGGGGGGGGTTGGGATGGCTTAGTGGTCTAGAGTGCCGCGCTTCGACCTCCAGCTGGCTTGTCACCTCTGGCTTGCGGCTGTGGTTTCGAGCCCTGGTGTGAGCGTATGTGGCATGGAGATAGGGGCGCCTTCTCAACCTCGTGGGTTTCCCCCGGGCACTCCGGTTTCCTCCCACTGCTAAAGACCCATACGCGCAAGCGAATTATTGAAATAAAATTAAAAACCATGTGTTAGTCCCGAATTGACCTAGTTGTGTCGGGTGGACATTAAAACCCATTTCTCTCTCTCTCTCTCTCTCTGTTTCGTACACTTACCATAATTGTTCTCAAAGGAAATTTTAGGTGTTTCCCCATTTTTACCTGTAGTATATATTATAAACATCTAGTTAAATTATTAATCTAACGATGTTTTATTATTAAACATAAATTCTTTAAAAAATAAACCCATTAGAATTATTTTATCTCTTATTTTTGTTCAGCTGTGTGGTACAGTTGTATGTTTACGACCAATTCAAATAATTTATTTACAAGAAACATTTCTTCAGAACATTGCTATTTATGCTACAATGTGAAACAGAGGAATCTCGGAATATAGCAGGTGACTGGTTAGATCTATTCACGCCACCTGCATATTTCCTCAAGGTCACGAGATGTAAACAGGGATATCGCTAACCCTAACCCTAACCCTAACCCGAGACCTAGCCCTAACTCTTCTTTCTCCTGTCCTGTGTCCTGTCTTCTCCTTCATTCTTTCTTTTCTTTCCCCCTCCTTTCTTTCTTTTTTTCCTTTTTTCTTTATAGGCTTAGCCTCACTTTGTTAATGAGCATAGGCCCACCTGTCACGGACAGGTGGACAGGTGGGCCCAGTCTGGCACTGCCTAACCCATAATCTCCGATAACAATCACATGCCCTAATTCTGTGACCTTGAGGAAATCTTCAAGAGGCCTTCATAAATAGATTTGACATAGGTGACTATAGCCCTTGTTGAACACAGTGGTTAGAAGAAGAAGAAGAAGAAGAAGAATTGTTTTATTAATGTGTCACACATTGTACAATAGCAATAAAAACAGTTTGAGACAAAAAATTAGATCACTAACTGGCTTAAGATCGACTGCACAATGTTTTGCAGGAAAAGAAGTATCTAAATACTCACAAGCATCTCTATATCGACCAATATAATCCTCATATGCTTCCATCTCTGGCACATTGTCTGCAAATACATTCCTGCAGTGATTCAACACGTTTTCTATACAATTGCCTTTACTGATCACATACCTACAATCAAACAGATATATAAATTGAGTGAAATGGCGGGGTTTCGATTCTCCGGTGTATGGGACAAGGAGTACGGTCCCCTGTCCAACCTCGTGGGTTTTCTTCGGGTCCCACGGTTAACTCCCACTGCTAACGATCCTTGTGCGCAAGCGAATTATTGAAATAAAATTGAAGTATATGTTAGTTCCGAAATGACCTAGTATCTTTGGACGTTAAACCCCATTTTTCTGTCCCATTGATCAAAAAAATTCCTATGACATATGATGATCCAATGACGTGTGCATTGTTTACATAATAGAGAGAGAGAGAAAGATTGGGTTTAACGTCCACTCGACACAAACTAGTCCTCTTACCTACAAACTTCACCTCTAACATTATATTCTTCCAAGGCAAAATCTGAACACTGGTTGACCATCTGTGCAAAACCACTTCTATTACACGGATTAACAGACTCCTCTATAATTCCTAAAATAAAAGTAAGTTTTTCATAATGAATAATGGGAATATTTAGGCGACACGATACATAGATAACCAGACTGCTCTAAATTTCTTAAAATATCAATTAGTTTTTCATTATACATTTATTTCATAACATAATATTATGTGGAACAGTTAGGCTACATGATACTATATTGTGTACTATGTAATCAATGCTCATTTCCCCCTAGAATGCCTGATACCACATCTGAATGGTTAACAGTTATTGCTGTACTTTTGTATATATCTACAGAATACTGAGGATTATAGAAATATAATAATTCATACACAGATCTACCTGGAGCACACACGTGATCTATCGAAGGTAGAATTTTCTTCTTGAAAGATTCTGGATCTGCGGAATTCTGAAACTCTTTACACTCCTTCATCAGATTGACTAAGCAATACACGGCGTTATAAACAGCTCTGAAAACAGCGTACAAGATGGATTATATTTCCTTAAAATAAAAGGTTCTGATTACATAACCATCAAAAGAAATGTAAGATGAAGTGATATTTAACACACTTCGCATCTACGGCAACGGAAATGAAATGAAATGGCGTTTAGCGTCCTACTGATTTGCTCCAACTGAGCTAATGAAGATGGACATACACCATACAGTGGGCTAGGAGGGAAACTTTGACCGGACAACGGCATTTCCGCTTACTTTTTGTAATAAGATGTGCAGCTCCACTGACGTCACTCGCCAATCAACTGGATAAAGACTAATCAAAAAATTGAAAAATGTTTAGATGGTCACATATAACGGGCAATATTATATCGACAAATTCTAATCGGTCTTGCAGGCTCGTAGCAGGGTGGGGGCAAAGGCGGACGGATCTAGGGTGCTCTCCATAGGCGTACGGACTACCCTCCCCAAGAAAATATAACGATCTCAAACGCGTTTTCTTGTAATTCCACCCAATGTCACTCGGCTGTATGTGATGCCCATACTGATATGGAGACGCTGGTCGCTGACCTTGTATTGCATCTAATGGGAAGGACGCCTTTGGCACCCATTGAGGGAGTCGGTTTTTCCCCCAATGGGCAAAGGGCGCCAAAATTTTCCGGGGGAGGGGGGGGCAGTTTCCCCGCTTTCCCCCGCTAGCTACGGGCCTGGATTGGTGTGCAAATGGCTAAAGGTTTTATAATAAATAATGACTTCAAGTATACACGATTTTGATATGACCATTGTATATATGCTCTTTAATAATTTACTCTGCATCTGTCGCTGATATATGGGGTATTTCCCGTCTTAACATACGAGTACACGTAGATTCATTAAATTGTAAATGCGACTATATAATTCAGTATAAATCAAACTAGAACGAACAAATGTGTTTACATCATGAATTACTCTATTCACGGCAGTTGTTTATTTTCAGTATAACGTAGAAGTCATCAGATGTACCACACCTATTTATTATTAATAGCATCACAGATTCCAATAGCCTATGAAAAGTTAATCGACTTGCCATATTGTGTCCGCATTAAACCCGAACACGTTCTTTGATTAACTATGAAAGTAAATGGGAAAGGGCGTTATTTCAATACTTATCACATGGAATGTATTTTTATGATACCCGTATTCAAGCATACAAATTATATTTAGCTTCATTTTATATGATAGATCCCTACTAGTTCAAGTATTTAAAGGGCAATTCCCGAATATATTTTGGTCAATTTAACTGCTTAATCCTCTAGCTAAGGGCCAAGCAACTAATGCAATATTATATGATACAATTGTTTCAAACAACTTAAACCAGTCATCATCTGGAAATGTTGACCTGTGTCCTAAGCTATCTTATACTGTGTCTGGATTAAACCAGACTTTTATATTATATAAATAAGGTGTCTAGAGGTGAGATTTATATTTCGTTATCACGTACAGCATATAGGTCTAAAGGAACGGCAATCGATTATCAGATCACCCCACGAAAAAATGACCTGAAATCTTAAAAGGTTGTGTGTCCAGATAAGCGGTTTTGACGTTCACGTCCAAACTACTCAATATCTTGAGCTGAAATTTGGAGACACGGTAACTACACAATTCCTCTACATTTCATATATACACGGACTTTCATTTTTGAGACTCTGTTCAAATCAGGATAGTAACTTTAAACCATGTAAAAATAAAAAGAAAATCGAAGCGTATTTTCCTTGGTATAACTTAGCATTGACGCGGTTAAAATTATTTTACCTTTATAAACCAAAAGACAAATTCCAAGACTTGAAGTGCTGCCATGGCAAATGTCTTTCAGTTACAATATCATAATATTAAAATTACGAACACATAGTTTGTCGTTGGAATGGTTGGGTTTTTAATGAATATGTGCCCACATGTTGCAGATTTGACCAAAACAAACGATTGTAATGGGTGGAACTGGTGCTGTGGAGAATTTCTATCAATTACAGTAATAATACTTACGGACACATAGACTGTCGTTGATCCGGCTGGGTTTTACCAAATTGAGTAAATACTCGCCCGCATTCAGCAGCTTTAACCTTTGGGTTAGGTGGGCAGACGGCATTAACACAATACAAACCTACTGAAATAATGCAGTCATTGTATAACAAGATTGTTTTGATAGCAGGGTAAAAAAATATTGTAAAAATGAAATTATAATGCACACCTCTTCTTCTGAGTTAATAAAAAACAAAAATTCAATATCTCTGACAAATCGAGTGCTCCGTGACATGAAAATCATTGCGCTGTAACGTATTTACATAATAACAATCTGATTAAAATACAGATCTATATTTCGTTTCGTTTTTTTTACTTTCGATGGTCTACACTACTCGAGGATCTGCCAAGTTATAGTGGGGGTTCGCGTAAGGGGTCAGGCATTGATTAATCAAGCAGCGTTGACGTTTCTAGTGTTTTACCCATAGTTTCGTGCACCAACAGACCATCCCATTGGCTAATGCCTCACATCATCCAGAACACGTCAACGATAACAACTCTTCCAGATCCTAGTGTAGTAAAGACAAGTAAAACGAAATTTTGAACTATGAAAAAGGAACGAAATAGGATGTGTGCTGTAATCAGATTGTAGTCGGGAGACTACTAGGGTGGTCACTATCACCCCTCATCGTGATGTCATCCATTTTGTCATCGTAGTGTGGCAACTCATTTAATACCAGGCAGCATACCCACGCCGCCCCCCGCCCCCCCCCCCAAAAAAAAATCGCGGATCCAAAATGCCATTCGACCCTTCCTTATGTCCAGAGAAGATTTCCTCTCCCAATTTTGTCCTGTAGTGTCTCGACATCGTTTAGATGTCCACAACCTTTCAAAATCGAGAAATAAGTATAGCTGGTAACACAGTGTATTAGAGACGTAATATTACATCGAGAACCTGAAATCATACACTGTGTTCTTAATGAATAAATGAATATATTATTGGCCAGCTGTTTGCAATGGTACAGACACCGTAACTTAAATATAATCATGTTGCTGGTAATTCTATTAAGGTTTTGCGTAGTTGGGATGCTGTTGAAAAATCCAAACAGTGTTTTGAGTCAATTGAGACTGTAGTCAAAGATACAGTGACGTTATACAACATGTCGATAATAGCAATGGTTAACAAATTCACCCCACGATGTTCGCCCTGTCGTATTTATTGATTTATTATGTTAATTTTCTAAAGCAACAAGTAGATTGATAACGCAAACAGTCCTTGAGTTATTGACTTTAATCAGTTTTATTCAACATTTAATCTGGACCAGCATGTAAACATATATCTAAAGGTACCAATAGACGAGGACATACATTTGATCTGGATATAACAGAAAGGATGATTCCTCTATTACAGAAACCACTGTATATCCGGCCCGAGTTCACAAAGCATGGTCAGACTTAAGTTAAGAATTTATTCAATTTTTAACAAATCTGAGAATGCTTTGTGAACTCGGGGCCTGATTATTGTCGGAAATATTGATTGTGTTTGCAACAATAAAATGACATTCGCTACAAGCCCAAACAGAAATTAGTATTCGCAAGAACTTCAGCAATATAAAAATAAAGGACGCCCCGAGGAAGAGTACATCTGAGTCAAGGTAAATCGCATTAAGCTAATAGTAGGCATGTAAAAGTATCAATACAGTCTAAGATGAATCTATGTCTGGACGAGAGATGTGACAATAAATACCATACAGAAAGATTTCGTGCATGGTAAAGGCATAGACAACAATCATAATTCCGATTTTGTCTACTGTAACTATATATACTAGTACAATGATAATAAAAATTTCAACCAAGTGAAATAAATACATGTACATTGATTGCCTATTGGATATCGTATAAAGTATTTAACATTGCGTGAAACCTATTTATCGTAATTGCCCGATCAATAAGCCACAAGACACCACCTTTTACCGTCAAAATGTGCAACAATACACATATGTTAAGCGACGGCATATGGAATGAAACAGCAGCTAACACAAATTTTATTTTTTTTTTTAAAGAAAAGAACAATATTAATGTACTCAGAACTTGACAATCAATCTTATACGTTTTCTCTGATAGATAAATTTGGATTCACTGCATACGGAAATCGTAATTCACACTTTTTTGACAGTGGACTTACTTATGCGAATTACTTAATGTAAAATTGGTAGGTTCAAAAGAGCAAAACACAGAATATACTTCGACAATTTTCAGTATTTCTTTTGGAAATTTGTCAGTAGCCAATTGTTCAAACATATAGCATCTAAAAACGGCTTCGCAATTTCTAATAAATATACGGATAGACAACGACACATATTCAGGTGACACATATGCAGTTTTACTTACAAATACAAGCATTTTAACATACACATAGAAACAAATATAAGAACATCAAAGCGAAGAAGGTAATTCATATCCGGTTACAAATGTCAACAATTCCATTACATTAAGAAAATACCGAGACTAACAAAAGGATACCAACAACAGTAGTAAGCTACGAAAGCAATACATTTTCAGTTATATTTCTCGATTTTTAGATCTAAAAATAATAACAAGGACTTAAGAAAGTCAGTGGATCTAGGTCATAATTCTAAATGACTTACCTAATGTTATGAATATCTTCAGTGAGAGAACGTCCATTATGGAGGCAAGTATAGATAAATATATATAGAGTATATGTAAGTAATGTAACAGTATGTGTGAGTGGGATGTTTAACCTATTTATTTAGTGGTGAGCTGTTGTTTAAAATACCATCATGGTCAATTACAACCAATTGTCAATTTATTATACCAATTTACATAGTTCCTGACATTTTCCCGCTCTCGAATTGATTACCTTTGAAGCTGGTGAGCAATTTACTCCGTGGTGTCGATGTGATATACAATTATAAAATAATAGGAAAAGCCGCATTTACATTTGATAGCGATATAGTCCTCCATTATGCCATTATAAATATGTTACCCAATTATTCTATAAGTGTAATGCATATAGTACAGATTGAATATACATGCACACGAAATGGTTAACGAAGAAAGCAAGGAATATAGTAATATTTAGTGTCTCGTCCACACAATAATTTGGTCATTTTGAGACAAACATATGATCAATGTCATTTCTATGGTTAGGTGTGCACTGATAAATTGGAGGTATTAGACAAGGCTGTGGCATTTCCGCTGATTGTCTTCGATTTCCGCCCGTCAATGGCTCTTTGATGTGTACGCTGATATGACGTGCCTGGTGGACCTAGGACCTGAGTTCGATCCTGGTATTGGCAGAGGAAGGACCTCAGAATATTTAACCCTAGTTCCGCGTGTTAGTAGTATGTTGTCTAGGCCTTCTGTCGCGACAAAAAAGTGAGGTCTTGTGTATATTGGTAGTTTGAAATTGAAATAAACAGAAGGCCGTAGCGTCGCTGCCAGGGAATGAGGGAAATTTTGCTAGGACAAAAGCGTTCTCCAACATGCACATCGATTTGTCGTCCGAACCGAACGACTAGACGCTGTTCTTTTCCCCTCCCCTACCCTACACCACTTACAAGGTAAAACTTTCTCGACTCCCCTATTTATACGGAACACATTTTATAGCGACCTAAATTCATTTATACGACTGCCTCTTCATTGTTTTATTCTAATTATGCAAATCTTCACCAGAGTTCTTTACCCTTACCAACACCGTGTTTCAAAATTAACCTATTGGTTACTATCGTATAGTCACAATTAAATTAGTTTCCGTTAAAATATTGTACTAGTTCCAAATACGTGTGCAACCTTTTACGTTAGTGAACTACGTAATTTGTAAATTTGGGTTTCAACTAAATGTCAAAATTGGTATTACAACATAAAGTGGGACCAAATAATGTTCTTGTTTTAATGTGATCACAATATCAAGATTCACCTTAATGGAAAATTTCTGGTTTTAATGTCAAATCATAACGAAAAAGAAAATCTAGATTGTAAAATTCTAAACATTTTATATATTCATGAGGTCATAACTAAAAAAAAAAAAAATTAAAATAACACGATTCTACTTTTGCATTTTAGAAAATTGACACGTTTGATTCACTAAAATATATGCGTGACAGCTCCTTTAAACTTATAAACCAATTAAGGCTAGTGACGTAAAGTTGTTAGACTACTACTAGTTTCCTGATGTGCTAATACATTTTTAAATATATACTGTCTATACTAATATGTAGTAAATGATGAAAAACCTACGTGGAGATATCAAAAAAAAAAAAAAAAGTTCAGGAAACGTATTAATAAACAGTTTCTAAAATTTAACTCTTGATGTGTCTAACACACGCTTGTTTTTGCCTAATTATTTTCAGAGAGAGATAGTCATTAAATTGGGATTACATGTAACCAGGAAGATTTTGCCCTCCTAGTGACGTCACTCATCAATCAACTCGTTACAGCAGTAATCGAAAAACAGAAAGTGTTCTGGGGCATCAAGCACATACGTTGTAATATACTCAGATTGGTGTGAAATTGGTGTAAGTTATTGAATAGCACACGTTAGCTTCAAGTATATGCCACTTTTATATGTACCCTTTAAATGGTTTAATTGTCAAATGCTTAAACAAATATTTTTTTTTATGTAAAAGAAATATGAAATGAAATGGGGTTTGAGGTGCTACTATTCGGCTCCGACTTGAGTTAATGAAGACGGGGATATGCCATACACTGAGCTACGAAAGATAATTTGTCCGGACAGGGGCACCACGGCGGTCTAATCTTATGTGGAATTCCCATGGTTTGGTGGCACCCGAACGTTTAGACAGATTTCCTTGTCAGGCCCTCCACCCTGCTTCACTGACGAGGGAAGACACGCTTGAAAATCCTGAGGAACCCTCTCGGCCAACACCGGAAGCAAACCCGCGACCACCAGACTAGTGAACCAACGTCTTATCGCTAAGCCACCGTGGCCCCATGCTTAAAATGTCTTCAGCGATTATTAACACTGTTTAATGTTTACGTTAAATGATTGTTTATGTTTGCCACTTTATAGAATATTCATGGATTCAATTACTAGTCCTACATTCCCGACTATACTGTAGTTATTTCCCTTTACCTATAAGTTAAATGACAATCCGTGGAAGGTATCTACAAATTTATCAAACTGCTATTTTAATTCATAATGTTGAAAAATAAACTCATTTTCTCGTGCTGCCATAACAACAGAAAATATGAAGAATCACTATGACATGTGCAAATCTTGTATTAAGAAGAATCACTATGACATGTGGAAATCTTGTATTATTTAACATATATTCAGTTGTCTGGTTATAAAACGAAAATATTTCGGTTCCTCCAATAATTCGGCTCGGAATTATTATAATTGACTGTGTAAAGACAAATACAATGATCAAAAGCAGAGGAGACACCAGAAGATGTGGGGTTACTCCAGGTGCGCATTTCGTCAGGAATTTTTTTAAAGATATACTTTGGTGGCAGCATCATTTAAAGTCATGTAATACTAAGTGTTTACAGGTATTTAATATGAACGTAAACCACCCAACCGCCGATTGAAAGCTGGTCTCACATAGATCAGTATGGTTGAGTATGGAGTTTGTCACAATAGATCGATGTCTTCATACTGCAAATATCCTTGTGGAATCACCCCCGGTCAATTGGAAGTATAGGAGTCTGTTTTGGGATAACAGGTGTTTCGCTATCACTAGTAGAAAAGCCTTCATGCAGGGGAATGAAATGAAATAGGGTTTTCTGCACAGACAGGGCGAATAAAGACGGTTTTAGTCCTTGCACGCTAAGGTCCTAACGGAACCTCGTATTTTGTCCCACACAAATGACGATTGGAAACTACGCTGGAAAGTTCAGGAAAAATGTTTCGGACCACACATGGATCGGAACTAGCAGCAAATGGTTAGTGAGCCGCCAACGCCCTACTCACTGAGCAATCACGGTGGCTCCCGAACACGGGAGTGAATGTCGTTGAGACAGGATAAGCGATCACAGAATAATCTGCCTCCTTACAATGCATGCTTCCCATCCCGAGGATGGGTCACCGTAGAAACTCTGCTATGAGATTGTTCATATGGAGGCATCGAAAAGAACCGTATATTTCGGATTACCCCCACCATAGTTGTTTCGAGAATCGAAATTATTATACATCTTACAGAACAAAATTATCTTTCTGGCACCGCTTGAAACTGGATGAGTTCCATTAGGGTTTATAAATCAATTAGGGCCGGGGACTTGACGTTGTCAGACTAATGTTAGTTCCAGGATGTGCTAATGCATGATTAAATATATATTGTCTATACTAATCCTTACTAAATGATGAAGAACCTACTGATGAAGGAGATGTCAATAATCCAACAGAGTTTAAATGTCAATTTGGGAAATAAACAATACATTTTAAAAACTATTTCTAAAGATCAACTCTAGATTTCGTCTGCGGACGTCTGTAGAATTAATTTAAGATAGCAAACAGCAGTAATTAACGGTTTATAATAGGCTTAATTACTAAGACATCAAAGTCTCTGTACTTTTAAAATTCCTCTCGGTGTAGACAAAGGTATATTTAGTTTTAAAATTAAAAAAAAACAAAACGCAAAACGTAAGATAATTCGAATCTGACTCCCCTCCACCCCCTTTTTTTTACATGAACAATGTCAATTTGGGGGGCTTTGCAGAAAGATTTATTTTATAATTTCCTTCTAAAGAGAGTGTAATTAATTTTGGGGTTATGCTGGCAAAATGAATCCCCCGAACCACTATAATTTATAGATGGTAGATGATGTGTAAGCTTACAAAACTAATATTATATAGTTGGCAGATTGAAATTGTGTACTTAAAGCTGAACTCCGGTTACAAAAATACCGAAATGATGAAATTTCAATATAGGGTGTTTTTGATAATTTGGAATCGTTGGAAAACTGTGCGAAATAAATAAAACAATTTTGGAGACTACCGGTAATTGATACCACAAAAGTGAATGACAGATTCTTGTATTATCTAAACTGAAGGAGTCCACTGGAGTTGTTGAACATAAAAAGTCGTTAATATATATATTGAAAAGAGGAGACGAACACACTCCTGTCCCCAGTTGGACACATTCTATATTTTCAGAAAGATATTCATGGTTAGATTTAAATGGCATTTCGTTATACACGGAAGCCTTATATTATGCAATACCAGCTTTTCTCCGACTGAAAATCACAGAATAGTAATATTGTTTTTATTTTTTAGAAGTTCTACTATCTGTATTCAATTGATATATGATTGATCAAGGCTATGTGACTCTAAATAGGAATTATGATTTACTCAAACAACTAACACGGGCTATTCCTCTGCAGTGGTTCAGGGTAGAGTAAAAGAATCCTGACACATTTCAAAAAATATAAAGAGCTTTTAGTACTGATCAATCATGATTCGACGACAGGACATGAGCATATTTTATTAAGATCGGGTTTATTAGACTTATTGCGTTTGATATCATTAAACGCGAAACGTAACTCGGATACGGATATTTCTTTATTAATTTCACCAAGTATAGTCGACGAACATTCCATGGTATGTCAATTTTATCAATATCTTGAATAGAAGTGTTATGGAATAAGTCTGAGAAAGGATTTTCCCATTTACAAAGGAAATACCCTTTATTATTACGTGTTTCGAACCCATCATCTGTCTACATTCAAATGTTGTTATTTTGTATTCCCCCTTTCCTCCAAAGTATACAGATTGGGGATTGGCATTTAGCAAGTAATCTTTGTCCCCAAATAACTATTTTTGTGTCGAGTGGACGTTGAACCCATTTTCTCTCCCTCCCTCCCTGTCAATTGTAGTGTTTCCAACTTCGAAGAAAAGTTATGTCCTCTTAATAGCACCACAACTCAATTTTAAAAATCTTAGTTGTCAATGCAGCTAGGAAATTATTTGCAACACATGAATACATTATAGATGATTATAACGAATGATATTCCACAACTTTCGTATGAACATGTGTTTTGGCAGAGTTGCCTTTTTAAATGTTAATATATTTCAAGTGCAGTTATTGAATCGTGTTCGTATATTATAAACCTTTATGATTTTAACAGTGTATATTGAATAGTGAACAGATCTTCTAACCAATATGCAAGGCCTTTTGAATTTTCAGTAAGACTGAACAAATATTCCTTAGGACTGTTACTGCATTGTGTACCCCGGTTAGGAGAAGTCATTATAATCACAATTACAGATGGATTATTCAAGAGCTAAATCTGCCTATTGCACGTCTTTTTTAGGCCTGAAATGTTATATAAATTTTTAAAAAGACATGGATTAACTTACTAAGATCACAACCAACTTTCAATGCCATCGGATGGCGGAAATACAATAAGATAGGTTTTGTTGTTTATGCGGTTACCGTAAAAATAGATAAATGAGAATTTGTTTATTATCGTCGATATTCAGGCCCAGAGTGATTATTTTGATTGAAATTTTCAGCATATCCTATTTCATTATCTATTTTTTATCTATTATAGTGAGAACTGCCAGTTCTTTATATTATCTTCCGAATAAAACTTTAACTTTACGGGATCTCCGTATACCTAAACTTACTTCTACTTATACTTTACCCTTGTGCGTATACAAAGGGGTATTTCAGGACCAAATGGCCCTATCCTTATAAAACGTTTGTGAGGAACTGGTTCATAATTGTCTAGGGAGAGTTTTATACATAGTTAGTTTCTTAATGTCGAGTAAAATGTTGCGAAAAGAATGGATGTGACACTGTGCTAACATTCATCATTTAACAAGAAAATATGAGTATTGCATTATAGTACACAGGGGTTTTGTCGACCCCCTCACATTTCCTTTCACCATCTTTCTGATTTCACCTGTTCTGTACTCGGTGTTAGCTTTGCATTTGGAATCTTTTTACTGATGATATTGTGATGACCGAATGGTTAGCGCACGTGCGTTGTATCATAAGGTCTGCCATCGAGCCAACTGGGGTGGTTTCGATTCCCCAGTTTCAAGTGACACGGACTAGAACCCAAAGACCATTACGCGCAAGCGAAGTATTGAAATAAGATTGAAGCATATGTTAGTCCCGAAATGACCTAGTGTGTGTCGAGTGGACGTCCCCGCCACCCTCTCTATTTCACCCCACCCCCCAGTCGCTGCAGTATGTACTTTAGCCAAATAGGACGTACTTTAGCCAGATTATGTTCCCAGGCTTTGAATATACAACTCGGTCTGTAGTGGCAATTCTCCTCCCTTTGGACGTTACAGTCAGATCCTTGACCTGTCCTACTGAATGTAAATCCAATAAATCCAGGGATATGTACTTTAAATTTTTGTACAGACCTTTTCTTGACCATATTAAGCTTCAGTAAGAAACTATCTCTAAATGTCTTATTCAATAATCTATCATTATTGGGTTTCGTGAGAAGCCCATTTACATTCCATTCCATTAACCCATCTTTAAAACATGACAACAAAGGAATACATTTAATTCACATTATGATTTATATCTAATATAAGATCTTAAAGAGAAGAAATGAAGTAGGGTTTAAGGTCCCACTTTTCTGGTCCAACTGGGATAATGAAGACGTGCATATGTCGTACAGTGTGTTATGAGTGACATGTTGCCCGGGCAGCGGCGCAAGCCCACTCTTATATATAGAATCCCATCCGTGAAAGGATTTTTTTGCACGTTGCCGTGTAGGTAAGAGAACCCTTGACAGTTTGAATTCAATATAGGATTAGGCTGTATCGCCGCTGTCCTGGAAAAATGTCCCTCATATCACACTGTATGGCGTACAGGCGCCTTCATTGACCTACGTAGATGCAGAACATTTATACACATTTATTTTGGACTTAAACAATATGAAGGGAGACCAGTATGTTTAAATGAATTAAAAGAGATAAATCTCTGACTCAAGATTTTACCTTATATTCGAAATTAAAAACAAGAATTAAAATTCAATATTGATCATTTTCAATCAATACTGATGTTCTTACCCTGTCGTGAAAATATAGGCTCCTAATATCTAATATTAAAGACACAATCAGTTCACCATTCTGTAGTCTAAGAATTCGGGTGCCATTTGTAATGCACAGAGAAAACAGCCCCTACAAGACAACGTGGTAGTAATTGGAAATGGCTGATTCACAAGCGGCAAAGTAATAATAACAAAAAACGCATAGAATGGGCTAAGCAGACACAAACGACTGTCGTTCATTTTTGACTGTTTGTATGTTTTACTAAACACAAATAAGTAACACTACAATGGATACATTAATATTCGCTTTTAGACCCATTTCAAAAGAATAGAGACATACGTCCTTTAAAAAAAGGAACTTGATACTGTAAGTCTGTATCGATGTACACTGAATATATAATGACCGGCTAGATATTATTCGATCCGTTAACCCCATTATGTTTAATGACATTACAAGAGAAATGTTATTAATATGAACAATATCTGTATACACAACCACCAAGAAGGAATCACTCATTAACTGAGAGGCATTGTTCGAATGGAATATAGTTTAATTTGAACATCAAAGCCTACTCGTCTTTTCTTTCATGCGACACATCGATCCCAAAGCGATCCTATTCAGCAAACTATGTGTATTTGTTAACTAATTAAGTTAACCATTACGCTGTAAACAAATCATTTGGTCAATCAGCAAATATTTATCTTTTCAACAACTATTTATTCAGTGGAATTATTCGTCTGGAAGTTGTCTGTAATTTGTTCTATATCAACCTTCTATATCGAGAAGCCATTAAAGCAAATTCAATTCTTTGTTAGACTTAAAGATATATTTCATGGACAACTTATTTCCCAAATGAATAACTATTGATAGAAAAACATTGAATCCACTGAAAATATATACTTGTTAGAAAATACATTATGTAGTACGGTGTAATCGCGGCAATCTCCTCTTAAACTAGGGGACATTATGGCGGCGGATCACGTAGCTAAGTGGGTAAGACGCTGGCTCGCTAGTCTGGAGGTCGGGTGTTCGATCCCTGCATTGGTCGAGAAAGTTCATCCAGATATTCAGGCGTGGTTTCCCCTTATCAGTGATTGAGGGCAGAACAAGGACCGAGGTCCCGTGTACACATTGGCGTGCACGTAAAAGATCCCTTGGTAGTTGGAATTCGATATAAGAGTAGGTAGTTGGAATTCGATATAAGAATAGGCCGTAGCGCCGCTGCCCGGACAGAATTTTCCCTCATAGCACACTGTATGGCGTATGTCCGTTTCCATTAGCCAGGGTTAGGACTAGGAGCGAAACAGTAGGACGTTAAACCTCATTTCATTTCGACATTATGGCTGACGCTGTTAAACTATCGGACAACAGCGTTGTGCTGACATACGAAAAGAAGTTAACATTGTATAATAATAAAGTGTTAATTTATTGTGAGGTCTATTATGTCAACATAGAATAGATGTATCAGTAAATGTATTTTATACTGAAGAGACAACACATATACTGTCAATAAGGTCGATAGATCTAGTAACTATATATACTCAAGGCCATTAAAAACACAAAAAAAACCCAGGAACATAGCTATTGGCATGCTGGATCAGGGGGCTTCACAGGTAGTCGATCGACCTCAACCCGGAGCGCCACCTGTCTGCGCAAGATCGCCACATCTGCGCAACAGGTCCCAGTCAGCAACAGCTACTGCCAGGGGATCGTTTCGGGAGAGGTGGCGTCATGGCCTGGGCCGCTATCAACGTCAACTTCCGACCCCAGTTGGTGGTGGTCCAAGGCAATCTAAACGCTCAATATTATGTTGACGCCATCCTTCGCCAGGTGTTGCTTCCATTGCTGGATCAACATGGCGACCGTCGACAACGCCCGACCCCACACTGCCAGGGTGACAAGAGACTTTCTGAACAATCGTCAGGTCCGTGTTATGGGATGAACTTGGGCGATGAGTTCGAACTCAAGCCATGCCACCGTGTACTTTTGCAGAGTTGGCACAGGCACTTCAAAATCATTGGCAAACAAGCCCACAGCCTATAGTGAGACATATGTGCCAGTCCATGCCAAGGCGACTTCAGGCACATGTAAGAGCTCAGGGGGGGGGGGCAACCCCGATATTGACTTCAGCTGACTCCTGCTTTGTTTCATGGTTTTGTGCATTTGTAGTGAATTCTTTCGTGAAATTATCCACAGATGCTTGTTATCTCGATTTTGTCAATTGTTGTTTACATTTGTTGAATGTTGTTGCAGTAAATAAACTTTGAATTTGAACTTGTGTTTTTAATGGCTTTTGGTGTATTTTAATATAAAGCCACAACATGACAGACAAAAGGTTAACGAGGGAAATGATTTTCCATCGAATTCCAAACAAGGAGGTCTTATGTTTGAACTCCAATGTGTACACGAAACCTTGGTTGCTTCGTCCCATTCGAGTGACTAGACGATGTTCCCGCACCACCGAAAAGGAACACACTATTTGGCAATTACCCGAATCGAATCCCGAAAGTCCTAGTAGTGAGCATTCACCAAAATAGTCTTCCCCTGAAACGGCGGTGTTAGTAAATGAACACGGGCATAATAGAAAACAAAAATTATTAATAAAAACGCTGAAACGAATTTAAGAAAGATTATATACAATCATTAGTCAGTACCTTTCCTGCGTTAATCATTTATTTATATTTGAAGAATTAAAACATTTGAATGTAACCGGTCACAGTTTTTCATTGATTATTGAGAGGGAAATAATTTTTTTAACGTCCGCTTCCACCGAATTGATATCGACGACATGCTGATATTGATCCTTCAAAAACAACAATCCAAATAGTGCAACATGGAACAACTCGATCGACCAGCATCATTAACGCCACACACATTGAAAGTACACAGTTCCCCCACGCTTGTATTTGGAGATAATATTATTTTAAAAGAATAATTTATTGTTGCACAGACTTTAACAGACAATATTGGGATAGTATGTCAATAAAAGTGTTAAAAAGATGTTTTTGTATCGCAATTTTTGTTGGATCTGCCGGAAGTAACGTTTTTAAATGACGCATGTTGTCAATAAACTGAGACAGTAGAGTGCAAGTCAGGCTGAACTGTTTTAAAGGGTTCGTGGAGTAGCAAACAATATCTATAGATTATAGCCAGGGTACTTATTATTTTACAAAAAGTGTTTCTACTAACTGACTGCTTACTATTCTATAAATATCATGAATGATACGTGTTATTGTTCATCAACCTTTATTGGTCATTGAGTGGTTTGGAATACCCGGTTGTACGTGCCAGCCAAACCTCGTGGGTTTTCTCCAGTTCCACAGTTTTCCTCCTACTGCTAAAGTGTTCCGATTGTATCTGTACGTTTTGACAGCTAAGATCACAATTGTTACGAGATGCATGCAAACAGGACTATATATATAGCGCTAATCCCAACCCTAAATCCGAACCCTGGATCTAGCTCTAACACTTGCCCTTACCCTAACCTACAATCTCACCAACAATCACGTACCTTGAACTTATATATTAAAATTTATTTCTCAGCGACCTTGACGAAAATTGAGAAGGTCTTAAGAAATAGATCTAGCCACAACCCCCTTTGAGAATTTGACCAAACACGAGAATCCGTAGACCAAGATCACCCCGAAACAAACCCAGTTAAAAGGCAATGCCACGAATCAAACTATTGACGTCAGTGACAAAAGAATTATCGGACTGATTGCTCTTCTAGGTAGGGGTTTACGTGTTCATAAGATGGTTTTTCTTCACTGGTCAAGATAAAAAAAATCCTTGTAGTCACGAACTAGGATGCAATGTTAGACTGATTTAAAAGCTATATGTAATGGCTGTGGTAAGACGGAAATAGGTCTACGTTCCGGGTTGCTATAACGAAATAAGATTTGTGATTAAGTCAGGAATTCAGCTAAAACAAAGTAAATTAATCACGATTAGGGGGTTGGGAGTCTCTAAACTAATTGACGATAAAACTTACGAACGTAATTGTTGCAGGTAAAGTGTGACAAAGTTTTAATCATAGATGTTTGCCGGCTTGTGGAATTAGGGATGCGTAGCCATTTTTGTTTTACAATCACAAAATGTCTTTTTTTTGTGCCTCACGATAAGGAACATCTGCAACTCCACCCACCCCACTCCCATTCCCCTGTTCATCCCCCCAACTCTCCACAATGACAGGATGGCCAAGAGGGCAAACTCTATTTTGTAGCGTTTGGGTTTTTTTTTTTATAATGGATTTGGTCCAGTATTAATGAAATTGGCAATTAATCATGGAATATTGCGTTAATATAAATGTTACATAAATGGCGATAAACTTGTCTTTCCAACGCCGAGAACACAGGTCCCTTGTACACATTGGCGTGCACGTAAAAGTTCCTTCGGCAGTTGGAATTCGATATAAGAGTAGGTCATTGTGTCGCTGCCTGGGCAAAATTTCTTTCATAGCACACTGCATGGCGTATGTCCATCCTCATTAGCCCAGTCGAAGCAGGACATGAGGACGTTAAACACCATTTTATTTCATTCAGTATCATCGGATCTGAAGTGAGAGAGAGAGAAATGGGGTTTAACGTCCACTCGACACAAACCAGGTCATTTCGGGACTAACATATGGTTTAATTGTATTTCAATAATTCGCTTGCGCGTAGGGTCTTTAGCAGTGGGAGGAAACCGGAATGGGACGAGGTTGAGAAGGCGCCCCTATCTCCATGCCACATACGCTCACACCAGGGATCGAAACCACAGCCGTAAGCCAGAGGTGACACTGACCGGCCAGCTAGAGGTTGAAGCGCGGCACTCTAGACCACTAGGCCATCCCCCGGATCTGTAGTTTAATGGATGTTATGTAAACGTATTTTTATACTGCAGGTGTCGTTGATGCGTAATCTGTTATGTATCTTGCCGTCAGCGACACATTATGACTGGTACCCACGTATATTGGCGCCAATGATAGTTCTCTCCTAACTATACATTCTGATTAAAATACAGATCTATATTTCCTATGTTTTTTTTATACTTTCGATGGCCTCTACTATATGAATATCTAACGTAGAGGTCATACATGCGGCTTTTGACCCTATGAGGTCAGACATTTGATTAACAAGTCAGCGTGATAATTCTAGTGGGTTACCCACAGTTCGTTGCAGCTCATGCCAAATGCTCGCCTAAACGGACCATTTCATTTGCTAATACCTCACATCATATACAATGCAGGTTATACAACAACTCTTCCCGATCCTAGTGTATTAAGGACAAGCAAAATGAAATTTTGAACTAAAAAAGAACGCAACGAAATGGGATTTGAGTTTTAATCAGATTCCTAACTGAATTTATTCTTTAACTATCGTTTCAAAATTTTAAAATAAATCGGTCAAGAACGCTGACCTGTAGAGTGTTTACTTCACACGAAATGTGGGTGAATGAAAATGAAAGAAAATTATGTACATTTATAAGTGAAGCAAAGGTCAACGAGACAATTGTACAGTTCGCTTTTCTGACGCAAGTCTAAGGGACAATATGGCTAAACTAGGTTTAATGGTCAGTTAGAACCAATATTACACTCTACGAGACAGTTCAATTACAGTATCAATCATATACTTTGAAAAGTAAACTAATTTGTAAAGCTTAAGAGAGGCTGTAATATATAAAATACACACACGGTGAGAGACAGACCACCAGCCTCAAAGAGAAAATAAACAATGGCTATTCTGGTTGAGAAGAATAACGAAAGTAAAAAAAAAACGATGATTCTGATTGACCCGAGACAAATTAGCTTCTAAATGCACAGCAAAACCAAGAGTAATCTGGTTCAGAATTTTACATCCACCTTTTGACGTTTAATGTTTGAATCGATTCTTTTTCGTCTCATCTTAAGAATTTGGTACCGATTTCCGTTGATGTACCTTTGTATTTGAAAATCTGATTAAAACCCTATTCAGTCTTCAAATCAATATACATAGGTTCCGGCACTGAGTGAGATATCGGCTAGTCGTCTCCGTGTCGGAAAAGACTAGGCGGTCGTCGTCTGTAATTTGCCATTTTATATCCCATAAAGGTTGTTTATAGGACAGAGGTCGGGAAATGTCCACTATTAACTGGAGGAAATGTAATAGAAAAGAATATGACGATAATAAAGGAGGATAATACACCCTCTATGAAGGTATTATCGCTTTAATTAGTGCTCATAAATAAATCAGGATTGCCGCTTCTGCTTCATTAACTTGTGTCTGGATTAGAGAAGTTTACAGTCAGTAAATGATGTCATGTATTTATCGACTATTGTGTTTTATACCGATCTTAATCCACGCTAATTATGTTGTCCCCGAAAATTTATCGCTATGCCGTTTTTAAATCAAACTGAATCCAAACAGGGGGATTATCCAGCGTTGGTATTTTGATTTTGTTTTCTTAATAAAATGTTAAATAATCAATCTAAGAACATATTAGCGTGATTAAAGCAGTGAGAAATTCGATATCTTAGTGAAAATTTTCCAATGTCGCATTGTATCTATAAAAACGGGTATTCCATAAACTGAGATTGAAACGAAATGATATGGGATTTAAAAATCCACTAATCTGTACAGACGGGGCTAACGAGGGGAGGGAGAGATAGGGGGACGTTTAGTTTTTGTTGCTGTGGGAAGTGATGGGCAGAAGCATAAACGGATAATTTTAGGATTAAACTAGTGTATTTTGAGTGGAATATTGACGCCAGTTTAGACAAATCAACCCCTCCAACTTTTATACCGAGTTAAACATGCTATATTATGATGTAATATTGGTAGGCTACCAAAATAAGGCTTACTTACTGTGGAACAATAGAAGCATGTTGCGGTCATTTTGTAATAACGACTTCTTACAGCGAGATGTCGAAAAGTTGGGAACTAGAAATTGAGAGACGAGAAGGCAATGATTTTAAATGCATGAAAGCGAGTAGCCGAGAAGTCAAAGATAAAGAAGTAAGGAGTTACAACAGGTTTCCATATTTTACAGAAAGCGTCAGTATAGAGAGATACAATTCAGACGTGACCTCTGATGTCACTCGGCAAACCTCGACAGATTCCGGAACCTACATCTAGTCTCGGCTGTATGACAGTAAGTGATATGTACCTACGCCCATACATTTGCGATGCGGCTACCGGTTTACTTTAACAGGAAAACTTGACGCTATTACACACAAACAAGACACCATGTGCGCAGCCTTGTTTCATCAAGGACCTTTAAAGTAGTTCCAAGACACCATGGGCGCAGCCATGTTTCACCCGGGACTTTAAAGTAGTTCCAATATTGCGGAATTCGTCATACAGCCAAGACTAGATGTAGGTTCCGGAATCTGTCGAGGTTTGCCGAGTGCTGTAATGTTGGTGTTCTATACAGCGAGTGAAATGAAATTCGGCTTAACACCCTACTGTTCTGCACCTAAACTGGGCTAATGAAGATGGGCACACGCCATACAGTGTGCTATGAGGGAAATTTTTATCTTGACAGCGACGCTACGGCCTACTCTTACATCGAATTCCAGCTCCCAGGGGACCATATACGTCCACGTCAATTTGTACACAGGACTCCGGTTTTCGTCCCATCCGAACATTGGTGTGCACGTAAAATATCCCTTGGCAGTCGGAATTCGATATAAGATTACGCCGTAGCGTCGCTACTGGTCCAAATTTCCCTTATAGTATGACGTATTCCTGTCTTCCTTAGCGCAGTCGGAGCAGAACAGTAGGATGTTAATCCCTATTTCACTTCATTTTTGCGTGACGTATGGATGTTTTGAACACTATTCATTAAAATATCCCGCCATGTAAAATAAGCTGTGTAATTGCTCGAGGTTTGCAGCTGGTGACAAAAATTAAAACACTGCGTATTAGTTGTATGCTATCCATGGTCGAAGTGAAAGGCAACACCGCCTCGCTTGAAGTAAAGTGTGATAGAATTGTTTCTGGTCGTCTTTAGTATAACCAATTTGAACGACAGACTCACCCTACCTACAGAGAAGTGACTCTGACACAGGAATAGCCATGATATCCATATGACGTTATCTAAACGTCACAGGTCATGAGGTCACATCAACAAACAAAATGTCAACATTACAAGACACAATGTTACATTGTAAACAAGCCTTCCTGCAGCCTTAAGGACTGTATAATCCGTACAGCCATAACGTCTTATCGCTTCTTCCAATGATTTTTCACAGATTTGACTGCAGATTTGACGTCGGCATATTGGCACTATTTTGTGCTTCGGTCGTGTCTATTTCAGATATACACAATCAATTCTGTTAATGTTTTTAGCATGGGGATTGACTAATAGTTAATTTATTTCAGTTCTAAACAAAAATTTAACGCAATTTAAAAAAAATAGCCAAATATTGGCTGGGATTACTGAGCAAAATGGCCATTCATTGTATACATGCGAAAAGAAAGCCAGCTACCATTTAATTTTCGTACGTTAGTTACGTACGCTTTAGTAACGTGATATAACACACTATGATATGTTCAACTGCCGGCCCGTGAAGACGCTTCACAACGAATCACATTATGAATGCGCGGCAGAATCATTCTTAAGGCGAGCGGTTTGTCGTTGTGCTGCGGCTTTAATCCAAAGTTGTCAAGTGATATGACTTTCCGACTCACTGATCGTCAAATAACCAAACTTTTTGTTATATCAAACACTTCTTAAGACTTTTATCCGGAACAGAATTTGTCAACTTCATAGAAATTTTACAGCTGGAATTAAACTGCATGCAGGAACTAATCGACCACGATACGATTTCAAAATACGAGATAAACATTTCCTGCAGTTATTCCACAACATCAAATTACATGATATGTACAATTTAAACTTTTGTAGAACTATCTAATAATCACAAGTCGCTTAAGCTAGGAATGTTACAGTTAGAACACGGATCTGTCAATCGGTGTGTGTGTGTGTGTGTATGTGTGTGTGTGAGAGAGAGAGAGAGAGAGTTTAACGCCCACTCGACACTAGCTAGGTCATTTCGGAACTAATATAATAATATGGCCCAATTTTATTTCAATAATTCGCATGCGCGTAGGGTTTTTAGCAGTGGGGGGGGGGTACGCCGGAGGACACGTAGAAAACCCAGAGGCTGGACAGGCGACCCAAGTCCTTGTCATGTACAACCGCGGAATCGAAACCACGTCAGTTGACTCAATGACAAACCTTGTGATATGGTTTTCAAGGAGTGTCATAAAATATTATTCTACAAAAAGTCATAGTGAAGGGGTCTTTAGTATTATAATATATAAAATGTTTAAAAACGATTCACAACCAGTGGCGTGCCGAGTGGGCGACATACCCTAACATAAATTTCCGGCAGGCATCCAATCAAAGAGTGAAAATTAAATTGAGTTTTTGTCAGTACTCATGCTCCGGGCATCACCATACATCTGCACACCATTGATCACAGAGCAAGGCCCAGTTTGATTTACCATGCCGTATATTGAAAATTAATTGGTTTTTAATCTGGACCAACACATTTCAAGTATACATTTTGACTGTGAAACAACACATTTATTCAGGCAATATACTTTAAATAAACATGGTGTCCATATAAACAACATGGAATTGGTTTTGTTGGCGATTGGTAAAGGGGAACGTATTGTATGACAGTTGAAAATGAAATGAAATGGGGTTTAACGTCCTACTGTTCTGCTCCTAAACTGGGCTAATGAAGATGGGTATGACAGTTGAAAAAACTACAGTAGGGTTTTTAAATGGGTCTTCCACAAGAAATGATAATCTCAGCATTTTATGTGGTTTGGGGAACTATTCGTTAGGGGGAGAAAGAGAGAGACAGAGAGAGAGAGAGAGAAATGGGGTTTAACGTCCACTCGACACAAACTAGGTCATTTTGGGACTAACATGTGGTTTCAATTTTATTTCAATAATTCGCTTGTGCGTAGGGGTCTTTAGCAGTGGGAGGAAACCGGAGTGCCCGAAGGAAACCCACGAGGTTGAGAAGGCGCCCCTATCTCCATGCCACATACGCTCGAAACCACTGAAGCCAGAGGTGACCGGCCAGCTGGAGGTCGAAGCGCGGCACTCTAAACCATAAGGCCATCCCAACCCCCCAGGAGAAAGAGAGGGAAACTAGGTCATTTCGGGATAACAAGGCTCAATGTAATTTCAAGTATTTGCTTGTGCGTAGATTTTTTAGCAGTGGGAGGAAACTGGATCACACGGGGCTGGATAGTCGACCTTACACATTGTCACGTTCAAGCAGAAAATCGAAAATACACTAATTGACTCCATGACAGACCTTGTGATTTCATGCACACGCGTTAAACCCCTAATCCCCTACCCTATTCGTTAGGTCATATTGTGAATAAAACGAATGGTTAAATTACTTTAGGAAATGTTTCAACAAATTCTGGTGTATAATTGTTAAAAAAGAAAAAAAAGATGAATATAGATGTTCTCGCTGTTGACATATTTCTACTAAACTTTGAAATACCACTAATGTCCTACTTGACTTAAGAATTCGAAGACTTTGGTATTTATGGAAAGCACAAGTTTCTAGGCTTTATTTTTATATAAACTTTCTTGTCTAAATGAGGTAGGAATCCAGACGATAAGGCATTTTCTTACATTTTGTCAACTTTAAATATTTCGACGATCTGGAGGATATTGATATTTGCACACCTATTCCTTCTGAAAAGCTTTACATTACATATCAATCGAAAACGTTATTATTCACCTTTTCCAACAATATATTCTAGTTTTTTCTACGTGATTAAATTAACCAGTGATTCCTGGCAATTACCAGACTGCTGTATATAAGAAACCCGAAATTAATCAATAAGATAATCTGAAGAAAAAATGAAATAACCACTTTCCGAATTATGCATGGCTACCCCCTCTTTCCTGTGCGCCAAGAATAAAATGTTGGATATCATTCATTTGTTTTTCTATAATTTGATTTGTTTTGTTGGTTATGTAAATATCTATAGTCTGGAGACTACTTATAAATAGGGTGAAGCCTTTGCAAATACACCCTGAAGCTGATTCGCCCACGTCTTTTAAAAATTGTAATAGAAACCTACCAACATGATTAAAGATGCATTCTCATGTACAGATTGGGCGATCTGGTGATTATGTGGACTAAAAAGATCAATCTATCAATAATTTACTGTCCATTTAACATAAATATCCCAGCTTAAATAAATTCTGGGATTATCCCCTGCCAATTTCTTTTCCGCAGTCTGTTCACTATCATGGGTGTGTTTCAGATAATCCAGTATTTTTCTAGTAAGATTGTTTTTTTTTTCTTCTTTCCATATATACCAAAATTGTCATACTTGATACTTTTTTTGGAGTGTATCTTTAATATCGATATAGTTGTCTCAGATTTTGGACGGAAAACGTAAAAATAAGAATAATTTCGTATCTTGTTATTTTAGACTGTGTAGTATAAAATAATTCGTTATTCAAATTTTCATGTTCAAATACTATGAGGACGTAGGTATGTCCAGTCGAAAACGGGAGCGTCACGAAGGCCGCAGTTAATCATTGTCAGTACTATACTAACTAATACCCGTTTCAAATTCTCTGGCATACTTAAGTTACTTATACAAAGATCATTAATTTGAAATGCTTCACTCATTAATAAGCAAACAGAATTGATCAGGTGACAATTAAATGTTCTAATTGTAGCTAAAACAAACATATCAGAACTGTCTCCATTCTTTTAGTACCGTTTTCACAAATTACTGTTTCAAACAATTTTCCAACAAACTGAATTACACAGTTTTGACTACAGCTTTAAGCGACGCGACACGTAGTATATCTACCCACTTTAAACGGAAACTGATCATCCTACAGAAACAATAGTCTGTATAAATCCATCGATGTTGTGGCTTCTACCTCCAAGTATTGTCTTTTTGTGATTCACACGTCAATTCGAGTAACTAAAGACGACATTTATTAAATTGTTCTTGCGGTCAAGAACATTTAAAAAAAAAAACATCGAAAACTGTGTATGTAAAGCGTAAGATATTTAACTCAAGCTATCGACTTGACCAAATTCCCCCCCCCCCCTCAAACGTTGAAAACAAAATGAAATGAAATGGGGTTTAACGTCCTACTGTTCTGCTCCTAAACTGAGCTAATGAAGACGGGCATAAGCCATACAGTGTGCTATGGGGGAAATTTTGCTTGGGCAGGGGCACTACAGCCTACTCTTATATCGAATTCCAACTAGCTGCCAAGGGATCTTTTACGTGCACACCAGTCCCCTCCCCGTCCTGCATCACTGACAAGTAGAAACCACTCAAACATTGAAATCTGCATCAAAATATCTTGAAATGTTATATCAACACTTCAATGTGTAACTTATATCTGACATGGGGGTTGGGATAGCCTAGTGGTCTAGAATGCCGCGCTTCGACCTCTAGCTGGCCGGTCACCTCTGGCTTGCGGCTGGGGTTTCGATCCCTGGTGTGAGCGTATGTGGCATGGAGATAGGGGCGCCTTCTAAACCTCGTGGGTTTCCTCCGGTTTCCTCCCACTGCTAAAGACCCCTACGCGCAAGCGAATTGTTGAAATAAAATTGAAAACCATACGTTAGTCTCAAAATGACCTAGTTTGTGTCGAGTGGATGTTAAACCCCATTTCTCTCTCTCCATATATATATCTGACATATAGTTTCTAATTGGAATTATCAGGGGAAAAATCGTTAATGTTTGAATCTTCCCTTGATTATCTGTCATAGTCATGGTAAATGATATAAAACCGACATATTTTATTATATATATCAGATGACTGTTTACATTAGGGTTTGACATATTTTGAAAAGGGATTATTATGAAGTGTAACATCCGTACAAACTTTTGTTGAATTTCACAGAACGGTTCAGCAGATAAACTCGACAAAAAGTGAAAATTTGCCATGTACACATTAACTTGTCACTTAATTTGAATAACTCGGAATAACACCCTCCAACCAAACTTTCCATGTATAAATTTCGGATTAAAATCCAACGAATGGAGAGAGAGAGAGAGAGAGAGAGAGAGAGAGAGAGAGAGAGAGAGAGAGAGAGAGAGAGAGAGGGTTTAACGTCCACTCGACACAAACTATGTCATTTCGGGACTAACATATGGTTTAATTTTATTTCAATAATTCGTTTGTGCGTAGGATTCTTTAGCAGTGGGAGGAAACCGGAGTATCCGGAGAAAACCCACGAGGTTGGACAGACGAAGCTACTCCTTGCCACGTACAACCGGGGATTTGAAATCACGCCAGTTGACTCAATGGCAGGCCGTATGATAGAACGCGCGCACGCTAACCAATCGGTCTTCCTCCATACAACGAATGGTTTATGGACAGAGTCAGTATCACCATCCGAGTAACCATATTTTAGCATTTACGTATATTTTACACAAATCCACATATAAATAAATTAGTAGGAACTATTTAGGACCAGCATTTGGTCGATCAGCCAGCTAGATTTAAAATACATAAATTTAGGGGCACCGGAACGTCCTAGTGGCATGTGGATTCTTGAGGATGGAGGTGGGGTAGGGGGGTGGGGCTAAATCATAAAAGTATATAATCTACGTGAACATAAGTTTGTTATTTATCTAGTCATAAAGTAGTGGATTACGGTAAATTGTTACTTCTTTGTTTAATGTTAAGCCGTTATTAAAGCATATCAGTGATATTTTGTTATAAATTCAGTGCTTTTACTTATAAATATTTTAACCACAATATTTAAGATAAGATTGCTATGCGGAATAAGCTTATTGTAGGTAGGCGGTATCATGTTGACTATAATGTCTTCGCTTGATTTAAGAAATTAACGTAATTCAGAAAGGAAGTCGTCCTTTCCAATAAAAAAATTCGAGATTCTTATCATCAAAAGAATATACAGATATAGTACATTATTGATTAAAAAAGGGAATGAGGGTTTACATTTCTCTTTACGTGAAGGCTAAAAACAAACGTTAATCGTCTTCAAACAACTGTAAAAAAATCTAATCGCTTTACGTAATCGCTGTATATCATAACGGTGTGTTTACAAAAAGTAAACCGGTCGCTGTTCCGGCGCCACATAAATGAGTTCTTAATTTCCCTTTTTGAAATCGAAACCTTTCTTCATTAATTTAATGTTTACAAATCATTTAGCCTATTTGTACATTAAATATATTTAATCTAGTATGTCACAAAACAGATTTTAGTTAGTGATAAATTTAAAGTATGGATTATTGCAATCCAGATTTGTTGTACGAGGTTGTGTTATCTGCATTCCAACGCCATATTCGCAATAAAAGTCATTGTGAATAATACAAGGGGGGGGGGGGGCTTCTCCTTTTTCTGTGTTTATATAACATAATATCGAGTGGAAAACGCATGGATATTACAAATCTGTGTTCTTCGTTTGCGGTCAAACTACCGGATTTACTGTATACTTTAAGAGGCAACTATTTCGACAATCTGCAAATTTTAACGCCATTATGACTGGGCAACTTTGAGTATGACTGGGCATAGTGGATTGCAATCTTTATTTTCGGATTATTTTGAATCTTACTCATTAGGTTGATTTGCACTCTTCATTAGAAATTCGATATTTCGAAATAAAAGAAGACGAAGATAATCAGGCAGATGACCGAATTATATACTTGGACTTTTTTGGGGTCACAAAATGTTTCTAATGAAATGTTATACGTTTGTGAACATGGTCTTCTGCATTGATACGGCTTTTCTTTAGTCGATTCCTGACTTTGATGAACACAGTGCTTGTAATGAGTTTTACTGTTGTTCAACAACTAAATCACTATTGCTCACCAGGCAGCTAATTAGCTATTCTTTGGCATTTAGGCGGGTTGGTTGGCCGAATAGTTATCATGTGCGTGCTGACACAAAGCCTGTCATTGAGTCAACTGGTGTGGTTTCAAATCCCAGGTTGTACGTGGCAAGGAGAAGGGTCGCCTGTCCAACCTCGTGGGTTTTCTCAGGGTTCTCCGGTTTCCCCCCACTACTAAAGACCCCTGCGTGCAAGCGAATTATTGAAATAAAATTTTAAAAAAAAAAAACATATGTTAGTCCCGAAATGACCTAGTTTGTGTTGAGTGGACGTTAAACCCCATTTCCCCTTCCCTCTTTTTGGCATCTAGAATTTGATAATGTAATATGAATGTATATAAACTAATTAGTTATGTTCGGCGAAATGCGAGAATAGTCCTAATTAAATGACAGTCTTTGGCGTCTGGTTTTTCCGGTCTACATCGGTGGTATTCTCCAGTCGGATACATTTTACCTTGTTAATCAAGTCGCCTCATTAAAAATGACACCGAAAGCATCCGGACACGCGATTCGTGTGCCAACTTTAACATGTTCATTTTGGATATCAAAAGTCCATCTTTTCACAGCAAGATAACATCAATGTTCATTTAAATTGACCAATAAGTTTTCAATGACGAAGACTGTGGATGATATTGGGTTAGCGACTTGTATCCTTTAACTACAAAACAGGGAAAACAATTTCACATTAAATCATGGTACAGACACTAACACTCATCTACATGAAACCAATACAAGATGCCGTTCTCACATATCAATTGAAATGGGGTTTAACACCGACTGCTCTGCTCCGACCGGGCAGCTGAAGACGGACCCTCACATATGAAACAAAATAATTAACTTTATTCGACATGAAAACTATGCTGAGATGTATGTATAGACGATTTGAAAGAACGTTTACTATATACATTCCATGTTAGATCCCGTGTATCCGGGGGGCGAATTTTTTTTTCCCAACCAACATAGCCATTGCACTTCTATTCGTCCTCTGATTGGCTCAATGTTTGACGTCATAATCATATTGACGTCATAAGCTGAGCATACACAAAGCCCTGTATACGGCTTTGAGCATACAGCTGTGTTTACCCATAGTTTACCATAATTATTTATATTTCTATATTTACATACAACTGGTGTCATATTCAAAATGGAATAGTTTCCCCGCCTTTGTTCTTCAGTTTTATGCAATTTGACAAGTTATTTTGTCGATTCAACCGCTCCAAGACCCATTTGATACATTTCCGTGATTGTAGTACAAGGCCTACACTATTTGGCATGGAATCTAATCAACAAGCCGCATGAAATGCTTCTAATGAGTTTATTTCGATCTATAAAGATAGGAAACTTCAACAAAACATTCTGCAAAGATACAAAATATATTCATAAAAATTCAGGCAGTTACTTCAGAAAGAATGTAGTTATCTCCCTTAGACCGTGAGCACGTCGAATAAGCAATTCTGCAACTAGCTTGACAATTCTAACAGACTTAATTATGAGACCATTGACACTTAAAATATGACAGAAATAACAATACAACAATACTTCAGCATGTCTAAATATTATAGCATAAATGGGGACTCTTACTATAAAGATGAACAAACAGGATTTGGCTCACGCGTGATATTATGACTCGGGGTTTCTCAATCTGCACATAATGTCATAAATGAACATACAAAATGGGGAAATTGTAATGGCAACTGTGAACGGACTCTTTCTTAATTGTTTACCCGAAGAGTAGATCATTCGGGCTTTAAATATGTCTTAAGTTTACAAATAACAGAGCTGACTCTCTCTCTGAACAACAGAAAGTAAAAAAAATATGGCGGGTAAACAAAAGGGGGAGAATTCCTTGTTTCTAACAGGGTGCAGTTATTTAACATGAACATGACAAATATTTCACAACACTATTATAGCTAGTCTACTACGCCACTCTCACACGCCACTAGGTCCAATTGTACTATGCGATACATAAAGACCAACTAGGCTATAGCCTTGCACACAGTAGGCGTATTTCTGTTATAGTTTACATTATGCTACGGGGCCTTTACTGCAGCCAAGCATTTTTTGGCATTGTAGCTATTTGGTCCTGTGTAGGCTATATATTGTATAGTTCTAGTCACTGTGTGAATCTTTGACAATGTTATGCTTGATTAACTTAAAGGGACTATTCGAATTTGAACACAGTCTCAAAAATAATAGTCCTAGTACGCGGAACATACTAGAGGAATATACCCTGTATTTATCTTGTCTAA
Organism: Patella ulyssiponensis; assembly: GCA_963678685.1. Lineage (NCBI taxonomy): Eukaryota > Metazoa > Mollusca > Gastropoda > Patellidae > Patella > Patella ulyssiponensis. The sequence goes on along the minus strand of OY783227.1, from coordinate 74,465,205 downwards.
AATATTTTGTCGTTTCTACGTGAACGTCAAAATGCTTATCCGGACACGTAACCCTTTTTAGATTTCGGTCAGTTTTTACGTTGGATGACCTGGCCCCTAGCAAAGCATTCTCAGACTTAAGTTAAGAATTTACTCAACTTTCAATCACTGTTTATGAGAAATATCTTTGATCCAGAAACACAAAACTTTGCAAATTGTCTCTTATTGATGTGTTTGATACATTAAAATAAACATAAGTTTTATGAAGGGCTATATTTTAGTTAAAATAAGGCAAACAATTTTGAGAAAATTCTCAACTTAAATCTGAGAATGCTTTGTAAACTCGGGGCCTGATAATCGATTCCCGTCTTTACATAAAATTTCTGATGTGCAGTACTTGATAACGGACGGTAAATTTCACCTACATATTATTTTTATAAAGTAAAAGTCTGGTTTTATTTTTATCTAGACACCACTTAAACAGCTTAGGAAATCGGTCTTCATTTCCATATTGAGTTAATTGCTAAGGGATTTTAACACAAAATTAAGCAGTTATAATCTCCAAAATATTATCGGGATTGACCCTTTAAATACTTGCGTAGGGCGTAGTAGTATAGTAGTCAGCTATTAACACCCCCACACCACCACCACCACCACCACCACCACACACATAAATAATTCTTATACATAAAGCTTTTGTCTTTTGTTTCCACATTAAGCCATCATAAAAAAAAACAGATGTGTCCTTTCCTTCAACCCCCCTTGTTAGTGTTATGCTCTATATGACTGTATTAAGAACCTATAACGGTAAATCTCTTTGATCTTATGGGGCATAGTCATTGCCCTGAATAACTTGCGGTCTGAAAGTCAGGGGCGGCTTTGGATATAACTGGGGAATTCAGGGTTATTCTTGCCTATCTCGACGACCGACTTCAAGTAAAACTTGACCAACCCCTGGAAGTCCAAAATGCAAAAAATACAATAACCTTCAATATAAATATAAAATAAAGTATATAATTTGTGTTGTTTATTTACCCTTGCTGCAACTGGATTGTTTCGATTCCCCAGATGTACGTGACAATGACTTGGACTTAGGGTCGCCTGTCAAACCTCGTGGGTTTTCCTCGGTTTCGACCCACGGCTTAAGACCCCACGCGCAAGTGAATTATTGAAATAAAATTGAACTACGTGTTCGTCCCGAAAGGACCTGGTTTTGTTTCTTGGCGTTAAACCCTGTCTCCTCCACACAGTAGGACAGAACAGCACTAGTAGGAAGTTAAACCCCCGTTTCATTTCTAATTGAAAGTAGGGTATCTTTAATGTCAAATTTTACCCACTATATTGATCGAGAGTATATCCCAGAATTCCCGCAAGAAAAACCCTATTCCGTGTTTTCTTATGGGAAATAAAAACCTACAGCGCAATGATAACCCGGTACAGGTTAAAGAAAAACTTTCAGAAGAATAACCCCAATTTAGAATCTATATATTCTAAGCCGCCCCCGACTTTAAGATTGCAAGTTATTCCGAGCGTAGAATTTACCCCAAAGATCAAAGAGATTTACCGTTATAGGTTTATAATAAGGGATATTCTCATGTTGCGAAAATGGAAACATTAAATAGGCGGTTTATAAGCAAGATCAAGTCCTCAACTTTGATTATATAGTATATGCTGGGGAAGATAGACTTCAGAAAAACACCTCGACATAAAAATCCCGGGCTGTCGGCCTCGTTTTTTTCTTCTTTTTTTCGGTTAGTGTTTCAGCTTTTCTTTCTCCACCATAACCCCAGCCTCGTGATTTACAGTACCAACAAACAAATGCAACAACAACGACATTATCGTGAAAATAGATCGCATTTAACTGAGTACTCAGTAAGCTAAATTTCAACTGAAGTCCAAATCAAATTAGGCCTTAAAGAACTAGACAAAGCAATAATATTAAGATGGAATTTCAGTAAGAACTTTTATTGTCAACGCATACTAGTACAAAACTAGCCAAATTTACGTTGTCGTGTTTGTATTACTTCAGAGAATCGTCATGCCATGTACATTGTAGATACCGTCTCAGAACGTCGTTGAGCGAACTGACAGTGTTTGTTTTTATTATGACCGTCTGTTACCGTCAGTCTGTTTACAACATTTTTCAGTCGGTAGCCATCATTTAGGGGGAGAAATTCAAGTGACATTAAAGCGAAATGGTGAAAATGGCAGTGTTTGACTGGGATGTCATTATGTAAATTATGCTCAGCGTATGACGTCAATATGAATATGACGTCAAACTTTCAGCCAATCAGAGGCCGATTAGGAAGTGCAATGGCTATGTTGGTTGGGAAAAAAAAATTCGCATCCGGGGGAAGGGGTGCTGTGGAGAGGTCTATCAAGTGCCCTCCATCTATGAATGTCATTTCTTGGCTCCTTCTGTTGTACGTGACAATGAGCTTAGGCTGCCTGCATGAGGGTTGTCCCAACTCTAGAGTTCAAGTCAGTCAGGGCAATTAACATATTCCATGTTAGTCCAGACTACAAATTATTATTTCTGGTCACTTGCAAACCGGAAGTTGAACCATGACTTGTTTTAGTAACATATCGCATGATCTATAGCGCTCGCCGAACACCACTGCACGCCATCTCTCGAGCTGTGGAACTGTCACCAAACTAACGCCATAAGATGTTCAGCAATATCAAGACATTCGATAGAATTATGGGATGCCATATTGCTTGCCTTGATATAAAGGCCGCAAGCCCGGGGTTTAGAATTATCGTTTAGGATTCACACATGCACAATTTATTCCAATATCAAGTTTAAGGCCCTTTGAGAAAATAGTTAACACAATACCGAGCATACCGGGTGCCTGTCGTAATGAATTAAAACAAACACACACGTGCTGCAGTAATAATGGTGAGTGGTGCATCTAGTGGTTTAACGCATGCGCTTTATCATTGAGTCAAGAGGCGTAGTACCACTCTGTTGCTGTTCATGTTTGGTTTTCATTGCTGAATTTTTCTTTCCATATTAGAGGCCAGACATAAAGCGATTATGATATATGCTAAGAACATTAATAAGGTTTACAAAAGTATGGGTTGTTGTCGGTTGATATTACTACCTGATTCCCTTCTTCTGGTCATAAGGATACATTAGCCAAACCCTACAACTTCTAGTCTCTATCACCCAGAAAATATTCTACTCTACGAATAATTGCTCATTGGCTAGATTATACCGTCTTTCACATTATCGCAGACAACGTCTTAAACCAAGATGTCAACGCTCATGAAATTAATTTAAGAATGCCATGGCATTACCAGTTCAATTTCCAATACTCTTATTTTTTTATTGTAAATTTATTCTCTTCATGGACCATATCTATCTCGTTTAAAAAAAAAAGAAAAAAATAACCCTAATTCGTCGTCACGATCCATGTTTGTTTATAATAATGTAAAAGTTACTTAACTTGGCGAAAAATACTGGATAATCAACCGCATAAAAAAATCAAACTCCTGGTTACGCATGGGCAATGGCCCGTTTCGTGAAATATTGACAACGGTCCCAGACCCTCCATACATTGAAGAAGAAGAGGTTCTGGGTGACCGAGACCATCATGTCATGAATTTAAGAGCAGGGTTAATGTCTATTACACAACTCCGTTACATATGCTTTTAAAATCGTGTACATCGTCGCCAACTTCAAAGTAAACTGTTCCTGCGATGTAAATAAAGGTTTCTTATCGGGTAGTAAATGACAAAGATACTGACGTTTTGAAAGTAAACAAAAACGAAACACCCTTAATGTCAAAGAAGACATCATAATTTTATTGGTTTACAAGTTCTTAAAACTAATATTTCATTGAAGTTTTGTTATGTGTCATTTGTACATTAGTTTTAAGAGATCTGTCAAAATTGATACATCTGTCAAGGAAATGCAATTTTTTTAGTTTCATACATATGAAATGAGAACTTCATATATTGTTTGTGTAATTATGGTCAGGATCAAAATATGTGAAATCATCTAGACAAGCTTAAACCGAGGTAGGAATGTATTATCTTTAAGTATGCTTGGTGTAACCATGATCCATTATTACCACACATAGACTCCTGTTATTATCACGGAGATGGAAAATTTGCCGGCAAAATTTGCGCTTAACCGACTTTCTAAGGCAACAGGATCTGCATTAGCCCATTGCGTATAGCGATGGCCATGGCCGAAAAAGCTACTCGGGTTTTCCTGGTGGAGTTTCCTCTTAGCGTTTAGTCGTGCTAATGGGATGAACTACCGAGTTTTCGCGTATACTTTCGTTCACGTAAATACATGTATATCCATCATAGCAATCTGCATGGGGTATGCCCATCTTCATCAGCCTGGTTGGTACCATTTCATGTCAACAGTGCATGACGTAATAGCGGGTATCATATTTCTTTAGCGTATTTTGAGTAACTTTAAAAGTCCATGCTTTTACGCATCCTGTTTGGATTCCCGTCTTAAAATTTATCAGGGATATGCATATAACGCAAACGGCATTAGCATTACAACTAACAACACTCATGTGTTAAAATGTACCTCTACTTTTGTTTTGTTTTGTGTGTAGCATTGTAAGTTTTGCTATTTCGCCTTTAAATAAGATAGCTCATTTGCTATTATATTAGGTAATGAGGCTTATTCATCAAACTATATAGTTCACCTAAATTTGGTACAACAATTACTCATCCATCAATGCCCAAATATCAAAAGTTATTTATAGCTAAAGTCCCTAGCAGTCTCGCACATGGAGTATATATATTATTCAAAAGAAGTTAAGGGTCAACCAATTATTTTTGTTTGAAATTTTATTAGATACAAGAACTTTTAAGCACACTTTTGGTCAGAATGAGTTCAATATGTCTCAATGTTGAGTCGGTTATGCAAAGCATATGCACTTTTTATACACAACTATTCTGAGGATCTGATGAAAATTCACCATTTTGAGCATAATGAGGTCCAACAAAACTGTCTCAAATTCGATAACTTTGATAATAACAAGTGAAACCACCACGTGCTCGTAAGCAGTCGACACAACGACGAGTCATGCTGTCGACCAGACGTCGAAAAAACATTACCGTACCACCTCCAAAGCGATGGTGTTCAGCAATCTTTCTCTTTGCCACCTATAGACGCGATGTCTGCCATCATTGAACTGTAATGCAAATCGGGACTCATCAGTGAAGAGTACCCGCCCCATCTCCAGTCTATATGACGTGTGCAACAGTCACGACGTGCTGCCCTATGACGTTGAAGAAGAGGTGGTCAAACTGCTTGTCGTCGAGATCAAATGTTGTGGGCTCGAAGATGATTTCTTATGGTCTGGTCCGATACCTACGAAAGCCCATTAGTGCCAAACACAAAAAAAAATATTAATCCGTTTGAACGAATTAATATCTCGTTTGAACGAATTAGTATCTCGTTTGAACGAATTAGTATCTCGTTTGAACGAATTAATTATCTCGTTTGAACGAATCAGTATATCGTTTGAACGAATTAATATCTCGTTTGAACGAATTAATATCTCGTTTAAACGAATTAATTATCTCGTTTAAACGAATTAATTATCGCGTTTGAACGAATTAGTATCTCGTTTGAACGGATTAATTATCTCGTTTGAACGAATTAGTATCTCGTTTGAACGGATTAGTATCTCGTTTGAACGAATTAATTATCTCGTTTGAACGAATTAGTATCTCGTTTGAAAGAATTAATTATTTCGTTTGAACGAGTTAGCATCTCGTTTGAACGAATTAGTATCTCGTTTGAACGAATTAGTATCTCGTTTGAACGACTTAATTATCTCGTTTGAACGCATTAGTATCCCGTTTGAACGAATTAATTATCTCGTTTGAACGAATTAATTATCTCGTTTGAACGAATTAATATTTCGATTGTACAGAAGCATGGAAGGGACATGCAGAAATTGTGTTTCAAGTAAAGATAATATGATTTAGTAAGCGTAGGTTCTTTAGTCCTTCTAGCGTTACCGTCAGTAGATGGAACTACACTTTAGTCCTTCTAGCGTTACATTGTAGTGAAGACATTGTTTTGTGACATGTGTCTTAAACAAGCATAATGCAAGAGCCAAATCTGCCTATTGCAGGTCTTTCTTTAGGCCTTAAATGTTATATAAACTATTCATTAGAACTTATTAACATATTTAAGTAGATTATATCGGTTAGGCCATTTAATGGTTTACAGGGAAAACGGTAAAGCGAGACTAAGCTTGGCACAACCAGTACGGTGGTTACATTCCGTGCACACATCTTGTCGAACATTCAAAGGCTGATATCGTCGCTTAGAATAAAGTAATTTAATGAAAATTTCAATATATTTAGTTTGCATTATCTTTTTTTGAACTAGAAAAGCAAGAACGACAGGCTCGTTATCTAAATCTTACATAATATATCTTTAATATTGTAAAGACGTAGATTTGAAACGCACTCAGTTAAGAAATAATTATGCCTTAGCTGAATTTTAGCTAACTTAGGGAACAGAACTACAGATATACGATTGATTGTGAACGAAGTTTACATATTAATTGAACTTTGCAGTAAAGGATTATCCAAGAGTAAATTTATTCCCAGTGTTGATTGCGTTGCAATACAACGGATCGAAGAGGATTTGTGTGAGTTTCTAAGATAGAGAGGGGTAGAAGAAACAACTAATTTGAGACGTCTGCTTTATGATAAAGAGGGGTAGAAAAAACAAAAACATACGCCCAAGAGCAGCTAGATCGTCCGGGCACTCAACAAGAGTTGTCGCATATTAAGTAATTATCAATTATTCATTGAAAATCAATATACTTGTTTGTCTCAAGACCTTAATCTCTGTTTCAAGTTTCATCAAAATCAAATTAAAAGTGTGACCTCTACAGGTCCACAACCTTGGTATACAATATTGTTACACTATTCGCGTACAAGTGGTGGCCATTTTGTACGGCAATTTTGGTACGATTTTCACGAAATTCGAACTCAACCTTCATTACGGTGTAACGATGATATAATCAAATGTTGTTTTTTGAATCGGATAATAATTGCGACCTCCAGGGGGACCACAAGCCATAAAAGGCGATTTTTCGGACAATAAGGGGCCATAATTCAGGAAGTTACAATCCGATATGCGCAAATATGGCAAGAAACCAAGATCTTTAGGTTCTAAACATGTATTCTAAGTCGAATTAAAATTGTGACCTCTATAGGGTCCACAACTTTGATATAACATATTTTTACACTATTTGCGTACAAACGACGGCCATTTTGTCCGTCAATTTTGGTCCGATTTTCACGAAATTCGAACTCAACCTTCATTACCAAGCAACCGTGATATAATCAAACGGTTTTTTTAAATCGGATAATAATTTTGACCTTCAGAAGGACCACAATCTAAAAAAGGTGATTTTTCCGACAAACAGGGGCCTTAATTCAGGAAGTTACGATCCGACGGGCGCAAATATCGAAAGGAACTAAGATCTTTGGTTATAAACATACATGTCAAGTTTCATCAAAATCCGTTCAAAATTGTGACCTCTATAGGGTCCACAAGCTAAAAGCGTGATTTTTCGTACAATCGGGGGCCATAATTCAGGATGTTACCATCCGATATGCGCAAATATCGAAAGGAACCAAGATCTTAGAGTTATAGACATGCAATTCAAGTTTCATCAAATTCGGTTCAAAATTGTGACCTCTACAGTGTTCACAACCTTGACATACAATATTTTTACACTTTTTGCATACATGCGGCGGCCATTTTGTCCGTCAATTTTGGTCCAATTTTCACGTAATTCGAACACAACCTTCTTTATGGTGTAACGGTGATATAATCAGACAGTTTTTTTGAAATCGGATAATCATTTTGGCCTCAAGAGGGACCACAAGCTAAAAAGGGCGATTTTTCGTAGAGTCAGGGGCCATAATTCAGGACGTTACGATCCAATATGCGCAAATATCGAAAAGAATCAAGATCTTTGAGTTATAAACATGCATTTCAAGTTTCATCAAAATCGGTTTAAAATTGTGACCTCGAAAGTGTTCACAAGCTAAAAACGTTATTTTTCGGACAATCAGGGGCCATAAACCATGAAGTTATATATACAGTCCGATACATGCATTGTCGAAAGGAACCAAGATCTTAGGGTGATAAATCTATATTTCAAATTTCATTGAAATCGGATAAAAATTGCGCGAGTGTCCCGTGTGGCAATGCGACGCTGCTGTTGGTCGACTTGCTCGAGAGAACAGGGGACGTGCAACCGAGAGCCGCAGAGGGGAACGATGGCTCATGGTGAACCAAGGGGAAAGACCTCCGTGTCGGCTTTCGCCGGTAATCATGCCAGAACAGCTGTTCCTCGCTTGAGCTACCCCCCCCCCCCCTGCACGACCCTCGGCTTCAAGTCCTCTGTCCTATCGAGGAAGTTGGCCAACGACAGCGTCGCATTGCCACACGGGACCCCAATCTGAACATCTGAGCCACACTACCTGCGGAGCTAGCCTCCATTTAATTTTCGTACGTTAGTTACTTACGACGGGACCCTAATGTGTAAACATTGCTGACAAGCAATCTATACATGTAGCTTTGTTCCATGCGCTAGCGAAAATTCAGCTAAGGCACAATCTATACTATTTTATTTAATTTGGTGCATTTAAAATCCGCATCCTTACAATATCATACATATGTATACCTGTTGTAATGCCTGTTGCAATGCCTGTTTAAGATACATGTCATAAAACAATGTTTTCACTACAATGATGTGGCTAACCCAGGCAAACATTAAACAAATTGGATAATTTCCAAGGTATTCTATATCAATTCCCCTTTCCACAAGTGTAGTTCCATCTGCTGACGGTAACGCTAGAAGGAGTAAAGAAAGTACGCGTACTAAATCATATTATCTTTACTTGAAACACAATTTCTACATGTCCCTTCCATGCTTCTGTACAATCGAAAAATATTAATTCGTTCAAACGAGATAATTAATTCGTTCAAACGAGATAATTAATTCGTTCAAACGAGATAATTAATTCGTTCAAACGAGATACTAATGCGTTCAAACGAGATAATTAATTCGTTAAAACGAGATACTAATTCGTACAAACGAGATACTAATTCGTTCAAACGAGATACTAACTTGTTCAAACGAAATAATTATTTGGTTCAAACGAGATATTAATCCGTTCAAACGAGATACTAATTCGTTCAAACGAGATAATCAATTCGTTCAATCGAGATACTAATCCGTTTAAACGAGATACTAATTCGTTCAAACGAGATAATTAATTCGTTCAAACGAGATACTAATTCGTTTAAACGCGATAAATAATTCGTTCAAACGAGATACTAATGCGTTCAAACGAGATACTAATGCGTTCAAACGAGATATTAATGCGTTCAAACGAGATAATAATTCGTTCAAACGAGATACTGATTCGTTCAAACGAGATACTAATTCGTTCAAACGAGATACTAATTCGTTCAAACGGATTAAAAAAAAATTGTTTGGCACTATTGGGCCTTCGTAGATACCTGAACACCACTTGCATTGCGCAGTTCATCTCTCAGACATCTCGCTGTAACAAAGCGCTGACAGAAGGCCATTTGAATGACAAGCCGGTCTTGCACACTTTTGGTCAGAATGAGTTCAATATGTCTCAATGTTGAGTCGGTTATGCAAAGCATATGCACTTTTTATGCACAACTATTCTGAAGATCTGATGAAAATTCACCATTTTGAGCATAATGAAGTCCAATAAAACTGTCTCAAATTCGATAACTTTGTTAATAACAAGTGAAACCACCACGTGCTCGTAAGCAGTCGACACAACGACGAGTCATGCTGTCGACCAGACGTCGAAAAAACATTACCGTACCACCTCCAAAGCGATGGTGTTGTCTGACGTTAACATCAGCAAATCTTTCTCTTTGCCACCTATAGACGCGAAGTCTGCCATCATTGAACTGTAATGCAAATCGGGACTCGTCAGTGAAGAGTACCCTCCCCCATCTCCAGTCTATATGACGTGTGCAACAGTCACGACGTGCTGCCCTATGACGTTGAAGAAGAGGTGGTCAAACTGCTTGTCGTCGAGATCAAATGTTGTGGGCTCGAAGATGATTTCTTATGGTCTGGTCCGATACCTGAACACCACTTGCATTGCGTAGTTCATCTCTCAGACATCTCGCTGTAACAAAGCGCTGACAGAAGGCCATTTGAATGACATGCCGGTCTTGCGACGTTTATCTTGGCCTACCAGACCGTGGGCGATTCTGAATTGAATTGGTTGCCTGGAAACGCTGCCATAGTCTCCCAATCACACTCTGGCTACAACCGATTCTCTGTGCCACATTCCTCCGTGTAAAACCCTGTTGAAACCACACAATGGCTCTTCCTCTGTCAAGTTCACTCAGCTTACGTCTGACTATGTTGAAATTTCAACTGAGATCAGCACGGTCATGGAAGGTTTTTTTTATGCCAAAACTGTTCATGGAAAATGCATAGTGCACGTGCAAGGACATAATCAACTCCAAAATGTCGTACCCTACTGCGTTTGGGCGATGTGGAGCCTTGTTTTGAGCTTCAGTTTATGGTTTCTAAGGAGACTGTCAAAATCGTTTTGTTTGAAAATGACATAATTGCATTGTACACAGGTTTTGGCGTCAGGATATCGTGAACCAATTTTGACACGATTTCCGCCAATAATTTTATATATATATATATATATATATATAAAATTATTGGCGGAAATCGTGTCAAAATTGGTTCACGATATATATATATATATATATATATATATAAATAAATAAGATGTTTGAAAAGAAAGATGTTTCCAGAACTTTTTGTATATATATATATATATATATATATATATATATATATATATATATATATATATATAAATATATAAGATGTTTGAAAAGAAAACAGACTGCATATTTAAAGCTAGCGCTTTCAGTTCCGTCGGAACCTCTTCAGACTTTTTAATATGATATGTTTATATAGTTACGCTATCATATTAAAAAGTCTGAAGAGGTTCCGACGGAACTGAAAGCGCTAGCTTTAAATATGTAGTCTGTTTTCTTTTCAAACATCTTATTTATTAATATATCACCTGAGAGTTGTTTCCAGAACTTTTTGTATATATATATATATATATATATATAATTGAAATTAAAGAAAACGCCTGATGAGCCGCTATCGCGGTGAAAACGTTAGCATAAAAATGTAGTTTTATTTTGCCATCTTTAATTTCAATTATATATTACCAAAGAGCAGCTTTAATTAACTATTCTACTATATATATATATATATATCTGATATGTGCATAGACAATTACCTGGTAGAAAAAAAGGTTTGGCCCTTAACTTCCTTTGAGTAGTATACATTGATTTCTTTCTCAACGATTCCCAAAGAATCTCCAAGTAACACATTTGCTCATGCATGTATCAAGATAATCACATTAGTCTATAATCAAGATATCAAAGTTTATATTGCAAAAAGAACACTTGGTACCACTCTCCATTGTTGGATTTGGAGAGTCCACTTACTATCGTTACTTATAGATTTTGACATATTCTCCGACTGGGCTGTGTTATGTATAAACTACCAATCCTAAACCACCGTATGCTGCATCTTCATGTATCCCCATCATTGATCACCTCTCGTAGTTCATATCATCATATTAATGAATCAATAGTTTTCGGATTCATCTTCATTGTCCACCTGGTTCATTTTTCTAGACTCCGTCAATAATCAATCCTCGCCAGGATTATCATCTTATGTTCCTCGAAGTTTTTTCCTGTCATCTAGTATTATCGCCAGTCCATAAAGGTCGCTCATTCTGACTCTAATCACCAGTCTTCGTCCTTATCATCTGTCGGATTCAGATAACCATACGTACCGGTACCATAATTATAATCATCGTTAGTCGTAATTATCATCACTGCATGTAATTATGGAAGCCCGGCGACGACTTCTGCATTTAGACCTCCCACTTCTTCTGTTTTTGATATTGAAATGTATTCGATCTTTTCAATGTATGAGTCTGTAAATTACTTTGTGACACATTATTAGATAAGGACTGCAGAGTCCAGTAAGTCCAAACAGTTGAAAATAAAAAATCGAAAAACTGCCTTACCCCAAACAAATACAAATCTACCTACACCAACCATTTTTTCTTATATCTTGAAATGTTTTACACAACAACATAGAAACACGAAATGATTTTCTGCATCATAAAGTCAAGTATCCAAAGAAGCAATAAAACTGTTGTTTTTTTTTCTATCAACTAATAGTAAGTGCCGGATGACCGAACTACACGCAAAACAAAAATCTACAAAATAAACCTTCGTACAAGACAGAAAAAAACCCAAATATCAAATCAAGTGAATGGATCACCTCAAAATAGTCACCATTTTGTCATTTATGACTACGTTCATGTCCGTTGGTTACATTATCAACCCACATCTCTATTAATAAAACACGTGAAAGTCTTTTAGTAACTAAACCACCAACCATTTAACACACATCCCATATGTACTTATCCACCAAACATTTAACACGTATATCCCATATGTACTGCACCTGGATTAGCAGGTAACCTGAACTCCCAAATCCCCCCAAGGCTTCGGCATGTATGCACTTTACAAACGCTACCCAACAGTCGCTTTTATCGTACCATTCGGTGAACATTTGGGGACCAGTCATGTAAATTGTGTGTTGGCTTTCCTTAAATAAACATATTTCATATAATTTCCAAACGACGCGGTAAATGGACCATTTCTTCGCATCTTAACGTATGTTTGGCATGCTTATTGTAGACCAACAGTTATTGTAGACATAGCGCAAAATGAAAATCTCCTCGCTTCCAAGGCGTCAAAAAGGCTAATTTTAGGATATAATATGTTGATATTGATAAAACAAATTGACAAATTTATTCGAAATTCGAAATGTCCTGCTTTCTGCAGTGCTAAAATGGCCGATCTCAGAAGATAATACATGACACTGTTATACATGTGTATTTACTGGATGGTTCTGTCCTGCCATAGAACCCAATTTATATCTTACCTATCATAAAGTTCATTATTCTAGTCCTCAATAATGGCCGATATCACCATCCATACTGCACGTATATCACCCATTCGTATCAGTACATTCATCTGATATCAGATTCTTTCATTATGCATTTGGGGGGGTTGGATGGCCGAATGGTTTGCACGTGCGCGCTGTATCATCAAGCCTTTCATTGAGTCAACAGGCGTGGTTTCCAATCCCCGGTTGTACGTGATGAGGAGTAGGGTTGCCTATCTAACCTCGTGGGTTTACTCCTACTGCAAAAGACCCCTACGCGCAAGCGAATTATTGAAATACAATTAAATCATATATTAGTCGCGAAATGATCTAGTTTGTGTCGAGTGGACGTTAAACCCATACCTTTCTCTCTCTTTCTCTCTCTTCATTATGCGTTTAGGGTTAATGTAGTAAATTACCGATTGAAAGACAATCTCCCACTAAATCGGTTCCAATATTTACGAGACACATTTTTTTAATTTTACTGTTTGGTATAGTTACGTTGATGTATTTCCATTGCAATTACAATGTACTATTGGTACAATTACAATGTACTATTGGTACAATTACAATGTACTATTGGTACAATTACAATGTACTTTTAACTCAATTGTATCTTTGTTTTTGATTATAGCATTTATATTGTATTGATCGTAAAAGTTCGCGCATTTTTAGTTATAATGGGAGTTAACACAATTTCATGCTACTAGATCGAAATTATATCATTTTTTCTAATAATTGCGCCTCTTAATTTCACAACATGAATTGGAAAACTGAAAGCAAATAAGTGGGCTGGTGTTAACCATCTCAGTCTGAAAATAATAAGATTAAACGCATTATTTACTTGTACATTTGTTTTTTAATAAAGCACTGATTCGCCAAATTGCGTATCAATCTTGATTATAAATGGTCATAATCGAACTTAATCGAGGTATTGATATCATAAAACTATAACCAAGATTCACAGTTCTCGGTCGATTAAAGTCCACAGGAGCTTGTAATACGGAAAACATTAAGCGGGGGCTAAATATTGTGCGCCTATATTCTTTCTCGTTAATATTCACATCTGAGATATATAATTGCAGTTGTAAATAACTAGCCTAAAATCGCATCTTTATTAATATAAATATGGAAACCGTTTACCTTGTGACAGAGAGAGAGAGAAATGGGGTTTAACGTCCACGCGGTTCAATTTTATTACAACAATTCGCTTGCGCGTAGGGGTTTCTAGCAGTGCGAGGAAACAGGAGGACTCCGAGAAAACCCACAAGGTTGGACAGACAACCCCACTCTTTGTCAAGTTCAACCGGGGAATCGAAACCATGCCAGTTGACTCAATGACAGACCTTATGATACAGCGCGTACGTGCTGATCATTCGGACACCCAGAGAAATGTGAGATCAAATGCAGCCATCGGGACATTGATCCGACATTCACAATATAATATAATATGCATAATACTTAGTCTCTGCTTAATATTATTTCTGGAAGATATGTTACATTTTACAAGCTTCTGTGAAGTTATCGCCAAATCAAATTGCTTATCTCTTCTTAGCCTAATCAGAATGTAATTATCACTGAACTGCGTCAAGACGTTAACAACCTCTTTTTAGCCTTTGCAGAATGTGATAATCACTGAACTCAGTCACGACATTAACATAATAACACCTAGAATGATTAGAAACAGATTTCGTTATATTGTTTTCCAAAGGTTGTGATGGCAGAACGGACGACATCATCTTAATTGTCCTCTGCCCGGAGGAAACCCACGAATTTGAGAAGGCGCCCCTATCTCCTTGCCACATACGCTCACACCAGCGATCGAAACCACAGTCGCAAGCCAGAGGTGACCGGCCAGCTAGAGGTCGAAGCGCGGCACTCTAGGCCACTAGGCCATCCCAACCTTTATTCAAAGGCATACTCATGTAATTGAGGTGTGATAAAATAAAGAATATATCCAATGCCTTGCTCGATTTATAACACAGGCGTGGTTACGACAAATCTGTATAGCTATCAGATTAAAACATCTTGTCTTGGTCGTTATCAAGACATATTTTAGTATTCGGTTACTTGTCAACCGTAAGAAATATATTAGTAAAAAAGAAATCCCAGATCTTTTCTCAGAACTAGAAAAAAATGATTTTTTTTTTAGCAAATTGAACCCTCAGGTATTTGTTTTTGACGAATTACATCAATTCAGGTCATTCGTTGCACTTAAGCTGTTACAGTATCATATGAGTAGATCATGTTTTGTTGGTAATCGATCATATTGTCATGGTGCTAGACATCAATGGCATTTCATTCACAAACGTGTTCTTTTGTTTTTAAACCGTTGAACATTTAAAGTAAAATATATGTTAGTAATAGGTTTACAATATGTCCTACACATAACTATCCTATACATGTATTATGGTATATGATTTATTATTTGCCCAATGGATTATGACATTACCCTGTCTCAAATATTCGACATCTGCTAAAGTGCCTAGTGAATTGCAACAAAATTTGGTTGGTGTGTTGCTTTTCGAGGCAAGCATTCGAATTACTTTAAATGGAGCAGGCCATGAAATCTCAAAAAGAAAAATTTAGACATGTTTACACCTTCCCGAATTGTTCTCTTAAAGTAGTAATTGTCAACCAGTGTGTCATAGATCTTCCTAAGTGTGCAACAAAATTTTGAAAGGCACACCAAATAAATTATTCACTAAAGAAGCCAGCTATTTGTCTGTGCTTTGCTTTATTTATATTGATTCATTCTTTGTGTCTATGGTTGTATTCCGTCTAAGACTTGTCATGTTTCTATTTTGCAAACTTCATATATTTTTCATATAGTTTTAGCCAGTTGTGCCGCTATTTCTTCACGTGTTTCAAGGTGAACCGTTGGGAAAAGTTTGCGAATCACTGTCTTAAAGCCTGGAATGGATTTCTACCAGATGTGTTGCATTGGTGGAGCTTCTGTATATTTGTTCATGTGATTTGAAGTTAACAAATTACGTTTTTACATATTTTATTTATTTCAACCGAAAGTTGTTTGGGTGGGGCAGATATGGATTAGTTCAAATTAAACGGTTTGGTATCATATATGGAGATGACAGGAACCATTTTTTCTTTATGGCATCCGACGTTGTTTCCCCTTGTCAGTTGAGCAGGACGGAGGGCCTGACAATGATAGCTGTCTAGTCGTTCGGATGAGGCGAAAAACCGAGGTCCCGTGTATCCCTTGGCAATTGGAATTCGATATAAGGGGCAAAATGTCCCTCATAGCACACTAGTAGGTCTTCATTAGCCAAGTCGGAGCAGAGCTGTATGACGTTCAACCTCATCTTATTTTCCTTTTTTCAATGACATGGTGGATTTCCAACGACAGCAGCTGAATGTAGTTATTTTCTTGAGTTTAATGTTAAATGGCTTCCAAACCATTCCGGTCAGTAAGTTGCTTAATGGGTGTATATTGAGATTTGTATAAATATAGTTGCTGTACGGTTTCATGTCGGCATCTTGCAGGGTCATGTATAGCATGGTTATATGAATAATTTGATCTACAACACTCACTGTATATATTCCAAACTAAATTTATCATGTTTGCTGCTTGCGTGGTAATGATTCATAATTATTCAATTAGTGCATTTGACCAGGACGGCTATAAGGTAGCATTATAGCAAAGTTAGACATTTTTTTTCTATCTGTTCTAACTATTCGATCAACATAAAGTAGACAGGTTGGCTTTAAGGTGTTAAAGTGGGAATTTCATATTTTCCAAGGAAGTCAAAACATATTTATTTCTAAGTTTTTTGCTTAATATGTTGTCAACTCCCTATTATACAATTATGGGCATTATTTTCCACACTAACAAATCCTTCACATCGGAAATAATAACACAATTACCTCCCTTGTTTTCCCATTCCCCTCATGCAATAGCTATCTTCAAACGTTTGAATTTAAAGTTGAAAATGATATTTTTGCCAATTTCTCAACTGGCAATAGTGAATTATAGGATTAATAGGATTATTCTTGAACAAGGTAGGACTGTTTATAGATAACATCTACCTTAAGGCTTTATTTTAATATATTTTAAAAATATAACTTAAAAATATGAAATTGCAGCTTTAAATAAAAGTAGACATATTGGAATGTATAGACATTATTCATCTACCGATTTGGCTCTTGCATACAAATATATCATTATGTTGTCTAAAAAGGTAGTAAAATATTTGACGAGCTTATCCTTTCAGACAGTGTGCGAAGTAATATCCATTTTAATTCATGCGTAACATTATTGTCTGTTATTTTGTGATGTTAAAACATCTGTCTAGATAAGCCAACTTCATACCCTAAAATCTTTTAGATGTTTACAGAATCGTATAATTATGTTAGGACTCAATAATATTATTAATATTATTGAGTACTAACATACCTATAATAATAATATTGTTGGATATAGTGTAGGTGTGTGTGTCGAAACATTTTGGAATTTCTAAAAACAAAACCCGAGTTCCCATTTGTCAGAGATATTTACACGTGTTCTAGTCCGCGGTTGATGGACGAATGGTTAACGTGTGCGCACTATATCATAAATTGTCATTGAGGCAACTGGCGTGGTGTCGATTCCCCAGTTGTACGTGACAAGGAGTAGAGCTGCCTGTCCAACCTCGTTAGTTTCTTCCGGGTGCTCCCACAGTTAAAGAACCCTAAGCGATCGAATTATTGAAATAAAATTAAATCATATGTTTGTCCCGAAATGACCTAGTCTGCGTCGAGTGGACGTTAAACCCTTTCAAGTGTTGAAGTGTTCAACCGAGATTTAATGTACAAACTGGTATGACAACCAAAATATCCTCATCCCAATGATCACATTTTGAATTTATACTATACCTAACTGCCAACCGAGCCATAGGGAATTCTCCACATCGAAGTCGTTGGGATTTATTCTCGAGGTATAGCACAGGGACAAGCAACTCGAAGGTGGGTGAGGGGTCGAAATTGTGGCGTATATCTGGGATAACTGGGGGTCACTTTGCTAAAACAAAGAAACTGAGATTTCACACAGCGACATGTAATAAATGTACCACGTTTTATAGTTTTAGCGATGTAATAATAATACGTGATTTTGACAGGAAATTTTATGCAAGCAAACAAATGGAAAAACAAAAACCACGCTGTCGTTGGTCGGAAAAACATCGAGATGTTTAGCGCTTAAAGCCCGGCTCAGATCGACCTTGCGACGCGACTCAACTGTCGGCGACTATCGTAGATTGCACTCAGATCGAATTCAGCAATGATCGCAGACCAGTTGCTATCGGCCGTGCGATTGAACGCGAGCGCGCTCACATCGACACCGATACACCGACTTGTGGCGTCCTCACGAATAGATCATGTGACTCGTTCAAAATGGCGCCACAAAGAATGCAGGTACGAGCACACAAATTTTCCCCATAAAAATACAAAATATGCCTAATTATTCCATAATCTCTCCATCTAATTAGCGAAATTATAGTGAGAAAGCAATTTAAATTACCTCGAGGGATTCAAATTTTTGTTTATTATTTATTGATTTTTCATTCGCCGCTCTGATTAGCTAAAATTTATAGGCAGTAGGCAACCGATCGTAGAAACGCACACATCGACGATGACGAGTCGGCGACTGGTTCCGTCGCGTCGTAGACGTAGAACATGTTAAACTCCTGCGACTCAGTCGCCGATCGTGAAAAATTGTCGCACGACGGTCGTAGCTAGACTCAGATTGACTAGAATCGGCGACGGAAATTGTGAGACAATCGGCGGCAGTCGCCGGAAAACCAGTCGGCGACCAGTTGAGTCGCGTCGTAAGGTCGATCTGAGCCCCCCTTATCGAAACGAAGAAGAAAGTAAATGTGCGTTTCACAATCACTGTAGCGTTCTACAGGCCCGGACTAGGAGCCCACTGATTACCTTCCGGAACCCGGATACTTCTGCAAAATTAATCATCATTCGGGACACTATTATACCTGGACTTTATTTTTATAATTTTAAAATCCTTCATACTTACGGAAAATTGGATTATTATGGGAATTTCAAAATTCTAAACTGGAGAAATTCGTCACTACCGGGTAGAAATACTTATGGGGTTGAAAAATAACCGTGTAATTATAAGAATACAATAAATTCTAAGGAGGAGTTCGAGAAATTAATCTGTATAAAATTCTGCAATGTCACAAATTACATCGCATGGTTTACCGTTGACATCGAGATCTCTTCGTGTCTCGCGCGAGCGGCAGACAATAGCCATTCCATCATTCCACCATATTATAGCCTTCGAGTATTAACTATAAACTACAAGAGAACCAAGGTACTATTTCGCAAAGCGGAGAAATTTCAAAGTGGACAGTCTGAAATGAATTAACAATTTTTGGCTTTAAAATGTTTTTGTCTAGTCAAATGACCGAATATGACGTTCAGTGTTCGTGGGGTGGAGGATCCTGAGAAGCCAAAGAGACCACAAAACAGTATGGTGGCTTTAAACTCCATACTCCCCTTTGAAGTGCACAACTGATGATATATAAATTTACTGCAAATTAAACAGTTTTTTTTCCGTTCCTAGGTTTGCTTGTTGTGTGAATAATATTGATTTGGTTTTTGTTTTCATCTCTTTGGAAAGAAAAACCAATAAGAGTAGATCATAGGGCCTAAATACAGATATAATTAAGTAATATGAAGGCTGAAGGGTCCTTAATGACCATTGCTCTCAGATATCCTGTAGCTTAGATTGTTTGAAAAATCATTAGAACCGCGGCATCCCTTCCTTGCTCATTGATTAGTTCTTTCCTACTTTGAAGAAGCATAATTGTTTACATCTCTAGGACACAAACTTAAGGCTCCTCTAAAACAGAAATATTGACTGTTATGAGCTAGCTGTCACTGAACAGTGCATCTGCGGTTGGGCATATTCTAATTATGGGGTCGCATTATGTTGCGGACCTTACCCGTTTTTGTGCACATTCACATTTGTATGTGGTCACTCTATAGGTCACATTTTATCCGATTTTGACGAAACTTAAAATATATGTTTATACCCAAAGACCTTTGAGGAGTTCGATTTTGGCACGTACCGGACCTTACCTTCCTCGGTTATTGCCCCTGATTGTACGAAAATTTACCTTTCATAATTTCATTTTATTTCCAACTATATCTGCGTCCACCATAATCACGGATGAGCTCGAATTTCGTGAAATAGGGCCGAAACTGTCCTTTAAAATGCCCACCCTTATTACTCAAACAGCAGCTAAGCACGAAATGCATAATATACCAACATTGTGGACCCTCTAGGTGCCACAATGCTATCCGAAGTAGGAGCACATTCGACTTTCCGTTTTGAAGTTACACTCACTGTCCTTTACGCAAAATGAGAAAATATGTACAAAGTTTGTCCACTCAGATGCCACAATTTTTGTCCCAACTCCGATGAAAGTTAACAAAAATGTTCAGGGTTAGAGGGTTTTAGACGAGGTTTATTGTGAGTGCATTGGACTTCTGATCCGCAGTTATGTCCACTTTTGAAAATCGTATGGACGCGATACGAAGTAAACGAAGTTGAGCCCGATTTCCCAAGTTTAGGTCAATACATTGCAAAATGTGGGCATATCGCGTATGTTATCTCGTCTGTTTCTGTATTGTCGGAATAGTGTGATTCAAGAAGCTTGGATTTATCTTATTTTCGACGAAGCACCGCTATTTTAGAAGTAATTTTAATGCACATTGGTGAATTATTTCTTTAGTTCGTTTCAGTTATATTTTATACTTGTTTGCTACACCAACCATTTTAATGTATAAATAAACCTGATTTTTTTCTTCGTGACGTTTTCTATATTTTTTAACATGGTTTAACAGAGTTGACTAGACGTTTGAAATTTACGGGTCAGTGACATGTATAATTTGATGGATAAGGTGACAATGAATATATCAAACAAGACGTGTCACACGAATACTGGAAACCGCTTGAATACAGTCATTTTGTCATCTTGAAATCAGTTGTATTTATAAAGATAACATTTACCCAGGACGAGATATACTTAGCTGCCATTTACCAAGAAGGTCAATTTGTCTTGAAAAACATTTCAAATCACAATCTAGTTTTTTGTGAAAAAATAACAGGACTTGAACTTTGTAATAGACATCTTATTAAATTATCAGCCAGGCAGATAAAATATGTTTACATGGAATACTGTCTTAAATCATAAAATTAAATCAAAAAACTAATTACCGAAACATAACGTGGATCGACCCATAATCTTTGAAACAAGACAAACCTCGACATTGCAAACACGACTTACTGGTCAATTTAAATCAACATTGATGTTGTTATGTTAAAGATGGGTTCCCAGGAAAGTATTTATCGGGTGGTTATTGCCAATAAAAGTATGGCAATTTTGGTATATATGGAAAGTAGAGATATCCAATCCTACCAGAAAAATACTGGATTCCCTGAAAAACACTCATGGAGCGTATGTAGGACAAAAATGTAAGGGTTCCCCTAATCAAAAGCCCGACGATTAGGGCGATCCCCACGCGTGACGTCGAAGGCTGCACGAGTACATTGAGCTCTTTGTGTACATGTTGATAAACTTTATAAAGAGTTAGACGTACAACACTTTCTGAGATAAAAATCACGGAAAAAGACGCGGGCAGTGATAAATAGTCACCGTTGCCATAGGGACGGAAAGGGGTATTCCCCTGACGCAAACATGGCCTCTTTTGATCGATTTTTATAGCAGGGTACACTTGGTAATTACAGTATTTCGAGAAAGATTTGAAGCTAAATTATGATAAATTAATTAGTTTGAATATGTTTTTTGTCCTAATATATCACCAAATCACCGGGAATCCAACTTTAACGTAAAAAGATAGGCTTCTAATATCTATTATTTAAGAGAATTTCAAAATTGACATGCGAATCGCATGCCAGAATGCTTTCGAGTGCCATTTGTAATTAAGCGACACGATGAGCGAAGCTAAACATATCCCACAGGAGAATACTACCGACGTAGACTGGAATAACTCGACGTCAAAGACTGACATTCAATTTGGACTCTTCACGAAATTCGCCGAACATAACTGATTTGAAATTACAATAAAACAGAAACGATTGAATGTAAATCAATTTGTACACATTTAATATTACATTTTTATATGGGCTGCGACCCATTTGTTTCCATTTCAAGGTGCCATAGAATGGGGATTTAGCTCCTTTAATCTGCTAAATTTCAATTAGACAACACCTACTATATCACATTGACTATGAACATATAGATTAATCATTAAGAACACGCCCGGGAATTGGATTCTCAAATGATATTACAAGGACAACAATAAAACAAAAAACAGATTAATATAGTGTATGATTTGTCTTGTCAAAAATGCTAAGCTTCTTGACATGTTAAATACTGTTTTGACACCATAATATATGTTGTAGAAAACCAAACCAGATCTAAGCATGGTACTTAATAAGCACTGGAAACCTACCAAGGACATTTAAACTGCTGAATCGGCATTACCATGATACCATATTTGATTATCTTATGTTACTAATCACACGTATCTTTAAAGATGACACTATATGGGCTTTATGACGATTCGCACGAATACTTAAAGGGGCATTGTCAGATCACTAAGAAAATAATTAAATAAGTATTGTATAGTATCATAACCAACATAACAAAAGCTTCCATCGGAAGCCACGTTGGCAAAGTGGGTGAGATGCTGGCTCGCTTTATAGCCTGGTGGTCAGGTGTTCGAACCCTGCATTGGCCGAGAATGTTTATCGAGACTTGGTTTCACCTTGTCAGTGGTGTTGAACGGGGGACCTGACAAGGACATATGTCTAGTCGTTCAAATGCACGAATAACGTAAAAGATCCATTGGCCGTTGGAATGCAATATAAGAGAAGGTCATAGACATAGTGCCGCTGCCCTCATAGCACACGGTATACCTTGACTTAGTTTGTGACTTCGGGGCACAAATGATCTGCTTCTAATTGATGTAGAATGTGACGGATTTCTTGGGGAATTGAGGCTACGAGTCTCACTGCTCGGTTGTTCTTTGTAACAGTTACACGAAATCTAACCATCGGTCAAGAACATGTAATAGATTAAAGCAATGTAGGTGGTGTCCAGATTATGGTATTCAAACAATTTTCTTTGAAAATCTCTTCTTTTGTCTCCAATTCTTGGAGTAACAGTAGGTCAAAACAGCGAAACGCACAAACATTTAGAAATATACTAATCAAATACAATGGCAACTGCAGCATGTAGGCCAATTTCTTTTTTATTTTTGAATATACTGGCTTCGTAGGCTGCTACCTTTATCTTGTCTGCCAAAATCTATATCGGAAATTTGATTTGTGGACCTATATTGACCCCTAGATTTCCTATATATACACAAAAGAATTAATTTATATACCTGGATACGTTTTTCATCTTCGTCTTATTTGTTGCAAGACAAAGCGTCTCTTTATCAAGGTTAATGCCTGATGTATATGAATTTTAAAAAAAACACCACAGAAATGACTTGCAGGTGTTAGCGATTCATATGTGTTTACTTTTATTTAATTGACTAATAACTGCGTAAATTGCCACTGTGTCTTTAGAATGATACACATCTACATAAGGAAATTAAAAACTACATTAATGCCCGATATGCTATTGTACGAGAACTCAAGATATGCTATTAATCAATATGTTTTAACAGAGTAGCAACTACGGCCACCAGATAAAGTTTATTAACCTGTTTATCCACATGTAATACGGTGTTATATTAATTATACTATTTATACACTAATAAACGATATGCTTTCACATATAAACTACCAATAAGTATGATCCTTAATTAGTTCTTCATAAAGCCCTATCATTATAACCATCGACTGCACGGATGTTATCTCCAACTGATATTGATTAGTATTCTCATTACGATCTTGCTATCATAAAGATGGAAAACATTCTATTATCCGATGTCTCACCATGTTGTTTTATGGGTGTGTTTTTCTTACTGAATATATTTAATATCGTTTGATTTTTGTGGGGTCACACAGGTGCAGAAGCGAGAAAACGTAAACATTCTCCCAAACCGCGTAATGGTTTTTATCAAAATTTGATTGCCGCGTTACTTTTTTTCAGGTACTGCTATGAGCACATAAATTTAGCGCTTTAAAATTACGGCGTTTTTTCAAAAAATAGGCAAATTATTTAACAACAGTGTAGCCTCGATTTTCATTGCTACAGTTAAGATAATAAGCGAAATCTCGATTATCCATTTCCAAATTATATCAATAAAGGGCCAAACAACTGTAATCTACTTAAAATCGGATCCATCCAATGACATCGGGTTGATTATGGTCTCGTTATGTTAAAGGCTTAATACCACTCTTGTTCAATCTGATTAAAACACAGATCCAATTTCGTTTCGTTTTTTATAGTTCAAAATTTCGTTTTACCTGTCTTTACTACTCTTGGATTTGGAGGACTTGTTATTTAACTGGTGTTCTGCCTGAAATGAGGGGTCAGCCAATCAAATGGTCTGTCGAATCGACCGTTTGACCTTTTCATGCGTGGAACTGTGGGTAGATATTATCAGCCAATGACGTCTATACTAACACCAGCGGATAGAAATCAAAACAAAACAAAAGTAGATTTTAAAAAGCAAGGCGGTCGCTAATTGGTTAATCGAATGACTGACGTTATCGGGTCAAATGTCCCGTGCGTGATACCTGGCGTCATAGAACGTGAGCTCCCACTATAACTTGTTAGATCTACATGAGTGTAGGCCATCGAAAGTATAAAAAACGAAACGAAATATAGATCTATATTTTAATTAGATTGCACTCTTGTTGTAACTGAATATGTTACAATCTTTATTCTGGTCAACAAATTGTACTATTTTACAATATTCCAATTAATTGATGATACAAATTTCATCTTAACACACCTAATTTAAAAACTAAATGATTTGAAAAGCCTAACCTTTTTCAAATGTGACTTGGATATAAAAATAGTTTCGAACCCTCTGGACAAGGAAAATAGGATGTAATGGATAATTTACAGAACATGTAGGACACTTAAACATCTAATACTTAGAATAAGGCTATTATTTTTTTTCTGGAGCTGTCAAGCCAGCAAGAATGTTATTGTCCGTTTAATTAATGTATAATTAATAATTTATGTAACATGTAATGTGTCTTGGCCAGTAAATTTACTATCTGTAAAATAAACTGATAGCTACCCTAAAAATAAACGGCTATAATATGGCGCTAATACTCATGTGAGGCATGTCGCCCATCTGGAATAATTATTGCCATTCAATCTCCTCCTAATTGGAATCTATATACAAAAAAGTTTAATTTAATCTCGAATTACCTATCTTTGGAGGTCATCTAACCATCAACCTTGCCTATCTATCTCTATCATTTAGTTAATCTTACTATATCTGTTAATAAATCGGCAAGATTGATAATATGTTGTTAGAAATGTCTAGACTCTTGCCGACTGATAGAATATACACGCATTTAATAACTTGAGTCATTTACTGTGTCTGGGGTAAATCCACTTCTTTAAGAGTGTATCACAACGCCGCATCGTTCATTTAAAGAAGCTAAACCTCTAATGGAACGCAAACTAAACTTAGATTAACGATACATTATGGAAGATTGGATTAAGAGCTGACAGTTCTCGCTAAGTTAAAAAAGAAACGAGATGATGTAAAGGAAATATGCTGAAAATTTCAGTCAAATTGCTTATTTTAACTTATTTTAAAATCTTTGTGCCTCGATTATCCATTTTTGTCTGTTCGTTGAACAGGAGATCGGATTCAATTCCAATGAAAATCGGACAGATAAGATGGCACCGAGGGTTCATGTTAATAAATGTCTAATGTATAGTTTATATAACATTTCAGGTCTAAAGAAAGACCTGTAATAGGCAGATTTACCTCTTGCATAATGCATGTTTAAGTGCAAGTCTAATTTTATTTACCAATGGAAGTAAATTTTTATACTTTGCTAGATAAAGGCTTGTGAATCAATTTGAAGCGTCGCCCATGCATGTGATTTATTCCTAAGAACTGTGTATTATTTTCTAGTTCTTACACGGAGGCTGCACATATTTCAGAATATAAATAGCTTTAAAATTATTCGTATTACTTATGCTTTCGTGGATCCATACGAAGACACATGTCTTTTGGTTGCGCAGTATACTTTCAACAAAATAGCAGGTGTACACTTACTTCAGTCGATTCCGTGCCTCTTTAAAAATAAGAAGGTTATCCAAGTATTACACGTGTTCACAGACGGTCAATTGAGTTTCTATTAACAAGTTGATTATGGAATCAAATTGCTTCTTATGTCAGAGGTTTGTGATTATGTAGTTCCATTTAGATCATATTGATTCTGTATTTCCATTTAGATTATATTGATCCCATGATCGACATGGCATAATGTTATTCGATGATTAACGATGAACTGTCATTAATCTGATTTGAACCAAAATAAGTTTATATGCGTATTATGGGGCCCAGGCCAAAACGACGATAACATGTATTGGTGGAAGGCTTTTGAACAGTCAAAAGGGTTCATAATAACAACTTCACGTTTTTCGTGCCAACTTTTATTATGGCATCCACACGACCAGACGCTGTTCATCGACCCCGAACAGTGAGCCAGTGGCTTAATCCTTGAATCTGCATCTGATTTTGTCCTAGGCTCCGTACACACATTGACAGGTAATGCAAGATAATGTAAAAATCATCAGAGGCGCCATTGTTTTACCAATATGTAAAGTTCCAATGCGTAGTTGGCATTTTCACTGACATATCAAATTTATCATGGCTTAATCCATGATAATATGTACTCAGATTAATTATTTAACTTTTAATTAAAAATGTACGAAAATCATAATACCAAAGGCCAACGCTATATTATGTCCCGGTTTGAATTTAATCTGATTTAAAATTACACAATATTAAACACGGTTGATGCATATATCCTCCAAAACACCTAGCTTGTCCTCGGAGAGAGATATTAACGCCAGATATTCGTTGGACCTCCAGAACATTGAATCCTGCAACTATTTATTGTCTCGGTTTATCGGGTAATTCAACTCTCAGAATTTAAAAATCCCGGCTTAGTCGGCTATATAAGAGAGAGAGAGATGGCGTCCACTCGACACAAACTAGGTTATTTCGGGACTAACATATGGTTTAATTTTATTTAGATAATTCGCTTGCGCGTATAGTTCTTTAGTAGTGGGAGGAAACCGGAGGACCCAGAGAAAACCCACGAGGTTGAACAGGCGACCCTACTCCTTGTCACGTACAACCGAGGATTCGAAACCACACCAGTTGACTTAATGACAGGCTTTATGATACAGCCCCCCCCCCCTATATAAACAAGTCCACAAATACATTCACTGATGATAAATGGGGCCCATATGCAAACATATCCTTTGGACATTAATTGCCACAAGAAACCGACTTTGTTTGTTTTTATTCTCCTCAAAAACAATCACGTTAAATTTATTATCAATTCAAACGCGTTTCGTAGTGAAATAATGCTCGGGGAACAGTCTACATGAGGGAATGTCACTATGGAATGTCAAAAAAGCTTGACGATGGGTAAAGTAAAATTACGACACGAAATACTTTTCTATTTAAATCAATGCCCCGAATAAAAAGTAAAATATAGATAAAGCACTCTGAATGTTTAGAACAAACTGAACATGGAGTGATACCTCTTGACACCACGAGACGGGCTTCTAGGAAGAGATTATGTCTTATTCACATCGCTTAGGAAACACTACTTTAAAATTCAGGCCGCTTGAAACCCCGTGGACTAGTCTACCCAAAAGTTAAGCGTTTGTATATTTAGGAATGCAACTACATGTAAAAGTCACATATACCTTGCAATGTATAATCCACATATTAAACATGCATTATACAAGAGCTAAATCTGCATATTGCATTTTTTTCTTTAGGCCTGAAATTTTCTTATCAAAATTATTAATTAGACATTAATAAACTTATCCAGACCATAATGAACTCTTGATGTCAACGCTAGCCTTCGATATTGACTGAATTAGAAACCTATATTATTATGCTGCTTAACGCTCATTGATGATTAAATCGAAAAATGGATAATGCTTTTTATCGTACTGACTTTAGTAATGACGATCGAGGCGAGGCGGAAATTTCAATCGCTTAAATCTCGGTTCATAATGGAACAATTTGACTGATATTTTCAGCAAATTACCTTTACATTATCTAGTTTTTAACTATGATAGTTAGAACTGCCAACTCTTTATCTAATCTCCCATAATGTATCTTTAATATTTTATACGGAAAATATGTTTATGACCAGCCTGCAGTTATGCTTTATTTTATAACGATTATCTTCGGTCTCGAAAATTGTCCGATATTTCCAGAAATGAGGAGGTCGAGATAGTACTGCGAGAAACAATAGATTCCATTTGTCAAAGCTTCGCATGTTTTTGAATATGCCGAGATGCCCCCCGAGAAGTCGATATCGATAAACGATTGCCACATTATCTACTTGGAATATCCTCACTTCTATGCCGACAGCAACTACAGGACAGTTAATTGTCATTCCTTGTGCCACTTCGGTATAATATTTATAACTATGCTAACCCTAGAGCTAACTTACTCTCATTTGATACCAGTAATATTGTACGATCATAGAACATTCCTCGTGCTCTAGTATTCTTAATGATGACAAAGCTCAAGTCATTTAATGTTTTTATATTTCAGTAAAATATATTCCTTTTTTACAGACGGCATTTTCCTTCAAATATAACGTTTTTACTGAATTTAATTGGTTTTGAGAAGTTTCCGTCCGTTGCTGATGAATTTGGCGCTCACTCACATTTGACATACTTGTGGTTTACAAAACATCGACAAGGGCGGTCTTGTTTAGTCTATAGTGCCCAAAGTATTGAATAATCATGCATAGATTATATTGTACACGTGTATCCAACATTTCAAAGATTCTATAAAAAAGCGACTTTTGTGTGTAGCAGATTAACTATTTAAAAAACCCCAGACAACATACATGAATCATAATTAGATACGTCATGTAACTCAACCAACTGGATGGATATTACTGAAAAAAAAATGCAGTTTATCAGAGCCCACGCGTGGTATCAGTGGTGGCCCATGTATTAGATAAATGTATTCTGACAGTAAGCAGTATTATAGACGGATCTATTGCTACTGATCATATTCAGAAATAGTTACGTTTGGATAAATATTAATTAACCCTTGTTCAATAATATAATAATATTATATTAAGTTTTAACATGGATCAACCCCCACAACCCAACCAATGCCGAGATGGAGATTACGGTTAATACTGACTATTAAATAACTAATTAACACCACCGAGTCATCTTTTAAATGCAAGGCTAATCAAATCACAATGCCAATGATTTGATACCATTCGTTTCGAATCGGGTCATTTAATGTTGCATCTCGCGGATATTTAAATCCATTTAAATCTCGACCATCCGACAGTCTAAAGAGTTGATTCGAGGCTTGTCATACTAATATATGTCTAAATAGTAATTTGTATAACATTTAAAGACACAACAACTACCTACAATAGGCCAATCTAGCTTTTACATAATGCATCTTTAAGCAAGAGATATATTGTTTTAATACGGTTCTATATTAGGTCAATAGACGATAAATTGTATATTCACCCGTGGTCAGTGAACCAGAGCTTTACTCAGTCCAGCGAGGCTCCCAGTTTGTGTATATATAATACTTCAAATTATGACACTATGAAATATGTGTATGTTGTTAGAATTTATTGATTTCACTCAGACATATTTATCAAGCACATGGCATAATGTTTATCTATTGCAATGTCACAGTTTTATATTTCACGTGTTGTTTTGTTATAGTTATATAGGGCAGATTGCACAAGAGAGAGAGAGAGACAGAGAGAGAGAGAGAGAGAGATCAATTCGGGACTAACATATTGTTCAATAACTCGCTAGTGTGTAGCGGTCTTTAGCAG
Source organism: Patella ulyssiponensis (assembly GCA_963678685.1). Lineage (NCBI taxonomy): Eukaryota > Metazoa > Mollusca > Gastropoda > Patellidae > Patella > Patella ulyssiponensis. The sequence continues at coordinate 74,435,094 of OY783227.1, read as the reverse complement.
TGGGGGCAAACCGGAGGGAGAGGGCATTTCGGGACTAACTTATATAGTTCAATTTTTTCACTAATTCGCCTGTGCGTAGGGGTCTTTAGCAGTGGGAGGAATCCGGAGGACTCAGAGAAAACCCACGAGATTGGACTGGCGACCCTACTCCTTGTCACATACAACCGGGGAATCGCAACCACACCAGTTGACCGAATGGAGACCTAATGATACAAAGCGCATGAGGTAACCATTCGACCACCCAACCCGCCGATTATACAAGACCTTGAACCCTTGGCCACTTGTAGCGGTGTGTATAATTAAGACGTGACAACATGATACTGTAGACACTTGAATTATTATATCCAGTTCCTTTACTATAATTAAATTTTATGTCAACACAGTATCTTGCCCAGTTTGATTAAATAAAGAGTATAACAACAACACACTGGATGAATTGAAAATGGGCATTTATTAATGTATCTTAAAGAAGCCCAGTCTTTAACTCCACACATCCATAGCCATCGACACCGGAAACACGAATTATTTGTCAGTTAAAATCTACATTAATGTTGTTATCTTACCGTGAAAAGGCGAATTTCTGATACCAAATGTAGACAATAATTGTCGCACGTATGGTGTGCCAGAATGCTTTCGAGCGCCAGTTGTATGGAGCGAGTCGATGGACAAGGCTAAACATATCCCATGTAAGAAAATACTACCGGTGCAGAATGGAACAACAAAACGCTAAAGACTGCCATTCAATTCACACTCTTCAGTGAAATACACGAACACAACTGATTAGAAATTACAGTATAAACAGAAACGAATGAATGTAAATCAGTTTATATACATTCGTATATAAAACACAGATCCTATTTCGTTTTTTGTAGTTCAAAATTCGTTTTACTTGTCAATACTACACTGGGATCTGGAAGAGTTGTTATGATTGACGTGTTGTGGTTAATGTGATGGATTAGGCAATGAAACGGCCTGTTACGACGAGCTTTAGGCGTGTGATGTACGGAACTGTGGGTAATCCACTATATAGATCTGTATTTTAATCAGATTGCATTCATATTACACGTTGCTATCCGTGTGTCTCCATTTGTAGGTGACAAAGAATAGCGACTTAACTCCTTTAATAATAAATGTCCAAGTACAACAATATTTAATTTTGATTTAAATGCTTACAAAACTTCGTAACGAGTTAACAGCGTGAAGTCAAGAAATAGGCAGTTGAATCACTTCTTAGCTTTGCGTTGTATAACCGGTAGGTGAAGGCAAGAAGGGGCGAAGAGATTTAAATCCATGCTCTTGACAGCCCCCCAAACTGTCGTTGATTATTAGGATTCCCAAAATTGTTAGTTGGATGTATTTAAACGCCCCAAACAAATTAAGTGTTGTGCAAAGTTAGTCGTCTTAAATTGAGGACAGTGACATAACGTCATAGTAAGTCTGTGTGATGGCCGTGTGATAATCGTCCTACACAGAGAAAAAAAAGTGGGTCAAAAACGCGTAAAACTGACTCATTTGGGTGAGTTATGAGAAAATACTCAGCTAGATGAGTATTTTGACTCAGATTGGGGGCAAATAGGTCAGCTATGACTCGGTTTATTGAAACTTGCGGGAAACGTCTGAGTCACTAACTAGTCACCTCTGAGTTATTAAATATTCAGTGATGAATTTGACGTTATTGAGTCACAGCCTAGTCAAGGGTGAGTTACGTGTGAGTCCTTTCGGTCACACGTATTATGACGGCAGTTTGACGAAGCCTGGACTAAAATAACATCTATAGCATCTGCAAATATCAACAATGGAAAAAGTGAACCATATGTATTTTTTCTAACAAAACTTGTGGGATAATTCCCTGTTAATAAATAATCAGCGATGAAGTTTTTGTAAGTGAGTCAGAACCTAGTCAAGGGTGAATCAAGAATGAGTTCTTCCGGTGAAATGAATTGTGGGTGGACGTTTTATGGCGGCAGTTTAACGAAGTCTGGACGCTTGTTTGATTAAAAGAAAATCGAAGTCATCTACCGATATCTGCCACAGAAAAGGTAAATTATTGGTGTTTTTGTTAAGAATACAGCCTTATTCAATATTATATTTACTATATCACACTGATTAGGTAGCATATGTGAAATAGACCACTGATTTTGTTTTTGATTAAAAATTCAGATTCAAATTTATGAAATCGACGTGTGTAGACCTTGATGGTTCCCCTTTGCCTTGGGTAGGAAATCATTATGATCCAATTAGTGCTTTATATTGAAATCTTAAGCTGATATTCAACATAATATGAATAGAATTGAAAATTTCACCATTCGGATAATTATACGTATGAGTCAAAATCGAGTCGCCAATTGGTTCACAGATGAGTCATATATATATATACACAAAAGCATATGAAAATGAGTTGGATTCTCTTTTGGCTTTTGAGCCCTAACTCGAAGGGTGCGCAAAGGTGCAAAGTGAAGACGCAAAAATTAGATTTCGCCGTACGGTTGCAACGTGAAAAAGCATGAGGTGAAAAGCGAAATTATATATGAAATGAAATGGGGTTTAACGTCCTTCTGTTTTGCTCCTAACCTGAGCTAATGGAGACGGGTGTACGCCATACAGTGTGGTATGAGGGAAATTTTGCCCGGAAAGTGGCGCTATGGCCTACTTTTGTATCGAATTCCAACTGCCAAGGGATCTTTGGGTACACGGCACCTTGGTTTTTCGTCCCACCCGAAGTACTAAACAGCCGTCCTTGTCAGGCCCTGCGTCCTGCATTACTGACAAGGGGGTAACCACGACGGAAAATCTGGATGAACTTTCTCGGGAAATGCAGTGATCGAACACCCGTCTTCTAGGCTAGCGAGCCAGCGTCTTACCAAAATTATATATGTATTATAGTCCTGACTTAAATCTTGTCTGACAAGGAAAGAGAGTTCCTCTAACTGTGGAAAATCCAAATATGAAGTGCACACGAACACAATTTTCCTGGTGTGTAGCTGCCTGGTGGTAGGCTTTTCGCACGTCTAACAACCTTATGAATATTATTTATGGGCTGCCAGGAATTTACAACTTTTGAAGGTATTTTAACTGAACACAAGGTATACGCTATTGGGTTCACTAAATCACACTTTAATCGCCTTCCGAAATTCTCTTATAATATGATTGTTTTTACAGGGCGAGCTGGATATTCTGCAATTACAGCCCTTCCTATTCTGCTTAAAGAGGACCTAAGAAAAATGCTGTGTCCAACAGATGTGGTAAGCAAAAAAATATTTTAAGTTTTACAGAGGGGGAATTGGGTTGTCATTTTAACACCTGCTACAACTTAAAACTTCGATTAAAACAATAAAATATTTATGAAATGAAATAAAATGGTCTTTAAAACCCTACCTTTCCGCACCGACTAGGATAATGAAGACGGACATAAGCCACAATGTTAAGGGGGGGGGGGGATTTTGCGAGGAAAACATCCACTTATTTCAAATTCCAACTACCAAGTTTTCTTTTATATTTTACGTGTACACGATACCTATAGGGAATTTGTCCGCTCCTAGCGAGTCCGTGTCTTACCGTGGTTCCCCTAAATATTTTTTTAAGTCTTGGGTGTTTGTTTTTGTATCATTTCAGAGACTAGAGAGAATAACAACTCCCATTATTCTACATCAAGGGGATCATTGATGACGAAACTACATATGAAATTCTAATGGATGACATCGTTCTGGCTCGTCCATTAGAATTTGTTGTAACTTAAAATGTAACTTTATATGTCAAAGATCGGTCTTCAACTTCTGAATGACTGAATGACTTGTGGATTATATATGGGTCACGGTGATTACTTGATATTAAGTAACGTTCAAATATAATCATTGCACAACAATCGCGCTTGCGTTTGAATTGCGCGAAAATCAGACTGACACATCTCAACAAATTGTCCATCCCGCCTTTACGGAAATAGTGGCCTGCAACTTTCTTGGTTATGTCCCATGCCTTTTACGAAAACTTTTGACACACAATAGATAACCTATATTTTCTGTCCGATTTAGATGGAACTTAAAATATATGATATGAAAAACATGAGTTTGGGTTTGGTGTGCATCAGACCTTCGGTTACGGAGTTATACTCTCTTTGCCAAAAACCTTGTGAACGCGAAAGGGGCTCTTCCTTTATCTATATTATGGTTATCAAAATTGGTTTGAAACAACTGGTCGCGATAGAGGCTACAACATTTAACGGATTTCTTTCATATTTGGTGAGTAGCATTCGCATCACGAGGTAAGAACCATATCGATATTTAGTGTTACGTTCTGGAGTATCTCCCTTAGATGTTACAGTGAATTTCATGAGAAGCATTAGGCAAATGGGTGAAAGCTCTTTCTTATTTTCGTTGTTCTCCACCCGCCAATTGTGCCCATATATTGCATGACAACCACTTTTACTTTTAGACGATAGAATAAAATATGTATAACTTATATGGAGTGCTTTATTTTTAAATTAAACATACGTTATGCAAGAGCTAAAACTGCTTGTTGCAGACCGTTCGTTAGGCCTGAAATGTTATCTAAATTATTAATTGGACATTAATGAACTTATCACTAGCCTGTGATATTTACTGGATTAGGAACCGATTTTTTGCTCAACTTTCATTCATGATTTAATCATGAAATAGATAATCGAGACTGAAATTTTCAGCAAAATCTCTTTACATTATTTAGTTTTTAACTATTATATAGTTAGAACTGCCAGCTGTTTATGATCTCGCATAATGTATTTTTAAGTTTTTATTTTAATGTTGTTTCCTTATTGAGCTGACATAATGCTGATCACATTGGGAGAAACGGTGCACTAATTGAAACATAACTTTACTTTATATTATGTTATTCGGCAAAAAAGATCGTCAATTCAAAGACAAACGCTGAATCATATACTGCAAATGTGTGGGTTAATACCACAGGCATAAGGTTGTTGGAAAACTAAGCATACACGAATCGGGTAATCTAATTGAAATAAACCCAACATCTTCGTATTCGTTTTTACAGATATTTTTCGTCCACTTTGTGCAATGCCAACCAAAGAATCATTAAAAAAGAAGTATTAAATCCTAATTAATTAGGATTCCAGCCTGTGTGGAGTCATTTGACTCGTTGCGTAAGGCTAATTATGTGACTCAAATATATTTGCATTGATTCATTTTACTAGTCACTTGACTCACTGTAACTAGTTGTATTACTCATCTCTTGTGTCACTAGACTCACTAAAGTAGTCACTAGACTCACTAAAGTGGTCACTAGACTCACTAAAGTAGTCACTAGACTCACTAAAGTAGTCGAAGAACTCACTTTACCTGACGAGTCACTTGACTCTCTTAACGAGTCGTTTTATGGATTTTTTAGTGAGTCACAAAAATGAGTCTTTTGACTCATTATTTGAGTCCCAAGTAAGTTCCAAGTTAGTCCCAAGGTAGTCAACGAAAACTGAGTCCTTACTGAGTCGTTTTATGGATACTCACCCAAATGAGTCAACTGACCCACTTTTTTCTCTCTGTGTACAAACGTGTTTGTGCTATTTTATAACGGAAAGTGATATAGATTTCAAGCACTTGCCTGTAATATATTGTATTTAAAAATCGAATAATACCAGACATATCTTAAAAATGAAATACAGATTCTATGTTATTATATTTTACATTTTCTCAAGTAGAAAGTAAACACGGCTATTGACAATTTTCAATGTATTGTTGTTTACTTTAGGGGGAACCCATTGCACTTGAGGCTGTTCTTTTACTTTTTATTTAATGTATTTCGTGATTTTATTTCACTGAACACGTACGTGAAGAGGTAATGCTATAGGAACTGAGGAGCCGCGGCGACTCTGTGAGTAAGACTTCGGGTCACTAGCCCGGAGGTCCCGTGGTCCATCCATGTGTTGACCGAGAGAGTTCATCGGGATATTCCGGTGTGGTTCCCCGTTGTCAGCGGTACAGGGCAGTTGATCTTGTAAGGGACAGCTGGAATTCGATATAAGAGAATGTCGTAGCGCCCTGGCCCAGGCCAAATGTCCCCCAGAGCACACAATTTGTCGTATGTTCTTTTTCATCAGCCAAGTCAGAGCAGAACAGTAGGGCTTTAAATCCCATTTCATTCCACGTTCAAACTATGCAAGTAAAATCGTTATACCATAATTGTACTAATTTCTTCATGATTTTGAACTTTAAGAGAACCCTGACATGTATAGGATGTTTTGATATATTTTGTCTAACACAATGCCCTGAAGCAATCGTTTACTAGAACAATATGTATTTATATTAACGGAGTCACTCAAAACCGGTCGATGTATAAACTTTAAAACACCGTGACCCTTCAAATAAAATATTATATTAAAAAATATAACGTGCCTAAATATCCATGTGATTATTTGATTCCACTTTGCACATACAAATTCCTGGGGGTTTTTTTTACGTAAACAGGTAAGCATGCTCGGGAGCATACGCTTATCATAATAAAATACACAATGTTACCGGCAGTGTAAGAAGCTGAATAAATAGAACAAATAAAAATAATACTAGCACAAAAAGGGATTTAGGAATAATATTGATCAGGAATAAGCGGTTTGGAGGAAATAAATCCGGAAACATTCCATAGAGAGCTTGTGGAACATTTAAGGCATTTTTAAAGGATGCTCACGCAGGACTATACCAATTTAATATACTCAAGGACTTGCTTCTTCTATCAGTTATAAGTGACTCTAATGGTGTAATTCACCTTAAAGTTATCGTCGCCCAAATACTACCGATATATGAAATTGGTGAGACTTCACATTGCCAATAACGGTCACACTGTGTAACCAAAGGCTAGTATACAAGGCGTGCCTCAAAATTAAGCGGTCTGTAATACAAGAATAATTATATAATATCTGATCAATCATATTGTCGTAAGTATGTTAGTAACCTGTGTTGTCCGTCGCTTACTTGGTCGTGACTACAGTGATGGCCTATGGGAAGCTGGTAAGAAATCGCCTACGTCACAGGTTTCGACCAATCACAGAGAAGGTTGTTGGATTGCAGACTCGCCCAGTCTCCACCCATCGCGCCACTAGGGGTCAATTCGATTATGCAGTCGGAGTCCGGACTCTCCATTTCCATTCGTTTATTGGTCACGTGACCATTTTTGGAGAGTTTGGATCGTCCAAATTTTTCGACCGGTGCGATTGCGGAGAGTGACGTAACAAAATGGCGGATCGAGGGATAGAACCTAGTTTTCTAAAAACAGTTGTCTGTCTCAAAATCAGGCATAAACTAAATTTGATTTTGAATTTATTTTTTTACCTATCTTCAAAATACAGCCCATAACCGGAGATCCAGATATTTATTATACCCCCAAATGATTAATTTAACCGACTTACAATGTTGACAATAAAGCAATACGTCGTCTTGTTTTGACGTGCTCTCGCTGGCAATTTGATGGATCCAGGAGATTCTCTAGAATCAAAACTAGAGTTACAGTCTCCATTTTGGTTCTCCACCTGTACTCGATTACACCGTAAACGCGGACAATCCGGATTGGAGAACGTGGAGAGTCCGGACTGCATAATCGAATTGGCCCTAGAAGCCTAGTCCGATTACCGAATAGAACTTCACCCAGATGTTTGAGGGAAATCTCAGTCTCCACCCTCGCGTTGCTAGATCAATTACCGCGAAGCTTTCATCTGGAATTTGATTATTTTATTTTATCTATTTTAGGCTTTCAACCCCTCAGACCCATGCCTAGGCTGGGATTCGCACAACCTATTAAAATCACATGCCTTAATTGCGCACACAATTCTATCCCTAATCAATGAGGTCAGTGACAAATTACCTGTAATCATATGTATCTGCTATTTTAAAAGCATACATTCATGTGCATTAAAGTGCAGAATGTAATTCGGTGCATCTATATAACCAATTTGTCGTATTTGTTTTGGGGGTTTGTATCCGTCTGCATGCGCAAACTACAGGTCAGATGTTTTACTGATGTGTTGCCCATATTTGTTAGGATTTTCCATTCGGTCGATAAGAAAAGTACCCTACTTACACTCGTAATACACATCTGTTGTCACGAGGACGCGATTTCTTGATGGATTGCACAGGAGGTTGCCTGTCTGGAATTTCAATTGTAAATCATGACTTCAAATCTCAAAAGCTAAATTTGATCTATGTTCAATAAAGTGGCCGTCCTTTAAACATTGTACTAATAGCATTACGAAGTATTCTCAGATTTGTCTTTATTTTCATCACAAAAATTTCACCTTTTCTTTTGTCGAGCGAACTTCCTAGGTTCCACGCTACGTATATCAGAGTAATTTCCTGTTGAGGTAATTACAGAAATGTGTGCAGCTGTATCACAATTCATAAAAAAAAAACACAATTTGTCAAATACGTGCAAATTGCACAAACAGCTGGAGACGTTTACTCGGTATTTTTTGTTTATGTCTTGCATATTACTTGGTGAATTAAAGCACTGCCAACAGGGTACATAATTCTTCCCCATACTATGGTTTATTTCAACGACTGCGTTTTAATAGGGTTGGGGCAATAATGACTTTTTTTGAAATTTTTAAATCACAGGGTGTTTTCTATGGCCAAATTGACGGAAAAAACGAATCTGGTGAAATTTTGGTCGAAAAATCACTCTTGACGTTGGTGCACGGCCATTTTCTAAAATGGCCGCCAAAATGACGATTGCCTTGGAAATTTGTTTAGATTTGGTAGAAAATTCCCCTGCAATATATCATTTCCTATGTTTTAGGGATCACAGAGTTCAAATTTACTGAAAAAATTAAGATCTGTTCATCCAAGATGGCGGAATCCAAGATGGCGGTCATTTTTTTCAAAAATGGGGCCAAAATCGTGAGTTTCTTGGAAAAATCATCAGTATCTTCAGTAATTTTTAGTGAATGTTCATGATATAGGTGATGTCTTCACTACTATGATGTCACAAGTGATGGTATTTTGAGCGCCATTTTGCTCATCCCGAATTTCGCCATGAAAGTACTAAGTAGTGTATTTTACTAGGTTCCAATTGTGGAATATTTGAGTATTTTTTAATATTTGTCGGTTCCTTTTATAATATTCGGATGGTTCCAATTAATATTCGGACATAGAATTTAGATATGAATCTTCGCAGTGACGTGAACACAGTGTTTTTTGGCTCTTCGTACGTACAGGAACATGAATTTATATCGCGTACTAAACTTCAAACGGGACAGTTTATTCTTGGTAGAATGCTTTACTTGTGTAGAAAGGAACTGGGATACAATACTGTAAGCAAGGAACAGGCTAGTGAAATTGTTGCTAAAGAATTGATTGCAGATTGGGTTGATAAGAACGTATATCCTGCCTCAAAACATACATTAGTTAGAAAATTGAGTCAAGACTATGAAACATTCAGACAGCTTAGAAAAGAAGAGAATCGGACGGATATATCAAATAGTAAGGGGTGTTTAGAGAGCGATTTCATTGTAGAATGGTAGAAAGAGCGTACGATATACGATGTGAGAACAAAAAAGCTGAATCCGACCTAGCCATGAAGTATGGTGTGAAAATGACAGTGGAAGATGAACGGTTTTATGTAGACAACTGTCGAGGTGATTACGTAGCTATTTGTACGAGAACAGTGCCGAAGAAGTGGTTAAAGCAAGTGGAAAGGAAACAAATGAGACAGCAGTATATAAAAAAGCAGAAATGAAATGTGACATTGATGAACAGGAAAAGCTCAGAGAAATGTTTCTGAGATCAGCCTTGATAGATGATGATACCTACGTTGAATCAGATGCTATGTACGGAGAACCTAAAAATACCACCAAGACCGAAGATACATCGCCACCAATTACCAGGTTTGGATGGCACGAGGAAATGTCAGAGCGTGATTCAACCAAGTCAGGATTCCCCCTTTTGAATATTAGGACTGGGCGTAAAACATTCCATGAGCCGCTAATGAGAGCTCTTGTCCAATGCCTGGCAGATACAAAAGTATTATAATAACACGGGACAAGATGTACCGACCGATTTCCAAGGAACACGAAAGAGAAAAACTAAAAGTGTTGATCTATCTAATGTAATGCCTAGCAGGCGAACATTGAATCAGTATTTGGAAGACGCATCATACATCAACCTTGAGCGACTTGCTGATGTTCTGATAACAAAAGGCGATAAAGTGGTTACTCTTGGTCTTGATGATACTTCTAAAGCTGCTGGGCATAGAAAAATCGACGTGAAAACTACACATTTTACTGTGATTGATCAGAATAGAAAAAGAGAAACTTATACTACAGGGTACACTGAAAACATTTCTCATAGGGACAAGGACGGGGCTATAGCTGTGGAATTCGAACTGAAACGGCTGCCAACACTAGGAAAAGTAAGTGAAAATGAAATAAGCGGATATGATAGAGTTTGTGATGACTGATAGAGTCGCGGATTGTAATGTATTGTTAAATGAACTCAATTTATCAGCTGAAGTTCTCAAATGTTCAGCGCATATTGTACTCGGACTAGATCACGGAATTGAAAAAGCGTTTAAAGACACTGAAGCGAGAATCGGAATAGAAAAACTCATCAACTGCGGTGAAATACTAAGATCTTCATCGAGTCTCTTTACTATTGGACTGATTGCTATCACTAAGTTGCTTTCACCAAGCCATGCTAACAAACCGGTTTCTTTGTATAATGAGTTCGTCATGTGGTGTCCTGAAAATGGCGTGGACGTTGAAGGTTTCCGTGACTTTGTTTCAAACAGAATTGGTAGAATATGTGAACTGGCTAAAACGTATCTAAAACTAAACGATGCCATAAAGTGATTTTTCGACGCAGTAGTTGATAAACACTCAAATAAACTGGTACTAGCTGTTTCTACGTTCATATATAATAATGACTGGTTTAACTGCTGTGCTGAACTCATTAGTGGGTGAAATAATAATATTTCCTATACACTAAATATTTTTTACAATAAATATAAATAATAAACTGGCGTATTGGAAATAAGAAATGAAATTATATGCTTTTTTGATTAATAAGAATGGATTATTTGTTGTATTTAGACCAGATAAACACTAATTTGTTGTCTGCGATATCAGTTAGGTGTAAAACTATTGCAGACACATAGCTACCTTGATTAATTTATTGGCCCCAATAAATTGTCAATTGTCACAACACCACAGTTGTTTCTTAACACCTATAACTGATTGGGCCAATAAATCAATCAAGGTAGCTGATGTTGCTTTACACCTACATCTGTGGCGTGTATTCTTGTCTTGTCTATTTCTCTGATTATAATATCATAGTTTGGACTGGTTTTATTTTCGTATTAAATAACATAAATTTTAATTTTTACAAATTCGCTGATAGGAAATACTGCTAATAACTATCTTGAAAAAACCACGTTTAGTAAACGAGGCATTTTTACCAAGCCTCGTTCTGGACAAAATACCTCGTTCCAAAAACAGGGTAATTTAAAAAACCTCGTTTTGGAACTCCAGACAACGAGGCATTTGTTTTACCTCGTTTGGACATAAATGCCGAACGAGGCAATCTGCGGTTTATAGTGATATTGGAGTTACTTGGCATTGACGGTAGAGGAAGCAGAACAACTCAAACATGGAATACACTAAAAGAATTTTTCAAATCTAAGCTACAGGAACTGAAACGCCTGCGAATTGATTTCTCAAGAACCAATACTGGAAAAGGTAAACTGATTGGAGAAGCCATTTCTGGGTTAGTAGAAACGGTTGAGCGACAACTCGCGAGTATGGATTTTTTTGAGATAAAGGGCCCAGCCCCAACACTAAGCCCTAAAATGGACTTCACACCTCTCACAAACCTTGGGTGCGAGAGCCGGTTTGCCTCACTAACAAATCGCATCAATACGTCAGGTGGTATGGCTACGGTAAGACTATATTCGATGAAATCTGTAGTAGCTACAAACCGGTTTCTTTTACACGCAGTTTGTGGAAACCGACGATGATCAGAAACGTGAAACAAGGTAGAAATTCGGACGAGGTGAAAGCGGCAAAGCAACTCGAACGTGATTTTCTTGCCACTGTTCTGGTTGCTAAAACACTATCACTGAAACAGAAGGAGGATATGAAACGGAGGAAGCAAGTTAAACTTTTCGAGATACACGGCGGACCTGTCTCCGTTACCACCACAGGCGTACTGGATAAACTCACAGAGAAACAGATGCTACTAGAGATTTCTTACTTGCGACAAACTGTAGCACCAGCCATATCATAAGACAAAAAAGAAAAGTGACTGTCAACGGACAAGGTCGTTTCCAAAAATTCACAAAATCGGAACTAAAATCCTCTATAATGTCTGTAGTCAAACCAGAATATGTCATTTCCGACGACATCGACGAATTGTTGAAGTTAGCATTATCAGGGAAATTGTAACTGGCGGAGTAAATCAATTCTTGAAAATGTACAATGTTATGATCCCGGAATTTAAGTATATACAACTAGTTGTTATCCTTGAATATAAGTATATTATACAATGTTGTGATCCTGGATTATAAGTATGTACATTGTTGTTATCCTGGAATGGTTTTTATCCAGTATGTAATGAAATGTAGAATAATGTTGCTGATGCGTAAATGATTTGACGAAATTACATTCAACACATTTAGTGTCTGTCATTTCGTCCACTGAATGCTAAGTTCATTTTGAGAGTAATGGCCGCGATATTGGATCTCCTCCACAGTTTATACTCAAAATTCTCTTGATTTGAAGTCACTTACATGTTTCAAGAAAACACCAGATTAGACATATTACCCTGATACACTCCACATCGTAGTAATATCTCCAAGTTGTATTTAAATTTGTGTATATTTGTCGCCATTTTGGAAGAAAATGGACGCCATCTTGGATAATCAGATCTAAATTTTCTCACTAAATTTAAACTCTGCAACCCCGAAAACATACGAAATGATATATTACTGGGCGATTTTCTACCAAATCTATACAAATTTCCAAGACAATCGTCATTTTGGCGGCCATTTTAGAAAATGGCCGTGCACCAACGTCATGGATGATTTTTCGACAAAAATTTCACCAGATTCGTTTTTTTAGTCTCTTTCGCCATAGAAAACACCCTGTGATTTAAAATTTTCGAAAAAAGTCATTATTGCCCCAACCCTAGTTTTAATCCATGTGTTTTGCCAATTCTTCCGTTTATGCCCAATTAGTAGAGTAGAATATAATGTTATTTTAATAACATTAAGCGGCATTTAGACATTGACATATGTAATAAACGTCGCTTTAATTAAAATAATAATTGTGTTTGATATTATGTTTTGACTATGACGTCAGACATTGATTAATCAATCAGCGTTGGCCTCTCTAGTAATTTTCCCACTTTTCTGTTCATTTAAAGTCCAAGAAGTCGTCGTAACCGACCGTCTCATTGGCTAATGCGTCACCTCATTCAGAACATGTCAATGATAACAACTCTTCCAGAAAAACAAAATTTTGAACTAGAAAAACGAAACGAAATAGGATCTGTGTTTTAATCAGATTAGAAGCGTACATAGTTTAGTTATATTTTTTCGACCAACCTATCTTATTCATCGTATAATAGTTTATCGGTGCAGTATTGTTACATATCGTAGCGTAACGAAGTATTTTAGTACTGTTTTACGGAAAGGTGTTATATTTTAAGGTTTTAAAAATGGAAGAGTTCCAAAATTCTATGTATGATGTCTTGTTGACCATATACATGTATTACACATTGGTCTTGACGACCCTTACAAATATGGAAAATACATAATCCTATAATTCACAATTGCCAGTTGAGAAATTGGCAAAAATATCACTTTCAACATTAAATTCAAACGTTTGAAGATAGCTATTGCATGGAGTGAATGGGAAAACAAGGAGGTTTGTGTTATTATTTCCGATGTGAAAGATGTTTCAGTGTGGAAAATAATGCCTATGATTGTATAATAGTGAGTTTTTTGTATAATAGTGAGTTGACAACCTATTGAGCAAAAGACATAGAAATAAATATGTTTTGACTTTCTTGGAAAATATGAAATTCCCGCTTTAATCTATGTATTCTCGTATAGCTTTTCCCATTCTTTTATTATTTTCCTCCCAGTAACTTTCATCGTGATATTATGTTTTATTTACAATTTAAAAAAAACAAAACAAACTTACGTTCTCAATATACATTTTGTTATTATAATGATATAAGATATTGATATTGTTGCACGTAGATTGACTTGCCGATAATGCAATACGTCCACATATATGAAGACATAAATTTCTGCTATGTGTAACACAACTTAAAAGTAAGGTTATATCCTTCAGAATTCTGCGCAATAAACCATTATGGTAGATCTCTTTGATCTTTTGATTCTATGTCCGGAATATCTTGCGGCTTTGAATGTATTCGGGGGAATTTGGGCTTATTCTTCTGAAAGTTTCTCTCTAAACCTGTAATGGGTTATTCTTCCAGGATAGGGTTCTTTCCATTAGAAAACAAGATTTAAGTTTTTATCTTACTGGAATTCTGGGATATTCTCATTTTACGTATTTGTAAACATGGACGATTTATAACCAAGATAAAGTCAGCAAACTTCGGTTATGCTGGGGATGAAAGACTTCAGAGAGAGAGACAGAGAGATGGGGTTTTACGTCCACTCGACACAAACTAAGTCATTTCGGGACTTACATATATGGTTTAATTTAATTTCAATAATTCGCTTGCGCGTAGGGGTCTTTAGCAGTGGGAGGAAACCGGAGTGCCCGAAGGAAACACACGAGGTCGAGAAGGCGCCCCTATCTCCATGCCACATACGCTCACACCAGGGATCGAAACCACAGCGGCAAGCCAGAGGTGACCGGCCTGCTAGAGGTCGAAGCGCGGCACTCTAGAAAAACCTGCCGGCCTCACCATAGGCGAGTGCACCAACAGATACCTTCGATGTGACAGCCAAGGTTACATAGCCTGCACCTTCTCGGAAGTTCGGCGATATAGACGGTAAACAGTATTGGAAAGTGTACCCCTCCCCCTTGAGTTGCGAACTGTCTGACTCTTGAGGCATAATCAATGAAGAAATTTTGAAAATTATGGACACAGACATCTAGTACGTAGAAGTTGGGCGAGTTTTACATAGTTTACTAATAAAAAGCTTTGCTAGCGTCTAGTAAACTAACATACACACCAGAGGTGCGACTACTGTAATAATTAATGGTTTCATTCAGTATAAAAGACCAATGACTTGTAGAGCGTTTCTCTTAAATCCAAATTGTTGATCAGAACATTGAAACATGTGATTAAATTTATTTGATGTAACTTTGTCAAATATTTGACGGGAAATACATCAAAGGGTAATTCCACGATAGTTGTAGAAATCGTTGACAGAATAAGATTGCTAGGTGAAAAGACATCAACGACAACAGCTGTCAGTAACAATGATACATGAATAAAGTAAGAATATGGAGTATAATCAGAATATTGACCACTACAGTCACCAGGTGTCTTTTATGTTTCAGTGATTTTATGACTTTTGAAACTTTGGTTGCTGTTATATTATGATCATTTTACAATTTACCACTATTACACAGACCTGACGCTAGAACCAATGCCATCCTTTAACTTAATCATATCATTTTCCTTGAACGATACACTGATAAAAAGTTTCTTATATTTACAGCTAAATAATGGGGCTATATTATCGGCTCCTATTTTCCCTTCGACAATTTGTGGAAGCAAGTTACTGGATCCAATAATTCTTATCTCGCCCAAAAAGTCTTGTATGTTGCTATTGATAAGATTGCAGCCATTTTGTTTGAACGGGTTTGATTCTCTTGACTTCGAGCTAATCTAATGGAATAATGATACCTTGTCCGATTCATTCTTCTGGTGATCGCTAGCAGTGCTGATGGTGGACAATTCTCCGCCCACAACAAGTACCAGGGCATAGCAGTGTTCCTCACATTCTTGACCTGATCGTTCCACCCTGGAATAACTGCCTTCGAATTACACCTTTGTTGTGTGGAATACAGTTCTCGCCGGCATAAATGTAATAGTGATTCGGACTAGACCCCAAGTTCCACTTATTATGTTCTGAGCATTTCTAATGTTGACAGTATGAAGCATTATGTTGACATAATCAAGTCATTGACCTATAACGTCTAGATAATTTTGAAAATTTTTAAGCATTGCTGTATTTCATTGAATACTAGGACGAACAGGATTTGTTGCAATCGTATCATAATAATAGACTAACACTTATAACACTGTGACCCGACAGTGCATCTACATCATGATAGATTTGTAGCTTATAATGTCACTAGTTAAATTCCGAGACAGAAAAAGTGATCTATAGTCGATTTTTCACCGTTGATATTCCTTTCTGAGAATATCGCATTAGGCTTTAATTATCGGAGTTGCGAAATATGATCTAACCGTCGATATGTACAGTGTGACATTAATACAGATAAATTCAATACATGAGTAGCTAAACATCACCCACTGATCGCTGTAAAGCCGACGACACCACCCCCTGCACAGGAACGATCCCTTTACATTTCAAAAAATAAAATCAATAGCAGCATCCAACATGTTTTACCAAATAAATCATTGTGTAAGTCCTCATCAGTGAAGAAGATAAATTATTGGATTGTGTTGATCTGGGGTGTTATTTGATTAGTGATCGGCCGAGCTGTCGACGATTAAACATAGAGTGACAATTATCTGCCTTGCTGGAATACTTTACATTTAATGAGGTATGTAATGCATTTAGTTATGACAGAAAGAAATCTACCTACCTCTTTCCTACTGTTCAAATCCTAATAGTTATAACAGTTTAGTAGTTGTGTAAAACTATGTAAATTGATAAAAAAAAATCATAAATGTGAAGGATGAAAATCGAATTTACGGGCCAATTTAATTCAATGTTGTATTATTTTTACTCAGATCAGTTTGATGTATTCTAAAACGAAAATACAAGACAGACTGATACAACCAAGACTGTGGACGGTTTTGGTTTACCTTACTGAAAATGTACACTAAGTTTCATCAATCTCCATCAGTTAGAGTCAAAGCTATCTTGTCCAAAAGCATCGACTAATGAATTCGCTTAGCTCTGCTCAGTTTTAGCGGGAAATGTTAATCTCTGAAATCAATCAAGACATTAATCTAATGAACAACTACATCAAGTTTAACCATTCCACCTCAATTAAAAGCAGAGTTGTTACGTTCCAAAGTCTCGGCCAATCAAATTGTTTATGCGCTACTTCGTCTAGGTATTGATGTAATGAATATATACCCAGAGTTGCATCACTTATCACTCTCCCTACCCGGAGCCGAAAATGCTAATTATTGCAATAAGTAAAGGTGTTGATATGACGATACTATACACAAAGTCAAAACCAACTATATCTTGTTCCAAGCATCCATCAATCAAATTGCTTATCTCTGCATACCGAAAGCAGAAAATGCCTCAATGAACGCCTAAACCAAGTTCGTTCGTTCGTTACTTGACTTTAACGTCCACTTCCACCTGGGGTGATATCGTAGACAAAATACACCAAGTTTGAAAATTCTACCTCAAGTAGAAGTATAATTAATGCCTCCCAAAGTCTAGACCAATCAAATTGCTAATCATATTACTTACCCTGATCAGAAAATGTTCATTAATGAACTAAGACAAGGTATTCATGTAATGAAACTATACACCAAGTTCCATCCCTCCCACCTAATTATAGCTAAATTTATCATGTCTCAAAGCACCAACCAATCAAATTGCTTATCTCTGTTTACCCTTTAGCAGAAAATGCTTATCTCCCTATTCTAGTCATTCACCTAATAAACGCCGTTTGAACATTCTTGGGAGTTGGGATGGCCTAGTGGTCTAGAGTGCCGCGCTTCGACCTCTAGCTGGCCGGTCACCTCTGGCTTGCGGCTGTGGTTTCGAGCCCTGGTGTGAGCGTATGTGGCATGGAGATAGGGGCGCCTTCTCAACTTCGTGGGTTCCTCCGGGCACTCCGGTTTCCTCCCACTGCTAAAGACCCCTACGCGCAAGCGAATTATTGAAATAAAATTAAAAACCATATGTTAGTCCTGAAATGACCTAGTTGTGTCGAATGGACGTTAAACCCCATTTCTCTCTCTCTCTCTCTTTGAACATTCTAGCTCAATTAGAAGGATAGACCCATTTTAATAGTCTCCTTTTTTCTTTGAAAGGCTAGGGACAAAAAGCACTTATAATTTCCCTTCCAATGTTCAAAATTTTCGCAGTGACCCCCTTTTTCAAACAGACAGCAATATCCATTCGCCAAATCGAACTAGAGTGGCATGTTATCTTATTACGTCACGGATGTTCTCATGTCAAAATTGTTTTCTTCACTTACCCCCCCCCCTTATATTAGCCGGGGAAGGATGACGTTTTATCCAAATCAGATTGCAAAAGAAACCAATGCAGTTTGGTTCAATGATACATATGTCAGGCAAAACTTTTTTTAAAATTATTCAAACAAAAAGTCGGTTTAGAGGTGAAGTGTGTCGAAAGAACGAATCTGAAGAAAAAAAGGTATATTTTTCATATGAACGGCTAATGGGTGCCATGTTAATAAAAAGGCTTCTCCCTGTATAACCAGCGAGAATCTTGTAAGATGTGACTTTTACCGTGTCTTTTATATGGTTTTAGATGTCACCGAATTTAAAGACATGGTAATAATTCAAAATGACAGCCAAAACGGAATCTAAAAGGACGGATTTTAAGTTAATCGTTGTTTATTCCTGTTGGATATGCCTCGTTAAATGAATTTCGAGAATCCGTGATGGAAGATATTCCAAATTCACGCAAAAATGAAATCCAAAATGGCGGATTTTTAATTACCTGTAATAAAATGTCATTTTCCCATATAACCATGTTATTTACGTAGTTGTCGATAACGCTGGGTTCAATTCGTATCTCAAATATCAATTTCGAGAATCCATGACGGCATAAATTCAAAATGAAATCTAATATGAAGGAATTTTATTTAATAGTCGTTTTTGTCTGTTTGATCTGGCTTGTAATGTAAGGGTTTAGTAATGTTGGATATGCGATTTTTTCTCGTGTGGATAATCTAGTAAAATAACTTTTTCCAAGATTACCGTATTCAATATTGGGTTGTCACACATCAAATTTGTGCGTGCAGGACAATATAGAGAACCACACGTAACCCCCAGAGTGGGAGCCCCTTGCAGGTCAGGCTCAGGAACCTTTCTGGCCCCGGTCCATCTCTGGTACCATTTACACCGATAGTAAACACAGGTTCATTTCCGTCTGTTATTCCTTTCACAAGTTTGTGCAATTGCCACCGCAAAACCGTTTTCCGCAAGCAATGGCCACTAGACAATACATATATTATACCAGGGACGGGCTGATCTTTGCTCCGCGAGGGGAACCACGGGGTTTTCTCATACCAGACAGGAGACTTTTTGTGAATAGACCGCCTGCTAATGGTGCTTTCTGGAGTATATAATGGTGGATTTAGCTTATGCATATCCTTAAAAATTCAACATAAAGGGACGTAAGGTCATCACTACACAAAAACATGCACTGTTTAGTGATCCCTGAAACTACCATACTCCTTTTCAGTCCATCCCTGAAACGGGAGGGGAAAAAAATAGAAGATTGAGACATGTTGCATTTAAAGCATTACTTAAATTGATGAATACGCCGTATAACATGATAATTTGTACATCATTTTACAATTATAAAACGAAATGTTTTCGTATTATTCAGTGAATAATTTATTGTTACTTCGTGTAGAGAGATATAGTGTTAACGCGTATTGCACATTTCCGTATTACATGGTAGAAATCAACTTTTCATATAAACAACGTTGCCGTTTTATCCAATGAACAATTTATTGATAATTCACGTAGAAAGATATTGTGTTAAACGTTACAAACTAACAATTGGTATATTAATATAGTATTTTATAGCTACAGCCACGTTTCTCAACCTTTTCTCACCGCTCACCCCTAAATGAATTCTCAACCAACCCATTTACCCCCAGAGTTTTGAGGAGGTTACTGACCGCGGAGCCGTGGCCGGCGAAGCTGGTCACCGCGAGCGCCGTAGGCTTGAAGCCCGTCGAGGAGGGTCAAGGGGGGCTGTCTCCCCCCACCCCCTACGAAATTTGTAGAAATTGGAGCCCGGAAATGTGATTTCCAGTCATTTCAGGCACTCTTCAGGCGTTTCATAGGAACTTCTATAGAAGACATCCGACATGAACCGCGGATCCTTGCACGGGCCTGCACCCCCTGACCACATTGACATTGAATATGGAATGAATACGGATCGAAGGTGAGATTCAATAATCACCAAATTTATATTTTAATGAAAATACGTTGTTTCCAGTCCAGTGCGAAATTTGCTCCTGGTGATTGTCACAAAGTTTTTTTTTTAGTCTCGGGACAGTGTTTGAGAGTGCTAATCTCAACTGCACAACCTTTATATGATCATTTTTGAAGTTACTCGGAGTGTGGTCATTCACCCCCTGGACGCCAGCCATTACCCCCTTGGGGGTGAATTCACCCCAGGTTGAGAAACGCGGAGCTACAGGAAAGTTTATCTTTAAACACAAATCTAATAAACCATTAATATTTAGGTTTAAAGTGCCACAGGTGGTTGTCCTAACTATATTCAACATATCTCGATTTTATTGAATACTAAAAATGGTTCTCGCTTTACCGATATGGTTAGTTGTATGGGTAATATTTACTTCATTATGTTACTTTCATATTTCATGTAACATATAGCAGATCATGATTCATCCAGGCATTACACAATGTATTCTATCCATTCACTTAATTTGGTGGTGATTTTAGCGTATTGTGTCTTCTCCGTAGAATTTGCTTTGTGTTTGCGCCCCCCCCCCCGTATTTTAAATTAAAATAGAAAAAAAATATTTGTGATAGGTTACGGTAATCAGGAAATCCCACATTCCCACTCAGTCGTAAACTTACATGCTGTAGAGTCAGAGTGGGTTCTTACTGATCCCATTCTGCTGTAAACATACTACATGTAAAGACAATAACGCATAAACCACTAAAGTGTTTTTTACCATCCTCAAAGTTTTGGGGCATACGTTCAACGCGGCAAAAATATTTATTTACTTCGATTCACTCATACGTTCGTTTGACACTTCCCTCGATGTTCGGATAAGCTAGGGATTTGGCGAAAGGGTCTGCTCTATTTATCACGACGACCAGTGTCTGAAATACTGCCCGACTGCATTTCCAGCAGTCTTATTTCCCAAAATATCTTGACAAACCTATTAATATACTTTGATTCGCTCAGCTTTCGACGTAAAGGGGAAAAAGAGAAATGCCCGAATTTCGGGCACTTCAATTTGCCAGTCAGAAGACAAAGAGTTTTTCTCCCAGAAAATGTTATCTTAATTATGTGCGCATTTTGTTGTATAATATATTATACAGTATGTTTTGCTGAACTTTTCGTTTAAAAAAATATGTTTTTTTTCTCCTAGGCACTCTTTTTCGAGGAAATCGATGAAATATCTATCCACATTGCCTGTCTGCCGGGAAAGCCATCTGCGACACAGTTACTTGTATACGTCATTTGAAATTCCTGTCTTCACAGTCGTTGCAACTTTATATTATAGCTTTGCAAAAAAAAAAAAAAAAAAATGAATTCCAAGATATTTTGGACTACAATATCGATAAACACCTCCTGTTATTGCCCATTTTATACCGCCTAAATTTCCCATTAAATGCCCTTCTCTAATGATTTAAGCGGTATCAAATGGACAATAATGAGCAGATAAATCCTAAACAGGTGTTTATCTCCTAAGATGTATTTCAATGAAAATAGACAAAATTTCGTGATAGCACACAACATGGACCGGAATGTACGGAGACATAGGAGAGGGGGGGGGGGGTTAACGTCCACTCGACACAAACTAGGTCATTTCGGGACTAACATGGTTTAATTTTATTTCAATAAATCGCTTGCGCGTAGGAGTTTTTAGCAGTGGGAGGAAACCGGAGGACCCAGAGCAAACCCACAATTTTGGACAGGCGACCCCTTTCGAAACCACGCCAGTTGACTCAATGACTGGCTTTATGGTACAGCACGCACGTGCTAACCTTTCGGCCATCCAACCCCCAGAGATATAGGACGTTAAACTCCATTTCATATTGCACTATCGCGACCCCACTTTTAATCCTGAAATGTCATATACTCATTTATTTCCCGTCCAACCAGTTTCTACGATTTTTTGGAGGGTGATAAAATAGACACTTGTTCACCAATATCACTCACAAATAGGAATACAAAGATATATGACTTTGATTGTGATACCCGGTAAACATGTTCATCCATCTTTTACACTTGGCAATGATCTTAATCATTTGATGGATGAGAGCAGAATTACTAGGTCCATTTTGTCAGACCTCCTTTTCACTGAGTTTAACATAACTCGGATCAAAGGAATCAGCAACTCAATTCTACAGCACCATTTATTGTTTATTCCGACAAATATTAATAACATAACGGTCATAGAGATATCATCACAGTTATTTATTATTTCATCGACAGTACTTTCTAATCTTTCCTGACTTTATTTACAAATGGAAACCACGTAAATTGAGTGTCTGAACTCCATATACCATGTTTAATAATACATTTCCTGTTGAAGGAACAAATCTTCTACTCAAAATAATGAGAAATCTGCGAGCAGATATAGAAATGTTTCTGGCAGCCACGCCCCAATATTTTTCGAATAGATATTTACTGATGCCATATTTTTATAACCCCACAATGAAATCAGGGGGTACATAGCGTTGATCGAATCAATCTTTTATTATTTGCATTCAAGATGTGAATAGAAAATAAAAAATAATGAATATTGCGAAAATATGCTGAAATTGATATTGAAAATATGGTATGTCTTAAATTAAATCCAGAGACCACATACATGAAATACATCTAGAGAATATTTCCTTTATATTAAACATGCATTATGCAAGAGCTAAATCTGGTAGTCCTACAGGTGTTTCTTTAGGTCTCAATTGTTGCCTAAATTTTTAATTAGACATAATTAACTTATGCAGGCCAAAATCAACTCTCTATGGCATCGGATTTCTCCGATATTAAATAGACTAGAACAGTCCAGCCACATTTTGATTTAAGATAAAAATTGAGATGCGAAACTTAGCTTCGACCAACCAGTACACGTTACCGAACCTTTCGTCACTCGCAATAAAGTAATTTGAATGAAATTTTCAAATTATTCATTTTACAATATCTTTTTTCGAACTATAATAGCAAGAATGGTTATCTCTTTATCTAAATCTTTCAAAATGTACATTAAAATTTTAATTGAATTAAGACGACCCAGCTGCCCCCCCCCCCTGATTTTCGGGCAAGCTGCCTTTTCGGGCTAACGGGTAAAGTGACAAAAATATTTTATTTCATCTACTTGGCAAAATAAAGTGCCCAGAATCTAATAAAACACGCAGTCGTCAAATATACCCAAATTTTCTTGGGGGTTCCACAACGTCTTTCCGCTTCTTCGCCTCTCGAAGAAAATTGTCGCCGCTGTGTGTAAACCCGAATTTTTTTCGGGTATTGTTTCCCTAACTGTGATCGAGCCCTAAAATAACACATAATTTAACTTTTCTTTTAATTGAATACCACGAATTTATACTGTGTTGACTATGGATTAAAATTTTGTCTGGAGCCACTATACTTTGTGCGACATTTTTCGGGCATCTATTATTATTTTTGAATACAGCCAGAATATTCTTATTGGATGGTTGGAATTCAGAGTGGGATTTCGGTTACAAAACCATTGGATACTTTTGGAGTTAATTACACGGGCTAGAATAGCAGAAAACGGTTTTGCGGTGGTTAAATTTTCAAAATTTTCTCCAGCAGGTAAGACCCCAAACCCAAATGGAAGTTGCTGTATTCACAGGCTGGAATAGTAGGAAATCGCATTTGCGACAGTTAAATTTTCAAAATTTTCTTCCAAGGGTCCCGTCTTCGTGGAATGCAAACGAATGATTGGAATTCGAGTCAGCCACCTTAATTAGGCTATATTAGACCACTTTGAAGTTGCTTTGTTCTAGGGCTGAATTAACAGGAAAACGTGTTATCCGTCAAATATTCCAAAAATTTCTTTTGATGGTGTGTGTGTGAGGGGGGGGGGGTCAATAAAAGGTAAGCTCCGCTTCTTCGCCTCTCCAGGAAGACTGGCGCCGCTCTCTGTAAACCCGAAATTTTGGGGGGCATTTCGGATTCTGCCCCCCTTACTGTCATCGCGCCCATGCTGGTTTCCATAATATTCGAATTTACAACCACGAATTAGTATTCAATATTGATCATTTTCAATCAATATCGGCGTTGTATGATCGATAATATACTAATATCAACTATTTAAGACAAGAACAACAATTTATAATCAGTACACGAGTCGTGTATCTGTCGTTTTTGTAACGAAGAAGTAAAACATGTGGAAATACTTTGTGTAGACTGATTCACATGACAAAATAATTTAAAGAAAAACAAACAAAAAACGCGTAGAATGGAGTAAACAACTTCCGTCCAATTTGAACTGTTCACGTATTTCATCGAACATAATTGATTATAAATGTTCAAAATTTGAATATAAATCACTTAAGATACATTTATATGACATTAACAAAAATAATAATGAAGCCATACGCTCGTTAATTTTTTAAATTCTGGTGACGACATTACCTGACATTTATATTAAAAACACTTTTTATATTATTAGGGTTTTTTTATTCAGACGACCACATTGTTTGATATTTATATGAAAACCTACCTGAAGTTTTTTTTTATTTAAAATACCTTGTGTAACGTTTGAATCTCCGACTATCAGATAACCTGGAATATATCGGAACACGATTTCCTTTAAGTTATGTTTTTAATTCGAGTCAGATGACCACATTACCAATCTCTTTATTACCAGTACATGTATATACTAAATTGTGGACTATGAAAGACGCCGTTCTTTCGGCGTGAGCATAGCTTGATGACAATAATGACTTCACACATATTAGTATTGCACGGCGAGGCCCACATACCTGTCATCAGTAAAGGCATTGCATTTTAATCAGTGTATCGTGGGGGAGGTTTGGTGATGCCCGGGGCCACCTCCTTGATTGTGTGATCCGTAAAACTCAGTGTAGGGTCTTCTAGATCCACTGAGAATTCTTAGAAACAGAAAACATTTTATATAATATGTAAAACAGATAGAAATGGATTATCAGGGCCATCTCCCCCTGTGTCCTTTCTCCGCACTCTACTTCCGCAATTAGATTCTTTGTTCCTAAAACCCTTCCTCTGCATAAAAGTCAGTGAAACAACCGATTCAATGCGATAAATTCAGGTATAAACAAGCAATAAATAACGCCTTTATACATCAATACTTTTGTACAGATATTAAACAGCCTTGGTACTTAAGGTACCACGAGAGGTACCTTAAGGTACCTTAGATTTAAGGACGAATATGAGGATTTACCACTAGAGATACCTTGAATTTAAGAAAGAATTTAAGGATTTTCCTTCCCTAAGTTGATATGAGCATATGATTTGGAATAAGGATTTTCCTTATGGGTGGTTTTATGGGCAATTATTGATTTTAACGAATTTCTTACAGTTACGATGTTTTGAATATGGGCCCTGATAAGTAAAATGTCGGACGTGAGTCTAGCGCACATGATCGTAAACATAAATTGTCGGGGATACTTCCGTGGAGAGACGAATGTGACGTTTGGAGCGAATATGGCCAAGGAGGTCTGAGCACAATTATTTATAGCGGTACTGTGCCCGACATCGAAACCCCGC
This sequence comes from Patella ulyssiponensis, assembly GCA_963678685.1. Lineage (NCBI taxonomy): Eukaryota > Metazoa > Mollusca > Gastropoda > Patellidae > Patella > Patella ulyssiponensis. Next base: position 74,409,243 of record OY783227.1, on the reverse strand, counting down.
AAACACATATTTACTTACATTGAGGGGGGGGGGGCGACTGTTTGTCGACAAATGAAAATTCCTATCGAAGGTCACGCAGAATCATTTGTTTGATTGATATTGTCATTACCTTTGTCATTGAAACTCGTTTTACATATCGATATTTTTTCCTCCATATTTTTTACAAGTACCATTGATTAACCAGACGGATGTTAAGCGTCTCGGGTCAAGTATTTTTTTTACTTAATTCCCGTGGCATCCAAACTTTGTACTTACTCTGCATGTCCCATGTTTTAAAACCACCTCAAAATTTATTATGCAACAAAAAACATTTTCAAAAATATTGTTCATGTCACTGATATTTTGTAATGTATGGGTGAAAATTTATTAGAGATATCAATTAGAAACTTGTTTAACTTGTCATCCCATGACCTTCTGAGTGGAATGAATCAATTACTACCCATGTCTTACAAACCACGATTTTTTCTCTCTTTCAAGAGTTTTGTCCGGTAATTGTGAAATTGTTGGTATCGTTTGAAGATGCTGAATAATTTCACAACCATGATTAAAAACCCGGAAGTATCTGGTACGCGTAGTGTATTAAACGTGACTATGCCACAACCAACTATGACTATGCCCCCATCTCTGTAAGTCCACAATTCTTAATACCCCAGTAAAGACAGTGTGAGAGGGGGGGGGTGTCCACGTCCACTCGACACTAGGTCATTTCGGGACCAATATGGTTTAACTTTATTTCAATAATTCGCTTGCGCGTATGGGTCTTTAGCAGTGTGAGGAAACCGGAGGACCCGGAGAAAACACACGAGATTGGAGAGGCGACCCTAGTCCTTGTCACGTGCTAACGATTCAGCCATCCAACCCCTCTAATACCCCAGTAAAGACATGTTACCATTAGATCTGTAAATGCAGATTGTTTAATAAAATGAAGAAGAATAACTTGCATTTGCGCAGGGAAAAGTGTGGTGAGAGGGGAGGGGGCAAGGTTCGATAGGCAACCTTACTCCTTAGCCACGTACAGGCCTGTGATCAAAACTCAGCCAATGAGAGACCTTGACATATAAAGCGCACGCGGTAGACCACTCAACCTCCGAATACCCCAGATGTAGTTTGTATTTTCTGGTAACCATTTATGGAATGACTCGTTGTTTTCGAATTTGTACAAAGCAAACAGTTCATCGAAGAATAACTTTCTAATTCAATTCCACGGGAATGCTAGTGCAATATAAATCTTTTGAATAGAAAAAAAATTGTGATAGAAAATTCGAGAAAGGGTATATTTATTTTCCACTCGAAATCATGTAAAACTGTTGTATGTCTATCTGACATGTTTTGTTGTCTTTGATAATATGTCTGAGTAATTTTCGATTTAAATATAGATCAAGTACAACTTTGGTTGTATCAAGTGTTTGGAATAAAAATATGCCACCCATGGCAAACGTCTTCAAATTGCAGAAACCAGTTGGGATCTCATCATGTCTTTTCAAGAGAAGCAATTGATTTGCTAACCGAGTTTTCCCATATTTTCTTATTGTAATGAAACTTGTAAAATCCATCTTAATGCTGGGGTAGTGTGTGTCGGGAGGTATTATTCCATTCCTTTAAAGATGTAAAATTTAGATAAAGAGTTGGTCTTACTTGCTTTAATATTTCAAAATAGGTAATGGAAAAAAATAATTTATTGAAAATTTCAGTCGAACTACTTTGCATTGTTCACAATATAGTCCCGATTTTAAGTACTATTGTAATGATGATAAGGTCTCAACCATTTTGTAATTAAATGGTGACTGTGTTTATGAAAAATCAGGTCTTCCAATATACCCCGGGGGGTTGGGATGGCCTAGTGGTCTAGAGTGCCGCGCTTCGACCTCTAGCTGGCCGGTCACCTCTGGCTTGCGGCCGTGGTTTCGATCCCTGGTGTGAGCGTATGTGGCATGGAGATGGGGCGCCTTCTCAACCTCGTGGGTTTCCTCTGGGCACTCCGGTTTCCTCCAACTGCTAAAGACCCCTACGCGCAAGCGAATTATTGAAATGAAATTAAACCATGTGTTAGTCCCGAAATGACCTAGTTTGTGTCGAGTGGACGTTAAACCCCATTTCTCTCTCTCCAATATATACCCCCCCCCCCCCTCGTTCAATTAGGAAAAGAACGCCTACAATGCCGGGGATACTATCTCAAGCTTAAATAAAATGACAAATTCATAAAGGTGTTATATGTCTATACCCCCACCTCCCTAAATGGGCCCATGCAATACTTCGTTTAAACAAATCTGAATAACTATCACCTTGGCAACAATTAAAACGAATCTCGCATTACTATTGTCTCGTATGAAAAAGATCTGTACGCGATAGTCTTTTACTAATATAAATGGGGACAAACAAAAGCAATGTTAATGTACGGGCGTATTGTTTTAAAAAATACCGCATCAGCTTGCTAAGCAAGTAAATGTTTTCCCAAAATTTAAGAATTCAGGGATTACACAGCGTATGTCTTTTTTCCTGTCTACTCAAAATATTACATTTCTATAAACCCACTCTATAAGTATATTCCCTTTATCTTAAAAAAATAATCGTTTATATTAGGAAATAATATTAGCTTATTCAAATAATAAATGAACTTGGTTATCATACGAAACATAAAGTGTGAATGAACTGAGTTTGTAGGATAGTATTCGACCACTGTGAACAGGACAGAACAATATTTAGATGAAATATTATCTATTATAATAGTACTTTCATTAAAAACCAAGTCGTCTTTAGTCTTTTACAAACTATTTATAGAAAGGTGTGAAGTGTGGTGTCACATAACGAAATATTTATAAATGAAATATTTGTGCTCTTGTCACATAACGAAATATTTGTAAATGAAATATTTATGCTCTTGATTAAGTTTGATGTCATAAAATATTTAAGTAGGATATTGAACAATTTTCCATCTTGTTATTTGACGGTAATCTTAGTGATAATCTAGAAAACTTTATGCCCCCGCCGGCCTGGGTGGCGTCCTTACTGTGCTGTAGCGACCGTACGACGACCAGAAAATGCGTACGACCTTTTGGTACTTTATCAAAAGTAAAAGCGCCATTGAGATGATTTAGCTATGCCATGTGGGTTCGTCTGCTCTTACAGACATGGACAAAAGTTTAAGACCACTCTGTGAAATTAATGCTTTTATTTATATTTCCTTGATTGCAATCTCATGCTTAATAATTCCGTCATCAATTGCATTAATTTCTTTAACAATTTAGTAAACATTTGAAGGCACTTTACCGTTTACCGCTTCTCCTCGTTCTGAATAGCCTGCCTTCCTTAAAATCACTAATTGGGCCGTTTTAACTTCCGGTAGAGAGGGTTTTTTTTTTATCCTTTTTAATGGCCATTCCAGGAAGACAAAACTCACTACAGTAAAATAAAGTTTCTGTAATTGTCTAATTGATGGCCGGTGCTATTTAAAAAAATTGCTGATTAAATCATTGATGTTTTTGGTGAGATCGTAGAAAAAGTCCAATAAATTTAATTTACAGGTTGGTGGTCTTAAACTTTTGGCCAACGCATTTAGAAAGGTTGTTGTTTACTACACAGTACGGAGCACTTGCACCAAACGTTATTGAAATGAAAACAAAGTTTTAATCCCTGCATTGGCCAAGAAAGTTCATCCAGATTTTCAGGCGTGGTTTCCCGTTGTTAGTGATGCAGGACGGAGGGCCTGACAAGGACAGCTGTCTAGTCGTTCCGATGGGACGAAAAACCGATATCCTTGGCAGTTAGAATTCGATATAAGAGTAAGCCGTAGCGCCGCTTCCCGGGCAAAACTTCCCTCACAGCACACTATATGGCGTATGCTCGTCTTCATTAGCACAGTTTAGGAGCACAGCAGTAGGACGTTAAACCCCATTTCATTTCATTTAATCCGATCAATTGGTCTCGACCATCAACATACTTCATTTTCACCGTTTGTAAACAAACCGTGCATTAGTATCACTACATCCTGTTTATTTTGGATACAATAGAAATGAATTAAAACAGAAAGGTTTTCGTGCTAGACATGTATATCTCTTGCAAATATTTTAGATCGTTTAAAACAGCATTGTATCAGTCCTCAAAAACATTCCAGACACACGATTGCAATCTCGGGGACAATGTTCTTCAGGAAAAATATACTTTATTGCCGTCGAACAAAAAATAGGGTTGAAACTCACAAAAGCACATTTTTGGTAGACATAAAATGTCAATTAAAGGTCACAAAGCCTCAAAACTCTTAACGACAGAATCACACGTGGTACAACATCGTTTAATTGTCTTACAAAAGCATTATGGCATCTAATGGTGCAGAATTTATAAACACGATTCCATGGAAGACACTGGTATTCCTAAATTATGATGATTAAAGGGACAGTTCTGGATTTCAAATAACATCGTTGATAAAAAATGACTAAACATACGTAATTAAGCCAAACACATAAATTTGGCAAACTTGCTTTTTCTGAAAATATCAAATCAAAATATTGAACCGTTCGGAACGATCGCTAGATTTGCATAACGTAATAAATAACCAATTTAATTATTGAATTATATGGAATTATATGGATAATCACGACGATTCCTAACTTCGGCAAGTCGATACAGGCGTAAGTATACACATCGTGAAATTTGGAGGCTTCTGGTCAACTGCACATATAAACGGAAAGTTTGCATGTCTGTCAATGATTGCTAGCCTCTTTCAAATGAATGACCATGTTTTATTAACTAAGATATATGTGGACTTGTGGTGGTGGTGCTATGAATCTATGACATGATAAATCGTTTAATTTAATAAAACATGCATTGGTTTTATAAATCTATTATGCTCTTTTCGTGTCCAGATTCAATCAAGGGTGGTTATAAACTCGCGAAAGACACGTAAACACGACATCGAATGTTCACAAACCTTTCAGAACTCGTAAATTCTTATCGCTAGAAAATTGCCCGAAACGTGAAATTTGTTATAATTATTTCTTTTAAAGGGATGTCGTGACAATACTCTTGGAGACCAATACAGTTTGACAGATATTCAACATGATATGAATCTCATTAGGCACCGCTCTTATCAAACGTTTATAACAGACTTTTCTTTTTTGAATTGCGTGTTTATTGAAAATATGCGATGACCGTAAGATACCACCGTGTTGCGATAGCTTCGTAACATGAGATTCATTTAATACCAGCTAATGACAGTCCCGGATATAGTACTTTTTGATAGTTAAATTAAATTAAGAGGTGGTGTAAATATATCATTAAATGTTGTTGAATCACTAGAGCAAGATAATACTACACGACTGATAATTGGCAGTGGTTAAATTATTTATTTAAACTTCTGCTCTTTGGAATGTAAAACGGATAAAATCGGTCGGAAAGCAAATATTAATATAATATGAATGTATATAAAAATATCCTGAGTGTAATTTCAAAAATAAATATTATACTGTATTTTCTGTTATTGAAAAGTGTATTTTAACAGTACGACATTGGTATTGCGGAGCAATGGAGGGGGAAATGGGGTTTACCGTCCACTCGACACAAACTAGGTCATTTTGGGACTAACATGGTTTCAATTTTATTTCAATAATTCGCTTGCGCGTAGGGTCTTTAGCAGTGGGAGCGGAGCAATGGAAATTGTAAAACTAATGTACGCATTTTGAACCCCATTGGAAATAAACCTAATCTTAATTTAAGCAAGTTTTTATGGGTTGTCCTCAAGAGGCCGGTCATTCATGATATCATTACTTTCTGTCTCGTCAAAACTTTCTCATTATGGTGTAACATGACATCTATTCTCATGTTTGATATGCCTCTTGGAAAAATTAAATTACTAAACTGTTGGCATATATGTACTTTGCACCACTGATATTGAAATAATATTGGCATCGTTATTCTTCCATACAGACCAATTCAATGGCAGTTGTTTACGACAGGTTAGCTCAATCTACGTGTTGATGTTTTGCATGGTTTGTGGTAAGATAACAACGTCAATACTGATTTTAAATGGACCAATATTAAATTATAATTCTTGTTTTTCATATTGAAGATGAAGGATGGATAATATTGGATGAGGGAACTAGGAACTTTAATGTATGTCCGAAATATTTCTGCTTTTTCAAAGCATTTATTAAAATTTATATTCGTAATGTCGTAACAAAGTTATATTGACCATACAACTATTTAGGACATCTTTCAGGACGTCGATGAAACCCACTCGATGATGAAATAATACGCGGGATTACGCAAAGTCGATTTATTGGGGGTTGATTGTGCAAGTTATTGCTAATCATTATCTTCACGGGGGGTTATGAGTAGAGATTAAAGGCACAGCAAGTCTAACCGTAGGCATCAAGTCGAAACATGTACTATTTTAAAAATGCATTTCACTTTTCTGGCTTCATTTGTTATATAAATTAAAGAGTCTGGCGGAAGAACGATCTAAAGGCCCGGTCTCACAGCACGTACGGATGCAAAGAGGATGTAAAACGGGGAAAAAAACGTGCCCTCCGTTTGAAAACGCCATGCATACGTTGTGTACTCATCGCATACGTATTTCATACGCTCTATCCATGGGGCATCCGTTCGCTTTGATTTCATCCGCGCAAAAAGTTTTGAGCTGCACAAAATTTTTATTACGGATGTACTTTCTGCCGTGTACGATGTAAATGCGCGACATATACGAGCAACAAACGTCCCATGTCCGTTATCACCCGTTAAACGTCCACTGTATCCTCTCTGCATCCTCGCAACTCACATCCGCTCCAGCTGAAAACGGAAAGAGGGGGGAAAGATAAGGTACACGGAACGTCTATACAGCGTTAGTAGCACGGAAATAGAAAGGATGTAAGCGTATGCATCTCGTATATAAAGTTTTCGAAACGGACAAAGCGTTTGTATCTGAGATGTATCTGGTATATTGAAGGATGTCTGGAGTTTGCCTAGAGTATGTAGAACTGTCGTCCACTTCCATCCGCGAGGCTTCCGATGAACATCCATTTAACATCCCCGCTACATACTTCTCACGTTCGTTCTTTTCCGTCCTGTTTTCGCAAATTTTCTCGTCAATTTTGTCCATGTCTGGAGCGGATGAAAACGGATGGAGCCACCCCCGAAAGATTGCCCGTCCGCTGTGTCCTTTTTGTGTCCATCGGCCACTGGGACCGGGCCTTAAAGGACAATATTGGTGCCAGTCATTATCACATATGTGATCGAACTGATTAAACACTTTCCAAATATACTATTAACACAGAGATCATCGCTACCATAGAGGAGTAATAAAGGATTCATGATTCGGAAGTGACGAACGCCAAAGGAAAACACGAGTTATCTCTCTATGTGAATGACTGAAGTGACGAGTGATGACAGATAAACGACCGAATTTCTGCTCACTAATAATTCCTTCGAAGACAAAAAGTTGTTATATGGGACCGCAAGAGCATATCTGACGATTCAATAAAGTAATTAAGTGTCATAAGATAAGAGAACACGGGAAAAATAGAAATACTCCGTACAGCCCCTTGTTTTTTATTCATTCTATAGGGGAGACCGGGCACATTGAACACTGTATAGCGTTGGGTTGTATAGTATTATTTATAAAGGATATATCCATGGTGGTTCAATGTGTCCCCGTCTCTCCCCTACCTTAAAAAAACATGGTAATGCACGAACTTTTTTCTGTTTTTCTTTCGTGTTCTCTTATGTAGTGGCAGTCAATTCTTTTTATGAATTGTAAGATACTGTATTCTCTCACGGTGTCACATAGCAACTTTAGGTCTTCGAGGGAATTATTAGTGAGCAGATATTCGCCCATGTATCTGTTATCACTAGTCACTTCAGTTAGTTATATGCCACAGATCACTAATTATTTCCCCATTGACTTTAATGTTAATTCTCGTCTCTTAGACCGGCTGTAACTTTTCTCCAAATATTCGTTGGGTAGAACGCTTTCTGCCACAGATGGAGCAACATGTGGCAAACTCTGGCCCAAAAGCATGTATGAGGTTCACCATGAAAAACTTGAGATACACAGGCTGGAAGTAGAGACAACTAAACAAGCAATTTTCGGCCCTCCCTTTCAACGTAACCAACCTCACAACCCTTGTATCCTTCCGCCTCAAAATCATGAATATTCACCAAAACCTGGCAGGAAATGTATTTTTAAACCCTTTTCTTCGATTCTACACCAAAAAGTCAACAAAAATCGCCGTGCAAAAGGGGGAAAAAGGGAAAGGGAGAGAAAGACTAAAATAACTTGGGTGACGGCCCATGAATATTTAGTGATCTGTGTCCATATAGAGGAATAACTCGTGTATTCCTTTGGCGTTCGTCACTTCCGATTCATGAATACTTTATTACTCCTCCATGGTAGCGATGATCTCTGTGGTAATATTATATTTGGAAAGTGTTTAATCAGTTCTATCACATATGTGATAATGACTGACACCAATATTGTCCTTTAAGTCACTTCTTCCATGAACCCCAGTAAATGGCGCCATCTGGTAGCAAATTGTATAAGCTTTTTGTGGAACAATCAATTTCAGGTAAAAACGATCGGTGTCACATCGAACCAAGGCCCTTCTGAAATGGCCTCCCGGACGAATACAAGTCCACCTGACCCTCTGTTTAACCATAATTCGTCTGAAAAGTTGAAGTCAGTTGTACTGGTAATTATAGTTCGTGTTAAACATGATTTTGAAGTTGTAATTAAACCCATTCGTTGTTCTGTTAGCACCAAGCATTCTCGTCCAAAAGTCTGTTTTGCGTTTATTGCGAAAAGATAAAAATGTGATTTAGATCGTTCTTCCCCTGGACTCTTTAAAAGACATTTATTCAAAATGACAAGTCTATAATCATCTTTCTAGGCTCAGATTTAAATGAATTTGAACACCCGTGAGATTTCAACACTGAAATGGATAATCGAGGTTTAGTGTTGGTTGTCATTATGAAACGGGCCTAACTAAGCCCAAAGATGGAGTAACTTTCAAAATATCGATTTTTCATTATCTATTCTTCAACATTATTGTTAGAACGGTAAGATCTTTCTATAAATCTTACATAACTCTTATATATAAAGATTGTTTGTAATATTTATTTTAAGCGAATCGGCTGGCATATACGAAAATATTATTGGTATATTCATCTAGGACACATAGAATAATAATGTGGGTGTAGCCTACACTTGAAATGGCTACAAATAACGTTGGAATTACTCGATTTTAAAGATTTTTGGGGGAATAATTATTTTATGTTCGAATAAAAACAAATACCCAAGCAAATTCTGGTCAGCTATTTACGAAGCGGTATTTTGCAAATTAATATCAAAGTGATATCCATCAATGATTATCTAGATAAAAAAACATCAAAAATGAATGGAAATGCCAAACTATCCTTGTTCTGTAACGCAATAACTGACATTGGTACATTATTTAAAACGAAACAAGCTAAAATGGTAATGAAATGAAATGGATTTTAACGCCCTATTGTTCTGCTCGAATATTGCTAATGAAGACTGACATACGCCATACAGTGTGCTACGAGGGAATTTTGCCCGGGCGACGGTCTACTCTTATATCGAATTCCAACTGCCAAGGGATCTTTTACATGCCCGCCAATGAGTACACGGATGGTGGTGGGGGGCTCGGTTTTTAGTTCTTTTGAATTGATAAAATGGATAGTTCATGTGGGCTAATTTAGATAATTATTCATTAGTGTAGTAGTAGTTACCCATTCGAAATATGTTATCACCAAAATATTTTGAGCATTGTCGCTTTAAATTAACACAATTTGTTTTTAGTCTATACTGCTATTCGTTACAAGAATCTGATAACTGGTATTGGCTGGTAACAAATTCATAACATAAAAAGGTTATTTCATTTCTTTCTATGCAGCTCAATTATGGGCCATTTGTGCTTCTGAATTATTGCCTTTCAATAAATCTAATAAATTTAATTGGTGTTGGTTATTTTTTCATCAGAAGCCAATTACTTTAGAATATTTTAAATTTTATTTCACACTCGGTTAATGTCGTAATATCCATATATTCAAGAGGCAAGAGGTTGGTTTAAGGCCAAATTAAAACAATGAACGGGTACCTTTTTTCGATCAATTTCGGTTTTGAATTGAACGGGCCAGCGATTTCTCAATTGATGCACGGCCCTGGCGTCTGAAAAATCGAGATAACTAAACTTACTCTTTAGTCTTTGGCAGATATTCACGCTTACAGGCCTAGATGGCACCCAACAAGGCTATGTTTCTGTAAACATATGATGACAACCTGTAGATCCAACGATAAGGTGCCCCCCACCGCTACTCTCCTCCTCCTAAAATGACATGGCCAAAGGTCATCATTAGAATTCTTCGGGCAAAAGCTAATTATATAAATGTGCATTTCTTAATCTATGCTAAAATGTAATCAAATTTTAATTGAAATTACAAAACACCAAATATTAACGGATTATTATTTGTGGTCTTGTATTCTATAAGATATTGAGTAGGCCCACCAACTTTGAATACAAAAGACCAACGGATTCGTTCGCACGATATTGTAAGAATAAGAAGGAAAAAAGACAAGCAGCCAAGACGTGGTGCTGTAAGTTCATTTGTCTAAATTCACAAGGGCAGTGGACTGATCGGAATGGGTGCAAAGAATATGTTTTAATATTAATGGTATTAGTTTTTAAAAAAAATTATAGCGTCTTGTATAACACTTTGCCACAGACCTGTGCAAGACTATTTCTGCAAAAGTATGGTGTTCGGTAAGTGAGTAGTGCGAGTGTGATAAGTAATGATCGTATGTGACAAGTGTGTCATCCGTTATATTTGATAATTATGAACGTGTTTAAATATTTATGCGTAATTTAAAAATAATTAAGAACAGTTGAAACCCCCGCACTGATTTAATCCGCCGTTGTCATCAAATATGACAATCCATCTTTAACCAGGTCTCTTTTAATTATCAGATTATGTGTTATTAAAATTGTGAAATGTCCAAGAAATAGTTTTTCAGTTTGAGGTGTATAATCTACGGCATATTGTAATCTAGGTTTCGTGATGAAATACAGTATGCATTCCATGTATTATCGCGCTTTGATAATTATTGATTAAGCTGAAATAAACATGTTTACCGTAATGAATGCTGATTATTGTTCTAAGACAATCACGATTTCACTGTTTAATTATCTGTATGCTGTTATGTTGGGGACAATGCATGGCAACTCTTTCCATCTGGGTACAACTTCTGATGTTGTCGTACTTTTGCATTACATGTCATTTTTATTGTCATCTGAAACCGGAGAACAATAAGAATGAAATACCTTGATATATTATGGACTAAATTGTCCCGGTGCCATACCTGGGCCATGCCGCTGTACAAATCATTTGAACTTACATGATATAACGTACGCCAATCATCGTTGACCTCAGCACATCCATTTGTAACTTTATACAAAAACATACTATTGCCCACGCAGCAATAGAAACAAATATGACCATGTGTTAAGCTCAGTTGTTATTATCATGATAATCCCACTTGGGATTAACGGGGTATGTGTAAAAAGAATTCTTTAGGTGGGGTGTGTGTAATGATTCCTCGGGCGACTAAGGTGGTGCCTGTCACCCCTATCCTCAATTCATTTGCATGCTAAAACAAGTTTCCCCCCCCCAAAAAAAAACCCCCATTTATAAGGCGATTTGTCAAAACAGAAATTAAGTGATGTTTCAATTCAGATCGTCATCCCATCGGAAATAATATGACATATGAATTCTTCTGAAGATGTCATCACAGAACTATGTATCTGTGGTATTTTTTCTGGATGTTCGATCTGAAACAAGATAAATGCGCCGCAACATGATTCAATCTAAAATGGGTGAGCAACAAAACAACATAACACATAAGTATCTGAGTGCAATTCGACAAGTTTCTGTATAATGTCATGACTGAAATAAATCATCAAAGGACACAGTTGATATCAATTATCTGCTTGAAAACAAGTCTCTCAAACTCACATTTCTCCATAGTTATTACATGTATCTTAAAGATGCATTCCCGCATACAAACTGTTGATGTGATTGACTAAAATATATTCATACTTATGTTTATCAAAGGTTTGATTCAAATCTCTCGCAAAACATTTTAATATCAAGAAAACTACCTAATCACAAGAGAATATATTTTTGAGCAGCTTTGTTAATCACGTGACTTGATAGAGAAAGGCGCCATTTCAGCTTGTACTTATCCTTAGTCGCTGCCCCCTTACCATAAATATCAAAGCGTAAGAAAATTCCTAGCAAATTATTATTAGGGTTTAAATTGCTGAAGGTTTAATTATCTCAATAGATCAAAGCATAAGAAACGTCCCTTGCGTCACTCGAGGATACAGGTTGCCCTTGGGGAACATGCCCTCGCAAGAGTGTTTTTCAAGAATCCAGTATTTATCTTTTGGGTGTCTCAACTTTTTTTATTTTCCAAAATTGCCATACTGATGGCAGGGTTTCTGGTGGATCAAAACCCGTAAGTTCAGGTTTATTTACAGGTCATGGATCAAAGCATACAATATGACGATATAAATAAAGATACGGTTAAAGATAAAACTCTGTAAAAACACAAAATAAATGTGTAAATAATTAAAATTATAATTATTATCAACATATATTTAATATGAAGCGGGAATTCATTTATTTTGGAAAGAGGATGGATAACGATTTTAATGTAACTAAAATGGCGACCAAATTAACATATTGACAATGAGCTCAGAAATGATATAAATACATGAAATGAAATGCGGTTTAACGTCCTACTGTTCTGCTCCAAACCGGGCTAACAGTGTTCTTCTAGGGAATTTTTGCCAGTCTACAGAGTCGAATCCCGATAAATAATTAAAATCGAGTCGCGGAGCTCGAGTCCCATGTTTGCCAATAAATATCTTCGTGAAAATGTATCTTTAAATCAATTTTTCGAGTAATTGTTAGCTTCTAATTATTATTATTTTTTTAAAAATCAACATATATGTCTGGCGAATTGCATTGTAAATGTACTATTACATAGTTGTATGGACTGTATGATATTTTCCCAAAAAAGAAAAAAAAGAACGATCGACAAATACCTTTCAGTTTAGAATTTAATCTATGATATGAAATGGTGTGTTAAAAAAATTCAGTGGGGTTTGTAAGAGTCTGAATTCCCTGTGGTGTGTTGTCTGCATCTGACTGACATCACCATGAACGTATACAGTGCCGGGGTACTTTTGAAGACCTCTTTTTGTATAATTGTGTTTTTCTGCATCAGAATGAACATATAGTATTTTCATTAATTTAATTTGGAACAAGATGGCTTTTATGGTTAGAATTCTGTCTAAAATTTTGAACTGAATTTCCTTAACTCCTATAGTGGTTTTATAAGTAACATTACGATCCCATAGCATTCAAAAGAAACTTTAAATGTTTCTATAATTACACAATTTACTTACGTCCAAATCTGAACGGCTTTGATTCAATTGGATTAAAAAAAGGTCCGTCATACGATTTCAGCGCGTGGGCCACGATGCCTCAGTAGGTAATACGTTGGCTCGCTAACCTTTCATTGGCCTAGAACGTTCATCGGTATTTTCAGTCATGGTCCTCACTTGTCAGTAGTACAGGACGGATGGTCTGACAAGGGACAGTCTATAGTCGTGCGAATGAGATGGAAAAAAAGCAAGGTTCAGTGTAAACAATGGCGTGCACGTAAAAGAAACCTTGGCAGTTGGAATTCGATATAAGAATTGGCGTATGCCCGTCTTCATTGTCCCAATCGGAGCAGAAAAGTAGGACTTTAAACCCCCTTTCATTTCGCGATCTCCGCGCAAATAATAGGTCGAACAGGCGTGTCTTGAACGTATCATATATACAGTAGATGCTGTGTAAATACTGAACGGTCGTTTTGGACTGATTTCCTTTTAGAGATTCAAGTTAAAGCGGGGATTTCATATTTTCTAAGAAAGTCAAAACATAATTATTTCTGTCTTTTGCTCAAAAGGTTGTCAACTCACTATTATACGACCATGGGCATTATTTTAGAGGAATAAATACCTGTGACACAGGAAATAACACAATTACCTCCCTTGTTTTCCATTCACCCCTATGGAATGGCTATCTTCAAGCGTTTGAATTTGAAAATTATATTTTTGCCAATTTCTCAACCGGCAATTGCGAATTATAGGATTATTCTTTAAGGCGGTAGGACTGTTTGTAGATGCAATCTATTTTAGGCCTTTATTTTAATATATTTTAAAAATATAACTTAGAAATTGCAACTTTAAACAACCAGAAACTTAAAAAGAAACAAAATTCCCAGCTCACAAAAAGGGAGACAACCCAAAAGGCAAGTATTTCACAAACATTGTAATATTCTAGAGTATAACATGATCTGCTGTGTGTTTACAAAAATATCCCGATGTTAGTTCATTGAAGAAAATAATTTAGATCTCTTCAATTTGTATAAATACGACCATCTACACATGCAAATCCCGACAGCAAGACCGATAATCGATTGTGTTTAACCAATGTGTTTGAAGAATCCATGTAAAAGCTATAATTACTGAGTACAAAAAAGTAGCAATTACTAAAAAATGTTATGCGTTGTGGTATCTATTAACTATGCTGTTCATTTTGATTGTTATTACGTATTATTACTTACAACTTCTAGAACCATTAAGGGGTCACGGTGGCTAAGTGAGTGAGACGCTGGCTCGCTAGCCTACATTGATAGAGAAAGTTAATTCAGATTGTCAGTGATGCAGGCCGGAGGGTCCGACAAGGACATTTGTCTTTGTCTTTCGGATGGAACGGAAAACTTACGTCTCGTGTGCACATTGGCGTGCACGTCAAAGATCCCTTGGCAGTTGGGATTCGATATAAGAGTAGACTATAGCGCCGCTGTCCGGGCAAAATTGTCCTCATAGCACACTGTACGGAATATGCCCGTTTTGATAATCGAGTTCAGGAGCAGAATCGTAGGACGTTAATTAAAAACCCATTTCATTTCATTCATTTTACATGTAATTCCCTACTCGTGTTATTTGTTATTAGGTGTATTTATAGCATATACATTCTTATGACGTATGTTCCTTTATAATAACCATAATTTTACATAAATGACAAAGAGATGTTATCTAAATACAATGAACAGTGAACATCATACAGGTTAACGACGTGTAACTGACATTTATAGCAGTGGGTTGGAAGTATATCTAGTCATACTTGTACGTGTATTTTATATCAATTCAGGTATAGGGATTACGTTAGATTGTCTTAATCTATCAGTTCATCTATTTTATAAGACCAGTACAACGTGGGATTATATGGGGGTGATTTGGTGTACCAAATGGTGATGAGTGACCTTGAAATATGGGAGCTAATTATACGTCTGATTTAGTGCAACTAAGCCAATTGTCGGTTTCAGTGTGGGCGAATCACTGCGATCTGGATCCTCGTAACTTATAGCTTGTAACACTTCGAATTGTTTAGTGACGCAGTGGCTTAGGTGCCGGCTTGCTAATCGGGAAATCTCGGGCTCGATCTCGATGTTTATCGAAATAGTTACTCGTGACTGCTCCTTACCAGTGGTATAAGACGGAGGTCCCGATAGGGAACAGCGTTTAATCGTTCGGATGGAAGAAAAACCGAGGCCCCGTGTACACATTAGCGGGCATTAAAAAGAACCCTTGCCAGTTGAAGTTCGCAATAAGGGTAGGACGTAGCACACAGTTCATGGTCTATGTGCGTATTTATTAGCCCGGTTGGTGTAGAAAAACTAATTTCATTTCACGCCATTCATTCCGTGATTTTGCTGTATCTATATACTGTCTTCTCTCTGCTTTGATGGGCAGTTGGGTTGCACTATCTATTCGGAATGACTAGTTACACCTGATGCCAGGCCTACAGTAAAGATAGTGAAAAATAGATATTTGAAAAAAATGTGTCTCGGTTGTCAAATACGAAAAAAAAAGGGAAAACTTCGTAAATTTTTAAGATGTCTTTCAAATATCTGTGGGTCATGTGCCAAGGTAATCCAGGCAAGTATAGAAAAAAAGAATGGGGGGTTACTGTGGCTAAGTTACAGTGGCTAGCCTGCAGGCCGGGGGTTCGATCCCTGCATTAGCCGAGAAAGTCAATGTAGATTTTCCGGCGTGGTTTCCCATTGTAAGTGATGTTGTATGTTACATAAATTTCCCTCATAGCACAGTGTATGGCGTATGCTCGTCTTCATTAGCCCAGTTTAGGAGCGGAACAGTGGAACGTTAAAACCCATTTCATTTCAGAAAAAGAACGAAACCGGAATTTATGTAACAGAAATATAAAATGGCTCCCGGGAGATATAAAGTTTGAAATATCAATAACAACTTTAATTCTCTGTTTAACCATGTATCAACTATAAATAAACACAATTAAATTAATCTTATCACTTCTTCTGACAACATTTATTATTATATTAATGTCAAGATTTCTGTCAAATCTAATTAATAGTATTTACATATCTTTCCTTTTAGTAATGAGGTATGGAGTATCGCCGGGTTGTCAACGCCTACCTATAGGAACCTAACTGCGTGTGATCGCCGAGTTATCGACTTGTGTGCATGCCAGTCAGAATCAAATATAGCTCCTCCATTCGTTCCAACGATAACCAAGGATCGCTGTAAGGGAAACACGGCAAATCACTGATTGTGAAAACATTGTCAGGTTAAACAGCGACAACCGAGTCTTACCGATATTGATGTCAAATAGCTTGAAGCGCTTTCAGCTTGAATAATGTTTATTTAAACATATAGTGATTTGGGACGGTGTATTTAACAAGTTCCTGACAGTTTGCTACCACTAAAATCAATGTCATCAAGTCTGTGATGAATCCTAAATTTTGTTGGGAATGACAAATTGGTCTGGGATTTTTAAAAACCGAATTGGCACATACCGTATCAACCAACAGGCCTTGAATTGTTAATTGGAGTAAATCTTTAATACACGATTAACCAATATTGTATTTTTATTTTTAATAACGGGTTTATTTTTCATTTAAAGTAAGTTATAATATAATAGACGAGCCATTGTCGCTAAAAGTTCGGATCATTCTGGAGTAGTTCAGTTCACTTGGTATTGATCCGCGGTTTTGCATCTTGTAGAGAAGTAAATTTAGCCAATTCCGTGGAGCATATCACGAGATAGAACCAATTAAGTTACGTACTTACATCAAACAGTACTGGATGTCCCATTAGTAGGACACACCTTAGCCTTAAAAGTCGTCAACAATTTATACGGAAAACGAAAAAAAAGTTTAGAAGCTTGCTATTAAAGATGATACAAAAAGGAGGAGTTTGTGATAGCTATCAAACTTAATAGTAACTATCGAACGAAATAGTCTTGGGATATAATTTGGAAGAAAAAGCGAAAAATTTATATACGTGGAAATAGGGAAGTGGAGAAATGCTACAATAAACGAAGGGTACCAGATAATAATAATCAAACTGTATTAGTTAGTGACTGTATTGATCGGCTTAGACGAGGCTGATAAGAATTGGGATGAAACTGATAATCTGAAGAACAGGACTTGATAAGAAGTAACGAAGGGATTAATTATAAGTTGTCCAAGCCTACACCTGTCTGTGTCTGTGAAGTTTGTATGATATTCTTACTCACGCCTCATCGGCTTTGATACACAGTCCTATAGAATTGCAGTGTAGCCAAACATCCCAGCAGTGCCGTGAGTATTTCTTGCGAAGAGAGATAGGGAAAAAAACATAAACATAACAGACTTCAATCTCTTCATTTGCAGCTATCGGGATAAAGACGATTGTGGATTTTTTCATCGACTGTTTCATGGCTAGCGTGCACATTGGAATAACTTTAGAAGTTCTTTTCAAACAAAACTTTGCGTGAGTTTCCTAAAGAGTACATTTTGTGTTACACATCGTGTTGCATTTCATACGTTGTGGATTTTTTCATCGACTGTTTTATCTTAACCGTGCACTTTAGAAGTGTTTTCTTAAACAAATCTTGGTGTGAATTTCCGAATTTCGACTGTTTTATCGCAACCGTGTACATATCGTGTTGTATTTCATACGTTGAATAACGTTTTTGAAGTGCGGGATTTTTGACATACCTGCATATTGCAATTTATCACATCGTGGAAGAACCAAGTTTTCCGAAGATCATTTAAGACAGAGAATGAAATAACTTTTCTATCATATTTTCAAATATTTTAAAGACTATTCACGATGAGTTTAGCAGAGTTTAGCGCCATAATGGAGTCCCCTGACGAGGAAAACGGTACCTCGAAGTTTAATGCATCAGCTCTACTTTCCTCTATGGACAACTACACATTTTCTGAGGAACCTTACGAGGTACCCCCGGGCATCATCTTTCTGTTGGCTCTCGTTTACGGCATTATATCTTTACTTGCTGTGATTGGTAATGGCATTGTTATACTGGTTATTGTTAAAAACCGTAAAATGCAAACAGTTACGAATATATTTATCGCTAACTTAGCTGTTGCGGATGTTGTTATTGGGATGTTTTCGGTGCCGTTTCAGTTTCAAGCTGCGTTGCTGCAACGTTGGGTTTTGGCCCATTTTATGTGCTCTCTTGCTCCGTTTGTTCAGGTCATCTCCGTTAACGTTAGTATTTTCACATTAAGTGTCATAGCGTGCGATCGCTATATCGCAGTACTGCACCCATTTAAAGCAGGATGTTCCAAAAAATCTGCCGCCATTATTATAACTGTTATTTGGTGGGTGGCAATTACCACTGCTTTGCCGTATGTTCTCTTCTACCGAGTTAAGTACATGGGGAATACCTTGCAATGCCAACCCACCTGGCCGGACTTTTGGGACTTATTTCCTTCATTTTACAACTTATTCCTAGTTTTTATCCAGTACATATTACCACTCATCGTTATCAGTTTCTGCTATTTCCGGATCGCCAGCCATATTTGGGGAGCCCGTGCACCTGGGAATAATATGAACACGGAAGATATCAGAAGCCGAAACAAGAAAAAGGTAGGTTGAATTTATTAAATCTATATAAACATCTAGTGAACGCTATTTTGTACCAAGGCAAGCAAGTATCCCTTCTACAAAACCGTGAATGTTAACGGCCAGGTAAGCTACCCATCTGAGGTCTGCTGCTTCCCGGGTCGTAACCTAGTAGGCCTGGTGGTATTATAGCAACGGCCATGTGCGTATTCAAAGAACCAAATTCGATTGTATTTTACAGTTGACACGACTTAACATGAACATACTTATATGGACATACAACCCCCAATAGTAAAATAAAAATATTCTAAAAAAAACAATATAATAAAGAATCAGATATCCGTCATCCGTCCATTTTCATAGACTCTCTAAAGATAATACAGAAATAACTGAATTTAGGCTTCCAACTAACAAACACATCGGCTGCAAGGTGGGGGTACTATTGTACTTGAAACAGTAATAAAAAAGTGTGCATTTAAAATAAGCACATTCCATTCGTTTAAGCTCATAACACAATTATAACCTCTCTACATATACTGGAAAAAGTATAAGTAGAGAGGTTATAATTGTGACTTGAAGATTCCTAGGCTCATTTAGTTCTTTATTTATAAAAGAAGGGAATTCAATCTTGCTGTTGCAAAACGATTGAATCTATAAGTAGGTACAGTTAAATATATTCACATGTATCTACATTTAAAATCCCATTGATATATATATATAAATATTGACTTACAGATCGCTAAACGTGTTTCGTAAATTTTTTTTTATTAAACTCGCCTTTTTAATGTCAAAATATTTTTAAGTGCAAAGCTTAAACATTTCAAGGGGATACTTGAAAGTTCTAACGAGCTAATCATTATCTAAGAAATTAAATAAAACTTCCTCGGCAACTAAGACAAGTAGTGGAGATGAATTAAGGTATTTTACGTGGTTTATTTTGATCCATCGAGTATTGTGATGCAAATGAACGTAAAGACTAACACAAAGAAGAAATGATTGATTTAATTTTTGTTGTATCAAAACTAATTCGCACTAATCAGAATTATGGAATATTAATGTATCATTTTCCGTTTTCTGTTGCTTTACAAAAGTAATGTCTTCGACTAATCAAATTGTCAAATTTACAATTACTGGCCGACTAAGAGATAATAGTACTAAAACAATTGCGCGATTCGTAGATTGGAAGTTTAAACTGATATATCTGCGCAACGATTTTGCAGATCTGTCTGATTTCACATTGTGCAATGTAACTGTCACTTCAAATCGAGATGATTTGCTTTTAGTAAACTTCAATTATAGGGTTGTCTTTAAGTGTTGAATACATCATATAAGTATAATTGATCGTTTTGTTTCAAAATCAATCATTTGTGTTATTAATCATATCGGCCATTATCCCTTATATCATAGTGTATTCAGAAAGTTATTTTTTATCACAACTTATTAAAACGTTTATTTCAAACCATAGTAATACTCATTTACGTGAATAGGCTATACTTAGATTAGTGTTTAATGGCATTTCAGTACAACCAGGGCAGGTTTTACATTAGGCAGTAAACGTTTAATTTGGATCGACTTGATTGGATTTGGCTGCATAAATTATGAAAGTTAAAAGGATCGCGTAAATCTTAGACATGTAACTTTAATGAGGTTTGGCTAGGTTCCTGGTTTGGCTTCGTACCATATTTCTATATAATTACAAAAATAACAGCCTTAGCTATGGTATTTGTTTTAACGAAAAATGATAATTATTATTAATATGCAATACAGTTCTGAAAGGACCTAATATTAATAATATACTACAGTACCCAAAGGACTTTAGTAGAACTAATATTCATGAGTAAAATGTACAAATGAATAGACGATAGGACACCAAATTAAAGATTTATGTCAACGGGAAAATGTGATAGATAAATTATCGGCTGTTGGATGGCCGAACGGTTCGCGCGTGCGCGCTGTGTTATAAGGTATGTCATTGAGCCAACTGGCGTGGTTTTGATTTCTCCGGTTTCCTCCCACTGCTAAGCGAATTATCTTTAAAAAAAATTGAACCATATGTTAATCCCGAAATGATCTATTTTGTGTCGAGAGGACGATTCACCCAATTTATCTACCCTACCCCCCTCTCTTATGAAATGTATGTGTGTGTGTGGGGGGGGGGAGGGGTGTGTGATGGTGTGTGTGTGTTATGAAAAATAGATTCCATATGAGGTTTGGCTTTAAATTTGTGTTGCAAGATTGTAAAATATGAAAATAGAAGAAAAAAACCCACTTAAAGATGGATATGAAGACGACACTTCGAAGGACTTGTTCCCAAAGTCAACATAGTGTTTTAATCTCCAACATGTAATAGTAATATGATGCTATATGGTTAGCCCGAACACTAAAGGGAATGATCTGTACTCGATAAGTAGAAGAATCTATGATTATGACGTTATAATATAAAGTTGAAGAATCTATGATTATGACGTTATATAAAGTTGAGCTCTTTCAATTTTCTTGGGAAATTGACATCGTCTCTTTAAGATATTGTTCGTCGATATACTCAGGTGACGGATCCATTAGCATATCATCAATACAAAGTGCTTATTTTCATCAGTCTGATTCTTGTAGTTTATTAATAAGACGTTCGAGCTATAATTATCAATTTAAGTCCAGATGTTGATTCAATCCAGACCTATAATATACATATTGGATGATTAATATATCTTCACGGTCATGTCTGATTCTTTTAGTTTAACAATAAGACCGCACACGATTCGCAGCTGTAAATTTAAATCCAAATAATGAATCAGTATTCACCTATATACATATGTCATTAATCACATTATTTTGAATTATGATCATTATCTGTGAATGGACACAATAAGCTGAGTTTCATTTAATGACGAGAAAGTGTTTCTCAAACTTGTGTCCTTTAATAAATTCTTTTCAACCAATCGCAAGACAATTATGGGAGAATCTCCGCATTGCACTGTATACGAATTTGGCGCTATTTTATCCAGACAACATATTGCTTGAAGTCGAAGCGCAGACAATATTGACAGGAATGGCCGAAACTAAATACACGCAATGTTATGTATAACTATTAGATTACCGCCTTTATATATATATATATTAACTTGTCAAAGTTTTCTTATTTTCAGCAATATTTTGTTGCATTTATAACAAAAATTATATTCATATATTCATGACGATAAATGGGATTTCAGCGCAAATTCAAGACAAAAAATGTAAAAACTTAGTCATGTCCACGATGTTTGTTTTTTCATATTTTATTTTTTGAATAACTTGTAATTCCTATTCATAAATTGTAATTTATTCCTACAAATTTCAATTGTGTTGCAAATGGACTCTTTTGGGAAATAAATATTACTCCCAATAGGAAGATAACAGCAAATGTAATAATATTTAATTTATCTATTTTGATTCATACCAAGACGCCATTGTATGAATTCAAAATTCATATATTGGGATAACTTAGCGGGGTTCCTTCTTCACGTAACAGTACCCACAAGGACAGCAAAAGAGAACCACAGATCTTGCATGCTAAATAATGACCATTTGAGGTTTAGAAACGTGTTTGACTTTTTAAGGTAAAAGTATCCATTTCCAACCTATAATAACTTCGAATGGACACTTTTAAAGATACATTAGTGGAGAGTTAAATAAAGAGATGGTCAAATTGAAAATTTCAGTGAAATTACTATATTCTGAACGGAGTCTACAGAGCTGATTTGGAGCTTCTCATGTAACCAAAGGACTAATTAATAATTTCTATACCATTTGAAGCATAAAAAAGGACTTAGACTTGAATTTAGCTCCAGCATAATAATTCTATGCATGATTTAATTATTTATAATAATTTTTATTCAATTTATGAAAAACGTATTGAACAGCGAAATAACAAAATAATCTTTCAAAAAAGAAATAAACACCGATTTCTGTTCGCTATATTGGGTGGAAATATAGTGACGTTACCAATAACTGGATGAAAAATAACATTACCAAAAATGTAATAGATGGAAAATGTAATAGATGGAAAATAACCTATCAAAATGATCAAAAATGTGATTTGAATTAAGAAAAACGTTATCCAAAATTCTAATGATTGAAATAGCGACCAATTCGGTGTTGGTTAGGCGTGTAAACGTGATATAGCGGGAAATAAGAGCATATTAGACACACCCTTTGAGCCAGATGCACCAACTCTGAAAATCGATCGTTACATTTTTCTTCGAACCCCCAAAAATGGACGGAAAATGAAAACAATATGAATTGATACTGATAGATTTACCTATGCCGGTTTTAGTTCTCTTTATTCTCTACGTGACAAGTCTTATTCGTTTCTGTTTACGAGAAAACCCGTTCTTTTTGAGTAGTTACGAAAATCATTTTATCAACGTTATTTATTCGCATTTTTATTAGTATACTACGCACTCTGACTGTTAATCTAGCCTATTTGGGGCATAACATTGTAATCCACCCCAACAAACTGTCTGGCAATGGTCATTCATGATTCCTGTGGTGGTGCTGAATAACACAGCTGTTTTAGGAAATTAGAATACTCTTGGCAGGGTAACTCCACCACTACAAATGTATTGTAATTTGCTGGCTCTGCAAGGGCTACCCCACCACTGGAAATGTCTGTCAAAGTGCTTTTGTAATACTTGAAGATGTAAGGTACACTTTTGGGGTTATCTAGCCAAAGAATTCACGCTCAGAATCACAAGGATTTCACAAACATAAGTAGACATTTATCACATTCATGAGCAGGAGCACTAACTCCACCACCATATAGAAGTATAATGCACGTAATTTAGGAGTATGAATGAGGAGAGAATATGGCAGAAACTCAATTATATAGTTAAATAGAGGACAGATCGACTACATTATCGCTTTTACAACTCCGATAGTTTTGTTAGGATATATACAAATACCCGTCGATCTTTTGTCCATGACGTCACACTTCTCCAAAATTTTCAAGTAAATGATATTGTAGTTAGATATTAAATCCTTTGTATATACTTTTTTATATGATTTTATTGCTTATTCGACAAAACAATTACCTTATTTGTGGGAAGTGTACAATAAGTTAGTATGGAAGCTAGAAATCTATTAACAGGGTCGTATGGGAATTATGTTATTAGAACTTGTCTTGATTGATTGTCCAGTAGTATGAAATGTTCCACAGGTTATGATGAAAGTTCAGTTAGTGAATATAATATGATGTCGTAGAAATAATAACACTGACCATTAGATGGCGCCACAAACTATGAACTATCAAATGGCCTGTGATTTTATCATTTTAAGTAGTGATTCCTGAATGTAATGGATTTTCCTCAGATTATACCTTTCACTCTTGCATTATATGTATTAGCAAAATGTTTTCCGGAGGACCTGCAGATACCACTTACCATTGCTTTGTGCTACGAGCAAGTGGCTAAGCTATTGATTTAACTTTTCAGTCTTGGACTGTCTTTATGTTCTGTTATATGGTTTCTTTAGCAGTTATATTGCATTTTACTATTTACAATAGCTTCTTAATCTGGCCCCACGACCTTAGACAAACATGTCAGAATGTTTCACTACAACTATAGACCAACTTGACATATAATCCCATTTAACGCGGCGTGAGCACATTACATAGCTTCTGTATCTGCAAAACAGTTGGATGAGGGTGTCCATGTTTAGATAATACAGTTGCAATGTGGTTTCCGTATATATGTAAACTCTTCGTGCTTGAATAATTCGGAAAGTATTCGGTTATATTGAATATGGTATTATATAATATTAATTTCGTTAAAGTCTTCATATGAGTGATAGCGTTGCCGACAGGAAGGGTAGACAATTTCGGAATTGATGGTTTTATTGGCATTATTTATTTTCAAGTTAATACAAACAAAACACAGTGACCTAGTCCGTTCCCGTAACCAATTACTGTTCGCGTCACATGTCTTGGCTGTTCAATACTTCGCCATTCAGCAGAATTCTAAGGTATCACAATTAAAACAACTCAACGGGGGTTTACCGTAAACTTACACCGGTAGCAGTATCTGTCTCTATTAATTCTTGGTTACATAAGTATAAGAGTAAATACATACTATTGCCTTTGGAAATCATCATAGCCTTCGCCCAGACTGCTTTCCTTCGTAAATATGCAGTTACTGCTATCTTAATTTTGGACTACAGACTAAACACCGGTCTGAAGCTAATCCAAAGTCCTCAAATAATTTGTGGACTGGGATGGATATCTAGAAAGATCTTGAAACAGAATTGCAAAATTGTAAACTATGTGAACTTATCCATATCAGATATCTACTATATGGAATGAAACGCAATGTGTGTTTGAGGTCCTACATGCATATTGATATATTTATTTAATGATTTGCATTTCCCAAAACGTCAATCAACTGTGCACTATTTCCATAGATGCTATGAATAACCCATAACTACAACAAAAGATACTTATTGTTCATTACATTAGGTAGCAAGTAAAACTTGTTTAATGCCATCGACTATATTAGATGCATTTGGAGATCGCCAGTTGCAATAATCTGGACGCATCAACACCCCGCACACATAAAGAACCCTTTGGGATTATCTTTAAATATGTGCAAGATAAATAAACTATAAACATATGCCTTTAAAGATGCATGATGTAAGAGCTAAGCTTGCCTATTGAGGGTCTTTCTTTTGGCCTCAAATGTTATAAGCAGTATTAATTACACATTTATTCAGATGACACGCCCATGAGTCATCCTCTATATTAGAACATCGGTTGGTCGAGATTTAAATGGATTTAAACACCAGCGAGCTCTAAAAAGTTTTAAAGATAAAATGGATAATCGAGAATTAGTAACATTTGTCAAATGACGTTTCTACGCTCCATCTTATGTCGTAACTTCGCCAATAATAAATTATTTTGACTGACATTTGCACTGTATTCACTTTTCATTATCTATCTATGAAATATTATAGCAAGCACGAACAGCCCTTGATTTAAATCTTACACAATGCATCTTTAATTAATGTAGATTATTCATATGTAATATTAAAAGCCCTTTAGAGCATTATTCAATCGATTCAAGACAAGGCGAAATCTCATAATTTTGACTTAAAAAGGCAACCAAAATGCATGTTATTATGTCTGTGCGGATATAGAACAAAGTTCTAATGGTATTTTCTTGTAATATATCACCAGTTATCAATCAAACTCCTATCCTATCAAAAACTAGAAAAACGGTTTAATTAATTAACAAATTGATTTATTGATAGTATCGAATGTCAACATGGCATATCGAAACCTAAAAACCGTAGGTTATGTTTTTAATGCTTTCAGGTAATAATTGCAGTCGATAAAGATGAAAGTGATTTGTGGTGAATAGACTGATCTAGATATGTTCGGCCAAATTCCAACCATTTAAAAAGCAGTGATAAGAATCACGGCGGTATCTTTTCCCATCAGTATACTTGTTTTATGTCTGGTGCTTTCATGTAAATGAATTCGATTTTATGGAACATCAAATTTTAATATACCATTTAGCAAAATTTTCTCTTTTATTTGTGCTGGACAATGCAAAAGAAAAATCCGAATTTCCCGAACGGAACAATCGATTTCCTTCTAGCATCGGTCTGTAGAATGAAAAGCACAATATCATCTTTCGGCTATGTCCGCTTTAGTATTGTGCCCTTATCAATATTCTTTCCGCGCTACGTTTTACGGGGGTCAACAACATCCTTGTCCATAAAAATGACAGATGTGGGTAATCACCATTAAATGGGTATAAACACAGAGAATCTTCATAGCGATTACAGATTCCGTACTTTTAGAAAGAATCAATTCTTCTTATACTAAAAGTTGTACTGTAAAAAAGATAGACGACTAGCAATAACAATAAGTGGGAGTATTGAGCATACCATAGATAGCACCCTCAGATAAAGAATTAAGCCTCTCTGAGTACTGACTGGGGTTATTTTCCACAATATTACGTGTTATAATGGATATTCGTCGAGGAAGACTACGCGCACGTTTACTAATTCTGTGGGTTAGGACATCATCTTGATAACCCACACATTGCGAAAAGGCGGGCCCAAAGTTAGAATAGTCCAATAATTTCTGTCTGAGCTGGACTGAAAACTTAACTTTAAGTTTTAAAAGATCGAGATGTGTTCATTCGTTCAACTTTTGCAAATCAATTTCCAATGTAATATCATCAATGTAATAATCTTACAGTTTTTCTTTGCGAAACTCAAGCGATCGTAGTGATCAGAGAGAACGGTTTTATGGGTTGGGTTATTTAATTGAACAACGAATTTTATTTTAGTGCACGATTTTAATCACAAGTGTAGATTTGTCAAACCCATAATAAAAGTTCATGGGTATACAATTTGTCAGTATCTTTCAAGTATGGAAACATTAAACTGAAACTTTATACTCTAATCAAACATTCATTTAAGTTTGATTGTATGCTTTTATCCTTTTTAATACATACACTAAATAATCTAGTTTTGAAACACCCCTCCCTAAATTAATACGTTCTTAGTTTGGGTTTTTTCTGTCTTCAATCTCGGGACAATTTGTCATTTAACGATGTAGGGCTGCGTATTATACATAGAACACTGGAAAAATCTTGTCACTTGATTCATCGACTGGGTAAAAGACAGACTAATCTTGGTGTACCTGGTGTGGCTTACTTTTGTCCAATCCTGTATT
This sequence comes from Patella ulyssiponensis, assembly GCA_963678685.1. Lineage (NCBI taxonomy): Eukaryota > Metazoa > Mollusca > Gastropoda > Patellidae > Patella > Patella ulyssiponensis. The sequence goes on along the minus strand of OY783227.1, from coordinate 74,381,517 downwards.
TCTGTGTTGCGTTCGTGTACTCTGCCAGTTGTGTCCATTGTTAGCCGTTCAGATTACATATCTCGGTATTTAGTGCAGTGAGACCACACTAGACACGTGCAATAAACAGCCACGTAACTAGACAAACACACAGACATCGGAAGGCTCTAATAAAGTAAATATAATACTGTCCATTAATATAATGAAATGATTCAGTTGCAACTTTCACATTGGATTAATAAGAAGACCAGTACTCAAAGTACCAGACATAGAAGAACTAATTCATAAGAAAAGCCACATAAAATATTATAAAACAAACCCACTCACAGAATTGTACTAGGGCGTTATAAAGAGAGTAAGCAATGTATTTAGCCTCCATTAAATCAAGATGGTTGGTAGGTTGTATTTATAAATCACTGTGAACAGAATTAAAATTGTAGAGAACAGAATCCTATACAGCGTAAATTGGAAGCTGTAGGCAAACTTTCCAAATAAATGAGGAGCAATTCAATTCTTCTGGGAGTAGTAAGCAAACCGTGACTCATGTACGACTCCATTCTCTACGGGGCGACAGTTAAAACAAGTGATTCAAAGAATATTTTATCAATATCTACAATTGTATATCTAGGCAATATACATGATAAGTGCGGTTAGTTATCTTTATGACCACTGTAAAACTTTTATTACGTACAGCTGATTATGTCCATTTACTTCACGGCTCTGTTGGCAGTTATTGTCCACATAAAAAATGGCGAAATGGCCCATTTCCTTCAGTTGTAAAACGTTAATTGATCTGAGATCGGAGCTATTGAAGTGCGAAAAGCATTAAAACAACAAAAGATATGTGGTCAAATACATTTGTACCATTTTAAGATATTACCACACTTTTCTATAACAAGTAACTTGCACTTCTCCCCACGTTCAGCAAATTGTTTGCCTTGTAACATTTGGCTTCGCGAGTCGGGATTAAGCAGTCTAGTTTTAATGATACATAACTCCGTTGAAATTTGATTTGTGTTGCAAAACGGTAGTTAATGTTCGCTTCTACTGAAAGCAAATACATTGTCGATTTTTCCGGGTCCAAAATAACTCTTCCTGAAAATAAAAATAGTTGGTAATCCAATTACAACGTTCAGATTACATCATTAAAAAGAAAAACAAACAGACCCAAAGCATCAGACGAATGATGGCACAGATTAATTTATTTTGGATTTCGGAAACCATTTGTATGTCGCTAAAAGGGCTAAACCTGATTGATTTAGGTTATAATATATGAATAAATTGCAGGTATACTATTTGAATTGGTGATGGGACAACCTCTATATTCCGACTCTATATGAACTTTGGAAAGAAGGCATTAGCAGTTTTTAATGAATCTATAAATACGAAAAACGTGACATTGTTTCATTTAAACTGAAAACCCCCAACATTTAAAGAATCATTTCATTAATAAATTAATGTAATAAATATTGAATAATATCACATCCACTTCAAACTTAGACCCACCTTGTGCGAAAATCAGTGCTTTGCTTTATTTAAAGAAGTGAAATTTTCAAATCTATCATTGGCCGGTTACCCAAATCTTTCAACCAAGGTCAGCATTATCTTAATATACAGAACTAGACAAACCTTTAATTTGTATTTAGTTTTCCTTGATTTACTCTGCAATTTCTGTGGACTTTCATTACTATAAGAATGGTGAACACCTGAGCCAATTTCGATTCAAGCCCCGACATCATTGTTAAGTCTAGAATGGTCTTATTGATGAATAACATGGAAATACCGTAACGTGATAGGTCCATATATCACAATTTACTAAATCTACCCAACGGAGAACTTCATATTATTTCCACCTTAAACAAATCAGTCCGTTAACTACAAGAAATACCTCACATAAATCTTAATGTTTTCCAATTTGTTGTCTTTAAAACGACACTCATCAAAACAATTTACAACCAGGCCACCATTGATTAAAGATAAATTTTGTTTTGTAATTATTTAAGCGGCTTTTTAGCTACACGTAACTCAGGCGTCACATTAAAATGCAACTGAAAGAGTGTTATCCCTTTGGAGTACTTCGTCATATGTTTTGTTTTTATATATACAGTTTTCGAGTCTGAAATCAGAGCTCTGTCCAGCTATTGGTGAGACATAGGCGTAGAAATTCGATCTGTATATCACAGCCCACAGTCTTACTTGGACAAGGAAAGGAATAGCCCCCGCCCTCAATCAATGCTCAAGATGTGCAGAAGTTAATTCGTAATATTGTATTTAGTCCTTTCTGTCAAGGGTTGTTATAACAATATTTTATGTAATACTAATTTTGTTGTTGAAGGTATGTCTTCCAAATCTTAATATTTGAAGTTTGGGTAACATGTATCAATTTCACGGTTTTAGTGTTCTTGCCTGTTACTGTGAACAAATCGGAAAGATTTGGAGTAAAAATAGCCTTTGGGGGAAACATGCAATATCTCTTATCTGAGATTAAACAAAAAAAGAAATATTTGATGGCTTTTATCGTATTCTATTCGCCGGGACTTGTCACGTACTCCGGATGCCAACATCAGAGATGTCCTTCAAATATTTTTCAAATACAGATTTTGATTACAAAATGTGTGACAGCCATCCGCAAATTGCATATTTATGCCGTGACTTTGAAATCTGGCCGCGTATTGTTGTCGATGGCTTGTTGACGCTTTTAAAAGTTATCGATAATTAATAACACTCAGAGTTATAGCCCGTTCAGACGCTTAAGTTGAACTGGTTTAAAAACCCCAGCTCGCGACCTGTCTTCGAGAAAGCTTTTTATTTTAAACTGGTTCATCTTAGCCGTCTGAACGGGTTGGTTTAAAAGCTCCAGCTTGCTTTGAGCATGCGCATTACGCAGTAAGTTACATTTCGGTGAAAATATCGGGGTCAGACAGTGCCAATGTTATCGAAAGCGTGCGAGAACCGAATAAAGAATGTGAAGCTGCCCATGCGTAGTTAACTCTAACCTCCGACCAAAGAGGTCAGAATAGTTAAACTGGTTTGGCTTATATTACGTGTGAACGCAACACGATGCTGTCTTAAAAACCCCAGCGATAATGAACTGGTTTATAAATAAGCCTCTGAACAGGCTATAATGACCCTTTGTCAACCAGAAACATCCTATTGGCGCGATATAGGACAAGGATTCTCAAATTTTCAACGATGTCGTAGAACATCTACAGCTATCAATATATTATCTTGCGCTTAATTTTGTTAGAATTGTCGTCACCCTTCAGTTCCACACCTTATAATTAGAACTCTGGAGACTAAGATATTATCCTCTTAAAAGGTGAATAAATGAAATGGATGTTTCCCGTCCTACATATCTGCACCGTATACTCTAATGAAGACGGACATACGGCATCCAGTGTACTATGAGTGATATTTTCCACGGACAATGGCACTGCGGCCTACTTTTATTACGAGTGTAACGGGTTGTTTGTGTACACGAGACCTAGGTTTTAGTCCCATCCGATCGACTAGACACTGTTTTCTGTCAGGCACACCGTCCTGCACCACTAATAAAGGGGAACCGCACCGGAAAATTCCCAGGGCTTTCATGAGGTAAAGAAGTGTTATGACCTACTCTTCTATCAAATTATAATTGTCAAGGGTTCTTTTACATCTACGCTAGTACACGGGGACTCGGTCTAGAGTTTTTGCCTTATCCGAACGACTAGACCGCTGATCAGTCAGGCGCTCATACTGCCTCACTGACAAGGGGGGGGGGGCGTTGTGTATATATGTGCGTTGACAGAACTCTCTGCTTATGCACCCGTCACACACAACTTAAAGAACAGTTTCCAAGGTCAGATTGAACATTAATTTATTAATATTCCTATAAATGTGACAATGTATGCTAATAACAACCATTAACATGTAAGATGCTGATTTAATGACCATGTTATACATCAATAACTGTCGTCTCTCTACCTGATTCACTCATCTACACCATTTTATTTATATAGTTCAATACAAGATGCTAAAATATGATTTAGCAATACTACATATATTTAATATCAATTTAATATATATGGAATGTTTACTAATTGTTTTGGCCAGCTGTATCTCCATAAAAATCAACATAACTAGTAAAGTAACAAGACCACAGCTGGCTCAGGATTCATTCGAACCTTTTTAAGGTCACTAGTTTTTTTACATATAATTATTCCAACTTTATTATTCTAATAACTTTGATACCCTGAATGCTATGGAAAGTTCATGTATGTTGATGTCCCACATTCTTGGGACTTTCTGCTCGGAGATGGGAGAAGAAATTCGCCACTTCTACCGTTTGTTGTATGGATGTAATATTTTTATACAACCATACCGCAATTTCTTGTTCAGGGCAATTCTGGTGTATTCTAACAGAACACAGAGATCCAGTGAATAGCAAACGGAATAATTTAACCACGGAAGGGTGGATAGATGTCGAACTAACACCGGACACCATGGGCGAGTCCAGAGTCCAAACCCCACCCTGCTCAGCTACATAATTTTTTTTAATGGCTTGCATCAATTAAATTAAATCAGAATGTGGTCCTTCGTCATTATTCAAATTGACGTCAAACGGTGTGTTGAATTTCTCACTTTAAAAAGCTCAATTTGTATGTATATGCCTATGTAATTTAGAGACGGTGATTGCATTATGCATTGTCAACTGTCAAACTTTCTTAACAGGAGCCTGGCAAACCCCCTCTTGCGTAAAATTACTGCATCGGCCCCTGGACATTTAACGCTAATAATACTCATCGGTCATGCGGTTTTACTGACCCAGATTCCAGTTGAGCGTCCCATGCTCACTGGTTTCTTAATGAAAGTACTAGAAGGTAAACTGGATGTCAAGATGAACCGAACGTGAGATTATTACGTGAACGTACATACAACGCGATCACCCAAAGTAATACTGGGTATGTAAAACTCCCAGCTGTACCGGTGTTAAAAATAATACACCGACTCGTACACGGCACCCGGTCACATAAACAAAATCATATTCCAAATCAAAAAAAAAGGATAAGCGTAGGTTTGCGCGGACTAAAAAAAATAACACAACCCCATCTCGTGGCATTTCCCCTACATGTCAGAAATGAGAGGTTTCTAATCGGAATATATCCTTTGCCAAATAAGCCAGCCAGACAAGAAAATTACATGTTAGATTAAGACAATTTCTTGTTTTCCCCCGTGGATCTTATTAAATGTATCGGAACTTTTATCATTAATATAATTTGTATTATGACAACGAAATTTACTTTTGATGTAACGGATGTTCCATAGTCTGCTTGAAGGGGTCATCAAGAACTAGTGTTCTATCATCACACATGCTTTCGTTGATTATATTCCGGCTTTTAAATTCCAGTGTCATTCTCTGGGAATTTGTATTTGATTGTAATGTCTCCTCAGTGCACTCGTATCGTTTGCTCTGTGCTATTTGGTTGTGCAGTTATCATATACGGTCTATTATCTGTGAAATGTGCAAGGTAAAGATACACATTTTAAAATAGGGTACATGTGCTCAAAGAAAATATCATAGTCAGTGTCCTGATGCGACTAAAGGATGGTTAACGTTAAATGAAATAACACGAAATGAATTTATATTTAACATCCTTCTTTGCTTGACCAAATGGGTAAAGGAAGAGGGTCATGCGGCGAGTGACGTATAACCCATACAACACTCCTATTTCGATTCCCCAAAAAAGCCGAGGGTAATCAACATACCTGTACACGGGACCCTTTCTCTCGTAATCTGGAAAAACCTAGCCTGTCAAATTTTGGTGAAAATTGAGTTAGACCCATATTTGGACCTCTCACGCACGTATATAATAATAGTTTTTTTTCTCGTTCACTGACAAGGCTTCTAATTATCTTAATCTAAAAAGACAAAAATTGGTTTTATATTCAGTAGTTTTGTTCTGAGACAAAAAAGTTTTCCTTTGTTTTCTCAAATCTACATTAAACGGTGCTACTAGGTTTTTCCAGATTACGGGAGCTTTGTGTTTATACCACCCGAGTGACTAGACACTGTGTCGACTCTTCGCCCCGCATCACTACAACTAGGAACACGCAAGAACACTTTCTTTGTTGCCAATACTGGGTTCAAATTCCAAATCTCTTGGTTAATTTTTAACAGTGTCTTCGTCATTAGGCCACCATGCAGAAACAGGAGATCCAAAACGAATACAGGCATACCAGAACAGTTTCATCGCTGATGGAATGAGAATTGACGAAATCTATATCGGTAACCGTCAAATCGTATACTCACTGAAAATAAGATATATGACATTGTCAACTGTTGTTGGATCCCGAGAAAGACTCTTATTCTCCATTATACCCAGTAACTTTCGAATTTATAAAACAGGACAATCGATTCATTCTTAAGCGAATGCATGTGGTAATGGTTTATTCCCGTGAAGGCGCAGTTATTGACCGTAACGGATTTAAAGAGGCCGTTTTCGACGACTCCGCGGGAATCCAGCTCCTAGGTATTAAAATGGATTAAAAACGTAACAATGGTGTTTAGATTGTTGTGATAAGAATTTACACTTTCATAATCCCCACTGTAACTAATTAACCAACATTTTAATTTCGCCAAATAAGAAATAAAAACATAACTATACTATAACAAATTTCGCCAAATAAATAAAACCATAACTATACTATAGCAAATTAGTTTAATTTCGCCAAATAAGACACCCTGTCTAAATTCAGTTGCCAATTGGTAAATAAAATTCCGAGTGAACATAAATTCATAAAATCTTATTCATCATTTTAATCATCTGTTGCCAATTAGTGAATAAAATTCAGAGTGAACATAAATTCATAAAATCGTTAATTGGGTTCTAATAACAACATGTCTCTCCTCAAACGAAAGCCGATATCTGCGCCTTCGCGGGAAGGATTAATTTTGGTCACGCTCTGTAACTGCGCCTTCGCGGGAATACACCGTGGTAATAAGGATGTGGATTAAGATTTAACGGGATCAACCAATCAGATTGCCGTATGCTAAATAAATATTAACGGATAGCGTGATGTCTGTGATAATGAAGGTATATTCCATGTTTGATCAAAATCCATTCACCAGAATGAAAGTTATTGCATTCCTTAGAGAGTGGCGGAAGGCCTGAAAATCCCAGTTAAATAGCTCGCGTAGGTTGCGCTTAAAGACGGTGAACAAAACAATCATTATTGAATTTTCTTATTAGACGGGTTTAACTACACATGCACATTTTTATATTAGGTTATTACTAATACTGTTCAAAGAAGAAAATAGTTCTGCTTTGTCACAAACAAAAAAACAAAAATAATAACGTCAACATGTCGTGGATGCCCCGTAACATTAACTTTCAGACGAATGGTAAACAACATTTCACCCACCTGGGATTCATTCATTAAATCATATTTTTAAAATAGAATATACATGTATTGGCTGTCAGAATATGAGAACTATATGGACTAAAAGTCGAAAAAAATCGTGACATATATAGTGGTTATTCCCATATCAGAATTTTCAATCACTTCAAATAAAATTGAGTGAACACATCTGGACAAAAAGTAGGAAAAAGATGTGACAAATTGTTCATGCCAATATTTATCAGGAAATTCAATCATTTAAAATAAAAAGCAGTGTTTTGTTAGGCTTATTTACTTTGATGGACGATTTGCCATTTTATCATTTCATTAATGGGATGATATCGGGCTTAGTTTACAAACTACACAGCAGTGCTTTTTGGTAAAATGAATCGCCGTTAGCTGGAACCAATTCCATGCAATACGAAAGATGGTTAATTGTCTAAACAGTGCAAATACTTAAATGCACCACGAGATTAACCCTATAAGTGGAAGCTTATTAACCATTCTGGTAACACAGCTGAAATCAATAACAGGGATAGGCCCGGGTTATTCCGATTGTTTGCTCTCCGTGATGAACCTGGAGTAATCGCTTCTATAACCGGAATTGCTATCTTGAAGAATCTATTAGACAGCCATAGTTAAAAGCACTATATTATCATAGGTTTTAAAAAAGGATTACCCCTCTTTTGCATGGCACTGCATTTTGAGAGACTGTAATAAGAACCTTAATACAGTCTTTCAAAATGTAAATTATGTACCCCCGCAAAAAAATTGCGTATTCTCCAAAAAGCGGAATTTTCAACAGGACTGCTTCAGATTTGTGCTGAAGGGTGAACGGTGGTGACGCCGCTGTCCCGACACAATTTCCATCATAGCACACTGGGTGACTTATGTCAACCCCGTTGGCGCGTAAAAGTAGGAAGTTAACCCCCATTTAAATTCAGAGACACGGCATCTAGTAGTTTGCGTGAATTCATTTTTTTAATAAATTATTTGATAATATTTTGATAAGATGGCTGTCGGCCGGTTATAACATTCAACGTGGAGTTGTCGGCCTTTTCTGACAATTAAAATCAGTTAAAAGTTGGAAGAGCATCGCATGGGTCGTTGCATGTAGTCATATCACTAAATATTTTGTGAAACATTGATCATGCTGACTTAATTACCTCACCGCGGCCATTTTTTCATCAATATCTGTTCGCAAACAACTTCAAAAGGGTTTTTTTTCTTCGATTCAATTAATATCAAACTGTGACAACTCTATTTCGTTATAATTCACACTGTGTATTACCATTCTGATGTAATAAGCTTACGGTCGTTTTGAAGAAAAAGGAAATGTGATCGAATATATAATGCAATATACGACAAATAAGATCGTGACAGCCCCGCTCCATGAACTTAATTCAGTATTAACTAGTGTTACGGCGGCATCAAAACAATTTAACACAAGGTTTCAGTGATGTAAAGTATCAAGTCTCATTAACAAGCGATGGTATGTCATGTCAAACACAAAATAAAAGATGTCACCAAGACCCATTGAAACAATACTCTTAATGGCAATTTTCAGATTCAAGATCTTATAGCGGCATAGTAAAACAAAATAGGTTTTAATTTGGGGAAAGAAAAGTTACATTATTTGATTATTCAAATAAGATTCGATGGTATACGAAGTCTGAGACAACATTGTCAATCATTTACTGAGATACAGACGTTTTATGGTTCATTACCATACTTTGTCACGGTGCTCTCGGGACAGTTGTGCAAGGTGACCCAGGTAAATAGTTGTAATATGAATTAAAATAAAATTAGAAAATGCTTTCTTTTAAAGCCATACTAAACATTGGTCGCGGTGAAAGGGATTATGGTGTTATGTTAGAGTTTACTCCTACTCTGCTTTGAATTTCACTTCTGTTTTGTGTCCCCTCCGAACCACTTGGCAACTAGGCGAGCTTTTATGCGAAATCAAGACATATTATGGGTTTTTTTCGGGTGCATAACCTGTAGTATCAAACTTCAAAAGAATTATTAAAAAGAAACAGTTCAATTCCTTATTGATGACATTACGAAATGAGCGTAAACTACATCACAAGCCGGTGTTGGTCCAATTTTGATCACCTCTGGCTTGCGGCTGTGGTTTCGAGCCCTGGTGTGAGCGTATGTGGCATGGAGATAGGGGCGCCTTCTCAACCTCGTGGGTTTCCTCCGGGCACTCCGGTTTCCTCCCACTGCTAAAGACCCCTACGCGCAAGCGAATTATTGAATTAAAATGAGACCATATGTTAGTCCCAAAATGACCTAGTTTGTGTCGAGTGGACGTTAAACCCCATTTCTCTCTCTCTCTTCAATTTTGATGCGAGGCTAAGTCTAATAAACTAAGATTTACTGTAAACTTCAACAGTGGTCATTTCAAATATCACAACTCTTTAATGTTTAGTACTATGTTAATAACTACGGGACGTCTAGTTCGAACGAGTGCAAGCGTTTTATCGACCAGGAAACGAGCACGACGTCGCCATCATCATCCTGAAACTGTAGCTTCAAATCGAAGTGCACCAAAGCAAGATGAGTAGCGTATGGGGGCTCAGCTCCTGGTTCTAAAATGAAATTCAGGCTGACTTAAGTCAGTGGTACTTGAATATAATATAACTGAATTAAATGTATTGTAGTCAGAATGTTACATATCACCTTCTATCAACAACCACGGGTCGCTCTGTGGTGTTTTTGTATAAAACATCAGTAATGAAGACGCATCATGAGGAAACAAATCGGACAATATTATTCAGTAGTATACTTCCATGTCCATGATCAAAATTAAGATCATCAAAGGTGCAGTTACTAAGATTGTCTAGATGTGTTTACCTAATATATTAGTCCTATCAGTATTTGTAAGCAAGCCGTGCAAGGCCGGTGCCCTAGATTTGCTATTAGAAGATAGTATCTGTCATGTCATAGAGTGCCAAGGGTTAAATTTCTATTGATACTGTCAACTTTGCATCAACCACATGGCGAGGCATCCATTCAGAGATGTTATTAGTCTGACGTTTGTTGATTTACTTTGAAATAATAATGTCATATTTGAGGAATCACCGAGAAATATGAACTACTTTCAATGGCTTGGGATTACTCAAAGGAATTCACCTCCTCGCCAGAACGTCTTAAACTCGACCCATGCTGTCAAAAAATTGATCCCGAATATGTAGTTCCATTTATAACGTGTATAAGGGAGCAGTTTGCTCAATATCTTCGGCAAACTGAACCTCTTGTTTTAATTAACACAGACTCCATGCCAAGGCTGCAATCTAAAGACAATGGGGTTCATGGTCATAGCTGAAAATATCATTTTTGAAAGAGAAACAAAAGTGCCTCAATTGTACATTAAGGTCGAAATGCATTCAGTAAGGATCTTAAGTCATTGTGTCAAATGGTAGCGCTCCTCTCAAGGCAGTAACCTTAAAATAGGCGGTGAACAGACAGGTGGTTTAATTTTCGACTTATGTGCATCAACCTGACTAAAAGGGCAGTAAAATCGGCAGATGGAAGAGGTAATTTTTTTTCGAGGTAGATTATATTTTTTCAAGCAATGGAGTTGTCGCTGGAAACAATCTATCATGAAAACATTCTCTTCAAAGACACGCCAAAATTATATGTTTAGAATCAGTACCCCAAGGTATATTCAATAATTAATTATTTATCAATTGCGATGAAAGTATCACATTTAAAATTGATCTTAATCAAGTTCTTTCTATGAGACATCAACATGAACTTTCTTTCAATCGTGGAAATACCCAGGGGCTGATTTATATAAAATAATACGCTTGGTTATAAACGGCATCATTGAAGATATTAATTAAGGACGAGATATAATTGGATAAATTTCTGCTATTGGAGTGTTTACCCCACAATTTATCGGTGGAAAGTAAAATATCATATTCGTAAGACTCCAAAGATACCCATATCATAATGCAGTACTTCAATTTTGGTGGTTTACTATCATTTCATAGAAAATACCAACAAAGAAACCCTATGTTGACCACTTCTAAGGTTTTCAATTTCATTCAAATATTTATTGGTTGTTGGTCATTAAATAATATGTCAGAAAACACAAACTTTCAAAGCAATAGACGTCGATGAAGTCTGGTCTCGTGGGACCGTCCTTCAACATAATCCCCTATTGATACAAATACACGTCATTTTTAATGACCGAATTGTTCTCTTTAAATCCCATGCGATCAGTCAAGAGCAAAGCTTGAGCATTTAAGTTTTATTGCATATGCGTGGGAATTTATTCCTTAACAGCGTGCGATGTCATCAATTTGAAGAATCTTATATTTTATTAAACGTTTAGTAGTTAAAGCCTAGGTCCCACTGGGCAGTTATTGACTCGGATGTGATGTAGTACAGATGGAAATTGATTATCCTCGATAGAGGGAGGGGGCAAGCCACGTGGGACCATCGGGAGAACATTTGTTTAATTCCTGATCGCCTATGAATTTTAACTAGTGAGATCTAGGCATAAGGCAGGAAGAAAACGTATGTACCGTGTACACGAAGGCGTACATGTAAAAGTAGGCCTACCCTTAACCGAAATGCCGCTATTTGTGCAAACTTCTCATTTTTCACTGTCCCGAAATCGAAACCATAGATGGCCATATGAATATGGAATTTTGGTCAACAGCCGAACCAAATGCGATGTCCACAGACGGTAACGCAATGGCACCTGAACCACACACAAAGGCCCACGATGTCTCCGTAGACTTGCTCGGCACTGACCCAGGGAGATGCTTTCGCGGTTGGCATAAAGTCCCAAAATTGACACTAGATGGCCAGGTTTTGTCCTTCGAAAGGCCATCATGAAGGCATCTGTCAACTTGTGTCCTCGTCTTTATTTCGTGTGGTTATCAGTGCCATTGGGCAATTGTGTCGAGAAGACAATTTATGGACACACGAAAATAAACTTTCGCAATGTCCTTCGGCAATTCTTTGGTTGCTCTCGGCGACTGTGAAACTCCAGTCTCCACAGGTGGTAATACGATGGCTTAAGATATCCTCACGAATGACCCGTTGTTTTTGGATGAGAGCCGAATTGGAATCTGTTGTCAATTTTGGGGCAGTCTGACGCCTGCATTACAATAAAACTGTTTTATTTATCACAATAATTTTAAACGATTGAATTAAAACTAAAAGAATAATTGATAAAATGATACCAATAAATCATCCAGATGTCAATATCGCGGTTTGTGTAAAAATCCGTTTCACTCGTTGGAAATCATTTTTGGTGTGTTAGTGTTTTATTACTACAAAAACTGAACATTGAAAGGTGATTAATATAACCTTGTGTATTTGAAAACCTTCGATTTTTCATAAAATTAACCAATGGATTTCTTCAGCTCGTGTAAATACTAAACCTATTCTATCTTTGTCTTGCGAAAAAGTAGAAAACAGCAAACGATTTATTTTCGTTACCTCTGGTTAAGTTTTTGTCATTTAGTGTTGATTAATGACTTCCACGTCACTAATTACAGCGTAGAATATTGTAAATCAGATTGTATTCGCGTTTTTCTTAAAGTACAGAGAACGAACGATGCTTTAAAGTTTTAACATCCCAGGATATAGGACCGATATTAAAGTTACATTATGGGAGATGAGAAAAATAGTCGGCAGTTCTTCCTATAATAGTTAACAACTAGATAATGTCAATGGAATTTAATGAAAATATCAGTCAAATTGATCCACTCTGAACTGAGAATTTAGCGATTGAATTTTAGGCCTAGCCTCGATCATTATTACTTAAGTCAGTACGATAAAACTAAGTCTCGATTATCCACGTTTTTATTTAATCATCAATAAGCGCTGAGCAGCAAAACGTATTCTAATCCAGTAAAAATCGCACGCTAGCAATGACATCAACAGTCCATTATGGTCTGGATATGTTAATTAATGTCTAATTAATAATTTAGATAACATTTCAGGTCCAAAGAACAACCTGCAAAAGGTTGTAACCAAGTAACTTTTAGTTCAATATATATTCAAATTGAGATGGCCAGATTCGTAGATTTAGAGTTTCAAAAAAGGTTGAGTCGAATTCATTGGATTTTATCTGTTGATTTGTTGTTCTTGGTGACCATCTACCTTCGTCAACACAGTAAATAACCGGACCTCCGCTTAATCTTCCAAAACAAAATTGTAAAGAGCCCAGTCCATAAGTTATTAATATGTATCCTTAGCTGGACTTAATTTACATTAGTCTCGGTCACACAGAACTTCCCCGTCTTCAACGTACGGAGGGTCTGAGTCTGTTTACCAAAAATTCTATTGCCCATGTGTACCCGGTAGATTTTTTGTATTAAATTTATATCGTATTTTATCCCGTGCCGAAGGAAGTAAGCAGTGCTCACTCTGGGTTCAATATTTCTTCCGCCAATTTTTTATTTTAATTTATTAGCCATATATTTTTTCCGCCAAAAAAAAAAGAACGAACCCGGAATAACTATTCTATTATATTTTTTCAGTAATATACATATGATATTACAATTTACAAAATTCTTCACTGCTTTGCAGAAGCCCATTTTTTTTAGAGCTTTTTCAACATCTGGGGTAACCACACAGTGTATTTGTTTTTAATTAATATTTTTCTTTATAACAGAAATTGTGACCAAGCACTTACTGATATATCAAGGATTTGAACATTTTCATTCATCCTTAAAAGATCTTTGACATTTTTCAAATGCACAAACATACATTATGTAAGGACTAAGAAGAGCTGAATCTTTCTTTTGATAATATCAACACTAATAATCTCGGTTCAAAGGAAACAAATTGACTCAAATTTTCAGCATATTCCATTTACGTTATCTATTTTTTAACTATTAACTATTATATACTAATAGTCAGTTCGGGAGTATTTTGGTGGTGAAATACAAAAAAAAAAAAGTAAGGGATAAACCCCATTTCTCTCTGTCATTAAATTAAGTGGCGATGTTTCGATCTAAGATTCTACGAGACAAGGGGTAGGGTCATCTGCCCAACCTCATGGGTTTTCTCTGGACTCTCCACCAAAACATCTGACGTAGGTTTTGGTAAACATTTTTTTTATTCAGGAGCATAAACAAATGTTTCCGTATCTTTTAATCAAAATTGCAGGAAAACGATATTTCAAACGTCGACTTCCCACTAAGATCAGAAATGGACGGCATAATCCGAATTATAATACGCAGTATGAAATACTTATAATGAGTTCTGACAAGATACATAATATGATTCAGTCAGTAAGAGGCGGGAACTGTCTAACATACCGCAACACTTTATACCAAACCGACCATATTTGAATCGTGTGAATGTATCAAACATAATCACGTTTAAAAATAAAACAAAATGATCATATCGATGGTTTAAATCGAAAAACATGCTAATTACTATAGACATACACTGTGTAAGTGTTATTCCTAAGTACATATTATATTTTCGATAATTCATTCATGAAGTCATGAAATAAATCTATACTAATTAACCCAAACTGCAACACTTTAAATTTAAATCGAAAACATATCTACTACTAAAGCTAGACCTATATTTGAGCTTACACTGTCAAAGTGTCATTCTCAAGTTCATAACAAATCTTCGAAAATTCATTCATAAAAAAAACCCAACAATGACGTGAATGTGTCATTAGGTTCGCAATTATTTCGAACTACAATAATAATCTACGGTGGCTTGAAACTTTTCAAATGGGTAACTTAATGGCAGCCATATGTCACGTGGCTGCCATTAGCAAATCCGAATCGGGACGCAAAAAGGTCAGACTCTCTATATTTTACACTCTGGAGTGTTAGGTATCTTTCATCTTCAGATTCAATTTTACAGGATGGATCCTTTAAACACAACAAGGCGTTGAAACTATAACATTCTTAATCTATTTTAGAAAGCAATACATTTTTACAATTTCCTTTGAGACACTATATATATACATTCAAAGAATCATATATATAATTCAGGGGCGTTTTAAGGTTTATTATGGCGGAGGCTATACTATTTTGAGGGGCCTCTTTCGCGGGGGCCCGGAGTGTCTTGATTGATGATTTTCGTACCAGTGCAATGACTGCATTCTCATTCAGTAGTGGATTCGACAGTAACAGTGTAAAGAAAACGATTGACTCGGACTCGGGGGCCCTTTCCCTTGGCCAGAGGGGCCCTTTTGTCAGACGAGGGGCCCTTTTGTCTGCTTTAGGGCCCTCCCTAACTAGGGTACATTTCATTTTTCTCATCGGTTTTAGCATTTTCCTCCCGTTTTATTTTTTCAACTTCGCTGATTTTTTTCGCGAGGAGGCTACCGCCTCCAGCGCCTCAGCTATAAAACGCCTTTGATATAATTTAATTTCCTGTTTTATTTAAGTATTTCTTGTATACCTCTCATGAATGTCAACAATATGAATTTAAATTACGTCTGTCATTGGCTATTTGCAATATATTCTGTCATAGGTTCGTTTTTTGTTTCTGAAAAAAATAATATCGTAATTTAAATCGTCCTTTTGGTGACTGGGTGTTTTAGTTTAGCAACATAACGACATATTTTGCACTTAGGCTAGAATTCTGAAAATGTGAAGCTACCGTAATGGCGCTTGGAACAAGTTGGTTGTTGCTGATATATTATGTTTCTACCCCATAAGTAGTTGAAGCTGTAGCTTTACAGTCTGGACACTTGCATTTCCAACTTTCCCAGTCGGACACGGATCTCTTCCTACTGCCTTGGTCCAAATTCGGTTTGTAAATACCCCCCCCCCCCAAAAAAAAAAACCCTACGATTCAAGCATTCAGATAATAATACGCTTGGAGGTTCTGGCAGATGACGCACATATCTCTCCCGAGAGAATATAACTTCCATTATGTAAGATATAAAACAAAATAATTTAGCATCCATAAATTATGCGTAAATGCGATACCTACAAACAGGAAAAGTCGACGGGATTGGGGTGTTGGTCTCCAAAATTATTGATATATGAACAGATAAGTCGAACGCGGGTGGAACGTTATAGAATATGCGCCCTTATAAAGACTGAAATTTTAACGGACCGACGGCCTTTGGGTTTTCTGACGGATTATGGGATTGCGTCAAATGCAGGGGTATTGTTTTCGTTCCATTAATTTGGATGATCATTAACATCTAAGAAAAGCATATCCCGAGCCTGTGAATAGACAGTCAATCAAATTTCAAGATAATGAAAGTCTTTCTAAAGATTTAGGGGAGGTGTTCTATCACCGGTTTTGATTGGTACGTTGATCTGGAGTCAGGACATCACATTCTCTGAATTGCTCAAGGTGCCTTTCAACGAAATGACTTTAGAACATGAAATTAAGTAAACGACCGGAAAATGAAATTAAATATTGGGATAATAACTACGATTGCAATTAGCCATTTTGTTTGTCAAAGTATGGATAACAGAAAAGAATCCATTGCCACCTGAACATGCCAATTCATGAGGGAATAAGTATCATAGCCGTAGTCCACCTGAGACCTTGAATGCCATACATTCCTGAGACTGATTGATCGTTTCCTGTAGACTAGGTGCACTAGAGACTGATAGGTGGACGGACGATAACGCCTTGACAAGACCGATAGATTATCCGGCAACACATGCAGGAACGCGCATGAGTTCAACAATGCTAGTACCTTTCATGTCCGACTACGCTTTGCAAGATTACATGTATGTGCCATACGTCCTTGACGTCAACTATTCGTTGGCCGTTAGTCTAAAATTGAAAGTGGCCATAGTGGCGTAGTATAATAACAAATACGAACGTTCGTGTTTGCAATCCGTCAGGTGATTTTCCTCCTAGAAAAACACATTTGACGTCATTCTGGATAACGTCTATTGACTCGGTGCTGTTAATGACTTTGTTTGCACTTGTACCAGCGTATAGTCTGCGTGAGTTGTAGATTTTCCGATGTCGGAAAATGTACAGCCTTCAAATAATATTCAAATACACATTTTAGATGCAGCAAGTCCCCCAAGAAATTCAATGGAGTGTTTTCATGGCATCTCTGTGTATATGGCACTACATGAAGTATACTCTAAGAGATCTTAATTCGGACATTGGCAAATTGTAACTTTAAAAGCATTTCTAAATGTGTTTTAGTAAATGTCACACATTTACGAGAAATACTTAATTATCTCAATTTTCTTTTCCGTATTTTTATAATCTTTTAATGGTTAGCATTTAATAAGTGTTCATGAAATTCAATTCTACGGATATCATTTTTACACGCCTACATTGTCATTTGAAATATAGGTTTATCTCCCAAAGTACTCGTTGTCATTTGAAATATAGATTATGGCCCCCTATTGTTCGAAAAAGTGTGTTCATAATTTTTATCCCGTTTAATAAACCATTCGAATATATCACCAATGATGGTTAATTTCGAATTGCGTTAAAATCGACACGAATCTATCAGATAAAATGATCGCTCTCTGCACGCAAATAGTGTTAAAGTATATGTAATATCAAGACTGTCAACCCTCCGGAGGTCCGATTTTGATGAAACTTAAAAAACGTGTCCAAATCACAAAGATCTCAGTTCCTGTCGATATTCGCGGATATTGGACCGTACCTAACTGGGTTATGGTTCCTGAATGTACGACAACATCGTGATTTTAGCTAGTGGATCCTCTACAGGTCACAATTTTCAAACATCGTTTAACTATAACATCATTACGCCCTTATGATGGTTGAGTTCGAATTTCGTAAAAATCGGACTAAACTGCCCGACAAAAAGGCCGCTCATGGTATACAAATAGTGTAAAAGTATGTAATATATGTTTATATCACCGGAGCTGCACAACAAATTGACCGCTCCTTGTACGCAAATAGTGTAAAAGTATGTAATATAGAGGTTGCGTAACCCTCTAGAGGTCACACATTTTGTACGTTCAAGTGAAACTTCAAATCTCCCACAGATTTCAGCTTGTATTTTATCCATCTCTTGCAAAATGTGGGAGTTATCATGCATGGCAACCACTGGTCTTCTTAAATGCTACACAATAGATCGTGTTTGTCATATATTATCATTATTCTTGTGTGTTAGTTGTGGCAATTACATTCATCACATGTATTTATCACCAAAGAGATTCTTTGTTCAATGTCTTAAGTCCATATCTTGACAAATTTTATGTCAAAAGCTAATGTGTTTTGCGATTCATTTCTGTGTAAGTTAATTCTTATAAACTCTTGCATAATCGGCTATGTGAACTTATACATCCACACCACCTTTAAAGGCATTCTTGATGCATAAGCGTTGATTTTTCTAATTCAAGATATTTTTTATCTCGCATTTACTTCTCCGCACAGAAAGCCAGTTTACACCACCTTTCAATAAATATTTGGGGGTTGGATAGCCGAATGGTTAGTGCGCGTGCGTTGTAACAAAAGCCTGCCATTGAGTCAACTGGCGTTGTTTCGAATCCCCGGTTGTACGTGACAAGGAGTAGGGTCGCCTGTCCAACCTCGTGGGTTTTCCCCGGGTCCCCCAGTTTCCTCCCACCGTCAAAGACCTACGCGCAAGCGAATTATTGAAATAAACTTAAACGATATGTTAGTCCCGAAATGACCTGGTTTGTGTTGAGTGGACGTTAAACCCTATTTCCTTCTCTCTGTCAATAAATATTTGTTGTGGATATTATTCCGCATTTATTAGTCAGCCCACGGTATAGTTTTTGTTTCTCCATTAATTTTTGCTTAATTAACATTATATTTCAAACTATTTCAATTTTTTCAAATTACACAAAAAGTGATCGTATAGTTAGAGAACTAGTGATTTAGGTTCAATTTCTTATATTGATATTAAATGTGGTGGAGCAACAGTCATTACAAACCCTTTGTTTTTCAAACGTCATTTATGCATTCAAAGCAATTCAATGTCATTTACATTTTATATCCACTCTCATTTACTTTTGTATGATATGAAATACCGATATCAACTAATGGAATAGAAAGAGCCAATGAAAAAGTAGTGAAATGAAATGGGGTTTAACGTCCTACTCCGGAGTAGGCCGACTGGGCTAATGAAGACGGGCATACGCCATATAGCGTGATAGGTTTCCCGAACAGATATTACGCCCTACACTTATACCGAATTCCGACTGCTAAGCGACTTTTTACTTGCACGCCAATGCTTTTCGTCCCGCCCGAACGACTACACGTTGTCTATTGCAAGGCCCTCTTTCCTGCACCACTGACAAGGAGGAACCATGATGGAAAATCCCGATGAACTTTCTCGGCCAACGTAAGGGTCGAACATGGGACTTGCAGGTTAGTAAATCAACGGCTTACTCATTGAAGCACCGTGGTTCCAAGGAAAGGTAGGAATAACCAGTAAAATTTAATTACTCGCCGGAAAATAACAAATTAACATAGCAGAGTGTCGATGATTTAAAGGTTGCCGAGGCACAACGTGAAATCTAGCTAAGAAGCCCGTCTCAAACTGACAACCGAACGTTAATATTTTATAGAGTTCCAGCCAGACACTGATTGGTTCTACTATGCCTCTTCAAACTGCGACACACAAGTAACCAGTTTTAATCACTAAAATATAACTGAGATATCTTTGTTTAAATACCCCCAATCAGAGCATGATTAACTAAGTTATATGCACTTTTTATAACACCCCTAAAAGGCATAGTTTACCAGCTTAAAGGATCTATGCTTCAACCCAATTCCATCTAAAGCCTTCGACATTTAACACACGAATTATTTGTCAAATTAAATCAGCTTTGATGTTATGATCTTACCAGGAAAATATGGACTATCCAATATTTAAGATGAAATAAACATTTTACCATTCCTGTACAACGATACGTTTCAGCGACATTTGTAACAAGGGACTCGAAGAACGCGGCTACACATCTTTCACGAGTCAAACGGTTAACTCATATTCATATCTTGAGAGCATGCGCAATAAAAAAACATACAACCAGACGCCAGAGATTGCCATTTGATTGAGAATTCGGGCCTATTTCGTCGCACATAATTGATTTGAAATTAAGAGTAAAAGCGGAAACGATTGAGTGTAAATCAGTGTCAAATTCTAGGTCCCAAACATTAATCATCTAACTCCTTTAAATTACTAACCCCGCCCCCCCACACACACATTCATACATATATACATACCTTATCAGCTTTAATTACTAAATTATATGAGATGGTCCATTTAAACAACCCCTTCCGCACATAGCCAGCTTAAATCATAAAATATATCTTGAGATCTCTCCGTACGCAATGTATAGGACGTTGAAGGTGAAAAGCAGCTGGTTATTTTAACTGGACGTACACATCGCAGTCAGAATTTTGTATTACTAGAAGAAGAGTTAGGCCTCACTGAAATTAATCAAAATCCCCGTTTGCACTTTTTTAGTCCTATATTGGTAGCAACCACTTGAAATTAAGCACCAAAACAACTTTCTTACATTGTGCGAGTAAAAGAGATGTAATAAAAGCCAACTACATAAAGGAACCGCTTCCACCGAGGTTGTTGATATCACAGGCCTTTTCGTTTAGTAGGGTTTAACGTCAGCTTCCACCTAGAGTGATATAACAGTCACGTTGTCCGATTGTATTATGCTTAGCGAACGCGCAGCTTTCCTGTGGGGCTTGTCTCATATATGTTGGTGGCTTGGTATGAGCGATTTAAGAGACCCATGGCAGTCAATTATCTTTCCCTTAGATAAAGACAATAATGCCAGTTGAGGAGTAACGTCCAAAGCAGTCTTCATAATATGGGTTTTATCTAAAGGCATTGCTCCTGGTGCAAGTATTTAGGTATGGCATTGGAGTCGGTAGGAATGAAGATGTGCGTGCGCGGTCTGATCCGCGTTGTCATCAAGCCTATCTATTCTAAAATGTCAACACTCACCAGGCCAGACCTTCTCGTGCCCTTGGCATTTCTCAAACGTCCCTTTCTAGGCCACCTGACAGGCCTCTTTAGTGATCGGCCTATTTACGACTTGGTTTTTGCCATTTTGGATTATTGAATACGACCTTATAATAGTCAATATATAATTATCAAATTGGTCAATTATTTCATTTATATTTTATTTCCTTTCGCACCCCCTTTTCCATTTGCCCTACTTAGGACGTTAATCCAAATATCATTTCATTTTTAATACACTGGTATGACCTAGTATCACGAGTAACAAATAAACATGATAGAAAAACATGTTTATTATTAACAAAAACTCTTTGTCTATTGTATTCCCCCGGTGGAAGCGGACATGATAAAAGTATATTCACACACAACGACAGAAATGTATCTTTAATGCCACCCTTCGGCCATTGTCACAGTGAATTGTGACACCCTTGTTCCTGTTTGATTGATTCTTTAAGGTTGTGAATTAAAAAGTAATCAATTCTAATTACTTTCTCTACAGACGTGTTGGGTTCATTATTAATATTTCAAGATCAAAGGCAATGGGGATATTTGAATTTGTGATCTTAAATTGGATAATTTCAGCTTTGGTGGCAATGTTATGATGAATTATTAATTATTTTCTACAACTTTTTGGCTTACAAGGATATTAAATTATAATAGTTACAGCATAAAAAAGGGAGATAATGCTTTCATTATTTTCAAATGCTGTCCACGGGTACTTTCTCTCTTCCGTAGTCTTTTGTGTACCTGATGTGTTAGAACTACTTATTTATTTATTTTTATTTATTTATTCTTCAAGTAAAGGTTACAACATGACAACAATAAATTAAAGTACATGTACTAAGAACTATGAGCTGCTTTGTATGATCGGGAAAGTGGCAACAATATAATATATTAAGTTGTGCATATAAAATAAAGACGTTCTGGTGCATTGTATGATTGGAATGAGAAGTATGATGTCATGAAGAGACCTTTACTTAGGATAGCCCATAAAGCTTGACGTAAATAACATCTATTGCTTATTTCCATTGGGGTCCAGGGTTGTCAAGGTCGCGTCAGGTCATCATTAGGAGACAAAATTTAATAACTAAGCCATCACAGCAATGTATCACAAATAATTAAGAATAGTTAAGTCTACATGTTATACATCAACCAATTTTACTAATAGTAGATAATCAAGCATGTAGGCCTATCACAAATTAATTTTGGGTAATTAACAATAAATACTTCTTGGTTGCAGCTTTAAAGCTGTATAGTGATTCTAAAGACTTAATATCACTCGGTAAATCGTTCCAGATACTTATGGCTGTGTAATAAAATGATGTGAACTGATACTACATATTGTTATGTATCACTCCGACTCTTAAAAGCGAACTAGTTTGGAGCAGGAGATTCCTTAAGATGGGGGGGGGGGTCCGCCTTATTGCATTACTAGGAGCCATGGTTAGTAGCCTGGAGGTCGCGTGTTCGATCCCTGCATTGGTCAAGAAAGTTCATGTGAGTGGTGTCTAGTGTAAACATTGGCATGCACATAAAAGATCCTTTGGCAGTTGGAATAAGATATAAGTGTGTATAAAAAGGTTGATGAGTCCAAATAAATGGGTGGTCACGTGACGTTGCGGAAGAATTGTTTTAACCAATTTTGACATCTTGAAATGTTAAAATTCAGTCTGATGTCCAGGGCTTAACCTTTGCATTAAATCACCCATTTGCAATGTATTCATGTTTTCCTTAATATGGTCAGACGGTGGTATTATTTACAAGTTTCCCCGAGTGCAAATTGTGTACAAACCTACATAGTTTGTCTACGGTCAATAGACCGATCATGGTGTCTGTATGACGTTTCACAATAAAAGAATACGTTTCTGTATGTAAGACACCAGCCAGTAATTTGAGTGATTATTTAAACAGGAATTTCAGAATCGTATGTTCTCATCATGATGGATGCCCACACCTCCGTCTAATATTACAAAATAAGGGTTAAAAGTGTAAATCTTGACCTACGACTGTTGAAATAATACAACAGCTCATCCAAATTATTTAGTTAAAACAGTGTAAGCTCCGTCATGAACATGTTTTGGGAAAATAAATAGATCACGAATAACAAATGAATCCCTAGACTATTTATAAGGAAAAGGAAGTATCTACAACCTGCAGAAAACGTGCTTAAACCACTTTACAGTTATTTAAAATTTAACTCGCTTTCATAATTTGTAATGCGTAGGCATGCTTAAAGCAGAATACAATTTGCTACCTGACTACCAATTAATAGAAACCGGACAATATATACCATTAGACGTTGAAGTGCGTCTAGTGAACATCCTAAACATCACTGAAGCCATTTAAGGCGATTAAGGGTACTACCAGTAAGATAATAATATTTGATACCATTAAGATGATTTTGGCCATGTTTTCTTCTATTAATTAAGAATGTTTGTGCCAATCCTCATGGCCAATCTGCTATTTACATTCTCTACATAAATTGAAGTGGAAAGACATAACGTACGTTCAAATTTCAGGTACATCTAAATTTCAATAAGTTTATTTTCTACAGGAGGAAAAAGTAAAATGTATTCTGAATTACAATTGAACGTCCTGCGTTTCTGCACCAACGGGGCTAAAGAGGGGTGGGGGCATCCATCATGGAATGTTCCCGTACAATAGTAATTTCGCTTACTGTTTATGGAATACCGACGGGAAAGAGATTCTCTTAACAATTGTCTACATGGCAACGAATAAACGATTGAAGGTCGGGTTTTCGTCTCAACTGACTGAAAGACTAGATGTTTTTCAGTACAGGGCCAGCCTTTTCACAATTAAATCCGGAATGTGATAGTTGGGTAAGCGCTGTCCTCGCTGAACCATCGTAGCTCTTTTTATGCTTCCAGACAATGGCTATAACACCCAGAACATGCTTTGTAAATGATCTCAAAAGATTATAATCCGCTTACACTATGGTTGCCATGATCGTCAGAGTTAATTATTTTGTTAAAAAAAAACATTTTTATTCAAATTTTCTGAGTGGTATTGGGAAACAGGCGTCGCCTCTGTAAAACCCCTCTCCTTTGCGCATGAGAGCAAATTAATTCAACCAACCAACAGAGTTAAACCTGATTCAAAAATACGTTTAGCATTAACAAAATTATAAACAATTTCAAGATCGCACTTTGATAAATGAAATGAAATGGGGTTTAATATCCTACATTTCTGTATTAAAGACAGACATAGATCGGGTATAAACTTTGAAAATAATAATAAATGTCATGATATCTGTCAAACATTAAATCTTGGTTATTAATTTTAAGGCCCCAAGGACAAAATAAATTAAATTAGTACAATGTGCTTTATTATTGATGTCTACGTGATTCCACAAAAAATATTTCGAAAATTATTTTTTTTTAAACTCCTATAGATGGAAACAGATTTATTTCGCTAATATACGGGATATTTGAAAGCTGCAAGTATTGTTAGAGAGCACTTTTATAATATAATGTCAAAATTGGAATGAAATGAAGTGGGGTTTAACGTCCTACTGGTCTGCTCTGAACTGGCCTAGTGAAGACGGCCCGGGCAGCGGCGCTACGGCCTACTCCTATATCGAATTCCAACTGCCAAGGGATCTTTATAAGGGCACGCCAATGTGTACACCGGACCTCGGTTTTTCGTCCCATCCGACCCACTAGACAGCTGTCCCTGTGGGGGATCCACGCCGGAAAGTCTGGATGAACTTTCTCTGCCAATGCAGGGATCGTGCACCCGACCTCCTGGCTAGCGAGCCAGCGTCTTACCTACTTAGTCATCCCCATCCTTGGAAAGAAACACCCGGTCTCTCTTCTTAGTCTAGCAAGCTGTGATTGATGTAAATTATAACATGGAATATTAATACGATAATTTAGGGAGAGATTTTATTTCGTTTCGTTGAACACAGTGCGAATGGGACGACTAAAGCCCTGAGTGACAGACGCCTTTGTCCTTCAACATGACGTGTGAACCTCTGTTGTTGGCTAAACAATATCACGCGCTTACTGCAGTTAAAAGGTTGACAGAAACAATTACAAGAAAACGAAATGAAGACAGGATAAAGTCCTCAGATTGTGTTAATCTAACTGAATTTACTCCAGACCCAATATTCCTCTGCCCTTATTAAGCATGAGAATCCAAGAGGTGCGGAGGTGTCGTTTTTTTCCAAAAGGTCTGTCGAAGTGGTTCTGACACATGTAAAAAGTCATAGCGATGTTATTCATTTGATCAGTTTACGCCGTCTTCTCCCTTAGCAAAAACAAGAAAACCCACTGTTATTTTCTTAACTGAGTTCTCAGACTTTCTGTTTCACGATCATCTGAATTCAAGTTGTTTGGAACAACACACCAGAAGACGCATTAGCTTGATATACATGTATATTGATGACCAGACATAATAAATGATCTTCTCTTCAGCTATCAAGTCCTCCAAAATTTAATCTCGGATCACATCAATGTTTTGTTTTTAAAAGAAACCATTATTTTCCGAATTACTTAAGACATTGACATATATAGGTTCAACCATGACCTCTATTTAGAAACAAAAGTATATCATTACCGTTCTGTTTTGAGTACACGTTGCAACGACCACGCGCCTTTAAAATACAATAACCACTACTATTCGACCAAAAACAAATTGGTTTACCAGAGATATTAATTTTAAAACAGATGAAATGGTCAATTAAAAAAAAACAATCCACGGGGAGATAAACGACCATCATAGGACTGAAACAAATAAACCAATTAAGTCACTATAAAAAGGGGTAATTCCGACCATATATTTTTAAAAAGTCTTCAATCCACAAATGAGGACATCTTAGCTCCAGTAGAATAATTCCCATCGTCTTTTGTTGAAAGATATCCAGTGTTCGAGTTTTGCAACGTTTGGACGCTTGTATAAGAAATCCTTATAATCCGCAAAGATCTTTTTTTATAAACTCTGGATACCTGCGTGTCTGTTATCGCTCGTTAGTTCAGTCAGTTATATAGAAGGACAGCTCGTCTTTGTCATGTTTGACGTCACTTCCCGTATATATAAGAGTTTGTTACACATCTCCCGTAGCAATGATATAAGTTTGACGTCACTTCCCGTATATATGAGTTTGTTACACATCTCCCGTAGCAATGATATCTGTGTTAAAATTATATTTGGAATGTATTTTACCGGTTCTATCACATATGTAATAATGGCTGGCACCACGAATATTGTCCTTTAATGTTTCTCACCTAATTATAACCAAAGTGATCGAGCTCGGTCAAGACATTCACCTAAGAGCCACCTACGCCAAGTTCGAACATTCTACCTCAATTAGAAGGACAGTATTGTTTTGCAAACTATTGACCAATATGATCGAACTTAATCAAGGTAATGAAACTATACACTAAGTTAAATCACTCTCACTTAATTAGAACTAAAGTTAACGTGCCCCAAAACATTGATTGCCTCTGCTTACCCAAGGTAGAAAATGCACATCGTCAAACTCCATCAAGACATTCCCCTAATAAACAACTACACAAAGATTGAATATTCTATCTCAATTAGAGAGTTATTGTGTCCCACCAAAAATTGTGACGGACGGACAAACAGATGGACATTGCAGATGGAAATAGAAAAATGCCGATGCCCCTCTTTGTTAATGACACGTAAGCTATTATTGAAAATACATTTGAGATACAATACATTTATAGAAAATTACAAACTGTATCAGTATCTTTAATTTAAAACTAGTTTAACGGCTGCAATCATTTTCTCTTAGGAATTATCCCACTTCGATTGCGGCTTGGAATGACATTTAAGAATAAGACAGGTTTTAAGAATAAGACAGGTTTATTGCCAACAAAAGCTGATATTTTTCTTTCAAAAAGTATTTTTATCTGTCAGCCTATAAAGTCAAATTATTTTGTAGTGTTTTAGAAATGATATAAATTAACACTATTGAGCTTGAACCCACATAGTGCAGTTAATATTTGTCAACTTATTTTGTTTCGTTTTATTAACAAAAACTGCTCAACCTATATGGCAAGTCAAATAAAAACAACTTCTAATTTAGTTAAAGTCATTAGTATTTTCGAAGGATTTGTTCCGAAGGCCATTCTAGTGCTTAACCCCCTCATCACAAGAAAGCATTTAGTCAATACATACCAGAATCATTAGCACCTCATTTCTAATTACTGAGCCTGGTATGGAAGGAATTCTATTTTAGCTTCCAACATCCCGCGGTCCTAATTGAAACTAAGTGAGGAATGAAATGAACAATACCAACCGAGCTAATGAAGACATGTGAACGCCATTCCGGGTACTATGATGGAGATTTTGCTTGGACAGTGGCGCTGCCTACGACCTACCCTTATTTCGAATTCCAACTTGGCCTTGTTTTTGGGGTTCCACCAACACGATTAGACGCTGCTCCTTGCCAGATGCCCCTTCCTACACCCAGGGAATCCTCGACAAAAAAAAATCCGTGAAATTTTTAAGGCCAACGTGGGAAACAAAGCCATGACCAGTGTCTATATACTGCGCCACCATGCCCCTAGTTTAAGCGAGAGTGCTGCTATACCCTCCATAGACTGAGGTAAAAGTTGTATCATTCATTAACTATTTCATACAAATATTTTTCAATTAAGTCCACTCCAGTAAGTGCTTTTGAAAGTTTAATTTCAATTAATATTTTCAAAATTTCAAAGGAAAACAATGCAGATAGCATAATGGGAAAACGAATAGATGATACAATCATTGAATTGGACGTTTTTGTTTACGATGAGACAAGACAACAGAGACATTAAATATGAACTGTTTAACCCCGTGAAAGTGCTTTGAAGTCTTTGTTTTGTTTCTTGTCAAGACGCAAAACACGTCAAATGATGTACTTGATAATATTGTCATTTAAACATTTAAAGTTCCAATTTCATATTTTCTAAGAAAGTCAAAGCATAATTATTTCTATGTCTTTTGCTCAAAAGGTTGTCAACTCACTATTATACAATCATGGGCAAAATTTTGGGGGCATTAGAAAGGGTGACACAGGCTGATTGAGGAAATAGTTACTCAATTACCTCCCTTGTTTTCCCATTCCTCTCCACGGACGGCCATCTTCAAACGTTTGAATTTGAAGTTGAAAATGATATTTTTGCCAATTTCTCAACTGGCAATAGTGAATTATAGGATTAATAGGATTATTCTTTAACAAGGTAGGACTGTTTATAGGTTCAATCTATTTTAGGGCTTTGTTTTAATACATTTTAAAAATATAACTTTAAAAAAATGCTACTGGAACTTTAAATGGAATATTGTGAGATCAAGCGGGTCTAGAACTTTAGAAGTAACACAGTCCGTAGTCTAACTTTGTTGCACTTTCTTGGTATACAACATAATATTTATGTAATTAATCCCACTCGTGTTATGTTTCATACCATTGGAGAACTCTAATTTTATTCGATGGACCAGTAAGCAAGATGTGGACTGATTAGCCAGGGGGTTGTGGATTCAATCCTTGTATTGGTCGGGAAGGCTCCTGGGGATGTTCTAGTCTAGTTTGGCTTATGATGCTGCTTAAAATACCTGCGCAATGATGGATTTTTGATTCCAGTCCATGGTGTGCTATATTAACAGAAACTGAGAATGAAATGATATTTTAATGTACTGCAATCAATCCTGATATGTTGACAGTTGCTTTAAGCAAGATGTAACATTGTTCAAGTCTTGAATTAAAACAATATTTTATAAATATAGAAGACACAATTTCCGTGTTTTTGCGAGTCTTTATTTGCCTCTTGACTAACGCGAAATATGGGTACTTCAAATATATTATCTAATGTCAACGCAAAACGTTGAATGTCTAGAAGCTAGAACGTGATAATCATTGTTCAAACCCAGTAGAACCAATGGGAAATACTTGATTGTGCATGTAATTAATGAGTGGCATTTATTATTCATTGTTACATGGCAATGGTAGTGAAAATTAGACATTTCTCTGGGAAATACATAACATTGGACAAATTAACGTAAGAAAAGGTGGCACCCAAAATGCACGCTGTTGTGTTAATTTACACAGTCTGGTACGACATTTGACGCCTCGGGCTTTTGCATAAAGTAGGGTTAGAGTGGGTGCACCACTGTACGTATATTGACATTTTAATATAATTTTTTAAATTTAAAGGACCAGTGTAAGCAATGAACTCAGTAAACTGGTAACACAGTAATAACATATTTCGACATATCTGGTTTCGTTTTATGCGAATATGGAAAAAAGTCCCCTGCTAGAAAGGAAATGAAAAGATGTGACATGGGGTTTAACGTCCTACTGTTCTGCACCTGAACTGGGCTAATGAAGACGGGCAAGAAATATTTCGAAGATTAATTTTTTTAAAACTTCTATAGATGGAAACAGATTTATTTCGCTAATATACGGGATATTTGAAAGCTGCAAGTATTGTTAGAGAGCACTTTTATAATATATTGTCATACTTGGAAAGAAATGAAATAGGGTTTAACTTCCGACTGTTCTACTGGGCTAATGAAGACGGGCATACCCCAAACAGTGTGCTATGAGGGCAATTTGCCCGAGCAGCGGCGCTATGGCTCATCTTATATCGAATTCCAACTGCCAAGGGATCTTTTACGTGCACGCCAGCCAATGTGTTCACGTGACCTCGGGTTTTCGTCCCATCCAAACGACTCGACAGCTGTACTTGTCAGGACCTCGGGTTTCCGTCCCATCCGAACGACTAGACAGTTGTACGTGTCAGGACCTCATTTCTGCATCACTGACAAGGAGAAACCACACCGGAAAATATGCAGGGAGCCAGCGCCTTACCCACTTAGTCCTACTAAATCTCTTAGATTTTTAAAATGATTTGTAGAATGTTATAATGCATGTTGGTTGACAATCTGAAAAGAAATCACCCAGCGCTTTGAACAGCATGGTAAGAATCCGTTTAGTTTTCTTGAAAAAGTCCATCGAATATATGTTAAGAAATGTAACCCCCATTGAAAGAAATTTATTTATAAAAGAAGTTTTAAGTAGTGTCTGGTTTATGTAAAGCACGAATTGAAGTAGCTTAGTTTGAATGTATCCATTACATAATCGAAATTGAATGACATAAAGGGAAACCATAAATGTTTTAATATCCACCAAGGCTATGATTATACAAATTAGTTGCAAGGATTGGCAACTTTATTTTTAGAACTATACATGCAAATAAATCATCCATTTGCGTATCATGAGCACACCCAAAGTTACCGTTATCAACCTAAACCCAATAAAAATCTAGGACTTAGCCTTAAGCTAAAACGCACATGTGTGCCGATTATTGTACAATAAGTGTTAAAACAATTTAATCAGTGGTATATATTCGATTGACCGCTACTACCACTGAGAGGGGTGGCAATGGGGGCAAGTTAACTAACTCGAAATACGAACATTTTTAAGAAAATAAGGTCCTAAAACAATCGTTAAATTACGAGAGAGAGAGAAATAGGGTTTAACGCCCACTCGACAAAAACTAGGTCATCTCGGGACTAACATATGGTTAAATTTTATTTCAATAATTCGCTTGCGTGTAGGGGATTTTAAATTCAATCGGTTCCGTCTTTACTCTAATTTCAAATCAATTATGTTCGGTGAAATACGCCAGAAGTCTCTATCGAATGGCATGGAAATCTTTAGCGTCTGGTTATTTCAGTCTACACCAATAGTATTTATTGGGCATGCTCTCCAGAGAAGAATATGGCGTCATGGTTTGACATGACTTTGGGAATATGTCTAACCTTGTTACAAATGGGACTAAAACGCATTATGGTACACCAATGGTTAAATGTTTATTTTGTCTTAAATATTGGATATCTGAAGGCAATCTTTTCCCGCTAAGACCACAACATCAATGCTGATTTAAATTAACAAATAATTCGTGTTTTCAATGTCGAAGACTTTGGATGATATTAAGTTAGAGACGTAGCTACTTTAAAATAGAAGGCCCTCGCATCACATTATGCAAATAAGACTATTTCTTTCAAATTCATGGCCAGGGCACCCACTCATAAAATTGTTTCCTCTTACCATAATCCCTCCCAGGTTTGACGTAATGTCTACTAAATAGCATGTTCCTTAAGCAACGTTCGCGAGTTATACAACATCTCTCCGTTGCTTGAATACTCAGCAATTCCCCGAACTTTGCGCTAGTTATTTTTACAAATGACTAATTAGCATTGTCCAATCAGAGTTCGTGGCACAAAACACACTATAAACAAACAGGGTTTTTTTAATTGAGAAACTCGTGGGAAAACAGCAACCGTGGCATTGATCGATCTTTGAACTTTGTAACTCGATTGTCACATGTAGGCATTTTAGCTATAAAGCACGAGACTTGGTATTCACGACGACCGATGAATCTGATAGGTTCCCAAGCTGGGCTTGTGACAATCGAACTTAGTGGCGAAATATACAGGGTATTACGTGAAGGGCTTGATAAGATGTATGTAGTTAAGGCGAGATCAAGCCTTCTATTGAAGATGACTAAATAGGGGAGTTGGCGGAGATGTTTTTCAAGGGCAAATTGACACATTAATACTAAATGGAACAAGGATAAACCAAATATACTTACGTCAATGGTGAAATGTCGAGTTTGTATCAAGTATATTAATTTAAAAAATAAAGACATATCAACCATTGTGTGGATAATGAATCCTAATAATTCGCTGGGTAACCTTTAAGTGACGTGTGACTTAAAATTGTCTGCGAGACAAGTCTCATGTAATCTCATTGACAGTTGGCGATAATCACTCGTAATGTGACAGACTAATACAAAATTGACAGTAAGCTTGGTATACGCGTTCTAATTGGTTCTTTTTCTTTTAACAAGTAAGATCTTCATAGGAAACCAACGTAAGTTAATGGTTATAATTCTACAGCAGTAAGGATATGAGAATGTACTAGTATGGCATCGAAATTTGCGCTTAAGAGGGAATAACAATAAAAGCAACGATTTTGTCTAAGTAACTTTCAGAACTAATTGATATTATTAGATTGACTTAAAGACCTTAATCCTATAATCTAGACGGTAATGTCCAAGCAAACACCACTCCTGTGCACGAATATCGAGCAAGCTAAGTTAACTGTAAAGGTAGTTCTCCACATTTTATGTTAACACAAGTGGATTAATGTAATTGAAAACACCTAACCCACAGGTGGAAGTGTCTTCTGAAAGCAGTCGCTGGCTCAACATCCAAAAGGTCAAGAGACCGATCCCGATGCTTGACGAAAAACCAAAAGGTTCTGCATGGTTAAGTTGGCGTACATGTGACATACTTTTTGACAGTGGGATTTTATGTATTCTAGGCATAATGTTTCCCGAAGAGCACTGCTTATCTCCATCGCGTTGGTTCTGAAAAATAGGACGTTAAACCTATTTTATTTAATTTAATTTCCCCACTTTCATGACCGATAGTGCATCGGCTTGTCGTCCGCAGACTATGTTTCAGAGAAAAAAATATATAGTATCAATAACTGTGCTGGCTGTCGATTTTATTCCTAAGCTTTGAAGCTCAATAATAAGACTTGATCTTTCGCTTGAATAATCATGGTTTCCTGATGTATGGTTTCGATGATTATTAGATAAAAGTGCAAATGCTATACTAACGATGTTCATTTGTAATAATTTCGAGGTTCGTTTAATTCTCTCGGGATTTGTATAGCCTATTAGCGATGATATGTTCTCGATTAATCAAAGAGTATTTTGTTGGACCAGCATCGACGCGACGAAGAAAACTTGGATGTGCTACTTAGCCTAAAGATACGAGAAATATATACATTTAGCTAATCCAGACAGCGTCAGATTTTGATATAAACAACTTCCAGTTAATGTTTTTTTCAATTGATATTAATGGAACCTAGAATTAATCTACAGTCCTGGCTGAACTGAATGGAAACTATAGATGTTTTGCGCTGAACAGCTGACGGGTGATGGAAGGTTGCGGGCTTTTTAAATCAATCCGTATTTAGAGATCTGTAAGAATAAGTGCTCGTGAGACCTGGACCTGTCGGGGGAAAACACACATTTCGATTTGACGATGTAGTTATTACATCTGTGGTGTTCAAATTATATTGCATGCAAAATTCGCGGCATGCACACATTGTATTGCCAACGGTGACCGACAAGAAAAGATAAAAACATGCATATTCCACACAACTTTAGAATGGTAAGTGGGGGCGTTTATTTGAAGGTTGCGAATTCCTCTTTAAATTCTTTTCATATTATTTCCATCTCATAAAGACAACATGTGTGGAAAGGTACTAATTCTCATCGCTGTCCATTTTGTATAACCGAATGGGTGATACTGCCACGAACTGTCTGACCTGGCATAATGTCTGGCTTGGTCATCAACGTGAAACTGACATGTTCAGTTTAGATGTTGGCAGTATTTCTCCTTACCACTAGGGAAATCTTTGAAGTGCAAATCCTTAGATGTTAGTGGCCTGTGTGACATTTCCCCTATATCCATTTCACAAACACCACGTGCCGACGTTCGTTTTCAATATGAAAAGGGCAGATCAACCGAAAGTTATTATGTAAGTTGCTGTGTAATGATATAAATAGAAGTTACATATATGCATATATACAATACCATATCCAATCAATGTTCATGCGGTAAGCGTGGTTATAGCATTATTAACGAAGTCAGATTGTCAATGAATTCAACATTTCGATTCCCCGATTATACGTGACAAGGAATCGGATCGCCTAACCAAACCCACGGGTTTTCTGTGGGTCCTCCGGTTTCTGTGGGTCCACGGCCAACGAACCCTACGCGCAAGCGAATTGTTGAAATAATTGTGTCGAGTGGACGTTAAATCCCATTTCGTAACTCTCTAATTATATTAGTCTTCACTTGATCTTTTTTACAATATCCAAATGTCTACCTTGACATTGATTTTTATTTATAAATTTATATTTTTTGTAAGCCAAGAACACCATAACTCTCTATTAGACCATTGAATATTGATTAGATACACACAAATGTTTTACTTTTTCTTATGAAAAATGTGTGACGTCTATTTCGTTATCTGATAGATGTTCTTTGTGTTGGCTTTAAATGTGAACAAGTCAGGTTGGTGGACAAGTATGTGCCCGGTACATAGAAAACGAAATAAAATGGATAAAAAATACCGATTTTCATAAAATCACAAATCCCTTGAAAGTACATTGGTAAATGATTTGACAACATTTCCACTAAGGGATTTATTTCAATTTATTTCACGTCACATAATTTTAGAAAGCTGTGCCCTTGGGATGAGTGAATGTACCTTTTAGATCCATCGTTAACGTTGTCATTGGGATTTTTATAGTCAGTTTATAGAGACTACAAGATTAAACATATTTCTATTCTTTTGCATTTTAATAAAACGATAAATCGATATTTAGACTGTTATGTTAGGATATTTAAGATCATGTCTATGAATGTATAATGAATCCAAACATGGTTAGGCTTTCATTTTAGCTTTATATAAGTCTGGGATCTTGTAATTTATTAAGATTTATAAAATTGATATACGGGCGTCGATAAATGGAACATATTGTTAATTTTAAAGTTCCATGTACTCGATTTAGTACATTCAATAAATTAAGCATAGTGTCATTGGAAGCTGCAAAAGCTGAAATTTAATTTGAAGAATCTATACTACTCTGCATGTAAATGTCAAAGCCTTTCTGATCAAGACATTTAATTTGGGTCTGGTTTTAATACCTTATTTTCTGCACTTCTACATCTTAAAGAAAGGTCTCGATATACTCGATTTAGGCTCAAATAATGTATATGTATATATCCATAATTATTAGCACAACCATATACCAATTCCACTTTTTTCACGGTAAACGATGAACAGGTATGCCGACACAAATTGATTTTAATTAATAAGTACTTTACGCCCGCCTTGGGCTATTCATAAATAGTGGCATTACATATAGATGGACACTATAGTATATTTATACATATTTACACTGTGAAACTGTGGATTTAATTGTCTATAGTTACAATTGTCTGTGGGTACAAAGAACATAGTGGCTATAATTTAGGAACAATGAGTGGAAGATAATCTCGGGATATGTTAAGAAAATAAAGAAATTTAATTGGCCATTGTTAAATCGAGGAATTTCAACAAAATGGTTTCCATTCCATTTCTTTGTCATTTGTCATAAAACGAGAAAATTTGGAATTTTATGTACAGGTGTTGTCCATATTCAAAGACGTGTCTACTTACAAATAAGGGCCCATTTCCAATCCCTTTGGTGGTTGCGTACCCCATCCGTTAGATGTGCGCCCGTCTCTCCGGTTTAAAAGTGGTGGGAAACATTACAAGTCAAGGCATTTGTGTCACAGTTCATGTGGTGGCAAAATTTACATCGAAGATGGAGGAATTTACGTATAAAACCCGGCCTTTGTGATAGATGAATTAAATTTTGCTTTGGTTAGATGTCTTCCAGATTAGGTGTCTGTCTTTGTGATTAAATGAATTGAACATTGTCAAATTTCGTTCTGAAGTTGTCAGGTTTGTCGTCCTCTCGTGCATCGTTTTAAAGGATTTGGGATATTGGGGGTTATAGGTCGCGACTAAGGTAAAATTCAATGATAATATCCGAACTGTCTTATACTTTAGTAGCTCCCAATGTTTATGTAATATGTTGTCAGTGAAATTGGACGTCGGTTTACTAATTTATCTTTCTTTTTAAGAGACCATAAATATAACCCTTCCTATATCTTACCATTGACTTAAATTTTACAGAGCGTGACGTTTGTAACGGGGGGGGGGTGACTAGTCCCCCCCTCCCCACCGGTGTATAGGAATCCCGGGCCCTACAAGCTTCCACTGGGACATGCACGCATGGTCGTATATATATGTATTATATAGCACATGGTGCGCATCTTATCAGACACACAATCAGCATCTCTGTTACTAGCGGCAGAAATTATTCTTCAAATTTTGAAAATCGTCAACGAAATGAAACATTGTCGACGAACAGAAATCATTGTTCGTTATGGCTCAGATGCGAGGAAATTGATGATAATTTTTCAAAATTTTCTGGGGTAACCCCCCCCCTCTAATGCTCGCGCCTACGGCACCCGGATGTGAGGCACCCATCGCTCCGAGGTGGGTGAGACAAAACATGGGCCCCCCCCCCCCCTCATACAAATCCTGAATTCGCTACTGTTGTAATGCATGAAAAGAAACCCCACATGCCAAATGCAATGTGTCACCCAATTTCGTAGTATATCCTTCAAATAACATCCATTTTTGATTTTTACATTTTTACCGAGGGTGTGTCGACGTAACCTGGACTTAGACGATCGCCTCATTAAAGTTATCATACGAAAGAAATATTGCCATACTTGTCACAGTAAATCAAAAATGAGACAAATTTATTTTTTCTGTTCATCTAAGATATCTGTAACGTCTGACTCCATTTCCTCGCAGTGAAACGATTTTACTTTGAAAACTAATAAACTATTCACGCTTTCTTCTTTTATAGCCAATAATTTGATAAGAATTTCATGGGCAATGAATCTTGGATGTATAGCTTTATCAACCATAGTTTCGTAATTTGTCCATAAAAGGTTGGCACATGGAAAACTCTGGAAATGATCCCACGGGGACATGATCTTTGATAGTAATGAAAGAAAAACGCTCAATCTTACAGTAAAGGGAATCTCAAGCATTAACACTAACACTTTTGACGAGGTTATTTTGTGGTATAATTAAAAGGAACAAAGACGTCGCCATCCAACCCTCATCATCTCTATATTTCTAATCTTGAAATATCATTTTGAATATAGCCGCCTTTGTGCAAACGATGTTATTACATTATGTTTAAGCATTCAGTTATTACAATTAAGTCTGTCGGTCCATATACGTCAAAATTGCTGAGATATTTGGGCTAGCGATATCATTGCATTATGTTTAAGCACTCGGTTATTATAATTAATTTGTCGCCACACCTGTCTGTTGGTCCATTTACACCAGAACTGTCAAAATTGCTGGGAATTCGGGGACCCATGAAATGTTAGAATCATGCATCTAGTTTGTTGAGTTATTCGCCCAGTCTATGGAAGACTGTAAATGCTGTTATGTTGGTGTTGTTACGATTCGCCAACTAATCATATACAGGGTACGTTTCGCAATTTAGAATCATGCATGTGCCATCAAAACCTTGTAAACGCCCATCGTATTTGAACTGGTGTTTTGCATGGCGAGCTACGCGTACTATGACAGATTTTGGTTGGTGATCTATCGTTTCCTGGCAACTCCATGTAGATATAACCCAATGTAATAATTATCTTTAAGATACGAAACAACAACTTTACGAAATGGTCAAAATCGATATATCTCTAATTGTGTAGACACAGTCTCTAGATCGTACATGTAAAAACATAGATCAACGTAACCTGTAAGGCGGAGACGCATGAGTACAGTAACTAATTAACCGATTGCTTTAAAGACAAATTGACTCAATATACTATAGGTTTAAGTATATACCGTATCATTATAATCGAGAAAGACTTGAAAATAACGACTAAAGTCTGTATAGTTAAATACATAAAGGTGGTGGTCAAAAAGTCACAGTGCAGAATCTGGGTCTTGGCTGTTTTCTGATTCAGAAGAATGGGAAAGACAAAAGATAACCTTGGATCATCATTAGGCTAGAAAATTGTTCGGTAGTATATAACAATTTGGGAATATTTCGAGAAAATAGAAACGCAATTAACATCTTCGACACGCGACCCAAACTATTTTGAACGAATTACTGAAGTCATTCAGATGTTCCACTTGGGGGAACTAATACTGAAAGATATGGTAGTTTTGATGACATCACCAACACATTATGTAGTTAAGGGAAGCCCTTGTTGGCTGAATTTGATCTGCTGACATCATTATCTATCTTTTTTGATGAAATGTATTTAGAAATACATGAAATGAAATGGGGTTTAACGTCCTACTGTTCTGCTCCTAAACTGGGCTAATGAAGACAGAAGAAATATATGGACTACCTCCTAATATTGATACTTAATTAACAGGAAACGGAAATTGAATGGGACGTAACGTCCTACTGTTCTGCTACCGATTGGGCTAATGAAGACGGGATAAACAGAAAAAAATAAATTTGAGAATTATACATCATTGTTCTGATTATCATATCATTTCCGAGCCTGATTTTGCACAATGTGGTTAATGATGCTGCAGTAAGAAGCATAAGACGATTTAATTATTTTTATTATCTCTTTAAGAACGCGTCCGCATGAGCACCATGCAGAAATCGAAAAAAAACGATAACCCTGGGGGTCAGCAAATATCAACCATACTTGGTCTATGGGGACCCCTAGGCGACTGAAGTCACATGATGAAGTGAAAAAATTTTGAAGTGACAACTTCCGGTATAACTGGAAATTGTTGTTTTCGGGCAAAATTTGACATATTTCGACCAATTTTTTACCCAAATTTCAAAACGCTCCTACCCGAAAAGTTGTGTCACTAAATTTTTGAAATTGGTCCGGTATGATAGTCCTAGTAGTCGTCTTAAAATCCTGCAGTCGTTTGGGATTGTATGAATCGTGTGAAATTTTCTGTGCGTGATCTTAAAGTGGTCATTTTACGTATGTTGAAAACTATGCCATCCTAAAACGCATGTAGCTACTTCTTTGCAGGTCTGACATATAATTGCTTGGTGTGGTTGTGAAGGGCATTTCTCAAAGTAAATGTCAGAAGAAAAAAACTGACCGGAACGCAACCCACTAGAGTGCTGCAATAGTTTGAAAATATGTAAAAACGGTATTTTCCACAAATTTGTATTTTCACTGATGATGGACTACTATCATCAAGAGTTCAAATGACCGTTAATTATCAACATTACTAACATATTTTGTTACTTGGACGTTCCTTGCGCCAGATATACTATCTTGGTTAAATATCATGAAGTTTTTGTGACAAAATCGGACGTTCGCGGTTATTGTAGAAAAGGGGCGTAACTGGTGTATAATTTTGCAGGGTCAGGCAACGATTATTCTAATCTGTATTCAGTAGTTAGTAGCACAGAAGAGCATGAATCCATGGGTTGGCTCGGCAAGCTTTCATATTGGCACAATTTACCCAAAGCAGCACCTTTTCAGCAATGACCAACGATTATCTTCATTACTTATAATATTTCGGTATTTGAACGTGCCTCGTGTCAAATAGATATTGTTTAATATCATATTTATGTGACACAATCTGACGCTCACTTGATAGCCAAAGGGAAGGGTCATATGTCGTGTATAATTTTGCAGAAATCAGACCACTGTTATTAAGATCAGTATTCAGGAACAGATCATTGTATAGATTTATTGACTGACATGACTATCATAAACTTGATCTATTAATTTGTACACCTGCTCATGTAAAGAAACATTCAGAAGTATTCATGTAGGGACATTTAATGTTTGATATTGAAATCTCTGAAGGGGAAGATGTCATAGATCACAACAGGATTTATGGCACTCCAGGATAATGTTGACCGCATGTGCCAACCTCCTACATGTCTACGTTGGAGCAGAAGTGCTTACGTAAATGCTATCTGACCTTCCTTCAAGTTTTTGGACCAAAGAATAATGTTTTATTTTGTAATACTGTTTTTGGTCTATGTCCTCTTCTCCTTCGTGGATTTCAGTATGGAATTATCATAGCCTCCCGATCTCCAATGCCTCTCCGTGAAAATTTCTAAATGTTTCTGACCAAAATAACCTATTTGGCACAGTAACGGTGGTAGAAAAGTTGATATTCAGCGGGTGACTGGCCACGTGAGCCCACTAATCCTATGCTTGTTGTGTAGTCATCTTGCTGATCGTGTAACTATGATTTAATGTCACTGGATCATATACAATCCCCTCGTCCTTAAAACCTGTTACAAGAGCAAACATGTATGCCTCAGAAACACTTCAAGACTTCAACCCATGGACGACTAATAGTTTATGATCACGAAGTTGATGTGGCGTGGCTCTCTACCACTCAAGAATTATCGCGTTTCAGGTTGTCCGGTTCTCCACAAAACATTTCCAGTCACGAGAATGTACTGAAGATGCTAATTCGAACCTTCCACAGCTATCGGCAGCGTAGTGATCTTTTACCCAAGCGCTGAAATATGCTTACTCTGAATGGTGTATCATATTTCACCTTTCATTACCATATCATATTCATATAAAATGAATTATTCTATGTAAATTGCACGACACTTGTCCCTGGTCTACATGGGCTTTAGATCATAAGGTCAGTTATTGAGTCAAGTAGTGACACAACATGCAAGTGTGGTGTTGTTTGTCCAACCGTGTGGATTTTCTATTTTCGCACAAGCGATCATTGAAGTAAATCTGTAACATATGTTAGTCCCAAAGTGACCTAATTTGCGTCAAGTTGATCTTAAACCCCATCTCTCTCTCTTATGTCAAATTCACCCTTGCTAACGACTGAATGGAATATATATTAACTTTGTTATGATGCCCATAGATATGCATCACCATATGTTAGTCCCAAAATGACCTCGTTTGTGTTCAATGGATGCTAAATCTCATTTTACTCTGTTCCTCTCATCCTTGATAATGACTAAATGGAATATATTAAATTTGTAAAGATGTCCATACATATACTTCATCTGGGGTATTGATAAACGGAACATTTTATCCTATTTTGGGGTGTTTTTAATTTATTTCTTATGTATTAATTATGCCCGTTCCGGTCATTTTTATTTTTTATTTTGTTAGTGGAAGGTTGCTAGATGTGGGTAACATTCAATTTGTTTCCTACTCCCTACAAAGAACGAGCTATAGCATCTCAAACATTGGTTTTCATTAAATTCAATTTTCAGACAGAGTTGGGTATCATGCCAGTACCAAGGTAGAATTAGCAGTAGAAACTTTAAACTCGGTGTACAGGAGGAACCTGAGTGGTCCTACTAATGCCCAAAATTTTGTATGCCTAAATCAATTATTGTCCGAATAGCAGATCATCCGAATTTGGTTCCAAAATCGCCAATTTTTTGCTTATTTTTCTATTAAAAAATATATTTCCAATTTTTCAGGTCGGTATCAACTGAATCAATCTAATATTTTGTGGGGATGTATCTGGGTACTAACCCATCTCACAGAAAAAATTTGGCCCAAATCCCCGACCCAAGGGTTATCACCCCCTGCATGGTGCTCTCGCGGACACGCTCTTAACCAGTATTCCATCTAAAAAATGGTTGTTTTCAGTTACATAAAATACAGTAATTGATGCTATTCTTAGGCAATTTAATGATTATATAACTTTCTGGTAAAACAATGGCTGATATAGCATTTTTTTCTGTGTCGAATATCCAAATCCATAACATACTGTCCTTGTCGTTCGCGTTTGGAATACGTTAGAAGAGACTGACATAAACACTGCACTCTTGTCGGTTCTTTTGGTGATTAGTGGGACTCGTTGACAGTTATCTTACCTCTCTAATCTATGCATTCTAATCTGAAAATAAGGTTATCTTTAAATAGGACACCTATAATTATCTGATCATCAGAACCTGGCTCGGATTGATGCACTGCACCAATTATTACGTAACAAAAATTAATCCGATACAATCTATATGTTTTATTTCTGAATTTTCGCGACAGATTACGAAATAAGATACTAGGTTTTCTTAGATGTATTTGATTAAAAGCTACTATAAAGAGATTTATTGTGCCGATCCACAATATCGAATCCTATTGACTGATACAGGAGAAGGGCAAAGAATATAATTTAAAATCTACTTGATCGCATTACCTATAATCGACAGGATCTATGGAACAAGCAATAAAGGACAAGGGGCATAATTGATGAAATAAATTGATCCCATAGAATGGGAAATAATAGTCAAAGACGACTTGGGTTTAGCTACTGATGAGCGGTAATTCAAGTTAGTAAGTGATTGTTATGTGAAATAT
This sequence comes from Patella ulyssiponensis, assembly GCA_963678685.1. Taxonomy (NCBI): domain Eukaryota; kingdom Metazoa; phylum Mollusca; class Gastropoda; family Patellidae; genus Patella; species Patella ulyssiponensis. The sequence continues at coordinate 74,339,255 of OY783227.1, read as the reverse complement.
AAGAGTTACTACACACTTTAAAAAGACGCTGGGGAGTATTTATTACCGTTTGTCATGCAAATAACGTCAACCTTTCACAGAACATGCTTCCATAGAACTCGTAACCACATTCAGTGAGATCCTCAATAAACTAAATCTTTCCCTTAGATCAATTGATTTGACGCCTTCAACCGTATTTTAACGCTATTCGTTAGAGTAGTTCGCCAAATTCAAATTATTAAGTAAGTTTTCTTGCTAATAATGAGATTACTTTGAACATGGCGACTGAATTTCTGTTACACGATAATGTTAACGGAAAAAATATGTTTTCACTTTAGAAAGCCACCTCCAACTAAGTTTTGGGTTGTATTCTATGTAAGTGTTCCAGAACTGGGCTAGAATGTGTTGCCCCCCTTATACCAAACTCCTTTCGGATATGAAGAATCATGTGGTAATTATGAGAAGGGGTGGTTAGTATTTGAAGCCTCGAACACCACCTCATCTTTCCAAACGGTAAGAGTATGGATAACACCACATATCCTACAGTTTAGCTTGAAAGATTAAAGCGGGATGGTTTTCAGTCTTCCCTATCGTGGGCAGATTTGTTGCGTGGCTAATTTGACAGTCAGCCTGGCAGAAATACAAAAACAACTCGGAAACTCTCGTGCTTCGATCCATTGCATGTTTTTGAAAGTGCTATACATATGATTTCGTGTTATACCATATCCGTGATCTTTCAGGATAGTGATATTCATATCCGAAATGTTAACGAGACCTTTATTTTTTCGATTAAGATCGACAGCCGTTGGTTTCATACACTTCACTTTTAACTACAAATCAATATGAGATTTGTTCACATTTATTTATTATTCTGTTTAGCTCACTGCTAACCTTCTATTTGGAAACTAATGAGGAGTCGTTCATCCCGAATGAAATACAAACACCAAAAGTATGGTGGTCTTGTGAAGGTCTGAAATTCAAATATGAAGAAGTATCTGGTGGTAATACCACCACCTCTTTGGTTTTAGACCAGAAAAAGGAATGTCATTTGGACTTAGTTCTGTTTATTAAATAACCTTGATTGTATCTCTCAAATACCTTTCAGCAATTTAGAATATGTGGTTTGCACAAAATGTGGCCGTTTAATTGGAAAACAACACTTTTCAGGGGATCAAAATGAAATGTTAATAAACTATAAATGTATCTAGAAAAACTAAAGAAACGCACACATAATTATACAAAAACCGTAACCATCTTCTGAAAAGTTGGGAAATATGTTATGAAGTCGTGGTAGATTTCTTGTATAGGGTTAATTGAACAATACGAATGAAATAGTTATCACGTGGAGAAACACGAGGATCACCACGTTGGGGAGGATTAATTACAAACGTGCGAAATCTCTAATATAAGAGTTACTTTTCACTGCTAAGGGTACGGTCATTTGTAGTGTTGAATTGTCTTTTTAACACATAATTTTTAGTGGTTGCGTTTCTTTTGCTGTTCAGTGTGTTATGCCTGAACGAGAGTTGTCACAAAACTATTAAAATATGAAATCAACCTCATATAATCTCAGTTTACTCCCTCCGTTATCTTTAAAACGTGACATTTAAGAACTTGAAAGATGTCAATATACTGACATCGAGCATAGCATTTATACAAACAGTCTACACATAATGTCAATTTAATCTTAATTTATTTACGGAAATGAAAGCATCACGTACCGTTACGTAAATGTCAGCGGATTAACGGCATGCCGTGCGTTGAATATCGCATGCTTTGGTTAGTGTAAGAAAGAATACAATATATGTCGTATCTTTATTCCTTTCTCCTATTTTAGGATTGGTACGTTTATTGTTGGATCTTAAATGAAACAAATACACACAAACATATGTGACCAGGGAGAAAGATACGATTAACAATAGAAATAAATTAGTTGCATAAGATAATGCCCGAAAGCGAAACCTCCCAGAAATTGATTTGTGTGATTCTTGTATACCTATAATTTACTTGTTTGGTTGGATTTAATTTTAGACACACAAATTATTCATGGGAGGAAATTACTGGCTAATAAGCTTGGATATTTAGTAGCTGTAACACACAAATAACATTTACATGCACAGTTTCGGCGAATGGTACTTTCTTTACTATAAGCAGGACGGAGGGCCTGACAAGGACAGCTGTCTAGTCGTTCGGATTGGACAGAAAACCGGGGTCCCGTGTGCATCCCTTGGTAGTTGGAATTCGATATAACAGTAGGCCGTAGCACCGCTGCCCGGGCACAATTTCCCTCATAGCACACTGTATTGCCTATGCCCGTCTTCATTAGCCCAGTTTAGGAGCAGGACAGTAGGACATTAAACCGCATTTCATTTTCTTTACTACAATAACAATTACTGCTGTATAAACATGGCAATAAGGGTGAGAAAACCATCGTCGAAAGTTGCGTTTTAATAAACCAATAATTTTTATTCCATGAATAGTTTTAGTGTGTTACTTATACAATTACTAAATACCAATTAAAGAAGTGGTGCAATTTTACCCTATAAAGAACTTGGTTGCCCGTTGTAATAATTTCTCCCTTTAGTAAACTTATAACTATAGGTTTGAATCGTGTAATTTCACTGAAAGAGCTTTTTTGCCACTCTAGTAAAGTATTTGATTTGCAGTGTTCGAGTATTGCGTGTTTTAACGAATCAAGTTGGAAGAAAAGAGTCAGCAAATATTTATGTGCGTTATTGCAGAATGCTTGGGGTTCGGTTAATGCTTCTTTTATTGCAATTTGTGTTCCGTTGCGAAAGATTTTACTGACAGAGGCCAAACCGTGATGTCTTAAATGATTCCTGGATTTAGAACGATATTTCTAATACAGCGAGATAACAAAGCATATTGTCATTAGATAAATTACTTCGTCGTGGAACAGATAACGTCGACTCTCAGAACTTGGAGCAGTTCACCTTAGATCATCTTCGGTCTCGGCTATCTCATGATTTAGAATTGAATACAAATTCAATAGTCGACCTACTGCTTCCGCATGCATTATATAAGTCATGAATAGAAATCTGCTTGTTTCAGACGGGAAAACCATTTGTCTTGTCGATGCGATTCTTACGGATAGCCATATTGATGAAGCTTTGTAATGCGGACCACGAGACAAGGTCGATTCAAATAATGTTCTTGATTCAGTCGCGTAAAGAAGTGGTCTCGAATTTTTAATCAGATTTGAAAAACAGAGTCGATACGATGTACTTATTTGTTTCGTGATGTGCAACTCAGTAGATAATGAAAGGCAATATCACCTTTTCAGGATGTTCATTAAGTATTCAACTGATTCGGTCTGAACCCTTGCTAAAGCTAGACAATTTATCGGCTACGGATTGTAACATTGTTTAATTCTTTGTAACTGATCAACATGAACTGGTTTAAGTGTGGAGAAAATAATAAAAGTTGTTATTGTCAACAAGAAATTAAGACGTACTGTATTTTATGTGTTAGTTCATCGACCTTTAAGAATCATTAACTTTGATATATTTCTCGGACAACACCATCCTCGTTATAAAAAGTAAACAAGTTAAATGCGATTTTATAATGCATTCAATTATTATGAAAGGAGGATTATCTACCTAAACTAGATATATTTCAATATTGCATTGGACAGACTTATTTATAGCCCTAGCGAGACTGATTGCTACAAATCGTTACATGTATAGTTGAAATATCTGAAATGATTTTTAAATACACCACCTGCTGATGATTGTGGAAGGCCCGTAACTAAGGGGAGGGGGCTGTGAAAAAATTGTCGACCATAGATATACACTGTCCGTCAATTTTACAGCACCCCTGAGAACACTTCCCGCCCCTCGTTGCTGAGTTAGTTAAGGCCCTTGTTGTGGGTAATTATTTAATGATATTGTCAAGTTATACACAGGGTGCACAATGAATTCTGGTAAACATATATAAAGCAGTACAGAACAATATTCGATTGAAACATTCTATGGCACGTATTCAATATGACCCCCTGACATGGCCCACGCAATCCGATCCTATATATACATATACACGGATTGAAGATGTTTGGAATATACACATGATTAGGTAATGGTAGTGTGTCTTTTTCGTGTAACGCAAATACTGAGATGGTGACAGCCCTCGAAAGCCTCACCAATCTTTTCTTAATTACTTAATTGATAGTAACCCGGTCCCGAAAGATACTGCAAGTTCTTGGATGCCAGAACAGAACATTTGAATAACAGCTTGTTTAAGGAGACATTTAGGTGAGAGAGTTCACCAATCGTCGATATTATAGAACATTAAATTTGACCCCACGTTCACTCAGACAATTTCCTCTGTCCTGTCATCGGATTTTCCGAAAGCCAGCTTATTCTGATCTCCATTTTCGGTCCAGACATTTCACCTTCGGCTATTTTCGCCAACCTACGACATTGATTGAACCAATCATACACGAGATAAAGAATGCAGACAGTTAATTTAACCAACTGATGAATATGACTCACATAAATTTAACAAATGAAGCAATTACAGCCCCAATATGCCAAAACAAATGTTAAATATAGAGTCTTCAGACATTGATTAAAATCAAAAGTACTTCTATTAAAATACATTGGCCAAACAATTATTTTAATTGATCAATGTAGCTTAAACAGACATTATTACCATTACCAATGCGATTAATGTCAAAGTTTGGCTCTTTTCGAATGCGTTCGTCAAGTTCCTTGAAAATTACTAAAATGCGTATATTTAAAGTGAAAACGTATCAGTAACATTTTGGCAAAGTTATCTAAACAATCATCATATCATCTAGTTTTAACACCCCACAATGTAGTGACAACTAGAACCCGTACTTCATTTAGATACAGGATGATTGAATCCCTGGCCCCTTTAAAACATGGGATTCCATTGGAGTGATGTCTTGGAGAAAGATATTTTACATCAAATCCCGCTATTTAGCTATCCAAGTAGAAGCATATGCCCTGCTTACACTTTCTAGAAAACCCGATACCCATTATCTCATGTATCTGTTGTACGGTATGTTTATCAGGTCAATTACTAGTTTCAAGGTTCAAATTACTGTGATTTTCAGAAATCCATCATTTTTCTTGTCCAGACGAGACTCCCTTGGTGTGACATCTCGTCCAGGTGTTTAATGGGATATTGTCTACTAAAAGTTCCCATTGTTCATTATTCAAACAATTATCGCTGATTAATTATAGACTTTATATATGGGAAATGACCAACAATCAATTTCCCTGCCTGATAGAGCTGTCGCGACATCTAATTCCTTGCTTCAGCGTCTAATTATATTTCGACAATACCTTGGTAATATATTAAATTGTGTCTCCCTTCTCTACCATTTCCGAGAGGTTAAGGCTATTTGGAATTATTATGTACTCAAGATTTACGAGCGATAGCATGGGATGTAATCAGTCTTGTGACGACACACTCTTGTATATTTAAACTAGGCATTAGACTATCGGCGCATTTCATTTGGTAAACCCAAGTTATCTTCATTTTTCGTTTTCTTTATTTCATGTTTGTATTCTATGTTTTATAAATTACCGGACACCATTTTATTGGTATCTGACAGGTTTTTTTTTACAGTTTAAGTTGAACACTGTTAACAGTCAATGAAGAAGACGCAACACTGCTCCAATCATGTCAAAACATCAACTGATCTATGTATATACTCACCCGCAAGTCGCGAGCATTATTTAGTCAACTCAAACCTAACCACCCGCTGTGAAAATAATGTTACAAAATCAAAACCCTAAAATCAAACGAAATAGAGAAATAAAATTCATCTGCACTGGTACTACTCTACGTGGTTGGTTTGTTGGTAGAGCTTGACGTACGCTTTCGACAGATAACAGTTTCCTGGGAAACGCACATGAATAGCTTGTTAATTATGTGTAAAATAGCTTCATTTAACGTCAGCTTGCACCCAAGTTATCGATAATTACAGTCATGTTTTATGCACAAAGTGAGTTATTTATTAGCGAAAATAATTGAATGGATTAAGAAATATTTATATATACAGAACGAAGAAACAAATTAATGGCGGGGTGATAACAGTTGTATAACAAGTGGTATAAAAAATACTAATAGAGACAAACACATATCGTACAGGACAACACGAACATTTGACAAAACAAGCCACTTTTAGACAACTAAACATTGAATATTTATAGAAGTCATTGTACAACTCTTGTCTGGTATGATGATAGATTTCATCTTCGTTTCTGTTCGATCCTTTATGGGACGTTCTCTGAAGGCCGGCACCTGAAAAGATAAAAAAAGAGAATATCTGGTCATAGTACAATACTTTGTTTCGTCTATTAAGGTTTCCGGGGGATGAGGGATTTTGGCAATGGATAGATAATAATTAAAACATCAAACAGTAGCAGGATACATACATAAATAAATAAATTATTTTTTTAAAAAAAGATGACATAATAATCTTTATTTTAAGGTTATATGCCAGAGAGGGGAAACGGGGTTTAACGTCCACTCGACACAAACTAGTTAGGGACTAACATATGGTTCAATTTTATTACAATAAATGGCTTGCGCGCAGGTGTCTTTAGTAGTGGGAAGAAACCGGAGGACCCGGAGAAAACCCACGAGGTTGGACAGGCGACCCTACTCCTTGTCATGTACATCCAGGGAATCGAAACCAAGCCATTTGACTCAGTGACAGACATTATGATACAGTGCACACGCTCTCTCTCTTCGGCCATGCACCCCTACCCCCACATCAAATGCAAGATGAAATACACCGGTGTTAAACACAATTTGTATACTATTTTTAGCTGAATCGCAACAATTTTTTAGCAATGACTACTTAAGATGGTCTACGAAGATTAAAAACACCTTGCACCATATGTCACCTCCTCTGATGAAACACAGTGATCAAAAGAATCAAAGTATTTATGGTTATGATGTAGATGGAAGTTTCTGATACTGTTAATACTTGTATTAAATTAATGCAGGTCATCGGTTGATGAAATAACAAACCTTTCAGCTAGAAATTAGTACAGTAATCATCTCGTCTGGCTAGGGAACCCCAGGAGGTCAACCGACGATCGTCTTGAAGCCAATTCACAAATAAACTTGTGGCATTCAGAAACAAAGAGTTCGTTTTACTGTATTAGAGGAGACCGGAAATTAACTTCGGTATGTTGGTGTAGTGACGATTAACACAGAAGTTAATAACATGTCAGGGTCGCATAAGTAACAGATTTAGAAGACAACCTTGTAGAAATAATGACAAATGTCTTAAGTTACTCAATTATAATGCACTAAATCTTAAAGACAAATTATGGGAGATTAATATCTTATCAATAATTTAGATAGCATTTCAGGCCTAAAGAAAGGCCTGCAATTGACAGATTTAGCTCTTGCATAATAGTATGTTTAAATTCATGTTTGTTTCTTTTGTGGGATAAAATAAGTATCATTCAAGAAACATTGTGTTAACTCTTTTGCATCCCTGATGCCAATTGTAATGGAGAAATCCTGAGAATTTACAGTTTCTACAGAATCTTGATTATATCTTAATGTACATGCTAGCATGGTATTCTTTCGTTGAAGTTTTGGTGCAATAAACATCTAATCGTATATACACTGGCTGTACATTAATACAACCAGGGGAGCATTCATTTTGATAAGTTGTATTTAAACCGTTAAACAGATGGCTGGGATAAGTTACCACGGCAATTCTTTGTTTGAATTCTGGAATTTAAATCGATATAAATAAGTAAAAAAAACCCTTCAAATTCTATCAATTTTATATTTGCACACCGGAGGTTTTTTCCAACAAGTTATGCCTGTGTAATTTGTATTATTTTATTTCAGAATCGAATGACAACTAAGATAGGTTTTTTAAGTTCAGAAAAAAAATAATCTTAAATTAAACTCCTTGAAATACACCACAATGGACATGTTCTGCTCCATCGGATTATTGATGACATAGACAATAGTTATATACGGGAATGATTATAGCTCTTTTGTAGTCTTAACAGAGCCGTGGCCTGTGGTTAATTGTTTCTGAGTGATTTCGAGTATCCGATACAAGATGACATAAATTTATAATAATTTCACTTTTTGCATTTTTGTAGTTACTTAATCAACTGCTGAAAGTCCTTCACCAGCGGTGTAAGAGCACTTTCTGTCCTTATTGTATTCCTTTTTAAAGATCACGGACCACAAAGGGGGTTTTCATAATGGAACGTAAAGACATTTCCATATACCAGATCGATTATTTACTTGAACGTGTTTTTTACAATCTGTTCGATCGATTTAATTTTCATATCAAACTTCGTTTTTGGTTTTGAAAGATGTGCAAAAATGAACAGTCTTATTTCTAAGAAGGTAGGTCGGAAACCAATGATAAAGATACATTTGATCACCCGTCCCTTGTCTAATCCTGCCAAAGATAGGAGTCCGTGAGCAGTTGCTTATCATTCTGTTCTGTGAGCAAAATTCTTCGTGCAATTATTTAACTTTATTGACTGTTTATCCCGTTCGTATCCACGCGCGTTCAAATCTGGTGTATTTGACGTAAAAAAGTTCGATTCCTTTCTGAAATGCATTTCATGTGACCACTTTGTAATGGGGTAGTACATTCCGTCCGCCCGAAATTCATGGAAGTATCATATACAATAGATAGAGACTAAGAAACCTATCACACTATATCAGAATGATACCAGTTATATTCCTTGATATTGTGAACTATCTAGAGACCACTGTTATAACCAGATTTATTTCAGATTTGGACACAACGTTTATGTCCAGTCGGAGCAGAAAAGTGGGACGTTAAACGCCATTTCATTTATTCATGGGATCAGCAACGATAACTTTCACATGGGACCTTAGTTTATTTAGAGTATTTAATATGTAGCCCGGTTACGAATTGGTAGCACAATGTCATGGTGGTTAATAAGGTTAATTCGTATAGTAAAAAATGTCCATTGATCCACATAATAACCTAGTTAAGACATTATGCGTTGTTAGATAATTGGAAATATAGACACACTTAATATGAAACCGTGGCTGATAGTAGAAAATAAATTGATAAAGTACTGTAATCGCCCAATAAAACACAGCTTTGTAAGATTTGTACGTAGGTTCCCGAGTGATACAACTGAGTATAGTGTGGGTTAAGATAGTGATGTTTGATTAAAACTAATGGAATGCGGATATCGACTGGATGGAACATGACAGGACTTTATAACCTATATTTGTATACTATTAACTTGTGATAGGTCAGGGTCTCTTACACTATTACAGTATATTTTTGAAAGAGTTTCAAAGACACAGATATATCTAGACTCGAATAAAATAGAAACCCCGAGAAGAAAATAGGGCGAAATGTTGTTTACAATTTGTTTTGAATAGGTGCAGTGTGCACTTTTTCAAAATTTGAATTCTGGCCTATTACAATCTTCAAACATGAATGATAAACGCCACTGTATGGTGCCCTTGTCAGACGGTGAGTGATTACGTGAAAATATGTGTTGACAATGTCGACGGCAAGCTGATCGTATTTGTTGTCATCTTTCTATTTCAGCAGATAGTCTACTCTCTATCTAGAAGCCCATCTCTACAAGGCTCTTCTATCAGACAAGATAAAGTGAACGGCTACATACAATCTTTCAAAGCTGTGATGATTAGTCTAAAGATTTCGGAATTGTTTGCATGCAATGTTTTGCAAGGTTTCGATGACAAGGAAGTTAACTAAGTAAATACTTGAAGCGTGATTTATAGATCAATAGAAACAAGCATGAAAAGCAAATCTACAAAACTGTACATTGGCTATAAGGTTTCTTCTATGACAGGGACATAGAAACAACTTATCCGAGGACTGGCTGAAGCTTCTAAGCCGATCTGTGAATGACCTGTACAAAGTCGTTCAAAGCTGAAAATGACGACCGGCTTGTCCCTTTTTGATTTTTGGAAAGAGGTCATAATTTATGTCAATCCAAAGGTGATGATAATATGCTCAATCCTCTCATCAGAGATGCCAACAGCACTATTAATATGTCAAACGGTCAACCAGCCATCATAATGTCATGCACCCGGGTAATGCTTCTTTGAATGGTTGCTGTTGGTGGCTTTCCAGGTAGCGGGTCATCGTCAAGGCTCTCTCTGTCGCGCTGACATTCCGCAGCCCATTGCAGTACTGTGGAAAAGCAAAGGGCATCATTCCCCAAGGCGGACTATGTCGGCATATATCTGTGTTGGGTGTTAGTCCTTCCAGTTGCGAGTACTTAAGGACTATCCTTATAGTCAGTTTTGTATATTTCTGGTGATTTCAATTGGTAGATTCACGGTCGAATTTCTTATGTCTATGTTTCATTAAGTGACCGTACTTGTTGGTGGTAAAAGTTTGTTTCAACTCAACTGTTCTATCCTTTTCAGACTCAGCACTTTATAGCCAGCCATGGTATGCACTTAACTTAACTTCTAAGACAATCGGTCGCGTGTGGAACATTTGTTCTATTTCATTTTATGGTGTTCAATAGATATAATAACAACAGATATGATCTGTGTATTTTTCATTAAAATTATGACTGAGCTAATCTTTAGTCAACAAAATGATGGTTTGAAAAATTCCAATATCTGAAAAGAAGATAACGTGTATTATTTAATTGTCACATACACGCTTGGCTTGGGGGATTTTCTTTTTGTAAATGTGCATTCGAGACATAATTGTTGCAATCGTATTCTGAGACTGTATCCAGGATCACTGGGAATGAAATATAGGAGTCCATGTAATTATGAACGAAAATATAAATCGATGCCGTGTTATATAATAGTATCCGATTGCGCAGTTAATTCCCTGGTATAGAATTTGAGAGAAAAAGAAAAAAGATTTTAGTATAAATTGACAATATGGGTATAAAATGTCATTGGAATTATAGGCGGATATATCTTCATTCAAGATTTTAACTCTGCAGATAAACATTTAATCGCATAAAACTTGTGCAATCACAGAATCCAGTACTTTATGTTTACATTAATCAATAGGATTAGTCCCTTTAAATGGAAGAATCAGCTTTGAATGAATGATGACGTTTCTTATGATAAGTCGTTGTGGATAAACGAATGGGGCCCGAGAGACTCGATTACTCGGTCTAACGAATTACAAGGTTTTTAAATATAGTTGGTCCTCTTAATTATGATAAAAAGCGATATGCAATTGTGTTTACGACCTCCCTAAGGGATAATTCAACAATTGAATCAATAAATCAATAACAGTTATTATGGCATTTGGTTTTAAGATAAATTTGCCCAGTTAGTCTGTGTATGTAAGGCAACAATGTATTAAAAGTTAAATCGGTTTGTATTTCCCGTGACCTTCGCAACTATTAGATAGATATGCTACCCACAATTTAGGTAGTGGTATATTGTCAATACACGGGTCTTAAAGCAATAAAGTGTTTCCTTTGTGATCGTAAATAAAACTAAAGGTTAGTTATTCCTACAACTTTATTGTTAAACTGGTTGGCTTAGAAGGTCCCTTGTTCTCGATAAAGCAAAGATAATAGCTGCTCGGAATTTCTGGGTGAGCTCTGATCAATTTCGCTCAACACCCGCTTTTATAACCCCCTTATTTCCGTACGTTATAGACTGGCCTTGGCGTTAATTTCCGTCCCAAATATTGAATAAACATCCCCATTCTCCCGAGACCAGGGGGAGAACATTACCTTATTTGGTCTTACAAAAATTTCAAAAACAGATAAAATATGATGGATATTTTGACAATGGTAACGATTTTATTAAAATATCACTGTTTTTTTATATATAAACATTACAACATTGGATTTGACTCTATAGAAAGTGTTCACCAATAATTAATGGTCTTACTTTGCACCATGTGGTAATTGTACTGTTATTTTGTGTTGAGGCATATTTTAAATGGTATTTTAGAGTTGTAATACTATGTAACTTGTCTAGGAAGCCTAAGATAGTTCATTAAATTTCTAGATGACGGGCTTGTCTGTCCTATATTTTGTAATAGACGAATGAAAAGCTAATTCAGGAACAAAATTGACAAGATCTGGTTTCGTCATGATCAAATACAAGTAAATCACCACGATTAGTTATTTATTCTGACAAAAAAAAAGAAACTGGTACGTGCATGTAAGTAATAGAAGAAGATAATCGGGCTATTTTATGACTATTGGTTGATTTTTGACTTTATGTGGGTTCATGGTTTTGGATCAGAAAAATATATAGCTAGAGGGAGTCTGTTACCTAATCTGTATGTTTGACAAATGAACAAAATAAAATGACAGGCGGCGAATGTTATGTTATGTTAATAATATCCTTTACATATTATAATTTGTTACTATCGTAGAAATAGGCTCAGTAAACTGGTGACTAAAGGGTAAATCAAGAAAATATGCCTCTACACAATAATTGTTACTCATCTTGACTTTAAATGAGTTAAATAAATTGGCGAACGTTGATTTAGTTTATTGCCAAGGGTTTAGGTGCATATATACCACGCAAAAAAATAATCATGCAAAATAAATACATGGCGAATAAACGAACGTGATGTCATTGACAGTAGTAACAAGGGTTACATGGGTATTACATGTGTCAAATACCGTTATTGTATGTTACACAAAAGTCTTGCTAATGATTTGATTGTATCATGGAGGTGGTAGTTTAATATATAATTAGAACACGGGTTGCATTGCAACTGTGCTCTATATAGATAGTTCTTTGGTGCCCATTCCATAGGTGGTTGATTAATATTGAAACACTGGTAGCGTTGGTGCCGGTAGGTCTGTCAGATTTGCCGAAACTTGTATCCGCATTATTATCAACCACACTTTAAGTATGAGTTACAGCGTCTTTGTGATAAATATGACTATTCCATTTACTTCCAAATGGTACATTTTTAAAAAGAAAATGTTGGAATCAAAATAAAGATGTAATGCCAGTGAATAGCACGGAGGTCAGTCACCCTCGATTTTTTGTGAATTATAAAGAAAACCGTTATGTTACTCCACAGTCTTCGATTTTGAATAGTTCCTTTATTTAGTTGTTACCAACAAGTTGGCATATTCAATGGTAAAATATATTAGTGCTCTGCATTTCGCTTCTTAACAGCTGTCGTTTGATTCGGTTTCTCTAACAGCAATCACCAATTATTGCTGTGTCCAGTATTCTTTATAACGTAAAATAAATGACTTCTGTTGAATTAGTAGGTAGATGATTAAAGTCTTTTAAACAGACCTTATCAGTCTGAACTTTAAAATAAATATAAGTGTTTGAACAATCCCCCGATAACCATCACTTTGCCAGGGATGGTTATGGAGTAAAGTACGTCGCTGAAGCATCATAAGATTATAAAACTAAATAACCATATTTAAACGAATAAATTGGACAATTTATATATTTAATCTAATTACACCCCCGATGTAACTGTACATGCAAAGTCAATTCACAGCACTTTCCACTGATCGACAACGATCTGCATACAGATATCGCCTCTTTAACTGATTAACTGAGACAATACCTTTGATGTTTCCACATATACCGTACTGAGAGCTACATTATTCAGTGTGATTGTATACGGATAATATCCTCAAGCTTAACCAGTACAACGAACCAAGACAGTACATGATAACACTATAATAGAGATATTATAAAATATTTCACAATAAAATGGAGCAGATTTCAAAAGCTTGTGGATTGTATTTTACGGTACTCATCACAAAACATTATTTCGTATTACACAGACCTTTTTAAAAGTTGCATTTCTGGAAAAAAATGTAAAGTATATTGTATTGATTTGTTTAAAACATGTCACAATCTTGCCCATTCGTCATTTTGCTGCATTTCACAGGGGGATCACAGCGAGTACATTCCCTATGACATTGACTGATTAATCAGGGTGTCCTAGGTTCTGCGCCATTCCAGAAATTTCCCGGGAATTTCTACCTCCATGTCAGTGGTGCCATAATTGTAAAGTTACCATGTCGCGATAAAACGTTAAAAAGACACTTTGATAGATATGGGTTTAGAATAGAAATCATTCATTTGTAATGATGACCGTTACAAGGGCTCCACTTTTGTGCTTCAGTATAAATAAAAAAGAGAGAACTGGGGTTTAAAGTCCACTCGACACAAACTAGGTCATTTCGGGACTAACATGGTTTTAATTTTATTTCAATAACTCGATTGCGCGTAGGGGTCTTTGGCGGTGGGAGGAAACCGGAGAAAACCCGGATTGTACGTGGCAACGAGTAGGTTTTCTCTGGGTGCTCCGGTTTCCTCCCACTGCTAAAGACCCCCACGCGCAAGCGAATTATTGAAATAAAATCTAACCATATGTTGGTTCCGAAGTGACCTAGTTTGTGTCGAGTGGACGTTAAACCCCATTTCTCTGTCTCTCTCATTTCGTTTCTTCCATTCCGCCCCATCTCCCTTAACCTAATTCATTGTCCAAGAAATAAAGTAATAGCTGTTATCAAATTAATATAGATTAAACATGTATTTCAGCTTTTTATGTTACATTTTGCTTTTTATTATTAATATTCTAATGATGTAACTTTAAACAAATTTCCATAATGACATGTACTTGACTGCAGAAAGGTCTCGGTGGTACTTTTAAAGGACAGTATTGGCGTCAGCCATTAGCCATCATCACATATGTGATAGGACTGGTTACCCACATTCTAAACATAATTATAACACAGAAGTCATTGCTACGATCGATGCGTCACCAAAATTTGAAAAAGCGGAAGTAACGCAAAAAATGGAAATCAAGTGTTATCCGTTTACATGTATATACACGATCGAATTTCTTTCTACTCACTAATAATTCCGTCGAAGACGAAAATGTTACTGGGACTGTGGGAGGATTACTAACAATTCAAAACATTAATTGAATATCACTTGAGAAGTAAAAAAACAACAAAAATAGAAAAGGTCCGTACATTCCCTTTTTATTCATTCCATATACTAAGTAAAAACATGGTAATGCACAGACTCTTCTATTTCTTTCCTTCCCCTAATCTAGTGGCAGTTAATTCGTTTTACGAGTTGCCAGATGTCCTCTCACTGTCTCATAATATGCAACCTTTAGTCTTCGAAGGAATTATCAGTGAGCAGAGATTCGACCGTGTCTCTGTTATCGCTCGTTACTTCAATAGTTATATAGGCGACTAATTTTTTGCGTCACTCCTGTCTCTTCAAATCTTCGTTACACATCTATCGTAAAATGATCTCTGTGTTAAAATTATATTTGGAACATGTTTGACCAGTTCTATCACATATGTGATGATGGCTGACACCAATATTGTCCTTTAATGGCAAACTAATATGTTTTTTTTTTTATCAAGTATTGGCTTTTTTACTAGATTACTTCATTTACAAAGAACATGACAAAGCGTCATTAAAAATGTAACGATGCACATTAAATTTTGTACGCCACTGACTATTGCTGTTTTGTCAGAATCACCCATCTTAACCAAAAAAGCTGCCTGAACACAAAAAGGCACTTAAATTATTTCATGTTATAACTTTGGAATGTTTTACGTTTTGGAATCTTTCGGTGATTACACGATTCACATAATAAATATAGAAAGTTCAACCAAACCTCAAACAACCCAATTAACTGTGAAATTGGCATTAAAGAATCTGAAGTGTTCACGGAAAACGACATGGCCGCTTTTCAAATCGGTAACTATTACAAATGTAACTTCGATTGGGGATCTTTTTGCTAACAATATTTGAATTAATTCCTGGGGCATGTGTTGACTCAGTGGTTCCTTTTATGCGACGCATCTCCTCGTGTTGCGAAAGGTTTTGTAATTTGGAAAACGTTTACAATAATAAATCTGAAAAGTTCTCGACAATCTGGCGTGCGTTCGTCGATATATCACTCCATTCGCCATTTCTTTAAACATCCTCGTTTATGGCATAACAAAAAAGCCACATTACAATAACATACATACAAACATCAAACGACGTAACGGGAGATAATAAATAAATTAAACAAAGAGACAAGATTGGTGACCAAATTAGTAACACAAACATATCAAGGGAAGAATGAATGTGATTAAACAAACACGCAAATATAATTAATGGCAATGCATGTTCTATACTACTGTTACAGCATTACTGGATGCTACGGCTTATTTTGTTGTTATTTTATAGTATAATCATATTTTTGTACCGGTTACCTTTATCTAGGAAATTTGCTCCCAAGAAATTTATTACTATTATGATGGAGACGTCTAGGTATGCGTATATTATGAGATATGTGTCACACGATGACTTTACTCATTCAGTCTGTAATTTATTTAAAATTATTTTGAATGACAAGATCTGCCCGATTCAGGTTTTAAAAGAACAATATCAATGGCATTAGATGTTATAGTTGATTTGATTTATGAGTGAGAGAAATAGGGTTTAACGTCCACTCGACACAAACTATAAACTAGGTCGTTTCGGTACTAAATGGTATTTGTGGGATGACGGTGGATGCTTTGTTAACAATTTTACGTCTACGGAAAAGAGCTATGCTGATATATAGCGGATTCTGTCGACACTGTAATCCCAAATTAAAGTACAATTAGTAACGAAGCCATACATATAGTGCTGACCCCATCACTAATCGATTTACCTCATACGATCAATCCAATCTAAAACCATAATTCCGTTTAACGTCCGCTTCCACCAACAGTTATATGGTAGACAAGGTGTATAATTGACATTATAGTTTTACTGAGATATCTAAAGATAACCAAGCACGTGACAATTAATGAGCATTGTAGAATAGGATAGTATTTTTTTTATTTGTGAGTAGGATGTGAGAAAAAGAGGACAACAAAAACACGCGCGATATTGATACCAAGTGATAATTAACCTTCAATTAAACAGCACATGTAAACATTGATTATCGATTTTAACCGTAACTAGGTTGATCTATCGATAAATCAATTCGTGACACATTGGCTACAACTAATTACTTTGGGGTCATCATTTTAACATGATCTACGTAGCTGTATAATGTTATAACATTGAAAATCAAATAACTTTGATATTAATTGGTTAATTAAATACAGTGAGTGGTCTATATCGTCTAGTCAGTACAAATGATCTGGTGGAAGAGGACGTTAAATAGAAACAAACGAAGAGTGTACCTAGTCTACGATATCACATCTGGTGGAAATGGACGTTAAACTCCCAGTAACGACGACGACGAGAGTGTACTTGGCTACGATATCACCCCTGGTGGAAGTGGAGTTTGTACTCCAGAAACGAACGAAGGGGTTGTATCTTATCTACGATATGACCTATGGTGAAAGTGGGCGTTGAACTCCAGAAATGAACGGAGGAGGAGAGATGTATAGTTAACAGGAACTTGATTGTTGAATTATTTGAAGAGACTAGTCAGTACACATGATCTGCAGATCAAGAGACTGTATATTATATAGATAAAAGAAACGTGATTGTTGAATTATTTGAAGAGACTCGGTTATTAGAAGCAGGATAGACAAAACAGCAGTAGTTCATGTCAACGAATAATTGGAAATCGTAATTTATCTTTTTATGACTATTTACAGTATTTAAGACCCGGACGTCAGAGGTATCTGAATCGTTTAAAGACTTATGTTTTAATACGCCCATATTTTCATGTGCAGTGTATTATCGTCGCTCCTCTCCGTCCACAATTTGTTTGTGGACATTGTGCAGGACATAATTCTTATCCGAATTTGACGAAACTTGAAATAAAGGTTCATCTCCGAAATATTTCGGTTCGTTTCGATATTGGCATGTATGGGATCGAAAAGTCCCGGATTATGACCCCTGATTGTACGAAACATAACGTTTTTAGTTTGTGAAAATTCTAGAGATCACAATTCCGACTTAGATGAAACTTAAAATGTATGTTTATAACACAAAGATCTCGGTTCGGACAGCTACTCCCTGGATTATCACATTTTTAGCTAGTGCTAGTGGTCCCACAAGGCGTCACAATTGTTATGCTATTTATAAAATGTATAAAGTTAGGTTGAAGTTACATAAACAACGTCATCAGTGTTGATATGAGTATAACATATTTCAGAAAAACTTGAAATCCGTAGCTTAGACCCATGGTGAAACGTATATCACACGATGTTCAGTTTTTATTTGTATGACTAATAGTAAGTGCAGGAGGGCTGCACCACACACAATTCTACACAAAAACAAATATATGGACAAGACATCATACTCAAAGACCACAAACATAAACAAATCAAAGAGAGTGATTACACTGCTTTCATCCTGATTTACACAAAGAACATGCTCTTACAACCAACCGATGTTTCCATTAAGTTTTTGTTTCGACATCTGATGTTGAACCAGTTTAACACTCCTGTTTCCCTTTTCGGCCGACCATTACAATCATGTATCAGAATTATTAAAAACCTTATGTTTAATTAGTACATAACATGGCGATATATGTTTATTAACCAGTGTAATAATAAAATGTAATTTCCGCACAAGGAAAGATGATTCGTCGCTTCATTGCTCAACCTGTAATTAATTTCATTAATAGAACAGTTAACCTAAAAATGAAATTCGTATAAATATCATCTCGCCCACGATAAAATGAAAATAGAAACATTCAGTAAAGCAGTAAGACAAATCAAACCAATTTTTGTTCTTTTTCTATATTTAATATAAACTGGACTGTTATTGAAACAAGTGAAAAAAATCAAGGTCTGGAAATTCTTCGTCTGTGGCACATTTTAACAAGTTGGTCTGGTTGGAAAGAAATTTGTTTAATTTGAAAGAGCTCAGGTCTGGAAATTCTTCGTATGTGGCACCATTTTAAATGCAAAATTACAATTCAAATTTCTTAGTCAGGAAATCCCCACCTCAAGTGAACAGAACTTTTCGGGTATTCTAGAAAGAGTGAGTACATGTTTAACCAAAGTCGTGTACGATACTCATTCCTGCTTATAGCTAACTAAAGATATAACCTCGAGATCAAAGTCGAAACATCCCAATACTGTATCGGACCAGTGTGTGTGTGTCGGGGAGGTGGGGGTCCGTGGGAACTACAAATCAAGGTCCACCCGTGTACTCATTGTTAGTCACATTAACTAAACCTTGTATTAGTATTGATAGTCGTGTTCGACGAAGAAAAGGCTGAAACGGCGCTGCCCATACAAAATGTATCTCATAACATACTGCATGGCACATGTTTATTTGTTCAATTGGTCATAAAAAACGGCACGGAAAAAACCCATTTCATATCATTTCGTTTCCTATTCTGCGGATAATGTTTATAAAACCAAGTTGAAACCAGATGTTATTTGAAATCTCATCCTTCCTTACTAGAACATATTGGAATTCGACATCTTATGTCTGCAATACCACCTTTGTGAATTTTACTTTTAAGAATACGGTTGAACGCCCTTACTATGATCATTTCACTTAGTTCGCTATAATCTTCTTGTTTTCGTTCTTCTCTAAGTTGCATCATGCGAATAAGACAAGCATCATTGACAATAATTACAAGGACGCTAAAGCCGCATTTACGTAAGTCTCCAATCATAATTCCAAGTAACTTTAAACCCAATGATGCTTGTAATATATTGAAGAGGATCAGTAGGGATTGTTCTTCTCCTTCTTATCACAAAATGAGCTCTATAAACGAGTGTCTAAAGATCTATTTCAAAAGAATTAATTAACCCTCGATAGCCCCTTCAAATTACTTTGACATGGGATGAGGCAAAGATAGCACAACGTGGGGGAATAAAGCTTGATATCAATTCCGCGGTTTGTTATTAGATGTAATGAGATATTTTCCTGACCTGATTGATCGGTTTGAAGCATGACGACTCATTTTGATCGTTCTGGTCATATTGATATTGACGCACGAAATACCAAGGGAGACAATCTTTAATAATTTCCTACTTGCGAAAATGCCACTCATTACACAAAATTTGAGCTTCTTTCGTACTGTAAGTAAACATCGTCTTTAAAGTCCACGGGGAAAGCCCAAAGATCTTTTAAACTATTTGAGCTGACATACTGGGGCGGGAATAGGGGTCATTATTGAAGTATTCCCTGATTAAAAAAAAACCCAACAAGTTGGTTATGAATATTCCAATAAAAATACGAAGAATTATAATAGGGTCCTGCAATGACTATCAAATTTATTTTAATACTAACTTGTATGCTTGTGAGTTGGATATAGTCTATTGTTGTCATCTCAATTCTTATTCATCTTGCTAAGAAAAAAAAATTGTATAACCCTTCGAGAATAATTTGCTGAAGGTTTGCCCATTGTATCAAGTAACTCTCCCTATATATTCCAATAATTGATTTCACTATGAAACACATCCATAACCCTGTTTAAGTACTGTAAATGAGGGCGTATTGCGGTGGTTTTTTTAATAAGGGAAATAGATTTATTTTTATGGATAATTATAGCCTTTGGTCAATGCATTTATTAAGATGCTCAAACATTCATAAATGTGACCTTTAAATCAGGAAACGCAAGTCTGTCCAAAGGATGTACAATAACCCAGTAATATCACAATAATAGATATCCCACCGTGTCATGGCGCCATCGGTTCTACTGAGTTTTCAGGGATTTCCTTATAATTAAGCCAATGCCAGGAACCAAGACAGATTAGGACGGGAATCGTAATGAATAGTTCACTTAGACCGAAAGCCCGGTGATTATTTTTTTTTAAAAAAGTCGAACATAACACTTGACACACTAAAAATACATTTCTGAAGACTCCAACAAGAAAGCAAATTTCACTTCATGTGTGATTCGTGTAGAAAAATCACGACAAACAACACTTGATATTCTTAATATCACTTGTATTTGATCAACCGACCTTCAACATCATGACATTTTCGATGGAAAATGCGCCGGGCAGAATAATCCCATCATTAATTTGCCTTATTTGGTTTCGGAGACGTCCAACTTCAATGTTTGAATAATTTCCCCGTCGATTTATTTCAATATTGTGACTTAAAGGGTCATATAACATGTGATAGAGTATTCTTAAGAGTTTTTGACCCTTAACGTCAAAACAGTTGAGAGTGGGAGGATCCTTATCAAAATTGAACTCTGACCTCTTCGAATTTCGGTTAATCAGAAACACATCTTAAGGGCATAATGG
The DNA here is from genome assembly GCA_963678685.1 of Patella ulyssiponensis. Lineage (NCBI taxonomy): Eukaryota > Metazoa > Mollusca > Gastropoda > Patellidae > Patella > Patella ulyssiponensis. Next base: position 74,318,106 of record OY783227.1, on the reverse strand, counting down.
TTAAATTACTTGCCGCATCTTAAGTAGCATATTAAGCTGCCAGTCAGCAGCTCTCGTTTCCGCGTAACTTCAAATTCAGAATTTTTATCCCACTCTGAAAAGACAAGCCGTCAAGACCAGGTTGATTATTGCGTAGTAGCCTTCTTGTCTTACTTAGGTTTTTGTCATCTTATTATTAAGAAATCAGATCCATGCGTGCAAAGCGGTTATTAGTGTTTTATAGTTTAAAAGCATATGCCGGAACGATATTGATGACAGGAAACAATATATGTTCCATACCATATTGGAAAACAGTGGGTCATTACTTCGTAACCAACACGTTTATTGCATTACTGAGTTCTGAAATAAATCTTTCCAGTTAAAGTAAAAGATAAAACGGTCTGAAGGCATCGCACTATATGATACTTATAAAAAATTATCCAATATTTATATCTTTTTTGACTGTAACATACCATGCATCGGTGCATTTTTCTAATCAAAAATTGATGTGGTCGTAACAAAAAGAAATTAATTGGTTTGGCGGAAATGAATCATGAGTTTATAGATGTCTCATTTCACCATTCACTTACCTGTCGAAATGCGCCATTTCAAATACAATATTAGGGCCAGTTATTGAAATAATCATTTTGTTTAATTATACAGATTCATATATCGAAGAAAATTATACATAAGAAATCAACAAGGTGGATGCGTGGGTTATACGAAGGCGCTGTCTAATAAAATGGTCTGACTATATTATATATATTATGGGTTCAATGTGCTCCTTGAAACTATCAAAGGGATAAAAGCACATAACTGTCGTAAAATCGTATTCAGCCGAAAAAAGTAAATTGCATAGTGCCGGGAATTCTCGTATTTAAGCCCTTCCGTTATTAAGCCATGGGCTCAATAACAAGTTGAAATTTTAAATTTATTTTAGGGTGGTTTCCCTTCTAAATTTTTAAACCACATGTGTTGGCATTGATTGAGTCACGTCGAATCTGTGTACATTATACTTTTCGAAGAAATGGTCCATCACTGACACGTTCAAATTCGAAATTAATTACCACAGTTATGATTCGATTTTTTTTTACCTCATTTGCTCGTATCGTGTCACAATGAGAATATGCTAAGAAATTGTAATATTACCGGTATTTAGAAATCCGAGTAAGAAGATAAGTAAACTAAAAGGATCTTTATTATTTCTTAATCTATTATTGTTAAAATCCTAATTCTGCAACGTGGACAGACGAATGTTGTCTTGAACGTTGCCTTTAACTCTACAGACGAAAATGGCACTGGAGCAAAAGACATAGTCCTCTTTTTATTGTGACCCCGTGCCAGAATTTCCACTTAACACACACCCCATATACCCTTTGAACATCTGTTAAGTCATTAAAACCACTAGGGCTGAACAATAATTCAATATATCGCAATATGTAAATTTTATTGACTATTTTTTTAACATTAAAATACTGCAATCATCAAATATATCCTTTGACCCTGTCTTTTTGTCCCCGATAATGTCCTCTGGGGGACTATTGTATTTTTTATACGCCCACATTTTCATGTGGACGTATTATGTCGTCGCCCCTGTCCGTCCGGACGTCCGTCCACAATTGTTTGTGGACTCTCTACAGGTCACAATTCTTACCCGATTTTGACGAAACTTGAAATATAGGTTTATCCCCAAAAGATCTCGGCTGCTTTCGATATTGGCATGTATCGGATCAAAACTTCATGGATTATGGCCCCTGATTGTACGAAAAATCATGTTTTTAGCTTGTGGACCCTATAGAGGTCACAATTTTGAACCGATTTTGGTGAAACTTGACAAGCATGTTTATAACCCAAAGATCTTGGTACCTTTCGATATTTGCACCTATCGGAACGTAATTATGGCCCCTGATTGTCCGAAAAATCACCTTTTTAGCTAGTGGTCCCTCTGGAGGTCACAATTATTATACGATTTAAAAAAAACCGTTTGATTATATCACCGTTACACCCTAAGGAAGGTTGAGTTCGAATTTCGGAAAAATCGGATCAAAATTGCCATACAAAATGGCCGGCGTTTGTACGCGAATACTGTTAAAAAATGGTATATCAAGGTTGTGGACCCTGTAGAGGTCACAATTTTAATTCGATTTTGATGAAACTTGAAATTCATGGTTATAACCCAAAGTCTTGGTTCCTTTCGATATTTGCGCATATCGGATCGTCACTTCCTGAATTATGGCCCCTGATTATACGGAAAATCGCCTTTTTTTTAGCTTGTGGTCCCTCTGGAGGTCACAATTATTACCCGATTTTAAAAAAAAACCGTTTGATTATATTGAGTTCGAATTTCGGGAAAATTGCCATACAAAATGGCCGCCGTTTGTATGCGAATACTGTTAAGGAATGGTATATCATGGTTGTGGACCCTGTAGAGGTCACAATTTTAATTCGATTTTGATAAAACTTGAAATGCATGGTTATAACCCAAAGATCTTGGTTCCTTTCGTTATTTGCGCACATCGGATCGTAACTTCCTGAATTATGGCCCCTGATTGTCCGAAAAATCGCCTATGGTCCCTCTGGAGGTCACAATTATTATCCGATTTCAAAAAACGTTTGACTCTATCACCGTTACACCCTACGGAAGGTTGAGTTCGAATTTCTTACCCACTTAGCAACATGATCCCCAGTCGAATTTGAAGCCTACTGAAATGCACCTTTATAACCCAAAGATCTTAATTCATTTCGATATTGGCACATATCAAATTCTAACTTAATGATGTAGGAAAAATCACTTGCTTGTTCTCTATCCATCTCTCGAAAATGTGGGCGTATCCTGCCTGGCAGTGCCAGTCTATCTTTTTATAAATATGTAAGCCGGACTGATTTAAATTTACATGGATCCCATAGAAATCTGTTTTAAGCGTTTATCACCTTTTTGCTAGCCTCAAGCCTTAAAGCAGTATAACATTGCAATGGCAATATATTGTGAATTTTCATATTGTGTTCCTAATAATGAAAATTTTAAATATCGCTCAGGCTTAAAAAAAAACCCACATAACCCATAGCGTTTATTGAATTTGTAGAGTAGGCAGCCTTTATCTGCAGGAGAAATCAACCGCATACAACGAAATAAGAAAAAATAATACCATATACAAAAAATACAAATCTGCACCACTTGGGCATGATTACTTTCTTTTTTGATCCATTGAAATGTCATTTGCCAATCTATCAAATCTTCATCAGAAGTGATTGCTGTTTTAATACTTAATAATATGTGCATCATTCAGCGTCCTAGTTATTATTGATACTATCTACTGACAGAGAATCGGTTTCGGGCGAGTTTTTTTGCCCCTGAATATGGTAATCCGGTTTACAGACATGGACGTAGTATGGATAATACTGAGCCTTAGTTTAATCATAATTTTTCGAAACAAATTTTAAAGGTTATACTATCAGTATATTGCATTGATTAAGAGTGTTAAAAGCTGTTAATAGTTACATGTCGTGTAACAGTCAATGCTTCAGTCAGTTGTGTAAGAGAAAATAACCTTTGTTTTAACGAATAAATGATAGAAACGAAAATGAAATTTAAGAGTTATATCGACTATAAAAGATCTTGACGTAGTTGCAAATGGCCGCCCTTGACAATTTTGATATTGATTCTTGAAACAATGTTCATGTATTTGTATCGCGACATGCGCTTGATTTGCGTTTACAGTCTTTTCTCAGATGCTAAGTGCCAAACCTTCAAAACCTCCCGCCGTATTGAATTTTGAACAAAAATAGACGGGTTTAATTTTTCTTTTGTCTTAACTACAATATATAAGTATAAATACTTTATTTCAATATTTGTTTTTTTGTTAAGCCATTTCTGCTTTTCCTAACAACATAATAAGAAAAACATTACCGATATAATGCTAAGAAGAGTTTCCGTCGATCTCGTAATCATTATTGTCACAAAGACGAAGTACCGCCACTTCAATTTTGTTGTATAATATTAACTCGGGTGGGTCATCGAACCGCACGCCCGCCAGAAGAGTTTCCATTATCTCTCAATCATTGAATGGATCTTATCTAGGCAACGAAACATACGCCCACCAGTAGCTAAGTCGTCCGAATTGGCAACCCTCGAAACATTCAATAAGATCGGATAATAATTAAAGCCTCCTACAGTGCTAATATTTCGCAACAAAAGAGAATAATCCTGGAATATCTTCGTAATCAATGACATTCTTATGTTCAATAGGATTCGCAACCAATATAAGTTGCAATTGATAAAGTTCTAAAATAAAATTTGTAATATTATTCCTGTGGTGATATTTGAAAAACATTGAAAATCAATAGGATTCTTCGCTTCAATGAGATTCATAGCATATGCCAATTTCAGATGTGTGGATTATTGTAGCCTCTAGTGTAGTGAAAGGTCAGACTTCATAAAGGGAAATAACTGCGGAAGTTATTGTCGAAAACCTTTGAAAATGAATAGGTTTTTTTCATTTTAATAGGATAGATACGTTATTGCAGTAGAGTGATGCCCTAACGCGATGTTTTAGAACCTCACATAACGCTGTAGGGGATTATCGGCAAAAGTTAAAAATCAATAAACTCGGTCATTACAAAACATTATATGGATTAACGTATCCTTTACTGTCCTGACAAGGCCCATGAATGACAGTCCGGCGAACGGTCTAACATAGAAGACCAATATTGTAAATTGTATTCTCTTTTATCATTCTGTCTTTAATTTTAAACATTTTGTGAGCGTCTAATAAATTACTCAATCTGTCATACTTTGAATAGTTAAAAAATGTCTGCAATTATTTGCGGGCGGATAAAACTAATTGTAAGTGCACTTATGTCCGCATGATTCCTTGTTCGTCGCAGATGTAAATACATGTGTTTAAACACTGTACCGCTGAGTCAACTTTTTTTTTATAAAGGCTTTAAAAATAATTTGATCTTGTCACGATAGTCATTGCCAATTAGGTTTGTTTTTGTTGGTTTGTTTAGAAAAGAAAGATAACACAAGAAATACAAAATGTGATTGACCGAGAAATGTAAGATGTAACGAAATCCTACGTATGCCAGAGAACATTGACATTGTAAATGGCGACGAAGGTCAATGACATGAAACACACTTTGCTATGCAGTTTTCCAAACTTATTATGGATTAGTGGCAAAAGGCTTCGGTGAAAATTTGTCTGTATGGTTAGCCCCAGGGAATTCACGACGGAGACAAACTATGTAAATCGCTTCTTGTAATCCTTAAATGGACGCCTCTACGAAGCCACAATGTCAGAATGGGAATAAATACTAGAATCAAGCTTTTTTATTTCTGGGCGCGGTTTGTACACTAAAACAAAGATTGCATTCAGAACCAGAACTAGTAAAATTTGCAAACACTTAATTTACACATACGAAAAACAAATAAAGCAAAAACAATCTGAGCGTTTTGCGATAGAACAAATTTATGAGAATCACATATTCCGTAATTTCTCCAAACACTTGTAACCTTGTAATTAATTCGCATGTATTGCGTGATTCCCTCTTGTCGGTGATGAAGGACGAATGTTCTGCAGGGACAGTTATCTAGTCGTTCGAATGGGACGAAAAACCGAGGTCCGGTATATACATTGGAATGCGCGTAAAAGATCCCTTAACAGTTGTAATTCGATATGAGAGTAGGCCATAGTTCCGATGCCCGGGAAAAATATCCCTCATAACACACTGCATGACGTACGCCCGTCTTCATTAGCCCAGTCGGAGCAGAACAGTAGGGCGTTAAACCCTATTTCATTTCATTTTATTATATAGGCCAAATGGTTTATTCCCAGGAAGGCGCAGTTATTGATCGTAACGGATTAAAGTAGGTTGTTTTCGGCGATTTCGTGGGAATCCAGCTCCCAGGGATTAAAATGGATTAAAAACGTAACAATGGTGCTATAGATTGTTATTATAAGAATTTTCACTGTCATAATCCCCATTGTAACTAATTAACAAACATTTTAGCATCATTTTCCCATTTTGACATAAGATAGAAAAACATCGTTTTTGGCATGAGAAATAAAACAACTGGGTACTGAAACGAAAATTAATTTAATTTCTCCAAATAAGACACCCTATCTAAATACTCATTTTCTGTTCCTCGTGTCTTCCTTTTAATTCCTGGGCTGGCTTTGGATTTGAGCATATTTATGTTTCTTCCTTGGTGATTCCCGACCCGGCATACTGTACAATTCTAGTTTCATTAATGTTTTGCTCTTGTTGTAATGCAATCATTTAAAAAAAATCGGATGAGATTTAACAACTAGCTTCTTGATCCTTGAATGCCATCCTTCCAGAGTGTTGTTGGTTCTGTGTTCCCCTGTGTGGTAGTGATTCCACTGATAAGAAGTATATTCACCCTCGCTCATTGGTTTGTTACACAGTCGGCCGATTAAGTTATTTTCATTTCTGATTGAGAATGAGCGAATATGTGAACACTACTTGGATGTTTTTCATCATTAGTTGCCAATTGGCGATTGGGATTCATATTGAATACTTGGATGATTTTCATCATTAATTGCCAATTGCAATTGGTGAAATTCATCATCAATTGCCAATTGCAATTGGTGAATAAAATTCAGAGTGAACATGAATGCATTTAATTTTTAACACCGTTAATTGGGTAATGATAACAACATGACTATCTTCAAACGAAAGAAGACAAGTCGCTATCTGCGCCTTCGTGAGAATACACCGACTAGATGTTAAACCTGGTTCGTTTTAGTTTTTCAGTGAATTGAAGGTATTGATTTAAATCGAAAATAGCCGCGAGGCAATCTTTTATTTTTTAAAAAGCTCCTCCCACATGCATCGAATGCATCTGTGATTTGTTATTCAAAACTAAAAAGTCGTTTTGTTTTGCTTGGAAAATATCTATGATTGTTTTATATTAGGAACAGTAATTACGTTTATTAACACACCCCCGTGCATCTAACCCACATCACCGCGTCTTAAAACATGTAATTTAATTATATTGCTTAGACAACTTCAACTAAACCATGTATCGAATTATTATGAATTATCTCTACTCCAAATGTAAATGGTTTGATTGAGGCAATTCAAAGGGAAGGCATGAGTTGCCAGCATCATTAGCAGTTATAAGTCATTATCATTACCAGAGACCTTTTATTGTTAAGATAGGCACTTGAAATCTAAATTATCCACCTCATTACTCATCAAGATGAATATCGGTGGTATATATATTGTAACTAAGACACTGCCGTGGGCTCGTGACCTAGAATATGTGCTAATAATTCACGGGGGAGTGCTAAGATAAATTGACCCTAATGACCTTAATATACGTTGCACCATTTGTTAAAATAGCTGATTAGACTTGACTGGTTCCAATAACTAATAATATATCTTGATATATGACTCAAAGAGAGTAATATATCCGCCATATTGCCTTATCACCCCGATTGAATGAACGAATTTGGCAGTTAATTCAAGAGCACGGGAGCGGAACTTAGTACTATTGGTAAATGACATGATGGGCGAGTTAGTCAGGGACTGTAGTTAGGAAGTAAATGAGTTATTCGGGTTAATAGTCAAGAAACTTGATGGATCTCTACTTTTGTTTTCTGACCGAGAACAAACTGATCAAAGAGCCGTATGACTTTTATGAGCCTCCTGTGGCTCTCTCTAATTGGCGAAATCGACCCTTCCACCGCCTACTAATGAAATAAAGCAATTTACACAAACTAACAACAGAATTCAACAAATATTATGTATACCCGAATCAGAGAATTCATGAAACATTACGGCGCTGATTGATACACTTAATTACGTGCAGAAACGGGCGAGGAACTAATTCCTTGTGTGCTTTAAGTGTAATAAATTTGTGTTGGATTCCTGTCGTATTTAAAGTAATATACGAGTTTTGGACTTGAAAAACATTGCTGAAGTCCAAAATATGGTTAATGATGTTGCTGGAGCTACTGAAGTTAGGATGACAATCGACAAAAAATATTTAAGCAATACCTATGTTACCTATGAACAGAGCCGGATTAAGCTCTCATGGTGCCCCTGGCTGATAATATACAATGGTAATGGAACATATTCTGGTAGTTGTCCGTCACACTCAAACAGATGCAATTTGTATATCCGTAGATAGATAGATATATCTGGCACAAACATATACCATAATTCATATAAGTATAAATTATCTGCTTTATGTATTGGGTGTCCTTTAATTCTCTGGTTTCATATTCAATAACGGTACAGCAATTAAATATTATGAATATACTTATTTGATATAAGTTATCAAGCAATCCCCTGTACTGTACGAAGGGCGTTAAAACTATTATTATCTTTTATAGCTATTATTATTACGATTGATATTTTCACCAACGATGATTCCAGTTCCAAACAGGCAATTATTTCTCAACGACGCATTTTCATATCTTGAGTAAAACAAGTATAACCAAACACAACCTTCAGTACTAACACATCTCCTCTGAATTAACACAAATTCGTGTTAAAAAGGTGAATTAGTGTATAAAATATTTAACAAGGCTCTTATCGCTTAATGCTGATATGGTTATCGTGATAATTGTTTTCCAGAAATATACCAATTATTAATAATAAATAAGAATGTCAACCGAGTCTGATAGACCAGCCATCGTTCTCTTGAGTTCGTCTGAATAACCACAGGATTATAAAGTGACAAAATCGGTAAACGGATGTAGCCGCGATCTGCGTCACGTAATGCCTTTCAGTGACAACCTACTTCCCTATAGAAGACTATCAGGCTGCACAATATTCGAATGTGATTATAAAATTTAAGAACACGTGGTCAACCATCCTTTCGTCGAGAATAAGTATTTAAGCAAAAGGGGGTGGGGAGTTTTAAACGGAAATATATTAACCATGTAGGTAAAATAAAAAGGGGGGTATGTCATAAAGTGGGTCTCCTGCCAGTAGTCCGAGTACCTTCTACTTTTAAAGTGCGGCAATGATTGATGGATTAATAAAGCTCGTCACCATTGTTTCTGGGATATTTTGACGACGGGGTTGTCGACAGAATTTTCTAGACCAACAGAATGGCCGATTGCCGGATAAATCGAGTGACCATCTGGAATATTATGGAGGTGGGGCTGTGTAAAAACCTTCTGGGCAAATAGAATGTAGTCGCTACGTATCACCTTCTTAATTAATTTTCAGTCATATGAATCTAGACATTTTTACAAGCTTCCTTTCATATCTTTTATTTGACGCTCATAGATGTTCTTTGTGCCAGGTACAGGTCTATTCTTGGATGAACAACAATAAGATTAACCAGTTATTGTACTCAACGTTATTAATTAATTATACTGGTATGAATTCTCAGCTCTTTGGTAACGTTAATATGTAGGGGGTAAGTGTGTGGGGCAGTAATAACCATCATAATTCCCGTTTGCAGCTGCGAAAAGAATGAAGACGGTTTTGGCCCATTCTCCTTGGACATGCTTTATTATTAATTATGAAACCTTTCGCTGCATGTTAACGACATACCTTCTTGAGAATGTATACTAATAAGCTATGGATGTAAGTATCAGTCTGGAATAACCATCAAAAACCCTCGTTATTTTTAATCATCAAAATCTCCCGGAAAGTAGAAGTAGAAAGACTATACTTTAGTAGGCTCAATTATTGATACGTATGTATATCGATTCAAGTTTCATCTATGGGGGTCCCGTTTTCGGAGAATGGGTATATGAAAGGAAATGTGGCTAGCTCCTTGCTGTAAATTAGAAATACTGACCTCTTGTATAGTTTCAAAGAGTCCGGCGACACCTGTGCCGACTGGCCACGGGGAGAAATTAAGTATTTTCAATATACATAATTATTAATGAATGTTTATCAATATTTAGACGACTGGCAACCAATCACGAACGTGTGCTCCATCAGTATAACCGTATGTCATGATTCCTCGTGTACAGAAAACACCCTTCAGGAATGATCTAATTTGAAATCTCTTCTGTTTGGACAGAGAAGTTGCACTTTTATTAGGCCAGTTTTTTTACATTTAACGAAGCATGATAGAAATGCTCGACATTTGCCGCGTTAATTGGTTTTATTTGGCTGGTACACTATGCTTTTCAGACAATCAGGGTTCATCAAGGGAGTTCATTTAACTTTACATTGATAATATTCCTAAACCTGAGACCTGCATTATTATCAATTATGCATTCACTGGAACTAAAGTAAGTCCCATTGATAAAATAAGACATATCGTGATGTTGGGCTATATAATAATCTTTCAGATAAGACACGCATTCTTTAAGCCGCCATAGTATGTTTGTCTATTTCCTGTAATTTTTCTTTCTTAATGAAGCAGTTGCTCACCTGGGTCATCACCTGTTCATTTCATTCATACTACATTTTCATGACCCTTGGTATTCATTCCTGTTGAATCAAAAGTGATCGATCGACTGACTTTGACTGTTATCAGAAAGAAAAGCACGAATAATTCCACTATATCAATTAGTAATACAAGACATGCAAAATAAACATCCTACTGTCCTGCTCCGAACTGGGCTAATAAAGGTGCATTCGGCCAACAAATTTTTACTTAATGTTCTCTAGGATCATTGTTCCTTTTGACAAAACTGTTTCCTCTACAAAATCTGTAGTAATTGATAAGCTACGAAACGAAATGGGGTTTACCGTCCTACTGTTCTGTTCCGAACAGGGCTAATGAAGAAGGTCATACAGTGTGCTATAAAGGAAATTTTGCCCGGACAGCGGCACTACGGGCTACTTTTATATAGAATTCCAACTGTCAAGGGGTCTTTTACGTGCACCTCAATGTGTACACTGGACCTCGGTTTTTCATCCCACCCAAACGACTAGACAGCTGTCTTTCTCAGGCCCTCCGTCATGCATCACTGACAAGAGGGAACCATTCAAGACATGCGATTAACATCGATCAGAACGTGGAACATTTGAATCGTCTCATGGAGCTAGAAATATGGATAATTTCAATTCAAACATCCGTCGGATACAGGGCTCCAACTGTACCTGACAGTAAAAAAGTGCTATGTTCTATAAACTGTCATTAATTTAAATTGTCATGTTTCCTTCACGGTTGTTTGTATTATAACTGTAACGTTAACTTTCCATTTGATTTCCTTGGGGCTTTAAAAATAATATACATACTTTTGTTTTAAGAACTAAACAAACAATCCAAACAAACTTATATTTTTAATAATTAGTTATAACATTATTATTTCTGCCATAATTTTAATAGTCTCATAACAAATGATAAACCATAAAAAATATGAACTTTCATGTCAAATAGATATTATGAAATAAATACTGATGATATAATATATGAAATAATAACCAAATATAGAACAGTCGTCGTGGTATTTTGGGTTCTGCAAATTATTCTAAATAAAATAAATGCAGACTTTAAAAACAAATAGACATGTTTATATGATTGCGTAATAAATACTAAGGGATGGCCGAGTGCGTTAAAGTAGCAATGTCGTTATTAATTCATCAAATAAATGATGTCCATCTCTTGACTAAAGTAGAGCCGTACTATGTTATAGCTTTAAATGCATTCTTAAAATCTTTCGCCTTTATAAAAAAAAAAACTTTAAAAAACAGTTTCTTGAATTATTTGGAAACTAAAATGGCGTTCCTGTGTTGATGTTTAGGTTTAACTCGGACACCCTATGTGTGTTATTTTATTAAATGAGTCTAATTTCTTAAAATATAATACTCTCCATCTTATTCACCTTACATTTATTTTGGTTTAGATGTTAAAATTTGCCTTTGGCTGTGACGCCATCTATTTAGATATAAAGTTTTGGTAACGACCTATTTATTCGGTTAAAATATAAAGTCTATACACACCCCATTAGAACTCACGGCTTTTCAAAAGCTTAATACCTTAACGAACCATCAAAACGCGTGCATGGATGGTCGTCTACTTCCGGTTTATTGTATTCCGATACAAAAAAAGGAAGGGAGTTGCCATCAACGACATCAATAATGACAGTGTAACATTAACGTCATAAGAAAAATCGTGACGCTAAAAGATTTCTGAAAACAGACCTTTTTGGAAAAATCAATTTTAGTACCAACACCAATTACTGCATTAAATAACAGTTAATGTTATCTACTGGAGCTACGCTAGACATATTTAGAGGATCTTTATTGATTTGGATGAATGGACAAAGATGCCCACTGATATTTATAGACATTTAGAAGTCTTTAAGGCAATAATGAATAGTTTACCGTTCTTGCAATCTACGAACGCACGTCACGCAACAGAAGCAGGCGTTGTTTCATCGCATTGGTAAAAACTTAGACTTTGACGTTTCTTGATGATTCTTTTACTTGTGCCCAACCCTTCTACACTACCGTAACAAAATTTGATTCAATCAAACAAAACTATAAACGTAGTAATATAATTCAAAAGTGAGTAATAAAAGGACGTTAAATAAAAAAAATGATAATATAATTCAAAAGTGAGTAATAATAATAATTAATATAATTCAAAGTGAGTATCTTCCAATCACCCTATATCAAAGACATGAATATTGTAGGCTTCTAAAATTGGACACCTGAAGTTTTTTTTCCCCATCAATTCTTTATATTCCTGTTACTTTATTAATAATCATTTTATCAGTTTGAAAACACCACTGTTCGGGCCAAATGTCGCATCAACATTAATGTACATATGACTATGATAACTATCCTTACGTTAGTTTCAAAATGACCGACGTGTTGACTTCGAAGCCAAAAAATTAGTTTTAAAAAATAAATCCCGAACGATTCAATAATGTTGCCAACTACGTCAGAGGCTTTATAACATTCTTTCCATTTAATTCATAATATAGATGTGCGCCCACAACTATTCGATCGATTAGTCTGGTGTGGGATGTTCAAAAGCAGAAACAATCTTGCGTATTCTATATTCCACCCTACTTAATCTTATCTGTCTTGAATTGATTATAACGATCTAAAGATGGCGATACATTTCAAGATAAATAGAAATCTTATATCATAAATCAACGACAAGTACCACTTTATTCCATGTCAACAAGGTAACAGGGGATATCGCTTATCAGCCATTATTATTCTGAACCCAAAAGAGAATTAAAATGCAAATCAGATTGAACAGTTTGTCAGTCAGAGAGAAGTGAAATTAAATAAAATGGGGTTTAACGTCCTACTGTTCTGCTCAGAAATGGACTAATGAAGACGGGCATACGGCATGTAGTGTGCTATGAGAGAAATTGTGGCCGCACAGCGGCGCCACGGCCTACTCTTATGAAATGAAATGAAATGGGGTTTAACGTCCTACTCTTATGCACCTAACCTGGGCTAATGGAAGACGGGCATGCGCCATACAGTGTGCTATGAGGGAAATTTTGCCCGGGCAGCGGCACTACGGCCTACTCTTATATCGAATTCCAACTGCCAAGGGATCTTTTACGTGCACTCCAATGTGTACACGGGACCTCGGTTTTTCGTCCCATCCGAACGACTAGGCAGCCATCCTTGTCAGGCCCTCCGTTCTGCATTACTGACAAGGGGAAACCACGCTGGAAAATCGAGATGAACTTTCTCGGCCAATGCAGGGATCGAACACTCGACCTCCAGGCTAGCGAGCTAGCGCCTTACCCTCTTAACCACGTGATCCCCCGGCCTACTCTTTTATCGAATTCCAACTGTCAAGGGATCTTTTGCGTGCACGCCAATGTGTACACGGGACCTCAGTTTTTCTTCCCATCCGAACGACTAGACAGCTGAGAGAGATAGATAGAGAGAGAGAGGGAGTGATAGATAGATAGAGGGTGGGGTGTGAGGGAGAGTTTAACATTTTAACACCTGAAGCACATGCTTTGAGAAACAGGCAATACAATAAGTTCAAGGGATAATTCATAACCTGGGATATTCATTCATTCATTCATTCATTCATTCAATATTCCCTTATTCAATTAGGCGTGAAGATACGTTGAAGGCTGACAGATTATGACTTTAAGAATACGATAGTGTTTAATTGTATTGTAATGTCTTTTTATGTATTAACCTCACCTTAAAATTTGTTGGCATATTATTTATGCCTATGATTCTATTTTACTATAAATATCGATCTGTACATTCAAAGAATATTCTCAGTTTTATACATTTTCCGCTCTGCTAGTAAGTGATATTCATTTTTAAATATTTCCAATGGTAATTCCATCGTAGACCTATTATTGACGATTCACACTTAGTATGAGGTCGTGCGTAGACACTGACGTGTACGTAAAAGGACCTTTAGAATTCGGTGAAGATACCGGAAACGTCACAGCTCAGACACATTTACAGAAAAAAAACTATAATTGCACAGACTGTGTTAATTATATCTGTGCATGTAATTAGTTCCCAGCAAAGAGTTAATAATCGCTAGTATATCAGATCAATTCTCATTCCACAGCGCCATTCGCAGACCAAAACATTATTACTTAATTTTAAAGAGGAATCCTAAGCTTATACCAGCAATGTAATAGTTAGTATTTCATTGTCTATTGTAAATCTTATAATCCCTCGATTATTAGATGAATTCTGTTAGCTTTTACAGTATGTCCAACTGTGGCACAACTGTAACATCTTATTACTTTATCTACCAATCGAATATTTATTTAATGCAACGTTGGAAACATGTACATCATAATATTAAATAATTATAATATTGTCTAGTAATTGAACGAGTTTGGAACCAAGAGAAGAAATAGTATGGTCGTTCTTGATAAACAATAGAGGCAATGGCAGTACTTTCTATATTTGGTTAAAATAATTTCTGTAGCATTTCCATTTTGTATTGTAGAATAAAACATGTATTCCAGTTTGAAACAAATATAAGGCTTGGCCATCAATATTGCTATAAATTTCAAACACAGTCGACAATCATGAAACCAGGCATCCATACCCAATAGGAGAAGTGCAGATAGTCTGGCTCAATGCAACACAAAAGTGTATGAGTGTGAGTGTGAGTGTGGGCAAGGGGTGGGGTACCTATGATCAAGCAGGTAGGCACAGGAAATAAATAAGTGGTCATGAGTGGTGGTTTTACTTAATTAAAACAATGACAGCCCTACCCGCTAGGCAATAAACTAAATCAAATAAAGGACGTGAGCAGATGTTAAAAGACTTTTAAATTGAAAAGGTATGACATTTGAAAAGTCCATCCAATAATTTGAAAATTGTGTGATCCAGGGGCGGATCCGGGATTTTCAGAAAGTGGGGGCGTGTTGCACCAAGTTGGGAGTGCGAAGCCCGACCCATGATTTTTGAGTTGACAAAAATGCCCACAAGGACTAATTTCATACTAGTACTGTAAATTACGATTTCCAACCTAAACTGTTTTGTTCTCCTTTCCCGCGAGAATATATGGAGCTAAAAATTGTTCGCCACCGCAAAAAAATAGAGGGGGCGTGCGCCGGGTGCGCCCCCCCCCTCTGTATCCGCGCCTGTGATCTATATTAATCTGACCTTATGATAACATGATATCTTAGATTCAAGCATAAAAAGGCTTTTAAAACGTATTCCTCTATTAGTATAATATTGAAGGCATATTCTTTGTTTTATTCATTATTAAAGATAAGAAGTTATTTGAGAAGTTAACTGCGTTATAAATGAAATCACGTCCGTCTACAAATGTATAGTGCAGTCTTGCCTCATTATGTAAACTTCCACTTGCCTGAAAGTATATGGATTCCGATTTCAAAACGAATAACAGAAAAATTGATTATATTTTTTTTTTTTTTTTTTTTTGAAAAAAAAAGAAATACAATTTGACCAAATTATTAACCGAACCTCAAATTTATCAAGTTTTTTCCATTTAAAATGTAAATGGTTAAGAATATGATTAATCACATTACACTAACTCATTTGTATCGAATTATTATGTTTGTATCGAATTATGATTTTTTTTTTCGATATAAGCTTATGTTCACGATCAGGATGGCTGTACCTATGATAATTTGTTACATTACATACCGGAAGTAATAAAAAAAAAATTCAGAGAGAACAAAAACATCATTTCTTAATGGTATTTCATTAATTAATGTGCAATACTCTAGTAATTATTTTCTAGAAGATTGATTATACAATGTCATACAAGGAAGAATAGTTAAATCAGATATTTGTTTATTACGAATTTACGAATAGCATAGGCGTACGAGCCAGGGGCATTGGGGGGAGGGCAGACGGGTAAAGTGAGGAAAAAATGTTTATTTCATCTACTTGGAAAAATAAAGTGCCCGAAATCTAATATCATTCACAATGGATATTGGACAACGTTAATGATATAGGTACAATATGCTTTCAATTATTACACTTTAAAGATACATTATGGGAAATTTTGGTAATTAGTTAGCCATTCTTGCTATAACAGTTCAAATATAGATGATGAAAGAAGAATATATTAAATTTCAGTCAAATTACTTTATTCTGAACGTAGTTACTACCAATGTAATCTTTGACTAGAAATGGGATTGAATTCCATCGTCACCGATTCTTAGTATGACCGATCGTTTGATTGACAGGCGTTAACTCCACCTACATAATCTCGCTGTCTTTTGTCTGCTGTCATCATATCCGAATTTGTGTTTGATCTTTTTGGATTTTTATAACAACTGGACAAAATGAGTGAGACGGTAAATTTTCATTCTTACTTGTATTTTGGGCATGCGTTAAATCAATTGAATATAGGACATAATATTATAATACAATTATGATAAATCTATAGGTATACACCAGGGGCGTCGTGCCTATTGGGGAAATAAAAATATTTTTATTGATATTATTAAGACAGAAGACCTGCCCGTCTGTGTTACTTAGTCATCACACGGTCTCCAGGAATTGTATAATTTCTCATTATCTGTGTTTAGTTTATTACACTTTAAATAGTTTAGATGCCATTTGTTGAGGCCTCGCTCAACAGCGGCCTCGCTTTGTACACTCTATCATTTAGCCTCGATCTGGGAGTATGGCGTCAACGTAACGGTTAAACTCCGCCCACGACGCCATTTAAAAATTAAATTAGTCAACGAAATCCCGTTTAAATCCAATCTGAATCCAAGCCATCCGTGGGTCTACAGAGACGATTTTGTGCTTGTTGTGTAAATAAAGATCTAATTTATAATTTCTATGACATCTGAAGCCTAAATAAAGACTTTCAATAATCAGATTTAGCTCTTGCGTTGTGTATGTTAAAATAGTATACTTGTTTTTGTTGTCTGGACCAGCCGATATATTCTAATACTGTCGTCGTATCACTATTATAGAAAAGAATCCCCAAAACTAATGCCGTCTTTTTCAAGTATTATCTGTATAATATTATCCTGGCAATAAAGTACATCTTACAATAATTCTAAGACTTTTCAAATAAGAGATTTTAAAAAATAATGTTCTATTTCAATATCATTTATCTGTCTGCGCATCATGAAAATATATTGGCTAAGCGTTTATATGCCAAAAACAATTATGTTTTGACATGATATTACTAACTTTTGTCGCTTTGAAAACAGAAACATACAAATCTGCATTCGATTCAACCTTTGCACCCAAAGTCTATGTTGACTATACCTAAGCCTCTTATATTTCTACAAAGTGGTATCGTAATCAGTCAAAAGTACATGTAAACGAAGCAGCTAATATAGTACTTAGTAAAAGCAATTTATTTAAAATAGTAATAGAGCGGTATGAGGACATGTAAATAGTCGATATCATTACAGACTGCATAAACCCGGAAGCGCGTATAACAGGTGCGACTGTACTGTGTGGTTCAAGAAACCAAGCATACCGACATCTTGGAATTGTGATGTCACATCAAATATCAAATTTTGTAAATCGATGCACAATTGTCCAATGAACTAACCTAGTGTCATGTCTATCGTAGCCTCAGGCTTTTTCGAAGAGCGCCTCTTCATCCAGATTATCCGGCGTGGTTTCCCCTTGTCGGTGTCGCATGACGGAGGACCTGACAAGGACAACTGTCTAGTTTTTCGGGTGGGACGAAAAACCGAGGTCCCGTGTACACATTGGCTTGCACGTAAAAAAAATCCCTTGGCAGTTGGAATTCGTAGCGCCGCTGCCCGGGCATAATTTGACTCACAGCACACTGTATGGCGTATGCCCGTCTTCATTGGCCCAGGTTAGGAACAGAACAGTTGGACGTTAAACCCCATTTCATTTCATCTCATTTCATTGCCTCTTCTCCCAAGAACAACAAAATGAGAAGGGCTTGGAGACCTAAAAATATTGGAATTGGATACGCCTATCATGGCATATATAGGAATACTGAGCTATAGCCGCTCTCTATACTGGAAGATCTGGTGGCGCTGACATATAATATTCCTCAGTTGCCTAGTTGTAAGATTATGTTCGTTTTATTATTCCGGTGTTTAAATTGCTTGCCACCCTTAGCCAACCTGAATTTCTTTTGATATCTGGTTACTTTCTTGATATATTCTGATGTTTAAATTGTTTTAATTAAACCAACATCAGCTGTCAGTCATATTTGACGATAAAACATATCATTAGTTTTCCTATAAAAAAAACCCATTAAATCAACGTTGGATACGTTTTAACGAGCAGACTTTTATTATAATTTTTTTGTGTTTATCAGGAAGTACGTATTTACATTTTAAATATAGATCTATATAAACACTGTACAGTCGGTCAATATTTGCAGTATAAGGTAATTCGGTCTCAGGTGCTGTTAACTCGGATTAGAACTCCGACTGTCGATTTCATTTCATCACCAAATTCATTTGAGATCAATTTGAATTCAGTTTCTGAATATATATTTTCGTGTGCAAATATCATAGTTGTAATACCGAGTAAAAAAGATCATAGATTTCATTATTAAACAACGTCGACAATTCAGCGTCTTCCAGTTGGATTAGATCATGGCTGCTAAGTTAAATTTGTAGATTGTAAAATATATATTTGTTGGCATGATATATGTTTTCCAGGTAATATGAACATATATTGTGGTCGTTACTTATTGATTTTGGGTCGTAATCGTCTGAGAAATATATCTTTTAAATAACTGGGAAAATTAACAGTGTTGGGTTTGGTTGGTCTTTTGGTCTTAAACTATCGATTATTCGAAACAAAATTGTTTTTTTTATCTAAACTTTGGTATGGATGGTATATTTTTATTTGGACACTCCGATTGAGCGCGAAGGGGGGAGCGAATCGTTCGGGCAGTCGCGCTGTATCAAAAGGTCTTTCATTGAGTCAGCTTGCGTGGTTTCGAATTCCAGGTTGTGCGGTACAAGGAGTGGAGTCGCCTATCCAATCTCGTTGGTTTTCTCCTGGTCCTCCGGTTTCCCCCCCACTGCTATTGTAACAACATTGAACCATATTATTGTGTTAGTTACGAAACAAGCTAGTGTGTGTCAAGTAGACGTTAAACCCCATCCCTCTTTCTTTTGAGCGTAGGAGTCTTTACCAATAGCTGGAACCCGAAAGAAAGCCACTAGGTCAAGGCGACGGTCTCACTCCTCGTCACATGGTATCGAATCAATGACGTTATGATCTACAATGCTCGCATGATGACACATAAAATAGCTAATATGTAAAGAAATTTGAATTCAAGTGTCTGATTAGAAGACAAATACCTTTCAGGGCTATGATCTATCACATAGTTTATTCAGCCTTTTCCGGGATATAATATTCTTTCAGCAAAGATCTCCATTGAATTACAAATTTTACCTTAGGAAAACAATTAAGATCTTCATTGAATTGCAAATTTTACCTACGGAAAACAATTCAGACGCTTACGTAGTTTTTACAGTATTTATTTTGAGATGTGGTGCACTGAATCGCTGTCAAATGAAATTTAAATGAACACTTTCATGCGCCTATAATTAATCCCATGTGAATAAACACTTTCATGCGCATAGAGCATCTCCAAGTGGGATGAATTGTTGCGCTAAAAATGTGCAATTGCGGAAAGTTTGGCCCGACAACGACGTTTCGTCATTCTCTTCGTGGAACGCGGGAACCCGAGACCTTCTAGTTAGAGAACCAGTGTCACGCTCGTTATCACATCCTAAGCCCTAAATTGTTACCAAATTCAAATTTTAAATTATTACATTGTGTTAAGTAAGAGATATTATGCTGTTATTGCCCCACATACATTAACTTACTTTTATTCATGTTACAAAGAAAACCTTAAGAATACAGTGAAAATAATTTTTATGTTAAGATATTTTATATACGTCAAGGGACAAATTTAAAAGCGAATTAGAGACAATGTATTCTCCGGGTTATGATTTGATGTGTTACGATGCATAATCATGGTTCAACTGGACTCTTATGGGAAATATCTTCAACAAACATCTTTATCCATTTAGACATATTGCATATGATGCAATCAATCGTCGCACAATGTCACACAGGGAGTTATACAGATACGGTACATATACGTTAAATTATATTTATAGCACGGTTTCGTGAGTTAACAGGTTTAAACATCGAGGCCGAGTTGGGTCGTTGTGCATTCAATTTGGATAATAAAGTCTATTAGTGAATCAACCCGGTGTGGGTTCGATCCCAAATCTGTATGTGTCGTGGGCTTTTGTCTGGGACCTTCGGATTACTGCAACTGCAAGCGAATTGGTAAAACACACGCACACACACACTTCTCACAGACCAGTGCTCATGGGACGGAAGACATTTTGTATTAATAGGACTCTTAATTCTTTGATACTAACTGTTCATGGTGAAAATGTTATATATCATTACGGATAAGGAAGTCTGTCGATTTTTCATTTTTGTGCCTTTCGAACACCTTAACACACATTTATCAAAGCCCCAACCTTTCCCCGGACACGACAACCCGAGACCCTGGCACATACTGATGGATCTTCTCGGCCCAATATTGTGAATCCTATATCTCCACTGACACAGTAAGAGCCAGCCAAACACAGCTCTTCGTTCGTTGGTCTAAACTCATGGTTTTGATAGTGACCACATATAATAGGTTTGTATAAAATGTTTTGTATACAATGTTTTTGTATATTTTTTTTTTGTTTTTCCAGGTTGTAAAGATGATGATTATTGTAGTCTGTTCCTTTGTTTTGTGTTGGCTGCCATTACAAACTTATAATCTACTCAACGTCTTATACCCAGTCATCAATCAGTAAGTATACAACAACGATGTTCATTTCCCGTAGGGTTTTACAACAGCCTCCACCTTGGGTGATACCGCAGACTAGTACATACAAATCCGGAATCCAGGTTGACTGTTTTTATCGTCTGAGTTACCGCTATTTCGGACTCAGAGAATCCGCAGGATAATTGTCAGGAAAGTAGAACAGACAGGGTTGAGTTGGTTGCGCCAATTATCACATGGATTCTTTCTCAGATATATTACATTATACACTGTTCAAGAGCTGAATCATTTCCTTTTATAGCGATGCATCTCGGACATATCGACAACTCATGTGTATAAAAAAAAACATATCGATATTTTTCAATTATTCGCCGAAATGTTACATGGTATACCTGATTCTGGTTTAGACCAGGTGATATTCAAAATGGAACCTATTTGCTTTTGGAATGTAATAATTCCCTTAGAAATATTAGCGTGTAAACCCTGATAAAGTATGGACAATCCAAACCATTAGATAAAATTTAGCGGTATATCCACATAATGGTATGGATTGTTCACCGTGTAAATTATAGGGGTGGGCTGTTTCCCTAGTTCTAAAGACTCTATAAGTGAATTATTGTCTGTCCAACGAAGAGTTTATGATAAGTGACGAGATCCTTCAGATGCACAATTCATACAGTTATTATCTGTTTATTTTCACCATCCATATTAGCTGATTACCATTACTTGTTTTCGAAGTTATTGCACATCATAAATCTTGCGGGTATCGCCTGATCAATTATCTTTCAACTCCAATATCAATTCGACATCTTTCAGATTTCGCAATCGCAGATGATAATAATCGGATTCCAAGATAAAGCACATAACAATCGTATAAATCTTTTAGCTCGATTGGGTAAACGGACAGATTACTTTTTTTCGATTAAGCTAGAGGAGGCATTAATTAAATGACGGTTCAATCGCTAAGATGTTTTTTTATTTATTTATTTTCTGTCGCAAAATAACGAGAAAACGAGAGAAAATGACATTAATACCATAGCTAATGTGGTGTGAATCTCCCGTGTACAAAACAACTCGATGAAGTTAGAAACTCGTAAAACGATAATACTCCCCCTAATGGCACATTAAGATGGACAATGAAAAAAAAGTTAACCCGCTTTTCTCGATTATTTCCTCATTTATGTAAAGCGGAGGTTATCATTGTTTTTCTTTTGGCTGTGTTTAGCCAGCATTGTTTCACCAATGTAGGGTATATTTCATTCGACATAAAAAAAAACTCCTTAGTAATTTAGCGAGGCCAGTGGAAAATCGTTTTCCGATTGTTAAATAGGATAATCTGTCAATTTACTGATAGATCTGTACAATTGACAAGGATTTGTTGCAACTTTTAGTTAAAATAGAAATAGTCATATACAATAGAAATAGTCATAACATAAATAGTGTAATTATTATGCTTTAGGTTCAAATCTAGCAAAATATTCATATGTGTTATTACTGGTTAGTGGAATGCTTTTAGCCAAATGGTTTGAAGGATATTAAAAGTTCATGCATGAATGGCCTAGTAGATTGGCCATTCTTCTATTGCTGAGATAATAGTCAATGTATACTACTATATATGCCATGTTGATTAATTCCACTTTCGTAACGCCAGCAACGTCAAATTTTATTAATGGCCAACATTGATTACAGTGGTTTGTTCAATATTTAATTTGTCGAAAAAGTATCAACTGGTAATTACGGTGAATACACCGGGGCTAAGATCTAGTCTGTTAATAATTCGGTCTTCTAACTCTTCTGCTTACTGGACCATGTGTGTTGTGAGAGTCCAATGGAACGAAGCTTTATCAAAAACTTTTTGTCTGGCACAACCGAAAGTTCTGCTACAATGATTATCTACGTGTGTTTCTGATTGATTAGGTATTTCATACGTGGTAGCCACGGTGGATCAGTGAGTAAGACACTGGCACGCTATCCTGGTGGTCGCGGGTTCGCCAAGAAAGTTCATCGTGATTTTCCGGCGTATTTATGCCTTGTTAGTGGTACATGACCGAGACCCCGACAAGGATAGCTGTCTCGTCGTTCAGATGTGACGAAAACGAGTGAATTTACGCGGCGGCTTTGTGTACTAAACGTTGACAAAACATAAATTCGTGTTTATAATAGACAGCCTATTTTATCAGCCCGATGCGTGTACACAATACAGTAGTAAACTTATGGCAAATCTGTATGCTTACTATAGAGCCCAGTGAGCGTGTTGAACCAACTATGTCACTTCCGGTTTAAATAAAAATTAATTTTCGGTTACAAAAACTTTTTGACTTGTGTTACAGAGGGGATTATTTCTGAATATATATTTAAGATTTATGGAAGCCTTGTTGAAAATCGTTGATCTTCCCCTTTAAAATGGTTTGTTATTTTTGACAGTTGTATACCTGTATTGTTGGTGCACTTAAGGACACTTGTTACTATATTTCTTTTGTCCATTTATATCTATAATTTAATTAACACCACCCTCGGCTAGTGATTAAACGCAAACATCCCATTTAGTGGGCGAATTGAATATGCTACTGGTCTACTTTTTATAGTCTATTAATGGGTGTTTAAAATGTATGAGATTGAATCACATCGCAAAATGAATAGTAAAAAGCGTTATTAAATTAATCCCTTAGAGAGTGTGTGGGAAACAATAAAAAACAGGTCAACAATTACACAAAAAATATAAATCAGACATATGAATGAAACTGGCTAGACCTCTTGATATTCGGTCAATTGGTTTTACTGTCGACACAGTAAGCTAAGAAATAAAGTCGATTTCTTCTTAACATGACTAAACCTCTTTTTAATCTGTGTCAAAATAATATTATCATTTTCATTTGATACAAATATCAATTTTTGGGATGGCAGGGAATTTCACTTAAAGATACATTATGGGAGATTAGTTAACGATTATACATTTAAAAATTAAATCGAGAAGGAAAGTTATGCAGTAAATCGGATCACAATCCAGGCTAGCGATGCGATCGAGAGTTGATTATGGTCTGAATATGTTTATTAATGTCTAATTAATAATTTAGATAACATTTGAGGCCTGAAGAAAGACCGGCAATAGAAAGATTTAGCTCTTGCATAATATATGTTTAATTTTTCCAGACTAGCATTTAATCGTTCAGCGCATGTTCAATCACCAATCGAAATACATACCAGATCAACCGAATGCATTACTTCCTTTCGTAACCCTAATCATAGAGGTTTAGCTCCGGCTCATTGAAAGCTGTCTGATCACATTTAATTGTGAAAAGTGGTACCAGATGTTCTTGGAATCGTATACCAACTCTGACTCTTGTTAATCTTAAATTGATGAGAAATGATGAATAGCCTTCAATATAAATAAACATTTGCTATTCAGATGGTAAAAACTTTAATCGCTTTAATGACACGGTAAGAATGTCATAGAAAACATGTCTTAAAGAACACTTAATTCTGTTTTCATCGTAGAGAATGTTTACATTGGTTTGGAAAAGGTCTTTTAAACGAAACGTCATTAAATGATCAGGTTAACTCGACATTCGATGGAAATTAAAGCCAGTGTTATAAGATTACACTCACAAAAGTGTAATTGTACAGACCTTGGGTTTTTTTAAAATTGGTGAGTTAGTTTTATTTGCTGGTGACATTTAGATGCACAGCTGTAGAAATTAAAAAAGAAAAAACACCCACACATTCAGATCCATAGGTTTGCTATCACAAGTTCCGAGAATGGGGAATGGGGATGAAGAATAGGGGCACAGTTGGCAATTACAATTTATAGGCACAGTTGCAAAATTGTTCATTTCAATGGATTTAATGTAGTGATTGGTTTTGTGGGAAGGCAGCCTGTCCCCACAATCTGAATAAAACACCGTTCGTTTTTATTGTTCAAAATCTCGTTATACTTGTCTGGAAGAGTTCCTATCATTGACGTTTTTTGGGCTGATGTGAGGGATTAGCCAATGAAACGGTCTGTTACTGTTATGGTGAGATCTTAACCTTTGCACGGAACTGCACTAGAAACGTCAATGCTGATTGGTTAATCAAAGTCTGACGTCATAGGGTCAAACGCCACTCGTTTGACCCCTGACATGAACTCTCACCATAACTTGTCAGATCTCCATGTAGTTTAGGCCATCCAAATGATAAAAAAAACGAAACGAACTATAGATCTGTATTTTAGTCAAATTGTTTGACTCCGTTAAAAATGCTATGTCCACAGATAAAACTAATGTTGAAATACAATCGACTTAAAATGAAACTAAATTAGTAAACAAACCAACTTCCGCTTGATATTTCGAAACAACCAATTATTTGTACAGAGTTTGTCCGAACATTATTCAAAAAAAACATTGGATCTACAATTTAAATTTCGGATGACAGACACTTCAAAGACGTTAAACAATGTTAAGATGCTGATGTTGAGAATCTAGCATAGACGTACATTATTATCGTACAATAATACATTCTACAGTAGATATCATTTTGGTGATAAATTTCTTAATCTACTACAATATCCCCTTAAGAGATATCGCTTTACATGAATTTGAATGGTCAACTAAAGGGAACTACTCATATTTTATTAGTAATATTTCTTTAGTAAAATGAAACTATTTTTTATTTAACTGACCTTGACGGACAATATAAAGGACTTTTTGCAATGGTTGAATTGCTGTCAAAAAATGATGTACCACTACGCCACAATGTAATCAGGTTCGGTAAAGGTGAAATCTATAGCGAACAATTATATTTATTTATTTATGCATGTAAGAAATGATTGGGTGATAAATCAAATCTCCCACACGCCTTTTTGGATATAAATAAATATCAACACTCGTTTATAAAGTAAAAAGAAACTCGGCAATGCCTCGTATTTTTTTACTCTATTGACTTTTGTTGATATTTTTAATACCAAAAAGGCGTAGGCGATTCTGTCTAATATACCCTTTATTAGCTGTTAGAAGACAGATTCTAATATCGATGCAAATAAAATATTCAGTATTTTTTTTTTTAAATCTCTCTGTAAAGACATGGAATTGACGTCATGTAACAAGGAATGCCTGAAAAACCCTATCTTTAAAAACATTAGATTACTATAATTTGAAAAGGTCTACACACAATAACACATTTACTGTTTGTAATAAACAAGTCGACGAATTTTTAGAATATCGGTGAATGACGTTTCTCAGAAATAGATTGTTATGTGGTGACACATAATTAACTCAAATGCTGATACTTACTTCCCCATTGGTGCCAATCAATGCACATTTTAAAGTTTGTTCTGCTATTTTCCATCTATCCGCGACGTCAATCAGTATGACGTATAAACACTAACTCAACCAATCAGATTATGTTATCCAACCGTTTTTTCAAACAATCCAAAAATTGTAAAATTCAAATTCCGGGTTATCTATGATCAAAATGTAACTTTTCTTTACAATAAAAAAGTTGGCAGTAATGTATCGACCGACAGATAAATGATATAAACTTTCTGTAAATTTGAATTGATCTGCAAGAAGTTTTCACAAACCGCGTCGGTGAAAGATGTGGAGTCACGCTATTGTCAAGAGGGAGTGCTCTTCGACAGGTGTATTAATAGTCTAAACGCTAATTTAAAAATAAATGTTATATCGTAGTCCAGATAGTGGCGCATTCTCAACTTTCCTGAAGTATACGGAAATAAGACAATTTTGTTGAAGTGGTCAAGGTATAGATCTATTTTGTTCATAATAGCACTGACCTCATTGTTTCACAGTACCGATACCGATTTGCTGATATCGCCATTATAGTTTATGACTAGCTTTACGGTCCGGGTATCCTGGTTGAATTTAATGAGATAATCTGTAGACTTATAAATTCAGACATTCAACAAATAACTCATTAATTATAACAGTATTAGAAGTATTGCTTTACTTTGGATTTTTGACGCTGTATACAGATTAAAGTAAGGCTGATAATATCTAGGCCTATCTGTGAAAGGCCCGCACACAGTACCTCAGAGTTTACATGACGTCATCACTATTTGGGAATATACCGACCGGTTGATGTATTGATCAATTTTTGAAAACAGGTCTCATGTATGGTTACAAATCTGGCCCCAAAAATGATCAAGATCTGTTCAAAGGGACGCAGATGTCACGGGACATCAAGACACTAACATGTTTCTGATACGGAGTCAAGTGCTTTGACACCAATCTTGCAGAAACATCCCTAACTCGTAGGCGATAAATTACTCAACCCTCTCATGAGAGATGCCCACAAAACTGGCATTATGTTGAATGATCGATCAGCCATCACTATGTCATGCACCTTGGTGATGTTTTCGTGAATGTGATGGCTTTTAGTACAGAGTCCGGGTAACCCTCAAGGTTCCTTCTGTCGCGCTTCGATTCCGCTGCCTATGGTGGAGACCATGTCGGCATGTACCTGTGTTGGGGTTAGTTCTTTCAGTTGCAGGTTCCTAATGACTACGCTATGGCGAGTTTTGTCCATTTCTGGTGATTTCAATAGATAGATTCCCAAGACAATAATAGCACTACAGTTACAGATCTTGTGATCCATTCAATGATTGTGCTTGCTGGTGGCAAAATTTTGTTTAAATCCAATTGATCTATCCTTTTCGAGGTTAGAACTTTTCGGTCAGTACAAACATTATCTATTCTATGGTAGATAAATACACAAAACAAAATATAAAATTGTCAACACTCATTTAAAATGTACTCGACTTGATATGTCTCATAAGGTATAATTTTTATTGCAACAAACATATATTGTATTTCCTATTGATTGTTATGTAATTATGGTGTCTCCGATCGTGGGAATATGTATTTGATTATTGACTTTAGTTGTATT
This sequence comes from Patella ulyssiponensis, assembly GCA_963678685.1. NCBI lineage: Eukaryota > Metazoa > Mollusca > Gastropoda > Patellidae > Patella > Patella ulyssiponensis. The sequence continues at coordinate 74,290,091 of OY783227.1, read as the reverse complement.
ATTTTCATTAGTTCAGTTCAGATAGACTGGTTATTTCATGAATTCGTGATAAGAACACATTTGAATTAAGCTCTATTGTTAATATGCATGTAATTACATTTAAGATGGTCTCCGTATTTCCATTTCTATAGATTAGATGAGAAAACTGAAACCTCAAAAACAATATTTTAGTGAATAGAATTGATTAAAGGTGCATTATATTTCAGTGAACAGGATTGATTAAAGATCCGTTATATTTTAGTGAACAGGATTGATTAAAGATGCATTATGTAAAATCTAGATAAAGAGCTGGCAATTCTTGTTAATGAAAAGAAATATATGGAAAGTTTCACTAGAATTACTTCTTTCTGGACGGAGTATAACTGTACTAGGAGTCACGCTGTTCCTAGATAAATGTGTCTATAACCCAAACACATTAACAAATAGTTTCAACATCAAATAAGCGGGTTTATCAGGTCCCTCAATAAAATATATATTAGAGACGAACTCACTTAAAAATATACGCAACACCAATAGATTTTAAGCAATCATTTAAGCTGAAACTTTTCGTCACATTTTGGCATTGATGTGTATAAATAGGTTTTTCCGGAAGCTCCGTAAAAACTGAGACTGCGTTAAACTCTCTACCTTATTCAACTGTACTCTTGCTGCTTTTGACAAGAGTCCATTAAAGTACAATATTGGTGTCAGCCATTATCACATATGTGATGGAACTGGTTACACACATTCCAAACGTTGAAACCTTTGTTACGCATGTATCGTAGCAATGGTCTCCGTGTCAAAATTATTTTTGGAAAGTGTTTAACCAGATCTATCACATATGTGATAATGACTTACACCAATATTGTCCTTTAATTTTATACTGGGGGGGGGGTAAAAATTGAGTGAAACTTTGATATAAGTTCACCAAACAAAATGCTGAAATGGGATATCAACATGGTTGCAAAAAAAGAATTATTTTATTATCTGGTACAACATTTTATTAAGAGTACGGCCAAACAAATTACATCTTGTAATTTCGATCCCTGCATTAGCCGAGAAAGTTCATCCCAATTTTCCGGCGTGGTTTACCCTTGTGTCAGTGATACAGGACGGAGGGCCTAACAAGGACAGCTGTCTAGTAGTTCGGATGGGATGAAACATTGGCGTGCACGTAATAGATCTCTTGGCAGTTGAAGTTCTATAAGAGTAGACCGCAGCGCCGCTGCCCGGGCAAAATTTCACTCATAGTACACTGTATGGCATATACCCGTTTTCATTAGCCCAGTTCAGGAGTAGAACAGTAGGACGTAAAACCCAATTTCTTTTTATTTATAAACAATATTTTTATTCGGGTTGTCTCTCTATATAAGGACACATTAGCTTTATTATTGACCTTATATCATGTCTCACTACCTGTTATCTATATTGTTTACTTATTTAGACTAATTATCTGCATGTGTTGTTCTTATTACAGGTATCACTACATGAATATTATATGGTTATGTTCCAATTGGTTTGCTATGAGTAACTCCTGTTATAATCCATTTATATATGGTTTATGTAACGTAAGTATAATTGCTTCGTTTTGGTCTTAGATAAAAGAAACCCAACTGACAGTGTGAACCGCGGAATCTCATGTAACCTAATAAATCCAGTAGTTATAAATGGAATAGGTTCGCCATGTTCATATCTGGTTACGTTTGCAATGCGACAGGTATCCGCCCAATCGTCATCTGTCGTGGGGTCACTTACGAGTACTATCACGTTTTCTATGTCATAACACATGCCATCAACATTTATGGCTGTTAGTTTTACCCACAAAAGGTTCATTATTTGTATTGCTTCATTAGTAAAATAAACACACTAGAAAGACGTACCACCGACCAGTAATCACAAAATGGTCCCTACAATCTACAAAAGCATATATATATGCAAGAAGAATATTATGAATAATTGTAATAATTTATTATAATCAACATTACCGTAGTATTGAATAGGTCAATGATGGTAGTATGCAGTTCTTTTAATTACTTAACCATGTTTATTAGGGTACTTTAATATCTGGGATACCTATGGCTCTTAATATGACCCCGACGATTCCCGACATGTCGGTGGCATGACACACACTTGTTGAATAAGCAATGGACATTATTTGGCACATTGTTTAATGGGGCATCATGAGTCGATTTGGTATTCTCGAAAAGAATTGATAATTTTCTGAAAATTCAGTGGACGTCAGATATTGCCCTCAAGGGTTGTCTCGTGTATATAGAGTTACGTGTGTACAGAGATATTTTGTAATTGATTACATGTATGGTCTACAGAAAAAATTTAAACAAATTTAAATATTTCAATGAATGTAGTCCAATTAAATATTATTGCAATTTTTAGTTTAAATATATATAGAGTTATGTCACATGTCCAATTGGCATGTAGGCTACATGTAATTAGTACTATTACTTCTTCTGAATCGGTATTTAACATCAAAAACCATCACGTACACACACCTTAATTATTTATATAGGACTAGTTCTTATCTGTGTGGTCCTACATATGAATATTTAATAGCACAGTTATCACAGTTTCGTTTCACTCGAAGTAGGCCATGTGGTTTAATCGATGTAATCAAATCAAGAATTTCTCGCAGTATCACGTTTAATGTCTTGTTGCAAAATTAGCCTAGTATTGCAGGCAAATTGCACTCGAATGTAAAATTTCTAGATATAACATGGTTCCCGTGGATAAAAAAGGGTTTCGTTGTATAAATTAACCGGGCTGATTCACCAAACTAAACTGGGAAGGCTCCGATTAATTTAAAAGAAACCCACACATCATCGGACCAAATTGATAAATTCAATTCCTGGTTTCTCAATAATAATATATAACCGAAATATTGAAAGAAAGTATGGATTCGACGCTTCGCTTTATTAGAACCAATTAAGCATAACTGGCTATAGGCTAAATAAATCCACAACTTGCCAATTGGAACAGCACTGAGCATAAATGTATATCAACTCTAAATACATTACCAATAACAATGCCATAGTAAATATAATGAAGTTAATGTGGGTCTTTTACATGCACTGGCAATATCTATACAGGGTTAGTACTTTTGTCTCTTACATGAAACATCCAGACTGCCAGTTCAATTTCATTTACTAACCTATCAACTGCATCGACTCAGAAACCGAGTGGTCAGAACCTTTTGAACTGTTGCACTAGAAGTTTCTTTAGCGGGCACTTTCTTGATATTTAAATTAATATATAGTTGTCTGACTCGATTACAGTATTTTACTCCTTTGAATGTGTGGCAGTCTTTGGGTGTTAGATTAGTTTAATATTTTCCAGTTGATCTCTGCTTCTGATAACTAAATGCAGTACGATTATAACGTTTCTATGCCTGGGACTATGTCTGATTTTAGCGTAATGTCACATCAGTACAGTTTTTGGTGTTACTCTGAATAATCAACGATTAAATAAACATTTTATATTGTTTTTTGCAGGAGAAGTTTAAACGAGAGTTTCGTATTTTATTCTCTATGTGTCCATGTAAATGTGTTCAACCAGAAAGCAAGGAGTACATTGATTATTCGGAGGATGGAAACCATACTTATAGACGCTGTAGTGTCACCAGAAACATCACTGTGCGATATAACTTCTGTCGTGACGGAAGCAGGCGCTTCTTCCGAGCTCCGACCGACACAACAGAGACGTCACAGATTTGACTAGCACGGGCAAAGTTGGGACAGATAAAAGATAAGGATAAGGCTCAAAGTCAGAATCAAGGCCAACTGCGGGGACAATCGAGAAAAAGTAAACACCCACAGGATGGAGGAGATGGTAACACGTGTATCGAGGAATCGTCATATAAACCAATGTTTCCGGTAGCTCTACTTCCGCCGGATGTGGGTCTCACTCATATCGGAAGACAAGAAAAGGTGTACAAGCCTGTATATCCTTTCTTGCCGAATGACGTTGGCGAAAAACTCGGACCAACTGAGGTTTGATACCCGTCGTAAAAATTGATAAAGTGAAATGACGCAAGTTTTAAACAATTGAATTGTTTTGGTTTGTGACGATTGTGACGGTTTGCTTGTGGTTTTGGGACGATTGGTAATACAATGCCTGCTGAAAATGTGAAATGGATTGTGGGAATTATTTAATATTCCTTGTTGTATGTGCTGTCGCTAACACCCCACTTATAATGGTTAAATGTAAGCCCAGGACAAGTGTTTGTTTTATTTGATAGTTGTTGGCATTGAGTCAAATGCAGGGAAAGTCCGCGACGCAATCTTATTGCGTTTCTCATTCCAACTACACAACTGCAAAGTGTGCTAAATCTTTAAACCAAATATGATCAATAAGTTATTTCAACTTATGTGCTTGAGTGAAAATGTAGTTTGGGGGTTTTTTTTGTTGTTTTTTGGGGGGGCTTTACATTGGAAGTGTTGGATGACAATACTTTTGTTTTTTAATTAAATATACTGATATGACAAATGTTTTAATTGTTATAATGGTACGTGCTTTAATAACTCATGACAATTAGGGTGTACGTGCTTTAATAATTAAGTCAATTAAGGTGTCTTTACTTGAAGGCTGCGGGTGTGGAAATGATTTCAATGAAAATTTCGTCTTTGAGTGTGGATGTCTAAATGTATCCATGGTGTTAAAGTAATATTTATGGCTTACAAAATATGTTCAATGAATGTAAAAAAAAACGGACAAAAAGTTCCGTCGGGATCATTTTTTTTTTTGCATTAATTAAATGCTAAAATTATTCTGTGTGTTACATTGAATTTGATTTGCAAGTTCTTCGAACGAGTTCAATTCGAATTCTACTTATTAATTATATGAACAGAATTATATGCATAAAATTTAGTCTTGATTAATTTCAGAATTGTTTATGTCTTAAAGAAAACTTAAGAAGTTTATCGTATATTATATTAATAACATTTGGGACTTTGTTATAGTCATTGTTTCAGTGATATTTCCATGGCACTTTCTTGTAATGAATGGCACCCAATATGCGATTTTACCTATTCGTAAAATAGAGGAAAAGAGTTTTTGTTCCAGATTATTTAATGGATTTGTGTATCAATATCACTCGATATTTCATCAATTGATCACACTATGATATATTATTTTATTTCAGGGGGAACTAAACGGCCAATCAAACTAATGAATATGGGGTAAAAACTCGACAGTATGTAATAAGGCCATTATTAATCAATCTGATAAAAACACAGGTCCTATTTCGTTTCGTTTTTTATGGTTCAAAAATTCTTTTTACTTGTCTTTACTACACTTGGGTGTTCTGAATCGTATGAGATATTAGCCAATGAATCGGTCTGTTACGGCCAGCTTTGGGCCTTTTTGCACGGAACTGTGTGTAATCCACTGGTAAAATCCATGCTTATTGGCTAATCAAATGTTTGACGTCATTGGGTCATAAGGTGCTCGAATGACGTGAACTCCCACTATAACTGGTCAGATCTTCATGTAGTGTAGGCCATCGAAAGTATAAAAAAACGAAACGAAATATAGATCTGTATTTTAATCAGATTGATTACTAATATCAATCATTCCGGTTTATTTTGTTTAAACGTTTCAAATTTGTTCAAACTAATGGATCTTACTGTCTATTTAGCACAATATGTTCGCGTTGGTATTCGGATAACGTAATGCCGCACACATTATAATATATAATGTCATTTCATCTGTTTAACACGTCAATTTTTTAAATTCTGATAGGATAGCTTACATGAAACCGTAATAATTTCCTATGTTTTAAGCGCTTAACCTTAGACTTACATCCTTTTGATTTAAACACAAATCGACTGAGTATATCGAGAATAATGGTCCGGGCCGAATGCAATGTTCAGTTTTGATTGGTCAATCTGATCTCTATTTGAATGATAAAAAAAACGTCATGCTATTCCATTTTGTATCAAACGTTTGACATTTGCCGTTAGTTTGTTTTTGTTTTTTTACTTTATCGACTAGTGTTAATAAATTTTATATCACAACACGCACGGATGGGGTAACTATTTTAATGTTGTACAATGGTATGATTTTGAACCCAGGAGTTGTAGTTTGCATATGTAAGAGAATATGTTGGGATACGTGGGGAGAACAGACTGTTGTTGTCACAAAATGTATATTAATTGTTTTGTTATATTTCACCGTGATCGGTTCAGTTAAACCCCGGGTAATGGGGCTGTATGCTCTGGGGTAGCTACACTGTAAAAGATTTATAAATGTTGTCATTAATTTACATATCAGAATTCTCGGACTATTGTGATTTGGACGTTTCGTGATTTTCGTCTCGCCGTGCCAATGTCAAAGTCGGCTAACGTAGTCACTGTATCAGACGTATAACCTAATACCTAACATAAAGGTGTAATAAAAAAAATAGGTCATAATTAGGGTTGGCACAATATTTAAGTTATTGAATTTTACGGGGATAAAATTTCAAAATTCCGATCTTGCCTCATATATTAGTCAGTCGGAAAGAAAAATTCGTTACAACCGCCGACCTGACCCACTGCATTCATTGGTAAACATGTGACTATCTCAAAACTACGGTGGCTGATAAGGGACATGAAAAATAATATAATTTGATTTTTTTAATATTCACCCAAGTCAATTTTAATATAATTTGTTTTTTATAATTTTCACCCAAGTCAATTTTAATTTTCACCCAGGTCAATTTTAATATAATTTGTTTTTTATAATTTCCACCCAAGTCAATTTTAATTTAATTTGTTTTTTATAATTTCCACCCAAGTCAATTTTAATATAATTTGTTTTTTATAATTTTCACCCAAGTCAATTTTGATTTAATTTGTTTTTTATAATTTTCACCCAAGTCAATTTTAATTTCCACCCAAGTCAATTTTAATTTTCACCCAAGTCAATTTTAATTATCACCCAAGTCATTTGTAATATAATTTCGATTCTGTTGAATTTCCACCCAGCGCGTGACGTCATCAACCAGGAAATTTGATCATATCTCCCCAGTTCTCCGTTTCCTCCACAGGCTGCTCGTCAAAAAAGGTTTAAGGGTTCGGACTTGGGGGTCCAAACCCCCAGAGTGTTAGAAGGCATTACCAAGGCCTACCTTCATGCCAAATTTGAGGCCCCTGGGTCCACGGGGAGGGGCAGGGTTTAGAAAAACGTGACCTTGAGAAAAACATGTCTCGGCGGAGGGTAGAAACGGGAATATGGGGTTTAAGGAGGGGTAGCCTACCCCCCATCCCACCTGGGCCTATGAATTCAGGCTAAACCCCTGAATCCTCTAAAAATGACAAACGTTTTGGAAGGAGATCGGGTAGGGGGGGGGGGATCAGGTCGAGTAGAGTTCTGATCCGACATCTTCCTACCCTTAATTCAACTTTTACGTGAGACCTTGAATAAAATCGGAACCCCTTGGTCGATGCTGCTCATTTTTGGCGGACGCCCTCCAAATTTTATGGACCCACTGCCCATAGGGGCTGAGTTAAGGGCTTTTTCTAAGGGACACCGAAATGACAAAATCGACTTTTTTTCTGTTTTCGCCCATTTTTCATGTGGATTATTGGTACGCCTGACCCTTCTCGCGGGTCAATTGACACCAAATTTTCAGGGCAGGTTTTCCACCTAAGCACCCATCTTTCGACCAAACACATTTCCCCAAAAGAAAATGTTGATCCCGACCCATGGGGAGTGAGCGGTGGTCATTTTCCCGGGGGTTCATAAAGTTAAAAAAAATAGAGATGGAACAAGATGTTCGATTTTAATTTTGAGACCGGTTTTGGTTGCCCCAAGGTGGAAATGGAGGGCGGGGAGGTAGCCGAAGTTTCGAAGAGATAGGACCATTTTTGAAAAAAATTCTGTCATAACAATGTATTCAGCTGCGGTCAGGCAAAGGGGCCTTTCATGCATTTTGATGCAAAAAATCACGATTTCCCCCACTACCGGTCGCCGAGGCTGAAATGTGACGGCCCCGGGCGACTCCCCGGCGTCGATATACTTCAAGAATTTCCAACCTTGGAACCTCCCAATGGGTGCATCTGGGTCTTTACAGAACGAAATCGGGTGTTTTTTGGTCCAAATTGGCAAAGTTTGAGCGATTGCCTGAAACGAGGGGCCATGTTTGGGGCCCTATATCTCGGTCCCTATAAATCAGAATCCATTCTTTTCTTTCGGATCAGTAACCAGGCGTATTATCCTTCATTTATTAGAATTCCAAGTCACTGAGCACTACCACCGGGGCGGAGGGACGTCCCAAACATGCCTTTCCAAATCATCCGGATTACTTCAAAGGCCATACATCGGTTCCTATGGGGCGCGCAAGCTCGATTTTTGGGAGGGACATGACCCGAGAGTTCGGAAAAAATTGTCGTTCGAATTTTTTGATAAAAAAAAAACACAAATGGGGAGCATGGACACCCCCCCCCCCCGAATTTTTTTTTCGGAACACCTTCAGAGAGTACAATGCGAGAAGGTGACCAAAGGTAAAAAAAATATTGCGCATGCCCTCCCCGACCCCTTGGGAATACAACTCCATATCCCTCAAAACTTGCCCTGATCATCCCCGGACCCCAATGGTACAAAATGTGGGGGGGGGGGGGGATCTGGAGACTATGCTCCCGCTCACAGTGACCTGGAGAAAAATGAACCAGCAACGCTAACAAACATTATCTCTCGATCACAAAACGTGAGCGAGGGACAAAAAACCCTTACCCTTACCCTAACCAACAATCCACATATGACGTCATCATATCCGATCTAGCGTTCTCCGATGCCATCACGCGCTGGGTGGAAATTCAACAGAATCGAAATTATATTAAAATTGACTTGGGTGAAAATTATAAAAAACAAATTATATTACAAATGACTTGGGTGGAAATTAAAATTGACTTGGGTGAAAATTATAAAAAACAAATTAAATTAAAATTGACTTGGGTGGAAATTATAAAAAACAAATTATATTAAAATTGACTTGGGTGAAAATTATAAAAAACAAATTATATTAAATTTGACTTGGGTGGAAATTAAAATTGACTTGGGTGAAAATTATAAAAAACAAATTATATTAAAATTGACTTGGGTGAATATTAAAAAAATCAAATTATATTATTTTTCATGTCCCTTATCAGCCACCGTACAAAACACATTTTCAGAGCTCTTCTATAGGACTGTATCCGCCTCCCTCGGTCATTTATAAGCATTGTTTAATTAAAAATTTGTGTACACATTTAATGATCTACTACACATATAGGTTAAATTATGTTGAAAAATACCATGTTAGATTTTACTTCCAAAAGTAGTAGGACGTTAAACCCCATTTCATTTCATTTCATTACTTCCACGAGCAAAGGTTATACATTGCAATATTTAATTAACCGATAATGTCGCAGCCCACACACCACGGAAGACGAATAAGACGGATTAGTGTGGCTGTCAATAAGAAGATCTTTGCTTTGATAGTGGTATTTTTAGACTAATTTGTCCATTATACTCTCGTTACGCCAACTAATTAGCTGATATAATGAAGAAGTTCACTGTCAAGGCTGGACGAAAGGACACACAGGGGAATCACCTGATGTTAAACAGGATGATTGATATGAGAAACGAATGTGATATTAGTGTTAAATTTAAATATCATTTGAATTGTATATGATTTTCCTAACCTTCAATTATAATATATATTGTCATGAATCTTCATACTATATAAATGTATAATAATAATAATACCTGTATATACTTCATATTCAAATATAAATATATATATATATATATATGAATGTATACTGTATAAAAATCTAGCTTTTACCTGGATATTATGTTATCCGTGTACATTTTTCTAGCTTCAAACACTCAATACATACCGTCGGTGCGACTACAGAATGTCATGTACCATGGTAAAAAAATAATTGTTATATAAACGTTTTGGAATGAAACAGGTCTGTTTGATGTTGTCCACATTTTTGTCTACATTTCGTAACCCTTTCGCAATTTAAGATTTCTTAAAATATCAAATGCCATCGATCCAAATATTGTTTACTGGGTTATACAAAGGTCTGATGTCATTTACCAGACCGTACACATTTATCTGTCAAACCGTTTTGAATGAAACAGATTTGCTTGTTGTTGTGGACATGTTTGTCTAGATTTCGTAACGCTTAATAATTCAAATGACGTGGCTCCAAATATTGTATATCGGGTTATGAAGGTCAGGAAGTCACATTTAATGGCTTACATTGTTGTATTATTTTTTTTGATGTTACTTACTAAACTGAGCCAGAACAGCCACGTATGTCAAAATTATGGAAACGTATAGGGGTCAATAGCGCGATAGATAGTGCTATGTCAACGTGTGCATTTAAAACGAAATGGCGACATACAACATAGCGAGCTGTTCAATTAACTCGGTAAAGACTGCTTTTTCATAGATAAAATCATAAGAACAACCACATTATGTTGACGTGCCAATTCAATATTGCAATATCTATTGCGTTATTGGTCCCTATACGTTTCCATACAAACGTCATTTATGGGAAGGTTTGGGGGCATTTGTGTGGAACTTTTCACCACAACAGTTCCACAAGATATTGGGTTTCTGAAAATAAATACATTCCACAAGATTTTCGACTTAGAATAATATGCATATAGTGTTTTGGGTCTGTGGTGTTTTTTCCACAAGACACATAACACCATCAAAATTATTCTAAGTCGAAAATCGTGTGGAATGTGGTACCATACAGGCATATAGAGGGTCTGAGAAGAAATTTTGGAGAAAAAAAAGATTTTTTTCTAAATCCAATATCTTGTAGAACTCTTGTGGTAAAAAACACCACAGATCCATAACACTATCAAAATTATTCTAAGTCGAAAATCTTGTGGAATGTGGTACCACACAGGCATATAGAGGATCTGAGAAGAAATTTTGGAGAAAAAAAAATGATTTTTTTCTAAGTCCAATATCTTGTGGAACTCTTGTGGTAAAGAACACCACAGACCCATAACACTATCAAAATTATTCTTAGTCGAAAATCTTGTGGAATGTGGTACCACACAGGCATATAGAGGGTCTGAGAAGAAATTTTGGGAAAAAAAAATTGATTTTTTTCTAAATCCAATATCTTGTGGAACTCTTGTGGTAAAAAACACCACAGACTCATAACACTATCAAAATTATTCTAAGTCGAAAATCTTGTGGAATGTGGTACCACACAGGCATATAGAGGGTCTGAGAAGAAATTTTGGAGAAAAAAAAATTGAATTTTTTCTAAGTCCAATATCTTGTGGAACTCTTGTGGTAAAAAACACCACAGACCCATAACACTATCAAAATTATTCTAAGTCGAAAATCTTGTGGAATGTGGTACCACACAGGAATATAGGGGGTCTGAGAAGAAATTTATGAATTTTTATTTATTTTTTTCTAAGTCTAATACCTTTGGATCTCAGGGGGTTTGAGATGAAATTTGTGAAAGGACACAACAGAATAAAATTTTGTAGAATATATTTTCCCCACATTTTACAAGATAATAGGATAGGTTATTATTGTTCAAGCAAATGTTTCATGGTCCACTTTTCAAAACGCCCCCAAACCTTGCCATGTCTAACAAACGTAAAACATGCTCATGAAATTTTCTTTTTTGTACGAAACGACACAATTATTACTACTAGACAGAGATGGTGATGTGACATTAATTATGAAAGCAATGTAAATTTAAATATTCTGGCATATTGCCGGGCATGTTAACTATTCTTGTCAAACTTTTAGATCCTTTTTAAATTCTCGGTTTCTTAGAGCTATCTTTGGAAGCGTATATTTTGCTAGCTTCAAAATTTCGTATCTAAATTATTATTTCAAATAAAGTTACCCATTGTTCAAAAATTAACAATGGGTGGTTTTTAATTCGGTATGATTCTCTCTCTTTAAGCACCGACGATGTGTAGTGATTTATTGGCTTACGGTGACATAAAGCTAACTTAACCATTTTTACTATAACCATACCATGCGACCATGCGTAAACCAGGCGCTCAGGGGTGACCCACTTGGCTTGTTGAAGCAGCGATCAATTCATTGGCAGGTAGCGTTGCTGCCGAAATTACGGGTATGGATGTGCGCGTACATCAATTGATAGGTGATTGTTCAGGGATTGCCATTGATGATCATGTGATTAGTCATAATGTCCTTTCGCATTGGGGGGGGGGGGGAGGGGTGGCCTAGTGGTCTGGAGTGCCGCACTGCGACCTCTAGCTGGCCAGTCACCCCTGGCATGCGGCTGTGGTTTCCTCCCAGTGCTAAAGACCCCTTCGCGCAAGCGAATTATTGAAATAAAATTAAAACATATGTTAGTCTCGAAATGACCTAGTTTGTGTCGAGTGGACGTTAAACCCCATTTATCTCTCTCTCCCTTTCGCATGGATGAAAATAAAATTTAGGCGGGCCGCCATTTTGTAAGATGAAATGACATCGTTTGCTGCAGCAAAGGCTGCACAGTGATTGATGTACGATTTCAGGGCGACGACCTGTTCTATTTCGCCGGATAAAAAACAACTTGTTTTATATTTGGCAACTCGTCGGAGGCAATGAAATCGATACTCGTTGCCGTTGCGGTGACGCGCTCACGTGTGGATTGTTTTCTAGACACCAATGGACAAATGATCGCCGCTTAAACATTGCTAAAGAAAATCACAAAACGCGCCAGACTTCAGTGTCGCTAAGAAATCATTTGTAAACAGTTTATTATTATTATGCTGTACATGTATTAAGATGATTTTTGTTGGTTATGATGTATTATTTTCCTGTTATTAAACAGTCTATCTTTCGTTTTTCACTTATTATTCAAAACATTTCTGCAACGACCAGATCAATGGAATACAATTCTATGGAATACAATTACTGCTTATTACTCAACGACGTTTCGACTACATATTGGCTTCTTTGGTTATTATCAAGCAAGTGATATAATATAAATTATAACGAGACCTTATATACGTTATGTAAAAACAATATTTGCAGTAATGTTGACCCGCACCCTTTCATTGTTAGTGAAGATGAGCATATGCCATGCAATGTGTGCTACGAGATAAATTTTGCCAAGATAGCGGCGATATGGACTACTCTTATTTCGAATACTAATTGTCAATTGTTCTTTTGCTTGCCCGTTAACGTGTACGCCAATCTCGTTCCCGGAGGCAGCCGCGGGGCCGGAGGACTCTGGTTCATTTGACCGGCCATTTTTACCACTTTTTTTCAAACCTAAGCCCCGCCCATTCTGACCTCTGATTGGTCAATCTTTTTGGGTCGATTTTTCGAAAACTAGAGGTCGGATCGTCGTTTCGTTTATTGTAAAATGATCCTTGAGTCAAAGTCAACTCGCTGACATAATTGGATCTTAAACGCACAAATTCAAGTTTTTGTAAAGATCTATTTTTCTACGCGTGGGTATATTTTTAAGTGATTCGGTCATCCAGGCACGTAAAATAAATACATGTCACGTGACAGTCATGCGATTTGTCACTTCTGGGGAAAATGGCTACCCCGATTCACCAGAGAAATTTCTTCAAAAAATTTTCTGGTTTCGAGATTGCGTGTACAAGGGACCTCCTTGGCCAATGTCAAGGGAAACCCACAACGTAATGTCACGAGAAACTTTCTCGGCAAACTCTCAATCAAGCCCGGGATCATCTGATTAGCGGTCAAGCGCACTACTCACTCAGCGACCTCTATCATTATTATTCAGCACGTTGGCAGAAGTCCCAAATTTTCACTAAATTAATTCAAACTGTTAAATGGTGCTGACCTGACGTATCGTTACATGAGAAAGTCCATTATGGAAAGTGGTAACAGATGTTCATGAAATGGTAGGCAAACTATAGCAGACATGTACATGTTATATAGATCAATATCAATATCGTGATGGCGACCATACAAAGTTTGAAATGCAGATCTTGGTCATTATAAAACGAGCATGTAGTCGGAGTACATATATAGTGATACGCGCCGTATCTTTGATTGACGATAAATAGATGCTGCCGGTAACATCTTAAAAATGTGCTTCGTGGAATATCGGGAAGAACCTGCAAAAGAACGAATAACAAAACCAACATAAAAAAGGCCATCACTCCGATATAGCATAAAATATGATTAATATGCGGATATTTAAATGTTTTTTCTTGGATACATGTAGCCTGTTGCAAACATCTGCGAACAGCACAATGCCACCGATAGGTATCACAATAGAAAAAGAATGTATTTTGACAAATTTTTATTTAGACATTTGTTGTTCGAACTTAGAGTTTCAACACTGCAAGCTGTTGGGAAAATAACCAGGTATTTTATGGGATTGCATGTTGTTGCCCGACCTGCTCAAATTTGAAAAAAATAGCCTTTAGAGAAAGAGCAATGACTCTAGAGCGTGTTTTGCAAAAACAAAAAAAAAAAAAAATGCTAATATAGATTTCTGAAAAGCGTGTGTGATTATCGGTTGGCTACTGTAATAATAGGGATTACTTTTGCGATAATGCCTAAAATTTTATGTAACGTAGGCCTACGCATATAGAAATACATCACTAGATCAATTTTGCCAAATTCGTCAATCAAGCTTCCCCATCACTAATGGAAATAACACATTAGCTAAACCCAATTCAATACTCTATTTTAAGCTTAATCAAAGAGTTTTAATCCCTTCAATCAATTTTCGTCGATTCTTTATAATACATAGGTTCAATCTCGGCTCTCAGTTGACAAGGATGGCCAAGACAAGGAAATGTCTTGATGGTACCAAATAATCAAGGCGTCCTGCACAAATTGATACTAAACTTAAACGATCCACAGATCATCCACACGCCGTTTGAATTCGAAGCAGATAAAACGATCCTTGTCCGGGCAAAGCCCCCTCTCATGATGCAAACGTGACGAAATAAACCTTTACAGCGTGTACGTTTCAAAAGACAATTCTATTTCATCCAAGCGTTCGCACATACTAAGGCTAGTTTATACGAAACTAAACATGGTGGTCTATAAAATAGGTTTTTAAAAGAAAATTGTTATCTCTGTTAATAATACTTGCATCTGGATTTATTAAACCTACTGGTTTTTAGTCTGTATAGCCGACGATACGTCGAGAGAGAGAAAAATGGGGTTTAACGTACACTCGACACAAACTAGGTAATTTCGGGACTAACATATTGTTTAATTTTATTTCAATTACTCGCTTGCGCGTTGGGGTCTTTAGCGGTGGGAGGAAACCAGAGGACCCGGAGAAAATCCACGAGATTGGACAGGCGACCCTACTCTTTGTCACGTACACAAGTTGACTCAATGACAGGCTTTGTGATACAGCACGCGCGCGCTAACAATTCA
This sequence comes from Patella ulyssiponensis, assembly GCA_963678685.1. Classification (NCBI taxonomy): domain Eukaryota; kingdom Metazoa; phylum Mollusca; class Gastropoda; family Patellidae; genus Patella; species Patella ulyssiponensis. Next base: position 74,274,745 of record OY783227.1, on the reverse strand, counting down.
GTCATCGACCCCCCACGATACGTCGAGGACAATACGTTGACCTAGACCAAATAAGCTTAGCACCTGTTTTTTTTTTCAAAGATAAATCTATATAGAATACATTATTAAAAGTCAAAAATGTCACGCCGAATGGAATGCTGGAGTGACATCGGTCACAAGAACAGTAATTTTATGGTCAAAGATTCAAATATAGTTTTCCAAAGTTTGGATTTTTGTAGCGATTTTCCAGATAGATCGTGCCATATATTTAAATTGTACAGTGATTTTTAAAAAGATACATGTTAAAAGTAGCAGTTGGCTAATATGTCCGAATTGATATTTCGCTAATCTTTCAAGTCTTTTAACTGAGTTTATAAATACTTAATGTAACGACATTTACGTAATTACAGTTAACACTCGTTCTTTCTATTCCTATATCCTCTAATATTAAAACACCTCGTTCTTTAACTTAGATGCATTATGTAAGATTTTCCACTCTCGCTATAATAGTTCCAAAATATATAATTCAAAATAAAATTGATATATTGAAAGTGTCATTCTAATTTGTTAAAATGAGCGAGGTTGTCACTGTTTTAAGTCTTTAAGAGACGTTGTATAAATTGTTTATTAATGTGGCAACGTTACTTGTTAATCGAAACTCGCTTCTCCATTTTTAAATTAAACCATCAAGTGGCCATCGTATTTCAATCAGTTTACATCTCCGCCATCCGATTGTCTATAAGGCTCGTCATGTGAATAATTATCTAAATGAAAATTTATGTAAAACAATTAGACTCACAATAAGAAGATTCAGCTCTTATACTTAATGCATCTTTAACATTTCTTATCAAATAATTTTATAAAATTATTCAAATCCGTCGGTGGTACTATTATGTTCTATATTTTATTGTAAGTTCGTTTTGGACACTCATTTTTGGACACTATATTTTTAATAATTAATCTGAACTGTCGTCGTTAGTGGAATTCGATGCAACCCTTAGTAAACAGGCATAAGGCCTACAGCACCACCAAATTTGGTTTGAAATTCAGCAAGTTGTTTTGGAGATTTCAAACTTAAAAGTTCTATATGCGAAAATGTCAAAATTGCCTTAACCCTTTAAACACTGATTTACATGGGGCGTTGCACGTCCCTCCCTGGATTTACAGGACGTCATATTAATTATAACGTCAACGTAATTGGAGCTTGACACGCCCCAAGCTGCAAAACCGACATTTCGGGTATATGCGATACAACAAGCCGGTTTTGCGACATTTCGGGTTCTAAGGGTTAAGGTAATCTCACCACTATCAATAGCGCAGAAACTTTATAAATTCGACACATTCGCGTCGAAATTTTCGTAATTGATAAATCACGTGTCTGAGGTCATGCTGGGGAAAGAAAGACTAGGAGTAAGAATCCGAGATGATTGGAAAAACTGCGCCGATTAGTCGAGGGTTTGTTTCTGAGATATGTCTGACCCAGCATAGTCGAAGATGAGTGCTTTATCTAGCTTATATACCGTTTAGGACACACACTAAATAGAAGTTTGATAAAGAAAAATAACGAATTTTCCTCATAATAATATAATATATACAACTGGTAGTAGTTTTTTTCTTTGATGTCCATAGCAGTTATATCTTATAACAACCTCTCGTGACGTCATCAGAGGTTGATATATTCGGTTCATATCAACCGCTGGTGACGTCCTGAGAGGTTGATATTTCATATCAACCGCTGATGACGTCATTACAGGTCGATATATTCGGCTCATATCAACCGCTCTTGACGTAGATGATCGAAATAATACTAAGAACACAGAAATAAAATTTTATTCTTTTGACAATAAAAAAAAATTGTTTTGGTACAGTTTATAGCATTCAGGACCTAAATAGACGGCGTACTTATCGGCTTATTTAAATCCCAAGACGTGAAAGTATTTATCACCCAAGAGTTCCTTTGTAAAGTATTTTTGGCTACGGCTACAATCCACTCAAAACAGTCGGTCAAATCTTTCTCTGAACATACCGAAAAGTAACCTTCAGTCACGGTTAATTGTCAGAATTATCGGAAAAGATTGCCTTTTGATCCAAATTTTCTTCAGGCTTTGTATACATCCTCATCATAGTTGCATTCACATCTATTCTATCGTCAATATGATGACTAAAAAGGATTGATTATTCGTCTGACTTCGTTTTACTATCCATTTTGTTTTAGCTTTCTTCAGTTCAATTACTACAAAATGGCGCCGTATAAACAAACACGTCACGTGCTGTCGAGCAATTAACCAATCACTGTTGCCTTTTTTTAGAAGAGTCCATTAAATTTAAGGGTGAACGTTGTATATGTCAGATATAAACCTACTCTCCCTCGGATTGATATGATAGAGAACACGCGGGCGCAGCCCAAGTGTTCTCTATCATATCAACCTCGGGTAGGTTAATATCCTATACATAGTCTAAGGCAAGCGCTGAATATGAGCCAGACAACGTGAAAGATAGCATTTAAAATACAGCTGTTTGAAACATGGATAAGCAATTTAGACAAATGTATTATTTCATTCCAATTATTGTGCATAGCTTCTTTTGAGAGCGAATTTATTTTTTTCTTGCGTTTGTTTATAATATAATAAGTTAATGCTATAGAACTGCACTGGATGTTATCATCAAATTTATACCCATTCGTTTTCAATGCAACAAAATGCCCTGCATGTGCAGCAGGTTTTGCCACATTAACTACGTCACACTGGCGATTTAATCTGATTTAAGTTCAGAATAAAATCTTATTCCAGATGTGGCTAAGTGGGTAAGACGCTGGCTCTCTAGCCTGGAGGTCGGGTGTTTGATCCCTGCATTGGCCGAGAAAATTCATCCGCGGTTTCTTCTTGTCAGTGATGCAGGAAGGAGGGCCTGACAAGGGCATCTGTCTAGTCGTTCGTATGGGACGAAAAACCGAGGTCCTGTGTACATATTGGTGTGCACGTAAAAGATCCCTTAGCAGTTGTAATTCGACATAAGAGTAGGTCGTAGCCACGCTGCCGGGCAAAACTTCCCTCTTAACACACTGTATGGCGTATGCCTTCACTAACCCAGGTTAGGAGCAGAACATCGGGACGTTAAATTCCATTTCATTTCATTTCTTATTCCGAATTTAGGCGTCACAGTCAATTATTCTGAATCCGGTTACTCGCGGTCAAGATTTCAAGCTGCATTCACACTAGGGGTTTAATCTGAATTGAAATCAGAATAATGTCTTATTCCGGACTTTGGCGTCACACTCAATTCGTTAAAAACCGAACTGAATCTGAATCAAAGAATTCGTATATTTTTCTGAATTCAACCCGGAACAATTATTCCGAACGGAATATTCACAGTCAAGATTTGAGTGTGACACGCTTGATTCATATCAAATTGTTCACCTCCAAGTCCAAAGTTCTGTCCTCGAGTCATGCAACTATTGCCAGTTTCCAGCGTGTTACAGGCAGTCGCTCGTGGTGAGGCATCGGCCTCCGGAGTCTTGTATCTTGTTTTGCAATGGCTGGTCTCAACAAATTGCAAATAATCTCGAACGTAGCCCGCCCTTGAAATGCGATTTCGCCAATCGCTTTCTCCCGAAAATTCGCCATATGATAAATTTCATGCCAATAATTCCGACGACGATATTTCAACCAAAGGCGACGGGGATTACGGCCCGGGCCAATATTCTGCAATGGGCCAATATTGATGTTACAAACAGAAATCAGTTTCAGTTGGGGTGTAGCCAGCTACATACCTGTAGCCCTTCGTAACTGAAACAAATACTGTGGTAATATTACCGGCTAAAAGATTGGTTGTCAGGCAACAAACATACGCCCTCAGAAGCTTACTCCCCCGACAGTCAACAAAGGTTGTGGCCTACGTTTTCCTTCAGTAATGCAAACATTTACAACATATTAAATTCTGATTACGAGTTCATCCCTATACTTACATTTAATTATCGTAAATCGTTCAAAATCAATTGGCTTCTTCAACTATCACCTTAATCACCAAAGACGGAGGGCCCGACAAAGACAGCTGTCCAGTCGTTCGGATGGGACGAAAGTCAGAGTTCCCGTGTACACATTTACGTGGACGTAAAAAATGCCGCTTTCCTGGGAAAATGGTCTTTATAAGCCCAGTCGGACTAGAGCAGTAGGAAATTTAACCCCATTTCATTACATCTAAATGTATCTCCGTGAATTACATGACTTCTATATACGTGTTAATGTATAGCAAACACCACCAAAAGAGTAATCATCCTAATTCGCATTTGATTTTTGTGCCAAAAAAAAACAAGCTCGGCGCTGAACGGCAAGGTGTCGAAGATGTAAGACCTGGCGTCGCTGATGTAGCGTTGGTTGCCTCAGGAATTAAACATAACGACATAAGCAACATAAGACCACCAATACGAATGTCTGGTGCAGCCATCGTGGATATGAATGACCTTCACTGTGCATTCAGTGTGGCGCTTTTCATTCTGAATTTAATCCGAATAAACTGTAATGTGACGGACCGCTTTTAATCCGAGAAAAACCAATCCGAATTCCGGAGGCCGGTCTCCGGAATTCGCAATGAATGCGCATGCAGTGTGAACACAGCTTCAGTGTGGTGGCTTGATTCAGATCAAAGGGTTTACCGGAACCGAATAACTATGCGCGCATTTTCACTTCTATTTCAGTTTTATCGCTTTGGGGTAAGGCGGAAAGTTTTCTCCTTCTCCAACTTTGAAGACACGAAGATGTTTAGGCGTGCAGCTGATAGCAGTGAATTAGTTGATGGCTAAGATTTATACTCGTTTCTCGTGTGGATAAAGTATAAATACAACTCAATCCCGTCGTTTTCCTAATTGTGGCTCAGTGAGTAAGACGTTCCCTTGCTAATCTGGGGGCATAGGCGTAGGAGCAGCCGGGGGGGCAGGGGGGGCATTTGCCCCCCCAAAAATTTATTTTCGGGCAATGAAAAATTCGACGACCTTTTTTTCTATTAATGTTTAGAGAAAAATATAACTAACTTATTTCTATGAGATCCACGCTGCCCGAAAAGTATTTTCTCGTCTTTTCCTTGTCCACTGCATGCCCGAAGCTCTCTTATGATAGGTATGCCCGAAAAAACGGTATTGCCCGAAAAACGAGCCAAATGGAAAACTGCTAGGAAACAGCCAGTTGCCAGGGTGGACTCACCCGTTTTCGGACGTCATTTTTGCTGGACGTCATGGCCGTGCCTCTCACTTTTTCTCAAAAAATTGTGAACATTCTGCCGTATGGAAGTGCCTCTCATATTTCTAAAATGTTTTACTTTTGTTCCTGAGTCCTGATTTGTACGATCAATTTGGTGAGACGATGATCTCTGAATATCAAAATATTGTTTAATTTTTTAGAATTATATTGATTTATATTATATTATATTGATTATATATAATCAATATTATATACTATATATTGATCATATTGATTTCGATATATATACTATATTAATTATATTATATTGATTTCGGGCAATTTTCTCTTATGCCCCCCTGAATTACTTTGAGCTCCTACGCCTATGTCTGGGGGTCACATGTTCGACCCCTGCGGTGACGAGAAAGTTCGTCGGGATTTTCTGGTATGTGCAGCACTATCCAGCTGAGCAACTAAATCAAATATGTAATGATATACAGCCGCTGGCTAGATGCCATGTAGGCCTACCATGCCAAAAACTTTCTACATCCAACGTGCGACGTTTACTGTCTCCCCTGTTGCATATTTTAATAGCAGTGTGATCATCTTGTATAGTTTTGGGTTATGTTTGTAATTCTTTACTTTAAAACTCCACTTTGTGAATTCATTCACCGCTTATCCAGTTTATGGCTCCACACAGGAATAACAATACCTTAGTTCGTTTCTACAGCTTTATGTCAAGCACTGGATCACATAGCTGCAATTTTTAGCCGCGACCATTCTTATCTTCGGAAGACATCAGTATAGGCCTGCAGCCAAAATTTCTAGCTAGCTTAGAAACACAACTCCGCTACACGGTCTTCCATAAAAGAAAAACTATACATTTTTGGAAAGCTTATGACGCCAGGAACACAAAATCCGGGAGTTCCAAGCAAAATGTTTGCAATTTATTGATTTAGGGCCAGATGAAATTCGTCAAAATTGTCAAATAAATGCTATATTTGTACTAACAATTCTGAAGTTGACATAAAATTAAATAGTTGCTAAAACACCCCATGCCTTCGTCCTTTGCAATGAACAGTTTATTGGATAGATTTTGATGTAAGTAAAAATGCCCAAAACACAAATGTCATGGGTGAATATAGAATTCTGTAAATCCATTAACGGTAAAAATAGAGTTATCTCCCTTTCTGTCAAATGTCTGTAATTGATAGACTATCAGGTGTATGGTGACTGCTGGTTTTGTATGACGCACAAGACCAGGTGTGGGCACACAAGGCTAATAATTATTTTGTTTGTTGGATCTCAGGGGCCTTTGAGGGTTGGTTGTTGGATGTTTGCTCAGAAATTATCGCTTGTATGGAATATGCTACAGTCGATTAGTAGCATATCCTAGCCAGGGGATATGTTTTACAGTAGTTGAGTGATATGCTTTTGAAATAATGGAGATCAGTAGCACTTTATAACGCATTGAACCACATGATTTTTTTCCACAAAGATAAAAATTCTAAACCCACATACATGTTCCCTTTCAATTAGCCACTACAGTATTTTTACAACTGTACATGTAGCTGTGAGTTACTATTTCGCATATGATTAATGGTCAAATTACAAACATACATGTAGATATAAGTTAAATAAAATAATTGTGTATCTGGGCTGGTATGAAGGGAAAGGTTAGAAAACAGGATGAACAGTTGTGAAATTATTTATTAAAGTGAAACAATCATTGAAAATCAAAATTAAACAGTTACTCTGCACATCAAATGTCATCAAAGTTAATCTTAATTATCATCATCACTGTCACTAAATGTATTAACATCAAATTCGGTCTCTTTTCATTTTCACATTGACTACACTTGCACATTGACTACACTTGCACAGATCTGTACAAGACAACTTTGCTGAATGGCAAGAGCATCGCCCACCGATACATTTCCCTTCACAATCTGCGTCTTTAATCTTTCTCTACAAAAAAAGAATGAATATCTTTAGACAATTTTTACATTTGAGAGAGATTGGGTTTAAAGCCCACTGGACACAAACTAGGTTATTTCAGGACTAACATATGGTTTAATTTTATTTCAATAATTCGCTTGCACGTAGGGGTCTTTAGTAGTGGGAGGAAACCGGAGTACCCGGAGAAAACCCATGAGGTCGGACAGGGGACCCTACTCCTTGACGCATACAAACGGGGTTTCAAAACCACGCCAGTTGACTCAATGGCAGGCGGCAGGCCGTATGATTTTACATTTGAGCTAAATTGAAAACAATACATGTATTGAAAAATTTAATGTAAGGCTCAGTTTAATTCATTCCAAATTGGTCCCTGCACATTGCATTGAGAAAATATGCCCTGGCGAGCCGTATGCAAATTGCTCTGAGGACATTATCAAAGTACACAAATCTGTAGGGTAAATTAGGTAGGCATGTCAAAATTGTTGCTGGAAAAATATCTCAGGGGATTTAGCGACTGGACTAGTCCTAGTAAAAGCATTCAGCAGCTGACATACATTTGGGTGTACCAAGAAGCATAAATGAGACAAAACTAAAATGAATAATACATGTACATGTACCTACATGTATAGCTGGAAGCATCAACATTTTCATGTTGACGAGCAAGGCGAACAAAAATATCATAAAGCTTGACCATTCGAATGATTTCCTGGCCATTTATGATTCTTTCTCTTATGACATCTTCACAGAATATATTGTATGTGGTTAAATATTTGAGGGAGGGCTTGTCACCTTTGCTGAAAAATATAAATAAACATATACATGTACACAATTAAAACAAAATTCTGGAGCTTGGTTTACCCTCGTTAATTTCGTAGAACAGAGGAATAAGACACTTACACAGGGGTTAACATCTTATTTTCATGCAGAAACCAGCTAATGAAGACAGCAAGGCACTGGACAAAAACATAGTAATTTCTGGACTGACCCATGGTTCAGTTTCATTTGAATAATACCAGTGACAAGAAGGCGGAGAATACAAATAAAAAAAACATCACAAATATTTACCTTTCTGATAACCATTTAAGAAATTCAGTAAGCTTATATTGCCTATAACATTTTTGGTGATATCTGACCTCTGGCCACACAATCTTGCCCTCTGATATGCCTTAAAATATCTTCATCCTCTTTCAATTCATCAGCTTTCAACAGTTGGCCTACAAACAAATTTGCAAACAAATTATACACCATATAGCATTGAATGTTGAGTGTGTTCAAGGGTGGGGGAGGGAATGTCACTTTGAGGCCTACATGCACATGTACCTGACTGGTCAACTCTGGCATGCGGTTGTAGTTCAGATCCTTTGTTTGAGCGGAAAGGTGTAGAGACAGATCAGTTTAGCAAGGCACCTGCAAGTGGGCCAAGAAAATAAAAAACAAGTTAACCTCTCTGTGTTTCATCCCTTGTGGAAGCGAATGTGCAACACTTTAACCAATGACTGTGCCAAATCAACAAATGGGGTAAAGGGCTTTACTGGCTAGCTTCATAACAATTTTATAGTGATCGCAGTAGCACTTCTGATTCCATTTACAACAAAAACAACAACACAAAAATTAAAAACTGTAGGACAGTGTATGATAAATATATTTAATATTTATTAGTAATAATTATAAATTTAGTAATTAGTAAGTAACTTCAAAGCCTACCTGCTGTTTGAGTCTGAGCCTGGGTTAATACATCCTTCTTCCTATTTCCTCCAACACAGTGACAAATCTGTCACGTTTTTTACATAGCCTATAATACACACAACAGGCAGCACCGATTTTCTCTGATCTTTTTGCTTCTGGAGCGGCTGAAGTGACGGTATGTATCCTGGTTTTAGATCGTGATTTCTTTGGAGAGCTAGGTCCCAGATCGTCTACACTTTCGCTACTCCCTGGTTGGCTTGTAGCCGGGGATTTTAATTTTTCCTTCTCTATACGATCACGGGCAGACACAATTCGGAATTTGTCTGTAAAACGCCTGTAGCATGTTGGGTGAAATCCAGTATCTTTTGGCGCGTCGATAAATTCCCTGTTGATTATATCACTCGAAGTCGCCTGTTCAGCTATCCATTTCCCTCGCCCATCAAGTTTTAGCCATCCATGGGCACATTCACGGAATTTATCATGGGCGCAGCCATTACTTACATGTGGTGTGTTGTTGTTTACAACTTTCAAGGTCGGGTCAGCAGTTCACAATACGAGCTCCTGATTGGCCCATGGCGACCAATCACCAGTTATTTCCCTACGCTTTATAACAGCGCGAGTCAAATAAATCCTGTACGAATAAATTTATATCACCCTGAAATTGCGCTGCCGAAGCTTGGAACACTAGTAAATTTTCTTTAAAACAAGATCATCTACTTTATAATGGCCGCAGATTATTTTATGGAGGACCGTGTAGCGGAGTTGCACGCTAGAAATTTTGGCTGCCGGCCTAGTAGTAGAACCATTTCTATGGTTCGCTAGGCCGCCACAATCACTGATAAGGATGACATCTTGCGACTTAATGAACCAAACATATTGACTTTTTTCTTTCGACAAATTAAATTCTAAAATTTTATGTAGAAGAAAAATAAATAAAGACGTTTGAATTCTTGGTAGGTAAAAAATATTTCCTTTCTGGTGTAAATGGGTATTATATAAAATGAATAATAGGCAGCATTTTGTACAAGTCAGTAACGTCTTATGTATAAAAAATGCGAGCGCCATTGAGCCAATCATTGACGCCGTGTGATGTTACGTGGCGTCACATGTTCAAGGCAGTCATCTTTTACAGAGATATTAGAAGACTTCGTTATCTTCTATGACACAGATTGGCACTGGATACATAAGGTAACGGGGCATTATCTACTCTGCACCCCCCCCCCCCCTGCTAACAGAAATTGCTACGTTTTCCTACCTTGTCTGAAAATCGCTCACTGCTCTGATGACTGTCTTCCCTTGGGTTTCGGTTATCTATTATTTATTTGACCAAATATGACGCAGTTAATTATAATGATTGCCTCTCATGCTTAATGACGCGAGTACTATCCTTAAATGGGCAGTAGGAATACGCCTCTCATAAGTGGTCTCGACAATAGAACTTATCCTTGACCTTAGACCCCATGTCCTGTCATAAACTCGTACCATATAGCTTATATTTTTGACAATGGAGTAGACAGATAACTTCTGTATTTATCAAATTATAGATCATTTATCATATCACAGATTTCCGCTGAATCTATAAACAATTAATTAGCAAAGGCCATAACCTTATTATACATCAATTCTCGCCATCAATATTATAACCCGTGGAACCACTTTGTTAGTGGTGCAAACAGAGGGGGCAATGTAGGTATACCTGAGGCATTGTGTACCTAAAGCTGCGTTCACACTAGGGGTTTAATCTGAATTGAATTCAGAATAAAGTCTTATTCCGGATTTTGGCGTCACACTTAATTCGATAAAAACCGAATCTGAATCAACGAATCCGTATATTTTTCCGAATTCAACCCGGAACAATTATTCCGAACGGATTATTCAGTCAAGATTTGAGTGTGACACGCTTGATTCAGAACAAACTGTTGACCGTCCAAGTCCAAATTTCTGCCCAAGGGTCGTGTAACTGTTGCCATTTTCCAAAGTGTTACAGCCAGTCGCTCGTGGCGAGGCACTGGCCTCCCGAGGTCTTGTATCTTGTTTTCCAACAGCTGACCTCAACAAACTGCATATTGTCTCGAACGTAGCCCTTAACACGCGAAGGTTCTCTCGCCGATCGCTTTCTCCCCAAAGTTCGCCATGATAAATACTGTGGTAACATAACAAGCTAAAACATAGGTTGTCAGCGCTAAGTCCCCCGAACAGTCAACACGGATTGTGGCATACTTTTCCATTTACATCACACTAAATTCTGCCATATACTAACATTTAATTATCGTAAGTCGTTCAAAATCAATCGGCTTCTTCATCCATCACCTTATTCACCAAATGTATTGCTTAGTGCTGAAAGGATTTGAATTATGAAATGAGAGCCACGTTGGTTCAGTGAGTAAGAAGCTGGCTCCCTAGTCCCGTTGTTGACCGAAAACGTTCATCCTGATTTACGGGCGTGGTTTCCCCGTGCCAGTATTGCAAGGCGGAGATGTAAGACCCGGGGTCGCTGACGTAACGTTGCTTGCCTCAGGAATTAAACATAAGCAGCATAAAACCATCAATACGATTGTCTGGCGCAGCCATCTTGGATATGAATGACATTCACTGCGCATTCAGTGTGGCGCTTTTAATTCTGAATTCAATCCGAATAAAATGCAATGTGACGCACCGCTTTTAATCCGGGAAAAACCAATCCGAATTCCGGAGACCGGTTTCCGGAATTCGCAATAAATACGCATACAGTGTGAACGTAGCTTTAGAGATCCTGTCGCAGTTGGAATTCAAGTAGTCCGCTGTTCCGGCAAAATGTGTCATATGTCCGTCTTCATCAGTCCAGTGAGAGCAGAACAGTACGGCATTTTAAAAACTCTATTTCATTTTATTCAAGCTAAATAAAGAGTATTATAACCAAGACAATGCCACCTAAAAGTGTTGGCTGGCTAAAATTGTTTGATTGGCCTATGATTAATCCGATTCAGTTGTGTATTTCTTTCTTAACTAAATTTCAAATAATTACTCAATTCAGGTATAATTTGAAAAGTAACCTCGAATGCAGGGAAGAGCCGCCATGGTCAAAGGGAGACAAATCCATTTACAAAGTTGAGAAGAGACCGTCAATTACTTTTGTTCATATTCTAGTTACAGTCAACAAGCTAATGTATGAAGTTTTAAGTGATTCTGATCAACGAAAAAAATAACAGAAAAAGAACTTCCACAGAATCACAACGTAATTTTATTTACAATGTTAAAAACAATGTACATATTTTGACAAAAAACATAACAAAACAAAAACACATCACTTGTCAATTATAAATACAAAATACATGTAGGCTGTCATTAAATATGGTGACAAAATAATGGAAAAGAAAGAATGTTTAATTAGTATTAAACTTTCTGCCTAGTCTTTTCTATTCTTTCAATATTTACATTGCAGCCATAACGCCATCTTTGAATGATTTGCCACCAACAATAATGATTAAGACAATCACGTTACGCTAATAAGGAAGAGAATTTTGTTTGGGAAGTAGGAGTTCTAAAACCCCTTCAAATTATGACGGAGGCATCTCATTTTGATTCATCCATACTCCATACATATTGAGAGAAATTCAAATTAGTAATCACAGACATGTACACAGCAAACTTACTGAAAAATGTTAAGCGGTGGACACTAGCCAAATCAATCATCTGAGCCAAATTGCGTAGAATGAGTGGACACACTAGATGTACATATATTCTCCGTCAGTTTCATCGCTTGATTGCATCACTGTTCACATTACATAATTAACCATGGCAGCAGCCACGTTGATTTGGGTGAATAGAGAATCAGCCAAATGACACTGGAGACACTAGACAAATATTTGTGGCGAGTGTTTTGTCTTGTTTGTCCACAGCTTTAAACTGTATGCAATAAGCTGTGCTGTTATTTTTAGATTTCTGAGACCACTGAAATTCAGTAGGTGGTATCAACTACTCAAGTTCAGTTTAAAGTGATTATTTAATTTGGGTGCTACAGTCTTTGATATACACTAAGACCTCACTATAAGGCAGTAGCATGTGGGGTCCTCATAGCTCCCAGCAGTATTATACTGAAGCCTTTTCTAATATATGGGAGACTCAGTATAACAGCTGTTATAGTGAAGCCCCACACATATCTCCATGCTAAATTTGACTCACACCTAGAATCCAATGATCATCTCTTGTCCTGCTTAACACAATCACTATTTTCCAATTCTTTGAACAACCCACTCTTGTTGGCACAATGGACATCTGTTGTTCTGTTTAACCCATAAAGACATGCAGCAATTATGAAAGGAATGGTTACATTCACCCCACACAACTAAAATAAACAAAATAAAAGTACATGAGTGCATGTAGTACAAGTTAACAATCAAATATACATGAAGGCTTAATAAAGTTAGTTGATAGCAAAACATGAAAAAAGTATCCCCTGAACAGTTTTATACACAGATTAAAATGACAACATCACAGAGATAAATACTAATACAGGCTACAAACAAATAAATTTTCTCTTGAATTATGATGCTTCAAGTATTTGCAGGAATCAGTGTTCACTAGTGAATAAATCGATGCCTAAATTCTGCACAATAGAAGCTATTCAGTTGATTAGAAATCAAGTTATCCAGATAGTGATTTGTAATTCATGGTATAGACATCTGTGTAAACTTACCAACACAATCATCTTGTTTGTTTTCTGCCTGACATCGTAAACAAGCATCTGAAATATATTACTTTAAAAATACAATTTACATATACATGTAATTACTAGATATAGAGGCCTTAGACCTATGACAAAATGTTAGGCATACCGGAACTAGTACCTGACCTTTTCACCAGTTATATGTATTCATAATATCAATAAAGATAGGTTGCCAGGCAACGAAACATACGCCCACAGCAGCTAAATCGTCCGGGCAGTCAACAAGGGTTGTCGCATATTTTTACTTTTTTTTGGTAATGAAACATTTATAATACACTAAAATCTGAGTAACAACTCATTATGTAATTATCTGAAAATCATTAGAATTTGTTTGCTTTTTATAAAGTTTTGCCCCAAGCTAACAATTAGTAAGCTTATAGGAAACATTTAACATCATGGATTTAGCTGTTCAGTTATCAAAATTCACTGAAAATCAAAATACTTGTTCGTTTCAACACCTTAAACTCTGTGTATCAATCTGAAGTCAATCGGATGATAAGTTTGGCATCTACAGTGCCACAAGGTTTTTTGAAGTGATCAAGGGAGATAACTCTGGAAGTTATTTGAAATCAATGAAAATCAGCAGGCTTCTTCGTCTTTTGACCTTAAACACTGTGTATAAATTTAAAGTCAATCGGATATTAACTTAGGCTTTTAGAGCGTCCACAAGATATTTTGAAGTGATCAAGGGAGATAACTCTGGCACTAATTATCGGAAATCGCTGAAAATCAATAGGCTTCTTCGTCTTATGACCTTAAACACTGGGTATAAATTTAAAGTCAATCGGATATTAACTTTGGCTTTTAGGGCATTCACAAGATTTTTTGAAGTGATCAAGGGCCATAACTCTGGCACTAATTATTGGAAATCGCTGAAAATCAATAGGCTTCTTCGTCTTATGACCTTAAACACTGTGTATAAATTTAAAGTCAATCGGATATTAACTTTGGTCTTTCAGAGCGTCCACAAGATTTTTTGAAGTGATCAAGGGCCATAACTCTGGCACTAATTATCGGAAATCGCTGAAAATCAATAGGCTTCTTTGTCTTATGACCTTAAACACTGTGTATAAATTTAAAGCCAATCGGATATTAACTTTGGCCTCTAGAGCATCCACAAGATTTTTTGAAGTGATCAAGGGCCATAACTCTGGCACTAATTATCGGAAATCGCTGAAAATCAATAGGCTTCTTCGTCTTATGACCTTAAACACTGTGTATAAATTTAAAGCCAATCGGATATTAACTTTAGCCTCTAGAGCGTCCACAAGATTTTTTGAAGTCGTCAAGGGCCATAACTCTGGTAGTTATTATCGGAAATCGCTGAAAAACAATAGGCTTCTTCGTCTCATGACCTTAAACACTGTGTATAAATTTAAAGTCAATCGGATATTAACTTTAGCCTCTAGAGCGTCCACAAGCAATTGTGGACGCCGGACGGACGGACGGACGGACGGACGGACGGGGGCGACGACAATATACGACCACATTTCAATGTGGGCGTATAAAAACACAGAAACAATGACAGGCGCCAGTAAGATTGTGCCTAACAAAGGCTGACTTTGTGCCTAACAATGTTTCTGACTGGTGTCTTATTTCCTGGCACATTTTCCATTTTGGTAGATAGCAATTATCTAAATCAATGACACTTTGGGTTTAATTTTACATATGGTGGTCTTGGCAGTGAAAGAACTGGAGTATTATTAAAAAACATTGGTGAACTTATCTTGGCCTAGATGAATCACTCAGTCTTGTTCGATTAGTGTCTTGATATTCTAGGATTAAGCAAGATTCTGTCATCTTTCAATATTAAAGCCCCAATAACACTCTTGTCGTAATTAAATAATATGTCCCAATCGTTATTGTGGCCAACAAATTGTATTATTTTACAATATTCAAATCAATTGATGATACAAATTTCATCTTAACACACCTAATTTAAAGCCCCAATAACACTCTTGTTGTAATTGAATAATATGTCCCAATCTTTATTCTGGTCAACAAATTGTATTATTTTACAATATTCAAATAAATTGATGATACAAATTTTATCGTAACACACCTAATTTAAAAAATTGGAAAAATTCAACTACATGATTTGAAAAGGTTAACGTAAACCTTTTCAAATGTGATTTGGATTTTAAAATATTTTCGAACCCTCTGGACAAGTAAAATATGATGTAATGGATAATTTACACAACAGGTAGGACACATAATCATCTGTTACTTAGAATAAGACAATTATTTATTTTCTAGAGCTGCCAAGCCAGCAAGAGTGTTATTGTCCGTTTAAAGAATTGGAAAAATTCAACTACAGGATTTGAAAAGGTTTACGTTAAACTTTTACAAATGTGACTTGGATTTTAAAATATTTTCGAACCCTCTGAACAAGTAAAATATGATGTAATGGATAATTTACACAACAGGTAGGACAAATAAACATCTAGTACTTAGAATAAGACTATTATTTATTTTCTAGAGCTGCCAAGCCAGCAAGAGTGTTATTGTCCCTTTAAGGGACCGGTATTGAACTAAACTACATGTAGGTAAGGTAGGCCTAGTTCATTACAATTCAATGACATCATAATCTGTCTAAAAGGAGCTAAATTGCTAATATTTGGGACCTTGAAATTGACAAATTGTTCGCAAAGGATATACTGTAATAATGTAATATGAATGTATATAAATTCTGATTTCAATTCCGGTAAGTTTGGTGAATACACCATTCAATCGAATGGCAATCTCCATCGTCTCGTTATACCATTCTAAACAGATAGTATTTACAGCACATGCTCTCCAGATAAGAATATGGCGTCATCATTTGACATGAATAATGGAATATGTATAGCCATGTTCTTTGAGTACCTTGTTACAAATGGTGCTGAAATGCATATGGTATTGTACACGATTCGTGTACGGTACCATTGGACTTACACAGTAAAATGTTTACTTGTTTGAAATAATGGATATTAGAAGCCCATCTTTTGCCGGTAAGATTACAACATTAATGTTGATTAAATTGACAAATAATTTGTGTTTTTAATGTATCGAAAACTTGGATGATATTGAGTTAAAAGACATTAAATACACTTCAATCTTTAATATCTTTAGGATCAAAAGGACATGATTGATTTGCGTACACATTACACAAGCGTCAATATCTAAACAACTATTGCGCTATCATTAAAACGGCAATTTCATATTTTTTAGTTATATTTTTAAAATGTATTAAAATAAAGCCTTAAAATAGATGGTATCTATAAACAGGCCTACCTTGTTAAAGAATAATCCTATTAATCCTATAATTCACTGTTGCCAGTTGAGAAATTGGCAAAAATATCATTTTCAACTTCAAATTCTTGAAGATCGCCATTGCATGGAGGGGAATGGGAAAACGGGTGCGGGTCGTTTCATCCCACGACCGGTTCACCCCGGGCTGTTTCATCCCACACCTGATTTTCTATCGGGCTGTTTCAACCCGGAAACCGGGCTGTTTCATCCCCCTTGTTATTATAGTAGCAGTTAATTAACGGAGTACTTATTGTCGAATAAACTGTTAAACACTTACTTATTGTTAAATAAACATGTACTTTATTGTTTATTATTAAATAAACACACAATTAATTGTTATGGATTAGTAATAAAAACATGACGTGAGAGTTGAGTTGTATTTACACATTTTAAATTTAAGTAGCATCTACCGTTATAATTTTTTATATACACATGCTGACAGAGGCTTAGTTTTAAACATATTGTCGTTATTATTATTGAAAGGTATCTGGCATAGTCGTACGGAATTTTATTTTAAAGCAATTTCAATTATGGTTGTCACATGATCACTGTGCCGAAGTCAAAATCAGAAAATGCCGTGGTATTTCTTTATAACACAATTTGTAGTCCTTTGCCCATCAGTAACAGTCATGTAACTTGCAAACGTTTTTATTCATCCGTCGATGATAGACAAACGACACAATGATCACACACAATGATCACGAGACAACCATGACTGAAATGGCTCTAAAATAAAGTGTTCCCCGGGATGAAGTTAAAGGGCTGTGTTTTTCATTGGATACAATGCGTTTGGAGGAAGGTTCAGGGTGTTGGTTTGGCGGGTACCTACTACGAAAGACCATCTATAATTACGTCCGTAATTTGAAGGCGCTTCCTTTTCTACCTCCGGACCACATGCTAGCCACCTTCGACAAGTTGTGTCTGATGGCAAACACGGACCCTTTACGGGAACTCGTTTCGTATATATACGACAAACCTGGTTCGAGTTCTCCATCTATTCTCTAAATAATATCAGCATTTTCATGATGGCTTTCCGAACAAACAATGATTGTGAAGGTGAGTTAATTTAATTACTTACATTCAATATTATTTACATTCAATTTGCATTCAATATTATTTACATTCAATAGTGATTAGTAGTTTAATTGAATATTCTTAATACGTAAAACCTGTTTATTGATTTATGGGATGAAACGACCCTATATGTGGGATGAAACAGCCCGGGGTCAATTTGGGATGAAACAGCCCGGGGTCAACCGGTCATGGGATGAAACGTGTTCTTATTTTCTGTCAGCGATTTTAATCCCTCTGAAATATTGCCCTTGATCGTTACCCTATAATAGTGAGTTGACAACCTTTTGAGCAACATACATAGAGAAATAAATATGTTTTGACTCTCTTACTTAGAAAATATGAAATTATCACTTTAATGTAATGAGTAAAAATTTATTGATAGTCCATTTGTAATTGACATTTTGAGACTGAGATACAGATACTGCACTAACTCAGTAACTGGTCTAAGTACTCAGCTGGGGGATTGGGGATTGAGAGACGTTGTCACGTTAGTCTGGTAGTTTTTAATTTCAAGCAATACAAACCCATGACTTGGACCCTACAAATAGCACAAGTATCACATTCGACATCCCAACTCCACATCGCAACCAAATTCCATTTTTTGAGAGTAAACATCTTGTCGGGTTTGTTACTTTGATCTTTTTCTTGCTCCCTGTCCACATCCATATCTTCGATAGACGCCATCTTTTATTACACTAAAACGAAGGAGAAAAGGCAAAATTTAAACCAGAATGATCGAGACTAACAAAATCAGGTCAATCTGTATATTAAAATTCTGGAATCAGAGTAAAAACAAATAAAACGAAACGAAATCGGACAATGACGTCTCAATGCAAGAAATAAATAGGATACTGTAAATTTTCCAAGGGCAGCATGGAATAAATAAAAAATAGCCCAGGAATACTTACCCCTTTATAAATGATTGTAGTGTGTTGGTCTTGTATGAAAAGACTATGTGGTTTATTCAAGCTTTAAAGGGACAATAACACTCTTGCTGGCTTTGGAGCTCCAGAAAATAAATAATTGTCTTATTCTAAGTAGGCTACTAGATGTTTAAGTGTCCTACCTGTTGTGTAAATTATCCATTACATCATATTTTACTTGTCTAAAATCCAAGTCACGTTTGAAAAGGTTTACGTTAGACTTTTCAAATCATTAAGTTGAATTTTTCCAATTTTTAAAATTAGGTGTGTTAAGATGAAATTTGTATCATCAAATTGGAATATTGTAAAATAATACAATTTGTTGACCAAAATAAAGATTGGGACATATTATTCAGTTACAACAAGAGTATTATTCTGGCTTTAAAGCCACCAATAAGATGAAATTAACATTTTATTAAAAATGTTATTTGATTAGCAATTAGTTCAGCTCTGACAGTAGGTCTCATTACACTCACTCTGAAAGTAGGTCTGATTGACTAGACTTAATAGCTGGACATGGCACAGCTACAGAAATAATTCAATGGTATGGGGAAAATGTATTATTTTCTTCTTTTTTTTTAACATTTCATATATAGTGCATGAAGGATGCAGTAACACCAAAATAATATTGCTTTATTTTTTCCAGGGTGCCAAAAGATTATTGACCGTAGCAAGATAAAAAAATATGGTTCTTTTAGGAAGCTTTCCAAGCAAAGGTGTTGAGTTGGTGGGGGGGGGGGGACAGGTAGCACGTCATTTCGGTCCCGCGTCATTTCGGACTCAACACAAACGTCGTTTCGGACTCAGTCTGGCGATTTTTCGGACTTACTTGGCGTCGTTTCGGACTCAGTCAAGCGACTTTTCGGACTCTGATTAATAATTAAAATACTGTAGAAAATTTGTGTAATATTACAGCTGTTTGTTTTTTCGTTTTATGTGAGATTGATAGTTTATTTAATTGATCAGCGATTGTTGATGTCGCGATTAACACTGCTAGTTCTCTTTTGTTTCATCGGCGAGTATTGAACTTGGCAATAAAATATTGTTGAAAAATAAAATTTGTGTATATTTAGTAATACTTCATTGTTTTTCTTTTGTCAAAAATTAAACGAGCTTGATTGATCGATCACTGCTAATGTTTTTTTTTTTGTGAAACGGAATAATTGATTGCAATCAACACACGGCCGCCATTATCAATGATTGACAACTCGCGTTTTTCATCATCCACCAAAGAACCGCAAGATTTCTTTGCACATACTACAATAACATCGGGATTATCGGTTAATCAGCTTTAATTATCCCGCTTTGATCGTTGCTATTTCTAAATTCATCAGCATATTATTGGATTTAAACAAATACATTACTTTTACGGGAAGCGATGATTATCAAAGAACCGTAAGTGCAACTAATGTTTTATCGTTTGGTGGAGCCTTTTACTAACCACATGTTTCATGTTAATAAATATTTTCTTTCATGTTTTAAATTGGCCTATTCCTAATAAATTCATCAGTACAGCAATATACATGTATGTATAAAGAAGTAAAACGTTCTTTTCGTAAACACTCAACATTGGAAATTTTGTCGTGTACATGTAGGTTCGTGATACACGACTCCACGCTGAAGGCCTACTTGATGGCGAGCGGTAAATTATATAATTTAACCTGTAAGTTATTTTTTGTTGGGCGTATTTTATATTGATTTGACAGTTGTGTTCAACCTTTCTTTCCAACTTATTCCCGAGTCCGAAATGTCATATACCCGAGTCCGAAATGTCATATACCCGCGTCCGAAACGTCAAGGCCATTATTTTGTGAGTCCGAAATGTCGTAAGTCCGAAATGACACGGGACCGAAATGACATGTAATCGGGGGGCAGATCCCTTTGAAATGCCTGAATAAATTTTGCATTACAGCAGCGGCAGTCTTTATTTGCTAGAAATGGTTCCATTACTGATGTCTTCCATCTTGTTTCAGCCACAAAATTCTAGGAACCTATACTTTTCCTGTAGGAATTTTTCATTAAGATTCCATAATATCAATATTGTACCCAACTGCTGCAACCGTCCCACACATAGCCAATTCTGACTGTGTTGAAGTTTCACACACTGATCAGCTGTGAATATCCGCTTGGCCGCTACAATCAGTGATAAGGATGACATCGACGCAACTTAATGAGTCCCCAGCAAAATAAATTCTAAAACATTTTTTTGAAGTATAAGAAAAATAAATAAAGACGCTTGAAGTATCTGTAGTTAAAAAAATTTCGTATTTAGTGTAAATGGGTATTAAAATGAGTAAAAGGCATCATTTTGCTCGAAGCAGTTACGTGTTATGTAAACAATGCACGAGCCATTGTGCCAATGACTGACGCCGCGTGAAGTCAATGCATGTGTTGAAAACACTAAACAGTCATCTGTGACAGAGATAATTCGTAAGTAATTCTCTGTGACACAGAGACCCTAATGTATAATATTCAAGGCACATATTAGTTAGCAGGCGAACTAAAAATAAACTGATGGCGAGATGAGGAGAAGTGTCAAAGATATTATTATGTGTAGGAAATTGTATCGTTTCGTTCTATACCCCAATTGTACTTTTAGGCGCAACTACTTTCAGTCGATATGGATAAAGTTTACTTCGTTTTATAAACATCGATATAAATATACCAGTTGTTGTAAGAATATAAATTTCAAAAAGGCACTTACCACTTTTTTATGACACAGATTACAATTAGTTAGATGCAAGGGTGTCAAACTACTGATAAAACGAAAAACTAGACTCTACTTCCGTGTCGAATATGATATCTAATAAATACTAAAATAGGTCAATCGAGTCGTGTCACGTGATCAAAATAAAACATGGCAGAATTAAGGAAGTTAAACTTATCTTAAACCTTAATAGCGTACAATACACTTGCGCCTCAAGATGACAGATGCTCGGAAACAATATCCTGTCGCCGACTTGAAAAACAGTGTTAATGTCGGTAGAAACGAGTCCCCGCGCGTGAGTAAACTCCTGCAAACGCTTTCTTTGGAGGAATTATTGGCAGCAGAAAGAGAGGAGGAAGAAAAAAATGATCAACGAGTACAATGGTTTCACGGAAGTCTGACCAGGGAAGGTGCCGAGACACTTTTGAGAGAAGGTAACCTGTTGTTTGTTCATCCTGTTTCTTTGACCCCTTCAGGGCAGTGAGGTGGTAGTCCGCTAGTAACTATACTTGTTACCCTAAACTGTGTTTAAGGTAACAATTGGTACAGTCTACTGAGACCCCTTACGCAAGTTCAAATGCACAATTGTCAACACACATCATTACAGTTTGTATTAAAATAAGTAATTCTATCACAAATAGTGAAGCCTGGACCATTAAAATAGTTACCGAACAGTTTTTCTCTGCATAGCGCTGTTTATGTTGTAGGCCTAATGACGCATTGCCAGTTGAAATTTCGCGTAGGAGATGGGTTTCATCAAATCATAATTATGCGGTAAAGCCTCACCTTTATATCAATAAGAATTGATTTATTATATGTTAAGCTACGTACAGTACTGTTTTGGGCCAGTTTATTTGTAAATTAAGCGAGCTATAGGCCAGTAAACTTTTTGTAGTCATTTGACTAAAAAACTTGCGCAAAGGAACTCTGTAGGAAAAACCACTACTTTGACTGGAGTAAGACGGAAGACAGCAGTAGTGGAACCATTTCTAGTAGTCCGCATGATGGTGGTCCTTGGACTGGAGGCACGATTACATGTCATTTTGGTCCCGCGTCAAAAAATATGGCCTTGAAGTTTCGGACTCGGGTAAGTGACATATCGGACTTGGGTAGGTGACGCTTCGTACTCAGGAATAAGTTGAAAGGAAAGGGTTGAACACAACTGTCAAATCAATTTATAATAAGCCCTGCTCGCCATCAAGTAGAACACGTAGAGTCGTGCATCATGAACCTACGGCAAAATTTTCGATGTTGAATGTTTACGAAAAGAACGTTTTATTTCTTTATACATGTATCTGTACTATGAATATAAAAAAGTTGCTGATGAATTTATTAGAAATAGGCCAATTTAAAACACGATAGAAAATATTGGTAAAAGGCTCCACCAAACGATAAAACATTAGTTGCACTTACGGTTCTTTGATAATAATCGTTTCCCGAAAAGTAATAATACAGCTGATGAATTTATTTGAAACTCAAACATGTGGATAGTAAAAGGCTGATTATCATTGTTTCCCGTAAAAGTAATGTATTTGTTAAAAATCAATAATATGCTGATGAATTTATTTGAAAATGACCTACACAAAAACAAAGATAAATATTTACATGACATGCACTCTTTTTACGAGTCCCTAGAAATTGTTAACGATAATCCGTGAGCTGCACGTTGATATGCATTCCTCAACAAGCTTGGCAAAACAAATTGATAAATTAGTGCATACACAAAGCAAAGTGTTTATGTGGAAAATATTAGAAATAACAATGATCAAAGCGGGATAATTAAAACTGATTAACCGATAATCCCAATGTTATTGTAGTATGCGCAAAGAAATATTACGGTTCTTTGGTGGATGAGGAAAAACGTGAGTTGTCAATCATCGATAATGGCGGTCGTGTTTTGATTGCAATTATTCCGTTTCACAAAAAAAACCATTAGCGGTGATCGGTCTTATCAAGCTCATTTACTATTTGATAAAAGAAAACTAACGAAGTATTACTAAATATACACAAATTTTCACCAATATTTTTTTGCCAAGTTCAATACTCGTCAATGAAACAAAACAAAAGAGAACTAGCAGTGTTTATCTCGACCTCAACAATCGCTGATCAATTAAAAAGACAACTATCAGTCTCACATAAAACGAAAAAGCAAAGCTGTACTATCACATAAATTTTCTACAGTCTTTTAATTATTGATAATCAGAGTCCGAACTGTCGCCAGACCGAGTCCGAAAAGTCGTCAAGTAAGTCCGAACCGTCATCCAACAGAGTCCGAAATGACGGGGCACCGAAATGTTGTGCTACCGGAGGCACATGGTACTGGGTGGCCTACATGTACCTGTTTATTCAGTAAATATGTTCGCAACTATTCACAACCACAGCTACATGTAATTGACACATACATGTATCAGATTTTACTTATTTTATGAGACATATTGCGGAAAGGTAGCACAACATTTTGCTGCCTCGACCTTTCAACTCAGTACAAATGACATTTCAGACTGCTTTAGTTCAGTTGTCCTTTGTTTTGTTTAATTATCGAAATTGACCATTTGATTGTCCGAAGTCCACAAGCTCAAGAGGGTAAAGTTAATATCAGATTGACTTTCGATTTATACAGTGTTTAAACTCACGAAACCAAGAAGCTTATTGATTTGCCTCAATATTTGATAATTACTGTCAGAGTTATGGCCCTTGATCACATTGAAAAATCATAGAGGATGTTTGATTCACAGTTCCGAAATTAAATACGGTACCAAAACTGGTGTCAATCAAGTGAAAAGGAGAATTTCAGAGTACAACGCATGTGTCGACTGTATAAAAAATATTTAAACCAATCATGACAGCTGAAATATATTTTTTACCTAGGAATATGTCACGATTCTACTCACTCCACCTCAGCTGTCGGGACTGGCAGAACTGCGACAGCACTGAATTCTGCGTCACTTGATTGTAATTGTGTCGATTCAGGACGTTTTGGACTGTGAATCCAGCATCCCCGTAGGGACACTCTAGAGGCTAAAGTTAGCATCTGATTGACTTTTGATTTAAACACATTTTTTAAGGTCATGAGATGAAGAGGCTGATTTTAATCAATTAATGATAATTACTACCAGAGTTATAGTCCTTGAACACTTTGAAAAATCTTGTGGAAGCTTTAGAGACTAAAATTAATATCTGATTGACATTAAATTTATTCACAGCATTTAAGGTCATGAGAAGTTTATATTGGATTGACTTTATTTAAATATAGGTCATGAGATGAGGAAGTCTATTGGTTTGTGGTCCTTGATCACTTTGATGTTAAATTTAATATAGATTTATGCACAATACTGTACTTAAGGTCTTGAGACAAACAATCAAAACAAATTCATATTATTTCTGATAATTACTTACTGGGTTGTGGTTGTTACTTGTAGTAATCATATTTTACTATATTTTAGTATGTTGTGAATGTTTTCATTAATGACAAAAGAAAAAATATACAACCTATCTCATAAAAATAACACACAAGTTAAAATTACTGTCTATCATGAAGTACATCTGCATAGACGTATAAAGGAATGGCAATACATGTATTTCCAATATTTTATGTTTTATGTAATATGTATTTCTTTGTATCTGTACTATATTTCAATAAGCTTATTTGATCAAGAAAAAGGATAAGTCATGAATTTATTTGAAATAAGCCAACACAAAACACGAAAGCAAATATTGACATGAAACACATTATTAAAAGTCTCTACCAAACGATATACATGTAACTTTCTTTGCACTTTGATAACCAGTTGATAATTATTGGTACCTGAATGTACATGTATATTATACATGTATATATATCAAAAGAAGAATATGATGTGAAAGGAATTTTAATGCTCAGAAATTGCATATGAATCTTTTTGAATTGGATTGAATGAAATTTGTATCCTTGAAGTAAAGCCTTGTGTATCTTGTATCATACAAACTGGTCTGCACAATGCAGACATATATTGTAAATTTGTAACAGACCTATATTATCATATCTTAAGTACATTACATTCTCTGATGTCTTTTTCTTCGCAGGTAAAAACAAAGCAGGGGATAAAGCAAATTCAGATGGATTGTTTTTGATTCGAGAAAGTGGGAAAAACTTTGCTCTGTCCTTAATCAGTAACAACAAATGTTTCCATTTTATCATTGAACAGAAATCTCCTGGTTATTTTCAGATTGACGATGGTCCTAAAATTAAAGGTGAGAAAATTTGAATTGTCAAACGAGTTACATGTACAATGTACATAACTGGTCAATTTGACTAATCATTGGATTTTTTTTATTTCTAAATTTTCATGTTTTTATATCCAGGTTTAGATAAGCTAGTTGATCATTATAACTCAGATAACCATGGTTTGCCATCAAAACTTAGTCACTTTTGTGGAGGAAAGAGTCCACCAGTTGCCAGTAGACACAGAGGTTTTAAAAATTTATTACACAGAGCTGTGCTTGAAGGTATGTATTTTTTTTCAACAAAAATGGTAAATTAAGAAATACAAATTTTATTTCTTAAGCCTGGAGCATACATCTATATTAAAGTTACATTATGGGAGATAAGATAGAGAGATGGCAGTTCTCACTATAATAGTTAAAAACTAGATAGTGTAAAGGTAATTTGCTGAAAATTTCAGTCAAATTGATCCACTATTAGCGTTTGAAATATTCACATAGCCTGGGTCATCATTACTCAAATCATTAATATAAACAGCATAGTCTCGATTATCCATGGGCACTTGATTGATTTAATTATCAACGGCCATTAAGCGGCATATAGGATTTTAATCCGCCAACATAAAAGGCTAGCCTTGACATCAAGAGTTTATTATGGTCTGGATATAATAATTAATGTCTAATTGATTATTTAGATAACATTTCAGGCCTAAAGAAAGACCTGTAATAAGCAGATTTTGCTCTTGCATAATGCTATATTAAGTCTTCACTGATTAGTCATGGATTTTGAACTAAACGCTATAAATGTCTATATTCATATTTCCAAACCCCTAATTAGATTGTATAGAATACAAAACCTGTTACTTGTTAAATAATAGAAAAGTCCATGCATGTGTGTGTAATAAGCAGATTTTGCTCTTGCATAATGCTATTTTAAGCAACCAGCGATGCTTTCGAAATCACAGCTTTGTGCATGTACAACCATGTTGTTGTTCTTCTTCTTCTTAGTGCTTAACGTCTGCTTCCACCGAAGGTGGTACAGCAGATAAAGTTGTCTTATTTTCATTATCTTGGCGCACAAGCAGGGTTCTTTTCCTGGGGGAGGAAACAGGAGTAGTGAGTACCCCAAGCCATACTTGCTCACACTAGGGTACACAACCACAATCGCAAGCTAGAGGTGACCGGTCAGCTAGAGGTCATAACACGGCACTCGAAACGTCCATGTACAATCAATTTGCAGGCAACAAATAAGGAATTTCCAGAGCAAATTTTGCAGGATCCAATCATATTTTAGCTTGCCCCAATTGGTCATACAAAAAAAAAATGCTCTATGAGAAATTGTTTGGTGCCGCATACATATACACAGAATTACAATCAGGTTGATGAGCAATCTTTTTGTACCTGCATATTCATACATGTAGCCATACATTTCAGAAAGTAAGGACCTATCTACAACCCCTAGCAGCTACATCTACATCATGCTAATGTCTACTCTCTTAATGTGGTCTTTGTAATCTATTTATTATTTCAGGGAATGAAAAAGTTGTTGAGGAGATTTTAAAACATCCAAAATGTCCAGAAATTAATGCCAAAAATTCAATGGGTAAGGACAAATTTAAATTGAAGAATAATAACTCCCTGTATGTTCGATTAAACCTTGAATCAAAAATTTTTTTTTTATTTCTGTTCTTTCATTGGTCCAATCTGATTAAAATACAGATCTATATTTCGTTTTGTTTCGTTTTTTTTATTCTTTTGATGGCAAACATTACATGGAGATCTGATCAGTTGTACTGGAAATTCGCGGCTTTTGACCCTATGACGTCAGATATTGATTAATCAATCAGCATTGATGTTTCTAGGGGTTTACAGTCATTGTTTTTTAAGGCGAGTGATCGCTCTCAAGCGCCTACAGCTTACCTGAATGTCGACCGAGGGGAGTTTTTTTTCCCTCCCCTTAAAATTGAAAATCACTCTCCTTTACAAAGTCATTGGGGGTTTATTAACATTTATCTACTAATCACCCTCCTTAATATCAGATCACTCTCCCTAATTTCTAAATCACTCTCCTTAATTTCTAAATCACTCTCCTTATCGAAACTGGGAGAACCTTGTAGGAGAGCCATTTTTTTCAATTTGTTGATTGAGGGGAGCTTTTTTGGCTCTCCTCTGAAATACAGAAAAACAACGACTGGGTTTACCTACAGATTGTGTAGAGTACACCAAGAATTCGCCGTAACAGACCATTTCATCAGCTAATTTCTCACATCAACTAGTACATCTGTTATATAACAACTCTTCCAGATCCTAGTGTTGTGAAAACAATTAAAACAAATTTTTGAACTGTAAAAACGAAACGAAATAGGATCCCTCGGTCAAAACGACAAATCTATCATTTACATCATTTACATCATTAAAGTCATTATTTGCATCATCTTTCAGGTGCTACAGCTTTACATGAAGCCAGTGAACTGGGTTTCGATCATATTGTTTCTATGTTGTTAAAACATGGTGCGGATGTTACAATAAGAGATGCCAATCATCACACTCCTTTACAGGTAACTTCATCAAACAAAATAAAATGAAATGAATTGGGGTTTAACATTCTACTTTTCTGTTTTCATTGGAGATTATAAAACTTGGTTAGATTGTTTATTGGGGCAAAGAAAGAAAAGAATCCCATTTTGTTTCACAATTTTCGAAACATGAACTTGGAATGCATTTTTGAGAGTTATTCTTCCAAGTTCACCCAAGAAGATTTTTTTCCTTTGTCATGATAAATACACTATTAGAAATAACTTCTGTTTTACAGGATTAAACAAATATAAATTTTTTAAGGTCGAAGAGGTTTAATCTATTTAAAAATTATCACTACATTAGGTGGCACCATGTTCCCATTCATCGATACATTTCAACCAATCAAAATTAAGATTAACAGTTGCGCCAGTGAATTATTGATGTCAGAGTGTATTACCCTTAAGCTTACAGATGATATGCCTAAATGTGCAGCTTTTGGGTGTTTAAAGCTTCAATCGCAGACAAAAGACCAACAGACAGTCACAAAGCAATTCTTTGGTTTTTGAAATATTGATACTGGTCATAAGTTCAAGGACAAGTTTTATGACCAATTCAAGGACAGTAGTTATGTACAATAGTTGCGTAGTGAATGTTTGGGCTGCAAGTTTATAAAATAACAACTTTTTAATTATTAGAATTATATTATAATATATACATTAATTTATTTTCTGGAGAATGTCTTGCTCTTATGAACTATCCTTTTAAAGCTTAGACTTTATAATTAGAACTATAACTAGATCTGCTACTGTCCCATGCAGATATGAAAGCTTTCATATTCACAGTCACTTCCTGTCACATGTCATGGGTCATATAAATAATCCGAACAAGAAAAAATAAATCATTAAAATCGGTCACCATCTAGCGAAATTAATGTGATTTTTTACTCGTAAACAACTTTGTCGGCACGAAAAACATCAAAGGCAAAATTCGAATTTTTGAAATATTCAAATACCAAAAATTCGACCTGTATCCCGGCTATCCTGAAATGTATCAATTTCAGACAAAGGAGGCGCATTGAACATACTATGCCCTATTGTGTTTGTTTACAAGTCCGTAAATGTCGATTTTTCACTATGTTTCATATTCACTTCAAAATGGCGACCATCAGTTGACCTAAATCAAAATTCTGCTCTGAACGTTTTTTAGACTTTCCTTCCAGGATTCAGAAAATGTAACTCCCATGTCTGCAAGTGCAATATCGCAAAAGTTCTATTGTTTTTTCACGTTTCAAGATGGTGGCACTTCCGGTTCGATCGACAAACTCCATATTTTGTGTACGAATCAGTAATAACTTGTCTAGTATCAAAAAAAAAAATTAGGTCATTCTGACCTATATTTCGACGATTTTTTTTGAAAAATTTGATCCTTAATTTCGCCAAGGGGCGATAATTTAGAAAATTTCTAATCATATTTTTGAAGTCGCATAGGTAAGATCTACATACATACTAAATTTCATGAAAATCGTACAACTATTAAAGAAGTTGTCAAATTGGTCATAACTTCCGGTTCGAAATCACAGCGACGAATTTTCGAAATTCGAAAATCTGAAACTGCAGATGAAAATGTTTTTTTACAAGGTACTCAAAGAAAAAAAAAATAGTAAAATAGGTCAATAAATAACAAAGTTACGACTATGCATTGTCAGTTTTTTCTTTGGTAAAATTTGGTGATTTCGAATGCTTAAAACGTTTTAAAAAATATATTTAAACAATACTTACCACTCATTTTTGGGGAGGTAGGTGAAAGTTTCAGAAAGATATTATGGTTAGATTCTGAGAAATCCAATTTGCAGGAAACACACACAAAAAAAATAATAATAATCTTAACAGAAACAATAAGCTTTCATATGTCATATGAAAGCTTAATAAGTTATTTTCCAGAGAATGTCTTGCTTTCATGAACTTTTCCTTTAATTAAAGCTTAGAGTTGATAATAGATCTTTTTAAAACTTCCTAGGTGGGATTTGTTGACAAACAATTTTAGATTTGATATGGACAACTTTGTTGCTGATGGGCAGTGTATATTTTTCTGTGCACATCTTTGTCCCATGCCTTTTGAAGAAAGGAGGGGACTATAAAAATGAGTCCATCTATTCGTCCTTCTATCAGTCACACTTTTTGGGACACAATAACCCTCTTTGTAATTGAGCTAGAATGTTCAAACTTGGCGTAGGTGTTTTTTTTAGGTCAATACCTTGATTGAGTTCGAAGATGAGCATTTTCTGCTAGGGGTAAGCATAGATAAGCAATATGATTGGTTGATGCTTTAAGGCACAATAACTTTAGTTTTAATTAAGTGATAGTGATGAAACTTGGTGTATAGTTTCATTACATCAATACCTTGACTGAGTTTCATTTTCTGATCAGAGTAAACTGTGCGATAAGCAATTTGATTGACCAAGAAGACTTTGGAACACAAACTTCATTAGGTGAATGGCTTGGTGGAGTTTGATGATGAACATCATTGGTTAATACTTTTGGGCATGATAACTTTGGTTATAATGAAGTGAGAGCGATGAAACTTAGAATATAGATTCATTATATCATTACTTTGACTAAGTTCGATTGTGCCAATTTTTTGCTATGGCTAAGGAGCGATAAGCAAATTCATTGGTCAAGACTTTGCTTTTAATTGAGGTAGAATGTTTAAACTTGAGTTCAATGATTAACATTTCGAGCTAATGTTAAGCTGAGCTAATCAATTTCATTGGTCGATGCTTTTGGAAAGATAACTTTGATTCTATCTCGTAGAGTGTGATGAAAAATTGTCTATTTATTTTGGGATTTCAGCCTCACTCATTACCTAGACAATTAGTATAAAATTTTAAGCGACTGTTTATGTTTACAGAGAGCTGCAGTAACTGACCATGACAATACAATTCATTTATTAACACAAACTGGTAAATCTGATCCATTTGATGAAAATCCGCATAATGGATGGACAGCCTTACATGAAGCTGCTATGAGAGGACATATTAAATCTGTCAAGGTATAACTGATTTTGTTTCTTAAATTTGCCAAAATAATAGATAGCAACCGATTTCCAACTTGCTTTGCAAAATAATAATCTTTAACTCAAGGTGGACAGAGCATGCAGGTTTTATTTTAAGTAACATATGGGAAAGCGGTTGCTATCTGACTTACACATTGACACAAACTGTAAAGTTTTTCACTTCAGTATCAATCACTGACTTAGTGGGGGTTGGATGGTCGAATGGTTAGCATGTGGGCGTTGTATCATAGGGTCTGTTATTGAATCAACTGGTGTGGTTCTGATTCCCTGTTTGTATATGACAAGGAGTAGTGTCGCCTATCCAACCTTGTGGGTTTTCTCTGGATTCCGAGGAGACGTTAAACTTCTCTCTTTCCCCCCCCCCCCCCCCTAATGACTTGACAGAAGGTTGATACAGGGAATAGCAACTTCAGAATGTCAATAGATGCCACAGGAGATATAGTCTGGAGGTGTGTACATGTATCTGCAAGTATCCACAATAATTTTTGCGGCAGTCAGAATTCAAAGATATTTAAGAGTGTCAGCTTAACAGCTAATTAGATTGGAACAATAGGAGTGTATTTCATAAATACTGTAGAACCCAACTATATTGTCGTTTATTGCATGATATATTCTGTATAAAACCTAGTATTTTGTTGTTTAAGATTTTTTTTATATCTGCAAGAGAATCTTTGTTTGAAGTATTAAGTCTTTAATACTATGTTGCCATGGTTTGGATATGTGAGCAATATTTTTTAAGTGTTTTATAAAAAAATTTTAACACCTTTTAGATTTTGCTGTCATTGTGTCCATGTCCATATCCCAGAAATTCAGATCACAATACACCATATCATCTTACTAGAACATATGGGCGAAATGAGTGTCAGAGATATTTTGGTAAGTATTTTAGATAAGATGGAAATGAAATTGGGTTTAATGTCTTATCCCCCTGTTACACCGAGATTGCGTCCTTACTGTGCTGATGTGACCGTACGACGAACCGAAAGTGCACATGTCACAGCAAATGTGAACACAACGTGAGGAAATGTCCCAAAAAATTACTAACTTAAAAAGGGTCGAGTTTTCACAGCTTTCCAGCATGTTCAAAACAAACGCCATGACACGGCAACCATGGAGACCCCAGCAGGATATCTAGCCTTTCCACCACGCTGTAAGATCATTTTCCGTCGTCGTAGAAGCGTGGTAAGGACGTCAACCCGGTCTGACAGGGGTATTACTGTTCTGCTCCGACTGAGCTAACGAAGATGAGCATACGCCATACTGTGTGCTATGAGGGAAGTTTTTTCTAAACAGTGGTGCTACAGTCTATCTAGTCTTATATCGAATTTCAACTGCCAAGGGATTTTTTACCTGCACACCAGTGTGTACATGGGACCTTGATTTTTTGTTCTATCCAAAAGACGAGACAGCTGTCCTTGTCACACCTTTAGTCCCGCACCACTGACAAAGGAAACCACACCTGAAAATGAATTAGATGGGACAACATCTGATGAGTTATTTCCGTTACCAATGGACATAGTTTTGAGCAATTAAATATTTGTTTTGGAAAGAGATTAATTGGAAATCGGTCTGTTTACTAGTATTAATATAATTTTAGCTTACTGAGTTGAAATTGGAACAATAATATGAAACTGACAAATAAATCCATAATTTTAGTTTTTTAGCAACCTTTTTTTTCTTGCTTTAATTGGTTGACAATCTATTTTATCTTGTAATTGTTTGACAGTCTGTCCTGTGTTATCTATTCTTTGTTATAATAAGTTGATAATCTATTCTAAAGTAGTTTATTTTCCTACAGATCAGTATAAATTACCTGAAGTAATTAAACAAATTCGTGTCTACTATCATTCTGAGTTGGATAGAGAGGTAAGTCCAATTATTTGATGCTTAATTATCCTAAATATCATTAATGTTTTTAGAAGGGTAAACTTTTATGGTTTACAGCAATAACAATGAAATAAGGGGAATGTCATACTTTTCTGCTGCGCTAATAAAACAGTGTGCTAAAAGGGAAATTTTTTCCAAGACAGTGGCACTAAATTGTTTTTTTTTTAACTTGTATGCCCATGTGTACTCAGGACCATATTGTTTCTTTGTATTCGAATGGCTAGACTTCGTCCTTGCACCACCAACAAGGGGGGGGATACTGGGTATTTTAGTCACTGAGCTGTCGCTGCTTCTCAGCAGTAATAACATACTTCTTTCTGCGGAAGTATGGCCATCATCTGATACTCCCCTTCAACTTATATATGAATGAGGGGGGTAGGATGGCCGAATGGTTAGCACATGCGTGCTGTATAATAAGACCTGTCATTGAGTCAACTGGCGTGGTTTCGAATCCCTGGTTGTACGTGACAATGAGTAGGGTCGACTGTCTAACCTCGTGCGTTTCCTCCGGGTCCTCTGTTTTTTTTCCCCAACTGCTAAAAAACCCATATTCCTGAAGCAATGGCCCGAGAAATCTCTCTCTGACCATTGCTGGAATAGCGTCTGTTTCTAGAACTTTTGCGGGAATGTGCCTATTCTCCCCGTTCAATGAAAGCTATCACTTAAGTACAGCAACATGACAGTCCGTCGTTTAATCTGAGTCTTCCCTAAAACTTTGGACAGTGATTTAAGTTATTAAAAACGGTGAAAGTATGTTCGTTTCCAAAGAGTATTGTTTACATTTCATTCGACTTGATAGCCTCGTTTGTCACACAATTAGTTTTACTGCAGTATTCTCCTATGCACGGGTTAATTAGGCATAATAAAAGCGTGAGCCATGACGTAACGTTATGTAAACATATTTGGTCCAATACTGGCACTCGTTTTAAATGTAAAGCTTTTGTATGGTAGGTAGTGATTGGTTGGTAGTCCGACTACTGACCAATCAAAATTTAAAACAACAATATCCACTCATAATAGCAGTGTGTAGTGAGATTACCTGTAATCAAACGAAACGCTGCGCAGAGTATGTAAAAACCCCTACACGCGAATTATCGAAATAAAATTAAACCATGTTAGTCCCGAAATGTCTTAGTTTGTTTTGAGTGGACTTAAACCCATTTCTCTCTCTCTCTCTCTCTCTCTCTCTCTCTCTCTCTCTCTCTCTCTCTCTCTCTCTCTTTTTCTCTGTTTCCAGGGATATCACCAAGCCCTATCTATCTGTATGTTAGTTTCCAGTTGACCATATGAAAGTAAAAACTCATTCCATGTATACAATATTATACATACATGCATATTTATTACAATATTGATATTGACACTTTATGGTTTCAGGGTGCCATCCAGTTATTTGAAATGAATGGAAAAAGAGATGGGTTGTTTTTGATTCGAAGGAGCTCTAAAGGAGACACAACATCGAAGTATGTTTTAAGTGTATGTCACATGGGAGAACCCCATAATTATGTTATCAAATCCAAATTTGATGTAAGTGTTTAAACACATGTTAATCTCTCATTATCAGATTTTTTATTTTGTTACTAATTTAAAATTTAGAGTCTTCAAACATATTTGAAAAATATGGAGTTTGCAAGATTTAATGAGGTCGTAGTCTCGTACATAACCATTACCCAGTACTTACAGCTCCATGCAAAGAATAATTTTGTTATTATTATAAATTAATAATGATATTGCTGCTCTAAAGTGTTGATGTGTCATTTAATGCTATAGGATCCCTTGCAAACAACAATATTGTGAAATATTAGTTCAAAAATGGTCCAATTCTGTTCAGTATTGACAAAGTTATGATCAATTGAAGTTCCATCAGTCTGTCCTGCTCGCTATTAACAGGACGTAGCCATCACTTTATGTTAGCGGTGATACCTCATGGGCCTAGCAGGGAGTTATCTATGCCGATTGCGTTTTGATTTTGTTTTGTTGATTAAAGATGCATTGTTTAAAGGCTAAATCTTTCTATTCCGGGTCTTTTACTATCATCAAATCGAAAATAAATTATTATTTAGGCCTTTATTTAATGCCAAGTCTATAATCAAATCTCTAGCTCGACCATCAGATAATCAAGATTAGTCTTGGTTGTCCAGTACTGTTGCTACGATTATATCTTCAAACAGTCATAACTTTACCCTGAATGAAGTAATATCAATGAAATTTTCAATATGTATTATTCATATTTCATTATCGACAAATGACAAATCGAGCCTTTTGTTATGTTTGGAATTGTTAGACTATTCATAAGGAGGAAAGAGAAGAAATGTACTTTTCTATTTTATTTTCAGACAGAGCTAAATAAAAATTGCTTTTTTATTGATAAGGGACCATACTTATTATCGCTAGAGCATCTGATATATTACTATAGCCGGTGGTCAGGTGGTCTGCCATGTATTTTAATAGCTGCTATCACAACTAGTAAGTATTGAATTAAAGGCTATGCTACACTTGAATTTCTTAAAAGGGATCACATAACCTGTTTTTATTTCAAAAGATAAAAACATTAATTATCACATGTAAATGATTTAACCTCGGTTTCAGGAAATAAGTCAATGTAAAAATTTGAATGAATCCAGAAATGTAGCACATGTACGAAACCGTGACAAATGTTACTTACAATCATAAATGATCCTATAGCTAGATAGTCACACCTTCATATAAAAGACACGATAGGATAAATATTGTCTGGCCTAATAATTATGATATTTGTATACACAACTATTCAATCTACCAGGAAATGATCTAGGATCAGGATCCAAATGTTGTAAAGATTTTAAAGTTAATCCTTTCTTGAACTAAGAGCCAATGTAATTTGTTTAATACTGGGCTAATTGGTCAGGGTTATACTTTATATGCATCTAATTAAAATTTGGAAACTCTAGAGACTAAAGTTAATATCCGATTGACTTTAAATTTATCCATAGTGTTTAAGTCATGATTTTCAGAAAGGGGGTCACGGTGGCTGAGTGGGTAAAATGATGGCTCGTCTGGAGGTCGGGTGTTCCATCCCTGCATTGGCCGAGAAAGTTCATCCAGATTTTCCGGTGTGGTTCCCCCTTGTCAGTGACACAGGACAGAGGGTCTGACAAGGACAGTTGTCCAGTCGATCGGATGGGATGAAAAAATTGAGGTCCTGTGTACAGATTGGCATGCACGTGTTGGAATTGATATAAAAGTAGGCAGTAGTACTTCTGTCCAGGCAAAATTTCCTTCATAGCACACCATATGGCATTTTCATTAATTCAGTTTGGAGCAGACCAGTAGGACATCAAACCCCATATCATTTCCATTTTCAGCAATTTCTGATAATTACTACCAGAGTTATGGCCCTTGATCACTTTGAAAAATCTTGTGGACGCTCAAGAGGCTATAGTTAATATAAATTGTTTTAGGTCACGAGACAAAAGGTCAGAATAAATTCTAATGATCTCTGATAATTAATTTATGGGTTATTACTCATTATCAGATTTTCATGTGTAGTAAATGTTCTCTCATTGCTGACAAAAGAAAAAATATGCGACAACCTTTGCTGACTGTACCGACGAATTAGTTGTTGTGGGCGTATGTTTCGTTGCTTGGCAACCTCTCTTTATTAATGTTCGGTTCCCTTTGTTATCCCCCCCACCCCCCCGGATCTTTCACTATATTTGATATATATAGCTGTTGTTCATTGCTCGTTACTTAGTCCATCATTGTTGATTACTGGTTGCTTTGATTATTTTAAATCTTTTTTTAGATTTAGAGATAGATGAAATACCTCGACATGAAGATTATTATAACTTGTCCTTAGATGTAAATACCACAGTTACATACAAAGGTAAACTAATATTTACAGTTAGTTTAAATGTATCCTATCAACACATTATCAAGTAAATGTATTATAGTTTAGTATGCGATAGCTATTCATTTGTCAGTCAGTATCCGATATTGCTACTACCCCTGACTGGACTCCATCTTCAATTCATGTTTCTTGTTACCAAAAGTGATATGAATAATTGAGACATTTTATTCACAATATCAATATTGTTACTACCCCTGGATGCCCATTTGTGAGCCCATCTTCTATGCATGTTTCTTGTTACCAAAAGTGATATGAATAATTTATATTGGTTATCTAATTATGATCATATCTTATTGATATTTTTTATTGGAATGCTTTGGCTCATATTTAGTGTGATAGCTTAGCTTGTGGTGAATATGCCATCACATATTTTTTAAATGAGCAAGAAATATCCATGGTCATATATAAGGAAGAATCCCATTGAAATTATAAGAAATTTACCTTCAAATTTTCCTTTTTGGTATTTTTTATTTGAACCTAAAGAAAAACAGAATTTGTTGTGCATTTAAGTACATGTAGATGAAACGTTTTTAAAAAAAGGACCCCAACAGATGCAGTATAAAGAAGAGACAACACAGAAAATAATGAATGTCAGTGTATTGAAATGATAAACTTGAGAATTTATTTTAAAGCGAGAATTTCATATTTTCTAAGAAAGTCTATTCTATGTCTTTTGCTTAATACGTTGTCAACTCACCATTATACGATCATAGGCATTATTTCCCACACTTAAAAATCATTCACACAGGAAATGATAACACAATTACTTCCCTTGTTTTTCTATTCCACCCATGCAATAGCTATTTTCAAACGTTTGAATTTGAAGTTGAAATTGATGTTTTTGCAAATTTTCCACCTGGCAATAGTGAATTATAGGATTAATAGGATTATTCTTTTAACAAGGTTGGACTATTTATAGATACCATCAATATTAAGGCTTTATTTTAATACATTTTGAATACCGGTATATCTTAAAAATATGAAATTCTCGCTTTAAACTCATTTTAAATGAAATAAATTCTACATTGATGTAAACACTTGAAATGATTGAGAAATTAGTTTAAACTGGTTTATCGCAAATTAATTATCAGCTCCTCACAAACCTGACTTACCGCCACGACTGGAACCCACAGCTCCCCCACCACCTCTACATTCAACCATACCTACATCTCCAAAAATAAAGTCACAGGCACCACCACTACCTTCTGAAAGACCACCACCTGTAAGAAGTGATTTACGGAAATCAGATGGTCCTAAAGCAGATGTTACAAAACCACATGTAAGTACAAGTGAGTAAGACACTGGCTGTCCGGTCTGGTGGTCACTGGTTCGCTCCCACCACTGGCTGAAAAAGATCATGAGGATTTTCCAGAGTGGTTTCCCCTTGTCAGTGGTGCAGGATGGAGTACCTGATGAGGACAGTTGTCTAGTCATTAGGACAGGATGAAAAACCAAGGTCCCGTGTATACATTTGCTTTCATGTAAAAGATCCTTTGGCAGTTGGCATTTGATATAAGAGTAGGCTGTAGCACACTATGGCATATGCCCATCCCCATCAGCACAATCAGGGCAAATGAGTAGGACGTCAAACCCCACTTCATTTTATTTAATTTCAGTTATATACACTGTAAGCATCATAAAAAATCTGCCTTGGAATAATATCTGCATGAATAAGAGGTACTTTTAGAATTCGCAGCCAATTTTCAGTAAGGCGTTTACTGAAAGAGATAAATTAATGCTAAGTTTCAAAGCTAATGATTTTAATCTTTTATTTGCTAAAATGTTGAAACTTTATTTGAAACTATTTTTTTTCTGTGAGCTTGGATTCACGTAGGTGTACAATTAGTCTTGATATTATCTTCCAAGCTACAAGTATTATTTTGTGTATTTCATTTATTGACAGGCATCACTGTCCAGAAAAGCATCTGGTGGAACAGAATTGGAAGCACAACCAATTTCAGAAATCAAAGAAATAAAAGAAAAACATATCAAAAAAGGTTAGTCCTTCAGTGGAATCCTATTCTATCGCGGGGTGTTTGATGGCCGAATGGTTAGCATGCGTGCTGTATCACAAGTTCTTGTCATTGAGTCAACTGGCGTGGTTTTCGGTTCCCTGGTTGTGAAAAGTAGGAGGATCACTTGTCCAACCTCAAGGGTTTTCTCTAGGTCCTTGGTGTGAAGCATCATGGTCAAACGAGGACGAACAGTATCAGAATTCAACATTCTGTGACCTTAGTAGCAGAGTTGTGCTCTTTGTTTCCAAAAACCTTGTGAACATGATAGAGGCTACAATTTTTTATTCTTGATGCCATTGGATATCTTTGATATTAAGTAGATTAGAATCGTTCAGCCATATTTTGATTTAATTAAGAAAGGCTTAGCTTCCAACAACCAGTACTGTTGTTGCAATTAATGCACACGTCTTGTCAAACCTTCAAGGCTAATATCTTCGCTCGCAATAGAGTGATTTAAATGAAATTTTCAAAACATTCATTTTGCATTATTTATTTTCGAATTATTATAGCAAGAATGGTTAGCTCTTTATTTTAATCTCACATAATGTATTTTTAATCAGGTAATATATTAGGAGAAGGGGAGTATGGCTCAGTTATTAAAGGAGTGCTCACTGTATCTGATGGATTATTATCAAAAAAGGTAAGTTTGTCTGTATAGGTGTTACCGGGTAAACCCAGTTTTGATCAACTGTGGCAGTAAATAAGAAAACATATTTCTGATTTTTTTGAAAATTAAAATGTATTTATTTGGCATACAGTAGATATAAGACTGGTTGATTGTGTCTACTTGATATATGTATATAGAGAAGCTGCATCGATTTAACTTTCAAACCAACTGAGAAGTTTACTTATTGCACAGGGAACTTATTCATGTAAATCTCTCTTCATTAGGCCAGTTGGAGTAGAACTGTAGGAGGCTAAACCCCATTTCATTTCATTTATTCATGATATGAAAAACTTAAGCTGAAATAATTCAAGATTGCTGCCCTTGAATGAGAGAGCTGATTTAAACACTCTGTAAATAAAATTCTCTATTCTGCTATCGATGTATAATATCAAATGTAAAGATTCCAGTTATTTGAAAGGTCGAAAAACAGAGTAAGAACAGTGACTTATGGATCTGGCTTCTTCCTGGCCTAGTCAAAACAGCTAACTGCATGATTAAACAATCTTAAAATTTATTTTTCTATGTAGAAGATAGATGTAGCTATCAAAACATTCCATGAAGGATGTGTTGGTAATGAGTCAGATTTTTTAAGAGAGGCAGAAGTAATGGGATCTTTAAATCATAAATGCATCACTAAATTATTGGGCGTGTGTAATGAAAAAACAAAACTGATGTTGGTAAGTTACACTTTCGTAGTTTCATCATAAAAACTGTTACATTTTCCATCAAAAGAACAGTTACACTTTCTTATATCAATAGTAAAAACAATTATTGGTACTCTTTTTTATTTCTTCCAGAGTAAAAACAGTTACACTTTCTTACTGCCGTAGTACAAACAGTTACACTTTCTTACTTCTATAGTAAAGACAATTACACCTTCTTACGTCTCTGGTGAAGACAGTTACACTATCTTTCTTCCATCAAAAAAGCAGTAACAGTTTCTTACATTCATAGTAGGGCCGAAAGGATTCACCGGTGAACCGGTGTACCGCGATTTTTTCCATGAAAACGATGAACGATATTTTTTTTAAGAATATCGATAATCGAGATTTTTTTTTTAATTTAAGGTTCACGATTAATTTCATACTATATCGCGATATTTGTTCAATAAATGAGACATGTAGGACCCTTAGAAATTACCTATCAGTTCAGTACG
This sequence comes from Patella ulyssiponensis, assembly GCA_963678685.1. Classification (NCBI taxonomy): domain Eukaryota; kingdom Metazoa; phylum Mollusca; class Gastropoda; family Patellidae; genus Patella; species Patella ulyssiponensis. The sequence goes on along the minus strand of OY783227.1, from coordinate 74,233,850 downwards.
TACGTACAGAAGGCCTAAATGTAAAGAAACCCACGGTAGCTATAAATAGACTAGGAACAGCACGCGTCTTCTATAGTCCCGGCCATCCAGACTTCACAATCATTGCAAAACTGACCTACTAATCGCGTGCAAAATACGACTCGGAAACTGGATAAGACAATTTTTTCCATTGGACAAAATACCGGAAGCCATGCATTTTACACCAATGAAATCGCATTTTATTTAACAGTCATTTCTTCCTCACGATGCCGGTGGCTCTTATTCGAATGAATGAAAAGCGAGTTGAAATTTTGGTTAAGTCTCTCTTAGTCTTTCGACTATTATGTTCACGTCCAGTACTGGTGGTAGCAGTGTTACACTTAGTGAAGTTGAAATAGAAAAGCCACCCGCCTGTTCGATCGATCGAAGCAAACTGATACCGCAGTGAATATTCGCTTGGCCGCTACAATCACTGATAAGCATGACATCGACAAGGCTTAATGAGTTCGGCATATTAACTTTTTTACTCCGACAAATTAAATTCTCAAACATTTTTTTGAGGTAAAAGAAAAATAAATAAAGACGTTTGAAGTATTTGTACTTAAAAAATATTTCCTAATTAGTGTAAATGGGTATTAAAATGAGTAAAATGCATCATTTTGTCCGAAGCAGTTAGGTGTTAAGTAAACATTGTGTATTTTTTCTTTATTTCAAGAAAACTTTAGTCAATTTCACATTAATGGCGTGTGTATCGTGATGCACCCGTATCGTTGGGCTACGACATCATGCTGTATCATATCGTGGCACAGCGTATCGTTTCGGCCCTAATTCATAGTAAAAACAATTATCGGTTGTCTTTTTTATTTCTTTCACACTAAAAACCGTTACACTTTCTTATTTCCATAGTTCAGATACGTTTTTTTATTTCCATAGTTCAAACAGTTACAGTTTCTTACTTCTATAGTAAGGACAGTTACACTTTCTTACTTTCATAGTGAAAACAGTTATAGGCTACTTTCTTACTTTCGTAGTGCAAACAGTTACACTTTCTTACTTTCATAGTAAAAACAGTTACACTTCCTTGCTTTCGTAGTACAAACAGTTACACTTTCTTACTTTCATAGTAAAGACACAAATGTTGAAAAAATAAACTGTGATCCTCCTCAATGGAAATAAATTTTAAAAAAGACAGAATTGGTCATCTTGTGTTTGTACTGTTGTAGTTATGTAAAACCTCATTTCACAGTTTGAATTCAACTCTAATTCTATATGCAGACAATAAAAAGCAGCTATTTTTACGGGGATCACAGTGATTAAGTTGGTAAGATGCTGGCTTGCTAGTCTAGAAGTTGGGTGTTCGATCCCTGCATTGGCCAAAAAAGTTCATCCAGATTTTCCGACGTGGTTCCCCCTTGCCAGTGATTCAGGACAGAGGGATGGTACGAAAAACTGGGGTCCCAGGTACACATTGGTGTGCACGTAAAAGATCCCTTGACACTTGGAAGTCGATATAAGAGTAGGCCATTGTGCTGCCTCCAAGCAAAATTTCCCTCCTAGCACACTGTATGGCCTATGCTTGTCTGCATCAGCCCAGTTCGGAGCAGAACAATAGGATGTTAAACCCCATTTCATTTCAGCTGTTTTCACTGTTATGTTGTTGGAACTCCAGTCCAGTATTGATACACTATGACTATAAAAGAGAAAACTTGTTTTTTAATAGGTTGAAGAATATGTTCCCATGGGATCAATGTTAGACTACTTACTTGACCACAAACCTGAAATAAAAATAAAAACTGACCTGTATTTGTGGGCTGGTCAGATTGCCCAGGGAATGGAATACTTAGAATCCAAGAAATTGGTACATCGTGATTTAGCGGCTAGAAATATTCTTTTAGCATCTAAAGCACAGGTAAGTCTGGAATCATTATCTCTCAATTCATTCATTTGTCAGCTGTATATGGCATGAGAGAGAGAGAGAGAGAGAAATGTGGTTTAATGTCCACTCCATACAAACTAGGTCATTTGATGTCCACTCATGCAAACTAGGTCATTCTAGGGCTAACACATGGTACAATTTTATTTCAATAATTTGCTTGCACGTAGGGATCTTTAGCAATGGGAGGAAACTGGAGGACCCGTAAAAAACACACCAGTTTGGACAGGCGACCTTAGTCTTTGTCACGGATAATCATAAGAAAGAAGCATATAAGATATGATTAGATATTTGAATGAATGACCTCATTCTATTATAGGAAGCACATAGTTGATGGCTCAAATAGATTATCTAATCTGTATATTTTTATAGATAAAAATTAGTGATTTTGGTTTATCGAGGATGACAGGTGAAAACAGTGATTATTATCAAGCTAGTGCAGGTGGAAGATGGCCTATCAAATGGTAATTGGTTATTTCACAGATTTCATATTTAAATATGTTTCTTTGATATGTGGCACGTGTAGGTTAAACTATTCACTTCTACGAGATAAAGCTTATTGTGCCTGCGCCAAGTGAAAAAATTTATATTTTATATCTAAAATATAGTGTTCATGCCCTTGATCACCTACAAGGAACTTGTGAATACTTTTGAGGCAAAAAAAATTAATTTTGATTGTCTTGAAATTTATACAGTGAATATCTGGATTTGGCTGCTATGGATATGATCGTATTTTTTTTTTTTTTACCGACAACCAATCTTTATGTCAATTATATAGGTATGCCCCTGAAAGTGTCAACTATGGCAAGTTTACACATGCCAGTGATGTTTGGAGTTATGGAGTGACACTGTGGGAAATGTTTTCTTTTGGTGAACCACCATATGGAGAGAAGAAGGGAATTGAGGTAAGTTTTACAAGCTGATGCATAATACCATAGTCAATTGAAAGTGTGTATACAAATACTTATATAAGCAGGGGGGGGGGAGACGGGATGGCCGAATGGTTACCATGTGCGTGCTGTATCAGACAGGCTGTCACTGAGTCAACTGGCGTGGTTTCAATTCCCAGGTTGCTTGTGACAAGGAGTAGGGTCGCCTATCCAACCTCGTGGGTTTTTCTCCGGGTCCTCTGGTTTCTTCCCACTGCAAAAGACATCTATCTGTTAGTCCCAAGATGACTTAGTTTATGTTGAGTGGATGATTAACTCCATTTCTCCCACTTTCTCTTTAATAAGCAGAAACATATTACCATAGTTAATTGAAAGGATGATCATAGGTACTTGTATACACAGAAACATATTGCCATAGTTGATTGAAAAGATGTATATCGATACTTGTATATACAGAAACGTATTACCATAGTTGATTAAAAGTGTGTATACCAGTACTTGTATATACAGAAAGTGTATCGTTCTTAATTCAATCATTTTACACTCATTTCAGAAATATTTAGTTTCAGATCTAGTCATATTTGTTTATATTCTATCTAGTGTTTCTTTGTCAGTTTATTTGCCTTCTTGGTTTCTAGATTAGTGTATAGAAACTAATATCAGAAATATTTTTTTAGGAATTTTATATACATGTAATGCTAATTAACAGGTTATTTACAACCTAGATGTAGAAACTAGATTATCCTAATATTGACCGAAAATAGTAGTTACCCAGGAACATCTCTGATAAATGTATTTTGCGTCTGAAAATGGCAATGGATATTTTTGCCAGAAAATGACGCTTTTTAAGAAATGGGTCAGATTCTACAGACAAGTAAATGATTTATATATACTATTCAAAAAAAGTAGGGGATATTTGATTTTTAAGTGTTATTAAAGTCACCTAATGAAACTGACGAAGAAACAAATGACAAAATGAAATGAAGTTCACATTCATCGATTTATTCCAAATGATCGTTAGACTAAGTAAGGCACAGACTGACCATTATAAGGGTAAAATGATACCCGGGGTCAAACAGCAAAGTTACCACAGCATCACAACAAAGTCAGTAACGGGTAAATCCTCCTCTGTTTGCCAAACAAGCATTGATCTGAAGTGGCATACTCCTAATGAGGCGTCTAAGGTCATTTTGGTCCAGATTGTCCCATTCCTGTTGCAACGCAGCAGCAAGTTCTTGGACATTGGCAGGACGTTGTTGACGTTGACGTAACCTCTTACCAAGCATGTCCCAGACATGCTCGATGGGGAGAGGTCGGGACTCAGTGCTGGCCAAGGTAATGTGGTGATGTTCTGTTGTTGGAGGTAACCTGTAACGATCCTGGCCCTGTGACATCTTGCGCTGTCATCCTGGAAGATGAAACGGCGGCCATGACGTCGTGCGAACGGCACAACATGGACTGCCAAGATGTTGTCCCGGTAGTACTGGCCTGTAACACGCCCTGCAACAACATGTAAAGCCGTTCTTCCAGCAACAGTGATGCCTCCCCACACCATAACAGAACCACCCCCAAATCGATCATGTCTGATGACGTTAACGTCTTGGAAGCGCTCGTTTCGACGACGCCACACCCTCCTACGTCTGTCCAAAAAATCAACAGTGAGCCTTGATTCATCTGAAAACATCACATTGCTCCAGCGTCGATTATCCCAGTGTTGACGATCCCTACACCAACGACGTCTTGCCTGAATGTGATGATCTCTCAAACAAGGGATCACGCGAGGACGTCGGGCGCGAAGGTGACCCCTATGCAGTCGATTCCGAATCGTCTGGCCACTCACTCTCACACCAGTGTCTGTTTGAAGACGAGCGCTGATCTGATTTGCTGTGATGACACGATTTCTCAAGGCCAAGGTACGGATAAATCGATCCTGGGCTTGAGTTGTCGCCCTTGGTCGACCTGAGCGTGGTCTGTCCTGTACAGATTGTGTATCACGGTATCTGGACCATAGCCTGCTTATGACAGACTGAGAAACATTCATCGTCCGCGCCACAACCGCCTGTGTTGTGCCGATCTGTAGCATGCCAAGGGCACGTAACCTTTCATTTTGGGTAAGCTGTTGCATATCAAAATTTGTTTTCTGGTCACTAAAACAATTAAACTGATGTTTCCACCCTGGAATTCAATGCCACAATGACTGTAACATTCAAAGTCAGAGTCGTGCAAATCTTGGGTTGGACCCCCATGATGATCCCAAGCATCACCTGCATTCCATGTGGTAGCTATTGGTGCGTTTGGGCGTCACATGTAACTGGAAATGTTTCTTCTGTTAGGTTCTATAGTGACTTTTTTCGTAGTCATTTGCATATTTTAGTATTATGCCCCCAAAATCAAATATCCCCTACTTTTTTTTAATAGTATATATAGCCATATAATACATATGTATGTGGCTCCCTATTTACTTTCAAATTCATGAAGTCTTGTGAAAATGACACAGAGTTGTGAGAGGTTTTAAAACTTGTTAAAGTTGCACATTGTGGAAAAGAAGAACCCTATTTAAATATCCGGATCTTCAGGTCATACATATTTTAACTATTAAAACCGGTTAATGATGCAACGTTTACGATAGATTTTAATATTGCTGTCACCCTTGTATGTCATTCTCAATTTCTTGTTAACAAACTGTATAGATGACTTTTATAATCTTTTTATACGCCCACATTTTCATGTGGACGTATATTGTCGTCGCCCCTGTTTGTCTGTCCGTCCGGACGCCCGTCCACAATTGTTTGTGAACAGTCTACAGGTCACAATTTTTATCCTATTTCAATGAAACTTAAAATATAGGTTTATCACCCTAAGATCTCGGTTCCTTTCGATATTGGCATGTATCGGACTGTAACTTCATGGGTTATGGCCCCTGATTGTACGAAAAATCACGTTTTTTAGCTTGTGAACAGTGTAGAGGTCACAATTTTGAACCGATTTGGATGAAACTTGAAATGTTTATAACCCAAAGATCTTGGTTCCTTTCGATATTTGCGCCAATCGGATCGTAACTTCCTGAATTATGGCCCCTGATTATCGCCCTTTTTAGCTTGTGGTCCCTCTGGAGGTCAAAATTGTTATCCCATTTAAAAAACCGTTTGGATTATATCACCGTTCCATGGTTATGAAGGTTGAGTTCGAATTTCGTGAAAATCGGACCAAAATTGACGGACAAAAGGGCCGCCGTTTGTACGCGAATAGTGTGAAAATATGTTATATCAAGGTTGTGGACCTTATAGAGGTCACAATTTTGAACCGATTTTGATGAAACTTGATATGTATGTTTATAACCCAAAGATCTTGGTTCCTTTCGATATTTGCGCCCATCGGATCATAAACTTCCTGAATTATGTCCCTGGATTGTCCGAAAAATCGCTTTTGTTAGCTTTTGGTTCCTCTGGAGGTCAAAATTATTATCCGATTTAAAAAAAACGTTTGATTATATCACCGTTACATGGTAATGAAGATAGAGTTTGAATTTCATGAAAATCGGACTAGAATTGACGGACAAAATGGCCGCCGTTTGTACATGAATAGTGTGAAAATATGTTATAGAGGTCACAATTTTGAACCGATTTTGATGAAACTTGACATGTATGTTTATAACCCAAAGATCTTGGTTCCTTTCGATATTTGCGGCCATCGGATCATAACTTCCTGAATTATGTCCCCTGATTGTCCGAAAAATCGCTTTTGTTAGCTTGTGGTCCCTCTGGAGGTCAAAATTATTATCCGATTTAAAAAACCGTTTGATTATATCACGGTTTCATGGTAATGAAGAGAGAATTTGAATTTCGTGAAAATCGGACCAGAGTTGACGGATAAAATGGCCGCCGTCTGTACGCGAATTGTGTGAAAATATGTTATATCAAGGTTTTGGACCCTATAGAGGTCACAATTTTGAACTGATTTTGATGAAACTTGAAATACATGTTTATAACCTAATGATCTTGGTTCTATTGCATATTTGCCCATATCGGATCGTAACTTCCTGAATTATGGCCCCTGATTGTACGAAAAATCACCCTTTTTAGCTTGTGGTCCCCCTGGAGGTCACAATTATTATCTGATTTTAAAAAACGTTTTATAATAACTCACCCATAACTACAGTGTAACTGTGATATAATAAAAAACTTTTATTATATCACAGTTACACCGTAGTTATGGGTGAGTTTAAATTATGATTTTCTGATGATTACTTAAAATGCAACAACTCTTGTTGACTGCCCGGACGATTTGGCTGCTGTGTGGGCATATGTTTCGTTGCCATGGCAACCTATTTTTGATATACTGTATATATTTGTTGTCATAATTATAGAGACATATAGAATTACTTGTTATTGCCCCGTATTGTGTGTGGTCTCGATTCCCCGGAACTGTAGGCCTGATAACAGCTCTATACAGTAGCTCAGTGCTTTATAAAAGGAAATGTGTGAAAGTAATCTGATGATTAAAAATATCTATACATTATGGGAGATTAGAAAAAGAGTTGGCAGTTCTTACTATAATAGTTAAAAACTACATAATGTAATGGAAATTTGCTGAAAATTTCAGTCAAATTGATTCACTCTGAACCGAGAATTTAGCGATTTAATGTTCGACCTAGCCTCGATTATAATTACTAAAGTCGGTACATTAAAAAACATAGTCTCTATTATCAGTATTATGATTAAATCATGCATGAAAGTTGAGAAGCAAATTGGATCATAATCCAGTAAATATCGTAGGCTAGCGATGACATAGAGAGTTGATTATAGTGTGGATAAGTTAATGAATGTCTAATTAATAATTAAGATAACATTTCAGGCCTAAAGAAAGACCTGCAACAGGCAGATGTAGCTCTTGCATAATGTATGTTTATATGTCATCATTTTTGAAGAGGATTAAGACTGGGGACCTCAACCTAAATGCGGGCTTTTTTAATTTGATGAATATGAATTATGTTTCAGGTTATACAGGATCTAGAAAAAGGTCGTCGTTTGACGCGTCCCGACGATTGTCCTCAACCAGTTTATAACCTTATGAATAAGTGCTGGTTATTTACACCCAATAAGCGTCCAACATTTAATGATCTATACCATGAATTTACTGATGATCCTGAATATGCGGATATTTCGCATATTCTCAAATAATAAATCTGATTTTTGTGTGATTTTTATTATTACACATCAGTCTTTCGATATATGATTACTCTAAAACATATCCTAAAAGTGGATGTAGTCTGCATATTTTAGGATTGTACTACTTAAGTATTTCCTACTACATTAAAGTTATCTTTGATATCAAATGTCAAAAGACTGTATCACTTTCCTTACAGTAAGGCTTTATTCACTGTTCAATAAGCTTTTATACCGGTACCTTGTTTAATATGGCGGTATATTATTAGTGCCAAAATTCTAACATGCTATCGTCTAATTTCTTACTTCTGTTCATGTAATTTCTAACCTCCATTCATGTAACTTCTAACTTCCATTCATTTAATTTCTAATTTGAGACAATGTATAACCCAACCTCTTTATTTGTTCAGTGTAAATTTCAATTCTGTTCGACTTGTGTCTATTATTTAAACAAAAAATGTCTTCTTAATAGATGCTTTACATGTTTAGCATCAACATCAACGAAATTTAGAATTTATACATTTCTGCCTAGCAACCATCATTATGAAGACGTTTGGTGTCGCCACTGCGTGCTCAATTGGGTGATTGCGCACCCTGATCGGGACTATTATTTGGTATAAACGACCCATTCTTCCTTTGGTTGAAGGTTGGAAGGCGTATTGAGAGAGAGAGAGAGAGAGAGAGAGGTCACTTAGTATTAAACTCAGTATCTGTGTAGGCCTATCCATAACATTTATACCCTGTGTTAATATAGACCAACTGCATATAAATATTAATTATTGGCTCAACCGTAAAAAAAATAAAATAAAATTCTCCAAATCCCGTTTAGCTTATATTTGAAATAGAAAATGAAATGAAATGAAAGAGGGTTTAACGCCCTACTGTTCTGTTCCGAACCGGGCTAATGGAGACGGACATACGCCACACAGTGTGCTTTAGGGAAATATTGCCCGAGAGCGGATCTACGACCTGGACTTATATCAAAGTCTAACGGTCACGGGATCTTTTACGTGCACGCCAACATGTACATGGAGAGCGGATCTACGACCTGGACTTATATCGAAGTCTAACGGTCACGTGATCTTTTACGTGCACGCCAACATGTACATGGAACCTCGGGTTTTCATCCCATCGGAACGACAAGACACTAATAAGGGGGAACCACGCCAGAAAATCTGGATGAACTTTTTTCGACCCATGCCGGGATCGCACTCCCGACCCACAGCCTAGCGAGCCTGCGTCTTACCCACTTAGCCACGGTATTCGAAATAGTATTTGCAAACCATACATTTATATCACGTTCAATGTTGTTTAGAGGGTAGGATGGCCGAATGGTTAGAACGTGCACGCTGTAACATAAGGTCTGTCATTGAATAAACTGGCGTGGTTTCGATTTCCCGTTTTTACGTGACATGGAGCAGGGCCGCCTTTCCAACCTCGTGGGTTTTCGCCGGGTCCTCCGGTTTCCTCCCACTGCTAAACACTCCTACGCGCAAGCGAATTATTGAAATACAATTGAACGGTGTTAATACCGAAATTACCTGGTTGGTGTCGAGTGGATGTTAAACCCCATGTCCCCATCTCTCTCTCCCGATGTTGTTTTCAATTTTAACACTCAGGCAAGACACTCAATCTGACAAAGAGCGAGTCGTTTGTATCAATAGAATGGTCCCGATCAGGTGCTCAATCGCCAAACTGAGCACATGGTGGCGACACCAAACGACATCATAATGATGGTTGCCAGGTAGAAGTATCATAATTCTAAATTTGTTTGCCGTTCATGCTTAACATGTATTACCACAATGAAGTAGACATTTTTCGCCCCAATTATAGAAATAAGATGAAATAGAATTGATTTTACACTGAACAAATAAAGAAGTTGAATTAATTTTGAAATTACATGAATGGAAGTTAGAAGTTAGATGAATGGAGGTTAGAAATTACATGAATAGAAGTAAGAAGTTAGACGATAGCATGTTAGAATTTTGGCATTAATATACCGCCATAGTTTAAGTGTCATGAATTGTGTATTTAATTTCTTATTTTGATAATCTCTTGCAATTCATGGGGGATACAGGATTTATTAATAGAATGAGTCTCTGGAATAGTTAAATAATACACAGTTACTTTCTAAATGATGCACTCAAAAATAAGTGGATATATCTAAACTAGAAACAATCTGATTAGAAAACAGATCCTATTTCGTTTCGTTTTTTATAGTTCAAAGATTTCCTTTTACTACACTAGGATCTGGAAGAGTTGTTATATTATAGGCATTCTTATTGATTTGAGGAATAAGCCAATGAAAGGTCTGTTACGTTGAGCTTTTGGCGTTTTTTTTGCACGGAACTGTGGGTAATCCACTAGTAACATCAATGCTGATTGGTTAATCACATGTGTGACATCATAGGGTCAACAGTCACTCGTACAAATGGTCACTTCTTCATTTAGTGTAGACCAATGAAAGTATAAAAAACGAAACGAAATATAGATCTGTATTTTAATCAGATTGAACTAGAAAATGCCTTTAGTCAAGTTTAAACAATTGTAGCAACTTTCATGGTTGTTAGATTCTTGGTAGTTGAAAAACCCTTAGTATAAATATAAACCCATCTCCAGTGATGTCTCTTAATATTGTATTTTTGTAGTCTCTTAGTACATCTTTTATCAATCTAATTGAAATTCAGATCTATATTTCGTTTCGGTTTTTATAATTTCGATGGCCTACACTATATGTAGATCTAACAAGTTATAGCGGGAGGTCACGTTCAGCCAGTTCAGAGGTCAAGCACGCGACCTTTAACCATATAACCATAGTCATTCGATTAACCTATCAGAATCGCTGTTACTTTGTTTTGATTTCTATTGCTGATAATGCCTACCCACAATTCCGCGCAAAAAAGGTCAAACCCTCGATTCGACAGACAATTTGATTGGCTGACCCCTCATTTCAAGCAGAACACGAGTTAAATAACAAGTCTTTCAGATCCTAATGTAGTAAGAAAAGTAAAGCAAAATTTTTAACTATAAAAACGAAACGAAATAGGATTGATTGATCTTTTATAGACGTACTAGAAAATGCTTTTAGTCAAGTTTAAACAATTATTCCACCTTTATGGTTGTTAGATTCTTGATAGTTGAGGAACCCTGACTTCATAGCCAAATATTAACCCATCTCCAGTAATGTTTGTTAATATTATATATTTTTACTCTCATGGTGCATCTTTTATAGCTATTATAAAACTCAATGTTGCATCATTTGATTGCAATCTTAACTGTATGAAACTAACAAAAGAGTAATGATCATCCTGAATGGAGAATGATAGAGTACATATAATTGGAAATACAATATGTAATTATCATCCTAACAACCAACTAATAGGGCCTTATTTTATTCAACTAGGTTAAATTTTGACCAATTAACCAATAACCTTCTATTTTTACAGGCTTCTGCTAGTATGCTTAATTATCCAGCCTTTTATTATGATTCTTTGTGTCTGCTTTTGTGTAATACATGCTTTTGTATCTTTGTCTACAGTGTCCACCATCTTGTTTTCAGGTGTTAGAGTTCATTGAGCAAGGCTGTCGATTACCTAAACCCGAAAAATGCCCAGATAGAGTTTATACTCTCATGCTAAGTTGCTGGAAACTGCGTGCCGCGGAGCGACCCACTTTCGACAAACTGTTTTCCGGATTTCAACATGACGAATATTCCACTGTTCATCATTTGCTAAGGCCTGTTTGATGTGTACATTTTGTTTATTTTCCATAACAAAATTATTAAAGAAATCGATACTAGATGACATTAAAATTCCTCTGTCCAAATAGCACCATAAACAATGTACTATTTTCCAAATAACTTTGACAAAAGTAATCCAAATTTTAAAACTTCTTTAATATCAAGCAAAGGAGGCTTAATTTTTGCTCATTGTTTAAAAATGTGGCAGATTATTTTGTTTATTTTGTAAGATTTCTAAAATCGAAGAAAGATGGGATTTTTTTTTTTAATTTCCTAAATTGTAATGAACTAATATATATTCTTGTGGGAAAGAAGATGATTGACCAATCTGATTGAAATTAGGTTATAATTTGGTGAACAATTTCTCAGAGATAATTTGGTCACAACTAAAACTTCGTTGGATTTTATATGATAATTTATTTAACGGGATGATGATCTGTCTTATTTAAAGATGTTAATACATCCTTTCTCAGTTTCACTGTCTACACAGTAAGCCAAAATTTTACTAAATTTATTAAACAAACATGTGTCCGTTTTAATCTTGATGAAGCAAACACATGATTATATAGGGCTTGGCTCATCATTAATGGAAATAATGTATCACCTTTTTTTCTAATAATATTGAAGGGCTAGATAAAAACTACAATTATTATATTTATACTTCAATCTCGGGGTTTTAAATCCCCGGTTGTCAGTGGCAAGGAGTCGGGTCGCCTGTCCAATCTTGTGGGTTTTCTCCGGGTACTCCGGTTTCCTCCCACTGCTAAAGACCCCTACGCGCAAGCAAATTATTGAAATAAAATTAAACCATATGTTAGTCCCGAAATGACTTAGTTTGTGTCAAGTGGACGTTAAACCCATTTCTCTCTCTCTCGATCTCCGTGAATTTCAAGCATTTAATCAGCCAAGACTTACAAGTACCCTTGTAAGACACTAACTATTGAAGAATAAATGCATGAGATCTTTCTTGTGATTTATATATTTAACTCTTATCATTGTAAACATTCTGTCCTAGAAATGCATATTGATGAATTAAGCAATTATATAATTTATTATTTATACCATACTTGAAGGAATGTAAAGCATAAAACATTTCTCTGATCTGTTTTGGTTCGTTCTTAATGTATTCTTTTAAATGTTTGATCTAATTTAACGTTCAATTACATATTTTGTTTTAAACCAACTTACATGTACATGTATTATAAATTTTAGCCTGTTTTGATTATTCAGTATACGTTTTATAACTATATGATATTTATATCTATTGTATATGTGAATATATATATAATAATGCTTGCTTTAATAGCTGTGAATAGCTTTAAGCAGCTGTATTTCTCTAACAAATGGATAACAAATGCTATTTAAACAACTACACATTCGTGACATTCTTCAGAAATATGACTATTACATTTTGTTGACATTTTGACGCATTGTTTTACTAAAACAGCGGGGTTTGGGGAGGTGGGGGAATCGACTGATTTCCTCCCACTGTAAAGACCCCTACGCGCAAGCCAATTATTGAAATAAAGTTAAACCATATTTAAGTCCCAAAATGAACTTGTTCTTGTGGAGTGGAGGTTAAACCCATCTCTCTCTCTCTCTCTCTTTCTCTCTCTCCACTAAAGCAGGGGATAATTGATAATTGCCCAGCATGGTTTTAATCTTAAAACAAAACAGGAATTACAAATCACTCAAATGACAATCAGAAACTTTATGAGCTCAACATTTTTTTGCAAAACCCTGATACAGTCTTTTGACTCTGCAGCAATGAATCATTAAAGATCAATCGGCTAAAGCCGACAAAAAACAGCCGATAAGATCCCTGGCAATGATATCAAACATGCTGGATTGTGGAGTTCATGCAACATAATGTTTTAAAACCCATTTCTTAAGTATCGCTTTAATATTGTTTATGATTAGTGCTGGTAAGATATATCTTTGAATCAATATTTTGCAGTGTTGCGATTCTTTTTTTTTATATGTTTTTGTAACATCAGTAAGTAACATGTCACCCTCTTAATTATCTACATCACACATTATCACGAAAACACTTATAAATTGTTTTGGTCATTATTTTGATGCACATCAATGCAGTGATATAAAACTGTTTAATTTCTTTGATATCTGCAGGACTAAAAGTATCAATTCCTCATTATCCTCGTTTTGTTGGTAAATATTGACAAATCATGATATGAATCATATACATGTAGTAGCATCATCATCGCAATATGTATCTTAGTATGACTGCAGTGACAATACCCAGCACTGTTTGTGATTATTAATACCTTTTTATACGCCCACATGGAAATGTGGTCGTATATCGCGTCGCCCTGTCCGTCGGTCCGTCGTCCACAATTTCTTGTGAACGCACAAGAGGCTAAAGTTGATATCTGATTGGCATTAAATTTATACACGTTGTTTAAAGTCATGAGACGAAGAAGCCTATTGATTTTCAGCGATATCCGATAATTATTGCCAGAGTTATGACCCTTGATCACTTTGAAAAATCTTGTGAACGCTGTAGAGGCTAAAGTTAATATCCGTTTGACTTTAGCTTTATACACAGTGTTTATGGTCATGAGACGAAGACAACTATTGATTTTCAGCAATTTCCGATAATTACTCCCAGAGTTATGACCCTTGATCACTTTGAAAAATCTTGTAAACGCTGTAAAGGCTAAAGTTAATATCCGATTGACTTTAAATTTATACACAGTGTTTAAAGTCATAAGACGAAGAGGCCTATTGATTTTCAGCAATTTCTGATAATTACTGCCAGAGTTATGGCCCTTGATCTTGTGCACGCTGTTATGGCTAAAGTTATTATCCGATTGACTTTAAATTTATGCACAGTGTTTTAGGTCATGAGACGAAAAAGCACAATGATTTTCGGTGATTTCCGATAATTACTGCCAGAGTTATGGCCCTTGATCACTTCAAAAAATCTTGTGGACGCTCTAGAGGCCAAAGTTAATATCCGATTGACCTTAAATTTATACACAGGCCCTTGATCACTTCAAAAAATCTTGATTCAGATTTCAGTGTATTATAAATGTTTCATTACCGAAAAAAGTAAGAATATGCGACAACTCTTGTTGACTGCCCGGACGATTTAGCTGCTGTGGGCGTATGTTTTGTTCCTATTTTAACCACGGCTCATTGTATTGATATATATTGAAATTTTAACAATTAAGTCATGTGACAGGGGAAACAGATGATTTTGGAATATCAAATACTGATATTTATTCACTACCGTTTTATTACATTTTCGCTTGAACAGATTCATTTTCAAACTCACATTCATACTTGCTGGTACAAGTTGTTTATGGTCGCATGTCAGCGGGGAAGTCACACTGACGCAGGGTTCGATCTCTCCTTGTTAGTGGTGTTCTATGGAGGGCCTGGCAAGGATAACATCTAGCCTTGCGGATGGGACATACATGTAGTAAGACCCCTTGTCATTTGTAATTTTAAGGAGAGTATCAGTTGTATTGAGGCCCTGTTGTCATATCTGGAAACCACAAATACACCAGTGTGTATTGTTAAATAAATTTTGTAAGTAACTATGTATATAGTATTTCTTATGTTTATTTTATGCAATAAAGAAAATTTTGATTATTTTATATTCACTGACTGTCTACACCGCTTGTAATACAAAATACAATTTTATGTCTCCTAAACTACAAAAAATCAACTTTGATTTTAATGACTCTTTAAATGGATATACCTGAAAAGTTAATTAGGTGTACAGACTCGATGACAGGGGGCAGAACTCCATGTTCCGAAAACATTTTGGGTTACAGGCAGCGCGGCCAGTCTTCTGCAAGATCAGAATCAGATGAGTGGAGCTTATTTTGTAGAGACGCCCCAAGAAAATTGTGGAAAATCTGACGGCCACAAACCGGAAAAATGTCACTTAAAGTAGAGTGGCTCCAGACAAAATGTTTTAATCCATAGTCGATGCAGTACAAAGTCGTGGAATTCAATTAAAAGAAAATTTCGGGTAATCTGATTTTTGATGAATAAAAGTTGCATGATTTGTAGGTTAAACAGCCAGAGTAAAGTTGTGTTTTGTAATGCTTCTGTCAGTAACAGTAGAATATTTTAATAACAGTTAGATTTTAATCATTTCAAAGACATGAGATGTTGTGTAGGGGGATGGAACTTGTCATTAACCAATGGTTCCATAAAATCATATATATTATTATGTTTTATTTATTATATTGTATTTGTATTTTAAAATATAATTATTCAGTACACATAATTAAGACTGATAATTTTATTTAGCATTATTTAATGTTTTTTGAAAATTGTAAATTATCCACTTTTCCTCAATATATATTATGCAGAGGTGAATTTTTTTTATGGAATCTTGGTGGATTTTTTGTTTTGGTTTTGAGCAAAGTGAAAAGATAATGACTAAGCACTATTAATGGAATAGCAATTAATACTATGGTCTTTATCAATTCAGTAATTGTTATTCCATAAATAGTGTTTAATGTGTTACTTGTTCAATTACTACAATAACCATCAAAGATTAAGTTTTTTAATGTACTGTTAACTGTAAAATGTTAATTATATAGAGATCTAATTTTTTGAGTTATTAATGTTGCTCAGATCTATTTCCTAAAGATGGCACAAAATGTATGCATTTGATTGTTATTATATTGAATGTTAAAAAGTTAATTTTGAGAAACTCTTTTAACCTGACCTAATGGTCTTTCATCTGAGGATCAGCAAAATGCTTATAATTTGACAAAATCAAAATCCAGATCTGTTTTATGGAAATTTTCCTATATTTGTTGATTTTATATAGTTATAAAGTATTCACTTTGAGGATAGAAAATTTGATTTGTTTTTGTATCAATTTTTATCAGGCTGCTGGCGGCCAAAATATAAACCGCATGCCTCTTATTGGTCTCTATAATTGAATTTAAAAGTTTTACACTTAAAATGAACTAGAAATTGTGGAGACAACTTTACAATCATTTCTTTATTATAGATTTGGATAAATTGTAGGGACAACTTTATGATCATTTCTTTATTATAGTTTTGAATAAATTTTAGAGACAACTTTTTTTATTTATGATCATTTCATTATTATAGATTTGGATAAAATGTATGGATAAATTTTCTGTAATTTTATATTGAGGAAGTATTTTTTAATTGGTGTGTTTTGACAACACATTTTTATAATACATTGATTAAACTAGTGTAAGGGGTAGTTCACCAGGTAAATGATATATACAGATGAAAAATGCCCAAATATTCTTATTAAATCGTTTTTGTGCTGGTAATCTAAATAAAATCTTGGTCGATTCTAAATCCATTACAATCTAATGGTCACTTACATCTTATAGCAAGCCCAACATACAGCATAATATAATATTTTGTGGTTACCGGCAACAGATTGTTATTTACTAGCTAGAATTATTATGTTTCAATTTAATAAAGAAATTGAAAGAAGAATAAATAAACATGAATGAATTATGTCTTTTATTTTAACATGAAGATTTATTTGGGGTGTGTGAAATAGCTTTATTTAATGTTGGCTTCCACCCAGATGATATCTGATTAAATAAGATAAACTATTTTATACACTAAAGGCCCAAAATGCCACCAAATATAAGGACAGCATAATGTAACTACACCAGGACTTCACTATAACACACTAAACTGATGTCTGCATCCTGAGAAATGCAGCAAACTTTGCTATAATGATGCTCTGGTGCTCATGCTACATTTCTGATCCATTGTATTCAGCATTAGTAATTTACTATTTTTTGTTAAACAAAATCAATTGATTTTTATTATAGATTTGTATTCAATTGATTTTATTGTTATCCATGCTAAACATGTAACCTGCTTAATATATTTATTGTATTTATTGATACACAGTATAGAATATATATCTAATGAAATATATATAGAGTCCTCCTAAAATAATACTATGACAAAATAAATGATTATATTCCATTGTTCCTTGACTATTAGGAGGATCTCTATGTTGAATTATGCTTTTAAGGTTATTATTAATTTGTGTATCTTTTAATTTGTTACCAGCCTTATCAGATAATCAAAGACTTCAGTCGTTAGGATAGTGTGATAAAATTAACTAACTTGGATAGTGGACAAGATAAATTGTGAGACAGTCATGATAAGGAAATGGGACAGTGTTATATGACTTGATACTGAGATACACATCTTGATTTACTACAATAGTCAAGACAACGATTCGTTTACTGGAACTGTGTACTGAGATAGATAGACAAGACTTTGTACTGATATTGACTAGTCTTGGGACTGAGATAGACAAACTTGGTTTACTACACTAGTCAGACAAGGATTAGTTTGCTGAGATAGAGAAACAAGACTCTTGATAGTCTTGATACTTTAACAGAGAGATAAGACTGTGCTGAGATCTTGATACTAAGATAGAGAGACAAGACTGTACTGAGATCTTGATACTAAGATAGAGAGACAAGACTGTACTGAGATCTTGATACTAAGATAGAAAGGCAAGGCTGTACTGAGATCTTGATACTAAGATAGAGAGACAAGACTGTACTGAGATCTTGATACTAAGATAGGGAGGCAAGACTTGGTACTGATATAAACAGACAAGACTTGGTACTGACAGACAAAACTTGGTACTGATATAAACAGACAAGACCAAGACTGATATAAACAGACAAGACTTGGTACATATATTTCTACAGATAGTCGGAGAGGATTCAATCAGTGACTAAATTTGCATTACAATACTGTTATGAAACAAGAAATGGTTTATCAAGATTGTTAAGACAAGATTTGACAATTAATTTAAGATGAATAAGAAGGTTTACATAGGATAGCCAGACAATGAGTTCAGTTGATTTGTGAACATGACTTGACATATATGGTTCACTTTAGATGATATTTTTGAGATTGTTTAAATTGTTGAATATAGCATTAATCACCTGTTTATTATATTATTATTGATGCTTATAAAGCATGGTTAATATTTAGATGGCTTATAATATATTTCTATGTTTCAGGCTATTGTTAATATATAATAAAGCCCTGTAATATTTTCATACTTCTTTTTAGAAATAAAACTATTTTTTATTATAGATTATAGTTTATAGATGATACAAACTCATAGTAATTGTGCTTATGTTAATCCCATCCTGAACGAAGTTAATCCCGGTTTGTTTGGGGGGGGGGGGCATATCTCAGGAAACTCCCAAGATCTGTTTCAAAACATTCTACAGATACACATGTATCTCCATGGAAACATATTTGACACAGATTTTGGTATTTAATAAACCAAACCGGTGTCAATATTAGAGCGGCATTCCGTAAATTTATTCCCCAATTTATAATTGCACAAGCGGTTACCCTCCATATAACCACAGATAGTAAAGACGCAACATAGCTTGTCCTGGCAATAATCCAAGCAAGTTTGAAAAAAAAATGAGTCAACAGTGAATTTACAAGAATTTACTTCTGTTCATAGAGCATAAATATTCCTAGGTATTTAGCAAACACTCTAGTCCAGGAATAGGTGAGTTTATATTATGTATCCCCGTTCTTTACTTAAATTAGTAAGTAGCCCAACTGCTTGTAATCCAGGAAGGTTTTATTTGACAACAATTCTATTTCTTTAGGGGATTTCCCCTTGTCCGACGTTCGGATAGGACGAAAAACCGAGTTCCCGTGTACACCTCGGGTTTACGTAAAAATTCCATGGCAGTTGGAATTCGATATATGAGTTGGTCCGTAGCGACGCTGTCCGTCTTAAATCAGTCAATAGAAGCGGAACAGTAGGACGTTAAACTCGCATTTCATTTCGGGAGGGGAAAATAATTGGTTTACTCAAATTACCGTTTTGGACTCTTGACAATGTTTGTGTTCTGGGCACCAGATAAAACTCTCGATGGAAGCATGATCTTCGATTTGTCATTGGTGGATCTAAAAAAGTATAACATTGGGTGTTGTAAACTATAGAATCTTGAATTTTGCGGTTTACATTCTGACCGTTAAAAAATAGAAATGATGTACATGTATCTACATTTTCATTATTATCATATAATTATACATTATCATAATTATCATTCATATATATGTAACTGGGTATCCACAATGTTTAATCCTGGGGATTACGTGGCCAAGTGGGTAAGGCGCTGGCTTGCTAGCCAGAAGGTCTGGTGTTCGATCCCTGCATTGGCCGAGAAAGTTCATCTCGATTTTCCGGCGTGGTTTCCCCTTTTCAGTGATGCTGAACGGAGGGCTTGACAAGGATAGCTGTCTAGTCGTTCGTATGGGACGAAAAACCGAGGTCCCGTGTACATATTGGTGTGCACGTAAGAGATCCTTTAGCAGTTAGAATTCGATTTTAGAGTAGGCCGTAGCGCCGCTGTTCGGGCAAACTTTCCCTCATAATACACTGTATGGCGTTGCCCGTCTCCAATTAGCCCAGGTTAGGTGCAGAAGAGTAGGACGCTAAACCCCATTTCATTTCATTTCACAATCTTTAATCCGACCCGGTTGCTGTTAAAGTTCAGTGAAATGTGGAAGCGACCAACCTATTTGTATTGCGTATTAAGGACTATGAATTAATTACTCAGATCTGGGGCCTGTTTCACGAAATTTTAACTAAGATAAAAATCCAAATTTTTGTAATTTGATTGGATAATATTAGATTGATTTTAGTGCTTAGCCAATCAAAATTGAAGTATCTGCTAAATTTGGATTTTATCTTTAGCTAAGATTTCGAGAAACAGGGCCCTGGAGTTTCGTGAAACTGTAACAGGTACTCGCCAAGATATTTACTTTGTCAGTTTTAAATACCCAACGATGTGATTCATTCGATATTTAATGAGAAGATTATTATGATGACATTTTTTTAGAAACAAACGTTAGTGTATCGTAAATTTTGACGTCAATTTAAAAAAGGGGGTCGTTAAAAAACCACCAAAATAGAGGTGGTTTAAGTAATGATCCCTGTCCGAGTATGTATATATATAATTCATTGTAATTTATAATACGTCATGACAGGTCCATACGTCATCCACGTCTCATGCTTTCGGGAGAGTAACTGTCAGTTTCTTGACATTGTTAAAAGTTAATACATGTACATTTGGGCAACTCGGAGGCGGGGCTGTGCGAAGAGATTAGAGCTGCGTACAACAAGCTAATTCGCTTGGAGTTATTGAAGGAAACATATCATCATCTGGTCAAGGTAGGAATTTATAAAAATGAAACAATTATTTTGGTATTTCGACATTTATCTAAAATTGCATTTTCATATAACAAATTCTGAAAGTACATTGGTATTAAACACAAAAACATATTATGGAACACAATTACTATTTTAATTAAAGCGACGTTTCGTTGAGGATTCTCTCAACGTTTTCAAAACGAATGATTTTGAAAAAAGAAACCCCTTACTAATCATAAAAAAACGAATTTAATTAAAGATATTAATTTTAGCATTCTTCCAATAATTAAGGTATCTCCGGGGCACATTCTGGGAAGTCTCCAAATAATGACTACTGAGCAAATGGTCATTAGAACGGAATCCAGGATGGGGAGGGAGCAGCTTTTCTTTCTAGCATTCTTCCAATAGTTAAGGTATCTCTTGAGCACTTTCCCGGAAGCCAGTTGTCTCCAGGTAATGACTACTGAGCGAATGGTCATAGAATGGAACCCAGGATGAGGGAAGAGTCCTCCAATGTCTCTATTCGCACCTGCAGACCGAGATTGCAATAACTCACACATTGTTTTATTCAGCTGCGTAAAACATAAGAATTTGCTCTATAATGACGGCAATGGGCCGTGGACTGGATTAGTATTTTAGGGCTTGTGAAGAATGAAGGAATGAAGACAGGCATATGTCATACGAGAGAAATTTCGCCCCGATTGCAATTGAATTCCACAGGACCTCAGTGTTGTGTCCCATCCGAGCGACTAGGCGTAACCCTTTCCAGATCCTATCACTGACAAGCGGGAACAACGCTGGGATTTGTTTTGGAGGTATCATGGTAGAAAACAATAAAAATTTGGAAAAATATGGAGCGGATATGGGACAAAACATTTGTATGAATTACAAAGCTAAAGCTTCAGTTGTAACAGTAGTAAACATAATTCTAAAACCAAACTCAAAATACACCAGAATTCATAAAATAGGCTAATCGACTCGAATGCTATGCTCCGTTTGTCAACTGCAGTCGATCTGTCAATTATATATTTTCATTCCTCAATATAGACTATACGTTATGTTTCATTTTCAATTGTCTGCGATATGACTTTTATGTAAGCAGACACTAAACCACCAGTTACTCCCTTAATTCAGTTTAATGTTTTGCTTAACGATATTATTGGAATTCTTGTGCCGCTTGTGCTTGTATTTGAAAAAATATTTTCCACGTTATGCTGGATGACGATGAATATTCACGAATCACTGAAAAGAAATTTGGCAAGTAAGCGGGATTGCAATGTGGTCAATAAACAATAAAATGCGTAAACTGACAAATTATTGAAGAGCGTTCCACCCAAAAAGGGCCATTAAAAATTTGTGTGCCATTAAAGAATTATCTTGGAAACAACGAAACGCGCGAAAAGTGAACATAATTGCTAATTCATGATTTTACCAACATTTTTCAATGCTAGTTAGCCACACAACGAAATACAACAAAGACGAATATTATGAATTGGCACAACATTTTAATAGCCCGGACTCCCAAGCAATAAATGAACTCATATAAAACATAATAACAAAAACCCCTTACAAAATAAAGTATGAACTTAGAATGTACATAGTAGTGATAAACCTTAGTAGGTCCCCCGTTACATGTATGAAATATAACACAAAAAGAAGGTATATATTAATGTATCTAAGAATGACAAAACATACAATAACTAGGGATTTAGAATAGGGGAACCGACCCTCAGTAATGCTACTGGGAGGGAGGGAGGGGAACAAAAGTTCTAAGCAGGCCTAGCACATAGCGAGCTGCAAGCTATACGAGAAAGCGTGGTGGCGTTGAGTTGAGAGCGAGGCTTGGCGGCAACTGGAAACAATGACGTAATGTGCGGTTAAAGGTCAAATTCCACTAAAACATTATTTACAAGTAAATATATAATTTACCAACATTTTTCAATGCTAGTTAGCCACACAACGAAATACAACAAAGACGAATATTATGAATTGGCACAACATTTTAATAGCCCGGACTCCCAAGCAATAAATGAACTCATATAAAACATAATAACAAAAACCCCTTACAAAATAAAGTATGAACTTAGAATGTACATAGTAGTGATAAACCTTAGTAGGTCCCAAACCCAAAGAGTTTTTATTTTATTAGTGGGTTTTGGTGTATGGCAGGTTCGAGCTAAAGGAAGCAACTGCTGATAACCGTTGTTTATAGTCTGTGTCCAAGTAACGTAAATAGCAATCACTCGACCAATATCCCAACAACTTGATTTGGGACGCCGTAAGACCGACACTACTAGCCCAGGTGGCAGCGCCACGTCTGAAAGAATGGCCCCCATAAGTAGTTGGGTCATAACCCAAAAGTCGCAAAATGCGATACAAAGCTTGGAGGAAAGCAGTATAAGATAAAAATGAACCATCATTCAGAACAAAAAGGGGGTGATGAGCTTGTCCGTGACTGGACAAAATGCGTTGCAACGCCGTGCAAGGGCATAGCGGGTGCGAGTCCAATTTTGGCAAGATAATGTGAATAGGAGTTGCACGAAATTGCAATGTCTTAATAATTTGCAGGGTCAAAGTGACATGATCACTGTGAATAAACACATCCTTGCGTTGTAGATGTACATTACTATCAAATTTGCCAATAACCAAAAAATTATTAGGTCGTAAAAACCCATAGAAGCCAACTAAACAGGCTGCCCAAAAGACAGCATTGTCGTGATTTTGCAAATCTAATATAGACAAAACAGAAAGCAAAATATTCGGCGTTATGGGGGATTTGCATGACTGACTAGCGCCTAGTTCGCGTTTAACACCTTTCATAATATGACAAATATTCCATGAGTTTGCAATTGGATCTGCAAAATTATGTAGTTTATGCAAAATAGAGACAATATTCAAATAAGTTTTTACAGAATGAAAGGTTAGGCCCTTAACATCGACAAGATATGCTATGTATAGTTCAATATATTTCCCATTTACGGGTAAGGTTTTTAAATGCAATTTAAAACAAAAATCAACAAAACACTTCAGATGTGTACGATAAGTTCGTAAGGTGGATTTAGCCCACCCCTGTTTTTTGATGCGGAGAGCCGCCTGTTGTAATCTTTGAATGGTCACCCCATCTGGAAGTAAAAAATTCAAGTGACATATGACAGAGAAGTTCTCGTGCGTAAAAACCATAGAGCTGATAACTGGACAAAATGTCATAAAGTTTGGCGAGTTGGTCTGGCTCGTGAAGCCTTGATGCAGCATCGGCGGCTTTGTTGTCTCGTGTACAAATATACCGAGCTTTAATGTCGAAGTTGTGAATGGCTGATAACCAAAATAGCGTTCGCAAGTATGACATCAGTACCTGGTTGCTTGAAGTACCTTTGTTTAATACGGATTTTGTCGTCATATTGTCGGTTGCGACAAGAACAGTCTTATTGGACCACATGTGCCCCCACCGCATCGCGGATAACACGACAGCTAGACATTCTTTGATGTTTATGTGTTCCTTGGCAATAAAAGGGAGGTCAATATCCCAGTTGATATAAAAATAATCGCCGTTATAAATTCCTGCCCCTCCATATTTTGAGGCATCTGTCTGTAAACCGGTGACCGGATTTAAGTCTAAGAATTTGACAGTACCGTTGAATACATTCATGAAGTCCAGCCACCATTTAATGTCTAAGAAGAAGGCTTGAGATAATACAATTTTTGAGCTTCGCTTTTTGATGGGGGTGATGATGTCGAGAAGGCGGCGCAAAAATGTTCGACCCCCTTTAATCATCTGACACGCCCAATTGAGTTTACCGCACAGTGACTGTATCTGTTTCACACTTGCTCGTTTACGACCTAAAAAGGTTGACAACACATTGTAGAAATCGACGCGTTTCTGACTGGGCATCGACAGGGTTAAATCTTGAGTATTTATGATTACACCTAAAAAGGTTAAACAATGTGAAGGCCCTTCCACTTTTTGCCAATTAATATTAAAGCCCAACTCCCTCAAAGTTTTCACTAACAAAGTAAGACCACGGTTACATTCTGAAAAAGAGTCCGCGATGACCAAGAAATCATCGAGATACGCAATACAAGTAACATTATGACTGTTTTTCATAATGGTACAAACAGCTGAGCTTAAAGCCTGAAAAATCATTGGGCTCCGCGCATGACCGAAAGGTAGCTTTCGATCAAAAAGGTAAGTTGGTTCTTTGTCTCCAGAGAAAGTCCACTGAAAACCTGTCAAAGGAAAATCAGACATGTGACATTTGACAGATCTGTAAGCACTCTTTAAGTCCACCTTTGCAAGATAGTTATCCGGTTTGATGATTTTTAAGGCATGTCGGAGATCCATATATTCACAACTTGTATTTGAGGTATAGGAATTGAGGGATAAACCGACTGGTTGACTAGCGTCGTGAATAATGCGGATATCGCCGTTATCTTTCGGAATAGCCCCTAAGGAACTCACAATAGTAGGCCTGATGTCGGCAATACAGTAATTCCCATTCTCGATCTCTTTGCGTATCTGACGTTCAACAAGTTCGTGAAACTGTTGCGTTGAGGAATAATTATCACGGTGAACTTGCACATAGGGACCAAAAACAGTGGTTAAACGAAAACCATTTTCCACCCCATCTAACAAAAAATCTCTATTTTCTATATCATAAGGCAATAAGCGACCCCAGGCCTCAAGATTTAAGGAATTAGTAAACAAAGCAGGTGTCGCAAAAACCTGCTCCGATTTGACACTTAAGGCCTGTTCAGGTTTTTTGAGGTGTTCTGGCGGTGTCCATCTATACCTGAATGGTTATTCGAGAAGCAAATATTACAATTGTGCATGAGTCTACAGTCAACCCTGGAACAAAGGTTGTAATTGAAGTTTCTGCATATTTCACGACCGTCCGGAAGGAAAGGTCCTTTAATTCTACGCTCACTGGGTTTCCAATTATTGAAAGCTTTCTGAGTGTTGGGCGCTGTAGAAAAGTAATTCTGTGGAGTAAAGAGACCTGTATCGCGAAAAGCTCGAACCGTGGCGTTATCACGTTTAGGAATCAGTTGAAAATCCCGAATGTCCTGACGATAAACTCCCCATTCAAACTTCAATTCGACTTGTTTCTCTCTGTATTCCTTGTCATACAAAAGTACTGAATACCAGACGTACTTTGAAGCTAGCCGAAAAATATCTGCCGTGTAATTCATATAACCAGTAAAATCCTGGAGCACACCAGTTTTGACCAAATGTAGCATGATTCGGTTATTTGCGTAGCCCCACTCTTCTAAAGTCACCTTATCCAATGTTTTCTTTTTCCCCACTCTGAACTCAACATCAGACCCAAAAACATAACTACTGTATTGAGAAGAAGTATCTGGCCAAAGAAACTGTAAGATATCAAGAGCTTTACTCGTTTCAGAAGAAAATAAGTCCCCAAGAAGAAACGGCTCACCTGCTTGGGCGTGTACCTGGGTGGGCCTACTCGTGGCCTTTTCCGCTTCTGCAGGTCGTTGGTTTTGATGTGTGTCAAATTGTAAGGCGTTGTTATTAATGGTATGCTGAATCGCACTAGTCCTGGTGTTGTCAGGCAAGGGAGGCCTAGTAGTACTACTGGTGCTCGGCTGATTAGACAGTGGATGTCCATTTAATTCTAATGCCAGTAGTCGTTTTTCTTCGGCAATTTCACGTTGGATATGGGCCTTTTCTCGAAGGGATCGTATGTGACAAAGTTCTCGTCTAAGAGTATCCAAATCATCAGTACTAACCTCTGCAGATTGAGCGTTTCTGTGGTGTTGGTCAGCTGAGGGATCGCCTTGTGCTTGTTCAGCGATCTCTTCGTTGAATGGCGGAACGACTGTGTCGTCCGATTGAGGTTTTGTAAAAGGTGTTGCATCGTTGTTTTCGGCCTCCGATTCGCTGTCTTCACTTCTTTCTTTCAATACATTTAATGCTTCGGTCAGACGATTACCGGCCTTTTTCCGTCTGGGTCTACTGTCATTGTTTGACATAACTTATCAGAACAAAAGTTCTAAGCAGGCCTAGCACATAGCGAGCTGCAAGCTATACGAGAAAGCGTGGGATCACAAAAAGAAGGTATATATTAATGTATCTAAGAATGACAAAACATACAATAACTAGGGATTTAGAATAGGGGAACCGACCCTCAGTAATGCTACTGGGAGGGAGGGAGGGGAACAAAAGTTCTAAGCAGGCCTAGCACATAGCGAGCTGCAAGCTATACGAGAAAGCGTGGTGGCGTTGAGTTGAGAGCGAGGCTTGGCGGCAACTGGAAACAATGACGTAATGTGCGGTTAAAGGTCAAATTCCACTAAAACATTATTTACAAGTAAATATATAATTTACCAACATTTTTCAATGCTAGTTAGCCACACAACGAAATACAACAAAGACGAATATTATGAATTGGCACAACATTTTAATAGCCCGGACTCCCAAGCAATAAATGAACTCATATAAAACATAATAACAAAAACCCCTTACAAAATAAAGTATGAACTTAGAATGTACATAGTAGTGATAAACCTTAGTAGGTCCCAAACCCAAAGAGTTTTTATTTTATTAGTGGGTTTTGGTGTATGGCAGGTTCGAGCTAAAGGAAGCAACTGCTGATAACCGTTGTTTATAGTCTGTGTCCAAGTAACGTAAATAGCAATCACTCGACCAATATCCCAACAACTTGATTTGGGACGCCGTAAGACCGACACTACTAGCCCAGGTGGCAGCGCCACGTCTGAAAGAATGGCCCCCATAAGTAGTTGGGTCATAACCCAAAAGTCGCAAAATGCGATACAAAGCTTGGAGGAAAGCAGTATAAGATAAAAATGAACCATCATTCAGAACAAAAAGGGGGTGATGAGCTTGTCCGTGACTGGACAAAATGCGTTGCAACGCCGTGCAAGGGCATAGCGGGTGCGAGTCCAATTTTGGCAAGATAATGTGAATAGGAGTTGCACGAAATTGCAATGTCTTAATAATTTGCAGGGTCAAAGTGACATGATCACTGTGAATAAACACATCCTTGCGTTGTAGATGTACATTACTATCAAATTTGCCAATAACCAAAAAATTATTAGGTCGTAAAAACCCATAGAAGCCAACTAAACAGGCTGCCCAAAAGACAGCATTGTCGTGATTTTGCAAATCTAATATAGACAAAACAGAAAGCAAAATATTCGGCGTTATGGGGGATTTGCATGACTGACTAGCGCCTAGTTCGCGTTTAACACCTTTCATAATATGACAAATATTCCATGAGTTTGCAATTGGATCTGCAAAATTATGTAGTTTATGCAAAATAGAGACAATATTCAAATAAGTTTTTACAGAATGAAAGGTTAGGCCCTTAACATCGACAAGATATGCTATGTATAGTTCAATATATTTCCCATTTACGGGTAAGGTTTTTAAATGCAATTTAAAACAAAAATCAACAAAACACTTCAGATGTGTACGATAAGTTCGTAAGGTGGATTTAGCCCACCCCTGTTTTTTGATGCGGAGAGCCGCCTGTTGTAATCTTTGAATGGTCACCCCATCTGGAAGTAAAAAATTCAAGTGACATATGACAGAGAAGTTCTCGTGCGTAAAAACCATAGAGCTGATAACTGGACAAAATGTCATAAAGTTTGGCGAGTTGGTCTGGCTCGTGAAGCCTTGATGCAGCATCGGCGGCTTTGTTGTCTCGTGTACAAATATACCGAGCTTTAATGTCGAAGTTGTGAATGGCTGATAACCAAAATAGCGTTCGCAAGTATGACATCAGTACCTGGTTGCTTGAAGTACCTTTGTTTAATACGGATTTTGTCGTCATATTGTCGGTTGCGACAAGAACAGTCTTATTGGACCACATGTGCCCCCACCGCATCGCGGATAACACGACAGCTAGACATTCTTTGATGTTTATGTGTTCCTTGGCAATAAAAGGGAGGTCAATATCCCAGTTGATATAAAAATAATCGCCGTTATAAATTCCTGCCCCTCCATATTTTGAGGCATCTGTCTGTAAACCGGTGACCGGATTTAAGTCTAAGAATTTGACAGTACCGTTGAATACATTCATGAAGTCCAGCCACCATTTAATGTCTAAGAAGAAGGCTTGAGATAATACAATTTTTGAGCTTCGCTTTTTGATGGGGGTGATGATGTCGAGAAGGCGGCGCAAAAATGTTCGACCCCCTTTAATCATCTGACACGCCCAATTGAGTTTACCGCACAGTGACTGTATCTGTTTCACACTTGCTCGTTTACGACCTAAAAAGGTTGACAACACATTGTAGAAATCGACGCGTTTCTGACTGGGCATCGACAGGGTTAAATCTTGAGTATTTATGATTACACCTAAAAAGGTTAAACAATGTGAAGGCCCTTCCACTTTTTGCCAATTAATATTAAAGCCCAACTCCCTCAAAGTTTTCACTAACAAAGTAAGACCACGGTTACATTCTGAAAAAGAGTCCGCGATGACCAAGAAATCATCGAGATACGCAATACAAGTAACATTATGACTGTTTTTCATAATGGTACAAACAGCTGAGCTTAAAGCCTGAAAAATCATTGGGCTCCGCGCATGACCGAAAGGTAGCTTTCGATCAAAAAGGTAAGTTGGTTCTTTGTCTCCAGAGAAAGTCCACTGAAAACCTGTCAAAGGAAAATCAGACATGTGACATTTGACAGATCTGTAAGCACTCTTTAAGTCCACCTTTGCAAGATAGTTATCCGGTTTGATGATTTTTAAGGCATGTCGGAGATCCATATATTCACAACTTGTATTTGAGGTATAGGAATTGAGGGATAAACCGACTGGTTGACTAGCGTCGTGAATAATGCGGATATCGCCGTTATCTTTCGGAATAGCCCCTAAGGAACTCACAATAGTAGGCCTGATGTCGGCAATACAGTAATTCCCATTCTCGATCTCTTTGCGTATCTGACGTTCAACAAGTTCGTGAAACTGTTGCGTTGAGGAATAATTATCACGGTGAACTTGCACATAGGGACCAAAAACAGTGGTTAAACGAAAACCATTTTCCACCCCATCTAACAAAAAATCTCTATTTTCTATATCATAAGGCAATAAGCGACCCCAGGCCTCAAGATTTAAGGAATTAGTAAACAAAGCAGGTGTCGCAAAAACCTGCTCCGATTTGACACTTAAGGCCTGTTCAGGTTTTTTGAGGTGTTCTGGCGGTGTCCATCTATACCTGAATGGTTATTCGAGAAGCAAATATTACAATTGTGCATGAGTCTACAGTCAACCCTGGAACAAAGGTTGTAATTGAAGTTTCTGCATATTTCACGACCGTCCGGAAGGAAAGGTCCTTTAATTCTACGCTCACTGGGTTTCCAATTATTGAAAGCTTTCTGAGTGTTGGGCGCTGTAGAAAAGTAATTCTGTGGAGTAAAGAGACCTGTATCGCGAAAAGCTCGAACCGTGGCGTTATCACGTTTAGGAATCAGTTGAAAATCCCGAATGTCCTGACGATAAACTCCCCATTCAAACTTCAATTCGACTTGTTTCTCTCTGTATTCCTTGTCATACAAAAGTACTGAATACCAGACGTACTTTGAAGCTAGCCGAAAAATATCTGCCGTGTAATTCATATAACCAGTAAAATCCTGGAGCACACCAGTTTTGACCAAATGTAGCATGATTCGGTTATTTGCGTAGCCCCACTCTTCTAAAGTCACCTTATCCAATGTTTTCTTTTTCCCCACTCTGAACTCAACATCAGACCCAAAAACATAACTACTGTATTGAGAAGAAGTATCTGGCCAAAGAAACTGTAAGATATCAAGAGCTTTACTCGTTTCAGAAGAAAATAAGTCCCCAAGAAGAAACGGCTCACCTGCTTGGGCGTGTACCTGGGTGGGCCTACTCGTGGCCTTTTCCGCTTCTGCAGGTCGTTGGTTTTGATGTGTGTCAAATTGTAAGGCGTTGTTATTAATGGTATGCTGAATCGCACTAGTCCTGGTGTTGTCAGGCAAGGGAGGCCTAGTAGTACTACTGGTGCTCGGCTGATTAGACAGTGGATGTCCATTTAATTCTAATGCCAGTAGTCGTTTTTCTTCGGCAATTTCACGTTGGATATGGGCCTTTTCTCGAAGGGATCGTATGTGACAAAGTTCTCGTCTAAGAGTATCCAAATCATCAGTACTAACCTCTGCAGATTGAGCGTTTCTGTGGTGTTGGTCAGCTGAGGGATCGCCTTGTGCTTGTTCAGCGATCTCTTCGTTGAATGGCGGAACGACTGTGTCGTCCGATTGAGGTTTTGTAAAAGGTGTTGCATCGTTGTTTTCGGCCTCCGATTCGCTGTCTTCACTTCTTTCTTTCAATACATTTAATGCTTCGGTCAGACGATTACCGGCCTTTTTCCGTCTGGGTCTACTGTCATTGTTTGACATAACTTATCAGAACAAAAGTTCTAAGCAGGCCTAGCACATAGCGAGCTGCAAGCTATACGAGAATCACTGAAAAGAAATTTGGCAAGTAAGCGGGATTGCAATGTGGTCAATAAACAATAAAATGCGTAAACTGACAAATTATTGAAGAGCGTTCCACCCAAAAAGGGCCATTAAAAATTTGTGTGCCATTAAAGAATTATCTTGGAAACAACGAAACGCGCGAAAAGTGAACATAATTGCTAATTCATGATAATAACAGTCATAAAAAACTATTTTAAGCACAAAAACAGACCTGATGAATTTATGAAAACTACACAACTCTAAGATGTCAACTTTATCTTCCTGTCATCATTCTAAAGGGGCATTAGCTCTTTCAGCTAATAAATAGAGGATATTGTACTTTGATTTAATACGGTATTCAAAATACATCTAGATTTACCGTATTATTCAAACTTGGAACACTGTAACTGGTTGCTCTAAATTCAGCTGTTTTAACGATCCGTTAAGCTGTCTAGTCGTTTGGATGGGACGAAAATCCAAGGGCCTGTGTTCACATTGGCAATTTGAATTCGATATAAGAGTAGACCGTAGCGCTGCCCGGGCAAATTTCCCTCATAGCACACTGCGTGGCGTATGCCCATCTTCCATTATCCCAGGTTAGGTGCAGAAGAGTAGGACGTTAAACCCCATTTCATTTCGATCAACAGTCAACTAATGTCATCGTTACACAGATAACAGAGCCGAACACCTTCGTTAAAACGGTAAGTTAAAGGCATGTTAGTTAACGGAGCTTCCAGCAACGACTTTCTCTCTGTTAAGATTACGATCTATTAACGAGTCGTTATAAGTTAACAACCGGCCCCTGGTCTACTTTTAAGCTAAAGAATTGAGGGATAATTATCTAGATCTATCTCAAATTATGCATATCATTTTATTTTTGAATAGTTTTACCGACCACTGAAGATCCCCGAAACATTAAAAGAGATATTTAATTCGAACTTTAAAAAAACGGTTAAATTTATAATTGATTTATATGAAATTGTTTAAAGCGTGGTTACCTAAAATTGAATAAGACATCAAAGGGACTATATGTAATGCTATGCGAGCAGGTGTTAATATAATTAATTATGTTAGATTCATCATAGTCACATTGTTATAAAACAATTCTGCGACATATCCCATGTGAAGTGAACAACCTATTAACAAAAATTAGGTAATATTATTTCTCATGTCTCATTTATCTTCGGTATACTAATTGTTAAAGGTTAGAGCTTGTACATGTACTTAATCCAAACTCGTGGTCCAAATTACACTATTTTGTCACACAATGCGAGACATGCAACTGCTTTCAAAAGCAGACTATGCATTATGCAAGAGCTAAATCTGCTTGTTGCAGATCTATCTTTAAGACTGAAATGTTATCTAAATTATTAATTGGGCATTAATTAACTTACCCAGACCATAATCAACTGTCGATGCCATCTTTAGTCTGCGCTATGAAGTCGATTTGAATAAATTTTGTGTAAAAGTGGTTAATCGAGACTTTGTTTATTATCGTACGAACGTTAGTGGTGATGATCGCGGCTAGTCTCAAATTGAATTGATCATACCTCGGTTCAGAGGGAAGCAATTTGACTGAAATTTTCAGCATATTCTATATTCATTATCTATTTTTAACTATTATAGCGAGAACCGTCAGCTCTTTATCTAATCTTACATAATACCCTTTTAAATGTTTATCCTAGGTGGCTGTGTGGTCTAAATCACATTTTCTTCCATCGGTTCAAGTGCCGTAGTTCCAATGCCAGGATAATATGGAACAAGGATCAGGGTTAATAATTAAATAAAAAGAGGGAGATATTCTCTTTAGATTTTGTTTTCTGAAAATATTGTTATCCCACCTGCAAGCATCAACAACGAAGTGAGTTAAATAAAAGTCGTGTATTAGAGGATGTTACGGGTCGTAATGTGTCACGAATGACGTTTACTGGTTGAAAAATGCTTTGAAAGACGACACCTAAGTGACAGTTACATTAGTTATTCCCATATTTGAGCGACACTCTCTTTGGTTTCTTAAATATTATACGAAAATCCATAATTAATGATTAATCTATTGTTTTAGTGAATATAACATTGAGTGTGTTTTAAAAATATTACTTCCGTTAATTTTTCAATTTAAAACATTTTGACATTTGCGTTACGTTTGGTAAGAAAATGTCACCATTAAAGCCTGGCACGATGGAATCAGATTAAGAACGCGGTCAACGTTTATATAATTTTAACAAACAGTTATTAAAACATGCGTGCAAGAATCATTTAATCCATCAGAAACACGCGAATGGTCACCATATATATTTCAGATCTTTTGCTAGTGGTGTTTGAGACGTGCGAACACCGGCGCCTGTAACGTGGAAAATATTTCAAAAATAACATCAGGCTATTACTAAGTACATGTCCAAGAGAATCGGTTTCAGACGAGTTATTTGCTCCTCAGTTAGGAATCTGAATCAAACCAGTTATTTGATAATTTCGCTTACGAACGTGTACGTCACAGACTTTAGACATTATACTTAGTCATAGCTTGATGTTATTTTTGATATATTTTTCACGTTACATGCGCCTGTGGTGCGAAGTCATCACCCCCTCAGTTAGCGGGAATTGGCTGTTTCAAACGGCTTGTTTCAGCTTTTTTGTGATTGATTGCCAAAAATACCAAAATATCTTATTATTCGTATTAAATGATAATCTGCAGAGAGCAGTATACTATATTCTATATTTTCTTAATAATTGAATATTGCAAAACTCCAGATATTCAACAAACTTGGGATATGTCTTTAATTCTTTAACGCCAGCAAATATGTAACGAAATGAAATGAAATGGGGTTTAACGCCCTACAGTGTGCTATCTGGGAAATGAACGACTAGACAGTTGTCCTTGTCAGGTCCTCCGTCCTGCATCACTGACGAGGAGAAACCACGCCGGCCAATGCAGGGATCGAACACTCGACCTCCAGACTTGGGAGCCAGCGACTTACCCACTTAGCCACCGTGATCCCCCAAATATGTAACATAATAGGCTACACCTTACTGATTGATCATTACCAGACAACAAGACAATCTTAACTCCTCTGACCAAGATATGATCCGTTATTTAAAACAAAAATTGATGAAGAATGGGACATTAATCAAGATAACAAATAAAAACGACGTTCGAAATTAGAGAACTTTGTATACCATAGATTAAAACCACGAATGAGTCTATAAACAACAGATTAAAACAATGAAATGATTAATGTCAGTTCGTACATCTATCTTAGCCGGACATTAACAGATTTATGGGCTGTTATCTAGTCTCACTTACAGTCGACTATATAAGTTGTATAATCAGACTACGGTAATAGAGAGAGAGAAAAATGGGGTTTAACGTCCACTCGACACAAACTAGGTCATTTTGGGACTAACATATGGTTTCAATTTTATTTCAATAATTCGCATGCGCGTAGGGTCTTTAGCAGTGGGAGGAAACCGGAGTGCCCGAAGGAAACCCACGAGGCTGAGAAGGCTCCCCTATCTCCATGCCACATACGCTCACACCTGGGATCGAAACCACAGCGGCCAGCTAGAGGTCGAAGCGCGGCACTCTAGACCACTCGGCCATCCCAACCCCCGACTACGGTAATAAGGCCGAAAACAATAAAGCGGAAAATTATACTATGATTAAATCCCCGGTTGTACGGGGCAAGGAGTATGGTCGCCTTTCCAACCTCGTGGGTTTTCCCCGGGTTCTCCAGTTTCCTCCCACTGCTAAAGACCCCTACGCGCAAGCGAATAATTAAAATAAAATTAAACCATATGTTAGTCCCGAAATGACCTAGTTTGTGTCGAGTTGACGTTAAACCTCATTTCTTTCTCTATATATACTATGATAAAATAGTCAATTGCCAGTTGATTTTTCCCTAAAAAATTTCAAATTATGGAAGAAATGTTTCAATAAATTCATTTTAGTGGAAACAGGAACTGGTCACTAATCGCAACTTCTTCTTATTCTTAGGGTGAGACTCTTCGAAATCAACCGAAGCTCTGTCAATTCAAGTCATGTCGACATGATAATTGCCATATTCCTGGTTCATAGTACAATGGTGCTTGTTTATTATAGGTTTTGAACTGTTATATAACAAGAACAGCCACCTCTTTATCTAAATCTTACATAAAATTTCAAGCCAAGCAAAGAATATCCATTACAGTAAAATTAGACTGTTTACTCTCTTCCTTGAATTATTAATGTGTTTACTTTAATATATACAGTTTCTAATTTCAACAATTTTAATGGCTACTGTTGCATCAGATTGTTGCCAGCTGGTATAGTCATGTAGTGTCTCGGATTTAAAGTGATTTTCGTCAAAACTGTAAACCATTCAGTAGGGATATTAAATGACGAAAATGGTTGATTGGTTAACATTATATCTGCAGGGGAGAGAGCAGACAGTTATAATGAAATGAAATGGGGTTTAACGTCCTACTGTTCTGCACCTAACCTGGGCTAAGGAAGACGGGCATACGCCATACAGTGTGCTATGAGGGAAATTTTGCCCGGGCAGCGGCGCTACAACCTACTCTTATATCGAATTCCAACTGCCAGGGGATCTTTTACGTGCACGCCAATGTGTACACAGGACCTCGGTTTTTCGTCCCATCAGAACGACTAGACAGCTGTCCATGTCAGGCCCTCCGTCCTGCATCACTGACAAGGGGAACCACGCCGGAAACAGTTATTATGAATAGCTCCGTCCAAATGAGATTTAGACTGCTGAATTCCAATAAATGATAAACGATGAAGTCCGGGTGGCCATAAACAATTTACATGAGACATGTCTACTGTTGGTTAGATGGGTTGATAAAATTCGAACTGTAGCTAACAGTAGCAAAAGTGGTCAGTCAAAACGATGACTTACCTACATAATAAGGTCACCAAGTTTTATGAGGTGACACTGACCTGTTTATGTCATCAAAAAACATGATTGTTATTATTATTATTTATACAGGTCAACTGACACCTTGTCATTAGTTTTAACTGACATTCTATGACAGGCGTAGACGGTTTCTTATTATTCATACCGGTAGTAACAAAATTTATGTTACATGTATTTTTCACGAAAAAAAAAGTACACGATCTGCATGATGACGATGATGATGATGATGAGAAAAACTGTGGCGAATAAATATATCGTCTATTGACTTTAGCTTACCTATAAGTTTATAGTTCAAGATCACTAATAAAAAGAAACTCTGAATTCAATTTATAATTCCTAACATCATTTCAGAACGTCTATGCATAAATGGAATTTGTGGTACCTAAGGTAAACGTAGATTTCTGCTCCTCTAGTCTATTCTTGCTTTCGATTCAAGCACTCCCTCCCCACCCCTTTTTCTATATATTTCTAATACATATTATTTTTTTTTTAAAAATGTTACTGCGTATTTGGTTGTTTTCAGTATGATAAAGTCACACTTACACTTTCC
Organism: Patella ulyssiponensis; assembly: GCA_963678685.1. Taxonomy (NCBI): domain Eukaryota; kingdom Metazoa; phylum Mollusca; class Gastropoda; family Patellidae; genus Patella; species Patella ulyssiponensis. The sequence goes on along the minus strand of OY783227.1, from coordinate 74,197,020 downwards.
TTTCGCCGTTGGGGGAGGGGGGTCATTGTGGCTAAGTGGTAAGACGCTGGCTCTGTAGTCTGGAGGTCGGGTGTCCGATCTCTGCTTTGGCTGACAAGGTTCATCCAGATTTTCCTGCGTGGTTCCCCCTTGTCAGGGAGGAAGACAACTGTCTAGTCGTTGGGATGACATGAACAACCGAAGTCCAGCGTAAAAATTGACCTCCGCGTATAAGAATCCCTTGACAGTTGCTGAACGGGCAAAACTTCCTCATAACACTGTATGGCGTATGCCCGTCTTCATGAGCCCTGTACGGAGCAGAAAAATAGGATGTTAAACCCCCGTTTCATTTCATGTTATTTCATTTCGTCTTCTTACTGTGTTTTTCATTTAATTATTTTTAGGATGATAAAATTACAACATCTTTTATGTTGTTATTTCATGATGATAAAGTTACCTCATCGTATTTGTATGTTGTTTAATCCAGATGATAAAGTTACAACATCGCATTTGTATGTTGTTTAATCCAGATGAGAACGTTACAACATATTACTTTATCTGAAACTATTTTCATGTTGTATTTCAGGATGATAAAGTTACAACATTATGTGTATCTGGTACTGTCTCTATTTTTTATTAACTATGCTGTCGCACTAGAGAAAGGGTATGTACCGGCGTATGATCCTCTGTGTAATATAGGATATGCTCAAGAGAGGTATATGGCCGTTACCTGGGATTGTACCGGATGGATTGACTGTATTCCCAAAGTTGACGGGGGTTTCGCTGCAGTTTGGACCCGTTGTCCTCCAACCCTTAGTTTTAGTGCACTTAGCAGGAATTGTGTAGCCAAGACCCTTTGTCCAGACCAAAAGAGTAAGTATCTCAATCATTTCCTGGTTATATTTCTAAAGAAGACAAATGCGAGTTTATCATTTGTAAATATCAATTTAATAAGAACCAGATGTCATAAAGACATATGCTGCCTATTGCACGTCTTCTATAGGCCTGGAATGTTATGTAAATTATTAATCAGACATTGATTAAATTATCAAGACCATGATCAAATCTCGATGCCATCGCCATTCTACGATATTTAGTGGATTTGAATACCTTTTATCACGGATGATTTTACGTAAAAATAAATAAATTAAGGCTAAAATGAAGAAATTTGACAGAAATTTTCAGCATATTCTGTTTTCATTATCTAGTTATTAACTTTTATAGCGAGAACTGTCAGCTCTTTATCTGTTCTTCCATAGTACTCCTTTAATTGCCAGTTACACTGTCAAATCTGGAATGTCTCCGCATTTGTTAAAATGGACAATTCAGTTTGCTGTGCCATCAGTGTTTACCTATAGCTTTGTTGGTTCCAAAGGTATTTTTGGCTATAATCCCCATTCTAAACTGCCTCCCATAATGTTCATTTCGGAATTTCTTATTTCAGCAACGTCTGTAGCTTTTTGTCAGTCAGGTATGAGTTCTAACATGGCATTCAAGCATCCTGATAGTTGCGCCATGTTTTATCAATGTAACAATACCAAACCACATACAAATCTGAGAGTCTATGAGAATGAATGTGGAGCTGGCTTCTTGTTTGATGAAAGAGATGCTATCTGTAAGCCAGCTGATCAAGTAAGATGTGGAGATAGAGTTATACCTTCTGGCACTTGTAAGTATATATATATTTATCCCTGACCCAAAAATGTAAAAGGCTTTAACGCTAATGAATACGGGCATATGTTTTGCAGTTCACAATGCAGGACATTTTCCTGCTTTTACTTCGAATTCCAACTGACATCTGTTAATTTATGTCCACGCAGAATGATTAGACATTGTTCTTCGTTTTGACTCTTCGACATGCATCACTGGCAAGAGGAAACCAAACCGGAAAATCCCTAGGTACTTTCGCAGTTAAAACCAAGATGGCTTTCAAAACGCCCGCTATTTTTGAGTTTTATCAACTTCCGAGATAGGACTATATGAATAGGATCTCTGCAAGCGAAAGGACTCAAAAACCCGAGCGCAGGAATTTTGATATATATGTACAGAAAATTGTAAAGGGGAGACAAATCTGTTTAAAATCTGGAATTAACGAGTTATTCGCTCCGCATTGACCCAATGTCTGATAAAGTATTGCAGCTGGTTGACCGTTGAGCGTTTTTTTCTATTGGTGATTTCCTTAATTTCTTTCTGTTTATTTCCTGACACCCGCCCCACCCCAACCCCTCCAAACATGACTATTCTAGAACAAAATGTCAACAAATAAAGAATTGCTAGGAATAGACTACCTACTTTACAAGACGTGGTTCGGGAGCTTGGCAGTCAGGGTAAACAATTATTTGTCTTAGTCCAGGAGCTTTGAAATCAGAGGAAATAAATTACAAGTCCTAATCAAGGGACCTCAGCGCCCTGTATAAACAGCTAAAGAAAACTGAACATTAATTTAATATGTATTTCATTTTCTTTGATCGTAGGCGGCTACAGAAAACTTTGTAAACTACCAGAATGCAAGGGCGCACCAAATGGTTATTATGCTTTAAAAGATGCACCTTTTACGTCGGAATATTATGAGTGTATAACTGGACAGTTCGTTGCTATAAGAAAATGTACTGGAGCTGGGGAGATATTCGATCCTATAAACAAGAACTGTTCCATCGGTATCGTACCAAGTAAGTATTTAAGCACATGATTCTGTCTTTCTACTAGGGGCGGATTGGGGCTCCCGTGTCGGAGCGGCCCCTTTTACTGACCGAGTCAAGAGAATTTAACTGGTTCAGAAATTGGATTAGTTGAGAAAATTTTGACCATTTGATTAAGCAGTTAGGAATATTGAATAAGTAGGAATATTTTCATTGAAAAATGTCACATTTTTATACGCCCACATTTTCATGTGGACGTATATTGTCGTGGCCCCTGTTCGTCCGTCCGTCCGTCCGTCCGTCCGGACGTCCGTCCACAATTGTTTGTGAACAGTCTACAGGTCACAATTTTTATCCAATTTCAATGAAACTTTAAATATAGGTTTATCACCCTAAGATCTCGGTTCCTTTCGATATTGGCATGTATCGGACCGTAACTTCATGGGTTATGGCCCCTGATTGTACGAAAAATCACGTTTTTTAGCTTGTGAACAGTGTAGAGGTCACAATTTTGAACCAATTTGGATGAAACTTGAAATGCATGTTTATAACCCAAAGATCTTGGTTCCTTTCGATATTTGCGCCAGTCGGATCGTAACTTCCTGAATTATGGCCCCTGATTGTCTGAAAAATCGCCCTTTTTAGCTTGTGGTCTCTCTGGAGGCCAAAATTGTTAGCCGATTTAAAAAACCGTTTGATTATATCACCGTCCCATGGTTATGAAGGTTGAGTTCGAATTTCGTGAAAATCGGATCAAAATTGACGGACAAAATGGCCGCCGTTTGTACGCGAATAGTGTGAAAAATATGTTATATCAAGGTTGTGGACCTTATAGAGGTCACAATTTTGAACCGAATTCGATGAAACTTGACATGTACGTTTATAACCCAAAGATCTTGGTTCCTTTTGATATTTCCGCCCATCGGATCGTAACTTCCTGAATTATGGCCCCTGATTGCCCGAAAAATCGCCCTTTTTAGCTTGTGGTCTCTCTGGAGGTCAAAATTGTTATCCGATTTAAAAAAACCGTTAGAGTATATCACCGTTCCATGGTTATGAAGGTTGAGTTCGAATTTCGTGAAAATCGGACCAAAATTGGCGGACAAAATGGCCGCCGTTTGTACGCGAATGGTGTGAAAATATGTTATATCAAGGTTGTGGACCTTATAGAGGTCACAATTTTGAACTGATTTTGATGAAACTTGACATGTATGTTTATAACCCAAAGATCTTGGTTCTTTTCGATATTTGCGCCCATCGGATCGTAACTGCCTGAATTATGGCCCCTGATTGTCCGAAAAATCGCCCTTTTTAGCTTGTGGTCCCTCTGGAGGTCAAAATTGTTATCTGATTTAAAAAACCGTTAGAGTATATCACTGTTCTATGGTTATGAAGGTTGAGTTCGAATTTCGTGAAAATCGGACCAAAATTGACGGACGAAATGCCGTCGTTTGTACGCGAATGGTGTGAAAATATGTTATATCAACGTTGTGGACCTTATAGAGGTCACAATTTTGAACTGATTTTGATGAAACTTGACATGTATGTTTATAACCCAAAGATCTTGGTTCCTTCCGATATTTGCTCCCATCGAATCGTAACTTCCTGAATTATGGCCCCTGATTGCCCGAAAAATCGTCCTTTTTAGCATGTGGTCTCTCTGGAGGTCAAAATTGTTATCCGATTTAAAAAACCGTTAGAGTATATCACCGTTCCATGGTTATGAAGGATGAGTTCGAATTTCGTGAAAATCGGACCAAAATTGGCGGACAAAATGGCCGCCGTTTGTACGCGAATGGTGTGAAAATATGTTATATCAAGGTTGTGGATCTTATAGAGGTCACAATTTTGAACTGATTTTGATGAAACTTGACATGTATGTTTATAACCCAAAGATCTTGGTTCTTTTCGATATTTGCGCCCATCGGATCGTAACTTCCTGAATTATGGCCCCTGATTGTCCGAAAAATCGCCCTTTTTAGCTTGTGGTCCCTCTGGAGGTCAAAATTGTTATCCGATTTAAAAAACCGTTAGAGTATATCACTGTTCCATGGTTATGAAGGTTGAGTTCGAATTTCGTGAAAATCGGACCAAAATTGACGGACAAAATGGCCGTCGTTTGTACGCGAATGGTGTGAAAATATGTTATATCAACGTTGTGGACCTTATAGAGGTCACAATTTTGAACCGATTTTGATGAAACTTGACATGTATGTTTATAACCCAAAGATCTTGGTTCCTTTCGATATTTGCGCCCATCGAATCATAACTTCATGAATTATGTCCCCTGATTGTCCGAAAAATCGCTTTTGTTAGCTTGTGGTCCCTCTGGAGGTCAAAATTATGATCCGATTTAAAAAACCGTTTGATTATATCACGGTTTCATGGTAATGAAGAGAGAATTTGAATTTCGTGAAAATCGGACCAGAGTTGACGGATAAAATGGCCGCCGTCTGTACGCGAATTGTGTAAAAATATGTTATATCAAGGTTGTGGACCCTATAGAGGTCACAATTTTGAACTGATTTTGATGAAACTTGAAATACATGTTTATAACCTAATGATCTTGGTTCCATTGCATATTTGCCCATATCGGATCGTAACTTCCTGAATCATGGCCCCTGATTGTACGAAAAATCACCCTTTTTAGCTTGTGGTCCCTCTGGAGGTCACAATTATTATCTGATTTAAAAAAACGTTTGATTATATCACAGTTACACCATAGTTATGGGTGAGTTTGAATTATGATTTTCTGGTGATTACTTAAAATGCAACAACTCTTGTTGACTGCCCGGACGATTTGGCTGCTGTGTGGGCGTATGTTTCGTTGCCTGGCAACCTATTTTTGTTGCTGGGAGCGCATGTGACTTAATAATTAGTAAATTTGCGGGAGACAATGTCGGGTGAATACGATGAAATTTTCGGATGAAATTCGAAATCCCCATGCAGGATTTCGAATTCTGGCCCACACCCAGCACACCGGGCCAGAAAGTCTATTATACCAGCCCATTCCAGACTCCAGTGATGGCGTGGCGGCCCGTTAAAGCCACCGGCCACATACAACATGATCATCATCGCTCCATGGCCGGTCCAATACCCCCTCCCCCATATAATGTTCAACAGAAAAAGGTTGTTTAGATGAATTGGACAAAATTATTTTTTTAATTTTTTGTCCGACCGACCCTTTGGTCGATGGCCCAATCCGCCCCTCCTTCTACAAATGTGTAAGCTACGGAAATCCATAAATATCAGGTGTACTTTACAAATAAACAATGCTAGGCTCGTGTGTGACACCTATGTATCGTTAAATGTCTGGGATTGGGTTTTAGAACCCGGAGGCTATGATAGACGGTAACCATTGGGGCCAAGTATATAAGTAAAGTCACGGCCCCAGAGGTTTAAATACAACATTACTACAGCATTTTGTCATATTTAAGCCCCAAGTGAGAGGTTGTACCAGGTGTTCCGGGCTTTCATAATATTTTACATTTTGTCAGCATAGACACCCCACGTATCCATATCCAATCCCGGCTTATATTTTCAGGAATAAAAGATATATAACAATATTTTTTTTTTATTTTACGTTATTTTAACAAAATACATACAGCTTTAATTTGGACCCAGTAATTTATTATATCTTATATACGTTAATTGTCATTGTTCATTTTTGCGTGACGAGGTTTCCTTATATGGCCTAAACGCTGTGTAATTTTTTTGAATATCGACTTCACCTCATCTCTGAATTTTCGGTTGTAGCAGCCATATAAGATCGGGTTAGCGGCACTACTTAATAAATTCGATCGGATCACTGTGCCTATTATACTCTCTGAAACGCGAGACGGTCTCAGTTGAAATCCGGCTTGAATATAAATCATCAAACACAAATGTGGAACATAACATAAAAAGAATATAAGCGTCATAATAATTAACATTTTAATCGGTGTTAATTTATTAAATGCTTTATTGTCTAGTTGCGATATGGCACTGATATTTCGTTCCTTTGTCGTACGTAGTTGCTCGTTACTGCTGGGTGTATTTGCCGATGATTCATTTTTGTAACCTGGTTGATGGTTGACATTGTCAACCATATCGTTTTGTATAGTTTTACTTGATGACAATGAGCTGCTGTTCATTTCACTTGTCATTGTATTAGTACTTACTGACAGAGTCGAATCGTCACTTCCAAATCTGCTACGTGATACATGTTTGTTCATAGCTGATGGACCATATTTATCCCGTTTCCATAATAATTTACCTATGAAACTGTACAACACGACGATGCTTATAAAAGCAACAGCGAAAACACAGAACTCAAATCCGAGGTACAGCATTGGATAAACTGTTTCTTCGGAATCCTTATCATTATCACAGTTCACTACATACAAATTACCTTCAAGATTTTCATGGGAGTTCACCACAACTATACCCGTAGGAGCTGAAGTCAGAATTGATGCGAAGAAAAATACAGTTACCAAAACCCGAGCACGAAACACACTGATGGACGGTTTTAGTGGTTGGCACACAGCTCGATATCTGAGTACTGCTATAGCTAGCAAAGCCATCCCTGTTGCCCATGCTGTAAACGTAGCCAGTGTAAAGATTATCCAACATCCCTTGAACTCGACTGGATACGTCATATTACTTATTTCCAAAGGCATATCAATGGCACAGAATATAAGATTTATAACTCCGAGGAACAGGATAATGATATTAAAGGCGGATGGTTTAAAACGAAAGCCGTAAATGTACACTACAACTGCATTTCCAATCAACCCAATGCTCAAAATTATTCCGATATAAGATGCAGTAACTCTGTTGACGAAACGTTGTCTTGGAACTTCCGGTACACCAGTTGTGCTCATGTTCATGAGTTCCAGTGTGGTATTGATATACGACGTCATTATAATATTATTAGAATTCTGAATTAATATCGTAATAGAGTTGTAATGAGTTCTGACTGTTTCTGCTTACTAAATATAAGAATAGTTTTTGCAATCAGCTACATTAGTATACACATCTAATTCCAAGCACTTCGGTAAGTAGGTCTATATACATATATACATACTTGCTACATAATACCACACTCAAAAGTGTACACTATAGCTATATAAGTCTGAAATGAAAAATAATACAAAGTACATAACATCAATATTTAATTTCAATGTCAATAGTATGTGTGTTAAGACATATAGATCGTTCGTTCGTTTCTGGAGTTTAACGTCCACTTCTACCAAGGGTGATATCGCAGACAATAGGCATATAGATATTAATGTCTTTCTGATATACCCCATTATGTGGGGTTAAAAAAAATCCCGGTTATAATTTTAACATTGGGGTCTTGGCTATAGTCCATACCTTACGATGATTTGGCTAAAATTCCTTACGTTAATCAGCCAGTAGACCATAACAGTTGAAAACAGGATAGGATTATAGTGTTAGAATAAAGCGAGGAAGTAAATAGATAGTTATAGAACAAGGCAGTATAGTATTATAGATAGTTATAGAACAAGGCGGTAGTATTATAGATAGTTATAGAACAAGGCAGTATTATAGATACTTATAGTTCAAGAAAGTATAGTGGTATAGATATTGGTAGAACAGGGCAGTATACATGTAGTACTATAGATAGTGATAGAACAAGGCAGTTTATTACTAGATATTGATATAACAAGGCAGTCTAGTAAGTATAGATAGTTATAGAACACGAGAGAGAGAGAGAGAAATGGGGTTTAACGTCCACTGGACACAGCTAGGTCATTTCGGGACTAACATATGGTTTTTAATTTTTTATTTCAATAATTCGCTTGCGCGTAGGGGTCTTTAGCAGTGGGAGGAAACCTGAGTGCCCGGAAGAAACCCACGAGGTTGAGAAGGCGCCCCTATCTCCATGCCACATACGCTCACACCAGGGCTCGAAACCACAGCCGCAAGCCAGAGGTGACCGGCCAACTAGAGGTCGAAGCGCGGCACTCTAGACCACTAGGCCATCCCCCCCTCCCCCAGTTATAGAACAAGACAATATAGTACTATTTAGTGATAGAATAGGGCAGTCTAGTACTACAGATAGTGATTGAACAAGGCAGTCTAGTGCTATACATTTAGATAACGATGGAACAAGACAGTACATGTATATACACGTATAGTGCTAAAGATAGAACAAGGTTGTTTAGTACTATGGGTAGTGATAGTATATATATTGAGAGAACAAGGCAGTATAGTACAAAGGATGGTGATAGAACACGACAGTTTAGTATTATAAATAGTGATAGTAAGACAGTATAGTACTATAAATCGTCATGATATCGTTTAATCTACGTCAATCCGTCACCAAAGACAAGTGCTCATCTCCGATCTGTATGCGGCAAGGGGTAGGGTCACTTACTGAACATATTTCTAATTTCTAATATTATGGGGAATATTGAGTTAGAGGTTTAGCGCCTTTAACTAACGCCTTCCCATCATTTCATTCACGATGTTTGGCTGGTTTAAGAAGAAATCATATTTTGGGATGCTGTAATTGATAGTTTTCGAAACTGTGACCGGTTGAAGCGGTTTATTATAAGCGGTGGAATAAACTTTGCAGTGAGTAGTAATAAAAGCCCCACCCGTAATATTAAAATGAGTAACTGTCACACTGATAACAGTGACTTGTCAAATTTCGTTATGTGGATCAGAATTTCAACATATTATCTACATATATTTAACAATAGATAACAAGTGGTTGCCATGCAACATACGCCCATATTTCGAAAGAGAGCGATGGAAAATAAGGAAAATCGATTAGGTTAATCCTCTTATTTTCCCATTGATTTGCATTGCCCCAAATGCTTCATATTGAATGCGAAAATGAAATGTAAAAAAAAATCTAGCATATACAGTTCACAAGGCTTTCCGATAAGAAAGGTACCGAATATCGATGAGGTTTGTCATGTCATGACCCCAATGCTTCACATAAAATGGAAAGAAAATCTGTTTTAAAAAATATAATACGATCTATCGCGGTGACAAGGTTTTCGGAAAAGGGTGTAAGGTCGCGTAATGCTGATGATCGACGGATCGACCAGCCGGTCATTATGAGAACCGATAGAAAATCGACCACATTTTGTCGTGAAAGGCAGGGGCATAACCCGATCAGATACGTTCCAATCAACCGCATCCAAACGCTCAGCACAATCAAACGCATCCAAGATCTTTTGTGATTAACGCATATTCTTCGAGGATCTTTTGTGATTAACGCATTGTGATTACGAGGATCCACAACATTGTGTATAATAATGCATCACGCACTTTGCCACATTTTGCGTAAAGGGTAGCAGTAATTTTAACGGGAGGTTATGGTCCGAGTTCCGAGAAAATGGAACTCTTCCGCAAAATTTGTGGTGTAATAACCGAATACAAAGAAGAGTCCACATTTATGTACGCGATTTCCATTCAACCATGGACAATAATTCAGGAAGACACACTACAGTCCAAAATGTGCCAAAAATCGTACCGATCGCAGATATTTGTGATATAAACTGTGATCTCTATACGTTTTGTCGTACAACAAGGAGTAATAAATTTTCGATGTTTAGCCTCTAGACTATAATTATCTGATAAACTGGCTTGTATAAAATGTGTAATTTCTGTAACGACATTTCGCGTAATTGTAAACGTTATGATCTTTTTATATTCTAGTGTTGGGGGGCGGTTTGTCTTTATCATGTTTCATTCGTCAGTCGTCTTAGGTGTTTGGTTAGGCGTGTCTCGCGACCGGCGGTGATAATCGCATAGAAATGAATATAATGAAATGAAATGAAATGGGGTTTAACGTCCTACTCTTCTGCACCTAACCTGGGCTAATGGAAGACGGGCATACGCCATACAGTGTGCTATGACGGAAATTTTGCCAGGGCAGTGGCGCTACGGCCTACTCTTATATCGAATTCCAACTGCAAAGGGGTCTTTTACGTGCACGCCAATGTGTACACGGGACCTCGGTTTTTCGTCCCATCCGAACGATTAGGAAACTGTCCTTGTCAGGCCCTCCTTCTGCATCACTGACAAGCGGAAACCACACTGGAAAATCGAGATGAACCTTCTCGGCCAATGCAGGGATCGAACACCCGACCTCCAGGCTAGCGAGCCAGCGCCTTTTTTTTTTCTTTTTTTTAGGGCGAGCCAGCGCCTTGCCCACTTAGCCACCGTGATTCCACTCATCGCATAGAAGAAATGGCGATGAAAGATACTGTCTAAGTTCTGGTTACTCGTGTTAGGTGGTTAATCCGTAGCTGTATACTTTCACAATTTCTGTACGACATACTTAAATTATTTAGCCCACAAACTGTATAAACATAGTCTTTTAGAGGCATTTAGTAGTAGAATAGAGCAATACACAAGAACACATACTTATGGAAAATACAGCTACTTCCCAATAGAATAAGTAACTGTTTTTGTTCCATAAGTATGTGTTTTGTGTATTGTATAAACATAAGGTTATAGTCTATTTCATCAATTATGGAGAAATGGATGGAAATATTTCAATAACCATAATTAAGCAGTTTATTCATACGGTACGAACATACTTTATTTTTTTTACAATGGCTCATACAGTAGTAGATAAGTTTTACTCACGGAATACACTAAATTCACTAAATTACTATACACGTCACTATTTTGAAGTTCTTGGGAACTCCATATTAAAAGGGCTGGTGGCAATTAAGGCACACAGAATTTTTCTAACAGATGATCGGAGTAGCTGTTTTCATTATTTATCTTTTGTTACAATACAGAAATCAATGGGCTATGTTCTTTGTAAGAGTTTCTTTATCTGGGACTATGAAAAGGGGGGGTCTATCATAAAGCAAGTGTTCCGCAAGGTTGAGTGCATGTTGTCTGACTGGTGACACCTCCACGGCTATAAATATTGTACCTCTGTGAAATACAGGAAAAGATATTTGCGATGATAGTATATAGTTATTTATTTTATGATCAGTAGTGGAATACCGCGTTTTATCAGTGAAATAAAAGTGTTATTCCACTGGCTAGATGTTGTTTTACCTAAAATGATTGTAAAATCATAAAATAAATAGAACATTTGTCGTTTTGTCGTGAATAACATATTTTATTTCATCTCTAAGCAAGAAAACGTTTATATTTTCACTCATGCTACGCATTCGTGAAAATATAAGTTTTCTTGCTTCTCGATGAAATAAAATATGTTATTCACTCTAAAACGACAAATATCCTCTATATATCACGATAATCTCTCGATAATCACTTCTACTTGTTTTATTTTTATATTCAATTAAAATGAACGAATAAGATTAGCTTCATGTTTATATCATTGACTGTTACCTCTCCTTATGTTATTTCAATCATACCATTTACATTTTTAAAATAGGTAATTTCTTGTAAAATTCCAAGAAACGGCAAGAAAAATTAAAAACGGAGAGAAATAAAAGTGGTGGTTATGATCCACTTTTTAGTCATTAAACAAAGAGATATAATATAGAAAAGAGGGTTAAGATCTACATTTCAGTTCATATAGTCGCTTGAATACATTGGATACCAAGAGATAGAGAATAGGGGTTAAGGTCCACTTTTTATTTCATAACTCGCTTGCGCGCATGTGTCTATAAGGGCGTGAGGAAATCGGGGAACTCTGAGAAGACCCACCAGCTTTCGCAGGTGAATATATCTGTGTCACGTTGATATAGACTGAGAAGGATAACGGTATAATCTAAAATGCTATTTCACCAAAACTAATCTTCGAGTGGGAATGGATTATGCTTTGCCTCTAGTCCCATGTCACTAGAGCCGAAATGTCCCAATAGTTTTTTACATAGTGTAACTAAGAAAACTGTAACTTAGACACAGATGAGAGGGGGAGGGAGGGAGAGAGAGAGCGAGTGAGAGAATGACACCAACATAAGTATATAAGAAAACTCTATACTACCTACCTTATCTGCTTTATGCATATATATACTGGTCTATATCCTATATCAACTATCTCAACAATGATAAGCTTGTGGGAATGTATGAATACATGTAGGCTACTGTTCATTATACATGACACCGTGTATTCAATTCATATAGTAAACTCATGTTGTTATAAAGAAACACTATGAGATATTGTAGGTTCGTCCATGACATACAGAGGCGGATCCAGTGGGGGCGCGAGGGGCGCCCCCCCCCCTAATTTTCGACAGTGCCCTTTTTTACTGCTGAAAGTGCCGTTTTTACTGCTGAAAGTGCCCCTTTTCAGACCCAAATATGTCATTTCCGAACGTTTACTTAGACGAAAATATCAGCCAAATAGCTCTTGGAATGTCTACAGATGCCCCGTCTCCGCAGTATGTGCCCTCATTTTGCGGCGCCCCCCCCCCCCCTTTTCAAAATTCCTAGATCCGCCCCTGACATAGATTAACATCCATGGAACTGGCTATAAATCTGACTATAAATCATTTATTTAATCTTATCAGATTTCATGTAGCACTCCATACGCCCACTATTCCGGCTCCACACACTTAACTACGGTAAAGACCTAATAATCATTTCTTTTTTCGGCGATTATCATCTGAGTTTTAGACATGTTTATCCAGGCATGATGTGATTACCCTCCCATAATCTCGCCCCAAACTCGGCGGACAAAGCTGGTATTTCTTTGCAAATGGACAACAAAGATCCAGGTTCTTATTTGGGGATTAGCCTTCTACATTAAGGCACGACGTCCAATGTACGCGTTTCGTGGTGTTTCTGCCGTTTACATGGAAACATCCACATTACATTTGCATTAGACAGATTTTTTCGTTGGCGAACGGGGGCAAAAACGCCGCGTAAACATGTGCATGGAAAAGGGACCTAATAGTATAACTGCTGATAATTACACGTCCGATTTTACATTAGTAGTATGGCAGACCATGAACATGCCTTCCCCAGATAACTAACTGACATAATATAACTGCGATTAATCCCCCAAACGTGCCTGATAGGATTCCGTAAATCTTTGTTCTATTCCAATATTTTCAATCCAAAGAATTGTTTAGCTGCGCGTTAAACCAAGCTGACTTTTAAAAATCAATTAATAAAAATATATCATCTGTTGTGTTTGACTATCCTGTGCATTTATTGTTGTACTCGTACCCATTCATAACTTTACATTTCTATAGAAAATGGGATTTGGCAGATTGTGAAAGTATATCATAAAAATATCATTTATTATAGTATAACTTGATCTAAACCAGAATATATCACTGATTAAGTCTTTTGTCGATGTTATTCATTTCAATAAAAGTGTCAATATATTATGGCCTACTTGTACACGGTGTACCCGGACGTTAAGGTCATTTTCTGAATACAGATTTGGAACCACGGGGTTCGGTGTGTAAGCGACATTGTATTGCCTCCTTAAACATGGTGTATACGAACGTAAAGGTCATTTTGTGAATTGAGATTTGAAGCCGCGGTGACTCAGTGAGATACCAGTCTTGGCCTAGAAAGTTTCTTGGGATTGCCCGGCATGTTTTATCCTTGTCAGAGTCTCTCGTGGAACAGTGGGACAAAAAAGTCGCTCATGGCGTGCATGTAAAAGAACGACTGACAGATGTAAATCGACATAAAAGTAAGACGCAGCGCTGCTGTCAGGGCACAATTTTTTCCTCACAGCACGTCAGTTTTGATAAAAACAGAAACGATTGAATGTAAATCAGTTTATATACATATTCATATTACAGACAGTTCATGATGTCAACTGGCAGACATTCGCCATTGAAAAGAAGACCACTGTCAAGATTGGTCGCATTATTTCTGTCTTTTTTGTAAATCATTTTTTTGTTTCATTTTTAGTGAAGCCTGTACCATAACACGCCCGGGACTGCACAGTGCAGTAGACCCTTACGGCTAGCCCCCGGATCCATTCACTTGATTTGATATTTGTTTATTTTTTGCCATGTCTTTTTTCTGTCTTGTCCGCAGATGTATCTTGTGGAATTTTGTTTTGCGTGTAGTGCTGTCCTCCCGCACTTACTATTTAGTAAAACAACACTGATGTTATGATCTTACCGAGAAAGATGGACTTCTGATGTCCAATATTTCAGACAAGATTATTTTTTTACCGTTGTTATACGAATCGTGTACCATAATGCATTTCAGCGTCATTTGTAACAACGGACTAGATGAACGAGGTTAGATATATTCCACAATTCACGTCAAATGGTGACGCCGTATTCTTATCTGGAGAACATGTGCAATAAATAGACTGGAATAACCAAACGCGAGAGATTGACATTCGATTGAGACTTCTGGCGTATTTCTCCGAACATAACTGATACGATTGAATGTAAATCAGTTTATATACATATTCATATTACATTATCACTAGTGTCAATTTCTGGGTCCCAAATATTAGCGATTTAGTTTCTTTAAACAATGTCTTCATCACACGGATTACAAGTCGGAGGTTTTCATGAGACTATGTATTTATGTTCACTTACACGGTTTAAATATTTGTAATCAATTGATTTTTTTCCAGTGTCTGCACAGAGCTATTGTTCCCAGAACCCGCAAGCTAAGTTCCCTGATCCTGCTAGCTGTGCCTTGTTCTATGATTGTTCTAGGTATGAACACGACACCAATCTTTACGCTTACCAGACGGAGTGTGTTTATCTTTACTTATATGACGTGGATCTTAAACGGTGTGTTTACTTTTTACAAGCTAAATGTCAATCAAGACCAGAACCAAGAGCTCCATGTAAGTCAAAACATTGCATTAATGAAATTTTGTGAAAAATAATTCACATTATATACATGAAGATGGGGTGCGATTTAAAGGGCTAGGCTTATTTCACAGGCACACCTGCAGAAATACCCATGGTTACGGGGTGTAAACAGGGTTATCGCACATGATTACTGCCGAGGATTATGGGTTGGGTTTAAGAATGTGGGGGAGAGTTTGAGTGTGCACATAAGCACTCCATTTTAGAGACCCTCGGGTATTATGCCACCAAAATGGCAGCTAATCCCAGTAATATAAAGGAGATTAACTCACAAGTAAAATGGAATCGATAATCATGTCATTGTTATAATAAAACAAATATCTTCTGTAATTTGGAAAAACCTAGTATGTCTGTTGAATGCAAATTTTAAAAGAAAACAAAGGAAAACTGTTTTAATTCAGGATTAAGCCACTAAATAGATGACGATTATTAAAAGCTTTTTCAGTGACGGGGACATATTATATTATATACTATCTCTAAATATGGGTCTAACTCACTTTTCACCAACATTTGTAAAGTAACAGATCATTTTCACCTTTTCTTTTGACATTCAGGTGAATATGAAAGAGGCCATTGTTATGGTAGAAATCATGACCAGTGTATATCATGCGATGCTAATTGTGTCACATTACCAGACGGATTAAATGTATACCCAGGTCGTTCTTTGACCCCTTATTATCTGCTGTGCGCGGCTGGAAGAACTATCAATGTTAAAGTATGCCCAGATAGTCAAGTTTTTGATCCAATTGTTGGTGGCTGTGTTGCTCAGATTGCTACAGGTAAGACCTTGTCATGTCTTTTTTTATTTTTTATATTCTATTTGTTTGACATTCCAAATGTATTTTCTCTCTATATAGAAGAAACAAAGCAAAAACGTCGTATTACGAAGGATTTTGATACATTTTAAAGATCAGAAGCGTTTCCGAAAGAGTAATGGTTGCTGTATTTTGTCTCATCACAGCCTTTGTACCAACATATCATTCTAATACTCCCATAAAATCCAAGACAAGCCTAATCAACAGCAGACTCAGCAGTAGCAACAATAGTAGCACCACCAACACCAACAGACTCAGCAACAGCAACAGCAACAGCAACAACAGTAGCGCGAACAACGTCAGTGGCATAAACAGCACTAACATCCGTAGCACCCACAACTAAAACAGCAACAACTACAGCAGTATCAACATTATGAAGTTATTGAATTTGGTTTTATTTCAGAAACTATGAGGTTATTCTGTGAAGCTAACCCCGGTACCATCATCTCTCACCCCGGAGAGTGTGCCATGTATTATGACTGTAAACAGACGAACACTATAGGCAACTTTCAGATCTACGAACGAGAATGTAAATATCCCAACTTATTTGACACGGCCGGTCTAAAATGTGTCGACTTTTTCAATGTTACTTGCGAGAAACGTCGAGAACCCATCTCTCCTTGTAAGTATTACGATACCTTTTTACATAATAATATACTGCTAATATGCACTGCTTACATATTAAACATACGTTATGCAAGAACTAAATCTGCTTAATGCGGGTATTTCTTTAGGCCTGAAATGTTATCTAAATTATAATTCGACATTAATTAACTTATCCACGTCATAATCAACTCTCGATGGCTTCGCTAGCCTGCGATATTTACTGGACTGAATTTTTCAGCAAATTCCCCTTGCATTATCTAGTTTTTAACTATTATAGTGCGAACTGCCAGTTCATTATCTAATTTCCCATATTGTATCTTTAATATAAATATTCATTGTTTTACATAATATACTGTTAATATTCACTGTTGTGCATACATGTAATAATATACTGCTAAAATCTGATTTATATAATGATATTATACGGTTGATATTCATTGTTTTATGTAATAATATACTGCTAATATTCACTGTTTTACTGCTGATAGTCACAGGTTTTACTGCTGATATTCACTGTTATATATCGACTGCTTTACATAGTAATATACTGCTAATATTCACCGTTTTACTGTTGATATTTACCGCTTACATAATATTATACTACTGATATTAACTGCTCTACATAAACATATACTGCTAATATTCACTATTTTGCTGATGCAGCGGTCATTCTTGTTTCTTAAAATACAAATGTGACGTCACCCTTTGATGTTGGCGTACCATTATTTCAAATAATCGTACGGACAACTTGCCAATCGTACTTTATTTATAATTGTGAAATATTGGATTCGTGTGACGTATTTCACTGTAAAAGCACGTGCAAGTGTCTGTATTTTAAGTTGTTTAATGGTCTCGAGCTTAAGACATTGCGTAATATTATATTGTAAAAACACTCGGGCCGTGCGGCCCGCTTGTTGTTACAATATATTACTCAATGTCTTGCTCTCGACCACTAAACAATACTTAATATTAGAACATGGACTCGTTTATTGCAGGATATTATTAGGCATTATTTTCTAAATTCAGAGTATCATGTGGGTTCAGCGAGATACATATATTTAGATTTTTTGTATATTTATATAAAGTCCAAACCGCACCATTCAGCCAACATACTTATTTTTTTCAGGTGACTATCTCCAATATCAGTGTACAGACAAGAGTTGTGTCCCTTGTAACCAGGTCTTACCAGACTGCACGGGAAGAGAAGATGGCTATTACACGGTACCACGATGGGAATTGACTTCATCATATATTGTATGTCAAAACTTCAGGTTTATGTTCCGTTATGACTGTCCACCTGGCCAGATATTTGACATCCTCACAAAACGATGCGCAACCACAATTTCACAAGGTATTCTTTCAACAATACTTTTTACATAACTTATTGATGATTGATGATCCGTTTGTTCTTAAAGGGCGAAATAACACAAATTAGGTTATTTCCATACTGACATATTGTGTATCTTTAATCGATTTTCCTCAATGCGTTCCTTGGACCGTGTTGCGCACAAGAATATTCGGGAGTGGGAGGAAACCCGGTGATTGAAAGAAAGTCCACAAGGTTCAGCAGGTGACCCTGCTCCATGTCAAGTTCAAGCCTGCTGTCAATGCCACGTTACTTTACTCAATGGCAGAACTTATAATCTAAACCAGCCGGCCAACTATTTAAAGGACAGTATTCTTATTAGTTCAGCTCTGAGCGTCTGTCTCATTACACTCACCCTGAACGTTCCGAGACTGCCCCATTGAATCAGTGTCGAAAAAAAATGGAGCCACAGTCAATTTTACTGGGCAACTTTCCACTGCTAAACGGTGAGATGTCAATCCGTGTGAACGCCTGTACAATGTAAAGGAACATCTTAGTGAGAAAATAAGACCTTGCTTACCTCGCAAGAGCCAGTATGAGCGACACAACACGCTGTTAAAAATACGTCCCTCCCTGGACGTTAACCTATATACGAGAGTGTCATGGCGGCGAAAAGCTACCTTGATAGGAGAGGACGTATTTTTAACAGCGTGTTGTGTCGCTCATACTGACTCTAGCGAGGTAAGCAAGGTCTTATTTTCTCACTAAGACACCAAGATGTTCCTTTACATTGTACAGGCATTCACACGGATTGACACCCCATCGTTTAGCAGTGAAAAGTTGCACAGTAAAATTGATTGGGCTCCATTTTTTTCGACACTAATTCAATGGGGCAGTCCCTGAACGTTCAGGGTGAGTGTATGAGACCGACGTTCAGAGCTGAACTATTTTCTTATCAGCTCACAATTTTCTCAATGGTAGGCTTACAATTTGTCTATACTTGTTGTGTCACAATTTATTCAGATATTGGCTAATGTTTTCAATTTTCGGCTAAATGTTTTCAATTGTTGGCTAAAAAAGCGTCTGTGTACGTTCAAATATAATAACCTCTCCCCCGTTTGTTGACATTAGCAGGATATCGCTTCGTGTAGCCTCGAAAATCACGCCAAAGAAATCCTGAAATGTATATAATTGACTTTTGATATTTTCAGCATCTATGGACGCTTATTGTACCAAGTATCCAGCAGGTCGCATAGGAAACCCGTTACATTGTGCGCAATATTCCGACTGTACGGCCCCAATGTCGTCAAGACTTGTTGAATGTCCCTACCCTCAACTCTTCTCCTACGAGTACATGGAATGTCGTCCGTTTACAGAGGTGGATTGCGGTCGAAGAATAGATTTTAAAAATCCTTGTAAGTATAACGAAATCAAAAACAATAGAAATTAAATTGGTTCAATTGTTATTCAAATCATTCATTTGTAGTTTACACCCGCTTCTAATCGTTATGCGTCTGTAGTGATTTTAAGACATTGAGATTTGTATTGTTGTCATCCTCTACACTACAACATAAATTACATTTTAAACACTGGGAAATGTTTAGTAAAATTTCGTCTGTAACAGAAATTAATTAAGGTACAGTTTCATTTGCTTTTAGCAATTAAGATACAAAATGGTTATCATTTACTTATTTTAGGTGATTATCGAAGATTCTACAGGTGTTCCAGTCCCGACCCGTCTCAATGCCCACCTTGTGAATCTCTTTACCCCTCGTGTCATCTTCAACCTGAGGGTTTCGTAGCAGCTTTACCAGGAACTGGTAACCAGTATTACATTTGTAATAGAGGACGAGCTATTTTGAAGACATGTAGGACCACATTTAGTAATGAACTTAAGAGATGTCTAGACCCTGTAACTATTCCTCCAGTAACAAAGCCACCACCACCGGCTATCGAGCCATACAGATCCGTTGCAATAAAGCAACCGTTGTCAAATATCCTCACGCAGGATCCAAAGGGACAGATGCAACCATCAGGTCAACAACCTACACAGTTTAACCAACAGCCTAATCAACAGCAACCAGCAAATCAACCACAACCACCATCAGGGATGACTCAACCCCAAACATCAAATCAACCCCAACAACTGGGTCTACCATATCAGCCACAACAACCGTCAGTAATGGCCCAACCACTAAATCAACCACAACAACCTAGTCTACCAAATCAACTACAACAACCAACTGTGCCATATCAGCCTCAACAACCGTCAGGAATGAGTCAACCACAACCATCAAATCAGCCACAACAACCGTCAGTAATGACTCAACCGCAACCCTCAAATCAACCACAACAACCGAGTCTACCATATCAGCCACAACAAACATCAGGAATGACTCAACCGCAACCATCAAATCAACCACAAAAACCGAGTTTACCAAATCAACCACAACAACCAACTCTACCATATCAGCCACAACAACCGTCAGGGATGATTCAACCGCAACCATCGAATCAACCTCAACAACCTAGTCTACCAAATCAACCACAACAACCAGCAGGGATGACTCAACCGCAACCATCAAATCAACCACAACAACCGACACCGCCATATCAGCCACGACAGCCAACTGGGATGATTCAACCGCAACCACCAAATCAACCACAACAACCTATGCTACCAAATCAGCCACAACAACCATCAGGTATGGTTCAATCGCAACCAACAAACCAACCACAGCCACCGAGTCAACCATATCAATCACAGCAACCAGCGGCTCCCCGTCAACCACAACAACCATTTCAACAAACGCCACCACCTGCCCAGTCTCCTCAGCCACCATCTGGTATTTCTCAACCACAACAGCCAGCTGCACAACCGCAGCGACCAGTCGCTCCACCACAACAACCATTCGGACAGTCATCTACTCAAACATCAAGATTACCATTAAATATTGGTACAACGAAAATAACCACCTATTCAACGCTTCCTCCTAATAGTTTTTCCCAATCACCACGACTAACAAATCCGCCCAGTTCATCTATTTTTAACGGAGCCCCAGTTTTTCAGATTCAAACTAGACCACAACCCCCAATCGTTGTAACTACAACGCCAATACCAACTACACCTGCTTTACCAAGACCAGGACAAGCAGGTAGATATTTAATGCTTTCAGTCTTTTGACACATCGTTGCTAGTGTAAAAATGTATCTTTTCTACATTTGTCCAGAAATGAAAATGATCACTTAGGGAAATTTAAGTTCCATTTATTCTGTACAGTACATTCCGATTTATGTCAACGTGGAATTCAATTGCTTGGAGGCATCTTCATCCAAAACTCCAGGTCCATTACTTGTATTAATTTCAGATCACGTGTAGATGGTACTATGTTGAGAATTTTTAATTCTTAACACACGGGTTTGATGTTGATTTATATTGTTTGATATTTTTCCACAGGATTTGATGTTAATGTTTATTGTGCGGCCAACCGTTACGACATTTTCCCTCATCCGAACAGTTGTGCAAAATACTATAACTGCATGGTACCATCAAGTATATATGAGCCGTACGTGTCGGAATGTCCATATCCACAGCTTTATGATATCGCCAGCAGAACTTGTAAATATTATGTAGATGTCCGGTGTGTACCGGGAGTCTTGGAACCTGTTGCGCCATGTAAGTATTGTTCGATCCGATATCAGCTTACGCACTCTTATGATTGTCCATAACACTTTGCATCAAATTATCGACCCAATACCCAATTACGTCCCAGACCATATGCCTATGATGATCGCTTATTGTTGAGTAGTCTTGTTGCTTTTCCTGTTAAATGAATGTAAGATTTGTATTAGAATGCTTCACTGGTACTTGTCTTGCACGACTCCTACATAGAGTATATGTCTTGTTGAGATGTTGTTCGCAAAATCTAACTTATTTTAAAATTTATGACAGTTTAAAATTTGAAAGAAGCACTGTAAGAGCCTATTTCAGGTCTTTATTTTGACATCAAGTGATATATAAACTATATATACAAACTCCCTAGACCATTGGATGGTGCATATTTAAACGGTTTGGAACACGATAGCCATTTAATGATATAATTTAGAAATGGCTAATCGAAGCTTAGTCTCGAGTAAAACGAACCGTTGAAACGATAGTAAACAGTATGCCACATGTTGTCAAAATTTCAAACTGATAAAGAATCAAGTAATTTGAATGAAATTTTCAATATTATATTTATTTGACATTATCTATCTATTTTTATTGAACTATTATAGCAAGAACGACCACCTCTTTATCTTACTTAATCTTACACACATTCACCTTTAAATATATATTTTAGACCTTATTCTACACTTGTATGTAATACTCCACATTTTAATTGTAAATTTTAAGCTCTTATAGGTTAAAGATGCACCCTTCCCATCAATTATTGATAATATATATATTTTATGTAGGTGAATATGATAAATATAATGCCGAATGTAAGAATACTAACTGCCCGCCCTGTGAGGAGAATAATCCGAGTTGTAAAGGACTATCAGATGGAACCCACCCATACCCTGGCGATGCCATGAGTCCTCGGTATACCGTCTGTCATACCGGAAGAACAATAAGAGTCATCAGCTGCCAACCCGAAACTTTTTATGATCCTGTTACGAAACGGTGTAATCACGAACTCACCAAAGGTACGTAATAATGAACATACTTGCTTGTTTCGAATGTAATAAAAAACAACTATCTCGAAATAAAAGTCCTATATTTTGCACCATCTTGGCTAATGAAGACAGGAAATTGATATCACAAATTTATAATTTTGTCATGGGCAACCCAGCTGAAAATGGAATTGTTGACGGTGTGTTGTCAATAGGTATATAAACTAATGTGTCGTACATTTAACGGGTATGAAAACCACGTTAATCAATGAATTCCAACTATACCAATGGATCTTTATATGTTTGTCATATCATCTCGACTTGGGCCAAGAACCTGAGGATTTTTCAAGTACGGTTCTACATTGTCATTACTGGCACCGGTGGAGTTGACATTAAGGACAACAAATCAGGTCACGTGATATATCGGGTCATAGAAATAAAAATAAACATAAACGAAAAGGCGTTAAACCACCCCATTCTATTCCTTTGTCTATATCTTGGTCGTCTAAAGCCTTGGGTTTGGGTTGCCGAATGGTCTCATGTGTGTGATTTGTGACAACCATTAGTCACGAAGTTATATGTTAGTCCAGTAATTACCTAGTTTATCTCGCATGAAAGTTAAGCACAATCTCTCTCTCTCTCTCTCTCTCTCTCTCTCTCTCTCTCCTTTGTAATAATTAAAGAAGAATAAATACTTAAATAATATTACAATTGTTGAAATTTACTTCTTTTCTTTTAGATTCCATCGATAAATTCTGCATGATGTATCCGAATACAGTACATCAGCATCCCTTTAACTGTGCACAGTTTTTAAAATGCACTGCCCAGGGCAGTCTGGTAATAGAGTGTGGATATCCTCGTTTATTTAATGGTACAGAATGTGATGACTTTAAAAAAGTTGACTGTAAACAAAGATATAAACCTGTAGCTCCATGTAAGTATATATAGTAAGGTGGGGTTGGTCTACCGTTGTTGTTGGTAACTCTTCGGACACAGATTTGTCAACAATCTATGACATTCCTTAAAGTTGTTGTTTGTAGCTCTTGGGAGATAGATTTGTCAACAATTCGTGACATGGTCTACCGTTGTGGTTGGTGGCTCTTCGGACCACAGATTTGTCTACAATACAATTCATGCAATTGCTTACCGTTGTTGTCTGTGGGTTATCGGACCACAGATGTGACAACAATACAATTCATGACATGGTCCATCGTTGTTGTTGGTGGTTTTCTGGCCACAGATTTGTCAACAGTGTATGACATGATATACCGTTGTTGTTGTTGGCTTTACGCCCAACAGATTTGTCAACAATTCATGAAAGGCCATATTGCGTTATTTTCTACATATCATCGTCTTAGCGAAGAGGTGTTCATCTTTTGCCAGTCAGCAATTTGAGTGGATAGCGCCTATTAATTGAGGGCCGTGTGAGCAGAATACATTTGCTCAAATTTTAGTTAATTATATGACTTTTTTGAATATTTGTTTGAATGCAACATTGTGATAATGCCCATTTGAATATATATAGTAATTCCTCTTACTTAAAGGTGAATATGCTCAGAATCGTCGTTGTCCACCAGGTAAAAATAGCTGTGAACCATGTGAACAGAGAATACCAAGCTGTGTTGGTATGTCTAATGACAAGCAAGCCTACCCAGGACGACCACCATCACAACTCTTTGTCCTATGTGACTCGGGTAGAACATCAGCAGTGATGCAGTGTCAGAAAAACATCTTTAATCCAACAACCAAACAGTGTTCTGGAACAATTTCTATCGGTATGTTCGTTTACCGATATTACTAAATACAATTCATGCGCTCCATTTGGTAATCTTATAGGTTCCTTTTATGGCCCAATCTAAAACGTTAACTCTTTTCCAATCAAAGTAAGATGCTCCAATTATTTTTAGCTTTTCAAGTACGAATTGCGAAGGGTGTGGTGAACGGGGCAGCATACGCTACATATAAAATAGAAAACCCAAGTTTGATTTTGTCGACACACGAGTACGGGTTATCTAGCTTGTTTTAACTTATTTCTATCGAGGGACTGTAATTCGCGTATTCCTGACGTTATGAAACCAAAATTGTGTCAGTTTCGTTTGGGATAGGTTGTAGTGTTTTCGAAAGCCACGTCGAGTAAATACATCAATCTGAAAGATTTATTTGTAAAAGAAACTATTTGTAGGCAACTTAGTCAATTGAAGACGGTTCTATGATTATGAATGTGTTATTTTGCACCTGGTCCCAGGGCCGTACCGGGGGGGGGGGTGCTGGGGGTACATTGCACCCCCAATAAAATAAGGCGCCCCGAGAAATGCACCCCTCCAAAAAAAATAAATAATTTGACAATCTTTCAATTATAAAATAATACACTTGATTATGATCACACAGTGATGCTCTTAAGGCACTGATCAGTTGGTCCGTTTTAAGGGCACCAACACGCCATTGGGTTCGTTTTCCCTGATCCAAACTTTCTTATATCACTTACGTGGAGGCTATGGCGCCCTTCCAAACTGCTGCACCCCCACTTGTAAAATGCTACACACTGCCCTGCCTGGTCCTCGCTGAGTTTGACACTATGGTCGAGATCTAACTGAAATATAAACTCTCAACTTGTATTTTTCAGCCAGCGTTGCCAGTATCTGTATGAGACATCCGACAGCCATGTTTCCAGATCCAGAAAACTGTGCTAGATATTTTAACTGTAGTATGAAGGAAATACTATTAGACCGACCATTCCATGGTGAATGCAAATATCCAGATTTCTTTTCTACTCTCAGTAATAAATGTGAAAGTTTCCTACAGACGACACAAACCGGTGGGTGTGGTACACGATATACACCTGTTGAACCCTGTAAGTATTTCTTCTATTTGACATCATGTAGTCGTGACTAGGTGACACTTCGGGTTTTTATAGCGTGGTTCCCCCCATGTCGGCGGTGCCCGACGGTGGGCATGGCAAGGGAAAACCTATACAGATGGGAAGAAAACCCAAGACCTTGTATAGACATAAGCGTACACGTAAAAGATCCATTGACAGGATCCGTAGATCCCCTGCCTGGGAAACATTTTCCTCGTCGTACACTGTATGATGCATGTCCGTCTGCACTAGCCAAATCAGAGCAGAACAGTAGGAAGTTGAACCCTATTTCCATGTAAGTTTCACTTCTATATGGCTTAGTGTAAGCATGACAACGCATCCTTAACATGGATAGTCAACTTTTGATCACAGATTATTTAAATGCTTCCTTTGATTTTTGCATTAACTATTCCACGCCATAGGGTGCCTGATTTGTATCCGATAACAGCGTGGCCAGTATGTTGTCTATTCTACTGCTCTTGTTTAATATTCTAAACTACTATCCACTGATTACAGAAACACTTCCTTTGATCTTTACATTAATGATTTCACGACGTATGGATTTGTATCGGTTGACATCGACGCCATGACGTTATCTGTTCGATGATGTCGTTTTCAGGAAGATAAGAGGTGATTAACTATTAATTGATTTGTATTAATTCAGGTGAATACCATGAACATTGTCCTACCCAACCTAACTGTGACCAATGCAAGAGAAACCTACCAAGCTGCAACAGACCAGGTCTTAACGATCCGGGCGTGAACTTAGTTCCTAATAATACCGTACAATTTGCTTCTGAATGGTACTTCTGCTATGATAATAGAACCATTGCATACGGCGTGTGTGCTCGAGGACAGTATTACAATAAGGCAGCGGGAGATTGTGCCGCATTACCAGCCCGGGCGACGGTGGGTTAGCTGTATAATATAAACTACTCGGGTGTTATGAACTGCTTGAGTATCAGAGATATTTGTGAATTACTTTGGTAATCTATTTAATTATGAACTATTCGGGTATTACCTATTTTGCTAGTGATTTGTTCGGGTAGTCTCTTGTGTTCACAGATATACTCGTTATAAAACTGCTTTATGTTCAAATATATTATGAACTTCCCACAAAAAAAAAAGAATTTGAATGTGCTCATCATGTCATCTGTAACATGGACATATTATTTTCATTTATATATAAACATCATCATTATAGATATTATTAAAATTTAGTTCAAATAGCAGTGACATATTTATATATTTCATAACAGTTGAGCACCTTCATTGAACATAATACTTCTTCACCTTAAAAACATGCGCAGAAATGGGGACGGTATATAAACTTACTGTGCAAACACCAGAACGGTTATATGATGTAATTAGGATACACTGATTTGGTGAATATTTGTTCGAAATTATTTGTTTTGTGTAAATGACAATGGAGGGCGGTATTGTCATTCATTGAATAAAGTCGTATTTAAAAGAATGTGCGTTGTCGTGTTTTCAAGAGAATGGACACATTTAGTTCTTGTATAGCTACAACAGAAATGATTCAAATCAAACTCTTTATTTGATGTGTTTATGACTTACCCACATTTTATGTCGGAGTATATTGTCGTTACTCTTTTCCTTCTGTCCGTTTTCCCATACTTCATGTAGATGTCAGGGGAGGAATCCTATCGAAATTTAGTGTCGCGCAAAGACGTTACGGCTCCTTTCACTGAAACCTTGTAAGCGCTCTGCGAATCAGAGTTTTGGCGATATCCTTGCATAGGCGTACGAGGTCGAACTTGTTTGGGGGGGCCAGCACATTTTCCCGACAAATATATTTCTTTAGAGTCCGCGGAGCGGCGGGCGACAAAGCCGTCCGCACGAGAGCCCATGAGGCGTCAAGCGTCCGACACAGGCCTCCCCCAGAAAATTTTGAAAACCAGACGGCCGTAGACGCGATTTCCAGGCATTTCGAATACTTTCTAGTAATTTGGAGTGGGTAGTAAATTATGTCAGTTGCAACATAAAAACTGGTAAAAAGTCATCAATTGAACTTGAAATTGATTAAGAGAAACTGATCAAATTTAATAGCAATTTAGTAAAATTGGATTCAAATATCACATAATGTAATAAAAAGCTTATTTAATAATATTTAACATCTACATCATAGTGGTTTTTGAACTTTTTCCTGGAGAGATTTATGAGTAAAATAAGCGTTGTTGAACACATTATCTTTGTATAAACTCTTGCCAGTGGCACTTTACATTCACCTATGAATATTTATTTCCAAAGAAAAGGGCTCAATATCGAATTATTTACGGCCTATTGAGCCATCGTACATGTATCTTATATGTGACTACAAGGTACAATATTATTACAAGCTTATCAATTATTACTAAAGAAAATTTTCAGCTGCTCACTTCTATCAGTGGGCTCGTCCGGTGCATGGAGTTGGATGCCAGTATACATTAACACAGTACTCAAGAACTGAGAAAGGCCATGTGTACGTGCTAGATTCAGATGGCGTACGTGTTCATCATTGACTGGACTGCTTTCTTTCCGCTTCCATATTATTAAGAATATTCAAAACCCGACAGACGGCGCGACGCTTCCCGACAAACTGAGCATTCAATCCCGACAAGGCCATACCCCTACCCCCACCCCATTTTCAAAAACTCCTCGGCTAATGACCGATCTCACAATTCTGAGCTCTTTTCAGATTTCTATTTTTTTTCATGAAAATATTTTTTTTTGGGGGGGTGGGGGGGGCACGGCGTATATATCCTTGTCAAACTT
Source organism: Patella ulyssiponensis (assembly GCA_963678685.1). Taxonomy (NCBI): domain Eukaryota; kingdom Metazoa; phylum Mollusca; class Gastropoda; family Patellidae; genus Patella; species Patella ulyssiponensis. The sequence goes on along the minus strand of OY783227.1, from coordinate 74,168,632 downwards.
GCTAGCCCTAGGGTGCTGCGTAATACAACATACATGTAAACCTGGCTAAATCGTAATACAAATTTCGTAAATAATGACTATCCAAAATATGTTACACGCACATAATTAAATCCGAAAGGATTGAACAATTTAAAATATAAAGAAGGTTGCTATGGAAACGCGAATTGGAAACAATGCATCTATTGATAGGTTACACAACTGTAAAAGAACCCTATTGACAGTTGGCATTTGAAATAAGTGAAGAGTATCGGCATGGCGTGTGCGCGTCTTTATTATCCCAGTCAGAGCAAAATACTAGGACGTTAAACCCCATTTCATTTCATTTATAATTTCGTAAAGGTTTAATTCAATAGTCAATCACAAACATCAAAGGAAACTAGTTCACAAATCAAATTATAGAACACAAATTGTACATGAAACGTGAACAAAAAAAAGAAAAAACATTAAATAGAGTAGAGTCATAGTTATTGTTTGCTATATACAGATAGTTGTATTTCTTTCATAACTTTTTATGTTGCGTGTTCTTATAGGTTTTTATTGTGGTTTGCATAATACAGTACATTATGTTCGTTGGTTCATTACACACAGAGTAATATCATTTAAAGGTTACAAGATATAAATTACATTTATATGGCTATAAAATATAGATTAACGTATACACTATGACAAAATGTGCAATCTCTGTCTTGTTATCAACGAAATCTTGCAAACTTGGTAATCAGTGTCTTTTTATATCAAATTTCGTCTTTCATATCAACAATTTTGAAGACCCATATCGATATGCATGAATGATTGTTATAATGCCAGTCAATTTTAATATAAATGTCATTTTATGATGATAATTATATTTTGAATTGTTTTTTTTTTAAAAAGGAGACCTATTAATTTATATTCTACTCAGAGCTCCTACTTGTTTCGGGGTTCGATCATTAAGGCACTGACCCACTAACCGGGAGTTCGGGGTCCAATCTTGATGTTGACAGAGAAAGTTCCCAAGGATTTCCCAGCGTGGTTTCCTTGTGTCAGTGGTGCATGCAAGTCGCCATAGTCGTCCAGATAGGACAGGAAACCGGGTCCTGCGTATACGTTGAGGTGCAGGTATTATAAAACTTGGTAGCTGGAATTCGATCAACCTGATTAAAATACAGATCATATTTCGTTTCGTTTTATATAGTTGAAAATTTCGTTTTAGTTGTCTTTACTACATTAAGATCTGGTAGAGTTGTTATCATTGAAGTGTTCTGGATGACGAGAGGGATTAGCCAATAAAACAGACTGTTACGGCGATTGGTTAATCAAATGACCGGTGTCATAGGCTCAAATGTCGCTAGTATGACCTCACAAAACATATGGTCAGATCTTTATTTAGTGTAAGCCAATGAAAGTATAAAAAAAACGAAACGAAATACGGATCTGTATTTCAATCTGATTAGAATTCAATTGCTGCCAGGGCAAAATTTCGCTTATATCACGCTTCATGGCACATGTCCGTCTTGATTAACCAGGTTGCTGAATCAAAGTCGGACGTTAATCCCCATTTTAATTATAATTTCAGCCTTAGGCAGAAAACTTGGCGTGAACTTAATCCAATAAGTGATTACAAATTACATGAATATTATGGTCCAGAGATTCTTTTGAAGGTGTGAATAACAGCAATAGATAATTTGATTTTATCTAGAAGTGTTTTAAACTATTAATGTATTATACCAAACATCACTGTAATCAAATAAACTGTTTAAGGCAGAAAGTTTTAACTTGTGAGTTGTCTTCCCACCACGAGCTAACCATTGAGCATGTCAAGTATTATTACTGCTTGCTCTGTCGATTATATTGTACATGGGAAATAAAGTTTACCTGTAAACTGCAATAATAAACGGCTTGAAAGCATTAAGAAGAATACTTGTTTACGATAAACGATAAACGAATTAAAATATGATGCGGCTTCATTTAAAGAACATGTTTAATGGTTAAACTGTAGTGTCGTAATATTTCCAGATAAATTAGCCTAATTAATTTGGACAATATTTATTATTTTGATTTTACAATCAATGTTATTGTACATTCGATGACGCAACAAAAAGTACCATGCTGAATTGATCTCAGCATATAATGACTATAGCTACTATGTTTTATTAATATGCTTTTTTGTATCACGTATTTCGTATAAAATCAAAATTTTCTCCTTTTTGGGGGGGGGGGGGTGTTATACACTTGTATAAATCAAAAAACAATAACGTAATTTTTTTAACGGTTTTGTCGAATCTATACCATGATATGTCTAATTCGTAAGTGCACATTAACAAATTCCGTGTTTGAAATTGAATTTCGTTCCAGCTAAATAAAGTAACGAAATCTTATTTTCTGTCACTATCAACGCAGTTGATACTCTAATTACAAGTCCGTGCTTATTCAGATTTTCTATTAAAATGTGTATAGTATTAGTAATTTCTTTTTTAAAAATGATGTCTTGCCATACGCCATTATCAAAGTAATTGGTAATTCTGACTGAAGTTTGAACGGATTCCGATTTTTTAAACTTTAATTACATGTGTTCGTTAAAATAATTGCAAATTCGGATCTCTATATCCATGAGACACCGGCAACGTATAGGTTATACAAGTAAAAATTTTATAGCTACAGTAACCCTGATACAAGTGATGAATATGATATTAAACTTTACACACGCTATACACACAATAAATACTCTTCATGCATCGTTTGTACATTCATTCACATAACTTCATCATTTATCACCGACTCGTATCAATGAAATAATGCCCATATAGAACAATAGCAACGCAATGTCCTCGAGTACGCTTTATATGGGTTACTTACATATTTAAAGGGTAACTCCCATTATATATCATTTTGGCTGATGATAACTTCTATGTCACTGACAAGTAGGGACAACTCGACATATACGAATATAGACGATAAGAATTGCGTAAGAGAGAGAAAATGGGGTTCCATGTCCGCTCGACACAAACTAGGTCATTTCGGCACTAACACATAGTTCAATTTTATTTGAATAATTCGCAAGCGTAGGGATATTTAGCTGGTAGAGGGAACCGGTGGACAGGTTACCCTACTCCTTGTCCCATACAACCGGGAAATCGAAACCATGCCAGTTGATCCCATGACAGACCTTATGATACAGAGCGCACGTGCTAACCATTCGGCCATCCCCCTCCCCAATGGCGTAAAACTGATTGATAAGTAAGAAACAAGTGCGCATTATCAAACACTAAAGCTTTCCAAGAAAGTTACTAACTGCATTCAAATAACAATGTTATTATAAGGCGTATGACGCTATTGATTAGAACCTTAAAATGGCCTAAAATCGGCCTAAAAGCACACGTTAATGTAATAATATGAATGTATATAAAGTGCAGTTGTATAGGCAATCAGGAGATGCACTTATTTTCGCAATAATATTTCAACAAACCACGATGGCTCAAAACAGATGTCATACGAGATATAACAAATTCAGGATTAAAGTAGAATGAAATACAAATCAAATTATTTTAATTAGGGGGTTCATGACGTTTAGCACTGGAAATGACGTAAACAGATCATCTCAACATTGCGTACTATTGGTGATCTTCCTGCATCACTGCCTGCATAACTAACATTTTAATTATTCAGAAGTAGATATAAAACTTATAACAACACACTGAGTTTGAAATGTATTGTATATATAGATAGATATCTGAATTCCAGATAAAAATAAATAGCTAGAAGATTGTTAACAACAAGGCCCAAAATAGGCTATCCTCACGGATTTCTAGCATATATTTATTCTCTACCGATAACTTTTATAAATAATTCGGCCTATCCGCTTTAATGTATCTGGTCTTTTCAAGTCTGGTAACAATAGACGCACCGGTTTATATATAGAGAGGGAGTAGTTGCAAAACAAGTCTTACGTTTGTTTCGAGCAGACGACACACAGACGTCACTTAAACTACTACCTGTTGTGAATGTACAATGAGGAAGTTTGATATTTAGTCATCTTGGCTTTGCTGAGTTAAGTAACAGATTTTATAAAGCGGCAAAATAGTAAGATTTTTGTTCAAATTTTTTATATATATAAGTTATGGCGTGGTGGTAAAGACCGGGTTGACTAACGCGGGCACTAAAGATTATTAAGCCTTTCATAGTCTTCCCATATGGTTTCAAACCCACGTTTTACGCGACAAGTCATTCCACTGCCCTCGTTTGTTTTTGTCGGATTATCTAATTTATTAAATAACATTCATAACCCGAAATGACTGATTGTGGGACGACGCTCCATCCATCCATCTTTGTTTTGTGTCAAGCTCTCTTAAGATAAGGCTATTTTATTTTTGTGTTATATCTTCCACCGTCTTCAAATACTACGTTTTATAGCAGGTGCAAGGCTGTGATTGCAATGAATCCAAATATTGCTTTAATAACTACATTAGCGCAGTTGTTGTTATTTATGTGATGCAAGCTCCTCTTGGCAGTCGGTAAAGGCATAGACAACTAGGTGATTTCGTGACAAACATGTATAATTTGCTTGTGTATGTGTAGGGTCAGGGGTTTTAGAAGTGCTCGGAACCGCCAGAGAAATACATGTAATTTCGTAACTAATATGGCATATTATTTTGTATTCCAATAATTAACTTGCATGTACATGGCGATAACCCACGAGTTGAAATGAAACGGTGTTTAACGTCCTTGTACCACAATCCTTCTCATTGAGCCACCCTGGCTACCAGGCATGTGACAAATTAATGGGGTACGGATAAACAATATCTGATACGATTTGATCGTAGAAAATTGCACGGATTAAGGTCCCGTAAAGTATTAGAAAGCATATCATCAAATGTACTGTAATATATCACACTGTAATATTTAAGATACATTATAGTAAGATTAAGATAAATAACTGCCAGTTTTTACTATAGTAATTCGAATGAAATAAATGTATTACAAATTTCATTCAAATTACTTTATTCTGGATCGTTTTGATTAGGCATTTTATTGTTATATTTTCAAATTTCGCGGGTATCTGAAATCCATTTAAATCTCGGCCACCCGATGTTCTACACAGGCTTGTCATGTTAATTAATATTTAAACATGCATTATGCAAGAGCAAAATCTGCCTATTACGTGTCTTTCTTCAGACCTGAAATGTTATCTAAATTATTAATTACACATTAATTAACTTATCCAGACCATAATAAACTCTCGATGTCAAGACTAGCCTTCGACGATGTAAGCTAGATTAGATTCAACAACATTGGATAATCGAGACTACTCTGTTTTTATTAATGATTTTAGTAATGATGACCGAGGCTATTTAGAAATTTCACGCACTCCGTTCTCGGCCTATAATGGATCAATTTGACTGAAATTTTCAGCAAATTACATTTACACTATATAGTTTTTAACTATTATAGTGAGAACTGCCAACTCTTTATCTTATCTCCCATAATGTATCTTTAAATACACTATATAGTTTTTAACTATTATGGTGAGAACTGCCAACTCTTTATCTTATCTCCCATAATGTATCTTTAAATACACTATATAGTTTTTAACTATTATGGTGAGAACTGCCAACTCTTTATCTTATCTCCCATAATGTATCTTTAAATAATAATTTATGTAAGATCTGAAGCCAGACAAAAGACCTGCAATAAGCAGATTTAGCTCTTACGCCAGGACTTGAGGTTTTTAATTTATTACAATGAATATAATTAATAAAAGCATTTGTGATGGGGGAATACCTAGTGTTTTCTGTCGGATTAAGGATCGCTTGCCTAACCGCGTGGGTTTTCGCCGGACTCTCCGCCCCCCCCCCCCATATTAAAGACCGCTTACGCCCAAGCGAATTATTTAAATATACATTATGGGAGATTAGACAATGAGTTCTCAGTTCTCACTGTAACAGTCGAAAACAAGATAATGCAAAGGTAATTTGCTGAAAATTTCAGTCAAATTAATCCACTTTGAACCGAGAATTAAGCGAATGAAAGTTCTGCCTAGCCTCGATCAACATTACTGAAGTCGGTAGGACAACACCATAGTCTCGATTATCCACTTAATTATTAAACTGTGAAAGAAAGTTATGCAGCAAATCAGATCATAATCCAACAAATATCGCAAGCTAGCGTAGACATCGAGAGCTGATTATGGTCTGGATAAGTTAATTCATGTGTAATTAATAGTTTATATACCAATTCAGGCCTAAAGGAAGACCTACAATGGGCAGATTAAGCTCTTGCATAATGTATGTTTAAATATACAACTGCACCATATGTTGGTTCCGAAATGACCTAGTTTGTTTTAGGTGGTACATATTTTTTTAACATTATTATATTTTTTTTGCTGTTGATTTTATAGTGTTAACCATCTAATTTGTTGTGCCTTTAATAAATTTCTGGACACTGAATACTTTCGTGTCATGTTGTGCTCTAACTGTATGTCACGAAATTATGACAAATAGTGTAGTTATACGCATATACTTTTTATAACTGTTAACATTTATACTTGGCTGGTTGTGATGCATTGAAACAATTATAAACCGATGTCATAAAGTATATTTATCATTATGACAAACACCACCGTGTCATAGTGATTTTTTCAACCATCATCTTCTTGATTAAGATATTTCAAATAACACGCGTCGAATAGTAGCCTTGAACGAAAGCTATGCTACTGAGAGCGTACCTTTATTTTGTGATGTAAATGCAACCTTTCGGTCTTTTGTCGTGTGTATTCTCAATGAATACCTCTCTTAATAATAGGCTAATATAATTTTCTTCCTCTTAAACTGTTTAAAGCGCCTCAATACGGAGTCAGCTATATCCCGTGTGTCATTTATGTCTATATTTAGTAAGACGTTTTGGTCATTTTGGAAGTAACAAACGTTGTACTATTTCAGGTGCCAACGGTTCGTTAACGTCACATGGCTGTTCTTATTTATTTGTGGTTACATCCATTACGGGGGGGGGGGGGGGGTAACCGAATAGTTATTTGGCACGTATCTTCAAGCCTGTTATTAAGTAAACTGGTGTGGTTTCGAATCCCCGGTTGCTCTTTAACTCGGCTAATGAAGACGCTCATGTGCCCTAAAGTGTTCTATGAGGGAAATTTTGCCCAGGTAGCGGCGCTACGACCTCCTTTTATATCGCATTCCAACTGCCAAGAAATTTTTTACGTGCACGCCAATGTGTACACGGGACCTCGTTTTTTCGTACCATCCGAACGACTAGACAGCTGTCATTGTCAGGCTCTCTTGCACCACTTACAAGGGGAACCACGTCGGAAAATCTGGGGGGTCGAAGACTTTATCGAAGTACTATTTTAGCAAGTAAATCTGCCAATGTCACTCGAGAGAATTATTCATTCATTCATACGATTACAATCTAAAAAGGCACATATGTTTGTTTTACTAACAGAAGTAATAAATTGTTATCAGATCTCGATATCAATAAAATGTTGTGTTCAGGGTCTATTGAACATTATAAAAAGTATGAGTATAAAAATGAATATTTTTTAGTTACAGAATAAACCTTGCAATTGATAGTATCGTCTACTAATCAATCGTTAAAGGTATATTTCTCTATTTTTTCCCGTTGATGTTCATTGAAGTAGCTAAGTCCCTTACTCAATATCATCCAAAACACGTATTATTTGTCAATTTTAATCAACATTGATGTTGTGATCTTACCGGGAAAAGATTGGCTTCTGATATTCAATATATAAGACAAAATAAATATGTTACGATTGGCACACGAATCGTGTACCATTCATGCGTTTCGGCGCCATTTGCAACAACCGATTCGAAGAACGAGGTTAGACATATTCCACAAGTCGTGTCAAACGGGGACGGCATATTCTTATCTGCTAGATCATGCGCAATAAACAGACTGGAATAAACAGAAGCTTGAGAATGCCATTCGATTGAGACTTCCGACTTATTTCGCCGAACATAACTGCTTTGAAATTATAGAGTAAAAACGGAAACGATTGAATGTAAATCGTTTTAAATACATTCATATTACATTATCAAATATTAGCGATTTAGCTCCTTTAAAGCTCGCATACACATACTTTGCGAGGTTATTTTAAAAGTAGTATCGACCTGGGGGATGTGTGTGTTTGGGGGGGGGGGGGGGTAGTATAGTCTAGAGAATCTTGCTTCGACTTCTAGCTAATCGGTAACATCTGGCTCGTTGTTGTGGTTTTGACCTCTGGTGTTTGACATGGAGACATGGCGCCTTCTCAACCCCATGGGCTTAATCTGAGTACTCCATTTTCCTCCCACAGGAAAGACATCTGCGCGATCGTTATAATAAAGAAAAACAAATAAGGCAACTAGTCTGCGATATCACCTTCGGTGGAAGCGGAAGTTAACCACAAAGAATAACAACAACTGTGGCGGTTATGAAGCCCTAAATGGATGTCGAACATAATAGAAGTAATGAAAAAAAAAATGCAACTTGTGTGCGATATCACCTTCGGTGGAAGCGGACGTTAAACACTAAGAACAACGACAACTGTGACGGTTATGCAGCCCAACGGCATGTCGAACAGGATAGAAGTAATTACAACGCTCATTGTGGCACATGTTGCCACGGGCCTATCTTCTTTATTTTTCTTTGGTTTGATACAAACTTTGCTTGGTAAAATTTAAAATATAATATAAAAACATGTCGTGACAATCGCAATTAATTACGACACTTCGCGTGATGAAACGGATGGTGGCAAACCCAAAAGGCAAAAGAAGCATGCTATTTGATTGGCCAGAAAACGGCGGCTTCGTCTCATACACCCAGAAACCCCACTCGGCAAACCTCGGCAGATTCCGGAACCGGCTGGGGTTTGCCGAGTGTCAGAAACGCCTAGTTTTCAACGACTTGGGAATATTCTGGATCAGTTATCCACATTTGATGAAATGTTACTGGATAATCAATCACCTAAAAAAACTCCCTTTTACGCAAGGACCATGAAACAAGTCAAGAAAGAGTTGCAACCCGTCCCGAAATAAATCCCACAACTCGTACAACATGAATAAGTCATAGATATGATCCAAGGATTATGCAGACTGATCGTTATGTTTATCAAGAAAGTTGCCAAGGATTTTTGCGGCGTGGTTCTCCCTATATGTAAATACGGGACGGTGTGCCTGGCAAAGAACAGTGTCTAGTTGTGTAGATGGGGGAAAAATTCAACCCCTTGTGCCCGGTTAAATTGTCGTCATGTAGCATTAACTCAACATGAAGGTTGACACTACGACGTATTGCCAATCAGTTACCATAAGTTAATAATAGTTATTTATTTATGTAACAAAGTCTCAACATAAATACTGTGTGACTCACATTACATATAATATATGTGTCTTATTAATATGTTGTTATTTTAAATGTCAAATGAAAGGCATATAATGACGGACATATAAGAATGATATATTTCATCCGAATAGCGTGTGTTACGTGACCCGCTAAATATAAATTCTCAAGATTATCCAACCCGACACCAATGCTTATAATAATATGGCTCGTTCTGTTGCAATATAAATTCTCAAGATACCCTACCAGACACCAATGCTTATAATAATATGGCTCGTTCTGTTGCACGTTGTAAGAACAGGGTGGGGGGGTGATGGTTAGCACGTGCGTGCTGTATCATAAGCTCATTGAGTCAGCTGGCGTGGTTTCGACTCCCCGTTTGTACGTGACAAGGAGTAGGGTCACCTGTCAAACCTCGTGGGTTTTCTACTGGTCCTCCGGTCTCCTCCGACTGCTAAAGACCCCTAAATCCAAGCGAATTATTGAAATAAAATTGAACCATGTGTAAGTCCCGAAATGACTTAGTTGTGTCGAGTGGACATTAAACCCCATTCCTGTCTCTCTGTCTCTGTAGGAACAGAAACGTGTATAAATTTATGAATATTATTCTGTCGATGATTAATGGTGTTATGGAGCTTTACAATCGATGATGTGTATACGGTTCTATCGATAAGAAATGCCTGGTACCACTTCTTAATTCAGATGTCTACAACATGGCTTACAAATCTGTGCTGTACTTCAACATGGCCACAACCCCCTAACTTTTGTTTTGACAAAGGGTGTAAGGCTGATTCTGACTTTCGTATTTTTGTGCAATCTAACCCGGTTGCATATATATCATTTTGTTGATGTCAGTCGGAATTCGGCACAGTTTTGACACTTACAGTATTGCAATTTGTGTAAATTTCATGTATTTTGATATGTGTCATATTTTTATTTGCAGGTGAGAGATTTTCGTTTATCAACAAACATGTTATCTCTAACCAGAAGGAGTAAGCGGATCTATTTGTTATGCCTAGCCCTTGTTTTGTTATTCCTGGTGTCAACACAACTCAACCTTAAATCATCTTCCAAAATAATACGTGTTAGTGACTCCAAAAATTTCGGTGCTTTATTTGGTTCTGGATACAGAAACAATATTTTGAAAATCCAAAACTATCATAATCTGGCGATTGATGACCCAGAATTGCTGAAACTAGTGAAATCCTCTATTTTTCAATATCCTTCAAGCTCTACTTCAAGCTCTACGGATTTTTCAAGAGGTCAAAGCCTAAACATTGACAATGCAAATGGCCAAAAGGTTTGTACTTTGTCACCATTATCATGGATCTAATATAAGGTCCATACCATTATACATTATCAAATTATATCAGTTTAGAAAAATTCACATCGTCTGTTTGGGTGTGTATAAATCGAAGCCTACGATGGAAGAACCCCTGCATACCCCCTTTTCACTTTCTGCGATGTCATCCTAGGTGGTAGCAGACATAAAGCTCTAACAGAAGTATCATCAGCATCGGCAATAGCAGAAGTGGTATAGTAGCAGAAACTTAGAAAAGAATACACACCCGGCTTTTTTGGTGGTGGCCTGTGTGTCGCTAAAATAGCAATATTTAAAATACAGGTGTGACGTCACCCTTTGATGTTGGCGTGCCATTATTTCAAATAATCGTACGGGCAAATTGTCATTCGTATTTTATTCATTTATTCATTCATATTGGACTAGTGTGACGTAGTTCACGTGCGGAGTGTCTGTATTTTCAGTAGTTTAATGGTCTCGAGCTTAGACATTGTTACAATATATTATTTAATGTCTCGCTCTCGACCATTAAACCACACCTAATATACTGGATTTAATTCTTGGGTATATCATTAAATCTTTGAAATACAAACAGGCACCTGAAAGGGTTTCTAAATACATAACCCGTTATATTTCTAATTTAATAAACTGAATTAGTTTTGGAGCGCAATTTAGGTGTATTTTACGTGACATCTCAGCTAGCTCTCATAAACTACACGCTCGTTATACAATCTCCATTCGTGCCTGTTAACCTTAGTTATCTCGTCCCTTAATCTACTATAAAACGGATACCCCGTTTTCTTACATATCTAACACCCTCCTCTTTTTTCGTCTCTTTTTTGTCCCCCGCCTTTCGAAGAAAGTTGGGGGACTATTAAAATGGGTTCGTCCGTCCGTCTGTCTGTCTGTCTGTCTGTCTGTCTGTCTGTCTGTCTGTCCGTCTGTCCGTCACACTTTTTGGGACACAATAACTCTCTTCCTAATTGAGCTAGAATGTTCAAACTTGGTGTATGTTTTTATTAGGTCAATGCCTTGATGGAGTTCAAAGATGAGCATTTTCCGCTTAGGGTAAGCAGAGATAAGCAATTTGATTGGTTGATGCTTTGGGACACGATAACTTTAGTTCTAATTAAGTGAGAGTGATGAAACTTAGTGTATAGTTTCATTACAGTAATACCTTGACTAAGTTCGATAATGAGCATTTTCCGCTCAGGGTAAGCAGAGCAATTTGATTGGTCGAGACTTTGGAACACAATAACTCTCCTTCTAATTGAGTTAAAATGTTCAAACTTGGTGTATATGCTTATTAGGTCAATGCCTTGATGGAGTTCGGAGATGAGCATTTTCCGCTTAGGGTAAGCAAGGCGATACGCAATTTGATTGGTCGAGACTTTGGAACACAATAACTCTTCTTCTAATTGAGTAAAAATGTTCAAACTTGGTGTATATGCTTATAAGGTCAATGCCTTGATGGAGTTCGAAGATGAGCATTTTCCACTTAGGGTAAGCAGAGATAAGCAATTTGATTGGTTGATGCTTTGGGACACGATAACTTTAGTTCTAATTAAGTGAGAGTGATGAAACTTGGTGTATAGTTTCATTACAGTAATACCTTGACTAAGTTCGATAATGAGCATTTTCTGCTCAAGGTAAGCAGAGCGATACGCAATTTGATTGGTCGAGAGTAGTCGAGACTTTGGAACACAATAACTCTCCTTCTAATTGAGTTAAAATGTTCAAACTTGGTGTATATGCTTATTAGGTCAATGCCTTGATGGAGTTCGAAGATGAGCATTTTCCACTTAGGGTAAGCAGAGATAAGCAATTTGATTGGTTGATACTTTGGGACAAGATAACTTAGGTTCATCTTGATTGATGATTTTTATGCCAATACTATGACTGCATTCTCATTTAGTAATCGATTTGACAGTAACAGGGTATAGAAACGATTGACTTGGACACGAGGGCCCTTTCCCTTGGCCAGAGGGGCCCTTTTGTCTGCCTTTAGGGTCCCCCTAACTAGGGTACATTTTCATTTTTCTCGTCGGTTTTAGCATTTTTCTTTATAAAACACTTTGGATGACACTTCGTGTACAGTTTAATTGCTCGATACATTGAAAAAAATAAATGTGCGATTAATTAATATGTGTCTTCTATTTATTTTGGGATTTCGGCGGGGGACATCAGCCTCACTGTTGGCTTGTTTATTTTAAAGTGAATATGCAATCTTGATTAAAATACAGATCAATATTTCGTTTCATTTTTTTTATTCTTTCGGTGGCCTACATGAAGATCAGACCGATTGTAGCGATAGGTCGCGTCAGAGATCATACAAGCGGCTTTGGACCTTATGACGTCAGACATTTGATTAACCAGTCAGCATTGGTGTTTTTAGTGGATTTACCCACAGCTCCGTGCAAAACACATCTAAGCTCGCCGTAACAGACCGTTTCGTTGGCCGTAAAGACCGTCTCATTATCCAGAACACGTCAATGATAACAACTCTTCCGGATCCTTGTGTTGTAAAGACAAATAAAACGAAATTTTGAACTAAAAAAACGAAACGAAATATGACCTGTGTTTTATTCAGACTGCATAATATATCATTTCTTGTGTTACGCATCGGTAAATGGTACAAATTAAAATAAAACGTATAATAGGGTCATTGTTTTTCAAAATAATATGAAGGCGTTAGTCTGAACATAAATATACCCCGAATTCATGGACTATTTATAATTTGATAATTTGAGACGCAATGAAAATGCAGCTGAAATGTGAGTTTTGGTGTGGTTGCAAATTTGCACACTTAAGTTACCGAATGGCTGGTGCTCCTCGCTGTCCATGTTCGTCGCTGTTTGGACATCTGTGGCTTGTCTGTGTATGAATGGCTTACCGCCCATGTAAAGGTTAACATTGGTTTGAAAGGTGGATACTTATCAATAGTTCACATTCATAATAGGTTAGTCTCGTTTAATTGGGTTTATGTTAAAAAAGAATATCTGAAATAACGACTTCATTTATGGTTGATGGTTATGAAAGAGTCACCTAAAATAGGTGCATTGGACCAACACATCTGTATGATATATATTGTGTCTGTGTCATACTGAAGTCGCACTAGTTTCTACCAATACATGAAAAATACAATAGGAAGAGAGTTCAAAACAAACTCATGCTTGATCTTTAAAAACTGTTCTGGTTTAAAGTAGCTAAGTCTCTAACTCAGTATCACCCAAAGTCTTCGACATTGAAAACACAAAATATTTGTCAATTTAAATCAACATTGATGTTGTGATCTTACCGGGAAAGATGGACTTCTAATATTTAAGACAAAACACATGCCGTGAAAGACAAAGGTCGGCCACATGATAAGTATCTTCCCAAACCCGACGTTCGAGATCTCCTGTTCTGAAAGTAATGTGATCTTGTTTAGTCTAACACGGTGTAATTAAAAGCCTTAGAAACATGAAGTAATCATTGACTGTCCCTGTTTTACTCTGGAAACGGCACTTTTTAGTCTGAAACCAATATTCTTGAACATTTAGTAAAAACGCTAACGTACTTATGCAACAAAATATGGAAAGCTGCCTGAAATCATCAAACGGCAAATGATATAACAGTTGTTCCTGAAGTAGAAAGCATACCCTGACTCTTGTAAGACATCTATTACTGGTTTAACATAACATGGCCTTGGTATCAACACCACAGAGGTGTAAATTCAAAAATAAACCAAAAGAGTGTTAGTTCTGTGATCTAGTAAAGAGAAGTGGCATCAGGTGTTCTAGAAAGAGTAAGCATACCCCACCTGGTACACATATTATGCCACAGCTGCTGTTTAATTTGACCATAATATACCTTAATAGTATTTTATTTAACGTATATGTGGATTCAAATTAGAACATATTAATTTTACGTTTTACACATAAGTGAGTAAAGGCTGGACATGGTCAGTTGAGCATAACAAATGATTTCATTGAGTACCATACAATCACAATATACTTGAGTGGACCTTTATTTCTGTATTGAACAAGAAATCACTCACACAAACTTTATTCAAAGTTTATACACAGTTTAAGTACACCTGAACCCTTCAAGGTAATAATCAATGAAGCAGCGGAATACGTTTTAATGTCAAACTGTTTTGTAGAACTTATTTCATGTCTACTGAGCTGTTAAGAAACATAATAAAGGGTCGTGGGCAAACTTTTGTATAACTAATTTAAATTATGATCCATTTATTTTTTTAATTCTTATTTTTTTGTGTCTGTTTTTATTTGTTGTTTTGCATAAGAGTGTGCGATGGGGATACAGGCTGCTGTTATTTTGTGCCTTATCGGGACACGTCTTAATTAGGCTGGTTGGTGCAAAAAAGTAAGGCGATAAACCCTATTTCATTTAATTTCTTTTATCCAGGAACGGGGTTATTTTGTTGATATTGGTGCTGGCAATGGAGAAACAGGGTCCGTATCGCTGTATTTTGAACGTGAAAGACACTGGACGGGCTTGCTGATCGAGCCTAGTTTAGACTTGTACACCCAGATGATCAATAAACATCGCCAGGCTGTAACAGCTAACGTATGCGTTAGGGTATGTAAACTTTAGAAAAATTCAAACATTATAATATACATCTAGAAAATGTATTTGAATCTTTTTCGGGTAGTCAAGCTGGTTGGGGACCAGACTGGACCAGAAGGTCCCGGAACCGGATTGACACGCTGCCTACTTCATTTTTGATTTGACCAACATTCTCCAATGTTAGTTACCCAAACAATAAATGAATTCAAAACGAAGAATGGGCACATCATGTCTTGGGCCAGGTACCAAAGCAGTAAATGAACAGATAGGACAGAGGGGGTGGGGTACACAGAGGTGCTTCATAATTTGCAAGTATACACTTGAAACAAAACGACCTAAGCATCAGAATTTTAGAAGTAACATAATAATATTTATGCAATTCATTATTTATTAGGCCTTAATAGGCATGAACCCAATAATAAGAAAAGTCTTGCAGAAATGCAATCAAAAAAGTGACGCAAGATGATAAATCAAATTCCGACAATTATATCCACGGTACGATTTATAATGTATTATTTTCTGTTTCAGATTAATGCCACTTTGGATGGCAGATTTTTTAAAGACCAAACTACTACAAGAGTGACACCATGTTTATGGTTAAAAACGTTACTTCAGGCAACAGAAAGAACGGAAATCGACCTTTTAATTATTGATGTAAAAAATGAAGAGCTCAACTTATTAAAAACGATCCCTTTTGATCAAATTAAAATTAAGTTTATCTCCATAGCAATTTCAGTGAAAATGCCAACAAGTGACATTTCGAACATTATTACATTTTTAGATAGTATGGGATTCAATGCAAATACTCAATTTGATAACCACGTCCAACACACACGGGATATTGTGTTCGAACATAAATAAGTTATGCTTCTTTGGCAATTGATTAATTTGTTTGTTAACAATTTGGATTGTTTATGACAGTGTTGTGTTAATCATTAAACGAACTAGGAACGCAATGTCAGTTTGTACAATTAAATTGCAGCATACGGCATGTGTAGTTGTATTGTGAGTTATTGGAAATTGTGATGAAACACCGCATTACAAAACGGCGACCTTGCATTAATACCTTTTTTGTGTCACTCAAATGTCCCGATCAGGTAATGAGGTTGGGTACAGTTTAATACCATGATATTGTGGTTTATGAATGGTTATTTAATATGAATCAACTTTTCGTAGACCCATGCCATTTGTACCCGGCGTGGATGTCGAATATTCAACGCGTGAATTGGCCTCAAAAGTCACTTTAAAGTGTGTGCCAATCGCGGGAAACTATACAGTAGTTTAGGCACATCCCGTTGATGGTATCTATATGGACACAGATCACTAAATATTCATGGACCGTTACCCTCTGACTATCTAAAAAAGTGGAAAATTATTGGTTTTTTGAAAGATGCTACATGTAAATTTTGTACATTTTTCATGACATGGCAGTAAAAAAATGTATTTTTGAAAAAAAATCCAGATTATGAGTGTTTTCTGTGTAATTTGTTTGTAACTTGTCTTATTTTTTCACAAAACTCAAATACTGCCTTTAATAAGAAAGATTTTTAAATTTTAGCACAAAAGGCCCAGGGACCTGAGATGCACTGTTGTACATAAAGCAGCATGTATACTTAAAGGGCCATCATTTTTGCAGTTATTCTTTGATTTTGATTTTCTTTCACCGGTGTGTTGCCAGAACATATAGGAAGCATATAAAAAAGGCCTTTTGGTGATACCTAAAGTTTCACTCCTATATAGGACACAGATCACTAAATATTCATGGGCCGTTACCCACGAATGTAGGGCGAAAGATATTTTAAGTCTTTCTCTCCCTTTCCCTTTTCCCCCCTTTTGCATGGCGATTTTTGTTGACTTTTTGGTGTAGAATCGAAGAAAAGGGTTTAAAAATACATTTTCTGCCAGGTTTTGGTGAATATTCATGACTTTGAGGCGGAAGGATACAAGGGTTGTGAGGTTGGTTACGTTGAAAGGGAGGGCCGAAAATTGCTTGTTTAGTTGTCTCTACTTCGATCCAGCCTGTGTATCTCAAGTTTTTCATGGTGAACCTCATACATGCTTTTGGGCCAGAGTTTGCCACATGTTGCTCCATCTGTGGCAGAAAGCGTTCTACCCAACGAATATTTGGGGGAAAGTTACAGCCGCTCTAAGAGACGAGAATTAACATTAAAGTCAATGGGGAAATAATTAGTGATCTGTGGCCGTTTGAAAATTTTAAAGGGGGGGGGCACTCTAAAATAAATTTTAAATTTAAGCCCATGGGCCTAATAACGACAGGCCTTAAATACGATGTCAGTTTTCTAGAACTGAACTCTTTGTCGCACCCTTTCCTATTCACCACTCGCATGCTGGTCCTGGCCCTCGATATATCTTATAGCAAGTTTCCTCGGTAACTATCTACAAATCGAGCATGTAGTGGGTTTATATTAGACTTAAATTGAAAACAGACAAACCATAGTATAGGCTTATTGTGAATCATCTACAGTCCTCGATTAACCATAAGCAGGTACTCGTGCCCCAAGGGAAGAGGGGCCCCACAGATTTTTTCAACGTCAGTATGACAATGGACCATGGAGCACATGTTGTAGTAGTTACTATACTTGTAACCTTAAACTGTGTGTTTAACGTTACAATTGATACAGTCTAAGAACCCTTACGCAAGTTCAAATAGGTTAAAACGCACAATTGTCAACACATATCATTACAGTTTGTATTGGAAAAAGTAATTCTAACACAAATAGTGAAGACTGGACCACTTAAATAGTTACCGAACAGTTTTTCTTTATGGTAATGCGTTCTACATTTGCATAGCGATGTTTATGTTGTAATGACGTAACGCTATCCGCCATGACACCGGCCAGTTGAAATTTCGCGTAGCAGTTGGGTTTCATCAAATCATATAATTATGCGGTAAGGCGTCACTTTTATTTCAATGGGAATTAATTTATTATATGTTAAGCTATGTGCAGTGCAGTTTTGGGTTAGTTTATATGTAAATTAAGGGAGCTATAGGCCAGTAAACTTTTTGTAGTCATTTGACTAATAAATTTTTTTAACTTGCGCAAAGGAACTCTGTTGGAAAAGCCACTACTGCAGCTGGAGTAAGACGGAAAACATCAGTAGTGGAACCGTTTCTAATGTTGTAGCTGCAACAGGACCCACAATAATAGAGAAAATGTGTACGTAATATCCAAAAATATTGATAATAAATATTACTATTCGACCATATAAATTTCATTTTACGGTAAAATATTGTTTTTATTTTGGATTACATAAAAATGAGGGTACCATAGCCGATTCGATTGTCTTTTGCCAAGTAGCTTAATCATAGACACAGACGCTGGAGGGTCCAATACAGACGAAATTATTTAGACATCCCACATAATGTACACAAACGTAGGCCCAAGGCCTACTAATTGTTACTTGTCCAATAAGAAACATTTCCTTATTAGGTACTAAGAACGCACAATATAAGCTCCACACACATTCAGATCTAGTCTTTTTAAATTTTTTCCAGCTGCGGACGATGAAAAAGATTGCATACCCGGTAGGTTTGACACAACACCCTTAATCGCCTTGTTGTAGGGGCACGCTTGCAACCACAGCTACGGTACGGACACCGCTATTAGAGTTATTTCCCGTTTCAGCTCTCCTATTTTGAAATTAAATAATTACTACTAGTGGGAGGGGGCTAAAAATAATAACAAGCTGTCCCGTGATGTATTAGACTTCAATATTTTAACCAAGAACCATGCAGAATATGATAAATGCTGTAAAGGGCACAGCCCGAGGTGTTGCCGAATACCTGACACCTGTCCTCACGGTATTTATTGCCATTTATTTATTTCTAACTGATGTGGAAAACACAACAAGTTATATATAATTTATAATTATAATATAAATATAATACAATAAATACAGAAAATTCAAAAGAAAGGGATTATATTGCAGCATAGTGAGCATATACACATAGCCTACTGCATAGTCACAAATAGGAAATTGAAACAAGCTTCTTGATTTACTTCATATACCTAAATAATTGATATACCCAAAACCGCCATTATTTCACCTCATATCTCAACAATGTATATTTGTTTTTGATATCCCATTCTATTACTATATGCCAAATTATGGCATTTTTGGGTCAAAATGCCCCTTCCTTAAAATGTGTGTGGTGGTTGAAGGGGAGAAGTCTGGTCACGTTGAAGTTGGATCAGGTGTCCCTCAAGGTACCGTCCTAGGACCTCTATTGTTCTTATGCCACATCAATGACATTCCAGACAAAGTCCAGTCTCATATTCGACTCTTCGCAGATGATTACCTCCTTTATCGACCCATCAAATCACCCAAAGACCATCACATTTTACAAGAAGACCTCAACAACCTTCAGACATGGGCAGACGACTGGGGAATGAGGTTCAATGCTAAGAAGTGCTACCTACTCAGCTCGAGAAACAAGAGCAGCCATTTCTACAACATCGGGACCACAATACTACAACAAGTCCAAGACAACCCCTATCTCGGCGTTACTTTCTCGGATGATCTGACATGGAAGACTCATATCACCAACATCACCAAGAAAGCGAACTTGAATCTTGGATTCCTTAGAAGAAATCTCAGTCACTGCCAGTTATCCTGCAGGATAAATGCCTACTTAGTACTTATACGGCAATGGCTAGAATACGCCAGCACCATCTGGGACCCCTACCTTCAAAGAGATATTGACAAGCTCGAACGCGTCCAGAGATCTGCTGTCCGATTCATCAAGAAGGACTATCGATCAAGAGAAGATGGGTGTGTATCTTCCATGTTGAAGGATCTAGAGCTACCCACTCTCCAAGAAAGAAGACGGCACCAGAGATTGACCTTCTTATACAAGGTGGTGGAAGGGCACGTGCCGGCCATTAATATTGAGCACTACCTGAAATCTCAGAGAGTAAAACGTACTATCAGAGCTAAAAAATTTGAAGACTTTACACATACTAACATTGTATTAAATTCAGTTAACAACAATAGCAAGTGTTTTGACATTATTCCAACTAAAAGTGACAATTACAAACATTCATTCTTCCCAAGAACTCTATTAGAGTGGAATAGACTTAGTGATAGTGTTGTGAAAGCAGATACCATCAAGTGCTTCAAGACACTAGTGGCTACGAGTGACATCTAATAGCGCACTTCTCCCCCGTTGAATGAAAGCCAGAATTGGTTGCTTCAACGTATCCTTTCAGATTCATATTCAGATTCAGATCAGATTCAGCAACAAGGGTCAAATATCCAAAATACTCAGTTCAACAATTATTTCAACTCGTATCATAATAATTTATATAGATTTTTGATAAATTATCGTACCTTGCCAAACTGTTATTTAAATCATCTCAATTTTGTGACAAAATGTGATTTATATGGAAATGTGTAAGTCGTAACAAAGGGATATAGCTCTTTTAAACAAAAATTCACCATTAAATGGCAATATTTCAAATGTCTTAATACATGCCTTAATACATAAGCTTTATTGGAAGAATTAACTACACCCATTCAAGAAAAATATATAATTTTAATTAAATACTAGCTGTGATAGAACATTAAGTGAACAAAACTTATAATTCTTTTAAGCAAAAGATTGAACAAATGTAAGCATAAACTTCATAAAACAATGGCAAAATACTTACAGAGAAAACAGATCCAGAATAGTTATTTAGATAACATGAGAAAGTGGACTTATTCAACATAATATGCTACGGGTTCTTTTACATGCCATGCAAACAACTAGACAAGGCATCATTTTTGAATGTTTATTGATAATCACCATTTCACATTTACAGGAATCAAAATTTAAAGAAACAGGAGTTATAACACCAGAGGAGGTTTGTTCTTTCCCTAATTTATCAATACTATAAGTGTAAAGTCGGAAATCCCAAACCATTTTGTCATGGTTATGTTGAGTGCTTTCAATGGAATGGTGAGAATGCAATGTTTCTACGTAGTAAATGAAAGATTATATTTGGATAACAATAATATATGGATTACTGTAAGTACATGTACAACTGTAGATTTCAGTGAGAAGTAAAACCAGTAATAAAACTGTGTTAGATTATGAATCCACCCAGTTTGATAGTTTTGTTATTTTATAGTTTGTAGTTGCTGGTGATCACATTGTACATCATTGTCCAACATGGCAGTGGGCAACTGGAGAAGACATAAAGATAAGACCATATTTACCTCCAGATAAACAATTCCTTATAACTCGAAATGGTAAGATTCTTCTTGCAATTATCTTTAAAATATATAATTGAGATGGATATGTAAGCTTATAATAGTACCACACCACACACAACAACTTACAATACTAGAAACTAACAGATAATCACACATAAACAACTATCAAATCATCCACTGCACTGTCCATGCCCAATCTGATTCAAATACACATCTATATTTTGCTTCATTTTTTTTATACTTTCGATGGCCTACACTACATGAAGATCTGACAATTTATAGTAGGAGTTTACGTCAGTGGTCAAACAAGTGGCTTTTAAACCTATGATGTCAAACATCGATTAATCAATCAACGATGACGTTTCTAAGGGTTTACCCACCGTTTTGCCCAGAGAACACCAAGAAGTAGCTATAACAGACTGTTTCATTGGCTAATTCCTCACCTGTTATATAACATCTCTTCCCGATCCTAGTGTAGTAAAGACAAGTAAAACGAAATTCTGAATATGAAAAATGAAACGAAATAGGATCTGTGCTGTAATCAGATTGTAAAACCTCCCAAGTTTTTATGTGTGAAGCTTTCAATTTCAGTGTATGTCAGTCTTGACTGAGCTGTAGTTAATAGTATAATAGTTTGTTATTGTAGTACCATGTTATAAAAGAGTTAAACAAATGGATACACATCAACAAGAACAAGAAAAGGTTATAGAGGAAGAAGATGATGATGGTGGTTGGGTGGATACTCACCATTTTGCTCGTAAGTACCCTCTAAGGCTTCTCATATTTCTAATGTCTTTGATTGTTCCAAGTATATAAAGGGAAATCTTACCAAAGCAGGCATTGTTTATACCAGTTCCCTTGGTTAATAATTCATAGAAATTGTAGCCTGCATTGAATGATAAAAATGGTCGTACACCTGCCACCAACAAACTGCCTACGTAGAATGTATTTTAGTAGCCTTTATTGTGAATTTATTCTCCTACATTATATTGCTGACACATATTCATTGTCATTTTTATATAATTTTATTTCAGCTGATTCTAATGTTGTGAACACAACAGAACTTGTAGCAGAAATGACATTAGATTCCAAGGTAAATTTTTACCAGCATATATCACGTATAATACACTGAGTTTGTTTTTTGAAGGAAAATAACAATTGATTATAAATATGCACTTTCTTCACCTGCACCTCTTAGATATGAAATTATGATTAATTAAGTTTGTCTTTTCATTTAAGACTCAACTGGCAAAAAGACAGTTTTATTAATTGAGATTGAGAAGCACAAGCACATGCCTGTAGTGCTTATTATAAAAAAAATGATGGTGTATCATTATTTTCACTTTACTCTCATTTTGTTTCTAAATTGAGTAAAAACACAATTTCTGCCATATGATTAATTAAAATTCATGTAGACAAAATACAAACAAGAGTTTGTGTTAATTATTGGTGACTTCAGACATTTATTTTTTCTATTGAGTGAACTTTCAGTTAAAATCACAATCATGCATTCTTATTCCAAAACATCATTAGAAAAATTCCATGAATATATCTCAATGGAATTGTAAGCCTCAATAGACAGTCCAACATTGCAGTATTTTTAACTGTCAAGTAAACAGAACATTCTGTAGTATTTCAATTATGGATTTGAAGATGCATTAACTATCAGTTTAATTAAGAACTAGAAAATGGGAAGTTTAAATTAAAAAATGACCTTAATTTCTCCATACAAATTGTCGCAAACTCAATATTTTGGGCATTTTGAACCAGTTCATTATACTTATTTCTAAATTTAGACTAGTCAAACAAAAGCAGGCCTTGATGAAGATGATGATGATGATGAAGATGATGGTGAAGCAGAAGACATGGAAGCTTTTGAACAAGGTGGCATGTTAGAAGAAGAGGATGATGTATGTACCTCAATTTTGTGAACATTAATTTGTTAAGTCACTTAATTGACTGCTCTGCCCAGAAAGGTCCACAGAAGTCACATTTCAATGGATTCAAATTATATGCAGCCAATGACTTTTTATGATTATCTTTGTCTTTTAATTTCTGAATATAATTATATGTGAAGCATGCATGTAGGATTTAAAATGTTAATTGATATTTCTAAGATAATGCATAAATGTTCGCAATTCTTATTGCAAGTTGTTTTACTTATAGAAATTTATAATTTTGCATAACACACACAAATTTAAACATTGTATTGCCTCCAAATCAAAAATAAATGCCACCAGCCTATTCCAATGAATGTTGTGATCTAAACATCAATATTTATGTAAATGAGAAAATGCTTTATTTGTATAATTTAATGATTACTTTATTGCTTCATTTTTTATTTTGTAGGCAACATTGAAACCAGAAGCAGTAGTGTCAGAATCTGATGGTGCTGCTGGTGGTGGTGATAGTGGTATTATACAAACTAGAACTTATGATTTAAATATAACTTATGATAAATATTATCAAACACCTCGATTATGGCTCTTTGGTTATGATGAAGTAAGTTCTTTTAATCAGATACCACTGCATCATCATAAATGGACAGCAACATCCATTTTTATTTGTAAGAAAAATGAAATATAAAATTTTTACAATTTCTGTTCATATTGCCCACGATCAAGGGAAGTAACTATATTAAAAATTTCTTGAAAAGAGGAACCAAACACTAGACTCCGCTATTAAATACGTAACTATGAGAAACACTATTAAAGATTTTGCTGTCAGGCTTAGTCCACCGTTCATTAAGGCTATTGACTTCTTGGTGATGAAAGTCACTGCAGATTTAGGAGAAAATTTTAGGGATATGGTTAAGTTCTGTGACAGTAACATGAAAAAACTAGATTAAAGCATAATTATTATATGATTAAATTGAAAATTTCATTAAAATCACTTTATTCTGGGCAATGATATGAGCCTTTGAAGGCTTGACAAATTTTGTTCACTGACTGTTAGCCAAACCGTTCTAATCTACTTAAAATCGGAACCATCTGATGGCATCCAGGTTGATTATGGCCCAATTAATAGTTTGTGTAACATTTAAGGCCCAAAGAAAGACCTTCATAATTCCTGTTTAACTTTGAGGGCTAGGAATTTTATAATGCTATGGCAACAGTCTTTACATTAAAATAATACATATTAGTAATGTGAACTGGCTGGCTTGTTTTGCTTTAATGAAATATTGAAGTAAAGAAATAAATTAAATGAATTATTTTTTTAGAATAGAAAACCTTTAACAGTAGATGAATTATATGATGATTTTAGTCAAGATCATGCCAAAAAAACTGTCACCATGGAAGCACATCCTCATTTACCAGGACCACCACTAGCATCTGTTCATCCATGCAAGTAAGTCATATTAAAATGGTTGTGTCACTTCAGTTTTTCGAGGGAAATGGGTGGGCGTATGGTTTAACATGTGCACACAAGATCATAAGGTCTGTCATTACATGTAAGCCAAGTGACATGACTTCATTTTTCTGCTTAACATGTACATGACAAGGAGAAGTGTCGTATGTCCAACCTTGTGGGTTTTACCACAGCTAGACCCCTATGCGCAAGCAAATTAATGATTGAACAATAAGTTAGTCCCAATATTACCTAGTTTGTGCCGATTTCTTTCTCTTTCTCTAATTATTTTAAGAATAATAAAAGCTTCAATAGCCCTGTCGGTACAGAAGATGTCTGAATATAATTTATTGTTTTGAACATTATCAAGAGATTATGTGTATTATTGTAGACATGCTGATGTTATGAAGAAGATTATACAAACAGTAGCTGAAGGAGGGGGAGAACTTGGTGTTCACATGTATCCTTTTATTATACCATTTCTTAAAAGTCGATTATAGTCGTTTGAGGGATTATAAAACCCTTGCAAACTGGACTATTGTGAGAGTTGAATCTCCATAACGAATATCAGTCCAAAAAGGGCCCTAATTCCAATGGTACTTGTTTTAAATCAGAGATTATCCAAGTTAAATAATCCATGAAATATTGTCTGAATAATGCATGCTTAGGATCATGGTGAGACAGTTTCAATCATGGTAATTCTTTGCTATGCAATTTACATTAGAAATTTAAGTAGTTTTATCTCTCTATAATGTCACTTACTGTAAACAAACATTATAAAATTCTTTATGAGCTACTCAGATGACATAGAATTATTAACATTCTCACCAACTCTATAACCACCTGCTGTTGATTTTTTATCCAAATTATTCTGCTACTCATAAAGATGAACGATAATCAAAATTCATAATTTATTTTTTTTTTAGAAATCTTTGATATCTTCTTGAGAACATTTTTGCATTACAACATACTATACCTCTGTTAAAATGGCTGCTGGTGGATGTGCATATTATGTTGCCTTCCTGAAAACAATCTGTAAAAGATTGAATAAAAAAAAAGGGGATTTGGTGGCCAAATCGTTTAACATGGATTCCATTACCCACTTGTTTTGTTTCCTCTCGCAGCTCAAGAAAAGACATCGTTTGTGTCTCGTAGAAGTTAAACCCCATTTCTCATGCTCTCTCTCTGTCTTTTAATATAAAATTGATGACTTTAAGATAATTCGATTTCTATTTTCCTTAACAATTATTTCAGGTATTTGATGATATTTTTAAAATTTGTACAAGCTGTGATACCTACGATAGAATATGATTATACACGCCATTTTACCATGTGATCACAACAACATTTCATCTTAATTTCAATATACAGCAAATGAAAAGTATGTCATTAATACGAATACAAAAATATAAGGGGTCAATGATTGTATCAAAATATAGGTACTATTTCTTTGCACAAAGTAAAACTACAAATAACTTTGTTATGGATTGACTCGGTACTTGAATTGGCTTGGTTACTTGAATGCGACTCAATTTACGTATTTGTTATTGCATGGTTCCAATTTTTTCTGATTAAGAATAAATGTATCACGTTGCTTCACTTCTTTCCGTTTCATTGCTAAAAAAAACTTTCGACCTGTTTATTATTATGAATCATTGATTTGGTTGAAAATTTATTTTCATTTTCCTTTACTATTCATTATTGTTAGGTCTGTTTATAGGTCTTTGAGTACTGCTACTTCCTTGTATGTTTACCGTTTTTGTTTCAAAATTTCAAGTCTATGGTGCCAAACCAAACAGGGTATCAAGTCAAACTGCATGTTTAACTTCCTGTATACTATTATTCATCATATACATAATATTTATACTGGTATTTAGTCTATGCTAATTTGAGAAAGAGGTAAACCCTTGGAGTACAACGGTCAGGTACTAGAAAAATCTTACATTAATTGAAACTTTTGTCTTTGCAAGTCAACATAAAATTTCTGACTCACTAGCCTGGAAGGTGTGGTTTCCTCTTGTTAGTGATGCAGAACGGAGGGCCTGACAAGGACAGCTGTCTAGTCGTTCGGATGGTACGAAAAACTGAGGTCCAGTGTACACATTGGCGTGCACGTAAAAGATCCCTTGGTAGTTAGAATTCAATGTAAGAGTAGGTCGTAGCTCAGGTTAGGTGCAGAAGAGTAGGACGTTTAATCCCATTTCATTTCTTTTCAACATAAAATTCATACTGTGATAACTCCTTTGAATTGTAACAAAACAAAATGAGATGAGGTGGAGTTTATTTTTAATGCCCTACTTATAGATGGGAAGTGATATCTTGTGTTCTAGAAAGTGTAAATACCTTCATATTCACAGAAAAATATTTGAATGGTAAAATCGATGCAAGAAAAACCATAGACATTGTCAGTTCAACTAGAGAGAGTAAGATTTTTCTAGTGCAGAAACCAGGCCCAGACTTATCAATGTTGATATGTCGATACACTGTAGTTGTTTTGAAAGATATGTGAATAGTACTAATAATAATACAAATGCATTGCTTAGTTTCTTCTGTATGATTATGCAACTACAAGCCTAGATAGCTATATGAAACATTATTCCTTGAGCTTTTTAAGAAAGTTTCTCTTTTTGCCTATATGATGTGGTAATGAGGTTTATATTCTGTCCATATTTATTAAGACAAATGAAATTAATTGTATATCATTTCAATTGGATTATACTTATGAATTTATGAATTAAATTATATGATGATTGAAATAAACTTTAATTTTTAAAGAAATAATAAATTTAAGCAAGTATTACTTCTTCAAGACTGTTTTTATAGTATTTTTGTAAGTGCAGGAGGACCAACCAATACAACAAACCAGCAGACATTGCAAGAAATAAACAATAAGTAATATTGCAGTAGGGAACAAAATTTTGAAATTCATTCAATGTTCAACATAATCAACTAATATATATCCGTGTAAATGAGGAAGGATTATAAAATACATTAGATTTAATCTTCCATCAAAATTTGGTCTCAAAACATCCCAAGTTATGATTTCTTTTTCATGCTATTCCTGATCATACAATTATTTGGCTAAAAAGGAATGCATTTTAAACTCATAGTAATCTGAGAATGCGGGGAAACTTGGTGGAACTTGCATGGTTATCATAAATTGGGGATAAAATTAGGTATATCGCTTAGACGGAATCACAATATTAAGTTAAGCAAGTGTATGTCAACTGTCTATATACCATGACTGAATAAAATATATTTATCATAAATGTCTGTTATATATAATCTCATCCTGTCACTATTAAATAAATTTTAACATGGATCTGTTTGTACTATTTATTTTATCCTGATTATCAACAGAGAATATCATTTTCAGTTTTCTCACTGAAAATTTGAACTATTGAAATTCTTCTCAGTTCTATTATGTATTTTAACCACATTTAACAGGGATTATACAAGTATTATTATGTCCCTGACAAAATCATAAGTCTTTGGAGTTTTCGCAAGGTATTGTGACTTGACTAACAAATATAAATGGAGGTCAACATGTTATCAACAAGAGTATTAGTTATTTAGAGAGTAACAGAGGTTTGTTTTACTTACTTTACCTTAATAACAGGGTTTAAATGTATACAATTGTCTACCTCAGAAGTGCTACAAAAAAAATTGAGCTTGAAAAATCCTAAACTGGGACAATCTTAGCGAATGTTTATTGTTGAAAGTGCACTGTAAAGAAATCCATTTACCAATGTAATAAAACATAATATAATGATTAACGAGGCAATATTTTATTATCTTAATTTCTTGGGCAAGAAAATACATAATAATATATAAATATAAGTACCTTCTAACAGTTGAAGCCTTTTAAACTACCGAAAGTAACTGGTAATGAGTATATTTATAAAATCTATTCAACAAATTCCTCTAAATAAGTTTCAAATACATGTACCACACCGACTGAAGAAATACTTAAAATGTTAGCATAGCATGGGGGCCCAGCTTTGCTGAAAGTACTGAAAATAGCTTTGGTATGAATTTAGGAATTGTTATAGGCCTACAGTACATGTATTATACTTTCTACGGATTGTCATTATCTTTACATCTTGCTTTAAATTTAATTAAGCTGTGATTATGACAACTTCCAAAATAGAATTCCTTTAATTCTATGTACACAATAACAAACAAACCATAACAATCACAAATTGCCAGTTGTGGTTTCTGGGAGGGGTTGACGAGGCTTGATTCATCTGCCCACATCCCTCCCTATTTTGGCACTGTCCTGAATAATAATGTTAATTTTGTTTTTAAATAAATCTTCTTGGTGTCCTATTATCTGGTTTAATTGTATTGAAATGGTTAATGTCACTTATTACGAAAGAAACCACATCCAAATTCAACGCAATACACAACACTAAAACGCTAATGCCGAGTTTTCCAGATGGCCATAATTCCTATAATCTTCGTCTTCATCGTCTTCATAAATATCATCTTCTATATATTCTTTAATATTGGGGTCAAATCTTTCTTCTAAGGTTGCATCTTCTGCATCATTAGTATCAGCTATTATTGCCCTGCCAGTAAAACCCACAGACTGTTCTATATAGTATTGTAAAGAATTCAGCAGTAATACTTTATCTTCTGCATATTTTTCAAAAGGATGTAATTCAGGTCGATGAGGAAGAGAGGAAGCAAAATTTTTCAAACACTCATGTTCATGTCCTAAAACTATGGGAAAAGCTTGCAGATCCCTCAAAGAGAACCCCTGTTCTTGAAGAAATTCAACATTGTTTTTCATATTAAGCCTTTCCGACATCCACTTAGAATCTAAGGAACGTCTGAGTTTCTCACAAGGCATCCCAAGTTTATCAGCTAAGTAGGCATATTGACGAGCCCCACCAGACTGTTTAGGAATTTTTTTAAAGTTACAACGGATATAAATTTCGGCAATGGTTTGATTTTCAATACCAAACTCTGCTGCATGTTCCACAGCTTCTTTTATTTTATCATAAGAAACTAACATAATGTTTGGGCGATTTATCACATCCATTCCAGTGATTCCGTAACTTTTCAACAATTCATATTTCTTCAAAATGAGATCCAAAGAAACCCGATTGAAGTATTTGACTGATTGCAAGTCTTTCTTTGTCACTTGTAAAGCTTCACTCAAGATATCAGCACGTTCAGGAAGAACAGTCCAATGAGTCTTCTTTTGAATGCTTTCCTTTCTGGATACCTGACACAACCAAGGTGCGAAATTAAAATCCTTTTCAATATACCCAGCTTCTTTGAAAGAATCTATCTTATGAATCTTATCCTGTAAATTATCCAGGGAGAATTTTAAAGCCGAGGAATATTTGAAAATATCTTCAGGGGTCAAACCTTTTTCTTTCAAGTATCCTATTTTTTGTCGAAGATCCTTCAAATTAATTTTTTTAAGAAATGAATATTTGTTCCACAAGTCTGTCACGTCTTTATTAGATATATTTAGTTCATCAACTAATACTTCACAGACTGGTTTATACTTTGCTGGAATGCTGAAACCATCCTCGTTAAAAAGTTCTGAAAATTGTTGTTTACTGAAATTACTATCCTGTATCTTTTTTGCATGTTTTAAAATGTCACACTCTGGCAATTTGACTAGGAAAGCATTTTCCACAATATCGTCGATGGAAAGTCCAAGACCCTGTAATAATGTGACGCGACTTTGTAATTCCTCATTACTTGCCACAGTGATAATCCGTCCGTTGATTAACTCATGAAGGTGCTCTATTACCTGAAAGACAGAAATTTAAATTGATTTAAAAAATGGAGAGAAATATGTAGGCTTATACTTTACTGGAGTTTTTGCAGGAGGGGGTTTGCCATGTTCCTGAGACAATGTATCGTTGGCGAACCCACATCATGCATACATGTACATGTAGTACTAGTAGTGATGGTCCGATAACTGGTTTCAACATCAGTTATTGGCCAATAGGAGGCTTTTTGGGAGAAACTGGTATCGGTCTATACTCGGCCATATAGCCTATAATGAAGTCCCTGACATCTGTTCGAAATGACTCGGTATATATCTTTAAAATATCAGTGAGTTGTAAACAAATCACTCGGCAACTTTATTTTAGTTGCCGTTCTTATTGCTATTTCCAAAATAATACCGGTCTATGTTATTATTTTTTTAATTCTTATTCACACAGTGAGTTAGGGTAAAAATGCATTTTTTAAAATTTTTTAAAGAATACCATTTTTGCACAACAGATATTAACATACAATAGTCCACTCGATAAAAACTCTGACTAGAATATAGATAAAACTCATTACATGATGATCACTATACGCAGCAGAATGTCGCAAAGGAGTGTATAGACATAATTTCATATCATTGTCAATATTTAATAATTCATAATAAAGATGTACTTAATTAATTTATAATATTACAAACACATAAAGTTAAAGATACATTATATAAGATTTAGATAAAGAACTAGCCATTCTTGCTATAATAGTTCGAAAGTAGATAATGTAAAATGAATAATTTGAAAATTTCATTCGAATTTCTCTATTGCAAGCGAAGATATTAGCCTTTGAAGGTTTGACAGATGTGTGCAATAATTTCAACCACTGTACTGGTTGATCGATGCTAAGTCTCGGTCATCCATATTTGATTAAATCAAAGTATGGCTGAACTGTTCCAATCTATTTAATATTGGAAAAATTTGATGCCATCGAGAGTTGATTAAGACCTGGATCAGTTAATTAATGTCTAATTAATACTTTAGAAAACATTTCAGGCCTAAAGAAAGACCTTCAATAGGCAGATTTAGCTTTTGCATAATGCATGTTTAACTTCCCAATAGCTTGTTTTCTGCTCAACTCTAGTTATAGAAATGGGAGAATGTCACAAGACACATGGCGACATGTAAAGCTATCGCTTTGATGTCATATCATTACCACATATACCAATCTGACATCTATTATACGTGCCAGTCAAGTTAAGAAACTATATGTAATAAACAGATAATCTTCACTATATTAATTAATCATATAGCAAATAATTATGTTCTAAATAGATGGGTGTATTCCCACGAAGGCGCAGTTAGAGAGTGTGACCAAAATTAATCCTTCCCACGAAGGCACAGATATCGACTTGTCAGGGTTTTTTTTGAAGAGAGACATGTTGTTATTAGGACCCAATTACATGTAACTGTGTTAAAGATTTTATGAATTTATGTTCACTTTAAATTTTATTCACCATTTGGCAACTAGTACGATGACATGTACTTAATCTTTTTTGGGTATCATGACATTAGGGGTATTTTAATGTGTAACAGTTTTTATATACACCACTTTGTATCTGTATCGGCCGATACATGTATATCAGGGGGATCCTGGAATTTTTGCAAAATTGGATTTTACTAGGATAAAGCACACTGCCTTTTCATAAAAAGTGTTATTTTACAATTTTTTTATGTACATGTAGCTGAGAAGGGGAGGGGCCCTCTCTGGATCCACCCCTGTATATTTCGCTGTCAATAACTGATATCGTTAAAGCTGATTGTAGTCATCGGACAGACCATCATTAATATGTAGATAATGACTTATGATTATCATATAATAATTAGTGTGTTGCATGACTCGGCCCTTAAACCTGATGTGTTATTAGGCCAGGGGAATCACGTGGGTAAGGCGGTGGCTCACTAGCCTGGAGGTTGGGTGTTCAATCCCTGCATTGGCCGAGAAAGTTCATCCAGATTTTTTGGCATGGTTTCCCCTAGTCAGTGATGCAGGATGGATGCCTGACAAGGACAGCTGTCTAGTCTTTTGGATGGGACAAAAAACTGAGGTCCCATGTCCCATGTACACATTGGTGTGCACGTAAAAGATCCCTTGGCAGTTTGAATTCGATATAAGAGCAGGCCGTTGCGTAGCTTCAAGGCAAGCCTGGAAATAAGGCACCTGTCACTGACAATGTCACGTACAGATTTAGGCTTTGTCAGGCACAAAACCTGTGGTGCCTGTCATTTTGTCAGGCACGGATTTGTCTTTTTTAATGATATTATTAATACATGTCCGGCACTAAGTTGAAAATGTCAGGTACTATTTCATTAGTGCCTCACATTTTGTCAGGACCTGAGGTACATCTAAAACCGTTATTTCCAGGCCTGCACAGCTTCCTGTGCAAAATTTCCCTCATAGCACACTGTATGGCGTATGCCCGTCTTCATTAGCCCAGGTTAGGAACAGAACAGTAGGACCTTGAACCCCATTTCATTTCATCTCATTTTGATATTAGGCCAAATCTGGCAAAAAAGATAATTTTTCCACATATTTATTTCTTGTTTTTTGAGCATTTTTTGGTCAATGTCAAAAACATATGATTTAAATTACCGTATTCATCATAATTACCACCAGGTGAACTTAAATGTTTATAAAAATATCACTTTTATAGCCAATGTTTTATGCTTATAAGCCATTCAGACAATGAAATTATGTGCAAGGTTGCTTATTACTACCACAGACACTTTTTAGAGATAATATTATGTTAAATAAGATATAGTTAAAGTATTTATTCAAGTATGTTCAAAGCGATTAGGTCACTCATATCCAATGGAAACCTCTTGCACGTGCGTGTACCGGTACCAGCAAAAAGGTCTACCTGTACTTGATACTTTAACTTACATCTCTTTGGACATGGTTTTCATTTGCTGGTTTATCTCTCATATTCCCATATTTGTTAATCCTGTCAGCTGTGAGAGCAGGTGTGGTGGACAATCTTTGACATTTAACTGGACAATCAACAAGAGGAGAAAACTGCCGATAAAAGTTCAGAGACCATATTCGGATCAGGGATCTGCCTATGGGTAACATTCTGTTGCGTTAACCTAAATCTGAAAATAAAAGCAGATTTTATTTTAATAGACAACATGTACATGCCAGGACCTCTTCACCCCTTACACAGAGAATCTTTATGATGACTGCTATGACTTCGTTGGCTTTGCTAATAAATTGGCCCTGTATTTCACTAACCAGAAACTCTCATTACACTCGATCGCCCTGTACATTCAGGAACTGCCTTATGGCCGAGTTATGTAAATTTGGGCGTTACCTTGTATTTAGAATTTAATGGCTTCTGCCAAGCTGTTTAGCAGAAGGGGACTTATTTTCAACAGCATGTTGTGTCGCACACACTGACTCTAGCAAGGTAAGGAAGGTCTTACTTTCTCACAAATTGTTCCTTTACAGTGTACAGGTGTTCACAGAAACTAACATGCAACCATTTAGCAGTAAAAAGTTTCCCAGTAAATTGACTGGGAGTGGGGTTCGAAACATTTTTGACAAGGATTCAATATAGGGCGATTGTGATGAGACCTATATAATATATAATGTTAAGAGCTGAACTAATAAATGTAATATTTTAATGTATTATTATAGGCCTATAAACTGATTTACATTCAATTGTTTCTGTTTTTACTCTAATAATTTCCAATCAGTTATTTCGGCTAATACGCTAGAAGTCTCAATCGAATGGCAATCTCCAGCATCTGGTTATTCCAGTCTACACCGATAGCATTTATTGCAGATGTTCTCCAGATAAGAATCAATATGAGGTCCCCAATTTGACATGACTTGTAAAATGTCTAGCCTCGTTTTTCTTGTCCCTTGTTAATGGTGCTGCAACGCATTATGCTTTTTTTTATGGTATACGATTCGTGCACCAAATGATAAAATGTTTATTTTGACTTTTAATTTAGATACCGTACCGGTAACACTTTGTTGAAGCAGCAGAAGCCCGATATCCCGGCAAGATCACAACATCAATAAGATCTATGTGGATTTATATATTGACAATTTTAATTAGCGTTTTCAGTGTTGAAATGGTATTGAGTTTGAGACTTAGCAACTTCAAAAATTTTAACACATAAATATCGGAACTCTACTATTTTACTGAGCGCGCGCGGCCGGTTACGTAATTTGGACTTCACTTTATGTAACGGTAAACAATAAAGTGTCAATAAAAACGTTACCCATGCAACATGTGCGATCAAAAGAAATATGAATGAAAATTACCTTTTCCTCCATCAATTAATCATGTTGTGCACCTCGACATTCATTGCTTTTAACCATTTGCCCTTCTCTCCTTCAACTCCACGTTATTATTTCGACATTTTGTTTGTAGACTCGATCTCAAAGACTCTCCTTTATATAGACAGGACGCCCATAACCCTAAGCGACCAATTAGATGGTCAAATCGGCCAATTAAATATTTGATATTGGTTATGAATCAAGTGATATCTAATTGCATAAATTTAAAGATGAGTTATGTAAGAGATAAATCTGCATATTGTAGGTCTCTCTTTCTTTAGGCCTCGGGGTGGGGGGTGGGTGTGTGTGTGTGGGGGGGGGGGGAGGTTTACCGAATGTTTTTTATCTGGGTACTCCGGTCCACCCCCCCCCACTGTTAAAGACCCCTATGCGCAAGCGATCGAATTATTGAAATAAAATTAAACCATTTGTTAGTCCCAAAATGACCTAGTTTGTGTTTGTCTCGAGTGGCCGTTAAACCCCATTTCTCTCTCTCTTATTTCGGGGTGGTGGGCGGGGGGGTTGGGAGGGACGGCAGAAGGTTAGCGTGCACGCTGTATTATACGGCCTGGCATTGAGTCAACTGGTGTGGTTTCAAATTCCCGGTTGTAAGTGGCAAGGAGTAGAGTCGCCTGTCCAACTTCGTGGGTTTTCTCCGGGTACTCCGGTTTCCGACCACTGCTAAAGAGTCCTACGCGCAAGCGAATTATTGAAATAAAATTAAAACCATATGTTAGTCCCCGAAATGACCTAGTTTGTGTCGAGTGGACATTAAACCCCATAAAGCTCTCTTTGTCATAGTGCCGGAGTGATAAGAGTTCGGATGTGACAGAGTCCACTGTATATAGGTTACTTTAATTAACATTTCTTTCATGCAATTCCTACAAGTTCAGGCGTGGATCCAGAAGGGGGCGCACCCAGCGCACACCCCCTCTATTTTTTTGCGGTGGCGAACAA
This sequence comes from Patella ulyssiponensis, assembly GCA_963678685.1. Taxonomy (NCBI): domain Eukaryota; kingdom Metazoa; phylum Mollusca; class Gastropoda; family Patellidae; genus Patella; species Patella ulyssiponensis. The sequence continues at coordinate 74,132,835 of OY783227.1, read as the reverse complement.
TTTTTAGCTCCATGTTTTCTCGCGGGAAACGAGAACAAAAATAGTTTAGGTTAGACATCGTAATTGACAGTACTAGTATGAAATTACTCCATGTGGGCATTTTTGTCCACTCAAAAATCACAGGCCGTGCTTCGCACTCCCAAGTGGGTGCAGCACACCCGCCCCCTCCTTTCTGAAAATCCTGGATCCGCCCCTGAAGTTTCAGTCATTGTTTTTTGAGGCGCGCGATCGCTCTCGAGCGCCTGCCGCGCACCTGAATGTCGGCCGAGGGGAGGTTTTTCTCCCTCGCCTTAAAATTGAAAATCGCTCTCCATATTTGTAAATCATGGACATGTATTCGATCTCCGCCATGCTGTCATTGTGAAATTAAATTATTTGGTCTATTCGATTAGTATGTGATCGCACATGGTAATAAAATTCCGATGAATATGTTGCTAAAAATAGATGGCGCCAATGCGCCATTGGTTAATTTAACTGAAATGAAAAGTAGAACGCTCGCGAGACGTGAGAAATTACGAGAGATGGCACGTAAAAATTTCCAATGCGAGTAATTTCGGAAGAAATAGATTATATTTTGATGGAATTTTCAAGCGTTTATGATTATATTTTGAATGGGGGGTGATGTTTTTTAAAAATAATTATACAAGCTAAATATATTTAGAAATTTCGACAAGTATTTCTATTGGAATACCGTAAGTAGTTATATAAACGATAGCAGAAGTTTTACTTGACCGTACGGGCGTACGACTACGAAAGAATGCTATTATTTAGCAGACGATGTATATTATCAATTATGTAACCAGGAATGACCCCTTGCACCAAGTTATTGATCTTCAGAGCCATTTTCCATATACAGAAAACTAATCACTCTTCTTAATATCAGATCACTCTCCTTAACGTCTAAATCACTCTTCTTATCGAAACTGGGAGAGCTTTTTTAGGAGAGCGATTTTTTCAATTTCTTCATTAAGGTGAGCTTTTTTCGGCTCTCCTCTAAAATACAAAAAACAACGACTGAAGTTTGTCATGATGTCTTTATGAAGTTTGCATACTTTTATGATTAATTATAGATAGCATGCCAAATTATTATCGCTTGAAATATTGAGCAATATTATAAACGGAATCACGCTATTCAAGTTCGCGACACACCCGGTTGTGAATAATCGTTATCTGGTGATTATGTGTATAACCGAAGGAAATTATTGCAGTGAATACGGTATTTGTAAAGGGAAGTAACTCTTGTGATTGTTTGGTTATCACTACTAAACATTGAGCGATACAGTCTAAATCTTGAGCAACAAAACCGCACCCAAACTCAACCATAGAAGTATAATCAAACAGGTTTGTTGGTTTTATATATTTAAAAGTACTTATCTTTGTTTTCTTTGAATTTGTTGATTAAACTAGCCCTACTGCCTGCATGAAAATGGAACACAAGATGGCAGTGCACAAGTGACTAGTGAGAATGAAGGAATGCCAAATAACAATACAACAATGAATTTTCCTTCTTTTTTTTTTTTAATTCAGTTTACAATAACCCCATGTAATTAATTAATAAACTCTTGCAGACAGTGTAATAATAATACAACGAATGCGGGGATTCGAAATCATAATGAATACGAACAGACTAAGAAAATCCCAGGCAACAATCTTGGGATTACGACTACGAGAAAATTTCTAAAAATAGGCAAAAAATAGGTCAAAGTTTTGTACCGGTACCGTACTTTCTTTTATCTAAAATACGGGACATACGTATTTGTAAACTTAAGGGTATTTTTGCAATTCTTCATTCTTAACCCAAAGGATATAGCTCTTTTTTTTTAATATGAAGGCAGCTCAAGTCAACCATTAAGAAACCACAATTTGCAAATGGTCTTGTTTACCGTATTGTATTTGTACTTTTCATACGGGTGTACTCGTAGTCCTTAAATTTCTGGTAAAAGACCCCAACTTGCAAACGAATTATTGAAATAAAATTTATTGATAGGCCTTTTTTGAATCTGATTAGAATTAGATTCATGTCTGGAAATGATTTAACGTACATACATGTATTTTGATTTTGTTTTCTTACTTTTTAATGTTAAATATTCAAGTGAGTACAAATTAGCTGGACTGAAATTTTAGCTAAAAATACAAATTGCGCGTCAGTAATTATGGAAAATGATGTTATTGGGATCATAGGCGTACAGGGAAATTTTTCATTGGGGGGGGGGGGGGGGTGGTTGGTGCCCCAAAAATGTAGTTAAAGTCTTAGTATGTTACGGTACATAATAATAATAATAATAATCCACTACAATTTAATATTATTAATACAAATTATATAGGCACATGTATCAGGCCTGTGGGATGGAAACGAAGTGTGCAGATTTTTTTACTAAACTAACGGGCCGAGTACCGACTATATTTCCGATCCGAATGCTGCTAGGGTGCCTGTGTTTATTTTTTTTTACAAAATCGTGTATGAAAAAATATGCATTTTAAGTAATTCTGAGGAGTTTTTACCAAATAAAAAAAAGTTCAATTTTTATTTAAAGGCCCATGACATGTTCTACAATATCTCTTTTGCGATGAATAAGTTCTTAATTTCTAAATCATCAATAAAAGAGAACTAGATTTTATTTACTTGTAAAATACACAACTAAAAACAGTTGTTTATGTAACTGTAACTCATGGGTTACTATACTCCAAACAAATGGTTTGAGTCTTAAGATTTCTATTTAATTGCCTAAATATAGACACTCTGAATTTTAATTCGCTGTTGAATTGGACACATTCAAGAACCCAATATTTTTTTATACAACTTTTACAAAGCACAATTGTGTGCCCAAATTTTCCCATTATTTGGTGCCCAAAATGGGGGGCGGCCACCAGCCCGCCAGCCCCCCCCCCCCAGCTCGTACGCCTATGATTGGGATGTCAGAAACAGGAACTGTCAAAGGAATGTGTAAGCAGTGATCAAGTCAGTATTTCTGGGGTATTGTGTGTCACTGCTGTTTAAAATTTACATATCTTTCATCATTGGACTATTGGGGGGTTGGGATGCCTAGTGGTCTAGAGTGCCGCGCTTCGACCTCTAGCTGGCTGGTCACCCCTGGGGCTTGCGGCTGTGGTTTCGATCCCTGGTGTGAGCGTATGTGGCATGGAGATGGGGCGCCTTCTCAACCTCGTGGGTTTCCTCCGGGCACTCCGGTTAACTCCCACTGCTAAAGACCCCTACGCGCAAGCGAATTATTGAAATAAAATTAAACCATATGTTAGTCCCAAAATGACCTAGTTTGTGTCGAGTGGACGTTAAACCCCATTTCTCTCTCTCTCTCATTGGACTATTAAGTGCAGTTTACATAATCACAGATATATAAGATAATATACTGGTAAATATGTGTGTATAAATAAAGTACATTAGTGTATTAAGGTCACAGCAATTATGTTATGCTTAATTAAGCACAAGGTTTTAGCTGAAGTAACATATTGAGATTATGGACATACCAAGCTTGACCTGGTGTGTGTTGTTTAAGTTAAAATTATTTCTTTGAACATAATGTACATGTATGTTGTAATTGTGACTCAACCATTAAGAATTATTTCTACATTGTATAGTAAAATGTTTTTTTGTTTGTTTATGCAAACGAAACCATAGAATACATTACTTGTGTACTGATTTTAAATGTTCACTGTGTCCTAAATATTGGACAGTATGGTTCCATACATCAATATTGATTGAACATCAAATATTATGGAAAATATTTAGTTAGAGGTTGAGCCCCTTGAACATAAAAACCAAGAACTGTCAAATGTAATTTTACTATATCAACACTCCTACTTATCACTTCCTAGCTAGCAATATAATAAAGTATGGCAAAGAGGTATCTCACCTTAGACAACATAACTTCCTATTTGGGTTAGTAATTGTATTTTACTATTAGGATATACGGAATAAGCAAACCGGACACCCATTAGCTTAAAAATCATCACTGGCGAAACCTGTTGGTATATTTCAAATTATATAATATCAATGTATTTATATTGAGTATTATTATAATTGAAAATCTTTAAAATATGTAAATGCCACTTATATACTGGTACATGGACCCAGAGTACATCTGTTTCTGTCAGAAGAGTATTACCCGGTTCTGTGCACTGACAGGTTATAGTATTTATGACAAACATTTACCTACAGCTAATAGCTATTTACATATAATGTATCGTGAATAAAAGCGTATTTTTTACTAAAGTGTGTTAATATGTAACTGATATAGATGTACATAATTTTATTAAGTGTTTGCTCTGAACATTAAATAAATCTTTCATTTTATAGGTTGAGAGATACATGTATATGTCACAAAAACCCTTTCATTAAAGATACATTATGGGTGATTAGATAAAGAGCTTGCAGTTCTCACTATAATAGTTAAAAACTGAGAATATATTGATAGAACTTTTGGCCTAGCCTCGATCATCATTACTAAAGTCGGTACGATAAATTATGTAGTCTTGATTATCCATTTCATGATTAAATCATGAATGAAAGTTGAGCAGCAAATCGAATCCTAATCAGGTAAATATCACAGGCTAGTGATGAAATCAAGAGTTGAATATGGTTTGGATAAGTTAATTAATGTTTGATTAATAATTTATATAAAACTGTCAACTCTAATCTCCCATCATATATTTTTAACTGCAAATATTGACAGTTTTAATCAAGCAGTTTTCCATTTGTGTAAGTCGATTGTCTGTTGTTCACATCATATATTTAGCCCTGCTTTCATGAATTTTAGATGTACGAGCACTCCTGTCAGGCGTAGCAAAAGCTTTTAACGCTTCAAATTATGAGCAAAAGACATGACGTGTACTCATCTCTAGTAGGATTATAAATGCGTAATTTTAGTTGAGTATGACTCGTGACAGGAATATAATAAATAACAATAATCAATCTTTTTTTTGAAAAAAAAGTTTATGATTTTGCTTTGTGAATTCCTGCATGATCCACAACTGCATCTGCCAGAAAGAACTGTATAGTACCATCTCTTATCTCAAGACAAGTAGAGTCTAGAAATGAGTCTTCTTAGCTAGTGGACGTTAAACCCCATTTCTCTCTCTCTCTCTCTTAGCTAGTTAACAGGAAACCGTGATTTCATCATAAAGGTGTTAATCACTGCAAAGAAATTTCATTAGTCATAATATAGAATACTGTTTGTTGCTTGGTATTTAAACGTCAACTTCCTTTATTAAAATTGGGTGCAGTAGTCATAGTCTTTAATGAAATGCCCTAATTTACATGGACAATTGTTGAGCTATTTAATTTCTTGTTAAAACAGATTTTCTTACCCTAATATTGTATAGAATTGGAAACAGTTGTCTTTCAAGCACAAAAAAAGCAAACATTACTTTAAATGAAATTGTGCATAACAAGTATTTGTACTTCTACTAATTCCGATTAATTAGAAACAAAATTAAAATGATAGTTCCCCTGGAATGCCTGGATCCATTCACTTTATTTGATACATGTATGTATGTTTGTTGGTTTGTCTTGTGTAAATGTGTTTGTGTGGCTTGGTTCCTCTGCAGTTATTACTATATGTAGCTACATGTATAAGCATAGTTCTTAAGGTTTATCATTAAGTCAACTATGCAGGAGTAGTTTTGATCCCAAGCTTGTACATATCATGGAGTAGAGTTGCCTGAGACTCGCCTTCCAACCCTTATAATTAAGGCCCCTCTGGCAAACATTTATTAAAATAAAGAATAAGATGCATGTATTCTAGTTGTTAGTCCCAAAATGATACAGTATGTGTTGAGTTGACGTAAATTCGATTTCTCCATCCCAAGCCATTGCATATGCACTGCACTGTTTCCAAAATTATCATGAAATTTAAGAACTAGAAGTGACTAGACAACTTATACCAGATACCAGTAATTGAGGAACTTAAGAACTAGCAGTGACTAGTCAACTTACCAGATACCAGTAATTGAGGAACTGTTTTTAAAGCACAATTCATAGGATATCATCCATATTTCAATACAATTTTCATATTCCTAACATATATATATCATAAATTGAATGTGGTAGTATTTATTGGAGAATGTGCAATTGATATATATTTTTCATACAATATTTCTGGTAGGTTTTAACATTTATATGGTGCAGGATAAGGGGCTTGGCCGCAAAAACTGACATTGTGTGTACAAATTGCTTTGCACATAGTAGATCCCTTGGCTGTTGTGACTTGATATATGATTAAGTACATGTACTTTCCTCTGGTTGTTCTTTATCATACCGGGTATATACATGTTGATTGTTAAAATGCTTTTTCTTCTTTTTACAGTTTAACTTAAGATGGAAGTGAAAGAAACACGAGCTGGCCCAGGTCTTGCGCCTGTTCCTCAACCAAATCAACCAGGATATCCTCAGCTAGATCAGGGTGGTCAGCCAGGGTATCCACAGCCTCAACCAGGATATCCCCAACAAGGTCAGCAAGGTTATCCCCAACAAGGTCAGCAAGGTTATCCACAACAAGGTCAACAAGGTTATCCACAACAAGGAGGTTATCCACAACAAGGAGGCTATCCCCAACAAGGTCAACAAGGTCCTGGAGGTTACCCACAGCAAGGCCAACAAGGCCCTGGTGGTTATGCTGGTGGCCCACCAATGATGATGCAACCTATGGCAGGAGGTTTGAATTTTTACCCTAATTTGACTAGTTATTTATAATGATTTTTACTGGTAAATATTAGATTGATAATACTGCTGTTTCCAAAATACTGGGGATTAAGTATTACATGTATATTGTTGATAAGTAGGCCTATTAGGTGTCTGTGTCTTGTGATGTTTCTCAGTTTACTTTGTAAATACACGTACTGAACAGAATTGTACCAGAATTGAATGACCGACATTTTTATGAGAGATTAAACTGACACAATGTTCTGATAGCGCTAAATGATGCATCCAAACTTAAACAAATTATTGCTTTATATAGGAGCTCCTGTTGGTGGACCTGGTGGTTGGATTGGAGCACCTCAACAGCTACCTAAAGATTGTCCACCAGGTCTTCAGTATCTAGCTACAGTGGATCAACTCATGGTTAAACAGAAAATAGAGGGGATTGAAGGTTTGTATTGTATTCATTTATTAAACACACCTTATGATTTCTAATCAAACACAATGATATCCTCATAAGGTACATTGTAAGGGGGTTGGGTGGCCAAATGGTTAAACTTCTGCGCTTTAGATCATAAGGTCTATCATTGAGTCGACTGGTGTGGTTTTGATTCTTAGCTTGTTCTTTACAAGGAGTATGGTCACCTGTATAACCTGGTAGATTTTCTCTGGGTCCTCTGGTCCTCTCAGTGATATAAAATTGAACCATATGTTGGTGACAAAATAACCAGAGAGAGAGAGAGAAATGGGGTTTAACGTCCACTCAACACAACTAGGTCATTTCGGGACTAACATATGGTTTTTAATTTTATTTCAATAATTCGCTTGCGCATAGGGGTCTTTAGCAGTGGGAGGAAACCGGAGTGCCCGGAGGAAACCCACGAGGTTGAGAAGGCGCCCCTATCTCCATGCCACATACGCTCATACCAGGGCTCGAAACCACAACCGCAAGCCAGAGGTGACCGGCCAGCTAGAGGTCGAAGCGCGGCACTCTAGACCACTAGGCCATCCCAACCCCCGACAAAATAACCAAGTTAGTATAGAGAAGAAATTAAACACTATTTCGCTCTTTATATCTATTTCTCCTACAACTTCTGTAAAAGAAACTCATGTGCTGAGTCATATAGTCTTATTATGTGTCCTTACTCCAGTGGGGTAAATTGTGCATGTGTTGAGTCACCTACACAAATTCCGAGTTTAAACATCTAAATGTATATTAAGTGTAAAGAATTGTACAGCTGTGCAAGAATTACTATATTATCCTTCATTTATATTTTTAATCGCCCACATGTAAATTCGTTGAATTTCAGCTATTTCTGTTTTATCTTCTAGAGTTGTGGTCCTTGTTTGACTTTGTTGAACCCCTTGTGACTGATAAAAGTTATTATTCGAACTGTATGAAACTGACATAGTGTCTTCTAAAAGCTTCCTCTTATGGTTGAATTCAAATTTCGTGAACATTGAATCGCAACTGCCCACAAAATGGCCTCTACTTGTCTGCAAACAATTAAAAATATGTAATACAAAGGTTGTGGACTTTCTAAAGGTCACAATTTTTGTCCAATCTTAATGAAACTTGTACCAAAAATAACTGTTTTTTTTAAAGCTTTTTCTCTGATATACAGTAGAAAAGGTAACTAACTTGCCATAGTTACTGTGTTAACTATACCTGATAACCAGCCCAAAGTATAAAATTCCAGATACAAATTCATTAGTGCCTGATACATTGTATAAATGCCTACATTATATAAATGCCTGGATAATATCACAGAGTACACAGTCCGCTTGTCTGAAGACTGGTTCAGAAAAAGGGAGTGCACTATAAATACATGTGTATGCTGTAAAATAATGAAAAATTATTATTACCTACTAATCGTTTCATTCATGTTTCATTTTTTTTTAATTCTAGCTGTAACCGGTTTTGAGACCAACAATAAATATGAAATTGTTAACAGTATGGGTCAAAAAATATACTATGCTGTTGAGGGTAAGTTTAAAATTTTGTGATTAAACAGCTGTTATGCCATATTTTGGTAAATCACTATTTAGTGGATCTCTTATTATTATGTAATGATAAGTCGCCTGCTTATTGCAGTTGTAAAGTTTCCTTCCATTGTAAAAAGACTCACTGAGTATTATTGAATACATTTATCATGTTATTACGGTACTGAAATGATCTATTTGCCTGTTTTTCACAGTTGATTTTCTAGATCTTTACTCAAAAAGTCATTTTAATACTCAAGTTGATGACCATCTTCCTTTTACACAAAACTCTGTCTAGTCGTTCGGATTGGATAGAAAATCAAATGGCAGTTTTGAATTCGATATAAGAGTAGACCGTAGCGGTGCTGTATGACGTATGCCTGTCTGTATTAGCCCAGTTGGAGCAGAGACAAACAAATTCAAATGATTTCTTATAATTACTTAATGGCCGGTTGTAACTCGTCAATTGATTTTACTCTGCCGTTTTCATTACTGACAAAAGAAAAAATATGCGATAACCCTTGTTGACCTCCATGACTACTTAGCTGCTGGCAACCTGTCTTGCAAATTATGACAGTTATCAGTTATTTTGTTCTTTCAGATACGTGTTGTTGTACTAGAAATTGTTGTGGTGCATCACGTCCATTTGATATTAAGATATTGGACAATACCAGGAAGGAGGTTGTTCATTTGTCTCGACCTCTTCGTTGTTCTACTTGTTGGTGTCCATGTTGTCTACAGGTAATTTATTTTCCCTTTAAAAACTGTAAGTAAATTAATGTGAGTTTCCCAATGCTACATGTTGATACATTCGGATACGTTTTAATGCGATCACCATGATTACTCCACGATTTCAATCGTGATAGTTAAAACCTAGCATTATGAAACAAACATATACACTATATCATAGTAGTTCCACTGTAACCATGTTGTGGCCGAGAAAGTTCATCTTGATTTTCCGGCGAGGTTTCCCCTTGTCAGTGATGCAGAAGGAGGGCCTGACAAGGACAGTTGCCCAGTCATTCAGATGGGATGAAAAACCAAGGTCCCGTGTACACATTGGCATGCACGTAAAAGATCCCTTGCCAGTTGGAATTCGATATAAGAGTAGGCCGTAGAGCCGTAGCCCAGGCAAAAAGTCCTTCATAGAACACTGTATGGCGTATGCCCGTCTTCCATTAGCCCAGGTCAGGTGCAGAAGAGTAGGACGTTAAACCCCATTTCATTTCATTTCGTAACCATGTTGTGATGAGTGGATGTTAAACCCTATTTTTCTACCTCTCATTTTTGCAGAAAGTAACTGTTGAAGCCCCACCAGGACAGACTGTTGGATATGTCAGACAAGCATGGAGTTGTTGTAAGCCTAAATTTAAAATCAACAATGAGAAAGATGAACCTGTCCTTCGTATTAAAGGACCATGCTGTCAGTGGAATATTTGTGGAGACATCGATTTTGATGTAAGTTTTGTGAAGGAGAAACTTTTCTTTAATTTCATTACTAAACATATACTTAATATCTGAAAAACTAATTTGTCTGGTAATATACAACTATTAGTGTCTTAGAGTCTGAACAACTAAACATAGTGTCTGAACAACTAAACATATTATCTGAACAACTAAACATATTGTCTGAACAATTAAACAGTGTCTCAGTCTGAACAACTAAACATATTAATTGAACATAAACATAATGTGTGGGCAACTAAACATAAGGTCTGAACAACTGAACATGTTATTTGATGAGCTAAACATAGTGTCTGAACAACTAAACACATACCTATTACTGCACAGCTTAAAAGCCGATGAAATTCAAGAAAAGAAGCGATTTTATTGTTTTTACTTCCTAGCCAGTATAGCCTATCTGTGTCAAATAACTGTTTGGTAGACTGGAAGACGAGGACATTGTGTCGTATTCAAGGAATCAAGGATCTGACAATAGTAGACAATAGTGGTCACATATCTTTCTCTGGGTAACTTCTGCTGTTTTCCTACCAAACTGTTCAATGTCATTACTGTTCTGACCACACGATAATCACAAAATGACCCTTGTGAAGTTTTAATCCCATGTATTTCCATTTACAGGTTACATCTGCTGATGAAAGTACTGATGTTGGTCGTATATCCAAACAATGGACTGGATTGGCTAAAGAAATGTTTACTGATGCTGATAATTTTGGAATGAGTTTCCCTCTTGATTTGGATGTTAAGATGAAATCAGTTATGTTAGGAGCTGTCTTTCTCATTGTAAGTAATTAACTTTATTATACAGATAGAAGAGGGAGCCACAGTGACTCATTGAGTAAGACATTGGCTCGCTAACCTGAAGGTCTTGTGTTCGTTCCCTGTATCACGATTTTCTGCCATAGTTTCCGCTTGTCAGTAGTGGAGGATGGAGGGCCTGGCAAGGACACTGTATAGTCAAATGGATGGGACAAAAAATGTGTTCTATTATGTGCACGCCAATGTGTACATTTGAACTTCAAATGTACACATTGTATAATAGAACCCATGACAATTGAAATTTAAAATGAGAGTAGGACATAGTGCTGCTGTCCAGACAAAATCTACCCATGCACATCTTCATTTGCTCAGTCAGCATAGAACAGTAGGAGGTTGAATACCATTTCATTCATTCATTCACAGATGCTGTGAAATAGTTCCAGCATTTGAAATCCATCAGTCAGACCAGGCATTCATAGTTGGGGCAAAGTAGCAAACTTTGTAATATTTTTAATCCAATTTATAGGAATACCACTTAAACTGACAATAATATTGTTGTAGACAAAAGAATGCAAAGAATTTCTTGTGATCTCTTATAACAATTCAAAAAATGCACATTTGATTTTGTATAATGCCCAGACCTGTCAACTCTACCGCATCACATGGTAGACTGCTGCGAAATGGCTCCATATACCGCTCCACTACGTGGTAACAGATAACTACCGCATTTTCAAACAAAGAGTAATGCCCCCTGGACAAAAGTAAATATAAAATTAACTTTCTTCTGTTGCTTGGTAGGGTTGTAGTCAAATCATCAACTTGCTATTGCCTCACAGGTGGAATAAAAATACTCTTAAATATACACTTTAGATAAGATGCAGATTTTTTTTATTTTCAGGATTTTATGTTTTTTGAAAAAGATAAGGATGATGTTAAAGATGAAACAAAACGTTTACATTAAATGTAAACAATGGCAAGGTAAGGATATACACACAGTGTTAAGTTTGATTAGAGCTAATCCAACTTAACACTGCTGTAATGGAAGCAAATTTCTTTTCCAAATTATGTCTGGTTAATAGTTTGGTTAATTGGACCAAATATGTTTCCATAATGTTACCTCGTGACTCACGATTTTATTTTACCCAATTAACCAGTGCATAGTAGAATATTGCAGAAAAACTAATTGTGTAAATGAATACAATGTAAACAATACTGTTTGGAGATGAACAATACTTTCACCATTTTTAATACCTGTCCAAAGCTTTAGGGAAGACCCCAGATTAAATGATAGGCTGTCATGTTGCTGAACTTGTTTGGTTTTGAATTGTAGATAATACTGCTGTGATGATGAAGAGGAGTATATAAACCACAACCCACCAAGAGTGAAAAATGATAGTGTAGATATTAACATATACTCTTTTTTTTATTAATTAAATCATTTTTATATTCTTGTCATCTCTGCTTTTTTAAACCCTCCTGCACATATATTTCTTTATATTTATAAATACAGAACATGGTTTTTATTCATTTTTAAAATTTATTCACAATTTTTCCAAAGAATTCAAATACTGGTACTTGTGACACATTTGTTGTTTTACTAAAATAAAAGTGTACTGATTTCATGCCGCCATCTTAATCCAATTCATAAATATGACAGTGTAAGTCTGAATTTAATTGTGGTACATATTTAATGACATCCCGGTTTGGTATCTCTTTATTACATACAATTATTACATGTATAGCTAAATATGACAAGGTGTATGTCTTGAGAGGTAGCTTAATAGGACAATTTGTATGTCTTTTCAATGTTTATAATTGAATTTTATGTATAATGTACCACTGTCAGACAAATATACCAAAACATGTATTATACTAGTTATTATATATACCTTTATATAGAATTATACATACATGTATATAGATTCTTACTGATATTATAAATTTCATTGTATTGTAGCTATTACAATGCTGTACACGTAGTTATTATTGATCCTGTTGTTGTTACTGATGTTGCAATTGTTACTGATATTGTAATTGTTACTGATATTGTAACTTTTTCATAACTCTAATCATAATACATGTTGTTCTGTACCTGTAATGCCTACGTATTTTTCTATTGAAATAGCTTTTCAAGGCATTTTACATTTTTAATTAAAAATTCTTTGATATTTTACAATCAATATGTATCTGTCATTTGGCTGCTGAATATTTTCAAAATTTATTTAAAATTTAAATACTGTAAGAACAGAAGTTGATTTTTAAGTATTTTGGGGATCTTCAATTAACATATTTAGCTAACAGTTTTTATATCACAAAATTAGCTTGACTTAAAACAAATTTAAATATAAGTTATTAGAAGATAATACTTTATACTTTGGAAATGACAAGATTTTATTTTTTTTTCGTCAATTGTAATATATAATAATTCAGCTAATTCAGATAGGGTTTTAAATGACAATTTGTATTCTTTTTATATCATTACAGGGTGTAACCAAGCAGGCCTTATTAGTGTCATGTTCTATTGAAAAATGATTTGTGTTAATAATTTTTGTGTTATATTTGTGTGTAAGTACAGGGTCGAAACAAATGGCCATGTTCATCTCTAATGAAAATATTCATATAATTAAATTAATACAGTTTTGCTCATTTTGTATTGCCTACTTTTATATGTATATTTTAAAACTGAACTAATAACTATTGTTGATGACCTTAAATCACTTGAAATTGATATAAAATCTTGTAATTTTATATGCTTGTTTATTATTTCTTAAGGTTATCTTTATTAAAATCACCAAACCACTTTTCTTGATCAATTATTATTTTTTATATTTAATTTATATTTATCCTAGATGGAAAAAGGGGTAAAAATTCATTCAGAAATAATGGCCAAAACATAAAGCAGGACCACTTCATTTTTAGTTGATATCACTTGTTAACAACCTAAATATTACTTTGCTTTTTATGTATTAAGAAGTTAACAGTTAGTCCCATGTCAAATTTGATGATTTGCTACCATTTGGTTGTGACCATTTATTTTTAGAAAGTTCTGTTATTTTGTTGGTAAAAGTCAATTATTAATCAATATTTTGAAATCAAAATATCAGGATTTTGTTAACAGAAACATAAAAATACACTGATTAAGAAATATTTTTTAGTAAAGAAATATATTTCTGTATTCCACATTCTTGGATTACTGGAATTATAAGTATACACACACTGCAATTACATTAAAATCTGGAAACCTATTTGCTGAAATTAAAGTAGAAACTGAAGGGAAATGTGGAAAATTCTTGGTCTATATTTGAAATATTATTTAATTGTATGCATAATCGTGTTTGTATATTCAATAATTTCATGCTGCACATACTAATTAAATGTAGATAGTATTAGATTATAATATGTATATTCTACTTCTTTTATTTAAATTTTCTTATTTATACACATAATCATTTTTAATACATACTTTTTTAATAGATTTGTTTTAAATCCTTTTTTTAAAATATTTTTCAAAAATAATTAGCCACAAAAAACGTTCTTTATCTTGATATCTTTAAGTCGAAATACAAGCACAAAAGTTCAGGTTTACATGTCTTGTCTGTTTGCAATGGAACCGAAACTTGTCTCACTTAACCAACCTTAATAACTGCTGATAGACATTGTCAAAGCTATCTTTCAATTAGATACCTTGCTTATAACCCAATAAACACAGATGTTAGGTATGTACATCGGGAGTGGGTTCAAACAGAAATTTATTAATGAAAACTTGTGGCAGAAATATTTGGTTTACTTTCAAAACTGATATTTAAGGATTCTCAGTAAATAGCCTAGTTCTTCTGATTTTTGTTCGTTTGTTTTGTTAGTATAATAATGTAGTTCATTATATGTTCTGTTTTGTTTGGTTTGTTTAGTATAGTCTATTAGGGTTGTATTGATGTATTCTTTATTATGCTCAATCTGTTCATATTATACATTAAATAAACTTATAATACAAGTATATATCATAGGAGTGCTCTTTCTCTTTTCTACATTTACAGATATTTCAAAGATATAGTGCTCAAGGTTAATTATACTATTCAAAAAAAGTAGGGGATATTTGATTTTTAAGTGTTATTAAAGTCACCTAATGTCTCCAGACATGCTAGATGGGGGAGAGGTCGGGACTCAGTGCTGGCCAAGGTAATGTGGTGATGTTCTGTTGTTGGAGGTAACCTGTAACGATCCTGGCCCTGTGACATCTTGCGTTGTCATCCTGGAAGATGAAACGGCGGCCATGACGTCGTGCGAACGGCACAACATGGACTACCAAGATGTTGTTCCGGTAGTACTGGCCTGTAACACGCCCTGCAACAACATGTAAAGCCGTTCTTCCAGCAACAGTGATGCCTCCCCACACCATAACAGAACCACCCCCAAATCGATCATGTCTGATGACGTTAACGTCTTGGAAGCGCTCGTTTCGACGACGCCACACCCTCCTACGTCTGTCCAAAAAATCAACAGTGAACCTTGACTCATCTGAAAACATCACATTTCTCCAGCGTCGATTATCCCAGTGTTGACGATCCCTACACCAACGACGTCTTGCCTGAATGTGATGATCTCTCAAACAAGGGATCACGCGAGGACGTCGGGCGCGAAGGTGACCCCTATGCAGTCGATTCCGAATCGTCTGGCCACTCACTCTCACACCAGTGTCTGTTTGAAGACGAGCGCTGATCTGATTTGCTGTGATGACACGATTTCTCAAGGCCAAGGTACGGATAAATCGATCCTGGGCTTGAGTTGTCGCCCTTGGTCGACCTGAGCGTGGTCTGTCCTGTACAGATTGTGTATCACGGTATCTGGACCATAGCCTGCTTATGACAGACTGAGAAACATTCATCGTCCGCGCCACAACCGCCTGTGTTGTGCCGATCTGTAGCATGCCAAGGGCACGTAACCTTTCATTTTGGGTAAGCCGACGCATATCAAAATTTGTTTTCTGGTCACTAAAACAATTAAACTGATGTTTCCACCCTGGAATTCAATGCCACAATGACTGTAACATTCAAAGTCAGAGTCGTGCAAATCTTGGGTTGGACCCCCATGATGATCCCAAGCATCACCTGCATTCCATGCGGTAGCTATTGGTGCGTTTGGGCGTCACATGTAACTGGAAATGTTTCTTCTGTTAGGTTCTATAGTGACTTTTTTCGTAGTCATTTGCATATTTTAGTATTATGCCCCCAAAATCAAATATCCCCTACTTTTTTTGAATAGTATATAAAAATAAGGGAGCTGCAGCGGCTCAGTGAGATCTGGTTCGCTCCAAGTGTTGGCTGATAAAGTTCCGGATTTCCGGCCCGGGTTCACCTTATCTGTGGTGCAGTACGGAGGGCCTGGCAAGGACAGTGTCTAGTCAATACCAATTAGCTAAATCACTGAAAATATCCTTCAAATGTCTTTGACGATTTCCCAGTATCACAGTTCACACAAAACTAATGCTACCCAATTATAGTTAAATTGACTCTGTAATATATCTACCCATAAAATATTGAGCAGGGACCACAGTCAACTTTGCTCTATTCACTCATAAAATGTTGAGCAGTGAACACAGTCATCCCCGCTTAAATTCACTCATAATATGTTGAACAGGGATGATATTTTAATATAGTCTACTGTACAGACAGTGCGTATACTGTTTGTGTATGGATTATGTTCGTATTTGTTTTAACTACACTATTTAATTCTTTACTGAACGTAAAGCCGTGCTCGGGTGGAGATGTTGATGCCCAGTTATTGTCAGCTGTTCTCATTCATTTCGCTCCATAGAGCTCAAAAGGGTTCAAAATCGCAAAAACAAAACTGTCATGAGGCTTACAGACCCCACCCACCCCTGCTGTATTATTATCTTCCTTTGGTTTCCATCAACTACTAAATCCCATTAGGGAATTGTACAAAAAAAGTTTTGACTTGAAATTATTGGGCCTTTATTGTTCTTTTCAAAGTTCCAACCCTTTTCACTTCTCTTTTTCATAAACAATGAAAATGAATGATATATACAACACATCAAGTCAAATATATTATTTGAATTATATTTTATTGGGAACAGAATGATAAATACATGTTAATACTGTAGCGTCGGAAAAGATAAGTCTTCAATGATGTTTTGAAATTTGACACGGTTGTGCACTGTTTCAAATGAGCAGGCAGATTATTCCAATAGATATGAAAATATTTTGCTCCAAAAGTTTTAAAATTGTACGGTGGTAACTGTAGCTGAATGTTATTTTTTTTTATCAGTAATTTAAATTCTATGCGTTCGTGAAACAATTCTTGCCGCTGAATTTTGTAACCTTTGAAGTCGATTTTGTTGCTTTTTCGTTGAAATGACGTATTGAACCAATATTTCAGATGTGGTAATGACATGTTTTGCAGAGGAAATTGATCTGATTTTCCATTGATGGAATATTTTCCATGATAACGCCCAGATTTTTAATGGAATTTAAAAGATTGATGTTAGAATTTTCAAATATGTAATGTTACTCTTCTTTAATCTTCTCGACAATCAATAACACTTCTGTTTGCCTGAATTTAGTTCGAGCATATATTGTTAGTCATTCAGCATTTTACTTCAGTTACACATGATTCCATTTTCATGCAAGAAGACAACTGACTATTTTGGTCAGGAGTGAAGAAATTTACGACTTGTGAGTCGTCTGCATAAAAATGGTGGTATAAATCTTTTTCGGTGAGCAGTTTACCAAGTGGTTTCGTTTACGTACAAAACAATACGGGTCCTAATACCGACCCTTGGGGTATGCCATATAATAGAGTCACTCCGTCAGAGAAGGAAGTTTTTAGAAATAACAAAAATAATACTTTAACAAAGGTGAAACCTACCCCTAAAGCTAAACTTAATAATGTACGTTGCACACATTGCAATGCCAAACGCTTATAGCAAACAACATGACACAGGCACGAAAAAATCGAGCTAGTACGGTAAATATAGCTCTTCGTTGTTTTGAAGGAATCTAAGGGGTAATGGCTATTTTATCAACTTCTCGAATACGTACGGTAAATCGAGCCCTTCGCTGTTCAGAAGGAAGCGATGTAGCTTTGTTAGCTCTTTTATTAGGTGTACCGACAAAACATACACCAAAATTCTCCATTGTAATATACCCAGCCCCACACTTACCCGCTTTCTTATATGACATAATTGTGTTACAGATACAACTGGACTAATGTTTATCTAATATAATTATAAAATTTATCACCAAAATCAATGCTTATGGAATTTGATATAAATTAACGGTCCCATTTGGGTTACTCCCAGACAAAGAACAGTAAATGTTCTCTTTATAAACAGGCTGATGCTTTGACACCGTGACATCAGACGCGTAGAATGTGACGCTGTTGTTACCAAAAAACTGGCCAATCACAATATCTGTTACAAATCCTGCTCCTTGATAATTAGTTATCAGTTTTGATTGGGTTACTGTTACTTCCTGTGCTGCTTCTACATAGTCATAATCTGAAACAATATGTGGTGAATACGTCTTTAAATAATCTGAAGAAAAATGTACGACTACATGTAGTGGGTCGGGGTTCTACCTTGTCGCCGCAGACTACCTATGTGCATAGTACTAGAGTTTGGGGGCTTTAATGGAACATACTTAAACCCGACAAGGTTAAACATTAAATAACATGTTCGGGAGTACTATAATATGGACCAGAAATCGATAATGACGTCATCACCATCATCTTGGAATCGTGGTGTCCATCCAAGGAACAAGTATGTCATTTTCATGTTGATAGTACATGAAATGGCGGAGCCTTGGGATGTTTCGAAGAGCGTCACCCCCAAGAAGAACAACAAGATGAATAGTGTTTGGGGAAAGTTCCTGGTCCAAAGAAATATATGTATTTTACTCTAGGTTTCAGGCTCTACAGTAAAGAAAAATAGCAGTAATGTATACCCCCCCCCCCTCTCCCTTGTCGTGTAAGTTATAATCATAAATACCTCAAATGTTACCCACAAAAGAAGTGAATACATCCGAAGTATAGTATTCCAGAAAATATAGATTACAATTCACACAACCGAATTGACTAAATGACTTGCATAACCAACCCCGTTAAGTAATCTACAATGTTTTCCGAACGACTCATTTTTTTTACCAATTTGGTTTAATTAGGAGTTCATTTATTGTATTTAAACGGGGTTTTATTTGCTGTCTTTTAATAAACAGGAACATTATTTAAGGACAACAATATTACCTTGGATAACTCCACCTGATATAGCTCCAGCTAATAAACCAGTACATCCTCTATAATCAGCAGTAAATCGAACACTGGCACCTTGTTTTAAAGCCATGTAGAGATCATTGGTTGATGAAATAGGTTGTAATTGTTTAAAACTAGTAAAAAACTGTACACTAGACCTGTAACAGGAAATCAGTTAATGGTTATGGTATGTAAATTACATGTATATGGTCAATTGTTTAGTTTACTTAGAGTAAACGATGGAAACCCGCCCCAGATCTTCAAGACCATGTTAATTTTACAAGGAGACATTTCATTATTAAAAGTTGATTTTACATTCTATTATAAGTGAGGAGTCCCATGTCTTGCTATTACTTCAAAACTTTCTTAAGCATGTAAGAGCAAAATATGCCTATTGCATGTATTTATTTCTGGCTTTAAATGTTATATAAATCATTGTTTCGATTAGCCCATACTCAACTGTCTAATAGTAAGTGCAGGAGGACCGCACTACACGAAAAACAAAAACCTGCGGAAAATATCAAATCAAGTGAATGGATCCGGGGGCCAGCCGTAAAACATCGGATTGCTACGATACTGAGTGGATTAGAAAATGTGCGCCATATCTTCGTTAAACGTAAATATGGACGCCACTCACGGCGATTCAGGGACTAAAAAATGAGTCTTTTTATTATTATGTCTAGGGTGTTTGACACTTGAGATTATAGCAAGGACGCCATCTCTTTATGAAACACGTACATGATGCATCTTCAACAGATACGGAATGGAGAGCCATAATACACGGCTAGCATGATACATTTGAAGGGTAATATCTGATTTTAATTATGCAATATCACCCAAATGCTGAAATGCTACAGTTGATGGTGACAGTATCCAGAACAATGGACAGGTCAGATGTCAAAGTCGTGACTCTCAGGTGGACTCCATCTTGTTCATATACAAAACCCTCCTTTAATACCGTTACCAATTCGCCTGTATGATAAAATGATAAATGTATTTACATTGGTAGATCCGTTATACAAAGTGTAACACTAAATGCTTCAAATTTGTTGATTATGTCTATTGATAAACACGAAGTTCTGCTCTGTGCTTGGACCATGCGCCATAGCCACAGGCCCCTGCAAGCAATAGGCTATAATTATGACCTTAACGCAATGCCATATACGAAAGGATCTAATCTGTGTTCGGTGTTTGTTTCTATCACGTGGTTTTCAATATGTCTCATGGAGCTGAGGTTCCTTTCACATTCATTCACAACGCTTTGTCATTCGGGTGGCGGACGGGTCACGGTGGCTTAGTTGGTAAGACACTGGCTCTAGGGACTGAAGGACGGGTGTTCGATCCCTGCATTGGCCGAGAAAGTTCATCCAGATTTTCCTGTGTGGTTTCCTCTAGCCAGTGATGCAGGACGGGGGGCCTGACAGGGCCATCTGTCTAGTCGCTCAAACGGAACGAAAAACCGGTGTACACGTAATAGATCCTTTCGCAGTTGAAATATAATATAAGAGTAGGCCGTGGCACCGGGAAAAATGTCCCCCATATCACACTGTTTGGCGTATGCCGTCTTCATTACACCAGTTTAGGAGCAGAACAGTAGGACGTTAAACCCCATTTCATATCATTTCTCACCCGGTTTTAAACGACATCACCCACCATCCCCAGATCATACAACAGATCACAAAAACATAATTACCAGATTTATTCAATGCCACGTTTGATGTGGAGAAACCAAAATAATGCTGAGGTCCGAACAAGGGATCAAAAAAGTATTCAAAATCATCGATATAGCCACCTTGAACCATGGTTTTACCAATTGGTGAACTGACTTGACATTGGTCGGGAAAGATAAAATATCGCACCTCATGTCCTGTAGTTAGAGCTTTAACTAATGATTTAAAATCCACCAGTTGTCTTTTCACAGTATCGCCAATATGTTTTTGTGGAATTCTAAAAAAGAAACTGGCAAGTAGTGGCATAGAGAGTTGTGTGCAAAAACCTTTATTTAACGGCTGCTTATATTCATTTGTTATGGAAGATAATGGCATATAGGTGTTGTTCCTATCTTCTGTAGTCCCTTCATTAATAAATTCAGTTCCAGGATTGGGATAATTTAGAAACTTCAACCGTACAAAAATAGTTTTGTCAAATTAGGGAGAAGGGTTTAATATAGGCTATGCCTGTTCCCCAATCCCTATTCAGATAGAAATCTGAATAAAAATATTGCCTATAAAAAAAAAAATACCGTAAACTTACAACCGTACGCATCCAAAGAACGTAAATCCCTGACTACACATACTTTATTATAATCTTCTTTTATGTAGTTAATTAAGTGCAGCAAAATTTCAACCCACTTGCTATATTGTAGTTCGTACAGGACTCGACTAAACATTATGTTGGATAATGTATTGTCATAGCTCCATTTCAAACCGAGAAAATTAAACATTCCATTATTGATTTAAAGCAGGCAAGTCGCCCACAGTCCTCGACATTGCAAACACGACATATTGGTCAATATTTAAATCAACATTCATGATGTTGTTATCTTACCTTGAAAAGATGGACTTCTGATATCCACGCTTTAAGACAAAATAAATATTTTAATATTGGCACACGAATCGCGTTTCAGAATGCTTTTGAGTGCCATTTGTAATGAAGCGACTCTACAAACGAGGCTAGACATATCCCACAGGAGAATACACTCTGGTGTAGACTGGGATAAGCAAACGCCAAAGACTGTAATTCAATTGGGACCAGTTGCTTATATTGCCGTACATGAGTGATTAGAAATTACAGTAAAAACAAAAACGATTGAATGTTACTCGGTTTATATACATTCATATTAAATCATTATATGCGTTGCGGCTCATTTGCGTCCATTTCTAGGTGTTCAAAGAATAGAGACTAGGCTGCTTTAAAAGACATATCTCCAAGCAAGATCGAATGCCTGCGATATTTCTTCATTGGAAGCATGCTTAAAAAAAAGTTATTTCACACACACAAGATGGAAATTAAATTTGTCAAAAGGAGAGGCGGCGACACCATACCTACACATGAAAATATTGGTGTACAACACTATTTATTAATGCTTCAAAGATACATTATGGGAGATTAGATAACGAGATTGCAGTTCTCACTACAATATCAAGTAACACACTTTTATGGAATAACAATTACTATGGTTTATTTCACTGCGACGTTTCAACAAGATTTCACAAGTCGTTATCAAGCATTATACACAAATACATAAAGAATGAGAAAAATATGAATATATATATACAAACATCAGTGTGGACCATCCAAAGACTCAACTGATTTTTGTCTTCGTGTCAAAGATGTCAGAACCCCAGGGAAAATGCTGTCATACGACGTAATTGATCTGTTCACTAATGTACCAAGAGAAGATGCATTGAGAATTCTTGAAACCCGCCTCCACCAGTCCTCTACACCGTTGGATACATCACTGCAAGTTGACACAATAATTCTCCTTATCAAGCAGTGTCTGGACTCAACTTACTTCATGTGGGGAGATAACTATTATGAACAGATTCATGGATTACCTATGGGGAGCCCATTACCCCCCCTGATTTCTGAAATCTACATGGCATCACTAGAGGAAGAAGCTATTTTAATCGCCCCATTTCAACCGCAAATTTGGCTAAGAAAAGTTGACGACATCTTTGTCATGCTAAAGGAAGAAGAAGATGCGACCGTTCTCCTGAATCACCTCAACAACCAACATCAAAGAATGAAGTTCACTATTGAAAATGAAACCAATAGCAGCCTCCCATTTCTTGATGTACTGGTAAAAAGAGAGAACGCCATGATCACTACCTCAGTATACCGAAAACCAACACATACAGATCAATATATCCACTACAAATCTAACCACCCCAACAGCATAAAATCAGGCATTATCACCACTTTAACCAAAAGAGCCAAGAATATTTGTGACCCAGAATCCCCCCCATTAGAAATCCAACACTTAAAAGAAGTATTTACCCGCCACAACGGATACCCAGAAAAAATGGTCAACAATGTCATCAATGCCACTCTTTCCAACATACCAAAACCTGATAAACCCCAAAACGATAAACCCCCAATTAGAATTTTCATACCATTCCACGGCAACATTTCTCACCAAATTAGAAGATTACTGAAAACCGAAGCAGATATTGAAACCACCTTCGTGATCAAGGGCGCAACAACCAAAGACATAGTAAAGGCGAAAAGGCTGTGTCTATAAAATCCACTGCAGCTGTCAGGAAATTTACATTGGAGAATCCAAAAGACCATTAGATATCCGTCTGAAAGAACATATGTCAAAAGCCCCCACCAACCAATCTGAAGTTTAGTCTACGATATCACCCTCGGTGGAAGTGGACGTTAAACCTCATAAACTAACTAACTAATCTGAAGTTGCTGAACATTTGAACGAGAACCCACGGCACCGAGTTGATTGGACCAAGGTAAAAACGTTGGCCGTGAACCACCACAACAAACGAAACAGAAGAATACACGACACGAGGCGATCAACATTAGAAGACACGAACCAAAACTGAACCGAGACCCAGGCGTTTATATTCCCAGAGCATATGACCGCATAATTAAATTGTAACACAGTGCATTCCCAGTAATTCAGCAGGTAAACCATATTCAACTTCTTGCATGATTCAATTATAAATATTGTATATTCTATACCACACCTCTCATATTTATAACCCCATAACTTTCACAATATGATAAATATTGACGTATCTATTATTTTCTATACATTTACTTAAAAGTTATATTTCTAAACAGTTGTCACCCAATACAAATATTGTGGCTTTAATATAATTCTATAAATCCTCTGTTTGATCTTTATGGATGTTTATTTAGTTATTCATAGTATATACTTGTTTCAACCATGGTATAATGAGTATGGTTTCAATTTTTGATGATCTTGTTAATCCTCCGTTTCATCTTTTAATTGTATAATCCTAATATATACAACGGTGCACCTTTGTTTTATTAATAGCTTGTAATAGCTACTCATGCTCACTTTCCTTGCATTTAATTGGATGGTCCACACTGATGTTTGTATATATACATGTATATTCATATTTTTCACTTCTATCACCTCTTTTGGAAGTGGACGTTAAACTCCCAGTAACTGACTGACTATTTTTCACATTCTTTATGAGTCTACGATATCACCTCAGGTGGAAGTGGACGTTAAACTCCCAGTAACCACCACCTCTCATTCTTTATGTATTTGTGTATAATGCTTGATAACGACTTGTGAAATCTTGTTGAAACGTCGCAGTGAAATAAACCATAGTAATTGTTATTCCTTCAAAGTGTGTTACTTAATTATGTTCCAATTACTAAATGCCATTCAAAGAATATCTCACTACAATAGTTAAAAACTAGCTAATATAAAGGCAATTTGCTGAAAACTTCAGTCAAATTGATCCACTATTTCAGGCCTAAAGAAAGAACTACAATAGGCAGATTTTGCTCTTGCATATAATGCATGTTTAAAATGCATTTATGGATACTGTTTTAACTGATGCAGGGTATAATATTTCAGATACGCAGAACGTTTTATATTGTGTTACACGGATTTTCCCTAATAAGCTTAAATTTTTTTCCCGGGTATTCAAGATAAATTTCATTTGGCTTTTGATCTAATCAAATTTAAATCTTTAATTTCACCTCCCAGTTTTGTGTTACTACTGTTTCAATCAATCGTTTTAGAAGCGTTTAATTATACGTGTACATTTAATGTATCCATCTTATATATTTACGATTAAAACCATAAGAGTCTAAAACAGAAACCAAGTATTAAAAGTTATCACTATCAAAAGCTTTTTGAAAATCAATGGCTAAAAGAAAACCAGTAATTGTTTTAATTTTTGCAAGATAAAAACTGTCATCAATAATCCAGAGTAAGGCATTTTGATTTTGATGTATCAAGGAATGGTTTAATCTTAAGGTTTCAATTTCACTAGTTACTTTAGTAACGAAGTCTTAGAGACCCTTCCCAGTAAACATGGATGGTTAGATTTACGTTACTTTTACGTCATTATGGTTAGATTTTGGTTAGCGTCCAATAATGGTAAAATTTTACGGTTAAATTGACGTTACTTTTACGTCATAATGGTTATGGTTACTTTTACGTCAGAAAATGACGTAAATCTAACATAAATTTTATGACGGTTTTCTTACCAATTTTTTTCGTAAAAATTATTCTTGATTAAATAACCATACCAGTGTGTGCACATTCTAACAATTGATTAATAGTCGGAATTCAGACAAAATAATTATATATGTGTTATTGGTGATAATTCTAACGTTAATCTAACATAAATTTTACGTCAGGTTTCTAACCGTTAGTTTATGGTTAGTTTTCTGACGTAAATGTAACGTTAATTTTCTAACGTTAATATAACGTTAATTTTCTAACGTTAATATAACGTTAATTTTCTAACGTTAATATAACGTTAATTTTCTAACGTTAATATAACGTTAGTTGTCTAACGTTAATGTAACATAAACCTAATATTTGTTGTCTAACGTAAAACAAATATCAGTTTTAAAATGTCAGGATACCAACAATTAAAATACCAAATTCTAAATTTTAAACATTCTTTTGGGCATCTTCAACTAAAAAAGTGGGTGTGGCACCAGCCCCGGGGGTCAAGCCATGCAACAAAATTGATAGTTGTTAATATCCTTCCGGTATAAGGAATAAATATACCAAGTTCCAAAATGATCCATTCAGAATTGCAGCCTGTTGACAAAAAACCCACAAAAAGTTGGCGTGACTCAGACATGAAACAAAATAAATAGGTACAACCCTATGGTGGATCATACCGAGAAAGAACAAAAACTGTTCCTAACTGCAGCATGTAGACTATTTACAGACGGGGGATCGCGTGGGTAAGGCGCTGGCTCGC
Source organism: Patella ulyssiponensis (assembly GCA_963678685.1). Taxonomy (NCBI): domain Eukaryota; kingdom Metazoa; phylum Mollusca; class Gastropoda; family Patellidae; genus Patella; species Patella ulyssiponensis. Next base: position 74,106,774 of record OY783227.1, on the reverse strand, counting down.
TAGCCTGGAGATTTTGTGTTCGATCCCTGCATTGGCCGAGAAAGTTCATTTGGATTTTCCGGTCTGGTTTCCTCTTGTCAGTGATGCAGAACAGAGGGCCTGACAAGGGCGGTTGTCTAGTCGTTCGGATGGTTACGAAAAACCGAAGTCCTGTGTCCACATTGGGGTGCATGTGAAAGATCCCTTGTCAGTTGGAATTCGATATAAGAATAGGCTGCCCGGACAAAATTTCCGTCATAGCACAATGTATGGCATATGCCTGTCTTCCATTAGCCCAGGTTAGGGGCAGAAGAGTAGGGCGTTAACCCCCATTTAATTTCTAGTTATAGGCAAAATATTGACAAAAAAGTGAACTGAACAATGAAGACGGGTCTACATCATAATATAGTGTGCTATGAGGGAAATTGTGCCAGGGGAGGGACTCTAAAGCCTACTCTTATATCAAATTCCAACTACCAAAGGATCTTTTATGTGCACCCCATTTTTCTCTCAACTTACCAATAACCATCCAGAATTCAAAATGTAATTGCAACCAAATGTCAAAACAGCACAATTTACAGTGTGCTATGAGGGAAATTTTGCCCGGGCAGCTGTGCTACGGTCCACTTTTATATCGAATTCCAACTGCCAAAGGATCTTTTACGTGCACACCAATGTGTACATGGGACCTTGGTTTCCTGTCCCATTGGAACTACTAGACAACTGTACTTTTCAGGCCCTCCCTCCTGCCTCACTGACAAGGGGGAACCACTCTGGAAAATCTGGATGAACTGTCTCGGCCAATGCAGGGATCGAACACCCGACCTCCAGACTAGCAAGCCAGCATCTTACCCACCACGCCATGTGATTCCTCAAAAAATTGCAACAAAATGTACTACAAGTATTTTTATTTTAAAGATAAATATATTATGATGTAATGGAATAAGAGCAGAGATTTAAATTGAAACAATTTATCCACAGCACAAATTTGGTGACAATTTAGAAAACAGTTCTTTAAGAAAAGGGTTTAACAAAAGATCTGTGGCAGTTGGAATTCGATATAAGAAATGAAATGAAATGGAGTTAAATGTCCTACTGTTCTGCTCTGACTGGGATAATTAAATAAGGATGTACACCATACAGTGTGCTATGATGAAAAAACTGCCCGGCTTGCTGCACTACGGCCTACGTGCATGGCAAAGTGTACACAGGACCTTGGTTTCTCATCCATTCCGAACAACTAAACGTTGTCACTTTTCAGGCCCTCTGTCCTGCATCACTGATGAACGATCTCCGCCAATGCAGGGATTGAACACCCAACCTCAAGTTTAGTGAGCCAATGTTTTACCCACTGATTTTCGAACGTTGTTCCCCCTTGTCAGTGATGCAGGATGGAGGGCCTGACATGGACAGCTGTCTAGTTGTTCGGATGGTACAAAAAACCGAAGTCCCATGAAAAATTGGCCTGCAGGTATAAGATACTTTGGCAGTTGCAACCTCTTACCCACTGATTTTCTGGCATGGTTCCCCCATGTCAGTGATGATGTGTAGTCGTTTGGATGGTACGAAAAACCGAGGTCCTGTGAACAATTGACGTTCACGTAAAAGATCCCTTGGTAGTTGGAATTTGATATAAGAGTAGGCCGTAGCCCTGTTGCCTGGGCAAAATGTCCCTAAAAGCACACTATATGGCGTATGCCTGTCTTCATTAGCCCAGTTTAGGAGCAGAACAATAGGACGTTAAACCCCACTTCATTTCATTAGTCAGTCCCGCTTGAGAATAGACACTAAGGTAGTTGACGGACGTTTTAAGTCCTAAATCGACGGTTTTAGTCTAAAACTTTGTTGAGTATTTTTTGTCTCGTTAAATTCACCTTATGTTTGGCGCAATATAGCTCGGTTGGAGCTAACATGCAATAAAACAACATTTCATTTCATTTTATTTGTTGAGTATTTATTCTGCTTCCATTTAATAAAACTGAAAATGTGTGTATGACAGATGTAAAACGGAGTATGGTGGCCATTTAGGGCAGAGATATATTCTCTAGGAAGGAAGTAGATGGATCTCCCTGCGCAGAATGTTTTGTTAGGTGAAGCTAATTTTAAAAATCCAGTCATAGCTAGAAGCAAACACATCAGTATATCTCAACAATTTTAGTTACGTTCACATAGGTATGTGTTGGCCGAGCAAGGTTTTAGTGATTTTTATGGCTGGTTTCATCTCGGTAGTGGTGCAGAACCGCCCGGTCGTTCAGATCTGACGAAATACTGAAGTCCCGTGCATATATGCTGTGTACGTTCTAATAACATTCAGCAATAAATGTTCTTAACTTGACGCTTATTTGAATATTAAATTTACTTTCTCAATGTGTTCAACAAGATGTAGCAATTAATGCAAAAGCTTTTTTAAATTTTTGAATCTGACTAAAATTGAATATTTACTAGTTTTCCAATTCCTCTCACATTTAAGAAACCCAAAAAATTTTGAAAATCTATAAAGAAATAAGAAAGTTATTGCACTTTTAAGGCCCAAAATTGATCAATGTCCGTGTACAATTTTTAAAAAAAATTAGCCAAAAAGGTGACCGAAGATAATTTCTCAGCAACCTTTGAAGACATAGGCATGAAATTTTCAGGAAATACCCTTCCAACCATAAACTATTCATTGTAATTTTCAAATTTGGGCTATATAATTTATTTCCTTTAATTGATATAGGGGTCATTCTATGCAAAAATATGTTTATTTTCAGTGACAAGCGCCGTTTTTGCCTTTTCTTGATAATTTTATTTTTTCAAAATATAAGAAATAATTAGCTCGGTTACCCCAAAAATTCTATCACACGTTTGAAAGGTGTCAAACGCATATGGTGTAGTTTGACCTAGATTAATTTAACACTGAGAAAGTAAAAATTAACAAATTTCAACAACTTAAAAGTAGAGACTTATATATTCGCAATCGAAATATTAGTTTAAAAATCGGGATTATTGAATTTGATACAACTGAATAAAATGACTGTTGTCGATCTATTTCAATAAACATCAACAAAATAACTATAACTAGTTGGCTACATCCATCGTGATCCGTATGGCGTATTATTTATATCATGCCTCGAAATCAAATAATAATTTCTTCAATTTTACTATTCATATACCTAAAATAGTTTAGCCTATATAAAGTATTGAAATGCGTATAGTTGATTTTGTCTACGATATCACCCCAGATGGAAGTGGACGTTAAACTCCAGAAACGAACGAACGAACAGTTGATGGTCACATAAGAAATATACGTATATGGCGCCATTTTGGGTCAGGGGTCAAGGTCAAGATAAATTACTCTAAATTATTAAATGTAATATCTATTAACGTATTTCAATATTAGGTGGTCTATTTTTGTTGTCGTTTTCCGTATGCTGTCCACACTGATTAAACAATCATTATTAAATAATTTTTTTATTCTTTTATATCTATACGCATTTTTCTCAACGCAGCATGAACCAGGAAGCTAGGTATCCTGGGAATGCAAGATGGCGCGCGGAATGGATTTTTTTCCTAAATTGCATGATAAATGTACAATATACAGTTCTTGGATTACACAAACAGAGAAACAGAAAAGTAGAATATACCAGATAAATGAGTGATTGGATTTGTAAGTAAGTTTTTTCTTATATCCCGAACTGCTGATGTATTACTGAGCTTACAAATTCAGTGATGTGAAAAGAATTCCACGATCACACGACAGCTATATATTTCTGCTGTAAAACTATTTCTATATCCCTATTTTATATTTTTTCACCGTAATTCTTATTTATTTTCCGAAAGGAATCATTTGTCACAACATCTGACGAATTTTTTGAACAATCCAATACTATTTTCAAGTAGAAGTTTACGATTCATCAACATAATATTTTGTTGCTATTTTTTCGACAAACTGTAAAATGAACTGATTTCTGTAAGTTGTATTTACACATTTAAGTAAAGAAGCCAGATAATCTAACAATTAAAATTAATCACTGATCTATGTATTCCTTTCTCCTGTAGTATTAATGTTTCACATGTAATTTTTAGCATAAATTACATGTAGTCAGAATGTGAGAAAGGAATTCCCGAAACCTAATTTTATTTTTATTTTGGAGTATAAAAGTTGCTTTTATTTTGTTTTTTTGTTATTTTTACAGATCCCATATATATTTAAGGACAATTTGAGCATCATTGGTGGAAGTCATGTCGAGGAAGATATAAGAAGGTTGATATGGGCTTTATATATGGAAACTAGATGACATCACTGCTTATCATACCAACTTGGCATTGAAACCATGCATTGAACTCAATAACAGTATTAACCATCTTCATGGTCGAAAGCACATTTATCAGAGCACTCATCTACGGAACTGTCCAGATGTCAAAGAAATAAAGACTTTTTAATCATGTACCGAACCAATATATTATATATGTACCAAACCAATATATTATTGTATCTATGGTAGCACAAAATACACCAGAATGTAGACCAAAAGCTTTACTTTACAAGTAGTAAGCCTAAAATATCTTGTATACATGTATATCACGGTTGTGGACCCTCTAGAGGTCACAATTTTGATCCGATTTTGATGAAACTTGAAATGCATGTTTATAACCCTCAAAGATCTTGGTTGTTTTCGATATCTGATCGTACCTTCCTCAATTATGGCCCGCTTTTTGTTTAGAGTGTTCTCTATCCATCTCTTGAAAAATGTGGGCTTTTCCCGACTTTCTCGTTTGGGATTACTATATTCATTGGGGCATAAGTCTATATCCCTTTTCGCTGAAATTGGGCCTTTGTCTTGCACTCCACATCGAGTTATATATGGATGAAGGTATTTGTCGACATTTCTTAGCTTGTTTATTTCTTTATTAAAAACATATCTCTCCCTCCCCCCCTTACCGCAAAACATGTGAATACTGCTTTATATTTTTTTTCATTTCGGAGATCACGGTGGCTGAGTGGGTAACATGCTGGCTCGCTAGGCTGGAGGTCTGGTGTAGATCCCTGCATTGGCCGAGAAAGTTCATCCAGATTTTCCGGCGTTCTTTCCCCCTTGTCAGTTATGCAGGGACTGATAAGGACAGCTGTCTAGTCCTTCAGATCGTATGAAAAACCGAAGTCCCGTTTACACATTGGCATACACGTAAAAAATCCCTTGGCATTTGGAGCAGACTGTAGCGTCGTTGCCTGGGCAAAATTTTCCCCATAGCGCACTGTATGATAATGCTCGTCTTCATTAGCCCAGTTTGAAGCAGAACAGTAGGACGCTAAATCACATTTAATTTTTTCAGACGTGTATCAATATTCAGTATTCCACAAATTTCTCTTTCAAAGTTAGTTTGAAAACCTTATGCAAAGGTGATAGGCTATACATGTACATGTAGTTTTTCTTTTATCAAATTTGGTCAATGTCACAGTTTTCCTTCCAAATATGCGACAGACTGTGGCCATATTTCCACATTTTCAAAGTGCTATACAGATCTTTTTCTCATAGAGCTGTTTCCTAAATTGTCACTAACTTGGTGCTGTGGATAAACTGTGACAATTTAAATGCCTGTTTTGTACTTTATTACATTATATATTTATCTTTTAAATAAAGTATAGATACTTGTAGTGTATTTTGTTATATAATTATGTAAACTGTGTATTTTTTTTTACATTTGGTTACAATTACTTTTAGAGAGAAATTGGGTTTAACATCCACTCAACTCACATTAGGTCATTTGCTTGCACGTAGGGGCCTTTAGCAGTGGGATAAAACTGGATGACCTGGAGAAAATCTAGTCAGCAATCGAAACCACGCCACCTGATTCAATGACTGATCTTATAATGCACCGCTTAGAGAGAAAAATGTTTTTTAACGTACAATAGACAGACTTTGGGACTAACCTGCAATTCAATACAAGTTAAATAATTTGAGGAGGGAGGGGATGGCTGAATGGTTAGCACATGCATGCTGTATCATAAGGCCTGTAATTGAGCCCCCTACATGCCAGCGAATCATTGAAATAAAATTAAACCATAATTTAGACCCGAAATGACCTGGTTTCTGTCGAGTGGATGTTAAACCCCATTTCTCTCTCTCAATACTTTGGTTTCGCTAGGAGTCTTTAGTAATTGGAGGACCCAGAGAAATTCCCTGTTCACGTCTAGTATCGAAACCAGTCCACTAGGTATCACTGACAGACCTTGTGATCTAAAGTGCATTCATTAGATCACATTACCATCCAGCCCTTCCTATGGTTAAAGAACATTTGGTTATTGGTTGACTGAATGTCATGTTTACAAAACGCAAATAATAGATTTGACGTTAGAATTGCATCCGAAAATGATGTTTATTTAATGTTAGATTTACGTCATAATGGTCGGTTAGATTTTCATCATTTTGCTCATCTTTTTAACAACAATTTAACGTCAGGAAATGACGTAAATCTAGCGTAAATTTTATGTCATATTTACGTCATTTTCTGACATAAATCTAACGTAAAGTTTACGTCATTTTCTGACGTAAATCTAACGTAAGTGACGTAAAGTTTACGCAAAATTTACGTTAGATTTACGTCAGAAAATGACGTAAACTTTACGTTAGATTTACATCAGAAAATGACGTAAAGATAACGTAAAAATGACGTAAAGTTTACGTTAGATTAACGTCATTTCCTGACGTAAAATTATCGTTAAAAAGATGAGCAAAATGATGGTAAACTGACTGACCATTTTTACGTAAACTTAACGTAAAATTAACATCATATTGTTAAGTGGGTTAGTGCTGTCTCTTCGTTAGCAGCCATTTTGACTGAACAGATGACAGAACTGTCAAGGTTTACGGGGAAAAGGGTCAGGACTGTTTCGCGCTTGCACAGTAATCCATGCACAGACCGGTAAGCGTTTATACTGCAAAAATTTAAAGGGAGCCGGTAGGTATACCGTTTCAAAACCACCTCACTTCAGTGGGCCAGATTGGCACCGCACCAGGCCCGACACGTTTAAGTTTGACTCGTTCACACTACAAAGAAACGAAGCGCGCCGTACCCGGAGCCGTTCCTGGTACGCTTAAAATTTATAATGTAAACGGAGTTAAAGGCTATTTTGGAATCCTTACCGTCTATTTTTCACTGTGATTCTGCAACATCCGATACAAATTTAAAATATTCATGTTCTTGTCTGCGCGCAGCCAATATTCCAAATTAAGAATGGAATATTACCGTGAACGAAAGTTCTTGCTGTACTTCAATAACGTATAAATCGATTTTATGTAATAATTGTATTTATCACCCAATATCTTATTTGACAGTAGATATCGCTTGTATGATAAATTACATAATCTACTGCGATATCTCCAATATCTTATTTGACAGTAGATATCGCTTGTATGATAAATTATCTACTGCGATATCACCCAATTTCTTATTTGACAGTAGATATCGCTTGTATGATAAATTACATAATCTACTGCGATATCTCCTGAGGAGATATCGCTTTACATGAATTTGATTGGTCAATCAAAAGGGAACTACTTTCTTTTATTTTAAAGAAACCACTTATTTTAAATAAAAAGTGACTTTTTTTTGTTAAAAAGAAACTGCGTTTATTTATTTGACCTTGAAGGAAATACTGGGTCAACATATAGGACTTTGCAATCAGTGTCAAAAAACTGATGTATCACTACAATGTAATGTAATTAAGATTCATTAAAAGTGAAATCTATACCAAAGAATCATATTTATTTATTTGTGCATGTAAGAAAAGATTGGGTGGGTAAATAAAATCCCCAACTCGTGTTTTTTGATATCAAAAAATACTCGTGGGAGATTCTCTCTATATACATAAACTTTTGTGGTACCGCCATTGACATTTTTATCCGATTAAAAAAACCATTTGAATATATCTTGAGAATCGAAAAAAACTGCCGGACAAAATAACCGCCCCTTGTATATCGAGGTTATGCACCCTCTAGATAAGTTTATGTTTATATCACAAAGATCTTGGTTCCTGTCGATAACCGTGCATCTGGATTATGGCCCCTGATTGTTCGAAAAATCGCTTGTGGGCCCGCTCGAGGTCACAATTTGTATTCTTGATGAAACTTGAATAAATTGTATGATTATAATCCAAAGATCTTGGTTCTTCTAGATATTTGCGCATATCGGACCTTTACTTCATGGATTATAGACCCTGACTGTATATTAAAAAATCACCCTATAGAGACCACAATTTTAATCGGATTTTAAAAAACCCCGTTAAACCATAAGGTTGAGTTCGAATTTCGTGAAAATCGGACTCAAACTGCCTAACAAAATGGCTGCTCCCTGTACGCTAATAGTGTAAAAGTGTGTTGTGAACTCTCTAATGCACAATTTTTATCCGATTTTGATGAAACCTAAAATTTATTTTTATATCGCAAATAGCACCATCAAGGTGAAATAAATGAAAAACAAACAAATTAAAGAGTATGAAAAAAACACTCAATGTCTACATTTCTGTTCTGTATGATTGTTTGGAGATTTAATGAGATTTTAAGATATATTGTAAGACATTGTGATAAACGGAAAAGAAATATATCCAATTGATCATTAAATACCTACCCTACAGGTTCCTGGTATTTGAGCGGAAAGTTTGTCATATTATATGGAGATGGATAAACTTTCAAAACTGACTGATTCTTATAGAAAACCCAAGTTTCGTCGGCTGTAAGATATATGTCTGTTAGATTATTACGATCAATAATCAAAACCTAAAAAAAGAGAATTATAATACTGATAATTGTAAGGTAGTTTGCCAGGTAAAGAAACATTGGAAGACAGGTTGTCGGGCAACCAAACAAGAGGAACGCCCCATTAAGTAATTTAACTTTGATTGGTTTCTACTTGACTTCTTCCCGATACTGAATTCAAAGAATGTAAGCTCTAAAATCAGTGCGAAGACAGCGTCGGGTCACATTGACTTATCATCACAGAGCCTCGATAAGGATTACCAAACGTGTACATGTTCAATCTTATAATAGAAAAGTTTAGTGACGGCAGATTTGTGAATAAAACGTTTAAAATCGTTATTTCATGTTTATGATATGCTCATTCATATTGCCAAAAGACGTAGCGCTAAACATACGCCAAATCTGTATGCTTGCTATACAGATCATGTTGAACCAATTGCGTCGCTTTTTATAAGTGTTAATTTTGCGCTCACCAAAAATTATTTTGCTTGTTATATACAAGAGATTATTTCTGAGTATAAATTCAACATTTATGGAAAATTGTTGGCCTTCCCCTTTAAATTGGGTGATGATGTGGGGTAAAATATATGAATACCTACCTCAGCACCTCCTATGTTTACGATGCACGTATTAAACATGTGAGACCGGGAGTAATTATCCGAAATCCTGGTCCAATATACATCGCATCCTTCAGCATATATTATATCCCCCATGGTAAGAGCTGTAAACATCGGGGAATTAGCAGGAGCATGAAGAAATTTGGAAGGGTCTTTAAATGAATATAGCTTCAGTACAATTTCATTTGTTTTTGCGTCAATTCCGTAAGAGTAGATTCTCTGTCGGATAACATCACTGATGTTTCCATTAAGGTACTGTTCTACATAAAAACTTTGATAACCAATGAGAACCGGCACCTGCTCTGGTGTTGCCGTGGTAATGAGATGTAGATGTCGCTTTGCGATTGGTGTATGCTTTATATCGTAATTGTACTGCGCAATGTTATCATATTTTCCAGGAAATAGCTTTACTAATGTTGCCAGATCATCCTGAACGTTACAGATGATGATACCAATCAAAACCACAAGGAATGTCACGTAATGAAGATATGCCATTGTTGGATATCTGAAAATAATGAAATAATCAAACCCAAACTTTAGACTCCTTCCTGTTATGAATGTCTTTTTATTTAGAGATGCATTTCCCTGTACAAACTAGGTGATTTGGTGATATATTTGGACTAAAAACATATTCAAACTAATTAATCAATCAAAAATTTGCTTCAAATCTCTCTGAGAGCACTGTTATCGCCGGAAACCCACATACGCTATATATGGCACCATATTGTCATTACTGTTGTGAAGGGTAAGGTTAAAGGTCACAACAAAACAAAACTCAATTATAGATGTTATAGAGATCGTGATGAGGATGATTTATTGAATGACCTGCGTCAGGGACATTTTCGTGTAGCTCATGTCTTGATATATACTCGGCACATGACAAGATGCTTAACGAGATTATTGATAAACACATCCCTATCAAACAAAACCATAAAAGGAAACTTAGAAACTTAGCGCACCGTTTATGAACGGTGAACTAAGAAGAGCTATTAATCACAAGAAAGTTCTATCCAGGAAATTTCAAAGGTGTAAAACAGATAAGAATTGGAGACTATAAATGTCAAGGTAATAATGTTACAAAATTGAAAAGGAAAGCTATTAACGAATATTCCACGGAAAGATGCTCCGGTGGACCGAAGTCGAAAGACTTCCGGCCAACATACGTCAATTTCTTACAAACAAGGGTAGCTGCCATGATACAGCAATCACATTATGTGAAAATGATACTATTAAATCTGATCAAAACAATGTATGTGATATTTTCAATGCTTTCTATACAAATGTTGCAAAATATATTGGTAAAGTCAGCATAGAAATAGATAGTGAACAAAGTCTCCAAGACCACTCTAGCATCAAAGCCATCTCTGTAAAAATACTTAAGAAGCCGAAACTGTCATGATTCCTCATATTACAGAGTTGATAAACACCATGTTTATCATATGCACTTTTCCACAGCAGCTCACATTAGCCAGGGTAACGCCTGTACATAAGAAAAATGATCAGCTGACCAAGGGCAACTTTCGGCCAGTTAGTATATTAACAGTTATGTCCAAATTATTTGAAAGGGCTATGAGCATACAGTTGAATAATCATGTCACTGATGTCTTCCATCCGTTACGTATCTCTCAGCCTTCTGATCAGGCTACAGTTGTCAATCGTTTCTGATAGTGCTGACGGAGGAATCGGAAAAGGCCTTGGACGAAAACCGTTATATTGGAGCAAGGCCTTTGACTGCCCCCCCCCATGCTTTGATTATTTGGAAGCTGAAAGCATATGGGTTGCCGGACGACGCAGTTTAATTATTATCCATCTACTTGGAAGACCGTAAGCAATGTGTCCAGATGGAAACCACAGAAGTACTTTGATAATTATCAAGGGTGTACCACAGGGCTCCATTTTAGGACCGCTGTTCTTTAATATATTTATCAATGATATTTTCTATCTCATTAAGGAATCAGGCCTGTATAACTATGCTTAAGACAACACCCCTAGTTTTTAGTGGATTGGTTTACGAATAATCATATACAAGCCAATCCTGATAAATTCCAAGGCTTAGCTATAGGTAAGAAAACGCATAACATGAAGCCAGTAATCAAGATCAGGGGTATACATATTGAGTGCACCGACGATGTAAAACTCCTAGGAGTAGACATTGATTATAAAATGAATTTTAACACACACATTGGAAATATCTGTCGTAAGGATTCAAAGCAAATAAATCTTCTAAAGCGTATAGGAAAACATCTACCAATCGCATGTAGAAAACTGATTTATCACTCATTTATTATTTCTACTTTTAATTTTTGTCCATTGGTATGGCATCATTGTGGTAAAATAAATTCAGGCGAATTAGAAAAGCTACACTTCAGAGCTCTAAAGTTCACTTTTCAAGATATTTATAGTTCATATGATGAACTAATATCAAAAACGGGGGTCAATACTCTAGAAATTAAACGCATGTAACTATTAGCCATTAAGGTCTTTAAAATTCAATTCTAACTGGAGACAGACCTGCATATATGTCACATTTAATATTTAATTCGCTGTTCAAACCTACTTCAGGTACCGAATGTTTATTCAGAAAAACATGGAAAAAATTCATTTAAATTTAAAGCAGCCAAGATTTGGAATCGCTTACCACAACATACCACTAAGTTTAGTTTACTTAAAAAGCTACTGTTTACTTGGAATGGAATAGAATGTAAATGTTCAGTGTGTAAGTCTACTAAGCCTAAGTGATAATACTAATGCTAAAGTATGTAAATATAGCAACTAAATTATTGTCTGTGATATCTTCATTTAAATAAACTGTGATAAATGAAAACTTTTAAATGTAATGTTATAACAGTCAAATTTTAAAATGTCTTATCATTATTTAACTAGCGGCTGCCTGGCAGGATACTCCCACATTTTGAAAGAGATGGATAGAGAACAAGCTAAAAACTAAAACGATTTCTTGTACATTAAGGGTCATAATCCAGAAAGTTGTGGTCTGAAATGCGCAAATATAAAAAGGGACTGGTATTTTTGGAATATAAAGATATATTTTAAGTTTCATCAAAATTGGATAAAAATTGTGACCTCTAGAGGGTCCATAACCTTTGAATTACATTCTTATATACAATTTGCATACAAAAAGCGGCCATTCTGTCGGGCAGTTTAATTTCGATTTTCCCGAAATTCAAATTCAAGCTTTATTATGGTGGAATGGTGATATATCTAAATGGTTTTTAAAATCGGAAAAAAATTGACATCTAGAGAATCCACAAGCTAAAAATGCGATGTGCCACCAATCTGGGGCTATAACCCAGGAAGTTAAAATCCGATAGCGCGAATATGGAAAGGAATAAAGATCTTTGATTTATAAACATGAATTTCAAGTTTCATGAAAATCCGCTCAAAATTGTGACATAGAGTGTCCACAAGCTAAAAACAGGATTGTTCATCATACCATCAGGGGCAATAATTCATTACGTTTCGATCCAATATGCGCAAATATCAAAAACCAAGATCTTCGGGATATAAACATCCTTTTTAAGTTTCATCAAAATCGGATTAACACTATTCGCGTACAAGCGACGGCCATTTTGTCCGGCAGTTTTCGTCCGATTTTCAGGAAATTCGGACTCAACCTTTCTAACAGTGTAACGGTGATATAATCAGACGATTTTGTAAATAGGATAATAATTGTGACCTCCAGAGTGTCCACAAGCTAAAAAAAATCATCATACCACCAGGGGCTATTTTTCAAGAAGTTACGATCCAATATGCGCAAATATCGAAAGGAATCAAGATCTTTTGGTTATTAACTGGATAAAAAAATTCATCTGTCAACCCTCCGTGTTTCCAGATGAAATTTCTTCCCATTTTACTTTAGCGTTGCAAGTGCGATTTTGATCCACAATCGCTAATAATATGCAAAATTGACAATATTGTTCATCAAAACAACGATTGATTATTGTTATTCATAATATTTCTGCCACACCCAATTACAATTAAGCATATAATCCTACCTGGAACGGGTATAAATCATCGTATTTAAAATCGAGGCGTTAAGCCGTTACTAAGACCGCCATCTTTTTAGACCAGAGACGTCTAGGCGCTGTCATCACGAAGGTGGGGGTCTAAATATAAGGCTTTATAACAGCCAATCAAAAACGCAATTGCATGTGGAAAAACGTAAACAAACTAAATGACATCCACGTGGATTTCAATGGAGGTGAATGTCGAACTAAAATAACGTTTCAGTAATTGAAATGCGAATATTTGGAGTTAGGCGATAGTTGTGCCCCCACATTGGCAGCTGTAAGTTTATTTAGTGATAATAGTATTAACTTATCTTATTTTAAAGATGTTATATGCATTAATAAAAAAATTGAATTTGCAACTTGGAACTAAAGGCCTCAAATCGTAGCTAAAAACAAACACATCAGTATATCTCAACTTTTTTAGCTACGTTCTCGTAGCTAGTTATTAACATGCATTTCAAGTTTCATCAAAATTGGTTCAAAAGTGTGACCTCTACAGTGTTCACAAGCTAAAAGCGCGATTTGCCGTACAATCAGGGGCCATAATCAAGGAAGTTACAATTCGATACATGCCAATATCGAACGGAACCAAGATCTTAGGGTGATAAACCTATGTTTCAAGTTTCATTGAAATCGGATAAAAATTGTGACCTGTAGAGTGTTCACAAACAATTGTGGACGTCCGGACGGACGGACTAAGAGGGGCGACGACAATATACGTCCACATGAAAATGTGAGCGTATAAAATTGTGTTATGTTTAAGTAGGAATGTGTAATGTTTTACTATAATATATTTTAAAGTAAATTTATAACTTATTTCTATTTTTAAACTGAAATACTTTTATGTCGGTCTAAAGCTCCATGGAGCTTGTGTTCTGCTGTTACGCCATGGACGTCAATGGTTATATCTACATACCGACTATAAATAAAGATTATCTTATCTATCTTAAGAGTCCATGTCTGTCACGTCACTTGATCATCACGGAAACCAAGCAAGCCGAGGGAGAATTCGTTGCATACCGGTACATAAAGACGATGTGTATCGCTGCATACATATCTGGACGTGTTGAAGTGGGGAATTTACGCGGCCGTCAATACAGATTACACAAAAAGAAAACGTAAATGGGTACGACGCTGGCTCGCTAGCCTGGAAAATGTTTTAAAAATTTAACCACCGCAAATGCGTTTTCTGCTATTCTAGACCCTGTAAGCAACTCCAAAAGTATCCTTAGTCAACCCAATAAAAAAAAATTCGTGGTATTCAATTAAAAGAAAAGTAAAATTAGTGTTATATTATTCGGGCTCGATGACGGTCACTGAAGCAAAACTAGAAATGGCCGAAGAAGTTTCGGGTTTACAGACAGTGGGACCGGTTTACTTGACGACCGCAAACCAATTTTCCTGCTATTCCAGTCCGTAAAATTATTGTTTTACTAGATTTCGGGCACTTTATTTTGCCAAGTAGATGAAATAATTTTTTTTATACTTTACCGTCTGCCCGAAAGGTCAGCTTGACCCCCTACCCCGCTCCTGGCTCGTACGCCTATGGGGATATAACTGAGAATATAATTGAGAATCGATCAATGCTGTCTCAGCTTGTATACAACATTTTCTCATTTTTTTTTTCTTTTAAGAGTTTGGCCACTTACCTTCAATCAGTACACAGGTTGAAATTCCAGATGAGAATGACGGGTGCGCTTTTATCACTGATAACAATATAAACTCTCTATCATCATTTTAAGTAGGATTTATCCATGTCGGCTTTACGATTAAAGCGGCGTTTACATGATACAATCAATCCATACAACCGTCGGATGCAACATATCGGACGACTGTTTATACGACACAATAGTTCAAACAATGACGTATATATATAGTTAATATATATACGTCATTGGGTTCAAATTTCTGTTCGTTGTGTGGTAACTTGTTCCTTTTTATGCCTGCATTAGTATTTCTTGCAGATCATGACTCATGTTGACATGATTTTGGGAGGTTGTATTCTCTACAGGCCCGGGACTGTACAGCGCAGTAGACGCTTAAGGCTTGCCCCCGGATCCATTCACTCTTTTTGAACTGTTTGTGGTCTCTGAACATGATGTCTTGTTTTGGTGTAAATTATGTGTGGTGCAGTCCCTCTGCACTTACTGTATAGTAACCCAATAATATGACAGTAAGGTGACACCTCTCTTAGTATACTTTTGATGCCGCGGGTTACACAAAGTCCATGCTTCGTATACAGTGTTATTAGATATTTTAATTCAGTCGCGGACAGGTTTAGAATCAATTTTATAGGACGTCAAAGTACTCGAAGCGACAGAAGAAAACATCTTTAATCAGGACTTTAGCTTGCCAAGTCAGATTTGACGTCATACACCATATTGATTGGCTATTGATCGGATGAGAATATAACTGATCCTATCCATGCAACAAGCTGTCCACCAGACCAACTCAAAAGTTTTCTGAACTGAACAATTGCCATCTACGTGTCGGTAGGTTTAATGGAAAAGATGAATTCCTTGACCTGCGAAGGCAAGCCACCCTTCACCAGCTCAGTTGAGATGATACATTCTCCAAGTGTCTTGAAACAGGTGATAACGGGGTCATCACCATCAAGCTTCATGTATGTACCAGCCCTTGTTTTATTTATGATGCCCACAAGTTTACCTCTCCAGTCAGTACCAGAGAAGCTGCGAAGTCCCATCAGACCTTGAGACTTATTACTTCCAATGATACGCACTCGCTCGATCACATCTATCACTAGATCTTTGTCTTTTGCGGCCTTCTCAGTTATAAACCTGAGACGGCCACGGGAGACAAGGTCCATGAGAATTGTGTGGGCATCGGCGTATCGTGAGCAAACATGTGTTACCCACCATTAACTCCCAGCTACAGATGCGAGATCTAAATGATGAGAACCCTGTGTGATGTAGCCTTTGTTGTATCAGACAGACTAGGATATGCTGTTGAAGGACAAAAGGCTCAATTAGTGTCATATGCTAGCCTGGTTCATACAACACAGGCTACACCAACCAAAGTTCTCATTATTTAACTATGACTGAACGTCAGGGTATAAAGAAACCATCAATCATGCAGATTCTCTGGCCTACAAGAGGCATTCACAGATCGCATGCTAGTTGAATACCGTTGAGGACGACTAGAATGACACACTCATACCTCACCAAGTCCTTGCTTCTGCAGCTTACGGTGATGTTCTCACAATTCTCCTAGACCTTGCATCTCGAGGACATCTCAAGGATTTAACTGCGGTACCCGCAAAATACAGAGAGATACATGTGATCAAACGATGACATGTCATTGGAAGTCACAAGTGTCAAGGCCTGATAGATTTCAAACCATCCCGGTACTGACTAGGGAGGTAATTTTGTGCGCACCACAAAAATATGGGTCTGTGCATACCTTTCCGAATGTGTGATGATTACTGAATCGATGAATTACACGGCCGTGCGCAACAAGTCGTACTTGACCAGATCCCAAAACCTTCCTGTCATTGAATAAAGTGGCTGGCAGTTGGACACAGGCATGTATGTACCCGCGCAGAAGCTTACACTACCTGACCCTCGTGCTTTTACTGAACTAACAGAAAATGCTTGTAAAACAGGCTGCACGGAGTGGTGCAGTTTCCGGAATAATGGTTGATAAGGAGACGTACCAATATGACTAGGTGTGTGCAAGAGGACGAGGATGATGCATCGCTGATTTCGTGAACTGCATATTTATTTCTAAGATAGGAATCACGTAGTTTTCGTTTCTTGCGACTTCTGGCTTGTTATGATTTCTTTTTGTTTTTGATAACAAACATAACTTGTTCCTTGTCACAAACGTCAGATTTGTCTTGCATCTCATGCCAGAACATTCCACTGACCCAAAAGTAACTGCACGAAACATTCGCCATGATTCAGATGCCACAAAAAGTGGTACTGCGTGACAGATTTCTCTAAACTGAAATCGATCCGAGTTTGACACCGGAAATTGGTATTCCAACCGCCGGAATTTAATATAAGCTACTTTTATTCGATTGAAGTGTATCATAGACGGGGCCTGTCTGATGAAAAAATCACCCAGAATGACTGATAACAATCCGAGTTTGACACCAGAAATTGGTATTTACCACCCGAAGTCAATGGAAACTACTTCCGTTTGGCTTTAACTGTATCATAGATGGGGTTCGGCATGATGAAAAAAATCTAGAATGAACTTCAGATCGTGACAATCCAAAGGTTATTGACTGACATCAATCCGAGTTTAACACCAGAAATTGGTATTCCCCACCCGGAGTCAATCAAAAATAATTCCAATGGCTTTAAGTGTATTGTAGATGGGATCGGCATGATGAAAAAACACGAGAATGGACATTAGATCATGAAAATCCAACCATTATTGGCGAAGATAGCCATGTTCTCGTTCAGAGGGGTCCCGATTTCAAAAATGACCCTCCCAAGAGGGGGGGTCAAGGGGTCGGAAAATTTGAACCCGACCATTTTTGGAGCCTATAACAACAAAAAAAAAAAACAATTTTAGAACACAAATCCCACAGGAGCTGTTTTTATGACATGTCATACCACACTATTAGTTCACAACCAATTATTAAAGATATTTATAGGTGAAATCCATGTCGTTCTCTAATCAAATAATTAAAACAAGACGGAAATAAAATAATGGACTACGGGTATATTTATGTGTATCAACAACCAAACTCAAAACCACGCTTAGTCATTTTCAAAACTTGAATTGCCATAAAAAAAAGACAGATAGAATAGAGTTGCTGCCACCCTTTTGATGAATGACGTAATTAGATACCATTTTAGATAACATTTATAAAGGCACTCACAGTAGCAGTGTGATTAGTTGCTATGACTTAAATGTTTGATTAATCACTAGAAATAAATTAGAAATGAAATATTTATCGTCTGATCTCGGAGATGGTTGGTAGCAGTAGCACTAGAATGATAAAGTGATGATAAAAAAAACTTTCTATAACAACTACAATTTGTGGTTAATATGCTTAATTTTTTATCTTTACTAATAGGATAAACCACTTGATTCTGTACGTGACAAAGGTATTTGATATGAAATGATTCGGCGCTCGTGATAGTCATAATTAATACAGTCAATCATGTGATAAGAAAAAAAATGTGATGTTTTTTATGTCGGTTATTAAAACCCTTTAAGTTGGACGACTGATAGCCAAAAATCTTAACTGGCGCGCGCCGGATAAATAACGGGCGCGCGCCGGTAAATTTAGCTCTTGCATAATAAAGATTCACCCCCCCCCTCCTCTCACTCTACTTCAAACGTCGATTTGCGCATATCTGTAAAGCTCCCTCCCCACCCACACACAAAGCTTTTTTTTTTTTATTGAGCTTTGCATTTTAACAAAATATGATTTAGGATAACTTTAATACTATAGAACCTAACAGAAGAAACATTTCCAGTTACATGTGACGCCCAAACGCACCAATAGCTACCGCATGGAATGCAGGTGATGCTTGGGATCATCATGGGGGTCCAACCCAAGATTTGCACGACTCTGACTTTGAATGTTACAGTCATTGTGGCATTGAATTACAGGGTGGAACCACCAATTTAATTGTTTTAGTGACCAGAAAACAAATTTTGATATGCGTTGGCTTACCCAAAATGAAAGGTTACGTGCCCTTGACATGCTACAGATCGGCACAACACAGGCGGTTGTGGCGCGGACGATGAATGTTTCTCAGTCTGTCATAAGCAGGCTATGGTCCAGATACCGTGATACACAATCTGTACAGGACAGACCACGCTCACGTCGACCAAGGGCGACAACTCAAGCCCAGGATCGATTTATCCGTACCTTGGCCTTGAGAAATCGTGTCATCACAGCAAATCAGATCAGCGCTCGTCTTCAAACAGACACTGGTGTGAGAGTGAGTGGCCAGACGATTCGGAATCGACTGCATAGGGGTCACCTTCGCGCCCGACGTCCTCGCGTGATCCCTTGTTTGAGAGATCATCACATTCAGGCAAGACGTCGTTGGTGTAGGGATCGTCAACACTGGGATAATCGACGCTGGAGCAATGTGATGTTTTCAGATGAGTCAAGGTTCACTGTTGATTTTTTGGACAGACGTAGGAGGGTGTGGCGTCGTCGAAACGAGCGCTTCCAAGACGTTACCGTCATCAGACATGATCGATTTGGGGGTGGTTCTGTTATGGTGTTGGGAGGCATCGCTGTTGCTGGAAGAACGGCTTTACATGTTGTTGCAGGGCGTGTTACAGGCCAGTACTACCGGGACAACATCTTGGCAGTCCATGTTGTGCCGTTCGCACGACGTCATGGCCGCCGTTTCATCTTCCAGGATGACAACGCAAGATGTCACAGGGCCAGGATCGTTATAGGTTACCTCCAGAACATCACCACATTACCTTGGCCAGCACTGAGTCCCGACCTCTCCCCCATCGAGCATGTCTGGGACATGCTTGGACAGAGGTTACGTCAACGTCAACAACGGCCTGCCAATGTCCAAGAACTTGCTGCTGCGTTGCAACAGGAATGGGACAATCTGGACCAAAATGACCTTAGACGTCTCATTAGGAGTATGCCACGTCGGATCAATGCTTGTTTGGCAAACAGAGGAGGATTTACCCGTTACTGACTTTGTTGTGATGCTGTGGTAACTTTGCTGTTTGACCCCGGGTATCATTTTACCCTTATAATGGTTAGTCTGTGCCTTACTTAGTCTAACGATCATTTGGAATAAATCGATGAATGTTAAATTCATTTCATTTTGTCATTTGTTTCTTCGTCAGTTTCATTAGGTGACTTTAATAACACTTAAAAATCAAATATCCCCTACTTTTTTTTAATAGTATAGTTTGGCAAATATATCAGGTTTATGGTCCTTAACTTCTATTATTGGGGGTTAGTCTTTTTCTTATTTATTATTAAAAATCCATCTGGAATAGATTTCTCAAAAACATGTACACATTAAGAGCTTCATATGCATCTGTCGGTTTCTTCAAACTATTTGCTGCTATGTATAGATTAGCAAGTTGGTAGATTTCTTGATCACATTGTATTTTATGGCAGACACATTCCTCAAAACATGCTGTCACTTCATCGTCCCTTACAGGAATCAGGCAATCGTGTGTATCAAACAATTTAGGGGCATTGTATAAAATACACGGACGTCCATTGGTAGTATATTGCGCTTGTCGGATCCTATGGTAGTTCCAATTCCAAACCTTGACTATATCATCTAATTCCTTCTAAAACAAAATAAGGATGTTGGTGGCCAATATCAGGTAATATTGAACTCAAATTGAACAACAATTACACTAATTCTACTGGTTAGGCCATACTGTGGTAGTTTGATTACTACAGAAGTCATCTTCAAAAGGACAACCCATTTCGCTTTTAATTTACAATGAAGATACCGTTTTTGGCGGCACCACGATAACTATGACCTACTGCCCTGGGCTTGTGACATAAGCAAGAGTCAATCCGGGGTGCGTTACTCTGGCACAATATGTATGTCATAACGTCACTCCTGTGTCGCGGCAAGTGATTTTTGGTCCTCACTTTGCCGCAGAAGGATACTCAAATCCTAAGCACCGGGACAGCGCATGTTCCATATCTTACAGCAATGCATTAATCATAGAAATACATATATATGTTTTACCTGGTTCAAACTTGTTACCCTTTTTATCGATTTCTAGCTGTTGTACAATCTTAGTTATGAAATACGGTTTCAATATTGTCACTCGGCAAACCTCAGCAAACAAAATCCGCCATTGGTACTATTTTCAAGTTCCCAGATTACCAACGGCGTCGCCCATGACGACGCATTTAAAGAATGTTTTATCATACAAAGCTTTCAAAGTCTGAAGCATTTTTATAAAAACAAGGACAACTTTAAAATGAACATTCTACACACCCCTCGGACGACGCAATTTTGAGAACTTTCTAAAAGCGGCAATTTTTTCAGAAAGTAAACCGGATAGGTGTAGGTACTTAACGTCATACAGCCGAGTCTATATAGAGTACCGGAGTGCCATATTGGGTCTCCTTTTTTACATCAGGAGCTTGGATGGATGGGAGTGACTCACCTGTACTATTTCCATAAAACAAAACTGGACCAAGCTTTTATCAATAAAGCTTCCACTATAATGACCATCGATTTTGAGTTGTTTAAAAAGTGATATCCAAAATTCAGCATTTTCTTTTCTTAAAATGCTCCACCATGATTCTATTCTCTGGTTGTGTTGACTAGTTCCGTATATATAAGATCTGTTTGTATTATTACCATGTCTACGTAAAAAACACTGCATTTCAGCAACATAGCCATTTTCAGTACCCATATCACTGCGGATAGTGAAAGGGGCACCACCTCGTTGTTTAACTGCATCCATATAGTATCCGGCAATAACTTTGGGATCAATGGATGTTTGGTTAACCCGAGGCCAAACGATATATCGAGAAAAACCATCTATGCAACCATTAATGCACAATCCAAATGGTTTAAGCTTATCATACGAATCAACGTGCTACACATAGTTTGGTCCTATTCCATTATACTGCCTTCTCCTAAGTCTACGACGCAAGCGGCATTCCACACCCACCGGATCTAAAAGTTTCAGTATTGCTCGAACGTATCTTTTTCAATAGCATAACCACTTTGGATACATTTTAAATGCATCCATCGATATCCATGGCATTGGCCACTTCGATGTAACTCTTCCTGAATATACTGAGCAACCTCCAGTAAACTGGAATAGTGCTTTCTTCTGCCAAGTCCTGCATCTCGCAAAAGCCTCTTTAACTGTCTAACTGATAGTTGTATCTGATGATTTACCAAGAGAAGGGTTGTTATTTCCTCATAACTAACACCCAAGTGAAAGTATTTACGAATGAGTGTTAGTCTATTTTGATCCATGCGACATGCGTGTAGTGATGAGAACCTTGTTAATATCCGGTGCGCGCTAGTTATTATCCGGTGCGCGCCAGTTATTTATCCGGCGCGCGCCTGTTATTATCCGGCGCGCGCCAGATATTTTTTTGTTATTTTCCACCAACAGACAGGTGGGGTTTAACGTCTACTCGACACAAACTAGGTCATCTCGGGGCTAACAAATGCTTACATTTTATTTTAATAATTCTCTTGTGTTGTGCGTAGGGGTAATTAGCAGTAGGAGGAAACCAGGACACCCGAAAGAAAACGGTTGATTTTTCCACCAACAGACAGGTGGGGTTTAACGTCTACTCGACACAAACTAGGTCATCTCGGGGCTAACAAATGCTTACATTTTATTTTAATAATTCTCTTGTAGGGGTAATTAGCAGTAGGAGGAAACCAGAACACCCGAAAGAAAACGGTTGAACAAGATAAAAAATTGTTTGTTTAGGATGCTTAGTTCACACTGGTGATAACAATTACGGTATTGTTCAGTTCGACGGGAGGCTTTTAGACTAGCGAAGTGAAGAGACTTTTAATGAAGTTTCACCGTACGCCATTTATCTGATTTTTAGCACTAACATATTAGTTCGGCTGGAGTATTTATCACATCTAGACATTGATTTAAGACAAAATTGTTAGACAATAGATAATTTCTTAGAATAATCAATAAATTGATGAAGCGACAAACCTATAACAGTATAATGCTGAAAGTGATTATGATAATTCTGTATGAGAGACTAAATTAGATATCCATATAGCACAGCATTTCTTTACACATAATCATTTCGAAAGGTGTTGTGTGCATTCATGAGACCAAATGACTTTATTTCCATGTGTTTCATTCCACTCTGTACAATAGTTCTGTTGTATCAGATGATATTTAATTTGTCTAGCTCTATTATATGTTTAGGAATGTTCTTTTTTGTCAATTCATGTTGGCAAAGGTATCTATATTATTACTTTATTTAGGCCAATTCTTTCTTTTTGTAGATAGACACGTTTTTTTTCAGAAATTAAGATGATTTTTATGATGGGTTTGCATTTGCATATTAAGGATTGACTGGTTATTGATCTATCTTAGCTGAATTATTTACCAATAAATCCTAACCTAAATTAATGCGTGATATATTTATTGAAAAACGTGAAACTAGTTGGTTTTTTTATATAAAGTTGTTGTTTGACTTTGTGCGTCCGATTTTGGTAGCTCATACATGTCTGCTATTCACAAATCCACGCACCTATTGGCAGCCATTGAATCAGCGAGTGGCTCCAATCAGGACCGTGTCTAGTGGGCGTGCAGGGGATACATAATGTGCGACTATCGAATGGAACCACGATCGCCGGATTATAAACATGCATTTCATGTTTCATCAAAATCGGCTGAAAATTGTGACCTCAAGAGGGTCCACAAGCTCAAACGATATCACCTCTGGTGGAAGTGGACGTTAAACTCCCAGTAACGAACGAACGAACAAACGTGGGCTTTCGTACAATCTGGGCCCACAATCCATAAAGTTATGGTCCGATACATGCCAATATCGAAAGGGATCGGGTTTTTTGGGAGATAGACCTATATTTCAAGTTTCGTCAAAATCAGATAAAAATGTGACCTGTAGAGTGCCCACAAACAAATTGTGGATGGACGGACAGGGGCGACGACAGTATACGTCCACATGAGGATTAAATTTCATAATCGCGACCTCGATCCATTTTATCACAACGATTTGTTTTCATACATGTTTATTACTAATCGATTTCCATGCTAAAGTCGGTTTCGTTTTTATCAGTTATTGAAGAATTAAGAATTGATATTTTATATTGTTCATTATTTACAAAATATCAATGGACATAACCGTAACAATTATGTGGATACCAGTTGAATAATCACACAATTTATATTCTATTTCGCGTTTCTCGAAATCTTAACTAAAGATATAATTCAAATTTTAGTACATACTTCAATTTTGATTGGATAAGCACTAAAATCTATCAAATATTATCCAAACAAATTACTTAAATTTGGATTTTATCTTAGTTAAAATTTCGTGAAACAGGCCCCTGATCGTTCACATATATCTGAAAAGGCAAAAATATGCGGTATTTGCCTAGGGCACATAATTATCGTGTTGTGAATTTGACAAAAAAGACCTATGTAAACTGTAAATTGATTAACCTGAAGCTAAAATCGATGGATTTGATAATGTTAATTATGAATGGACGACTCGTAAAGACGGTTATGGGGTAAGACAAGTAATTATGACTCGTAAAACCGTTATGGACTAAGACAAGTTATAATTTCCCCCAATTTTATGATGTAGTGCGAGATATAAATAGACAATTTTCCCTTAATTCCCCTCCCCCACTTCCTGCATTTTGGTGTTGACTTTTTGATCTAGAATTGGAGAAAAAGGGATCAAATTCGCAATTTCATAGCAGTTTTGGGTAATACTGATGATGTTACAGCGGAGGGATAGGAGGTGTAAAGTGTCTTTCTGCAGAGCAATCATTGTCGGAAGTGAGATTTTCACCCCAGTCAACATGAAATCCCCTTAGAAAAAAATCTAAACGGTCAACCAGTACAAACTTATTATGAGGGGATTGCCAAATGTGGTCCCCATTGTGCATATAAGGATAAGAACAAACGTAATGTTGAGTAAAAGGCTACAGCCTGTGTTGTTACAGTCATTTGACATTGAAGCCAATGGGCAAATAATTACTAGTCTGAGTCCTTATTCAAGTAGTGTATATCTTCCTCAATCTCCATGGTATTTGTTTTTTCGCAGATAACCATGATAAATATAATGTGGTTGGCGATATGCCCAAATACACTTGCTTAAATTGAACATTGGACTACTTCACCTTAAATGGGTTACTCGCTAAGTTAATCTGATAGTCATTTCGAAACTACTCTACATTGTATCCTGAAAAGGTAGCTCTTAACATTTTGGTGTTCAGTTTGCATAATTAGATACCCTTTTATCAACAAGTATCAAAAGGTGTGACATGGGGGAAATATGCCTTGGCAGCGGTGCTATATCCTCTAATTTCATTATTGATCATCGATTTTTAATACTTCCGTAAGACTAGGCGATTTTCCATACATTGTCCCACGTCTTGCACCAATGGTTAATGAGCAAACTGCTGCCTTGGCTACCTGTATATGTTAGGTTAATCTTAATGAAGTGTAGCCGAACGAAGTATATCAAAATAATCATAATAGAATAACGATGTGGGGTTAATTTACTATGGATGCACGCATTGTCGTAAAATGGGCTGTCTGAAACATAATGCATGTAATGGTTTTTATGTAAGTTGCATAGTATATATATATATGTAAATAAATACAATAAATGACTTTGCTGCATCAGTGGAACGTCGGTTAATTGTTGACGAGCATAATGTTCATCAACAGCAAAGCAAAAAAAAAAATCAGTAGTATTGATGTATCGACTGTCCATTAACGAGGACACAGAGCAGAGATTCCATAGACCAAAGTTAGTAACAAAACCGCAGCAATGTATTCATGGATGTTTATTGTTCGAATTATAAGTAGGGTGACTTATAAGTTATGAATAACATATCAGACCAATGGACACAATACTGAATGGAGACAAATAAACCCATCATTTTTAATACCTTAAATCACTGTCCAAATTTTCGGGAATACCCCCAGATTAAACGAAGGGCTATCACGTTGCTGTACGTACTTTGGTAAGAAATAATTGGACGTGGGAAGAATAGACACACTCGCTCGAAAGCTCAAGTATCAGAAGCCAATCCAGCAATGGCCAGAGAGGGGTTTCTCGGGCCATTGCTTCAGGAATACGATTTGGAAGGTCGTGTGATTAAATCACTTTAATGATGTATTATAACGGCGACAAACAGTCAATAACGATGATCTAGTTTTTATCGTTTGATGAAATACATCGATAAGACTACATGAGTCAGTATTGATCATGCTCGTTAATTTCTGAGTTCACGCCATGTATATATATGTATGTATGTATGTTTTGTTTCACTTCCACGGTATATCCAGATACTTGACCACAGGGGCGTTTTAAGGTTTATCATGGCGGAGGCTGTACTATTTTGAGGGCCCTCTGTCGCGAGGGGAGGTTCTTGCTTGATGACTTTCATGCCAATGCAATGACTGCATTCCCATTCAGTAGTGGGTTCGACAGTAACAGTGTATAGAAAACGATTGACTCGGAATCGGGGCCCTTCCCCTTGGCCAGAGGGGCCCTTTTGTCAGACGTGGGGCCCTTTGGTCTGCCTTTGGGACCCTCCTAACTAGGGTACATTTTCATTTTTTCATTGGTTTTAGCATATTTCTTCCGTTTTATTTCTTCAACTTCTTTGATTTTTTCGGCTATAAAACGTCCTTTGCTTGACCAACTGAATTCCAGATGTCGATGACCATAGCCTTGTTGCAATTTAAGTGAGTGACTAACAATTGGTTCAATTTTATTTCTATAATTAGCTTGCGCGTAGGGGTCTTTAGCAGTGGGAGGAAACCGGAGGTTGGACAGGCGACCTTACTCCTTGTCACGTACAACCGGGGAATTGAAATCACGCCAGTTCATTCAATGACATACCTCGTGATGCAGCGCGCGTACGCTAACCTTTCAGCCATCCAACCCCCCAACTGAGTTGTGAATGTTCTACATATCGTCATCGGTAAAAGTATACAAGCCCGTAAACATTGTGTAGCGTAAGTTTTAAAGCAGGTCTGGGCATAGGTGTACGGATCCGATAGTTGGGATGTTAGGGGACAGACCTGAAATACCCGAAAAACGAAATCTCAGAACTTACTATGTAGGAGCCTCCCAAAGAAAGGTTTCCTGCTATTCTAACTCGTGAATAATGCATCTTCAATGTTTGGTGTTCAATTTAGCTGACCTGAATTCCAAGCAACCAATCAATAAATTTTCAACTGGAACCGTCGGTTTTTAAATATCGGCTTCTTTTGGTGTGTCGCAGTGTGCTTTAAGGGGCTCGAAGCATTTTCTCTATCTTTTGGGGAAAGATTCTTCGAAAGATATACAGAGTGATTTGATACACACGGACCTATGCACTTTGCATTGACTATAAAGTAAACACAACATCTAATTGTTGGTTTACCTGTTGTCAATCTCTGGGCCTTGTGGCGGTTTGAAAATTTGGTGTTAGCGAATTCAAATTATCTGTGAGGTGGCGTACGCTGGATGTAATAAGAACACAATTGCAGTATTAATTATCATAGGGATAATCTTTAAGATGACTTCAACTGTCAACGAATTACTTAAATTTTTCGAGTATATTCTTGATGATCATCCATCAACAAGGATCCATTATCTCTGTCTACAACATCAAATACAAAAGTTGAGATAAACATTTACGATTGCCCCTAACCAGCAAAGAATAAGTATATAACCAATATGGGAGATTAGATAAAGAGCTGGTAGTTCTCACTACCGAGAAATTTAGCAATTGAATTTTAGGTCTAAAGTCGCTACGATAAAGACATAGTCTCGATTGTCCACATTTTGATTTAATCAACAGCAGCAAGACAGGGTACTAACCAAGTAAATATCACAGGCTAGCGATAGCATCGAGAGTTGATTATGGTCTTTATGTCTAAATACTCGTTTATATAACATTTCAGGCCTACACAAAGACCTGCAATTTGCAGATTTAGCTCTTGCATAATGCATGTTTAACACGATTGACATAAACACCGGAACTGCTGATATGAGCGTCTAAAAATAATATAAATTCGGACTTTATATTTATATATTTACTAACAGAGTGTAAAAATGTATTTATAATGGTTTTACATACATTATCATAATTACTCGTAAGAGATAGGTTTACACTGCATAACATTGTAAACTTACAGTACGACTATCGTATTTAATAGATATACCATGTCGTTGTTTATTACAATCTTTCTGTGTCATTATAGCCAGCAATTGACATAGAACATGTATTTAACTGGTGTAAAATACACAAAAATCACCATCACTGTAAAAAGGACGGAATACATTTGGTCGGAAATTAATATACATCTTCAAATATTGCCATAGTTAATAGTACATTGGAATAAAACAGGGTTAATAAATCTTGAACTATATAATATCCGATGTTAAAAAGATTTCTGATTTGCTTTACCCATCGCCCTTTACATATTTTTTTTATTTTATCAAAACAATATCGCACATAGATGGTGTGGAATATCGGATATTGTCACAGTTTTTTTATATATAGAGATCAAATATGTTTGGTGTAAAGGCTAACATGAAATGATATCGAATTATATGGATTTGAAAGGAGTTAAGTTAATAGTTTTCAAATAAGCTTATGGAGATCGTTTTACCTTTAGGTAATCTATGTATACTCCAATAATTGTAATTTTGTGCTGTTCTATACATCAACAACCTGACATTTTCTCTTCATAATTCCTATTAAGGAATACCACCAAGGAAAGTAACAGGACAAAACATTGCACCAATCATTCATATAATATTAGTAACTTTGTATATTAGTAACAACAATATAACATTCATAATAAATGCAAATCTAGTAATAAAATGGCTGTATCTACTAATGGTAACTATTTAGATACAATGTCTTAATATACATTATTATAAATTAATTATCCAAGATGGTTGGCCCTATTGTTAGGAATCCAATCACAACAATATTGTTGTTTTTGGGTTGAAGTCAATATGCAAGATATATCTACACGTTGGGTCTACCGTAAATTTCATTTTTCAATCCTGAACAAAAATAATAAAAACATTATTTCTACATTTTTCTACTCTCTGTTTCAACTAGCTCATCATTTAAAAATAGATAATTTGTCATCTTGTGACCTTCGACGTCACTGTAGATGTGTACATTGTTACATTGGATGTTAAACTTCAGATCCAGGTCAAATCCTTTATCCGTAATATAAGCCTGAAAATAGAGATAATCGCTTTATAATTATCAATTAATACATTCACATTTAATGGAATTATGAAAAGGTGCTAGATATTTTTGCGATAACCTTGGCGAACTTACGCGGCCCAGATTACTACAAACAAAAAAAAAGGGAATTCCTTTGACATCATTTCGTCTAACTTCCGATTCGTCGAAGATACGAAGAGCCAAGTGGTCACGCTTCAAGTTTGATTTGTCATTAATAACGCTGTAAAATGACCAATTTAATTACAGTGGAAGGTGTATAATGATCAAAGAAAGTCTCGTTGGCAAAAGAAAAATCGACGGGAAATGTTAGGACTAGTGAGTATTGTGAGATGATAGCAGACGAAAGGTCGTCAACAAGTCAAAACAAAATGACAGCTGATTTACTTTGTTATTACTGTAATATATATAGTCAAAGAGTAGTAGTGGTACATAAGTTACAAACTTCCATCAAGTTACGGTTCGTCCCTCTTTAACGACAGTCAACGATAAAGGGCTACACGAGAAGATGCGAACCCGACTTTCGTCAAAACCTCAAATCCCAATATGTATAGGTATAGAAAGAAGTTTCTAAATGCGTCACCCCAACGTTACCAACTTACCGTACATTGAACTTGTTCACCATCCACCAATACATACATATTATCCCGAGCTGAAATATATAATAAATTGGGTATAATAAAAGGCGGCCACCGACGACCCTAACCTTGGTTAGTAAGCATACCCTATCTAGGGTTCTACACCAACCCACCAGTTGTATTCGGGTTGATTCAAGTGAGTAAACTAAATACGTAAACATTCGAATCAACAAATTAGATATTAACATGTACATATTAAATTTTTTCTCGGAATATAAATAATGATCTGGGTATGCTCTAGCATATTGTATTAAGCCGGAAATAAACACTCTCGTCTCGGAAGGTGGAAGTTAGTTACATGCGTAATAGCTACTTTCATATTAAGTTCTTGTCAGACATTCATGATGGAGGAGATTTTGGAAAGTTCGGGCTTTCGCGATATACCAAACATTTCAGTGGCAATAAAACTCATTCTGGTCGCCCTTGTAAAATGGCCATCCAAGTATAAAATTGATGCTGTATTCGACACAAATACCTACTGCACATGGCATAAGCAAAACATTAGCCTAGGTAAACTTCGCCGATGTGTCTGGGGACATAGCGAGCCAATCCATAACACGAACATGATGACTGTTCAGAAAGTTTCTTGTCAACCCGGCTGTGTGGTGTCGGGCGTTGTCATGCTGGAAAGCCATCTGTCGACCGACGCCATGTTGAGTCAGCAATGGGGGCAGCACCGGACGAAGGATGGCGTCAACATAATGTTGAGCGTTGAGATTGCCTTGGACCAACACCACCTGGGACGGGAAGTTGACGTTAATAGCGGCCCAAACCATGTCGCCACCTCCCCCGAAACGACTGCAGTAGCAGTCAATGACTTGAATCTGATGTAGTCGGATGTGGCGATCTTGAGCAACGGTTGTTACGAGTGGCGCGAAAGGTCGGTGTCGATCTGCAACTCTTCCAGTAACTTGGAAGCATTGTCTGAGGCGAGCAATGGTCGATGGGTGGATATTATAATGTCTTGCGACGGCTGCCTGTGAAGCCCCCTGATCCAGCATGCCAATAGTGCTGTTCCTGATTTCTTGTGAAAGGCGTGGCATCTTTTTCTAAGTGATGAATGTTGAAATTTTGATCTGTATTTAAAGGGCACGGGTGCAG
The DNA here is from genome assembly GCA_963678685.1 of Patella ulyssiponensis. Lineage (NCBI taxonomy): Eukaryota > Metazoa > Mollusca > Gastropoda > Patellidae > Patella > Patella ulyssiponensis. The sequence continues at coordinate 74,075,771 of OY783227.1, read as the reverse complement.
GGGATTCACGTGCAAAACGTGCGACATTGTACTACTTAGAATCTTGAAAAAAGACACGCGTTTCTTTTGCAGGATAAGGTTCATTACCGAGAACTGATATTGGGTTCGAACCCCGACATCCACAAAAAGAGAACCATCACAAGTTTCACTTATGTGCCATAGGAAAGCCAAAGAAAACGTTTACCAGAAATATTTCACGAATTAGGCATTGCGTTTCTAATGGCTTTGAGTATAGATAGATATAATATGTTCTGGATATATATATATTTATGTTTTCAATAAAGTAAGTAATGGTACGTATTTAGAAAATCCCAATGAAACTATTGGAGATGCAAAGGGTATTTTATACTTACAGAAAGCTATGGTAGTTGGTTTGCCATCAACACATGTAGTCCATGAATGGGTTAATTTAGGTTCCCCACTTTTATCTAACACACCTACTTTCCTGAAAAAATATTCAGTTTATAATACAGATGTTCTTAACATTGTTATTGTTCAAATGAAAATGAACCTTTTAGTTTGCGATTCATTTTATTTAGTGTATGTTGGATATTTCTGACCACAGGATGAAATAAAATAACTAATTGTTGCAGTGATGTCACGAATGTGTCTTTGATCATGTATTGACATATTTCATTGATACAAAGTAACAAGACGGTACATCATTAAAAGTCGCCAGTGAAACCCACCATCACTGCGTTTCAGTTTTAGCCAAATGGATTTCGTAATGAATAAGCGTATTTTCGGTTGACTACCGGATTAAAATAAGTTTCATGGAATGGAATGAGGACCGACACCTCTCGTCAACACAATACTTGGTCAGTTTGAGAATGACATTGGGTAGTTTTCAAGTCAATTGTTACATGTGTAACGTGAAGGAAACGGGGACATATATATTATGACGTCATATGTGGCATGTGGGTTAGGTAAGAGTTAGTACTGCAGATTTCGCCAAGGCCTTGATATATAAACAGGGCTAGCGGTAACCATAGACATAGCTCTAAACCTTATCCTTACCCTATCCACCAATTCACATAGGATGTCATTTGTGGCAGACAGCCTTCGATTTAGCGTTGTCCGACGGAAACGCTTTTGCCAGGACATCGGGCGTCACACTGATCGGCAGTGAATATTCGCTAGGCCGCTACAATCACTGATAAGGATGACATCGACGCGAAACTTTTTTGAAGTATAAGAAAAATAAATAAAGACGTTTGAAGTATCTGTAGTTAAGGAATATTTCCTATTTAGTGCAAATGGATATTAAAATGAGTAAAAGGCATCATTTTGCCCGAAGCAGTTACGTGTTATGTAAACAATGCACGAGCCATTGAACCAATGACTGGCGCCGCGTGAAGTCAATGCACGTGTTGAAGACAGTCATCTGTGACAGAAATAATTCGTAAGTAATTCTCTGTGAAACAGATTGATCGGGTGTATCTCAGAACTTCGCCCCATTATCAGCGACTTTTTCCCTATCAACCTTACAGGCGTCACTGATGTCATTTGAAATCCCGAAGATTCTCCTCTGCCCAAACCGCGTCCCTCACTACACGACCTCCACGGCGCTCAGTTTTTTGAGATAAAGTGATAATACTAATAATTTAGTGCATTATATTCGATTTGTTTAAAATAAACCTTATTCAACCCCTGACGAATTCAAACTAATATTAACAATATTTACACACGACGAGAAAGCTTTGATTAACTTGAACCCAATCCCCTTAATGTCTACTCGTTAACCTATTACGCACAATGTAACCAGACTTAATTGCGTATACAGTAACGGAAATATTTAAATGAATTAGGAACAATATAAAATCAACTGGCGGTGATGTATTCTCTAACCAGATCTGTAAACAAGCCAGTCAGAAGTCTAATACGATTATTGCTGGTCGTACATTAAACAATATTCTTTCTAATAAACGGGGCAAGAAGTGTGAATTAAAATACACTTAGAAAGATACACCTGGGCCGCTCCGGCTCATGGGGGGAAGGCACTGGCTTACTATACATTTGATCTTGTCTTCAATCACGGTGTTGGCCCAGAAAGCTTCCCTGGGTTTTTCGGAGTGGGGCAGGACGGAGGATCTGGCAAAGGAACTGCTGTGTCTGATGGCCCCTTATGGCGATCACGTAAAATAAAAGCAGGTCGTAGCATACCAATTCGGGCAAAAAAGTAGGACTTAAAATCTATTGTTCCTTCACAGATATACCAAAATAAAGAGCGACTTATTTCAAGGGACCTGTTCACAACACAAGATATTCATCTATGGTAGCAACAATGTTTAGTTTTGTATAATTAAATCATTGCATATGTAAACGTTTAAATACATATCAATGGATGATTTTAATTAGTTAAACTGATATAAGTTAAATGTAAATAGTTATTCAATGGACACGTGACAGAACACCGAAAGAAATCAACAGTTCTTATTATTTACACTGTTTTAAGTTAAATATAAATAGTTATTGAGTAAACCGTAACAGAACACTGCATATTCCTATCAACAGTGAAAATTGATATATTTGTCCTGCGCACGTTCCGATTCAAAATTACCAATGACACGTGTATAGCCGCATTGAGTTACGATTGGAATTAGGTCAAAAATGATAAGAACAGAAGGACCGCACCACATACAACAACCCTGTTGACAATACAAACAAACTACACAAACCTTGCAAGCAATAAACAAAAACGTATATTAAATGAATGGGTTTTGCTTTGATTTTGGGGATTACAAGCTATTTCATATTAAATTCAACTGTGTATTTAGCATTTTAAGTTCGCCCTGTCAACATGTTATCCATCCCTCCAGCGATCCTATAATCAATTTATCCAGTTCAACCAGTATAGCCAGTGTCCATTCTCTACCAGTCAACATGAATCTGGCAGTGAAAGAGTTGAAAGTGCAGGAAGAAGACCTCTGTAGATGCTCATCCTTCATCATCATTAGTAAATAGCTTGTCAGGCAGGCAAGAATACATTTTACAACAGCGAAGAGCTAGATGCAGAAGACCACGCCCACTACGGCACCATCAACACCTTCCACAGAAGGTTACACATCATGCAGACTCGAATAATCTACGACTATCCCGCCATTTTCACCGAAGAATACTGCACGTATTCCCTCGGGGAATTGCGGGACTGGTACGAATTATACATAAATGATCAATGACATACCACACCTTATTGTCACCATAAAAGCTGATTACGGCGACGCAACTGTGAGAATTTCAGTGAAAAAGAATTCCGGTAGAAAAGAAAACTTCAACTTCACACCATTCACCTCAGTATAATCCCCAGTGATCTCAGTGACCCCAGTACCAGAGAGAGAGAGGGGGGGGGGGCATCACCAAATAAAAACATTTACAAGCGCTATTGATCTATTCCCACCGCTGGAGGTATCTCCAGCAGAGTTCGGGGTGAACTAGTCGTATCAAGTGGTGTACTCATTGGACGAATAATATTTGACCATTGATCCTCGTTCAATAAAGGTTATACAAAGTTAAAACAAAGTCCATAAAGTCTCTAGAATCGCCTTGTTTGTTCCGTTGGTCAATATCTTTCTTACTGCAAACATTCAATATTTATTTATATTAAAAGGTATTGATATTGAATGCATAATTAATGAAAATGGCTCTTTTCAGAAGAGTTAAACAACACCAAGGCGCGGCGGAATAATTTCATCATTATTTCCATTCATTCTTTTATCATGTGAACTAATCTCCGATCTAATTTCCAGGCTGCCAATTACGGAATTGGTTTCAATGAGATATAATTCTTCACTTCAACAATGAAACTTAAAGCTGTAATAGAAATGCTGCCTTGCACTTCAAATGTATTTCTAGAACTAATTAAGTGTTGAGTGTTGACATAATAATACTAATTATAATACTTATTAATCATAACGGTGAATACGGTTAACAATTACTATTGATATATATTATATGCAATTATCTTAATAATAATCGTGAATAGAATATTCAATTATTTTTTTAAAATTGATATTTGATTTCTATTTAACACGGTGACGGATGCATTATTAATTCGGCTATCAATGTTTATTTCAACGGGTCTACTTGTTTTTAGTTGCCAACACCCACTTACGTCACTCTATTCCTGAATTTTCAGGAAGATACATTACTAATTTCCATCTGATTGTATTCCAAAACACCCCATTGACGGTGCCCAAATTTCCATGCATGAGTATGTTTTATTTATGTTTGTTTACCCGGATTGAGAAATTCCGGATCTGGAAAGAATGCGTTTTAGAAAAGTCGTTCTATTAACATATATTTATTTGTAAAAAATCTTGAATGATTTTCTAATTCGGGTTTCACACTTCGTAGCTTGTGTAAAACATTATTGTTTTGTTAATATTCTTCTTCTTATTATTTTTTTTTCCAGTTTTATTGTATCTCGGGAACTATATGTCGGATCGATACGATGTCCTCGGTTTTATTGGAAAAGTGGGTGTGACTTAGAGATTAAAGCTATTTCGGGCGAAAAGTCCGAAATCACCGAAGTTGTCGGGGGTTTTAAATGCCGTAATATTAACAATAGTCATCGGATTTTAACATATGATGCATTTTGACATAGCCGGAGGCAAGGCACATAGCTGAGCTACTTTTGATCCTCGACGAATCTTTGAAGATATTTAGCGCAAATTTTGAAAATTTAAAATTTTACAAAAAACTTTTTTACTCATTAATATTTTATATGGCATTTTATCCAGGGTTAGAGAGTTATTTGCCTTTACTAAAAAATTTAACATTTTTGGTCTCCGGAGATTTCCTTGGTTACCATTGGCTAATTCAGTTTTTCAGTCATAGACTAATTATTTACTATTCGATTTGTATAAAACAAAGCTCATATGCTGCGTTGTCTAAAATGTCATTTTTTTGTTACCGTAAAGTTTCCTGTCGGCTGCGGAAGTGACGTAAATTCAGCAAAAACTACGATTTTGACATTTTTTGACAGTTCGGTACCACTTTTTGAAAGCAAATATTATTTTTTTCAAATCTGACGTAACTGAAAAGGTGCTCTATAAAGGCGCACAAAACATCGGGTTCAGTTTTTTTAATTTCAATTTCGTTTTCGGGCAATTTCGACTAAAAGGCGAAAAAAAAGGTGTAAAAATAAGCTATTTAGAAACCATCCAACGTGTTCATATTTCAAAATATTTCTTCGTAACTTCCAAAACCTCGTAGCAATAACCCATACAAAGAGAATGTTTGTCGAAATTAGTTTGTAATATCATCAGTTGCCGAGAAATTGGCAATTTTGCATGAGTCACATTGCACGCTTTTTTGCCTGTTAAAGAATCGGTTATAATTTGGTTTTCAATTTTCTTTCACCATTTGATGCCTAATGCCACTTTTGACTATGGCAAACCATTTTAACAATTTTTCGCTGTCACAGAAAGTGACGTCATTTTGACAAAAACTGTAGTTTTAGCCTTCATTCAAAACAGCCTACAAATGAGTCTGATTTGTAATGTTATTAAACTTATGACATTTGATTCCAATCAACAAATAGATTGAATCCATACGATCATAAAGATACCCCAAAAAATGGTTTCTAACTTGTACGGTTGCCAAGAAATAGACGATTTTCTACAAGTCACTTTTCAAGGATTTTGGTCTATAAAAGTGGCAATCATTACTCGATTTACATACAACTGTCATCATGTGATGCCTTATACCATTTCTGATTTCATAAAACTAATTGAACATTTCCATTATCACCGGAAGTACTGTACACTTACATGTAACAAATGTATAAAATGAATTGATATTGCTGGTTGATTCTGCGTCCCTTTTTTTGATGTGTGCAATGCTTATGTGGAAACCTGTTTAATGGTTTCATTTGTACCGGAAGTGACATAATTCTAGAGTAACGTGGCACCGGTGAAGCCCGTCATTACTGCATCGCAGTTCTAGTTTAGTATTGATTTTATCATTCTGCAAATTACTTTGTATGTTAAGGCCTTTATCGAATTCCTTATAGTTAAATGCCTATATTAAATAATATATTAACCCTAAGAAACCAAACGAAAAATAATAATAAATTTCTTATAGTTAAATGCCTAAGAAACCAAACGAAAAATAATAATAATAAGGTCACAGGCAGGGGTTATGTCCATTTTTGTAACATGCATAATAACGCATCAATAAATGCTGCACCAAATTCTAAAAATCAATGGCGCCATTAATTTTTCCTTAAATCAATCTCGTTATTATGAAGTTATAACAATGTGGTTATTATGAAGTTATAGCAATGTGGTTATTATGAAGTTATAACCATCTGGTTATTATGAAGTTATAACAATCTGGTTATTATGAAGGTATTTCAAAATTTATAAATTCAACCGCTTAGTTTTCTATAGCGAAAACGCTCATAGACAAGCAACTATAAGACAAAAAAATGTGGTTGCTAACATTACTAAAGCTGACCTGGGAATTTTGTGAAAGTAATACATGGACTCTTCAAATGTAGTTTACAGACAAATATAAAATGCTTAGCAACCAAATTACTAGCATAGATTATCTGAACCAGCACAATTAAATATTTGTTTACAGAGTTGTACTCCATTTGTGTTTATACATTAATCAATATAATTAACTACGTATCATACTATTAGATTCTACTTGTCTGACATTGGTGTCTCGGACAATTAGAAAATGAGACATTGTGTTAAAGGGAAATTACCACTTTTAACCAAAAAATATAATTGATTTTGTGTAATAATGAGATTAACCAAATAGCGCCATATTCACTTAATTACAGAAAATTCGGCAATTCTGGAGGGAATTCCCCGAACTTCTTCTAAACCACTGTACGAATGCGCACCATTAGTCACGTGGAATTTAAAACGTCTATATCCCAGCAATGGATAGGCAGATATGTATCAGATTTTGCACATAATCGAAATATAAAATGTTACAATTTTAATCAAAACCAGACTGGGAAATAAAATTGGGTTTAGTGTCCTACAGTTCTGAATCAGCCGGGTTATTGGAAACTTATAGTAATCGCGTTTGAATGCGGCGCAAATGGTCTTTACTTGTATGTAAGGTTGTAAATTTGAGTAAAATAGGTGATAACCAGTCTCTGATCAAAATGTACTAAACGCAAGCATATTGGGTAAACGTGAAGAGACAAAAGAAATTAAATTTGGAACTGTTCAAGATGGTCTGAATTGAAAATGATGTTAATTGTGTCTTGGTGTTCAGTTCATTAGCCTATATAATTGGCCAAAACGCAGAATAAAGAGCCTTGTAAACTTCTTTCAAGAATATCAGTTGATGATACCGACAAAGTCAGTTTTAAAGTGTAACGAGTATATACATGTATATCAAACCAAACGATACAGGAAACTATGCAATATTATATTACTTTCAAATGGGTTCAGATTCTTGCGTTTAATTCCGGTTGGTTTCTTTAGAACATGCCATACGCGAAAATAATTTTGTTATTTTCATGGCTGAGATTATAGGAGAACAATGCAAGTTATCTAGACAACCGCTAAAGCAATAACAATACTCTAACAACACTAGCAATGCCCAGTAAAATCGCTGTTAGTTTATCGATTGATTGTGTTAGTTGACAGTTTGTGAATAGAAGTTTGACATAAAGACACCAAACAATGAAAACAATAGAGCCCGTAAAAAACCCGTATGAAATATCAAATCGAGATATTAACCCTCCAGAGCGTGGCTAATCAATCATTTTTCCAGCGGATAAAACCAGAATTGCTTCCTTCTCAATATTGACATACGTCTTGTGTGAAGGACAGGAAGAAAAGCATGGAATCACTGTTATATTAACTCGCTTCAGTAAATGACGATTGAAGGTGTGGTATTAAAGACTGACGTTACGTTGGGGAAAAAAAGACTGAAGAAAATAACCCGAGAAAAAGAAAAACCGAAACCAGTAGGCCGTAGGTTTTCTTTCGGGTTTTTTTTTTCTGAAGTTTTTCTACCCTAGCATAACCGTCTATATTTACAAGAAAACCCTTATATCAACGTTATCTTATTGACCCCCCCCCCCCCCATCCCACCCTGGAAGAGTAACCCTATACATGTTTAAAGAAAAACTTTCAGAAGAATAACCCCCAATTTCTTTCTATATATTCCGGACATCGAAGTCATTCCCAAAGATGAAAGAGATTTGCCGTTATAGGTTTATAATGTACTACATAAGACGTGCTTACTAGTGATATGAAATTTAATGAAATGTGGTTTATAACGTCACATTTTTCTTCACCAACTACGATAATGAAAACGGACATTCGCCGTTCAGTATATCAGGGGGATTTTACCCGGACAGCGGCGCTATGACCCACTCTTATTTCGAATTCCTGCTTTCAGTGGTTCTTTTACTTGAACGGGTTATTTTGTCATCCGAACGCTGTTCTTTGAATAGCCTTTCGCCTTGCACCATGCCAGAAGATTCCCAAACGAACCCGAGCTGCCAGGTTTATTATTCATATGGCACATGACTAAGGTGGTCGTTATGTCTGATCTAAAGTTGTTACGTAAAAGGGGATAAGGAGGTCTAGCTAACCTCGCAGGTGATGTCTGGGATCCAACGAAACCTAAACGAAATATTGGAATTAGGTATATATATCATTTTTTAGTCTCGGGGATGGGGATGAGGTGGGTGTGACCGAATGGTTAGCACGTACGCGCTGAATCATAAGGTCTGTCATTGAGTCAGCTTGTGTGGTTTCGATCCCCGGTTGTACTTGACAAGGAATAAGGTCACATGTCCAACCTCGTTCGTTTTCTCCGGGTTCTCCGGTTTTCTCCCACTGGGGTGTTGGATGGCCGAATGGTTAACGCGCTGTATCATATGGCGTGGTTTCGAATCCCCGGTTGTACGTGGCAAGGAGTAGGGTCGCCTATCCAGTCTCGTGGGTTTTCTCCGGGTACTCCGGTTTCCCCCCACTGCTAAAGACCCCTACGCGCAAGCGAATTAATGAAATAAAATAAAACCATACTTTAGTCCCGAAATGACCTAGTTTGTGTCGATGGACGTTAAACCCCATTTCTCTCTCTTTTCCTCCCAATGCTGGTCTCGAAATGACGTATTATATACTTTATGTGTAACAGATCAGCGATGCGATACGTGCGTCGAAAATAAACAGTAATCATTGATTGTCATTAAAACTGGATGTTTATTGTAGTTACCACATATAAATGGATTATGTATATTCAGTTATTGATTTTATTTCTATTGAAACACAAGTACAGTTAGGTAATGCATTACCATATATGCTAGTTTAAGTATTATTACGGTGTAATTCAATCAGCGAACTTCCGAAAGTAGCCATGCACAAACGAATGCGTCAGAACATTATAAATGTATTTCCAGTAAAGAGAGAGAGAGAGAGAGAGAGAGAGAGAGAGAGAGAGAGAGAGAGAGAGAGAGAGAGAGAGAGAGAGAGAGAGAGAGAGATGGGGTTTAACGTCCACTCGACGTTCAAAATCACAGCCATCCGATAGTCTACAGAGTTGATTATGGGTTTGTGATGTGAATAATCCTTTAAGGCAAAAATAAAGACCTAAAATAGAGATAGAGAGAGATAGAGAGAGATAGAGAGACATGGGGTTTAATGTCACTCGACTCAAACTAGGTCATTTCGGGACTAACATATGGTTAAATTTTATTTCAATAATTCGCTTGCGCGTAGGGGTCTTTAGCAGTGGGAGGAAACCGGAGTGCCCGGAGGAAACCCACGAGGTTGAGAAGGCGCCCCTATCTCCATGCCACACACGCTCACAACAGGGCTCGAAACCACAGCCGCCAGAGGTGACCGGATAGCTAGAGGTCGAAGCACGGCACTCTAGACCACTAGGCCATCCCAACCCCCCTTCCAGTAAAGTATTTATACGGTAGTTATTTGAAATAGAATGAAATGGGGTTTAACGTCCTGCTTTTCTACACCGACTGGGCTAATGAACACTGTTCAAATAAATGGATAGCACATTTGGTATATTATTTGTATAGTAGAGACACTCAATCTTGCTAGTAATACTAGATTCCCTACACAATGCCGATGTTGCGCGATTGGGACAAAAATGTAAGGGTTTCACAAACCGATCGACTGTCGACTTGTCTGCTAAATAGGTCAATCGGACGAGGAGTTATGAACGTTTCCCTGACACAATTAATTTCATTGAAATAACGGCGGCCAATTTTTAAAGATGGCCGCCAAAATGGCATTTCGCAAAGTGACCGGATGTCCATCAACCACATAATTCAAACACTTCAGGCACCAGGCTAACTGAAAATCATGGTTGAATGTATTCATCAATTTGGTAATGATACTCCAAAATGCGCGGTTTGTCACGTGGACTATACAGGGAGCGCTTAAATATGTGGACAGAGGACAGTCTAATAATTTACTAAGTCTTGGGTATTTATACAATCTGATTTAAATACAGATTCATATTTCGTTTCGTTTTTTTTTATACTTTCCATGGCCTACACAACATGAAAAGACCTGACCGGTTGCGATAGGTCATGTCAAACGTAATACGTCTGGCTTTTAACCCTATGTCGTCAGACATTTGATTACCCAATCAGCATTGATGTTACTAGTGGATTACCCAAAGTTCCGTGCATCTCACGCCTAAAGCTCGCGGTAACAAACCGTTTCATTGGCTAACCCCTCAAACCATGCACGTCAATGACAACAACTCTTTCAGATCCTAGTGTAGTAAAGACAAGTTATACTATAAAAACGAAACGAAATAGGATCTATGTTTTAATCAAATTGGATATTTATAGTAAATGAAAGGAGAGTAACATCAATACGAGCAGTGCTGGACCTTACCTAGGTCAAGTCAGGTGACAAACAAGGTTGTTCAAAATAGATGTTCACGGTTTGGGGATAGTTTATGGCTATTGAAATGTTTCAAAGGAATTTGAAGTAAACTCTTCACATCCTAATTAGTTTGAATAGGCTTAGTTCATACAGATCACCGAATCGCTGTTGTATTTATTATGACTTGGTTCGTCAACGGAAACTACCGACTACGAATATATTATTGACGTCAACTCGTCTAATTTAAAGGACAATATTGGTGCCAGTCATTATCACATATGTGATAGAGCTGGTTAAACACATTCCAAATATACTTTTAACAGAGAGATCAATGCTACGGTAGCTGAGTAATACATATTTCCCGAATCGGAAGTGACGAACGCCAAAGGAAAACACGAGTCACCGCTTTATATAACTGACTAAAGAGACGAGTGATCACAGATACACGGCCGAATATCTGCTCACTAATAATTCCTTCGAAGAGCAAAAGTTGTTATATGGGACTGTAAGCTAGGATATCTGACAATTCAATAAAGTAATTGAATGTCATTAGATAAAAAAAACTCTAGAAAAATAGAAATAGTCCGTACATTCCCTTGTTAATATTCATTCCATACCTTATAAAAACATGGTAATGCACGGACTTTTTCTGTTTTTCTTTCGTGTTTTCTCATCTAGTGACAGTCAATTCTTTTTATGAATTGTCAGATATCCTCTCACAGGCTCACGCAACAACTTTTGGTCTTCGAAGGAATTATTAGTGAGTAGAAATTCGGCCGTGTATCTGTTATCACTCGTCGCTTCAGTCAGTTAAATAGACCGGTGACTCGTGTTTTCCTTTGGCGTTTGTCACTTCCGATTCGGGAAACATGTATTACTCAGCTATCGTAGCATGGATCTCTCTGTCAAAAGTATATTTGGAATGTGTTTAACCAGCTCTATCATATATGTGATAATGACTGGCACCATATGTGCTTCGCATATGTGTTGCACATGTATATAATGCAATGGGGTTTAACGTATATTATATTACTTGTGTAAGGAAAGATGACTGGTTTGGCAGGAGGGGGGGGGGGTCAGGATTAGCGTTTATGCCGGCGCAAATCCCAACTGTCAATGGATATTTTATGTTCACTATCCATTTTTTGAGTACGTGACCTTCCTTTTTCGTCTCATCCGAATAACCAGACATGATAATCCCGACGGTTTTTTCGGCCCTCGCCAGGATGGAAACTAAGCCATTTTGGTTGTGAGTCAAGTTGCGTAAACACACAACCACGGCTCCCTACACCCCCCCCCCCAATTGTTTGATATATAAGGCAAGAAAACGATTGTGTAATCGCTTCCAGTGTTGTCATAATGGTGTCATTCACAGAGGCTTGTGATGTTTTAAAATAAAACCTATGTCAGTAAACATTGGCGTCCCGGTGTCTGCTATTATAGCGCAAGCTTGTTGTTTGATAATACATGATTTTTATTATTTCAACTGACGTACATCAAAACCCCATTGCCGGTTGTATGGTTGTGCGGAAGTGAATTATTAGAGTACTATTCACGTTAGCGAATCAATATATAGGCCATATTTAGTAATGCATAATATTAAATCACATATTATAGCCGATCTTGATTGCATTATTTAATCTCAATGTTTATTGATATTTGTTTACGCCCGTCACAGACAAGCCATTAGCATTTGGCCCCATGTACATCATTAAATAGCAATGGCTAATGCAATCATGGAATCTCTAGATTTTTTGTTGAATATTCATAACGGAAACAAAATGAAAGGAATGGCTGTTATTACACCAAAGCTTAGCAACGACAGGGCTGATTATAAACAATGTATTATCTGGGAGCATAAATAAAGGGATTAAAACTTGGTTAGAATCTAAATGCCCCGGTCTCCTTTTATGAAATTAATATTATATGTATAAAAACGATCAGAAAAACACGTATCGTCAGAAAACGACATAGTCGGTAGGGTTTAAAATCATGGTGAACAATGAATGACTTTATACCAATTAAATATACAATATGGAGAATTATATAAAGATCTGTTAGTTTTCACTGTAATAGTTAAAAACTTGATCAACTCTGAACCGATAATTTAGCGACAAAATTTGGGACTTAGCCTCGATCATCATTACTAAAGTCGGTACGATAAAAAAACAGTTTCTATAATACATTTTTTGATTTATTCATGAATGAGCGCAAAGCAGCAGATCAAATCCTAATCCAGTAAATGTCGCAGGCTAGCGATGCCATCAAGATTATGATTAAGGCCTTGATACGTTAATTAATGTCAAATTAATAATTTACATAACATTTCAGTTCTAATGAAATATCTGTTATAGACAGATTTAGCTATTGTATAATGTACGTTTAAAGAACTGTTCAATTTAAGGATGTGAAAGCAAGGATTGGATGATTTAGTAATCATGACTTTGGATGGAGGAATTGACACTAGAGCCAACACTGCATGGGGTTATATATTCGTTTGTTTTAAAAGCAATTTATGTCATTTTCTGGAGAAATAAGGAAGAATTTAGATGCGGTGTAAGGCCCAATTTCTCTTCGCCAACTGGGCTAATCGAGACTTGTTTATACTATATAATATGCATTTCTAGATTGTACATACATGTCGCCATTACATTATACATACGACTACAAGTATGCTTAATTCAATATATGACGAATATTTAGCAAACTACTAAACATATATTATGCCCTACTATGACGACCCGTTTGTGCCACCTTCTCCACTAGAAACCCGTCGGGGTGGGGGAAGTACGAGAGGGAAAACGTGATACAAACCCCTGCTTTGGCAGCGCTTATCAATGGCCTATGGCTCAGAAAAAATGTATATCTGGGGGATTTGGAAATATCAATGATATTTCGAAGAAATGTATATTTTAGGTAAACATACAATTTGTCCTACTTTTTACCCAAATGTAAATACGAAATAATTTAATGATGTTTACATAATTCTTTATCGACATAATATATATATTTTCCCAAGTCCTGACAATTTAAAAGACGATCGCCAAAGGGGCATCCTGGGTATTAATAAAAGAATTAGTAACGATAGACATATAGCTGTTTGCACGGTCGAATGTGGGTGAATTTCTAATAATGTTTTGAATAGAAAACCTTTTGATAAACACGGAGTGTGTCGCTTGGTGGCGTCTATATGAATCCCGTTATCAAAAGATGGAATATGTAACAGGAAATTTGAATTTCGATCGATTATTAAAAAGCATTGGGCATAGAAGAGGGTCTGCATCCACAGTCGCTTTTACGAAAAAAATATGAGACATGGCTTTATGGATGACCTCAAATAAGAATCTGTATTGATGGAGTCTAATGTTAATCAATACGTGGACGTCATGAGTTTAGATAAATCATAAGATAATCAATTAATGATCAGCAAGTCTATTTATTTTATTTGTTGGATGAAATGTCTTTATTTAGAAAATAGTACAGTGCACATATGAGATCCTAAATATAGACTAACATAGCATTCTCGTGACGTTCAAGATTCAATTAGATAAGTTGACTTTGGTTATAGGCTATGGATGGAAATTAAGCGTCATATAACAAATATAAACAAATTATATGAAGCTGATTTATTTTATAGCTCGCAAAACAAACATCAAGTAATGATACTCTATTAAGTAGTTTATAATTAAGCAAATAACCGACGGCCTTTCGCTTTTCATGCGTGATGAGTTTTCAGGTATTGTCTGGTTCCTTGTAAATTAATAGAAGCTGTGGTGAATAGGTAGGTTTTTGGAATGAAGAGCAAAGTCCCTACCTTTTCTGCCAAACTTGTTGGGAAAGTATCAAGGGTGTGTCAACCATAGCGACACGAAAATATTTCACGAAATTGTTGCCTATCAAAATTTAAAAAATAAATAAAATCGATAGCTTCAGATCTGGCAATGGATATGTTTAAAGGGTCAGATTTGACAACATTCGGTAGACTAATACCAGACTCTGGATACTAATAGAATCATCCAAGCGCCTATTGCATTTAAGAATAATATTCTTGAAGGATATTGATCATACCTGAAATTAGAACCGGTATAAAACAAGGACGACTAAATAGTTTTTCGATGAAAATGGTAACTAGACCATTTGCGGGTTGTATTCGAAAATTAAAATTAATTGGTTGGAGGAACTTTTCGCATAAATTCTAGAGTTCACAATTTATTCTATTGCGGATTTGAGCCACAAAACGTCTACATATTAGTGAATTTCATGGATAAAAATTTGGAATATATTCGACATGAGTGAGTGTCGGAGGTCATATATTATTTTGGTCTAACCTAGCAAGCGATATTTCCCGTTATCCTGTGCCTATCGAGCACCGAGCGCAACTTTCCTCACCACTAACAATTTTAAGTAATATATCCCCAAGTATATAAAACACAACTGACCTTCCTTACATAAACACCATACCAACGTGATGAAGTACAATCTTGACGTCAGCGCCATTATGTAATCTACTCCTTGATCACCGCGCAGCAAATTCCCGATATAATACCAATTTTAAGGCCTTATCCAGGGAAGTTGCTGCAATGGTCGGTCCAGGCGTATTTTATCACCTATAAAAACGTTCTAGTTCTAAATCCCTCTCCAAATGGGTCATATTGGCCACAATCCAAAATGGCCGCCGGTTCGGGTTAAATAATGCCAATTTTTAATCCAATTTCTATATTATTATTATATTTTGGTGTATTTATATAGCGCATCTTTCATCTAAGTGCCCAGGTACTCTTTACAGATTTAAAGAAGATACAATATATACGAATAAGATACATGTAAATAGTCAAAGGCAAAAATAAGAATATATAAAATTACAGAAACCATATGCAAATATAAAAAACGTCTAAGTTAAGAATTTTGATAAAAAAAAACAAGACCATATCACAGTTAATAGAGAGTTTTGGTAAATAAGAAAGTCTTGAGTTTTTCTTTAAAAGTCGAAAGTGATGCACAGTTAATTAAAGTTATCCCATCTAGAGATAACTAGGGCTTCAGTGTTTTTGTTGCATCTTTTGTTATTAACTTCCTAATTTTGGCAAAGTTTCTCATAGGAAAGTACCCTACTTTACACACATTCATGTTAGAATCTAAAATCGCACTAATGTTTTGGGCTGCAGCAGAATTAGTAATGGACGACTCCAAAGGAAATAGAAAGATCATCATCTACCTTTGAGAGGTAATGTTTTGAACCGGTTACCGAGTATTTTCAGCGTTAAGTTTTAGAAAATTCTATGGCATCCAGAGTTTTATATCATCTATACTATACACTGTTGAATATTGAACTTTGGTTTAAAACTGTTGGGATCTGATGGCTTGATGGAAATATACAGTTGCATGTCGTCAGAGTATAAGTGAAATTCAGGTAAAAATTTGCGAACCAGATCTCCTAGTGGAGATGTATACTGACTGAATAGTATCGATCCCAGTACTGACCCTTGCGCAACTCCAAATTGAAACACTGATTCAGCAGAGGAGCTGTTTCCAACCAGAACCTTTTATGTTCTCTTGCTAACATATGATTCACGAGTTGCAGGGGCGTCACCTTTAATTCCAAACGATCTAACAGAATATGGTGATCCACTGTATCGAAAGTGGCTGATAGGTCTAACAGTATCAATAACACACGACTGTGATTATCCATAGATGTGTGAATATCATTAGGAACTCTTAGTAATGCGTTTCAGTGCTACGGTTCTTCCTGTGTGCCCTCGGAAAAGATCTAGTTGATCGTGATCCCTTATATAAGATGATATTCATTTGCTTAGAAATAACACGTTCCAGGACTTTGGATACAAAACATAAGTTTGACACCTTCATCAGAAAGTCCACATGAAATTTAGTTGATATCGGATGAATGTCAGCGTACCATTAATCTACAATCCATAATCGGAAACCACAATCCCAACTGGAATTCCTCCTGTACTGACACAGTTGAATCACTTAATTACCAAAATATGATCGAAGATGGACTCCGCTACCCTAAATTGTTTATTTTGACACCAGGGTTTATCCAGTTGTAAAATTCAAATTTTCCCGCCCAAACAGGCCTCCATCTTGAATGACCACAATATGGAAATGGATTTAGCTATCCAGGAAACGTATATTTTGATACCAAACTCGATCATATTATGTTAATTTGGTTGAAATTGGAATATACAAACAACAACCGGTGGCCATTTTGGATTTTGGCCAATTTGACCCATTTGGACACGGATTTCGGACTGGAACTTTTTTTTAGGGATAATATAGCTCTAGACCGATCATAAACCGTAGTCGGCATTTTTATTGCAGTAATTGTCCGCACTTATATTACCCTTACTGGACTACAAACCCGCAAGCATTTACGACAGATATAGTCGTTAATAACTGTCAGTTCAAATATAAAAATGTTTAAAGAGTTTATATTGTAAATATATTAATTTTCTTTTGAATCGCCCTTCTATGTGAGGTACTGAGGTATTTGACCCAATTTGAGAAAACTCAAAAGTCTAACCGTCTTTATTTTTAGTGCGATTGGTGCAGTAAGACGTTACATCCCAATTCATTCCAGTTCATTTCATAACTCTCACTGTCGCAGATTCAATTAACTTTAAATAAAATTATTTGATATACTATGTGTCAAATACGGGAAATATTTTTTTCTCTCTTTATTCTGGATGATGTTGAGAGCGAGAGACATTTCCAACGAAGCCATAAGAAACGCATAAATCCCATTAAGTTCATTGATTTTATTCACAAAGAAAATAGCCTTATACATAGAAACAATTGAAGTTTTCAGTTGCATGAAAAAGTTGGAAACAGCGCTTTGATTCGTCTGTGTGTAAAGTAGAACTTCAATCGATTTAAAGCCAAAGTAATATATATATTTATAATGTATTTTATTGATACTTGTGTTGTGAGGAAGATAATACAGCAATAAGAGATAATAAAACGGGTTTAACGCCCGACTGTTCTCATCCGACTGGGTTAATGGAGAGAGAGGGGGGAGGGGTGTTCCACATAAAGTAGGTCATTTCGGAGCTAAGGAATATTAATTTTCTTTAATTTCAATAATTCGTTCCTGTTCCGGATCCATAGCTTTAAGTGACAGATCTTGTGATCTGAATCGCAGGCATTTTATGCGTTCCTTATAGACTAGGTCATTTCGGAGCTAACGAATGGTATACTTTTTTTAATTTCAATAATTCGTTTGTGTGCAGAACCCATATCTTTTCATGGCAGACTTTGTGATCTGAATCGCACGCGTTTTATGAATCAACTATCATCTTAATAATATGCTCTGAATCATAAGCATATTTCACGTCGTCAATATCCAGAAGAGTGAGTACCAATATCCACTTCGTAAAACAAACCAACATTTGACCTTTTTTAATTTTTTGTTTATTACAGTCTATCCTAATTAGATGTTTTGAAATCTTGTTTGTGTTTTCTTCAGTTTATATTTCTGTTGGGAAAATAACAAGACATCATCAGCTCATCCGTGTTTCAAAAGACTAAAGTAACGTCGTGCATAACGCTGTCTACCAGTGCCGGATTAAGACCCATAGAGGCTCCCAGCACTTAAAAAGTTTGCTGCCGCCATAATGTAATTCAAAATACAAAAATTAATCAACTACAAACAACCGCAAAGCACATGATTAGAATTTTTTCTCGGTTTTATACATGTCATTATTAACTGACACTAAACAGGCAACAGTATGACGAGACAAAAGCAATAAAAACAAATTGAAAGCTCTAAATTAATTTTTATACCAGATTTGTACAATTTGGTATTTCTTAACAAAGCAGACATTCTGTGGTGCCCCTAATACCATCATGCTCTAAGCACTTGCGTATTTTGCTTAATGGTTAATCCAGCACTGTCTACAACCGAACAGTGTTGTAAAGTATAGAAAGTTGAAACACATAAAACATTCGCCCCCCCCCACTATAGTCAAAGAGGTCGTATCGTTCTAAGTGTGTGTAATCAAGCTAAGTTTTCTTACATTTTTTTTTATTTTCCAGACCCTAATGACCATATAAAGAACATCAATTGGTTGTACAGAAGACTGAGAATATTTATTAAGGAAAGGCCGAGCAAGATTAACCATGCTCGTATCTTCTCCGAGGTACAAGCCATATTAGGTTAATGATAATGAAGACCACATCTGTCTAGTCAAAGTAAAACTATTTAATTTTCATATTAATGTTTTGAATAGCTTTTATACACAAAAAGGAAACTCAATCGCAGGCCCGAAGCTAACTGGGGAGGGGGCAAGAGAAGCAGCTGTCACGTTTTGAACAAATTGGACACCCAATGGGTGCTTTTACCCTATGGAGAAAGAATCAGTTACCCCAGTTGGCGCCTATGGTGCCCTTTCCATTGGATGCAATACGAAATCAACGACCAACGTGCCCGTTTTGCCCCCCCCCCTTACTTACGGGGCTGCTGTCAAATTAACTACAACTATCAATTAAGTCCAAAATCAGTTATAAGTGAATTAAACTGCCAAGCAAATATATTTCGACCCAATAGAAACAAATATTATTTTGCTGTAGTGATTATTATAATCAGCATGTACCTACAGGTTCATAGCTATTCCAAAATAAATCCATTTCCATCCAAAATGTGTGTTTTTGACATTTTTTTTTCTTTTTGCAAGAGGACATTTGTTTGAATATTGAATTGTGAGTCAAGTGTCCCGCAATTTCATTCAACAGTTCAACCAAATCGTCCAAAACTTTGGGGTAAGATTTCTTGGACGTTCCATACCCGGGCACAAAACGAGTTACGTATGATCCGTAGTATATTTACATCATAACCACCTCAATTTCTTTTAATGAAATCATGATTGAAATGGTGATAACAGTGGTGATTCTATATTATTTTCACCTTCCCAGGCTGTAGCACCACAGAACGCTGGCCATAACGTTTTCTTTCTGATGCAGCAGACACGCGCAAGAGCGCACCGTCTGGGTCATTTGTCTGGTATCCCCCTCCCCCTGCACCTTCAACAACAGGAATCTGTCCAGATTTCATTGAAGGTACTATAATTATTTTGTTATGCTGACCAAATAGGTCGTTTGTAGTAGTACTTTTAAATTAGTTAAAGTGGTAGGTTAGTCTTTTTGGATTTATCATTTCTAATGAATATATCTTCTATTAAAGTATTTGCCTTTATCTGTGGATGTGCCATTTATTATGTATTATTGGTGAATATATTTATTTATAGGCCTACATGTATATATATTTCATCTAGCTTTATCCGGTGTCTTTTAAAGGCCTCTTTTGCCTTCAACTTTTTTTATTATAATACTTGGAGAAGATTCATTTTTTTTTAATAATTTTGCCAATCCGTTTGTAAATTATTTGCAATGGAATACGCTAATTAAACTATAATATAGCTATTTATATCTCTGGGTTGAAATTGGCAGAAAAACGTTTTGTCGGTTTGCATCAAAAAAGCATTTATGTGCTAAAATATGACGCACACTTTGATCACAGAAGCATTAATCTAGTATAATTGGTTGACATTTAGCACCACACAGAACCTACAACGCAATATTATTCAAAAAGCGAATACTGAAATAGAATGTTGGTGATGTTGATATTGATGACAATTGCTTACTTACGAACCAAATTGAACGTATACATATATACACATACATTGTTATGAGTTATAATTACGGGTGAAGCCCTGGCTATTATTTGGACTTGGCGGTCTCCGTAGAGGGTCTGTATATTACATGCCTTTTGGTTATTATAAGGAACTAACACTGACTCAGTGAGTACTAGGAAAGACTTTGCTAGTGTTGCATTATGGGTGGGTTAGGCAAAACACCACGGTCTGGGCAAAGTTTCCCTCGTTGCATGCTGCACTAAACCTCAATTCATATTTTGGTATTTAAAGGTAGGGGTGTAGACTTTACAACTGAGTGCAAATGGTTTTTCGGTAACTCGGAGCAACTGGCTTCAACTGAATGCAACTGAGAAAGGTTGACTTGGGCCCCTATGGGTCAATTCAAGTCCCGGGTTACGCTTGTGTTAAGGTTGTTTTGTAGTGGTGTGTAACTGGTGTTCTTTTTAGTGCCTTAACCTGAACCCCTCAATTTAGCACTAGTGTTTTAACTAGGTTGATATCAGTGTTAACACTGGTGGAAAATAAAAGGACACTTATAACACAAGTGTTATCTTTATAAACGTGACACAATGTTTTGTCTTCTGTTCTTTGTACGAGATGGATAGAGAACAAGCTAAAAACAAAAGTCATTTTTCGTACAACCAGGGAGCCATAATCCAGTCAGTAATGGTCCGTAATGCGCAAATATGGACAGGGACTGGGAACTTTAGGGCATAAACATATATTTTAATTTTCATCGCAATCGGATATAAATTGTGACATCTAGGAGTGTCCACAACCTTCGTATTACATTCTTTTACACAATTTGCGTACAAAGAACGGCCATTTTGTCGGGTAGTTTCGTTTCTACATTCCCAAAATTTGAATTAAACCTTCATTATGTTGGAGTGGTGATACATTTAAACGGCTTTTACAATCGGATCAAAAATTGTGACCTCTTAGAGAATCCAAAAGCTAAAAAAAACACTGTTTTTCGTACAGTCAGGGTCATAATCCAGGAAGTTATGGTTTGATATGTGTAAATGGGGAACGGGACCTAGATCTTTGAGACATAAACATATATTTTAAAAAGTGTCTTCTGGAGGGTCCACAACCTTGATGTGACATACTTTTACATTATTTACGTACATGAAGCCGCCATTTTGTCCGACAGTTTTGGTCCGATTTTCACAAAATTTTAACTCAACCGACATTATTATCAAATCGGATAATAATTGTGATCTGCATTTATCAAGTTATTATCTATCAAGTTTTTATGCAATTAGAAATAATATTACACAAAGATCCTTGTCTTTATATTTTTTCACGTAAATTTATTTCTTAAACTGGGAAATTGATACTGAAAGTATAGACAAATTGCGGGGCTCAGGTGTAAGTTAGTGTTTGGGTAACACACATACGACACTGGTGTTCATGCTGTGTAAATATATCCTTGTTTAACACAACCTCAACACGACAGACCTTAACTCGGATTGATTTCAAATACAGAGAAGGTCTGGGGTTGAGTTAGCACAGAGTTACACAAGTGCTACACTGATCTAACTGGTGTTAAACACTACACCACCTTAACCCAGGACTTGAACTGACCCAATATCTAATTTTCAGCAGTTCGCTTCAACAAGTTGCCGTGGTCTTACACTTGAGAAGAGAGATGTGTCATGTGACTTTATACTTATATAAGTAAAATGGAAGCGAAGCGAGGCGCTCGCTTTTCAAATATCGATGATATCGACAATAATGTATTAAAAGAACAGTGACAAGAGCGACCATTCCTTTGGGATGATTCTTCTAATGTATTTCCCTTTTTGTTGATCACATGATATGTAATGATTGAGAAGACATCAGCCCTCTGAATTCAGCTGCTCTAAGTTGCTGATATAATAAACATAAGCACACTTGCAACTGACTGGAACTCATTGCTTTGAGTTGCAAAGTTGACATAAGCCCCCCCCCCCCGCGCCCTTAAAAGCTAAATGCACAATGGTTATTATCACAGAGTAAGAAATTTCGACATAGATATAAAATGTAATTGAACATATCAAATGACAGTCAAGTCCATGCTCTGTCCTATATACAATATTCCCACGCTTTCATAGTTCAATTTTGAAATAATCGAATATGAAACAATATAATATGATGATGTTAAATATTGGAGTATTCTTTTTACTAACACTTTTAATTCAATAAACATTTACATGTTGTAATGATATAAAATTTAATAATAAGATCCGAAAACATGCGGGGGATTGTATAAATTCATTTCCCGTAAGAAATCATTTACATAAATATGAATGCATTGTAATTAGTCCTAAAGTAGATACTGGTATAAGTTAGAAAGGAAGGAATGTTTATTCTCAATTAATTAACTAACTAAAAGGTTATCAAATCATACAGAAGGTATTATGGTTAGCGAAACTATTATCCAATGTTCAAACATGGAAGTTTGCATGTCTATATATGGACTTAAACAATTCTGATGTTAATTTCATAATAGTGTTATCTTATCCTTGACGAAAATAGCTTTGTAAACAAAGATTATAGAATAGTTTCTACACTTCCGTCGCTCTACGCTCCTGGTATGGTTTATCAATTCAAAAAATATTGTTTTTTTAATTGCATTAGAAACGTTGATTGTAATATACAAGATTAATTGATCTAGAATTGAAGCAGACGACTAGAAACGTATATGTTTTGTTTAAGATATATTAGTTTGATCAAAGAATGAAGTCGGGTCGATAAACCTTTAATTATCCTAAGTCATAGTCTGAAATCTCCAAGTAGAGTTTCGGTCTAATTTTATTCGTCTGAAAAATTCGGGTGAACATTAATTTACATTTGATTGTTTTACAAATGAACAGACATCGTATCAGTTGTTATAAGTATAGGTGCGGCCATTAGGATCAAATAGATATACGAGTTTTGAAATCTATGCTCCAGGGATTTAATGTAGAAAACTCAGATCTCTTCATATCGATTGTAACTTATAATCACAGCCAGTGACCATTAGTTACCATTGTAAGATTCCATTCTTAAAATTGCGATTTAAAATTACGATCTTAAGAAAGAATATTTTCTTTGTGGACTCTATTTGCTTCGGCAAGACGACAGCATTATTGAACTATGCAGTAAAGCAGTGACCAAACGTTCCCCCTTCAGTAGAGCTACATCACGCGAATTTTATCCAATCCTACATCTTTATGGGAAATGTTATAGTCTCTGTGACATTCTGGGATAACATTTGCGCTTGCACGATGTTCCGGTAAAAATTCCGATACGTTTGAAGTTATCGTAGAATGCCCATTGTTTGGGTTTCACGAATACGGCTCGGTTATCCCGTATAAAGTTTTCTGGTGGATAAAATGCTTCAGCAATATCAACATGCAAACAATAATAATTAGGGCAAATCATTGATATATTCTAAGATAGGTAAAATTTATCGATTTTATTATACGCTTTTATGACTAGTATCAATATAACACATAGCAGGTTCTATTTCATGGTAATCTTCCTCAATGTGGTTGATTTGCTATTTGCTATAAATTATAGATGTCGTACATCGCTGTTTGGCTTAGTCGACTTTAAGTAGAAATGAAAAACGAAATCCAAAGAAGTCCTTATAGAAAAACGAAATGGGGTTTATAACGTCCTACTGCTCTGCTCCTAATTCCTTATAGTTGAACAATGCAAGGAATAAATATGTCTATTGTGGGTCTATTCTGTGGCTTCAAATGTTGTGTAGTTTAGTATTTAGACATTTCTACTCATGCCAGGCCCATACTCAACTCCGTGGTATAGCCGAGATAATGCATGGATTAGAACAGCTGCGTATGTTTGAACGCAAAAATGATAATTGATAATCGAGATTATTTAGTCTCAGAATAACTTTGATCAGAATAAAGTAATTTGGACACATTTTAAAGACATTATCTGTTTTTCGACTAGTTTTTTTATATACGCGATACATCTTTAAGTTTTAACGGCAAGTTTGGTCGTCGACGACAGTTCATCTGGATGAAACATGCTATAGATAATGTGTGCAGGGTGATATGGTCGTACCTTCCCGGTTTGCTATCTTACAAATTAATTTCAATAGCTCCGGCCAAAATTGTAACCGCTTCGATTACATAGTATCTATGATTGACCGAAGATTATGGTACTGGTTTTGATCCACTCAGTAACGTTGACATTCACGTGCCGTTGGAGTCAGCATATTTAACTTTAGCACAAACCGATCATCTGTAAACTGTGTATTCAACTGCATGGTGATTTGGTAGACTGCATTGCGACTTGGTCCGAGACAGTCAATTACCACACATAAAACATTCGCAGACAATCTTTGACAAATTTTGCTGGAGAGATCGAGACTAATTAAAAATTAAAGAAGCAAAACAACGGTTAGGGACAGAGGACAAATTCTGAAATCGCTTGAAACAATCCATATAATAGTACGTGCCTATATTAAGATTGTCAGATTAATTAAGTTTGGAATTCGCGTACGTTCCGGTATATTAATTTCATGCCACATTTTCATTCACCACATACAATTCGCATTAAAAAAAAACAGCACAATACTTTCATGCTTAAAAGTATTTGGCTCCTTCACAACGAGAAACGTTAAACGTCGTCCGATTCAAGTCTTAACAACATCAAATAATGATCATAAAATTAGTATATCGATCAATAATGTATGTTTCAATCCTTTCAATTTGTTTAAAACGTGTTTTGTTTATTTTTTTCCGCTTTGAAAACAGATTGTGTTTATTAAATGGGAAATATATAACCCGTGGTGGATCAATAATATGCTATCAATTTATTAAAATCATGGAATTGGTTATGTTTGATTAGGTATATGTTTATTTCTGAGAATCAATCCAGAATTTAAAAGAATTGCAAGATTGTTATAATCATACCATTATAGATAGAATTTAGATAAAGGTCAAGAACCCAGGAATATTGTTTTTTAAAACTATAATATCATACTGGTTTCTGGTGGTCGTCATATATATTTGAATCCTAGACAACGGAACTTGTGGATATATATGGGGTGATTCACAAATGAATGGAAACGTCACTACTCTTCCATTTAAACAAGGTCAATGTGTTGAAATAGGATTGCACACGGGAAGTGTCGTCTCTTCGAGTTACAAATGCAGATATGGTTTTGCTTGAATAAAATAGTTAGGGTAATGTGTATTTATTATCATTTTTAAAAACAAAATTGTTATTCGGTCTGAGGTAGAAATCCTGTTACAAATTTGTTATTCGGTCTGATGTCATCTTACATCACAAACCATGGATACTGCTTTGAAGGTTACTTTTCCACGTCAGAGGTTCCGTGTATTAACATTGATACGTCAACTCGAATTGAACCCCCCGTCGTTTATTTGCTCCTGTGGGTCCATAGTACCAATAGTAGTGCGGAATTATTAATTGAGGGTGAGGAGGTTAACCGAATTGTGGAGGCCTTGTTATATATTAAGCACCAGAGTAATGTAATACATTGAAGATAAATCGATGTAACAAATTTGATTGCCTAGTCCCCTCCCCCTTAACGTGATAAAGGCCAATGTCTTATATAATAATGTAGGCAATTAATAGTAGACGTTTTGGTTTACTGGGTAGTGTATCCTTGCACTTTCTTATCGCTATAGATACATATATTTTTCACGTAGCCATTTTAGTCATTAGTGACATAGTTTTCTTAGCATGCTTCAATTTAATGTAATGATGGGTGTTGTTTTTTTATACAAAAAAAAAACAAAAAGAAAAACGGTATGCCATAATCGACGTGAAATTTAGAAAAGTTTCAAGAGGGTCGTCTGGCATATACAAGATCCCGACACCTTTAACAACCTACCTGAATATTTTCTTCTTCTTTTGACACTCAGCTTTTCTGTGAGCCAATAGTAAAACAGACATCTTGAAAATATGTAACACAATTAAACAAATACGTCACACGTATAAGAAAAATACCAGTTAAAATTGCAATACAAAAAGAAGCACTTCCAAATTTTCCGTTTACCAAGGTTAGAGCTCCTTGGTGTTAAAATGACTACAAAATAACATTACAAGATCAACCTTTTTTTTCACAAGATTCCCGCCACACTCTAATAGCTGTCTGTTACAAGTTTGTGACCGAAGATGTTTGCTACGATACCTTCAATTGGTTTTGAATTATAATACATGATTATCGATTGGTTCAGACATGCCTAAGCAATAGAGAAAAAAATCATTGGTTATTACCAAAGCTGCGCGTGATCACAATAGCCGGTAACGATCGCCCAGAAGCCTACCTTTACAAATATTTAGCACTAAATGATTTTGGTTACCATGGGGCTGGGTGTTTTCATAAAGTATACCATCAGTTGGGAAAGATATTATTTGCTGTGATGGTTACTTCAACAGCTCATTGTAATCCCAATAGGTATATTAGTTGCCCGTTAGAACAAAAGTCATCAACACAATGGTAGGTGGGGAATGATAAATATTTAACCTGTTCTCATCATTGAGTTAAGGGAAGGGTCATTAAAGCCTCTTATATAGGCATTTCACAGCATTCAGTAGGTATTGCTTGTTTTAAGACGAAGCCTTTTTGTTAACTTACTACGTTGGTAATCGATAAAATATAACTTTAAACATTTGACTAATCAAGTCGCTTATTCTCTGTACTAGGAAGGACCCGGTTGATTAGACTAAAATCAAAGGACGCGGCCAAGGAAAACCACATCTTATTCAGTCGATTCAAGCGTGCAGGTTGCTGTTCTTCCGGGTATAAGCAACATTTCAACAATTTGTATATTTTCATCAGTAAGAGACGGATTGCATCTGTAAAAGAAAAATGTAATGGACTCCCACACGGTTAATCCAATCGGTTTTGCTTATCCCCTCTTGTTATCTCTTTATTTTGCGGATTTGTATATTCCACTTTCGTTGATCTGCACAGAAACTGGAATTAAGAAAATGACGTAATATGTTTTTATAGTCCAATATTTAACGTTATCGGATAATTCTTCGATTTGTAGAATATGCTACCGACTGTCGCGTGTAATTCATATTTAATCACATAACATCGGGATCATGTGCGGGCCATCATAATTCTTAATCCATTCACGAAAACGCAAGCTGTTACCGGGCAGAAATTTGAAAATATGACAACATATTATGAATACAACAGGTAGTGTCGAAAACATTGAATAAGGTAGCCCCTTCGGGAAATCCCAATAGTTTTATTATCTTATTAAATATACATATATGTAAGAGCAAAATCTGCGTATGATTGAGATCTTGCAAGTAAGCCCAAATGTTACATAAATCATTAATTAGACATTTATTTACATGCCTAGAGCATCGGATAGATTTTTTTATTCTCAGTGGATTGAAACACGTTTGACAATTACTAATTTAATTAAAAATTGGATAATTGAGACTTTGTTTATGATCGTAACAGCGGTAGCAATGACAATTATCACTGTTCTTCGAACCGCTATAACTCCTTTCAGACTGAAGCAATCGAGATGAATATATTTTAAACAGCCATAACAAGGCTCAGAATAAAATAATTTGACTGAAATTTTACCATTCTCCCGTTTCATCATCTATTTTAAACTATTATAGCGAGAACTATCCGCTTTTTATCTAAACCTTACATAATGCATTATTTATCTATTATTGACGGGTTCACTGTATGCATGGTTGACAAAAATACACCACCAGTAAGGTCTATAGGTCTATAAGATTAGAAAGAGTATGTGCTATGGACTTGACCCAAGCTTAATAGTACCGGAAGCACGGAGTGACGGGATGTCAGTAGGGTGAGCAAATGACCTATACATGTATTTTTATTCTTTAAAAAACCCAAAGAGATAATGTGGCCAAGATAACAAAGTGATATGGTGCTTTTTAATTTCAACCTATTTAACTCAAGATTATAAGGCATGCATTACCAGTTACTCCAAGCCCCCTTCTGCACATACGTCACGCTACATCGTAACAGCACTGCTTTTATAGGGCCACCGTGTCAATCCACCTGTCAACAGTTGGCTTATGAACGCGTCATCGGCACATGTAGTTCAGGCGTATATAGTCGCCACCTGGTCAGACCGTCCGTCAACAATTGGCTTATGACCGCGATAGGGCCAACGGTTTTAACGGTGCCTGAGTTGTGCTATGTTTGCCCGAAATGATGTGAAAGCGAAAGGGGCTATATCGATATTCAGTGTTCTGTGACTTCACGTTCCGCAGTTATCCCCCTTTGTCGAAAACCTTGTGAGTTTATAGTTTTAAACAAATGCTTTTCAAATTTGCCGGGAAGTATTATCGACATTCAGCATTCTGCGATCTTTCGTTAGTTATTCCCCTTGAATACTTTGTCAACCAATTATTTTTTTTCAAATTTGGCGGGAAGCATTGAGGTCTTGAGGGGACAAACTCTATGGTTTTCCTTCCAGAGTCGCTACTAAAATCTTTGGAACGCAATAGATGCAAAAGATTTTTGAGACATCTTCTTCAAGCTTGTAAACACAACCTATACCAGATTTCTTATCAAATTTGGTCAACATCCAGGTTTTCGTTTTGGAAAAGAGCTGTCGATACCTAGCTGCTGTGTGGACGTATATGCGACATGCGCGAATCGACTATTAACATCTTGTAAAAAGTTACTGGAGGCCAGAAAAAATTCACCGATGACAACGTGGAAATTGTTTGTGGTATCTATGTCATTAACCAAGCGTTTCTAGTTTTAATGATTATCGTTCATGTGTACTATCAATTCTAATTAGGTTTAATGATTCACGTCCATGTGAACTATCAATTGTAATATGAATAATATAAGGTTTTTGTTACATGTCGTTTGTTATGTATAATTTGTTCTTGGTCGATGCATCCGGTATTTTTTTATATGTTTTTAGATCTCGTTACAATTTAGCATAATTGTAATCAATCGAATGGAGTTTCATCAAGTCCCCATAACATATATACCGGAGTTGAATCGTAATTCGACCCCACGAACATAGTTTAGCTGTGGTAAATGAAGGGTATACATTTATCGCCCAAGCGGAACTGAAATAGTTCCTTTTTAGAACATTCGGTTGAGTTGTTCCAAAATTTCCTCATCACAGACGCGATGATATGTTGTTCAAGACAATATCCCAGCATCTGGTTATGTTGCTCTTGTTGTAACCACGAACAGCGTTCAGACAACCAGCGACGCTGTCGAAAACTCAGCTTAGTACGCGTTCAACAAATTTGCAAGCTACTCTCCAGGGATTGTCACCACGGATCTTGTGACCAGTCACAATGGTGACGCCCATATATAAAATGCCAGGCGACATTATATTTAGCTTTCAAAGATTGGTTATACACATTGCTCCTCGAGAAATTGTTAGTTGTCGGCTGTCGCATGCATACATATGCGATTTCAGAGAGACGACCATTATACAATGATTGTATGACACAAAGCAAACTGGATTAAAGAGGCACGATATATCTGGCTTCAAACAGCGGACCTTGCACAACAATACGTGTCGATTTTGAGATAAACAGACAAACTTATGCGCATTGTAACATTAAAAGATATAACAATATCGGCAATTTCTGTCATATTTTAAATAAGCACTCTTGGAATGGGTTTATTTAAGAATTCTTTTTTAAAGGGACCATTCCGATATCAACAGAATCTCAGAAAGAAAATCCCTGTATGTATGAAATTTAAGAGCCAAAATAAAGAGGTAACTTGTCCCAAAATTTCAGCTAAAAATATTGAGTCGTTTGGACGTGAACGTCAACATCGCTTATCCGGACTCGTAACCCTTTCAAGATCTTGGATCATTTTTTTCGTTGGGCGACATGATTATCTATTGTCGTAGAGGTTTACTTTATACAGGGCATGACTGACGAGCTGTGAATATCGCCTACACGTTATTTTTATAAATAAGAAGTCTGGTTTTATCCAGACATCGTATAATACAGCTTGGGAAGCCGGTCTCAATTTCCAGATGAAAACCGGCGAGTTTGAAAGCTAATCAAGTATTATGCAGTTGATTGGCCTTAAGGTAGAGGAATTTTACGGGCTTTTAACACAAAATCAAGCGGATATATTCTCCAAAATAGAATTGAGATTGACCCTTTAAATTAACACGCACTGTAAAACAATAGATAAAAACGCCCACGTGGAATTGATTGATATGAAATTTTCATCTCTGAATCTGAAGCGAAACAAAACACGATCTATAATTGTGTATAGTATGATATTAATTATGTCATAATCCATAATAGACAGTTCTAATTGTGTTCAATAACGTCATATTATTAATATTCTCTTTGATACTGATATACTCACACACCGGTCTCAGAATATGTCAAAGCGTATTCCGTCTGACCGAGGCTAACAAATCACCTTGGGTGGATTTGGGATTCAACGTCTGGTAACCTTTAGTCCGTAGTTTATGACTCTTCCCCTCTTTGATGGTTATTATGATAGTTAAAGGCAAAAAACCCATGTTTCTTTTATTGATCCGTTTTTCTAAACTTTCAAAGGATAGCAGAATTGCGTCCTTGACATATAAACTTGTTTTTCATTATTTAAAGTTGTATGCAAAGTTGGTCGCGGACAATAGCGTTTCAATATAAATAACAACATATACTACCAAGGGATGTTTTATTTGCACAGTGAAAAATCGGTGATTGAGTGTAGGGTGGCTGAGTACTTTAGCGATTCAAACAGAATGTGCGCAGTTCCTGTCTTGAATAGGAATGCTTAGTTTCATTTCATGTTCGTCCCGATTCTCACTTTATCTTCTTTATCATACCAATGTTCCTTTTTATGTAACATAAAGCCTGGCGTGGTTTTAAATCTCCGGTTGTACGTGACAAGGAGTGGGATCGCCTTCCAATCCCGTGGGTTTTCTCCGGGTCCTCCGGTTTCCTCCCACTGCTAAAGACCCCTACGCACAAGCGAATTATTGAAATAAAATCAAACCATTGTTAGTCCCGAAATGACCTAGTTTATGTCGAGTGGTCGTTAAACCCCATTTCTCTCTCTTTCCTTTCGCAGAGTCTGGTAGAATATTACGTCACTGAACTGACAGTAGGCGAGCTGTCCTTTCTTTTTCACTGATCGGCACAACCCTCTCCGCCCCACCTCGCGCCTCTCGTTATTAAGTACAGTACATGGGCCATGCACTGTATAGACTTCTAAAAGAACGGCAATAGATTATCAGGTCGCCCAAGGAAAAGATCTGAAAAAGATTACGTGTCCCGGTAAGCCGTTTGACTTTAATGTCCAAACGACGAGGTAAATACACCATTCCGCTATATTTTGACGTTTAAATTACATGCGCACAGAACGTTAATTCCGAGAATGTTAAAATCGGGATGGTCGCTTTAAATGTAGGGTAAAAATAATAATATCTACACTTTTTCTAATCATGTCAATGCGGGAATGTGCAACACGTTTTATCATGATATCTTTCCCCTCGAATAAACAATGAATAGTTTGTCAGAATATTGGATTTATGGCGATCTTTGTGTAAACTATCATTCCATCAATTTACTAATTATTAAGTTATAAGACGTACCTTAAACATGCATTATGCAAGAGCTAAATCTGCCTATTGTAGGTCTTTATTTGGCTTCAAATGTTATATAAAGTTTTTCACATGACAACCTGATCGTCATTTAATTTAATTCCTAAATGGTGATTTGGGAGTTAGTGTCGATTATTGAGTACCGTCTTGTAAAAAGATCAAACACTGATAAAGTAATTTGAATGACATTTTCAGAATATTCATTTTTCATTATCTGTTTTTGAAACCATTTTAGCAAATGGAATATGTGGTATTTTATTTCTCACGCACTTTAATTGCTTATTCTACTTAAGCGTTTGAATATGTCTCCGGTTACAATGAATCTTTTGTTTGTATAGTTACTGAATCGTGCAGACTATACTGCCAATAACTGAGATTGTGTGATAACTCAATAAAAAGAATATCATCATGGCTAACTTCCTCGTTTGATCATTGTGTTTTGTTATGCTGCAATAAAACTGCAACCTATCTCGTTATATATCAACAAGAGATCTAAATTTATAATCAGTTTAAATAAATAAAATAATCTGTATCTATTGTTCTGTTTTTTATTGGAAAGCATACCCGAGTCGCTCCATGTCAAATCAAGAATAAAATATAACCAACAATAGATACAGATTTATAAACAGTTTTTTAAGAAAAGAGTTACTAAAACTAATACATCTGTCGCCTTCGAACAACTAACTACAGGTAACCTTCGTTTTTGTCAGTCTTTTACATTTCTAATTTATCTGTTTGTGAAAGAGGCGGTCATTATTGCTTGTATTTGTGTAAGAAGTCGATTCTTGGTGGCTATGGTAGTGTAAGATAGGACTAATATGTTGTTATTTTATGTAATTATGAAAAGGGAAAGAGTCGATAACATTTTACAGTTTAATGTAGCACCATGGGCCTTTTTGTCAGATGTGGAGAGCGGACGATGTCAAACCGGTCGCCACATACTACGTAAGACGTATGCATCTTTTCTTACTACATATTTTGGATAGCCTTGTGATCGTCTAGAATTTATCTCTGATCGTCTTTTCTCCTCCTTCACGTTGTGTATTTCTTCTTACTGTTTTCTTAAGACGTATATCTTACCAGGAACAACAATGCAATAGTTCGTTTTTACATTTTATATATATCAAGCTGGATACATACAAGCATAGTATAGTTTACAATTCTAATTAAAGTCATTCTCAACCACTAGTCAGCCAAACTCTTTGAGCGAGTTTTCTGCTGTCAAGGAACTCAGATGGTCATCTCTCTCTGGAATCTAAATGCAGTCTGTCTAAAAGTTATAATTTAGTTTGTTTTATAGAAACATGCATGTTCATGACCATGAACCCGTGCAAACAACGATATGATTGGACGAATTAAGCCAAATGACACAATAGGAAAATTCCTAGCATGTGTATTTTGTTGAAAGGTAGAACCAGTTTGTTATGGTTCTATAGCTCTTTATATATTTATATATATTATATATATTTATATATTTACCTATAATAATAATATTATTATTGACTAAGTTGATTTTAGTGCTTTAAGTACATATTTCCGAATCTACTGACTTGCCACAGATATCAAATAATAAAATTTAAAACCATCTTATTTCTCGATTCCATATCAATAAATTGAATACAATGTCGCAACGACGATAGTGCTAAAATAATTCAAGAGGCATATTCTATTTATGTAGAGAGATTGGTTCCTTTTGAAATCGGATGCGTTCTTTCGATTTGGGATTAGACAATTTCTCTACGATTAAATTCAATTACAGATTCGGGAGAAATAAATATTTTTGGTCCATTTATGATGTAAAATGTTGACGGTTGAAGCATATCAAGATCTACCTACTTAAAATTTAATTGGAAGCCTATCAATCTGATAAAAATACAGATCTATATTTCGTTTCGGTTTTTTTATACTTTCGATGACATACACTACATGGGAGTTCACGTCAGGGGTCAAACCAGCGGATTGTGCCCCTATGATGTCAGGCATTAATTAATCAGTCAGCGTTGACGTTGTTAGTAGTTTACCCACGGTTCCGTGCTTCAAAAGGCCAAGAACTCACCGAAACAGACTGTTTCATTGACTAATCCCTCACACCATCCACAACACATCAATGATAACAACTCTTCCAGGTCCTAGTGTAGTAAAGACAAGTAAAACGAAATTTTTAACTATAAAACGAAACGAAATAGGATCTTTGTTTTAATCATATTGAAATATACAGAGAGCTCTTATCTTAGTTAAATTGTCCTATTGTAGGTCCGGGGGTCGGGATGGCCTAGTGGTCTAGAGTGCCGCGCTTCGACCTCTAGCTGGCCGGTCATCTCTGGCTTGCAGTTTCGATCCCTGGTGTGAGCGTATGTGGCATGGAGATAGGGGCGCCTTCTCAACCTCGTGGGTTTCTTCCGGGCACTCCGGTTTCCTCCCACTGCTAAAGACCCCTACGCGCAAGCGAATTATTGAAATACAATTGAAACCATATGTTGGTCCCAAAATGACCTAGTTTGAGTCTAGTGGACGTTAAACCCCATCTCTCTCTCTCTCTCTCTCTCTCTCTCTCTCTCTCTCTCTCTCTCTCTCTCTCTCTCTATTTTAGGTCTTTATTTTTGCCTTAAAGGATTATTCACATCACAAACCCATACATAATCAACTCTGTAGAGTATCGGATGGCTGTGATTTTGAACATATTGAAACACGATGGTCATTTAATAAATTAATTTAAAAATGGATGATCAATACTTTGTTTATTGTCGCATTCTTCAAACAGCCATTATGCGCAAAGGGCCAATAATTATTGGATTTCTGGATTTCAATCATTTTGGAGCAATATGCTTTATGGCAAGGCTATTTATTATTAATTAATGCCTATGGTCTGGGAGTCTGTATTTGCCTTTCAACCATCGTGCCTTTGATAAATGCTGCACTTCAAGAACCTTAAGGTGTTCTATTTAATTCAACCAATCAAATCGACGATATAATCCATTACACCTTAAGTGGTACAGGTGTAGAAGTTTAAAGCGCACTCTTAACCCCCAAGTTCATTGCTCCCCACTTCTGATTCTGTAAACAACAACGGTGCCTGATCTGAATCCGATGTCTGGGATTAATTTTAGCCGATTCCTAGTGGAATACCAAATACAATCAGCTATATCGGTTGAATATTATAGGTATTATTCTAACATTACAGCTCGCACAGATTTGTAAATAAACTAATTCATCAATGTCAGGAAAATAAATTTCAAGAGAATTCACACCTTGAAGGGTTGTATGATTAATTGCAATAAAACCCCATCTTATTTAAAACAGCGACTTTTCTCTCGCTTAATGTTGGTGATTTTCGCACAAAGCCTACGTTAATGAATGTAGGGTAAAATCAATCCAATCTAACAGCTTCTCTTGAATATATATGCTTTACGTGTCAGAAAACACTTGGCAATATATCATAATCTTTTGTCATGGTTCGCCATTAGCGAAAAGTAAAATTGCCGCACGCCATGGTTGATATAGTTACGCAGTAAATGTTTATTTTAGCTTTTTATTAATTCCCATGTTTTGTGAAAAGACCAATCAATTTGTGCATTATGAGAATTTGTGGGCTCATTAAATATGCCTCAATTACAATTCAGATTTGTTTCTCGATATCGACATCGCGGTTTGATTCAGTACCTCACTTTGCTATGTCCTTTGCTCAGTTACTGCGTCTGTTACGTAACTTGGGGGTTTCCTTTCCATGGTACCGTATTTTCCCAATTTTCGCGGAATGTAATTTATAACCACCAACTCCCTCTTCACACTTTTATCACCTGGATTTGGAGAAAGAGAGAATTGAGTTTAACGTCCACTCGATACAAACTATGTCATTTCGGGATTAACATATGGTTCATTTTTATTTCAATAATTCGCTTTCTTTAGCTGTGGAGGGAAACCGGAGGACCTGAAGAAAACCCACAGGGTTGGGCAGGTTACCCTACTCCTTGTCACGCACAAGCGGGAAATCGAAACCATGCCAGTTGACTCAATGACAGACCTTACGATACAGTGCACGCGCTAGCGACTCAACCCCCCCCCCCCGGATTTGAAATAATATAATATAATATTATTATTTAAATTTTTCATTGTCATGACAACGGGGTCAAAATATTCAAGTGCCCATTAATGCACGCGTGTTAACAATAAAGGTAAGTAAGTGAAAAACAGCGATGTATTTACAAAGAATGTTTTGGTTAGAAAAGTAAATTACCCCTTTTTGAGGTTAGGCTTATTTTTATTTCTCTTGATGTGACCCTTTTCAGTTGGCACCTCCATCAGCACTCCACTCCGCCTTTTGTTTCAATTGCAAAATATTATGATTACGGTCGTGTATTTCGTTATACAAATAAAAGTACCGAATTAAATTGGGGACCGAGTCAAACCGTGATACATACGTAATTATATAGTTATGAATTGGATAATTTCCCGTCAATTTTCAATTACACGGTTATGAATTAGACACTCGCCGTCACTTTAATATGAATAGTACCATCGAAGATAATTTTAATAATTGGAATAAAGAATATGCGTGTTGCATTAAAAACGGTTAAGCGAAGAAAAATATTGAATGGAAAATTAAAAAAATATTGTACATCTGGAGATTGACGTGTTCTGGATAATGTAAGGGTTTAGCCAATGAAACGGCACGGAATTGTGGCTAATCAAATGTCTGACGTCATAGATCAAAAGCCTCTCGTATGACCTCTGACGTGACTTCCAAAAACAACTTGTTAGATTTTCATGTGGCCACAGGTCACTGATTATTTCCCCATTGACTTCAATGTTAATTCTCGTCTCTTAGACGGGTTGTAACTTTTTCCCAAATATTCGTTGGGTAAAACGCTTTCTGCCACAGATGGAGCAACATGTGGCAAACTCTTGCCCAAAAGCATGTATGGGGTTCTTCATGAAAAACTTGAGATAGACAACCTGGAAGTAGAGACAGCTAACCTTGCAATTTTCGGCCCTCCCTTTCAACGTAAACCTCACAACTCTTGTATCCTTCCGTCTCAAAATCATGAA
Source organism: Patella ulyssiponensis (assembly GCA_963678685.1). Classification (NCBI taxonomy): domain Eukaryota; kingdom Metazoa; phylum Mollusca; class Gastropoda; family Patellidae; genus Patella; species Patella ulyssiponensis. The sequence continues at coordinate 74,038,637 of OY783227.1, read as the reverse complement.
TATTCACCAAAACCTTGCAGAAAATGTATTTTCAAACCCCTTTCTTCGATTCTACATCAAACACTCAACAAAAATCGCCATGCAAAAGGGGGAAAAAGGGAAAGGGGGAGTGGGTGACGGCCCATGAATATTTGGTGATCTGTGTCCATGTAATGCAGGCCATAAAAAACGAAACGAAATATAGATCTGTATTTTGATCAGATTGAGTTAATTCAAATCCACCAATAGAACATGTCTCTTACAGTTTATCACATTGGAAGTACGTCAGGCGTTTCTGAAATAGCAAGCATACTCTATATTTTGTGTAATGCCGAAATAAACGAATATAATAAAGTAAATTTAATTCACAACGTCGATAAGCGCGTGTGTCTGGCTTCTGTCGGACTAACGATGGAAAACCTGCAAATGCCGCTGTGCTATTATTGATAGAAAGATCGCATCGTCAACTTGAATCTATGGTAAATTGTATGCATCACAGCTCCATTAAACGGGAAATATTCCTTAACGAAGTGTTCATCCAAATTTTGGTAGTTGCCAATAAATCGAATTCAGCCCAACAGGCCCACCGTTTATTCAACTAAAGCAATTCACGAATTAGATTCAAATTAAGCAGGGAGAACTGAACAGGGGGTGCATTTAATGATTTATAATGAATCTGTAACTATTCGAGTTACCGAGAATTGCTCCAATCAGACAAACCCAAGACCATTAACAATAGCTAAGATAGGAATTGGATTCAAAATTAAGCAGAAAGAACTTAACGGGGATTGCATTTAAAATGAATCCGTATCTATTAGGGTTCCCAAGAATTGCACCAACCATACAAACCTAAAATCATTTAATCGTATATCTTGTGCTTGTCGTCAAGATAATAGCCCAAAGAAATTATCAAAATCAGTCATCCCCCCCCTCCCTTGCAATGGACATATTATGTTTAAACCTATGTTTGACATCTTGAACCCTAAAGAAATAAGTTGACAAACTACCACGGACATTTAATCTTAGCCTATATTATTTGTCATCTTTACCGTTATAGTGTTATAGAAATAAAAATAACGCCTTATATTATTTTAGAGTTTATTCTATAGATATATTCTACGTCTAGATATCTAACCTGTCATCAATAAAGATAATATTAATTTTTATACAAAAACCAATACGGTTATTCCATAGAGCTGTCTGATCAAAATGAGCTCAAAGGGTAATAATATTCATTTTTGCTTAGATCTTAAAGATCTGTATTTGGACAATATATTGATATAATTGCTCTATTTAGAGCGAAACAACATTCGAATGTTTTTTTTAGAAATATTTGCCGAGTATTAAAACTGCATCGCTGTGCTTGTACAACCGCAAGTTAAATAAAACAGTCGGTGGATGTGTTGAAATAACTATTTCTATGACATATAGTAGTCGATATGATATTGTATAAACTTATTGTAAGCAAACATAAACTCTAATAAAATAACATAATATCATGTAATTTAACACGGACTGGACATAAAAATAAAAATGAAAAACAAAGAAAAAATGGCGAAAGAAGCTACCTGAGTTGAAACGAACCCGTAAATAACCGCATCTGTAATGATTGCTCGCAAACGATTTTTAGGTAATGTGGTTTTTCTTTTCAGCGGCTTCAATCTGCAGAAACTCAAAACATTTGCATTAAATGTGCAAACCATGGTATCGGGCACATGTCATTCAGACAATTCTACGAATATATTGACGTCTATGCTCCGCACAATGAAGACAATGGGGCTCGGGATGTCCGTATTCCGTATCTAGTAAAATTGTAGACCGATTGGGAGGGCTAGATTAAAATGAAATGAAATGGGGTTTAACGTCCTACTGTTCTGCTCCTAAACTGAGCTGATGAAGACCTACTCTTATATCGAATTCCAACTGCCAAGGGATTTTGTACGTGCCAATGTGTACACGGGACCTCGGTTTTTGTCCAATCCGAACGACTAGACAGCTGTTCTTGTCAGGCACTCTGTCCTGCATCACTGACAAGGGGGAACCACGCCGGAAAATCTGGATGAACTTTCTCGGCCAATGCAGGGATGGAACACCCGACCTCCAGGCAATGTTTCGTCAAGGTCACTGAGATGTAAATAAGATTAAGGCGCGAGATTGTAGGTTAGGATTAGGGTAAGCGTTAGACCTAGGTCCAGGGTTATGGTTAAAGGTAAATTCAGTCTTCTAAAATGGGTTAGGGTTAGTATTCCCCAAAATACTCATTTGTGGACTCCGGAATGACCGAAACTCCCTAACCAGTTCGATCTATTTCATTATGCCAACTTCAAGTTTGGTTTAAGATAACGAGGTGTAAACGGGGCTAAAGTAACTAACAACTCTTGTCCAGTAGACGTGGTACAAGGGTTAATCAGTGAACTGGATGTATGAGATGTGTTGTTGACGTTTGGGAAAGTAGGTCGAGGGGAAATGTGTAGGGAGTGATAGTTAGATGTATTATGAATGGTTAGAGTGGCTGTGGTGTTACGGTGAAATACTATGCCGCTACCGTAACACCACAGCTTTATGATTTGTTAGACAGGAGTGATTTAATGGGTGTCAACAACTGGGTTTCTGATTTTAATGTTGTCTTTTCCCACCGGCACTGGCCGTACGCCAGCAACTGAAAATAGCTGACGAAACAGCTAGGGCGTCGATTGTTAGTTCGCGTACAACTTGAAAAACCGAATGTCGTACGCCATTGTGAAACTGAAAGTAGCTGACGAAGACAGTTAGGGCGCCGATTGTTAGTTCGCGTACAACTTGAAAAAAACGAATGTCAGTATGGTATTTCTGACATAATTGGTTATCGGTGACCTGAAAGCTGGTAATCTCGACTCAAAGCGAGTAATCTCGACTCAAAAGTATAGTGTATAACCTACTTACTGTCTACAGTCGTCGCTAGTCTTCCTATACTATAGTTCCTTCATGATTGTTTGTGGACGATTTACTACTCAGTAAGAAAGACTGTGCCCAAAAAGAGTTCTCGTCTGTTATTATTAGTATAATGACTTCCTCATGTGCGGCAGGTTCGTTTGTTTTTAAAAACACTGTTTTTCGTTCCAAAAAATAGAAAAGTAATTTTTTACCAGATGATCATGGTTTTTCACCGAGACTAGATAATTTCTCTCGGTGTAAGGATATTATCGCTTATGAATAAGTTCATACACTGTTGAGAAAATAGTCCCATTGGTTTGCTTAGCGGCAAATAGAACGGGAATAAACTCTGTACTGAAAATTTTTTGCGTGATCTATATAAACTGTCTTCACACACTCGATTTATAATTAGCGATATACAGGTACAGTGGCAAGTGTTATGCTTCTCAGGCTAATACCTCAAAAGTACCTCCGCGCGAAAACCCAGATTTTGGTACATGCAAAAGAAAAAGAAATAGTGCCCGTGCGCGTGCCAGTAATAGGAAAACTAAGAGTTCGCGCATAAAAATGCACGAACGTACCAGGCGCGATGTCATCCAGTTTAGAAGACTTAATATGGATCCAATTTACCTTTAATCCCTCTAAAAAGGGTTAGTATTCCCCAAAATACTCAATCATATAAAGCGGCCATCCTGGACTACGGATATTCCCGAATATCCCCAACCAGCCTACAATTCGGAGCTCCCTTGTCCGTCATTGAAATTGTCCCTTAGCGTTGTATGAAAGAGGGTCAAACTGCACGATGGTACTTTTCTCCCGGATGCCCTTTAGGTTAAACCCTAGTTCCTTTAGGAACGGTGTCGTATTGGACGATACCCTACTTGAAAATAGTGTTGAATTATTATATATTTGTGTCAGATGTGGCGAGAAAAGATTCCTTATGGCTAACAAAGAAGAATCACGATGAAAAATAACCTGAGAACAGAGGTGGGAGCAAAGTGGTATTTTCATATTTCAGTTTAATAGCGGCGAAAAGGAACGGTGAGAGACCAGCGTCTGATCAGACAGTGACAGGCACCGTTCCATAAGGAACTAGTTAAAACCATGGAATTATTTCATCACCACGTCTTGTTAGAAAGTATAATGATCCTAAACACAGTTGATATTAGTCAATAGAAAAGAGAAGTGGCCATAATGGATCTTTCGTTTCTGACCTTTAACTAGTCCCTAGAACTGTCTTTAAGCGAACGATGTATACTGACAGTTCCTATCCGGCCTTATATAGCTGCAATATGAAAATACCACTCTTCCCCACCTCTGCTCTGAGGCTATTTTGTAATTGGTACCTATTGTTTTTCACGTTGATTCTACTTTATTCGCCAAAGGAATCGTTTCTTGCCACAGCTGACAAGCATTTATAATGATTCAACACTATTTTCAAGTAGAAAATCTGCGATTAAAAACATACACAAAATACTCTGAACTGATGAGCCATTGCCAGTTTCGAACATGAGGAAACCAACCGTATGTTTATTTCATCGCTAAATTCTACTTTTTTGTCAAATATAGTGAGAAATGATTCCTTTTGGCGGAAAATAAAGAATCGGTTAGGGTTCTAATACAGTCCGAGAACAGAGATGGGGAAGAGCGGTACTTTACCATATTTTCATATTGCAGGTATATAAGGCCGGATAGAAACTCTCAGTGGACATCATCCGCGCAAAGACAGTTCGAAACGGAACTAGCCTTTAGCATGCTGATTGGTGACTGAGAAGTCATTTCAAGTGAATTTAATTACCCCGTTATATGACAATTCACGTAGTTTACATTATGCACTCTTGTTACTGCCAATGGCTGTTGAAACAATTCGTGATCATTGTGTGCTGCGAGACACAAGAGCCAAATATAGCAAAAGACAGGGGTTAATAATTTTACAGTATGAAGTGGGCGACGCACGCAAAATCCTGATTTGGGCCAGTGGTGTATATATAGATAAAAATATTCCTTATATATCTACACGTGCAGAAGATTAAAATAATCATTTTTTATATAAAAAAAATAATAATCGTTTTAGCTAATTGAGCTCTTTATCGACGACAGTTGTACCAAATACTCGATATGATTATCAACAAAAGAATCACGAAATCGCGTAAATGTACCCTGAGCAAATTATTTTAATCATTGAAAAGATATCGACCAAATTTAAGATTTCCGGAGAACAGATATTTGTTTAAGATATTTACATACATCATGCGATAATAATCATTTTCATTTCATTCAATAAAAAATGCTGCTTCCTTTAACTTAAGCTGACTACGAGAATAGCACAATGTCCATGCGTACCATTTGTGACACAAGAAAGTTTGCACTTTTATCGAACTCAGATCACACAAATTGCCAGACCGGTCTACCTGCACTAACAAGTATTTTTTTATAAGATCTTTACACGCATATATAGTTCTTGTTACCATTAACCTCGTAGCAGTAAATGAAATGAGGTTTAACGTCCTACTGTTTTGCTCCTGAACTGGACAAGTGAAGACGGGCATACGCCCTTTCAATTAGAAGGCTTGATTTCGCCTTAACTACGTACATCTTATCAAGCCCTTCACGTAATACACTGAATATTTCGCCACTAATTTCCATTGGGTACAAGCCCAGCTTGTGGGCCTATCAGATTCATCGGTCGTCGTGAATACCAAGTGTCTACAGATTTTTGTTGGATTGAAGTTTGATTCACCACGCCGGTAAATATGAAGAAAACTCCTCGACCAACCTGATATTTCCAGGTTAGCGAGCAAGCGTCTTACTTACTGAGCAATGGCGACTCACTTTTATATACAATGATCATTCTGAGTCAGTTGTATAATGCACACGTCAGGCATTTGATCGACAAGCCTCACTACACCGATAATACGTGATACCTCAATACACTGTAAATGTTGTGTAATTGACATTATTCTGATACATTGAGCGCATTATCTGACTATGATATAACATTGGTGTAAACGATATTTGTAAAAATTTTAAGAGCCTGGGCGATAGCCAAAGTTATCTCGTTTCTCTGATTGGTGACAAGTTAAGGCGAGTGAAGCAGTGGTAAAAACATTGTGGTGAATAAAGCGAAATGAGTTTCTTGACAAAAACGCACCTTTCCTATCTACCATTACGATTGGACATACGCCCATGTGTTTTTTACAGTCTTAGTTACACTGTGGTACATTTCGGAGTGTATGTTACACATGTACGTGATTAAATGCAGCGATTTCCCCTGTGATTTTAATACAACTTCCATAAAATGATGCCGTTAAGCTGAGCTATTACAAAGCACATAATAACTTAAATATGAATGCTTCGTGTCTTTTTTGGCTTACTGTTTAGTAGGATAAACCAAAATGACACTATTTTTTATGATGTCAAAGGACTTTTTTTAAAAAAAAGTGTTATGGAGCCAGAGGGTCATGGTGGATAAGTGGGTAAGACGCTGGCTTGTTGGCCTTGGGATTTGTTGTTCGATATCTGCATTGGCCGAGAAAGTTCATCCAGATTTTCCGGCATGGTTCCTCCTTGCCAGTGACGCAGGACGGATGGCGTGCACGTAACTGATCCCTTGAAAGATGCAATTCGATATAAGGGTAGACCATAGCACAATGTATGGCGTATGTCCGTCTTCATTAGCCCAGTTCAGGGCAGAACACTAGGATGTTAAACTCAATTGCATTTCTTTTCGTTTCTTTGGGGCCAGAATCTATACAGTAGTTATGTCGACAGAGTGATGCAGGGTGGTATCATTTGATACATAAATTAAACACTAAATATTTGAATTACTTGCTTTATTTTTCATTCTTTCACTCACACACTAATAATGAAACAATTATTCATATTTTTATTCGCTTTAGTAAAACGGAGTTATCTTTTCCTAACTGTCGTGTCTTTTTATCCAAACTCAGCTCTTTGGCGTGTTCAAAAGTTCTACAATCATCGGGCACATTTAACCTATTTAATAATTTGTTCGCTATATTAGGGATAACAGGTTGTAATAATATCCCACAATTCCTTAAGGTAACCATGGTCACATGCAAAACAACATTCAAATGGTCCAATGACTGTTCCGATTTCACAAGTTGCCAAGGTTTATGATGCTCTACGAAGGCGTTGGTCCAATGAAGTTGAGATATAAGCTTTTGAAGAGCTTTGTATACAGAAAACTCAGTGTAAAACATATCAACCACATCTGAAAAAAATAATTTGATAATATAACACAGAGAATGTGCTTAACTTAATGATTAGCCCATTCACCGCCATTTATCCCAGAAAATGCATTAAACCAGCCTTATTGGCTGAAAATGTTCTAAGCATCAAAATTATATGGAAGGGTAAATCTGGTTGGTCTGCATGGTGAACTATCTACGCTTGACAGGTGTCATATTTGTCTATTCTGACAATTGCACAAGCAGATTTGTCACCTTATGAATTCTAAATATTAGAATAATATAATGAATTATGAATGCTCCATTTCTGTTGTTAGCAGACTCCTTGGGTGAGAATATTTAAGTACCGAACAACAACAATAATTGTTATTTTACAACCAATTTAATAAATCTATTCTAATTATAATATGGCAGTGGGCTGGGTGCTCTTACAAGAGGGGTTGGGTAGTCTAACATGTTTGCTTTAGATCATCACCAAATGGCCACGTTTCAATCCCATTTAAGTCACAGGCAATAGGGTCAAAGACTCCTGTGAGGGAGTGAATTGATGAATGATACCATTAGGTTTAATCCCCCAAAAATACATTGTGTGAATGTTAAACACAAAGGGACAGGTGAGTAAAACTAATTAATAATTTAGATTAAAAATAGGTTGCCAGGCAACGAAACATACGCCCACACAGCAGCCAAATCGTCCGGGCAGTCAACAAGAGTTGTTGCATTTTAAGTAATCATCAGAAAATCATAATTCAAACTCACCCATAACTACGGTGTAACTGTGATATAATCAAACGTTTTTTTAAATCAGATAATAATTGTGACCTCCAGAGGGACCACAAGCTAAAAAGGGTGATTTTTCGTACAATCAGGGGCCATGATTCAGGAAGTTACGATCTGATATGGGCAAATATGCAATGGAACCAAGATCATTAGGTTATAAACATGTATTTCAAGTTTCATCAAAATTAGTTCAAAATTGTGACCTCTATAGGGTCCACAACCTTGATATAACATATTTTTACACAATTCGCGTACAGACGGCGGCCATTTTATCCGTCAACTCTGGTCCGATTTTCACAAAATTCAAATTCTCTCTTCATTACCATGAAACCGTTATATAATCAAACGGTTTTTTAAATCGGATAATAATTTTGACCTCCAGAGAGACCACAAGCTAACAAAAGCGATTTTTTGGGCAATCAGGGGACATAATTCAGGAAGTTATGATTCGATGGGCGCAAATATCGAAAGGAACCAAGATCTTTGGGTTATAAACATGCATGTCACGTTTCATCAAAATCGGTTCAAAATTGTGACCTCTATAAGGTCCACAAACTTGATATAACATATTTTCACACAATTCGCGTACAAACGGCGGCCATTTTCTCCGTCAATTTTGGTCCGATTTTCACGAAATTCGAACTCAACCTTCATAACCATGGAACGGTGATATAATCAAACGTTTTTTTAAATCGGATAACAATTTTGATCTCCACAAGCTAAAAGGGCGATTTTTCGGACAATCAGGGGCCATAATTCAGGAAGTTACGATCCGATGGGCGCAAATAACGAAAGGAACCAAGATCTTTGGGTTATAAACATACATGTCAATTTTAATCAAAATCGGTTCAAAATTGTGACCTCTATAAGGTCCACAACCTTGATATAACATATTTTCACACAATTCGTGTACAAACGGCGGCCATTTTGTCCGTCAATTTTGGTCAGATTTTAATGAAATTCGAATGCAACCTTCATAACCATGGGATGGTGATATAATCAAACGTTTTTTTTAAATCGAATAACAATTTTGACCTCCAGAGGGACCACAAGCTAAAAAGGGCAATTTTTCGGACAATCAGGGGCCATAATTCAGGAAGTTACGATCTGAATGGCGCAAATATCGAAAGGAACCAAGATCTTTGAGTTATAAACATACATGTCAAGTTTCATCAAAATCGGTTCAAAATTGTGACCTCTATAAGGTCCACAACCTTGATATAACATATTTTCACACCATTCGCGTACAAACAGCGGCCATTTTGTCCGTCAATTTTGGTCCGATTTTCACGAAATTCGAACTCAACCTTCATAACCATGGAACGGTGATATAATCAAACGTTTTTTTAAATCGGGTAACAATTTTGACCTCCAGAGGGACCACAAGCTAAAAAGGGCGATTTTTCGGACAATCAGGGGCCATAATTCAGGAAGTTACGATCCGATGCACGCAAATATCGAAAGGAACCAAGATCTTTGGGTTATAAACATACATGTCAAGTTTCATCAAAATCGGTTCAAAATTGTGACCTCTATAAGGTCCACAACCTTGATATAACATATTTTCACACTATTCGCGTACAAACGGCGGCCATTTTGTCCGTCAATTTTGGTCCGATTTTCACGAAATTCGAACTCAACCTTCATAACCATGGAATGGTGATATAATCAAACGGTTTTTTAAATCGGATAACAATTTTGATCTCCAGAGGTACCACAAGCTAAAAAGGGCGATTTTTCGGAGAATCAGGGGCATAATTCAGGAAGTTACGATCCGATTGGCGCAAATATCGAAAGGAACCAAGATCTTTGGGTTATAAACATGCATTTCAAGTTTCATCCAAATCGGTCCAAAATTGTGACCTCTACACTGTTCACAAGCTAAAAAACGTGATTTTTCGTACAATCAGGGGCCATAACCCACGAAGTTAAGATCCGATACATGCCAATATCGAAAGGAACTGAGATCTTAGGGTGATAAACCTATATTTTAAGTTTCATTGAAATCGGATAAAAATTGTGACCTGTAGACTGTTCACAAACAATTGTGGACGGACGGACGTCCGGACGGACGGACGGACGAACAGGGGCGACGACAATATACGTCCACATGAAAATGTGGGCGTATAAAAAACCTCCTTATATACCTGCTAGATGTTCTAGACTATGAAATTTTTCTTGATCAGCAGGTGACAAAAACTTCTCTATATCCTCTACACAACTACCTGTCCATACTTGCTGCAAGTTTATAGTTAGAGATGTACATCTATTCAATAAGTTACCTAATACATTCACCAATTCACTGTTTATACATTCTACCGCCTTTACATCACTGTAATCTGAAATACATCACAGTTTAAATCACTGTAATCTGAAATACATCATATACTCCATATTACTGTTATCTGAAATACATCATAGTTTATATGTCACTGTAATCTGAAATACATCATACTTGATATCACTGTAATCTGAAATATATCATAGTTTATATTACTGTAATTTGAAATACATCATAGTTTTTCAGTATATAACTGTAACTTGAAATACATTACACCACTTGAAACATCCTAAATAATCAGTAATTGTTCTTCTATAAGTATGAGTTATATTTTATTATTACACCACACATAATATAATTATGTTTATATCACTGTATTCTAAATTGCATTAATATAATTATGTATATATCACTGTATTCTAAATTGCATTAATATCATTATTTATATCACTGTAATCTAAATTGCATTAGTATCATTATTCATATCTCCCTAGTCTAAACTGCATTAATATAATTTTTTATATCACTGTAATCTAAATTGCATTAACCCTTTGAACACTGACTATACATGGGGTGTTGCACGTCCCTCCCTGGATTTATTTAATTATGACGTCAACGTAATTGGAGCTTGACACGCCCCAAGCCGCAATGCGATACAACGTCAAGCCGGTTTTGCAGCATTTCAGGTTCTAAGGGTTAATATAATTATTTACATCACTGTAATCTAAGTATACCAATACAATTATTTACATCAAGGTAATGAGGGTTCTGAGTTTACTGGGTCATCATATCATTTTAACCTAATCTATACCAATCCACAATTAATAGTCAAAAAAATGTTAATTTGGAAGCAATGATGGTTGTTTTGAGATTGACATACTTACTGCCATCTAAGTGAGGTACTCCAACTCTCAGTAAGAAATACCGTAAACCATCTATAGAAAACTGGTTCATCTTATCCATAGGATTAACAACGTTACCAATGCTCTTTGACATCTTTTATCATAAAATATAGAAATATTTTAAAGTTGATAGTTCACCAATCAATAGATATATAGTAATAGCACTACAAATTAACTTTTGAACAATATCACAAATATTTCCTTCAATTAATAAGGGATCTTTCATGTGTCAAGGGATCTTTTACGTGCACAGCAAAGGGTACACAAGACTTTCAGTTTTTCGTCCCATCCAAACAACTAGACAGCTGTCCTTGTCAGGCCCTCCATCTTGCATCACTGACAAGAAAGAACCACGCATGCTGTAAAATCTGGATGAACTCTCTCGGCCACTGCAGGGATCAAACACCTGACCTTAAGGCTAGCAAGCCGGCATCTTGCCCACTCAGTCAGAATTGCAAATAGATGTATGTATGTCTTGATGTATGTATTGATTGTTATTTTTCAATTTATTTTGGATATTCCCTTCTAAGACGAAGTATTTTGTAAGGAGGATAAGGATTTCATGGAAATTTAGGTGATTTAATGCTGGACTACAATACATTATAAGAAGACAATTAATACAATTTTACCTTTGTATCATCAACAGTCCAATGTGAATGACACAGCAATTTTTTCGGAAGTTCAAGACCAGCAGCCATTAAAAATGCTGGCCAGTACACAGCATGAAACCTGAATGATAAAAGTCAGTAAAATTGATTTCTTGTTCAATGTAAAGATTTCTGTTGCTGTTTGATTAGCCATTAAGTAACAACAACTAATAAGATACAGGTACTTTGCTTTATCTGAAAACACATAAAATTCTGATTAATAGTTGGTGAGATTCAGGTTTTTCATTAGGCAAAGTCATTTTTTATTTACTGTAACATGTACTAAAGTATGGAATTTCCATTGCTTCACAATATCATAGTGTTAAAATACAGAACACACTTTTCAACAATACAGTGAACATTGAAATAATATTGGAGAGAGAGAGAGAAATGGGGTTTAACGTCCACACGACACAAACCAGGTCATTTCGGGACTAACATATGGTTTAATTTTATTTCAATAATTTGCTTGAGTATAGGGGTCTTTAGCAGTGGGAGGAAACCGGAGTGCCTGGAGGAAACCCACGAGGTTGAGAAGGCTCCCCTATCTCCATGTCACATAAGGTCACACCTTGGATCGAAATCACAGCCGCAAGCCAGAGGTGACCGGCTAGCTAGAGGTCGAAGCGCGGCACTCTAGACCACTAGGCCATCCCAACCCCCCAAATAAAATTGGCAATGTTATCCTTACATATTAAAATAACTATCCAATGTACGTTCTTCTTAAAATGTTTAGATTTATGCAGTAAATTCACAACAAATGAAAAAAAAATTGTGTCTAGTCATTTTCAGACAGTCTAGCTTTATATACATAGTTTTAACCATATATAATCTTACCGTAAGATATCTTTACCAATAATTTGACAATCTGGTGGCCATCTTGATGACACATTTGGATATCCAGTAACAGTTAAATAGTTCACTAGTGCATCTAACCATACATATATCTATAATATAACAGAATATAATATTGAAAATTACAAAAACACCAATTGGTATCTATACTGACTAAAAACTAAATATGTTTCTGATTTGTGTGAGATGCATACACTGTAACCCAGGTATTTTTTTATTTTGTGTATTTAACCCTTATTTCTTTCACACGACTAATATTTCTTTGAATATTCGTAAAAGTCGTCTAAAATCATCTTCTTTGTACTTGTATCTAGTTTAAAGCAGACTGTTGAATTTCAAAAATGAGTTTGAGTTTAAAAGTATTTTAGATGCTTTTTCAAACAAAGATTTGATATTGAACAAATGTAATAGGAATTAGGGCTAAATAGGCACCGCAATTATTGCCATTCCCTAAGGCCTGGTGTCAAGGAAAAGCGTGAATGGTTTCCAAGAACAGTGCTGTCTGATCAAACCATTTATCTTTTAACATAAGTATTGTTGTTTATCTGCCTTGGATCGGGATATCTGATCTGTCATGGTATAAGTCAATTGGGAGCCCCAGCGGCCTAGTGAGTACGACATTGGCTCGCTAACCTAGACATCCCGTGTTTGATCCCATTGTCAATGATGCAGGATGGAGGGCCTGGCAATTGACAATGTATATTCGGTTTGATGGAATGAAAAACCGTAGTCCCATGTATACAATGGCATGCACTTAAAAGAACCTTTGACGTTTGGTGCTGCTGTTCAGGCAAAATTTCCCTCATATCGGGGGGGGGGGGGATGGCCTAGTGGTCTAGAGTGCCGCGCTTCGACCTCTAGCTGGCCGGTCACCTCTGGCTTGCGGCTGTGGTTTCGATCCCTGGTGTGAGCGTAAGTGGCATGGAGATAGGGGCGCCTTCTCAACCTTGTGGGTTTCCTCCGGGCACTCCGGTTTCCTCCCAATGCTAAAGACCCCTACGCGCAAGCGAATTATTGAAATAAATTTGATACCATATGTTAGTCCCAAAATGACCTGGTTTGTGTCGAGTGGACGTTAAACCTCATCTCTCTCTCTCTCTCCCTCATATCGGGCAAAATTTCCCTTAAAGCACACTATATGGCATATGCACATATCTTCATTAGCCCAGTAGGATATTAAACCCACTTCATTTCATTTACAAAACTCTATCATTCAGTCGTTTGGACGAAAGGATTGAGAAAATACTTACAGTTTGTGTAGGATCATTAGGTACAGGTACTCCCCATGTTAATCTGTCAGACTGTCGGGAAATTGATAAATCTGTTAAATTTGTTAACATACTTCTTACATTCTGCTCAAAATTCTTCGAATGGATCACTTTAAATACACAAAAGAAACAGGTTTACCTCATATTAAAATTATATTCCTAGATAGTATAATATCACCCTTACTTTTGATTTAGAATCTTGTACAGCGCCCCCCTCCCCTCCCCTAGAATATGGTTAGTCGTGCATAATAAGAGTTGACATTTACATTGTACTTGTGTAACACATGTGTTACCAATATTGCTGTAAAATAGAGCTTCAGACGACTGTGGCCATATTATTATTTAAAGACGAAAGCTTGGTCAGGAGAAAATGTTATGACCTCAAAATTTCAATAGAATAATCTTTTCATACTCAACTCATCAGAAACTAAATGCAGGAATTTGTCACTTTTTTTTAGCCTAAATGCAAGAAGGCACATGTCAAATCTGATTTTAAGTTGGCTATTAAAGTATAAATTATTGATAAACATTCAGAACAAAGTTTACCTCCAGTATCCAACCAATCATGAATCTTATTTTTAAACTGTGATAATCGAAACATATAATTCTCTTCCTCCATCCAAATCACTGGTTGCTCACTCTCTACACTAACCTGGAAACAAACTAAATAAAAATAATGGCCTTTTCCTTTTTCTAGATATTTCAATCACTTTAAAAAGTCCTTACATCCTTATGTCTTGCAAAATTAGTTCTATTCTTGGACAAATATGTATCAGCAGAGAAACAAGACATTGTATTCAAGATCTTACAGCTAGTATGTAAACTTCAAAGGCCATGAAGATAATTTGTATTAATAAGCTCAAACCAGTACATGTCTATTGAACATCCCATTCACTCATTAATTAAGTAATCTAGCATATTGTAAACAAATGCATATTTTATAGACCACTAAAACAATTTACTTAATTAAACATTCATTGGAAATTTAATGTAATTCAATTTTAACAAAATAAAAAAGGAAGATGACAATAAAACCATGTCCGTATAAGCTAAAATGTTCAGAATATACAATCTTTTCATTTGCAACCAGCTTTTAAGTGTATACTAAAAAAATATTTCAAAATGAAATTAATAAGAAGATATCTGCCAATACCTTACAAGTTTTACCATCAATCATGCCATCTTTTACATCCGATTCTGACATGAAAGCTTCATCAGATACGGAATACCATCCCTTGTAACCTCCTTTATATATATAACCTTTACTTTCTAAAACCATCTGGAGAGAAATATAAAGACAGAATATCAACTAACAAACAATCTAGGGCATAATTAATAAAATAAACATATATTAGTTAAATAAAGAGCTGTCATTACCATTTTATTATGTGGGTCAACCTTACAACTGAGTGCAACTGGCGATTAGGCAACTGGCTTCAACTGAATGCAACTGAAAAAGGTGGAAGCCATTTGCCCATTTTTAATTTTAAGCAACTCGCTTCAACTAGCGGCAACTAGTTGCCATCAATATAAGTGCACTTCCAACTTTCCAACTGTGTCAACTCATTTCCTTGGAAACAGAATCATGTGATAAAAAACATGTGTCATATGTTAACCATGTGATAAATAAATTAACAGTCATGCGTTAAGCATAATCGCTAACAGTTCTGAGTCTACATAAGCGCTCTGACTTCAGTTGCTGATTTGCTTGACATAAGCCTCACTTTAGAATAAAGGAATGGATGGACTATCTCTTTTAATTATCACCTATGTAGTTCCTCTCATAGCTTTTCTGTCCATTTCTTTTAGAATATACAATAGTACCTTCTTGGCTCTTTTCTGTCTATATCTTTTAGAATATGCGATAGTACAACCTTAGGCAGTGAGCTATAAAAGTGTCATTATCAACGCATAGCCTTGACCACCAGTGTCAAGACGACAGCTATGCCAAAGAAGCTTCCAAGTTTTCAATCCAATACATCAGGAAGAGGGTGGGGTGCTCTTCAAACTGAATGAAAAACATAAAAGTATACTATACCCAGAAATGTTGAACTGCTGTAATATGCCTTTTTTCTGTTGTTCTGATAAAATCTGTATGATTAACATTTGCCTCTTTAAATAAATCCTATCAATAAATACAGTACCATGCAATATCATCATCACTAATTTCAATCAATTAAAAAAATAAAGTGTATTGTTTGCAAATGATATCAACAAGTGCTGGGTAAATTCCATCCAATATGGAGAATATCTACCATGGCCGTTTTGGTTTGTTTTATTAATTAAATTTTTAATAATCCATTTGAGTACATTTCAGTGTGTATTAGGCTGTGAAAACTTAGATATTGTCTCAAAATTTAGATATTGTCTCACAAATGTTTAGCTTATAATTATATATTCTTTTGGATAACAGTAAATGGTACTATGTCAAAAGTTAATGTGACATAACTTACGACAAAAGTCTGTGAAACAAGATTACAGAATTCTGTTGGATGTTGATCATTTTTGTTAGCTGCTTGTTGAATCTACAAAAATAAACCATTAAAAGATAGCTTGATATAAAGAGTAGATAAGCATTTAAAAATACTATAATATATGACACTAGCAGAATTATTAATTTATCATGTAGTTGGACTTCAATGAATAATATATATGACTGTCTAATCTTCATCTTATACATTAAAATTTGTGTTACTGATCAGTGAAAAATATTCATTATAGCCTAATTATTAAAAAAATCAAATAATTAAACTGTAAATACTTTTGTTTATTTTTTTTCTATTTATTATGTGTATCTTTCTGAAAGATTTTAGATCTACCTTCAACCCATGTTCATCAGTCCCTGTAGAAAAAAGCACATTATCTCCCTTTAAATGATGCCATCGTGATAGAACATCAGCTAAGAGAACTGTATAAAGGTGACCAATATGTGGCGCTGAAATGAAAGCAAAGAAATGAATTACTTTCCAGTAATATTGCTAAATATACATTTTAGGATGCCAGATTATACTGTAACAGTTTGGAAAAAGGAAATAAAATAAAATTAGGGGGTTCAGGTCAAAGTTTTAAATGACAGAAATTTTTTTTAAAAATATATTTTGTGAAAATATACATAAAATGCTACCCAATTTTTTTATTTCATCAAAATATTCTAATTAAATCCAAAGTTGTGGAATTCTAAAATCTGAGATCGACGTCAATATTGTAATCAAAATGCTCTATACTAGTCAATGTGTGGCGTGGACCAAAATTAGCGCTTTTCAGTCATAACTGAGTGACGTCATAATGGCTATTTCCTCTTCAGAATTGCTAGTACCAATTTTAAAACTGAAATCCACACATTATTGTCGGCTAAGATTTATTGAAATCGTAATAGTTTGAAAGATATTATGTCAAATAGTTATAGCCTACTTTTCTGCTACATCCAGGCTAAGGGAAATGGGTGGTCTGTAAAATAGGCAAGTGTCTTGTGTTATCCCCACCTGAAAGTTCAAGTACCAGCATACAGACACCTAAGTCATTTTGTGGACACTAACATATAAAACATACACTAGGCCTATTAGTTTTCTGACAGTGACATCTATATGTTTACTACAGACACTATCAACTTCAGTCAATAAGGAATCAATAAGGAAATAAGAAACCTGTGAATAACTTACATGCATTGACATAGAAAATAGGAGTAGTTACAAAATAGTTAGGTTTAGGTGTGGTACTGTAGAATTTTGATTGACAACAGCTAACGGATACTGGTATCTCATATGCATATCGACATTGAAGTTTGCTTTGCACACCGCGGAAAGTTAAAGAAAAAAGTCTTGTCCAATACAATGACATCTTTTAAGTAGGACCGAAATATGATCATACTTTAATGTTTACCAAATATACATAAAAATAATGTGACATTCCTTAAACATTTGAATAGTAGCAGGAAATTAAAAATTACAAATGCTCTTTTACATGGACGCAGACATATTGGTAGGGGGAATAACTCTAAATCATTAAAAATATTAGACTTGGAGCAAATGCATAGAAGGTTGTATCAACTTTATAGACCAGGAGATATCAATAAATACCCAAAACAAATTTCAAAACAAAAAATTAAGGGGTTCTGCTGATGACCAACAAGAAACGACAAGGAAAATTTGAGTGAAAAGCAAGCCAGTAATGTACCCCCCCCCCCCACACACACACACACCCCGCTCTGACACATTTTCAAAAATCATGTATTTTCCCGGGATTCATTAATATAAATGATAATAGAATGCCACGATGCCAGAAAAGAAAACTAGAAAAATTCCGGGCACATTACCTACTTTTAATTAATTATCTACTTACATAACAATTATACAACTTATATATGGACGGGTATTTCATATCCGTGGACAGGAATTGCTGAAGGACTTGTCTGCAAATGGTTGGTATCGAGTTTAAAGACCACATAAAATAATAATTTTTAATTGCATATATTGATAGCCAAGTGTTACTACATTCATTTTACGTCAAGTTCACTCCAATCTGATTAAAATTAATTGAGATATTAACGTTTAAACATCAGACAGCCAAAAACGGTTTTCAAATTTTCAATTACAACCTTTATCCGGTTGATTGGCTGGTGACGTCACAGGCACTACACATAATCTATACACATTATCTATACAATATAGCACTATCTGTACGATATATCACTGTATACACACCGCCAGTTAACACGTGTGTATTTGTCGTCCAATTAACATTTGACTGGCGTAATCATTAACTCGTAATTTAACACGTAAGCTACATATCACTATACTATAATAGTCAAAGCATTTTCAAAAGCCGACAAAAGAGATATCACTTATGTGGAAGCAGACGTTAAACACCAAGTAGTAGTAGTAGTAAAAGCCGACCTTTCTCGTCTTGGGTTGTAATAGATTATATATTTGTGACTAGAATAGTACCGAGTGTATTTCAAGATGCCATATTACCGTTGTGTTATTGAGAGTTGTGGAAATCCCAGCAAGGGAAAGGGGAATAATGTACCGGCGTTTCATAAATTTCCCAACGATGAAATCGTACGGAAAAAAATTGGAATGCGTTTGTAAACAATTCAAATCCTGATTGGCAACCTACAGTCACAACAGTGATATGCAGTGAACATTTTACGAACGATTGCTTAATTACCTATACTTTTTACTTTTTTACTTTATTTAGTTCTTTAAGTCATACGACTTATCAGATACAATGTCATAATCAAAAAATACAATAAATAAATATAATATACAAATATATACAATTATTGTTTGGTATTGTTATTGAGAAAGACCTAAAATATACATTTAGTTTGTGGTCGGAAAGTGAAGGATATAAATATTAACGCCTGACTGATTCCTTAATCCCCCTAATTAAATAAAACAATTGACTACGGAATAATTTGTTTTGTAATACATTTTAATTCAAGATCCATTTTAAAATTTGTTTCATTACGTACGGCCGTTCTGTTTTCTCACGGCAGCGATTTTAATACAATCTACCATCGTGTGCAGTCCAAACGATTCGAGATACATTTTCGTCAGTATTGTGGTTCTAATTTAGAAGGGTAATTATCATTTTTTGTTACGCCGGCCAGATCAATTTGTAATAATGAATATCAAATACACTTGATCAAATGTGGAGTTCCTGGTGCCGTTTGGTGAGTGATTAAACTGTCAATTTAATTGTAAAATACTTGTATTCTTTATAAAAAAGTTAAATGATGTTAGACACTATAACCTTATCTTATCACAAACGTATATCCATCGAAGGATTTATATTTAGATGTTGTTTAAACACCAATCAACAAATAATACGAGGCTACTTTATTACAAAAACATCGGTGAGCAAAGAAAAAGATAATTACCTAATCAACATTCTAAATTACTTTATGACCCAATCACTGTTCAAATTTAGTCTGATTGATTAATTACAGGTATTAACGACACTACACTTGCGATACACATAGACAGTTAGGTGATCCTTCTCAATCTGTTAATTCTAACGTATATTGAGATATTTCTTCGTATTTCATTTTTACAGTCTATTTCAGAGTAATAAAGTCAAATTCGCAAGCAGAAATAACGGCGCCGTACGTCGATAACGGATCGTCATTTACAAATCGCGTTTCAATCATGTTTGAAATTTATGATATATTTTGCGTGACCACATCTTTTTACTCCTATACTCTTTTACTCGGGGAAATTCGAACCACAATACTCTTCTGATGAAAATGTATCTCGAATAGATGGGACTGCACACATAGGAAGAGTGTATGACATCGCTGCCGTGTGAAAATGAACGACCGTACATTATGAAACAAATTCTAAATTAGAACGACGATACTCTTCTGACGAAAATGTATCTCGAATCGTTTGGACTGCACACGATGGTAGATTGAATTAAAATCGCTGCCGTGAGTAAACAGAACGAACGTACAATGAAACAGGTTCTAACTTCGAACAATAAACTTCTGACGAAAATGTATCTCGAATCGTTTAGACTGTACACGATGGTAGAGTGTATTAAAATCGCTGCCGTGAGAAAACAGAACGACCGTGCATTATGAAACAAATTCTAAATTGGATCTTGAATTAAATTGAATTATAAAACAAATTATTCCGTAGTCAATTGTTTTATTTAATTAGGGGGATTAAGGAATCAGTCAGGCGTTAATGAATACACACGCCGGCTGTATATAGGTAATTAAGGAATAAACATTCCGAATATGCATTCGGTCACTGTGACGTCACTGGCGTCTGAGGGGATTAAGAGTGTTTTCAATAATTGGCAAAGTCGTTTTTACGGGAGGTCTATTTTTACGACTTTGAATGAAGATAGCTGATTTAATTTTAGTCGGATTGATGTGAATTTACCGTAAAGTGGATAAAATAACCATGGACTGCTCACATAGAGAAGTTTTCAGGGCCATTTTATGTGCACTTTAAGTAAATCATTAAAGTAGTACGGGCTCTGCTGCCTGGCCCTAGGTTGTCTGAAAATACTGATATCTTGGATTCGCCGATAAAAGGAAGAACGTTAAATTTAACAACAGAAATTTATTACAAAAAAAAAATCAGAATCACCTTTCTTTGACATGTCTGTTATTGATTACAATTATTGCTTGATTTATTTTTTTGTGTCCTGGATTTTTGGCTGATCTAATAGCCTACTGGACGTGCCTTATTTGTCTATTGGTTAATCGAACACTGACCATAGCCCCTCCACACCTTATGTTTACAAAAGTTCATTTAGGTGATATATAATTTTTTTAATGACTGTAAAGAATATAATAAATAATTTAAAACCCCAGAATTAAATCATTCAATGATATCCCAACTTAATTAGCAGTTACCAACTTTTCTAAAACTCGAGTGTCTAAGGAAATCCAGAAAACGGATTTTAATACTATCATACCTATTAATAAACATATTCATTTCACCACGAGATAGATAAATGTTACCCCAACTTAATTAGCAGTTACCAACTTTTATAAAACTAGAGTGTCTAAGGAAATCCAGAAAACGGATTTTAATACTTATCACACATATTAATAAACATATTCATTTCACCACGAGATACATAAATTTATTTCTAACTAAAAATTATTAACATGGGCTTTGGATTTCGTTAATTGGAAATATTATATACCGGTAATATATACTGGATCAATGACTACACGTCATACCCAACTCGTTAATCACTGCTACATTTACTATGGCAAATGAGTGTTTCTTTTTCATTTCTTTTTTTCACCCGGGTAAAGTTTTTACGTCAACTCTGTGGTAAGCTAACAAAACAGACATTGATTAGGAACCGGCTGCAAATATCCAATATGTTGTTACGTATGGAAGGGTATCGCTGCCAATATTAAATGCTACGCTCAAATATCTTTTCCATTCCTAATACCGATAATGATCATGTAAAAATACCCCAAATGACAAAGTAAAATGTATAACACAACACAGTATTATGAATAACAACCACTATATAAAACACTGTCACAATCTTTTCCTCATTTGTTATTTATATTCTTGATAATGATCAGTGAATTCTTGTCGAAAAGTCATTTGTATATATAGTGATTGATATCCATAGAACTGTGTTGTGTTATATCATGCCCAGTCGCTAAATGCCATTCAAAGATTATAAGTCAAATGTAATAGGTCAATTGCAATAAAACATACTTAAAAAGGAAATTGTACAAAGTACCAATACCAATAATGATAATGTCAAAATACTTCAAATACCAAAGTCAAATCTATTGTTTAGTTGAATGTAATGTGGATAACATAACTCAATACATATAACATTTGCACTTTCTGACATCCCATCTGTCTTCTACATACGATATTTCGCTTACGTAACATTTTCGTGTAACAATTTTAACATATAACCTTTCGCACAGAAATTTCTATATGACATCTTTCTCACAGCGGTAACTTTGATATGCAAATGATGGATGTCAAGTGATGACGAAAGCAAACAATACGTTAATGTTCTATCAAGCTAGCGCAGTTTTAAGCAACGCATATATTGTTATGGGTAACTACAGTTGTTTTATGTAAATCTATTGATGGTCTGCTAGGGTTGACACAAAAAAAGAAGCAGTCTAAAGTGACTATAGTAGAGGGCTGAAGTAGACGGCGATCCCTTTGCAGACGAAGACTACGATATCTGTTTGAAACAAACTAAATGAAATGGGGTTTAACGTCCTACTGTTCTGTTCCTAAACTGGGCTAATGAAGACGGGCATACGCCATATAGTGTGCTATGAGGGAAATTTTGCCCGGGAAGCGGCGTACGGCTTTCTCTTATATAGTATTCCAACTGCCAAGGGACCTTTAACGTGCACGCCAATGTGTACACGGGACTTCTGTTTTTGTCCCATCCGAAAGACTAGACAGCTGTCCTTGTCAGGCCCTCTACCCAGCATCACTGACAAGGAGAAACCACGCCGGAAAATCTGGACGAACTTTCTCGGCCAATGCAGGTATGGAACACCCGAACTCCGGGCTAGCGAGCCAGTGACTTACCCACTTAGCTACGTAATTCCTCTTTGCCACCCACATAACAAAATAATTGCAAACTTATAGACACTCACAGTTAAAGCCCCTTGATTGTGGGTGCGGTATTTCAGAGAAATTTCAATATGCCAGATGAGAAGTCCCCCAATAGTGATCAGTGAAATGAAATGAAATGGGGTTTAACATTCGACTGTTCTGCCCCGATCAGGGTAATGGAGACGGGGTAATGATCGGTCGTGTGTTTAGTAGTAACAGAATACAAGCGAAATTACATTTTGTACAAACCCAGAAGTACACAAAACTCCAAAGATATCACTATTTCAATTCACTTGTGCAATAATTTTTAAAGTAATTAAGTTTTTAACTCAGTATCATCCACAGTCTTCGACATTACAAAGGCGACTTATTTGTCTGTTTAAATCAACATTTATGTGTAATACTATAGGGGTTATTTTAGTTTTATGAAAGGTGCCCTGTTTAATATATTGGATATTCGCCAATATCAAAAAACAAGGAGAAAGAGCAGTTTTTATGTGAATCCACTTCTTAGGCATCATCATTTATGATATCTTTAATTCGTTTTACAAAATTGATTTAGTCAAATGTGTTTTGAAGACATTCTGTAGATATACATCCATCAAATCTGCTTTTTTGAGTTTCAAGTTTAAATATTGAAAAACGCGTAGCTCGTTTTTCTACATTCGCGAATGTCGAAAAACGAGCTAGTTGTTTTTCGTCATTCGCCAATATCGAAAATAGAGTAACTCGTTTTTCGATATTAACCAATATTGAAAAACGAATTAACTCCACACTGCCAATAATGTACCGTCCTAATAGCGAGGTTTAAAGAAAGAGGTTAAATTTCCCTTCAGACATCATTCGGAGATCCTAAGAGAGGCATCAGGTCGGCTTTCTAGTGAGGCATAGTGTTAGACGCGTCGTCTTATTGGCCGAGATACCGACATCACGCAGGGTTCTTAGGGCGTACTCCCGGCCTCTGGTTCGTGGCCATTAGCCCCGAGTTTTACGCTTCTTAAACCGAGACTGTATATATTACAATGACTCATAATGTACTATCATAGATGTTGTAGTTTCCTTATTTCATGTATAAACATAGTTTTAAAAACAGTATTCCCCGAGTCAAATGTTCATTAAAGTTTTATACACTAGGTGAAAGTCTTGACAAGATAAGTGTCACCCAAGTGTCGAGGGCCGTTTTCTGACAGTTCTTGATTAGATAATCATGTCTGTCCCCAAAGTGTCACATCAATGTTTTTTAAGTGCCGTGCCGTGTCTGAAAAGATGGACTTCTGGTATCCAATATTTTAAACAGTGAAAATTTAAAACTTTGAACACGAATCGCGCCCAGAATGCTTTCGAGCGCAATTTGTAATGCAGTGACTAGACGAACGAGGTAAATACATCCGCCAAAGGAAGACTGTCATTAATGATTTGCACTATTCGCGTATTTCACCGAACATAACTGATTAGACATTACAGTAAAACAGAAACGACTATAAATGTTAATCAGTTTATAGGCATTCATATTACGTTATTATATGTGTTATGACCTGTTTGTGTCCATTTCTTGCGGCCAAATAATCGCGATTTAGCTCCTTTAATATGTGAGAAATGAGTATGAATGCAGTATTTGATAACCTAAGGTAGACAACTTGTCGTTAACGTCACAGGTAAAAAAAAAAGAGAAATATTATATAGATTACTAATGACTTTAGTTTGCAGGGCATCCTGAATAAGTTATAATTTACCAATTAGTATAAGTAGAGAATTAATCAAAACTAGGTATTTGATCTCGTGCTAATCAATTTCTATTATAAAAGTAGTTGATTCGAATTGATACTCATTTAATAATTTTTCGTCCTCACGATGTTATCCACCTTAAATTCGACATATTTTATGACTTTGTCGTTTAAGTTATTTTGACATTATAATTATTATCGGTGTTGGGGTCTTTTTATTACAAACGACTTGTTACATTTGACTGTGTCATTTGAGGTATTTTGACATTATCATTATCCACATTTTCGGACTTTGTACATTTTACTGGTAACATTTAATCAATGGAAAAGGCATTTTAGCACAGAATTTAATATTCGCAGTGATACGCTGACATAGTTTCGAGCTGATAAATGTAGCCACCTCGAAATTTCAACTCGCAATTTGTTTGCTAATTTCATGTATTGTAATGAACTAAACATGTCCGAAGCGGGACTCGTTGCAATGATATTAGCATTTTAAATAGAAAGTATAATGTAATAACATCAGAGGCTGTATGGCCTATTTAGTGAACCGTGTATAGATCAACAATGTATATAAATGACCCATCAATAGGGTGCCCCACGTGCCAACTGAAAAGTTGTTCTTGACACGTTGATCCTGCACGTTTTAGTTGAATAACTTACTACTGATTTCTAACAGTCTCGCACACTCGTTGAGGCTATAAATAGCAACAGCATGCGGAAATGTTCAAAACACCAAACACTACTACAGCCGTAAAAAATCTATTGTTGACGATTCTGAATAGCAATAATATTTAACTTTTTGGTTATTACGGCATCTTTAGAAATTACGCTCGTTTTATTTTTTAAATTGCCTTATAATTAGCTGTACCATTAGAAGCTGCATATTTTGGTTAAGTATAAATAATATCTCTGACTCACTGCCGTACAGCAAGAATATGATACTAGCAGTAGTTTCATTTTAATTTTACAAGGTTCTTAAAAATATTGTTGAGTTGCCTAATGTTGGTGCTTCGAAATTCAATTTCTTGTTCCATGTTTCGTAAAAAAAGTAGTCTTGATTATCCTGACCCGTCAATTAGACGTAGAATGATCGGTAGACTAGTTAAGCGAGACTAATTTCAAAACAAGGGCACGTAACCTATCTTTTACTCAAAAGTGTCTGGATGTTATGGACGCCACTCCAAACCATTTTTCAGTATTACTTATGTATGGTTTAATATGATCATAGCTTATGAAGTACAGCATGGTCGTTTATTTAGTGACTATAAATGTGTGAAACAGATTTAAGGCTTTCTAAATATATTAGTATTGTGGTGTAATTGTCGAGATATTTGGAGATATTCATTTAGGGTGGGGCACCCTACCATCAATAATTGGCAATAGTTATTAAGCCACTACAGGCCCGTAGGTATTGGGGAGGGGGAGGTGCAAGACGGTCATGTTGGTCGTTGGTTTCGTATAACGACCAATGAAAAGGGCAGCAAAGGCGCGCTTTTGGATAACCAATTCTTTCCCAAATGGGTAAAGGCACCCATTGGTTGTCCGAATTGTTCTTGGTCTCTCTTGCCCCCACCCCCGCTAGCTATCGGCCTGTACTAGTACCATATGTATGTTCACTGGCCATTTGAAAGACTTTAACCTAAGTAAACTTATCGTTCTCATGCAAATAATATGTCAAGACAAGAAAATCATAACATGTTGTGATGTAAAATGGTTTTCGCGAGGACTAGTGTCAGGGTAGATTATCCGCAAGGTTTCTGTGACAAGCCTGGTAAAACCCCTGCAAAAAACATTTTCGATTAGATTCCTCCCTACGAAAACCCTAACTTAATTTGAACACGAAAGGTTTCGAAAACAGGTTTAATTGATTGTAACTCCACATAAAATATAAAATTTGTGCGCAAATTGTCGGTGTTCTTCTTATGTCATGGCCGGGGGGGGGGGGTTAAACTGAAAAAAATCGACAAGCTACACGAGGACCTATCCAATTTATGTGGTATGATGTGCTCGTCTTGTGTGAAAAAAAAATTGGGGATCAGACCCCTCACCCCCCACCCCCCCTGTACATGCCCCCTGAAGGC
This sequence comes from Patella ulyssiponensis, assembly GCA_963678685.1. Taxonomy (NCBI): domain Eukaryota; kingdom Metazoa; phylum Mollusca; class Gastropoda; family Patellidae; genus Patella; species Patella ulyssiponensis. The sequence continues at coordinate 74,011,916 of OY783227.1, read as the reverse complement.
TCCTACCCCAATTTTCGCCCCAATATAGCGGTTTTTGGCGTAATAGTCCACATAAATATGTTAAAGGTGGCTTGTATTTTGTCTTTTTCTGGAGTCGCGGCGAAGGGGCACACTTCTAACTTCGCTATAAACTGCTGATGCATTTGATGAACTGGCGACTTGAACGGGACTCTAGCTTTGTGAAAACTGTGGGCTCGACTCGACACAATTCAGTATAAAAGTCAGCGACTTAGGACTCGGACTGGACATGCTGCGACTTGTGATTCGAGGTCCTGCGACCTGTTCCCACCTTTGACAAACTGATGTCCGGCTCGGAATCTTGATAGGATTCCTCTTTATGACTAGCTGAATGACCCACGCAATTATTAAATATATTTAATTAAGTTGTGAAAATCATTTTAGTTTTTGTTTGCTCGGTTTACAAATCACTCTATCTTATGTATGTGGATATGATATTATCGTCTAATTATCGCCTATACAAATGTATAATGTAAAATAAGTAGAGACCATAATGTAACAGTTATTAGCATGGTAATTACCTCCACAATTCCACCCTAACAAAGGTCATAAATTCACTGATATAATTAAACGATATGAAAAAAACAAAAGTTGTGAAATCGAGCTGTTGGTCGTTTCGGACACGACCTTTGGATGATGACTTAATTTTGTCACTGGAATAAAATTATCTATGCTGAAAATGACAAACTCAAAATAAGACATATTTCACATTAAATAGCCCACCCACCCACACCATTCCAGCAAACCGGTAGAAAGGCCAAAAAGGTTTTCAATCACCCCCAGAAAACAATCGCGATTTATATTCCCGTTTGGGAGTGGTGTTGGGCGGGGGCTAAGACCCTTTCAACGCCCAATCGTGTGACTGAGAGGGAAGGGAAGTAGTCTGCGTCTTCTAATACGATTTTGAGACTATGGTAATTTTTGTTTCCGTGTGGGGATGGGATGTATAATAAGATCCGTCATTGAGTCAACTGAGGGGTTTCGATTCCCCGGTTGTACGTGACAAGGAGGAGGGTGGCCTGTCCAGCTTCGTGGGTTTTCTCGGGGTCCTCCGGTTCCCCCCACTGCCAAATTTCACAAGCTAAATAAAATAGAACCATAATTGTGTTAGTCCCGAAATGTCGAGTAGACGTTAAACCCCATCTCACTCCCCCCCCCTTCTTTCTCTCTCTGATTTCTCCGGTTTACGGGAGTAATGGGATTGTTAAAAAAAAAACTGCCAAGTTGAGGTATGGAAACTGTCGTGGTAATCACGCAGCCAGTTATCTTCATGAAACTGTTTAAGCTCGATCGATTCCATCCCACCCTCTCTCATAAGCACGATGCTGTTTACGGACAAACCGTGTAGGATTTGCAGTGCTTTGCTTCCGACTAAGAATTCTATCAGTATTCCGATAAGATGTTGATTAAACGGAAGTTGCGTGATGCTGTTTTAATAGAATTGATATAATGAAATTAGAGAGATTTAGACATCTTCTGATCAGGATCTTAGCCATTAGCCTGATACGTTTCTTATGTCAATGTCAAAGTAAATAAGATATAAGCAGGGGGACTCGACAAATATAGAATGCAAAGAATAAAAACATTTGTAAGTCACTCAAAATATGGACGTGTCGAATCCACTCAATGCCTTTCTGTAAATCGAAATAAGCACCACGCAAGGAACATAAATCACACAGTTTAAATAAAGAAAGCGTAAATGACGAAATTGATCGCATTTTAGATGGCATCCTTTTATATAGTTTATGGGTCGATCATGAACAAATATGAACAATTACCACGTAAGAAACACGTCTACAAAAGTTGCTAAGATCCAGGAAACTTAATACTTACCAAATTTGTTTGAAATCCGCAAAGTTCAAATGTGTGATAATGTCTAAATCTGTGTTATAAAGTTCATCAGTAGAAAAAATATAAAATTAACAAAGGTGTAAAACAAAATGGATGACAGGCAGAGAGCTGGAGTGGTACGAGTTCTTTCATTCAGTATTCTACTTGGCGCTTCTCGCATAAAATAAGGTACATTTACTACATGTAAATATCGTTAAAGGCTTAATATCACTCTTGTTGTAACTGAATAATATGCCCCAATCTTTATTCTGGTGAACAAATTGTATTATTTTACAATATTTCAATTAATTGATGATACAAATTTCATATTAACACACCTAATTGAAAACAATCAACTAAATGATTTGAAAACGTAAACCTTTTCAAATGTGTCTTGGATTTTAAAATATTTTCGAACCCTCTGGAGAAGTAAAATAGGACGTAATGGATAATTTACAAAAACAGGTGGGACACATAAATATCTAGTACTTAGAATAAGGCTATTATTTATTTTCTGGAGCTGCCAAGCCAGCAATAGTATTATTGTCCCTTTAAACATGTCATTACTGGATCAAGACCAATCATTTACAGTTCTTCTAAAAGTAAAATCTTGCTCTAGTCCTTGCATATTCATTGACATTTTGATAATACCATTGACTGATGTGACAGTGTTATTCGGTAGATATCTATTTAGCAAATGAGAAAACTATATTTCGGTAAGAAAAAAAGTAGTATCGAAACCACAGATCTTATAAATTGGTTACTGATAAAATACACACCAAGGAAAGTCTCGACCAGGTGTCCATTGTAGTCGCAAATATCTATTACAGCCATGGGGTCATTGGACACTACATGTGGCAGTACACGATTTCTCGTGATAAAGCAAAGCTAATTCTTGAAGGTATAAAACCATGTCACTTTTAGTTATAACAAATTATTTTGCCAGGAACCACGGTGCTATCAAACACATATACACCGACAAATCTACTCCTTAATGATAATATCTATGCTGGATTCCGAGAATTGTTTTATTTTTAGATTTCGCAAGAGGTTGCAAAAAAGTCACAGTTTTATAGTAATTCAGTACATGTAATTACATACAATTTCTATGAGTTACAGATTTACTATAAATAACCATTTCCTCCTTTCTATGATAACTTAAAGATACATTCCGCGTACAAACTGGGTTATTTTATGATATATTTGGACTACAAGCGGTTACCATGCAAGATACGCACACATTTTGCATGAGATGGACAGAGAACAAGCTAAAAAAAGAAGCAATTTTTCGTGTAATCATGGGCCATAATCCGGGAAGTTGCAGTCTGACATAATCAAGGAAGTTACGGTCCGATATGTGGAATATCTACATAAACTTAGATCTTAGATTATAAATATGTATTTCAAATTCATCAAATTCGGATCAAACATGTAAGTTCTAGAGGGTCCTTGTTCCACAACCTTGTGTTAGGGTCTACATACAGTTACTAAAACTGGATAAAAATTGTGACTTCTGAGGGCTCAACAAGCTAAAAGTACGATTTTTCGTACAATCAGGGGCCATAATCTAGGAAGTTACGTTCTGATATGCACATTTAACGAAAGGAAGCGAGGTCATTGGGTCAGAAACATAGCAGGAAAAATAGTGACCTCTAGAATGATCACAAGCTACAAACGTCATTTTTCGTACAAGTAACGGTCTGATCTGCGCAAATATCGAAAGGAACCAAGATCTTTGGATTATAAGCATGCGTTTCAGGTTTCATCAAAATCGACTCAAAGTTGTGTCCTCTAGGTTGTCCACAAGCTAAAAACGTAATTTTCGTACAACCAAAGGCCATAATCCGATACATATCGAAGCAACCGAGAGCTTTTAGAGATAACCCTATATTTCAAGTTTCGTTAAAATCGTATCAGAACTGTGACCTGTAGAGTGTCCAAAAACAATTGTGGACGGACAGGGGCGACGACAATATACGTCCATATGAAAATGTTGTTGTATGAAAAAAATATTCAAACCCAATTTTGCTTCAAATCCTTCTCAATATATTGTATTCGCAAGGGGATGCCCCTGCTACAACAATATATGTGAAAAGAGTTCATGTTTGAATCACGTTGCATATACAAGACGATTTTGTTTTAAATCGTTGTCTTTATTTGTACACGGCGAACAGTCCATTTGCTGATTACACTATTTTGCCTCAACCGTTTTTTAGGACTTCGATTTTTGACTAATGGTTTGGATTGTTCGTACTTGGTTTTATTTTATCATAAATATTCAAGCCGAATTAAATTCTTTGAATATCCATTACCCACGTTTTTTAACGTTTTTTTTGTCTCAGAAACTGTTGCACGCTTAAGCTCACCATCAGGCGCTCACTAACGTTACGTGCATCTTTTGACGTCACCCAAGCAGACATTCCTAATCGTTTTTGTCCTGCATGCACTCCATGGGTGTATATCAGCGAATCCAGTAAGATTGGATGTTTCTACTTTCCATATATACCAAAATTGCCATACTTAATAAGCACCTGATAAATACTTTTGTGGGAAAACATCTTTAACAATATGTTTCACAGATGACGTGTGTTTCACAGATGGCGTGTAGTATATATCTCTGTATTACGTTAAATGTAGCACCGAGAACACGTGCATTGTTTACACGGGACGATGTAACGCACACTTGTCCGGGCAAAATTGATACATTTTACTAATTTGCCTATGAATAATAAAATCTACTGGCACTGATTCTAAAAACCATTAATATTATAAATCAATTAAATAAATGGGCTATTATATATTTTTAGTAACATTCCCTGGTGACGATTATTTTATTGACTATCATGTCATATAAAAAAGTTTTAACTGCATCTTTAAAATAATGTGTTTTTAACTTCCGACTTTACATAATACTCAGCGATCGGTTGTGGAATTAATATGATATTTAGAAACATAAATGATACTTCTTTATGATTGCAAATTCGTGGCATTTACATGGAGAACTGCAAAATGTTAAAAAATGCAGCCGCAGGCACCCCTTTCCGCTCTATAATTATCATGCAAAACTTGTGTAGAATCCGCGTTTAACAGGAATATGAAAACAATGGATAAATGTTAAAGTGAATAAATAAAAGAGACACTAATCCACTTTAACTATAATTATCATTGAGATCGGCTTTAGGATCTGTAACATTCTTAAAAATAAAGATTGTTTTATAAAGCCAATAAAAATGTGCTAAATCAATTCTCAGTTGTTATTTTATAGGTTAAATAAATATACATGTAAATACAGTGAATAAAATCAATAGGCAACCAATCATTCTTCAAATGACTGCTGGGAATCTAACACCGCCGCCATAAATTATGTAAACTACTTAACTGTTATGTCTTCCTGACATTTATATTGCTTTTTAAGCCCTTATTGTGAGTTTAACTGTTCGCTTGTAGTTTAGTTTCTTAATATAACACTAGAAATGTAGGCGAATCACCTGAAAAAGAAGATCAGTTAAGATTTTGTTAAATATCGCCTAAATGATAAATGCTTTCGGTATTACCATATTTTCGGAAAATATCAAGTGTCTGAAAGCTTAATCCACGGTAATATGGCTTTAAGATTGATTATTTAACAATTACCGAAGAAAACATAATCAAAATATCAAGGCTAGAAAATCTTCAAAACCGGCCATCAAGGCGGATCTAGGCTCTGGTGGGCCCTAGGCTGCTCGACAAACTCCGCCCTTTGCGAAACTGGCTCCAGAAATCACTCCCTTATGGTTGTTCGGCTACTTATTATTCTCGTTGATGCCATTCGTATTCTCATCGACTGAGCAGTGACCTAGTCTCTGGCACCCAAAAGCATTGTGATTTTGGGCGTAGTTTTAGCCGCCCTTTTCAGCATTTCTGCTTCATTTTTTTCTCTGTTCTCGCTTCTCCCATCCACACCTTTGTCTTTGGAAATATCAACGGCGGACCGGCCTACATTGAAATGGCGCGGCCTTCATGTAATGAAAGAAAGACAAATTTAAATAGAAATTGGTGAAAACCTTTTTAAAATGAAAGCGAACCGGCTACCAGGCTAATGCAAGCGAGTGATCAGTCTCCCAGTCGGGGTGATCGATCACACACTTAAATAATGTAAAACATTAAATTTAAAATTTTATGAGCCCTTTTTTTCTTGGACCCTACTCAGCTGTCTACACTTCCTATTGGGTAATCCGCCTCGTCTGCCCGGGCCATTGATCAGATTTCGTTGAAATGGTGATATAGACCAGGATCCAAAATTTCACCTATAGAGTATCAATGCATGTAAATCTGGTATCTGATGATGGGTGTGCACGCGACGGTTGTGTTTCTAGGCGCGAATTCTTGGGCTAGATTAGATTTGCTCAAATCGTACAGCAGTGAACCTTGCATTTAAAGTATTACAGACATTTCTAGTAGTGGAGTACCCCTGATCGAGCAATGTAATTGCCAAGCATTTGTAGTGGTAGAGTATCCCTGACATGATGTGGGCTGGTTTTAGCTTATTCTCTGTCCAACTCTTGCAATTGCCAAATGTGGGCGTATCTTGTATGGCAACCGCTTGTGTTAAAGAAAAATGTTATGAACACGGACTTGATTACATTTAATAAGAGATCTTAAACCCTGGCTGAATTTTGCCAAAATCCAAGTTTTCCTTCCAGATAAGTTATTGTTGGGACATAGCTGCTGTGTATGGGTATTATCATGATTTTCGCTGCTATCTTTAATCCTACATAAAGACATGTCTCAATGTAGACGGCTCGCGCTCTAATAAGAAGAGAATGTTTCGTTTGTATGTTTTGATCTTAAACTAGGTAGATAATTTTTGTTTAAATTTGATTGTACTACCGTGCTACAAATAATCGGTTTATCCTGCTAATCCACTAATTGATATTAACGTGTTTCATTTATGTGATACGTTGTGTCCTTGTTATGTCGACAATCATTCAATATAGTATGCCATCTAATAAAGATGAAATCTAATATTAATTATGTTTGCTTGATATGTGAGGGACAGGGAGGTTAGTCTCTATAGAACGCCTATTGAAGTTTGACTGCTTGGGGATTGGAATATATTTGTCTTGTCATGTAGCACTGTACAATACCCGTATAAATATTTGTTTATCATGTCGATGCAACTAAATGATTTCTGCACGAGCAAGGTCAAGAAGATATTTTGTTATGCCTTTTACACAGTGGCGGCGCCAGCCGTCGGTGGTTGGAGGGGCAAAGCTGGGGCAAAGTCCAAGGTTAAGGGGGCAAAGGCACGAGTATCAACTAAGAGGGGGGGGGTCTCCCCCAGAAAATTTTGAAAAACGGCTGCCAGAAATGCAGCCTGGCAGTATTTCAGGCAATGACCGTTGAGGTAAAGTGTAAAACGAACGGACTCGACGAATCCCACCTCTGGCCTGATCACAAGTCTTTCCGACCCTAGAGAGGAAAGTGTCACATGAAACTCAATGAAGTCCCCAATAATTTGAAAAGTAGGCTGCCCGAAATGCAGTCTGGCAGTATTTCAGGCATTGATCGTCGAGATAAAGATACCGCCTGTCGCCAAATTACTAGTTTATCCGACCAGAGAAGAAAGTGACAAACGGGCGGAGTGAGTGACTCAAAGTGAATGAATATTTTCGCCACTATATTTTGTGAAATAAACGGACTTGCGAACCTTAACGAAAATTTGAAAAGTAGACTGCCCGAAATGCATTCTGGCAGTATTTCAGGAATTGATCGTCGAGATAAATAGAGCTTAACAGATACCGCCTATCGCCAAATCACTAGTTTATCCGATCAGCGAAGAAAGTGTCGAGCGGGCGGAGTAAGAGTGACTCAAAGTGAATGAATATTTTCGCCACTATATTTTGTAAAATAGAATGCAGCCAGGTAGCATTTCAGACATTTTTTTCCCGAAAATTATTGGGGGGGCAAACAGAGGGCAGGCAAGATTTTTGGAGGGGGGGCAAATGCCCCCCCTTGCCCCCCCCTTGGCGCCGCCACTGCTTTTACATACTGTCGTCACGGGGCAGTCTTATTAGATTGTGGCTAATTATTCTCTTATCTTAAAATAAAAATCTGCATGGATAGTTTGTTCGTGGTGCTGTTCATATACAGGCGGAAATGTCAAAAGTCTAGAGCTCCCTATAGTTTCAGAAAACGGTTAATCTCTTTGGGAAATTTCATAATGATTCTTACATATGAAATCAACGACATCCTGGAGACTAAGACCACAATAACGTCTTCTAAACCCGCCAACAGACATTAGAAATACCTCCTTAGATACATCAAATATGACAATTTCAAACAAAACTAACTTCTTGAATAATTAACGAAGAGTTTAGAGAGGAGACAATGTCACATGGGTCTTGAAATAGCTAATCAAAAATGTAAGCGAGATACGTATTTATCTAGATTGAGTCGATGGGATGAGTGCTGGATTGTCGTTTCGTGAAAACCAAAGTAGCAGTTAAAAGGACGGAGTTTCTTCATTGTTGAATTTATTGTGAGCTTATTCGTAGTCTTTATTCGTAACAATAAGGAGATGATACTTTTATGATAATCTCGCCTAAGCTAATACGTTTGGCCATCGTATATATTGTAAACATATTCATCTACTTTAAGTCTATAATTTGATCACCCATCAAGGTAGCTATCATCTACAATCCCATGTTTCACGGTATCATTTGGTGAGATCCCAATATGCAAAATAAAATATTTCATTATCTACATTACACTTTGGTAAAATTGTATTTAACACTGTTTGTACACACTTGAAGATTCGATTCATTAGAAATACGATGTAGCAGAAATCCGAATTGGCATGTTTTTGTCATTGACGGCGACGGTGTACAAGCCATTGTAGGTTTAGTGTTTGCAGCGTATATTTTCGAAATATATTTTATCATGTCAAAGTTGCCTTGAATCCCAAATGCAAAAATATACATAAAATTTGAGAAACCCTTACAGATTTAAACAAAAATAAAACGCGTTGGTTTAAAAGACGCGAAGAGTTTTTATAAGATATTTCATACATGCAATACATTTACACTATGTATGTTATATAGAGTGAAAATTCTCTCAAAAAATAAACTACTATATATCCCCATAAATATGTGGCTATGAAATTTTATTGTAAGTTTAGCCAAGATCTCATTCATTAGAAATATAGTTTCTGAGAACAGACAAAATCAGATAGCAGCTGGTTAATAAAATGGACAACTGTGATAGGTCGAGTATACACAGGGCTTTATTAAGAAATTAGGCTTGGGAAAGAGTCACTTCAGACTAGCTGTAATTAAAACCCACCCCACTATCACTCGACTCTCTCTTTAATATTTTCAAAAACATGAGCTCGGGTAGAGACAAAAGTGCAGACTAACTGTAACTAAAACCCACTCTATTATCTGTCGATCTGTTCAAAATAAAACAATTGTTACTATTCCACAGTGGTTTGGATTTTAATATTTATAGCTTAACCTGTCTGGGACAAAGTTTTTTCGTTTTATGTTTAACCCAGATCAATTATTTAGTCTGAAATATGATGTACAAACATTATTTTTCACCTAGGTCTGAAATTCAATCATCACTAATATGTTATTAACAATCATTTCCGAATAAATGTATGATTAATCTGTTATTCCAATACCTAGTAACTTTAATTCGTCGAGTAGATAGGGCCTGGTCTACAGGGACAAGGTAGAACATAAACATGCTACCCGCAGGAGATAGGGGGGTTGGGATGGCCTAGTGGTCTAGAGTGTCGCGCTTCGACCTCTAGTTGGCCGGTCACCTCTGGCTTCGGGTGTGGTTTCGATCCCTGTTGTGAGCGTATGTGACATGGAGATAGGGGCGCCTTCTCAACCTCGTGGGTTTCCTCCGGGCACTCCGGTTTCCTGCCACTGCTAAAGACCCCTACACACAAGCGAATTATTGAAATAAAATTAAACCATATGTTAGTCCCAAAATGACCTGGTTTGTGTCGAGTGGACGTTAAACCCCACTTCTCTCTCTCTCTCATCCGCGGGGAGGTAGTGATGGTGAGGGGAAGGCACGAATATTTGAGAAAATATTTATATTTTTGTCCTTTCGTACTACTTTAAAAGTTTATTTCTTGTGTCCAGTCTGTTTGTATGAGCGTAAAACTGGCAGCATCGAAAGAAAACCCATTTCAGATTTTCTCATTAACATTATGTAACTCTTTCAGATTATCCGTTGGGTGTAATATATTTTTACTTAAATTATCTATGGGACTAGCAATGCCATTAGTTTCTTCGTTTGAAGTAGATACGTCGTGTTTGGCCGACGAACGTGATGCTTCTTCTTGCTTTATTGCTTAACTATAATTATTAAAAGTGGTTGAGGAATAATAATCCATTCAATACTAACAAGAAAGATGAAATTTCCAAAGCTAGCTTGATATTTGGTTGATTTGTGTACCGAATAATTGAAAAAATGACACCCATGTCGATATTGGAATGGTTATCGAAACAAATTTCACTGTTATGTTTTGTCGTACCATGTAAGGAAATTATGGGTGTCTAATATTTTTGCCATTATGCAATGGTTCATTCAATGTTGAGTTGAGTCTTTATTATCGCTATCTCAGTCAAACAATGGGTACACAGATATTACATCAACGGTTGAACAGACAAAGATAAATGTTTAACATGTATACAACTGACATATATGAGATAAATAAGTCTCATCTACCAATTCCCAAATAGATGAAATGAAATGAAAATTTTAACATCCTACTGCTTTGCTCCGACCATGCTAATGAAAACAGACATACGCCAGACAGTGTGCTTCATCCTCGGTTTCCCCAGTGGTCTCATTCCAACTCCATTATACCACGAGTCAATCATTTGCCCTGGCAATGATTGTAGCTACAGTCTACGAACCAATCAAAAATCAGTTTACAAACCAGTTCGTTTTTATAACCGTAGAAACCATATGCATGCCCATTTATGTAAATAATGTATACATTTCTAATTCATTTATATTGAATTGTAGTATGTTTCGCAGATTTCAAATATGTATAACATCCATATGTTTGACTTTAAATTTCCTATTCGTTCTGCAATGTTTTATTGTGTTCTGTTTATCAATATTGAACTTGTACATTGCAATTTGATTCTCAATAAAACTCTCGAACCTACATATATATAAACACCTGTTCGGTCTTCATTAATATATCATAATTTTTTTTTTAATTTGTTGTTAATAGATACGCATTTAGTATAATTTCTCTCATTCAGGCTAGCTTCTGGTTAATTCCTAACCTTGTCTCTTGAAGGCGCCCCATTGCTTTTTGCTTACCTTACCTGATGATAGTTACTTCCCTTTGCTAACTTTATTTTCAATTAATGATTTATGGGATTGATTGGTCATTCAAAATAGCACAATCATCACGGGCAGATAACTCCAAATCGTGTAACTGCCAAGAGTTCATTTACGTGTCCACCGATGTGTTCGCGGGGCCTCGTTCTCATCCGAACAAGTATAAGATGTGCTTTGCCAGCCCCTATCTTCTGTACCACTGACAGGTTAGCAAGATCCAACTGCTTACTCACTGAGCCACCGCAAAATGTAACGAAGTGTTCAAGAATATCACGCATAAGGATTTGCATCCGAGTTTTAGAAGTAGCCCAACCACTGTCTCCAACAAAGTTGTTTGAATACTTTCCGATTAAGAAAAGGCATCATGAGTTATATAATAAAAAAGCATACCTGTCTTGTCACTACATATTGCTAACAGGAGAAATAATTTGGACCAGAACTAATTCAAACAAATATTTCTTTTCCGACTTTACCTGAAAGGGGGAGGGCAAATGGTTAGCACGTGCGTGCTGTGTCAAAAGGTCTGTAATTGAGTCAACTGACTGGGTTTCGATTCAAAGGTTGTACGTGACTAGGAATAGGGTCGCCTGTCCCAACCCCGTGGCATTTCTTTGGGTAATCCCACTGCCAAAGACCCCTACGCGCAAGCGAATTATTGAAATAAAATTGTGTTAGTCCGGAAATGACCGTGTATGTGTCGAGTGAATGTTAAATACCATTTAGCTCTCCTGCAAAGTTGCTCTATCCGAGCTGTACCACGAAGTGTAGGAAAGACCACCATCATCCATTGCATTGTCGTCTGTGGTAATAATGAAGTACGACAGTAGCGCATGCTTTTTAGCGCGTGCTGAGTCTTCTTTCAAATTATTCGTTTTTGAGCAACAAATAATTAATGAAACACACTACGAAACATGGACTTTTTTCTGCAACCGTCCTCTAACTGTTCAATATGCATTGAATGCTTGAGTGACAATGGGGTGCTTGGCGTATGCAAGAGTCCTTGTTTAAACAAATTGACGCATGGTATTTATAGGGGCCGTCTCCCCTGGTGTGCCTTGGTGGATGTGGACGTTAAACCCCAGAAACGAACGAAACTGGGTGTGTGATTTACACCAGGTAATGTAACGTCCCTTATGTTTTTGGCGACGTTGAACAATGTGGTTTTCTACTGTATAAATTATGACTTGTGTTATACACCTGGGAATGAAAATACAGTAAATTATTCCGTTTTACCGAGTAAACCTTATTTAACCAATTGTAATCCTTAAGCAAACTAACGCCAACGTGGGTTACGATAGCCCAAGCCAATATAAATTTCAATTACGTAAGTTACTTCATAATAGAAATACAGCAAATTTACGGCACAGCAAAAAAATATGGTAACCGAATAATCGTTAAACCGGGTTGCAGATTTCCCTATGGAGTGAATTATTTGTGTTAGATTTCAATTACTGTCGTTCATTTTATTAAACTACCCACTTTTTTCTTTTTGATCTGTTAAGGGTTGACACCTTCGTTGACACCTTCTTGGTATGTTTCTATAGCCCTTGAATAATGGTTCACTTTTATCATTTTAAAATTGATTGCCACTGAAATAAGTCCTTCACCCGATCGCTATTTGTTGCACTTGGTTCAATGTTAAAGGACAATATTGGTGCCAGTCATTATCACATATATGATAGAGCTGGTTAAACACTTTCCAAATATACTTTTAACAGAGAGATCAATGCTACGATAGCTGAGTAATACAGGTTTCCCAAATCGGAAGTGACGAACGCCAAAGGAAAACACGAGTCACAGGTCTATTTAAGTGACTGAAGCGACGAGTGATAAAAGATACACGGCCGAATTTCTACTCACTAATAATTCCTTCGAAGACCAAAAGTTGTTGTGTGAGACTGTGAGAGGATACAGGCGCGGATCCAGAGGGGGGGTCCAGCCCCCCCCCCCCCTGCTCAGACTTGAAAATTTGAAACTTAAATCTATGCGATTTTATTGGCGATTTTTAGACCTGTAATTTTGGAATTTACCTTCCGGAAATACGTCAGAATGCACCAAATTGAATCTAATTTACCAAATGTTTCTGGGGGAAATTGGTTGAGAGCAATTAGTTAAGAAATTATCAAACCTAGACCCCCCCCCCCCCTGCAAAAAATCCTAGATCCGCGACTGGGATATCTGACAATTCATAAAAAGAATTGACTGTCACTAGATAAGAAAACACGAAAGAAAAACAGAAAAAGTCCGTGCATTACTATGTTTTTATAAGGCATAGAATGAATATAAACAAGGGAATGTACGGACTATTTCTATTTTTCTCGTGTTTTTTATCTAATGACATTCAATTACTTTATTGAATTGTCAGATATCCTCTTACAGTCCCATATAACAACTTTTGGTCTTCGAATGAATTATTAGTGAGCAGATATTCGGCCGTGTATCTGTTATCACTCGTCGCTTTAGTCAGTTATATAAAGCGGTGACTCATGTTTTCCTTTGGCGTTCGTCACTTCCGATTTGGGAAACATGTATTACTCAGCTATCGTAGCATTGATCTCTCTGTTAAAAGTATATTTGGAATGTGTTTAACCAGCTCTATCACATATGTGATAATGACTGGCACCAATATTGTCCTTTAACTCGGTTTGGTGTGTGCGGGGTTGGATGACGGAATGGTTAGCACGTGCGCACTGTATCATAAAGCCTATCATTAAGTCAACTGGCGTAGTTTCGAATCCCAGGTTGTACGTGACAAGGAGTAAGGTCGCCTGTCCAACCTCGTGGGATTTCTCCAGGGCCTCCGGTATCCTCCCACTGTTAAAGACCCCTACGCACAAGCGAATTATTGAAATACTGCAAAATGTTATTACTGACTGGAAGTCAAAAAGGAAAGGAAACAATAGACAGGTATATCCAGACGCGAAGTATACAGCTTCATGTATCTGCCTTGAACTTGAAACAAGTTGTTCAAAATGAATCAGTTTTATTAACTTAAAATATACCTGGGATTTCTTCCTGAAACATAATCCCATAATCGTGTTTCCTTATAATCTGTCTTAATTAAAACCCACGCGACCGTTAGAACTCTGATAATGGTTAAACGAAATCGCCGTTGCAAGGTGGTGTTGCTGCTACTGCTCATGCCCAAAGACAACCTTCTACCACAGTTATTAGAATCCAAATTATCACTGTAATAAGTAGTAGCGTGCGTCGTGCATGGGTCAAGGTATGGTTTCTAGACCATCTGATGTCATTATTTTATAGGAGTTTAATTGGTTACACTGTTAGAAAAAATCTGGTAAATTTACATGAAAATCACTGGCAGCTATAGTTGCCAGTAAATTTACTGTAAATAAACATTCAGCTGTAATATTACAGAGTTTCTGTAATTTGACTTTGTGTGTAATTTTACCTGAACATGTAAATGTAAAATAACTGTGAGTTTGTTTTTAACTTTGGACTGTAAATTCACCGCAACACAGTACATGAACGGTTACAGTAAGTTTGTTTTTTAACTTGCCAATGTAAATTTACCGAAAAGCAGTAAATGAAAAACTACAGACAAATGTTAAAAAACACAATGACTGTAACCTCCGTTTACATCCCCACACACACTTTTATACAACAATTTTCCCGTAAAAGAAATATAATCTCAACTGAATAAAAGGTATTTAACTAATCCTGCAAGCCAACCCAGGTTGTAACCACCATTGTCAGCAATTATGGCGGTTACAGGCTGTCGGATGTAAGCTTGCGGTACTGTCTATTGCAGGCATTGAAACTGCTTTAGGGACAGCCCAGCTATCACTGGCCAATCGGTTTAATTACCCGTCTTCAATTGAGCTTGATTACGTGATAAAACAGCCTATAGCCGGGGAACCAAAACATTTTTTTTTAATACGTTTATGAACATTCTTACAATCTGATTAATGTACGATGAATAATAATACACGTTATAGGTCGTATAAATAAAGGAAATTAGATATACATCACATGTAATATACCAAACTTAACAAAATGTGATTGTCCATTATTATAGTTAATAAATTAGAATGAATACTATTAGAAGATAGTTATTAGGAATGGTTTGTTGTTATGAAATACTCCAATAAGATAAGAGACAGTAAATTTACCTTACCAATAAGTAAATTTACAAAATAATGTGAATAAACGTAAATCTGTAAAATTACTTTCTGGCTTTGCTATTTTCAGTTCAATATTGAAATACTACCGGGTTTTATGTGACTTTGATTTCATCAAAGTTTATTGCAAAAACGAATGAAACTTGGCAAATATACATCGTTTTGGTAAATATTCCGAACATTTTATGGTAAATACAAATACTTTATTTGCTGTAATTTTACTTATATTTCTAACCTGAAAGTTGACAAAATAATGCGAGTAAACGTAAAATCTGAGACAATAAATTTACTGTCAATAAGTTAAGCATGTATTATGCAAGAGCTAAACCTCCTATTGCCGGTCTTTCTTTAGGCCTGATATGTTATATATAAACTATGAATTAGAATTTATTAACATGAAAAGACCATAACGCTTATTGATGATTAAATTCAAAAATGGACAACCGACTTTAGTAATGATGACCGGGGCTATGCTTAACAATCAACCGTTAATATCTCGGTTCAGTGTGGAGCAATTTGACAGACTTTCAATATATTCCCTTAACATTATCTAGTTTTTAACTTATATTTCTAACCTAAGAGTAAATTTACAAAAAAAAAATGTGAATAAACTTAAGATATGTAAAATTACATGCTTGCTTTTGTATTTCCAGTTCAGTTTGTAAATATTACATATGTAAAAATGTATTTTTACTGATTTTGAATGTAAAACATACGCGAGACTCGGTAAACATACACAAAACTCGGTAAAAATACGCCACACTTGGCAAAACTACTATATTGTAGAGAATATACCGGCAATTAGGGTACAAAACTACTTGTACTACTGTAATTTTACAAAATATTGTCCTATTGCTCTGCTCCTAACCTGGCTGATGAAGACGGGCGTACGCCATACAGTGTGCAATGAGGGAAATTTCGCTCGACAGCGGCGCTTCGGCCTACTCTTATATCGTATCCCAACTGCCAAGGGATCTTTCACACTGGACCTCGGATTTTCGTCTCATCCGAACGACGAGACAGCTGTCCTTGTCAGGCCCTTCGTCCTGCATTACCGACAAGGGGAAACCACGCCGGGAAATCTGGATGAACTTTCTCGGCAAATGCAGGGATCGAAAACCCGACCTTCAGGCTAGCGAGCCAGCGTCTTGTTGTTGCTGTGCGATTCTATTTAAATAACTGGGTTTGTGTCAGATCCTCGCCCCAAACATTTCCTCACATTTGGTGCTGTTACCTTAAATCAGTTGACACAATGTCCAGTTGTTTTTATCATTTCTCGTAGGTTTAAGCTTAGTGGAATCTTTATGGCAATGACCGATGGCTTAAGCAGAATTACTTTAATTAAGCATATTAAATGACCGGGAATGAATCAAACAAGAAAACTATTGGGTGACAGCCGCGAGAAGGAAGCTGTACTTTATACTTTTTAAGCAGTGACGTTGGTGTGCAGTGTTCATCAAACACATTAGTGGTATTTATTCGCGGAAATCATCTTCTTAGACAAATGGCTTATTTAATGAAAGTTTTCTTCGGGATACTCATCTTACTATTGAAAAGCACCCTTGGAACTGTCAAGATTTGACATAAATGGATCCAAAGTAGTCTTAGTTGCATTAGACACGCATTTAATTAATTTGTTGTATAATTAAGGCTTTCAGGAAACAGTTTGACATCTTTTACGAGCTAACAACCCAACAGTGAGGCTGATGTCCCCCGCCAAATTGAAAAAGTAATTAGATAACACACATTTTTGCCAAGTTTCACCAGTCTGACTCAATTAGGATCAAAGTTGTCGAGCTCCAAACTCTCGACCAATCCAATTGTTCATCATCGAACTTAGAAAAGGAATTCGAACTTAAGTCAAGGTATTGATGTAATGATATACGCCAAGTTTCATCATTATAACCCAATTAGACCCAATTTTCCAGCTACAAATTTTTGACCAATCAAATTTCTCATCATGGAACTTAGTCAAGGTATTGATGCACTGAAACTATGCCCAGAGTTTCATGTAATGAACCTATACGCCAAGTTGGAATCAAAGTTGTCATGTCCTAAACCATGAGGTTCTGATTTAATGAATCTATAGGAAATGCGCATCATAAAACGTAATCAAGATATTGATGTAATGATACACGTCAAGTTTCACCATTCGCACTCAATTAGAAACAAAGTTGTCAAGCTCCAACAATTAAATTGTCCATCATCGAAATTTGTCTAGGCATTGATGTAATTATATACGCCAAGTTTTGCCATTCTAGGTCAGTTAGGATCAAAGTTTTAGAGCTTCAAAGTCTCGACCAATCAAATTGCTCATCACCAAACTTAGTCAAGGTACTGATGTGCCCCCACTCTCACTCAATTAGAATCAAAGTTGCCATGTCCAAAAATATCGAACCAGAAAATATTCTGATGTAATATAACTATAACGAAATTATTCCAGGTATTGATGATAATGATATACGCCACATTTTAGGATTCTCATTCAAAAGTCTAGACCAATCGAATTGTTTATCACTCTGCTTAACGAGAGCCGAAATTCTCATTGTATCCCAAATAAGACAGACGGATGGAAGGACATGACAATTACAACAGTCGACTACATACTTCGAAATGCGGGAGACAATTTACAAAGGAACTCCGATAACGATTCTCTATATATGGCAATTTACCGCACTTAACATGCTGTCGACTTGAAAGCCAATTATTTGATGTAACTGCATTAAAGGGCGGTCATTGGCTTTGATACTATGATTCTCGATATATGGCACTTTACCGCGCTTAACATGCTGTCCGTTTGAAACGCGAATTCTTTGATGTAACGACATTGACCTCGTCATTAGCTTTGATACTATGTGTGCTCAG